>CM070581.1:5000000-7500000 GCA_036346355.1 Rhipidocladum racemiflorum
TGGAATCGTCAAATTTGGAGTTAAGACGCAAAAGTTATGATTATTTAAAGTTTAAATAATCAATTAAATAATTTTGCAGAGAAAAACTTTAGTCCAAAAATTAAATAAAATTTATATTTAGGTAGATCTTATTTTTATACAAATTTAGAAATTTGAATCACTCAAATCGGAGTTGAAACGCAAAAGTTATAAGCGTTTGAAGTTTGAATCCAAATTTGAATCAATATTTCGAATTAATAAATCATTTTCTTTTTCAGAAATTAATTATTGCGTCAGCATGGACACGTGTCATCCTGTGATTGGTCCACAGTGACTGGCCGACGCCAAGACCGAAGGTCCCGTGATGACGCCAAGATGACGACATCATGCCACGTGGCATGTCCCGGGTGCTGCCACGTGTCTCGGTCCATGGACTGAGTCCACGGTGACACCCGGCCCACGGCTCGGGTGAGACTGACAGGTGGGACCACCTGTCAGTGCGGGGTCTCACGCAAACGCGGCTGACGCGTGGGCCCTCTGACTTGCGGGGCCCGCGTGTCAGGGACACGCGCCCACACGCGTGGGTGCGGCTAGGCACACGTGTCGTAATCCGATCCGTCGGATTTAGATCTAACGGTCCTAAGGAATTTGGCTACGGTGCAGTGGAGCGGCTACGTGGCTCAAGCAGGGACACACGATTAAGATCCGACGGCTAAGGACAGATCTACCCGATAACACTCGATCCAATCTAACCCGTATGATCTAAAACCAACGGCGGAGATTGAATCTAAAACCGCAACGTGGAGTTACACGGGAGGTGACGTGGGCTAACCTGGACCGTTGATCGGGATCGAACGGCTGAGGACCTTCGCGGGGCTTGACGGCGTGCGGCGGTGCTAGCTCGGCCGGAGAGGAGGAAGACGATGCGTAGCGCGCGCTCCGTGGGTTTCCGGCGAGGAGAGAACGTCCGCTGGTGCGTCTCGCCGGGGTCTCGGATCCGATCTCCAATGCCCCGGGAAGTGGCGGATAGCGGCGAGCGAGGCAAAGACCCAAGCAACCCTAGGTCCAACTCCGGCGAGCAATTGCGCGAGCGTGGTTGCGGCTCGAGCGAAACGGATCGAGGCAATCGGTGCGCAAGGGCAAGATGATTACGGCGATGGGGTCGTCTCCTTAAATAAGGCCTCGGCGTCCGCGATATCTGCGGAACCCTAGCGAACTTCGGGCGGCGGCGGAGCTCTCCGGCTCGGACTCGGACGGGGAAGACGGCACGAGAACCGTCCACGTGTCCAGATCAGCGGCCCCGATCGGATCGGCGCGAACGGGTTCGGGTCGGACACGGCTCGGCCAAGACGGCGCGATTCGGCCGTTGGATCTTGATCCAACTGGCCGGAAAATTAGGTTCGGTTTGGGTTCGGTGACTTGGTTTGATCGAAGCGGTTGGCTCGGTCGGGTTCGGTCGGACTCGAGTCCGACTCGGACCGAGGAACAAGATTAAACCCGGCGATTTTAATATTCAAAATAATTCCCGATAATTCATTTAATTCATTAAAAATAGCAAATGACTCGAAAAATTCCGTAAAAATTCTGGAAAATATTTTGGATCATTTTGGACTCAAATAAAATATTTCCAACAAAATTTTATTTGCAAAATTAAATTCTTTAATTATTTCAAAATGGAATAAATTCAAATAAATTCCAAATAAATCCAAATAAATTCCAGAAAATTCCAAAAATCCACCAAAGTGCCAAATCACACATGAATTTAAGAAAAGCAAAATTTTGGGGTGTTACAGATACATACTTGTTGAAACATTTGACAAGCAATAAATTCATATATATTACATAAATTTGACAACTCACAAAACACAAGTATAACAAGGTATCAAATTCATACATAACTTGAACAACTAAGTCCCGCTCGCCCAACAGGCCAACACACTGAATTCATGCGGCGGCGGCGGAGGCTCAAGCACTAGGGTTAGTTTTCGGGTTGGGGAATCGAATGGGGAGGCAAAGACTGAGGCTTGCAGGAATCGAATGGGAAGCCCTTGACTCTTGAGTCTTGACTTGAGTACGGAGTACCCTTTGTTTTGTTGATTCGGATATCCGGTCGGATAATATCCGGTTACCATATACCGCAGCTATTCGGTCGGATATCCCGTCTACCGTATCTGGTAGCAAGTATCCGGTACCGTATCCGAATCCGTCCGGATACGGATTTTTTTTCCCGGATACGGTTTTTAACGGATTCGGTGCCGGATCGGTCGGGATTAACCCGTACCATTTTCACCCCTAATCAGGAGAGACGTTGGCTGATTATAACATTAAAATCAACAAATGACCGTTGAAGTCAGTCGAGAACGAGCGGAATTAATGTTAAAATTAACTTTATTTCTTTTCGCACATCACATCACTGTCATTTCAATCATTCGTTGTCTGGCTGAACAGTGCGAAATTGCGAAATGGAATCACACGCACTCTCTCTCTCTTCTCTCTTTTCCCTCTCTCCCTCTCTTTTTTCTCTCTCCTCCTCCTTTTCCCTCCCTCTACTTTTCCCTCTCTCTTTCCTGCCTTTTTCCTCACGCATGGCGCGCACCTCAACCACCGGTGGCCCCCTCCCTCCCTTGGCGCCACAAGCCCCATCCCTCTCCCTCAACGCCGCCCTTCCCCTCCCTCTCCCCCGGTGACGGTGGCCCCGGCCCTCCCTCCTCTGGTGCTGTCGGCCCCCTCCCTCCCTCCCTCCCATGGCGCTGCTGGCCCGCTCCCCCTCCCTCCTGGCGCATGGCTCGCAGCAGCCCCCTTCCTCCCTACCTCTCCCATGGCATTAAGAATTGTTTAGAATTTTAAATTTGAGATAAAAATTATTTGTATATTATTTACTAAAAATCTGATATTAAGAACTGTTTAGATTTTTAAATTCAAAAAAAGATTTATTTGATGGGTTAAATTAACTTATTAATTTTTAAAACTTTTACAAAAGGTTTAAAAATGATGTTAGGATACTTCCGTAAAAATATCAAGTTTATTTATTAAGTATTTATTTTTTTAATAAATATTTTACTCAGATTTGTAGAATTTCATAGTAGAGATAAATAAATTGGAATAACTAATAATTTTATTATTAATTTTTGCCAACTTTACCAGAAGTAAGTAGTAGTACAAAGACCATGTGGTAAAAATTTGTGCTACAGTGAAGTTTAGTAAAATTTTATAAAATTACTTCTTTGTAATCACATTGATTCTTGACTATCAAATCATGTTTCTACAGTACTATATGAATTTCATATTATTTTTGTATATTTTTCTCACATTTTTTTTACTTTTTATCTTTTTACCCTTTTTACTTTTTCTCTTTTTACTAAATCCATACAAATGATTTTCTTAAAAACCAAAATTGATGAAAACTTCAAAAAGGTGGTGTTTTAATTCAACATATGATCATGCTTAATTTTATTTTTTTAGTTTGCTCCATTTAAAAGAAGGGAATTTAATACTACGATTGTTCTTTTATTAAGACTAGAATTCAAAAAATGAATAAAAGATATTATTTTGAATAAAAAAAATTATCTTCATTAAAAATTTTATTCAGCTCTATTTTTAAATTTTATTTTTCCTATTTTTGGAAAGTTTAGGATAGTACAATATACAACTATAGTTTCAAAAGACTATAGAGTTATATAACAAATGTAATATATTGCAATATCTAGCCACACAATTGCGCAAAAAATTCAGCTAGTTTTTTTGAATATTAACAAGAGGAAGTGCCACAAAAAAAAGATAGATATTTGCAAGGTACTGTAAACACTTTTTTTTCTTCCCAAAACGTATAAAGTAACACTCCTCCCATTCCAAATATACGTTGTCTTGGACATTGATCCGATCTCATAGTTGACAATTTTACCACTTAATTCTATCGCTATATGTTGCCGCAAATCGCAAAACAATATATGTTAGTGCGAATGTCGTTTCATGATGTATATTAATTCTATCACAGCTATATCTGCTTTTATGCATTGTTTTTTTAAATATTGCACATATATTAATTAAAGTATGGATGAAGGATAGATTGTGATACCCTTTGTTTATTTCTTATAATTGAAGTGATGCATAGAAGCGCTTCTCAGATGACATTTGTACATCGATGATAAAAGTCAAAGAACGTTTAGCCTGCAGTAATTTTAGGACGATCTCTTATATTTGCCGGTTAAGGGGCACGATGATAAGCATTTGACTTCCAGGCAAAAAGGATAACCGCACCAGCGTTTGCAAAACGTGAAGCACGGAGAACATATACGTACACAGACCGGGGATAGATACTGGTGGTCGTATTCTTAGCTGATTATAATTGGTTGCTAGCTAGCGATGCATGCAGCATGACAGCGTGGCTGTTCACTGCAGTCATGTCAGTTCACACCACCAGAGTGCCACACTGCACTATATAAATGCCTGAGCATAGCACTGGTTTAACACATCATCATATCGATCAAACACAAGTGAATTGAAACAGCTAGCTAGCTTAATTATACAGGCAAGAACAGCTTACTAACAGTAGCTTTTTTGTTTCCTTGACCTCTAGCGAGCTAGGCTAGCTCTTGCTTGATCATTTCTTGCGTCGACCTAGCTTGACCATATACGTAATGTCAGGTACGATGGCCTCCGGTGCGACTGGCCGTGTCCCGTTGCCGCCACCGTCCAAAGATGGGAATTTCATGGTCCTCACCATCGACGGCGGCGGCATCCGCGGCCTCATCCCGGCAACCGTCCTCAAGTTCCTCGAAGAAGAGCTCCAGGTACGTACTTAATTACGTACTGTATATATGTTCCTTATACATACACTATGCGTCTTCTCACTCCGTTTACATATTTCGAGAGGACCATATGCATGGACAACGAAACCAGCAGTACGAGGATGCTATACATCCTTGATATGAATATATTGGACTTACTGAATGTAGGAGAGGGAAGATTCGACCAACTAAGGATAATTAAGCATCAATAAAATTCATATGCATCAATGCATGCATGCTTAATACTATTATTTATATATATATATATATGAAGCCTTTTCCGTACTCTTAGGAGTACATACTCTCACCCCCAGTATACCACTTAAACGAATGTGTTATACTCCTTTATCACTTTCAGTATACTCTAATAATAATTTTACCACTAATTTTTCATGAAACGCACTTTGGGGTATCTTATAATCAGTATTAGAGTATATTCAAAAGGATAAAGAGGTATAACAACATCATTTAAGCGGTATATTGGAGGTGGGAGTACGTACTCCCAGGGGTATAGAACCATATATATATATATATATATATAGAGGATGGCTAGTGTACTATCGATAGCACAGATCCTCCGTGCTATAGGGTTGTGTTTGCAAAATTCAAAGACGAAATTATTGATCCAAACCGTGCATTCTATTCATCTCATTGAAATCTCACTACACACCAAATTTTATATTTTTTGAAATTTTTCTCCTATTTATTTTGTATTTTCAAAAACCAGCTTCATTGGACGCCCCACAACTAATTAGATCATGGATTTTGAAAAATACAAAATAAATAGGAGAAAAAGTTCAAAAAATATATAATTTGGTGGGTAGTGAGATTTCAATAAGATGAATAGAATGCACGGTTTGGATTAACAGTTTCGTCTTCGAATTTTGCAAACACAACCCTATAGCACGGAGGATCTGTGCTATTATATATATATATATATATATATATATATATATATATATATATATATATATATATATATATATATATATATATATATATATATATATATAGGAAAAATACTTATTACTCAGGGAGTAATTACTCCCATCTTTGAAATACCACCCAAACGTACTTGAAATACTCCTTTATCAGTTTGGATACACTCATATACTAATTATAAGATATTCCAATGAGATCCACATGAAAAAATTGCAAGGGAGTACATAGTTTTTAGCATATTTTGCAAATACCTTCATATACGCATATAAAAAGAAGTATGTCTAAAAAGTGTACATACCACCTCTGAAAAAATGTAGATACCACCTAGATGATCTTATATACTTATATACTACACGTACATACCCTCTGTTGCGCGAGATACTCCCTACTTTGTGAGATACGGCATAGGGAGTAATTACTCCTGGGAGTAGAAAAGAGGCTTCCTATATATATATATATATATATATATATATATATATATATATATATATATATATATATATATATAGAGAGAGAGAGAGAGAGAGAGAGAGGATAGCTAGTGTACTATCGATAGTATAGATCCTCCGTGCTATAGGGTTGTTTTTGCAAAATTCGAAGACGAAACTGTTTGCGTGCAATGGTATAAATATATTTGCGTGCAGCAAATTGACGGGGAGGAAGCGAGGCTAGCCGACTACTTCGACTACATCGGGGGCACGAGCACCGGTGCCCTCATCTCGGTGATGCTCGCCGCTCCAAACAAGGAGAAACGTCCACTCTTCAAGGCGGATGAGATCATCGGCTTCTACCAGAAACATGGACCCGAGATTTTCAAGACGAAACCCCTGTACGTGAGACCGTGCATGCATGCACGCGTGAGATTAATTAGCTAGCTAGTTGCTCAGTTAATTAGCAAAGGACAAATTAAACATTAAAATCCTCGCGTGAGATTAATCAATCGATTAAACCTCTCGCTAATTATTCGATTCCCTTGGCACTTGCATGCACGCAGGGACTGGGTCCAGTTGGGGCTAGGCCTACTGAAAACCGTACTCTCCATGCTAGAATGCTACGGCGCCGGCGATAAGAAATGGCTCGAAGAGATACGCGACTTGCTCGAAGCGGTGGTTTCTGGCAAGCTGACGCCGCAGCTCCGCCAGTTCCATGCCTCTTTTATTCTAAACGATCATCGGCACGGCCCCTCGAACAGAATGATCGAACCTTCTGTGCACCCGCAGCCCTGCGAGTCGGCAATCGACATGCTCAAGGACATTCTGTCATTCTTTATCTTTCAAGTGTTGAAGAACGAGGCTGAAGACGTTCTCAGGAGCGTGGATGTCATGGAGTTCATCAGGCGTGCACTTGTCCAGCCAAAGTACGACGGCGAGGGCCTCCGCAAGGCGATATGTGACGCGCTCGGCGGCCCGGAGCCGGCCAATACCCCTAATAAGCTCCACGAAACCCTGACCAACGTCGTCGTTCCGGCGTTCGACGTCAAGGGTTGCCATCCCGTAACCTTCTCCACCGCCCAGGCACGTATTCCTAATTCTGGTTTTTGTTTGTTGGTCTCAGATTAATTAGGTGTATATCACATACATTTATATATATAGAGAAAGAGTGTATAGGTATCATTCGGATGTTTTTGTTCTAAAAAATATCCAAACTTTGGATCGTACGATCAAAACACGCATCCGTAGGATCAACCCACCTCGAATTAAGGGGGCGTGATTGATCTGAAAGCAAATCCGATGGTTAGGAATTTGGATGATGGTTGATAAAGAAAACATCCGGATGAAACTTATCAAAACCCATATATATATATATATATATATATATATATATATATATATATATATGTATAATCTTTTACTTCTCGTATCATATTATACGTATAAAATGCTTGTGCAGGCGCTGAAAGAGCCCAAGTCGGACCCCTACCTCTCGGACATGTGCATCGCCGCATCCGCCGCGCCGACATTTTTTCCCGCCCACTCGTTCGAGATTGAAGATAAATGGGAGGGAGATCTGCGAGAATATAACCTCATTGATGGCATGATATTTGCAAACAATCCAGTAAGTGATCCATATTTAGTTGTACCAGGGTTAACATTTTCGTTTTATATTAGAAATTCGAACCTCCGACAGTACGTAGTGAAATATCCCAACAATCAAACAAAATTTGGCAAAAATCGAATGGTTTGCAAAGTCAAACAGCTTGTCAAAATCAGCTTGAATAAAGTTGAAACCGTTCGGTAAGTTCGAAATTCTCGAAATTCGACTTGTTGGATGGAAAATCATGGACCGAATGGAAAAATGAAGAAGAAGGCAAGAAAAAATGTGGAAAATTATAATAGCACAACTATGGATGAGTATAAAAAATTTCGGCATAACCTTTGCTATATTTTAGACAATCTCAAGTTGCAATGATATATCAACAATAATAATGTTTCATTTCAATACCGTTCACAACTCAATTCAACAAATCCACATTTCAATACCATGGCATATTACATTTCAAATCAATATTTCTCACCACAAAACAACAATTCATTCAATTTGATGACTACACTCACAAATATCATGCATGAATAACCACTTTGAGCAAGTAATTATAATTAAACTCTCTGTCACAACAAGAGAGCGATAGTTAGCATTTAGAACAAGCAATTAATACTAGTGTCATCTGCCTCCTCACAATAAACAAAATAATAGAACAATAGTAGTTCCACTTCCTAGTATGTGCATCAACAACACTAATATGAGTGAATTAATACCACAGTTTGACTACACAGGACCTTCTAGTGAACTAATTATTCATATATTTTCTAACCTGGACATACAGCCACCTACCCTCATCCATGAAAGATTTTAGCACAAGCAACAACAACCATTTCCAAGAATCCAGGACCAACAACTTGTAAACATGAGCAAAAGTACTGTTTTTTTTTCTTCCAATTTTGTAAAATTGGTTGTGGCGCAAAAACGTCTAAAATTTTTAATTTTTCAACTAATTTTCATCCCATAGGTTACTAAACTATTAATACTTATTTTAGAGAGTTTTTGGTTAAATTTTCCCAAATTTTTAAGATTTTTTGAACTTGAATTTGAATTTGTCCGGTTTACCGCCTGGTTTTCATTCTTGGTAGGGCTCGAAATCTTCGAAATTCGCAATTTTCGGTCGAATTTGGTCGAAATTGCTAACCCTGACTTGTACACAGTCACACATGCACATTGATGCATACGTGCAACCCCTGAATCACACTTTTTTCTCGGAGTTATATAAAATAGTGTCCCGTCTATCTTTTTTTAGTTGATGTTTTCAGACTTGTGCCATTGACTCGTTGTCTCATAAACATCCGTATTTAACTTAGAGACCTGTAGTAAAGAGTTTGAATCTTGTAATTAAAACTAAATGTTGCATACACTGAATAAGGCAGGCGTTCTTTAGGAATATGTAGTTATGTCTCTTCTAGAAATCCTGTAACATCAAATGGAAAAAGAAACATTTCTCCACTCCTAAAACACCAAATAATTTTATAAAACACCAAATAAAAAAGAACTGAGGGAGTGACAAATGACAACTAACCTAGGTTTAGGTTTTGAATATATAACATAGTGTCGTCTTCCCTAAAATTTTACTCACTAAATATGACAACAACAATAGCTATTGTTTTACAGTAAAAGAAATAAGAGTGACCGAGGCATACCTAGCTAGCTACTTTCGTCATTCTACGAGTGGACGTGCGAAGAAGTGGGAAAAAAGAAAACATCCGGATGAAACTTATCAAAACCCGGGAAAAAAAAGTAGTGGGAGGAAAAAGTTGAGGAACTTGCGTAGCTGAAAATTATGTGCCATGCATGCTAATAATATTATCGATCGATTATTAGGTAGAATTTCCTATAGTAATATTAATACAAAACAAGTCGTTTTTCAGTTCAATTCTTCCTATTTCTTTCTTTATTTACTCACTAGTGCGTGTGTGTGTGTAGACTATGGTGACGGTGAAGGAGATATGGCGGAGGATGATCAGGAACCCTCACGAGTTGCCGGAGGGGAAATTGCCGACGGACTGCAATAGGCTCCGCATCCTCTCCATTGGCACCGGCGTGGCCAATTCCGGTCGGTTCTACACCGCCGAGCAATGCAACTGCTGGGGCATCTTGCCGTGGATGCATCCGTTGATCGATATGCTCCAGTACTCCAGCGGGTCAATGGTGGACTACAACATTGCCCTCCTCTTCAAGTCGCATGGCTGCGAGGACAACTACTTGCGCATTGAGGTGTGTGTAAACATATATCCAATCTAAACAATATTCATCGTGTAAATTCACAAAAAAACTATCTCTCTCTCTCTCTCTCTCTCTATATATATATATATATATATATATATATATATATATATATATATATATATATATATATATATATTCAAAAATTCTTAAAAAATTTCATACGTACGGAGGTAAGCTTCTATAAACCTATGAAATTTGAAGACCACAGTCAATCGCATTTGAAATATATTAAAAAGACAAATTCAACCTAAATAGAAGCTCACCTTCCATTGTATTGATTTCTTTTTCGTATATTTCAAATGCGATTTTTTTTTATAGAAACTCACCTCCCCTACGTATTGATTTCTTTTTCGTATTTAAAATGTGACCTTTTTTTTTTTGTAGAAGCTCACCAAAATATATCGCATTTTGAATAGTGATTTCTTTTTTTTTTATATCTTTCAAATATTATTGATTTTGGTTTTCAAATTTTACAAGATTGTAGAAGCTCACGTTCCTTACATATCGTAATTTTATTAGAATTTTTAAAAACTTGTATATATATTGTTTTTATGGAGTTTAATTACTCCGTAAGAACTATTTACACTGGATATGTTGCCTATACAAACACACGCACACACATGTATATGTGTCTGTATATGACGCCAAAATGGGGCGCTATGGTGTCTAGGCACTATGATTTCAAATGAGTAAATTCAAGCCAAATTCGGTTATATTTTTCAAAAATTTTAGTTTTAGAGTATATACCCATTTATGACAGTTCAAACTATCATAAAAAGAGAAACTCTAGTTTGAATTTAAGCTCAAACACTAATTAAACTCAATATCCTAGAATTTCAAAAAAAAAAAATCGCATGCAATATACAGAAAAAATACTCGTTTTTAATTAGATCATTGTGCACAGACACCATGGTGCCACATAAGTAATACACACACACAAATACTTCCATATCTGACACATAGTGTGTGTATATATACAACTAGATCATGGTAAATTTAGTTACAAGCGTACGTAAATAAGTGCATTGATGGCTCTCCGTACGTAGGATGATCGCTTGGACGACGCTGCTATACCCATGGACGATGTGAAAAGCATGGACAAGCTGATCGGCATCGGCAACAATCTCATTCATAGGCAAGTCTACAGGACGGACTGGGAGACGAGAAGGTACCAGCCGCTTGGCGTCGGTGCGGGGACCAACGCAGCGGCTCTCAGGAAACTTGCAAGGGATCTGTCCACCGAGAGGAAGCGAAGGATCGCCGCCGCCGCCGCGCGCCAGAACGGGCTAGCTGGTGCTGCCGTTCAGCCGGAGGTAAACGGCAAGCTAGCCGCGTATATATCTGACAACGCAGGGGTCAACAGCAAGTCTCCGGCAGCTGGCTTGGTTTGATGTATTCTACGTACGTGCGAACGATCGTATCTAGCTACCAAATTAAGCTTACAAATATATATACGTTTGCTAAATAAGAGCGCGCGTACGTGTGTGCGTGCATGCGTGTAATATATATATGTGTGTGTGTGTGCGGTCTGTTGTTTGGTAATTAATTTTCTCATGTTCTGTTTGTGAATAAGCAGCTGCTAGCTAGCCCAGATGGCCGGCAGGGTGCATGCATGTAAGTTCTTTAATTTCTGTATTGTATCTGCATGTATAGTTCTTTCTGTATTGTATCTATGTAACTTATGATTGTGTCGATGGCCGGCCGGGCAGCCGAGCCGTACGTCACCGGGAATCATAAGTTATATAGATTTGTTATGCAATCTAAGATGGGAACGTAATCCCAGCTGTTATTCCCCTTAACGTGCTTTTGTAGTGCCAGTGATCTTCCGCTCGAAAGTAGGTTAATCACTTTGGATTTTGTAGTGTCGGTTGTTTTAATTAAAAAGTAGGTTAATCACATTGGTTAGCAACATTCCCTCGTTTATATTAAAAATAATGCAAACATAAAGCACACGAATACCCATTTTTTATATTGAAGATATCCGGTCAACAACCTGTTATTACCAAGTTCTTGAGTCGACAAACATGTTATCTTTCTCGCCAAAAACTCCAGATCTTGCAACACCAACATTAAATGATCGCGAAAGCTGAAAGTATATTGCCGAGGATCTCTACGAATGTGTATGACCTGCGCCTCAGTAGCGGTGTTGTTCGTCGAAAGAAAACCTGCAGAGAAGATTTATTTAAAACCAACTTGACCAGTTGTCGATTTTCAATGGAGGCGTCACCTCACTGTTGTCGTCCAGGTGAGTTAGTACGGTAAAACCCATCACAGATAAAAAAAAAATGCGAAACCGGTGGATGAAAAATAAACTAAAATAATTAAATTGATTAAAAAAACACATAAATAACTGAAGAAATCTAAAATTACTCTAGGAAAACCACAGGTCTCCCTTCCACTCGACATTGGCAATAACGCTAAAGAGGAGAGAGGGGTCGGCGACGGAGATTGGTGGCGAAGCTCCTGGAGGCGGTTAGGTTTTTGAAACATCTCAAAATTTAATAAAGAACAAAAAGAAAATTATAAAATATTTAATTGATTTATTCTGGATTTATCCTAAATTTAATTACCTTTTGGGTGATTTCTTGATTGAAAAGTAAATAAAATGGAATTAGTAAAAGATAAGAAGTAAAATGGTAAAAAGTAAAAATATGCTAAAAATGATGTAAAACCCCTAGACATCTCTAGATGTCATGGTCAAAATCCTTCCAAAGAGGAGAATCTGCAGGATGCCTAAGTAAACCATCTTTTGTGCGCTCTTCATCATGCCATCTCGTGTCAGTTGCAGTTCTAGAGGACACAAACAATCTTTGAAGTCTTCTTTTTATTGGAAAATAGTGAAGAACTTTATTAGGAACCTTGTGTACATCCTACATTCTCAAATCCTCCCTCACTGATACGAAGATATCTATATGCACCACTTGTGCCTATGCCTCCCTTGTGGCATGTGATTAATGCACGCTTTGCTTTCTCATTTATTTTTCTGTTGGACCTTATGAGGTGTTGTTTGCTAGGTGACATAAATTCATGTGTATGGGATTCCACAAATGTCTCTACCCTGAGCTTATTATCTTCATTGCGTTTCACAATGAGAATTGCCTCACAACCACATCTAGTCAACTTTCTAACACATTTTCTTTTGTTAGAATCCACCTTGTCATTACCTTTTTCCGACCGAAAGCCTTGTTTTCAACACATCCATCGCTTCCATCTTGTGGCACCATTGACATCCGTATGTGGACCAACACGAACTCCAAACCCGGCTGAATGCGCATATGCCTTATAGAATTCATTTGCTTCCTCCAAGTCATCAAAATTTTTTTCCTACAAATGGCTTTATAGCTTTGTCAACATTAGGCGTATAAGAAGCACCATGCAATACAAAATAAAAATTTGTCAACGACATGATCGAAGAATCAACGAAACAATTCTATGCAATAATGATACATACTATGAACGGTAGTCTCGGATAACTAGTCTGAGTAGTAGTGCCGGCGAAGGGTAGGGCAGCTCCATGCCAATGGAAGGGACTACGATAGTGCTGAGGGCTGTCGACACCGAAGGGCAAGGCGACCCAATGTCAATAGCCGGGAGTGCAACATCACGTGGAAGACAAACCTGTTGCTGGTTCGAGCGCTGAGCACACCATCGGGGCCGTAATTCAAAGTGGTGTGGGTGTCTGCGTACAACCAGTCGGTGCGGGCGTTGCACTAGGGCAAGGCAGACCAGCATGGCATGACGGCGCTGGCGTCGTGGACATCGGACTCGCAGAAGAAGGCACCGCCTGAGTCATGGACTGCGGACCGGCAGTAGTAGGCGGCGAACTGGCAAAAGTAGGGGCTGCCAACGTCATGAACTGCAGACCTACAGAAGATGTCGGCGCCGGCGTCATGGACCACTGACCGGCAGAAGATGGCAGCACCGGTGTCGTGGAGGGCGGAACGGTAGGGCAAGTCGGCACCATGGGCTGCTGCGTGAGCATACGAACCGCAAGAGTGGGCTTCTCCTTCGAGCTGCAAAGAAATAAGAGAACAGAAATTAGCCATACCATGGCAAATGAAAAATGCCATATCTAGATTTCATCTCTAGTTATCAAAAAGATCTATATTATTACACCTATATAGATCAAACAAAATCGCAGGTTTCCTGTGCTCGTAAAGAAGAAATTTGAGGTTATTGCTAAGCGTCTAGAATAAACAAATCAACAGTTATCAAATGAATAAGAAAACAAATCAAGATTTTGTCAAAATAAAAGGGAAAATAGGAAACGAAATGATTCTCACAGAGATGATGGCAAAGGGAACTCATCTGTAATGATTCTTTTCCTTATCACATTCTTGGTTCAGACGTAATGATTCTCGCAGAGATGATGGCAAAAGGAACTCATTCGAAGGAACATGTCTGACTATCAAGATCGAGACAACAACTATGGTGAATGCTGCCTACACTGACCTGCGACCAGGACTCCGTGGTGGGGGCGGCGCGTCGGCTGTGGGGAGGAGGCGGGGAGCCGCACAGGCCGTGGGCAGGAGGGCAGGGAGCCGCGCCGGTCGTGGGGAGGAGCAGGGGCGGCGCGCCAGGCGCCAGCCGTGGGGGAGGAGCAGCACGTGCGATCGGAAGGGAGGAGCAGGCCACGCGATCGGGAGCCGCGCCGGCCGTGGGGAGAGGCGACGTCAGTGGGAAGGACGCGGGGAGGAGGCGCCGGCAGCGGGAAGTTCGTGCTGCGATCGATCGGACCCGGGGAGGAAAACGAACAGACGGTGGAGGAGGTATTCGCGAGAGATAAATTAATTTTATGGGGGTTTGTGTTGTCAGGGAGCCGCCAAGATCGTCCTCGAGTTGTTGGATGAACAGTCACTCCCATCGGATTTGGATCCTAGCAACGAATCACCGAAGGTGATCTCAGTGCTAATACCCAAGCCCAATCGAGACAACTCCAAGAAACATCCTAACAATTCGACAACAATCCCGGTATTCCCCCGGTATGCGACCCGAACTCGCCCAGGATCCCCACATACCGGTTTCCACAGCCGTTATCAATTCAATTTGCACAAAGGGGGCAACGAACTCGAAACTTTCGAACCAACATGCAAGCGGAAAACAAACAGCACAAAGACAAACCCGACAACCACCAAACCAAGATCAAAAACAACACCAAGACTCTAAACTAGACCAGAACCCAGAAAAAGGGACCAAGACTCCGAAAACGGAAAATTTCGGCATGACCTTTCTAGATCCTACGGACATCCACTCAGCAGACAAGAAAACACGGTTCAATATATATATATCGAAAGTAAAAGCAACATCCACAGCACCACCATAGTATCAGCAGTTAAGGAAAACACACACGGAGCCTAACATCCACATGACCAACCATTTCCCAAATCCAAAAGCCCACCGAAACGCCTATCTATACAACAAAAGAATCAACCGTCGCATTTTAACAAAAGTAAAGCAATCCCCGGAAGTGTTCTGCCCCTGAACACTCCCGGGCGTAGACGGCATCGCCAAGCCGCTACTCGGTGCCCCGCCCGGTCACCGAGAGGCAGTATGGGCAGAACTCACACCCGCCAACCTGATCCTCACCTGAAAAACCACAAAGCAGAAGCATGAGTACGAAAGGTACTCGCAAGACTTACCCGGGGTCCCTATATGACCGACTCCAAAGGATTATGCATTTAGTTGTAGCAAGGAGTAAGCTTAAGGTAAAAGTGCGGAAAAGCATTAACATTTGTAATATAAGTGCGACAACCGAACCAATTACAAGTTTAAAGCAGTTATAGACCGCACTTACTTCTAGTGTGAAATTGAAAGTAACAACAATTAAAGTAGAGCAATACATAACCAATTTAAAGCTCAAGCCCAACGGCGAACCACAAGTTCAAGTTATTTACTACGTGATCAGTGCGATGAAAGAGCTTGCTCATATCCGAGAGCGGCAATTCGAATCGCTTAATTAACCTGCAGAAAGCATTGATCGCATCGACACTTACCACAAGGGCCTAGTGTCAACCCCTCCCAATCATACCCAATCATTGAAGCGCCTCCTGTGGCCCGAAAACCTAGCACCCTCGAGCAGCCCCAAGCCCGGCTTGGCGCTCGAGAGTCGACCTAAGCCTCACCCTCAACCACGTCCAACCACGAAGTTACGGTCCATCGATTCCGTGATGAGAGAAAGAGTGGCTTACCGTACCATAATCGGGCATGCGACCAACCGGTGTGCTCAATCAAAGGGCAACCATCGAATCGGTCCTTACTCGACTCAGACGGGGCTACACATTTGAGTCTCCATACTCAAATGAACCGACTCCCCGCCCGGTCCACAATTTATCAATTACAACTCATAAACATACCCATTCCAATCCATCGTGTGTGAAGTGAAACAATTGTTAATAATCACAAGCGGAGAACCACTCCCCACTTGGCCCAACCCAACATCTAAGCGAGAACTAGCGTAGACTCGTTATAATTACCCATATTTTGGTTCGAAGGGAGTGTTCCACAATTTTCAAGGAGTGTATGTGCGGCAATTAGGTTCTAACCCTGCTCCCACCATTCAACTCCTAATGCATACTTAATCGACCAAATAAGCAATTTAATTCTCTAAGATAAAATCATATAATGGGGTAAATATGCTTAGGTGCTTGCTCGATGCTTCGCCGAGCCTCGGTGACAACCTCGCTCACCGTGATCACCCTCGATCGCGGCCACGTCACCCTCCGCGTGATCGTTCTCTACACGACACATATGTATGAAATGAGATGCATGCTATGCCGATGACATGAAATGAGAATTGAAAAACAACACGCAAGTATTCGACAACCAACAAGGAAATACAATATGAAAGTCCACCAACAGGTAAACAACAAACTTTGAAAAATGCCCAATATGTCCAGAATGACCACTATAAGTCATTCACCCATTCTGATCTTTCACGTACAATCAATCATATATAATCGAGCATCCACAAAACTCTAACCTCGATTAGTATTAATTACCATCACGTACCACATGACCTAGATACGGATTCTAGTATTTCGCATTGTGGCTTAGCATCAATCCAACATCCGCTAAACACATTCACTCACTAATTAAACTAAATCACTAATTGGAACCTTGTTGGCATTCGATCGAACACCAAGTAGGCGCATTTCAACAACTATTCCATAGCATTTGCATGAGCACTCCCAAGCACAATCTCCCCCATGGGCATTCCAACAAACACCTAGCCTACATCCTTCCTAGCATTTCATCAAACACCTAACCTTCATCCAAACCCTAGATGGAGCCATTGCCATGGAGAGGTAGAGTGAGAGAGAGAGAGAGGAGGGAGGAGAGGGTCAGACGGTGGGTCGCCGGCGTGGAGGGGGCGGCGTCAAGGCCGAGCCGGGAGGGGAGGGCGCAGAGCCGGCCACGGCCTGGGAGGGGGGGGAAATGGCGGCCGGGTGGGGGAGGGCGCAGGGAGGGCCACCGGCCGGAGGAGGGAGAGGTGAGGGAGTGGGGAGGGGGCGTCGGGTGGGGAGGGAGCCGAGTGGGTGAGGAGGGGGGTTTCGGGCTGGGGAAATGGGGAGGGGAGAGAGAGAGATGAGTGGGGAGGGAGAGAGGAAAAGAGGTGGGGAAAAATTGGGGAGGGAATTTACCTGCTTACCCCCATGACCACACATAAGAAAAATCAGGACCATGACAAATCCTCCCCCCTTAGGGGAATCTCGCCCCGAGATTCAAGAATGCGTACATAGTTGGACTGGAACTGATACCGACAAGGATTGCAAATGGATAGGCCTGAAGCACTTACATAGTTTGGAAGAATTCAGGATATTCGCCTTTCAAATGATCCTCCCGCTCCCAAGTGGCCTCATCTTCAGTGTGATTGCTCCACTGAACCTTATAGAACTTGAGAGTTTTCCTTCGAGTCTTGCGCTCCGATTCTTCCAGAACCCGGATAGGACGCTCCGCGTAAGACAGATCCGGTTCAGGCGCGACTCCGAGGTCTTCCACCTCGAGAGACTCGAACGGAGTATGGAGACACTTCTTCAGCTGGGAGACGTGAAACACGTCGTGAACCATTCCGAGCGAAGGAGGAAGCCCCAGCTGATATGCTACTTGGCCGCGCTTTCCAAGGATCTTGAACGGCCCTACGTAGCGAGGTGCTAGCTTTCCTTTCATTCCGAATCGACGGGTGCCACGGAGAGGAGATACCTTCAAATAGGCGAAGTCGCCAGTGTCGAAGGAGAGGGGTCTCCTACGGCGAT
Organism: Rhipidocladum racemiflorum; assembly: GCA_036346355.1. Taxonomy (NCBI): domain Eukaryota; kingdom Viridiplantae; phylum Streptophyta; class Magnoliopsida; order Poales; family Poaceae; genus Rhipidocladum; species Rhipidocladum racemiflorum. The sequence continues at coordinate 5,018,236 of CM070581.1, forward strand.
CAGCGTAACTCTTCTGTCGCGACCGCGCTATCCTCAGATTTTCCTGGATAGTCCTGACCTTTTCTTCCGCCTCCATAACCAACTCAGGCCCAATCAAAGAGCGTTCCCCACTTTCTGACCAGTTCACGCGCCGACAATCTGCGACCATAAAGCGCCTCGAACGGAGACATCTGGATACTGGTTTGGTAGCTGTTGTTGTACGCAAACTCGGCGTACGGAAGACACTCTTCCCACTTTTTCCCGTAGGACAAGATACAAGCCCTCAACATGTCTTCGAGGATCTGATTGACCCTCTCGGCCTCGACCGTCGCCGAGGGTGGTATGTCGAATCAGAGCAGCCTTCGTGCCCAAGGCCTCATGCAAGCTTCTGCACTGGGAAGTGAACTGAGAGCCTGCATGCAAACTATCCGCTTGGGCACTCCATGCATTTACGATCCGAGATATACAAGTCCGCATACTTCTTGACGCGATACTTGGTGCAAACGGCCAAGAAGTGCGCAGACTTCGTCGATCGATCGATGATTACCCAAATCGAGTCATGGCTTGAGGGAAGTGGTCGGCAGCCGGTAATGAAGTCCATGGTGACATCCTCCCACTTCCAAACCGGAATAGGAAGAGGTCAAGGGTACCTACCGCTTGAGGTGTTCGGCCTTCACCCTCTTGCACGCCGTCGCACTCGACACATAGCGAGCGACTTCAAGGCTTCATGCGAGTCCACCAAAACCGCCGCCTCAGTCTTGATACATCTTGTTGCTGCCCGGGTGAATGGTAAGCAAAGAGTTATGCGCCTCATCGAGAATCCTTCGTTTCAACTCCTGGTCATCAGGGACAACTATGCGGTCGCCGAACCACAAGGTTCCCTGCTCATCCAGGCGTGAAAGGATCGGTAAGGCCTAGAGGGGGGGTGAATAGGCAATTTTAAACAATTTAAACAAGACAAACTAAACAGTTTAAAGATAAGATCTAAGCAGATAAACAGAATAAGCACCAACAGACTAAGAACAACTTAAGCAATAGTGAGAACAAGAAAAAGACAAACTATCACACAGAGACAAGAGATTTTTCACCGAGGTTCAGAGAGAAATCTCCCACGCCCCCGTTAGAGCACTTCCTCGGTATTGCTCCTCCAAAGAACTCACAGAGGCAGATCGATATTTCACTATTGTAACTCTTTTACCACTTTGGTGAGGTGAGTCAAAACCTCTTCACAATAATAGTGGCCTTCCACAAACACGGTTGGACAGTCGCACTAAAATCACCAAAGAAACCGCCTAGGAACAAATTTAGTTCCAAGAGTAATAGACCATCCACAAGCCCTGTCTCTTGGTTCACTAGAAACAATCGAAACTAGACTTTACCGAGCCGTAAGAGTGTAGGATTTTTGTTTTTCAGAGTGGAGCTTGATCTCTTTTTGGAATTTTGGCTTTCGGATGCTAGATGTCAAAGAGATGGCAAAAAGTTCTTTTTGGGAGAGCCTCAATCGCTTAAATAGGCTACAGGAAGCAAATAGCCGTTATTTGCAACAGTAGCCGCTTGCCAATGTCGATCAAGTGACAACACGAAATGATTGTATCCGACAAGGGTTGATAAAAATATGCAAGAGGCTCAATGAACTACGGACCCAAACCAAATGGTGAAGGCATCTACGTCGGACCAAGAAAGTTGGTCCGTCGTGACACATGCTTTGAGCAAATGCCGGTCCGTTGGGAGAGTTTTAAGAACAAGTTTACAACGGACCCAAAAACTTGGTCCGTCAGAAGGAGCTTCTTGGTTATACAACAACAAAGGGATTGGATTGAACACCGTAAACCAAGAAGTTTTATGTTTACAACGGACCCAAAAGATGGTCTGCATTGTAAATGGAAGCTTTTGGTCCGTTGTAGCTTAAAAGCACTTGAGAGATTTTCAAGGAAAACACAACCGCAATGCACCCAAAAACTTGGTCCGTTGTAAATGGGAAACGCCGGTTTGAGTTACGTTAGAATTTGATTTGAAAAGGATATGAACTCAAACAAGGTTTATTAAAGGAATCAAATGATTTAGCTTAAGCCCCAAGTTGTTTTTAAAGAGAAATCCTAGGAACCAAGAATTGAACTTGTGCATAGTCCCTCTTTATAGTACGGTTGAAACCCTGAAAAACTTATCTAAAAAGACTTGAAAAGACTTATGAGCTAAAGGACTAAGAATAATGAAACCTTAATCTTGATCCTCTTTTCTGATGAAATCTGATAAGACTGATTTAGTTGATCATCAAGCACCAAAACCCAACAAATAATTTAAACAAATTATTAGGGGGCCTAGATGCTTTCAAGGCGAAACTCAGTGGCTTGCCCCAAATCTAATTTACCCCGGATCTGTGCAACTTCTTCATCCTTCGTCTGTGCCTCCCGAATCTGATCGAGCAATGTAGATCTCAACTCGAGATTAGCTATGAATCCCTGCTCGCCCATCTCCAAGCCGAGTCTCTGGAATTCGGCACAGAGGGAGACACTCGAGGACCGAGAGTAAAGCGCTTGCATTGAGCTTTGCGACTCAACGCGTCGCCTACCACATTCGCCTTCCCGGTGGTAGTGCACCTCCAGATCAGTAGTCTTTGATCAGCTCAAGCCATCTCCGCCGCCTCATGTTCAGATCCGCCTGGGTGAAGATGTACTTGAGACTTTTATGGTCGAGATAGATATTGCACTTGTTCCCCAAGAGATAGTGGCGCCAGATCTTCAATGCATGCACCACTGCCGCAAGCTCCAAATCGTGGGTGGGGTAGTGCTCCTCATGATTCTTCAATCGCCGAGATGCGAGGGCAACGACTCGGCCTTCTTGCATAAGCACACCCAAGCCCAATGCCCGACGACGCAATACACATCAAAAGGCCTGTGGATATCCTGGTGAGTGAGGACAGGGCCGTAGTCGACGCTGCTTCGGGCCTGAAAGGCGCTCTCGCGATCGTGACCATCCGAACTCAACTCCCTTCTTGAGCAAATACCATCGGCCGCCAATCTTTGAGAAGTCCTGGATGAAACGGCGATAATACCCACCGATCCAAGAAAATCAAGTGATGTCCGTGATCTTGGGCTGCTCCCATTTGAGTACATCCTGCACCTTGCTCGGGTCAACTGCCACGCCTCGCTTAGAAAGGACGTGTCCCAAGAATGACACTTCCCTCAGCCAGAACTCGCACTTGCTGAACTTCGCATATAGGCGATGCTCCCTGAGTTGCCCGAGGACAATGCGAAGATGTCTGGCATGCTCTTCTTCATTGGCCGAATATATCAGGATGTCATCAATGAAGATGACGACAAAAGAATCTAGCTCTTCCATAAATATGGAGTTCATCAGTACATAAAGTACGCCGGCGTTCGTGAGGCCGAACGACATCACGGTGATACTCGTAGAGCCCGTGATCTGGTGGAGAAAGCGCCTTCTGGATGTCCTCGGCTCGGATCTTGATCCGATGGTAGCCGAGCCTCAGATCAATCTTGGAAAATACTCGTGCACCGCCACCGATCAAACAGGAGGTCGATCCGGCAATGGGTACTTGTTCTTGACGGTGACCGCATTCAGGGGACGGTAATCAACGCAAAGGCGCAGAGAGCCATCCTTCTTGGTCACAAACAGAGTCGAACAGCCCCAAGGCGAGGAGCTCGGTCGGATGAACCCCTTGTCCATCAATTCTTTCAGCTGGGTCTTTAGCTCAGCCAATTCATTAGGCGGCATCCCAGACGGCCGCTTGATACCGGAGCGATCCCTGGTCAAGCTCAACGACGAACTCAATGTCCCTATCGTGGCATTCCTGCACTGCGGGGAACACATCGGGAAACTCAGACACCACGGGAATCGAGTCCAGCTCTTCAACTTCATCCCATTTAGCGAACACAAGGTGGCCTTTGTTCTCATTAAGAAGTAGAGTGAGTCGCCGCCTCTTCTGATTCCGGAGTGACAGGAACGACTACAAAGAATCCAAAACAGCCTGTCGTCGTGTCACCCAACTCATCCCCAGGATGACATCTATCCCTCGAAGGTCTAGAAGCAAGAAGTCGACAAAGGAACGGAATCCTCGACCGAACTACTGCCTTCTGAACCATTTGCCTGACCGTGATCTTCGACCCCGGTGCCTCAATCAAAAAAGAGGTGACACTGCTACTGACCCTCATCTGATGTTGCTCCACAAACCCCGTGTGAATAAAGGAATGGGAGGCCCCTGAATCAAATAACACCCTAGCCTCATGCCCCCTCAACAAGGAACGTACCAGCTAGCACGGCGGAGCCCTCAGGAACCGCCTCGGCGTCGACGAAGGTGACGCTGCCTCGGCTCGACGTAGGCAACGGCGGTGGTGCCGTCGCGCTGGCCGTGGGGCGCCAAGATCGCTGCCCGACGTGGGAATGGGCGATCCGGATGAAGTGGCCCGCTGTCGCAATTGTAGCACGGACGGGACCAGGACCGCCGCCTCGATCGCCGTGGCGGTAGTGGTGGTCGTGGCCGGTAGCGGCAACGGGCTGGGCCGTCGTGACCGATCGAGAGGCTGGCCGAGCAGACGGCCTCGGACGGCCGATACGAGACCGCCTGAGCCCATCATGAGCCGCCGCCACGAGTACGGTGTCACCCGCTTCCTCTTCTTCTCCTCTGATGAGCCCGCATCTTGAGCTCAACAGTTGATCGCGCTGCTCACCAAGTCATTGTAGTCGCCGGTCGCAGACGGACAAATTTATCTTGCATCTTCGCCGTCGGCCCACTCACAAACCGACCGCTTCTTCCGGGTGTCGACCTCCTCCGGCGCATCGCGCCAGGTAGTTGAACTCTTGCGAGTAGTCAACCACCGACTTGCCGAATCGGAGAGCGAAATCAGCCGCTTCTTCATGTCCATGAGGCCCTTTGGGATGTGGTACGCCCAAACGCCTCACGGAACTCAGCCCAAGTAAATCGGGTGCCCTGGCAGTCGCATCACTCGCAAATTGGCCCACCAAGCACCGGCCAGGCCTGGAGCCGCCGCGCCGCCGGCGAGCCTTCTCGAGCTCCCCACGGTCGATAAGAGCAAACTTACGCTCTATCGTGCGCAGCCGATCGTCGGCCTCCAACGGACGGTGGCCCGTGAGAAGACCGGTGGTCGCAGATGCAGAAGTCGAGATAGCCGTGGGCCGACCTCGCCCATCACCGCGCCACCATGTCGACTGATCCTGGACTAGCATCTCCAGGATCCGGTTTGTCGCCTCCTGGTGCTTTGCTCGGTCACGCAGAATGTCCAACACGTTGGGAGGAGGTGGCGGAACAAACCCTCTCGTCAGCCGCTCGGCACCTCCATCACCCCCAGAGGTGGAAGCCCCGCGGGTCCGCATTCTGTCACCAACAAGACAGACAACACAGGTTAAACTTCACAAGGGAAAACAGACTTCAAGATTAGCAGAAATCCTAATTCGATCTAGTCAGGACTGCAGCATCCCGCGCTGGAGCCCTACCAGTCCATCCCACACAAAAGCATAAAGCATGATGCACAATGACATGGTAAACATATGCACGCATGACATGACATGAACCTCATATGCATAGTATGGATGCACGATTCCAACGTAATCGTTTCTCCCACGCTCACCATTTAACGTAACTCTCCTAAATATATACCTAGGGCGGGTAATCATTACTAAGCTCTACCTAATGCATCACGCAAGCCTTAATCAATCACCTAAGTGGTCGTCAAGTTTAAGTTCGTCTTTATGCACCTTGCTCTGATACCAACTTGTCAGGGAGCCGCCCGGATCGTCCTCGAGTTGTTGGATGAACAGTCACTCCCATCGGATTTGGATCCTAGCAACGAATCACCGAAGGTGATCTCAGTGCTAATACCCAAGCCCAATCGAGACAACTCCAAGAAACATCCTAACAATTCGACAACCATCCCGGTATTCCCCCGGTATGCGACCCGAACTCGCCCAGGATCCCCACATACCGGTTTCCACAGCCGTTATCAATTCAATTTGCACAGAGGGCAACGAACTCGAAACTTTCGAACCAACACGCAAGCGGAAAACAAACGGCACAAAGACAAACCCGACAACCACCAAACCAAGATCAAAAACAACACCAAGACTCTAAACTAGACCAGAACCCAGAAAAAGGGTCCAAGACTCCGAAAACGGAAAATTTCGGCATGACCTTTCTAGATCCTACGGACATCCACTCAGCAGACAAGAAAACACGGTTCAATATATATATATCGAAAGTAAAAGCAACATCCACAGCACCACCATAGTATCAGCAGTTAAGGAAAACACACACGGAGCCTAACATCCACATGACCAACCATTTCCCAAATCCAAAAGCCCACCGAAACGCCTATCTATACAACAAAAGAATCAACCGTCGCATTTTAACAAAAGTAAAGCAATCCCTAAGTGTTCTCGCTCGAACACTCCTCGGCGTAGACGGCATCGCTAAGCCGCTACTCGGTGCCCCGCCTTGGCCACCGAGAGGCGATATGGGCAGAACTCACACCCGCCAACCTGATCCTCACCTGAAAAACCACAAAGCAGAAGCATGAGTACGAAAGGTACTCGCAAGACTTACCCGGGGTCCCTATATGACCGACTCCAAAGGATTATGCATTTAGTTGTAGCAAGGAGTAAGCTTAAGGTAAAAGTGCGGAAAAGCATTAACATTTGTAATATAAGTGCGACAACCGAACCAATTACAAGTTTAAAGCAGTTATAGACCGCACTTACTTCTAGTGTGAAATTGAAAGTAACAACAATTAAAGTAGAGCAATACATAACCAATTTAAAGCTCAAGCCCAACGGCGAACCACAAGTTCAAGTTATTTACTACGTGACTGTGCGATGAAAGAGCTTGCTCATATCCGAGAGCGCGGCAATTCGAATCGCTTAATTAACCCTGCAGGAAAGCATTGATCGCACGACACTTACCACAAGGGCCTAGTGTCAACCCCCTCCCAATCATACCCAATCGCTGAAGTGTCCTCCTGTGGCCCGAAAACCTAGCACCCCCTCGAGCAGCCCCAAGCCCGGCTTGGCGCTCGAGAGTCGGCCTAAGCCTCACCCTCAACCACGTCCAACCACAGGAAGTTACGGTCCATCGATTCCGTATGAGAGAAAGAGTGGCTTACCGTACCATAATCGGGCATGCGACCAACCGGGGTGTGCTCAATCAAAGGGCAACCATCGAATCGGTCCTTAATCGACTCAGACGAGGCTACACATTTGAGTCTCCATACTCAAATGAACCGACTCCCCGCCCGGTCCACAATTTATCAATTACAACTCATAAACATACCCATTCCAATCCATCGTGTGTGAAGTGAAACAATTGTTAATAATCACAAGCGGGAGAACCACTCCCCACTTGGCCCAACCCAACATCTAAGCAGAACTAAGCGTAGACTCGTTATAATTACCCATATTTTGGTTCCGAAGGGAGTGTTCCACAATTTTCAAGGAGTGTATGTGCAGCAATTAGGTTCTAACCCTGTTCCCACCATTCAACTCCTAATGCATACTTAATCGACCAAATAAGCAATTTAATTCTCTAAGATAAAATCATATAATGGGGTAAATATGCTTAGGTGCTTGCTCGATGCTTCGCCGAGCCTCGGTGACAACCTCGCTTCACCGTGATCACCCTCGATCGCGGTCACGTCACCCTCCGCGTGATCGTTCTCTACACGACACATATGTATGAAATGAGATGCATGCTATGCCGATTACATGAAATGAGAATTGAAAAACAACACGCAAGTATTCGACAACCAACAAGGAAATACAATATGAAAGTCCACCAACAGGTAAACAACAAACTTTGAAATGCCCAATATGTCCAGAATGACCACTATAAGTCATTCACCCATTCTGATCTTTCACGTACAATCAATCATATATAATCGAGCATCCACAAAACTCTAACCTCGATTAGTATTAATTACCATCACGTACCACATGACCTAGATACGGATTCTAGTATTTCGCATTGTGGCTTAGCATCAATCCAACATCCGCTAAACACATTCACTCACTAATTAAACTAAATCACTAATTGGAACCTTGTTGGCATTCGATCGAACACCAAGTAGGCGCATTTCAACAATTATTCCATAGCATTTGCATGAGCACTCCCAAGCACAATCTCCCCCATGGGCATTCCAACAAACACCTAGCCTACATCCTTCCTAGCATTTCATCAAACACCTAACCTTCATCCAAACCCTAGATGGAGCCATTGCCATGGAGAGGTAGAGTGAGAGAGAGAGAGAGAGAGGAGGGAGGAAAGGGCCGTACGGGGGGGGGTCGTCGGCGTGGAGGGGAGGCGTCAGCTGGAGAAGCGCTTGGAGAGGCAGGCTGGCCACGGCCAGTGAGGAGGGAAATGGCGGCCAGGGTGGGAGAGCAGTAGGCCACCACGGAGGAGGGAGAGGTGAGGGAGTGGGGAGGCGTCGGGTGAGGGAGCCGAGTGGGTGAGGAGGAAATGGCGGCCAGGGTGGGGAGGGCGCAGGAGGGCCACCTGGGAGGAGGGAGAGGTGAGGGAGTGGGGAGGGGGCGTCGGGTGGGGAGGGAGCCGAGTGGGTGAGGAGGGGGGGTTTCGGGCTGGGGAAATGGGGAGGGGAGAGAGATAGATGAGTGGGGAGGGAGAGAGGAAAAGAGGTGTGGAAAAAATTGGGGAGGGAATTTACCTGCTTACCCCCATGACCACACATAAGAAAAATCAGGACCATGACATGTGTAAAATGGTTTAAGTGGTACAGGGGGTTTCCACCTTGATAGATCTGGATCGCAGATTCTTTATCCGACGGCTGGTATTAGGAGTTAGCATGTTAGCACCCAATGATCCATTAGCACTGGATATGCTGCCTATATATAATTGCCGACAGATAATCTGACCCTGAAACCAGTATTACCGATAGATAGTCTATTGCATCCCTTTGCCGATAGATAGTTTGTTGGTGATCACTGATTATTTTCGACAATTATCCGACGGTAATATTGGGTCATGTGTAGAGACAGAAGTTAGCCATGGCCACATGTTGCAGCTACCGGATGATTTGGATCTTGTTCGCCTAGCTATTCCACTAAAAGAAAATTTTCATGTACTCTCAAGCTTTCAATAGGAGCTGTACCGGTCCAGGGTGTCCTTGTGGCCGGAGAGAGAGAGAGAGAGAGAATTTACTCGCAATATAAGATTTGTTTTTCAGACAAGTAACAGCAGATAGCAGATATTTCTCTGACAATTCTGTTGACCAATGCTGATCGCAAACCAGAATAAACCGTTCCACCGATAATCTCCTCCTCCCGCGTCCGTCCGACAAGCTGTGCGGACATGGCAGTACACGTGAGCTTAACTAATACCGCTTCCTTTATCTTTACTCCTCTTTCTTTGCCTTCGCTTTTTGTTTTCCCCCCTCATCTTGTGCGACAATTTTTTTTGCTTCGCTTCATGCGCTTGTTGGATTCGTCTATTTTGCGTGCGGACCCCTCGCAAGATTTAAAAGTTATTTCTTGCGCCCTTTCGACGACGATCTCGACGTCCTTCTTGGCTGCCCATCGAGAAAGGTGATATATATTCCGTTAGTCTTTTAAGACTGCCTGCCGTTGTCAGTGGTACTACTACATGGATCTTTAGCTTCTTTTAGGGCAAGGTTGGTGCCGATTAATTAGTGCTAACCCGGCCGGTTTTGCTAATGACTTTGTCTCATGCAATTGTGCAGCTATCACTAAGAGAAGGAGAAGGACACGTTGCAGTTTGTAATCGGGTGCATTTGATTTGGACCACACAATGACGTACGCGTGGAATTTCGCTCTTTCTCTGTGTGTGTGTGTCTCTCTTGCTGGGGTTGTATGCAGGAGTATCTAATTTGCTGTTTGATACCGGAACTGACAAAAAAAATGACTATCTTTTTTTTTTCCAAATCTTGTTCGAACATAACAGGTGGCAACTGACAAGTAATTAATGTTATCTTTTTTGGAAGCAAGCAATGATAGCTTCAAGAATGGGAGGAGCAACATGATGCAAGATCCAACGAAAAAAATGGGCAAGATTTGGACCCCGTTCCATTCAATCTAAAATGTACACAAAGCTAATTTCTAGGTACCACAGTACTGTCTAATTAAATAAGACGAATGGCCTTGAATAAAGAAGGTAGCGCATAGCCGCATTAGTGCCCTACAAAACTAAAGCTATACTAATTATAAGGGTATCTTTAATAGTGCAACTTCAGCTATTTCTTAGCTATACTTGTAAGCAAAATCTTATGTGGAGAGAGGACTTGAGGAAAGATAATATATCGTCTCTTATGCAAAAGATAACCTGATCACACAAACCAACATAAAAAAGTAATAAAGTGTGATAGAAAAAATTTAATGAAGAAGAATGATTTTAGAGACAAACACTAGACACGTTATCTCTAGTGTTATCTCTAGGTGAGTTAAAATTTTTAGAGACAATCTTTAGACTTTTAGGGCATGTACAGTGGTATAGACGGTAGCTGTCTATAATATACATCCATGTCATCTATAGACAGTACTAAAAATAACATATACAATGGTCTGTCTATATAGTTGTCTGTAATGATCTCTCATATGACTAATAGACTGTCTGTACAATGGTATACACACTATAAAGCTGTCTATAAGGCCGTCTGTTAAATAGTAGACAACATATTTCTCTCTCTTCCCTCTCTCTCCTCCACATCATCCAAAATCTGATGTGGCATACCCTTATAGCTAGACAGCTGATATGTACCATTGTACATGCCCTAACTGCATGCTCTAACCGATTGATGTCCGTCTCTCACGCAAGGAAGGAAACCGATTGTTGTGTCGCTTTCGCTCTCCCAGCTTATGGCAAGAAAATAAATCTCACTACCCAAATTTCTCTATCATATGGGAAATATCAAGAATGCATGCAAATATCCAAAAGTTCATCCAATGAATATGGACCTCATTTCTAGATATGATCTTTGCAGTTGTTCAAGATATTTTGAAGCTGACCTTCGAATGTACAAAAGACTACACATGCAAAAGGGAAGATGGCATACTTTGACAGTGCACTTGATGCGGGGATACATCAAGGAGCAAATTAACATTCCGAATATACCGAGTCGAAACTGTCATTTTATATACATCCGTGCAGATTCTAGAGTGACAATGAAGCTTCGTTGTCTCGTGCCAAAATTTTTTTTTTGTGATAACCATAAATACCACAAACACCTCTTTAATTTTTTAAAATAATCCTAATTTTAAATAATTTTACAGAAATAATACACCAAAAATATTTACAGAAAAATACACATGCAGCGGTTTCAATTGACGATAGAGCTTACATCACCAATCAAAGTGGCGATAACTACCAATTATTTAAAATTAATTAAACACCTCATGATATACACTTTTACCTTGAAAATACTTATTTTTTAAAAGATCTGCCCTAGGCAATTATCACAAGCTAATGACTCTAGGTACTCCCCCCTCTTATCCCCGCACTGAAAAGAACGTCCTCACATGCCCATTTATCTTTTTCAACAATCACATCCACCCAAAAGCCCAAATCAACAACAATAACAGCAACTAATCTGACAATCTCACATCAACCTCGAAAACAAACCCTCCAAGCCCATCCAAAATTGAGAACAAACCTCCCTAATAAAAAAAACAGAAAAAAAGAGCCCTAAAAAATAAGATAGACATCACAAAAACCATACACCTCTCTCATCGTTCACTAACCACAAACATCATCAAAACCATCAAAATCTCGTCGAGATTTCAGAAATCTCGGCCGAAATTTTGGAGTTCAGCTGGGGGCCGAGATTCCAAATCTCTTCGGGACATAAAATTTTCAAAATGCTACAATGTTTTAGAAAATCTCGGCGAGATTTCGATGATTTAGAAAGAAATTACTACAAATTTGATCGGATTCATATTTTTAGGACCGGATTTAGTACCAAATTTTTTGTGGAGAATTGCAATATCTTTTATGAGGAATACATTTAAAAATTTTACCAAAAAAATCAATATAATTTTCTGTTTGCAAATTTGTAGAATTTTTTTGTTGAACCGCAGAAGGAAAAAAGAATTGACCATATTTTCTGTCTGAGACACATTCCCGCTATTGGTTGTGACTAACAATTCTTTTAGAAAAGAACCTATTTAGGCCCCTAAAGCTCAATTTGTCTCATAAATACTTGAATTTGTTCTGTTAAACAGATTGGTCATTTTTTGCAGATCGTTGAGACTTATATATCTCTACTATTCTAAAGCACCACTTGGTGGCAGTGGTCCATTCTACACGTCATTAATTGCTCTGTTTAATTGCTCTACTTAATTGCCCTGCTTAATTGCCCTACTCAAGAAACGAAACGTTGCTTTAATTAGCCAGCTTTCACAAGAAACGAAGCGTTAAAGATAGATGTTTGATCTTGTAAAATAATTTTTTTTATTTTTTAATCTTTATTTTTCGTTATCAATTTTGTTTTTCGTAGCAACGCACGGGCATGTAGCTATCTCTACTATTTTAAAGCAGCACCTGGTGGCAGTGGTCCGTTCTTCCCACGTCATTAATTGCCGCTTAATTGCCCTGCTTAATTGCGCTACTTAATTGCCCTGCTTAATTGGCCTGCTTAATTGTCCTACGCAAGAAACGAAGCGTTAAAGATAGATGTTTGATCTTGTGAAATAATTTCTACTATTATAAAGCAGCAGTTGGTGGCAGTGGTGAGTTATACCCACGTCATTAATTGCCCTGCTTAATTGCCCTACGCAAAAAACGAAGCGTTGCTTTAATTAGCCAGCTTTCGCAAGAAACGAAGCGTTAAAGATAGATGTTTGATCTTGTGAAATATTTTTTTAATTTTTTAATCTTTATTTTTCGTTATCAATTTTGTTTTTCGTAGCAACGCACGGGCATGTAACTAGTTTTTTTTATTTTTTAATCTTTATTTTTCGTTATCAATTTTGTTTTTCGTAACAACGCACGGACATGTAACTAGTCATGGTTAAAAAAGCATCGCAAGTACCAGCACCTACCAGAGTTGTAATGAGCACCAACCTCACTAGCGGCTAGTCACTCGAAAGTCGAAACTGCAAGCTCGCCACCCTGTGTCTTTTACTGTCCAGTTCCACTTGCCACTCAGCTCCAGCTCCACACTCCAAAGCTCACCTCCTCTCCCCTTCCGTCGTGGCCGCCGACTCCTCGTCCTAGCAGGCTAGCACGCCGCCTCCGCTCGCTGGGCGCCGACCATGGGAGGCTGCTACGCGAAGCCGCTCACCCACGACCCCGACCCCGACCACTCGCCGCCGCACGCCGCGCCGGCCACGCCGCCGCCGGGGTCCGCCGCAGCCACGCCGGCCGCTAAGAAGCCTGCCTGGGTGTCGCCCTTCTTCCCCTTGTCCACCCCGAGCCCCAGCCCAGCGCACCATCTCTTCTCCTCCGCGGCCTCCCCCATGAAGTCTCCCGCCCCGGGCTCCGCGCCCACCACCCCGGCCAGGCGCTTCCTGCGGCTGCCCTTCCCGCCGCCTTCGCCTGCCAAGCACATCCGCCAGGCGCTCGCGCGGCGCCACGGACCATCACGGCCGGCGATTCCCGAGGAGGGCGATGCGGGGGAGGGGGAGGGCAGGAGGGGGCTCGACAAGGGGTTCGGGTTCAACAAGGGGTTCGCGGCCAAGTACGAGATGGGGGATGAGGTGGGGAGGGGACACTTCGGCTACACCTGCGCAGCGAGGATCTGGAAGGGTGCGCGCAAGGGGGAGGCGGTCGCCGTGAAGGTCATCCCCAAGGCCAAGGTGATACGCGGTTTTTGCAAATGCCTGAATTATCCTTGTTTTGGCGTGTTCTCGGTTGAATTTGAAGAAACCGGGTACGCATCTGCATGCTAATTTTCTAAAATGTGATGCTGCTGGAATTTAGATTTGTCAAAAGTTGAAGCTTGTTTCTATGAAAGCAATCAACGATTAATCTGTTCTTCAACTGGTTTCTGAAGAAATGTGGCTCCCTTCATGTAATTGAAGAACAGCTTCCACCTAGAGGAGTAGAAGTGCGGTTGTTATAGAGATTCCGAGGCCAATGCTGTCTTTCTCCTGACAGCATGGGCCGATGTGCTAACGTGATACTATTCCACATTGTGCATTGCAAAACAAATGACTAACTTCATTGCATGCCCTTATGAAGTTATGATTATATTAGAGTATATGATTTTCCGTTCTATGCGTTCTGCCTTGGTAGGTACTGGAAGCATATAAGATTTTGTACTGTGAATATGCCCACTTGAATGATGAGATTTGATTAAGTTTGGGCATTGTTTATTACTTGTGGAATGCTGGAATTTTACATGATGTGTCTAAACTACTTGGCATTATCGTTCTATTACTGTTGTGGACTTGTGGGTACTGGTTTAAGCTCCCAATAATTCTACTACCACGTACTTTGGTACCACATTTCTTTACCGTCTTTTGGAGAAAAAAATAGCCTCGATTAGTCATAGTTTTACATGAACTTAGATCCTGATATGTTCACAATTTTAACATCATCTGTGGTTGCTCTTATCTTTTGTCAGATGACAACATCCATTGCTATAGAGGATGTCCGAAGGGAGGTGAAAATTTTGAAGGCTTTGGCAGGACACAAGAACTTGGTCCAATTTTATGATGCCTATGAGGACAATGAAAACGTGTATATAGTAATGGAGTAAGCTTCTAATACCTGCAAAGTCGTGATGTATTTTCAATTTATATTCCATATGCTATGAGGATGCACTCCTTAATGTAGCAAGTTTGTTAACTGTTAACACTCATTCCCGACATTCTCAAGTCTCAACTGCAAACTTAGTTTGCATAGTCTTGCACAGTTCTTTTTTTTATTTTCTCTCTCTTTACTTATTATTGGGGTGGCATTGGCAAGAGCAACCTTTCGGAAGCATAGAAAATATGTTACTGCCCAGATGCTTAAAACATCTGCTTAACAAATATAAGATTTTCCACCCATTTGTCCAAATTATTAGTTAAGTTTTCCTTTCTAATATTTATTCTGGTTCCCAGTGTCACCCATAATGTTGAACCCAGGTAGCATTCATAGTGTATATAATTTGGTAGCAGATGTCACTTATTACCGCATGATGAAATTGAACTGACATTAATGTCCTTTGTGGATGGCATTGCCCTTATTAGAAGGCTAGTAGTGCCATCTAGACATTTTTTTATTTTCCCGCCTGTCCTTCACCATGAATATTTTTACCAAAAAAGGCTGTAAAAGCTTCTAGAATTGTTGAAATCCAACCAAATTTTATTACAACAAGCCTTTGAATGATGTCTTCTTCTTTTCTTTTCCCTTTTGCATTTATATTTACCTTTTATACCTTCCGCTGATGATGATCCTTGTACATCCTTTTCTGTATTTAACATGTCCCCACACCAATGTTTTGTTGATGTTAAAATTTCATATTAATTAATCCAAAATCCTGTTTTTTAGGTTGTGTGAGGGGGGAGAGCTTCTGGATAGAATACTTTCCAGGTATGTTACAATTTACAAGTAGACTTAAATTGAGTGATACAACAATATACTTCAGTACAAGGTATGCGCTTTAATACAATTCTTTTGTGCTTGCTTTTAGTAGAGGTGGAAAGTTCTCCGAGGATGATGCAAAAGCTGTCCTGGTGCAAATATTAAATGTTGTTGCTTTTTGCCACATTCAAGGAGTGGTTCATCGGGATCTCAAACCAGAGGTGGAGTGCCTTTTCCTACATCTCAACAGTTGTCACCATTTTTCGTGTTTTAGAGGTTAGAAAGTGACGATTTTCAATGGTGCTGGTAAATTAGCCATTTCTTGGATGAAAATGGCAATGATGACCTATTTCTACTTCCATTGTATACTACATCTGTTAACGATATATTGCCTTATATAGTTGATTCCCATATATATGTTTTCCATATACATGCTTTCCTTATTTAGTTTTCCTTATTTAGACTTTCCTATTGTACCCTCATGTACTCTATATATTGTGGTCATTGGCCTCATATTGAATACATCAAGTCCTATTCGTAACATGGTATCAGAGCAGAGGTCCAAACCCTAGCCGCAATCCTTTTCCGCTACCGCCGTGCCCGGGAGAAGCAATCTGCTCTCCCGGGCGGGCACTTGCCCGCGGCTTCTTCCCAGCTCACCATGCCGCTCTCCGACTCGCCTCGACGCTGTCGCGATCGGCCTCGTCGCCTTCAGATCCGGTCGACGTCGGCTCGCCTTGACGCTGTCGCGCCCGATCTCGTCTTCTTCGGATCTGGCTGACGCCGGCTCGCCGCCCCTCTGCACCGTGAAGTTTGCGCGCCCGTGAAGTCTGTTCGAAGACTTGTCTTGGGCGGCTTCAAGTCGCGTGGAGAGGAAGCCTCAGATCTGGCGTCGGCTCAAGTCTGCATCGTTGTCTCCGGCTTGCCATCGTCGTTTTGGCCGGTCGCCATCTCCACCTTGCGTTGCCTGGCACCCCTTCACGACGACCACCAAGCATCTTCTTCGTCAACCGCCTCCACGCAGCGACTTCAATCTGCTGCGCCATCCTCTTCGTTTTCTCGCCGAGGCCGTCTCTTCGGATCTATCTGGCGCCGCTTGCCGTCTGCCGTCCGCCGCTCGGTCGACGACCGCGTCGTCGCTTTCCTCGCGCTCTACTTCGGCCGTGGCGACGGCGAACCGCTCATCTGCCGTCCGCCCAGCACTCTGCAGCAACGCCTCCGTCCGGACGTGCTCGACTCGGCTTGGCCAGCTCGCCTCGGTCTGTCGGCCCGTGGCTGCCGGCCACCGCCTCTTCGAGTTTGGTCGCTGGGCTTCTTGTCCGCGTGAAGAGTTTAGTTCACATCTGCAGGAGGCCACGTTTGGGAGGTACTCAATTCTCACGTGAAGGTTTTGGCTTTCAAGTCCGGTTTCAAGTCCAACAAAAGGTTCGGATTTGGGCGACTTCGGTTTTGGTTCCGCTTCTTGGATCAGCTATAGCTCCTGGTCTTCTACATGGCTGGCTCGGCTCCAGTTCAGTCGACTCAGTTTTGGTTCTTTTCAGCTAGTCTCGGCTCTTTTCAAAGATGGCCTCATTGCCTTGGCTCTTTCGTTGGCTACTGCTTTTTAGTGCTGCGGCTAGTAATTCCTAAATGTTTTTAGTATTCCGTTGCGTCCATCCAAGTCATAGCATCTTGATTCCGTCTTCCGTCGTTGCTCGGCTCTCTTATCGGCTCGACTCATTCTGTCAACACTTTTTACCTTGGCTGGCACGTTTTGTCGGCCTCGTCGGTCCTTCTTCGTCGAATCGGCCCTACCTTCGACTTCTGTTCGTCGATTTGGCTTCTTCGTCGACTTTTCATCACCGACTGGGTTCTTTGTTGGCTGTTCTTCGTCAGCTCGATGTTTTCAAGAGTTACATGCTACGACGGCTTCTTCAGAACTATGACTTTGGATTTTCCCTATTTTAGTTCATCCCTTCCAAATGCAATGCTATTGCATACGCCTTGCATTTGTGGGGGGGTGTTAACGATATATTGCCTTATATAGTTGATTCCCATATATATGTTTTCCATATACATGCTTTCCTTATTTAGTTTTCCTTATTTAGACTTTCCTATTGTACCCTCATGTACTCTATATATTGTGGTCATTGGCCTCATATTGAATACATCAAGTCCTATTCGTAACAACATCTACATCCATCAATCTTGAGCATTGCACTATTCCATTAGCCTTTATTCATAACATTCCTTACATGGTCTGTTTATTGCATTACCTTTCCCTTCTCTGTGAATAGATTCTAATTTTAACTGTTTTCATGTTTGACTTTTCCATGACTTCTAAAATATGACCCTTTTTCAGAATTTTCTTTTTACTTCGAAAGATGAGAACTCTCAACTTAAGGCTATCGACTTTGGCTTGTCAGATTTTGTAAAACCAGGTTAGTTTCTTGCTGGTCAATCTGCATATTTATTAATTCATTGATTTGTACTTGCCATCAACGAAGATGGTAGTATTCACATTTTAATCTTATATATGTTCTAATATTTTATGCAGATGAGAAGCTAAATGATATTGTTGGAAGTGCTTATTATGTTGCTCCAGAAGTTCTGCATAGATGTTATAGCACAGAAGCTGATGTCTGGAGTATAGGTGTAATTGCATATATCCTCCTTTGTGGCAGCCGTCCATTTTGGGCACGCACTGAATCCGGCATATTCCGTTCTGTTCTCAAAGCTGACCCCAGTTATACTGAGGCACCTTGGCCTTCTGTGACTCCGGAAGCAATGGATTTTGTCAAGCGCTTGCTGTGCAAGGATCCACGTAAAAGGATGACTGCAGCACAAGCTTTAAGTGAGATTCGATCCATCCTTACGGGTTCCAGTTGAATAATACATTGTCCTGAGTATCCTTTATATTATGTTTTTCAGGTCACCCATGGATCAGAAATTACAATGACATTAAACTGCCATTGGACATCCTTATATTCCGACTTATCAAAGCTTATATTCGTTCCTCATCATTACGGAAAGCAGCTCTGAGGGTCAACACTGATAAAACTTGTTCTAGTTTTTCTCATGTTGTTTTACATAGACATACGATTTTGCTTCTTCAGTTTTGCACTTGCTTGTTTTTATATGAAAGCAAAATTTTCTACTGAAGGCTTTTAATGGTTGTGCAATAACCTAGTATTTTAAGTAGTGGTTAATTAATTTCTATTGCAATTCTCTCCTAGAAATCTTCATCAAGATCATTGCTTATATGTACAGTTTTTGTGGTTTTCTTTTTGTGCGCCTATGCCATGTAGCTTTTGGTTTTATTTGTTCCAACGTCCAAGAAAATAAAACAAAATGCTTAGACAGCTCTATTGGTTTGCATTCTCTCTTCCTTTTCTTTTTTAAAGGGGGACTTTTGTTGCCAACACTTACATTTGAAATTTGAAGTGGCGCTTTCAAGCTGTTCTTTTGGCACCCATGACTATTCTCTTTTACTTTTGTCTGCAATCTGCAGTCATTGATGTATGATCTTTCTTGATCCGTTACAGGCTCTATCAAAGACGTTGACTGTTGATGAGTTTTTCTATCTAAAGGGACAGTTTTCTTTATTGGAACCAGACAGAAATGGATGCATCACTCTAGATAATATCAGAATGGTTGGTTCATCATTGAACTCTGATATGCTCTGTCCTGTTCATTTTTAAGCTACTCTGGTGACTTGTTGTTTCATTCTGTTTAGGCCTTGACAAGAGAAGCAACTGATGCAATGAAGGAATCACGAGTTCAGGATATTCTTGTCTCGGTAAATATTTTGTTGATTTTAAGATAGCATTTTCAATCACGCACTAGTTGTACTCGCTGTATAACTGGATCTTCTCTTCAGTTGAGCGCTCTTCAGTACAGAACAATGGACTTCCAAGAGTTCAGTGCAGCTGCAGTCAGTGTGCACCAGCTCGAAGCATTAGATAGATGGGAGCAACATGCCCGGTCCGCTTATGAATTTTTTGACAAGGATGGCAATCGAGCAATTGTAATCGATGAACTAGCTTCTGTATGCGATATCTCCTTCCCCATCCATGTTCGTTCCAATTGATCGGTTTGATGTCCTCTTCACATATTTCCTGATATGGTACTTGTTTTTTCAGGAGCTGGGTCTCAGCCCTTCCGTGCCATTGCATGTCGTTCTGCAAGATTGGATCAGGCACACCGATGGGAAATTGAGTTTCCTTGGATTTGTCAAGTTATTGCATGGCATGTCCAGCAGGTCCCTGTCAAAGATGAGATAGCTGTTGATAATCCCTAACGACAGCACAAGTTTACGCTGCCCTTGCCCCTGCCGGCTCAGCTCACAGATAAATTAGCAAGGCTAAGGAACCTTCGACCGGAGCTTGCATGCCGAGGACAACTGCTTGTGCTAGTGCCGCTTGATTTGTCACTAATTTGAGTATAGATTTCTGTTTGTTGTCGCCTGCCTACTGATCATAGTCGTCATTTACTAGATAGGAAAAGGAAAACCTCACCCATGACTCTGCAACATGTGATGTTTCTAACAGTCTTTAGAATAGTCACTTACTGCCGTTGTCACTGTGCCATTATACTGATTGAGATGAAAAATGTTTGGATTTTGTGGTGTTCATCTGGTTCTACCTCCAATCCTCCTCTTTGTTGCTCCCTCTGTCCAAAAGTGCAGGACGCATTTTGTACTGCATATATAGACCATGGTTACTTCTAATTATTATCTGGAAGTACTATGTTCAATGTAGGCATAAAATGAATATAGAATGAAGTCAAATATGTATTAGTGGTACGGAGGAAATACACACTTATTTTACATCGACATATAGAATACGTTCTACATTTGTGGAAGGGACGATCCAAAAATACGGCATATGTTTTGGACCCTGGGAGTATATGCTTCGCATGTGTTTTGTGCTATACTAGCGGGCGTTACCTTGTTGCAGCCGCATAGGCATGACCGTCCGTCTCGTTTTGTAAGGCCGACATTTGTGATAGGCGAGAAGGTCCAACATCTTCGTTCGCGAATGTTGGTAAATATAAAGCATATTTTAATTTTACGCAAAGATTAAGGTTATAATAAAATTGAGAAAAACATAATAAAAAATGATTTATATGTCACTCTTAATTGTTTTAAAAGATAAGAGATAATACTTTATATGAGTAGTAATAAATAAATGCATACGATTAAGAGAGAATAAATAGTGGTATACAGGGCCGGATGCACGGGGGTGTGCGAGGGTGGTCGCACCCCCACAAAATACATAGCATCATCGTCATTTTTTGCTGTTGTGCGGTGGCGAAGCACCGGTTGCTAGCCGCGGGCGAGAGGACTGAGGAGGATGGGAGGAGGCAGGGGAGCGGGAGCGAGCTAGAGAAGGGAGCGGGAGCCGAGCCAGAGGTCGGTTCAGCTCCAACCGTTCGGGTGTGGTTGCACCAAATCATACGAGCCAAATAGACACAGTCTGACTTGAACCCACACTCAAATCAATCCCCATTCCTCGATTCCTCAATTCTTAGATCCCTAATTTATGGTCCATTGAGCAAGATGACTCATCGGGTGAAAAAGGGGCGCCAGGATTGCTGTCACCGTGCGATCTATGCCGGCCATCGGGTGAAGAAGCAAATGAGGGCTAGAGG
Source organism: Rhipidocladum racemiflorum (assembly GCA_036346355.1). Classification (NCBI taxonomy): domain Eukaryota; kingdom Viridiplantae; phylum Streptophyta; class Magnoliopsida; order Poales; family Poaceae; genus Rhipidocladum; species Rhipidocladum racemiflorum. Next base: position 5,039,348 of record CM070581.1, read on the forward strand.
CTAGAGCTGGAGCTACGGGGTGGAGAAGGGGTGCTGCTGGGCCGAGTGGAGGAGGGGCACTGCCAGACTGGGTGTAGGAGGCCAGGAGGGGTACCACACCGATCGCTGCCCGCGCAGGGTGGAGGGCCTGAGGGGGGAAGGCTCGATGCTCGCCGCGCGTGGCCGTTTGGGCGCCAGGGCGGGGCTGTGAGGGCCGAGGGGAGCTGGGAAGGGGCGGGCTAGGGGGGTGAAGGAGGGGGCGTCGGGCGAGCTGCTGGCAGCAGGGGTGGGCCCGTGAGCCCGTGAGGGGAGGAGCTAGCTAGCCATCAGTGAGACACGGGCGGAGGCACGAAGCCAGAGGGAAGTGCGCATGGATTCAAATTTCGGACCGAAATCCGAAATCAGGAATCCAGAGGGAAGTGCGGCGCTCAGGAGTCCGGAGGAATCAAGGAACGAAGGAACCGAGGACTGAGTCCGATTGACCGAGCCAAGTAAGTAGGTGAGTTTTTTTATTTTAACTAGTTACATGCCCGTGCGTTGCTACGAAAAACAAAATTAATAACAAAAAATAAAGATTAAAAAATAAAAAAAATTATTTCACAAGATCAAACATCTATCTTTAACGCTTCGTTTCTTGCGAAAGCTGGCTAATTAAAGCAACGCTTCGTTTCTTGCGTAGGGCAATTAAGTAGAGCAATTAAGCAAGGCAATTAAGCGGCAATTAATGACGTGGGAAGAACTCACCACTGCCACCAACTGCTGCTTTAGAATAGTAGAGATTATTGATTAATTAGTAAATTGTAAGTACTATGGAATATCACTGTATAATTGCATATAAGGTTATTGATTGATTAGTAAATTTAAATTATTAGTTGATTAGTAAATTTAAATAATGGTTGGTTAGTAAATTATTCTCTAGTATAACTTATTATAGGTTCTATAAAATGTATTGTAGATCTATAAAAGATGAACAAACGAACCTTGCACAACTATTTTTCAAATAATTCAAGTGCAAGTAATCCTCGAACCAACGAGAGCACAACTCACCCAGATAAGGCTTGGATTAATTTTAATCCAGATGATATCATCGTTGATCCAACATGTCGCATATTATATTCATTGCTAAGATATCCTATGTATATTATATATTTTTTTGACTTCTGTCTATTTATATATGAATTTTAATTTCGCTAAGTATTTTGAATTGCATAAATTTTGGTATGTTTTTCTTTTGTTAATGGACTTTCATAAGCATCCCCTCTATTTTTATCTTGCGTACGCAATTGGTGATATAATAGTAAAGGCTCATTAAATATACATGCAAATTTTCTATTTATCAATAAGATTATTCAAACTATAGACCTTATATCTATCATATCAATGGAGGAAGTACTTATCACTCTAAACGACTTTATTTACAAATACTTGTCGCTTCACATATCCAACGCAAGCTTTTCTGGTTTACCCTTATAAATTATCCCACCTTCCGCCACTTATAATGCGCCCACGGTGTATTGATTTATGAGGGCAATTTGATCACTTGGAGTAAAAAGCAGTGTTTGTCTTATAATAATTCTGTCATAGTTAAAAGTTGAGAGAATTAATTATTTGTTCCGTTTTAGTTAGTGTAATTGATTATTTGCTTTATATATTTCTCTGACATGTGGTATTAAGATCCGTATGTTAGTAAGATGCTAAGATGTTACGAAACAAATGATCAATGATACAAGTAAATGAGGGTAAATCATTAATTAAGGAGGTGTTTGGCAGAGCTCGAGCAGGAGATCTACTAAATTTGTAGAGCTGGAGTCGTGTGTATATTAAGAGTGTTTAGATGTGTCATCTTGTTTATAGTGGCGTAGCCAGGATTTTAGGTTTGGTTGGGCCGATGTTTAGAAAACTATAAAATTTGCATAATAACATATAATGATATAAATATAGAATGTATGCAAAATCAAATAAGCAAAAATACGAAGATAATTATAAACTTTGAGAATAGTTTAGAGAATATTACCATACTACTACTTCTTCTTCTTTTCAGGTTTACGCCTTGACATTTGGGAAAGAACAAATAATAAGTTGATATATATTTTCAACCTAATTACCTAACCCTAACCAACAATTTTAGAAGTGAGATTGGCTGATTCCTGATTGGAATCTTGGATGATGCATGACCGTCACGCATACCTGGAGGCTGGAGCAGCTTGATTGCTTGACGTAGCTGCTAGCTGGAGTGCTGGACGCGACAACGACCTGACCTGGGTCCTGGGGTGTGTTGCGACTTGCGATCGCCAACCGGCCGACCGTCGATCCGTATAGGGAGTCCAGGAGACGAGCTCACGCACGAGTAGACGAGGAGTCAGGCGCGCCGTGCTGCTCGTGCAGCCCGTGCGTGTGATTTCTGCTCAGATCGGCCATCGTACAAGTAGTGGGGGCCTGAAGGTCTGGGGGTATGTTTGGGCCGGCAAAATGTTAGTTGGGCCACGACACAACAGGTACAACCTGTAGCTTCGCTCCTGCTTGTTTATATTTTAGAATAAAAATATAAATTTATTTTATTTTATTTTAGCCTATAAACTTCAGATCTGAGACAAGAGGTGTGTGCCTAATCATGCATGCACGCCTCCGTGGTTTGATCTTGCCTGCGTTGATCTGCGTGGAACATGCCAACACAAATGTCTCTACGGCTGCGCATTGAAGTTTGCATTTTGAAATTCGAACGAGTGGGAGAGGGTAACGTTTTACTTGCAGAAAGGTTGTAGACGTTAGTTTTACACGGCAATCTAATAAACCCGCCGTTCCATTCCAGCCTTCCAGGCAGACGAAAAGAGGGAAAGCGAAGGCGGAAGGCAAGGGCGGCGGCCAGCGTCTCGAGCGGGGCGCAAGGCAATCGAAGGTGGGCAAAAGCGGCGACGAGCGGCTCCAGCGCCACGCGTACCTCGATGCCGATAACGAGGCGGCGCGCCGCGGCGGCGGCTGTGGTGGAGGAGGAAGGGCGCGCTGACGCGATCGACATCTCCTCGGATTCCGATGCCGGATCGGAGTCGGAGTCGGACGAGGAGTCCACCAGCGACGACGACTATGTCGACATCAGCGACAGCGACGCCGATGATGACGAGGAAGGCAGCGCCGTGGGGAACGAGGAGGAAGGGGAGGCGGAGGCGGAGGCGGAGCAATCCGGCGTGGACCGGAGCGAGGCTGCCTGCAGCAAAATCACCGATCTCCTCCGCGGTAATCACCTCAGCCCCATTCTCTTTTTGTGCGCGTGCCCCATCGTTTGTTCTCTGCTGCAATTCGGATAATCGCTCACTAGTAAGTGGTGAAAATTCCAAATGTTGGGACGGAATTGGAGCGCGTAGATAGAGCTGGATGCCGGAGCCCTGCTGGAAAGCAGCACCACTCGTATGAATTCCTTCCAGGGGCTATTCAGTCTGAGAACCTGTAAGCTGGTGAAATCTAGTTGTTACAGTATTATCCAAATTTGTCATCGTGTCCGTGCCGGACCCTGCGCCAGACATGGTGCCAACCGGTGCATCCGACTCTGATTCGGTTTCCTTCTCGTTTGACTCTGATCCATAGCCTATGTGTGTACCCGTGTAGTCCCACTGTAGTTTATACTCCATTGATGGCACGATAGTTTCTTTCATTTGTACAGTTTAAAGAGCAGTTTTACAACCATATCATGGATTTCACTTACTTCTATAGTCAATGGTTTGACGTACGTGATAGCCACATGAACAAGTTATTCTTTCAATGAGTCGTTGTTTGCCAAGTTTTGTGTTCCAGGTAGAGCATGTCAGATTCCATGATGAGTTTTTTTGCTATCTATCCAGCGCCACAAGTGATGTTTTGGCTTATGTTGTTTTGATGATTGAGCATTTGATCAGGAGGTGGTCAATTGCACGGACTCAAACTTTGCTGGGATTATGAATTATTGAAGAACCAAATTTGTTTGATTGTTTTGTTGATAGCTATGTGTTTGGACCTGCTGGTAGTTTGCTCAATTTTGCTTCATGTGAAGCATTTGGATAAGACTGTTCCAATGTTATTAAGTTGTCGACTAGTCATCGACAAATCCACGATTAGCCATCCGGTTGGTATATCGAGGACTACTAGGGTGCTCGAATCGATTGAAATGATTAGTCGAGTGACCGGACAACTAATCAGCGGCTAGCCACAACTAATCGTGCTTGGCTAGCCATGCGACGATGCCCACATTCAAATGGATAGGTGAGACATACCATTCAGATTGGAGTGGTTGAACCCTAGCCCTAGATGCTTTCAGTCCATATCGAGTGCTGCCTCCGCTTGTCCACCACCACCTCCGCTCCTCCACTCCAAATCGAGCGCCTCCTCCGCTCGTTTGCTGCCTCCAGTCAGTGCTCTGCTCTCCTCCCTTCTCCTCTCCTCTCTCTCCCCTACTCTGCTCCAGTCTGCTCCCCTGTCCTCTCCCTCCTCTCCTGCTTTGCTCCGCTTCCCTCCCCTCTCCTTTCCTTCCTCTCTTGCTCCGCTAAATTGCTGACTAGTAACGTTAACTAGTAATGTAGCAGTAGGAAGTAGTGTAGTACTAGTAATGTAGTAGTAATAATACTAGTAATGCACTAGCAAGTAGCCAAGTAATGGAGTCGTAGTACACTAGTACTAGTAATGCACTAGAAAGTTTATGCTTCTCCACTCATCATGTTGGGATCAAAACAAGTAAGTCATCAAGTCATCATCATGCTTATGTTGTTCTTCTCTTCATTTCATGCTTTAGGCCTCGTTTGGTACGGTTCCAGATTCTTGTAGAAACGGAAACGGTTCCAGATTCTTGCTAGAAACGTTTCAGGTAAAATCAGAATCATTGTCTGAAAACCGTTTGGTACGGTTCCAGATTCTAGTAGAAACTAGTAGAAACGGGGTTGAGGGTGATTCAGCCACGGTGTGGAAAAAGAAGAAACGTTCTGAGGAGAATCGTTCCGAGTTTTAGCCCGTTTGGCTGGGTTTCTCCCAAATTATAGTAGAAACAGCTCGGTTCCAAGTTGCCAAACGGAGCCTTAAAATATGTACATTTGTTTAATTGTTACTGCAACTTAGTTATATGACATGCCCTATTAACATACTTCAATCTTGGGACTAGTTGACAAGTCGCCCTTCTAGTGACTCGACTTTACGACTTAATAACTTTGGACTGTGTCTTACTCGTTAAGATTAGTCATATGGACTTTCGAGGCACAAGGTCAATTGAACTTATTTTGAGGAGATTTGATATTTCGGCTACAGGAGCGAATTCGTCTCAAGGTGGAGATTGTTAACGTATGATCTAAATTCGTCATCGTGTTTGTGCCGAACACTACGCTAGACGTGATGTGGCAACGGCTGGCACATCCGACTCTTATTTGGTTTCCTTAGCCTATATATGTACTCCTATAGTTGCACAGTTTAGATGTCCCGAAGTTCCCCGTGCTTGTAATTCTCCTCGTATAGTGAATTGTGCATCCTTGGTTTTTCTCGCAAGTGTTTTCCATGTAAAAATCTATGTCTCCTGATATTTCAATCATCTATTTTTGTCGTGCTTTTTATAAAACTAGTGCATCTGAATCAAGTTGTGAAACTTACATATTCGTTCTAGTGGATATTGGATACCATAGGGAAAAATTGATTCCCACACTATCTTAGACAGATATCATTGTTTCGAAATATTAGCAGAATGGTTTTATTGGAGTATAAAAAGACCCACATGAAGAATTAGGTCCACAGGGTTAGAGGTCTATTGGGGCAAGGATGGATAGGAGCAATTGGGTGAAGCCAACTCCAATGGAGTCTGGTGGTTGAATACTTGAATGGCGCTGGATGCAGCCTCTCTCATGTTGAAATAAATAAGTCAGAACAGTACTCTATGATATTGCTAGCCTTTGATTTACCTTAATATTTTCAAGAGTGAAACATGAATCAATTGAATATCATGGTCTTTTCGTTTGATAGTAGCCTGGTGTTTCCCACATAACCTAATAAGCAGCATTTCTTTTGTAGGAGGGAGAGATCTGAACGGGATTAAGCTGGTGGAGTGCAAGGCGTATTTAAAGAAGAATGGTCTTAGCCAAACTGGGGACATGGCGACTTATGTAGAAAGAATAATGCTGCATTGGAGGTTAGTTATTACATATTTCTCAATAACTTGATGTGTATCTGCTCAATTATCGGGATGAGCAGTTATTTCCTATCAGAATTCAAAGTTAGAAAACATCACTTCCTGTGTTATTTGTTTGTTTTCAATTTTTCTTTGATTTTTGCCACGACCTTGTTACGCACTTAAGGGTTCACCTAGGCAATACATTGATCTTGCTACTTTTGGATGCCCTTAGCCTTAATATATAGTGATGTTACATTTTGGAATAACTAGACACATGTATAATTCTTGCTCATTTCCTCAATAGGTTCAAAGAGGGAAATCCAGAGAAAATTTATCCACGGTCGTCCTTTTGTATTAACTGTAAAGGTGCCATCTAACTTGGACACAAGCTTAAGTATATCTGCATACAAAATTACCCAGGGCAATGACCATGGTCTCTCAATTCAGGTGATGTCTGTAGAGGTGATGCGGTCTTATTCAAACAGAAGGTTTACATGAAGAGGTTGTCATCTTTAGTTCTGTACTATCTAACAGTCTCTTTGAAATGGTAATGAGATTATGAGAACTCTCCTTTGGTGACTTTGACAGTGGCAAAAGGCATTCAAAATGTATAGGGAAGCGAATAGTAGCTGGGAAAGTTGTTAAGGAAAGCTATGGTAAAGAAAAGCAGCAACATACTTTCACTGTAAGGATTGATTCAATGATATAGTACTGCACCATTTGGTTTTTACGGCCTTTACAAACTACGTTAGTTGTTCAATTTAACAGATTCAAGTGTTCTGGAGCAAAGGAGTAGGCAAATTGCCACCTTTGTATCTGCTACTTGTCAAAGGACGCAATCTCTACAGGATGATGACTTTCCGTCAGGCAGGAAGTGCTCTTGACCTGAGTTATTTTAGGCTTTCTTTTCACCTGCTTCTGCAACTCAATTTTTAGATAATAAGAAACACTTCAATATTGTTCCAAGGAATGTGATGGATTTGTGCATATCAAGTTTATGTTGCCATTTGGACACTGTGTTAATAGGAATGTTATGGATTTGTGCTATTCTGTAGATGTCGTAAGAGATTAGTGAGCATCTGAGATTTTCAGATAATCCTGTTCATTTAACCAGTAATCTGGGATGCATTAATTATAGCCCTGAACAACATCAATAACTAAAATAAGTGAACTTTATTTTATGCATTTACCATTTTGAGGATGTCTGCACATTTCTCAACCAAGGTGTTTATACGTTGGATCATATATCAACATTACCGGACTTGTATGATTTTCAACTTCACATCAAGTTCCTATTTTTTAAAACTATATAGCCTTGGCCAAATGAAGCGGATAGAACGAAGGCTCTAGAAGAAAAGCATAGCAGGGGAGATGCTGCAAGGCGTGTTCGTTCTTTGAATAAACCTAATTCTGCAGGAAATGGTAATTTCCATTCTCAAGTTTACTTTTGCATAAATCTAAGCTAATAAAATTTTCCCTTGGTTTGCTTGTTGCTGAAAGAGATCTTAATCTCTCTATTAGCACTTGCCCCAACTCTGAACTCACTGATGCTATTTCCATCTGTAGGTTCATATTCAGTTGCATACACCAGATGTGATAAGTGTTAAAAGTTGTTGTATTTGTTTAATAAATCTTCTTTTTGTTGGAACAAATTATATTTTTCTGGTTTGATGTTTGAACCTTTCTAGTTGGTGATGACTTTAGTATGATTATTGATATTTGATAGAATGTAAACTCCAATGTTTGGGTTGGTCTAATCAATTGGCATTGGGAGCTTTAGAATTCTCTTGTAGAGCAAGCTATTTGTCCGAGGGAATCAATTAAAAATCCGTTTTACAAACAACATGGCAGTTACATAAACTGTTGTAAAATGAGTCATGAATGTTGTACACTTACAACGTCGAGGAGACCAACTAGAGGGGGTTGAATAGGCAGATTTAAAAACTCCTTGGCCAAAACCGAGGTTTATTTGCGGAAGCGTAAATCCAAATGGTTTTGTCCAATTAAGGCATAAATCAACTAATCTCACTAAATGCTCCAACAACCTAAGTCTAGATCAAGATTTGCAATCCTAGGATGACAAGCAAGCAATTCAATTCAATGAATGTAAATTACAAGAATATAAATAAGCCAAGCAAGCAAACCAAAATATGACACGATCTTTTTACCGTGGTGTTTGGAGACTTGCCGGTCTTCCCTAATACGTATTGAGATAAAGCCCAAATGACGAATTAAACCAAACACCTCGAATCCACTGGTGGTATCTCTTTCCCCCTCCATGTAGGTGATCACTAACCTTCACAACACACCGGTCCTTCTCACAACCTTCTTGAGAAGATCACCGGACCATGACGCATTCACACCATCTAGGTGTCGGCAAACACCAAGAGTAATAAGTTAAGTCTCTTGCTTGACCCTCACCAAGTGCAACACATGCACAAGTGGATACTCAATTCACCTCTAGAAGCAACACATACAACTAGAAACCTTTTCACTTTGCTCACAAGGTGCAAAACATGCACAATTGAGATGAGAAGCTCACAGTAGCTCAATGTAATGAAATGGAATGCCAAAACATTTCGCGCACAAGAAACTCTAGCTCAAATGCCTCTCAAATCTCTCAAGGATTACTTTATAAGCTCTCAAGGCTTTACTCTCAAATGTATACCTCAAATGAGTGTAGGAGCAGCTCCAAAATCCTCCATACTCGGCCTCTTTTATAACCTCCCAAAGAAACGAGCTGTTTGGAACAAAATCATCTGAAAATACAAATTCGGACATTCTTAATTATCAAATTCGGACATTCCTAACTACCCAATTCGGACATTCCTAATTGGCAAAATCGGACATTCTCAACGGTCACAAATCCATGTGGCACACAGCCGTTGTAGAAGGCAAATTAGGACATTCCGAATTTACCAATTTGGACATCCCGAATCCTATAATCTTCAAAGAACCTATTCTATCAAAATGTCCTAAAATCAAATTCGGACATTTCTAATTCCAAAATTCAAACATTTCTAAGCCCCAAATTCAAACAAACTCACAACACAATCTAAAAAGGATCATAATTGTTTTCTTCAAAGTCCGATTTAGGCAATCTTGGACTCTATGGAAAGCTTATCTAGAGAGCTACAACTTCCATCCATTTTCAAGATCTAAGAAACCATAGATATTTCCATAGAACATTAAAACTCCAATATATCCACACAAGTCTAAAATCTAATTTTTCGAAAGGTATAACATAGAATTTGATCAAGAGCATGACTACAAGCTAGCAATAGTCTAGAAATGATTAATGCATGAACTTCAACAATTTGCAAAATACACTTGCAAACTTTAGTCACATGCTACAAATAGTAAGTGCATGAGCTTCAACTATTTGCAAAACTGTGGCGACCCGCCCAATTAGCCCGGGGTAATTAGCAACAGCTGGCATTACCCTAGGTTAATTAAGCGAATCTCGGCATAGTGGCTAACAAAATATCGGGCACCCCGGTACTTTATTAGCTACTATACCGTGTTCAGAGTGTTGCAACAGAACAATAATTAGAGACTGAATGTAAATATATTACAAACCAAGCCACGCAGGGCTACAAGTTCGATACATAATTAGACAGGATCCAAGTACAACATAAGCATAAGACATAACTACTAGTTACACAAAAGACCGACGTAGTGTAACACAGATACTCAGCACTCTATTCTCCCTGGTAGTCCTTCGCGTAGGTTTGGGTCTCATGGTGACCCTCACTCCAAGTCTCATGGTCGGACCAATTGGGATCCACGTCCCAACCGTGCTTGACCCTCGTAACAAATATCTAGCAGGGGAGAGTTAGCAAGAGTGAGTCAGAGTACTCAGAAGTAATAGTATAGAATGCAATACATGAGTTTTTCCTCCCTTTTTCCAAATCCGACACCTCTTTCCCAAAATCGATTTTTATTGGAAATAGGTTTTGATTTTCTTTAAGAGTTGCACATTTTAATTCAAGAGACTACTAACACCCGTATATGAGGCGGACTTAGGTTCCGTAGCCTCCAATCCAGAGACAGGCATGAATTCATGATTTGACCTGCGCAGTTTGTACCACTTTACCCATAGTGACCCCTAGCATGAGAGGCCCTGCATGTTTATCACTAGTCCAAGATTAGATCTCCAACCTGTTACCCGAGTCGCGGATTCCTTCACTAGGCAATCCCGCCAGGCCATGACTAACAGCTTGTATCGAACTATCCAGGCTACCGTAGCGACAACCGATACTCAACCCAAGGCTTTATTCATATATAGCCTGAAAGAACCATCTGTGTGTCCTCACTGGCCTTCCTAAGATACCCACTTCACAGCGTATTTATCTACTCTTACCCAATGTGGAGATCATAATACCTTCCTAGGACAACCTTTTCTGGTCGCTTCCACACACTATGGTTGATACTGAAAATACGGCTCATTGCCCGAGTGTAGTTGGTTATTCTTATATCATAGCCTATGTAGAGGGTCCCACCGGCCACATTCCAAGTACCTTGGCCCCCTCTACCCACCATATTAACACCACACCAACATAATAAATAACACAAGCCAGCTGCTCCATCAGCTGGACTTGCTAACACACTCCACACCTCATCATCATCCATACTTTCATTTCCACCACACCACATTTCCATCCATATTCAATCGGGTATTTTCAATTTACATATAAAGTTTGCAATGCATGAATGATACTCATAATAATACTGAAATCAAGTTGAAAACATTTAATGAAATTTGCTCAAAGGAAATCTTGCACAAGTAGGATTTGCAAATGCGGCCTCGCTCGAATACAGAGGTGGTTGGTATAATCGGTTCTGCTCGACTGACAAATACAACGTATCAACTCTACTGAATTAACCCACAAAGAACTTTACTGGCCTGAATCTACGGACAATACTTATTTAACTAAACCCACTAACTTAACCCGATTCTTAATATTCTAGCAGCAATGAACATGGCAATTCAATTAATACAACAATAAACAATTTACACATTTATTAACTACTAACCCGCAGCTTTTAGAAATTCAAATGCAGTTTTCCTACGATATGAATACGGCAAGTTAACCTACGCAGATGCACGGAATATACAACTTCCTATTTTTCCTATTTTTCTCCTCTTCTTTCTTTTCCTCTCTTATTTTTCTTTTCTCTTCTTTCCTTTTCTTTTTCTTTTCTTTCCTTTCTCTTCTTCTCTTTTTCTTTTCTCTCTTTTCCTCACTCCCTTCCCTTCTTCTTTTCTGGTGGCCGAAGCCTACCCAAATTTCTTCTGGCTTCTTCTCCCGTGCGCTTCTTCACTCGGCTCCCTGCTCCACGCCGGCGTCTCACCGCCGCCGCTCTCCCACCCGGTTCCTCTCTCTCTCTCTCTCTCTCTCTTCTGGTCCTCCCCTGGGCCGACCGCCTCCCTGCGCCAGAGCCGCCGCGACTCCTCTCCTCTACGGCTAAGTCCTCTCTACTTCTCCATCCCTCTTCCTCCTCTCTACTGCCGATCCCCCCCTCTCTGCTCTACTTCTTCTCTGCCTCCTCTCCTCTCTACTGCTACTCTCCCTCTACTCCCTTGCTTGCCCTAATGGCTAAGGAAGAACAGATTCTACTGATCTATTTCGCTTTGCCAAATTTTGATTGTTTGCCTTTACTTTCGATTGCAAATCTTGAGTTAATGAAAAGAACAGAGGCTACTTGATCTACCGGGTTTTCGCATTCTACTCTGGGTTTCGGTTTTGCTTGCAAGTTCTTTGGGGTCAATGAGGCAAGAACTCTAGTGGGACGGCAGGTTTTCACTCATGCAACCCTAGGATTCACTGAGACCACCATCCTCTAATTGATCTACCAAGGTTGTGCTAACAAGTAGTACTACTGCTGCTACTACCAATAAGGTGAGGCAACACAAGACCTGGAGATCGATCTAGGGGGTGGCTGACGGTTTGGAGGGCGATGAAGTGGCTGGATCGGTTCTTGTGGCTCCTGCTGGTTCGGTGCTTCTTGATCTTGGGGTCTCCTTGTTCGGCTCTTCTTGTGGATTCCTCCTTGCTCCTTGCTCTTTGTTCGGTTCAGTGGACCTTGGGGATCCTCCGCCTGCGCTTGGGGATCCTCCTGGTTCTTGGCGTGTGGATTTCCTCCTCCTCCGGCTTCTGGACCTTCTCCCTTGCTTCTTGCTTCTTGGTCTTGCTCTCTTGCGCTCTCTCTGGACTGGATGTGTTTGCTTGCTCTGGTTCTTGGTTTCGGCTGGGAGCTGAGGAAAGAAGAATGTTTGCTATAAAGGGAAGGAAAGGGACAGGTGGTACCGTGCCCCTCCCTTTGCCGCCACGAGTCTTCTGGCCGAGGCAATAGAGCCGCATGGCCGCAAGTCGGGCCGGGAAAAGAATACTTAACTGTTGGGGTGTTCTCTTGGGCGGTGCATGGCTTTGAAAGGTGTTGGTCTTTGTCTTTGCTCGGTTGCTTTTGGGTTGGTGTGGTGTGAAGGATCGTTGGCTTGGGTAAAAGTTACTATTCTCTTGGTTCACTGGGTTGTCTCATGGTTAAAGAGTCGCAGCGGATACCCGCAATCCGAACAGTAAGTACGGATTGCCGAGTGATGAACCTGGTCTAGCGAGAGGTGCCGACCGGCCCTACGGGTGCAGTATCTCGGTGATCAATACCTCACCGGCGGGTCTGACGGCAATCCTCTTTTCTATTTCTATTCGTTCTATTCGCATTTTTAAATTTTACACTAACAAAGAACACTAATTAATAACCTCATTAACCACTAATACTATTATTTAACTAGTTAATATAGTGGGTCCTTACAAAAACACATTCACAAATAATAGTATCATGCAACAGAGAGCTAGAGCAAGCGGTCTTGAGGTATCAACACATAATGAGACTCAAACTACTAGATAAGACTCCCTCTTAATAGTGCGACCACCTACATTAGTAAGCCGGTTTCCTAACCAAACACAGAGACCGGTAAAAAACTAGAAACACGTCATTAGCCTATGGTAGTTATACCTTTGCCTTGCGCATTCACTTGGAGCTTTCACTTGATGATGATCATCTTCTCTCCAAGTCCGGCACTTTGTCTTTCATCAACACATGATGAATTACCTTCATTTTGATATCTTATCTTGATGCTCATCAACACATGATGATATCTTTCTTCCCGAACCTTGACTTGATGACCATCGACACATGATGTCATCCTAAGTCTTCATCATTATTGGACTTGACCTATTTCACCAACTCATGGAAATATTAGTCCAACGTATCCGGTTGTTACTATCACGAAAGCACACTGTTAACACATAATATAGGGTCTAGATCCTTTAATATCTCTCTCTCGTGATTAATGACAACACAATTGCAAATAATTGAATTTAGATCAACATGAGTATATTACAACCACAAAAGCTTCATATACTTATAGGATGTGTTTCAAAGTAAAGATCCCCGATATATGTGGAAAAAAGAGAGATCAATAGTAATGAAACCATAAAACATAGAGTGAACTCTCCCTTAATGTGTGCCTACATATATATGAGTTGGGACCAATATGTACATATCAAAGTTTGACTTGTGGTAGAGTTTCAACCTATATTTTGGATCCAAGGAATGCAATAACATGAATGAATATGACAACGAATGCATACCTTCGAGATTTCCATTTTTTCATCGAAATGAGAATGAACAATAGCATACTCAACAAAGGAGTTAGTCTCACATTTAGATTTGTCATCAACCACCAAAACCAATTTAATGGTGCTTGAACTTTCACATGTTCATGGATTCATTTTCACGTGTCTCATTCTGTTTGTGATTGAAGTTATGTTCTAAATAAGTAGTCATGACACGTAAGTATTGTGAGTCTCTTTTGCATGTAGTTCACTGAGCTATTGAGTCGATGAACGTCTCTTAACAATTGTTCTTTTCAGTTTTCAACTCCATCATCTTGGGTTCTTGTTTGTTTCACAAGAGGCAGACTAATTTTATTCTCTTCCATTTGTATGTATCCTTCTGGCAGTTCTTAAGGGCAAGAAATTGATAGAAAAAGGAAAACATCCGTCTCGATCTGTACAGCCTGATGGTGGATCCTGGATGACTAAAGGCAAAAAACGTGCAATGCAATCCTCCAATTTTGATCTGCCCACCAAAAGGTCTAGGAAAGAAGAGTACGTAGTATCTTTTGGAAAAAATTGCACTGGTGGTCAGTGGGCAAAGACAAATTGTTCCCGCCAGGATAAGAACATTTGCACCAGCAGTGGCAGTTCTCTGTGCAATGGCGAAAGGGAGACGAATCATGTTACCCTGCAGAAATATTTCCCCGTGGCGCCCCCGAACAATGATTTGTATAGCAAAGAAGTTAGCATTAGTAAAAGAAAAGCTGATTCTGTGCAAAATGCCACTGTTGGCAGCAACCATGCTCAATTTCAAGGAATGTGTGTAAGTTCTGCTTCACATATGCAGGCAAATCGCAGAAATTTAGTTGGAATACAGCGGCCTTTCTTTAAGAAGCCCCAGCAGCCACCTCCATTTCGTGCAGTTGGTAAAGCCTGGCAACCTCATATTGATGGAAGATCAATAGCATGTCCAAACCCTACAATGGGCTTCCAACATCCAAATGCAGCACTGGCTGGTTGGCATGCACCTGCTCAGTTTAGAGGAACTGCACCCAATCAACTTGGAGTAGTATTTCCATCATTTAGCATGTCACAAACTATGTACCGTCCTCGTCCAGAAGGAGCATATGTAGTGCCAGAATTCAGGTATTCTGGTGGTAGCACTGGTTTTCCTCGATAGGGCAGTTTTGGCAGATGCCATTTGCATTGTTGAGGACTGCATTAGTGGTCAGAAATGTGGAAATCATGCTCTAGTCTCCTGATTGCCATTTGATTGTTGAGCAGCATTTCCTGAGGTAATTCTGCACATTTCTATCGCATGACATCTGGCCAAGTTGGTAAAATGTGATGGCCAACTGAAGGATTTTGTTTCCTTGTATTTTTTCCAGGCTCTGTAGGAAATAAGGTGTCAATACCATTCAATAGTACTCATAGAATGGCCTGAAATCACAACTGTAATTGCCACGGAGGTGAGGACATTCCAAGATATCCATACGATGTCTAAGAAAACAATATCACTATTCACAAATGGAGTTATCCTGCAAGATTGAATCTATACCTTGTGATGTCTCTATACACCAATTTCTTCTTAAACATCATGTGATGGTCCAAGTAAAATCTAAAACGATACCAATTTGTTAACTCTAGTGCCCCTGTAAGATAACGCTGCATTTTTTTTTTTCAGTTCAGTAAATTCATCATTGCCTGTACATAAAACTAAACTGAATAATCGCACGAGCTTGGATGGTCTGAAACTCCGAATGGCAAGGCACTAACATTTCCATGTGCCGCTCATGCGTGTACACAAGCCAAAGAACACAACAAAGAAATGGTCGGCATTTTGGCTGGGTGCCGTAGTAATCTACCTGTAACGGCATCTGGATTCATGTCAGTTTTCCATTTGCGTCTCTCATCCTTTTGACGCGACGCGGCGTTCTTGCGTCTTGTATCGACAAGCGGAATAAGTAGTCTACATTCTTTTTTCTGCCGTCTCGGTGACCTTTGGAAGGGTGTAGTAGTGTAGACCTATGAACAACGACCCCAAGATTTTCTTATGAGCGGTTTGAAAAACATGCACGCCCTCCCGATCCATCACTCACCGATTACTACGGGTTGTTTATCTACGGGTAGAATGCACGCACCCTGCAGATTAATTCCTGCATGTGCTGCATGCAGACTGCTTTACTCCGGACATGTCAGCTTCTCGTAACGTAGAAACAGAGAGTAATCTATTCTAACGTACGGTGTGATCTTCGCACTGAGCCGGCAAGAGGCAGCTATTGACCCGGACAAGAATCCCAAGCAACGTCTAATCAGACAGCATGCACGCACAGCGAGTGAGGTACGTACGATACGAGCTAAGATTCCAGAGCCATCACTCGGGGTTTCTTTTCCGGCGAGGCACGAAGCTTTCGAATGGTCGTCGGCTTGCACGCGATGCAGGCTACCTTCTTAATTCGCCTTGGGAGTCGGGGCGCGACCTGTAGACGAGTCGCCGGCGAAGTGTAGGTGCTGACTGGTCCGGCGCAGCCGCACGTACGTACACGAGCAGCACGCCTCTCTCTCTCTCTCTCTCTCTCTCTCTCTCTCTCTCTGCTCGTGTAGTATTATAATTTATAACAGAAATCCTACAAAACGGTATACCGTTTTCCCCCGTTTCGACGGTATATTTGAAACTGCAGCTGATGGTCATGACGATGATGAAGAGGTTAGTATTTTTATGTCTGATGTGTTATTAAGTTTCAGATATTAAGTTTCAGGTATTAATATAAACTAATTGATGAAGCTTACTTGGCTCAATATGTTCCATGAGTTTCAAGAAGTACGGTTCACAAGTTTCGCAAGTTTCAGACATGAAACTTAATACTTGAAACTTAATATAAACTAATTGATGAAGCTTAGATACTATACCGTTGTGGTCTGATTACACGGTATAGCGTCGCCTAGTAGCTCTCAATTTATAAACAGGGGTCAATGTTTTCGACTCTGATCAAACCTGTGCTCTTCTCCTTGTGGTTTCACACCGGCTATCCACCCTCGAGCGCTGGTCTTAGACCGGGTCAAAAACGTATCACATATCCGATCTATATGTTATGTGTGTCACGCCCCTCGTCCAAACAAGCTAAGGCCCTACACAGTAGTTTTGTAGGAATCGGTATGACTCCGGTAGAAATTCAACAAAGTTATCAGGCTTTATTAAAACTAGCGTATTTACGGTTAGATATTACGACATGATTGTCTTTGGAGAGATGTTTCTATGCTTTCCATCTCAATACAAGCTGCACAAATCTCGAAGCAGACAGAGGGGTAAGGTAATCAACATCTATCTACCCTTCATTCATGCTTTAATATCTGTGCAACTTTTTAAAAAAATGCATAGAAGTACCTCTATTGTCTTTGATATACAGCCCTACTTTCTATAATTGAAATACAATTGTATTTGTTGTACAAATCTAATATCGACATATGATTAATCTTCACTGTTATAATCCAGTCCCACCAAAATAAGTGAAGGAGATCCTTCTCTTTTTCTTTCGGTTAATGTAAGCATTTCTAGGGTTTTTTTTTTCTATTTTAGAATTATTACGAAATTTTCCTACCCTTAAAACAAAGGATGTGTCGTGAATATCATCGGTTATTTTTATTTACATAGATTATATAGATATGGATCTCGATGGAACATGGAAAAGAGATGGATGATCAGTGGGTGAATCTGATCCATCAGCTGGGTGATCCAATGGTAGACACCTACTTCTATGTTAACTACGTAATCATTTGCTAACCTTCCTTGCTGTCCAGGGCTCTTATCATCTTGTGCGACAATACCACAATGCGAGTTTGCCACCTCCATAATTGAGATCCAAAACCAAACATATTCGCACGAAGGGTCTCTCGTCTCATCTCATCTCATCTGAACGGCTAGCTACACACCCAAACTCTAGCCAATCTGGCCTACCTCTACGCTTTCGCTTTCCTGTCCTGTACTGCAGCTGACAAGCAGAATCGCCGGTACAGTAACAGGTGATGTAAAGTTTGGAACAGGGAATAAGCTGCTGCTGCTGCTGCTGCTAAAACGACGGGATAGTGGCCATGTGCCTGCGTGCGAGCACATCGTGCGAAATTGAACCGAAGCAAATGGTCTCGTTGCTGCAGCACTCAAGGTTGGCAGCAACAAATCATGTCAACCTGTCCAAGTCCAGCCTATATTTAACTGTTTGCTCCCCCGACCGGATTGGACCTGACCACAGTCCTCTCAACACATGCTTCCTGTGGGGGTGTGGTGTACCCTTCACACCTGTTTCTACAAAAGAAAATTACCCTTCCCCCACCTCCTTCTCGACCGTAAAAGATATGACGGACGACCGTCGAATAGCGTGGAAACTGCTCGGCACCACGTACCCACACCGTCTGCCCGCGCGCTGCCACGGAGCCAGGCAATTTCTGCGCTTCCTAGGCGTGGTAGACGAGCTGCTGCGCATTCGCGGTGCGGAAGGAGGTCATTTTGAAAAGGAAAAAAAAAACATTGTACATAGGGCTAGATAAGTAACAATCTACTATTGTTTGCTTTTGTAGGACTCCTCTACGTTGCTAGGGTTTAAATTCAAATAGAAAAGGTTTTTGTATCTTGTGCCATTCGGTCAAACTTCAAGCATGAGGAGCTAGCGTGCCAGCTGCCGGATTAGAAATTGTTGCTCGAGATGAAGCTGGAAGAGAATTTCTAAGCACACAAGGTTTGGGCCCGCCTGTCTTAACGTTGCCTATCTTCATCTCAATTTGGTGCTACTGCTACCTATTTTAATCGGACGGTGAATGGTAATTTCCCATGTTGTTACTGCATAATAACACTGCGGCACGGCAGGTTCAGACGAGTGAACGGTGATCGAGCGCGTATATACATTTATTTATATGCCGGGAGATATCATTCCGATCGAACCCAAACACACCACCGATTTGAAGACCTGTAGTTTGGGTGGCATTTGGCATTTGGTTGGAGGGGCCCCTTTGTTCTTCATTGTTCCTGCGCACAAGTTGCCTATTAATAACACGCACAAAATCTGTCAAAAAGTCGGGGCATGCAGGAGCTGTTGGTAGGTGTTGACTTGGAGAACATTCACAACTGGCAATCTAGGGTTCTATGGGTTTGGTTATCTAGGGTTCTATGGGTTTGGTTTTGTTCCCTGTTCGGCTTTGTTTCTTTGCCTTTCTCATGCCTGTTGCATTTGTGTGGACTCGAGAATCGAGATCACTATTCATCATGTCTCGTGTCTACGCACAGTAGCTCAAGTTTCTGGGGGGAAAAGGGCTTGTCACATACATTTTTTTTTGAATGCAACTTGTCACATATACATTGAAACAGTTGTGTTTTCTTCCAATGAGTAATTTGATTTGCAGAGAGGGGTTTGGTTGGACGGTGCAAGATAATTCTACCTTAAACAGGCAAGAGAAAATTCAGACGAGAATCCAAGAAAGAGGGCAAATGTTTAGCGTGTTATAATACCAATATAATGCACCGTAAAAACAAGCAACGAACACACTGCTAAACATTTGCGCCCTAATCATGGTCGTTTACCATCATCCAAGGATTTTAAATTCTGAGAATGTCAGATCGCCCCGCTTATCTTAACCCAAATTATTCTTCCCTCCCGCCGTAACCCAGTGAAACAGTTGTGACAGTTTACAGTAGCACAAAACGTTATAGTAACCCAGGCACAGCTCAGACCATGAGCAACTACTAATCTGCTACGACGAAACCGAGATCACCCACCCAAACGGAATCTCGCAACAGTATCCCCATGTTGATGAGCTGCGCCTCCTGATTTAAAACACGAACCAATGCCGGGTTTGGTTAGCTAATCCGGACACGTGTCGCGATCCGAACCGCGTACGTGTGGGATGCGGATGCGATGAAACGCCGGAGAACAAGGGCGGATGAACTGGAGGCTAGCTGAACCTTGTAGAGAGAAGCATATATATACTAATTTCTTCGAAAATCCTCGCGAATCCCATGTACGTACGTACATATATATACGCTAGTATGAAAACCTTCTGGTTTCACAGGAGACGAAAGAAGAAGAAAAGAAAAAGATTACACCAAAATATAGCAGGAATAAACGAACAAAACGGTGCCAATTTACTGGCCATCTCTGCGGCGCCATGGGGATCTCCGAGGCAGCGTCATGCACGCGTACGTATCAAGTGGTAGGCCTGCCGCGGTTGCTGGATGAGGAGTAGCTGCTCAGCTTTCGGCTGATGCTGTGGATCGCCGGGTTGGACCTCAGGTACCCGAACAAGCTGTTCCGGTGGAACGGCAGCGGCGTCGTCGTCCTCCGACGCATCTCCTCGGCGGCCGCCCTGCTCACCGTGTACGGCATGTCGCTGGCCGACGCCGTCGACCCCCTCCCCTTCCGCATGGACGCATTGCCGTCGCCGCCTTTCGGCTTCCGAGGGTGCAAGGACGCCGAGGAGGACGGGGACGAGGAGGAGGGCGACGACGACAGCATGGTGTACTTGAGGAGCGGGTCCTTGCTCCCTGCTCCGGTGGCGCGTCCCTCCGACGCGCTCCGGAACAGGAAGAGGTCCTTGAGCCTCCACCTCCTGCTCCCGCTGCCGCAACCGCTCATCAGAAAGGTTCTTGGGGAGGGAGGAGAGGAAGGGAACTCATCGTCGGCTCCTCCCCTGAACGGGGAGAGCGACCGCGTAGCTCTCCTACTCGTCGACGAAGCACTCGAGGCAGGGGCAGGCCTGCTTGACCTGCCCCTCTCCGACGCTTCCGCTCCGCGTGCGCCGGTTCTTCTTCTCGGGGACCGAGGGGAGGTGGAGGTGACATCATCGACTAGCAGAATGCTCGGGTGCGGATTATTCAACGGCCGGATCCTGCCGCCCTCGAAGAGCTCGTCGGCGGCGGCGAGGATCGGCGTCGACTCCTGCAGCTGCCCGATGAACCCGAACGCGAAGTCGAACGTCGTGTCGCCGTCGGCCGGCGTGGAGTCCGCTGCGTAGCTCGCCCTGGAGGGGCTCGTCGGAGCGCTGGAGAAGAAGTAGCAGTAGCTGGGTAGGTGGTCGCCGTTGATGGCCGCCATTCTCGGGCTGCACGGTGCACTTGGCGCCATGACAGGCACCACCACCTCCATTTCTCTACCACTTTTGCTTTCTCCCTCCCTCCTCCTCTCAACTTCTTTAAGAGGCTCGCGATTTCGTTTATGTAGCTAGTGAGGTTCTGGTTTGGGAGACAGTACAGAAAGCAGGGAAGGTAGGAGGAAGCTCGTTCGGGGATGAAAGAAAAGGAGAGAAGTTAGAAGCCGTCCGCAAGACAACAACTATGAAATGGTGAAAGTAAATCTCTACTATAAAGTGAGAGTTTCTTCCCACATCATTTCATCAAAATTACCAGTTCTGCCATTCTTTAATTACCCACCTCTTTAATTAACCACTTCAGGCGTGGATGAAAGACAGCACACACAGTTCTGCCATTCTTTAATTAACCTCTTTAATTGTAGAATGTAGACCATTAAGGTATTTTTTGCACAACATATTTTTTTTTCTTGTTTCATGTTATTATAATAGCAGGACAGCCGTTCAAAATGTAGATACCGTTGCAACGCACGGGCACCTTACTAGTATCTTTTAATAGGTAGTATATATTTCACATATAACTTTATAGTTTTATATAATAATTTTGTAATATTATAAATTTAATATATATATATATATATTTAAAATTTGTTAAAAGTACAATAAAATAATTATAGGGTCTTACAAATTCCGAATCATCAATTTCGGAATCAATTCAATTAATAAATTTTATCCACCGAAGAAGTGATGTGTTGACGTTTTTGTAACTTTTGAGGATACCGATAGCATACTTGGCACCTTACCTAGATCCTCCTGTATGATATTGCAAAATCATTATAAAAGACTATAAAGTTACGCGTGTGAAATGTGCACCCATTAAAATTTTCTAATTCCACCGCTAGCACTAATAGATACAAAAAATTTAAGGAATGGAGGTACAAAGAGGTACCGAAAATTTAAGGATAATTTGATAGAGAAGTACTGGTAAACCTCTAATGGTGGTGAAAACTGTCAAATGTGTATACAATTTAATAGATATAATATGAGATGGTATTTTAGTAAAGACGTAGAATAGTAATAAACTTGAGAAGATATTTGTGCGAGGAAGTAGAATTGTAAGTTTGATTTCTGGCTCTCTGATATGCGTACTGGGCGATTTAATTTGCGCCACGCATGCGCACCATGACATATAAATGGATAATTTACCCCTTCTACTATAAACAATCCCGCCGTGCCAAAGCTATCAAACTACCAGCGATTACTAAACAACGACGACCAGTGAGTGCTGAGTTAGCGAGATGCGAGGTCAAGCAGCGAACAACATCACGTGGACATGAGGAAGCCGCTGAAAGGTACGTTAATGGCCGTCAATGGTGGACATTTGTTTTGTGCTCCAAGTGACGTCGAGAGGGAGGGAGGGGGTGGGTGGATTAACGCCGATGGCGATTGGGGGTCGTCGTCACGGCGGAAGACTTCCGAAAATCTTTGTGTTCTAGAACGCGTAGAAGAGTTGGGGATCTGTCCCAACCACACAAGCTAGCTTTCGATGGGGATTTCGGGCTACAATGTCGCCGTTTTCACCAACTGCAGAGTTCGCACGATGTTTCTACATGGGGATTTTACGATGGATTATACTTGTAGTATAAAATATGGAGTAAAAATCACATCTAACCGTTGATTTGTTAACGATGTTTCTACTACTTTACTACTAGGTCCAGGTGTAGTATAAGTAAACTCTAGTTAACCTAATCCATTGGATCGAAAAGAATGAACGGTTCATATTCAACTTAGTGTGCCGTTACTGTATCTATTTTTCTTCGGATTCCAATGTTTTCATTTGAACTTCAAATTTCAACACCTTATCAGCTGTGTTACGCGTGTGGATTTTACATGGAAAAAATATTAATGGAACTGAACATGCATGTTCGTCTTGGCAAAACATATCTAGTTATTTAATTACACCTGGAACAGTCCATATGTGTGCCCTGTTGCTTGAGGTTGTCCATCTTAATCGATCTAGCTAGCCAGCTATGATATAGTGTTTCTAGGAGAAGGATTTTCAGGGATCTATTTCCACTGAAATTCACTCCTAAAAACCATGGAAAACAACTCCATGTCTGTGTACATAGAACCAGTCTTGACGTAGACTAGAGCTATATGTCAAATTACTGCTTTTCAATTAGGTAATCTAATTAATAGGCTAATGCGAGGATGTGCCTTACCCTAGTGTACTCAGAAGTCTCAAAAGGCCTTTAATTTCTTTATGCAAAACATTGGGGGTGTTTGGCAGAGCTTCAGCTCCATCAAATTATTGAAGTTGGTGGAGCTGGGTATTCCTAGTTTCACCAAATTCTTTCCATGCAAAATATGCAAAACATTACCGCACCACCGGAAACATCTTTTCTGGACTTTTAGCGACAAAGCATTAGAGCATCTCCAAGAGGGGACTCAAATATGGTCCTAATTTGTATTATAAGGCTTTTGGAGAAAAGATTAACTCCAGCAAAGACCCTAAATTGTTAAAATTTAGTAAATTATTTTAGGCCCCTAGGAGAGTAGCTATATTTAGCAACTATGTGATTGAGCTCTATCTTCGTTGGGTTTTATGGTCTAATTGCTGGAGTGAATATTCCGTTGGAACCCTAAATCTAATTAGTTAGGGTTCTAAATTAAAGTTTAAGACTCATTTCTAAGGCTCTCTCTTGGAGATGCTCTTAGGTAGTTAATTAGTCGTAGCAAACCGGCAACAGGATGCACCAAACACAGTGATAGCTAAGGAGGGGACAGTACAATTCCGTAGAATTAATTAGTGAAAACTTGCAAGCAACCATGATGGCTTGATGAGGTTTTAGGACACAGTAGGTGTGGCCGTGCGGGCTGGCTCCCCAAGCTAAGCTGCACCATGCATCCATCCTAGTATTGAATTGCACATACATCAATTTACCCGAAAGGTTAATCCGACAAAGAAAGACGGGCATTTAAATACTCTCCCTTTTGTCTTGGCCCTCACCAGACCTAAGAGGTCGACTCAAAGTGGTCATACTTATTTTTTTAACATTGCGTAAGCTAGATCTTGAGTTTAGGAGCTCTTGGCTCTAATACTATATATATTAAATTATATGCATAGTCCAATCCACCCCCCCAAAAGAAATTTAAGCTTATAAAGGGAAAAAAAGAGAGCCAATATACAGATCCAACACCAACATACGGACAAGTGAACAACCCAGGCCTGTGCTGTACATGCATGGCACAGCAATATGGCATGGTACGGCGAGCCGTTTCGCCCATGAAGATCAGTACCGATTAGAGATGGGCACTTCGCCGAGCTCTTTTGGGCCGGCCCGAAGCACGACAGGATGGTCCGGTGCAAAGTACGGCACGGCACAGTTCCGTGCTAGGCCGGGCCGGCACGCAACTATAGCACGGACTGTATCGGATCTGAGAACCGGGCATGATGTGCGGTATGACCCGGCACTATCGTTTGGGCCGGGCCTGTGCCGGCACGGCACGATCGTTTGGGCACGAAATCACGGATTAAGACCTAAAAGTTTGCAGATATTGTTGATTTAGGGCATCTTCAAGCATTGCATTTATGTTTAACATTTTGTTGATGTGATTAGTCTCTTATGTAATTAAAATAAGTAGTTTGGTAGTAATGATGTGTTTTATTTCTTTGCTCGTCACAATAGTGAAAATGGGTTGAGCTGCCGCACAAGACAAGACGTAAGCGTGACGGTTAAATGAAGCCGGCCTGGATCGCCTAAAGACGAATCGGCCCAAGACGCGGTGGGCCGCCGCAAGACGGCACGATTCCAAATTAAAACACGATGGATCCGGACCGAACCGACACGGTACGGCACGGCACGAGGCCCACCTCTAGCGATGCATCATGCGTCGATCACGGCGGCCTACGCAGGACGAGCCATGGAACGAGAGCGTGGCCACGCATCGCGATGCGCTCGATCGCCCGCCCGCCACATCGACCTGAATCTGATCGCCCAGCTCAACGGCGCTTGGCTACTTGGCTCCCCGGCCCCTCGTTCGCCGTCGCTTCTTCTCTTCACGATAATCCTATCAGCGTCTCGCCTGACGTGATGCGACACGTATTCGATGGGCGTTTGTCTCGTACCGTCGAGCACCTCTGACTTTCGGTGACGCACCGCGGCCGCAGGGGGGCCTCGTGGACGGGAGAAATTCAGTGGATGCGGCGTGAAAAAGACAAAACGATGATAAATTAATAGTCGATCTAGATCGGAGAATTTGATGGATGCGGTACGGAGATGCTAAGGAGCTTTCACGCACGTTTTCGCAAAGGAAAAAAAAAACAGAGAAATTTTACGATGTATTATACTGGTAGTATATAATGTGTAGTATAAATTAAATCTAGCTATTGATTTATTAAAAGTATTTCTAATACTATACTAACGGATGAAGTATAAATTGGTGATAGCTAATCTGATCTATTGGGATATATAAAAGGATGAATGGCTCGTATTGAATTTAGCATACGTGAGAGAGCTTAAAAAAACGCAGCGCTTTGCAAGCATACGGAGAAGATAGGAAGGCCGTAGCGAGGTGTCAATTCTGTCGCTTCCAGCCTGCTTTAACCTTGTCGATTTCAGTTTAAGTCAAGTCAATTTGGGACTTTTCTATAAAAGAAAAAAGAAACGATCACGCCCAACGGATGCTGGCTGATTTCGCAAGTGTTACAGTCGAGTCGATAGTGGGCAGGTCTCTTGGAGGCCTAAGGGAGATTTTCAGACGAATCCAGCTAGCCTTCGGGCTTTGCTTGTTTTGGGCTAGTCCTCTAGCTCGGTTTTGCCTTCGGCGTTCTATTGTGCGCCGCGGCCGGCGTGCCGCGTGCGAGGCTCAAACCGACCCGTACGAGATTTTTTTATTTAATATTTATTTTCAATCTTTTTTAAAAATAATCAACGTGAAAAATATATTACAAAAATAGGTTCCCGTTGCCCAGATATGAAGCGATCGTCCTATATTCAAACGATAGGGGATAACATAACAGCTAGAAGTAACAGTCGGTTAGAAGTTTTTTGCATCTAGATCCCTATCACCTCAATATCGGGCGATAGGGACCTGGATGTAAAAAAGTTTTTTTTGTATCTAGGTCCCTATCGCTCGATCCCGAACTTTTTTACATCCAGGTCCCTATCGCTTTATATTGGGGCGATATGTCCCCTGATGGCCATGAACGCCTAACGATGGCGTTTTTTGCATCCAGATTCCTATCGCTCCATATTCGAGCGATCGCCCCATATCCAGACGACGGAAGCCTATTTCCACAAAAAAAAAAATCCGTTGATTATTTTCGAAAAAATAAAATAAAATAAATATTAAATAAAAAAATTCCCCGCGCGAGAGAGCGAGCAGGATTCCTCACTGATTGACTAGAACCAAAGAAAGAAATGCAGATTCTGCCACACTGACGCTGGCTGAATCCTGACGAAACAGTACCAATGCTCCCAAGTAAGAGCAGTGCTTCTATGCTTTTCCTTCTAGTACAAGTTGCACAAATCTTGAAGCAAGCGAAGGGGTAAGTAATCACCATCTACCTTTCATTCATGCTTTAATAGTTGTGCAACTTTTAAAAGTAGGAACATAGAAGCACTTCTCCCCAAGTAATTCTTTCTCTCTCTTTAGAGGTAGTACTTAGTGTGTTTTTGATGTGTCTTGTCTCTTAACAAGAGAGAAAGAGCACTTCACCCCTGGACTAATTCTTGAAGGATGGTTTTGACACGACAAGCGTTAGAGGCGGGTTTGCCACACATGTGCCCAAATTATAGCATGTCAACGCACGTGTTAGCACCGTATCGTCGTCTATAGCTTTCCTCAACTGTAAGCTTTTGAATGAACTGGTGCATAAAACTCAATGCATACAATATTAGCCATGCCGAGGTGAGAGATATCATATTGGGTATTGTAGTTTAAGATGCAAGTAAAACTTAGAACTGTTCAAAGGTCGGGCCTGGCCAGACTTGGACCGGGCTGGAAAAACCTGACCAGGAATGGTCATGCCCAAGCCCAGCCTAGCATGAAGCAAGGAAAAGGCTGGATTTTCCCATTTTCGAAATAAAAATATTATGATTTAGTTTTTTGAATATGATATTTTTATTTAATTTATTTTCAAAATAAAACAATATTACTTTTAATTATTTATTGCCTATTTTGGGCTTTGGATTGGGCCCACATGCCAAAAACCAAGGGCCGAGCCTACTTGACAACAGGCCCGTCCCGACCCGAGTCCAGACAAGTTGCCCCAAGTCAGGCTGCCCATGAAAAGTTTTATTGTAAAACAAGCCCGGAAGGTTAGGAGGTTACCTCGAACTTGACGTGTTATCTGTGGCAGGCCGACACGTCTAAGTTGATGTATAGGGGTGGGCTTGTGAGCATGGAATCTGCAAGGCTTGAGGCATAACATAACCGGTATGTACCGTTGAAATATAATCGAACTCTTGCTTGTTGAGATACTAGTAAGTTGCCCGTGCGTTGCAACGGAGTCCTTGAAGAGATGATACATGTCATCAAGCGTAACCTCAAATTGTACAATAAACATCACTTTTTTATTATACACATCTTACAAACCATATATGTGCAAGCATCAAGAGGTAAATCATGAGTTCAAGTTACAGAGCAAACAAAACGAAAAGAAAGCAATTTGACAGCAACGAGCCAGGATCAATGATGATTCTAAGGCAGCACACCTGGTAGTACTTGTACTCTACACAATTCATAATCTACGTTTAGTACCATATTACCTCTGTCATAATCATATGTCTTCCTGTACTCTACACAATTGGCCCTTGGCCTATAACATCAATACATTAGCTGTCTCCCCATATTCTGACCATGGTATGATGGTATCCTAACACCTCCCAGTACAAGCTACTGGCCAAACGGATAACATGACAAGAATTGTCACCATCCTAGTCACTTTCTGTCCAAGCTAGAATAAGCAATCAATAATACATAAGGTTCAAATTGCATATGCAATAAAAACAAAACTTCAAAAAATATTACAAAAAAACATATAATACAATGCAAATTAGAAAAGTTGATATAACTATATGAAAATAAAGGAACATGATTTCCATCATGTGGGGACTAATTGTAAATCCGAATAACCTGTGGGATTTTTAAGTCTTAACATATTTTCTAAATTTCACCTAAGAATAAGAAAACCTGTGGGTCTATAGGTCTCCATGTTGCTTCTCCACGAAAAATCCAAACTGGCACACAAATCAAAACTTTTACCATGCTAAATCTCATAAACCACCGGCACTTATCTTTCATGAAAAACACCAAATCACCGTATAAATCACAATCTATAGTCATTGTTCTCTGCTAAATTCATATTCCATAATCCCAAAAACCCAATCTTTCACCGTTAAAACCGAATCCTTCACCGTTAAAAGCTAAAGTGCAAGCATATATGCTCATTCTTAATTATTGGTTTAATTACAACGTGTTACAAAGCTGATAATTTTATCCATGATGATTATTTCGATGCTTTCCCAAAAGAAAATTGTAGGGACCATTAAGCAAATGTGATAACTAATAATTAGATGCAAAATAGACCCTTCAAATGCTCAACGATCCATGTAGCTTTATTTCAAAAAATATTTCAAGCTCTAGAGAAAAGAAATAAAATATGAAGTTAGCATTGAGGATCTAAAATCATTGACATTAGGTAAATTGAGAATCACACCAAAGTTTGACAGGTTGCTAACATCAAAAGCACATATTCCATGTAAGATAATTGACAACAGAATTGATAGCCGTTTGTAAACAAAGATCAATGCGATCGGGTTGCAGGACGAGTTGTTATATTTAGAACTCCACACCATCTACTCCAACTAATCAATGTTGATTATGAGACAAATGCCGAAGTGTCCCACCTTACCTCGTCACCACAGTTTTACTGGCAGCAGCAATGAATCCAGCCACCAACTGCTATTTGAATCGCCTCTCCTACGCATCTATGACGACGGACGCGTGTAGCGTCTCTTCGGCACGGACACCACCCCGTCGAGATGGCGCTTAATTGGGAATTTGGGAGGCATCAATGGATGTCGGAGCAAGGTGATACCGGCCGCATCTTCTTGGCCGGCAACAATGGAGGCGCAAACATTGTTCACAGCATAGCAATCATGAACGGTACTCTTGATGGTTTACCCCTGGGGCACTGATGGACCGGGCGGTGGAGTTCCTTTCCGGTAACTGAATTAGATGCTGGTATGTCCTATCAGTACAGCTCCCTTTCTATTGGAAGTGTAATCAAACTGTTATTTCCTCTTGCAAGCATATCGATCAAACTGTTCTTTCCTATTGCAAGCATATCAAAAACTGTTTGTGAACAAAAGAGTCGAGAAAGGGTGATCGAAATGGATCAATTTCTGGCTGTGTGAGTAGAGTTGTTGAATTATGAGATGAAGTTCCACGAAGTGCTGAGTTGAAAGTGCTTACACGCATAATTCAGCGTGGAATAGAACAGGGTTCTACAATATCTAATACCTTTCTTTATCTCATATGCTCTAGTACACAGGCTGCACTTCAAACACAACAGGTTGCTTGTCTACTATAGGAGTTGAAGCACATGACAATGCCAACTATAAACGTTACAGAACCTAACATGATTAAAACTTTTCTGGTCAATATTCTAGAGTGAGAAGATGCTCCTAGTTGGCCTTAATCACGCGAATCACGACCGGTAGGCACACAAAAGCTCAGTAGATGCAAAATTCTTTAGCAATCGTGATGCACATCATAAATTCAGAATCACCAAATCACGAAGTGTGTAAATTCTTTTATAACTGAATCACTCACTGGATGAACAAATCAACAGCGCCTAACGAAGTTGGCCACGACGGCGAGCTCCTTGACGGCATTGTCGCACTCGGGCTTGGGCAAGAAGTAGACATGCCCCTCGCCCTTTGTCTCGTAGAACTCGAGCTCGCCCTCCCACCCACACTTCTTGATCCCATCCGCGTATGCTCGCGCCCTCTCCACGAACTAGCAGTGCTCTGCCGTGGTGACCAGCACGCGACCACACCCGAGCTGCCTCCACTCCTCCGGCGACGCCACCGGGTTGATGTACGGGTGGTCGGGACCGAACTTGCCACCGCAGACGAACTCCCATGTGCGATCGAACAGGCCGTGGTAGCCGACATCGGTGGACTCCCCGCCCAGCGGCTCTTTCCCCCAGAAGTAGGGGTGCAGGATCATTGCCGACGACCCGAGAGCCACCTCCACATCTCCTCTCTCGGCCAACTTGGGCATCGCCAGCTACAAAGCATCGCGAGGCCTCTCCTTGGTCTCTCCTCTCCCTCCCGACACTACCATGGACCTCCCCCGAGTGAATCCCCGCGCAACTGCCGCTTTCCTCCCCGTCTCCAGCCTGATTTCGCCGTAGAGCGCTGCCGCGGCCAATCCCCCTCACCAACCTCCCTCCTTCCAATTCTCTGCACCCAGAGCACCTCCATCAACTTCTACAACCAATCCCCAACTCAATTTGGCCGCCCCCTCTCTGAGCCGCCGCCGCACCGAGCGGTCTTCTCTCCCAAGTCTAGCTGTGCGGTGCCCCGCCGCTCCAGCCCCCTTCGGTCTCGACCGACACTTCCATTGGCTTCCCCTCGACCACCTGTTGCTCTCCGGCCCGCCGCCCATCTGGCTCCGGCCTCCTTCCGCCGGCACGGCGTGCACCACCGCCTCCTCCGCCTCGTCCCCGCTGCCGGCTCGCTACGCCGCCATCGAAACCCATCCGAGTGTGCCCACGGAATCCCCTCACGTCGCTAGTGCTCCTCCTCGCCTCGCCCGAGCCCAGACGGTGCTCCTTCAACCCCTCCGACTGGCCCATGCTTGCGCCGTCGCAAGGCCACGGTGAGCGCCCACCTCCGGTCGCCGCCGGCCGTCATGAGACCCTCCATCCGATTTACCTCAGCGAGCTCGTGCTCCTCGTGCCCTCGCCCAAACCGGAGAACCGCCGGAGCTCCGCCGCCGTCAACCCCTAGCATTGGCCCTGCTCTCTGAGAGCACATTGGGCCCCTCCGGTCAGTCAGTGTAGATCGCAAGCACAGAAGCCCTCCTAACCAGAATAGTAAACCTACTGGGTTGGGCCCATACTGTTCTGGCCCAAGAATGGCCTGGCAGACTCACCATCACCACCAACTCATTCTTATAATAGTTAAGATATTCAGAATCTTGGTTTTGATGGATGAGTTCTGAAACTACTTCTAAGGGGTTTTGGGTATAAATATAGCATCCATTGTACAAGAGAATCAATCTACAATCAATAAAGAGAGAGAAATATTAATCTCCCTATATCTTGTGTTCATCTACGCTGATTATTCTATTTATTCAATGGATGCATTGTGATCGATTTACGACAATAGTCATCGTTTTTCAACACATTATCAGCACGAAGCTCTCTAAGACCGAACAAGATTTTTCTGCTTGCAGCAATCTATATTGTATCGAATTTTGACCAGTATCTAACTATTAATCTAGACAAGATGTACGTAAGTTCAAACCACGTAAGTTAATCGTATCTGAGCAGTTTTTTAATGCGCAATTAAGGTTATTGTTTACTGTAACAAACCAAACTTAAAAAAGGAGGCGCACGAAGTCGCCAGACATCGACCGTCGCCGTGTGCGCCACGCCCTACCAACCAGTCGTCGTGTACCACACAAGCATGAACTACACCCTCACTGGATGTTGTGTTGCTGCCCCAGGCCCGCCACCCGGATCCACGTCCTGACATACCGTACGGCTTTGCGTCACCTTGACGGACCAAAGATCCGGTCCTACTGCCGCTGTCGCCCTTGTCTCACCTCCACCGCCAAAACTTGCATCTCCACCTCGTTCGCCCAACGAGTCACGCCGCTCCTCTCGACGCCTAATGCGTCGCCAAATCTGCTTCCAAGGACTTCTTTAAGGCTTCCAGAGCCGATATTAGTCCCTTTGTATCTTTCAGGTCCTTATTGTCTTCATCAAGCTTTGCCTTCTTCGCCTTCGTGTCGGCTACCAGTTTCTCCAGGAGCTCTTGGTCCTTCCTCTGCGCAATCCTGAGTTGCAGTCTTTGTTCTGCTTTATCGGCCGACTTCTTGTCGTCGATGAAGCAGGCTTCAAGGAGAGCGACGATGGCATGTTTTGAAAGATCTGGCTTCACCGCATCGGCTGCATATTTGATCGGCTAGGAATTCTTCAACAAGTCGGTTTTTGGGCTCAGTAGGACTTTGAGCAGATCCTTGGGTTTTTTATGGCATCTGGTGCTAACACAGCTTGACCCGATGCGCTTTCTATCTTCGCAATAATTTTGTCAATAATGGTCGACTGGCGTTCATCTTCCTCAGCACTTTCAATGTTAGACAAATTGAAGCTGAGCATATCGTGAACCGATAATGTTGGCTTGACGATGGCCTTGGAGACTTTTGGCGCTGGTGGTGTCGGCTGAGAAGGCGGTGTGGGCAAGTCACTAGCCGTATCATCTAGTAGACCGATGTCGATCAGCGGAGAGAATGTAGGTGGTGAAGATATGCACTGCAAGTATAAAAAGTTGGTTAACCGATTGAATTGTTTTTTCGTTTTAGAAACTGTGAAGTCAAAATACTTACCCCATTGATCGTAAAGGCCTTCGCGCGAGCTCTCAGCTGACTCCTCTTGGGCTGACGACTTCTTTCTTTGAGCCATCTTTTTAAAAGATCAGCTTTCTTTTGCAAAATAAGCCGACTGAGTATATATGGACTTGGTATTATAAATAAGGGGACTCTGCAGAGATGCTTACTAGGTTGTTGGTGCTGCTTCTCCAGATTGGAGAGTGATGGTGCCTGAATGCCCAAACTTCCGAAAGAATGGCCCGCTGGGCCGATGGGGCACTGTTTCTTAGACAGAGCGCCACCCAACGGTTTTGCAGGCCTCTTCGTCGCTGCCTTGGTCTCCAAAGGAAGTGAAAATGTAAGAAAAGGCCAATTTATTTAGTAAAGGGATGAAAAGGAAATTGTTGATTAGTACCTCGCCGTTGATATGTACAAAACTTGAATTAGTTTGGTCCGACGAGCTAGAACTGTGCGAGTCGGCTCCGATGGTGTGTTAGGAAAGAATTCAGTTAGATTCAAGAAGGGTGGCTGATCGTCTGGGAACATGGCAGAAGTAATGGAAAGAAGTATAGCCATTTGCTCTTTGAGAATAGAGGAAAAAATGGGAAGTTTTTGGAGAAGAAAGTCATCGGCTATGCGAAGGACTGAATCGATTGAGATAGCGTGACATAGTTTTTCATGAGGTTGAAGCCGATCAAGAAGAACAAATTTTAGGATTATATGCTCAAAGCCTAGTTGTCAGCCATAGACAGATGGGTGGTAAAATTCGTGTGAGGGTTGGAAAGTGTGGCTTCGAGTGTGTAAGCTGACTGAAAGAATACAAGGGGACAAAAAAAACTTAAAGAGTTCAAGGGTTTCTTCAAGCATATCTTCACTAACGGCTGTTAGGTGAAAGGAGGGGCAAGGATAGTTGTTGGCTTCTTTATAATAGAAAAAATCGGTATTGAAAAGAAAGTTTTCACTAAGATGACTAAAGAAAGATAGGTAATCCTTTTCTTCGGATAGGGTGAGCTTAATTCTGTTATTGGACAAAAGAAAAACCCTTTCGCCAAATGATTGGCTATTCTGAAACTCTATGGGTTGATCTTCCGGAGTCTCCTTGCAAGGGAATGGAGTCATTTCGAATAAGTCGATCTTGAGAGATCGGCTAAAAATATAGTAGAGAAACACTTGGATGAACCATAAATGTCCACCGATGTTTCCTAATGTGAAAAATTCCATGGTTGTATAAAGCCGACATCATATCTCATGCATCATTTAGTAAACTGCTCCTAAGAATAGTTTATCCAATGCAAGCCGATGTCCCCCTACAAGGTGTTCGACTATAACTTGGTAGGTTTGGGTTGGGCCAAGGGAGGCGCCGAAAAAAAGGAATCGGTCGAGCCACATGTTAAAAAAGGCTACGTGTTACTTATCAGACATAGGACCGACTCTGACATTGTTTTCTAGATATCTACCCCAATCCTCACCTTTGGCTGATACTAGCTTATAATGGGGCTTTGCACTAAAAGCCGATAACTGATCGCTGTCTGGCCTAAGGCAGCAAAGCTGGGTTACGTCTAGCAGAGTTGCACCGATAGGTCCAGTCCTAAAAAGAAAGCATTGAAGGTATCAAACCAAAAATAGCAAGACCTGGCTATCAAAGGTTCGTTAGGGGAGGAGTTAGCCAAGGAGAGTGGAAGGCAATTGGCTATTCTCACCTATTCCCAAACTAAAAGTTTTTGGGCTGCTACCCGATTGTACCAATTGCGCCACCTAGCTAGCACAATCGGCCGAGCCCAAAAGCTCTAGCTCCACCCATTTAAGTTAAACCCTAGGGCGTTTAGAGGAAGCCTAGGGAGTTCTTGATCTATTACAGCCGATGAGTTGGTCTACCTATCGGACCTAAGTAATATTGGGAGTCATAACGAGGGACAGGGAAACATACCTGGCTAGGATCCATTTGTCCCGGTTAAGTCGATTGGATGGAAGGTCCAAGGGGAGTTGGAAGCCGATGGGAGATTGGAAGCCGACGGAAACTGAGCAATCGATAGAGAGGAGAATGAGAGCAAGTGCGCGTGAAAATGATGGGTGATTGGACCTCATACTTATAGGGGGTAAATTCAGTGGCAAAAGTGGGTAATTTTCGCCAACAGTTGCCGCAGTTAATGCATGGGAACATGCGTTCACGCGATTACATGGAAAAAATTACTACAGTTGACACGAAAACCGGCAGGAAGTTAAGAAGTGAATTGTAACGGATGCCGGTTGATATTATGGGATTAAGCCAATATCAGTGATTTTTGCAAGATCCACACAATCTCCCAAAAATAGAGAGCTTATGTTGACACTCGAATTTGGCACGTAGCCGATTTGATTAAAATCGGTTTGGTATGATTAGTTTGTTAAGGAATATATCGGATTTGAGAGTCATGAGCCAATACGATTTTATCAGATTTTAACCAACTCTGGTATTAAATGGATCGTGAAGGAAATTGAGGCCGATACAGATAGTACAAGAGACCTTGGAGGATATGATCGGATTTGATGCTATAAAAGAAGACGATGGGCAGCGTCGGAAGAAAAGAAGACACAATCAACCAAACTTGTCTTTACTTTTTCATCGACTAGGAATAGTTTTTAGGCTTCTAATCTTTCTCCTGTAATTCATATCAATCAATAAAGTTGCGCATCGCCGATTATTGTTTTTGTCGAGTTACACCAAATCAGGTTTGTTTTTTCTCCGATTTTGTTGCGCATCGCTTTATTCAGAAAAAAAAACAACCTTTACCCTCATCTGATCAATCCAATCGGGTTGATTGGGTTTATCGGTTACTTCTGTCTATATTGGCTTAAACAAGCCGGTCAGACTTGATTTCCATTGAAAACTTTAGATCAGCTTAATAGCCAATTAATTGATATATTACCCTCTTACCAATTGCAGGATCAAATCGACTGGCACGTCCGAACCCAAAAAATTAAACTCAGTGTTCGCGTGTGTTGACTGCAATCAGCACGTCATCAATTTTTTGGTGTCAACAATTATATATGCTGAATTTATTTTCTATTATTTTGGTATTTCTGATAATTGCTCAATAATTAGTAGAAAATTATGAAAAAAAATAC
The DNA here is from genome assembly GCA_036346355.1 of Rhipidocladum racemiflorum. Lineage (NCBI taxonomy): Eukaryota > Viridiplantae > Streptophyta > Magnoliopsida > Poales > Poaceae > Rhipidocladum > Rhipidocladum racemiflorum. The sequence continues at coordinate 5,074,847 of CM070581.1, forward strand.
TAGAAAAATTCTAAAAAAATTTAGATAATTATTTACTTAATAGATATAAACCATCTTTACTGATTTAAGGATGCAATATATTGATTTTACCGGTAGTAAAATTTATTTTTGCATAAATATAACATAGAATATACCAGACGTAGCAAAGAGGGAATTTGTTGAGTTAGCCCTGAATGGTAGTAATTATCTGACCTAGCCACTTAATACTAAGATTAACTTGATAGCTCCATCTCTTGGGACATAGCAAAGAGGGCCTAATGCTGGCACATCCGCTCTTCCTAAAGCAGCCAAGTGTGCAACTCTGCACTTCCTAAGGCACCATCTCAATGCAGATTTGAAGGTCGAATATTTGATAAAGGAAGACCAGCAAACAATATAAACTTCCAAGAAGAAACGCTATAACCAGTAAAGATCTACCATGTCGCCCGAGGCATAGCGTAGATTGACCCTCCTACGCTTCTAAGACTATAACATCGTAGCAGCATACAACTCTGTCGTGCACAAGCTTGTTTCCAAACTGCATTTTTGTAACAAAAAAGTTACAGATGCTGAGATGATAAACTAGACAATGTGCAACTTTCACCCCAATATGAGGATACCAGTAACAGTACCGTCATATAGGGGTGAAAACGGGTCGGATACAGGTGGGTAATAGGTTATCCCATATCCTACCCTAATATTTTTTTCCCGGATACGGGACGGGTACAGGTAATGAAAATACAGGGCCAGATGCACGGTGCGGATACGGGTATTTACAGAACGGGTAAACAATGTGATACCGGGTATTAACGAGCGGGTAAAAAATGAGTATCTGATATTTTGTCGGATAGCTGCTCCCATATCCAACGAGGTAGCTAAGCTTCATTGGGTTGTCACCCAAGATGTAATTAGCCTGAAATATGACACCAAAAAAGACAGATTAGAAATTTACACCTTTCCAACCTCAAACTATCAAGACAACACAAATAGCGTGCAAGGCCATGACACAGCCAAAATAGTCGATTCAATTTCGTGAGGAAAGCAACAAAGGGTGAAAGTTGCTTCCGAATATGCCCATGCCTCATGATAAAAGCATAGGTCATGTCAATGAAGGAGGGTTTTACTGTGTTTCTTGGTAAAACACTAAAACTTGAGAAACAGCAAACTTCATATAAAATACATGGCTAAACTGGAATGTTTAGTAGCTTGTTAGGGCGCAGCCGCGCAGGCGAGTAGGAGTGTAGGACCCGAGGCGCAGCTATTGGAGCCTCGCCTACTGGTTTTCTGGGCCTTTTTTGATAATCGGCACCTAAAATGCAAAAGATCGGTACCCGTGCATCTGAATTGTTTTATCTCGGATAGTATCGGTATTGCTCATCCCAGATCCTACTCGTGCAGTATCCATCTGATCGGCACGTGCACGGATACTACCCGCTTATTTTCGAACGGCACGCCTGGTCTGCTTTGGTAGTTTTTCCTTCAAATACGGATACGGCTCGGGAATTACCCGACCCGTTTTCACCCCTACCGTCATACCAAGTTTTAGAAGTACTCTGAGCTTATCTATTTTTTTTTTGCTAGAAAGAAGTATAATCAACTCCTAATGAAGAACCACCATATTCTCCCTAATAGGACACATGCAATGCAAGAAGCACATGCAAACACTTAGCAAGCTAACAATAGTCATGGCTGTGGAAAAGGCTAAAAGCATCAAAGGGAAAATAGAAGAATGGTGGAATAGAAAAAGGAAGAGACAAGTCGTAGTGGAGAGGTACAGGTAAATGGCAAAGAAGGCTTCAAAAGTAAGACTCAGCCAACAAGGCTACTCAGCCTCCACAACCATGCTTTACGTGTGGATGCAGGGCCGTATCTGACATTTTGGGGGCCCTGTGCTAAATTTAAAATTAGGCAACACGCAATAAAATTTTATTACCAAAAAAAATATTTTATATTACAGTTGTAGTATAATTTTTTCTTACAGTACAAACGATTATGTGATACATTGTGCTAAACAAACAAATTATATATATGACCTTTGCTTAGAAAGCATCATTCTTCTAGTATTATTTGAAACAGAATCTTCAATTATCCTTATAATTAGTCTTTTCCAAATTAAATCAATTTCAACTGCTATCGTTAGGCCTTTCCTAGTACATTATAGAACACAAGTAGAACTTCAACTTTGATCTATATGAGCTTTTTTTGTATGTGCAATAGTCACCAGAATTATCAATAAAATTCTGTATGCAATAATTGTATTATGAAAATAATTTAGATGTTTCAAAAACTTTAAAGTATCAAAATGGCATATGGTTTTGCTTAGAAATAATTTTTTACAGTAAAAATTGTAAAAAAAAAGGAATAAAAAGAGCTACTCATCTATTAATTCATACTCTTAGTAATACGAAAATTAACAATTAGTAATACAAGAATAAGTAAAAAAAAAGGGGCCTCTTAATTCTGAAGGCCCCATGCCTTCCATCCGGGCATGTGTGGATGCACCGACCATTGGTCTCACACCAGCCACACCCCAAAGCATTTGGTGGATCTTTCATACAATCCACTAGAAAAAAAAAATCCAAACGATCCAGGGAAACAAAACCGATGCACAATTCACCACTCAACCTGTCGCTGAGAAGGAAACTGAGAAGAATGATTACATAGTCCTTCTACACAAAAGTTCAAAGAGGACATTCTCGAATATGGTTTTACGAAAGGATCGCTTTTGTGCCGGGCCGGCAGTTCAATCAGTCGTACTGTGCCGTGCCGCTCATCGTACCGAGTTTTTAGACCCAACACAGCCCATCATTCGTTTCGTGCTATACCGACCCAAAAACATCCGTGTCTACCATGCTTTAGACCGTACTGAGCGGTCATGCCGAGGGCGAATCCAAAAAGACGATGCCCATTGCCCCGATCTATGCGCCATCACGTTTCGCTTGTTTGCCTCTGATGGATCAAGGTAGGGAGAATATATGGTATTTTCTTTTTCTGATGCGGAGGTATGCAATTATTTGATTCCTATGCCTGCAGGCAGCTAGCTATCCGTGTAAGATCAAGGATCAATTAAGTACTGTAGCCACCTTGTTAGGGCAGATGTACTTATCTTCCCCAAGCTGTAAACCACACTACTCCATTATGCTCGTTCAGCAACGATTGAATGGGTCCTTAAGAATAGAATCTCCGAAAGCTTGGTGTAAGGCATATGGCAATATAACCCCTATAGGAAGGGATTGGAGCCCCCTATTATAGGGGAAGGGATTGGAGCCCAACCAATGCCCCACGTGGCACCCAATTTTTTGCGAAAACCCCCCTCCGATTATTTGAAATTACGAATAGATCCTTGTGCAATTTTATGTGAGAGTAAAATATTTTTCCCCGTTCGCGTTTAGGTCCCTGGTTTGCCGTTTTACAGGGAGAGTCTCCCGTTAAATACGAATCGCGAACGAGTCCTTTTCTAATTTTTCAAAATAGCGAACAAGTCCAAAATTATAGCAAATAGGTCCCCACGGTTTACGTTCGGGTCCTTTGTCCGTTTTGCCCGGAAAAAATATTTTCGTATTCCGTTTTTCCTCCAGAGCATGCGGAAAATATTTTCGTTGGCCGTTTTTCCAGAAAAAAATGGAAAACCGTTCCTTTCTCCGTTTTGGCCAGAAAAAATATTTTCGTGATCCGTTTTTTCTTCAGAGCATGGGAAAAATGTTTGCGTTGGCCGTTTTCCCAAAAAAATGGGAGACCATTTTCTTTCTCCGTTTTACCCGAAAAAAATGTTTTCGTGATCCGTTTTTTCTCCGGAGCCGTTTTCCAAAAAAATAAATAGAAATTCATTTTCCGTCCGTCGTTTCTCCGTTTTTACGCATTTTTCCTCGCTTTTCCCAGTGAAAAAATCAAGGGAGATAATTTTTTTTTCAGCTCGATCTCTTATATTACCCGGTGAACGCATGGATTGTTAAACTCGGCATCTATAATTTTTTTTGGAACTCGAAATCTAATATTGTCTAGAGCGATCTCTAATATTTTTCAAAAGTGTATTATCTTGGATATTCCTACCTTTTTTTAGAAATAAAAAATTGAATCAAATTTTGCGCGGCGTGGCGGAGCGCGCAAATATGCCTAGTTGATCTGATTGAGGATGGATAAATTCCAGTAGGGCCTGCAGCAGACTCTGAGTTGACTGACTACTCAAAAGGGGACGAAAATAGATTCTACCGCGCACTGGCATACTCAAAAGGCTATTTTGTGAATTATACACTGCATCTTTTAGTCGCGGTGCAGACTGCAGAGATTAACCCTAGCTACTCTTGTGTTCCAGACTACTTCAACTTGGTTCTTGTTAGGATTGTGTGGATTAATGCATGTCTTGTTTCGAAAAGGGGCAAATATGGCATGCGTCTAGTTGAGCGGGCAAACGTTGGATTCATGACATAAAGAAGAGAAGCGGGGCTGACATTTGTGGTAGTTTTGTTGTCCAGCCTTTCTGACTCATGCATGTTTGTTGAACACACCCCCTTCGATCGGCAATACGTTGTTTTGTTACCCCTCTGTTGGTTTTTAAGGTTTGGGCTTGTCATGTGTACATGCATGTAACCTCACATGAAGTACTAATTAATTAACATGTTCTTTCTTTGCTAAATTAATTTGGCTCTTCGTTTTAAGAATGGATATTATCAGACTTACCATCACTTGTAACCCCCAGAGAGTGAGAGGATCGAGATGGTATTTGAAAGCTTTGAACTGCTGGTGATTAATCGCCAAACTCAGTTCCGTCTCTATGAGCAGCAAACCAACATAGCATATAACTGCATAGCACACTACCTTCTCCTGCTTTGACACATATTGTTCAGGATAAGTCTCCCTAGCTACCACCCTATCTCCAAGTCAGATATCTTGAAGCCCTGATCTTTCTGAGCAAAGGCGACGATGTTCTCGATCTCGGAGTCGTCGATGAAGCCGCTGTTGTCCTTGACGGCGCGGCGGATCGACGGCGCGCCCAGCTCTCAAGGTGGTGAACCAGCCGCCCCGGCGGCGGATGCATGGCCACTCCTTGAAGTCCTCCACCGTCATCTCGCGACTGGAGGGGACGCCCCTGATCGCCATGGCTAGCTGGCCTTGATTTACAAGCTCGAGTCCTTGCAGACTGCTATATATTCTAAGTCTAGCTAGCTATATATAGGAGTGCATGTCTAGCTCTCCGCGGAGGGCGTCGGGGCGAGCTGCGCGCTCTAGGGTTTGCCGCTTTAGCATCGTGTATTTCCTCTTGAACTTAAATTTATTGGTTCTAATATTACATTGAGTTTTATGTACAAGCTAGTTCATCCAAACGATCAAGCTGAAGTATATACACTCATAAGTGATAACTGCATGGTACATGCATGCATGCAGCTTCTCCAGCTTTTTACACATCTCTACTATATAAAGTGAGAGTTTCTTCCCACGTCGCATTAATTGCTCTGCTTAATTGCCCTACTTAATTGCCCTGCTTAATTGCCCTATGCAAGAAACGAAGCGCTGCTTTAATTAGCCAGCTTTTGCAAGAAACGAAGCGTTAAATATAGATGTTTGATCTTATGAAATAGTATTTTTTTATTTTTTAATCTTTATTTTTCGTTATCAATTTTGTTTTTCGTAGCAACGCACGGGCATATAACTAGTATTATATATCCAGGAGAAGTAGTTGACGTGCCTTCATGCATGCTACGTTAAAGCTACCACAACCGCACAAATAAAGAAACTAAAGCTGCCAATAATTTAACTTAAGTAGCCGACTACATTAAACTAGTAACTTTAAGGCGTAATTAATTGGCTAACTAAGCTAGTAACTATATGTATGATCCATTAGCAGTTCGAAGAGATGAATCCATGGAGCTACCGCCGCTCCAGTGACTACTGACTAGGCACCTGTTATCTTAAAGCCCAGATTTTTCTGCGCAAACGTGAGAAGATGATCGATCTCGTTTTCATCTATGAATCCATTTCGGTTCTTGTCGGCGTGGTGGAGGGCAAGCCAGCCCCTGACGGTGGCGAACCATCGGCGCCGCTCGTGTATGGCCTGCCGGAGCTCGGACCTGTTGATCCGGCCGTCGTGGTCGGTGTCGAACTTCTTGAGCCACTTCTTGAACTCCTCCGGCGTCTTCAACTCGTCGGGCTCCTTGGGAGCCATTACATAATGAGCAAGAGCAGCGATAGCCATTGTTTTCCTTTCCTTTCTAGAGGATGTGTTCTTCTGCTAGCTTGTGGTGCAGGTTGGAAGATTGCAGCTCGTGCTCCTTTTATACTGGATCTCATCACTGTTTTTCTCTTGTTTTTAGTAGTAGTATAGTAGCTTTATTCGTTTCTATCTGCAGGCTGCGAGGGTTGTCTCGTCACTCGTATATATGTTCGTCGTGTGCGCCACGTTAGTTTATTCTCTCTCTCTCTCTCTCTCTCTCTCTCTCTCGCTGATGGAGCGAGGGAGAATGGCATCTCTTTTTTCTGATGTGGAGGTCTGCAATTATTTGATTCCTATGCGTGCAGCACGCAGCAGCTACCAGAGATGAACTACTTCAGTGTTCTGAATACTACTCCCTCCCCGAGTGGCAAAAACAGAAAATTTTGGATAGAATGCACACTTCACACGTATAAATCTATAGTCTAGCTTGTACAATGATTTCATAACATCATGTATATATAAATCCAACACATATATTTGAGATTTGTTAAAAGTACAATACATATAGTTCTAAGGTCTTAAAAATCACAAACCACCAAAATTAGAACCAATTCAATCAACAAATTTGATCTATTGAATCTTGTAAGGTTTCTCAAATTTTTGGGGGTGCCGGGGCATACCTGGCACCCCCCTTAGATCCGCCCCTGCCCTCCGGTCACAAACACTTTCGTTTTGGATATTAACACGGTCTCCAAAACACAATTTTAACAGCTAATTTATATTATAATATATTTATAAAACTCAATAAAATTATAATATTATGGATGTACTTTTTGAGATAAATCTACACATATGATTTTCATGTATCTAATCTAAATATTTAAAAAGATATTGACAGTTCAAATTTTAAAAAAAAATTACTGCACATATGTCCAAAACGACAACTATTTATAATCAGCGTGAGAACATCTTTTCCTTCGAATGTACACATCATATTATTGTCCAAAGTCCAAACTGATGTAGTACAAACTAATCCAATCTGCAAGAGTGTCCTGTTTGTATCTTGTTAATTTGGAGTACTACAAGTACATGTACGATGAAACCATGCATGCATCAATATAAGCTGGGAGATTGGAATACTACAATTACATGTTAACTTGCATTCTGTAGCTCTTTTATCTAAAGTTCTGCTCATTCCTGGCTGTATTGTGCATGAAATTAGGAGGATGTGTACTCTAGGTGGAGAATTTCCTGTCCCAGCAATTTGCAAGTCTTGTTTCACTCGTACCTCTTATTTCAGGCGTAAAACTGGAACCAGGTTCCGTTCCGGTTTTCACCGAGAAACCGGCCAGTTTCTGACCCCGAAACCAGTCCGGTTTGCACCTGTGAATTTTCAAAAAAAAAAAAGTTCTCAAAATGTAGTGAATGGAAGTCGAGAATTCGACACTAATTTGCAGGCGTTCTGTTAAATATGATACAGAAAAGGGGTGTAAGGTGTGAACCGGCAGTGGTATTGGCTGCTTAATTGCAATTTCCCTGTACGCACCGCACCGGTTTGACCGAAAACCGGCAGGTACTGACCTGTTACCGCTGGTTTTCTGAGCCCTAGTCCTAATTCACTCCTCCTCTATCTGCGTTTTCTTTCCAAAACATTAATTCCTGTGGTTTCCGGTGGGTCTTCTGAAGAATATAATGTAAGAAAGTTTCCTATCCTTTAACCAAAGAATATCATTGTTCTCGTAGGCGCTCTCGAGATTCTTATCTAAACTCTAAACTAGTGCAAACTTTTTGCGCTTGTTTTGCAGCGATTGGCAGGACGAAGAATATGATCTTGGAAAGATTGGTGATGCTTGTGGGGTAGATAAACTTCAAGTAGGGCGGCGGTGGAAATAGATTAGTAGGGCCCTGGATGAAGCAGATTCTTCGTTGACTGACCAGTCCAAGAGTAGTTCCCTCCAAGCTTCAGGAGGAACATAACCGAACAGGACAGAGCTACACTTCTAGAGCAAAACACATTCACCCCGCAAAATTTATCTGGAGTTGCCCAAAAAATTATATACACATACTACAGTATGCCCTCTTGTAGTCTTGTGTTTATACCAACAAACTAAGAATTTTTTTTTAATAACATGTGAAAAAAAATTACAGAAATAATATACCGATTTTTTTTATTGAAATATACATTTGTCGCCATTCAAAACGGCGACAGAGACTCTATCACTATTTAAACTTACGATAGACCGATGTGAAGTCCATGTATACTATATCGCTATTTGAAGTGGCAACAGACTCTTTCTCGCCAGTTGAAATGGCGATAGATAATCTGTCATGAGTTGGCGACAGAGAGGGAGGTGACGAGTACACATACCATGGGTACCCCCATTAGCCCGGAACCACGAACGGGCTGACCTCCTTGGAAGCCCAGTCATGGCGAAAGGCCCGTGGGCCGCAAAGAATGGGCCTGGCTCTGTTTAGAACCAGCCCCGGGCGGCCGGCAGACTCCGACCTCTTAGGTCGGAGCGCGCGGTCGATCAGCTCCACCAGCGTTCGAGGGGTCAAGACCTGCGCTGACGTCAGGCCAACTGCCCTGCGTGTGCGACGTCCCCTGACGTCCGTACCAAGGTAGGCGGTCCCTTCCCGAGGATGTTAGAGGACGTGCCAAGAAGTCAAGCCCCGGTCCCGTCATCCTGACACACCACGGAGGAGAGCGCCCCCTCCCGAGGCCAAGCTGAGGTCAAATACAATTAACTGCCAGAGCTGACGTTAAATGCGGAGCGGTCGTCACCCTGTCGGCCAAGACGGCCAAGACCCTGCTGCGGGACTACCAACCCCGCGTGGGGTTAGGCGGAGCCCGGTCCGACGACAAGACAGAAGACCAGACTCCAAGGCGTGCGTACCCCTTCCTTTTTCTCTCCAAACTCCCATGTAACCTGCCACCTCCGAGTATATAAGGAGAAGCAGGACTCCGGGGGGAGGGATCGGGTGATAGAACAAAGAACCAATTGAGCACAAGGGAGATCGATCGATCGAACCCCTGCCTCGTCTGTAACCCCTTGTTCGCCTCGCGAAACAATACATTCCAACAAGCACGAACTGGAGTAGGGACATTCAGCCTGAACCAGTATAAACCCCTGGCTACCTGAGTCAACCATTCAAAGAGAGGGAGCGCGCGACCCCCACTAACCAAAAATTCATATTGCCGGTGCACGAAACACCGACAGGAGGTGAGGATAGAAATCTGAGATATTTTCTCAGTTGATGGCCAGATTCGTTGTGAGTTGAAGAGACATTTTATGTCCGGACAAAGTGAAGGAGGGGGACCTATAAATATAGATGGTGGAATTCGTTGTCTGCATATATAGTAATGTGGAGTGATGTTTAATGTTGAAATGAACAACACGAAGGAGGATAGAGCATTCCATAGTAAAGACGGGAAGTGCATGGCGTAGACGGATCAGTTCGGAGCCATTTACTCAGTTTTTTTCTCAATTGATGGTTGAATTCGTTGTGAAATGAAGGGACATTTGATGTTCACCATTACAAATAGCGATGGATGGAAATATTACACAGAAATAAAATTACAAAAATAATGTGTTGAGGAAGAAACTACATAGGATGACAGAAAACAACAAAAGAAGACATACATATAATCCCGTTGCATAGCATGACATAGAAAATGACAAAAGAGACATGGTGTATATAGTTCAATTCGTTGTCTATGTTAGCCTTGCTAATTCTACAGTACAAATAGCAATACAGACGAATTATTAATGAATAGTATAGCTAAGATAAATGTGTGCCTTTTGGAATTGGAAAGAAGTCATACTGGCCGTCGTAGACCCTATACGGGGGTTCCATCAATGCGTTCCTCTTTGATTTTGCGATACTTAGAACCTTGACTTTCTTCCAATTACTCCCGTAGACATCCACCCAATAATAGTCTTCGGAGATGATCTTAGGATCCTCCTGAAAGTGATCCGTATCAGCTAGCTACTTTTATCTTCTTCCTATGTGCGTTCAGCTCATCGATAGTTGTCCTCCACTCCTCAGGGAAACCCTCATCACGTCCAACCTCCCCATCAACACAATCGTCATCATCGGATAAAACCTCGTACTCCCAGTCCTCATACTCCCCAAAACTTTCGGTTCGAAAATATTCGATTAAAAAACTTTTGATTCAAAAATTTTGAATCAAAAAAACTTTTGTTTCAAAAATATTTTTTAAAATACCTTCTATTAAAAAACTTGGGAGAAATTTGAAAACAAAAGCCCTTTTGAGTTGAGGAGAAGGGAATAGGAGGAAAGGGGATGTCGTAAAAGTATCATGACGAGAGAGCGTTTGAGAAGAAGGAAAGTGGGGAAAAGGAGGTATCACCAAATGTCAGGCATCATCACTAAAAATTTGGTAGGAGCACCTTCAAATTAGCAAAACTGTTAAAAAAATACTCTAGGTACACAAGATGTACCCATGACGTGCTGTATCAAAACCCAGGATTTTCGTTTGACGGGAGAATATACTGGTTCTCACTGTTAGGTAATATTCTAATTAATATATTTGTACACCATTTCCTAAAGAAACTCATAAGAATTTCCTAATATGGACTAAGAGTCTTAATATATTACTTTATCCTTACTCGGTTTATAAGAAAAAGTCTCCTCTCCTACTATATAAGCAGTGGCATATAACACATTGTTTATACATAAGAAGGCAAGATATCCAGTGTAAACTCTGTAAAAATTATACGTATAAATTTTCAAAAAATCTCAAAGAATTACTATTACATAGGGGAGGTGAGCTTCTAAAGTATGCAAAATTTTAAAACCAAACTCAATCACATTCGAAAGATAAATTTACCCTAAATAGTAATTTTCACGGTGACGTGGCCGATGCGCGGGGGAGGGGGGAGCTGAGCTCGAGAGAAGCAAGCAGGGTGGGCGGCATGTGCCCCCATGACAAACGGTGTGGTCCGAAGGAGCGTTGGGCAAGCAGCGCGGCACGGGCTCCCATCGCAGGCGGCGAGAATAGAGTGAGCGGAGGAGCGCATGAGAAGGTGATGGGGAACACAAGAGGCGGACGGCACAAGGAGCCTCAAGGGATGACAGCATTGGGAACCCACGCCGCGCAAAGAGCCGTCGAGTGGTAAGGCTGATGTCAAGATCCGCTGGGAAATTTCGGAAACTTGGGGGTGTTTTTGCAAAATTCTTGATGCAGGATTCTTCATCAATTTCTGCAAACCGGGGGATCTTTCTGAAAATCTGCTAATGTGGTGCAGCTGGTAGTAAATATTAGGGTCCTATTTGTTTGGACGCTAAGATTAGATACGGTAAGATTAGAGCACTGCGACTCCGTTGGCTTTGGCTAAAGTGGACATCTCCAGAAAGACCCTGGAGGGGAATGCAGACACCCTGCGACCCAACTGATCACATGTTGTTCTATGCAGCCACGAAAATCACAGTCGGCAATGGCCAAAAAGCGACCTTCTGGACTTCCAGATGGATGCATGGAAAAGCGCCAGCTCAATTGGTGCCAGGTCTCTACAAACACTCCAAACGAAAGACTAGGTCTGTGGCAAATGCTCTGCAAGATAACAACTGGATCCGCGACATCCGCCACAATCTCTCTGTACAGCTAATCTCTGAGTTTGTACAATTGTGGATGGAACTTCAGCTAGTAATTTTGGCACCGGACATTGAAGATGAGATAATATGGACACAAACATCCAATGAGAATACACTACCGCTTCGCTTACCGCTTGCAATTTGCAGGTAGCTTGTTTAAATCGTACAACATGACAATTTGGTCAGCTTGGGCTCCGCTGAGTTGCAAAATCTTTTTCTGGCTTGCGCAGCAAAATCGGCTTTGGACAGCACAACGCCTTCAGATACGAGGGTGGCCAAACCAATATTTTTGCCAAATGTGCTATCGAAATTTGGAAAGCGGATTTTCACCTTTTCGTAGATCGCCCCAATTCCGAGTTTTGGGTTGACATCGCGAATTGGACACGCCTACCTTCGCTCAAGCCGTAACATTGGAAGCCGTCGTCGATTTAGAACAAAGGACTTTACAAAGCAAGTCGAAAACCACTCAGATTGCAAAAAGGGAGTTAAAAGCCTGATCGTCCTTATTTGCTGGCATTGGTGGAAAGAGCGAAACAACAGAATTTTTCGCTGCACTTCGAAATCAAATGATGAATTGCTTCAAGAAGTTAAGGATCAGGCCTCTTGCTGGGCCCTTGCTGGAGCCCGAGGAATTAAAAAGTTGTTGCATCGTCCAGTGTAACGCAAGTTTTAGCTCTTTTGCTTTTCTTTTTTTCTTTCTTCCTTTCTTTCTCTTTTCCTCTTTCCGTTTCGTCTCCTTAATGTTTCCTTAGTGCAGTTTTCCTGCACTCTGTACTTCTTCTTTCCCTTCTTAATACGAGCTTTGGCTTTTCAAAAAAAAAAAAAGGTGAGATTAAAATAGTCTACGGTTAATTCTCGAGTGTTGAGTTATATTATGGTCGTGTTTGTTTGGATTTTTCTTTAATTTAAAAACTAAAACTTAAATAAAGGGTAGTTTTCTAATTATGTATTTTAAAAGTCATAAGGCTATATATAACTAAAAACTAAAAATCATTTAAGGAGTGTTTTTTAGCTTATTTAGGATTAGTTTTAAACCAATATCACTAAAGACAGGGTAAAATTACTTATATCTACCACATATAAAAGCGTATTGCTTTTAACCTAGTTAAGCAAAAAAGGCCAAAGCCTAATGCTCCATTTAGGCTTTTTGGCTTATAGCTTAAAACCAGATTTTTGATTTAAGCGGCTTAAAAGCAATTCATGTTTATATGTGATTATGTGGCTAATTTTATCCTAATGTTAGTGTCATTAGCCTAAAACCAACTTTGAATAAGAAAAAAGAGAGAGTATATCTCCGATGCAGACACGGTCATTAGGCTCCAATGAACATGTTTTTGTCCCCACGAAAAGTAAAAAAGAGGCACGCCCCTCTCTCCATCGTGGAGCCTGTTAACGCTGATAAAAAAAATTCTGTGGCGACGACGACGCGGGGATTGCATATTTTCTGTTTGATCTATAGTCGATTCGATTGAGATTAGATTTAGGAAGAAATTTAATTATCCGATCGGATCCTGTATTTAAAAACTTGAATATGGATTTGGGATTATATTCGAGCAATCAATATCCAACAAATATAGGACGGGATCTGAATATCGTATTTTTTTCAATTCAGATATCCAGCAAGGCCTAATAATTTTCTACGGCAGACCATTATCATATACTCATATGATTTGATTCAACATATATCGCTCTATATATGCGTGTACTATCTGTATATCTATCCGTTTTCGATTCGAGCCCGTCGTGTATCCGTTTCGTGCTCGTATCTCGAATAAACTGAATTCGTATCTAGCCCGTATCCGGATCTAAATAAAAAAATAGATTAGAATATAAGTAATAAAAAAATAATATTCACCCATATCGTGGATTTTCACCCGTGATAGGCACGTCCGCGTGCTGCGATCCTCGCGAGCGAGAGGTGAGGGGCATGCGTCTGTGCTGTGTGTAACAATAAACAATCGAGCACGGCCTTTCAGAGCCTGGAAGCGGCAGGAACGCAGAATGACGCAGCTCCATCACGATCGTAGAGCAGTCAGTGGCACCAATCCATAATAGTTGGCCAGGAAACGAAGCAGCAGAATGAAGGCTGTACCATCGTCAGTTCGTTCGAGCTGTGTTTGATCGATCGACCTTCTTCAGACCCAGGTAGTATCCGTCTTTCAGAAATGCTCACTGTCCATCAGCCAGCACGGCCGCCGGAGCACCTGTGGAGGATCGGGCCTCGCATCCGTTGACACTCCGTCAGTTAGGCGTCAGACTGGGAAGGTCGCCGCTCTTGTCGATGACGGCGGGCTGCCGCCGTGAGGTGCGGCGAACGGCGATCCTCGCCTCATGGCAGGAATGCGTAGAGGTAGGCGACCATGAGCACACCAGCCGACTGGATTAGTTGGGTGGTGTTGGTTGCCGGAAAGGAACCACCGGCTAACCAAATACCAGCACACACTGCCGTACTCGGCATTGGTGAAGCTGATGACACCATTAGTCTTCTCCTGTGGGAAACTGTTACCATACATGCACCATTCTGTATTATCAAACCAAATTTCAGGAACACACTTCGCAAGCCAATAACAGCCAAGTTTACTGAAGTACACAGGGTACAACAGAACTGTTCGGAGTGACTACAGCAGTAAATACATCAGGCATTCGGGCGGCAGTTATAAAAGTAAACAAGATCAAGCACTCGCAGATACCATCAACCTAGTAACCATAGTTGGCCCGTCTCATCATCCTACAGAACTCATCGAAATCTATCTCACCATCACCTGTCAGACCAGGAATGAAGTTAAATCACTTAACTCTGCAGTAGGTGACCAAAGTTCTAGAGAGTTCCCAGAAGATAGAGAAAACAGCTAACCATTTCGATCTGCCTCTTGTACCATCTCTTGAATCTCTTGATAAGTGAAATTTTCACCTAGCTCTCTGGCAATCCGCTGAATATCAACGTCAGAAATCTTCCCCTGCATGAGTCCCACAATATACTCAAGTTATGATAACATTCTTCAAAAGGATAGTTCTTTAGAATATGGTAGAATAATACCACAAGTATTTTGTTTCAATGAACCCCCATCAAGCATTAGAAAAGGCACAAATTAACATTTTGCACCAAGAACTCCATCAAGCATTAGAAAAAAAGAACAAATTAACATTTTGCACCAAGAATAACTAGAAGTGAAAATAACAATTAATTACTAGTTCTTCAACCCACTAAGCATCTAGAAGTAAAAAACTACTTGGTCAATTGTCTACTGAAGCAAAATTCCACTTAATTGATTGTCTAATAAGACTAAGCTGACCTGTTTGACAACATAGAAAGTTGCAGTCAACCACACTGATGTTCTAGACGATATGTAAAACGAAGAAAGAGTGAGGACTTTTACATTCTTATCTTGGTCAATAATGCGGAATGCTTTTGTAAGCTCTTCTTTAGTATCCCTCTCGCCAATCTTGGCAGTCATCATGTGCTCAAACTCTTCATAATCTATTGATCCACTGCCATCTTTGTCTACATCAGCAATCATCTGCTTGATTTGCTGCATTATCCAAAAGCAGGGTGGGGCGTCAATACAAGGAATTTCCTCAATGGATTACAGGGCCAAACCCCACACATACAAGTTCTCAAACACGGAATATAAAATTATAAGAAAACAGTGGGCAGACATATATTATTAACAGGAATATTTAATCTACCAGTTAATTTTCAGATGATATAGTCAAAAGGAAATGTTCGGTGCAAAACAACATCAATAAGAATTGCCTTCCAGATTAATTGTACCCTCATTCTAGGATTGCTTATATAATATTGCACTATTTAGTCAGCAAGCAAGAATGCAAGCACTATATCCTCAACATCTGCTTGGTCATTTCTAGGCCCCTGCTGGAACAAGACAACCGCAGAGCACTACCGAATGTGTGAGAGGAAGTGCAAAACCAAAGGGCTTGGTAGGTGGAGAAATGGTACCTCGTCTGTCATCTCAAATCCCAAGGCTCTGTAAACAAAAGCAACAATT
Source organism: Rhipidocladum racemiflorum (assembly GCA_036346355.1). NCBI lineage: Eukaryota > Viridiplantae > Streptophyta > Magnoliopsida > Poales > Poaceae > Rhipidocladum > Rhipidocladum racemiflorum. Next base: position 5,090,600 of record CM070581.1, read on the forward strand.
TCAGTGGCATTATCGCTAACACAAGAAAATGACGCCAAACTGGACAGCGGCCATGAAATTCTTACCTCATGGCAACATTCAACTCTTTGGCATCAATGGTTCCTGAGAGATGATCATGTTTATGCAAGTCATGACATCAATACAAGGAAGCAATACCGCAATGGAAATAAGCAAATGGGCAAACAAATGAATGCCAATACCAGAGTTGTCCGTATCAAAAAGATCAAACGCTTCCTTAATTTCTTGCCTCCTCTGTTTCGAGAGGCCAAGAGGGCGAGCTCTAGGCCTCTCTCTCCTGGTCTGACCCTTGACAGCAGACTACAAGCCCACATAGCATCAGCAGGTCAATGTGCATGAAGTTATCAGTCAAAATTATCAGGATGCTTGAAATAAATCACTCCAACAAACAAGACAGGTAGACGAATAGATTTTCATTTGCAATCTTCGCAAGCCATTGCTTTATATGACCACAGGACATCAAAAGATTCAAACCAGCTACCACCGTACGCTGTCCATGCGGAAGTAGTTCCAAACAGCAATGTCGCCTAAACATGTCAAAATCCATTACTAGCTCCTCTCTGCTCTGATCCTGATCAGCCACCAAGAAAAAAAAAAAAAAAAAAACCAAAACCGCAAAAATTTCACCCGCCCTAACACCAACCGCGGCAACAGATCTAGCTAGGGCTTCGCTTCGCTACGAACGTCTCTACCGAATCAAGGCTCCAACACCGAATCCCCATGGTGCGGAAGGCCAAAGATCTACCTTCCCCTTCGTCACATCCATTCCCCCCCAGAGCGGAGCAACCAAACCCGGAACAACAGATGAACTCTACGAACAAATCCTGGATCTCGCATCGAGCCGGAAGGAAAATGCGGGTTGGGAAAAGAAGGGGGGAAAGGAGAGAAATTCGGCACCATATTTGAGAGATCCGAATCGCAGAGAGACCAGCGGGCGCCTCCGATCTCCGGGTATCCCGCGGCGGTGGCAAGCGGAGGTTGCAGCGCGTGGAACGGATAGATCTGATCAACTGAACTCGGGGAAGGGAAGACCTAGGGAGAACGGGTTATTTCAGAATTTGACACTAAATTCGTAAGGCTTACAGAGCATTTGAATGACACATGGGATCGTCTCTGTATATGATAGTGAGTCAGAGTATTTGAATGACATGGGATCATCTCTGTGTATGATAGTGAATCAGAGTGTCAAATTCTGAAACGCAAATTTTAAAATGTGTCAAATTATGTCAAATTATGAAAACTCTCGAGCGAGAACACACTTGTTCCGTTCTCCTCTGGCGTTGCGAAACCCTCGGGCTTAACGGGCCTCCACAATCGGGCTGGGCCGAACGGGCTGCCGAGCCCAAGTAAAACGACGAGCCACGCCGACTCGGTGCCTCTCACGACGTCGGCCTTGCGCGCTGCGCTCCGCCGCCTGGGGCAACGGCTCCGCACGCCACGCCTGGCGTCCAGCAGCGCGGCCCTGGACGTCACGACGCTGCTGCCCGCGCTCGGCCCGCGACGGTTGGCCAGCCGCCCCCGCGCGCGGCGAGCCAACCGGTTCACCAGTCCAGTAGTGAGCAAAGCAGGCATGGAGTTTTACATGCACGCAAACCATGGATACAGAGTTGGTCATGAGAAGGATCCCAAATTCAAATTCCCAATGTAGACCGAAAGTCTAGCAGCAGCGGTAGCAGCAACCCTAGCTCAGAATGTATATCTGTAATCTGTTGCACGACAACAAACGTAGACATTGCAAGATTACCGAATGAGTTCATGCAGGCATTCATTTTGCATCGCGGCATACAAAGACCAGGGTTCATAAAATCATCGAAAAGTTAAAAATCATGATTTTCGATCGTATCGAATCAGCTCAATAGCTAAAACTAATCGATAAACTGATTAAACTCAAAAAAATTGAAAAAAAAATTATATGCAAAAAATCGCTCTGTTTTCGGTTAAAATCGTCCGCACCCAGTCATCCTTGAATTTTTCTCAAAAATTTTGAATTCCTAACCATTCGATTTCTGACGATTTTCTAGCAATTTTTGGCTTATATTTTTGGTTTTTGAGCAGTTTTTTCGGTATGGATATTGTTAATCCTGACAAAGACAGCAAAGACATCGTATCAGAGGCTCTAGCAAGTACTACAGGACAAGCAAAACCGCCTGCTAGTCGGACTGACTGTTGCACAGCTTTAGTCTTCAGCTGAACAAGCAGGTATCCATGTCAGGCTTAGGGGATTACACCAAACAAATTAGGGATTATTCGACTTCCCTAACGAGCACCCAGACTTGCAAAGGCCATAGTCTGCAGAAACTACTTTATCTTACAAAGTTGCGCTATTTGAACTTGCTGATCTTACAAACTTGCACTACTTGAGTGTTACTCGAGTCTTATCTCTATCCTAGAGCTCATTGCGATTTTACTAGGTGAGTGCGTTAGTCCGTCCCAAAGAACACTCCACGGATGTGAATTATATTCTTTTGGTCCATGACCTTTGCACGAGGATAATACAGGTTCTGCATCCAGTAATACAACATCCACCTCCAATGAGCCGTCACGGTCATCTGTATCTTTTTCTCTTTGCATTAAGGCAGCCCACCTGCTGTAGTTCTGCCTCCATGGATGGAACCACCTACAAAACCATGTGATGTGAAGAAGTTAGCACATGTTCGTTAAAAATATGAACATTGAACAGCAGTAGAACACAATTAAAAGGTGAAGAACATCTCTGTTACTTGATCATCCATTATACTGTCACCAGACTTCAGTCGCCTTTTGCTGCATCGTCTTCTTGATTCTCCTTTTTCTTTGGCCTCCTCATCAACGAAGTTCTGATCTGACCCCTCAGGAAATGCACGGGTAGTTCTCTTGTAAAAATCTGGCCATGTTACTCAAGTAAATGAAAGTTGACTAACTTCAAATATTCATAATCTAGTACCAGCAAGCTACAGTGAGAACCAAAATATACAATGCTGCGACCAATAACACCATCCCAAGGCACAATTCAACGTAAGCAAACAACAGATTGGGACTTACTATGCACAGTTTATGTGCATTTTGATTTGACTATATAAAATACATTGGTATCTTTATAGTAAGATTATGCCTTTTCCTCGAGACAATAGTTGCATAATCAATTAAGGAACATGCCCGGTTCATTCTTGTAATGAATCTGAGTCAGGCTGACGAGACATTTCTTCTCAGTAAAACACGGAGTTCAGTAAACTGGTCGTTGCTGTGAAAATTTTACTTTAGACAATCGATATTTGGTCATTTTTCTGCTTTTTTTTTTTAAAAAAAAGAAACTAGAGTGATATGAACTGATATATTGCAGTTGCAGATACAGCCTACCTGCACTCCTAGAAGGGGAATGTCTGTGCTTGCCAAAATGGCATGTGTTAGATTGTCCAGAGCTCGTTGCTCTTTCATGGGAGCTGGCCTCTTGTGACTCGGTGGCTGATGCATTATCACCCATAGGTTGGATTTTTCCATCTTCCTGATTTTCACAAGGTGATCTGATCTGCTCAACCTTTATCCAGGAGGTCGCTCTGTCAACCTCAACTACCCCACGATATCCCTGCAACATGGCCCAAAAACAAGAGAGCAGTTTTATATGTTACAACTGTATTATTCGTTTTTCGTGTGTCAAGGAATGAGGGAATGTGGCTTTTGCCTATACCTGATAAGCTTCTGTGTTTTTAACACTTCCCTTTGATGATTGTTTAGGTCGAGAAGCTCTTAGAGAGCGATTGAAGAGTCCCTTGAAGCTGATTTCACCATCAGCATCATGTAGTTGGCTTACAAAAGATTCTTCCAATAAGCTAAGATAGAGCATGTGCTTTTGATCTGTCCATCCAGCAGAAGAGCATACCACCAGAACGTCCTGCCAGAGCGAAGAAAGAACTTCATGATAGGCCCTCCAAAAAATGATCCAATACAAAATTCAAAGTTCAAATACCAGTCTAGAATCTAGATATGAATGACGAACAACATAGTAGGCATAGTGCTCCGGCATTGTAGTATTGGCATGGTTAGGCAGTTTTGTATAGATTCAGGAGGATCTAGGACAGTGCAAACCAGTAGTAAAACATACAACCTAAGAAAGGTGAATAACAATAATATAATTTTTTTTCTGAATAAGGCAAAGTTTTCACGAGATCATGATTACATTATATGGTCAATTAGTTCCAGGGGAAGAAACAATTCTGCAAAGGGACCCCATGGACTCCCTAGTGGATGTGTAATAAAGATCCAATAAGGTTTAGAGCTAACAACTTGCGCCGGGGAACCAGCCGCGGTCCATATCGTTTGGGCCTTGGGACATCGGACAAGCAAGTGTAGCACAGTTTCTGGTTCCAAGCAGAACGGCCGGGCAGGCGCCGGCCGAGCTAGCGAGCCCGTGTCAGTGGCGGCGATCGTTTGTATTCAAGCGCCCCTTGTGAGCCAGCCAGAAGAACATGCGACGGCGGCTTGGAGCCCGGTTTCTCCAAATGCGAGGTGCGAATAGGACATCCGTTTCCTCCTGGAAAACAAGGGAGTAGGCCGCGCGTGTTCATCATGAACATCCTGCTGCAGTGTGACACTTTGCATTTTTTTTTTGCCGGAGCTTACTTAGCTCGGTTTCAGCAGCAGTCATGAGCAGCGGTTGCAGGGCGAGCGAGAGGGTGGGGGAGCACAGTACCGCAGCCGCCGCCACATTTGGCTTCAGCACATGAGGGAGCAACGCTGGATAAACGTCCGCCAGAAGGAAATGTCCCAACCAGAGGTCGAGCCAGAAAGCTGCAGAAGTGCCATTGCCGAGGATCTACTTTGGCAACTTCGTATCTCCTCTCTTCCATGGAAAAGTAGATAACCCAACAATTAACTGATCACTATTTACATTCTCCTCAAAATTTATATGCTCTGTATTTACATTCTCCCCGTTCCTTTCCCCCCAATTCTATCTTACCATCTTACCTTCCCCATTCTTCTTTTCAATTTCTTACCGGAGAATTCTAGCAGAGGAGGCCATCACAAAGTGCAACCTAGCATCCATTCTTCTTTTCAATTTCTTACCGGAGAATTCTAGCAGAGGAGGCCATCACAAAGTGCAACCTAGCATCCAAGGTAGCAGTTCAAAGTTCCAACAGCACTCCTATTAGCTCGAATCCAAACTTAACCCTACTTTCGGCACGCCTAGCTAGCTCACTCAAATCACCAAAACCAACAGCTGAAGGCACACAAATCCGCATCATGCCTACACAACAACCAAACAAATCCGCGGTAAACAGGCAAGGGAAAAAGGTTACCGGCAAACGCACAAGCTCCCGCAGATCGGCCGGCCCCTCCTCCATCATCTCCACCCCTTCCCCCAAAGAACAACCCACCTACAAAAATGTTCCACCACCGCACCAAATCAGCACCCGTGCAAGCATAGCACCGAACAAGACTACACTGGGATGGGAGAGAGAGAGAGGAAGGGTTCGCAAACCCTAGCTCGTCTGCGCCCGTCGCTGGATTGGTGTGCGTCGCGGCCTGCCTCGCCTCGCGCCGCCTCTTCCGAGTTCCGACCGATCCGTGGACGGAAACGGCAGGGGAAGGGAAGGGGAGCGCCTTTTATTATCCTCCGTGGCGTCGCTTTTCCACGTGGCCTCGGGCCTTCCGGGTCGGACACTTGGTGATAAATATCTCGGACCTGGCGTGAGGCTCCCGTCCTAATGGTTGATATATATCTGTACCTTTGTTTTTTTTTTTTTTTTTTGAGATTTTTTGGGATATAATCTTACGCTTGTTCTGATTGTTGAGATATATCTATACTCTTCATTTTTATGGATAGATTTTGAAAGGTATAAATAAAGTACCATTTTGTAAGGATTAATCTCTCTGTATCTTATATTCATATATCATAATTGTTCTTTTTCTATCCTTAGGTCCCGTTTGGCAACTTGGAACCAGACCGTTTCTACTAGATTCTGGAAAAAATCCAACCAAACGGGTTAAAGCTCGGAACGATTCTCCTCGCATCGTTTCTTCTGTTTTCACTCTGTGCCGTCTCAACCCCTTCCACCCGATTCACAGAATCCTACCTAAAACGTTTCTATCAAGAATCTGAAACCGTTTTTATTTCTACTAAAACCCGAAACCGTACCAATCAAGACTTTAATTCGTACTAAAATTGATCCACCTCAGTCGTCATATGTTACAATAGGACCTACGGCGAGATCGTGGCCTCATGGCTTTATTGTTCTCTTCATTGATTGGATGATCACGTCAAACGGTTGGTTGTTGCGAGATATTTTTGTACCACGATGCTTCGTTTCGTGACATCAAGGAACAGCTGTGATAAAAAAAAAAAAAAAAAAAAACGCACAATTGTATAGTGTTCAAAGATATTTATCTACAGTAAGGTCAGAGTAGCTAGTAGCTGTGACACGTCCACTAGTGTTACACCGGGGTTAGTCTACATCGCGAGTGTTCATGGTACAGTTACGTACAGCGAGAAAGCTACATTTCTAGTCACCATCATGGCGAGCAGGCAGGAGGCAGCGCAGGCGCAGCAGGATGGAGCTGGGTCAGGCAAGAGACAGGAGATCGGGGTCGGGGCAGAAAGAGGACGCGAGATATTTTCGTAGGCGCGGGGAACAGAAAGATCTGTGCGGCGGCGGCGCTGACGAGGCCTGTGCCAAGTACATTCGTTTGCCTGCTCGAACGCGTAGCCTTTTGTGCCGTGGGTCATGTGGCACGGGGAGTTTGGGCTGCACGCCTGCACCCCCAGAACAGAGGCTGGCAGGGTTAACAAAATCATGATAAACGGATGGATTTTTGACACGATTTTTTATCGTATCCAGTCGGTTTGGTTAAATCGATTGATCAACTGATTCGATTAAAAAATCAAAAAAAAAAGAAATTAAAATTTTTTATGTGATATAAACCGATCAAAATTTTTGAGTTCTTTTTAATTTTTTCCAAAGAGATTGATTTCGAACTCTTTAGTTTTTGGTAATTTTTCTTCGATCTTCACTGTAAATCGGTACCATCGGGTCTTCAATTTCTAATCTCGATTTGGTTTTGTTAACCCTGCTGGCATATATGTACTATCATTTTCTTCAAACCAATGCTATCAAGTCAGAACAAATAATACATTCCAATCAACAAAGAAGAGAAATCAGAACAAATGCATCGAGGTCTGGGAAGAAGTAATGAGGTCCAAGGATGGACACAGTAGCGGAGCTACGAAAAATTTAGTTCCTAGACAAACCTAACTATGACATGAGAAATACTTTGTTTTTCAACTCCGTCCACAGCAAGATTCAACTAGATTTATCAACGCTTGTTCGCTAGCAGAGCCCGGGCACGCTTCACTGTCCGGACGGTGGCTCCGCCGCATGGATACATGATGAAGTACAAAGATTACTAACAGAATAACCACTTGTGACATTCCAACGTTTCTAGATGACGGTGCCATCCGGAAATACTATACCACCAGCAAGAAGCTTTCGGTTGCTAAATGGTTTATTCGTTACCATGCAGCGGAACATAACTTCGTCACATGAACAAAAATGGGAACAGCTAAGCACAGGCCCAAGTGCTATCTATCACTCGGGTCGTTGAGATGCCGCGAGCTCTTCCATCTTCTGGCACATTTTGTATTGCAGCATGGCTGGAGCACAATCCAAAGGAGTTTCCCCTGCTCAACAAATTCAGGGATGTTAGCAATTCCTTCGTCGGAATAAATATATGTAGATAATTTGAGATGAGCATTGATCAACAAACTACTCCATTTTGAACAAAACAGTCTAGAACAGTCCTTCTGCATGTTGATTGTTGCTGCAGAAACTTTAGTTTATCTGCTTCTAGAAACGTAAAGTCATCGCTAAACATTGAGTATGTTATCAACCAAGCTCTTTCCATCTAGTATGACAAGCAGAAAAGGTTGTCCGGGAAAAGCCCAGAGACAGATTGGCTTTTCTTCTACAGCACAGCCTAAAGAGGAGCGAATATATGTCACTCCATAGTAGCTCTTGCGATTCAAGCAACTTTGTTAATTCAATGCTGTCATCAGAAATTGAGTGTGGAATGGTTTATTAAGAGGGAACATGTTCAGACCAACTTCTGTGCTTAATGGCTGCAGATTAATCAGCTTCCAGAACACATAGATGTATGGTATTTTAGGCTTTTTAGCAATAAATGTCATTCAATCTATGACATTAATGTGCTCAAATGGTAAAAAGAAGCAACCTTGTCCATTTTTGCTTTGAATATTTGCTCCACTATCGATGAGAATAAGAGCAATCTCAGTCTGGTTAAACATAGCAGCCTGCAATTATCAGTAGAGGGAAATACATTAGATGGAGATTTGCTTATTTGCGTTTCAGATGTATATGTAAAAAATACGAAACCGCGTGCGACAAACAACGCGACCGATTTACTGTTGATTGGTGTGCTAACGCGGTAACCATTTTACCGTCAAATTCACCAATCGATGCACACTCACCGCGAATTTACCGTTGAATCCTCGTGGCTCCAGCGGCTCCGGTGTCGAAGACGGGGGACAAGGTGCTAGCGATGTGGAAGACATGGGGGGTAGGGGGTGGTCGAAGACGGGGAGCGAGCGGATTTACTGGCGGTTCCGTGGGGTTAGGGGTATGTGGGTCATGGTTGGGCTCACGTGGCGTGGTCGGGGGTTACGATTGCAAAATAAGCTGTTCTACGCTCAGACATACACACACACCATGGTGCCTGGGCACCATGATCTCTAAAACAGGGTATTTCACCTATGTATTGCATGCTTAAATTTTTGAATTTTTTAGGATGTTGAGTTTAAACTAGTTCAAACAAGTTTGAACTAAAATCCAAACTAGAGTTTCCTTTTTTTGTTAGTTTCATTGTAGGTATGTGTTTGTTTATATATAAATCAGCAAAGCTTGTGATTTAAATTCTTTCAAAATATTTGAATTCAAATATATTTATTCAAAGTTGTGTTTCATTTGAATTGTTATAGATGAGTATATACCATAAAACTGAAATTTTCGGGAAAAAAACCCCCAAATTTGGCTTGAATTCACGCATTTGAAATCATGGTGCCCCATTTCATATGAAATATGAAAATTGTTCCATACTCCTGGGAGTACGTACTCCCACTTTTCAATACCGCTTAAACAAACAAGTTGTACCTCTTTATCCTTTTGAGAATACTCTAATGGTGATTATAAGATACTTCCAAGTGAGTTCCATAAAAATTTTCATCAAAGTCCACTTTCTGTAGCATAATTTATGTATATACAATTTTTACATATGAAAAAAGGTATATAGCAAAAATAAAGGGCTCCGATGAAAATTTGTTCCACCATGTTGCATTGGATTATCTTAGAATTAGTATTAAAGTACACCGAAAGTGAAAAAGAGGTATAACACATTCCTTTAAGTGGCATATTGGAAGGTGATAGTATGTACTCCCGGAAGTACGGAAAAGGCTTCCTATATGCAAATGGTTACACCAATGGTACAACAATGTCCGAATATATGTCCAACCACAAGGGAGATATTAAAAGAACGCATACCAGATGTAGCAAAGTAAATCCTTGCTTGTCGCAGTAGTTAGAATCTACTCCCTGCCCAATGATGAATGTAAGAATCAAGTTGAAAAAGGAGATAAGAAAGAGAATTTATATACCTGGCTAAGAAGTTTTTTAACACCTTTAACATCCCCACTTTTAATTGCTTCTCTCAGTCCCTAAAAGGAATAAAGGCAGTGTAAAATAAACTACTACCTTGCCAGGCCAGAAATACCGCATATACCTTATGGGTTGAATAATCAAGTAGAAAAGGAGAGATATTGAGCTGATTTTAAAACAAGCTTACCTCCCCACTAACATCATAGTCAGTTAGACCCTTATCGTTGCTATCGTTGCTCATCAGGCCAATATTTAAGAATGAGCTGCAACAAAAACAACAACAGTGAGGGTACACTAAGAGATCATATTGTCAGTTCGAACATCCATGCCTAATGCAGCTATGTTAATCTCCCTGGTACAAATGTGCAAAAGGCGTGGTAGTAAGATAATGAACAAAATATGCTTTTAGGTCATGCTGAACAAAGTTGAGCACATACTGTGAAAGTATACTATGAAGACTAGCAGAGATATATGACAAAGAAGTTAACCATTCCTCTTAACGAACCTTGAGTTGCTGCTGGAAGTAGTTGAATCCTTCTTGGCGCTTGATTTGGCTGACTGTTGGTTGCTAGTAGATTTTTTTGGCCTTGGGTTTGATTTTGCAGTTGAGGAAGCGGCACTGATATTCTGCTGCATGGGATCATTAGTATGATGCACACCTAAACCAAATGTTGATAAAATGCAACTTTCAAAAAGAAATGCATAGAAGCACCTCTCAATGGATTATCATCTACCTTCACAGGTGCGGATTCTGGTTTTGGTGCCTCACATATGCACAAAGGCATTCCGCATTTGCACTCAACTGCTGCTGCACTTTGAACTGTCGAATTTCGCGAAGCATCATCTTTACCCAAATTCAGCCCTGAAAAGGAGTCAGCTGTGCCAAAAATGCTCCCAGGCGAATTCGCATTACTGACACCCCCATGACTGCAACATCATACAGGGCAGTGGTAATTATGTACCCAAGAAAAGCTGCTTATTTCTAAGCCAAACATAAGCAGTACAAAATTACATTATAGAAATCGGACAAACCGTAAGAGGGTTGGCTACCTGGAGGATTTGTTGAAGCAATCGTAGCAGACTCTGACGTCCGTGTATATCCCGTACTGCGGCAGAGCCTGGAACCAGTCGAAGCAAAGAGTTCGAGTTCGCAATCCCAACTCCAAAGGCACATCCGCATCTAGAGCAAACATAATTCCGACACTAACGTTCTTAATTTTGGGGTTCTTACCATGTGGTACGAAGAGTGCTCGTGGCAGAGCGTCCTCCCGCAGCTACGGCAGTGATGCTGCCAAAGCATAAATTTGTCAGGAATCCCTTTTTGAAAGAAAATTCGTCAGAACTCAGAAACATGGTATTCCCATTACTACTAGCCGATCTATGATCCGATTCACAGTAGTAGGCAAACGAAGAATTTCAAACCGGGACGATTCGATTCCGGGAACAACAATCAATTCAGAGAGATACAGAGAGGGGGGGAGGGGGGGGGGGATTCGTACGCGACGGCGGAAGGTGTTGAAGGTGCAGCGGCAGACGTCGCAGTGGGCGGACTCCTGGAACGGCGGCGGCGTCTCCATGGCCTCCGGCCTGCGCGGCGGCCGCGAACCTGATCCGGAACTGCTCGGCGGGACCGGATGAACCGATCGATCCGTCGGTGTCTCGACGATTCGCTTCGCCGATCTGGGGCGAAGGCGACGGAGGGAGGTGGTGGATTGGGGAGACCGGCAGACAAACAGGAGTCGATCGAGCGATGTACAGGGGATGTGAACTGCAGGATGATTCTGGGCCGTCCATGGCTCGTGAACGGCTGAGATTGCACCACCCGTGTTCCCCCTCTGACCTGTGTGCTCCGTCCAGGAAATGGCCTTCGTCCTTGCTTGCTAGAGGCTGTATCCACAGGACCAAACGACGACACCAACGCATCTAATCTCTACTATAAAGCAACAGTTGGTGATAGTGGTGAGTTCTACTCACATCATTAATTGCCCTGCTTAATTGCCCTACTTAATTGCCCTACGCAAAAAACGAAGCGTTGCTTTAATTAGCCAGCATTCGCAAGAAACGAAGCGTTAAAGATAGATGTTTGATCTTGTGAAATACTCCCTCTGTCCCACAAAGAGTGCATTTCTAGTGTTCAAATTTTGTCCCACAAAGAATGCATCTTTAGTATGTAGGGCCCAGCTGTAAGTGTATGCATGCTCATTTAAGTGCTTGTGGAAACCGAAGCACCACCATGCTTGTGTATGGAGTAATAAGGGGCACATTAGTCATTTACCTTGCACACTAATCTGTCTTAAAAATCCTAGAAATGCACTCTTTGTGGGACAGAGGGAGTAATTTTTTTATTTTTTAATCTTTATTTTTAGTTATCAATTTTGTTTTTCGTAGCAACGCACAGACATGTAACTAGTACTCCCTCTGTCCCACAAAGAGTGCATTTCTAGGATTTTTAAGACAGATTAGTGTGCAAGGTAAATGACTAATGTGACCCTCATTACTCCATACACAAGCATGGTGGTGCTTCGGTTTCCACAAGCACTTAAATGAGCATGCATACACTTACAGCTGGGCCCTACGGACTAAAGATGCACTCTTTGTGGGACAAAATTTGAACACTAGAAATGCACTCTTTGTGGGACAGAGGGAGTATAACATAATAACTGGCGATCCCGATGAGTTTTTTTTCTTTTTCTGGATCGGCCTTTGGGGCTTACTCAGACCAAAGATCATCACTGAAAAATTGAAAACACAGCAATAGACATTGGATAGGGATGGTGTCCATATTAACTTCTTCTTGGGAGTTCAGCAAGCACTGGAGTGATGCACATGAATTGAGCATCAAGTGTACACGAAGGACCCTTTGGTCATGATCAAATATGTCTGTTCAACAGCATTTCATATTACTACAGCTCTTTTATTGATTTACAAGGAATAAAAAGGCGATGACAGTTCATTCAAGGAATAATTCAGGGTTTGCCTTCTGTTTGCAAGCCATCGCCCGACTCTGGCAGTGTCTCTGGGAGCAAATCCATCAATCAGAGGCTCAAGACAATTGGCATCTTCACATGTCAGAAAACAACAGGAACAATCATATTTTTTTGGATGCTATTGTCCATTGTCGAAATCCACCCGAACTTCTACATTCGGCTTTTGCTGGCTGGTCTGCATTCACTTGTTAGTTCCTTGGGCCTTTCTTTACCTTGCTTCGATTTTTCACATTTGGCAAAAAAGAAAAAGAAAAAACTTGAATCTACACTACAATTCAATCCATCCAGTTCTCCTTATGATTACTGAACCTCAGGGCAAGGACAACAAAAAAAATTGAGTTACAAATTGTGCATCTTATAAACAAAGGTGCAAGGAAATGTCCATGACATAGAATAGGGTCACAAGAAAAGACGGATGAACAAGTGAGTTCATACCGAAGTCAGAGGAATGCCCTCAGAGACAATTGGTCATATCACTCATATCTCAAGGCCTCATCACCAAAACATTCTCATATAACGGATTGCCATGTACAATTGGAATGCACAAAACAACAACCTAGAACCTAATAAGAGAACAAGATCCATGTACAATTGGAATGCACAAAACAACAACCTAGAACCTAATAAGAGAACAAGATGCAGTATAAACTGTCTACCTCCAATACATATCTACCTTCTTCCTACAAAAGAATTGGCACCGTCCAAAAGTTGCCTACCCTCGGAAAGCATTGTGTACATGCAATAGATATGTACGAATCACATACAAGGCTATCTATTTTCTCAACTGCACTGTATGAAACTGGGTGCAATGTAATATATACCGGAGAAGTCAAATTTAACTCCTAAACTTTAGTGCTGTAGCCACTTAACCCTCTAAACCAAAAAAATCGGATACCATACCCCCTTGCCTTCTAAAACCTATGCAAATAACACTTTAATGTGGTTTTGAATGCGATTTTGCTACGATGGATGATGTTGATATGATAGTTACTCGATGAACTAAATGTATTAAAAACGCCTACACAATAGGCCCCACGTGTCAATGAGAACCTTTTCTTCCTCCTCTCCCATTCTCTCCCTCTTTCCATCCTCTCTTCTTCATCGTCGATCCAATTTTGACTCTAAGCCTTCCCCAAGCTTGAACCTCCTCGGCCCCATGTCTGACTCCGCCTACAGGCAGGGCCGGTCCTGGGGTATGGGCAGCAAGGGCATGCCTAGGGCCCACGAGAGTCAGGGGTCTCAACTCATGTATATATACTTCACATATAGCCTGTGTCGATTCATAATTAGATGTACAAGCCAAAGTACATAAGGATATAGACATATATCATTAACTCCCAAGCAGCCACTAGCAAGAACACATAATTAGATCACCATCAACAATACTGAAAACTTGTCTAAGCCAGTCCAAGTGCCCAACTTGACACCTCACCATTTGGAAACACCTCACCATTTGGAAACACCTCCATTTGGCATGTCACAATAAACTGACCAAACAAATGCTCGATCACAATATTAGTGGCTAGCTGGACACAACTCGCTTGCATCTTACTATTTGATAATTAAGCTAAGAATTTGACAATTGGTGGTTCTTTATATATTTGAATCCCTTGGTTCAAGTATACGAAGAAAACATTTGATTCAAGATTGATAATTTGGATTTTCAGTGCGTATGGTGACCAATTGGTTGTGTTTGGTGGCTAACAGAAAGTTCCTTACCAGTTGAAGGATATGAAGTATCTTTTAATTAAAGGTTGGTGCTTTGGGATTTCAGTGTCGGTGATAATTGCTTAGTTGTATGTTTTGGCTAACCAAAAAATCCCATAAAATGGTTTTTATGCAGTTTCGTACTCTTTAGAGCATATTTAAAATGCATGAATTTCATAGAAAATAGTTTATTCATATAGCTATATGTAAATTTCTCGAGTTTTGTACGAAACCTTGAGTTAGTTATATGTTGCTTGCAACTTGCAAGAGAAGTTTAGCACGTATAGCCTTATTCATACAATACTACAGTTAGAGATCGGTTATATGAAAGTGTTTGCACATATTATCGATATGCATTAGACTTTCGCTATGAAAATGACAGAAACTGCCCTAAACAGAATTAAAGTATCTAAAATATCAGAAACTATCCAAAACATCCACTTTTATTTCGTTCTAGAGCCTCTGAAATATTAGAAACGGCCATACCTACAGGCGTTGGGCCAACTCTGCATGGACGAAGAGTGCCGCCAAAGACGCCGAGATCAATATGCCGCCGCCATCGGCGTGCTGCACGCCAGCTCCGTCTTTCACTTCGGCCTAAAGCACGAACCTTCTTGATGACAATGCTTTGGACGTCATCACTATCAATGTCCATTAAGCGGGTATACGGTTGTCCTGTACGTCTGCCTGCTACCCTGGGAGCTCGAGGTCTGACTTGCAACGGTATGTCTTGACAGGAGAGCCCAGTTAATTATCCACCTTACGGCAATTCCACTCGTAGTGAAAGTACTTCTCCCCACAGTAAACCAACGGGAGAATCGATAAGAATCCGTTTACTGAGGGGAGTCTAGCTATCCATCTTTTTATTATTCCACCCATGGTATAAACACCAACTTGTCATCTTTTCCTCATGAAAAACACAAGGATGAGAAAACCCGTGGGAAGTTGCTTAGCCACAGCTGTCTTGTACGTTGCCACGATCATGGTTTAAAATCTCGTCGAGATTTCGGTCGTCTGGCCAAAGACCGGACCGAGATTTTAAATCTCGATCAAATAAAAAAAAAATAAATACTACAGCAACTTTCAAAATCTCACCGAGATCTCGGTGATTTCGACCGAAATCTCGGACATTTTGATCAGATTTTGATTTTTGTGTGCTGGATTTGATTGGAATTGAGGTCAAGACCATCCACAAAAAATTTCAAAATTTTTTGACATGTTTTTGATCATTTTTCGGTCGTTTCAATTTGAACGAAATCTCGGTAATTTCAGCCGAAATATCGGTGATTTTGGCCAAAATCTCGGATTTTCCTGTTGAAAAATGACCAGATTTGAAATTTGATTTTTAGATTTCGTCCGGATTTGTTTGAAATTTTGAGATCTCGCCGAATTTTTGGATTTCGATTTCCTTCGAGATGTATACCCAAAACAAAGTTTAAAAACCTTGGCCATGATACCCCCTTGGAGGGCCTGACATCATACACCAATCTGAGGCCTAGTATGTCATACGGCAGATGCAAATCATGAGGCTTCCTCATTGGGTAGAACAATGTGAAAAGACAATCATGGAATTACAGGGACTCAGGGAGAAGATGGAATAACTTCAATCTATGCAACACATTTGAACTACAAATGATGCAAACAAATTGGACTTGGAGACGATTTAAAATTCTGAAATATCAAAAGCCTTCTAAGGTTGTTGAATTAAATAAATTATACCAGAAACTTATCTAAGATAGGACCAAAAACGATATTATCTGCATCTTACTATCAGCCTTAGCAACCTTGTTTTCTTGGCTACACCCCCTCCGAATGATCTGAGTGTGACCATTGTTTCATTGGATATTCTAGAAAGTAAGTGGCAGAGCAAAAACCTCATCTTTGATTCACTATAACAGCTATGAACACACGCTTTAAATGGTGATACTCCCTCTACGGTATAATCTGAGAAGCCAATGTTGTGGTAGAGTAACTATTCCACATCACCATTTTCTAGTACAAAACTGGAGTTTGGACTGTATTGTCTATTCAATTCAGGTGGTATAATTTCCTGCCATCAGCTTCTGCCCTTACGCAACGCATCACAGACCTTTACAGCATCCACACCATATCCAACATTATGGACCCTTACTATATTAGCACCATTCAAAATCCCAGCTGTAGCAGCTGCAACAGTAGCAACATCTCTCTCAACCGGATTTGCACGATTGCATATTTCACCTAAAAATCTTTTCCTTGAGGGTCCAAGTAATACTGGCACATGTGAAGCACCTAAACTTATCTTACCCAACTCTCTTCTAATGGATTCCAAGCCCATTATTACTTCAAGGTTATGTTTGGAATTCTTGGAGAATCCAATGCCAGGATCAAGAACAATCCTCCACAGAGGAATCCCAGACAACTCTGCTTCTCTCACCCGTGCATATAGCTCAGAAGCAACTTCTTTGCAGACATCAACATACTGTAAATTCTGTTCACTTTGCATAGTTGATGGATCTCCCCTCATGTGCATGGCAATATATGGAACTCCAAGTTCAGCTACAACTTTAAGAATTCTTGGGTCAAGCTGTCCACTGGATACATCATTAATCATGTGGACTCCTCTTTTCACAGCTTCAGTAGCGACTTCTGCGTAGAATGTATCCACTGAGATCAACTTCCCTTCCATCTCGGGAATTTGTGTGATTGCATGCAGAACAGGAACCAATCTCTCAAGCTCTTCGTTTGCAGATAATCTTCTTGCAAATGGCCTCGTGGATTGAGCACCAATATCGATGATGTCTGCACCTTCTGAGATTAATAGCTTGGCCTGAGATATGGCAGCATCCACTTCTTGAAACTTACCTCCATCACTAAAGCTGTCTGGTGTCAGATTAAGCACCCCCATGACGAGGGTTCTCTCACACCAATCCAACAGACGATTTCCAACAGGTAATACCCTTTTGATACCTTCTGTTCCAATTATAGATTCACCCCCAAGTTTACTCCACAATTCAAAGAACCCACCACTACACTTCGACAGAGAGTGCCAACTTGTTTCCATACCATCATCAGCGGACGAACCTAGAAGGTCAACAAGAGGTGCTAAAACAAATGGTCTCTCATGGATGCGTTCATGTGGCACGATTAGAGTCTCAGTATTGATCTGGGAGTTACCATATAGAAGAATGTCTAGATCGATTGGTCTTGGACCATACCTAATTCCACCAGTGCGCCCTATATCCTTCTCGATTTCCTTTAGCTGCTTAAGCAACTCATGAGGCCCCAGTTTAGTTGTGCCCCTAACAGCAGAGTTCAGGAAATGCGGTTGATCTGTCACATAAGCAGGGGCAGTCTCATACAAGCATGCGTGCCTAGTGATGTTTATGCCCGAGTTTCTCATCATCTGCAATGCTCTGTCGAATGTACTGATCCTATCCCCCACATTGCTTCCCAGAGCAATCACAATCTCTTGGTCGGCGGAACTTCCCCCAAGCGAACATTGCGCAAATGAGCGAGCCCTGAATGGAAATACACGTCCGGAAGCTTTGCTGGAGAAGCTGACAGAACGCCTAAGATCAAATACTGTTAACATACAATAAATTAAGTTAGAATTGTTCTTGATTGAAAGGTAGAGTAGGCTGTACAACAAAGGTTAGAACAGTACCTGTGAGCGTATCCCACGCCGCTGGCCCTCCGCAGTAGTTCTTGGCAACTGAATACATCTTCCTGAGTGACTCCTTGGCGTGGAGCATTGTAGAGCATGAGAGCCAAGAAAGCTAGCGCTCGTTGAAAATAACCGTAGCCCTGTAGGATCCCTCACGCAAGCAGGGGCGGACCTAACGTGGGACATGGGGGTTCAGTTGAACCCCTAAAAATTTTGGAAAATAAACTGCTAGTAGTACTCCACCACGCAACGAACTGCATGGATTGGAGTATCCATCTCAGAAAGAAAGATTTGGATGAGGTTGCTCAGAGGAAAGAAATGATCCCCCACAAGGATGTTGACGGGGGATCTCCGGCTGGAGCTCAACGCGCCGGCCGCCAGAGAAGGGGGAGGGGAGATCTGGAGAACGGTGGAAACGAAGGAAGGGGAGGAGAGGAGCTCACCGCGCCGGCCGCCGGAGAAGGGGGGGGGGGGGGGAGAGATCTGGAGAACGGGTGGAAACGAAGGAAGGGTCGGAGAAGGGCTCACCGCGGGGGCCGTCGGAGAAGGGGGACGCGAAACAGTGGCAACGAAGAGAGCCGGAGAACGTCTCGGTCGCTCCTCTTGGGATGGCGCGGCGACGTCTTTGGTCGGGAAGCAGGAGGGCAGACCGGGAGAGAGCACTCGCCAAGCCAACACCATCATCCACGGACGGGGATTTGCTCATTTGACCCCAAGTTCATAGTGTAACGAATAATTTGTTTTGTGTGTGTTACGGGCATGTGGTTTTAGCATTCATATATCACTGATCAAATACACATAAACTTCAGGATAAATCATCAATTAATCCAAAGAAGGGGGAAGGAATGAAACGCTGGTCGTCACTATTGGGCCTACAAATCTCACCACTCCAACGATGGAACGGACGGTATCGATGGACAGAGCAAAGGTAAAGTTCGATTTTAACCACAAAAGATCATGATAGATATGCTTCCGTAATATCTAGATTTCGACGTGAGAAAACGGAGACTAGAAATACAAGAGAGATATAATTAAAAAATAACTAAATTTACACAAAAAAAAAGTTATACAAGGCTAAAAAACGACCGACGAGTGAGCACAAAACCAAACCTCGCTTCCATGTTTTTTTGTGGATCGGATGGAAAACGCTACATTACATACCAGCAAGTGGTAGAGTAAAACATCGGCGATGACATGCTCTCTTGTAGCAAGCAAGACCCCTTTTCTTCGAATTAATGGCTCACCGTACGCGTAAGCTTCCACCACACATCTCAATCCTACCAAACAATTTCTTAAAACGCTAGATCTGCATTTACATTGGATTCAGAATGTAGCCTGTTTTTTTTTTTGGCCGAATCAAACTATATACCCGAATAACAGCGTCTGGACAAATAGAAATGTATACACTAGGATGAAGCCAGGCTTTCTGTCCTGGAATAACAGTGTCTCCAATTATTCATCACTTGAGTGCAACAGCCCAACGCAAATATTTGCTTTGGTATCGAACTTTTATACTTATTAGATGGAATAGGCATTATTACAATGAAGCCTTACGAATCATGCCTAGTGCCTTGAGGATAAATGCATAAGTAAACGCATCTTCTCGTAATTTCTCGAATATGCAGACCAACAATTTAAAAGGAAACAAAATTTCATGTTATTCCTTTAGTGCGTCATAGAATCAAAACCCAAAAGGAAGTAAATAATAACCAAGCCAAAACCCGTTGTTTCACTCAAAGAGATCAACCCACCCTCCCCGCCCCCTCCACCTCCAAGGAAATTTCCCCCACAGGGCCCCGCGCCATGGAGGAAATTATCATCCCTATTCTCCGCCACTAGATCCATCATCTTAAACATCCGCTGCTTTCCTAAAACCTAACGTGTCACTCACAATTGCTCCCATTCTTTACCGCCCTTCTCCCGCTATTTTTAAAGATTCTAGTGAACCAAAACCCTGAATCAGGTGAACATGAACTCTAGCCCTATCAGTCCGCCAGACAAGGCGAAGGCCTTGTCGGCCGAATCACAAATTGAATAATTCTCCTCACTACTCTATAGAGACAAACAAACGTCCTATAGTTAATTTAGCCAGATAATTAGATTTCTAGTCTTATTTCACTATATATTCGGGTCTAGCACATATATTTTATGGAAATACATGATATAGCAATATCAAAATTTTATACTATCGCATTAAGAGCTTCAGAAAGGAATACACATCTTATATATCTTTTATATGTATTCTTTTCAAGATTACATAAATAAGGTTTTTACCATTAGTTAGATAAACGATATTTCTCAAATTGTTACGTACATAGCGTGCGCTAATTTCTCTTCTTAGCTCTATTTGTGTTTAATTAGTTCCATTATATAAATTCTTTTAAAACAATTGAAAAGTGTTTTCTTTTTTGTTATTAATTTATATGGAACTAATAGCATTCATCATACCATGTTACTCCCTACGTCTCGCAATACAAGTCCATTTTCATGGAAAGCATCATCTCACAATATAAGTCTATTAAAGAGATTAAAGGTGTAGTTATTGCAATATTTCCACTTTGTGTCCCTGCTTTAATGATGAAAAAGTGAATAACTAGTTATAGTACACCACTCAATAGGGGTATGCATGGTTAAGTAACATTTTTTTATATTTAGTTTCTCCTTAGTCTGTGTTTATGGTGAGCTTGGACTTATGCTCACTCTAATCACAAATAGTTATCGTTTTATACATAGGTGTAAATATCTTTTTAAATATTTAAATTGGACATACGAAAACCATGTGTGTAGTTTGTCTTGAAAAGTACTGTCATAATATTATAATTTTGTTGGATTTTATAAATATATTATAATAAAAAATAGTGGCTAAAGCTGTATTGTTGATACCGTGTCGATGTCCAAAACAATAACTATTTGTGAACGAAAGGAGTATTGTAGAACAAAAAAAGTAACGATATTCCCTACAAGGTGTATGCACCCAATTAGTTTCTCAATAATCAAAATAGATATTTTCATATGAAGGTTCTAGATTATCTAATTTTAATATTTATAAATAGTTACAAATATCTAAGTGTTTTAGATATTTTTTCTTTAAACAAATGATATTATGTTTATGGTGATAAATCGAGCATATATATGCAAGCTAAATACCTTTTTCTCATATGCGGATATGCTAAGATATGGCATAAGAAAAGAGAATAGTGTAATTGCTATATATAGGTTTTTAAAACAAGTGACTTGTAATAGAGTTATGCTAAAATAAAGTGTATTATTTTTTAAACGTAGTATGCTAGTTGAGTCATCTAAATACTTAGCGTGTTAATCCCTCTATGTTCTATTTTAAATGACATCATGGATTCTCATAGTAAAAATAATAATTTTATGAAAAATATTTTAGATAAAATTTTTTAATTTAGATAATTGAAAATACGCTAATGATTGAATGTTAGAAATTTTGATTGCACGTCTTCTAAAATGACACCTAAAAAGAATGAAAAGAGTATTTAGCTATATTCAAAAGATATTATAATGTTTTATTTCGAACCCCCATTAGTAAAGTTCTGCATCTGCCACTGCACGCAAGCATCAAAGAAGTTGAAATTAGGTCTCCGTTGTTTAAAACTGTAAATCCTGTGTCACATCTAGCTCTTTTTGTGCAGAGAAACCACCATGATTGGTGCTCTGCAGAAGTAAACGAGCTT
The DNA here is from genome assembly GCA_036346355.1 of Rhipidocladum racemiflorum. Taxonomy (NCBI): domain Eukaryota; kingdom Viridiplantae; phylum Streptophyta; class Magnoliopsida; order Poales; family Poaceae; genus Rhipidocladum; species Rhipidocladum racemiflorum. Next base: position 5,112,294 of record CM070581.1, read on the forward strand.
CCCACGTTACAGATAAATCTGCGAAGTAAATGGGATGTGCTCCTATGTTTGGTCGAGCCAACATGCCAAATCCGCGGCGTAGCGAAGGTTGGAGGAGAGATATATAGAGAGAAGCGTACCCGGGGTCGCCGGTGATGACCGTGCCAGTCCGCCCAGACGAGTGGCGGAAGTGCGGTTGGTGAGGGGAAAGGGAGATGCGGCTGATGGGTTCGGCCGTCGTCTGATAGAGGAGCACGGGCTACCACACCTACCAGTTCGTGAGTTCGGGATAGGGCTGACGAAAAAGCTCCTTACGGTTTAAATCAAATTCCTATAATAACAGTAGTTAATAGATTTAAAATTAAAATATATTTATTTTGAACAAAAAAAAAGTTAACGAGGCCCGATTCGATAGTGCCTCATTAGCTTGAATTTAAAATAACCCCTTAAATGATAAATAAAATAATTTTATATTAAATTATATTAATTTTGAAAGAATCTCGACAGTCAGCCCTAATCTGAGACATGTCATGCGGGCTGAATGTGGCGGATTTCTGGCTTGGACAGGTTTGGTCCGGCAGCTCCGAAGTGTAGGCGACGCACCTCGTTCGGTGTAGCAGCCCAAAAGCCACCGCGATGGGACGAACGTGCCGCGTGTGACGGAAAAGCAGGTGCGGTGCGCCATGCCGTGCCGTGCTAAGACGAGCTCGTTAGTAGTGGTGCAAACGGGTTGGTTATTTTCTAACATCGGTATCCAACTGATGAAGGGAATTCAGCATCCAGTCGGATCAGATATCAATATTTATTACCACTATATAATTCACCAGTCATTTTTTTTCTACATGCACACACTCTTCTGCCCCCCGCAGAGGATATTTTTCCTTCGTCCACCCTAAAACGTGCACCCAGAAATCGTACTTCCTCAAAATCAATGGCTCAGATGTTTTAACACATCACTTCATCAAAATCAATGGCTCAAAATCAATGGTTCATGCCATCCCGCGCCCCAATCCCCGCGCCTAACGCCCCCAATCCCCGCGCCTAACGCTCCCCCAAACTCTGCGCCCGCGCCCGCGCCCCGGCTCGAACTCATGCTCTGCGCTAGCGCCCCGATCGCCGCCGCCCCAAACTCTGTGCCCCGATCGCCCCCAAGCGAAGCGCGGCCTGCGCTCCCATCGCCCCCAATCACCAGCCCGTGTGCGCCGCCGCCGCCTGCTCTTGTAGGAATGCGACTCCCCCGATCGCCCGCCCGTGTGCGCCGCCTCCGTTGTGTTTACCCTCCCAGAAACCTAGCCCTAACCATAGCCCGTTGCGCCCACTCCCCTTCGGCCCCAGCGGAGGCGCAGCCAGCGAAGCCGCGGCAGCGGCGGTACCCCAAGCAGTACCCCGGCGAGGCGGTGGGCGTCGCCGAGGAGATGCGGTTCGTCGCCATGCGCCTCCGCAACCCCAAGCGCACTATTCTCAAGGACAAGACGGGCGTGGGCGTGGGCGTGCGTGCTGATATTGGAGGCGGTGGTGCCGGCGCTGGCCGATCCCGACCCGGACATCGGGGCGATGCGCCCGATGGTGCCGCAGGAGGCGCGCGACAGGACGGGGAGCCAGGCCAGGGAGAGGAACATGGAGAAGAACAAGGCGGCCAAGGGACGGTAACCCTAACCTCCTCACCGCCTCTCCTTCGAATCGAATCTTGTCGGTCGCTGATTTGGTGGTCGTCTTCTCCCTGACCTGGGGTTCTTGATCCGAATTTTCTTTGGATTTCTTTCGTGTTCTGCAGGGAGTCAGCTAGAGGCCAACAAGAAGGCCATGAACATCCAGGTGCGTGATCTGTTCTCCTCCGGTCGTCCGATCTGCCCCTCGGCCCTCTTCTTTTCCTTTCCAGGTGAATTTATTTCGGGTGTTGCTGTCCATGATTATCTGTGGGATTTAGGGCGAATTACTTAATTGTGCCCACGGCGAGGAAAAAAACGGGCGCGCTTCTGATTGCCGCCGATATTGGCAGCGCATCGTCTTAGTAGCCTGCTAAATTGTAAATTCATGCTAAAAAAATTGTACTTTGCGCGCAGTTGTTGGAGATATGCGGTGGCATATGCGGTGGGTTTCTTGATGTTTTTTGCTCTGTCCGGCTTGGGTCAAGAACCCCTGACACCCCCCCATCGATTTTGATTTGGTTCTTTCCTGCAGTTGTTGGAGATTTATTCTGGAAATTTCCGCGGCATTTGCCCTTTTTGATCTTAGATTGTTTTTCTAGATTTGTTTGTGCTTAAATTTGCCTGCTTTGTTGTTATCCTTTTAGTTGTCGCTATAAATCATGTGGTAACATGTTGGAATTTTGGTTGCAGCCGGAGAAAAGACTGAAATTTAGCTTGATCTTTGTGTGCGGAATTAGAATTATGCAAATAGAAGTAAATTACTCAGGCCTGTGGTACCTGTTCGTGTTGGGCAATTAATCTGAGGTTAACGTCTGAGATGGTATGAGCTGAAGTGATTAGAGCCAAAAATTGTTGGTAAAGCCGCAATAACTCATAACAGTCATGTAATGATTTAACCATACACACGAAAATTGTATAATGTCAATGCCCCAATTCTTGTTCTTGATCTTTCAAGATTAATTGCCATACAAACATCAATCGCTTTAGATATTAATAAACTGCTGTTAGGGACCAGCTGGAGCATTTCCTCCATAAAGTTGTTCCTAAATAAATTATTGATCTTAGGAAAATATTGGTGAAGCAATTTCACGATGTACTTGAGTATACAGCCATGGTTTCACTTTCACTGTGTTAGTTACTCATTGTCTTTTTGTAACTGCGTGCTGATATGTTTAGCCAACCATCAACTAACATTAGTACTTTCTGTAGGAACGCATCAGGCACATGCAAGATATGTTCAAGAAGGAGAGAAGTAAATGTCGGGATTATCGGACTTGGGATGGCCATAATCCAAGCTACTATCAGCATTGTTGAAGAGATGACTGGTATTGGGATGCAGAAGCATTTTATGCTAATCAAAGAAAAAATTTCAGATCGATGCCGAGGGAAGCTATGAGTTACACTCTGCCACATCACTATACTGTTTTGGGCCTAGATAGGTTATAGGTATACACTATAATCATTTGTATCGACTTACACTACTCATCGTATACTTGTCAGCTGTATATGATGATAATCAAGCTTGTTAGCAACCACTATGACTGATTGGTCATTTTACCCATCTGCCGTGATCTGTACAATTCAAGCATGTTCTTGGGGACATTTTGAACATAGGTTGCATGTAGAGGTGGAATGATGGTCTTTTTTTTAAAAAAAAAAGATCAACCTTGTATCTCATGCTTAACATGGCTAAAAACATTTTCTTTTTTTCCTTAGGTATACTTTACCAGCTTTTCTGTGTTTTTTCCATACTGATTTTGCCTTTTATTTATTCTTAAATGTTTGATGCACAGTTTGGATACCTTTGTGTTGCCTGGGAATTGATGTTGGCATACATTCACTATACAGAGTTACAGACATCTGATATCTTAATACTTTGCCCTTAACTAAGCTTCCTCTACCTTTGATTGCATAGGTCAAGATCAGAACCATTTTCAGATACTGAGATTAAGGTGTGGCTTCTTCTAACTGGTCATTTTGTGACTTGTAAAATTCACAACTGAAAGATTGCCACTGTGTTCTGATATATATTATCTTCTGTAGCACTTACTGTCCAGTCTTGTGTTAGGACAGATCAAGACAAGAAAGTAACTAAGATATTCTTCATTCTTTTGGAAGTTTAAAAAGTGGCATTTGCTTAAAAGGATCCTCGTATGTGCATCAGAGGTCACTGGATTAGTATAATAATCATCTACTGCTTACCCAGGATAACCACACCAGATAAATGAGGCATGGCTGCACAAGAAGACATTTTCCTGTTAAAGTTATAATTTATCCCGTGCTGTGCACGACTCTGGAATTTCAGTGTTCAATAGTAGACTGGAAATCAGGCTGATGTGTGTTTTATTACATTGTTTTCTTACCTGTAAAATGTGTAAAGCTTTCAGGGATCCATCTCTCTGTCTTTCTTACTTCATTTATTATGTTCATTCTAGAATGCTTTTAGGAGAAAAGCAATGGAGTACCATCCAGACCAAAACCAAAATAAAAAAGGTAAATGCAGGTCCTTTTTCCCCTCTCTATGTACATAATGCTAACATATGTCCACTATATATGTGATCATGAACGCCGCTGCATCCGATGAGACCCTCTGGCGCCGCCTGTAAGATATATAAGGCTTCCTCTTTGCATTCGGTGGAATTCGACTCGCCTACATATTTGATCCCTCCAATTTTTCCAGCTATTGCATGAGGTGGGGCCTGTCCTCCAATGCTAAACTCAGGAAGTGCGCTTGGAAGAATCTCTACATCCAGGTAATTCCATCTGTTCCTCACCGCTACTTTTGAGTTCGAGCTCATTGAGGTCATGGATAATAAAGATTAGATTACACAATTTAGCTTCAGAGTTCAGAGACTATAGTACAGTTATCTTAATGTGAGAAGTGCTACAGAATTTGAACTGACAATTTACAGAGCAAGCACAAGCAATCGAAAATACAAAACTAATAGCTGAGTTTTCTCTACTCGTACTCACCGAACAAAATACTTTATTTTCATATTGCTGCATTTTTTGTTCCTATAGTTGAACTTGCTATTGATGTTATTGTTGCTCTTAATACCAGCGAGATAGAGAGGATATGGTTGAATTCGTGTGGAATACCGCAACAGAATTCAAGGAGTACTTTATCCAGATGCAGGCTGCAAAGAGGAGCCAAGCTCCCCTTCCCTCAGAAGTAATCGCTAATTTAAGCCTTTGATTTATCTCTTTCATGTATCTTTCTTTTAGTTGCCCCACGCACCAAAGAAATTGTCTTATGTTGTTCCTACAGTTGAAATTGGCTTTATGTCGGAGATTGAAAAATCAAGAATGATGGTTGTTCTTGACAAGATGGTTGCAGGATCTGCTTACCAAACATGAAATTGTTGTATCTGAGTTCTTGAGCTCCCACTATGAGCAGGTCACTTTCTTTTTCTTAAATACGCCCTGTGTGCATGTCACCAAAATAAGACAATAAAGAGTTCCTTTTAGAGTTTTCTATATTTTATACTCGTTCATGCAGCATATATTTACCTTTTTGACTCTGTCTTGCTAATGGAGCACTCTAAAAAATTGCATGTATATTTGTCGCTTGCCTAATGCCTCTACGAAAATAATTTTGCATGCGGGAAAATTTGAACGGTTGAACCAGATTACCTACATACTGGATATATCCCATTCGTCCTTATTGTCACTGACTATGTAATCTTGTCCAGTTCTTTGAACTCTACACAAAGCTCTTAGCATCAACCAATTACGTAACAAGAAGACAGTCAGTGAAGGTTAGACTATCTCCAACTGATCTATTTAATCACCTCATTCATTTGAAAAAGAAATTCATAGTGTTGTCTGTTGTGTCAGTTCCTTTCAGAATTCCTTTTGGAGGCTCCAAATTCTCAAATAATGAAGCGTTTCATTTTGGAAGTTCATTTCTTAAATATTATGATTAGCCTACTGAAGGTATTACTTATAAATTCCATGCTTTTCATGCAGAAATTGCTTGGCAGAACAGATGCTTATTTCAGTTATTGTAGTACTTAAGTGCTCATATATGACATTTTCTCTGAAATTTCTGTTGCAGAGGCCATTATGCGCCAGTACAGGTACCACACATTTTTTGTGGTGGTACCTGTTTGTTGAACCATGCTTCCATTAGTTGGCCTCAGGATTTGTTGCCAGCTGAAGGATTTTCCTATATATATATATATATATATATGGACATGCATAAGCTTTTTTGGTTGTTACCAAACTTTGGTAGTTCGCCAGATAGTAGTAGTGCCCTTTCTTGGTAAGATGAGTTACAACATTAGTTGCAGCCATACTAGCTTGCAGAAAGTAGATGTCCAACATCATAATTACTTACTTTATTTTGTTTGATCTTTTGAATACAAAATATACCCCTTATGATCTAATCTGAAGAGTACCAGTGGTCGTCTTCATTTTCAGTGGTCGTCTTCATTTTCAGACGTAAAAGTACATCTGAGATACCACATTTCTGAAAAATGCATTGATGCAGCTTTTTGTTAAACCATTGATTAAATAAATCTTTGCGTGTGTTTAAAACTTCTCCTTTTACTCGCAAATAGTCAAATTTTATGATGTGTAGACATACTATCTTTGTCGAACCATGTGACTACTAACCTGGAGTTTTGTAGGATTCAAGCAAAAATATCAGAATATGTGCCTTCCATGTTTTTAAGGTAATATCTGTAAGTTATATACACGTGCATGTGCTGTAGGCACTTAGGCACACAACATGAACTCACTCACACAGGTGCACAAGCATGCACGGATGCAAGTGCACAGTGCCCTGGCTTCATTTTCTTGTGCCAATACAGGTTTTTGTTGCCAATCCAAACAAGCCTGGCAGTATTCTCGAAGTTTTGCTAGAAAATCACAAAGAATTGTTGAAACTACTTGGCAATCTTCCTACAAGTAAAGGTAGTGTTATGCTTGAATGTTTTTATATTTCTACCTTAAGCCCCATGGAGAGTCCAGATTCAAGCAGCTACAAAATGCTTTCACCAAAATCACCATAATATGAATGATTTATTCAATGTTAAGGAAAGATGTCATGGAAATATTTGACATTATTTTGCTTTATTTTACAGGTGAAGATGAATTTGATGAGGTGAATATGTTTTAGTAATCAAGTGTAGTAAGATGTGCACAAAAGAAAGATACAGAGAGTTATTATATCGTTGATTACACAAACAAGTGCATAAAGTAACATAGCAACTCTTTATCATTAAAACAATCTAATCCCTGATACGTTTTAGGATTTTCCGTATAACTTCAAGAATGTTGTCTTTCAATTCATTCTCATTGTAGTTCAATAGGCATATGTAATCAATGATATAATAATAACTTTCTATATCTTTCTTTTGTGCACATCTTACTACACTTCATTACCAAAACATATAACACCTTTTGCTTATTTGAATTGTATTACCAAATATCGCCGTAGCGTTAGCACGGACAATATACTAGTCAATACTAGATAGGTAGCTATAGATTCGTTAGTGAAATCGGAAGAGCTAATATTTGACCAAATAACATCTGTAAGTGGATAGCTGGATAATTATTCGGTCAGATATCCGGAATCATATCTGCACCTTCACCCATCGTTGCCACAATCTACCCTAGCCTGTCGTTGCCTCGGCCTGCCGCTATCATTGGGAATGACTTGGCTTCTTGCTCAAGTAAGCACCCGACATACCAATTCATTATCTTTGGGGCTTGCTCCTTCCTATCTACGTTAATCGCCCGCCACCTGTGCTCGTCGTCAAGGCTTGTCGCCGGTGGTATCCACTGTCTCCTCCCCGTCGCTATCGTGGGTAGAGGCTATCGTGTCACCACGGCATGGATCGAGGCCACAACACCGCTAGTTGCCGCCCTTGGATCGATGCCACAAAGACGGAAACCTCCAATCTCGTCTCCTCCAAACTTCCACCTCCTGCGTCGGTCAGATTAGGTGGCGGTAGCGGCAAGACACAAATGGGAACAGAAAGAGAAGAAGCGATCAAGTGGGAGGACGAGAGAATAAGAGAAGAGGATGACGTTTATGATCCCATCGTTCTCAATATAAGGTTTTGGGCTAGGCTGTGGACTGGTTCGTTAAGGAGCTAGACCATCCGCTTGGGCGCATCCAGTATGTGGACAAGGGTGTACATCAAAAATTTTAATAAAAAACCTAGTATATAATAAATATATTAGGTGCATATACTATTAGGTGGATTCAAAATACGTATTTCAACCTCTTAAGTCCATTTTAGCTTGTTCCACTTACTCCCTCTCTCAATCTTTTCTGCACAACCCAATAGTTCAAAGTCCAGTCTTCCTCCATACCTCAAGCCCAACACCAAACTTTGTCTCCATTCCACACGCCCCACGCTCTCTCATTCAATGTGGTGGCACTGCAGCCCAGCAATGATGGACGAGGGCCACAGGGCAGGTACACGTCGGCAAGAAGCAAGGCAGTAGACGAGTGCCAAGTAGCCACCAGCACCAAAAAATGAACATAGGATGCAGGGCAGGCGGCGATACAAGGAGCGATGCACGACGTGGTAGCTCTGGCCCTTGTGGTTGTAGCGAGCACTAACTCGGGAATGAAGGGTGTGACACTAGCGACGACTGGCAGATCAGGGCGGCAATGTACGACAGGGCGACGAGCAGCACGCGGCGTGTTGCAGGGTAGCCCTGTGGGCACGGTGAGCATGGATCAGGTATGGAAGGTGCGATGCCAGCGGTGACCAGCGGGTCAGTGAGGTGACACCCGTTAGGGTAGGAAGGGAGCTAAAACAACAGGTAGCAGCTGAACATTTGGCATCAGCAATCACACAGGTGAATTTCATTATTGATTCCCTAATCTGAAATCTCCAATCCGTAAATATATCAACATTATATTGATTTGGAACGATGAATTGTGATTTTGAAATGTAGCATCGAGAGCATTCAAAAATGAAGAGAAAGTATGTATATTTTAAATCTCCAATTCACAAATCTCTAAATTATTTCAGGTGTTATCTCTAGTAAAAACAATTTATACTTCATATTTTTGCTATTATGAACATTTATGCTTTACGTTGAACAATATTTTTGTAACTCCAAATACCCATTCTAAAAATCCTAGATCCGCCACTAACCATCCATGGGCTAGTTCATTATAATTTAATATTAAGATGTCCGTGCATTGCAACGGTATTCTAAAAGAGGGTGATACATATCATTTGATGAGATCCTAAACTGTATCACAAATATCAATTTTCTTATACACACATATCAAGTGAAACATATCTCTGCAGTAGTAAATAAATCAAATCAAAAGCAAATGATTTATGTTAAGTTTTGTCTAAAATGAATACAAACAAAACTTTTTTAGCTAGTACATAAAACATCTAAGATGTAAGAATATCTTTGTAGTGATATTCTTGATAAATGTCCTAGAATTAGAGCCCCTATCCTTTCATGACATAGCAATATTACAAGATTGCGCCTAGCAGTAGCTTGTGAGTGCCAACATAGAATTGTCTGTGGGAGAAAATTCGATTATGGAGGTAAACACCTACATTTAGGATAGTATACCCATGTGCCTTACAAATGATCATATGAATGTGTTTCTCAAAACTTCTCAAAATATTCTACCAAAAACATTTAGCTACTGCACAATCACATAACACAAAAATGACATACAAACACATTCAGGTTACCAACAGAAGAGGGAAGAAAGGTCATTGACATGATGATTTTTAATTTGATTATCACTTTGCGTGATTTATTAATAACCATCAGCCAAGGGAATATTTATTTTAGTAGGGAAATTAACTTCAAACTTGTTGATGATACCCCTAAAATTTTCTACTATTTTGCGCAAATAATAGAACAATTTCATGTATACTTTGAATGAATCTAAACAATTTCATATCATCTCTAAAGTCTAAACATATACCTTTGTTAACATGTGTCATGTCTTTCATCAGACTAATGCTCAGAGAATCTGAGTATTGAACTGCTCGTCGACTCTAATGCCATGCTTTACTAAAATCAGTCCAGGCTCTCATCATTGCATCAGACTGGTTAAGACTCATCCTACCATTCTTTCAGTAACTACTGGTTCATATTGCACATAACAGTTTGTAAGAGTGACAAATACAAATGCTGTATAAATGATTGAAATATCAATATAGCATATTGTCTATGTCAACTTTGTGTAGAACATTAGCATCATCAAATTGGCAGGACTCAACATTATTTGAAATCATGTTGATATACTTTTCACCTACTTCCAATCTTCCCGAAAGGAATTGGCTCATTCCAGTCCCTTCTGCTATATGGATTTCTTTTCAACATACTTTAATTTTTGAGGTCTGCTTATCAGAATTTCTTTTCTAACATACTTCCTAAAGTACTTCAAAACAATAAAGAAGCAAAAGAAAGATTAGTGTTTCTATGACAAATAAAAACCAAATAAAATTATACAAGACATATCAAGCTCCTATGCATGTAATTCGTAACTCTACAGTGAAAAGGATGAAGTATGCTGCATTTGTCTAATTACATGGCCCCCTGAAGAACAAACCACCATTGGAACATAGCAGTTCGAAGCATTCAACTCAAAAATTATTCCACCTTGCAATTGTCAAACAAGAGGCCACTTACACCCAAATAAAATGTAGCTTCTGAGGTTGATATCTGGAATTTTTGGAAGAACACATCAGTATGTTGATTGAAAAAACTACAAGGTCAACAATATATAAAGAATAGAACAAGGTAAGCCTAAATGGCTAGGAAGTTGTTGTTCTATCCCACCTAATCTATTTATGCGTGATTCCTCGAGTTAGACATCCGAATAGCAACATGAACTCAAATGTACATTTTTCTATTACCTTGTTGGCCAGGAAGTTGGAGGTAAGATGGCTCCAATCGTGACATCGTGCTTGAAAGGCCAGTCCTCATCTTGCTACTACACTAAAGTTTCAATGTTGCATAAGACATCACTAATCACTCCACTATCATTATGACTGCGATTTGACAGTGTACTACAAAGCTGTCACCGGAGAATGTATCATCCCAAAGTGACCCTATTGTATGATGCTGACACGGAGGGTCTAGGCATGCATCTGTCTAGGCATTTCATCGAACAGGAGGGAGGCATTGAGGGGGCAGAGCTCGACTATAGAAGGATGGCCATGATGAAGGAGCAAAGGGTCGCAACGATGGCACGTCGAGGGAAGCACCACAGGTCGGTGGTGACCGGTGAGGATGGTGCACAAAAATGGTGGCATGGTTATAGACTTACAGTAATTCGTGGACGAATAAACTATGCCGAGAAAGATTAAGGAGGAAAATTGACAAAGCAACACAGATCCGGGCGACCATGGCCACATCTGTGGAGGCAAGAGGCCCATCCACATTAGCGGTATCGCGCGCAGGGTGACCCCCACCAACTGCGCCAATGACACCTCCTCAATGCATGTTGCTGTCGCCATTACTTCCATCATGCACCACTGCCTAGCACCACTTGAGCTCCAATCTGCCATCACAAGGATGTGAGGAGTAGGGAATGGGGTTGAAGCCTTGAAGGTGGCGGTTTGAGAAGAGATAGCAGTACTGACACACCTTAGCAACGTCCAGGGTTCCAAGTCCGCCACCGCCACCCCTCGCCGCTCAAATCCGGAGGTCCTGTCATCGCTTGCTTGATGTTAGTTCTAATCGACCTTTGCCTTATCATTGTCTCCTCTCCCGCCGCCTCGGTAATCGCCTGCGACGAAATTAGCCACAGGCGTAGCAACCAAAGAATCATGGTGCTAGAGAGCGGATGAGGTGAAGAAGTTGGTAATTGATTGGGATGTCTGGGTGTTCTTCGAATTCTTCATGTGTATGTTCACTCGATCGAGGAAGAGGTTGGTCTACAATTACTGATAAGGGCATGTAAAATGGTACATGTCAGCTGTCTATAAGGGTAAGGGTATGCTACATCAGATTTTTGATGATGTGGAGGAGAGAGAGGGAAGAGAGAAATATCTGTCTATTTAATGACGGCTTTATAGACAAACTTTTATAGTGTGTATACCATTGTATAGATGATCTATTAGTCATATGAGAGATCATTCTGACTATATAGGCGATTCCATTGTATAAGTTATTTTTAGTACTATCTGTAGATGACATAGAGGTATATTATAGACAGCTACCGTCTATACCACTGTACATGCCCTAATAGTGGAGGAGGTGGAGAGACGGTTTTTGCGAAAGAGTTGCACAGATGATGAGAAAGTGATTCCAATATTTTTCTTTTGACGCGTCAAAGAGGCGAGGGGGTATTGGATGATCATTCAATTGGTGTAGGGGTAAACTCTTCTTTTAATTAGTTAAGATAAACCTGGGCTCCTAGGCAGGTCCTATTAATTCCTTTTGTCCTCTTTTTTTAGTCCCCCCCCGGAAATAAATTCTACAGTGTCGTGCTGCATAAAGGGACTTGTGCAGTACCACTCGGATGGACGCCACATGTTACGCCAGTGAATCTCCACCGTTGCATTAATTAAGAGGATTAATTGCATTAATTAACAGGATTAATTAACTGACGCATTAATTGCATGCAGACGGTGCAGATTCACTGACGTAACACGTGGCGTCCATCTGAGTGGTGCTGCACAGATCTCTTTGTGCAGCACGACACCATAGAATATATTCCCCCCCCCCCCCCCACTCTCTCTTGAAAGTTACCGTTTCTATGGCGGTGTATTTATGTACAGTTGATTTCACTTTTCGAACCTTTTGACTTGTTAAACTTCTACTCCCTCCGTTTATCTATATAAGAATTATTTTTTAAATAATCTTATCTACAAATACTCCCATCAGTCTTCAAAGAGCCGACGTTTTGGACATAGCGATGGTCAAACTTTCAAAACTTTGACTATCCATATATTTTTAAATATTTAAATTGGATACATAAAAATTATATGTGTAGACTTGTCTCAAGAAGTACTTTCATAATATTATAATTTATTGAGTTTTATAAATATATTATAATAAAATTAGTGATCAAAGTTGTATTTTAAAGACCATATCGATGTTCAAAACGTTAGCTTTTTGTAAACTGGAGGGAGTATAAGGTTTGCATGTAGATTTAATGATGCATTAAATTTTTTATTTATTCTTTCTTAACCATGTGCATTTATTCGTTACTAACCACACAAAGTATATATATCATATTTCAAGACAATTAAGGCCCCGTTCGTTTAAATTTTCGGGCGACACATTTTAAAAAAGCGATTATTTGCCGAGCGGGAGGATTCGACTGACTTCTCGAGAATCGGTGATTTCTATATAGAATCGTGGTATCGAAACCTGATTCTCACCGACTTGGTCCGGAATATAAAAGTTGTAGCCGACTTGACCCGATTCTCTCATAATCAGAAGCAGCTTCTTTTATAATCCAAAATCCATAATCCAGAAGATGAAACGAACTGGGCCTAAGTAGGAGGCATCTAAGTCATTTTTGCTCATTCCTTTCTTAATTTCAACGCAATATTAATCTTTATGCAAAACTAAAATACGTCTCATATTTATGGAAGGAGGGAGTACAATATTGTTGAATTATGGGCATACCCCTTTGGTTGATCAATGTTACATAAGCACTCACGTTGAATAGTTCAAGCAACGGTGGTATGGTTCAACATATAGTCTATTCTATCGTTTTATATTATTTGTACCCGATCCAAACTCATCGTGTATCCGCTCTAGTGAAACTGTGTCCGAGACTCCGAACAATTCGAATCGTATTGGTATGTAGACTTATCGTATTCGACTTCGAGTTCAAAAAAAAACGGTAATGCTACAGTTCGGACGTCTGATTTCTACCGCAACATTTTTTTCTACGCATGCAACATTTTTTTCTACACATGCAACATTTTTCTCCTACGCATGCAACATTTTCATTCGACAAACAGTAAATGTTTCAAAAGTGAAAAAATGTTGCGAACGTTGAAAAAAAATGTTGCAAACAAGAAAAATGTTGCGTCCGAAATTTTAAAAAAATCGACGTCCTACGCTAGTATCGCCCAAAAAAATGTATTAAGATACATATTGAGTAGGAAAAACGTAGTGGAGGAACCTTTCCCAATGGACCCTTGTAACATTCTGTGTTATCCGTGTAGGCCCTCAATAGGTTTGGATTGCTGAGGTAATTCGCAAATATGGGCCGTTGGATCAACCTTTGACGGCTCAGATTTATTAGGAGTTAGATGTGTCGTGCAGGAAGTTTTTATCCAACGACGGCGCCTCCCTTCACGTCGCCGACAGGGCTCCGCCTCTGCGGCCGCACCGCCGGTGCTCTGGGTCACGCGGAACCACCAGATGGCCGACCGAGGTTTCCGTGCCCTCGCCCCCGGCCTCCGGGGCTACGGTCACTACGACGTCACTCCCCGCTGCCCACTCCGTCTTCCACATCACCGGTGGAGTCGCTTCGGGCGGTGCGCGGCGAAGACTTCTACGTTATGCTGTTCCAGGTAGTTTTTATACATTCTAGCACGCAATCATTCTGTATTTCTGTTAATTCTGTGATACTCCTGAGATGTTTTCTGTTAGTAGTGATTACCCAATGTGTCAACAACAAATCCTTGGCAGGGAACATCTCCCATCTGCGAGTGGTTTCTGATCTTGTCCTTTAGCCTACAGATTAAGTTGTCACAAGCTGAAACTGAGGCCTGTCAGAAATGATACTGGACACATCAATCCAGTGGATGATTACTGCCATTAACCCAATGACAAAGGAATTTTCATTGAAGAAAGTATCATAACGTAGCAGAAAATTGTCGCTGTGATCCTACACAACACGTTGCAGTGGGCACTATTAACTTGCTGGGATGGAGGAACAGAAAGAAAGCGTAGGGCTTGGCAATGCAAATGACCAAACTGAAAACTAGGTACTAACTTGCAATGTTCTCTGAATACTTTCAGGCGTATATACAACGGCGTTTCGCTTACAATGTGTAGTCACCAGATTCACCGTAGCGCCGTGTGTAATTCTCGCTGCTGGACATTTTCGTCATGTTTGTTCTCTGCACAAGACGGACTAATGACTGGACAATCTCGGACATGGGCGGCCGGAACTCTGGCTCAGGCTGTTGAGGTTGCAGAATAAGCATCAGCGGTGTGCAAACAATGGAGCGAAGGCGAACAGCATAGGTGATTATGAAATTTACCTGAACACAAAGGGCAATTGCGTCGGCGAAGCGAGACAGGGATTTTGAAGGGTACAGCCCCTGGAGCGCTGGATCGACCATCTGATCTAGTGTGTCAATGTCGTGCAGCTGCGGAGTAGCCCATCGGACTAGTGACTGCTCAGATCGTGGTCGGGACCTGCGATAATTCAGACAGCAAGTAGTGGTTCAGACTTCAGAAGACTATTTCTTGTTATTACAATTTACAACGAGTCGTCTGATTATTCTTCGGAGACTTCAGGGGGGAAAATTGAGGAGAAACGATAGATAGTGTAGTAATCTATGATTCTATGTGCTCACCTGTCGAACGGTTTCCAGCCAGTCAGGAGCTCTAGCATGACAACTCCAAAGCTATATACATCACTCTTCAGCGAGTATTGGCCAGACATGGTCACCTCAGGTGCCCTATATCCTGAGTTCTCCTCTGATTCCTGAAATTGTCGTCAGATAAGTACTTACAGACAGAAATATTAGCATCTAAATTTTGTTTATTAGCATTTGCATTACAAAAATATGCAGAACACTAAACTTCGCATAATCTAGCTTGTTGGATCAGAATCTCAGGTACTAGCTGGCCTTGCAGCTAACTACCAAGTACTAGCTATCTGATTCTGAATACATTTCTTCTGTTACTGTAATGATAATTCAAATTTGCTCCGCTGAGTATTCCATATAGCAAAAACTTCCAAGTAATTTCTTCTTGATAATTAAGCATAAATTGTGTGATGAGTTCGTGCAAAACAGGTTGCCAGAAAGTCGGGAGGAAATAAATATAATGTGCAGTATTTACCTGGAATTCATGGTTAGGAATAAGGTCTGCAAACCCAGAATCCGAAAGGTGGGGGTTCAGCTCATCATCCAGTAAAATATTAGATGACTTCAAATTCTTATGGATCACAGATGGCGAACATGTTTCATGTAGGTATCTGCAAAAAAATTGCATAATTGACATGGATTTTCAGTTCAAGAACAAAAAGAAGAGTTTAAAGGCCTGTTTCACTTACTCTAATGCCCTTGCAGATCCAAGGGCAATCTTCACACGGCTATTCCAAGACAACGGTTTGCTCTGTTCATCCACCAGATGAAGTGAGCTACGGAGAGAACCATTTCGGTAGAATTCATATGCCAACAAGCACTGCCCATGCTCTGAGCAGTAGCCAACTAGCTCAGAGATATTTGGATGATTTAGCCTTGAAATATTTGCAACCAGCCCAATGAACAAATCTGAAGGATGGCTTGGGAGTGCAGAAAAATTGATTTTCTTCACAGCCAGGACCTGAAAGTACCAGGAAATAATGATAATGCAATAGTTTATGATTTGAAAATAACAAAGGGGTAATTACTTTCTTGAATCATGTTAAAAAACAGACATTAGGTCCTTGTAAAGAAAATGATAGTATTAGCACCATAAAATCAAGCCCACTGTACTGCTAATTAACAACTATATTAAGTCCACATACTACAGTAATGCTTGAGTACTTGAATATGATATGACACAAGCATAAATTGCATATATTCATGTAAATAGCAAACTTTCATGATCTTACATTCACATATTTTGAAGCAGTCATCATCAGAACAAAATAAATATAAAGGGAGTACATCATCTGGCCTATTGTCTAGATATAGTACATGTGTTTAACCTGTTGAAAATTTAGCTTATCGACTTAATTGCAGATTCCGTACTGTGGATGTTTAGTACCAGGAACTGATTTCAAATACAATGATGCTGGAGCCATATATCTAATGTTGCATCAGGGGGAATAAAGCATATCAAGTAATTAGGGAAGCACCTTCTGATCATTGAATTTTGCTTTGTAAACACGTCCAAATGACCCCTCACCAATAAGAGTGTCAGCACTGAAGCTGCCTGTTGCCACCTGTAGGTCTGCCACTGTGTATGCAGGTGTTCTAATGGAAGACAAACTTATTTTCCTTGTGAGAGCCTTGCTTGTGAGATCATTTTCATCGAAGGACTTGTGTAAGTCAATTTTTGTTGGAGGTTTTAAATTCATTGAAACAGTCTTCTGCAATTCTTCCTTGCCAATTGTTGAGATGATCTTGATGGACTTCATCTCTGAAAAGTACAGTTTTGACTTTTGAGACAAAAGGACAACACATTATTTACCCATCTTTGCAAAATGGAAACCCAAGGAAGAAACTGCGCAACTCTTTGCAAAAGGAAGAGCCAACAATTTATTCCTAATAACAACAGCTAGATGAATATGTAGAACTCAGATACAGTGGCACTTACGTTTAAGTCCCGAAGCAAGAGGGCTGAGAGGTTCATTCTGCTCAGGGTATTGTCCACGGGACAACTTCCAGGATTTCCTCTTGATCACAAGGAATGCAACTATTGCACCAACAACCAGCAAACATATTACAATTCCTGCTATTGCACCACCTTCTAGTTTAGAATGTTCGCCACCACCGTTTGATGGCCTATTGTTCTCATTAATACTTGGAACGGCAGTCCATTGAGGTGGCGGTGGATGTGTATATGGTGGAGGTGGTGCAGCCGGACCATTGCTAAACGAGTTTCCAGTTGTCCTACAAAAGGAGGACTAAATTGAGGTTCCATCCTATATCTATATGCCTACAATTGCCAAACCGTGACAGTGGCAGTAAAAATACTTACTGCAGGGTTCTTATTTTCTTTAACTTATCAGGTATCCATCCGGTGAACTGGTTGTTTGCGACATTTCTGAAAGGATGGTTGAATGTTGGTTTTATAAGAGAATTCCCGAAGCAAGACATCTGTGAACTAAAATAGGCGGTAAGCATATCAACTCACAGGTCAGTAAGAGGAAGATTGGCAAGGACATCTATTGTGCCACTGAATTGATTGTTCTGCAGATAACTGAAAAGAGGAGATATTTCATTTTGTAACCATATGAATTTTTAATTTCGTTGATGAAGACAAATGAAACAGAAACATATGAAAACATTGCACTCACAGTGTTTTCGAGCTTGTCAAGGAGTTGAAGCTTTGTGGAATATTACCATGAAATGTGTTGAATGAGAGGTCCCTGAGGCAATTGGACGATTGGTTCAATATTCCACTAGCTTGCCAAATTACACGAGACGGTGAATTGAATGGTAACAAGGCAAGGATGGGCGGTCAGGAACAAAGGAAAAGAAAATCACTCACAATGTTGTTAGGTTAGTGAGCTGGTTAAACATATCACTGATGGTTGTGAGCTGATTATGACCAAGATTTCTACATCAAAGAGAGAAACATATTTTGGTCAGATCTTACCACAATGCCTGAGAAAGGAAGCATAATACATTGCCTTATAGGTGATAAACAACTTACAAACTCCGAAGTGCAACCATTTGGGAAATAGAGTATGGTATTGTTCCAGTGAAGTGGTTTCCCGCAAGATTTCTGCAGATTAAGTTCTTTGTGAGAAATTCATTATTGTTCTGCATAAAGACAAGAGGAGCTTGAGTTGCATGTCCAAGTGTTACTTACAGTCCCTCAAGATTTGGGGGAAGATTATAAGGAATGTCACTGCCTCCAAGATTATTGTTGCTCATATCACTGCACAAAACTAAATTAGATCGAAGATGCACACTCAAATGTGGACTGTGTAACCATCAATGCATTGAGACTTGCGAGTGTGAGAAATCTCACTAACAGTTGAATTAATGCAGTCAGCAGATTCATGTTGTACCCCAAAGTCCCATTAAGCCTCATGCCAGATAGCTTTCTGCCAAGAATTTAGTTAGGACAAAGAATATCAGATAAGAACGGTATGTAGCTGTGACTCAAAAAACACATCTTCTAAAGGCTCGGCTCACATTGTTGTCACTCTGGATCCTGAGCAAATGATCCCAAGCCACGACTGTGCACAGGGATCTCCATTTTGTGACACCCAGTTTGTCAGCTGGGGTGGCGAGTTCATGCTTGTATAGAAGACAGTGAGGGCAGTTACTGCATAGGCAAAAACAAGATTTGGGACAATCAGTAAATATTAAATGATCAAAATTTCAGGTAAATGACCATAATGATGTTTTATTCCTACTTTGGTGTTCTCAAATAAAGACTTTTTGGACCAAAAAAACCAATATTTAATAGTACATCATTCATATTTACATCCAATTCAGATATTAGACTTCTACACTGATGGCACTTGAACGCTGACGTTTCAAAAGAGCATTAGTGTATAATAATGTATCCCATCATTTCATAACCAAATGTCCATCAAAACTACGTTGATCCTTAAACCAAATGAAATATTACAAGAACCAAGAACTGAGCTTTTTTAGTAATCAATACAAAGATGACTTAAATAATCACACTATCTGCAGCCTCACACAAAACCAGGCATAAAATAACCATAGGATTTGCTTTTTCAGAAACTATCAGGCAACCTCTGACATCCGAGTGCATATAACCAAACAATTCCGATCAAATGCGCTATAACACAATACAACTGATACAAGAAGAAAAAGTGTCTATGGAATCCCTATGCACACAACACAACTCTGATATTGACCCAAAATTCCAACAAGGAAATAATTAAATGAGACTGTTGAGAAAGCATAGTGGTACATCCTTGGATTCCTACTTGAGTCGAAATAAAACTTCTAGGCACAATAATTTCCTGTTTTTATGTAAACCTAAAATTTCAGGAATCCAGTGTACTAGATACCGAAGTGCCCTGTCTACAATTTCAGGAATCAAGGACACGGCTTTCCCATTCCTTGCTAGTCAAACGATCAAGCTAAACTAAAACCAGGAACAAAAATGCATCCTTTCTTCATTTCGCACTGTGAAAGCATACACAAAGAAAAATGATTACAAGAAGTAAATACCACTAACCATCATTTGAGTCGGTGTTGGCATCAACCCCCAAGAAGGTGGTGGCCAAGAACAGCAACACCACTCCAATGCACACAGCCATGTCCGCGGCTTCTGCTTCTGCGGTCCCTCTCCTTCTGACCTTCATGCCTGCCTTGACCATTGCAACATTCGTCTGCAGGCTCCAAGAAGCAAACTAACTTATGCCAAAGTCTCCCTCTTCCCCTCCTCCCCCTCCTTTTGTATAGTATAGATAGTAGTATAGTACTGCTTTCTCTCTATGTTGTTGTGCTCCTTTTCAATGGATTGTATTTGTCAGCAAGCTAGAATCTGGGAAGAGGGGCTGTAGTGCACTTCACACACAAACCCCTCACAAAATGTCTTAAAGATTTACTTGACTTCTAGGGTTGTTTTTTTTGTATTGTCACGGGGTAATGTTAGTAAAGGCAAGATTTTGATGCATGAACTTGGACTTGATAGAGCAGCTCTGGTTTTCTAGATAGCTAGGAAGGTTAGCACGGCGTGACCGGTTATAACTATGAAATGAAATTTTTTAAGGATATTTTTTACCGTTTTTTTTGGAGTAAAACGGACCGAGATGTATTTTCTAAATCTCCGAAGGGTCTTTTAGAGCGATATTTTGTAATAAAAAAAATTCTTCAGGGAAAAATGAATCAGAATGGCAAAATGGACCAACGCACATATTTGTTGGATTTTTGGAAGTTTTTTTATGATTTTTCGGAGTGCCATAATTCTGGATTTTGTAGAGGGTCTTTCTTGCGTTTTTTTAATAAAAAAATTTTTTGGGGGAAAAATGGGTGAAGACACATATTTTTCAGATTCTTGGAGTTTTTTTTTTTTTTGCGATTTTTTGGAGGATTTTTTCGCTAAGAAAGGGCTATTTTGCAAAAAAAATTGGACCTAAACACAATTTTGGAAACCTGGGAAAAAATTGTTTGGGGAAAAATGGATCGGAACGGAAAAATGGATGGAGACATATATTTTTCATTTTTTTAGGTTTTTTTGCGATTTTTCGAAGGGTTTTTTCGTCAAGAAAGGGCTATTTCGCAAAAAGCTGGACCTAAATGCAATTTCGGAAACCTGAAAGGATTTCTCGGCAAAAAAACAGCATCGACACGCGTCAGCGCACGGCCGGCTGCGTGGGCCCGCCACGTGTCGCACGCAAAAAAACGCGCACCGCACACTCGCGCGGGGCTCGAACCCGCTCCCAGCCGGGAGGCAACGAGCAGCGTTACCGCTGCGCTACGCGGGCCACGTGGGCGAGCGAGCGGGATGCGGTTTCCTTTTATGGCTTCGTTCGACGTGGGGCGACGTGGCACGATCTCGGCCGTCCGACGGCGCGATCGAACGGCCCAAAAACGAAGGTGACGTGGATGGCGCTCGGAGCTTCGAAATCTCCGGAATGTAATGAAGGTATAATTGGGATTTTGATTTATGTTTTTTAAGGGAAATGCTGCAACAAGAATGGATCCTTTTAAAACTAGAACCATTTAATTTTTTCAATAGGAAAATGGCAACTTCGGGTGATACGTGTTCTTATGAAACAGAGCACGTAGAGTATATTATATTATAACCTAATTACGTTCGGGAGGTTTGAGAGCCTCCGGTGGTGTCCACCTGTTGTGGTGTTCTTGCAAAAAACCCATCTATTTCTTTAAATCAGGTCTTTCCAAATTACGAAAAGGTCATTCGTGATTTTTTGTGAGGGCAAGAAATATATCCTATATTTTGAATGAATTTAGATTGCATGCTTTGCTGATGTATATATAAAATCAGCACATTCCTAAATTCAAACTATCATAAGAAAAACTCTAGTTTGAATTTCATTTCAAACATATTTGAACTAGGTAGTAAACCAGTTAAACTCAATATTCTAAAATTTTAAAAAATTCATGCAATATGTAGAGGAATTTGCATATGCCCCAGGTAATTATATATACTAGATCAATAAGCGCGGCGCACGCCGCGCGCGTGAACGAAAAACGAATTTGCATTTTTTTTCGGAGAAAGGACCTAGACGTAAGGAACGGGGACCTGTTTGTTATTTTTTTGGACCTGAGCGCTATCCTGAAAAATTAGAAAAGAGCTCGTTCGAGATTTGTATTTAACGGGAGTTTTTTTTCCATAAAGTAACAAGCAAGGGACCTAAACGCTATTTGAAAACGTTTTTCTTACCCTCACAAAAAATAGCAAAGGACCTTTTTGTAATTTGCAGAGATCTATCCGTAATTTAAAGAAAATAGATGGATTTTTTCGCAAAACCGGCAGAAGGACACGTGGATGGGCTCCCCTTCCGGGAAGTCTCCCATCTTTAATAAAAGTATAATTATATACATATTCTTTTATAGCAAAATATATGTGCACTGACACGTCGAAGAAGTTAGTGGAAGATATTGGCTCACTTTATTTGTGCGATGCCGTAGATCGTGGCTCCCATACAGAAACGTTGCCATCCATGGCGTCGCTTTCGTTGATTGGCAATGATTCAATGCGTGCGTGTGCAGCATGCTCCTAAGCTCCTCTTTTTGACCAATACAAGTATGGCTACAGCGGTTGGTATGAAGACAAAAATTTCAGAAGCAGCTCAGTTATGTATGGCACCCGTGTTCCAAACAGAGCCTACTGAAATGTCAGGTGTCACAGCTCAATTCTTACTTTCAGGGAGCCCTGCCTGTTGAAGTATCAGGTATATTATTTTTCCTTAAAGTGAATTGAAATCACATTGTTTTGCAAATCTCTTGCAAATCTCATGGCATAGCATGGTCGCTTTTGATGAGCGGGAGTAGGCATAATGGAGTCCACTGCGGCATCGGCACTACCAGGGACAGGCAAATCTGACGACACTCAGAGATAAAGGAGAGGAAGCAGGGAGGAGCTCGCCGGATTTCCTTCTGCAAATTGAGAAGTATATTATTCTCAGCATGATTGCACCGTGCAATGGTGCGGAATAATTAACTGGGAGTAGTATCCTTCACTTGAATCTCATTCTTTCCCCTGTTCTTGCCCCCTTTCCAACATCTACCAGGTTAGTAGCATCTACTACCATCTGCTTAGAAGAATATAATTGCAGTTTGACCTCGGTTTGTGCATCACAACAGGTGATAAAACAGGTGGCCAAACTCATCCAATCAGCCCGTTACATTACACTGCACGCATGAATTTGTCATTTTCATTAGCTGTTTTCAGCTCCAGATGATCAGCTGCTTCCCGTCTCTTCCCTCCGTCCATCTGTGCCAATAGTCCTGTGCAATCTGGCTTCTTCTTTCCTTTTTACTGTATCAACACGCTGATATAATTGCCAATTGCGTGGATCTATATACTAGTACAATGTGATCCCAACTGTAGTGATCAAATTGTTAGAATCCCCCTCGATGCTCTAAAAAACTGTGAAATACTTGGATGCCAAGTACTTGTGATGTCCAAGCAATTCGCGTTGCATATATTGCGTTCGCAATGAACTTTTATGCGACCCTTACAAAAGATCTGAAAGCAACAGATTGCAAGGGGAAAAAATAGTAAATCTTTTTTTTGCTGATATTGGAGCAGTGCAGCTGCTAGCTAGCGTATGTTTAAGCCTTTCTTTTTCGTCATCAAGATCAGGTTATTTGGTCTGGAAAAAAAAGAGATCAGGTTATTTAATCGAATGGATGGAACCCGTTGTTGACGTCGCTGCACGATGCGGTTGCAATTGTTAATTCAGAATTGCTCAGTGCAAAGCTGAAGCAAGAAAATTAACAGGATCCAGGATGACATATTTGATACTAGTATTTCTAAGCACTTGGTTAGGCTATTAGGTGTGAGTTTATTTAAAAAATTAGACCTGGGGATAAAAATAAAATAAATTTGCCATCGGAGTAGTAGTTGATTCCATGGCCTACCTTGGGAAGATGACAATCCATGCGCTCTGCTGCTTCTGCTGCTGCTGACCATTAGAATGTCAGCTTAACTAATGTAGGAATCCAAAGTCCTAACCGTTCTTATGTTTTGCAAACCTAGCTAGATTAAGCTTTACTTATGTGCATGAATATCGAATGATTGGACAAGTTTGGATTTTTTTTTAGATAACGAAAGATTAAATCTCCCGGTCTCTGCATCGTGAGATGCACACAACCAACTATGTATTACAAAGTTACAGCAAAAAAGTTGTCACAAAAGATATCCAAATACTGAAATTAAGTTTCAACAAGCCATAAGAAACATGAAACACAAAGCCTCAATCTGCACATAACCTGTTACTGAATCGCCATCTATGCGTGATGAAGAGATCTATGACCACGATTTCTAGCGATTTGCAAGCCAAAAGTACCATCTCCCGAGCGTCCTCACGTTGTAGCATAGACCACGATAGCAACCAATTGATGCAAATGTAGATAAGCTGCAAAGGATTAGAATTTTTTTGCCTATCAAAAACCATATCATTTCGACATAGCAAATTGATATTTTGATACACTAAGATTGTATACATCAACTGAATAGAGAACTGTCCATTTTGATGGAGATTCCAACGAAATGTATCCCGTTATGATGTTAAGTGCCTATCAGTAATCTTTGAAACAAGCTCATGCTATGCTGGTAAATTATGTCCTACTATGGCCTTACGAAAAAGATACATTAAGTGGGACAGAACACATTACTTCAGCCACCGTGGCATGTTTTTTCCGAACAATATTAAAAAGTCGAGGGTATTGTACATGGAGTGGGTTGTTCTCAAGCCATACATCCTACCAAAATCTTATTTGGGATCCATCATGAAGTGAAAAAGATCCAAATCTAAAGAGGTGATGTTTAACTTTCATTAGGCCAACCCAAAAATGAGAGTCCCCTGGCTTCCTTTCTGCATTAGAAAGAGTTTTATTCCTTAAATATTTTCTTCTAAGAAGAGTTTGCCAAGCACCGTCATCATTTAATAGCTTGAAAAGTGAAAGTGCATCTAGGCCCCTAATTGTGTTTTGAGTGATTAATGACAAACGATTAAAGAATCTAATGTGTTCAACTAGTTTATGAACAGGCAAATGCTTCAAGAAGAGATCGTCTATGCACGTGAAGTGTCCCCTAGTAGCGCGGAGTAAGAAAAACGGTATTTAAGCTTGTAATTTTAATCTATTGAGTCATAGGAATGCCGTACTATTAAGAGGGATGCATTGAAATTGACTTAGAGATGTTCTCCTCACTCAAGATGAACTTAGACAAGTCTCTCAAGGGCTAGAAGTGTTCTCTCTCGCTTCGGAAGGTAGTTTGTTTTAAAATTCAGGTCGGATGTTCCGAAGTTGTATCGGACACTCCGATAAGTTTAGATATTCCGAAGTGCTTTTGTGCTTCAGTCCGATGTGTTCTGTTTGGGTCGGACATTCCGATGTTCTGTTTCGGATGTTCCGATACCTGTTGTGTTTTAGTTTGGGAGCTCTCTGTTTAGTTCGGATGTTTCGATATTGTGTATCGGAAGGTCCGATGTGTGCCTTCTTGTGTAAAGGTGCTCTCTGTCTAGTTCGGATTGTCCGAGGTTGATTCTTCGGAAGTTCCGAAGAGATCGCTTTCCTGTTTGGGAACTCTGTGTCCTTCGGATGTTCCGATGTCTATTTTCGGACATTACGATGAGGACTTAGCTTGATTTATTGGGTTCCCTCTCTGAGAGTCATCGGATGTTCCGATGTTGTTATCGGACTTTCCGATGCGTGTTGTTTTCGACCGTTGGAAGCTTTCCAATTTCTGGTAGTTTGCACACATCGGATGTTCCGAAATTCTTATCGGACATTCTGATGTGAGGCTGAAAATCTTGAGGGCAACGGCTAGTTTTGATCCAAAACTATAAATACCCCTCCCCCACTCCTTTGTCTGGTTACACTCTTGCCTTGGCTGAATACTTGAGCTTCTTGAATACTCTCTAGAGCATACCTTGAGCTTACTCTCCTCCTTGATCTTAGGGATCATTTAGTGAGTGAGAGTTTGTCAAGTGTGATTGAAAGTCAAGGGTTAAGTTGGTATTCATCTTGAGAAAGTAGAGAACCTCTCCAAGATCGAGATTCGAGTGCATTTATTTCTCTTGGAGGTTGAAGGACTCCTAGACGGCTAGGCGTCGTTCACGAGCCCCAACGATTGTGGGACGCCGTGAAAAGTTTGTGAAGGCCGGCTCGCCTCCGAAAGGAAAGGATCCAATAGTGGAACCAAGCCTCAAGTGTGACCGAGGTTTGGGAGGAAAGGGTTGGAAAAGACCCGGGTTCTTTGGAGCCTCCTCAACGGAGACGTACGATCCCCTCAAGGATCCGAACTCCGGGAATCAAACTCTTGTGTTCTCTCTCGTCTCTAGCTGCCAGTTTAATCTTATTGATTTTCTTCAGAGCATTGTTAGTTGTCTAATGCCAGTTGTCGAACTGCTCTTTCTACTTGACTCTTTCAGTAAAGTGCCAATCGGATAATCCGAAGTAAGTACGGAAGTTCCGAAGTTTTCGGAAGTTAGATATTAATTCGAATATCCGACTGCTTCGCTGCATTAAATTGTTTTAATTTAAAATTAGCCTATTCACCCCCCCTCTAGGCAATCTTCTAACCTTTTCAATTGGTATCAGAGCCAAACCTTCTCGAAGGCTTAACCGCTTGAAGGAACGTGATGGCCAACACCGGGTTGAAGGTTGTCATGACGGATGAGCAAAATAGTCCAAGAGCCAGAGATGGAACTCCCGGCAAGAGCAAAGAGGAAACTACCTCTACATCTACTCAGGGAGCTCAAATTCCATTCAATTATGAAAAATTAAATACTTCCTCTTCGCATTCGTACATCACTGTGCCCTCCGGGCGTGCTCCTTTCTTTGATGGCACGTACTATTCCGCTTGGAGGCACAAGATGAAAATGCATTTGATGTCACTCCATCCTAGTGTTTGGAAGATTGTTTGCACAGGTTTAGATATGCCGGAAGACGATATGGAGCTCACGCCGGAACAAGAGCAAAACATCCACCGAAATGCTCAAGCCGCAAGCGTGTTGCTTGGAGCGTTGAGTCCCGAGGAATTCAACAAAGTGGATGGCTTGGAAGAAGCCAAAGAGATATGGGACACACTCCAAGTTGCACATGAGGGTACATCAAGTGTAAGGGAATCAAAGATCGAATTGCTAGAAGGCAAGTTGGGGAGATTTGTCATGAATAATGATGAGACACCTCAACAAATGTATGACCGGTTGATGATTCTTGTAAACAAGATCCGAGGGCTTGGAAGCAAGGATATGACGGACCACGTTGTGGTGAAGAGGATGTTGAGAGCCTTTGCTCCAAGGAATTCGACTCTCGTAACACTTATACGAGAGCGAAAGATTTCAAAAGGCTTACTCCTAATGATGTGCTAGGAAGAATTCTATCACATGAGCTTATGGAGGAAGAAGCAAAAGAAGTGAAGAACCTTGCCAAGCAAAGCTCAAGTTCAAGACCGAAGCAAATAGCTTTGAAGGCAAGCAAAAAGGAAGAATCAACATCAAGTGATGAAGAAGAAGATGAGAGCGAAGACGAAGAAGACTTGGCTCTATTTGTGAGGAAATTCAAAAAGTTCCTCAAATATGACGGGTCAAGCAAATACAAGAAGAACTACAATGACAAATCAAGAGGAAGAAGAAACACCAAAAGGGCTTGCTATGAGTGCGGTGAAGTTGGACACTTCATCGCCGATTGTCCAAAGAAGAAGAACAACCAAAATGAGAACAAGAAGAATGAGCCGCTCAAGAAGAACAAGACGTACAAGAAGAAGTACTCGGGCGAGCTCACATTGGAGAAGAATGGGATTCAAGCGACTCGACTCCGACACCGATGATGAAGGAGTCGCCACCCTCGCCATTGAAGCCGCTCCACCAACAATGTCACTCTTCGGGGAATTGAGCGACAACGACTCCGACCACGATGCGCCTATTTGTCTTATGGCCAAAGGGCGCAAGGTAATGGCTAAGACAAAACCCCCTAGTAGTGATAGTGAATTAGAGAGCGATGATGATGATGATGATGATGCTTTATTTCGCAACTTAAACAAATCTACCATTGCAAAAATCAATAAACTATTGAAAAGAATAGATAGCCAAGAGGAAACTCTTGAAAAGCAAGAAGAATTGCTAATTTGTGAAAAGAAGAGAAATCTTGCTTTTGAAAAGCTCCTCGCAATGGAAAAGGAGAAAATTGAATTGCTAACCAAAGATCTTGACTTGGCTAACAATTCAATCACGATCCTTAAGAGTTCAAATGAATCGCTTCAAGAGAATGTTATTAGCTTGGAAAACAATCTTCAAGCTCTTGAAGTGCAAATTGAGTCTCTTAATGACCTCAACTCTCCAATCATTAATTCTTCAATGGCTTCTATTCCTTCCACTAGTAATGGTTGCTCGGTGCTATAATATTGATATTAATGCTTGCTCTACTAATTCCCAACTTGTGCAAGTATTAAAAGGAGAAAACGAGAGATTGAATGCTTTGGTAAAGTATGGTTGCATCAAGACTTATCAATCCAAGGATGCCCTCTACAAAACAATCAACACTCGTGGAAACAAAAATAAAGAAGGGCTAGGATATGATAAGTACGATTGCAAGGGAAATGATCGTGTGGTGGTAAAAGGTAAGGAATGCATCAAGTTTGTCAAAGAAAATGACAAGCAACCATTGACCACCACACAAGTCATTAAGGACCAGGGCAAGAATCAAAGAAGTATCTTCAACATCATACAACTCATCCCATTCACTATGCATCATACATGTTGAAGAGAAATCACCGTGGTAAAGTGATTGCTCATTATATCGGTGCCCACCACTCTAATGATGTGAGCAAAAAGAAGGTGTGGGTACCGAAAGTATTGATTACTAACATGCAAGGACCCAAAAAGATTTGGGTACCTAAAAACAAGACTTGATGTGTTTTCGTAGGACTATATCTCCGGGGGATCAAGTTGGGTGCTTGATAGTGGTTGCACAAACCACATGACCGGAGAAAAGAAAATGTTTTCAGCTTTTGATGAGAAAGGGTCACAATATGAAAATATTGTGTTTGGTGATAATGGTAAAGGTGAGGTAATGGGATTAGGTAAAATTGCTATTTCTAATGATCATTCAATATCAAATGTTCTCCTAGTTAAATCCTTAAATTACAATTTGTTATCCGTGTCGCAACTTTGCGAGATGGGTTATAATTGTCTTTTCTCTAATGTGGATGTGACCGTCTTTAGAAGAGACGATTCCTCAATTGCTTTTAAAGGATATTTGAAGGGTAAGCTCTATTTGGTTGATTTCAACTCAAATAGCGCTAAACTTCAAACATGCTTAATGGCAAAGTCTAGCATGGGTTGGTTGTGGCATCGCCGGCTAGCTCATGTTGGCATGAGGAACCTCGACAAGCTTCTAAAAGGTGATCACATCATTGGACTAACGAATGTTGAGTTTGAGAAAAATAGGATTTGTAGCGCTTGTCAGGCTGGAAAACAAGTTGGAGCGCGTCATCCCGCAAAGAACATCATGACAACGACAAAACCACTGGAGCTTCTGCACATGGACCTCTTCGGACCCGTTGCTTATATAAGCATCGGAGGTAACAAGTATGGTTTAGTTATTGTTGATGACTTTTCACGCTTCACGTGGGTGTTCTTTTTGCAAGAGAAAAGTGAGACACAAGGGATAATCAGGAAGTTTGTAAGAAGAGCCCAAAACGAGTTCGATTTGAAGATCAAGAAGATTCGGAGTGATAATGGAAGCGAATTCAAGAATACTCAAGTCGAAGAATTCCTTGATGAAGAAGGAATCAAGCACGAGTTCTCCGCTCCATACTCCCCTCAACAAAATGGAGTGGTAGAAAGGAAGAACCGGACATTGATCGAGATGGCAAGGACAATGCTTGATGAATACAAGATTTCTGATCATTTTTGGGCGGAAGCCGTCAACACCGCATGTCATGCCATCAACCGATTGTATCTCCACAAGATCTTGAAGAAGACGGCATACGAACTCCTCACCGGTAACAAAGCAAATGTTTCATATTTCAGAGTTTTCGGTAGTAAATGTTTCATTCTTAACAAGAAACCCAAGAACTCTAAATTTGCTCCTAAGATCGATGAAGGTTTCTTGCTAGGATATGGATCAAATGCCTATGCCTATCGCGTTTTCAACAAAACCTCGGGTTGCGTTGAAATAGCAAGAGACGTGACATTTGATGAATCTAACGGCTCTCAAGTAGAGCAAGTTGATTTAAATGTGCTAGAAAATGAGGAAGAGCCAAGCATTGCGATCAAGAAGATGGCAATAGGTGAAGTGAGACCGCAAGAAAAGGTGCATTACGATAATTCATCTACACAAGTGGAGCCTCCCACTTCAAATCAAAATCAAGACATTCCTCAAGATAGTTCAAGCAAATTAATGGATGATGATCAAATTGAAGATAATGAGCCAATTCAACAAACGTCTCAAATGCCGCATCCAAGAGTGCATCAAAGTGTCCAAAGAGATCACCCCGTCGATAACATTCTCGGTGATATCCAAAAGGGGGTAACTACACGCTCAAGAGTAGCTAATTTTTGCGAATTTTACTCTTTTGTGTCTACTTTGGAACCTTTGAAGGTTGAAGATGCACTAAAAGATCCGGATTGGATAATGGCTATGCATGAAGAGCTTAACAACTTCGTTAGAAACAAGGTGTGGTCGTTGGTGGAAAGACCAAATCAAAACGTGATTGGAACCAAATGGGTCTTCCGCAACAAACAAGACGAGAACGGAGTTGTCACAAGAAATAAAGCTCGGTTGGTAGCTCAAGGATTCACTCAAATTGAAGGTTTGGATTTTGGTGAGACTTATGCTCCCGTAGCTAGACTTGAGTCAATTCGTATATTAGTTGCATTTGCCACTCACCATGATTTCAAGCTTTATCAAATGGACGTCAAGAGTGCCTTTCTAAATGGTCCAATCGCCGAATTAGTCTACGTTGAGCAACCACCGGGAATGGAGGATCACAAGAATCCTACTCATGTCTACAAACTCCATAAGGCGCTCTTCGGGCTTAAGCAAGCACCTAGAGCATGGTATGAATGCCTTAAGGACTTTCTTATAAGAAAGGGTTTCGAAATTGGTAAAGTCGATCCTACTCTCTTCACAAAATGTGTTGATAATGATCTATTTGTGTGCCAAATATATGTCGATGACATTATATTTGGATCTACTAATAAAAGCTTTTGTGAGGAATTTAGTAGGTTAATGACAAAAAGGTTTGAGATGTCAATGATGGGTGAGTTAAAGTTCTTCCTCGGATTTCAAATCAAACAACTCAAGGAAGGTACATTCTTATGCCAAACAAAATACATTAAAGATATGCTCAAGAAGTTTGACATGGAGAGCGCCAAACCTATCCACACACCCATGGCTACAAACGGACATCTTAGTCTAAATGAAGAAGGTAATCCCGTGGATCAAAAGGTATATCGATCCATGATAGGTTCATTGCTTTATCTTTGTGCATCTAGGCCTGATATTATGCTTAGTGTGTGTATGTGTGCAAGATTTCAAGCCGCTCCTAGAGAGTGCCACCTAGTAGCCGTGAAAAGAATTCTTAGATATTTAGTTCACACACCTAGTTTAGGGCTTTGGTATCCTAAAGGATCAAAATTCGATTTGATTGGTTATTCGGATGCTGATTATGCGGGTTGCAAAGTGGATAGAAAAAGCACTTCGGGGAC
Organism: Rhipidocladum racemiflorum; assembly: GCA_036346355.1. Lineage (NCBI taxonomy): Eukaryota > Viridiplantae > Streptophyta > Magnoliopsida > Poales > Poaceae > Rhipidocladum > Rhipidocladum racemiflorum. Next base: position 5,143,626 of record CM070581.1, read on the forward strand.
TTGTCAATTTCTAGGTAGATCACTAGTGTCTTGGTCCTCAAAGAAACAAAATTCAGTTGTTTTATCCACCGCGGAAGCCGAATACATTGCCGCAGGAAGTTGTTGTGCACAATTATTATGGATGAGGCAAACCTTGAGGGATTTTGGTTTTTGTATGGAAAAGGTACCACTCTTATGTGACAATGAGAGTGCAATCAAAATAGCCAACAATCCTGTTCAACACTCTCGGACCAAGCATATAGACATCCGACACCACTTCCTTAGAGATCACTCTCTTAAGGGAGACATAGATATTACCTATGTGAGAACCGAGAAACAATTGGCTGATATCTTCACCAAACCTCTTGATGAGAAACTTGATTTTGCGAATTGAGAAGTGAGCTAAACATCCTAGACTATCGGAATGTGACTTGACATCTTGCTCGCATATATAGTTACTATTCTTGGTGATTTCAAAATAAAAGGATTGCAAAAATTAATTATCTGTCTTTGAAAGAGTTGAGTTGTATTTTGCAACTTTAGTCATTTCACCTGTGATCATAGCTTCGACTGTTGTTTTGGTCTCTGATCACAAGTAGGATGACTGCCGAGTTCACTATCTCAAAGTCTCAATCTCTTCCATCTCAGAAATCCTATCTTTTCCTTCCTGTTAGCTGGAAAAATACACGCATCGGAACATCCGATTCATACATCGGAATATCCGAATTCTGTGTTTTTGAACTCTTCGGAACATCCGATATTCTTATCGGAATATCCGAATTCTGCTCAGCTTTTGGTTCGCTGGAATCTTGAACTCTTCGGAACATCCGATATCCTATATCGGATATTCCGACCTTCTGGAAAATCAAATCGTTCGGAACTTCCGAATTTCAGTTCGGAACCTCTGAAGTGTGTGTAAACGCTTGAAAAGGACCGCTCGGTTGGCCCCTCCTCCTCATTTGTTTATTGCTTAGCCTCCGTACGGTTCTCCACTCTTCATCTCTTGTCGTCTTCGGAATCTCCGAGCCTACGGAAACTCTGATCTCTCTCCAAGGAAGTTTTACTTCGGCTCGGAGGATCTCTTCTCGCGTTAATCTTGTTTTCTTTCGTATTCTCAGGTAAACCTAGATCCCCAAATCTCCAGATCATTCATCTTTGTAAAATTCTTGATCATATCTTTCGGTAGACTTGTTGCTCTAGTGTTTCCCCGCCTAGATCTCAAGTTTTATCGAATTCCTTTGGTTGATTTGGTTGGAATCCTAGTTTTAGGGTTGTACCGAATATATCGGAACTTCCGAAATTCTCTGTCGGAACTTCCGATGCTTTGTCGGAACTTCCGATGATGACAGTACAGCACTAAAAACAGTGTTCTCTCTAGTATCTTTTATCTTATCAATCTATTCCGTGTCAGCTTTCTCAAATGGACCCAAGTCAGGGTGATCAGCCCCCTCAGGATCCGGCTAAAGTCACTTTCGATAAAGCGCAAAACTCCAAGCGGGGCAAGAACAAAGCGAGCTTGACTTGAGGATCTCAACCAGGGATTACAATCGGTGAACTCTTTGCTCGGGCCGCTCAGGCAGTCAATGTGCCTCGTGGAGCACCGCTACCCTCTAGGAAAGGCAAGGGTATTGCAGGTGCCTCGAGGATCTCGAGCTAGAGACATGCCGAGATTGAGAGCACACGAGAGGAATCCTAGACTGCAGAGGAAGCCAGTAAGCTACAAAGGAAAAGCAGCACAAGTGAGAAGAGCTCGTGAAGAGAATCCAAAGCGAAATGACCAGTTCTCTTCTGACTCACGTTTCTGGACATTCTTTCAGCAGGACTTTTATGCCTCAGTCATTTACCCTAGAAAGAATCCGGTAATCCAAATGCAATGTGTTGATTGGGAGTATATGGCAGCAGCAGATGATGCTACATTCAATGAAGTTATTGCAGCCTGTGAAAGAACTAACACCAAAAGAATCATGGCTTTTCAGCATGATTGGAACACAGAAATCATAGCTCAGTTCTATGCTACAATGTATGTCTCCAGGGATCGAGTCTCTACTCTTCACTGGATGACTGAGGGAACTTGGTATGAAACTACATATGTTCAGTTTGCCAGATTACTTGATTTCACAGAGGCAGACTCCAGGGACAAAGATCAGATCCACAATGAAGTCTCTCTTGGTGCTTCAAACCTAAATTTCTTGTATGAGGATAATGCAGAGTTCGAGCCAGGTGACACCAAGGGGATGAAGCCCTTCTTTGCCATTCTGAACAGACTCTTTAGGAAGACCTTGGCTCCTAAAGAAGGTGATGCTTCTCATGTCCTGTCGTTCACCAGAAATCTCCTGAGCAGAATGCAAGATGGTCAGAGACCCTTCGATGTTTTTGACTTCATCTGGAATGAGATCATACTCATTGGACAGGAGCCCAGAAGGAGCTGTGGATATGCTCCGTTTATCATGCATTTGATTGAACAAGTGACTGGGCAGCAGTTTGAGTGTGATGGAAAGCATGTGGCGCTTCAAGTCAGGGCAATCAAGGCCCCTTCTCAGCGAGCCACCAGGGCTTCCACCAGGAGGACTACTTCTTCTGTTGGTACTCCTTCAGCTTCTGCTCCCAGCGGATCTTCTTCACCTATTCTGCGAGCTCTGAAGTCAATTTTTGTTCTTTGCAAGAGCAACTCTGAAAAGCAGAAGAAGAATGCCAAGCGACTCAAGGATATCCAAAGGCATATAAATCTGGAGTGCTCAGAGGATGAGGAAAGCGAAGAAGAGATCGAGGATCCTTTTGCTCCAGCTCCTGATGCGTCAGAATCCGAGGATGACGACGAAGAATCTGGGTCAGATGAAGCTGCATCAGAGGAGTCTGATTAGTTTCTCCATCTCTCTCTCTATCTATCCTTTGTGGTGTTTGATGCCAAAGGGGGAGAGATGTCAAATTTATATATCTATCCCTGGTTTAAAGTCGTTGAGTTCAAAGTCGTTGAGTCCGTGAACTTGGAACTTAGTTTATTTTTTTTTTGGTTTAAAACTTCGTTGTTGAATGTTATTATCGCTTTAAACTCTCTTTATTGTCTTTCTATGGAGATCTTTTGCTGACTTGATAGTTATTAATCATCAATACTGTTTATCCTGTCAATCTTGTGTTAAATCTCCCATGCAAGGATATAGGGGGAGCTCCCTCATATTTCTCTCGAAAAATGCATTTGTTTTCAAGATACTTTTTCAATGCACATTTTGAGGGGGAGTTCTGTCTATATTTATTCTCTCATAAAGCTTTATAAATTTTTTCCTTAATCGTGTTGTCATCAATCACCAAAAAGGGGGAGATTGAAAGTGCATCTAGGCCCCTAATTGTGTTTTGAGTGATTAATGACAAACGATTAAAGAATCTAATGTGTTCAACTAGTTTATGAACAGGCAAATGCTTCAAGAAGAGATCGTCTATGCACGTGAAGTGTCCCCTAGTAGCACGGAGTAAGAAAAACGGTATTTAAGCTTGTAATTTTAATCTATTGAGTCATAGGAATGCCGTACTATTAAGAGGGATGCATTGAAATTGACTTAGAGATGTTCTCCTCACTCAAGATGAACTTAGACAAGTCTCTCAAGGGCTAGAAGTGTTCTCTCTCGCTTCGGAAGGTAGTTTGTTTTAAAATTCAGGTCGGATGTTCCGAAGTTGTATCGGACACTCCGATAAGTTCAGATATTCCGAAGTGCTTTTGTGCTTCAGTCCGATGTGTTCTGTTTGGGTCGGACATTCCGATGTTCTGTTTCGGATGTTCCGATACCTGTTGTGTTTTAGTTTGGGAGCTCTCTGTTTAGTTCGGATGTTCCGATATTGTGTATCGGAAGGTCCGATGTGTGCCTTCTTGTGTAAAGGTGCTCTCTGTCTAGTTCGGATTGTCCGAGGTTGATTCTTCGGAAGTTCCGAAGAGATCGCTTTCCTGTTTGGGAACTCTCTGTTTCCTTCGGATGTTCCGATGTCTATTTTCGGACATTACGATGAGGACTTAGCTTGATTTATTGGGTTCCCTCTCTGAGAGTCATCGGATGTTCCGATGTTGTTATCGGACTTTCCGATGCGTGTTGTTTTCGACCGTTGGAAGCTTTCCAATTTCTGGTAGTTTGCACACATCGGATGTTCCGAAATTCTTATCGGACATTCCGATGTGAGGCTGAGTGCGAGGGTAACGGCTAGTTTTGATCCAAAACTATAAATACCCCTCCCCCACTCCTTTGTCTGGTTACACTCTTGCCTTGGCTGAATACTTGAGCTTCTTGAATACTCTCTAGAGCATACCTTGAGCTTACTCTCCTCCTTGATCTTAGGGATCATTTAGTGAGTGAGAGTTTGTCAAGTGTGATTGAAAGTCAAGGGTTAAGTTGGTATTCATCTTGAGAAAGTAGAGAACCTCTCCAAGATCGAGATTCGAGTGCATTTATTTCTCTTGGAGGTTGAAGGACTCCTAGACGGCTAGGCGTCGTTCACGAGCCCCCAACGATTGTGGGACGCCGTGAAAAGTTTGTGAAGGCCGGCTCCGCCTCCGAAAGGAAAGGATCCAATAGTGGAACCAAGCCTCAAGTGTGACCGAGGTTTGGGAGGAAAGGGTTGGAAAAGACCCGGGTTCTTTGGAGCCTCCTCAACGGAGACGTACGATCCCCTCAAGGATCCGAACTCCGGGAATCAAACTCTTGTGTTCTCTCTCGTCTCTAGCTGCCAGTTTAATCTTATTGATTTTCTTCAGAGCATTGTTAGTTGTCTAATGCCAGTTGTCGAACTGCTCTTTCTACTTGACTCTTTCAGTAAAGTGCCAATCGGATAATCCGAAGTAAGTACGGAAGTTCCGAAGTTTTCGGAAGTTCCGATATTAATTCGGAATATCCGACCTGTTTCCGCTGCATTAAATTGTTTTAATTTAAAATTAGCCTATTCACCCCCCCTCTAGGCAATCTTCTAACCTTTTCAAAAAGCGATTTGTTAAGTAGACAGATATTTTTGACACCAAATCTTGAATGCCCATGCCACCTTGATCTTTTAGTCAACATAATATATTCCACTTGGCTAGCCTATATTTTTTTATGGTTGTCACTTTGACAAAAAAATTCTGGATCTGTAATAATCCAACCATTTTAAGCACCACATGTGGTATCTCAAAAAAGGATAGCATAAATATGGGTAAGCTGCTAAGCACATAATTTAGAAGTACTAATCGACCTCCAACGAACAAACGCTTGCCCTTCCAACTACTTAGGCGCTTTTCAAATCTTTCTTCTACCCCCTTCCACTCACTGATCCTCGTTTTTTTTATAATGAATTGGTATGCCAAGGTATCGAAAGGGAAAAAAACCCAACCCACAACCAAAAAGATGCCTGTATTGAGTCTCAAATTCCTTAGCAGCACCAAAACAGAAATTTTCACTTTTGTGGAAAATTAATTTTGAGACTAGAAAGTTGTTCAAATGCACATAACAATAATTTCATATTCTGGCCTGTTCAAAATCATGTTCCATAAATAAAATTGTGTCATCTGCATACTGTAGAATAGATAACTTATTATGTACCAAATGAGGTACCACTCCACTTATTTGACCATCATTCTTGGCACGATATAAAATGACTGTCAACATATCCACAACAATATTAAATAATGTGGGAGATAAAGGATCACCCTGACAGAGTCCTTTACAGGTCTGAAAAAATGGGCCAATATCATCGTTGGCCTTGATTCCAATGCTTCCACCGGTAACAAAGCTCTCAACCTACGTACACCACTACGTAGAGAAACCTTTCATCCGTAAAGTCTGTTCAAGAAAAGGCCATATGACTTTGTCATAGGCCTTTTCAAAATCAACCTTAAATATCACCCTGTTCAATTTTTTTCTTGTGCATCACGTGAATCGTTTCATGAAGGATAATCACGTTATCCATTATATTTCTATCCGGCATGAAAGCCGTCTGCGTAGGAAAAGTTTGGATTGTGAAGGTTGTCAATATTTTTATAATTGGACTTCTCAAAATATTAGGTTTGAGCATATATTTTGAATCCTAAAAAATGTGAAGAAAATGAAAAAATCCTATAGGAATTCTGTAGGTCAATCCTACGTTCTAAAAACGCACATAGGGAAATTTTCGGTAGTAATACAATCCAATAAAATTCCTAGAAAATCCTCCGTTTCAATGAAGCCCAAGTTAGCGCACGAACTGAGCACTATCAGGGATTAAAATCTCGCTGAATTCCCGCAAAATCTTGGATTTTGGACCCACCCAAATTTTATAATCCCAGCAAAAATTTAAAAAAAATAAAAAAATTCTATAGTACCCTATAATCCCAGCGAAATTTCGATATATTTGACCGAAATCTCGGTTTTTTACCAAAATTTGACCAAAAGTTAACCGGATTAGATTCTTTTCGTTGTTTTTCATATGGGACAATCGGTAGACCATTCAGCTAGCCTATGCACATTAATTCTCGTGATCATTAATTAGAATTTTTCAAAATTTATCAAACTTGATCTGAAAATTCTATGAGAATATTATTAGTGCATCGGGACCATCCAAAAAAATTTCAAAACTTTCTATCACTAATATTCCTATAAAAATTTTAGATAATGATCAAGTTTGAGGAATTTTTAAAAAACCTAATAGTGCTACTGTCTAGGTAAAAGGCTGATCAGCAAATTTCAACCGAATGGAAAATAGTGCAAATCACATTAGAAACATTTAAAATTTTTTATGAATGGTCCTAACACATCCATAATATTCCCATAAAATTTTTATATAATGATCAATCTTGAAGAATTTTCAAAAATTCGGACAGTACTGCTAAAGGCTAACCGGCAAATTTCAACCTAATGAAAAATGGTTCAAACTATATTAGAAAATTTTGAAAATTTTTGTGGATGGTTCTGATGCATCACTAATATTCTCATAAAATTTTCATATTATGATCAAGCTTGAGAAATTTTTAAAAATTATGACAGCGCAAAATACTGTAAAATGATCTCCCGTGGCTGGAAAAAATAGGAACAAATTTTAAAAAATCATGAAAGAATAATTTGATAACATAAGTCATAGAATTCTCATTTTTTTTAGTTGAAAAAGCAGCATGCATGAACTTTTCTATGCTAATATAGAATTGCTGACAAAGATAAAGTGACATGCACTTGCAATTGTTGATGCTCCATGCTAATATAGAATTTTACTGCCTCATTAAATTTTCTTTACCTATGCTGTTAGCTGTAAAATATGGTTTGAATGGGATTGTCTCTTATACACCACATTACGGCCTCCTTGAATGATGCTGCATTTGGATGTCTGCAACTAGGAAATATAGTAGTATCTGGAAATTTGTGAAGGGTGAAAGCTTATCTTGAATATGTCAGTCTGAGTGCACTAGCGCATACATGAATAGCAATTATAAATCATGTTTATTTTTGGATTCTAATGTTGCTGACTTGAGGAATTTGACGATGAGGAATCTTAAGTTGATATGAAAACTGATGGGGAGAGCGAAGATCTAGGAAAGTTGATGATATGAAAACCCATGGATAGATTTACTCGTGCTGTCCAGGACTGATGCCTGATGAGCTCTCGATACATGAATAACAAAATATGTAATATTATTTAAAATTAGAGCCTGATTGTATTTTTTCTTTCTTAAAAGTATAATCATTTCGTCCGTTTCTATCCCCACAAATCCATTCTGTACTTTTGCTGTGATTGAAACGTTTGCAGACCATATCTGAATTTCAAGTGGTGAGGCACTAAGGTCCTGTTTGTTTCAGCCTTTTCATCGGTTTAAACGTCAAAAAACCTAAGCCAAAATAAACGACTGGTTTTTAAACCGGGCTTTAAAAAGGCCTAAAGCCTCTGTATAATTACAAGCTAAAAACCAGACAAGAGGAGCTTTTTTTAATGAAATAACCCTTTGCTACTAAAAGTCTCCAAAATTACCTACCAAATGCCATCATATATAAATCGAAAATTCCTCCCCCATCTCATTTAGGGTATTTTGTGAAATAATTTTTTTATTTTTTAATCTTTATTTTTCGTTATCAATTTTGTTTTTCGTAGCAACACACGGGCATGTAACTAGTCTCTTATCAAATGAGAGTGTATGTGCAGTTGGCAACAAGAAGGGGGGGAAAAGCAACACACACCGGAAAATTTCATATTTAGCACATGTTTGACCTCATTATTTCAAAACGATACAACTTTCTGGCGTATTTACAAAAAAATCACCCTTGACCGGTTCCTGGTATCCCATTGATGCATGGCCGGTTCCTGGTATCCCAATGAAGGTCTTGGCCGGTTCCCCAGTTTCCATTGAAGCCATGGCCGGTTCCCCACTTCCCCTTGATGCCCATGGCCGGTTCCCCAGTTTCCATTGAAGCCATGGCCGGTTCCCCAGTTTCCATTGAAGCCATGGCCGGTTCCCCACATCCCATACAAGCAATAAGCAATTAAAAAATTGAAATTGAAAGTCTGTAAAAGGAAATGTCCCTCGATATCTGAAAACATGACCGTTTATCTGTGGAAAAAATCGTATTTGATACAACTTATAACTCGTATTTACGGAAAAAAATACTCATCTCCGGTTCCCGGTATACAAGAGATATATCTCCAGTATACCAGGAACCGACCAAGACTTGACCTGGCCGTGAACCAAGAATCCAAAGCAGCGGCCGAAATTAATCTTAGACGGCCCCTTGCGTTCATTTTTTTGGAAAAATTGATTAAATAACCAACACTTAAATAGAAATTGAGGAAATAACCTTCATTAAATCGAAATACCTTGAATAGCACTCGTTTCCGCCAGATGAAGCGGCTTCCGCCACACGGCATGGAGGAAGCCGGGCTTCCGCCACACCACGTGGCTTCCTCCATGCCATACGGCGGAGACCACCCGCTTCCGCCACCTGGTCTGGCTTCCTCCATGCGGTGTGGCGGAAACCAGCTGCGCCCATACGTGGCGGCGATGCTTGCCGACCGGCACTGGCGCGGAAAAATAGAGTTTTCGCGGTAAAATAAGTTGGGCGATACTAGCGTAGGACGTCCGATTTTTTTGTTTTTTTCGGACGCCGTGCAACATTTTTTTTCAACCTATGAAACATTTTTTTCACTACGTAGAAAAAAAACTTTCACGCGTGGAAAAAAATGTTGCGAAAAAATCCGCCGTCCGATCACTAGCAATACCAAATAAGTTACCCAAAACTTTACCTAATTTTCGCGAATTACCACGTTCTTTATGAAAACAATCATGTGTTCTAAATACTCTTAACATACATAGATGGTATGCTTAAGATAAACTACAGTGCTTCTTTATATATAAGCCATCAGTAAATCTTTACCAAATTTGACAAAAGTATCATGTAATTTAGAGAAAGTAGAAGAGGTTCGAATTCAAATTGAGGTGATCTGTTTGGTCGAAATTCAACGAAAAGCAAGGCGTATTACACTATTGCTCTCGTTCTAGTAGGTTTTCTAAATTAACATAATCACCGAAGATTCTGTGGTCCCATTTCTGCAGATTGCGGCCGGATCGTTTTCAATTAGCTCGTCATTTGTGGAAAAATAGTCGCGGGCTCGCTCCTTTTATCTATTTAGTTCCATATTTGAATTTCCCAAATCCCCATCGAATCGGTGGAAAAATTGAGTAAATAAGTCACAGGAATGGGCGGAAATAAGAATCTCTTGAATTGCATATGGCTTACAAATGCTAAACGGCAATGGCATGTCTGGCACACTCTACCGAGTATCTGGGACTAAACCTAACATGCTTTAGGAAAGGGAAGAACAACAAGGGCCCTTCTCGTACACTCTCTTGAGTGCACCGAGGATATTTCCCCTTGCGCAACCCATCGATTGCTGCTGCCGCCACAGCCCTAGCCGCCCTCTCGCTTCTGTCACGCTCGGCCTCCGCTCGGCCGCGGTATTGCCGTTCGGCCTCCCTCTCTGCGCATTTGTTCGGCAAACTTCATGCGCTTCTCCTCTTCCTGCTGCTCACGGCATTGCTGCTCTACCATAGCTCTGCGATGCGAGTACTCCCAATTCCGCATCCTCTCCATCTCGAGTGCGCTCGCGTCGTAGAATTTGATGAACTTCGCATAATGGAGGCTGCGGTTGGTGACAAAAGATGGTATAACGGTGTTAAGGTTTGGGCGGTTTGATGCAACGGCAAATGCGAGTACGAACATACCGGGCTCCTCCGCCGCATCCGCATCCCTCAAAGATTGGCTCGGAGTCGTGGTTGCGGCGGCTCCAATACCTCATACCGTAAGTGTATGAATTGTCTCTGATTGCCGAAGCGGCAAGGATCCCTGATAGGCACATGGGGACCTCCATGCCATCGGGACGGATCGACAACGCCAGTGCCTTGGGGGGCGAGGGGAACTCCATTGGCACCCGGTTGGTTGGCCGGCAAACTTGTGCCGTGGTTTGGATTGCTTGCTTCGTGTGAATATTCGGAGACGAGCGGTGGGGTTTAAATAGCCCGCCACCAGCCAAACGAGAGAATCGAGCAAAGAGACAAGGTCGGCTAGAATGCTTTGTATGCAGTTTATCGATGACAAAAGCTTAAAAGTTAACAGGCGTGCTTTTGATATGACATGGCAGGCATACTGTTACATCTTTGACAGCAATGCTTTTACAGCTTGACAGCAATGCTTTTACAGCTTTATAGATGACATCGACGGGTCATGGCAGTTGAGTACACAGCTTTGCAGATGCAATCTAGGCTGGCTTTCATGGCTCAACAGGAAAGAAAAGGACTACATGTTTTGTGCGCGACTATAATACTTAGGGTTATTGGGCGTTGAGAATTTATATGCAAAGAGAGCTGTAAATGAGATATTTTTACATAATATGGTAGTCCGTATACCAAATAGAAAATCTGGTACATTCGGACCCAAAAATTACTTCGAACATGCTTTTTTACGGGGCGCTGAAAATCCTTCGTCGTTAGGGTTTGTGCGCGGCTTAAATACTTAGGGTTATTGGGCGTTGAGAATTTATATGTGAAAGGACCAACGATGTCGCCTAGAGGGGGGTGAATAGGCGGATTAAAAATTACGCAGCGGAATAAAAAGGTCCGAGCTGGTCAATCCGGAGTCTCCGGGTTTTGTCGGATACACTAGCTTGTCGAGTGTCGGTATAATATCTGAGTCTCAGGTACTTTCGAGAGCATAAGAAACTACTCTATAGCAAGCAACAAACTACTAGAAGTAAATAGCAAGAACAACCTAGAACAATTGCAAGACAAGATTTGAATTTACTCAAAGCAAAGAGCTAGAACTAACTTTACAAATTCAAATCTAACCAAGCAAATCTAGGAAGAAAAGAGAATGCGAGAGCGAGATTTTTCACGAAGTTCGAGTTCTTGAAGGAACCCTCGTCTCCGTTGAGGTGGCTCGGTCACACTTGAGCCGGGGTCTCTTTCAACCCGCTTTCCTCCGGTGTTGCACAAATGCACTCGTGGCTTCACTTCTTGTCTCTTCCCTTTCGGAGGCGAGACTCGCCTTCACAAAGCGGCCGGCTCACCACACGCTGCGTTGGTAGCTCCCGGTGACTCCTAAGCCGTCTAGAGACCTTCAACCTCAAGAGTAAAAGTACCACGAAGAATCGCTTGGAGGATGAACTAGTGCTCAACAAGGCAGAAATGAATGCACTTAGCACTTTCTTCTTCCTCTCCTCACCAAAGAGATCAACAACAAATTAATTGGTGGGAGGAAGATGGGGGCTCTATTGAATGCTTAGAGATGGTTAGGAATGGCTTGAATGTCAATGCTATGAATGAGCTCAATAGAGATCCTAGCCGTTGGAGTGGAGTGGAGGCTTTAAATACTCTTTTGAAAACTAGCCGTTACTCGTTTTTATGTACAGGCAGTGTCCGGATAAACAACCGGAGACTCGGGTTATCGAGACTCGGACCAAATGTCCGGATACTCGGACCACTGAAACCAGAGGCAACTGAGAGGCTCAACCCGGAGACTCGGACATAATGTCCTGATACTCGGGATTGAATCGAGACTCAGGACTAAATGTCCGGATACTCCGGATTACCCGTTCAGTTTCAACTTTAAACTTTTCAAAACCAAAGTGAAGTAGTGCTAATTTGAGATGCAAGAAAGATGTTGAGCACATGCACATCCTAAATTCGATTTCTCGTCATTGCCCCTTAATAGCACGGCTATCCTTAAGAGCGCAAATAAATATAAGATTACAATTATGGTCTTGATGCAGTCTTTTTGAGTTTAAGTAGTCGAGAGAGTGTCCAAAGTCTTTTCAAGCTCCACATAATCTCGATATCTCCTATTCTTGGATAAAACATTAGAACTCTTAATTGTGTCATCATTAATCACCAAAACAATTTGAGGGCCTAGATGCACTTTCAATCTCCCCTTTTGGTGAATTGATGACAACACAATTAATTAGCAAATAAAATAACGAGAACAATACTTAGGCATAAGATAAAAAAGAAAGCTCCCCTAAAAGTGTGCATTAGAAGAAATTGAGAGGAATCAAATGCACATTTTAACGAAATAACCAGAGCTCCCTCAAATGCACAAGCATCTCATCACAAATAACTGGAAGCAATCCATGCATTAAATGAGCAATAACGACATCACAACGAACAGACAGAGTTCACAACATAAAATAAACAAAATAAGCGAAAGCAACACACAAGTCCACCCCACCCACACGGCCAGAGCGGGCAGCTAAAGAAGTCCCACGACAAAGACAACGGCTGAAGAACACTCCCCTTTGGCATCAAGACACCAAAGGAAGTCACAGGAATCACTCGTCATCTCCGTCGTCGGAGGCCTCATACTGAGAGCCTCGCTGCCGTCACGTATTGGAGGAGCGAAGGAGGAAGCAATCCCAAACAAAGCATTTGCGAAGTGTAATCTTCTCTCCTCGGAAGACCCGAGGAGTCGCTGGGAGAAGCCCGCCATGTGTGGCGGCGGATCGCTGCGAATGTCTTGACCATTCTTCTTGATCTGTGGACTCATCACCTTCACTGGTGAGATGTCACGCAAAGAAGAAAGACGTGCTTAAGCATCCTCAAGAGTCTGCTTGGGACCTGACTGCTTCGAAGGAAGGGTATTTGGAGACCTGGTGGAGGCGAGGAGAGCAGGTAGAGGCCGAAGCACGACCTCGGCGAAGCCTAGCGGCCGAGACCCGGGGAAGCGGTGGAGGAAATTGGAGTAGGCGAGGCGGGACCTTGTAAGAAAGATGCTCCTCATCTCGACAAACTTGACCCACTCCTTGAAGAGATCAAGGTCATCCACGAAAGGTGCATAGGCGCAGCGGCCATGTTGCTCTGCGGCGTTACTGCCTCATTGTTTCCCCACAAGAAATCGACAATGTCAAAAGGCTCGGTGCTCTCAAGAGGTGAAAGCAGCGGAGTTCCTACCGCCAGGCCCGATAGCGAGAAGCATCTCCTCCTTGGGAGAAGAGTGACTCTCAACATCCTGTTGAGAGCATTTGGAATGTCCTTTAGACCCTTGATGGTCCCAAGCTGTGAAGCTCTGGAAGTGTCATACAAAGCCTCAATCTGCTCGAGTCAACACTTTCTTCTCATGAAGCTTTGGGTGGCATTGTACACGAGATTGAGCACTGCGGCAAATCTTTTCTTGCTAGCCACATACCCAGTTATGGAGTCATCCACCAAATGGCCTCATCATTCTTGTCAAAATACAAGGTGGCATAGAACGCATGATGACCTCATTGTTCGATCATACTTGTATGCCATGATGTTCTTGATCGATGCGGCTCGCAAATCTCTATGATCCGAGTGAAAGCTGGATTACTGCTGCGGCCATGTACTCACGATCAATGGTCTTCATCCCACCCTTTGGGTGCTCAAGTGGGTATAGGACCGTCTCGTAGAAGTCTGGCGAAACCGGTTCCAAAACCGGCGGTCCACATACTCATCCTGAGTGCTTCGAGAGGATCCTTCTTTCTGTGCTTTGACAATAGCTTTTCCTTTTCCGAGATCCTGTCCATAATCGATGATCCTCATTGGATTCCATGAGACATTGGGTAGTTCCACCAGCAGCTTGGCCTTGATCGGAAGAGACCAATGAAGTGCCCAGAGGTACAGGCCCGACTTCTTCCGATCCTGGCTTGGCATGGGTATCAGCTGGATGCTCATCCGGATCGAGAACTTCTTTGAGAGGAGGAGGCGGGCAGTCTTTGATCCTGAAGCTAGCGGCCTCGAGTGCAGAAATGGGCCTTTTGGCCACTCCAATTCTCTGCCTTTGCGGAGGCTGCGAGGATGCGGAGGAGAATTGGTGGGAGGACGCGCCGGAGCGGAGCACTACCACCGGTACTGCGAAGGATCGCTAACGGTACTGCGGAGGAGGATCGCTACCACCTGCCTGCGGAGGAGTCTTGCCTCCGGAAGTTCCCTGAGAAGGATCCATCGACCAGGAGCCAGCAGAGAATTAGCCAAGAGACGCCAGCGAAAAACAAATGGCGGCCGAGGTAGGCACCCGGAGAGTCCGGACAAAATGTCCAGGATACTCGGACAGATCCGAGACTCAGGACCAAATGTCGGTCTCCGGATGGACCGAACTCCGGACTCAGTCCGGTTTCGGATGCGAAGAGACGCCGCGGCGGCCAAGGATTTCCGCGGAATCCAACCTAATCGCGATCAAAAACAAATCTAGAGTGCCACAAGAATGTTCAAGAACCAAGTAGGGCAAACTCTAGCAATGAATTTCGCGGGAATAGGGCACAAAGAACTACTTCAAGAAGATTTGAAAGTTGAAGAAGCGGGTGAGTTGGGGTTAATGAGTCTCAGATCTTGAGGGCCACGAAGAGTCAAGCCTCACCCTAGAAGAGATGAAGCAAGAGGAGAGGCCTTAAGAAACGAAGACACAATCAATCCCAGAAGAGGAGGGGTTAGGGCCAAGGAGTCTTACCAAGATCTTCAAAGCCAAGGAGAGGAAGGGGATCCAAGAGCCTTGGAGAAGAATATGAAGGTGAGAAACACGCCTAGCCAAGAGAGGAGCACGGGAGAGGAAGAGGCGCTGAAGGAATAGAAAGAAACTAAACGCGGGATACTTGGGTTTAACCGGCCGCCCCAACCGAGACTCGGACTTTAGTCCGATACTCCGAGAACAACTTTACACTCACGGACGAAATGTCCGGAGACTCAGCCTACAGAGAGTCCTGGATAGAAATCGGATACTCGGGTTCCCAACTTCGGGAAGAAAGGAATTTTTCAAGGAAAGCTTGAGACACATGCGGAGAGAGAGAAAGAGTCCTAGGGCATCCATCCACCATGTGACTAGCTAACAATCAAGCAATCGGACTATAGTCACATGGTAATGATGCGATCCCTAAGATCAAGAGCCCAATAACACATGGTAAATTTAAAGAAAAAGATAAGTAAAGTTTTGAACTTCATTTTTCATTCACCAACCAATATATGAGCACTTATCAAGCCACGTTACGAGAATCTAGAATATTTAGACCACTTCTCAATTCACGAGAACCTTTTCTCGTCAAGGGGCTTGGTAAAATATCCCGACTAATTGATCGTTTGTACTTACATGTTGGATATCAATTTAAGCCTTTGGTTTGCGTGGTCTCTTAGGAAATGATGGCGAATATCAATGTGTTTTGTTGGGAGTGTTGGGACGGGATTGTTGGCAATTTTATGGCACTCTCATTTGTCACACGAGAAGTGGGCAGCTTTTGTAGAGATAGGCCATAATCACTCAAGGTTTGTCTCATCCAAAGTAATTGGGCACAACAACTCCGTGGCTATGTATTCGGCCCGATGGATAGGGCTACGGAATTTTGTTTCTTGGAAGACCACGAGACTAGGACCTACCCAAGAATTGGCAAGTTCCCCGAGGTGCTCTTCCTATCCACTTTGCAACTGACATAATCCGCATCGGAATAGCCAATAAGCTCAAGGAGGATCCTTTCTGATACCAAAGTCCAAAATGAGGAGTGTGCACTAAATATCTCGGGATTCTCTTAACGGCCACCATGTGGCACTCTTTTGGAGCGGCTTGAAAACGTGCACACATACAAGCGCTAAGCATGATATCGGGCCTAGATGCACAAAGATAAAGGAAGAACCGATCATCGAACGATATACCTTTTGGATGACCTGGTTTACCTTCTTTGTCGAGGTCTAGGTGCCCGTTGGCTTACATTAGGCGTCTTTATGGGCTTGCGTCCTCCATTCCGAACTTCTTGAGCATGTCCTTGATGTACTTCGTTTGACAAATGAAAGTTCCTTCCTTGAGTTGTTTAACTTGGAATCAGGAAGAACTTCAACTCACCCATCATGGACATCTCAAACCTTTTGGTCATGATCTTGCTAAACTCTTTACACAAATGTTCATTAGTAGATCCAAATATAATGTCATCGACATATATTTGACACACAAATAAATCATTGTCAATATGCTTAGTAAAGAGAGTAGAATTGGTCGGCCTTTCCGACTACAAAACCTTGTCCGAGAAGAAGTCTCAAGACATTCAAACCATGCCCTTGGAGCTTGCTTAAGTCCATAGAGTGCCTTGTGAAGGTAGTAGACATGGTCGGATGTCTTGGATCTTCAAATCAGGGTGGTTGCTCAACGTAGACCATTTGAAAGTGGTCCATTTAAGAAGCGCTCTTCACGTCCATTTGATACAACTTGAAATCATGGTGAGTAGCAAAGGCAAGTAATATTCTAATAGATTCAAGCCTAGCTCTTACTGGAGCATATGTTTCATCAAATCCAAACCTTCTATTTGAGTGTACCCGAAGCAACCAAGCGGGCTTTGTTCCTTGTCACGATCCCGTTTCATCTTGCTTGTTTGAAATACCCATTTTGTGCCGATCACATTTTGATTTGGTCTTTGAACAAGCTCCAGTGACTTGATTGCGCTTGGTTGTTCGGTTCCTCTTGCATAGCCATCACCCAATCTGGGTCTTCAAGCGCTTCATCTACCTTAAGAGGTTCAAGAGAGGAAACAAAGCGAGTAAAATTCGCAAAAATTTGCAACTCGAGATCGAGTGGATACTCCCTTGTTGATGTCTCCAAGAATGTTGTCCACCGGATGATCTCTTTGAATGCTTTGATGAACTCTAGGATGAAGTGCGGATGAGTCCAAGGCTTGAATAGGGCCTTCATCATCTTGGATGGCATTTGAACCATCTTGGAAGCTTGATTGGGCCGAGGAGGGAAAGTCGCGAGCACGACCCATCAGGAGACTCGGTATTGGACCGGAGACTCAGGACTAATCCGGACACTCAGGGTTTGATAGGAGACTTCAGGGTTGGGGAGCTCGGGTGAGATTCCAAATTTTGAGGTCTTACCTCCCAATTGCCATTTTCTTTATAGCTTCACAAGAGGTTCTTCCTGTCAATCACAACACGATCAACTTGTTCTACTTGAGAACCGTTAGTTTCATCAAAAGTCACGTCACGCGAGATTTCAACGACAGGTGGTATTGTTGAAAACTCCTGCTGTATCAATTAGTTCCATAACCAAGTAAGAAACCTTCATCTACTTTAGGGCGAATTTAGAAGACTTAGCCTTTTATTAAGGATATAGCATTTGCTCCCAAAGACTCGAAAGTAGGAGACATTTGGTTTCTTCCGTTGAGCAACTCATACGCCCGTCTTCTTTAAGATCTTGTGGAGGTAGAGCGGTTGGAGCTGTGGCATCGCGGTGTTGATTGCTTCGCCCAAACTATCGGAAACCTTGTACTCGTCGAGCATTGTCCGCGCCATCTCAATGAGGGTTCGATTCTTCCTCTCGGCCACCCCATTTTGTTGAGGAGAATAGGGGGCCGAGAACTCGTGTGATTCCTTCCTCATCAAGAAACTCCTCACGCCAATATTCTTGAACTCGGTGCGTTGTCGCTCAGGATTCTCTTGATCTTGACTTCAAACTCGTTTTGAGCTCTCCTCATGAATTTCTTCAAAGTCACTTGGACTTCTCCTTTGTCATGCAAAAAGAACACCCAAGTGAGGCAGGAAAAATCATCAACAATAACTAAACCATACTTACTTTTGATGCTTATGTGGCGCCAGGACCAAAAGATCCATATGAAGCATTTCCAAAGGTCTTGTGGTCGTCATCACATTCTTGGCGGGATGGGAGGCACCGACTTGCTTGCCCGCTTGACAAGCGCTTACAAATCCTATCTTTCTCAAAGACAACATTGGTTAGTCAGGAATGTGGTTGCCTTTAATGAGTTTGTGAAGATTCCTCATACCAACATGGGCCAACCGGCCGATGCCAAAGCCAACCATGCTAGATTTAGCCATTAAGCACGTTTCAAGATTAAGTCTATCCGTGTTGAAGTCTACTAGATAGAGCTTACCTTCAAACGCCTTTAAAGGCTATTGAACCGTCAACCCTCTTCATGACATCCACACCCTTTTCATTAAACAAACAATTATAGCCCGCTTCACATAATTGTGCAGCGGACAATAAATTGTAGCTTAATGACTCAACAAAGCAAAACATTATTTAATTGGAAATTGCTTGAGATAGGAATTTTACCCAATCCAATTACTTCCTTTCCATTGTCTCCAAAGACAATGCTTTCACTATTTGATCCATTTGCGTCAATTGAGCAAACATTGCCTTTTCTCTGGTCATGTGGTGCGTACATCCGCTATCCAAATCCAACTTGTTCCACCCAGGTGATATGAAGCCTACAAAATGACATTTAGTTTTTGCTCTTTGGTACCCAAACTTAGTTAGGTCCACGCACATTAGTGACAAGAGACTTAGGGACCCAAATAGAACGAACACAAGGAGCATTCTTGACTTCGCCCAACATGATAAGCAACTACACGGCCGAGGTTAGTCTTTTTAAGCACATAAGAAGCAAAGAACTGAGTGAGCTTTGTGCTTGGATGTTCCTTCGCCTTTTACAAAGTGAATGGGCTTGAAAGGAGCAACAACAATGTTGCTCTTTTTGCCCTAGTGGAACATACCCAAGCCCTTGCCTCTTAGGATTACCTTGCGCCACGAGATACTCCTCTAAACCTTGCTTGCCTTGTAGGACTTTTGAAGTCCATCTTCAAGCATCACCTTAAGCTTCTCATTTTCATGAGCTAAGACTTTCAAAGTCTCACGGTTAGTAGCACAAGTAGCAACATCAACATTAAAGCATCTAGCGCAACCGTTGCTCGTTGAAGGTAATGAAATATTGGAGTTGTTGATTGAGGTAGAAGCTTTATTCGAGAGATCAACAAGCTTCACTTCAAGAGCCTTGCAAGCATCCTTCGCTTTTGCAAGTTGCTCTAAGAGTGAAGCATTAGTGATCTCAAGACTAATTGCTTCATTTTTGGTCAAATTTGAACTTTTGACCAAATCCTCATTTCTCTTTCTTTCAAAAGCTAGGCTCTTCTCTAGCTCAATGTTCTTCTCCTTTTCAAAAATGAGGAGATCCTCTTGAGCCTCGAGAATAGCCTCCTTTTGTTCAACTACTTCTCCAATTTTTCAATATCTTTAAGTAGCAAGTCTAATTTTTCAATATCAAAATCATTCATAGATTTAAATGCTACTTCCTCATCATCACTAGCATCATCACAATCATCTAAGCCATAATCAACAATAGAAAGAGTGGAGCTCTTAGATGATACCTTGTGCCCTTTTGCCATAAGGCACATTGGAGTATTTCTTCATTGTCGCTTAAGCAAGTCGTCAAAGAGACTCTTTGACTTTGTCGGAGTGGCAATGCGATTGTGGCAAGTCCTCCTCATTATCGGAGTTGGACTCGGACTTAATTTCGGGTCGAGTCGAGTTCCATTCCTGCCAATGTATGCATGACCCTTGCCCTTGTACTTCTTGCTCTTATCCTTGTCCTTCTTGCGGTACTTGTCTTTCTTGTACGGCTTCTCTTCCTTCTTTTCTTTTGTGTAGGCACTCGGCAATGAAGTGGCGGGTTCCCTACACTCCTGCACTTTCTTGAGGAGTGACGCCCTCTTGACTTGTTGCCATAGCTCTTGGGTGACTACCCGGTTTGTAGCCCTTCTTCTTCAAGAATTTGTTGAATCTTCCGAGCAAGGCCATATCTTCATTTGTCAAGGGGCCGCTCGACTCTTCTTCATCGCTTGTGCTCTCTTCGATTTCTTGCACCACCTTGGCGGCCTTCAAGCGTGCCTTTCTTCTTGGACTTGAGCTCCTCCACCACTTCGCTTCCTTCACCATCATCTCATCTCGTCATCAGCCGGCCAATCACATCATGAGGAGGAGGTGTCGGAAATTCTGGCTCGCGGATGAGTTGCACAAGATTGCGGTTGGTGGGGTGATCACTCGGAGGATGATCTTCACTCTGGCCTTGTCGGTGAGCTCGGTGCTTCAAGTCCCTTTGCTTGATTTACTAGCACCATCAAGCGATCAAACATATTTGTGTACGATTCACCTTCTTCCAAAGTGAATCGAAAGCAGCTCCCAATGATGAGTTCGATCTTCGACTCACGGACACTTGATACACCTTCGTGAGACACCATCAATCTTTCCCAAATGTCCTTGGCATTGTCAAGGCCATCGACCGGTTGAACTCGGGTCGCTCAAAGCATTGAACAAGGCATTGTGCGCCAAGTCGTTGAAGTGTTGAGCTTTGTCTTCTTCGGAGGTGAGATTGTTTGAGTTTGCGGGCTTGAAACTGTTTCAACAATCTTCCAAATACACGGATGAAGTGATCTCAAATGCATCTTCATCTTATGTTTCCATGCCGCATATCGAGTGCCATCGAAGTGAGGCGCCGACAGGCAGGCGGAAACATAGGATGAGAGTTTGAGACTCCAAAGGAGAATAATCTAAAGGAATAGCAACCCCATCGAACAGAGCTTTCTCTTGGCCATGGGTTTTTGATCTTTCTCTATATCGGACATCTTTGATTCTCCAGCGGTTAAGCCAAAGTAAAGGAGATTTGGCTCGATACCAATTGAAAGGACCAACGATGTCGCCTAGAGTGAATAGGCGGATTAAAAATTCGACCCGGAATAAAAGGTCCAGCTGGTCAATCCGGAGTCTCGGTTTTGGTCCGGATACTCGGCTTGTCCGAGTGTCCTAGATGTAATCAGAGTCTCACGGTTAGGCTTCGAGCATAGAAAACTACTCTAGCAAGCGCAACAAACTACTAGAAGTAAATAGCAAGAACAACCTAGAACAATTGAAAGACAAGATTTGAATTTACTCAAAGCAAAGAGCTAGAACTAACTTTACAAATTCAAATCTAACCAAGCAAATCTAGGAAGAAAAGAGAATGAGACGAGATTTTCACCAAGTTCAGGTTCTTGAAGGAACCCTCGTCTCAGTTGAGGTGGCTCGGTCACACTTGAGCGGGGTCTCTTTCAACCGCTTTCCTCCCGGTGTTGCACAAATGCACTCGTAGGCTTCACTTCTTGTCTCTTCCCTTCGGAGGCGAGACTCGCCTTCACAAACGAGGGCTCACCACACCGCGTTGGTAGCTCCGGTGACTCTAGCCGTCTAGGAGACCTTCAACCTCAAGAGTAAAAGTACCACGAAGAATCGCTTGGAGGATGAACTAGTGCTCAACAAGACGAAATGAATGCACTTAGCACTTTTCTTCTTCCTCTCCTCACCAAGAGATCAACAACCAAATTAATTGGTGGGAGAAGATGGGGGCTCTATTGAATGCTTAGAGATGGTTAGGAATGGCTTGAATCTTTGCTATGAATGAGCTCAATAGAGATCCTAGCCGTTGAGTGGAGTGGAGGCTTTAAATACTCTTTTTGAAAACTAGCCTATTACTCCGTTTTGTATGCAGGAGTGTCCGGATAAACAACCCGGAGACTCGGGTTATCCCAGAACTCGGACCAAATCCGGATACTCCGACCCATCAACCGAGGCAAGCAGGGGCTCAACAGGAGACTCAGGACATAATGTCCGGATACTCGGATTGAATCCGAGACTCCGGACTAAATGTCCTGGATACTAAGTTACCCGGTCAGTTTCAACTTTAAACTTTTCAAAACCAAGTGAAGTAGTGCTAATTTGAGATGCAAGAAAAGATGTTGAGCACATGCACATCCTAAATTCGATTTCTCGTCGTACCCCCTTAATAGTACGGCTATCCTTAAGATTTAAAATAAATATAAGATTACAATTATGGTCTTGATGCCGTCTTTTTGAGTTTAAGTAGTCGTGGGGGTGTCCAAAGTCTTTTCAAGCTCCACATAATCTCGATATCTGCAGTATTCTTGGATAAAACATTAGAACTCCTTAATTGTGTCATCATTAATCACCAAAACAATTTGAGGGGCCTAGATGCACTTTCAATATGCAAAGAGAGCTGTAACTAGAATGCTTTGTACAGTTTTACTGATGACAAAAGCTGAAAAAGTTAACAGGCGTGCTTTTGATATGACATGGCAGGCATGCTTTTACAGCTTTGACAGCAATGCTTTTACAGCTTTGACAGCAATGCTTTTACAGCTTTACAGATGACATCGACCTTCATTTGGACTATTTGCCATTGTTGTTTTCAGCGTGTTGTCATATCGGCCTTCTCAGCCTTTTGGCATATCACCATTGTCAGCCATTTGTCATATCATCATTTGGACTATTTGCCATTGTTGTTTATTTTTAATACGTTCATTTGTCATATCGCTTTTTTCATCCTTCTGTCATATCATCATATTCAGCTTTGTCGCATATCAGCTAATATACGAAAGAACACAAGGTTGAATGACTGTTGTCGGTGAATATGATATTACATGCATGTAATAAAAAATATGCTCCATTCAACCGAAAAAATAACTTCGAATAACTTGGTGAACAAAGCAGAAAGCTTCATAATAGTACAAAGCGCATTACGATACAATGTAAAACACATAATAGCAATAGAACAAAGTACAATATGGAGAACAACTACAACAGCATTTCATAAGAACAAGAACTAACATACAAATGGATGCAGGGTAGAGCGGCTTTAGAACTTTCCAGAATCATCACTATCATAGAATTCCACACCCTCTTCTTCGAAAAACTCCCAACGGTCACGTTTGTAGTCTTCAGCGCTATGGCCTTCAAGAGGAACAACCAAATCAGGGCTTACAGCTTCGTGGTTATCTTGTACGGCGCGCTCAAGGCAGCGATCATACGCTTCACGGTTTTCTTCTTGTTCAGGCCGAACTCCCTCTCTTTGTGGTAATTCTCGTACCGTTACCCTATTAAGTTCCTGCGCTAGATCCTTCCTCTGGTGTCCCATTGGAAGCGTCCTGTTTAAAGCTGTCGGTGTATTTATATCGTCTGCCCACTGCTGATATTGGCATCCGGTAGACTACACGACAGTGTGAGCATGGATATTTAAAACTGGAGCAATAGAATAATCATCGAAATATGAAGATATCGAAATACATTTAGACGTACAGAGAAATTTGGGCATCTATAGAACGTCCGTCCGTTATTTGGCGCAGTGCTGGAGTAGCAGGTTTGAGCATCCACATGGCAGTTAGGGCAAATGACACGCCCTGCATTGGCAACCACTGAGCTCGACGCCTTCGACATGGCTTGGACAGAACTGACGAACACTTAAGTCGGTATCCACACGAAGGAAAAATATCAATAAGAAGCATAATAAGTACGAAATAATGTGGACTGACCCAACAACACAACAATGTGACTGACCGTACAAAATAACTTTTGTAAATAATACAATGGAACAAGAAGCTGAAATGAAATATTGGAAAAAAGGAAAGCTAAACTACCGGCTCTCCTCTATGCGCTCAGGTTTTCTCAACTCAATCCAAACTTTATGAACTTCGGAGCAATGTATCGCGTTTGCACGATAGAAGTGCAGCGGCCTTGCAATTTATAGGCGAGGAGCGAGGAGAAGCGAGACGGTGGCGGCACATCACCGTCTTGAGCGATGGGCCAAGAGCAAAATCGACGCGTGGCGGCGTTTGCGATCGCTTCGATGAAGGGGCTGCTGCTTTGGCGATGGCTTGGGAGTGGCCACCATTTGCCGAGCATTAAGCGCGAGGTGGGGTCTGGCTGAAACGATAACATTGCAAAACCGCGGCTTCGTGGCGGTATTTAGGCGAAAGCGGCATGCCGGCCAGTCCAACCTATGTGGCATTGCGTGAGCGATGCGTTTAAGTATCACGTCATCGATCTTTGTTTCACCCACCAAAAGCCGCCGAAAGCGTGTAGTGGGAGGGAATCGGCTGGCAGAGGCATCGTTTGCCGCGCGCGGTGTGGGGCCTGGCTATAGCTTAGCTGCAGCTGGCAGTGGGCAACAGCTGGCGGCACATTAGCGTGCGAGGCACAGACAGAAAGCTACACGTGGCGACATCAGTTCCTTTGCATTTGTGCCTATGCATATGCATACAGCTTTCTAGGCGGTAGAGAGGTGCGGTCGAGGCTTTGGCAGCTATGCTTGACGAGACGACTCGAGCGGTCTGTACCACACATGCATTTGACATGACATTTTGGACAGGTTATGACGACCATGCTTACGACATGATATGTCCTGCGGTATCACGGTCCCGACGAATTCGATTATAAGCGGCTAAGTTTCGCATCAATTAAGTTTTAGCCGTTAAGGTCAATTCCCGGCTTCAGTTAATGTCCTAAACAGAGCAGAGTGGGAGCAATAAGGATGAGAGAGCGTTGCCCGGACCAGTGCTCATTATTATATAGACGAAGCGGTGATTACTTTTGTGTTGATTAAATTACACTAAGCGAGTCATTTCTTATTCATTTGTACTTAAGCTAGTCATTAACTAATTAAATCACAAGAGGACATTGAAACTTTCGGTGCATATGACCACATGCAGCCAAGCTTTCACTGTAGTCCCTTGAAATCCGGATGCTTTCCTTTGCAGGTGGTCACATGCGCCCGGACGGTTTCCTTTGCATTTGGCAGATGCTGTCCAGATGCTGTCGGTCTGCATGTGCTGGACGGCAGTGCACGTCGCCAAGTGGCGGAAGCAGGTGGTTTCCGCCACACCACGCGGAGGAAGCCACACCACGTGGCGGAAGCGGGTGGTTTCCACCGTATGGCATGGAGGAAGCCACGTGGTGTGGCGGAAGCCCGGCTTCCTCCATGCCGTGTGGCGGAAGCCGCTTCATCTGGCGAACTTGAGTGCTATTCAAGGTATTTCGATTTAATTAAGGTTATTTCCTCAATTTCTATTTAAGAGTTGGTAATTTAATCAATTTTTCCCAATTTTTGGGAACTAGCCATGCATGCCCGTTTTTCGGATGTGGCCCCTGGCAAGGTCTTTGCGGCGGAGGGCGTTTGCTCTGAGGGACTGCGGCAGCAGACGCGGTGCGCTGCAGGCTGCCTACAGGTCGCAGCAGGTCCCCCTCCACTTCAAATAGAAAATCTGCTACATTCGCCCCAAAAAATAACTTCGGACATGCTTTTCTACGGGCCGCCCAAAATCCTTCATCGTTAGGGTTCGCGCGCGACTATAATACTTACGGTAATTCGGGGTTGAGTATTTGTATGCAAACAGAGTTATGGCGAGATATTTTACGAGGACATGGTAGTCCGTATACCAAATAGAAAATCTGCTACATTCGCCCCAAAAATAACCCGGACATGCTTTTCCACGGGCGCCCAAAATCCTTCATCGTTAGGGTTTGTCTTGGCGCATATAATACTTAGGCTTATTGGGCGTTTAGAATTTATATGCGAAGAGGGTTATGCGAGATATTAGATGCAACGAAAGGTGTCCATGAGATATTTCTTCCGGATATGGTAGTCCATATATCGATGAGCACGCCCATTCAGTCGGACCCAACAAATAGCTTCAACTTTATTTTGCAATCCCCCTATTTATATCCGAATACATTTGGAAAGATACATATTGTCTTACAAAGAATTCGGTAATTACACATACGAACTGCCAATATGGACAGCTTTATGAGCGAGAGAAACTCTAGTTCAAACAGAATACTTATTTTATTAAGATGGTTGTACCACAAATGCATAAAAGCACTACATAGTCCGTCACACACAATTATTGATCGTTGCAGCGTGAACAAAAGAAGGGCGCTACCGGCCCGGACTAAGTACTCCCCTCGCTACTATCGCGAACTGCACCTGCAGCCTGTGAAGGTCCTGGCTCCCCCAGAGCAAGGTAGCTGTCGTACTCATCGGGGTCGTACGACCCAATGGGATCGACCACCTCCTGCAATGCTGACTCGACCCATCGCGTGATGTGAGTACCGTGGACTGCGGTCCAATCGACTGCTCCCGCACTACCCATAGCGCTTCTCCTGTAATGGTCAATGCATTGTAAAGGCAAATGTTTGACGAAGATGACAATAATGACACACATGAAATACATACCCGTGCGACCTCCCAGCATCCCGCGGTGGTGGAACCGGGATTATCTGCCGCCACCCGAACTGTCGTTGGACGCGTTCGGGCGAATAGACCTCCACCGCGTTCATGTACGGCCGAAGCATGTCGTCATCCAAAATGACATGTCCACCAGGCAGCAACCAGATATGAGCCCTTGGGTGGCAATTTAAATCGGCTCGTTGCGGCGTCCATGGATCCCAAGTCACATTGTCGGCGGTTAGTAGGTCCATATCTGCTACCACCGCTTTGTAGCTCGCCTGGTCATCAAGCGGCGACCATCTTAGCCGTCGTGCATCCAACGATAACCCATAGTGGGGCGAGAGGGCTCTGGCATGTCATGGCCCACCTCGATGGGGTAGTACCTTCTACCGATTGTAGGCCTAGATATCGGAAGGTACTCCCAACTCCACATCTGGAGCAATTGCACGCACCCAGTAATTGTGCCCCTAGCGGTGTGTAAATGCGCGTAGCTTCGCACAACCCACGGTACGTGTCAGCTAGGACCGCGGATGCCCAGCTGTATGTCGTCATATCCTCTAGATTTGCGGCCAACTCACGAGCTATCCAAACTATATGCGGGGAGATGGTGTCACTGTTCGTGGTCGTGAACATCAAACCACCAAGCAAGCAATACAGATAAACTTCGTAATGTCGTTCTATGGTAGCTTCGTCTGCATCCTGTGGGCATGGTTGGTACTCTTGTAATGCGTGTAGCCAGCTCGTTGACACTCCGGTATCCTTACTTGTGTACGGCACCCCAAACCTGCAGGTACTCCGGATTAATGAGGTACATCGTGTCGTTATCATTTTAGACATTACTTAACAAATAATCTCCATGTACCTGGCCATCACGTACTGCTGCCACAGGCCTCTTCTGGGCCGGGATAGCACCACAGGTTGGCCCCTAATGGGGAGGCCGGTGAGCATGGCTACGTCTCTTAGAGTGATAGTCATCTCACCGAATGGAAAGTGAAATGTGTGCGTCTCCGGCCGCCACCGATCGATCAAACCAGTAAGAAGTGCCCGATCGAGGCCTGGCATCGGCGTGGTCATGCCCCCTACCATCGTAGCTCTGGCCCATGAGAAGCGCGAAGGGTAGTAGACCTGCACGGCGAGTGGAATATGGAACCGCCATCCAACCTCGGTATTTTGTGCAACGGCCAGGCGGAGACGAGCGGGCAACTGAAATGTGCACGCAATTAAGGTTAGAGGCATCGCAAATATTGCACCACATGTAACATACAATTGTGTCGCACCTCATGTCCTGAACAAATCGCCTCGCGCGGTGTTTCGCATCAACCAACTCACCGAGTAGCTCACGGAAGTGCAATGCCCGCCATAGCCTGCAATGTCAACGCCGGTAATAGGAATACACGCCGAGTGCATAGCGCTACGTACCAAATATGAAGGAAGGGACGACTACAAAGTACACAATTAGAAAGTACACATTCACGAGTACATAATACGAAGTACGCACTACTTAGTACACAATGTCAAATTATGCATCGCTAATTAAGTCTGCGTGGATTGGGGCACCTCCTGCGGTCGTGTCCAGGTTGTTTGCATAATGAGCACTTTCGCAATCCATCTACCGCATCACCGCATCCATGTCACCTTGCATTCTCGTGCTCCTTGGCCTTCCTGGCTCTGTGCGTCTACTCACGGGTGCGGTTTCAGGTGGGGCCCTCGAAGAGCTTGTAGTTCGCTCCAAGCGTGAACGAACTCATCTTTGGACGCCAAGTGCTCTTCAAAGCATGCACGGTGTAGTATGGTGAGATGAATCGTGATGCATCGTTCCCACCCATGTCGCGACATGCGGCCAACACATGGGAGCACGGGATGTGATGCGGCCCGGCTTGTTGCACGCGTGCAGTAGCCTCCTCCGCCCCAATTGGCACTGCGCACGGTGTCCCCGCGAGATACCCAGTTGGTATTTGCGCTTGCACATCACCTCGAATTTATTCGTGCCTGGAGTCATAAATCCTAGTGCGGTGGAAGTGTGCCTTTTGTCTTCTCGATTGGAGGATCTTCTCCACTCTTGGTGCGTCACGTAGTGACATACGCCTCGGCGCGTTCAGCGATCACGGAAGTAATCACCGCCCGGTAAAGGTGAGCTCAACGATTGAACACAGCGGAAGGCCGCGAACACCCTTCAATGCGTTGTTGAAAGCCTCCGCTATATTCGTGGTCATGACGTTGTACCTAAAATGGTTTATGTTAGCTTCAACGAGAATTCACGTAAACACCGCGGTAATTACCATGAACTACTGGTTTGTCCGTACCTCGCTCCGTTAGGTAATCGTGGAGTAGCGCCCACCGCTCGGTGGCTTCCCGCAATCCATCGGCTGAAGGTGGGCGCGTCACGACTAACCAAAGTCCGGCTGCCACCACTTGAGAGCGTAGTTGTTGTTCCTGTGATTGGGCGTCTTCCATCATCTTCCGTGTGGTGTCGTTCACCGCGTCCATATCGTGTTGAACTTGTGAGGTTGGTTTTGAAGGCACATGGCTTTGAACCTCTTCACCATCGCCTTGTTCTTGTAGCTTGAATACAAGTTCGCACCTAGGTGTCGCATGCACCATCTTCTCTCCACATCTGGCCAGTTCACCGAGGAGCTTGTGCTGTCATGCATGACATCCAACGCGTGGAGAAGGCCTTTGTTGCGGTCGGACACAACGCAAACGCGCTCCCTCGTACCCACGACCGGCTCTTAAGCGGTGCCAGAACCACGACCAACTATCGTTGTTCTCACTCTCCACGAGCGAACGCCAATGGGATGATCTGGTTATTTGCATCTGCGGCGAGTGCGATTAGCGGCGTCCACGGAACTTCCCACTCAGGAATGTACCGTCGGCGCCAAATAAGCTGGTCTGCAGTACCTAAAAGCTTCGATGCATTGTCCAAACGACCGAGAATAGCCTGACGAGGTACCGCTCGTCCGGGCTCAAAGACCCGTCCTCCATCCTTACATGCTCATCCCCCAGTGTGAACTGAGTGCCTGGGTTTGTCATGGCTATCTTCTGTAATAATCTAGGAGCAAAGTTGAAGGACTCCTCGAAGCCCCCAAAAGCATCTTCAATGCCTTCTGTTTTGCTCTCGCCAGTCGTGCTATACGTGATCACCATCCCGTGTTTTGTTTGCATCTCCTCCATAATTACACGGGGTCATCGCGATGTTGGTTCCAACGATGTTCACTATGTTCTCGCTACGTGCCAAGCGTTCATTAAATCGCTCATGTTCCTTATGGATTCCTCGGTGCATGTATGAGGAATATATACACGAACCTTGAAGTAATCCTGGTGCTTTGGTTGCTGAACTCGTACAAAGAAGGGACAATGGGGGTACTTTTGCACTTAACCTCGTGACACGGTGCGATCCGACCGATTACGAGTGTGCTCCGCCTTGTCATGACGGCGTGCGTGCTTAGGAAGTGAATTGCCTCACTGCTTGTTATGGAAACGTTGCTCAACTCGAATGTCATTATGGGTGTGCGCCCGGTGACGTGTTCAGTAATCCACAAGGGTACAATCCAGCCAGACCAATGGCTCGAAAGTATTGTATAGCGAGTCTTTGGGTCATCATCGTCTGCCGCTCCTTCATCCCGCTACCGCCACCTTCACCAACCTCCGCCGCATCAACTTGTTCTTCGCCATCGTCGCCGCTCCTACATCCCCGCTTAACGCCACCTTCACCAACCTCCGCCGCATCAACTTGTTCTTCGCCATGCCCCGAGGTCCACCCCTCCACGCTTGGTGGATCTGTGGTGGGTCCTGTGGCCCATGTGACAAATCATGGTCTCGCTTGAAGTAGACCCGAACTCCTGATTGGTGTCGTGCAAATACCTCTACATACACTCCTAACTCGAAATTCTCTTCGTTCGCTTGCGGGCATACAAATCCCACGAACTATTATTTCTCACCGAAGAGTGTGTACACAACCATAGGGCTGTTTGGAGCGTATCGTGGGCGAACCCTTCTAGAGCGAACCCTGTGAGTATCACGGTTCACACGTAGAACGGCAACAACATGTGATTTTAGCTGGCCCAATCCACTCGGGATGGCTATTGTCTTTGTCTACGTGCATGCGATTGTCCATGGTCACCACTCTACCGTGCAAAAGCAGAGGGCCGTTCTCCATGATATATATTCAAAAATGTGTCCATCTCGTTGCACAAATATTAAACCTTTTAGTCATTACAATTTTTATCCAGGCAATTTTAATCAAATTTGCACCAAATTTACCGCACTTGATTCATCGATTCTACATGTCTCGCACAGCCTAACATTGTTACTTCCCGATACTCTTTCAAATTAGATGTTTTTCTTGTTTTTCTCTTTTCTTTTCTCTTCTTTCTTTCCTCTTGTTCTTTCTCATGAATTACGGCATTACGGTGTACTTTAAGTGCGTCATGGTTCCCGATATGAGCTACCGTATAAATGCTAATTGGTGCACCCTAAGTTTTTTTACGAATTCATGCTCTTTACAGCCTACTAGGAATAACAAAAGTGGCTTCATAATTTTCAATGGTGAACTAATCGCGTTAACGTTATACCAGATTGATTATGTCTTACGCGTAACACCTAATTAATTACGAACTACTCAAATTATCTACAAATTCAAATCCCTTTTTCCAACTCGCTTATCATATTATTCTAGGATTTATAAATTTTACCTTCACATTTTTAAGCTAATTGGTGCACCCTAAGTTCTTTTACGAATTCATGTTCTTTACTGCCGACTAGGAATAACAAAGGTGGCGTCATAATTTCGAATGGTGAAATAATCATGTTATACCAGATTGATAATTTCTTACGCTTAACACCTAATTAATTACAAACTACAAAGATTATGTACAAATTCAAATTCAGTTGACAATAAAACTTAGGGGTATTGCGAAGATATTTTTGTAGCAAAGAAAGGTGTAAATAAAATATTTTCCCAGAATATGGTACTTCATATATCGTAGCGCAAGTCTGCAGTATTCGTGCGAAAAATTACATTTAAACGTGATATTTTACTGGCTGAATAAAATGCTTAAAAGATAAAGTTGACAAAAAAACTTAGTGTTATTGCGGCAGCATAATTTTGTAGCAAAGGAAGGTGTAAATAAAATATTTTCCCAGAATATGGTACTCCATATATCAAAGAGCAAATCTGCAGTATTCGTGGCAAAAATTACATTTAAACGTGATATTTTACGAGTGAAAAGGCTTAAAAGTTAACGTTGACAATAAAACTTAGGGGTATTGCGGCAGCATATTTTTGTAGCAAAGAAAGGTGTAAATAAAATATTTTCCCAGAATATGGTACTCCATATATCGAAGAGCAAATCTGCATTATTCGTGCCAAAAATTACATTTAAACGTGATATTTTACGGGCTGCCGAAAAGGCTTAAAAGTTAACGTTGACAATAAAACTTAGGGGTATTGCGGCAGCATATTTTTGTAGCAAAGCAAGGTGTAAATAAAATATTTTTGCAGAATATGGTACTCCATATATCGAAGAGCAAATCTGCAGTATTCGTGCCAAAAATTACATTTAAACGTGATATTTTACGGGCTGCCGAAAAGGCTTAAAAGTTAACGTTGACAATAAAACTTAGGGTTATTGCGGCAGCATATTTTTGTAGCAAAGCAAGGTGTAAACAAAATATTTTTCCAGAATATGGTACTCCATATATCGAAGAGCAAATCTGCGATATTCGTGCCAAAAATTACATTTAAACGTGATATTTTACGGTCAGAAAAGGCTAAAAGTTAACGTTGACAATAAAACTTAGGGGTATTGCGGCAGATATTTTTGTAGCAAAGCAAGGTGTAAACAAAATATTTTTCCAGAATATGGTACTCCATATATCGAAGAGCAAATCTGCATTATTCGTGCCAAAAATTACATTTAAACGTGATATTTTACGGGCTGCCGAAAAGGCTTAAAATTTAACGTTGACAATAAAACTTAGGGGTATTGCGGCATATTTTTGTAGCAAAGCAAGGTGTAAACAAAATATTTTTGCAGAATATGGTACTCCATATATCGAAGAGCAAATCTGCGATATTCGTGCCAAAAATTACATTTAAACGTGATATTTTACGTGCTGCCGAAAAGGCTTAAAAGTTAACGTTGACAATAAAACTTAGGGGTATTGCGGCAGCATATTTTTGTAGCAAAGCAAGGTGTAAACAAAATATTTTTCCAGAATATGGTACTCCATATATCGAAGAGCAAATCTGCATTATTCGTGCCAAAAATTACATTTAAACGTGATATTTTACGTGCTGCCGAAAAGGCTTAAAAGTTAACGTTGACAATAAAACTTAGGGGTATTGCGGCAGCATATTTTTGTATCAAAGTAAGGTGTAAATAAAATATTTTCCCAGAATATGGTACTCCATATATCGAAGAGCAAATCTGCAGTATTCGTGCGAAAAATTACATTTAAACGTGATATTTTACGAGCCGAAAAGGCTTAAAAGTTAACGTTGACAATAAAACTTAGGGGTATTATGGCGACATATTACGGCATTACGATATACTTTAAGCGTGTCATGGCTCCCGATATGACCTACCTAACAAAAGCTAATTGGTACACCGTAAGTTTTTTACGAATACATGTTATTTACTTCCTCACGAGAATAACAAAAGTGGCTTCATAATTTTTAATGGTTAAATAATCGGGTTATAGCACATTAATTATTTCTTACGTTTAACAACTAATAAATTACAAACTACTACAATTATCTACAAATTCATATTCCTTTTCCCACATCGCTTAATCATATTATTATAGGATTTACAAATTTTTCCTTCACATTTTAAAGGTTTCACTCGATTTTATATAGTCGCGCTTTATTAAATTGATTCACCACCTACGATCAATATTTTAGCCCATTTTAATTATCCTGACCGATTCTCCAAGTCTGACACAGCCTACATAATCTAAGTAAAATAATGGGAACAACATGATCGAAGGAGGTGCTTACCTTGCTCTGATGCAGGCAACGGAGTCGAGGTCAACTACCGGTGTCTACAGCGGTATCTACACAAAGCAAAAAACATCAGTAAGAAGCGAAGGATGTAATAAGGCAAAATAACTTACCAAGGTTCAACGGTTCGGCGCACCAATTTTTAAGTCATATTAAGCAACTACATTTGGTTCGACTTATTAAGTTGAGAAAGGAGGTCAACTCCTTTCGGGTCCAAGTAGTGATTACGTCCAAAAATAAAAACAGTCCTTCGCTTCTGCGAATAACTTACCAAGGTCCAGAAGTTCGGCGCACCAATTTTTTAGTCGGATTAAGCAGCTACGTTCGTTCGAGTTATTGTGTTCAGAAAGGGGGTCAACTCCTTTCGGGTCCAAGTGGTGATTACGTCCAAAAATAATGCGATATTTAGATCAGATTAAGCAGCTACGGTGCTTCGAGTTGTTAAGTTGGGAAAGGAGGTCAACTCCTTTCGAGTCCAAGTGGTGATTACGTCCAAAAAAAACGGTCCTTCGCTATCGCGCTTTATTAAATTGATTGATCGGCTGCGCTCCGCATTATTAACCCATTAAAATTATCCTGACCGGTTCTACAAGTCTCACACAGCCTAAAATAATGGGAACAACATGATCGAAGGAGGTGCTTACCTTGCTCGGAGTTTTCTGCAATGGAGTCGAGGTCAACGAGTGCGGTCTCTACAACATCGGTATCTACACAAAGCAAAAACTTCAGTGAGAAGCAAAATAAGTATTAAGGCAAAATAACTTACCAAGGTCCAGAAGTTCGGTGCACCAATTTTTAAGTCATATTAAGCAGCTACGTTGGTTCGATTTATTATGTTCAGAAAGGAGGTTAACTCCTTTCGGGTCCAAGTGGTGATTACGTCCAAAAATACAAACAGCCCTTCGCTCGAAGCAAATAATCGTCCGAAATAAAAACAGTCCTTAAATGCGAAATAAATACAGCTCTTCGCTCAAGCGAATAATCGTCCGAAATTAAAATAGTCCTATGGTCATCAGAGGGTCCAAGCCTCCGAGATAGTTCAACGTTCCAGTGCAAGCTTGCCAGAGGGTCCTGACCTCCAGAAACACTCATAGTCCCAAAACAAGGTTGTTATTTTATGCGATAAGAGTTAATTTCACTTTTTATTCCATTCAAATATTCTTACAGACTTAGAATATTTAGGTCTTAGGATTAATTCATAAATTCTTGGGTTAAAGAAACGTAAATCGAGAAATTTAAAATAGCATCACTTCTAACATAATTGTAAATTAATTAATGCACAAATATTAATCCTTTCGATCTTTACAAATTTATTCATATGATTTTTAATCATTGGTGATCAAAATTACCATAACAGTTTATCACCATTTTAATTATGGTCCAAGAACACAAACCGACAAATGAAAGCGAGAAATTTTGTCATTTCTGCAGCTTAAATTATCATTTCTGCAATGAATCCACCTACTATTACAGTCATTTTATGTACTCCGAGTTATTCGAATTATGTACTAAACGCAAACAAATTTCACAGTCATTCGAATAATCTACTCAATATAATGTAATTTCATCTTCTACTCATTTACCATTATTATTTCTACTGACCATGCATAGTTACTTGCACTGAATAACTAGGCTTAATATATCATGTCATAAGCTACTGCAAAAATTTTAAAGTACAGCATTAATTATGCAAAGCAGTAAACTTGACTAATGTGCACCTTTATTTCTCTGACTTCGGTGGTCTCAGTACCGTGATTTCCTCTGCAGAAACAAAACATAAACCAATTATTAGTTAAGCTATGAATACACTACTTCACTTTCACAGGTAAAGCGATAACATAACCACATGATAGTTAAGCTATGAATACACTAGTATCGTATGCTGCTCAAATAGCCGCGTCCCGTGAGCGTAGTTGGAGTAGCTACAATGGAACTACACTCGCCGCTCTGGTCGAACTTCACGGAACTTCACTCACGCCGAACTTCACTCACTTGCTCGCTCGGTCGAACTTCACACTGGATGACTCTCTGCGTTTATGCGTTCTCTCCTTGCTCCCTCCTTCCTTTCTTATAGCCATAACCGGCTGGCAAATGCATGTGCGCCGAACAATGGCTAAGGAAAAGCAGGAGGCAGCATCTTCAATCTCTATAATCACGGAAGCATGCAGCCACGCCGAAAGAAAATGTCAAATCGAGCTAAAGCAGCTCCCTCGGCCGAATGCGAAGGCAAAGCCGGCCACCTCGTCGACCGAGCCCTTGGCCGGTAGCCCGTTCACCAGTGAAGCTCTTGGCCGGTACCCCATCCACCATCCATTCCTTGGCCGGTACCCCATCCACCGTTCATTTCCTTGGCCGGTAGCCCATCCACCGTCCATTCCTTGGCCGGTTTGTGGGTTCCCATTGATGCATCACCGGTTTGTGGGTTCCCATAGATGACCGATTTTTTTGTAAATACGGCAGAATGTTGTACCGTTTCGTAAATTCGCGGTTACTGTTGTATCAAATACGATTTTTTCCAACACACACCTGCTTATTTGAGGATTCTAACATGGGACCTATGACATGAGCCCTCCGTCCGCTTCATGCACCAACTGAGCTAAGGTTAGTTAGTGAGTTTATTGTAAAAATTTTACATGTATGCCGCACCAAATCCAGTCCAACAGCAGTCAAAACCGGTCTAAAAATTATGAATTTCAGTCAAAATACCCAAAATTTTGCCGAAATTACTGTAGCAATTTGATTTTTTTTCTCAAACTTTTTAATTCCGTCGTGATTCTAAATCTTGAAGGGGCCGAATTCCAAGATTTCGCCGAAATTTTAAACCGTGGTCTCGTGCCTGACCATGATTATCATGGTATATAATGATGTTGTCAACAAGGAAAATCTTCATCCATTGTCTAGGGAAACCAGCAGTCTATCAGGATTCAGGAGTAACCTTCATCTTCCCATCGATGTGTAGCTAGCAATACTGAGAGCGTTCATGAAGTGTTTTCGTCTCTTGTATTGTGCACGGGAGCTTGACGAAGAATTTAAAAAAAAAAATCATCTCCTCCTGCGGTAAGAACCAAGGGTTGCTTACAGTTTAAATATCACAAATTGTCACAATCACAATGATCAAATACTACCTCCCTAACCTTTGAAATTTGTCGACAACGTCAACGTCCTAGCACCACGCAGAACATCGCCTGTTTTTCTTTCTACCATGTGCAAATGTTTTCTGAATTTGCCTAGCTGAATGTTAGATAGTCACACTAGGCTGAGTCGCGCGCGATGCCGCCCCGTGCGAAAAAATATGGTCTTTTTTTTTTTTTTTTTGAAAAAACGTAATTTCAGTTTTTTCGGAGATATTTTTTTTTAAAATTAGTTGGCTAGGTGCCGTCGGCGACTTTGTGTGACTATGTGGTTCTTTGTTTTAAAAAACCCGTTGAAGAACCTGTTCGTGTTTTTTTTTAATTGGCTTAACAGTAGCTGACGAGTTTTTTTAAAAAAAATTGGCTCGCTATTAGCCATCGTTGAATTTTCGTAACCAAATCTGGTCTGATATTTTTGGAATCCTTTTTGAGAAAAAGGGTGGAAAGGTCTATCTGTAATTTCGATTTACCGATGGAGAACCCCTTTGCGAATATGCCTAACCAAGGGTCTTTTTTGCAAAATAACCTATGGAAGGCTCGCTACGAGCCGTCGTCAAATTTGTATAACCAATCTGGTCCTTTCTTTGTTTTGGAATCCTTTTTGGGGGGAAACGATGGAAGGGCTTATCTGTAATTTTGGTTTACCGGTGGACCCCTTCATGAATACGCCAAACAATGAGGTTTTTTTTTTTGCAAAATAACAGGTGGATGGATTTGAACATGATTTTGAATTTTCCGGAGGGCCTAACCTCGATGGCGTTGACATGGCTGGCCTGAGGGAGTGGCAATGCTAGGCGGCATTAGTATAAGTACTAGATCGATTCGAGCGCAATGCCGTGTCGTGTGGAAAATTTTGGTTTGACGTTTTTTTCTTCCAAAAACATAATTTTGGTTTTTTTGATGGTGTTTTTTTTTTGAAAAAAATTGTCTGGTTAGGAGCCGTCGTCAAATTTGCATAATTTTAATTTTTTTGTGGTGTTTTTTAAAAAATATTTGGCTAAGAGTCGTCGTTGAATTTGCGTAATCACGGTGTTCTTTGTTTAAAATAACGGAACCACTAGTCTTTTTTTGCAACAAAAAAAAACGGTAAAAGGACCTATTGGTAGAATTGGTTTACCGGTGGACCCCCTTCGTGAATATCTTGAAACACGGGGCCTTTTTGAAAAAAATCTAAATATAATTTTAAAATTTACAGAGGACCATGTTGCAAAAAAAAAAATTTGCCACGTGGGCTCTCTTGTTGGCCTAGATTGAGAAAGCGACGGAGCCTGGTCAAGCCTACTCCCATCTTCCTCGTCGCTGGGCCGAACCCAGCGAAACTGACCGGCCCGGCCGTGAAAAACAGAACCGTACGCACGCTGCAAGGCGAACAGCGAGCCAGTCTGTTGGATGGATGCACATGCACCACTCCAGAAAGGTGGCCCCCCCCGGGGTCCTGGTGCGGTGTTTAGGCATTCCTGAAGCAAACATGGTCCCGTGCAAACCACTGAACAGGCGCCTGATTTGATACGTAGTTGCGCTGCCAAGGCTCGCAAACAACCTGCCGTTTGTCTTCATACGAAGGCTCGATGCACGGTGGCACAGAGATTTTCCTTTTCCAAGCATGGCCCGCGGCACACTGTTGTACAATATCATGATTGCTCTCTCACTCGTCAATGGCGAATCACGCTGTCCTTTCTTGATAGTAAAAAGAGAAACCGGCCAGGCCAGAATGAAGCATCTGCTTTTTCAAACGTCCGTCCAGATGCGGCGGGCATCGTCATCTTTCGTTGTTCCCATCTTGTCGTCTCACCCATCCCTGCTGTGCAGAACGGAGGAGTGTGGTCGATCGAGCGAACGAACGGTTTAGATCGTCTAAATCTATTTGCTGCGATATTTACTATAGTACTTCAGATTAATCTAAATCATCGTTTTTTTTATTCAATGACTCGCGCGCGACTATTTTAAGTTCGGGTCGTGCAAAACATGGTGCCTGCCAGGTGGCTACATCTCCAGCCTTGTCCTAACTCCTACAAGTCCTGATTACTCGGCAAAAACGTCACGTCAAGCGGCGTTGTATACAAAAATCTTTCTGGCCGACCAGACACGTTGGCTCGAGCTCCTGTCCCGCGGATGTCGCCATGTCGGCTGAGAGTACTGAAAGGAGGGAGGGACACCCCAGTGCCGAACTAAGGTAACCATGTTGGACTCAAACTGCAGCTCCTATGGATGGATGGATAATTAAATTCTCATCTCATCTGAACCCCGTACTGAAGATTTTTCTCTGGGACCATCTTAAAACTCGCAGTCCACGTGTAACGTGGCCATCAGATTCCTCCTGCAAATCAACAAACAAAAACCCTAAAAAAAGGGTTTTGATAAGTTTCATCCTGATGTTTTCTTTAGCAACCATCATCCAAATTCTTAGCCATTGGATTTGCTTTCAGATCGATGCATACCCCCCGAATTCGAGGTGGGTTGATCCTACGGATGTGTTTTTTGATCGTACGGTTCAAAGTTTGGATGATTTTTAGAACAAAAACATCCGGATGATACCTATACACTCCCAACAAAAAAACACTCATTAAAGCCTTGTTTAGAAGAATCATTCCTGACGGATCATATGAATCGGCCGAGATTTTAGACAAAGTATTCGTTTGCTTGGGGACGGAACTTCGGAGTTTCAAGATGACACACTGCTTGGCCGATCCTGCATTTCGCCCGTACTCAGGATTCCTGCCCAGATCCAGATGCTGATTCTTATTAAGAACATGGTGGAAAAAACTGACCAAGTGTATACTCCTACCAGTCGGCCTCAACCGGCGGATCACAAGCTATGAAGCTGCTAGTGCCACTCTTGTTTAGAAGGAGTCTCGTCCAAATAAGTGCCTTGAGGCAGTCAGCGGGTCAAAGGCGCGTGATTGCGTTTTTTTTTTTCTTTTCTTGAAACAATCTACATATCAATGAGAGATTTATAGTTTGTGAATGTTCCTTCGAGAGAAGAATAGTCTGCACCACTTATCTTAAGGCGCGATGATCTGACGGGGTCCGATTTCTCCCGCATGCACGAGGACACGCACAACGAGTCAAAACAAGAGTATAGAACTCGCATGGCACAAACCACCATACACTTCAATAGGTGTACCTCTAAAAGACACTTCTCCCATCTTAAAATAGTTATCATCTTGGATGTTGACGCGATTTTTAAAGTACAGTTTTGATCACTATTTATTATAATATATTTATAAAAAAAAATAATATTATGAAAGTATTTTTCGAGACAAATCTACACATATAATTTTCGTGTATGCAATTTAAATATTTTAAAAGATATTGACAGTCAAAGTTTCGAAAGTTTGACTGGAGGGAATACTTAAAATTTTTTTCGACAACAGGCATTGCCCTGCTTTATTAGACACTCTTAATGCATATACAACAAATCCGTAGGTATTGCTCTCTATTTTTTTATTTAAAAATGACTATAAATATAACCTCTCATTACATAATATATAAAAGTGGGCATAGACAATAAATATCTTCTCTTCTCATCCCCGTCTCTCCCTCACATAACTCTCCACTCCACCACTATCGCTCCCAACCCATAGCCATATTCGCTCTCTTGTCTCTTGGCAGCCATTGCCGACTACTCTCTCACCATCAACCACCACCATCCGTCCATCCCACCCTCTCTATCCCCACCGGCCACCTCTAACCCACCTCCCATCTACCCGCTGGCCACTGTCCTATCTCCCTTCTCCCCTCCTATGCCTCCGCCCTATCTCCCATCTTGTTTGACGCTGTTGTCCTAACTTCACCCTCCTTTTCCAACCGCCGACCCATCTCATGTCTCCTTATCAGTGTAGCTG
Source organism: Rhipidocladum racemiflorum (assembly GCA_036346355.1). NCBI lineage: Eukaryota > Viridiplantae > Streptophyta > Magnoliopsida > Poales > Poaceae > Rhipidocladum > Rhipidocladum racemiflorum. The sequence goes on from CM070581.1 coordinate 5,183,873, forward strand.
CTCCATCTCCCCTCTGACATTGTCGCCCTATCTCCTCTCCCCCCTCTGAGACAGATCTATTGCGACACCGATACGGTGAGCATGGTGGTGGTGTGATGGCGAGATCGCGGGCGATGCAATGAACTGGCCGTTAGCGCGCGACACAACGCGATAGCGAGAGCGCGGCCCATCGGTAGTGCGGTGGTAAGACCGCGGGCGATGCATCGGCTCGATGAGAACACGGTCGCCTAGCGCATGGAGGTAGCGAGAGTGTGAGCGTTGCAGTGGCCCATCACGGCAATGTGTACGAAAGCACGGTGGCCCAACACGATGCGTGCAACTATCTCGGTGAGGTGGCGTGGCCATCCCAATGCCCAAGGCATGGCCCCGCAAAAGCAAGTTTTAGATACAACTTCCTCTCCCGATGCAGTGTTTTGTATGTTAGTATCTCAATCCTTGCAAGAGATGTATCTCATAAAAGATATAGCTTTCTTCTCTCTTTTTGAACTCTTGTCCACATCATGTTCTATCATACATGGATAGCCTTAGATACGGTACAAGTGTACAACGTGGAGCACTGAGAGTGCCCTCAAAACAAAATAGGATCGCATGGGGGCGGAATAAGGGACACCAGTAGTACCCGAGTATCATCCCATTTTTTTTACACGACGTTGCTTACCTTTTTATGGTATTTGAGACGTGACTCTGCATTAACATATACCCGTAATTTTATAATATTACGAAAATATTTTTACTGACAGTAGTAATACAGTTAATTTACAGTATAATTATAAATGCACTAGTTAAAGTTCAACGGTACGGAGTTTATGCGCCAACTAATTAATAGAAAAGAACAGAGGGAGCAGCACTCACTTTATTTAACCCAGAATAACAATAAATAAAAAAACTCAGCGCCCTACCAATCAGCCGCAACCGGCCGATCACGAGTGCGTTCTTGTTTAAAAACGCAGAAGAAAGCCACTTTGGAGCCGTCAGCCGGCCGGTCAAAGGCAGCAATCCACGGAGGAGCACCAGCGAGCGCGCGCGGCAATCAGCATGATGGCGCGCGTGACACAACTTTTCCGCCTTTAGCCTACTTGAACAGTAGGAAACCGAATGGATCCCGGTCCAAATTAACAGCGGAATTAATCATGGTTTCGGCTGCGCGCCGGACCGGACCCCGCGCGCGTCGCTGTCCAAGCTCGTGCGCGCAACGCCGGGAACATCCCCCCGTCGCTGCCGAAATCCGGGCGCCGGATAAGGGTCGCCACCCGACGGCCGCCGGGTCAGCTGCTGATTCCGAGGAGTCGTACGTATTGTCCCTCTAGCTCGGTAAAGCGGTCACTTAATTTTCTGATCAATTTTCTTTTTCTTTTACTTTCAAAAAAAATATGATCTTGTTTCGAATGAATTCGTAAAAGCATTGTTCTCTTCGAACGCAAAAGACGTGGCAGATGATAAATCATACCGCGGTGTGAGCCATGGCAAGGTTCTTACCGAGGTAGCATTGCTCAGCAGGAAATGTGTCATTAAGGATTCACTTCAATTAATTAATCACTTAATTATTGTCTTTGTTTAATTAGATCGCTTAATTAGTACTGCCGAGGTGGCACTGCTCGGTAGGTTGCTCCTTCTGAGCTCTGTTTCACGGTACCTCTTGTTACGGTACGAAAGCACGGTAGGTGATACGTATCGTCTGTCGACGTTTTCACAATCGAGAAGAAGGCTGTTCTTGTAATTACGTTTGGAAGGAAGCCAGGTTTGAAAAAAAGAAGTTCATGAGACGACTAGGGAAACGCTGGCTTCTGATTAGGTTAGGCCCGGAGAACGGGCTTCTGCTGATGATGCACGCTCGGAAGCGTCTTGACGCACACGGCTGGTTGCAGTTGAGATGGCCAACAAGGACTTGGCTGCTTAAGCTTGGCTTGGGTTTTATCTGGATTGGATCGGGGCACAGAAAGGACAGACGTACACAAGCCTACGTGTCCAACCGCCGTAGAGGATTTCGCCGCCTATCCTCACGTGAGTTGCGACTGTCGTTCAGATTGTGTCAGTCCAACTAGTAACTCACCTGGCTGCTGTAGCAAAAGGTTGGTTGTCTAACTGAAGCCCTGTGCCGTAGCCTCGCAGGTGCATGTGTGAAGTTTGTAGTTATACAAGTGTACGTTCTAAGGGCATGTGCTCTAACCAAGTAGGCAAGTAACCAACCAGAGCTGGTTGTGGGCTAACTTAGATAAGTAGGTCAACCTTCCCTGACTTTCCAGCCAAGTAAGATAAGGCCGCTTGCTTAAGAATCCAATCACACTCAAGCCTGGCCGGCCATATCTCCAGTAGCTTCCCAGAAAGTCCAAAGCCAGAAGAGAGGCGTTCACCAATCGAGTTAGCTTGCTCCCAAAACGAGTGCTAAGAAGAGAAAGGGATAGGAGGGAGCACAAACCGCTATACCGAACCTCCCCCAATGGCGGCAGCAGCAATGGTCCATACATTTGGATATTGCCTGCAGGCTGCAGCTCGTTAATTACTCGTTATATCTATCTATCTATCTATCGGCTATTCAGCTGGGTCGCTGGGTGCATAAGAACCATGGCACGCTCACGGTATACGGTCCACGTTTCCTGGAGGCAGTTGAGAACGTCCAAATGTGCCCCCGAATCTGGCACTGTGTCCTGCAGATACCAGGGAGGCAGAGCAGGATGAACCACGTACGGCACAGCAATCCGCTCGCAGGCTCCTCCTTTTGTTGAATGGGTTCCCGTACGCAGCAATCACACCTTTGCCTCTAAAACCTGGATTATGTGAGGTCTACGCGTTTCATTTGTGCAAACTAAGCTGATATGGTAACACGATCAAGTGATGCCAGTTGAGAGGTGGGGTCTTTTTGTTATTGACTGTTTGTGTTCGCTACACGATTTGTGGCCAGTCGGTTTTTATGTTTACCGATATGTATGATTATATATTGGTGTAGTTGTGTAAGTCGAAACAAAGGTTATACTGTTTCAAAAAATTAAATAGAAAGATTTTTTTTTTAAGATGTATTCAGTAGATACCAAAACTTATATCGACTGGTTGATAATAAAAAATCTCTTAGACGGGGATGGCCGTCGGAGGGAGGTCCAACGAGCCCGCCGCTCGCGTCAACACTTTCAAAACCGTCGCCATCCTCGCTTTCCCTCCACGGTTCGCTCACCTTCCTCCTCCAAACTCCCGCGAGCCCTCCCACGGCCATCGCGCCTCCTCTTATCCTCTCCAATCCTGCGCCCCCATATAAGTAGCAGCGCGTGCGCCATTACGTTAATCCCATCTCCAGCACACGCACTTAGTTATATCACGCCTAGAATCTTGCAAGAACAGGGAGAGGTAGATAACAAGAACTGCGGGGCTGCTGTTTGCATAAGGGAGAGGGGATTCTTGGGAGAAAGGAGGGTGTTTGGTTGATGGCGGTGACGGCGACGACGGTCGCGGCGGCGACGACGATGTTGGCGGCGGCGGCAGCCATCTTCCTCTCCTTCGTGCTCTGTTTTTATATATTCCTCTGCGCTAAGACGTATAGGGGCGGGGCGCCGCCGGCGGGGGGCGGCGTGGCCGCGCGCCTGCGTTTCTTGTTTGGCGGTGGAGGAGGAGGCGGAGGAGATGGGGCCGCCGCGTGGTGCTACGAGGGGGGCCTGGACGAGGCGTCCATGGCGGCGCTTCCGCGCAGGGAGGTGGGCAAGGGGGAGGCTCTGGACTGCGCGGTCTGCATCACGGAGCTCGCGGCGGGGGAGACGGCGCGCGTGCTGCCGCGGTGCGGCCACGGGTTCCACGTGGACTGCGTCGACATGTGGCTCCGGTCGCACTCCACCTGCCCGCTCTGCCGCTGCCCGGCCGTCGACCAACCGCCCGTGCCTCCCGCGCCGGTCGCCGTGCAGGCGCTGGAGGCCGACCCGGAGTCCCCCAACTTCCCCACCAACGTGCTTTTCTTCGGCTCTCAGGACGAGGTGAGCACCGGGGGCGCGCAAGCGCAACAGCCGTCGCCCGCCATGACGACACCTCCATCGCAAGCGCCGGCCGCGGGAGTAACGGCCGTCGTGGAGGCGGCGAGGGCACGCGGACTGCGGCGTCTGCTTGGGTGTGGCGGCGCATCGCCTCCCCCACCGCCGCAGCAGCATCGGCAGGATTACGTCGACTGTGACATAGAGATGGCCATGGGGCTCGCCGGCGGCGAGAGTAGCGCGTCGCAGCCGGGTTCTTGAGGCTGTGGCATGTCTTTTTTTTCCCCAACTTTTTGTGCTGTTTCTCTGTGTGCCATCACCACAAGTTTTGCCAGTGTCTCTTGTTCACCGCGTTTGTATTTTACTATAGAGATAAGAAAAACTGTACAGATTCTTACAGATGTTTGAACTTTGATGTACTGATGTACATGCCCTATGTGGATAGAAAAAGAACATGGATTGGCGAGAGACGGGGGGAAAGCTTCAAGTTTGGATAAATTTTGTTGTTTTTACCTGCAATTGTCTTTGCAAGCAGTCAGTCAATTCAGCAGTAGCTCTAGGTATCAACAAGACAAAATTCAGTTATCTCCGCCGTTATTCAGTTACTTTTATTCTCAGTTGCTGGGTACCTGTAACTGTAAGTAGTGTAGTACAGTAGTAGTAGTACTGGTCACACCAGTATATTCACCTTGCCAAACTTCTTGTCTTGGTCTTCTCTATTATTTGACCGCTGGTTGCCCAATGTCAAAATTGTATCATCTTTCTCTCAAAATGCAACATCTGTCAAGAGCTACGAACCTCATTATCTGTACACGCCAAACTTGCAGATTTGACAAGAGATAAGCTGAGAAGAACATGTGTGCATCTTGTTCTCTAACTCCAAAAGTACACCGTTACTAATTTCGAAAAAGAAAGTACACCGTTACCAACCACCATAGCCACCTGATGCACTAACATTCGTTCCATTCTTTCCTACTGAAGCGACTAATCAGTCTGAACAACCACTCGGAAAATTCCAACTAGCCTCGTATAATCGAGCCAGGATTTTCATGCATAATTGTATCTTTTTTGCCTTTTAGTTGCCTCAATTTTGCTGGCCAAAGCATATGAGTTGACCTGAAAAGATAGTTGAGTTAGCAGCAAGCATGGTTGTGCCTTTTAGTTGGCCAAACAAGCAGCAGCAGCAACAGCAGCAACATCAACAAATTGGAGATGGTTGAGCTAATCGCTTGCAAATTTTGTTATAGGATACTACCACCCGATTCTTTTCTTTTGAAAAAAAAAAAACACTATGTGACGCTACATGGTGTAAGAAGAAAATTTTGGTTTGCTCGAGTGACATCAGCAGCATGGCACCAATTGTCGGAAAGATATCAGACGTGTCGTGCTCACTGTTCGCCGTCAAACCAAAAGGACGAGTACACATACATCGGTATCGATAATAAAATCAGTTTAAAAAAGTATCGATAATAAAAAGTTTTTGTGTCCAAATACATGTACATCATCCACAACTTTCTTTCTTTCTTTCTTTTTTTCTTTTTGCTCGGTTTGTTCATCTAGTGATGGGTTCTTTTGCAGGTATATCATGTCCACAAGATTCTTTACTCTTCTTGATGTCGGACTTGATGCAAACAAATGATCTGTTGCCCTTGCTTACCAATCTTGTTAACACCTTGCTTGATGAGCTTTCCTTCGATCCAAATGGAAGAGCTTTCTAGATGTTTCATCGCCGAGCCTATCTGCAAATATCCCTTTCTTGATCAATGCTTTTGTTGTATCGTGATCAGATGTTGTGCTTTAAAAAAGATTCTAAAGACGAAGGAATGGGCAAAATAAACCTGAGTTTCTGAACATGCCTGATCTATTGACTGATAATTGAGATAGTCCTTATCCAAATCGTGTCACTTTCTCTTGGGTAGGTTAGACTTGCTTACACGCTGGATGCTGGAACAGGTATCTCGAGTTTTCAATGCAGAAAACACTGCTGAAGTCTGACAAAAACGATCGAGAAATTATACGAAGTTGACTGGGATTATAGGTATGTATCTCTTCAGGGACTTGTACGGGTGTGTTTGGTTACCTGCTCCATCCTAGCTTGTTTCGTATGAGCCATCCAGATTAGCTTTGGCCTGACTGAGTAGATGCAAGTTAAGTTGTTTGGTTGCTTGTTTGTGTATCTCACGGGCCTGCATTAGAGAGAAGTCCAATTTCTGTGTTTTCTCCGTCCTGTATGAGTGGGTGCAATTGTATCCACCTGATCAGGATGAATAGGAAACCAAACATATGTCTAACAGATACAGTTGCATTCACTCATGCGATTCAGACACCATGCAGGCAACCAAACACACCCGTAATGGTGCAGGCACGGACCATGGTTGCATTGCATTCTGATACAGGAAAAAAAATGAGCTATGGGTCTGAAATTTACATGAATTCGTTGGCCATGAAGCTCCGTGGCTCGCGCTTTCGGAAGGAAAAGATGGATAGCAAAATCGAGCACAACAAGTGGTTACAATTAACCTCGTTTCTTCTGCTCGTTCTTTTATACACGAGCAGGCTGCGAAGTTGCGGCAGGCATGTGCCGCAGAAACTGCGAGTAATAAACAACACGCGGCAGCCGATGCCGCTGAAATAGGCGGCACAAGGCTGAATTCCAGGGATGCCTTGCGCCGCTTCCCGGACCGCAGCTTTTCTTTTTCTGGATTGCTAAAGCTCGTAGCAGTGCCAATGACGGATCAAAGTCCCAAAGCCTAGTGATTAGGCTTGTATTTGGTTCTTACCGAGCTCAAGCCGTTTTGTGAAAGGGATATTTGATTATCTGCTACGTCTAAGTTGGTGCAATTGATAATTTGTTACGCCTGTCTCACTGATATGTGGTTCAGGACCCAAATATCAGTGAGATAAATGCGTAACAAATCAACGATTACCATCAACTTTATGGCAAATCATAGATTAATTAGTGATCCCCAATTTCTTGAAATGTGAATTTTTCTTTTTTTAAAAAAAAAAATCGTTGATCCTATTGTAACTGTGTGTGATTGGATATGTGTAGATGAAAAGGTAATCAAATTGACGTAGAATTCTGTTTCAAAAAAAAACTTAGACGTAGAATACTCGCAGGGTACTCTGTCCAAATATTTAAGCGTTGGCTGAAACTTCTCTAGAATCCAGGCATTGGCTGGCGTCCTCTGATTTCCGAGCTGGAACAGAAGAGGGGAAAAATGAAATGCTGCTGGCTGCTGCGTTGAAGTCTTTTGAAGGGAGCCGGTGTTTGGAATCTCGATCTGTGGTCAACTTGTTAAGGTCAAGGCGGCGGCTAGTTTCTGGTAGCACAGCGAAGCGCCCACGTCAACGACCGCATGCGAAGCGTCCATGCTGTCATAGGGCATGCAGGCAGTGCACACACCAAAGATTGATACCTGGTTCATTTACATGCACCCAGGGGCGGAGCCAACCACCGGCTGGGCCGGGCAGTTGCCCGGGCTTGGCCTAGTTCATAGCCCAAATAACCAGCCCCAATTCTTCTGCCCTAATTTCATTCCCAGTCCCAGCCACCCCCAATTCCCCATTCCTTATCGAGCCGAGCGGACAGCGGAGAGGCCGAACCCGGCGAGCCCGAGCCGTCCTCCCGAGTCCCGACGAGGCAGCCGGCGAGGTCGAGGCGGCCGGCGGGCGGAGCAGGTGAGGTCGAGGCGCAGCGGAGGAGGCGAGGTCGAGGCGGCCGGTGGGCAGAGCAGGCAAGGGTGCGAGGCCGAGGCGCCGAGCGGAGGAGGCGAGGCGGTGAGCGGCGAGGCAGAGGAGGCGACGAGGCGGTGAGCGGCGAGGCAGTGGAGGCACCGACGGCGCCGACGCATGGGTCACGTCCGAAGCCGGCGCGCCTGAGGGGCGAGGGCTAACAGGCTGAGGCGGTGAGGCCTGACGGCCTAAGGCTGAGGCAGAGGACTGGAGGAGGTGAGCCGTGAGCTGTGAGCTGAATTTCTGATGAATGATGAATTGATGATTGTCTGATTATTTGATTATGTGATTATGTGAATGTGTGATGATTGTCTGATGAAATTTGAATAATTATGTTAAATCAGATATGAGGAAGTTTTTGGTTAGTAACAAAAGCATTGAAACCACAGACAGTGCAACCAATGCAAATGCAAGCACAAATTTAGATTTAGCACAATCTCGACAAGTTCAACTAGAAGATCAAGCACCAAATAACACTAAGATTTTGTGTTCAATCCGGATGAAATTATATGTGATCCTGCACTTAGGAAACAAATACATGAGTATGGCCCAAATATTCAAGATCAAGTTAGGAGAGCGTACATATTGAATGGTCCAACCCAACCAATTTTGTGTTTTCCTCGCAAGCAATGTGGAAATGTTAAAAGAGCATTCTCACAATCATGGTATGTCAAATATGATTGGATAGAATATAGATTGTTATTTTGGTGTACACTGTACTTTTGCAACGCAAATAGCAACATATGCTTCTTTACAGAAGTATTACTATTGTTTTATGCTTTTAGTTTTCATTTACATGATCACATGTGTATTAGCGTTCAAGATTTCTTTTAGTTCACATATCGATCAATTCATAATATGTTAGCTATAACAAAATCTGCTTATGCTATATTTTTTTCCTGGCTCCGCCACTGCATGCGCCCCGTTCGTGCTTCTCGCACACCTTGTTACCCATTGTAGGCTAAGATTCCTCTCACTAATTAGGAATGATTCCAAATGTCTCCCATGGTGTCTTAGACATGCAGGAAATTCTCTCACCATAGTTGGATACATGACTTCTTTCCATGCCTAGGTTTCTCTTGCACAAACTTCTGGTACGCATCGTGACCTGTTGTGAACAAATATTTGTCTCACTCAATAGTAATTGTTACAAATGCCTCCCGTGATATCATGGGGAAGGCAGGAAGTGTACTTGTCAAAGTTAGGTATGCAATTCCTTTGTGTGCCTTGGTTTCACCTACATGACTATTTGGTATCCGTTTGGACTCGTCATTAACCAAAAATTTCATCGATAACTATGAATTTTCCAAAATGGGTCCCATGATGTTATAGGAAATATAGGAGGTATACTCACCTAAGTTTTGTACCTAGTTCTTTTCAATGCCCCATTATTTCTCACATGAGCTTCTGTTACCTGTCGTGGACCAAAATTGATACCCATCATGACCCACTATGGATAAAAATTTGGATCGTTAACTAGGAATAGTTCCAAATGGCTTACATGATGTTATAGGACATGTAGCTAGTGCACTATCCAAATAGTAGGACCTAGTTCCTTTTCGTTCGCTGGTTTAGCCCCCCATGAGCTTCTGGTACTCGTCATAACCCGTCGTGGATACAAATTTAGCTCAGTAACTAGGAATGGTCTGAAATACCACTCGTGATGTTATAGGGCATAAAGGAAGTGCACTCACTGTAAGTTCAAGCTCTATTAGTTTTGGTGATTGGTTTAATATTAATGTTTAATTATTGTTTAATGACAAACCAATTCTTAATGAGACTAACTTTGTTTATTTAGTTTGTTAGTAGTAGTCTCATATTTGGATGAAAAATGGAAAATCAAGGTATGCACTCATATTCATTCTATTCTATTGCATACTTTGGATTCAAGTTAAAGTATAAATTCTCCCATTGCATTAACCTCAAAATGTGCATCATTTCTCCAATCCATATATTACATGGATGCACACATCTAGGGAGAGTTCGTTATTTAATTTGATGTTTCATTGTATTGATCTATTCCTTATTGCCATATATAAAAGATCAAGACATTGAACCAAAATCCTTGAGTATACATTATTATTGCCAAGTTGTAGTATACTCATGGTATTTTAGGATAAACTCCAATGCAATAAACATAAAATATGTGCATATTGATTCAAAGTCAATTATTTGTATGCACATATACGTGTGGAGTTTATTCTATAGTTGATGGATTATTGTATTGATCATTTATATATATTCCACATATTATGGATCAATACTAACCATCAAATGAGTATATAAAAACTTGTGTAGTTGTATATACTCACATCAATTTACATGAAAATTTAAATTGAGGCCGATTGTCTTTTAATCATCAAAGAACATTTCACCATGTGTTGAGGGTGTTCCCTTAATCGATTAAGGATAATCGATAGTTCTTGAGTATAAAGAAGCATTAGTTGCATCAAAATACTCAAGATAACTAAATTCGTTTAATTTGATTTGAGTTGTGCTCAATCAATTTTGGAGGCATCCATTATGTGTTAATGGAGTGCATAGATGATTGAGACAACCATGTTTGTTGGACTAATACCTTCCATGAGTTGTGAAAGTAAGTCAAGTCCAAATGGTCGAGATGAGGAAATAGGATAAGGGTGACATCAAGTGTGGATGGGCGTCAAGAGGAGATCCCGAAGAGAGAGTTTATCAAGAGCGGATGAACAAGAAGGGTGCCGATCCCAGGGAGAAGCGAGAAGATCAAAGATCTAAAAAGCCCCAAAGGGGATCGTGTGAGGCGGCAAAGGTAACTAGATAGAGTGTCTAGTTATAGGTAGATCGTTGTACTATTAAGAGGGGTCGAGTTTCTTAGTTTGAGCTTCATCATGTGTTGATGAACTCAACCCAGGTTTCACTCAAAACTCAACCTAGTTGGCTTTTGTATGGAGCTAACCATTTGGCATGTGTTGCGAATGAGTTAGGCTCATGCATTGGTTTTTAGCATAATGTTTTGATTTTTATGTGTTGCAAATAGGAGAAGCATATGCTTTGGTTTTTTGCATGAAGTTCATATTTGCATGTGTTACAAATAATATAGTCATGCTTGGTTGATTCTTAATTGAAATCTTATTTGAAGTGGTATTACTTGGAGCTAAGTTTTGCATGTATTGCAAAAGGAGAGAGCTTAAGCAATTTGGTTTTATTGTGTGCATAGAGCTAAAGATTTGCATGTGTTATAAATATAGTGCTCATGCAATTTGAATTTAATTTGGCATTGTTTGGAGCTAAGTTTTGCATGTGTTGCAAAAGAAGAGAGCTCAATCAATTTGTTTTTGTTGGGTGCATGAAGCTAGAGATTTGCATATGTTGCAAATAGAGAGTTCATGCACATTGAGTTTAATTTGTTACTTGTTTGGAGCTAGAGATTTGCATGTGTTGCAAATAGAGAGCTCAAGCATTTGAGTTTATTTCGTTGTTGCATAAAAAGCTATGGATTTGCAAAGAGGTTTGCAAAGTGCCGTAATCTCGTGTTGATCACCTCATGGCTAAGAGGATCGAACTAATAGGTTCTTGGTTTATTTGCAAATAAGTTGGAGTTAATTGCGATCAAAGAATGAATCTTTGAAAAGTTTGGAGAAATAATTTTGTTGAAAATCTTGTCTTCTCTGTATTACTGGCAGTACCATAGTTGTAACGGTGGTAGTACCACTAGGACGGTACTACCGCACCCAAAGGGCGGTAGTACCAAAGGAGTGGTACTACCGACCCCTAAAGGCATGTTGTTATTTTCCAAAAGGGGCTCTCTGGATGGTTTTTCTAAGGCCGACACTACCGCTTGTGTAAGCCGGTACTACAGTTGGTCCGTTAGTACCGGGATTTTGGTGTCGGTACTTATTTTCCAGAGAAGGTGCTCTGAAGGCTGAGCTGATGCCGGCAGTATCGCCCAGTGGGGTTGGTACTACCGGGTGTCTGCTTGTGGTAGTATCGGGGCCACTATGCAACGGCTAGTTTTCAAACCATTTTTTGACCGTTGCACTAAGGCTGGTACTACCGGGTTTTTGCCATCATTAGTACTGGGTTTTGCTGATTTCCCCCATTGCCCCCCAATGGCTAGTTTGTGTGGGGGGCTATAAAAGGATGCCATGGGCTAGTATTTGGGGCTGCTGCACTTGTGGAGTGTTCGTTGCTCTTGTGTGTATTTGTGGAGGAGGTTTGCATGTGTTACATCCTCTCTAGTTGATTCTTTAGCTAAGAGTGAGCTCTAATCGCCGTCTCAAGAAGAAACAGCAGGAACATGAAAAGGGGAAGACAAAAGTGTGCCTCGTCCTGCAACAGAAAGAGAGGTACCATCTGCGGTTTGAACAATTATAGGAGCAGTAGGAGGACTAACGGAATGTAGACTCATGGGATCAGATGTCATATGAAAAGAAGCTCCAGAGTCAAGAATCCACGGTGTGATACTTGATGAGGAGGGTGGTCTCTCATTGGAAGACTGAGTAGCAGAACCAGCTGATCCTATCTGTGTAGAGGCAACCATACGACGTAGGAGCATAAGAATCTCCTGAGTGGAGTCAGAATCAGTAGAAGTCCGCTGAGGAGATACGCCTGAGCCTCCAGTGCCCTTAGGAGGATGGCTACTTCGACGAGTATGATCCTTCTTCTTTCGGTAGCAGAACTGCTCCACGTGTTTGTTCTGATCGCAATAGGTGCAGTGAAGGCCTCCGCCCCCAGTAGCCGAAACTGGAGTAGGCGCCACTGACGGAGGAGTAGAACGAGGCGCCGCCAAGACTGAAGGAGATACTAGCAGACCCGCACCACGAAGGCAAGTCTCCTCAGTACGAATAGCTGCAAGGGCCTCCAACAGGGTCACATGAGGATAACGAGCAAGCAGCTGGGCACGAATATGCTCAAATTTAGCCCGAAGGTGTGTCAAGAAGTCGTAGATGCGGCGGAGCTCCAAATGAGAGTGCTGACGCTGACAGTACTAGCAGGTGCGACAAACCGCAGGACCTAGAGATTCGAGCTGACGCCACACTGATGATAACAGCGCATATAACTCATCCACAGTAGAATCACCCTACTGCAGCGACTGCTCCTGTCGCACAACAGCAAGGTACAGAGAGTCGCCGGTAGGCTCATAACGATCACAAAGATGCGCCCATCTCAACTGTGTCGAAGACAAAATGACAATGTCACTAGTGAGATGCACCTCCATGCTGGCAACCAAAATAGCAGAGGCACGAACATCTTCATCAATCCATGTCTTGTAAGCAGTGAACTAAGTCTGAAAAGACTCCACGTCATCAGCATAATCATCAGGCGCTTTCTGTCGAGCAGCATCATTTGCCTCCTTTGGAATAACAAGTGTGGCAGGGGGGCAGGACGAGGCGAACAAGGTAGCTCGCCAGAAAGAAACTCCCAAAGACGTTGACTATGCATGTGAAGACGCATATGAAGAACTCAGTCTCGATAATTGAGACCATCAAAGATAACCGGGCAGCGAGGAACAGAAACAGTCCCCGAAGAAGAGCCTGCAGACGATGACATTTTTTTTATACTGATCGAACCAAAACGGACCAGACTGAAACAGACTCAAGCCAAACCGAACAACTCAAGCCGGACCTGAGTCCTGACCGAACCCGACTCAAGCCACACCAAACCAGAGGAGGGCGAGCGGGTCAGCGGCGAAGAGGGCGGCCAGCTTGGCGAGCTTGAGGTCAGCGTAGATGGCGAGTGGGTCGGCGGCGAAGAGGGAGGAGGCGACGTGGACGGCGCAGATCCGGCGCGCGGTAGCCAAGGCGGCGGGCGGCTTGAAGATGACCAGCGGCGGGCATCCGAAGGAGCCGCAAGTCGTCGGCCGATGGGAGCGGATCAAGAGCCTGCGACGCCAGCCAACGCGAAGCGGGTGCAAGAACAGCTTGGCTCCGGGCGGACGGTAGCAGTCGAGGGCAAGGCAACGCGGGAGACAAGGTTCGATCTCTTGGGAGAGAAGGCGGCCAGCGGCGAATGAAGAGACGACAGGAAGAGCCGCTGATGTCAAGACCAGATATTGTTAGAGGCGCAAGTGCACGCCGGTGAGGAACCTAACCCTAAAATCCTCGCTCTGACACCATGTTATGAATAGCACTTGTATTCAACATGAGGCCAATGGGCCAGTATATATACACATACATGAGGGTATAAAGGGAAAGCTTATATATATAAGGATAGATCTAACACGGTTTGAGTGTTATACATTCCTGTCTTGAATATTTTGACCATGCTATGCTAACCTAACCCTAAAATCCTCGCTCTAATGCCATGTTATGAATAGCACTTGTATTCAACATGAGGCCAGTGAGCCAGTGTATATACACATACATGAGGGTATAAAGGGAAAGCTTATATATATAAGTATAGATCTAACACAGTTTGAGTGTTATACATTCCTGTCTTGAATATTTTGACCATGCTATGCTATTCTTCATGATTACTAAGAATCAAACTGTATTCCAAAATTGATTTCCTAGGCTTTCATTACTTTATGCAATGCTGCAGAATTTGTTCTTATTTGGGCTACTTCATGTCTATGGTACTTTCAGAGTTATTTTTTACGAAATTGGATTATGATGTAGTTTTTCTTCTACAGAACTTACAACAAGAATTGCAGAAAAATCCAGAATCACTTCCTTTTGATGAGGTTTGTATTTTGATTTCATCAGGTATATATCTTGTCAAAAAGTCTGTCTACCACACTTTTTCTCTATTATTAATGGATTTACTTGAATATTTTGATGGCAGATACTTTATTGCAACATTGGAGATCCTCAATCCCTTGGTCAACAACCGGTTACATTTTTCAGAGAGGTGAGTTTGTATTCCTTGGATTTTTGTGTGATGAATGTTTGTTCCATGGTTGCTTACTTGTTCATGCTGCTTTTTTCAGGTCCTCTCTTTATGTGATCATCCAGCTCTCCTGGACAAAAGTGATGTTATGAATAGCACTTGTATTCATCATGAGGCCAAAGGGCCTATATATATATACATGTACAAGAGGGCAAGCAATAGGTAAAGGAATAGGACTCTATCCCTAACATACAAGGAAAGCAATAGGTAAAGGAAAAGGATTATATCTCTAACACCCCCCCTCAAACTCATGGTGGATCAACAACATTGAGTTTGGAGAGAAAGAAGTTATGATACGCCTAGTTTGTGCTCGTGAAGAAATCACTAAAGCTGAACGGAGCTCAAGGCACATATCGAAGAGCCACAATCTTATCCCTCAGACTGTGACTCACATATGAAGCATCAACACCAATATGCTTGGTGAGTTCATGCTTCAATCGATCTCGCGCCGATAGCCCTGTCTTGTCACGATAAAAGAGGAGTTGGTGTAGAAACAGAACACCAAAATCCTCAAGCAACCACCGTAACCACGTAACCTCTGCTCAAAGAGCCATAGCTCGCAACTCACCAAGACTCGAACGAGAACCGCCTGCTTGCTTTTAGTCTTCCCAAGCAATGAGAGAACCACCAAGAAAAACACAAGAAGCGTAAAGGGACCGACGATCGAGTGATCACTAGCCCATGTAGCATCGAGTATGCCTGAGTCAGTAAAGAGCCGAGCCGGAAAGAAAAAGAGGCGAGAGATGGTTCACTAAGATATCGTGAGAACACGAAGAAGATGACTATAGTGGAGCCGAGTGGGAGCAGAACGAATCACTCGGGGATATGAACCGGATAAGAAATGTCGGACGAGTGACACCAAGATAAACAAGACTCCCAACAAGATGGCGATAGCGAGTAGGATCTCAAGAGGTTCACCATCAAGAGGTCGAAGGTGAACATTGAGCTCCATGGGAGTCTCTACTGACGCTCATCATGGAGAAAGGCACGATCAAGAAGATCCCGATACTTCTCTTGGGAGAGAAAGAAGCCTCAGAGGTGGAAGAAACCTCAATCCCAAGAAAGTATCGGATAGGACCAAGATCGGACATGAGACACTGCTCATTGAGACCGGATTTTACAAAGGCAATATATAGAGAATCATCGCCAGAAATGAACATGTCATCAACATACGTATGAGGAGAAGAGTCCACCACGAAGAGGTGTGAACAAAGAGCCAGATCATGAGTACGTAAAAACCACGGCAAAGGATCATTGAAGAAAACGTCAAACTAAGCACGCAGGGGCTTGCTTGAGCCCATAAAGAGAGCGGCGGCCGACAAACCATGCCCTCAGAGCAGAATACCCCTGCTGGTGGCCGTGATATAGACCTCCCTCATGCAAACTCACCATTAAGAAAGGCATTCTTGACATCAAGGTGAGAGATGGACCACTCTCAACAGAGGCAACAGAAGAAGAGTGCGACAGTTGTCATGTGAGCCACAGGGCAAAGGTCTCATCATAATCACGACCATGCTCCTGCTGAAAACCACGCCGCCACAAGACGAGCCTTGTAGCGCTCAAGAGAACCATCGAGCGAGTCTTAATCTTATAGACCCACTTACAAGTAATGGGACGGACACGGGAGGAAGTGGAACAAGATCCCACGCGCTGCCGAAGGCTCAAGGGCAGCAATCTCCTCGCCATCGCATGCTGCCATTCCCGATGAATAACGATCACGGTAAGAAGTCGGCTCGACTGCAGCTGCACCAAGAAAAGCAAAAACGCCAGAGGCCGAATAGACTGGCCGATCGCGAAGAGCATAACGATGAGGGAGACATCAAGAAGATGGCTCATCAAGAAGAAGATGGCACATCAAGAATCCTCACCGGCTGGACGACGAGTGTAGTGGAGAGGATAGGGAGAAACAACATCTCAAGAGCCTTGTGTGGAGAGGACGGCGGGTGAAGAAACCGCCAAAGGAGACGATCGTGGAAGGAAAAGTAACAAGCCTGGAGTGTCGGAAAAGTCGAAAAGACAAGTGGCTCAACAAGGAAGCAGGAGAGGAAGAAGAACGAGGGTAGAAGGGACGAGACTCATCAAAGTGACGCCTCGTGAGATCCAGATCCGCCAAGCAGGATCCCAACAACGATATCCCTTATGCTCAAGATCAGATCCCGTAAAAACACACTCAACGATCGAGCAATTTTGGTGCGTTCACGAGGTGCAAGGAGAACATAGCACACACACCCAAAAAGACGGTCCGTATAACTGAGGCATGCCACAAAGACGCTAATCGAATCCCTCCCTTCAGAGCGTAAGAAGGTTGGATATTGGTCAAGTAGGTAGCAAGTGGAAACGCCTCAAATTTAAGTGAGGTGGAACAATGAAGCAAGCATAAGAGCGAGCTGTCTCAAGAAGATGACGATGCTTGCGCTCACCACACCATTCGAGCATGAACACCAGGACAAGAAAATCGAGAAAGAGTGCCTGTGTGGCAAGAAAAGCTCAAGAGCTCCAGGACAGATATTCCTAGAGTCGACGTAAGAACACGAATGGGAGAATCAAACTGAGTGTGAATCATGGTGGCAAAGTCTTATAGATGGATAAAACCTCACTACGAGAGGACATAAAATATATCCAAGTGTGGCGAAAATCATCTATAAAAGAATATAATACCGATGACCCTTTGGAAACAAAAGGAGCCGGACTCCCAAACATCGGTAATGAACAAGATCAAAAGGACGCTGTGGAGATAGACTCACTAGAATGGTAGGGGAGTTGTAGCTGCTTGCTGCTTACAACCCGCATAAAGGTAAAGAGGCATCACCGGACCATTACGAGTCTAAAAGACCACGACTAACTAAAGAAGACAGACGCGAGCCACAAAGATGACCCAAACGGTGATGCCATCGGTTAAAGTCCTGTGAGAAGAAGCAACGGATGCCGACGCTGGTGGAGGAAACGAGAGATCGGGCAGAGGCAATGAAGGTAGATGAAGCCACCAAGCTCCCAAAGACGCCGAGTTACGGGCGGCGCGGGCTGGCCCCAACTAGGGCACTCGCGGAGATCCTGAACACAACAAGAGTCGAATCAAGAATAACGCGACAATCGCGATCGCAGCCGGGACGGATATGAGCCGTATGGCCGGGCTTGGGAACATAAGAAACAACAGAAACATGAAAAGAGGATGACAAAAGATTTCCTCGCCCCGCAACAGAAGGGAAGTACCATCTGCGGTATGCACAAAGGATAGGAACAATAAGAGGATCGATGGAATGAAGACTGGCAAGGATCGATGTCATATGAAAAGAAGCTCCAGTCAAGGATCCATGGTGTGATACCCGATGAGGGTGGTGGTTTCTCACTAGAAGACTGAGTAGCGTAATCAAATGAACTCGCTTGGTGTAGTGGCATGCATGCGTAGTAGCATAAGGATCTCCCGAGTAGAGTCGAACCAACAGTCTCGAGGAGAGGTACCCAAGAGTCCAGGGCCTCAGAAGGCGCCCCCTCGACGCAAGATCCTTCTTCTTGTAGCACTGCTCCACATGTCCGTTCTATTGCAAAGAGGTGCAGTGAAGGCCTCCACCTCAAAGTGGTTGTAATCGAGCAGTGTCACTGCCGAGGAGTAGAGCGAGGTGTCGCTAAAATCGGGGAGACACCAGCAGACCTGCGCCACGGCAGAGGCGCCCTCGCATAGCCGCAAGGGCCTCCAACAGAGTGACACGAGGATGACGAAGCGAGCAGCCGGGCACGACCGCTCGAACTCGGCCAAGACGTGTCGAAGTCGAGATGCGCGGCCTCAAGTGAGAATGCTTGCGCCGACAACACCGGGCATGTCGGCAAACCTCCCGTCCAAGTGAATGCGCCGACGCCATTATCAAGACAATCAGCAAGATAAAACTCATCCACAAAGAGAATCACCTCGTCAAGCGCCGTCGCACAAACAAAGAAGCGTACGTAGAGTCTCCGGTTGGCTCATAGCGTCGCGAAGATGTGCCCACATCAACGCCGATGACAAGGCAACAATATCACCAGAAGATGCACCCCATGCTAGCAACCGTAATAGCAGAGGCACGAGCATCTTCGCCAATCCATGTCTTGTGGCGACAAGAACCGGAACCGGAAGCGACTCACACCTCGATAATCACCGGTGATCTTCCAAGGCGGCATCATCACTGGCCTCGTTGGAATAACAGCGTGATGGGGAAGCCGAGGGACGAGGCGGACAGGATAGCTCGCCGGAAAGAAACTCCCATAGACGCCGACCACGCATGTGAAGGCGATATGAAGAACTCGGCCTCGATAATTGAGACCATCAAAAATGACTGGCAGCGAGGAACAAACACTTCAAGAGAAGCCTGAAGACGATGACATTTTTTTTTCCCGGATCTGAAAATATCACTAAAGTTTTCAGATCCAATCAAGCAGATGAGAGCAAATGAACGTGAGTCTCACGACATGAACAAGGCTCCCGATCCTTCACGGACTTGAAACCACTGGACGTGAAGTGAGGGGAAAGAGAGCCTGTGATAGAGCTCAACCTTCTTCACAAACGTGAACCTCTAGAGGCTTCACTTGATTCCACGTGAGATTCTGGACCACAGGCAGCGCCAAAGCGGCGACGCCACGATCGGGCGCTTGAGGGAGGGGCTGCGTCGAGCGGCAACCTCAGCCACAAAGGCGACAACTCGCGGCGATCAGATCACTGGCAAGAAGACGGCGGCGGCCGGGAGGCGGCGCGAGGTCGGAGGCGGCTACAAGACACGCTCGCTTCCGTGACGCGGCTGAAGACCGTGACGGATTTGCGCAGCGCTGTCAAAGTACGCGCGAGGCGGCGCTCAGCGGAATACGCGGGCGCGCTGGTCAAAGCGATCGATCGAGCGGCCGCTACGGCGACGGGCCGACGCTATTGCTCGTGGGCGACAGTGGCAACGCCCAACGGCGGTCGACAACAGACGTCCGCCATGCGCGACCACTTCAGCGAGCGCAGAGTAGAGGAAGCCGGACGGTGAAAGAGGTAGAGGCGACGAAAAAAAAAATCGCCGGAAAGGATAGAGGCGCAGTGCAACGCCCGTTAGGATTCTAACCCTAGATTGGCTCGATACCATGTTATGAATAGCACTTTATTCACTCATGAGGCCAAAGGGCCTATATATATACATGTACAAGAGGGCAAGCAATAGGTAAAGGAATAGGACTCTATCCCTAACATACAAGGAAAGCAATAGGTAAAGGAAAAGGATTATATCTCTAACAAGTGAAACTCATGCTCTATACAGGTACATGGTACATAAAGTTAAAACAATTGAAATCTTAGATAAGTACACGCAAATTAGTGCTAAATTTGTTACATTGACTTAATGTTGTAAAGCAAGTTGTGACACTAGTAATAATTTAACAGGAGACTTATGCAATGCGTACTTAGTTGTTTCAAGAAACTTTTTCCCAACTGCATGCGTTGAAGGGTGAGAAATGAAATTAGTTCTAAGGTAGCAATGAAAATTAATAACAGTAATTGCCTGATTATGGTTGCATGCTAATAGCGTATGCGCATATTTTATTTTAAACAGCTTTTCTGCACTAGATTGTGGACCATGTAGGCACCAAGTGGTAGGCTAGCTGCTCATATTGGTTGTTGCATTTTAGAATGTTGATTTATATGTTTGCATACAGTTCAGATGCTATAGAGAGAGCATGGGAAATTCTAGATAAGATCCCAGGAAGAGCAACAGGAGCATATAGCCATAGTCAGGTATATATATATACCCCTTGGAGGAAAGCCGTCATGATTTGATGAGCTTGATCATTCATGTGGCTGTCTATTTCAGGGTATAAAAGGTTTGCGTGATGAAATTGCTGCTGGAATTGCTGCCCGTGATGGTTTTCATGCTAGCGGAGATAACATCTTCCTAACAGATGGAGCAAGCCCAGAAGTATGTATAAGAGATCACAAAACCAGTGTAATTGCCTGACTGTACATATTGTGTCATCACTAATCCAGTATTTTTTTCACCTAGGTGCACATGATGATGCAATTACTGATAAGGTCTGAGAAGGATGGCATTCTCTGCCCTATTCCACAATACCCGTTGTACTCTGCATCAATTGCTCTTCATGGCGGTTCTCTTGTATGTTCTATGACAATGCTTCTAATGCTCTACATTTCTTTGTTACTTGTTGGAGCAGACATCCATCTCTTGCAGGCAATAAATCTGCATTATATCCTTCGTAGAATTTTGAGTTCAGTTGAATTTAGTCATAATGAATTGATCATGAACGATTGGTGTTGCTTTGTACATGTGACAATGTTGGCATTATATGGTTATCAATACATCAAACTTACAGTGATGAATCTCTGAGATGTTTGACCATCTAATTTATAGAACAAATTCTATTTCAGGTTCCTTATTTCCTTGACGAAGAGAAAGGTTGGGGACTGGAGTTTGGCGAGCTTCAGAAACAACTGTAGGAGGCTCGATCTAAGGGTATCACTGTCAGAGCACTCGTTGTCATAAATCCAGGAAACCCAACTGGACAGGTTAGTATTGATCTGTCTGTTATCTGCAAAAGGCCAAAATTTGCGTAATTATTCATAAGAAAATTTTCTACCTCATAAGCTATTAATTCTGCCTATTGGAACATGATAGTTAAATAGTTTATGAACCCATCCTCTTTAAAAAAAAAAATTCAAGAATTATGGTCGGGTGGGATGGCTACTTAACATTGTTCTGCTTTATCCAGGTGAGGAAAACCAAAAGAAAATTGTTGAATTCTGCAAGAATGAAGGACTTGTCCTTCTGGCAGATGAGGTGAGTCCAGTACTTGTATTCGAGGGTTTAAACACCTCATATGAACTCCAATAGGTCTTCTAAACCAACTTGTTGATTCGTTTCGCCCTAGTTTTACCAAGAAAACATCTATGTCGAAGATAAACAATTCCACTCGTTCAAAAAGATAGCACGATCAATGGGATACACCGATGATGATCTACCTTTGGTATCATTCCAATCGGTTTCCAAAGGTAATCAAATTCAGGAGCTTCTATACTTTGCGGTCCCTTTGTTTGTGCATCTCCTAGCATATGGTAAGAATTACTGTTTGCTCTGTTAGGTTACTACGGAGAATGTGGAAAACGAGGAGGCTACATGGAAGTAACTGGATTCAGTGCTGGTGTAAGGGAACAAATTTACAAGGTAGCATCAGTAAACCTGTGTTCCAATGTCTCAGGTCAAATTCTCGCCAGCCTCGTAATGAACACACCAAAGGTCAGTATAGCGTGCATAGAGCAATTATTAAGATAAGAGCGATTGCAGTAACGTAGATGGTTGCTCCTCCTACAGGCTGGGGATGAGTCCTATGAATCCTTCATGGTAGAGAGAGATGGTATCCTTTTGTCTCTGGCTCGACGCGCAAAGGTTTGTCCCACATCTTATTGGAAAATTTGATCATTTGCCCTGAAGTTGATGGGCGTTTGATCATTTGCCCAAAGTTGGTGAGCATTTGATCATTTGCCCTACGATGTCTATCTTTATAGAACAGAATAGGGTCAGGATTGCAACCATTGGTGCAGTTTTCACATATGCAAGCTGAGTATGTGGTGATAGCTTCAGGCTAAGATATCTTCTGAAGATGTATCTGTTCCCTCGCCTTCGTTTTACCCCAGAAGGCGATTGGAGCTGCCCGGGCAGCTTTAACAGCTCCAGATGCATTTTACGCTCGCCGCATTCTTGAAGCTACTGGAATTGTTGTCGCTCCTGGCTCTGGATTTGGGCAGGTTGGTAATCTAACAGCCTCAATAAATATTATTCGGCTATATTGTTGGTTCAAAACATTGCTGAGTTTTCACTGACACATTTTCCATTGGATCTATGTTTTCTGATACTATCAAGGTTCCTGGAACATGGCATTTTAGATGCACGATCTTGCCCCAGGAAGACAAAATTCCAGCAATCATATCCAGGTTCAAGGAATTTCATGAGAAGTTTACGGACGAATACCGTGATTAAGCATCAACCTGTACTCGAAACTGCTGACATTAGACGGCCATCTCAAGCTTTGCATTACCATAATTTTGTTGTGAAAATAATAAGCTCAGCCATTTGCGCTGCATCATTCAGTGGATGAATCAACCTAACTTTACCGACCTCTTTTACAGATAATTTTAAATGAAACAATACAAAATCTTGAGGATTGCAGATTTGCAAAAACAATGCTTCTGTTTGCCTTGTGAGAAGCGTCTTAGGCCCGAGAGATGTAAGAAATGACTCGAACTTTGAGGTCAACTGAAATGTCCCAGCACATCCCTGAAATTTTGCCTAATGTTACGGGGAATCTTACTGTCCAGATGTTCAGTTCTGTGATGGGAGGCTTGAGCTCCTTTGACAACGCTACATGTAAAGACACGCTGCACCTGCTGTCAAATACACCCCAATGTTCTGAACTGACAAGCTAGGTTTGATCAGCAGGAGCGTCAGGTTAGTATGTGCTTCCATTCTGTTCCAAATAAGACCTTCTTACAGAAGCTCCAACAGCCAATTAAGAACCATTGTTATCCCAACTTCTCAGCTAGTCACAGGCCAGCTTTATTTGGAAAAAAAGTAAAGACATCCTTACGGCAAAGTTTCTCCAAATTCAAGGCTTTCTATGAGTAAACTTTAAAAAACTTTTTAAATGCACGTTCAAATGCAGAAAGGAGCCATGAAATTAGAGTTTCTTTATTTTCTTTTGTTTTTAGCTGCGATACAGTAGACCATTTTTCTTGGGACTCAAGTGGCGACCTGTGCAGGTGGTCCACCTACACCGGTGGGCCCAAAAACGTCTCTTGACTCCAGTCTCGATCAGCCTGGACCAGCTTTGCCTGCTCCAAATTTCCATGAACCATACTTCCTCGATTCATTTTTATAAAACGTATTTTGATTAAGCCAGTGTTGCTATGCTTGTTCTCCTAATATAATACGTATGAATTTTAAATTAAACGAAGGGGTAAGTAATTATCATTTATCTTTCATTCATACTTTAATATTTATACAACTTTAAAAAATAAAAGCATGAAAGCATCACTCATTTTGATTTTACATAAAAATTAAAATTATGTTAAAATTGAAAAAGATATAAGAGAAAATGACTTAGATACTCCCACTTAATTTTTCTTGAAAGATGAAAGATATATTTCATGTGGGTGGTAATGAACAGATGCATATGATTGAGAAAGAATAAAAAAGGTATAGAAGGAAATTCCTTATTAAATCTACATGAAAGCTTTATATTTATGAATAAGATCATTCAAAAAATAAGCCTTATAAAAATAAACGGCGAAAGTATTTACTAGCAACTAGTAGTCTATTCAACATGGGAAACGACTGGTTTCTACAAATTCTTGTACTCCATCCGATCACAAATAGCTGTTATTTTGGATATTAACACGATCTCCAAAACTCAACTTTGATCACTAATTTCTATTGTGATATATTTAAAAATATAATAAAATTGTAATATTATGAAAGTATGATTCGAGACGAATCTACGCATATGATTTTCATGCATCTAATCTAAATATTTAAAAAGGTATTGATAGCTAAAATTTTAAAAGTTTGTCTATATGTATCCTAAATCGATATTTTTTTTTGAACTGAAGGGAGTAAATCAGACGCTCTTGATCCACAACCTGTGTGTTCCTCTTGCGGTTTGTCGTCTACTTGGTCTGATCAACCAACGTTTGGCATGTGTTTGAGAGAGTGATTTCACATAGGAATCCTAGAAAACTATGTTGTTCCAAACGGGACCTTAGAGGTAACGAGTCTTCAAGGTTTCAACAGTGGTTCACCAACAGTAATCCAGCCAGCCCTGATTGCAGATTTGAACGTCGAGCTATAGACAAACTTAGAGGCAACGAAGTCTAGCAATCTAATTGGCAAGAGTATGCTGGCTTTCGTGTCGCTGGCTGTCCCTGGATCGGTGGCTGCAAGAGTGCAAGACATAAACGTAATGGTAGTAAATAATTCCCCTCCACATCATCGATGATGACGATTAATAAAAAATCCATAAATAAAGATAGAGTCCAATGTCCATTACCTAATTATAATTTCAACCAGAGTTAAATATTGTCATGTGAAAATATCCCCCAACAAGTATACATAATATTAATCGGATGATATAAAATACTCTAAATAATCCCGACCTGATAGACACACGCTGGTCAGGATAACCCCGATCAGCGTACAGGTCTGACGTGGGATAAGCCTACGCCCCAACCTAGTCGAGGTCGAGGAAAAGGTTACCTTTGTATAAGACTTACATGTTGAAGACGTATTCTCTGACAGGTATAGACAGCCGTTTGGAAGTTACTCTCTACGAAGAAACGTCTCTTTATTATATTACACTTTCGACGAGAAGACGATTTTTTTGGTGGGAAAATACCTTTTAGAAGATGACCAACCGTTATCCCTTTTTTATGCTATAAATAGGAGGCTTTTGCAAGGATTCAAAACATCATGTTCAAGATTAAGGATAAGATATTAGTATTAGTTTCTGGATTCTCCGTTCGAAATCTGTACTCTGTAAACGGTCGTGACAGTAAAATACAATCCCTATTTTCTTACTCTTTTCAATTTTAATTTCTAAACAAAGATAACCTAAATTATATTCGTAAGCTCCACCTAAAAACCTCCGGACCTTAAACATCAACCGTCGGCCATTCCATCATTTTTCGCTGCATCAACTCAAATGATTCCCGGTCCGCCCCAAAGCAACTCTAAGGCCAGGCAGGCACGATCCATCTAGAACAGCACAAAACAATGCCAACTACAAAGGCGCAATTCACACAGCATGTAGGCCGATCGAACACAAGGCACAATCATCGTCAAACACATCGCATGTACATGGATCGCAGAAGGAAGTTCTTGGCATGTCAGGGTAACGGTTTGCTGGCCACCGCACACGGGAATCCTGCACAGGATTTCTCTCTGCGAGAGAGGCTCATATATGCCACTTTCAATAAGTGGCGCTAAAAATGCTATTCCGCTGTCGTTGGCATATGGGACTATCTGTATCTATGACAGTAGGCCAGAGTGACATCGCTAAAATGCCACTTGTTAGGAGTGGCATTTTATAAATTTTTCATTTGAGAGGGCATGTTAGGGTAAAGGGAGCCGATGGAAAAATTCTCCGCGGGAGTGGCTTGAGAGGACTTTGTTTGCACTTGCTAAAGCAGCACCTGCACTGATCCATGGCTCAAAGCAAAGCAGCCAAAGACAGAGCAAGCAGCATGTACACGCGCTCGCACGCACGCAGCGCACGAATCGCTCTCACAGTTACGCACCTAGGCCCTCGTGCATTACGCGATTCTGCACCCAAATTTTGCCTCTTTTTTTTTAAAATTTTGGCACGCTCATGGAAGAAGATAAAAGAGAGAGAAAAGGGCAGTATAGCACGAACAGGTAGCGATGTAGACGACGATGTCCCAACAAGGATCTTGCTTACGACTTCGGTGGCCGGCCGTGCCTCTCGATCGGCTCTCTCTGACGAGCGGTACTGCGTCAGTGGAAGCCACACTGCCCCCTTCCAAAGCAGATGCCCTGCGAGCTCGCTCTCACTTTTGCTGTTGCATGGCCATACTGCCTGCGTCAGTAGTGTTTTGGTCCCCCCCCCCCCCCCCCCTTTTCTTTTTCCTCGCCTCCTTGTTTTCTTGGACCAGATCAAGCTTGTAATGAGATCCTATCCTTTGAGATCAGTGAACGATTGGTCTAATGTCCGTCGCAAGGACACAGTCGAGGAGCTTCGCACGGTTGCCTGGGGTTCTTGAATTCTTGATCACCTCTTGATGACCTGCGTTCTTGATGCTACCATCCTGTCCTTTATTCGGTAGATTGTGCAGTTCTGTTCTACCGTGCGTGTTAGTAACTGGCTGGCTAGGGGCAGTTGCTAATTACGGAAAGAAGAGTAGTTGGTCTGCCATTGGCACAAGAAGCAAGAAAACAACAGAAGCTGGTCAGACAGAACCGGCCACACACGAACACATGAGAGCAGACAGACAGGTGATTTGATTCCCCAAGAAACAATCTCAAATCACCGGAACAAATCATGCACACGAACAGCCATCCATCTCACTACATGCACTACATATCATTATCAAGGCAAGCACACGCTACTAGCAGCAAACTTGGAAGTTGGAACACACGAGCAAGCATCATCCGCTTAGACGGCGACCTCAATCCTTGGCTCGAAGGAGAAGGCGGCCACGAACTCCATGGCCTCGCCGTCGCCGCCGGCGCACGGCGTCAGCTCCTTCCACCGGTTGGTACTCACGTCGCACATGAAGCAGCCGTTGGCCTCGCCGGAGCTGACGCAGACCATGACGCGGTCGCCGTGGCCGACGCAGTTGACGTCGGCCTTCTTGCCGTAGAAGGCGTGCGACATGGCCGGGGGCATCGCGGCCACCTGCCGCCACGCGCCGTTGGCGAACTCCCACACCCGCAGGCTCGCCGTGTCCAGGTACTCCGAGAGGACGACCACGTAGGCCCGGCCGTCGCACGCCACGACGTCTATCGAGTACTCCAAGTACACCGGCAGGATCCTTGGGAGCTCGGCGAACACGCGGCGCGCCAGGTCGCAGGCCACGACCGCGCCCGAGTGGCTCAGGAAGTAGGCCATGGCCTCGTCGCCGTCGCGGCACGTCACGACGGACGTGTACTGCCTCAACGCGCTGCGCTGCATGTTGGTCGCCACGACGTCGCCGGACTTGTTCAGGAAGTAGACAGTGTCGTCGTCGTCGCCGCTGTCCGGCGCTGGCGCGTCCGGCTTCGGCGACAGCACCACGGCTTCCTCCCACGCGTTCTTGGAGGAGTCGAACACCGTCATGTAGAGGTTTGGGAGCTCGCCCAGGATGAGGACCACGCTGTAAGGGGAGCCGTACATGGCTACCGCGTGGAGAGCACCGGACGCGGCCGGCGGCCGCGGGAGCGTGCGGGACGCGCCGGTGAGCGGGTTGGCCACGGTGAGCGCGGCCGTGTCCGGTGCGCGGTAGAGTACGAGACCCCCAGAGGCGGCCACCGGCACGGGCCCCGGGGCTCCAAGGCACCGCGCCCAGGCACCCTCGGCGGTGTCGAACGCGACGGCGGGGCAGGGCGGCTGCCGCTCCTGTTGGTCGGATAGCATGAGGAACCACGGGTCCCGAGCGGGGACGCGGACGCAGGCGGCGAGGAACGTAGGCGACCCCGCGGCCTCGCGCCACCGTCGGCACACGCCCCGGAGGCGGAAGCAGCTGGCGGGTGGGAGGCGCGCGAGGACGCGCTCCAGCATGTCGTCATGGAGCTCCCCAAGCCCAGCTGGCCGCTCGCACTTGCGCTTCTTCCCGCCGCCGCTCGCTGCCACTGCCGCCGCCATGCCCGTTCCAATATCTCGAAGCAAACAGAGGAGCGAAACAAGAAGTAGCGCAAGACCGAGAGAACCCAAGCTAGTGCTACTAGTGGTGTGAGGTCGCCGGCTTTATATCTACGCGACTAGAAGCGCAACGAGGGGAGGAGTAGAGGTGGTGGGGAGAGGGAGAAGACGGTGGTGGTGGTGGGGAGGAGGCTCTTTCGGGTTGTTAAGTGAAATGTGAGGAGGAGGAGCACGTGACTCGTGGGCGCGGCGGTGGCGGCGGCGGCTACGGTGAGCGTGGTGCGCGCGAGTATGCACCACCTTGGCACGGCCTGCCTTTGTGACTGTGTATATTGTATATATAGCCGAGGCCATGACCGCCGCGCCGGTGCCAATGACGTTCGCGTAGAGAGAGACAGAGAGAGTGCCAGAGTTGTGTACGTGTACGTTTGAGGGGGTGAAAACGGGTGGAACACGATCAGACACAGGATTCACTTTATTTTTTTTTTCAGAGAGAAAATCTTCTTTACTCTGAAACCGATTTTCTTCACAGAAAATCGCCAAAAAATTATATGATTTTGAAATCTAAATGTTTAAAATTTATTTTTGAAAGTAAAATAAAATTCTAGTGATTTTCTCTCGATTTTGACCGGTCAATTGAATGTTTCTTAGAGCCGATTTTTCTCTCGATTTTCACTGATTATCGCGGTATTTACGTCGCATAAATTTTTGAATTTAACCAGTTTTTCATTGATTTTTTATATTTTACCTTACCAATAAGGTCGATAATCGCGATTGTCCCGCGATTTCATGCAATAAGTAGAACCCTGGTCAGATATCGCCCTTCCAACCTTCCTAATCCATCTATTTTTTTTTCAAAATTCAGATATAAATGTGAATATGGTTTGTTTCTTTGAATTCAGATACGAATTCTAAAATAGATTGTTCGGGATACGCTGACGAGACATATTCGGATTGAATTCGAGTAGGTGGATGTTATAACATAAGTTGGAAACATAGTAGATTTATACATAAAGTTCAATAGAAATCACTGGCATTGCCATTTAGCAACAAGTAAACGATACCAAGAAAGATAGATTCCAGTACTACAAGGATTTAGCGAAAGAAAAATTACACGCATCTCCTTAGGTGCTTGATCTTTTTCCTTGGGATGCCTCGCCGGAGAAGATGCGCAGACGTTGGGGCATCCACTACGCAGATGGTGGTGTGTGGCGTCGACATGAAGTGCTCGGGCATGTACAGTGGTATAGATAACAGCTGTCTATATAATGCATCTTCACATCATCTACAGATAGTATAAAAAATAACTCATACAACGGATCGTCTATATAGCTGTCTGTAATGATCTTTCCTTCAATTCACATGCTGTCTATACAATAGTACACAACATGTGAAGCTGTCTATAAGACTGTCTGTTAAATAGTAGAAAGCAGCTTTTCTCTCCTTCTTCTCTCTCCTCCACGTTACTTAAAATTGTACATGGTATCTCTTATAGACAACTGATTGTGACCATTGTACATGCCCTAACAGCCACCAGATGAGAAGGGCGTTATCTTCTTGAGAGCCTCGGGCATGGAGGTTTTTGGAGAGCACAACCGCTGATTCGAATCGGAGAAATTTGGTTCTTTTGATGTGTCCCAAATACACTTGTTCCAGTTGTATTTCGACAGATTTATTTGATTTTTTCCCAAAAATTAAATTTTGCTGAATGTTATCTAAAAATTCAAATTTCAATCTAATTTATTTAAAAAATTAAATTTTTATCAACCATTTCGTCCCGAAATTACGTCGAAACCGAAATCCTGAGCACAACCAGTGGAGAGTCTTCGGCAGCTCCCACCTGCCGCAACAGTGTCTGGTTAGCCAGACTAAAACTCCTCTGATATGGGGACAGAATGATGCCAGATGAAGGTGGGTGGCGTCAACACATAGCGCGCTTGGAAGCCACCACATGAGAATGACGCCATCTCCTTCTTGAGGACCTCCGCCATGGAGGCTTTCAGAGAGCACAACCAGTGGGGAATATCTTCAACAGCACCCGGACACCGCGTTAGAACCCGGTTAGCTGGATTGAAACTGCCCCTCTTCCCGTTTGGGGAGGAAAGGTGAAGGGATAGCAAAACGACCAGATGTAGAGTGACCGGATTGAGTACCACTCACCTATCATGGAAATGGGCCCGTGAGTTGAGGCTTATTTCACATAGAAACTTTAAAACACGTATGGAGTTTCATGTAGAAATTTCAAAGCGCGTATTGAGTATTGGTTTAAGGTTAAGAAATAGCAGTACCATGATTGAAAGTGCGGTAGCACCGATAAGAGGCAGTACCAACTTCGAGTTAGTAGTAGCACTGGCCTTAGTCAAAAATGTTGAGTTGAGCAAATTGGTCTAATGTGTTGAGGATAGGTGCGTATGTGTTGCATGATGCATTGTTTTGACTGATGTGAGTCAAGTGCAAGGAACTCGAGCTCAGAAATAGTTGCTTGATCTTTGGACGTGCAGGTGGTTTGGAGAACGTTAAAGGTTAACATCAATTGATTGGGACCACACGCGGGAGAGCTAAGGTTCATGCGGTCGAGTAAGTCTGTGTGAGGCTACGTGGCTTAAGCGGGAAGCACAAAAAAAATGATCATGGAGAGGCGTGTTGGTGTATATGATGTGCCAAGTGACTTAGCCCCGTGCAAATAGAGATGATCTTGGAGAAACAGGGTGCATGAAGCCTTGATAGCAAGTCATTAGATCCACCAGCTACATGTATGCTTAGAAGATTTGGTTTTGGAGTTGCTTCGAGGAGAAGAAATGGGAAGGGGTCAGTAAAGGAGTAATTTGGATATTTGCCCAGTACCAAAAAAGTGGCGGTATAGAAAACCGCAGCATTGGCCTAATGGTTTAGGTCAAGCCAACGGAGTACATGAGATTGGAGTGGGTTATTGGAGCTTCATGATGAAGAGTGCTTTGAAAAACGTGCTCAGCGTGTGTTAGTGTAAAACATGTTGTGTTATATTGGGTTAACCCATGTATAAATGGATAATATCCACACGTGTGGTTTAGATCTAGAGTTTTAAGGTGAAGTGATTGTCTTTGCCACCATTATAAAAGGAACGGTAGGTGTGGCTTAGGGACTAAGCATTTAAAAATCTTTAGGAGATAGTAGTGCTCATGAATAGGAGGCGTGTGTGTGCATAGAACATGTGAAATCATGAGTTAGCTCTGTCCTCCAAGACTAAGTGATTGTAATCACAAATCTTCTAATAGAAATAGAGATTAAATTTTGTCCAAGTCTTTGCTCTTGTGTTTTCTCTCAAGGTGACTTGTTCTTTGGTATCTATGCTTGGATTTACTTTGGCCCTTATTCCTCTTTGTCTTGCTAGTTGCCAAGAAGATGTAAGAGGAGGAGAAACCTACAGGAGGTCATATCTCATCCATCTAGGTATCCGCATATAGCAAGTTACTAGGGGTTGATTGGTTTTGAGTTGGAAGGAGCGAATTCTTGAGACTTTTGTTCTCGGTGTATTGGCTTGGAGTTTGGCTATGGTTTAGCTTGCTAGGACATGGGATTTGATCCAAAGTCATCTCGACTATGTTTAGTTCACAAACAAACTTTTGGCTTCGGTTTTGTTTTTCGTTGGTTTTGGTTTCCTCGGAATAAATAACAGTTGACACTTTGTTCCTAAGGAAGCATTGTTTCAATTGGAGTTGTGATTTAAAAGTTATATCCATTTTGGTTTTGCTCGAGCTACAATTCTCAGTTAGAAAGATACAACTGCCAGTGAAAGTGCGGTAGCACCGCACTTTAGTTGGTAGTAGTACATGTCTAAGGTGTTGACTCTTTTGGTTTGGTTTTTGTAGAGTTTCTCCGTTGTGCTCGTTTAGTTTCTCATCTTTGTAGCTCTATATAGCTACTTGAGTATGAATTTTTGAAATACTTTTTTAAAAAAACAACAAAGTAGTGGCTTTAATTCCCGCTCTAATAATCGGCCATAGATCCTACAGCTACTTGTTTCTTCTGGTTTCTGCTGTGGCATTACGACGTTTAGCTGCTTTTCTTCGATCACTTAAAATTTGGATAGATAGATTATCTAACAGATAATGCGGGTGCCACCACTCAACCGCACCAGCGTTGTCACCGCACCCAAGGCATACGCCGCATCCAGTACAAGTGACAGTTGAAAGTTATATAAATATTAAAGTATAAACGAAGGATAAATAATGATTACTTACTCTTTCGTTTGTTTTAAAAAATTTATAATTTATATTAGAAAAAAATACATATAAAGGTAACAACAAAATAATGTACCGTGAGAGGAAAAGAGTCTTCAGACGGCGCGAACCGAAGCGTAAAAACAAACCCTTCTTGCGTTCAGAAGAGACCACGGTAGAGATGGTGGCGCACGGCACGAATCTTAAAACACATCCAACGAACGGTGTGCCGTTCATAACAAATCAGTCGTTCTATTTTCTGCATGGTCGTTTTACCCACGATGGTAGTTGGGAGTAACTGCGCTCGATCCTGTTCCGTACCGTCAGACATGCACCAAATGCAGCGAACACATGTTTAGTGCAAGTAGGTGGAGTACATGGTTCGTGCATCTGCACCACTAAATTTTTTTCTATAACGTTTTTTTTATCTAGTGCTTCAGAATATCTTATATCTTTAATCCGCAGTGTAGTATTTTCTCTCTCTTTTTTTATATAAATTAACATTGTAATTTCTACTATTTTTTAAGAACGAATAGGACGAGTCCCTGTACATTTTTAATAATACTGCAGCTTCGTCAAACTAACTCTAGCTCGAGTCCACCTGACTTACGTGGTGGTACCGGCACCGTTGTACTGCCACGACGATCTCCGGCCTTCAGTGGCGCAAGCTCCCTGAACCACATCGTTCGTACACGCAGGACGCAGCAGGAGGCGATCTGTCCTCAGCTCGCCCCCGTTTCGTCGCGTTGTACGGCATGATGCAACATCATCGGTGTCCCACTGTTTATACTGCCCACGAGGATCCCTGATTGACTGAATATTTTATCATTAAAAGCGGGTCTATAAATTACAGTCTCGGTAGACACAACGGCTGTATTTATTATAGTCCTAATTTAAAGAGAATCTCGTCCGTTTTAGGGATAAATAAATGGTCGGAAGCCAACGACCCGTTATGATAATAATAATAAAAAAAAAAGACTAGCTATGGGTAATGACGATCGGTCATATGGTTTTAAAAACCCGCTGGGCAAATTGGTCGAGAGATATTGCAGTTTTTCATGTGATTAATGTGAGTGTTGCTATTGGTGTATCTGATAACTTAGGATGGTTGACCGAGATACACAACGGTTAATCAAAGAACACGATAGTTCAAAACTCAACTAAGACACATACGTGAGACAAAAGGTATCTCTAACGTACTATGCTCTCTTGTTTTTACCTTTTCGTAAGTTCACTGAGACCTTGGGTTCCTATCATGTGGTCATTATAGAGTTTCACCAACAAGTCACACACTTGCTAAATCAATAATAATGTGATTATTCAAAGAACACGATGATAAACCGTGAATATTAGGAAATATAATCATCTATATGATTGCCTAGAAGGCATATTTCCAACACTACCTAGTATGTAAGGAGGCCAAATCTGCCACTCAAGGAGGCTAGTTCGGCAAAAACAAAGTATTAGCCATTGGCCTATACTAGGTAGAGTTTGGCAAAATGTGGTTCGTTTTTTTTTTTTTTTGTAAAAAGATCGGTGGAGGATCCGTTCACGAATCTACGAGATTACAGGGTCCTTTTTGTAAATAACCGGTGAATGGACCTAGATAAAATTTGGTATTTTCTTGAAGGCCCTCTGGCGAAAACGGGAAAAAAAATCATGGAGAACCCATTCGTGAATCTACAAAAATGCAGGATTCTACTTCCTTATTTTAATTGGACTCCTTATCCTAATCAACCCCAATTACAACTACTATTGACCATACAAATTGATTATAAGATTATCTCTAACATGAGCCATTACGCAGCGACAACCTAAGCTCGTCGGCAGCGAGTAATGGACGAGTTTTTGCCTCTCTTTTTTTTTACCATAGCTTTAATTCTGTTTTTGCATGCTTTGTTTTTGTCTTAACGAAATTATCTTGACCACGAAAGAATCATAGTGCGACATATCTTACCATGGTATGGAAAAGTAGTAGTTCATCTCGCACAGTACGTGAGCGCGGTAAGACTATCTTCGATTCTAAAGAGAAATCTTTTCGAGGGGATGCTGTTGAAGATAGTAGGAAATAAAGGGAATGGATCTAGGGAAAGAAATAAGGAAAGGAATAGAATGAAGGGAAATTGCTGGAGATAGTCTAAGCTCGTCTATTGCACTAGAAGAGTAGAGTATGTGCCTGCTGCTGCTGCTTCCGGGATCGAACAGATGACGTGTTTACGATTTTATTTGAAAAGAGACCAAACTTTAAAAACATAGGGAGAAAACAAAAAAGAGAGAGAGCCAAAGATTCGCAATGGACTGGTCTCCGTCCATCGCCCACGTAGGAAGCTCGCAGATTTCGCACGATCACAGGATTCACAGCCATTTGTTTCTTGTCCTTGACGCGGCCGTAGGATTGGGTGTCCGGTACATATTTGATTTGGCCGTGCATTGATCCTCCGGTACGTATGAAGCAGCGAGGCCAGAGTCCTGGGAGCTAGCACTTGATACGCCGAATTGAAATCCCTGTGGAGTTCGTCAGCAGCAATGTACTACGGTCGTCATAACTCATAGATTTCATTTTGCACGATCGATCACAGCCATTCTTTTCTCTCTCTAGGAAATGCGTTCCATGTATCACGCAACCGGATTTTGCTGCGTGAGAAAGAGAGAGAGAGAGAAGACGATGGCTTCGATCGGCCAATAGAATATGTCAGGTACACTAGTGAACAGTGGAAAAGATACGAAGGGCATCTGGACTTCTGGAGGCTAGACCATAGACAGAGCGATACTGAGGTGTGTGTATGTATGTCAGGGTTCAGTTTATCGTCGATAATCACGCGATTATCGCGATATCGACGGCGGCCGAAATCATTTATCGATCGATAAACCGAGAAAATTTAAAAATAAAATTCAAAAAATTCAAAAAAATTATATGACCCAAATATCCCGATTATCGACACATATCGAGCGATTATCGCCAAATATCGTCGAAAATCGCTACAAAAGTCGACCGCACAAAAAAAGTTCAATATGGCTATCGATTTTCCACGATTTTTGGCTCGATTTTTTGCGATTATCAAATTTTACTGTTCATCCAAAAATCGCGCCATCGATAAGGTGAACCCTGATGTATGTATGTGTGTATATATATATACGCGTACAAAATCGTGGGGTACATACGTACATTTTACACGCGATAAAACAAACGGTTGCGAGGGGGAGAGGAGCAGGCCAAATTCCAAAAGGATGCGAACAAACAAGCATTGCTGCTAGGTGAGAGAAGAAAAGAAACGAGAGAGAGAGAGAGAGAGAAGGCTGACGAGTATGTGACCGTGTCTGTGTGCGCATCGCATATAGTAATCTGGTTCTGCCTGCCCCTGATAAGTCCAATGCACACGCACATTTGCGCAGTTTTTGCTCGTCTGTCGCTACGTCAAAGACGAGGAGGGAGGGAATCTACGGCTGACCTTAGCAAAGGCGAAAGTCACAGCTCGCGCCACGGGCTGGCCGCGGCCGTGGCGTAATAAAAACAGAGAGACAGAGATTCTAAACTTTATCTCAAACTATTCCGTCGTCCGAATTTTAACATCCGATTCAAATAGCGTCGCCGAACAATATCACTATACGAAATCATGTTAGGGTGTTATTTAACGCAAATTAAAAAAAAATACCCGGAACGATCGAACACCTAATTTTACGGTATAAACAGAAAAACTAAAAAACGGTATACCGTTGCAACGGTATACCTCATGAAACTTATGATTTTTCAGACCAAACTCATGAAACTTAAGACTAAAATCGATAAAACATTTAAACCAAAGATCAAACCGATAAGTTTCATAAGTTTCATGGCTATACCGTTGCAACGGTATACTCGTTCCGTAGTTTACCTCAAGTTTAAAACGCTACAGTGCTTTCCCCCGACAAGAACCACCAGCAAAGCAACAGGCGGGCACAGAGGAGACTGCAGACGAGACGACACGCATCGGTTGCGCGAGACATGCTGCGCTGTGTGCGTCTCGTCCTCGTAGGGGGGAATCTCCTCTTTAGATATCCTCTCTCTCACGCCCTACGGGGGGGCATCTCACCTCGCACTGTTCCTCTGTCCATCCTCGGTGGGTCTTGGCATGGGGCGCTTTTGCTTTCGCGCAAGTCAAATGGATGTGGACCTCCCTCGCCGGAACAAGAGAACACGAGGTGGGGCATCCCTGCCTGTGCCGGTCTCTTTTCTTCCTCTGAATATTTCCCACTTGGAATACATATGGGCGAGGCAGGCACTAACTGAAACTGAGGTTTGGTGCTGTGGCGAGCAGAGGCGGAACTAGAGATAAAATCATCAGGGTTTACCACTTTATCATAGAAGTGATAAAGAACTTATTAGTCTTACCATTTGCTTATTATTTGCCTTCCGGTGTCACAATATTTAAATCAAGGGGGTTCACATATAATATATATAGACTAATATACACTAAATTTTTTTTAACCTAGTGTAAAAATTTTTTTTGACCCGGTGTCCTGTGACACCGGCTATTCTTATTTACTTCCGCCCGTGGGCGAGCGAGCGAGCCCCTCAGAAACAAACATCGTGCGTGGCTGATGTGAAGCTGCGAGTTAAGGGCAATCCTCAAAAACCAAAACGCGGCAACTCTCACGCGTCACAGCATGGAGGTACAACTGAAAAATAACAACCGAGTACAGAGTAGACTGTATCTGAATTTGCAAGTACTTATTAGACCATGGAACTATGGAAGTGCAGAGTATACCTGCGATGCAACGGACACAAGAAAATAGTAAAAAAATATATATATATACACAGGCATTGCATCTGAATCTCCATGTAATAACCAAATATATAATCGAGGTGAATTTTCGGCAGGGATCTCGATGCTGTCTGCAGGGGAAAACACCGAGCAAATGTAATCAACCTTCCTCCTTCTGGAGCATGCCTGCAGCCACGGCTAGCCTGCCCCGAGTTTATCACTCCCATATGATCCAGATTCAGAGGCAGGCCTGTGTCGCCGGTGCCGCTGCGTGATGTGGCTGTGCCGCTGCGCCTGCCTGTCAGCCGGCGCCCTGCCCTGCCCTGCCCTGACCTGACCTGACCGTGTGTAAGCACCTGCCTGCCAGGCAGCCGCTTTGACGGTGCGTAATATTTGCGCCCAGCGAGGGAGTCAGGCCCACACAGACACTCAGATACCAAGCCAAGACAGCTAAAGTTTTCAACGCCTGTATCATGCTAAGCTTGGACCCGTCAGAGGAATATTAAATTAGGCTCACGGTCTTTACCTCTTGTGTCTCGAGGGGTTCACTGCTGCACTAGTCATTTAATTTTTTTTTGCCCGAAACTAGTTTAGTATCAAACAAAATTGTAAAAATAGCCTCCTCATTCATCTCTATCGCGTCCAGAAAGCACGGACGGAAGCTACTTTCCGCGGTGGGTAGCGCGAAAACAAACTTTCCGTGGTGGGTGGCGCGAAAACAAGCCCTCCGCACGTGCCTGTCTACCGTGCCCGTGTAGCGCGGATTGTGGCTTTTGCGCTTTCTGGGCACGGTAGAAGTAGGCTAGGAGGTCATTTTTGTAATTTTGTTTTTTACGATGCCAGTTTGCAAAAAATAATAATAACAGAATCAAAGGAGCTACTTCATAAAACATTTATTAATGTATCTCATCTTTGAACTTTTAGCATATTTTAATACTAGGTCAATGACTATTTTGGTCCATCCTAAAAATGTTAAAAATATCTTTTTTTTATTACTATAGACTTTTTAAATCATCTTAAGGTACTAAAATATAAATTAAATTGGTACTAAAAAGTACAAAAAGTTTAAGGAGTAAAGATATCAAAAGATAAACAAAATTAAGGGTAA
Organism: Rhipidocladum racemiflorum; assembly: GCA_036346355.1. NCBI lineage: Eukaryota > Viridiplantae > Streptophyta > Magnoliopsida > Poales > Poaceae > Rhipidocladum > Rhipidocladum racemiflorum. Next base: position 5,221,830 of record CM070581.1, read on the forward strand.
TTTAATAATAGTAATAGAGTTCTTTCGTTACCTTTTTAATTTTTTTATACGTTTTATAACATATTTTGTAATTTTGATACCTTTGAAGGGCTCAAGAACTCTATTATATACTACTACTGCTCAGTACTACTGTAGTACGTTCAGTACTCCTCGGAATTAAAGTAGAGCGGAGTTAACGTACCGAGCCATTGGAGCGTAGCGAATGGGCCATTGCTCTTGGCTCCCGCATGCTGCTGCTGCCTAACTTGCTGCTCTTTTGTTTCAGTAATTGCGGTTTTCGATCGGGTTGTTTTGATGCAGTGATGTCAAAAGCTTCAAGTGCATTTTGTTAGCCAAGCCAAGTTTGCGAGGTACAGATTAATTGGCCGGGACAGTCATTAAACAGAATCAGCAAGCACACAGGATCCATCCAATACTTCCTGGAACCCAAGAAAGATGCTCCAGTGCCCGTACGTAGGAGCACACATCATCTCAAATCAAGATAAAGAGGTGACCGATGAGGGGCGGAGATGAACAAGGAAGAGAGAGAGGGAGAGAGAGAGAGAGAGGAGAAGTAACCTCATCGAGAGAGAGAGAGAGAGAGAGAGAGAGAGAGAGAGAGAGAGAGAGAGAGAGAGAGAGAGAGATGTACAATCACTGACAAAAGCTTGCAATGCGATGCTGCGGCAGGCAGGCAGGCAGGCTCTGGCGAGAAGTAGACGCATAGATTTGCTACTCGCTGAGTGAGCAGTGCCGTGGCAGCTCTGCCGCCTGCGGCAGGCGGTACAAAAACTAAAGCGAGACTAAAGACACGGGCGGACGTGACTGGACGAGGGTCGCTCACTGGTCGCTGCTGCCGCTGCGACGTCGTAGTAGCGCTAGCAAGTACGTGCGTCCGTCTATCGTTCGTGCATGCATGAGCTGTTTCTGCACGACCCACTGCTTGCTGCCGCTGCTCTAGTTGACCTCGGTGTGGCTGCCCATGGCTTGGATCATCCGGACGGATCATATGGCGCCGTGTTCCTGCGCGCTTCTACAGCGCCTACATACATGTCGCTGTAGGATTTTAATCTTACCAACATACTCGATCCACTGTATATAGGTTTTCGGTGGAAAACTAGAAATCCAGAGAAATTGCTCCGTTTGCAATAAAAATTATTTTTGGGTCATATGTTGGGTAGGAGAATATGCTAGAGTAAGCATAATAACAAAGCCTACTATTTACTTCATCTCTGATCCATATCATTTAGAGTAAGCGTTAAAGTCAGCTTGCAGTGGCGGAACTAGAAAATTTGTAATGGGGGTGCATACTTGACACCGGATAGTTGACATACACAATTTCATAGTATAAATTCATCGCATATGTTTGAAATTTACCAATAATAATACAATACATATAGTTGAAATAAGGTCTTACATGAAAAAAGATTACAAAACATCTAATGAAAACTAAAATTGTACTAGCGGCCGCCTCCCGTTGCCCGCGCCGCCTCGACGCCCGACGGCCAATTCCCAGGCCTCGCGCCAACGCGCCCTCGTCTCCCTTCTCGCCGTTCTCGGCTCCTGATGCCTGCGCCTCCCGCCCTCCTGCGACGAATCACGCCGGCCGCAGCCCACGCTGGCCGCCGCCTTGATTAGGGTTAGGGATTTAGATTTTAGGGTAAGGGTAAAGGGTTGGGTGTGGAGTCTAAATGAAATTTTTGAGTTTTGACTAGGGGGTACTTGGTAAATTTGTAAAATTTTTGGGGGTGCCGGTGCATACCCGGCACCCCCCTCAGTTCCGCCACTGTCAGCTTGTATAATAGTTATCTCTAAAGGTTGTCTTTATATACTATGCAATAACTATCTCTTCTCTTTTTTACATAAATAATCAATCTTTTTTCGGTGTGATGCTGGGTACTGCTAAATAAGAGCCAGCTCTCTTGTCCCCTCTTTTCTCGCTTTTACTTTTCTATATAGGATAAAATTAATGTGTTCATATGTGCACCCTATTAAGGTGATGCTATTGTACCCGTTCTTACAACTTAAGACTGAGAAGACGGTTAATTGAGAACGGACAAGCGCACACACTGCCCTATATTGCCAGGCGGCCTGCTCTAATCATGCAGGCGTGGAAACCCGCATTAACCTCATCATAATCTCGCATTAAAATGCTGTCATTTAGTAGCAGTATATGCAGTGGCAGCATGGGTTACATCATAAAGGATACGCAGAACCGCAAAAGCAGAGCGACCTCGCGACCCTGTTCGACTGTACAGCAGCCAAAGCCTGCATGCATGCCTGTGTCTTCCTGCCTGCATGCTGCGTTTGCAAGCAAAGGATGCAATGCCATCAAGTGCCTTAATTAATTACCGTGCTAGCTAGGAGCCTAGGAGTGGTTTGCAGCTAAGCCGACGAACACAAAGCGTCCCAAACCGGCATAATCTAAACGCTTGCCCTGTACGACGTCTGCAAGTAATTAAGCTGCAGATGTTACGGCTTTCGCAGCTAGCTAGCACAGTGTTTTCCAGTATTTTCTATCGTGTGCTGTCGCGTGTGATGACTTTGCAGAAGCGTTTGTGTACACAGCCCCTTTGTATATCTTTTAATTTATTTTGGTTTTTTTTTCGAGTGAAATTGCAAATATAGACACTTGTTTGACCACGGACACTACCGAGTATAGGCAAAAAGATACATCTTATCGAGCCTGGCGTGCTCGTTAGGTTGGCTATTGCGCTCCTAGCTACATGCCAAGCTATTAAAGCACGACAAACGACGCGTGTCACCGACTGCTGCTTCCACGGTTGAGAACGGAACCATTTCTGCAATAGAACACCGAAATAGGGCACTGTGATTTTAAATGCGCGAATTCAAACTATTCAAGTATATTTTTCAAAAATTTCAATTGTAAGGTATATATCCATATATAATAATTAAAATAAAATACATACTATTGGAAAAATATATTCGGATTTAAAGACTTTGGACGAGTTTAGCTCACATTCTTTAATGATTTATATATATAATAAGCACATACCTATAATCAAACTATTATAAAAGGAACTCTGATTTAAATTTTTAGTTCAAACTTTTTTGAACTGGTTAAACTCAGCATCCTAAAAATTCTAAAAAAATTTACAAGCAATACATAGGAAAAATACATGTTTTTGACTCATGATGCCATGCACCATGGTACCCCAGGTAATTTATATATATAAATGAACATATTATACCCCTTTACCATTTTCGGTATACTTAAATACTAATTATAAGAGACTTCGATGTAATCTGATTGAAAAAAAAATTCATTAGAGTCTTTTTTTTTTGTATATACCCTTTTTTATATATATAGGGAGTATATACATAAATTATGCTATAAAGTATGGACTTCGATGAAATATTTCATCGAGCTCATTTGGAGGTATCTTATAATAAGCATTAGAGTATGCTCAAAAGAATACAAATATATAACAACACATTTTAATTCGTATATTGACAGTGGGAGTAAATACTTCCAAAAGTATAAAACCATTTATATATATATATATATATATATATATATATTACTTATATTACTTATATTATTATGTTCCTTTCGTTGTTAGTAAGCCACTAGTAAAAATTATTCATAAATCAGAGGTGTAAATAAAATTTATGGCTAAAAAAAGAAACAATAGATTCATGTACAAACAAGAAACACACTTACTAGTTGCTCTGGTTACATAACTAATTGGCTTAGTCAACACGTATCACGTGGGGCATACATGGATGGTTTTTGGGTCGTACGCTTCTGCCTTGTTCTTGCATGACGCTAGGTTACAACCGGCGCATAGAATAGCTCGCGCATGCGTAGAATAGCACCACGGTGTGTGTATCCTTGTCTGCACGGAGCCATCCATGGATTTATTAGTGATGCACTTTTTTTTCTTGGAGGGAATGACTTCTGATAGAAGATTTTTTTACTGTACTAGCCCTGTATTGGCGGGAATGACTAGAGATGAATAGAAAAATCTTACAGTATTTTTTATCAATAATCTTCTGTGTTTCACTAGGCTTATGCATCTTGCACATACCCTGCCTTCTTTTTGGGGAAATTGATATTTTGTCTGTTATTAGTCATACACTGTTGGCTTGATTTCAAGGTTCGAGAAAATAACAAAAAGAAAAGCATAGTAGCTTCAATCTATTCTGTTGTTATTTTATTTTACATGCAGTACTACCAATTTTTTGCCATTAACAGTTTTACTAGAAATCATATAGTCATGCTATTTGTAGTTCTTGTATATTTTTTTTTGGTTGCTTGTGATCATCACAGTATAGTCTTGGAGACGATGATAATTCATGATCTCTTTGACAATGTATGTAAGTATATATCATGGATTGATAATATACCCTCTTGTGCACTTGACTTGTTGCAATGGACAAGTGGGGCTAGAAATAGGCTACAGAACCTGCCATCTTAAGTGAAGGAAGACAACAACTTGTCACTGGTAGAGTATAAATTGGTTAATTTGGCTGAGTAATCGTCGAAGTTTTTCCCCGTTTCCCCTGCCATAAAAATGAAGTACTATGGATGAACATTATTTATGCTTCAGTTAAAGCCTTTGCTAAGTTTGTTTATTCGGTGCGATGGTGGCAGATATGGACAAGATTGTATATCTTCAGTTAAAACGCTCTATTGATTAAACTGAGTTATTTATGCTTCTATTAGATTGTGATTCCTCTTGGTACTGCCTATTTTGCTTACTGTACTACCTGCATTGCTGTAATGGAACAAGCTCATCAATGTACTGCCTGTATTGTTGTGATGAAAAAATGCACCGAGTTCTGGAGCTCGAGGTTCGGGTTTGGGTTTGTGTTCGGGTGTGGGCACATACCCGTGCCCGAGAAGTCTTGTGGGTTCGGGTGGATGGCACGATTTCGGATTTTGAGTTCGGGTGGGTGGCAGTCGTACCCAGAGGTACCTGCCCGATTGCCATCCCTAGCGCGGAATCGGCCTTGCGCGGTACGTGGCCTTGAGCAGAGCACGGGCGCTGAAGCGTGCTTTCCGCGGCCTTGCGCTGGGCGTTGGAACTTGGAACGAATCATTCGCTTCTTTGTTTTAGCGTTGGAGGAAAGGCTGTTCAAAGCAACAATCAGCACCCAATTTAATCTTATGATTATGCAAGCTGAAAGTTTAAACATTTACAAAGGACAAGAGTTCATGACATAAATATTTGAGAAATGGTCGAAGGGAGCAGTACCCAGCAACAGGCCAGTCGCTTCGCAGCTGCTGAACAATTGGCATTATTGAAGAAGTTAAGGAAGGTCCGCCCATTTGGCATCAACCTACTGTATTTTGGCACAAAAACTACTGTTGAAGATGAGAAGGTGCGCAATATACACGAACTACACTAATATTATACAAGGCCCCTTAGAACGAATCGTTTGCTTTGTTAATTAGTGTAATAGTATTATAATTAGTATAATATTGTTATAAGAAATATGCAATATTAGTATAAATTAGTGTAATTAGATTAATATTAATATAATTAGTAGTACATAAAAAGATGGTACTATTAAAATTAGTTGTACCTAAAATGATGATATTACTATAATATTGGTGTAATTAGTGTAATAGTAGTATAATATTATTATTATAATTAGTAGTATTATTATAGTAGACGTTTAATATAGTGTGATTATTATAATAGTAGTTTAGTAGTAGTACATAAAATGACGATATTATTACAATTAATAGTATATAAAATGACAGTATTTGTATAATTAGTATAATATTTGTATAATAATATTATAATTAGTATAATATTATTATAATAGACGTATAATATTAGTACAAGTAGTATAGTGTTAGTATAAGCAGTATAATTTTAGTATAATTAGTAGTAAAAAATAGTGTTAATAAGTAATACTAGTAAAATTAATAAGTAATGGTGTATAATTCGTATAATGTTAGAATAGTTGGTATGATGTAAAATGATGTGCCATAGGTAAATTAGTAGAATATTTGTATACTTACTGTTACAAAAAAATGACAATATTAGTGTAATTAGCTGTACATAAAAACTGGTACAAGGCATAAATAATTGTGTACAATTAGTATAATGTTAGTTAAAAACCAGTACATGAATGGCGATATTGGCATACTGAGTAGTACATAAAATGAAGGTATAAGGCGTAAAAAATTGTGTACAATTACATATAATCTCTCCTCCAGTTCGGTGAAGTACACCAGTCAACAAAAAAAGATGCAACAACTGTTGAATAAAATTTCATTTACAGTACATTACTGAACCAACAAAATTCAAAAACTGTCGATTAAAATTCCCCAATTTTACGATACATCATTGAACCAAAAAAATTGAAAAAGTGTTGATGAAAACTTCACAATTTTGTGGTACATCACTGAACAAAAAAAAAAACTAAAAAACTATCGATTCAAACTCTACACTTTCGCAATACATCAGTGAACAAAAAAATAGTAAACTGTCGATTAAAATTATGCTTTTTTCGTGCTCATCACCAAACCAAAAAAATTTATTAACCATTCAACTAAATGCAGCCAATTTTGCTACTCACCACTGAACCAAATAAATTCCACGGCTATTGATTAATTGGTATCTGGTAAAGCAAAAAAAAAATACATTATTCGGTGTGCCGGCGGGCTAGTAGACCGCCTCCAGTGCTCAGTGGCCACCCAAGGTTCCTCCGACGCTTCCTTTCCACCCAAGGTTCTCCTCTAGTGCTCCCTGGCCACCGAAAGTTCCTCCGGTGCTCCCCTTCCACCGGAGGCGACACTTGTTGCCTCCTCGCCCTTCCACGCTCGGCTGGGGCTAGTTTTTGAAACAATTGCGAACCGGAACTAATTTCGCAAAAAAAAAAAAAAAAGTGCTACAGGACTAATACAACAAAGACTTCGTGATAGAATACGTCTTGTTTATCTCGAAGAACCGGGGGATGTCTCTCCCAATGCCTAAAATTTTTACCATGTTTAATAGTTTTTCAATGGCTTCTCTTGCTTTACCATGAATGAGTGATTTTGTTGCGGAATTAGTAGTACTTTTAGACTAATTACTAGTCAAAAATCTATGTTGATAGCAAAAATACTAATTACTTTTGTAACGGCGAGTCGAATGATAGCCACCCATACGGTGAATGTGATACGGCCATACCCAATTACCCATAGTTCGCTGTGATGACTTTGTACTAGCTAGCGGCAGCCTAGTGCTCGTGCAAGGAAGATATGTATAATTGACGTCACACGTGAGACAAAGACGGAGGCCAGCTTCTCCTCCTCCTCCTTGGTACTTGCAAAAGCCAGCCAAAGCAAGAGAGAGCCAGGCAGGTTTGAGCGTGAGCGTGTTCTCGCCTTGGAAGCTGTTAAAGAGAGTCCAAACGCAGCCTTAATCCGGCCTGGTCTTAAGCTAAAAACATCCGTCTCAACTCGGCTCACTCATCACACCTGCAGCAGCTCGTACGGCTGCTGCTCACCACAAGCAACTTAAAAACATACGCCTTTTGATACTCCGAGGGAGATGAGCCTACCGCATCTGTACGCACCAGCAGCAACATATATATGCATGCTTAAGGCTGCCTGGGTGCAATTATAACCCTAATAACGCGCGCTTTTTGTATGTATTCTTTCTTCTGTTAATCACCACTCTCTCTAGCTAGCACCTTTGCCATGTACACCCACAAATCATAATTATGTAGGGCGATCTGAGTGACGGAGTCTGTCCTGGAGTTTTTGTCATGTGCACACGCAAGCCATGATCATGGCGTCTACGCCGTCTAGAAAGCGCTTTAGTTTTGTATCTAGCTAGCGGCCACCATGCATCTGGCATGCATGGCGGGCAGGGGCAGGAGCAGCTCGATCAGTGTGCATGCATCCTCACAGCGGCCGGTGGCGTGGTGATCGAGTGGCCAAGTACACGCATGGATTAATCAGAGATGGAGTGGACGGATCAATGGCGACGCTGCCATTTTCGATCGGCCTAGCTAGCCGAGAAGACGAAGAAGAAGCAAGAAGCAGCATGGCATGCGACTTTAGCCAGAGATGCACGAGCCTAGCTAGCTTTTGCCTTTCTCCTTCCCCAAGGCGGCCGCCTGCTCCGGTCAGCCTTGCACGCACAACTGGTTGGTTGGTTGGTTGCGTCCTCCTCCTTTTTTTTGCTAGCTAGGGGATGAATCCTATCTACGCTCGCTTGGTCCGTACGTCGTGCGAATTTTGACCTGCCGAACCGGCCCTTTCGCCGAAGGGAATCAAGAAATTGTCGGGAGAGGGAGGCTTAATTCACAGCATCGAAAAAAGATAAACCATCTGTGTTAAATCTAGAGAATGGCTAAGTAACACTCGAGTGTTTTATTGGTTTGTGAGCACTCAATTTGGGGACCTATAAAGAGGAGGGTGGTGGGGAGAGATGGCAAATTGGTTGGATCAATGGAACTAGATCCAAAGGCTACAAATTTGAGTGCTCACAAACTAAAAAACACTCAGCTACTCCCTAGACACCCCCTTAAATCTAATGTACCGTAAAAGAGTTTTTTTTTTTAAAAAAAAAATCTGAACACGTTTGGCTATTAAAAAACCCGAGCACTAGCCTGAGTTTGATCTGATTAGTTCACGTAGAAGAAGGCAGCCGAAGCTGTAAGCGCTCGGAGAAGGGATCTGGTTTTTGGCGCTGCGCGGCGGAGCGGGAAGGAGACGGCCGGCGCGTCTGCCGGCCTGCGTAGCACGAGTGCTTAAGCTCGGAATTGGGCCACGCACACAAGGAGGGCCTGTTTCTGTGCGTAAACCGTCAAAGCCTTAACGCCTTTCTCGTTGGAGAAAAAAATAACGTTACGTACAGGTATCTCCTTTGCCCCTATTTGCAACTCTAGGAATTAGAAATTCGATGGTATGTTGAAAATCATGCTATTAAGTGGTATTTTTTATACATGCCATCGAATTTCCAGATTAAGGAGTAGCATATATCAGATTATTTCTTTTTTAAGTATAAAAAAACATCAAAAAAAATCATTACGTTAATCGAAAGAAAAGAAAAACGGAATGATCTCTAACACTTATTTTAGTAGGATAAGATTATAACGGTGTGGATTAATCATATATACGTATTAGAGTTATATAGCAAATACAATCGTATTCTAATTATAGGTAGTAGAATCACGCACAATCGCACTAGTAAATTCAATTCACATATATAAATAACAGCAATCGGTGATATTCAAGTCACTGCTTCTTTTTAAAGATAAAAAATACCATAATAGTGTAAAAAAAATCTTAAAAATTCTCACGTTAATCGAAAGAGAAATATAACAATCTCTATCGCTTATTTTAGTAGGACCAAATTACAACAGTTCAAATTAATCATATATGGATAGTAAAATTATATAACAAATACAATTATGTTTTAATGATAGGAAATAGAGCAGTATATGAAAGACGACTATATGGTAGCCAAATAGTTGTACGGGTAAATACACTTCCACAATGTGCTCGGTACATGATACACGTAACAGAGGAGATATTAACCACCTAAAGTCGTCGCACGAACAGCTCGACCTCGTAGACGAACGAGCCCGGCACGGGGCTAACCACGGCCGTCATGAGGCAGTACCCGTGCGCCATCCTGAACGCGCCGGTGCCGCCCACGATGCTGCGCTCGATGGCGCCCGCGAAGCCGAGCACGGGGCCCAGCATGGCCAGCGTGCTCCCGGCGTACTCGCCGGCAGTGAACACGAAGTTGATCGCCGACTGCAGGCCCGGCGGGCTCGCCAGCCCCGCGCCGACAAAGACGCCCTGGAACCGGCCGAGGAGCGCGGAGTTCCCCGGGTCCGGGCCGGCGCGCAGCTCGTCGTCGAGCACGCCGACCTGCCCGAACGTCGCGTTGGCGCCCAGGGGGGACGGCACCACGATGGCCGCCGTGGCGTTCGGTCCGGGAAACCTCTCGTGCATGTACAGGCGGATGTGCGTGAGGCCGCGGTCGCCGTGGCCCGCCGCAAGAACGACCGCCGACGGCGAGGCTAGCAGGAGGAAGAGAAGCAGCAATGACGGTGAGGAGGAGGCCATGGTGATCGATTCGAGGCAAGAACGAGTTTCTGTCTTGCTCGCAGTCGCAGCTGCCGAAAGATCCAAATCGACGCTGACACGACGAATCGATTGATCTGTTCTAGTTTTGTAGACTTGATGTCACCACTCCCCGTTGACCTCAATTGTGTAGTGGTTTTGCTTGTGCAAGTGTATAACAATCGTGCAAGCATGCAAGGCTGCAAGCCTGCATCTAAACTAGTTAGTGTAAACGAATAAAAAATGTCAACTTAAGTTAATTAACTTGAGGGTTTGACTTTCACAAAACGATTATGTAGTGTAAGACGCGAAGATAGAAAATTGGAGTCAGAATGTATAATTATCGGCCAGTTAACTAACTAGCTAAGTAAAGAAACTGATCGCGAGTTTTTTTTTAAGGCATATACATTGCAAAATTTAAAAGCAGAGTATACCGCCCGGGGCTGGGGGTGGGGGTTGAATACGTGTGCAAATCATTATGCACTTGATGCGTAGTGTTGGGAAACCATCTGATCCATAAAAATTTATTATAGTTCTTTTACCGAAACTCCAGAAAGAGGGTATAAAAGGAGAGGTCCCCCTATTGTACAGAGATCAGAAAACAAATAATAGAACAATATATACCTCCACATTGTGTTTCTCTCTGTTCATATTTTACATCTGTCTGAAGAACCCTGGACTACTCTTGGTAGCAAAGTTCCTCAACATGTTATCAGCACAAAGCTCTAACGAACACCAAAACAGATTGAAAAGGTAGGAAACGGTAATTGATCTACTATCCTTGAATATCTTATATGAATCACCATGCATGCATCTACAAGTAAACACTACCGTCGCTGACTTAAAGTCACCGGCATGAAGCCGATCGGAGTGTTACACTGGTTGTAGCAGATTTGAAATCGTCGGTATTACGTCGATCAGCCAGATTTTAAAACTCGTTATGAATTTTATGTAGATTGGTTTTTATTTTATTCCAATAAATGCATGAAGCATGCTGTACGATGCATTGCTACCGCTGCATGAACCGCCAGCCGTCGCGCACGAAGCCGCGCCGTGCGCATGCAGGCATACAGGCGTGACTCACAACCGGCACAAACTTTAGCATGCATGATCTAGTAGGATGATGCCGAAGCCGAAGTGATTTGCATACATGCATGCATGTAAATCACGAGAAGCATGCTAGCAGGCATGCATGCGAACCCTTGTGTAATTAGCAATTGGAAGCTTAGAAATTGATTTTCTAAGTATATGGACTTCGGTAATTTTGTTGAACCTTACACTTAGTACACATTGGAAGCTTTATATCTCTAGGTTTGTTTCTCTTGACATAATTTTATGTTTATATGTGCTGAATTTATTTTTCTGTTATTCAGTAATTCTGAAAATTGCTTGATAGTTATAAAAAAATGCTAGAGAAATTCTGAGAAATTTTAGATAATCAAACTTTACTAATTCAACGATGAACATGAAATATAATTATTTTACTAGTAATAAAATTCAATAGTTTAGGACGGCACTTAGCGTGAGAAGTGCTAGTTCGTTCCTTTGGAACTCACCTGCCGCAATCCGGCAACGCAAAGCCACCCGTCGTTTCCTTCCGTCCGCAATCGCGTGCGTCGGAGGCCGGAACCGATGAGCTTGGCGGAATAAAAACATAATCAACAGGCGAGAATAACTCATTCTGGAGAAATGGATCCAGCAAATTTGCTACAAGAAAACTGTGAGTTGCTCAACATGTTCTCAAGTCAAGCCAGAAACTCCGAGTACTAAATTTAACAGTGTTGCATTGCATGAATGAGGCCACAGCCGCACATAACGTATTAATATGCTGATAATATTTACATGTGTTGATTGATACTAGCATCACTACCCATCCAATAAAAGCTGTACATTTTCCTGATATCTTGTCTTGTTCTTCTGGCGAGGATTTTCCTGGTATCTTGTTATACATGTACATCACTGAATGCTAACGATCGGGTCATGCAGACTATAACTAGGAAACCATTTTGGAAAATAGATCATCTAGAGCTGAGTACAAGGACTGGCCAGCTCTGGGCCTCTCCACCTTCCCAAACAGGATGTCATTTGTGGTCAAGTAAGCGTCCCCGTAGAACCGCAGATTGGTTTCTGATCTGGTTGTCACGACATTGCCTTCCAGTGAGACCCCAACAAAGGCACCTGTTTGAAGTTTTCAAATAAAAAGTTTTGAATAAGGAGTATATCGAGATAGTTGTGTTGTGGCTTACAAACTTCCTAAAAGGTAGAGCCAAACATCGAAGATACCCTTTTACTTATAAAAACTTCCTTTAGCTAATGGGAGGACTGAAGGCGCGCCTATGACTAGGGATGTCAGGTTGTATCCGAGATATTTTTTTTCAGAAATGCGACTACAAAAGTTACTTTTCAAATTATTATTTAACATGCAACAATAAACATTCAAGCAAAGACAGTTAAAAGGGGATGAAAGATATTAGACAGCTCAGTCCCATTTCTCAAATTTTCATTTGGAATTTCTACTTGATAACGATATCACAAGCATGCATGCTGATGAGACCCATTTTTATAATTCCAATATTAAGCACGTATCTAAAAGGATTGAACTGTCAAGAGGCAATTTTCTTATTGGTACCTTTACTGCAGCTGTAAGTGTAGCATATCCCAGAACCTTTTTCACTGGTCCGAACATCTGCTTCAAAGGCTCTGCCGATTGGTCCTGCTGCCGCACTCAATCCTGCCCCAAGAGAAAGATGCATGCAGCTGCTGAATGCCTTGACAGCTTTTTGATCATGAAGCACAATTATAAAATCTGTCAATTCTCCCCCAATCTGGAAAATACAAAGAAATGATATCATCAAAGGGAGATAAATGATCCTAACAACAAACTGTAGTTCTGTCCAAATCGTCATTGTGCTTCAATAACTTGCTTTTTACATTGTGCAAGTGCAAATCTCATAAGTAAACGAGCCTGTCGGGCCATAATGCTTAAATGCATTTCACAGAAGTTGTTCGGAAAGGTTATGGAGATTATTGGGATCCCATGGTTTCTTTACGGACATATACATGTAGTAAATCAAAGCAAGACATAGAAATTCATCAGGAAAGTTTTCTCATCACTTGGTAGCCTGGTGCATTGATTAACTTGCTCATGATCTTCGATAAGATAAATGTATACCTAATCTGATCAGCCTATCTTACTTGAACAACATAAATGTTCCTTTTTCTGGTTAAAACCACAATATTTCATTTCTGACCAGTATGAAACACAGATGCTATCTGTGCATTGAGAGAAGATTTTATTGCACAAATACCTGCACTCCCCATCCCAATCCAACTGATATAATTGCTGACGGGGCAGACCATGATCCATCTGATCTGCGAGCAACAACAAGTCCAGTGCCAACTTTGTATGTAAGAACTGCACCCGCCTTGGCGACTGTTAGCACAGCAAGACCCTTTGCTCCCTTGAGGATAGATGATGGGATGGACTTCTCAGGGTTTAATCTGGCAACCTACACATTTCAGAACAGAAACATATGTCAGCTGTGGATGACAAGGATACATCTCCTTGAGGGGTAAAACAACACAAATACCTGGCAATATTTCTTCATCGTATTTGTTGCCTTGTATATCTCATACTCCATTGATAAACCAACAGGCAAGTTCAACCAGCTTCTCGCGCTTGTCCAATCCATGACATCATGTTTGGCTGGCTGCATCGCATTACTATTGTAGTTGATCAATATGCACTGAAGTGGATCAAGTCTATCGTAGCAAGCATCACAGACTCTCTGAGGATCACGCTGTCTGAACTTCATGGGCATCAAGCATCTTCCCTTGGAACAATCTTTGCAAAATATACCCCCACAGAACCGGCAATGATGCCTTCCACGAGTCAGTGCTGTGAAAGGAGAACTGCACTGCAGACACGCATTAGTAGAACTATCTGGTAACCACTCCGGGGGGTCTGCCTGCAACACTTCCCGGTAAGCACTGTATTGTAAAGCGTTTGCTTCAAGTAGTGGTGGCGCACTTGGAACGCAGACAGATGGATGCACGTTAACATCACCATCCTTGTCAAATCCTAGAAATGATACCTGTGTGCTTAAACTTTGCTGCTGCATTGTATTATCCTGGCTCTTGTTTGCGCCTGACACAATTGCAGCCAGCCCACCTAGAACAGTCCTCAAATTGATAGTTGGACTAGCTCGTGTTGGAGCGAATGGATCATCTCTTGAATCATACTCCGATGGAAAGTCTGGTTCCAGAGATGCCTGGTAGAGATAATCATGTGCCGGATATCCGTTTCCTGGGACAAGATTGGACAGAGGAGCTCTCTGGCCTTGGTTGCTATCAATTTTGGAGAGGGAAGAGTACGATGTCACTTCATTTGGAGTCCCCATGGAACCATTTAGATACAGCACTCATGTAGCAACAACACAGAACCACCTGCAAGTGGTTGTAGATAGCTTACATTAACAATAAGAGATGAAAGAAAAAGATGCATACGGCGGATCCTTCAAAATGTTTCTCTATTTCATGATCAGATCAAGAAGCTCATCCTTTCACCCAATTCATTCATTGCATTGTGTGTCTTTGACAGATATATGAAATTCTGTAGGCATATTTGAGGATCAGACGACTACGGGCATAGCAATTCGAACTATGATTAGCTTTCAAGTTGTACGGCTGTCTTCAGCAATAAGTTATACCAAAACGAAATTTGAAACCTTGCCAATAACCACTGGGACAGAGCCACGAACGAAAGATACCATTTTTTGTGCACTACGAATCCGAAGGCATGCAATTGAAACTAGACGTGCAACTGCGCTGCGAAAAATAATTCCCAAACAACGATGACTTGCAGCATGTATACCTTACTTCTACGCGGAAGCAACCGGGACGCTAATTCCGAAACCCTACATGGGGTAGATGGATCGATCGATCCGATCTAACCAGCAAAACGGCAATCAAGAACAAACGCGATGGATCAAACCCAGAAGCCCACGTAATCGGATCAACCCGTACGGCATCCTAATCGCGCCGCCGTAGAGAGCAAGAACGACGTCGAGAGCCAGGGGAAGCAGAAGTTACCGAGCTCTAGGCGCACCGGATGGGAGGGGGTTTCGAGGCGACCGCCGCGGCTGGGCGTGGGGATCTGGGTTGGTTTCTTCCGTTGGCCGGCGGGGAAGGGGAAGAGAAGGGAAGCGCTGAAGCAAGGCTATCAATCGGGCTCTGGGTTTGGGTTCTCCGGTCGATCGGGTCACGGGTTGGGTATTTGGGTTTCCAAGGTAGCAAGGATCCGACCTGGCACGAGCTGTAGCGGACCCGGTTTGCTCAGACATGTGGGCCCCGGCCCACTCGCAGCCCGGCCCGACCAGGATGCAGCCGTTGGCCGAGACGAGGCACGGCACGGAAGCGACCGGCCTCTTCAGCGGCACGGCACGAGGGCCGCGAGGAAGGGGAGGCTCGCCGCGGCAGGAGGGAGCATGGAGAGCGGGGGCGGCGCGGCAAACCCGCGCCGCGTGCCGTTTACTTGGTGTTGGCGGTGCGCCTGTGCGGCCGCCGCGGTTTTTTATCGCCGGCCGCGTCCAAGGGGCCGAGCGGGGGGGCGTCTCGCGCCGTTCCGGCGGCCCAGCGTCCGTCAGTCCCTCCTCTACGCTCGGCTCACCACTCGCCGCCGCGTCCACTCTGCCTCCGGGTCCCTGTGAGTCCTCTCCCTGTTGATTTGCCAATTGCTTCGATTCCGTTGAAGAATACTACTAAAAATCGTTTAATTTCTGGGAGGCAGCAAGAAGGTGATTCCATAGACCGCACCGAGACCATCTTATTATTCATTTATTTATTCATAGAATCCATGAAAAGCTCCAACCACACAGCACATTCCTCGCAGCTAGTTCCCCTCCGGCGACACCACAGAAGCTCCACATGAATTTGCCTTGAAACTACAATCTATGAAAGGAAAGGCCACCGTAAGCAGTCGCAAATGTCGGAAGGCCACTGGTCATGGCTGTTGAATCTATTGGGATCTTGAGGCCTAGATAGAACACCTAGATGACTGGTCTTAGGATGTACCTTCGGGATTGGATGACGAAGCCATTGCCTGTGTGGGGGTCGACGGAGCAGTGGCGTGGGGAAGACTAGGTCGAGGCAGTGGAGAGGACGACGGCGTAGTGGTCCTCCCGTGGGTGTAGCCGATGGACCGACAGTGGAGATGACGAGGACGCCTCAGTCCGTCCTGCAGTGAAAGAGACGGCGAGGCCTTCCCGTTGCTCCCGTACGCGAGTAGATCGGATCTAACAGTCTGTTGGGGTGATGTGTGCAGAGAAACGTTGGTTCCTACTTTGTCCTCACCCCTTCTTATATAGCACACGGAGCAACAGGGGGCACAACCATTAGGTTGGTTACACCCCCGATCAGGGTGCCAGAGATCAACCCAACAATGGCCTCTACCACGGTAAGCCAGAAGGCTTCATAGAAAGCAGGCTGAGCACGGGAGGCAAAAACAAAAGAGAGCGTCATCACTAGGAAATGTTGCGTTATCCTTGGAATCCTTCCGGCAGACAACCACAATGTTAACCAGCTCCTGCAGGCGAGGGTTCCGGCCATACAGTTCCACCATGTTGAAGTATAAGTGAATTGTTTGTCTTTCCTGTCAGTTTAAGCTTTTGGGTAAACTGGTTGATGCATGTAACTCAATACATCAGACCTGTCAAATTCTTGACACGGTCCAGTCTAGCCATAGAGAAGATGATTGGCTTATTGTTGTCCTTGAGCACATACCTACAGGTGTGCGTACTGTAGTAAGATACCAGGGAAGATATCCATCTATCCAGCTGCAACTAAGATTGATAAAAACAGTATACAATCCTTACATGTGCTCAGTGCTCTCAACATCACTGAAGAGTAGTACCTCAATCTCTGCAAGTAGAGAGGTAAGCCTCTTGTGTGATTCGGTGTATGAGAAGTAGATGGATATGTCGGCACCCAGGGAGACGATGTTGAACTTGGGGTCGAAGACATCAATACCATGGACAACACGATAGAGGCCAGGCATTGTGAATGCCATGTGTGAGACCCGTACTGCCCCACAGTGTCCTTGCTGAAAATCAGACGATGACATAATATCGGTTGACGCCATTTGCAAATGACCACAAAGCTGTGTGTGAAGGAAGTCTTATTTTCCAGCAATCTCTTGGAAGGTACTGGTGATGATGAAGTCAGCATGATTCATTGCAACCAGGTCAGCTGTGAACCGGCAGGAGAAGTGGTAGCGATCCTCAAATTCCTCCAGTATAGGTCAGAGTTGGGGTACTTGGTTTTCTCAAGGGCATGGGCAATGGTACACAGTACACTGCATATAATGAAACAATAAACCCGATGAAATGCTATAGCGGTATAAGTAAATCTTGTAGTGAGCAAGGTGCTAGAGTGCATACGTGAGTAACACCCAACTTGTGCATTTGCGAACAACCCCATTTTCTGTTCTGAATGGCACACGCAGGACGTGAGTGTGCTCAGTGCCTAGGACCTTCTCAAGGCGCTGGCCACAGCCCACAGGTGGTGTCATGTGCATCAGGTAGCAACCTGGTGACCTGGGCAAGGCCAAGGAGGCATTATTACCTGGGGTCAGCTAAAATAGCAAGCTCGTATTTCACCATATTTGAGTACTGAACTTACAATGAGAATCCTCGGTGTGATGTAGACAACCTTGCTGCTTGATCCTCAACAGCATCTCGTTCTCCATAGCACGGACTTGATCCAAAATGTAGACAACCTGAGTTGCCATCACAAAACAAAATTGGTGACAACAAATATTATTTGGTGGTGTTTAGTAGTCGCAGAGCAAATTTGTCAACCATCAAAATTGGATAGGGATTTTACCTGCCCACCAGTATCGGGGTACCCCGAGACATTGGCCTGAGCAAAGCAACCATGATGGGAGAGGATAACAACATCGAACACCATTGGGATTGTTCCGAGGAACTTCTCCAGGGTGGAAGGATCAGGGGCCTCGAGAAGGTCCAACAGAAGGTGCATAGTCTCACGGACACGATGAGCACAGTCGCCCCAACCCTTCTCCAAACCAAGCTCTTGGAGCCTAAATTTATTCAATGAAAAGAACATTGGTCAGATATGCAACGAGAGTAGCTTTTTTGTTCAATGACCATTTTGTGTATGAGGATCATGCAGCACCTGTGGTGGAATTCCCAGTACGGGGTGTCTGCTGGAAGGCCTGACAGATGCTCCTCTGCCTTCCTCAGTGCACCATGGAGGGCAATGAGACTGCGAATTCTGTCGTTCAACATCATGGTCTGAAAAAAAACAAAACAAAGAAAGGGTTACAACTCCGCTTGATTCAGCAGCAAGTAATAGTTCCAGTTCCAGTTGTCAGCTCACTACTCAGTGAACATGCTATTATAGTATTTAAAGAATTTGTTCCAGACACTTCATTAATTACAAAATGTAGCCCATCATCAGAATGAGTACATAACACATGTTAAGCATCACGGCGGTCCGGTTAGATTAGACGATGAATACATAACACGGTAGCCACAAAAGATCCTTTTATCAATAACATAAAAGAAATAAAAAGAGAGGGGATGAGACCATGGGCTGAATGAGGCCCAGTGTGGCCCAAAAAGATTGGTTGGTCTAGAACATTTTGGCTCATGGGTAACCTGGTAATTTCATCCGCACAATATACTCCCTCTCGCACTAAACCCTAGCAAGCCAAGCCCAACGCGCCCACTCGCCTCCCTTCCGCTCCGCCGCCCGCTCTCCTTCCTTCCGCGCCGTCGCCCTCGAAGCCACCCGCTCCCTCCCTTGCTCGTTGCTTCTCGCGGTTGCTCGATGGAGATGGCTGCGATGGAGACGTCGTGCCGCGAGTCCACTAACTAACTAACCCCCTCCATTCAAGGCGAGCTGTCCTGGCATCCCCTTCTGCCACCGTGACAACAAGGCGTCGCTTAGGCGACGCTATGACAACTATGGTTAAGCATAGTCCCGTTTATATTTATTTTCTTACAGGTTGGTTATGTTGTTATAAACTATCTGAGCAGTAATTTTCTGACCAAATTTGGAATGGAACCTATATAGATCATCATCATCCACGCTCAACAGTAGTGGCACTAACAGCTCATTTTTGCCCACTTTCACCAACATGCAACCTCCAACATGTTTACTCGGAGTGAGATCTAACTTCTAAGTAGGTTAAAATGTATATGCTAGAACACCCGGACATGCCATGCATGGACACATCAAATTTTCATGACGGGAGCGAAGGATACAGGCCTTTTAGTTTTCAACACACCAGTAGTACAAAGACCTAGTGATAATGAACCAATCTGTCAAGCAAGAAACCAGAGACTGTAACCCACCATGTTTTCATTACAAACTTAACAAAGTAGAACAACAGATGGCAAAACGTTAGAATGAAACATTTGTACAAGGACAGAACTTTACGCTTGAATTTAGTCAACTAATAGTCCCTCCAGTCGCAAAAGAATGTAATTTTGGACACTAATTTCCATTGTAATAGAGTTATAAAAACTAATTATGTTTTTATGAAAGTTCTTTTCGAGACAAATCTATACATACCATTTTTATTTTATGTGTTCAATTTAAATACTGAAAAAGGTATCGACAACTAAAGTTTAGAAAGTTTGATTGCACGTACCCCAAAATGACATTCTTTTGTGCGTGGAGAGAGTATATTAACGAATGAAAGCATGCAGAGTAGTACATTACATCAGATTTGGTCAGATCTAACAATTTACAGCAAACAAAGTATGGTGGAATTGGGCATATAGCAAATGTCCGACTCATATTGTTGCATAACCTAGAAATATACAAAGCAACCACGATGCATCACTTAACCACATAGTGAAAGAATATATCCTAATTCTACAAACTAGTTTGAAAAAGTTTATACACAAACCCAGAGAAGACAGCGACGAGCTCATTGGTGTGTGCAGATAAGGAATCACCGATGCGCTCCCTCACGCTGTGGAGACGGCTAAGGACGCGCTCACCACTACTTTCCTCCATTGCTATCCTCTAGTTGGGTCCTCAAGCCTAAAAACCAGAAAATGTTTATCTGAGCCACTTGAATAAACAGGATTCGGATGCAGTCATCTAAAGAGGAGATATTTCAAACTCGTGTTTTTTTCTTTTCTTTTCTTTGGAAAGCATGTTTCAAGGACAAGTCATCCTAAAACCCCAAGAAGTCAAAACCCCAACAAGCTTGTTTTGGCATGACAGTTGACCATCGGACATGGAAAGCATGAAAGGGTAAACACCAAGAAAATCTAGACATTTGGCAAGAATATACAAGATTTATGACACAAACAACAATTTCCAGGAAAGAGAAACGATGCAAAATTAAATTATGATACGAGAAGTCCACACCAGAACAAGAATGCTTGGGGCCGCCAAGAAATGGCGAGAGGGAGCACAGATGGCCAGAATTGAGGAGAGGAACCTACAAAGATGGATGGTAGCAAGGCTAAAAATTTGAATGTTACAAACATCCCTCTTTAACACAATCTCGATCTCGAGATTCAGGGCTGACTAAAGAATATGTGGGAAAACTCAGTCTTAAGGTCCTCTTCACACGCCCGAGTTGCTTCTTGTTCTGAATGATTGCTCAATTGAACCTTGCAAAATTCAATAGTTCTGAATGATTGCTCAACTCAGGGCCAGACGCCCAGGCGCGAGCGCGACCGCACCAGTAGAAAAAAGAAAAGAAAAAGGAAGTATTTTCCAAAGCCATAGAAAGACAGTGAAATGATACTGATGTGAACGCGCGATTGGCTTCAACGGTCATTAAAATGGTCATTTATTGATTTTAACGTCTCTCCTGATGACTAAGTCTATAAAATCCTTTCGGTCTCTCCTCTCCTGAGCTCAAGTGCTCAGCGCAGAATATACATTCGTATTTTCATTTGTTCTCACTTCTTCCGCTCGCTCACTCTTTTTTCTCTCCACGAAACAAAATGTTTCGCAAGACCAAGAGCAGAAGAGCACGCCCTCGCTCTTCAAGTCCCTTTCGTCGGGATGACGAGATCGATTCGCGCCAACTCTCCCCCAGCATGGGAGACTACGGCATGGATGACCGTTATCTGGGGTACCCCACACCGGGGTGTAAGGTTTTTAACAAGGTAGTAACTTTGTACATATTCACGATTGAATAAAAATTAATATTTTCCTCCAACATTTGTTTTCATTGCCTCAACTCCGCGCGTCTTTGTGTTCTTTTCTCTCATCGCAATAATGTAAATGGGCCGGACCTGGCACGAGTTGGGCCAGCACGGTGGGCACGACGGGTCGGCGTGGCACGACACGGTTCCGGCCCGAAGCACGATGGGTCCGGACCGGACCGGCACGGCGCCCACCACTAGCCGCTCCTAAGCTCCATCACCACCTTTGCGGTGAGCACCTTCTAAAATTTGATCTTGGATCCGTCACTAATTACTCGTGTTAGTCGTGTGTATTTTACAATGGTTAGTGAACGATTGTTCGCTAAGAATCTTGGAACTGTACTGATTTCGACGACATCCCTGTTCTAACGTCTAAACAAGCCCATAGCGTTCATTTCACTCCGTTGCAATGCAATGCAAGTATGCAAGTACCATTTTAATCTCAAAAAGAAGAAGGAAAAAAATGCACCTACCAATTCGACAAAAAACAACTTGCACACTACACCTTCGAAAATTACAGATACGCACATAGGTCCCTCTCCTGCTCAGAAAAGCCCAGACATGGGGCGAAATGGAAAACCGCAGAGGATCCCTCGCTAGGGTTTTGTCCCAAACATGCCCGCCCATATAAATAGTCCAGCCCCCAGCCCGTCCGACTTCTCGCGCCGCCACGTCCCGTAGCGTGACCTCTGTTCCTCCTCCGCCCTCTCGCTCGCGCACGGCGCACGCGCCCGAAACCCTAACCTCCTACGGCGACGATGGCGGCGGCGGTGGCAGGCGGTGGCGCTAGGGCGCTGTCCCAGCGGGAGCAGGACATCCAGATGATGCTCGCCGCCGACGTCCACCTCGGCACCAAGAACTGCGACTTCCAGATGGAGCGCTACGTCTTCAAGCGCCGCACTGACGGTATCAATCGAATCCCCTCAAGGCGACCCAAATCTTTTAACACACAGCGTGTGTCGTGCTAGGCATCGTAGATCCGTTCGTGGTGTTGGTTTGGCTCGGCACGAAAATGCGGTCTTTAAACTGGCCTCTGCTTAGATCTTGTTATGTGCGTATGGTTGCCAACGCTGCGGCTTAGCGTTTAGTCGAAAATTGTCGATGTGTTCAAGTCCGAAGCCATGTCAGTTGGTTATTTTACAGGTGGCTCAAATGGCTTGTCGAATCCTACGAACACGTCGTCGTGCAGCCTTTCATAACTATTTTACTTCAAAAGTTTGTGGTGATATGGTAGTTGTTGATGCTTCACTAACGTGAGAAGTTAGGGGGCAGGTGGAATTCGACCTGTTTGGTCAGAGCATCTAAGGCATATATATTGGTATAGACGGTAGTTGTCTATAATATACTTTCATGTCATTTACGGACAGTACTAAGACAATTTATACAATAGACTTCAAGGTTATTAAAACGTAAAACGAGAACGAAACGACTCACCCTTTTTTAACTTTGAAACGTTTAAACGAACGTTGCAACGTAGTTTTAGGCACTATTGTAAAACGAATATGAGAGCAAAGATATATCGCATATGTACCTTGATTTTGTAGTCTTTTTTCATATAATTTGAGGCCATATGCCATGCATCTTTCTCCCATGCATGATGTATCCATTTCCTTGCACATTGCAACATATGAATTACTATAACAAGAAATTATAATTCAATTTAATAAGTAAATATGGTTTGTAACTTTGTATCACATACCCTTTTGATGATCCCCCTCTTCTCTCCTTCCAATCCACAAACTACAAGAAAATTGCACATCAATGAAATGAATGAATTGAAAACTAAAATTAAAGACAAGATATATTACGACATGAGTTCACATCCAGACAATAACATAAGTTCATACAATAACATAGACGATGGTTAACAAATTAACTAAATAAGTCCACACAAAAGCATAAATCCACATAATAGCATAGGTCCAACTCTCATCTCTCAATATCCATCATGCGAATCATCAAAACTATTAGTAGCATTGACATCTTGATCATCGCCATCTTCGTTGTTGCTTGAGTTGTCATCGTCATCCACATCAAGATCATCAACTACCTTCTGAAGCAATGGCTCTCGTAGCTCATGGAAACTAGGAGGCTTGAAACCAGAATCATACTGTGCAATGGCCTCTACTGCTATCTCAAATTGTCTTGAATTTGCAACATTAAATGGTACACCACACTCATAGAAAAACTTGGCTATCTCGATACAGACGGCTTCTCTTTCTTCCTTGGTCCTCATAACAGCTTCTATGGTAGTTTGATGCGGCCCCTTTGCATGTCTTTGCTCTACAACCTCTCTGGGCGTTCGTCGAAGCATAGCAGTAATAGGTTTTTTTGGTGGTGCTGGCACCTTGAACTGAAATGCTGCCGACTTCATTTTTTTGGAGGATGTCCCAGAACTTGGATGCACACTCACATTGCTATTAGAGGCTTCCGACTCCTAGCTGGATGCCTCTGTTGCCACACAATCACCTTGTTCATCATCTAGAAACATTGGTCTGCCCCTCTTGCCCTCCTCTAAAGCCTCTTGCATCTCTCTCATGATGGATGAGGTAGTTTTGGGACACTTCGTCACATCTCCATACCCACCCGCGAGATGTTGCTTCACCCTCTTTATTCCTCCTTTTATCTTCCTCTGACAAAGATTGCATTGGATCAGCTCTCGCTTGTTAGGCTCTGCATAATATGCATACTTCCATCCCGGATCATCGGACTTCGGCTTTCGATTAGGATCATCCAATGAATTATAATTTGTGGGAGGGGGAGGTGCATTGCCACTGTCACTTGCACTGACACTTGCACTTGCCATTTCAATTTCGGTTGCAGTTCTACTTTTACAATCAAGTAATCAACAATTCATTATTCAGACAGAGTGACAGACAGAGAGGGGAAGAAAGATAGAGAGGGGAACCAGAGAGCCAGAGACAGAGAGATACGAGGCAAAGAGCGAAGAGAGACAGAGAGATAGAGACAGAGGGGGGGGGGCAGAGACGGGAAGCGAAGATCCAAAGAGAGACAGAGAGGGGGATCACAGACCAGAGAGGTCGGGTCGTCGGGATCTGGACGCTGCGGGCAGGGAAACGCGCGAGGTTCGGCGACGCTGCGGGCAGGGAGGCGGCGGAGCTGCGAACTGCGGCAGCGACGAGCGACGACGGCAGCGAGGCCACGCGATGCGAGCCACGTCGGATCCAGCGGCGGCGCATGACGGCGGCGCGGCGCGGGCGGACGGTCGCTAGGGACCTAGGGTAAGCTCTGCCCCTCCCGCCTCCACTGCCTCTCTTGGTTCCTCTCCACTGGCCCCGACCCGATTCCTCTCCATGCTAGGGTTAGACTTAGCTCCGTCCCCCACTAATTTCATCACACCGAAACGACCTAGAACGCCTGTTTCGTCCGAATCGGACGTTCTAGACGTTTTATCGTCGTTCTCAGGACGTTCCAGGTCGTTCTAGCCGCCGACGCCAGAACGCTCCGACGTTCCGAAGCTCAGCGGCGTTCTATCGTTTACACGACGTGTAAACGTCGTTTTCACGACGTTCTAATAACCATGATAGACTGTCTATATAGTTATCTGTAATGATCTCTCATATGATTAATAAACTGCCAGTACAATGATATATACATTATAAAGCTGTTTATAAGACCGTTTATTAAATAGTAGACAATATATTTCTCCCTTCTCCCTCTCTCCCCTTCACATCATTCAAAATCTGATGTAGCATACCCTTATAGACAGCTGACATGTACCATTGTGATCTCATAACTGCGAACTGTGACAATGATTTGTGGACATTGGACCGCATCAAAACATGTGTATTTTCTGTGTGGTGTTATTTGACATGTGAGAATTTTAGCATAGTCAAGTGCTAAGACGCTTTACTCTCAGTGAGCGAGTCGCTTTGTCAGTTGACTGTGGTGAACTACAAGTTAATAAGGCGGCCGTTCTCTACTATCTTTCAGGCATTTACATCATTAACCTTGGCAAGACCTGGGAGAAGCTTCAGTTGGCTGCGAGGGTTATTGTTGCGATCGAGAACCCGCAGGACATCATTGTGCAGTCTGCTAGGCCCTATGGCCAGAGGGCTGTCCTCAAGTTTGCACAGTACACCGGTGCTCACGCCATTGCTGGTAGGCACACTCCTGGTACATTCACCAACCAGTTGCAAACGTCATTCAGTGAGCCACGCCTCCTTATCCTGACCGACCCCAGGACTGATCATCAGGTAAAATTTAATATTTGTTTACTAGATTTTGCGTGATTAAATTTGCCAATTGAGGCCATTCTGAAATCTGCCTGTTCAACCGCGTACAGCCCATCAAGGAGTCTGCACTTGGAAACATTCCTACCATTGCCTTCTGCGACACCGACTCTCCTATGCGTTATGTTGATATTGGCATTCCTGCCAACAACAAGGGGAAGCAGAGCATTGGTTGCCTATTCTGGCTGCTTGCCAGGATGGTTCTGCAGATGCGTGGTACGATCCTCCCAGGACACAAGTGGGATATCATGGTTAGTTAGCTTCCACAGTCCAAAGCAGTGTCCTGCTTGCCAATGCTTAGACTATGGTACTAATACAATACTTTTCTTCATCATCTAATTACTCCTGCCTGCTGTTCCCCTTTTGTAGGTTGATCTGTTCTTCTACAGAGATCCAGAGGAAGCAAAGGAGCAGGAGGAAGAAGAGGCTCTGGTAGCTCCTGACTATGGTGCAGTTGCAGAATATACTGCCCCAGCGGCTGACAACTGGGGTACTGAATGGCCCGGTGAAGCTGCAGCTCCACCTGCTGCCCTACCAGCACAAGCTGTTTCTGACTGGACTGCTGCTTCAGGTTTGATTGCTCTTATTTCATAATATCATAATTAAGTTTTAAATGTATGCCAGCAGAAAAATCAATGTGATCCTTTCGAGTGTTTCTATTCACTTATGTAGTTTGTCTTAAGATTGTTTTCTTACTTGAATGTCAATGCCGTATGCTATCTTGTGGCTGTCTGTAGGAGGCTTGAGGTTGGGTTTAAGCGAGAAGCTGTAACAAGCTAAAGCTCCTGGCATAATTATTTTTTTGGGGTAGTTTAAGGTTTAGCCCTCATTTCTTTTGATGAAGTCAAGCTGCCCTCTGGCCTATAGACTAATGCGGGTTAAATTAAGTGCTTTAGCGCAATACAAGGTCTTTGCTTACTCCTAGAATAGTAAGTTCTAAGGGTTGAACTATGGTAAAGTGTGTCCATATTTGTTGGCTTTTGCCCTTTATTTTCCACGGTTGCTCTAATTGTTATACTCGGTTACAAATAATTGTCTTTTTGGACATAGGTGCAGTCAAACTTTTTAAATTTTGACTGTTAATATCTTTTTAAATATTTAAATTAGATACATGAAAATTATATGTGTAGATTTGTCTCAAAAGTACTTTCATAATATTATAATTTATTGTGTTTTATAAATACGTTATAATAAAAATTGGTAGTCAAAGCTATGTTTTGGAGACGGTCGAAGACGATAACTATTAATGACCGAAGGGAGTATCAGCTAAGCACTTACTTTTACCAGTTGCTATTCTGTAGTTTGATATAGATGACAGATTGATTGTTGTTTGATCGACCTGAAATGTTGACAACATGATTACATTGTTATTTGGTGTTGCAGCTCCTGTGGCTGATGGTGGATGGGATGCAGCTGCTGCACCTGTTGCACCTGCTCCTGCCGCCACAGGTTGGGAACAAGGCAGTGCCCCTGCCCCAGCAGCACCTACTCCTAACTGGGAGTAAAAGAGTAAGTGCATGATTCGTGAGACGAAGGCTGAGTAATTTGCCGTCAGGAATCTGTTAGACACTGTTTCAGTAGATTTAATTTTTACAGCATGAATTATGTTAGATACAATCATACAAATCAATTTTGTGTTCTTGACTCTGCTGGAACTGCGAGTTACCCAGCCCTTTTTGTTACCCCTCATGGATAGCTTTATTTTAAGTTCATTTTGCGAACAAGTGTACGTCCTGCAACAAATTGGTGAGATTTTCTTGTTCGTATGGTGTTTACTGTTCAATCTTGGATTATCCGACCGTGTCCTTAATTCTTATTTACTTTATGATTCTATTAGTTATCACATGAATACATGATAGTGTACCCAAGATATGAACTTTGAGATAAGGCCCGTGAAATAAAAATTTGTCAGATATGATGTTTAGCGAAGAAATAACGTGAAAATTGGCGATGGCTGAGTACTTTTGTTGTTCTGTTGTGTGCTAATCAATAATCACAAATGTATGAATGCACGTACAATTTGAGTGGATTAACATGATCCTGCAAAAAACATTTTCCTGACCAAAGAACTGGTATATGAATGGTCTTGCGAAATGTGTGAATCAGTTTTGCGATCTGATTTTGTATCTCATATGGAGATTGTTCTTGGCGCATCGGCGCCGTGCCGCATGTGCTCCGGCAAACGGTGGGCATAGCACCACCAGCGTACTGCTCGGCGTGCTCGCTGCCCCTGGCCATCCGCGTCGGTGGGCCCTGGTAAGAGCGGGCTGACGAGGCGGGCTCCCCGTCGGCAAGTACGCAGCAACTGCATGCATGATACACGCTTACTCTGAAAGCCTCGACTTGATCAAAAAGTCAGTCGCAGCTGGGACTTACCCTGATCACAGTGGATTTGTTGTGATTTACTCGTACTTATGTACATAAGTGCTATTTCATACTTGACAACTGCTTTTTAGAGATTTTTTTTTTGCAATATACTAATTATTATTAAGTAAATTCCGCTTTATGCAAAATATATGGGCATGGTATGATAGCCTTTCTTTTAACATAGTCTTTTTGTTAATAAGCCGTGCATTTATATTTATATTTGTGATACACTACAAGAGTATGAAAGTACTCATACTTGCTTGTTGATAATCATAGGACGGAGAAATAGCCACCCTCGATGATTCATACTTTACCATAAGTTTCGTGGAATATGATGACGATCTTTTCTAAAGACTTAACATCCACTCTCTTTTGGGAGCATATTGCAACATGGGTTTATTGGAAAGCCTTCGATTCTGAAAATAAGGATTATAAGAATAAAACAACTCCTGTTAAAAATAAGTAATTACCTTATCGAGATAAAATGGTGCACTATAAATATTGGGTGTTCAGCGGTGCATTTATCAACATGAGTATAGACTCATGACATTAGCCTTTCGATCAAGTGGAAGAATGTTGGTTTTGATCTTCGGTTTGAACCAACAGCTCGAAAATTTTGGGGCAAGGCCCACCTTTCTTACGCTCTGATCAGGAGCGTAACAACCAGTTGGTTACGGTCCCGTCAGCTGGCGCTGGGAAAAGGGGGAGAGGCCGGCGCTCGTAAATGCATGAAAGCTTTTCAAGTTTGCCTCTCCCCGACATTACCCGATCTTCTGAGCTAGCGCCCAGGCTACCGAAGACCTCTGCCAGCACCGAGAGGATCTCGGTGTCCCCTTTTCTTCTTCGGCCATCTACTGCCTTTTCTTCATCGCGCATCACTGACCAAACTAATAGCTTCTTCATCTCCAGGTTAGCAACTAATGACTCATGTTCCGCATTAATATTTTCTTGTGATCATGTTTTGGACTAGCTAATGACTTCATCCGGATGGTTTTATTGTTGAGATCGCCCAAATCTAGAATCATCGGATCATTGTTGAGATTCAGGAGTATCCATTACATCCGATCCTATGATTTGTAGTTCAAACTTGATTCTAACACCGATCAGCCGGCGCCACCTCACTTGGCATGACCTGAGTGTCCAACCTTTCACATCTGCGAGGTCCCATGGGGAGTGACCATAGATGTAAGAACCGCGCAAACAATAAATCTCCAAAGAAATGTTCACACAAAAAAAAAAAATCGGTCGAGACTGGGCAGTATATGCTGCATTTTTTAGCAACCGATCAGTGATGCCGCAAACACACTGCAGACATGCACATGCTATGATCGATGCTTTGTACGTACTTCAGGCTATGTTCCCGGCGACATCGCCATGTGCTTGCTAAGCTTCATCAGCTCACAGGCAACATTATACTGAGCTGGTGCACACAGACGGCAGCTTATTGCAGCTTACACTGCATGGACTAATGGAGAAAAGGCAGAGCTCCTCGACCTGCATCCTGTGCAAGCCTTCATGCAAGCCATGCACGTTGTGTTTCTTTCTACGCACTTATGGAACAATGAAGACCCCCTGCAGCCACCGGTGGTCGAGCTACTCCATGGATAGTTCGACCAAGCTTGTGCGTCGGCATTGAAGCATGCATCGTCGCA
The DNA here is from genome assembly GCA_036346355.1 of Rhipidocladum racemiflorum. Classification (NCBI taxonomy): domain Eukaryota; kingdom Viridiplantae; phylum Streptophyta; class Magnoliopsida; order Poales; family Poaceae; genus Rhipidocladum; species Rhipidocladum racemiflorum. The sequence goes on from CM070581.1 coordinate 5,251,324, forward strand.
GTTATACATGGACACCGCATCAATGGAGATTGCAGACGCCACGATGGTGCCATTTGGGGGGCATGTGAGGTGTCGGGGTTCATGAGAGATCATGCCCATGCTGTATAGTTATTGTAGCGCACAGCCCTGTACCCTTCTCTCTCAAAAGGAGACGCAGCCTTTGTGCCCTCATTACACACACTCTTACTGCTGCCTGGCTACTCTGATAGGTGATAGCCATGGCCCAGGCTTGTAACCTGGCCTCTACTCATCCACTTATCTGCTGACATTCTGGAGCTGAATGCTGCTTGAGAACATGCCACCTTAGGAGATCAGTACCGGCATATATGGTAGCAGCGCTACTAGCTCCGTTGATCTGAGCACGTACCCCATGCATGCCGTCGGTACGTATCTGTGCTTTCATGGGATTAATTTGGCTTGCATGATTCAATTGGCGCCTATTTTTCTTCCATAAACTTTTTTTTTTTTTAGGACGCAATGGTGTCTCGGAATGGCCCTGTTTGGCAGAGCTCTAGATCTCAGCTCCATCTTGAAGCTGAAACTTGTAAACTGAAATAAAGTGGCTTAAGTTTATAATTTTATTCTGAAATATAAACAAGATGATACATCTAAACACTCTTAATATACCCATAGCTCCAGCTCCACGAATCTGGTGAAGCTAGAAATACCCAGCTCCACCAACTCCAAAATCCCCCTAAAGTGCTGTAAAAAAACAACCCAAAAATGAGGTACCACCTAAAATCCTAATGCCCTGTTTATATAGGGCTTGTTTCTGGAGAATTTCTAATTAATCAAGAAAAATTCTCCAACAAAATCCCCTTCGTCCAGATAGACCCTTCAAACCTGTTCAGTATCTAGTTTCTGAGTATTTTCGGTATTTACTAAAATTTTTGCTACTTTGTAGCAACAGCTAACTAGAGCCAGAGCTTATGTTTTTGCATAAGTGGACAAGTTCTGTACAAAGTAGCTAGTTTACTGCAGACATATGGTCCACACTCAGTGTATCTGATTCACTGTTAAAATGCGTCAGAAAAGACACACGAACTGCCAATAGCATGCATGATGCTTGTGGCCGTGAATTTCAGGGGATCAACAGATAGTTTGGTTTTCCTAATCTCGTTCGTTCGATTTTCGTTCCATACGATGCATAAGATTGAGAGGTTGTACTATACAATAATAGAGTTTTTACAGGGGCGAATCTAGCATGCAATTAGTGGGGTCAAATGACCCCAATGACTTTGCCAAAATCACATGTAAATTTAATTGTATTCTATTAACATATAAGCATATATAGGCTATAAGTTATTGTACTGACTTCAACGACCCCAATGATTTTTCTGGATTTATCGTCTCTTGGAGGTACCATGAGGCACCACCAAATTACCATTAAAATCTTTACCTTCTGATATTTCTATCGTTTAAACTTTTGGTAACTCTTGAGTTAGATGCTAGCTCAATGTATAATTTGGCATCTCCCACATTTTTTTTTGTTTCTGTGTTAGTCAACACTCAACTGAGATATTTGTAAGCTTCATAAATCATGGTTGCTGGGCATTCAATTCCGATTTACATCCCTCGGAAAAAACCGATTTACATCCCTCGGAAAAAACCGATTTACATATATTCTCTATGCAAAGGTATGGAGTAGCTTTACCTCGTGGGTCCCTCAAGAAAAAAAAAAGTTTGTCTCGTGGGTGCGAGAAAATGTGATTGAACATTCGAACTTGCAATAGAACCAGGGCAGCACATAATATTTTAGGGGCTATATGCTAAATTTAAAATTAGGCTATGTATTTGATAAAAATTAATTATTTGATATTAAAGTTGCAGTACAATTTTTTTCTTCAAGGACAAAGGATTGCATGATGTATCGCGCTAAAAAAACAAATTTTCATATATATGACGTTTTACTTGGAAAGCACCATTCTTCTAATATTATTGGAAATATTAATTATTCTTGTAATTAGTTTTTTTCTAAATTAAATTAATTTCAACAACTATAGTTAGTCTTTTCTAGTTCATTATAAAATGCACCTAAAGCCCTTTTTTGCATGTGCAATAGTCGTCGGAATTGTCGACAAAATTGTATATGCAATAATTATATTACAGAAATAATTTAGCCGTTTCAAAAACTTTAAATATCAACAGGGCACATGTCTTTGCTTAGGAATGAACTCTTACAATAATTTTTTAAAAAAAATAAAGAGAATAAAACAAAATACTCATCTATTAGTTCTTACTCGTACTAATACAAATATTAACAAATAGTAATACAAAAAATAAGTAAAAAAAATAGGACCCCTTAATTTTGGTGCCCTATTCAGTAGCCCATGCTGTACGTACCTCCTGTTCGGGCCTGAATAGAACTCCATTGGTTTGATACACTGTTTTTTTTCCTATTAAAATAGATTTGGTATTCTTTTGATCTTTAAACAAACCATTCTTTTTATCGAACTAGTTGAAAATTATACTCATATTGATTTTTTTTTTGAAGGGTTACTCATATTAATTATTGACCCTTATAACTATGTGATTGTGCCTTGCTCTACACACATGGGAGTGCAGCTGCCACGGCCATGTGGTTGGTTGCCAGCGGCTACGGCTGTACATTTTTTTTTTTTTTTTGCAGAATTTTTCCAGCTCGATCGATCTGCTGTGACTTTGGATTGCTTTCACAATGCACACCTTCCTTGTTCGTTCTGAGATTCAGATTCAGGATAGGGCAGTCCTGTTCACCAACCAACTAGGACAGCAAATCTGTGTGTCGATTGACAAGAATCTAAAATTGAGGAAGTGCGCAAAGGCAGGGCCGGATCTAGGGCTGGTGAGGGGACCCAAAATTCTGAAAAATACTACAAAATCATCTATTTGATAGATCGGATTTATTTATTAAATTTGTTTTGATTTCGGTGGTTTGAGAGGATTTATTTATTAAATTTGTTTTGATTTCGGTGGTTTGAGATTTGTAAGATCTTAAACTAAACCCAATATCAATTTAGATGATGCTTTCTTTGAAGAGATTGATAAGATTTCTGTGGCTGAGAATAAATTCTTAGAAGCTTCTTTTACTGAAGAGGAAATCAGAAAAGCGGTTTTCGATTCTTATTCGGATGGTGCTCCTGGTCCTAACGGTCTTCCTTTTGTGTTTTATCAAAAATTCTGGGATCTAATTAAAAAAGACCTTCTGGATTTGTTTAAAGACTTAGAAAAAGGAGAATTAGATCTTTTTCGTCTTAACTTTGTTATGATTTCTTTGATTCCTAAAGAAAATGATGCTAGAGATTTAAAAAAATTCAGACCGATTAGTTTGCTAAATTGCAGCTACAAGATCATTACCAAGGTGTTAACTAATAGATTGGGTTCCATCTGTGACCGAATCATCTTACAAAACCAATCTGCTTTTATTAAGAACAGATATATTTTAGAGAGTGTAGTTACGGCTCACGAGGTTATTCATAAAATTCATCGTGAAAAAAAGAAAGGTCTTGTGCTTAAATTGGATTATGAAAAAGCCTATGATAAGGTTAATTGGAGTTTCTTAATAGACATTCTTGCCAAGAGAGGTTTTGGGAGTAAGTGGCAAGCGTGGATTTGCGCGATTTTATATAGAGGCTCTGTAGGGGTCAGAATAAATGGGGTTGAAAGTAATTTTTTCCAAACTGGTAAAGGGTTGAGACAAGGAGATCCTCTTTCTCCTATTTTGTTTAATCTAGTTGCAGATGTTTTCACTAGAATCCTTCATAAAGCTTCTAATCTAGGTTTAATCATTGGTCTTTGTGAAGATGTTTGCCCGGGGGGCATTATTAGCTTACAATATGCCGATGATACTATCCTTTTTGTAGAGAGTAATGATAAGTCTGTTTTACACCTCAAATGGTTTTTGACTATTTTTGAGCAAATGTCTGGTATGCGGATTAATTTTCATAAGAGCGAGTTGATTCATATGGGATGCAATGGAGATGAGATTGAAAAGTTTACAAATATTCTGTGTTGCAAAGTAGGGTCTTTTCCGATAAAATACCTTGGTATTCCCCTGCATTATGATAAGATCAATAGAGAAGATTTTCAACCTTTGGTTGATAAGATTATGAAAAGAGTTGCTGGTTGGAGGGGAAAGCTCCTCTCTTTTAGTGGAAGATTAACTTTGATTAAATCTTGCTTAGCTAGTATCCCGTTGTATCTTTTGTCCTTTTTCAAGTTCCCAAAGTGGGCTTTGGATATTATTAACTCTCATATGGCCAATTGCCTGTGGAATGATTATGAAGGTCACAACAAGCTTCACTTAGCCAATTGGCACTTAGTTTGTATGAAAAAAAATTTTGGTGGTCTAGGCATTCCGGATATTAGAGCTTTCAACCTCTGTCTTTTGGCCTCTTGGATTAAGAGGTTTTATGATAAAAGTAACAAACAATGGAAAGACTTAGTGAATTTTAAGTACAAAGTGGAAAATCCGAATATTTTTATTTGTGATCCCGAGCATGGTTCGATTTTTTGGAAAGGGATCACTTGGGCAGTTAAAGCTACCAAGTTTGGTTACAGGTGGAACGTAGGTAATGGAAAGAAAATTAGGTTCTGGGAGGATATTTGGTTTGGCCCATGTTGCTTAGCTATTCAATTTTGGGACCTCTATAAGATAGTTAATGAAAAAGGGGCCACGATTGCCGAGGTTTGGGATGGCCAAGATCTTAAAGTTACTTTTAGACGCACTTTCTCGGATAAAATGATGATAAGTTGGTTTAGTCTGGTTGAAGTAGTTGTTAGTATTAAATTCTCGGATAATGATGACGCACTGATTTGGCAATATAATAGCAATGGTACTTATTCTGTTAAGTCTCTGTACGCTGTTATTAACTTCAGAGGGGTTCTCCCTGTTTACATCCCGGCTGTGTGGCACCTAGTTGTCCCTCCTAAGGTCCAATTTTTCCTGTGGCTTCTCTCGCATAATAAAATTATGACTAAGGATAACTTGATTAAAAGAGGTTTGGACAAAGGGAACTTGTGTACTTTTTGTAATGAAAAAGAATCGGTCGTACATCTTTTCTTTGATTGCGTAATTGCCAAAAATATTTGGGCTACTGCTGAAGAGTTTTTTGGAATTAGCATTGGGCATAACTATGAATCGATTGCACGGTTTTGGCTGAGTAATAAAAAGAATGCTGCTCTTAATACTATTTGTGCTGCTATACTTTGGAGTTTATGGAAAGTTAGAAATAACATGATTTTTCTCCCAGATCTGGTTGGATATAAAACTGTTTGGAGAATAATACTCTTGTTACTAACAAACCGAAACCTTTGTACAAGGAGGAAATGATGATTCTCTTAAATCGCTTTTGTCAAATGTTGGACATCAAGATTCGGACTCCGCTTCTCCTTGGCCTGGCGGAAGATAACCAAAGAATCGACGCAGTGGGATGTATGTGACTGATGAGAAAATTCTGAGGAGTTGGCTTCTTTTGCAACATTTTTCAATGTTTGGATGAAGGACAAATGCTGAATTTCTTATTTGCCGATGCGAGCAAGCTGGAAGATCTTGAAGTCTCGGTTTTGATAGGCAAACTGGAGATACTAGAATAATTGTTTCGATTGTGTCGCTTAGCATCTTTGACAGTAAATCAAGTTCTTTTGCTTGCTTCCTTCTTCTGGTTTCGGAAAACTTGTGCAAAGTGGCTTGAAGACTGGCCGAGTTTTGGCTTTAGGAGTGAAGTTTGCTTTTGTTTAATTTTCGTTATTTGGGTGCTGGCATAAAACCGCCGTCTAGTTATCTCTGCTTAGTGTGTGTTTAAGTTTGGTGTGTTCAACTTGATGTTGGGGAGGGGATGTTTCGCCCCAGGAAACGTGCTTATTGGTGGTTTGTACTCATACTTTTCTGGTTTCACTAATGGAACCGGGGCATCAGGTTGATGTCCTATTGATAAAAAAAATAAAATTATTTGTATTGTACTTTTAGCAAATGTCAAATATATATGTTAGATTTATGATATTACGAATTTATTGTATAATACTAAAGAATTATACGTTACTAGTTACATGCCCGTGCGTTGCTACGAAAAACAAAATTGATAACGAAAAATAAAAATAAAAAAATAAAAAAATTATTTCACAAGATCAAACATCTATCTTTAACGCTTCGTTTCTTGCGAAAGCTGGCTAATTAAAGCAACGCTTCGTTTCTTGCGTAGAGCAATTAAGCAGGGCAATTAAGTAGGGCAATTAAGCAGGGCAATTAAGCGGTAATTAATGACGTGGAAAGAACGGACCACTGCCACCAAGTGCTGCTTTAGAATAGTAGAGATAAGTATATATATATATATATATATATATATATATATATATATATATATATATATATATATATTCATTCATAGAAATCTTTCCAGTTCCACGCTGCATAGAAGGATTGAGTGAAAATATTCCTCCCCTCCCGTTCCTCTGCCCTGTCTCTTTCCTTCTGGAGCGATACTAGTACACTACATGACTCTACTGGTGTTGCCACATGAATTAAGCTAGCAACAATGGCGTATTTAGATGAGTAGTATCATTATAGTTCCCAATAAACTCCCTTTTATTTTATCATCTTCAAGTGAAAAAATGTCAACGAGGCTCGACTCGATAGCGCCTCGTTAGCTCGAATTTGAAATAGCCATTTAAATGATAAACAAAATAAATTTACGTTGAATTGTATCGATTTCGAAACAAAGCTCAATATTAACTTATTAAACTCGATAGCCCGTCCGGAGTGGTCAGCTTGCCATTGGTGCTGAACAGTGGAGGATGCAATGTCTCATCAATGTGGATATTGGCCTTGAACAATCATGAATGGGGACATCAACGACTCGGTGTAATTCCAACGTGATCTGAAGGCACACATTAATATTGCTGGACATTTGGATCCGGTCTGAAACGTAGTATCCTTGTAAGGGTTTTGTAGGAAAATTCCATGTCAAGTGAGAGACGAGCAGGCTTTCTGTGCTGCGAAATTCTCACGTCCTTAGTTATCCTAAACATGGTGTCAGCAGTCCAACTTACTTACCACATGCAATTGGTTTGATCTCTGCACGTACGGCGTGCTACTGCTACCAATTCCCGAGGAGGAAAACCGACGTATATCACCGTCCACAGTGTACAGAATTCCTAATCCGTTTGTAAGGATAATCTAACCAGAGAACTTTTACTATTTATAAGAGGTACCAAGCTATATATATATATTAAATTAGCACCAAAAAATACTAAAAGTTTAAAACATAAAGATAGTAAAACGTACCAAAGGTTAAAGAGTAATTTAATAGAAATGATAAGACATATACGTCCGTCTAATAAAAAAATCAGACACTGGTTCCTCCACTACCGTTCGCACCTTTGGCTCTTCGAGTCCTTAAGAAAGGCCAACTTGTCTCTCTCTCTCCACCCCCTTGTTCCCTTCCCCCATAAGCTCGCACCTTTCCCTTCTCTTTCTCCTCCTCTGCTTTCCCAATTCCCCGATGATGTGTGCTATCTCCGCCCGATTGGTCAAATCTATTTGAATTCGGTGTCGATCCCACATGACCCTCAGGGAATCAGTGCATTTGTCCCCATTTACACCGCCTTCGCTTCACTAGTTTGGTTCATCCGGCTTCTTGGTCTTTTCCTTGAATTTGATCTGGGTATTCTGCACGTGTTGCGATTGGGTTCATTTCTAGTCTTAGTTACTGCATCGATTTGTTCAAGGAAAACCCGCGTGTTGGTGCTTCCGAGCTGAAATTTGCAGATTTGTGTGTTTCACGAGCTGAAAAGGCCATTCCCTTATTGTGTTTCTTTAGGATTCATCCTGATCTCTGTGTAGTTTTAGGGCCGATGCAGGGGTGTGGCTTCTATGGGTGCGGCAACTGGACGCTGGCCATGGGAGCGATATGCCCCTTCTTCTCATGGGCGGCGTAGTTTGAGCAAGAGGTATTTGTTGCAATCTGTATTTTGACTGGTTGCATTAACATTTATGTTTTGTTACATTAGATATGTTGAATTGTTGCACAAAGGAAATCGTTGCATCTCTTTTCAGTTTTGTTGCAAACGTGTTTTAGATTTTGTTGCAGTAGTTATCACTTATTGTTATGTACCTAAATATTTTTTGTTGCAAGTACTTCTTCCCATGTGTTGCATATGAAATTGTAAGATGTTACAACAATTATTTTTTAATGTTGCCACTACTTTTTCCAAATGTTGCAATATTGTAACACCATAAATTTATTTGATTCGGATATCTACTAGTTTAAACCATACCTTATCTCTACTTTGTGTTTTTCATCCAATCTTTAGTGGTAAATTTGATAGTTTTTTTAAAAAAAATTAGGATATTAGATTTCTTTTTCCGTATTTTCTTGCACATGTTAACCACAATTGTTGCATGTATTATGTAAAAATATTGCGATGCGTCCGATGAAAAATCTTTGAATCAAACATCCAATTCCTAGTTACCCCCGTAATTTAATGATACCTTATGGTACTTTTTAAGAATGGTAAAAATTATGCATCCAATTAAGGGGCGAGATGAACCGTACACTGGGACGACTACACGGCAGGGAAGGGCATATGCTATGTGTGTGCACGCCTCCTCTGCCTCATGCCAACCAGCTGCCTCGCACGCCACATCATTCGACTCGGCCGGCATGCCAAGTTTGCAAAGCTTGCCATTTTCCGTCGTTGTTGTCAATCAATGCCGCAATAGATCGGCCTAAGGGTGCATTTGGTTGGGTGAACGAGGATGAATGGAATGGAATGATACAGAACGGATGAGATGATCCTGGATGAGATGGTACAGGGAGGGTGTTTGATTGCCTGAATAAAATGATACAAGATTTTATTTGGTTACTTGGATGGAATGGTACGAGATGGTACGGGATGATGTTTGGTTGGAGGGATGAGGTTGGTATGGTAACCTTTGTCATTAGTGGTACGGGATGGTACAGGAGAGTTCAGCCAATTTGGAGGTACAGGATGGTACAACATATTTGAAGAAAATTCCTGAAATATGTACCACTCTGTCCTGTACGAGTTGATGTGTCACCTGTCACGCTCGTGTACTGAGGCTAGGTCCAGGAACCACGGTTTGCACCTACTACGGTAGTGCGGCAACGTAAGCAGTGCGACATGACCTGCCGCGGTGCCTGAGCGCGGTAGGTTTCTGCCACGCTGCCCTAGCTCAGCAACAGTTGCTGTGGTAGCAGGTGGCATATCACCTGCCGTCACTTCCACGGTTAGAAAGAGAACTATTTTTGTAATTCTGTTCGACAAAGGCTAGATTTGGACACACAAAAAGAAGTGCTAGAGGGCTAGAAAGGTTGAGGCTTCACCTTTGTCCCCCCACACTCTCTCTCTCAAACTTAAAACAAGACGAAATCTACCCTCCTGAGAGTCCTCTCTCCATTCCACACGGAGCACACCCACGAAGTCATCCCTTTTCTAGTCCTCTTACTTTTTTTTTTGTGGCAAATCTGACCCATTCCGATCGCAATTACAAAAATAGCCACATCTCTGATCGTGGAAGCGCTAGCAGACAACACGTGTTACATGTTGTGCTCCGCACCGTAGAAGCACCTATCGAGCTCGCAGAGCTCGGTAGCTTCGAAGGCTTGCAAAGCCCCCAGAGCTCGTTAGGTGCTTCTGCGGTGTGGGAGCGCAGCATGAGACATGTGCCGTCTGTTGGTACTTTCGCGGTTGAGAATAGGCTAATTGTGTTTGAAAGACAACCAAATTTTCAATTGAAAAAATTATCAAAAGGTAGAAAAGTGACGGCACCACATCACACTCCCTCTCAAGTCTCACCAACTAGCCAAAACAAAACTTCATTCATTAGAAAACAAATCCCAAAGTCACTGAAATGTCCAATATTCTACAGCCCTTTGTCTCTTCCATGATCCCAACTCTCCTAATTCCACTCTTAGTCTCTTAGAGCCCGCTTACGATTATTGTACAGTGCTGTGCTGTAAAATCCAAGTTAGTCAAACGAATCTTTAGTAAGTTTAGTATGTTTTTTCTTTAGTAAAATCCAGCTAGTTAAAAATAGAAAAGTAATTCTTTTAAAAACTATCACAGTACCAATCAAAGCCTCGGTATATATAAAGTCTAAAACTCTCAACGAAAAAAAAAAACCACAAAAACTTATATAAAAGAGAGAGAAAAACCCACAAAATCTCCGATTTATCTCCTCCTCCTATATTAAACTCTAACCCCCTCCTCCTCCAGTAATCCAGTTCCCCCTCCACACCTCGCGTCGAGCACCTGGCAATGGCGGCTCCCGCCTCTCCGACGCGCCCAAGCCACCTACTTTCCTTGTGAGATCGGCGCGCCTCCACCTGCTCCGTGCCCTCCTTGTTTCTCCAATCCCGAGGCCTCGTGCCCCGCATCTCGCTCTACCCCAGTTCTTCGCTCCGCCGTTCTTGGACGCCTCCAGGGCGGTGCGTGACTCGCTTTACGCGCCGAATTCGAGCGACTCGCGTCCCGGTTAACTCCACGAGATCCGCTAGACCGCGAGCGGAGCGAGCATCGCCGGGGGCGGGCAATGGCGGCAGTGGCGCCCCCGCTCTGCACGTGGCTCGTCGCCGCTTGCTTGTCCGCGGACTGCGGTGCCGATGAGCAACGGCATCAGCAGAAGAAGCAGTGCTGCGGCGGCGGCTCCAGCGTGATGTTCGGCGAGCGACGTCGCCTCGGGGCGCAGCGGCGCGGCGCGGCGCGCTCTGGTGAGGCACACTCACCATTTCCTCTGCCTTTGTCTTTTGTTGGTTTTGCTGGATCGTTGCGCGGCTTCACGTGCGAATGGCGGTGCAATTCGGAGCATCGGTTGTATCGCCCATGGTGAAGGTGCGAGCTTTATGCCGTTTTGAGCTTCGCATTGTCCGTGTGCACGCGTGATGTGGGTGGAGAGGGAAGATAATTCCCTGGATTGTGCCAAGGATCTTGGTATAGTGAGCACTAGTTTTATTCATGTGGGGTTTTGGTCTCGCCGTCAGGTCCCGTGCCTCTGCGTGGGATGCATACGTTTGTGGTGAATTGGCAGCTTCGACATTGCTTTCGTTTAGCTTGGCTGGTTCTGCTTGTTTGCACAATTGCATTTCTTAGTAGCACTTGGGTTTGACTTGAGGGTTGAGATAGAAATATAGAATGAGCTTGCACTGGTATAAAATAAAATCTAAGAGGAAGGGCGTGAATGACTCCAAAATGCTGAAAAATACTGTAATAAGAAACGCAATTTTGGATATCCACCGGCTTCAACTTCTATGACCACTGACCAGCTAGTGGTTTCATTTGGTTGAAGTTTTGATGCATGTCTCTTGATTAGCAGACAACCTGTAGTCGTACAATAATTTTACTTTCTTGGTGTGAATTAGGTTGCGTACCAGCGGCACGGGGTGGCAAATTGGCACTGAACAATGCTACTTGCCTACTTGTTTTCTCTGCCGTTTGTTTGTTCTATGTGCTGACTCAACCTGACAGGGGTCTAAATGAAATTCATCACCATTTGCAGGAATGACCATGGCTGTTGCCTCGCAGCCCGAAAGGGGAATCATCGAAAAGAAGAGAACCAATATTAAACAAAGGAGGGTTGTTGTCACTGGCATGGGTGTGGTGACACCATTGGGCCATGATCCTGACGTGTTTTACAACAACCTTCTTGATGGTGTTAGTGGTATAAGCGAGATAGAGGCGTTCGACTGCTCCAACTTCCCCACAGTAATACAAAGAAGATGGCTTTCCTCAATTTAGGCTGGATCAATGACAACTTTGCAATTTAGTTTAATATTTTCGTTCAGTGCTTGACATGTGGACTTTTCTACAGAGAATTGCAGGAGAGATAAAATCCTTTTCTACGGATGGTTGGGTTGCACCTAAGCTAGCCAAGCGGATGGACAAGTTCATGCTGTATTTGATAACTGCTGGGAAGAAGGCATTGGAAAATGGTGGACTTACTGAAGAACTCAGGAATGAGTTGGATAAAACCAGATGTGGGGTTCTCATTGGATCTGCAATGGGTGGCATGAAGGTTTGGAACTTTGGATTCCCGTACTGTACTAGTATTAGTTATATTCCTAAAACAAAGTTTAATTTTTTGTAGATACCTGTTATCCATAATTTCACACAAGTTATGCAATATCAAGCAGGTATTTAATGATGCAATTGAAGCATTGAGGGTCTCTTACAAGAAAATGAACCCATTTTGTGTTCCTTTTGCAACTACTAATATGGGCTCTGCAATACTTGCAATGGATCTGGTGCGATATGATCTGTCCTTCATTCTTTTGCATAACTTTGTAAGTTGTTAACAACACTCATGGTTCTTGATGGCTTATATCTTCTGTGATTCATAGGGCTGGATGGGGCCAAACTATTCTATTTCCACTGCTTGTGCCACCAGTAACTTCTGTATCCTCAATGCAGCAAACCACATCAGAAGAGGGGAAGCTGTAAGTAACTTCATGCTTGCATGATCTCTTCTACAAGTGAGTAACATTTTGTTTGATCTTGTTCCTAATCTTCCAGGATGTTATGCTCTGCGGTGGTTCTGATGCACCGCTCATCCCAATTGGTAGGTGGTCCTGCTAATTGAAGACTAGAACTCATTTTGTTTCTCAATTTCCACTTTGTTGTTCTTTCTTCTCCAGTTTTTCACTGATTATCTCAATCTTTGCTTTTTTGGGTGTATAAACTACTATGTGCAGGATTAGGAGGTTTTGTGGCCTGCAGAGCTCTTTCACAGAGAAACAGTGACCCGACAAAAGCTTCCCGGCCCTGGGATGTGGTTAGTATACTTTGACGCGCAAAATCTGTTCTCATCATTGTAGCCAAATGATTTGCTTCATGTGCATTCACCCTGCCCATTTATTGCAAGATCAGATTCTTGACCGAATGTTACTGGCTTCTTACTTATGTAACTATCGTCATGCAGCACATACCAACATATCAGCACCTTGCTGGTATATGCGATTTTCTAAAAATATAAACTGACTGGCTTGGTTCATGCACTGTGCGATGTATTTTTATTTTGCAGGACCGTGATGGTTTTGTTATGGGAGAAGGGGCAGGTGTGCTTGTATTGGAAGAACTTGAGCACGCTAAGGTTCTGTACATGCAATTTCCTCGATCCCTTTTCATGCGGACCTGCTGCTCAATTGCTTGTTTTTTCCTGTTTGGGGACTTGTTATATGTTAAAATGGTAAAATACTTTCTGATATGGGTGCATGTTCTGCAGCTACGAGGTGCAAAAATATATGCTGAATTCCTAGGTGGAAGCTTCACATGTGATGCATACCACATGACTGAGCCGCATCCTGAAGGTGAAATGTGCATCCTAATTTTGTTGTGTTGTTCCTTTTTCTGACCTAAATCTAATGAAACCCGGACCATCTTATGCCAACATTTTCATTGGTCCAATATCAGGAAGAGGGATTTCTCTCTGCATCGAAAAGGCGCTGGCTGATTCAGGGGTATCAAGGGAAGAAGTCAACTATGTGAATGCCCATGCAACATCTACACAATCGGGTGATTTGAAGGAATACGAAGCTATTGTTCGTTGTTTTGGCCAGAACCCTCAGGTAAATAACTTGATGGTGGAAATGTTAAAGCAATTTTATGAATTAAATGAAGTAAATTATTTCTTTTTTTGGTGCAGCTAAGGGTGAACTCAACGAAATCAATGACTGGACATCTTATAGGAGCAGCTGGTGGGATAGAAGCTGTTGCTGCTATACAAGTAAGGAAGTATTATCCTTTTACAGTGTTTGTACTTTGTATTTACTTGTATTATTCTATTACTCAATCAAAACTTAATATCAATCCAATATGGTGATTTGTAATACAATTGGTAACAGTTGCAAGGAAAAAGTTTTGTACTTGACAGATTGGTATAGCATCTGTTTGGATTGTGCAAATTGGGAGAATAAATGGCCAATGTCTTTAACCACCTTGCTAAAAAAAGTCTTCAACCAGGTTAAACAATCTACTGCACATTTACATGTCCATTTTGTGTATCATTGTCATTCACAGTGAACACCTGAACTGGATTTATTTATAATTCTATGTGGGATCCAAAGTGCCAAATCAGTGAACACTTGCAAAAAGAAAGTGTCAAGCAACATAAACACCATTGGACAGTATTTTGAAGCTTATTCATTTACTACGAAAAGGACATATTGATACAGAATTTTACTGAACGTGTACCAGGTTCCATATAATGGGCACATCACATGGTACTACTGCATTTTTGGAATTTTTATCAATTTTTGCTCACAAATTCAAAATCTTTCTATCTACTTGAATGTTGATTATATTTCGGATTTTGCTTGAGTTTTAGTACTGATGAAGTCCAGTGTTGTGTGAGTCATGTTTTAATGCATTTCATTGAAACATCCCTTGGAAGCTCAACTGTAGTTGATCATTCTAGTGCTTTTGTTTGGTGTTGAATCATGTGGTGCATCTTAGGATCAGTGGTTCCTTTTTTTGTTTCTTTGTGGAGTGGGGGAATTGCTATGAAAATGCGGTGCTTCACCTATGTTGGCACCTGTTATATAAATGACACATGTTGCTCCTCTTCCTGCCACACTGGTACTCTTTCCATCCAAAATAGATGTTAATTATTTGGAGAGGACCATGTTGTAAACATTAACTGGTTAAATATTAACTTCAAATGCTAGCATTGAAACCATTATCATATTTGACTTTAAAAAAAAAGAAACTACTATCATATAATTTTGAATCCCAAGATCTCAATTGGTATGCTCTTTAATCGGTATTTTGCTCCATTCTGCTTCTCAGAACTATTTAACTTCTCATTCGCAATGTTTATTCTGTGTACTGGTACTGATACGAGCTACTTAATCTAAAACTTCATATCTCTGGTAGTGCCCTATGGCTGAAACTATTGAGAAAGGTGTCATTCTTTTTCTTAGTTCTCTCTTTTTTTTTTTGAAAGCAACAGCTGTTGTTTCACCCAATGACCTTTTCATACATTTCTAGAAGATACATAGCTATTGAACGTTACTCCAATAGTCCTAACCAAGTATGGCCAATATGGACCTGCAGACATCCATGATTTTCTACCATGAACATGTCCACTTGGATGGATTTTCAGTTCCATAGAGTCAATCACCTGTGTCGTTCACTCCTTATTCCACTAACTCCTGGTGTTTGGGTGTTTTGGCTTCAGTGAGCATGAATGCTATCATGCCAGACAACCAGAGCACAGTATTTACCATCAGTTTCAATGCAAACATTGGTGAGCTCATTATTTTCTACTGTGTTGTTCATTGCAGGCTATAAGAACTGGTTGGGTCCATCCAAATCTGAATTTAGAGAACCCAGAGAAAATAGTGGTAAGCTCTTTGGGTGCAAATTAGAGGTTTCCACTGCATACGATTTTAATTTCCTTTTTGTAAATATCTTACGTAGAATCAGTCATGCCTTGTTAAGAATAGTGATGGGAGATTTAATATGCTTCCTGTCAGACTTCTTGCTGCTTGAACTAAACAAGCTAGATATGAAAGGGAAATATTTACAGTAGATATATATGCTGAATGGTGCAATTTTAATCAACAATAACTTCACTTAGAGCTCATTTCATCCAATGAATGTTCCGATTTCAATCTTGACCACAGGATGTGGGCGTGTTGGTGGGCTCGCAGAAGGAGAGATGTGAAGTGAAGGTGGCATTATCAAACTCATTTGGATTTGGTGGGCATAACTCATCAATTCTGTTTGCACCCTCGAAGTAACCTTGGCTGGTGATTTGCTTGCTTCCTCGTTGTCCGGTTATGCCATGGAACTGGAACTGCATTTACAGATACCAGTGGGCTCACGGCTTCTCCATGCTGCGATCTGACATGGAAGTCCGAGCTAGGAACAACATTGCGCCATTTACAGCTGAGCGAAGAAAGCATCAAGGCCTGATGACCCCCCTCCTCCTCGGTTCATTTGTATCACCATTGCAGATATATCCGTA
Organism: Rhipidocladum racemiflorum; assembly: GCA_036346355.1. NCBI lineage: Eukaryota > Viridiplantae > Streptophyta > Magnoliopsida > Poales > Poaceae > Rhipidocladum > Rhipidocladum racemiflorum. The sequence continues at coordinate 5,267,285 of CM070581.1, forward strand.
GCAAAGGTTCCTATTTTCCTTTCTCAAGAAGTGAAGAATCGCATGTAGCCTATGGCCTATGTTATTTTGTTGCCAGCATTATCGGATATCGATCTACTCTAGGACTTCCCTACCTAGGCCGTGTATTTATTTTTCGTCTTGCCCGTCTCAGTACTCTCTCCTGGATTTGGAGCAGTCGCGTAGCTGATGAGAGATCCTTGCAGGGGTGCTGGGGCTTTGCTGTTTGTATTGATGTTTTAGTAACTGTGGTTAGTCGTGAAATGCTGGCTTATTGTAATCTGTAAGCATGGCTGAACTTCTGACCAGTCGTGATTTTCTTTCCGTTGCTCTCCTTTTTTCCATGCGAGTATGTGTACATTAACCGAGCTAAGGCTTTGGATTTGCGAATGGAGTGGTTATTACAGTGCGTGCGATTGATGCTATCTGTGTGAAAAACAACGGAATCAAGTCTGGAGCTGTTTTATTAGATAAGGCGACCGTATATTATCACGGGTTTAAGATGAATCCGGTTTATGTGTGCCCAAGTGTAGATATCAGAGGGTGAGATTATTAGCGAAGAAAGAAGGTGAACTTGGTTATCCCCTCGTGAGCATCCCCAGCAGAGCCCCTAAACCTTAAAATAGAGAGTGTAGTAAAAAAAAATATCCAGCAGGATTCCAACTCAAACCCTTAAAATTAGGAGGTCCCTAAATTTGCCTCTTCAGCCTCAATTACCAGGGAGTCCTAACTCAAGCCCATAAAATTAGGAGGCCCCTAAATTTGCCTCCTCAGCCCTAATTCCCAGGGACACGAGTACATCCCCTATTATTAAAGATAGAGAAATACATGAGAGGCTTCGAGATGATCTTATTGAGCATTTGTGGGCAATTCACAGCGCTTCGTAGTTTGATTCATTGTTCAGAGTTTCTATTTATCTATTTATCATGTTTTGAAAATTTTAATTTTAAATTTGAAATATCATGTTTTTAAATTGTAAATGTTAATATGCTTATGTTTTATGTATTACAAATATTTTTGATTGAATTTTAGTGGTGTCAAATGAAGATTATACATAGCGGATATGTCAAAATAGGAGAAAAAGTAAAATATGAGTTGAGATTTAAGGGTTATTGTTAAACTTGTGCTCTGAAAACAAGACCCTAAAAAATAAGGAGAATCCCTTAGAGCATCTCCAAGAGAGAGCCCTAAAAATGAGCCTTAAATTTTAATTTAGGACCTCAACTAATTAGATTTAGGGCTCCAACGAAATATTCACTCCAAGAGGGGCCCTAAATATGGCCCTAACTTGAATTATAGGGCTTTTAGGGGAAAAGATCAACTCCAGCAAGAGCCCTAAATTGTTAAAATTTAGCAAATTGTTTTAGGGCCCATGGGAGAGTAGCTATATTTAGCAACTCTGTGATAGAGCCCTATCTTCATTGAGTTTTAGGGCCTAATTGCTGAAGTGAATATTTCATTAGAGCCCTAAATCTAATTAGTTGGGGTCCTAAATTAAAATTTAAGGCTTGGAGATGCTCGGCCACCCGTAATAGCATGCGTTCGTACGCTTACCTGCTTTTTCAGGCTGTATTGGGGGGGTTGGCTGCGGCTTCGAAGCCCCTCAAACGGCCCGCCTACATAGTGTGTTTGAGGATACTACTAGTATATCATGGGGAGGCTGAAATCAAATGGCAAGCAGGGACATTACTGCTTGCCAAGTCAACCTGCAGTTGCTCGAAGCCTGGGTTAAATTGACCGCTTTGTATCTTTTTTTTTTTCATATTTAGTGTTTATTTGAACTAAATTGCAAATCTAGATCTATTCTCAACCGCAGAAAAAGTGAGAGGCGACACGTGTCACCTACCGTAGTATAGGACAGCTACAGGTTACTTGCCACGTTATAGGACCACAGACCTGCTCCAGTAAGAAAGCGGTAGGTGCCTGTCCCCTGGTTCCGCGACCGGGAAGGAGCTATATTTGCAATTTTGTTTGAATGTGTACCACACTTGAAAAAAAAATGGACCAAATTAGCGAGAAAGCCAAAACTTCTAGTCGCAGAGAGAGAGAGTGAGGAGCAAACGTGGACAAATTAAGGATGCCGTTGAGAGGTAGAGAAGGAAGCGAGGGAGCGGGACACGGTTCTCATGCAGTCTTTAAGGGATTGCAACTTAAGCAGTTGCGCATGAGCCGTTAGATCAAAAAAAGATGGTTCAGATTGATCCAAAAGTGTTGTAGCAAAATAGTACTGTAGAAGGTACTGTAGCAAACGGATTTAAACGATATGAACCGTTTGATTGTTCGATCGGATGGTCTACATGTGAAGAGACTGTTTAAGTTGTAGTCTCCACAGAGACTGCATTTGATCCCTATCCGAGGGAGAGGGAGAAGAGATCAGGGCCCTAGCTCCCCCCCTCCCCTACGCGTGGTAGGAGTGTAGAATCCGCCGTCCTGTTTTATTTCGTTGCGCAAGCAGACCGAGCAGGGATTTGCTAGAGACAAACGAGCGCCCGCGCGGTGCCTGACATGCCATTGCCGACCCTGGACATGGAGTCCGGACAGCGACGACTGTGGGGATGGCCGGACGGGATGATGGCTCCAAACGCGGCCGCCCTCCCGCCCCGTTCCATCGGTTGGCAGCCGCAGCGTCAGCGCTCCCCGACCGCCGGCTCGCGCGGCCGTCTCATGCTCCGCCCTCTCATTCGTACGTGAGCTCGTACGCGGCGTGGGCGCGCGTACCGGTGCGGCGCGCGCCATATCATGCACCGCGACTCGATCCGCAAGTAATTGGCGCGAGGTTTGTTTGTTTGTTTCATTTTTTTTTAAAGCAGGGCAATCCGGCTTTTATTATTAAGCTAAGAGCAAGTACAATAATAAAGCTCCCCATAAACTAATAGTAAGTTAAAAGACAGTTTATACAATTAACTCTTTTTAAAAGTTGTCTCTAAATGTTGCAATTACTATCACTTCTCTCTTCTCTCTTGTACATATTAGTTTTGATTCATGTGAAAGAGTGAGAAAATAGGAAAGAGAAAAGAGCTAACTCTTATTTAATAACCAGTTTTGCATGAGAGGATAAGTAGATATAGTATTTTTGTATATGCCCTGACAAGACGCAATATAAGTTCGTTCGGTATACAGCGAAACACGCTAGACGTGAAGAATTAACAGGGCAATTATGTGCTCAAAATTTGGTCCCTTCGATAAATGCATACTACGATCATATGATCATGAGAACCACTCCCCGTCCCATCCTTCAATCCCTCCAATTTCCCTCATCGACCGTCTTCGCGCCACTCTGCCTCCTCCCCAGCTGCTCGCCTCCGGCCCCGCTTCGGATCTGGAGTAGCGATCGGACTCGAGGCAGGGCGGAGATAGGGAGAGAACCTAAGAAAAACCATAGCTAGTTTACCAAATGATTTCTTTAGAAAAATCATAGCCACCAGCTATATCTACTTTTCAGCCCAATTGGAGCGCCCCTGCCGCCCACTCGCCCCACACACACAAACACAAAACAGGGCCTCAGTCTGCACCCAATTCTGCTTCCTGGCCTTGTGAGACAGTCCGACCTGGGTAGGCTGGGCAGTGTTAAGGTTCCACTTGTGGATGTGCCAGCTCATGAATCATGATATCCCTCTATCCCTCTACCCCTCTAGTTCTCTATGATTTGCCTCTCGCTACAACAGGGGAGACAAAGGCTATACATTAGCCGCTCACTACTGCTACAGTGTGCTGTGATGCATGCATACATATCCTGTAGAAGCTGTACATAGGGGTGGGCATAAAAAACCGAACCGAACTTAATCGATTACTTCGGTTTTTTTGCTTTTTGGTTCGATTTTTATTTAGCTGCTATTTGGTTTTTGGATTTCAGTTCGGTTTTTGAATCTCAGAAACCGAATTAACCAAACAACCGAACTATCCTCGCCGCCCCCTCATCAGTCATCAATCGTCAACGTGGCTCGGCAGTCTGCTCCCTCCCTCCCTCCCTCGCAGTCGCCTCCCTCCCTCTCCCTGTCTCCCCGTGCACGACATCGCCCATTCGCCCCAGCCCCCAACCCTATCACAGCATCGCCCCAGACACCAACCGGCCAACCCTAGATCCACCACGCCCCCCTACGATCCTCGACGCCTCCCTCACCCCTCGGTGTGGCGGTGCCGACGCCCCCTACCTCGGTCAACGGTCGGTCGGCCCCACCTAGAGCCGACGAGTCCTCAAGATCTACTCCCCAGCTACTCTTCGTCTGTCCCGACGTCCCCAGCTGCTCTGCACCTCTGCGCTTCGTCCAATCATCCGGCTAGTGAGTGGGGAGGTAGAACATTTCAGATCTGGGTTAGTAGTCAGTGGAATCCGAATCTCCCATTTCATTTATATCAATCAAATGATTTGTCAAGGATCTTGGGCTTATTATTAGTAACCTTGTTTGAGCCTCTTTGGTGGTTCATGATCAACATAGCTAAACTGCCAGTGATGTCTGGAGTCACAATTGTGGTTTGCTTTGGCATAGAAGGTTCTGAATGATGTTATCTAAATTCCGGATAAGCTTTGCACATATTTAGATGTAATATGCATATTACGTAAGTACATAATGTAATTTGCATATTTATGTTACACAATGATCTTGCAAAAATGATAATAATGAGTCATTGTTAATGACAAATAAAAGAACTATAGAAGTAGGTAGATCGTCATAAAGTTTTGATTGATTACATACTTTACATAATTACATCTATAGGGGTATAAAATAAATATTGATGCAGCATGGTTGTTCTTCTGCTCTCTTTATGCTAATATGGAGCATATACAAATGTAAGTTATGGTGCAATATATTCTGAGTAGGATTGGTGCTAGAATCAAAAAAATAAAGCTGCCGAGAGATGCTGTTATCCATATAAGATATAGATTAAGTATGCAATATAGACTTGTGTATGCAATATTCTGCATGGACTTGTCACTTGTGTATGCAATATGCACAGTAGTTATCAACTTTATTCTAGAAGTCCAACTTTATTCTGGACTAGTTATATGCCCATGCGTTGCTACGAAAAACAAAATTGATAACGAAAAATAAAGATTAAAAAATAAAAAAAAATACTATTTCATAAGATCAAACATCTATCTTTAACGCTTCGTTTCTTGCAAAAGCTGGCTAATTAAAGCAACGCTTCGTTTCTTGCGTAGGGCAATTAAGCAGGGCAATTAATGTGACGTGGGAAGAAACTCTCACTTTATATAGTAGAGATTGCTACTGCTACCACCTGCTATTTCTTCCACATGGCTGCTATTACTTCTGAATAACTGCTATTACTTAGTAGACAATAACTGCTATTACTTCTGAATAGCTGAATGTTCTGAAATAATTCAGTTAACGAAATACCAAATAAACCGAACCGATTTTTTTCAGTTAATTCGGTTCGGTTTACGGTTGTGATTTGGTTTGGTTTTTGATTTTTAAAAACCGAAATAATTTAAAACCAAAAAAACCGAATCAAAATAACCGAATAAACCAAACGCCCACCCTAGCTGTACATACGTACCTATCATGGTAGAATGCATGGATCTATACACGAAGGCTACCTGTTTTCCCTTAAAGCATTTGACAGTTGATACTTGATACCATCCTATCACAATACACGACCCATTTGAAATGCAGGAATTTCACATAAAACAGTTTGATTCCCGTAGGAATCGAGAAAATTCTCCATATTCCTAACGGGAGACATTTTTTAAAGTAAGTAGCACGGGAAACACCGGAATCTTAGGAAATATCCTCAACCAAACAGGCCTCAGTGGAGATAACCATGCATTGCAGATCTGCATCTCGACAGTCAGTGTCACTCGTTTTCGTATTTTTTTAGTTCCAAGAATTTTGAGATGAGTATGCGCACAATCATTTCGCATCAACTGTTACATAAGTGACGGTTTAGGGAAGAAAAACTTGCACAGTAGGGAAGAGGGTACTCATACAAGGGTCAAACGAGCAAGGCACATTATGCGTCACATCATCAATGCAAGAAATGCTCCAGAAATCTGTAAAAAAAAAACGTACGTACATGGAAGAAACTGGTATGGTCTACTGAGCAACACACAGCTGATCCCACGTATTCATACCAAAACAAATGTCTTAAATGCAGGGTAGAGAAGACTGTTACTACGAAGAGCGAAGCACACCAGAGTATATGATAAACAAAAAGAGAAGGTATGGATAAACATGAAGATGGTTACCTGTACGAGTGACCTGCGTGTGCCTTGCAGAAGTCCAATTTCGAGGCTCTTGTTGGCAAAACTGACATACATCGTGAATTTGTGATATATGTGAATAACGAAACAAATGATGGAAACGCTCACAGTGGAAAAAAAATGTTTATGGGCAAATTGAAAAGAAAAAAAATGGAGGTCACCGTCCAATTCTACACAAGAGGTAAGAGAAAATTAAGAAAAAGAATTATCAAACAACAGTGGAAACGCTCAACTGGCAGCTTATGAATTACCATAGATACAGAATATGTATTTATATATGACAAGCTAGCAGTGTCCGCGTACCATCCATGAAAATTTGATACCGGTACCTAGTTTCGGAAGATGGTTTATACACTCCAGCTCTGGTGCTTGAGGGTCACCTAAGCCTGGCATCGCCTCCCTTGCTTCGGAATGTTGAGAGGGAGAAGAATGAACGTGGTGCTGCAATTTGGGGGAGAATGTAGTTTTAGTGAAGGTTACCATTCCCAGTGATAATGATGGCGACAATAAGTAGAAGCAATGTCTTCATGTATTATGTGCAATATGAGCAGCCTAAAATATACATGTCTAGAAGTTGTGTACCTTTAAGTGCGCTTCCAGTGAGTTGATCCTCCCTCAATCTGAAATTTGCTGGGGGGTTCGGAATGGAGCTGCGCAGCGATTGTTCTGCAAATTAAGATCTTAAGTAAACTAGTGTGCTTAAATAAGTAGACAAAGTTGTATAGCAAGACAAAAATGAAACAATAGGTGAAGGTACACATAGTCAGAAGTCTATAAGTAAATACCCATTGATGTGACTATCATTCCCAACAGCAAAACCTTTTCGGTACCACACACATAATGATCTAGGGAAGTCCTATTTTTGGAATCCGGTTTTGGTTCTGGTCCATTTTAGGACCCGTGTTTCAAAGGGCTTATTTTGCTCCTCCCACTCCCATGCCATTATGCCATTGACAAGTTGGTAGTTGTCCCATATACACGTATCACCAAAAAAAAAAAAAAATAGCAGTAGGAAGTGGGGAGAACATATGCATGATTAGTGCAAACAGGTGAGTGAATGGAGGAATTTACAATTGGTCCCCCGACAAATGTAGCGCAAGCAATATATTCAAGTCAAGAGGTAAAACAATCGCTTCCAGGGTTACAGTGTGTAATATGTACTTAGAGAATATTAGCTTCTCTGGTTCTCTGGTGTGCCTCAGCAAGGATGTGAGTCCTTGAGTAGCATTCTGAAGAGCCAGTTCGATCCTTGCTTTACTTTGTGCGGTTTAAATACTGAATCCAACTTAGTTCTTAACTAAGCAGAAGATAGTGTGTCAATTTGCGCATATATGTTAGATATTGCAACTCGCAAGAATCACTTTCTCTTATAGAAGAATTTTGAAACCCTGAAAGATTCTTGTATTAAAAATAATGGAGGCCTATTAGTTTACTCTAGCTCGAATATGGAAGATTTGTTGGAAAGCACGACATTTTTGTACTCTGCAATAGCCCCCAAAAAATTGATGGTCTAGTCTCCTAAATGAGTTTTTTTACAATCAAAATGAGTTAAGAAGCATACCACCCAATATAAACTCAAATATGCTAGAAATAGCATTTGCAGAGAAATCGGGAAGCAAAATACCTTGTTCAGCAAAAACATCATTCTCAACAAAACCATCATATGAAGAAAGATAACCCATTCTAGACTTCCTGAAATCATCAGAAGATCCTATGGCCAAATCCCGGTCATCTTCCATGTCATCATCACATTCCGAGGCAGTTGAAGCAGACACCCAATCATTTAGTAAGCCATCACCACTCCTATTCTTCCTCCCAAATTTCAACAGCTTCTTAAATCCTTTTGTAACATCTTTGCGTGGTTGCTGAGGTGCATTTGCACCAATGAAAGGCATCTGAGCATTGCCCCACTTTTTCCTCATCCGGGAAACATCAGCATCTGTTATTTGATCCAGTGAATGAGAATTCCATGGTGCTGGACTTCCAGTTGGTGAATCAACAAAAGCGTCACCATCTGAGGTATCATTCGCATAAGGGAATAGGTGTGGAAGGCGCGAGCTCCAGGGCGCTGCTAATTCACCAGGTAAATCATGCATGCTTCCTGCAAAAGCATTGAACTTGGTACCACCAAAAGTAGGTGATTCACTTGGAAAAGAAGCATCGCCATTTTCTGATCCTGGATCATCTGAATTTCCGGATTCATGACTTATTCCTGGGTTCTCACTATCTGAATCAACAGGAAAATCACTTTCCCTAAGATTCTCTTCCATGCTTTCATATTCTTCATCTTTGGCATCATCTGGGGAATCCTCTTGCTGATCTAGAAAATCATCGTCCTCTCCATTCTGGAAGACATTTGCAATCATAGGCGCCTGAAATCCAGCTATACCGCGAGCAGGGTGATTCCCATTGCCTTTCCTAAGAAAAGACTTTGGTGCATCAGTTTTATGGGTGTTATAACCAAAAGCTCCCTCAGCTTGATCCTTGGAAAATCTTGAGGGAGCCCAATTGTAAATATCCTCATTCACTGGTGAAGAGTCCCTTAATTCAGCAGGATTTAAGTTCTTCCTCATAGACTGTGACCTCCCTGATTGATCTTCTTTAAAAATACTCTTTGATTCTTCAATGATGCTCTTACTACGGGAAAAACTTTTTGGCTGAGCCCTTGCACGAGCGCTGCTAAGACCAGCTGATGGCTTTGTATTTTCCTTTCTTAACTCGGAGAAATTGGGGACAGACCGTGCAAGAGGATTTTCTGGTGGATTCCTGCGATTTGCGTAACCAAAGCTTACGGTCCTTGATGAATGCTTATGGACAGGAGCAACAGATGTCTTTTGAGTGTAAGAAACTTTATTTGAAAAATGCTTCCTGGAATCAGCACTCCTGGAAGAACCATCTCCAGATAGGTAGTCGCTATTCATTTCTTCTTCTACCAAGAAAGAATTTACCCCCTGGAAAAGGCGAAGACAACAAACTATAAACAAGCAAAATCTAAAATCGTGCATTATTGCAATATTTCAAATGATTGTATGGAGCTATAGGGTTCCAAGAGATGCATATGTCGCTGTAGCATTTACATCTAGACTTGTTGAAACACAAATGTTTACTACCTCACAGAAAATTCAAACGGACATTTCATGTTTAGCGGAAATCCCAGAGTAACACGCTCAGGGTGTATGTTAACATTCTGAAATACCAGAATTTTCTGAATTACTGTTTTCTGGTTAAAAGAAATACAAATATAATTTAATACCTGATCCTTATTTTTTATAACTGATTGCAAAGGAGGAATCTTCTGAGCACAACGAGAAAGATATGTTGAGTCGGGGACGTCTGCAGACTGAGAAAATTTGGCTTGCATCTCAGCCTTGCTTCGTTCTAGGCTCTCATGCATTGCCTTTAATATTGCTTCCTTCTGTCCTCTCTGCATTTTCCAATCCTCCTTTAGTTTTGCATCCCTCTTCTGCATATATTGATCATAGAACTTTCCTCTTGACTCTTCTAAGCTAAGAATGCCAAGTTTTTGTGGTATACTATTGTTATACCCTTCATTGTCCACCATCTTCAGAAGTTCATTGGCATCAAAGTCGTTGGTTATACTCTCCTTTACAATTTGCTTCGTATAAATCTTCTCTGGAAGAACCGGTGTAGGCTTTACCTCACTTACTTTAGGTGTGCTATCAACCTGCACATCTGTGGACTTGCCTCTGCGATAGGTGGTTATCTTGTGTGCAGCAAATAGTTTCTCCAACTCATTGGCCTTCATTTGCAGTTCATCATGCCGATCTTGATTCCCTTTTGTCGGTCTCGTCACCCTAGTCTGCTCCAAAGGAACAGCATTTCCATCATTTACTAATTTAACTTTACCTACCTGCAAACTCAAATCCTGCTCGGCATTAGATGATTGTCTGCTCAAGTTTGTTCCCTGGCATCTGGAATAATCTGATGTCAGCAGCATTTCAGAGCCAACTGCAACCTTTCTCCCTGCATCCTCTACTTTCCGTGGTAGACTTCTCCGCTGCAAGCTAACATTATGGACTTCAGCTTCTGTTGAGGCAGTCTCATCCCTACGAGATGAACCCCTAAGATTAACACGGGAATTGGATGGGGCTTTTGATTTGGGATCAGCACCCCCTGATATCTTTCCAAATGTTCGAGAGGGTCGATCCTTCCTTCCAACCGCATCTGCTTCAGCGTGAATCTCTTTTGAATGGACACGAGAACCTCTAATATCTTTCTGTCCAATCTGTTCACTTGTAACTGGTACTTCATGAGCAACAGAAGTGATTTCCTTGTCTATCATTCGTACATGCTCCTCTGACGATGGGCTAGTTAAAGCATCATTATCTTTTGGCAAGGCACCCTCAGCTGGCCTTGGAGACGTTTTTAGTCGGGTTCGAGTGGAAACATTCGAAGCAGCATGCTCTGACATCCTCATGCCGCCTTGCTCTCGATTAACTCCCTGCTCCTTTTCAAAAAACTCACTCTCAATGCTAGAGGTTATAACCATGTCATCTTCCGCACAAAATCTAATCTGTTTTTGAGGAGCAGTAGTAGCACTGGCCGATAAGGAGGATGGAGAGTTAGTATTCAAAGTTGAGGATGAGCAATCATTTGTAGTGGTAGAATCCATGGATATGTCAACTGGGGCATCCTTTCGACAGTGCTTTGGCCCACTAGCATCCTTGTCAGCTCTTACTTCAGAATTAGCCTCCAAATTGACAGATGTTGGCGTCCCAACAGGAGTTCCATTTTCCTTTTTGTCATTTAAGCCACTGCTATCGTTGTTGCTTAGATCAATACTCATGTCACTGACAATGCTCCATCTCCTTACCAACTTGTCCATGGATGCACCAGAAGGCACTCTGCGGTGCTCACCTTTCCCTGGAACCACCCTACCAGTACCTGCAGAGTTACTGTTACTAGAACTTGAAGTTTGTTCCTTCTGCTTATTCTCAAACATGCTTATCCTGTCCTGCACACTCAACCGCCTTGAGCCCCCTCCAGCAGGCGCAGCAGGAGCATCTGCTTCCTTTTCTTGTTTCTCTACCGCCTGCCGGATGGTTGGCTTAGAGTGCTGTTCTGTGCTGGGTTCTGATGGAACATCTACTGAATGTTGCCTGTTGCTTAATCTGTGGATATGAGAGTCACTACCAACACATATAGATTTGTTGCTGGATCTGCCTTGATCAGCTTGTGGCTCATCTATGGACATGTCTGAACTGGAAGAGCCACAAACATTTCCATCGTCAAAGCTCTTCCAGTGTGATGAAGCTGCTGGCGGTGCGTGCTGGGGAATTATGTCTGGACGCCGCTGGCAAAGTGAGATGAATTTGTTGCATGCTTCACTGGATAAAACAAGTTTAAGTTGTCATACATGTCTATATATTATTCATCAAGAAAGGCAACAAAGGGGAAAAAAAGGAAGCAAAGAGTGGGACAGAAAATAATCCGATGCTATCATAAAAACCACAACATAATAATGAATCGATGGCACATATATATTGAACACTGGACAATCTAATCTGCCGTCAGATACCACTTCAACATGATGTCATGATCTTCCCTCCTAATCCTAATTCCTAAAAGAACCTTCTCCTCATGCAAACTTTTCCCACTTTCCCAGAATAATAACCCTAGGGTGTTTGACAAGTGTCTAAAGTTTCTAAGTTTCCAGCTACCCCCATCTAGCATCTTAATTTCTTAAATCTCAGTTATATTTATATCATACTGGTTCAAAATGAACTAAGTACAATTTCCCATGCAATGTGATGGTAAATACACACACACACTTTCTCTTGACAGCTACCAGTTGTTCCATATCCTAAATGAGATATGATTGTTTGACATCACCTAGAGATACCAAAATATAGTATGGTGTCTAGATGGCTGATCATCGCACCTTTATGGGACTTACTTCCCAGATAAGTTGTTAATCTCGTTGAACTAAATAATATTGACCAGCAAAGATCCTAAATGATATCCATAAGCATATATAGCTATACCTAAATTATGAGCTTGACAAATGTAGAGCATACCTTAGCCGGTTGGCACCAAAATGGTTTGCGAAAAGAAGAAGCTCAGACACACTGTCAGGGTTGAACCCTGCAGATGATGCCCGGGAACACGCGGTGACAAGGTCTTGTTTAAGAGCACTTAGACGGACATCAATCGCCCTAAGAAGTTCCTTCCTGCACAAAAAACAGCCAGGGCATAAATTATGGATGATTAAGATATCTCAGTTTGCGTCAAAAGAACTATATCTGTAAACTAATTGCTAACACAGCACAGCCTACAGACAGAAAATAAGCACATAGCAAACTTCCAGTTCAAATGAAAGCAAGACATCTTATACATGAGGAAGCAACACAGATTTACATAATGGACATTTAGTAAGGAAAGGTAACTTTACAAGTGATCAAAGAAGGAACAGTCTAATCCTTTATAATTTGGAGGCTATGGCATGTATGTACTACCAACAGTGACACTTTAGCAACAACTTTCATTAGTAAAGCATCAGGAAGAGCCATTATGAATTAATAATGTTGTCACTCTGAGCAATTCCAGTTTTTGTACAGGATGATTATTTGAATGGAAACTTGGAACAGTGAGTGAAAAATCTTAAATAGCATAGATAAAAAAGAAATGTTATTACCAGCAGGCAACTAGAAAGGTGCATGTTTTATTTAAATAGGTAAATACTGAGATGTTTTACCACCCATCGGAGGGCATGCCAAAATGATGCCTTGAAATTCATAATGTTAATAAAAAATTGTTTTGATACCCATGTAAGAGCAGGTCCCACTGTCCCAGTTTGCGCAAAGTGTGATACTTGTATTGATCCACGGACTCAAACAGGTCAAACTTTTCACATTCATCTACTTATTTACACATTCAAGTAATATGTCTGTCTACCAAAATTCACAAAATATTGCTTAGCTGCATGACTGCATCAATTATACTAATTCAATAAAGAACAGTGAATTTGTAAATAAACAAAGGTGTCATCTGCAGCTCTGCACTCCGAATTTTAGTTGGAGGTGGTAAATAGCAGTTAACATGGTGGGACACAAAAGTGTACAAACCAAAAATAGGCACAATATCTAGCAGAAACTGCATTTAATATGTTTCATGTCTCTATTCAACAAACTAACAGTGGATCATGTTTAACTCACTTAAATCAAGTTTATTGGGCAAAGGAGAAATAAATGAAGAACAATAAAGATGAGCGAGGAGCATACTTTGTAATGTCTGCAGCTGCTGCTGAGGCTGTAACGTTTTCAGCTGACAAAAAGCACGGCAAGACATTAAGTAAATTACATTGAGAAGCAGCACATAGTCCCATATATGACTGTAATGACTAATGATGCCACATGAAAACAATTATCATGAAACACAAGATTGCCCTTTAACACATGCACCTATTGACAATGTTCTTCATTTCTTTCCTAAATTAGACATAGATTATCTCTTAGGTTCCCTTATTAACCAAGGTTCATGCAGTGAATAATATAGATATAGTGGCATAGAATGTATCTTGTCTTTAATCAAAATTTTCTAAAATTTAATGCAACTCAATTATCCAGTTGCCAATTCAATAAGGGCATAATCAAAGATCTCCCTTTTTTCTTTTTTGCTTCCCGGATTTTACCACCAATAGCCCATTGAGTCACTCAAGTTCAAATGGACTCAATTTCTCGTGATAAAAGAGAACTATATGAGGTATGATCAGACATAAAACTAATATAAACTTCTTTTGATATGAAAATAACACTCTAAACAATATCATGCATACCAGCTCCACCCGAGATAGCACCTCCAGCACCCTGCATAAGGTATACCATTTTAGACAAGTGCTATATCATAAAACATACAACCTAAGCACTCGAAGAAGTGAAAGAACTGCTTGGCACTTACTCCCTGTGCGTAAATCCACCTAGCCCCTTCCAGCTGCGACATCTCCGCATCAAAGTTAATCGACATCTCCAGCACCTCCGGCGTGCTCACAAAGCGCACGAACCTTCAAGCACAAGCCAACCAAACACCTATCAAATTTCGATCTTTTCGACACCACCAACCCGAGAATAACCACATAAGCCAAGCATATCAAGGAACCTCTCAAGCGTGCCCTTGCTGAACCACGCGGCGCACCGCTCCAGCTGAAGCCGGATGGCCGACTGCGGCGGCTGAGCCGCCGCCTGCTCCTCCGCCGCCCGCAGGTGCGCCACGAACGGCTTCACCGACCCCGACGCGATCTTCTCCGTCCGCCCATTGCCGGACACCACCAGCTCGCACCTACGCAGACACCCAAAGGAGACGCCTTTAGCCCACAAGAACCGCACGAGCACACCAAAAAATGTGAGATTTTTTCTTCCTAGTTCCCCGCTTCCTCACCGGGAGCGGCGGGGGGAGAGCTGGAAGAGCGCAAAGTCGAGCAGCGCGTCCGGCTCCATGGTGCCGCCACCACTGCCGCCGCAGGCGGCGAGGTCGGATCTGGTGGATCCTGGAAAAGACCAATTCCTCCCTTCGCCGGAACTGCCCAAGAAACGCCGGAAAGGCAGCGAGGCGGCAATGCACCTCCTGCAGCGGCAAGATCGCGCGGGGCGGCAGCCGCCGGAGCGCGCTGCGGCGGCCCGGATCCCGCCGACGCACACCCGAATCCGATAAGCGTGCGCGTGTGACGTGAGAGCGGAGTGGAAGAAGAGAGGACTAGAGAGAGAGGAAGAGAGAGAGAGAGAGAGAGAGCGCTCCGTGTTTGGTGGTGCTGAAGGACTGGACGAGTCCTCAACTCCTCAGTGAGAAGGGAGCATATCCTGTGCACATAGAGGCCTTGTGCACATATGCAAACATTAAATCTGGACCGTCTAAATTCCATCCAACGGTGACTTGAAATCACATGTGCAAACATTTTGCAATTACCCCCCTAATCTAGTCACCGTTGGATAGGACTTGGACGGTCCAGATTTAATGTTTGCATATGTGCACAAGGCCTTCATGTGCACAGGATATGTTCCCCAGTGAGAAATGGGGGAACAAAAAGAGCCAAAACCAGAAAGTTTTGGGGGGTATTTGGGAGGAATTAGTGGCTTAAGTTTAGAGTTTTGATCTTCGCTTAGGTGTGATTATGGGAGCTGGTTCTTTTCTGGGAGTGGCAAAAAAAAAAAGTTGAAGTGAAGCACTTTTGTTTTCCTTTTACCATTTTCCATTTGGCTTTGTGTGTTTTTAACTTTTTCAAGATAACAACTGCTTTGGCCTTTGGGTGGACTGTGGTGTTGGAATTTACCATTTTGCTCCCACCCCACCACCACCACACACCCCCCCAAAGAAAAACTAGAGGGCTTGTTTTTCAATTTTAGAGGAGGCATTTTTTTTTGCTTTGAGAGTGGTAATATTGTTTGGTGGTGTATGATTACTTAACCAGGGTCAAAACCACTGTCAGTACTACTGGCATGAGGATGGTCAATTTGTTTTTTTATTGTTAGAAATTCGTATTAGAATGTATCATTTCTTGTTGTCCATGTGTGTACCGATCTTTGTGTGGCACCTGGAAAAGTTCGCTCTTAGCATATCTTTCATCATCATCATCCAATGAATATGATGCCCACCATAATGAAAATGTTTGGTGTAGAAAGTGACATGAAAGCCTTGTTAGTTAAGTTGTTTCTATGCTTTGCTCCTAATCTTTTGATTAATTACAGTTGTCTCACAAAGCATGGTGTGTTGTGCAAATTTGAGTTCTCTTTTTTTTTGGCAATGCTATTGTTTGTCTCCCAAGTAGGGATGGCACCATGCCTATTCCCCGTTCTCCGTTGGGGAATTCTTCCTACTAGAGGACGGGGATGGAGGGATTATTGCCCCACGAGGATGCTAACGGCAAAATCCATCCTCATCGGGGGATCAGGGGTGGTCTGTTCCAACACTCTCTGTCTCTATTACCCGTTGGGACCCAGAAAGCCTATGACAAGTGGGCCCTTATATATGTCAAGCACTACAAACCCTAAACCGCACACAGTCGCGACCACCTTAGTTCTCTCCCCCATTCCCTAGTCCTCTCCTCCCTATTCCCTAACCCACAAACAGGTTGTAGTCGTTGCGCAATCCTCTTGCCTCTTTCATCTCCTCACTCAGACTCATCGCCCCCATCTAGTCGCGAGTAGCCTCAGCGACACGGTCCACCCTCGTCTGCCATTGGCCTTCTCCTCCCGTTCATATTCAAGGTCAACCCTCGAGCACTTCTGCCCCCCGGCCCCCAACCTTCGTATCTAGCAAGCACTGACGACGCCGATCTCCAACCTCCAATGATGCTAGCCGCCAAACACAAACGCGCACATGCCCTCATCCCTTGCTACATCGTCGGGTCTCCGCATCCTCCACTGCACGGCTCCAATATCCAAGTCCAACTGTCACCTACCTCTGTCCTTAGGTCCTCTGCGATCTATGAATTGTGATGTGTTTTGTGAATCCGTGTTTTGTATTAGTAGATACATTGACGAAAACATGATTGGATTTTTTTTTTCAAAGTTTTTTTTTTGCATATTTGGTTATTACAATAATGGTATTTATTTGATACGGTGCATTGCGCACACGATGCTACCACCTGCTATCGGGTGTGAGTCTCCGTAGGACCGATACCCCGACAGGGACGCGGAACGGAGTGATTTCACTCCCACGGGATGGGGGCGTTCCACCACTCCGTGCTGCTTAGGAAATCCATTGCCATCCCTACTCCCAAGGGATAGTCTTGGCACATTGAACAAGAGTCCAAAATAATCAGCACCTCAGAGTTTCTACACCTAAACAGGCAGGGCATCTAACCTGAAATTAGGTCATGCACCGATTGTTCCAGAACAACAGTGACATCCCCTATTTAGAAAGATCTAAGAAATTTATTTATGTGACTTCTGTCTTCTTTTCAATCAAATGTATCTTGTCTTGTAAATTATACCGCTCATGCATAGCTGATACCAATAAATGAAGAGGAAATGGTCCCCCGATTTCTTTTTATATATTCTTCTCCTTGTTCTTTAATAATTTTGCCAAAACCAATTCCCAAAAATCTAGGTCTTGCTGTTGACCGACATTTTGTTTCTTGTTGAGAAAACGAGTAACTGCTAAAAAGCAATACTATGAGCAAAACAGTAACTCCCAAATCATGACGCAACCTCACATCCCTCCGTTAGCATCTTCCATTCGTACTGTCTAAAATCGTAATGGTGCAATAGCTAAGGAGCCAGAGGAGTCGTTGGCACATTAAGCTGACATATCAGTCGATGCAGTCCCTTTCATCTCAGGTCATTAGATTCTGGCTCAAGATTTCTAACTAACTTTGATTTATCCATTACTTTGGCTTTGTTTATAGGTTCGTTTGATGTAATTCTGACAACTTCCTTTATTTTTAAGGAAAGAAAAACCTCATTACAACTTTCACCGATCCAATTGAATGCATAAATGAAATTTAATTTTTTGTTTGACAATTCATGATAGTTTAGTTGCCATTGATGTATTAACAAAATTAAGTCCTAGACAAGTGATATGATGTAAGTATGACTTCAACAGATAGATGTGGGAAGGCCTATATCTCTACTATTCTAAAGCAGCACTTGGTGGCAGTGGTCCGTTCTTTCCATATCATTAATTGCCGTTTAATTGCCTTGCTTAATTGCTCTACTTAATTGCCCTGTTTAATTGCTCTACGCAAGAAACGAAGCGTTGCTTTAATTAGCCAGCTTTCGCAAGAAACGAAGCGTTAAAGATAGATGTTTGATCTTGTGAAATAATTTTTTTTATTTTTTAATATTTATTTTTCGTTATCAATTTTGTTTTTCGTAGCAACGCACAGGCATGTAACTAGTATAATATAATGAGCAGTGCTTTTTTACTTCATTCTGATGCATAAAGCTTTGGTAGCGCACCAAAAACAGTAAATGTGTATGCTTAATTTAACTGCTAATTGTGTTAATGAGATCGCAATGTTTCACCTCCTCTTTAGCTTTTCTTAAAGTAGGTCAACTCTAGCCTCCAGGACAGGGGTTGATCACCTGCCTTGTAGCACTGCAGATGCTGAGTGGCCATGCTTGCTTTGTTGGTAGCATTGTTGAGCAGCAATTATGAACCCATTGTACGAAATAGCTAAGCCAAAAACAAAAGTATTTGGAGCTTTTGTTCAACTAGCTTTAGGTCTAAACAATAATCCGAGTTTAGGGTCCTTTAATCCAGATGTCAGCTATCCAACACTCATGTGGCAACTTACACAGCAATTGGAACACTATTATGTTGGTGTTGCCACTTGTTCCTTGAATAATTATTAGGTATCAAACTTCTTCACAAGGTCCAATTTCTCAAGAAGAAAGGAGTACATCTTGTGCCATTAAAAATGAGGGGGCTGCATCTCTCAATGGAACACTGGTTGGTGATTCCAAACAATTGATTAAAGAAACCAGACACCATTTTTTGAGGCCTGAGCAGAGCTTAGCACACAGCAAGGGGTCAAAGAGGCGACAAACAACTGTACTAATCTCAACAAGCAATACTGCTCATGATACATTGACATTCTTCAGTACAGTACTCTACTACTTGCATGCCTGCCACTGTCAAGTCTGTCAGCTTGGCCTCCTGATCTGTCATCTGATTCTAAGCTTCTTAATTAGTTCCATCTCCTGTCCCATAACCCTGCATATGATACTATGTCCTGTACAGCTCTGGTATTTGACTTTTGTACAGTATAAAAGCAAGTAAACAATAGTTGATTCATACTTACAGATAGGTGCCTCGTGTATAATCTATTTCGAAACATACACTTGTGCAGTTGTGCTTAACAATCTGTACCATCATATGCTATCTTCATAAAATCTGTGTTTCCATTCTTCTTCTAGGCATTTAATTAACCAGCCGACACTAGGACAAAGATGGAGAGTGACTAAAGTGTTCTTCCTTGCAATTTTTTTAATGGAAAGCTGCTAGTGCTCTGGTTTGGAGGTCTTGCTTTGTGCTCTTTTAAACATATCTTAAGATGGACAAATCATGCGTCCATTTGTCTAGTCTCCTTGTCCCCTCCTGAGTTTTGATTGATTAATCTGCTAGGGCCGAGCTTTAAGATTCGTGTCTATCGTAGGATTTTTTAGAACTGTCACTCATGTTGCCCTTCTCACTTCGCAGATGTCAGAAGTGATAGCAAAGCTGAACGTGTCACTCGGCTGGGAGTTTGGGATCATCTGGTGCGCAATAGCTTTGGATAATCTAGAGCCTGCACCTAAGCATATAAGCAAACCATTTTTTAAAAAGCATCATGATTAAATTCTAAATTAGTAGGAGTAGCTCCGTTGACGCCCTTTGGAAAGCGTTCAGTCCTGTGTATGCTGATGAAGTAATGATAGATCAATAATGGATGATCGGAGATTAGTAGTAGTACCATTGATGCACACAAAACTTCCCTAACGAGTCAGGCGACTCGTTTCTGACGAACATAATCAATTCCGGACATGGTAGAGATTAGGGTTCCCAAAATCTTCCATAATCAAGCGATAATCGCGAAAATCAGGTGTATCGAGTCGTTTGGTTTATGAAATCGATCGGTAAACCGATCAAATTCAAATTTTAAAAATTCAAAAATTAAAAAAAAACTATCCAAAAGCTCTATAAAATTAGTATTGATAGGGTTTTGACATTTGGAATGAATTTTTTTTGAAAATCGAATTTGTGGAACGTTTTGAGCCAAAATCGAATATATACAAAATAGAAAAGGAAAACAAAATTAAAAAGCATAGTATGGCCTGCAGCCCATCCAGCCCAAAACCCATCCGGCCCATGAACTTACCCAGGTATTTAACGCTCCAACCACCATTTCGACACTCCCAATGCCTATCCCGACACTCCTCTCCATTCCTCGAATAGTACCGTGCCACCGCCGACTCTCTTTTCGTCGCCTCCGCCACGAAGGCAATGTTTCATTCGTATGTTTCATTTCATTGCAACTCGATTTTTTTATTAACATAGCGTTCATGTAGGTTCAACATGGTATGTGTGTAATACCCTGAGAAAATACCAAAAATGAAATGAAGTAGCTCATTGTGCTTTTGAGTGCATTTTTGTTTTTCTTCTAAATTTCATAGAATAAAATCTTAATTTACAAAAACTTGTTCAAATGAACCAAAAGTTGTAAAATCACTAAACAACCCAGTGTAGAGAATAATTTTATAAAATATTAGCATTCAAGAGATGAATAAATATGAATTTTTCATAATGTTTGCATAGCATGCAAGCACTCTAAAAATTCAATTAAAAGAATAAAAGTTGCATAATTTGAGGAATTTTAGTTTGAATTCACCAACCCAAACTGAATGAAACTGAGTGCATTTGAAGCTCCACTCGATGGTCTTTCTGCACAAAAATTTTTAGACAATTTCGAGTCACTCAAAGACATGGAATCGTAGTCCAAAAACCAACCAACAAAACTGCATTGAATGCGCTCTTGCAGTATGCATACCAGCCGTTCGATGAATTGATGCATCCTATATATCGTCACGTCATACACCACCATTGCCTCCCTCACTGCCTCCGCCCATACAAATGGTCGTCGCCCTGCCATCCAAGCCCTCACGCCGTCATCGTCCCACCACGCACGGGCGTGATGCGTGCCACGCGTGCATGTGAGCAAAGCACAGCCACCATGCGTTTGCCGCGCCTGGGCCTCACCAGCTTCACAACTTCTGCATTTAAGACATGCAACGGCCGTGCGACGCACTCGCTCGCCTCGCTTACCCTGGTTGCCTCATCGAGCTTGTTGTTCGAATGGAGAAAACAAGAGCACGGGCAGCGCTGCGAGCACGACCCCAAGTAGCACGACGTCGGGTGAGCTCATGAGCAACACGTCGTCGCGTAAAGTCGCTCTTCAAGCTCCTAACCTTGCTTTTCCCCTCTCCATTGCAGTCCCCGATGGCCGGAGAACTCCGCTGCATAGCCCCACCTTCACCTCACCATTGCCGACCAAGCTGCTTCTACGTTCTGAAGAAGTGAGGTGGGTAAGCCTCAAATATTTTTTGCATGCCACTTTGTCACAAAGCAACTCAAGCCGAGTTGGCTAGAGGCACTAAAACCCGGTCACAAGATCATGTGTTTGAACCCTAGTCTAGCCGCTCATGTTGATTTTTCCTCCAATTTTTTGTTGCCTCTTGTAGATCACCTTAAATAAATTACCTAGCCTCTAAGTCACAAGCAAGGCTATAGCCCAATGGTGAGTGCGTTGTGTATGAATAAGGAGGTTTAGACTTCAAATTCCAGCTTAGCCATTTTTTTATTTTTGTTCTATTTATTTCATCTTTTTATATCTTTTGCTAGGAAGGTCTAAATGAAGTAAACTCAGTTTCTGAATCCGTGTTAAATCATAAGGAAAACCATTTTTTATTTTTGTTCTATTTATTTCATCTTTTTATATGTTTTGCTAGCAAGGTCTAAATGAAGTAAACTCAGTTTCTGAATTCGTGTTAAATCATATGGATTCAGAATATGCAATAAAATTTATATGTTAAATCATTTTAATCAAGTTTGTTTAAAGTCATTTTTATGTACTATGTAGCAACTATGCAAACCATAACTCCAAAAATTATAAAATAATTTTCACATGTTCTTCAGGTCATTAATGTTCCATTTTTGCAAAAACATTTATGAATGAACCTAGTTTGAATCAAAAAGTGAATATAGAAAGCCTCTCTTGCATACAAAAATCAAACAGTTAAAATGTGGATCAAATGAACTCAAATTTAGGTAAAAACCAGTTTAGTTACACTCTTAAGGTCACAAGGATACCAAACATATAAAAATATTTAAAGCTTTGCCATAGTTTGCATTAAAGGTTCAATAAATCGAAGTTCCAATACTTGAATAGTTAGAATAGTCGTAACTTTCACAAACGAACTCAAAATTTAATGAAACCAAATTGTAGGACCTTGAAAAGTGATACCCTTCCTAGTTATACAAAAATAATTTATGTTTACGCAATGTTGAACTAAATCCATATAAGGCATTAATGTTCATTTATATGAAAAATGGTTAAAAGTGAAATATCGTGGAACCAACTTTAAAACACTCTTTGAGATACCCCCTGCTAGTGCCTGAAAAACAGTTAGATAATCTTATAAGGTGCTATCGCAAATATAAAGCAAAAACTGAGCCATTATCGTGTAGATTTTAGAAATACTTAAGCCTTTTTGGCAGCCCGTAAAATATCTTGTCTAAATGTAAATTTTAGGAAGAACATTGTCGGTGTTTCGTGCACCGGCAATACGAATTTGTGGTCGGATGGGGTCGCGC
Source organism: Rhipidocladum racemiflorum (assembly GCA_036346355.1). NCBI lineage: Eukaryota > Viridiplantae > Streptophyta > Magnoliopsida > Poales > Poaceae > Rhipidocladum > Rhipidocladum racemiflorum. The sequence continues at coordinate 5,289,807 of CM070581.1, forward strand.
GCTCCCTCTCCCCGAATGGTCGACTCAAGGAGCCAGGTGATGTATACTGGTTCGGGCTGAACGTCCCTACTCCAGTTCGTTCGGTGTGGGTGTATTGATCTTTGGGCGATGAACGAGAGGTATACAAGCGAGGCAGGGAGTCGGTCGACCGATCCCTCGGTGTTTTTGCTAGGGAGTTGCGGCTACCTAGAAGACTGTTTTTTCCATCGCCCCTCCCTCTCGGGCCCTGCCTCTCCTTATATAGACGGAGGAGGCAGGTTACACGGGAGTTTGGGAAAACCGCGAGGGAAGGGGGCCTGCGTGTCTCGGAATCCGGTTTCTGTCTTGTCCGACTGACCCCTGCCCGTCCCGAGGCAGGGTTGGTGGCTCTGTGATGAGTGGTCTTGCGTAGTGCTGTCTGGATGACGTATCGCGTGGTGCTCCTGTCAGCCTCGGTGGCTTTAATGGCGCTTGACTTTACCCTGGGCCTCGGGAGTGGGCGTATTCTTCTGCGGTGTGCCAGGCGATGGGACGGGGGCTTGACTTCTTCGGTGGCTCCTCTGACAGTCTTGGGAAGGAGCCGCCTACCCTGGTACGGACGCCAGGGGACGCTGCGCACAAGGCAGCGGTCTGACTCCGGCGTGGGCCCTGCTGGCTTGTACGCGAGTGGAGCTTGCTGACCGCGAGCTTCAACATTGGGCGATCGGAGCCCGCCGACCGCCCGGGATCGGAGTCCGCCGACCGTCCAGGGCGGGTCCTGCACAGGTCGGGGTTCGCTCTTCGCGGCCCAAGTACCTTTCGGCAGTGCTGGGCCTTCGCCGCGGTTGGTCAGCCCGTTCGCGTTTTCGGGCTGATGGGGGTACCCATGGTACGGGTACTCGTCACGGTAGCCCCCGAACCCCCGAGCGGGTCGGAGAGCCGGTCGGGGGGTTAGCCCTTCGGGAGTAGCCGTCGACCCGGAGGTCGGCGGCACTAGGTCGGCGCGACTACTTGGGAGCCGCGCTAGCCAAAAAAGAGCCCGGGTGCGCGCGAGCGCACCCGGTGGGTGTAGCCCCCGAGCCCCCGAGCGGGTCGGAGAGCCGGTCGGGGGTTTAGCCCGGCGATGGTAGCCGTCGGCCCGGAGGTCGGCGGTGCTTGGTTGGCGCGACCGCTTGGGAGCCGTGCCAGCCTAAAAAAGAACCCGGGTGCGCGCGAGCGCACCCGGTGGGTGTAGCCCCCGAGCCCCCGAGCGGGTCGGAGAGCCGGTCGGGGGTTTAGCCCTGTCGGACTCTGGCAGGCCACGTCGTTCGTGGGCCCTTAGAGTCGGTTGAGCGAACGCACGTTTACCTTCGTCGGTTTGAATGTCGTGCTCGTGCGATAGGGGTGGATAACGAGCCAGTTGAACTTTTTTTTGAGCTTTCTTCGACACTGATTTATTCTTATTTATTATAGTCTCCTGTATTGTTTGAGACCCAACTTCGAACCGAGCTTAACGAGCCGAGCCTAACGAGCCGAGCCGAAGTTGACTCTTGTTTCAAATCAACTAATTTTTATTTTAAAAGAAAAATAAATGTAATCAGAGCAATTTTGAAACGAGCTACCGAGCCAGCTCAACGAGCTTTTTTTCCAGCCCTATCGTGCGAGCTACTGTCGGGCAATCCGAGTGGAACCTTGGCGATCTCCCTCGAGGGGGATCATTTCCAAGCGGACGTAGCTCCCGGCGCGGGCGTCCGACCCGCTGTGGGGCGTTCCATAAAAACCTTTCCTTACTCATCCCGCGTTGGGCTGCCGGGTCGTCCGCCGACCCGGAGCGCGGCTGGCCGCCACTCATCGATGAGCTCCGCGGGAGAGTGTGAGGTATGGTCTCAGACGCGGGCCACAGTGATTGGGTCGTCCGTCGACCCATCGAGAGGCCCTCCGGGGGCTCACTGCGACCCGCCCCTCGCTCTATTTTACATGTTGGGGCGGCTTTCATTCCAGCTGGCTGGATTCGGCCTTCGTAACCCTCAGCACGGTGCCGGGCCTCGGGCGCGAGCCCGTAGGCCGCTTGCTCTCCCGAGGCCGGGCGGCCCAGTGGGCCGTTTTCATACTTTTCTTGGCATGGGGCGCCCTGGCCCGTTGCAGCCGGCGGGGTCTGTGATGCTGCGCGGCGTGTGGCGCGAGGCGGCCATCCTGTCGGAGCAGTTAATGCTTAGTGGGATTTAACTGGGCGCACGCGTTACCGAGTAGTGGGCGTGGTGGCGGCCGACGGCCAGGATCGCGCTTGGCCCGCGTGAGGAGGCGTCGGTTGGGTACGGAGGCGCGTCTGTTCCCGCCAGGCGCCTATAAAGGAAGGAGCGGGCGGCGTGGAGGGAGCAAAGCCTTCTGCTCGCGTCCTCTGCAAAAGGAAAAGGAGAGAAAACGCAAGGGAAGAAGAAAAGCTTCCTGCTTCGTCGCGCCGTCCTCCGCTCTCCTACGCACATTCGGGGATGTCGTTGACCCCGCACTCGGCCGCGGCGGGTCGCTACCTCGGCTTGGAGAGGAAGGAGCTCCTTCCCCATGCCTCGGATCCGTGGCCGGGTGTGCCGGCCGACCGAGGTCCCCAAACCGAAGATTTACGAGATAGTCTCGCTGGCGGCCTTCTACGAGCGGGGTTTCGGCCTCCCACTCCACCCGTTCGTCCGGGGGCTACTGCACTACTACGGGGGGGAAGTTCATCACCTGAACCCGAATGGAGTCCTCCACATCGCGGTCTTCATGACGTTGTGCGAGGCTTTTCTGGGGATCGAACCCCACTGGGGGCTCTGGCGCCACTTCTTCTTCGCGATTCCGCCATCGGATGCCACCGGCCTCCTCGGCGCTCTGGCGATCCAACTGCGCAACCACCGCAAGTCGTCCTACATCGATGTGAAGCTGCCGATGTCCAACCGGGGGTGGCACAGCGAGTGGTTCTACGTCCGGAACATTGGCAACAAAGGTTCCGCCCTTCTGGGAATTTACCGACGCCGCATCCTTGCCGGACCTCGGGTCCTGACGTGAGGGACCGGCGAAGGTGGATGCGATCCTTGGAAAGCTTCGCGGACTGGCGCGGGGCCTGGCGAGCAAGGTGGTCCTCAAGATGCGTTCATGGAGAGGCGCATCCAACCCCTCAAGGATCGGCCGCCCCATGTTCGAGTACATCGGACCGACCGACCGCAAGGTCGTCGAGCGAGCTTCCCCGTCGAAGGTCCTCGCGTGTGGCCGCAGCTTTCCATCGCGGAGATACCGGAGCCACGGGCGAGGGCGCTGCGCTGCTTCTCGGCGCTAATCCGCAGAACTTGGTACGCCTGGTGGCTCGCTTGCTTTTGCTTCGCTCTGCTCCTTCGCCCCTTACCCGAGCGCGTTCTTGCGAGGCTCGGTGGCTTGATCTCCGCCCCTTGCTTCCGGGGGAAAAGGAGGCGAGAGCGGTCGTGCGCCTTGCAACGGAGCGGCGCGACGCCGCCCTCCTGGCGAAGAAGGAGGCCACGAAGGTGCGGAAGAGGAAAGAGCGCCATGGATCGGCGCTACAAGCAGGAGGTCTCTGACGAGACTTTGAGTGACGGCGACGAAGAGTCGTCGTCGAGCGAGGGGGGAGAGGTTGCCGGAGGCGACTCTGGCGGCTGCGACGCGGGTTCCAGCCGCGGGGCCGGCGACCGTGGTTCCTCGGAAGAAACCGCGGGCGCAGGGTATATCCTGAGGATGCGCAGACCCCTCACGCCTCCTCGCGGGGGCCCGGCAAAAAGGGCACGTCAGGTGCCGGTTGTTCGCTCCTCTCGGTAAGTGATTTATGCGCCCCCAGTTTGGTCCTTTCTGGTGTTTCTTCCTTCGCAATTCCCGACCGATCACAGCGCAGGGGGCTCACCAAATACCGGAGGGCGCCGAGTCCCACTTCTGGCGGTGAGGAACCGCACTCTTCCAGTCCCGTCGCTGGATGGCGCGCGGCCGTCGGAGCGGGGTCTCTGATCGCCTCCCGCGCAGGTTTGTTGGTGAGGGACGCCGCCGGAGGGAGCGCTGGGCCGCTGCCGCCCCGACAATGCAGAGGAAGCTCACTGGCGCGCTCGCCGCGCCATTGCCTGGTGAGACCCGCGAGGTCCTGCCGCCACCCGGGGGGGCTGCGACCGCTACCGTCCGTAGTATCGACGGGAGACGTTCCGCCATCCTTGCCTTCCCCGTCTTCGCCGATCATGGGTCGGCGCGACCGCCACGGGAAGTATCGATTTATGCGGCGTTCGTGACACCGGCGGAACGAGTTCGCCGCTTCGCTGCCGGGCCACCGCCGCTTCGCGGTCCAAGTGTTCTTTGGAGGAGGACGCGATCGGCCGCTGCAGACGTTCGGCAGCGGGAAGTTGAGACAGCGGCGATTCATTGCCGCCGTCTTGGCCCGCCCGACCGGCCGGAGGGCCCGCGTTCGTTCTGGACGACGAGGCAGAACGCGCGGATTGGAACGCTTTGGAGGAGGAGATGGGGAGGATCCACGCCGACCTCAATCGCGCCGTTGACGCCGCGTCCAGGGCGAGAAAATCCATTGCTCAGGAGTCCCGCTCGGCCAGATCGGTAAGCCTGTCGGGGATTTGTCTTTCGTGCATCTCTCGACCGGGAAACGGAGACTGACCGGGCAGGTACTTGCAGCGCTTGACATCCCGGGCGGTGGACAAGTCGATGTTCCTCCGGCATTTGCACAGCCGGGGGAGTGCCATAGGGGAAGAGCTGCTCGACGCCCGGAGGGCGCTTGTCGCCGAGCAAGGAAGGGCCGCCACGGCTGGTCAGCGGCTGGGGGAAGTCACTGAAGCCTTGCGGGAGGCTCAGCGACTTGTGGAGTCGTTGACCGTTGAGGGAGAGAGGGCCAGGTCGTCCCTGGCGGATGCTGAAGCGGCCAAGACTTCTGCGGTCCGCTGAAGGATCCTTCGAGGCGGAGGCCGCCCTCCTCCGAGAGGAATGCGAGTCGGCCAGCAGGAGGCCGACCGGCTCACGAGCGGGATCTTGCTCGGGGGGAGCTCGCGACGGCGAGGGAGCTTGCTGACCGCGCCGCGTCCGATCGAGAAGCGCGTGCCAAGGTCGAGGAGGAACTTCGCGCCAAAGAGGCCTCCGTGGCCGGTGAGTAGTTCAACCCCTTGGGAGCCATTGCAACGGGCGTCTTCTGACGCTGTTTTTGTCCCTGTAGAGCTGCGAAAAAGCCTTAGTGACGCGCTGGAGTCGCGAAGGGTGGCGGTGGAGAAACGGGATGCGGCGGTCGAGTCATGTGACTCGGCCCTTAGGGACAAGCGGGTGGCGGAGAGGGACGCGGCCGATACGACGGCCGAGCCGACGGCCCTCCATGTGGGCATCCAGGCCTGCGATCGGGCCGGCTTACTCGGCCCCCGCCATCCCCGCCATACTTGGATGGGTCCTGGCGCGTCGAGGCGTCGATGCGGGAAGCGGCGGTGCTTGGCGCTTCCTCGGCCCTGGTCAACACCGTCTCTTATTCTGACGGCGTCGACCTTGAGGTGGTTGGGAGCGGCGTTGTCGCCGACCGGCGATGAAGAAGTCGACGCATTCATGGCCCGGTCGATCCGTGCGCCTAAGAGATTGCCCGCCGAATCTCGCCATGAAATCCTCCATCGGAAGGAGGAGATGATTAGTTTCCTATTTTTTGCTTTTTGTAGTGCATGTAATGAACATGATTGCCCTAATCGAGTTCGACGTGTCGGGTTGCTTTAAGTTATTTTGCCCGCTCTACCCTGCGTGCTTCCTCCGTGAATTTGGGCAATCTTACGATCAGAGCTACAGGGCCCGCGGGGGTGCCCTGAAAGCGTAGGTGTTGCTTCAACTCCGTCCGAAGAGATCACGGGATAGGACAAGCTATCTCGAGCGATGGCTTTGTGGAGGAGAGGTGCCTAGGTCGGACCGCCTCCTTCGCGAAGCTTGCGCTTGGTGGGTTGGAACGCTGACCTGAGTGGGGGTGCTTCGACCGTCCCTAGCGTCTCTTGCTCGGAGGACTTGTTTCCCCCCGCAGAGTGCCACTTCGAAACCGTAGCCGCGGAGGCGTAGGCCGTAGTACTTTGGGCTGGGGGAAATAGCCACGAGGTAGATAGCTCGGTCGGTCGGAGTACGGCTTAGGTTAGCGACTCGTCGCTTTTTAACGACGGCCGGGTCGGTGCCCGATCGATCAAGCTATCTTCTGCTCGGGCAACTTCCTTTTTGCGCGGAATGCTACTCGGGAGCCGTAGCCGCTGGGGCTTAAGTTGTAGCATTCGGTTCGAGGAGGTTGCCACGAGGGAGATTGTTTGATCGGTCGACCGCCGACCTAAATCGAAAGGCTCCATCCGACCGCCCTTGGCCCTTTGCTCAAGTGGCCTCCTTTTTGCGCAAAGTGCTACCTCGGAGCCGTAGCCGCGGGGGCGTGGGCTGTAGCATTTTGGGTTTGAAGAGGTTACTATGAGGGTAGCCTGGTCGGAGTGGTTACCGGTCATTGATCTAGGTCGCTGTCCCCGGGGTCGTAAGCAGCCCCCGAGTGGTGCGTGGGGACTGAGGGTGCAGTCGCCACGCACCGCTTGAGCCCGTGGCAGGCGTGTGATATTTTTGAAAAAAGGATTTTAAGTTTTGGAGATAAGGGCGGATTAACTCGCCTTGGGGACCGCGCCGCTTTCGGAACTGGTGTTGGGCGCTTCGTCTTCCGCTCCGCTGCGTGATCCCAAGGCGCTTCGTCTTCCGCGCCTCCCGCACTGTTTGGCTATAAAAGGAGAGTGCGCCGGTGTGCTCGTTACTTTGGCAAGGACCGCCACCAAACGAACTTTCTCTGCGCGCCATGGCGGACCGCAACACTCAGCCCCGCGAGGAAGGGGTCGCCCATCAGGCCTGGCTGCAGGAGGTGGCGGAGGCTGAGGCTGAGGCTGTTCGTGAGGACGTACGGCGAGTTGGCGTCCTCGTCGTGGGCGTTCCCCGACTTCGGGAAGTGAGGGCGCCGCTGGTGCAGGCGGTGGTCGAGGGACGTCGCGCGGAGTTCGGCTGGCGGGGCGCACACCAAGATCGTAACGGGTGGTTCGTTCTTGGTTGGGGCGATGTTCCTCCATAAATAAATAAAGCCCTTCTTTGCTCCCTGTTTCTTTTTTCTTCTTCGAGGATTTTACGCTTGCGATTTGCCCATATCCGTAGTCTTTCGGGACCGCAACGGATCCGGCGTAGGTTGGAGGCGGGACTTTATGTGTGTTTGTTACCGGAATGGGACGACCCGACCAACTGCAGGTCGGTTGTCCTTGTATTCGAGGTCTTTGCAACGGGCAGAGTACTACTTCGGGACCTCGGCTTTCGGGGCGGAGGTCGCAGTACTTGCGGTAGGCCAAAGACGAGAGAGAGAGAGAGAGAGCACTCGGTCGGTCGTCCGAGGGCTGCGGCTTCCTTTGCTCAAGTATTTGTCGAGTGGTAACAAAGAGGGGAGAGGTTGACTATGAATAGAACTTTCTCAGCTTCTCTATGTTCCATGCATTAGTCACGAGATTCCCTTCAGTGTCCTTGAGGCGGAAGGTGCCGGGTCGGAGGACTTCGGCGACGGTGAAAGGCCCCTCCTGTATGAGAGAGCTTGTGCCTGTCCTTCGCGGATTGGACTTGACGCAGCACCAAGTCGCCGACTTCGAATGAGCGGCCGCGAACCCGTCGGCTGTGGTAGCGACGCAGCGCCTGCTGATATTTAGCCGACCGTAAGACCGCGACATCTCGAGCCTCGTCGAGTTGGTCGAGGTCATCCTGCTGTTCCTCGGTCCCCCGTGCGCTGTCGTAGTTCTGCACTCTTGGCGCACCGTACTCAAGGTCGGTCGGGAGGACGACCTCGCTCCGAACACCAAGAAGAAAGGTGTGAACCCGGTCGACCGGGTTGGTGTGGTTCGTAGACTACAAAGAACGGGCGGTAGCTCGGCGGCCCACCGTCCCGCGAATTTCTTCAGTCGACTGAAGATTCGCGGCTTGAGTCCTTGGAGGATCATGCCGTTGGCTCGCTCGGCCTGGCCGTTGGCCCGGGGGTGCGCCACTGCCGCCCAGTCGACTCGGATATTGAAGTTGTCGCAGAACTCGAGGAACTCCTTCCCTGTGAACTGCGTCCCGTTGTCGGTGATGATGGAGTTGGGCACCCCGAAGCGGTAGACAATATCGCGGAAGAAGCCTGCTGCCTGCGCCGATGTGATCTTTGCCAACGGCTTGGCTTCGATCCACTTTGTGAACTTGTCCACGGCGACGAGTAAGTGAGTGAAGCCCCCGGGCGCCTTCTTGAAGGGCCCGACCAGATCGAGCCCCCAAACCGCGAAGGGCCACGTGATGGGGATTGTCTGCAGGGCTTGCGCAGGAAGGTGCGTCTGCCTGGCGAAGAATTGGCACCCTTCGCGGTGCGGACGATTTGGGTCGCATCACGCTACGGTCGGCCAAGAGAAGCCTTGTCGGAAGGCTTTTCCTACCAGGGACCGTGGCGCGGCATGGTGCCCGCACACCCCGTCGTGGATGTCCAGCAGAAGGTGCTTCCCTTGGTCGGTCGGAACGCACTTCTGAAGGATTTCGGACGGGCTCCTTTTGTAGAGGGCGCCTTCGACCAGGATGATAGACTTAGCCCGCCGGGCGAGGCGCCGTGCCTTGGTGGTATCGGCGGGGAGCAACCCGTTCGTCAATCGATCGACAAACGGTTGCCTCGGCCGGTTCGGCGCCAGACGCCCAAGTCCGACCCAGGCGGGTGAGCATCCGGCGAAGATCGGCGGAGCGCCCGCCTTCGAAGTCGGTGGTGCCCTCAAGACTTGGGTCCAACCGGATCGATGGGGCCGAGGTCGGAAACGAAGATTCCAGGGGAACCGGCCCCTTTCCGGAGGCGAGGTTGGCGAGGGAGTCGGCTTCACCGTTATAGCGTCGGTAGCTGTGATGGAGCTCGAAGCCCTTGAACTTCTCTTCGAGCTTGCGGACCTCCAGGCAGTAGGCGGCCATCCGAGCGTCACGGGGCTCGGTGGCTTTCATCACTTGGTCGACGACCAGCTTGGAGTCGCCGTGAACGTAGAGCCGTCGTGCGCCCAGGTCGGCGGCGATCCGAAGGCCATTGACGAGGGCTTCGTACTCGGCGACATTGTTGGTGGCGTCGAAGAGTAGGCGGATGGCATACCGGAGCTTGTTGCCGAGGGGGGAGATGATGACGACCCCCGCGCCGGCCCCATTCTTGGTGTAAGACCCATCGAAGTACATCGTCCAGTACTCCGGGTCCTCGACCACCGCAGGGACTTGCGCCTCGGTCCACTCGGCGACGAAGTCCGCCAAGACCTGGGACTTGATCGCCGTCCTGGGGACGTACGATATGTCGAGGCCATTGAGCTCGAGAGCCCACTTGGCGATTCTTCCGGTAGCGTCGCGGTTGTGGACGACTTCTCCGAGTGGTGAGGAGGTTACCACGGAGATGGGGTGTCGATCGAAGTAATGGGCAAGCTTCCTCTTGGTAATGAGCACTGAGTACAGCAACTTCTGTATCTGGGGATATCGGACCTTTGTTTCGGAGAGCACCTCGCTGACGAAGTAGACCGGTCTCTGTACCTTGAAAACGCGGCCTTCCTCCGCTCACTCCACAACAAGTGCCGCGCTGACGACCTGAGTCGTGGCGGCGATGTAGAGGAGCAAAGGCTCCTGCGGCTCCGGGGCGACCAGGACCGGAGGTGAGGTCAGAAAGGCCTTTAGTCGACTAAAGGCTTCCCGAGCTTCGTGGGAACAGGAAAATCGGTCGGACTTCTTCATCAGCTTGTAGAGTGGCATCCCGCGTTCGCCGAGGTGGGATACGAAGCGACTTAGTGCCGCGAGGCACCCCATCAGCCTCTGAACTCCCTTCAGATCGTTGATTGGCCCCATCCTTGCGATAGCGGAGATCTTATCACGGTTGGCTTCGATGCCGCGCTCGGAGACGATGAATCCCAGCAACTTGCCCTTGGGGACCCCGAAGACGCATTTCTCGGGGTTGAGTTTTATGCGAAACCGTCGGAGGTTCACAAAAGTCTCCTCCAGGTCGGCGATGAGGCCATCGACCTTCCTGGTCTTGACAACGATGTCGTCGACGTAGGCTTCGATGTTACTGCCAATTTGGTGCTCAAAACACGCCGCATACATCGGGTACGTGGCGCTGCGTTTTCGGACCAAAGGCATCGTGGACGTAACAAAGACGAGCCGTGACGGGTGATGAAGGAGGTCGCGAGCTGATCGGACTCCTTCATCGCAATCTGATGGTAGCCCGAATAGGCATCCAAAAAAGAAAGGGACTCGCACCCGGCGGTGGAGTCCACGACCTGGTCGATGCGAGGTAATGGGAATGGATCTTTCGGACAGGCCTTGTTGAGGCTCGTGTAGTCAACACACATTCTCCATTGCCCCGACTTTTTCTTTACAAGGACGGGATTGGCGAGCCACTCGGGGTGACGCACCTCCCTTACAAAGCCGTGACCAAAAGTTTGGCGATCTCTTCCCCAATGGCCCGACGCTTTTCTTCGTCAGCAGCGCGGCGCCGGGCGGCCAGTGCAGATCCCGGTCGAATGTTCAGGAGTGCTCGGCGACCTCCTTTGGAACTCTGGCATGTCCGAGGGTCTCCAAGCGAAGACATCTCGGTTTGCTCGGAGGAAGTCGACGAGCGCCTTCCTATTTGGCGGTGAGGCGGCCCGACCCGCACGATCTTGGTGGGGTCTTCGGGATCAACGACCTCCTTCGTATCCTCCGCGGACTTGAAGGAGCTAGGCCCCGACCGGTCGAGTCGGGGCGGATTCGGGGCCTTCTCCTGGAGCCGGGCGAGCTCGTGAGCGGCGACGAAGCCGTGGCATTTCATGCTTCGCTCATGATTGTAGGCGGTGGAAGGATGTGGCCACGGTGATGACACCCTGCGGCCCTGGCATCTTCAGCTTGAGATAGGTGTAGTTGGGGACAGCCATGAACTTCGCGTAGCAAGGCCGTCCCAGGATGGCGTGGTAGGAGCCGGGAAAGTCCACAACCTCGAAGGTGAGGTTCTCGGTACGGAAGTTGTCCGGGCTCCCAAAGGTGATGGGCAGGCCGACCTGTCCGAGGGGGTGGGCCTGTTGACCTGGGACGACGCCGTGGAAAGGCGCCCTGCTTGGCCGGAGGGCGGAGCGAGGGACCCCCACGGCATCCAGGGTCTCAACATACATGATGTTGAGACTGCTGCCGCCGTCCATGAGCATCTTGGTCAGGCGCTTCGTCCCCACGATGGGGTCGACGACGAGCGGGTAGCGTCCCGGGTGCGGGATGTGGTCAGTCCGATCGAAGGCGATCGGGCACTCCGACCACCTTAAGTAGGAGGGCACGGCGGGGGTAGCCGTGTGAACCTCTCGGTGGGCGAGCTTCAACCGTCGCTTGTCGGCATAGCACTCTGCCCCTCCGAAGATCATGAGGCAGCCGTCGAGCTGTGGGAACTCGTCGGCTGGCTCATTGCCCTTCGCCCCAGTATCGGGTGCCGGGTCGCGCTTCTTCCCCTTACCCCGCGATGTCGTGGGGTTTCCGGAGAGAAACCGCTTCAAGACTTCGCAGTCCCGATACTTGTGTTTGACGGGATAGTCGTGGTTCGGGCACGGACTATCCATCAGTTTCTCGAATCGGTCGGGTGTCTGCCGAGCCTCATTGTTTGGCAGTCGGTCGGCCGGGCGACCATTCGACCTTCGCGTTGCTTCCCCTTCCGCTTCCTTTTGTCGATTTGCCGAGGGGCGCCGCCCCGAGGTCGGCTGTTTTGTGGGCCGTCTTCCTTTCGAAGATGGCCCCACGGCTCCTCGCCGAGGCGTGATTGAAATGGCGATGTCGAGGAGCTCCTTGGTGGTCCGGTTTCGCGACAGCCCACCTTGTGGACCAGGGCCTCGCCGCGTGGTGCCGTAGATGAACGCCCCGACGACGTCGGCGTCACGGATGTCGGGGAGCTCGTTGCACTGTTGGGAGAAGCGGCGGATGTAGTCCCGGAGGGTTTCCCCCGGCTGCTGCTTGCAGCTCTTCAGGTCCCAGGAGTTGCCAGGGCGTTTGTAGGTGCCCTGGAAGTTCCCGACGAAAAGGTTCGTCAGGTCGGCCCACCGCCGATGGTGTCTGGGGCGGTACTCGAGCCAGGCTCGAGCCGAGTCCGCAAGGTAGATGGGGAGATCTTGGATGACGAAGGAGTCATCCGTCGCTCCCCCAGCTCGGCAGGCGAGCCGATAGTCTTCTAGCCAGACACTGGGGTTGGTGGCCCCTGTGTATTTGGCTATGTTAGTCGGGGCCCGGAACCTGGTCGGGAAGTCGGCGTTGCGGATGAGGCGGAGTGAACGACGCGCGGCCGGGACCGTCGAATCCCGGTCGGGATGGTTATGTCGCCGCTATCGGCGACCGCGAGGGCGCCGCATCGGTAGCTCTCCTTCGCGCCGAGGGTGGTGCGAAGATCATACTTGTCCCCAGCGGTGGCGCATCGGGGTGTATGATGCCTGGAGGAGCTCGTGGAAGCGGGCCGTCTTGGCTGAGCTCCATCGGCCTGTGAGGGAGTGGCCCAGCGGCCCGGTGGCGCCCGTCCGTCGGGGAGCCGGAGCCTTGGGCGTCTTGAACGACAAGACGTTCTACCGCCCCGGAGGTTCCGATAGGTGGCATTGGCTTCGGCTCTGTTGGCTCGAGCAGCTCTGAGCGGCATTGCCGCCAAGAAGAATGTTCGTTGGCGTGAGGGAAGAACGGAAGGCCGTTCGTCTCCTCGCCAATCGCCGATGCACTGACGCCAGCGGCGCGCGCGCCGAGGCGAGTGGTGGGTTAGGCCGACGGCGCCCACCACCGAGCTTGTCGAGCTCGGCCTTCGGGCCTCTAGCTCCTCGCAGCCGTTGCCGAAGGTCGGCGAGCGCCAGAGGTCTTGTCGTCGTCTTCCGCGGATTCCTCCCGGCGCCGTCACGCGGAGGAGGGTCCCGAGGTAGCGGGGTGGAGGACGGTTCCGCCGCGCCGTCATGTTGCACTCAGCGGGAGTACACCTGCGAGGGGATACTCTTTGTCGGAGCTAGAGCCGTGGTGGAGGAATCCGTCGGCCAGGTCGTGGAGGAAGCTGGCGCAGTAGCCGCCATGGCCACGAGTTGAGAGCCCGTGGAGGGTGGAACCGCCGCTTCGCCCGCGGCTGCCAGAGCGGCGTCGCCGGGAAGCGACGCAGCGCTGCGTGGCCGTCTTGGGGCCTCGAGGCGGAGGTTGCCGAGGACATCAAAGAATCGCATCGAGCTATGGACGGCGCCCGATCCCGGACGGCAGCGAGAATGAGGAGAAGCTCTCCCGCCGTGGTGACGATGAAGTTGAGGGCACCGAAGCGGATCCAGCCCCTCGACATCGGCGAATCGTAGTGGGAGGAGGCCATCAGGGAGGAGAATGGGAACCCGAAGATGAGGATGTCGGTGAAGACGCGCGAGGGCCCCTACCTGGCGCGCCAACTGTCGGTGTTTCGTGCACCGGCAATACGAATTTGTGGTCGGATGGGGTCGCGCGCTCCCTCTCCCCGAATGGTCGACTCAAGGAGCCAGGTGATGTATACTGGTTCGGGCTGAACGTCCCTACTCCAGTTCGTTCGGTGTGGGTGTATTGATCTTTGGGCGATGAACGAGAGGTATACAAGCGAGGCAGGGAGTCGGTCGACCGATCCCTCGGTGTTTTTGCTAGGGAGTTGCGGCTACCTAGAAGACTGTTTTTTCCATCGCCCCTCCCTCTCGGGCCCTGCCTCTCCTTATATAGACGGAGGAGGCAGGTTACACGGGAGTTTGGGAAAACCGCGAGGGAAGGGGGCCTGCGTGTCTCGGAATCCGGTTTCTGTCTTGTCCGACTGACCCCTGCCCGTCCCGAGGCGGGGTTGGTGGCTCTGTGATGAGTGGTCTTGCGTAGTCTTTGTGCGGATGGCGTGTCGCGTGGTGCTCCCGCCACCTCGGTGGCTTTAATGGCGCTTGACTTTACCCTGGGCCTCGGGAGTGGGCGTATTCTTCTGCGGTGTGCCAGGCGATGGGACGGGGGCTTGACTTCTTCGGTGGCTCCTCTGACAGTCTTGGGAAGGAGCCGCCTGCCCCGGTACGGATGCCAGGGGACGCTGCGCACAAGGCAGCGGTCTGACTCCGGCGTGGGCCCTGCTGGCTTGTACGCGAGTGGAGCTTGCTGACCGCGAGCTTCAACATTAGGCGGTCGGAGTCTGCCGACCGCCCGGGATCGGAGTCCGCCGACCGTCCAGGGCCGGTCCTGCACAGGTCGGGGTTCGCTCTCCGCGGCCCAAGTACCTTTCGGCAGTGCTGGGCCTTCGCCGCGGTTGGTCAGCCCGTTCGCGTTTTCGGGCTGATGGGGGTACCCATGGTACGGGTACTCGTCAAACATCGTAGAAATACTCTTTGGTATATGGACTACCATGTTCTGCAAAAATACCTTATCTACATCTTGCCTTGGATTTGAATCCTGCTAGTGCAATAACCCTAAGTACTATAGTCACCAACAACACATTATATGAGTAATTAAGCTTAAGAAACATTTAGCTAAAGTGCTGGTGTTGTAAGAATCATTGTGTAACCATGTAGATGCAGCTAGTAGCCTTATTTTGTAAACTCAAATTGAACAAATCATCTTTTGTCCGAAACATACTTAAGGCTAAGTACTATTCATACAAACACCTTAACTAATATCTTACTTATATGAATTTATGATTAATCTTAAATGCAATCATAATTTTAGCCTCATGAATTCATAAATTACTTTATAATCGTTCACAGCTATAGCTTCTTGAAATCGATAAATGAAAGTAGTATATACATAAAAGGCCTCACATAAGCAAAGTACTAACGAGATCATGATACAAACAATAAATCAGGAACCAAAAATCACCATGTTCTTCTTGGTAAGTTTTAATTTGGTATTTATATCTAATTTCTTTTTACTTTATTTGATATGTTGTTATTTGCTTTTGTTGCGGTTCTTGTTATTCAAACGCATAGACGACGACGTTTCGGAGTCAGTGGATAACGATCCTGACTACGACCCAGATTTCACACCCAATAACAAGCAATGAGGCAAACACGCCCATTTGATCATGTTGATCCCATATTTTACAATGACTACCTTGTTTTTGTCATACTACTATACATACGGGTACTTTCTATAAAGATTGCTATTTTGCAGGTGTTGGTAGTTATAACCTGTACTCTCCTTAGTAAATATGACTACGTGAGCCTTGGAACCGTAAGATAGGGTTAGACAATACATAATGTCAACTAAGATATATGCAACTACTTAATTGCCATGCTTAGATATGCTTAGTTAAGAAAGGGTAGAATGGTAAATTTGAGTCTTTATGAAATTTAAAAAGGTTGGATATGATAGTAAAGGATACTAATGTGTTAGTAAAAATGAAAATAAAACTATGATTTGGATGCAGGTGAGGTGAGTTATGGCAGTAGCCGCTGGTGAAAGGGTTGGTCTGGCACGTAAATAGGGGGAGATTCTCGCCCGAGTCATTTAAGGATCGAACTTGATGCTATCAACTGAGTCAATTGTGCAACCACATGTGCTAGTATGGGATAGCCTTAATTTAGTAAATTAGTTAAAAGTTTAACCTTGCATTTTGGTAAGTCGAAGTAGTAAGGACGAACCGGGGTACAGTTGCATTCGTAGGTGCTCCCTTCACTGAGGCGTTGGGACTAAAGTATTCCAATACAATGGTGAATGCCTGCCTATGGGGAGAACGAGAGCGATGGGATGCGAAACCATCGTGAGTACGGTGAGTAAAGCTATTGACTTCTATCGCCATAGCAAGGCTTCAACTTTCACCGGGCTGATGCAAGAGTAGGCTTTAGCTAATTGAACATGGTTCATCACAATATAGCAAAACGGGTACGGTGAGTATCGTGTGGCATGGTTGACATGATTGCTAGAATATGTCATGTGGGTAAAGTGTACAGTCTTTGCAGATATTTAAATCTAATTAATTAGCCGTGCTTACGATCAAGAGCAGCTTGAAAAATAATATCAAGTATAGCCTTATCTTTGTAAACACTATGGAAAAGTTGGTATGATGAATTGATTTATTAGTATGATGAGCTGGTTGTGACTTGATCGCTATTCATGACCATGGAGGGCCATGAAATGTTGAATACATGCTTTACATATAGTCATTAGTTTCTTATTAAACGCTCTTTACAATATCGTCAGCATTTGAAATACTGCATGCTTTCAAATAAAACTTGCCTTATGCTGAAAATGAACTTAGTGTAGAAGCTTAATTCCTTTGATCTAACCAACAAACATATATACATATATATATTCATACACTAAAGTCTTGCTATTATATACGTGTACGCACCGTTTGCTTTAACTAATATTGTATAGACGAAGGTAATGATGAACTTCCCGATGATACCTACTTCGCTCCGGGGTCCGATGACTTCTTGGACGAATGAACTGGGTCTTTCCACAGTCGGTTGCATTTGGGTTTTAGATGGGCACACCACTGTCCCACTTTTGGACTTATGCTTATTTCCACTGCACTTTACTTTTTATGTAATATATTTGGTCGGTCGGCCATGGACATGTAATATTAAGGAGATGTAAAAGTTTCTAGTCTATTTTTATGTCAATTACAAATGTATATGTGTAATGAATCATCTCGAATGCGGGATATATGGGTGCTAGGCATTGATCTTGGGAACTAGCACTGGACAAATACTCGGGTACTCAGAATTGTTCTCAACTGTTTGACGCGTGGACACGAGCAGCTGTCATTCCTTGTCTAATGCGACACACACCCCTTGGTGGGTGTGGGCGGTACCAAAGTTCTGAGACGGTTGGTGCGTGATATGTCGGATGGGTTGACCTCAATCTCGGTATGGTTCTTCGTAAAGGATTCGGAGCTCTCTCATGCGTAAGTGTGTACGATGGTAATCAAAGGGTTCATATTTGTTTGACTGAGGACCATCTGATTAACATCCATGCCCGAGAGAAAAATTGAGGATAGTGAGCATACACTTAAGTGGAGTATGAGTATCACTTCTAGTCCAACGCACGAGCAAGATCCAAATCACGTTTTCGGGTGCCTGCAATGTGTAACAATAGAAGGAAGACGAAACTATGCCAAGTGTGAACATTCATTTTCAGTGAGAAATGTTGATTTCAAATGTCATATGCCATGCACATTAAGATGTGGACTTGTCAAATCCATTTGTGAATGGTATTGAAATGAAATATTATTTGTTGACATATTATTGCTAAAAGCCTACTTTACAACTTGTGATTGTCTAAAATATAGCAAAGGTTATGCCAAAATTTTCCCATATTTTTCCATAGTTATTCTATTATTGCAAAATGTGTACTTTACAAATTGACATTGTCTTAAAATGTAGGAAATGTCATGCCAAAATTGTGTCCAATTTTGGCATATTTTTTTATGTATTTCTAACATTTTCCTGATTTTTTGGGCCTTTACCGGGTTTTTACATTTTTTAGTTTTTTTCAATTATTTTTCTAATTTCCCACAATTTTTTCCCACTTTTCCTTTACTCTGCCGATTTTTGAATAAAACCAGTTGAAATCGTTCGATAATCGACAAAACCGATCGATTTTTGATCATTTTTGCTACTATTTTGATCGTCGATTTCAAACCAAATTGACTTTGCAATTCCTTCAATTTCTACCAATTTTCGAGCGGTTTTCGACGAAAATCGGTGCCAAGCTCGTTTCGATTTTTGGGTGCAAATTGATTTTGTAAATCTTGGTAGAGATTATTGGGGCCACATATGTTATGACCCATCGCACACGGTGAAGGTTGTGGCCACCGTCCTCCTAGCCACATCACAGCCTACCTGTCGCATTACCTAGGTGCTGACAAGTGGCGAGTTGTCACCTTCTCTCAACCGTGCGGCTTCCCCGTCGCCCCCT
This sequence comes from Rhipidocladum racemiflorum, assembly GCA_036346355.1. Lineage (NCBI taxonomy): Eukaryota > Viridiplantae > Streptophyta > Magnoliopsida > Poales > Poaceae > Rhipidocladum > Rhipidocladum racemiflorum. The sequence goes on from CM070581.1 coordinate 5,307,624, forward strand.
TCTTTCTCCTTTTGTCACTCCCATCCATTTTCTCAAAACTAAAAAAAAAGAAACTTCAAATCAAAAACTTATGGATCAAAAATTTTCAAATGGAAAAACTACCAAATCAAAAAAATTCAAATAAAATTTTTGCTAATTGAAAACTTTCAAATCGAAAAACTTTTTTTTCTCGAAAACTTTCAGATTAGAAAATTTCAAATAAAAAACTTTCGGATTGGAAACTTTCACATCGAAAATTTTCTAATAAAAAAATTCAACTCGATTCGATAGATTTGAACTCAATTTTATTCGATAGATTTCAACTCGATTTTTGGTGGTGTTTCAACAAATTTTGAGAAAAAAGAACTCACTTCACGAGGAAGGGAAAAATCTGGCTCGAATCTCATGGCAGCATATGGATCCTAGTGCTCGGATGATCGAATGCATAGTTCTTAATGCACGTGGAACTCTTGGCAGCACACTGCTCGAGTGGTGTGCTGTGGCATGGAGAACTTAAAGTGCTGCTCCAATGACAAAAATAGGAGAAGATGGCGATGGTGGTGGTGTCTCCTTTTCTCCATGACTGGAGAGCATGGTGGCGGAGCTGGCTTCTCTTCACGAAGGGACGCCTTCATGACACCAGGCTGTCTCGAGAGCACGAGCATGGGCTCCTCCTTCGCTCACTGCTGCTGCTTTTGCTTCTATCGATTTGGGGAAGCTTCACGAATGAAAAGCGGTCCGGGCCATGGCAAGATAGTGAACGCAAAAGGTCCCCCACCACATTGCTCTACCACCCAACTTCCATGCCCATGATGCTCTGCACCTAGCTATCCGAGTAGAGGGAGTGTGGCAGCAAGCCTGGCGTAGTGGGTTCACCAGCTGCTGCCACGATTGGTTGGCCTGCCACAGCCACAATGTAGGGTCAAGGATAATCGACTAGAGGGGGTGAATAGGAGGTTTTTGAATTCTTTTGGCTAAATCACAATTTTTGAGCAAGAATATTTAAATTTTGTTTTAGCATAATTCAAGGCCTAAATAATCTAATTCTCACTAAGTGCACTCACAACCTAAATCTAGTTAAGTTTTGCAAGCCTAGGGTGACCCACAAGCAATATAATCTATAGGAATGTAAATGCACAAAGTAAAAGAGCCAGAGGATAAATCACATGATTAGCATAAGAGAATTTTAATGTGGTCTCGGAGACTTACTGATCTCACCTAATTCACATTGAGGGAGCTTGAACGAATCAAGCTAGCTCCATGCATGTATGAGCCTTCCTCAATTCATTTGTGCTAGACCTTTTTCGCTCCGAGTAAGTGAGCTCCAACCTTCACACCAATACGGGGCCTATCCACATCCTTCTTGAAGAGATCATTGGTTCTCACACCTCCAAACCGTCTATGAGACATCAACCTTCAAGAGTACAGGCTTGGAACCTTCACTTGACCCAATTAGGTGCCAAGAAGCTCAATGAATATAACTTGCTCTCAGTTTTCCTCAAGAAGATAGGAGATGCAACTCTACTTAATGCTTGACTCGCTAAAGCTCAAGAGTATCCAATAGGACTGCCAAGAGAGGGCAAATACCAGCACAAGCCATCCTTATATAGCTCACAAACCAACACTAGTTGTTATTCACTCCAAACTGCTCACAAGCACTGTATGGACATGTCCATGCACGAGCAAGTGTTTCGGCTGGACATGTGCATCTACCTTTCAAATGGCTAATATATTTAATGCGAGAATATGACCATTGGAAGCTAGCTCAGGCTTGGTTAGACATGTCCACACTCAAACACATACTACAGCTAGCTATGTCCAGTACCTTCTCTGTTGGAGAAACCAACCAACCACTCTACTGAACATCCTCATGGACATGTTCAACAAGTCATCTGCCCACAAAAGAATTCAATAACGACAGAGAGGACAAAGGCATAAAAGGATATACACGAGACTAAATTAAACAAGACTTACCACATGCATATTGAGGATGTCTAATTGAGTATAACCAAGATCAAGATCTAAATACCTTTTTCGTAGACTCCAACTAAACATAATCTAAATGAACATTAGAGCTAAAATAATTATGCATTTGAGCTTTCTTAACACCATATAGAAACAATCTATTGATTCCGAAACCCCTCTTTATAGTATGGCCAAACTAGGAAATAAAATACTAAGCGATCCAGCCATCTCCACACAACAAGACCGCTAATAATAAAAAATTAATCCTTAATCCTCCATTTTATCTTTCATGGTGCTTTTCATTTTTCAGGGATTCTTTTTTATGATATCCATACACTTTCTCTTTTTCGAGTCTTATTTCCTATGCATGCTCAATATACTTATTAGTCCCGATAAATTGATTGTCATTATGCATGCTCAATATACTTATTAGTCTCGGTAAATTGATTGTCATTAATCATCTAAACTCAAATTTAGGGGCCTATGTGCTATACCCAACCTCTTGCTGTGGTACACGGATACGACATATGACACGTCGGGGAGGAAGCTTTTTTTATAATTATATTCGTATGGAGGGCAACAGGGCCAATTATGCCAAGGCTTTCATGTTTATCGTTGAGGGGGGGGGGGGGCGTAAGATGAAACTCAGCTAGGTTATACATTTGTTATCTTCACTCAATATCTCTACTTTGTTTATATATTTTAGTGTGATGCATGTACCTCCTCTCGTCGATTGTCATTTAGCAGGGCTATATCTTCAAGACTATAACTGATTGGATCATATATGGTTTCTCTATGAAGGGCATTAGTTTCCACTTCTTGATGTTCCATACTTCCATGTGGCTTACAATTTTTTTGTCTACTACAATAAAATATTGATTTTGATGTACCTCATTTTCTGTACGATAGCCAGCAGAGCAGACACATGGATCCTCCTTGTTGTCATATTTTTTATATGAAATGCATACTACTTTTACAACTTCTATCATATGTAAATATTGTTTTTCTTCATTTTATATAAAATATAAATTTTCTAGTAAAAATAAATATAATGAATAAAATTGATAGTTTATCCTATTTTGAATTGTTTTTGTGTTTGTATCTCTTCTTACATGAGTTTTCCTTTTTCTTGTATTTATTAGTTCATGTAGCTGTGATTGTGGTGAATTTGTAAAAAAATCATAGAGATGTGGACGATTGTATTCACGCCACAGTTTTTATATTAATGTATAGAAGCTTTACATTTTTTATTATGTGTATTTTTTATTTTTTTTTATAAAATTCTTTGTTTTTTTTAATCCATAGTAATACATAGCTGAAAATGTGTGGATGTGTGTATGGTAAAAAAAATATCTCGGTAACATTTCTAATTGTTGGAAAATGCAAAAAATAAAAGGGGGATTTGATTATTTGCCAAAAAATGATGTGCATTTTATGATTTACCACGCCGTGTCTCATTGACATGTGGCCCCTGGGCCCAAATATCAGTAGGATATGGCGTGGCAAATCATCAAATACATATCAATTTGATGGTAAATAATCAATTATTTCAAAAGAAAAAGGACAGTGCAAAATTCTACCAAAAATCTCTGTGCTTTTAGTCGAGAACAACATGTATGAAGGCCTAGGTGTTGATGCATATGCACGTTCAGTAGTGCACTTTAGTTGTCACTTGTTTTAACTGTTTCACTTAAGGCATGTGAAATAGTGTGATATCAAATATCTATATGCTTTATGGGATAAATTTTTTATTAATATGGAGGAAGGAAAAAGAAGAGATAATATAGCTATCTTTTTATGAAGAGACGACCATATAAACACATAAAACTAGAGGTACATGTGGACACGGGCCATCCGCTACCCCACAAAGCCCACCCCACAAAATACACTAAGTGGCAGCCCATATGCCTATTAGAAAATTACGTGGCAGCTTGTGGACGTCCGCGTAGCCCACTACTTGCCCGCATAGTTCACTAAAAAACCTAGAGGCCGAAGTTGTTCAAGGCATGATAAAGAAGTCTTGCGTTGGAGGAAGTTGTTTCTAATCTCAGGATGTAGCGGTACATAATAGTAAGTATTTGTGTAACCGCTCATCAAAATGGACGCCAGGTATGACAAACAAATGCATAACATTGCAAAAACAAGTATGATCAGTAGGGAGCAAGATGAGGCTAAACTGTTGCGGACGAAGCGGAGACCCGCGAAGCGCGCCAAACCGTATAGTGCCGCGAGGCCCACAAATGGTTGCTCGCAAGACGTCTTGTGGCTTGCGGGCTGACTGCGGACAAGCCCACTTACATTCCGACATAAAACATTATTGTATAAGTTATTGTCTATACTAAATATTTTTTCATACCATAATTACAAGATTATAGGATCTCATACAGACAACATTAAGATATCGTCTATTGTAAAAGTTATCTTTAGTTTTATTTTTAGATGACATGGATAAGTATATAGACAACAATCGTCTCTACTATTGTAAATGTTCTTATTAGTAGCGACCCACCAGTTGTCAAAGATAAATTAAGGGCTGTTAATTCTTACCACAACCAGGTGGAATTTTTTTTAAATAATACTTTCTTTTTAAAATGTATTGCGGTATTAATACGCGGAAAACAAAAAATACAAAAAGAACACCTATTCGCCAAACGGTACGGCGAAATAGCTTTTTTCCCCTAAACTCTGACGGCCGATTGTTAACTGCGTAATTAGGCATTTGTCGCCACTCTGTTTGGCGAAAATAGATATTTCGCCGTATTGTTTGGCGAATAGGTACTATTTTTGTAATTTTATTTTCTGCGTATTAATACCGCAATTCATTTTTTAAAAAAAGTATTATTTAAAAAAAAATTCCAACCAGATGGGTCCTTTTTAAATAGAAGGGGGGTGAAACAAAATACAATCATCCCACAAACAATTACCACAATAGTGCTTAGATTGGAATCGAGCGGCTCAAAATTCGGATACCCATAGAGAAAGAAAATTCCTCAAATATTGACTCGGCACCCCCTTTTAAGTAACTAGACTCACTCCTTCTTTAGGGGAACAAACAAAGATCAGAAAAAGACCAACGAACCGAACCCTCTGAACTGCGATCAGAAAAAGTCACTTCCGCGGTCGCCCTCACTGAACCAACTTGGATCTGAACTGCGATCAGCAACACAGTACCGCAACAGTCTACTTCCCGTCTGCACATCCATCAGCAAAGAACGTCCACTGCACATGCAGCGATTGCGGCAAGACGAAGACGTTTAGGCCCCGTTTGGCCATTTGGAATCGAGCCGTTTCTACTAGATTCTGGAAGAAACCTAATTAAACGGGCTAAAGCTCGAAACGATTCTCTTTTGATCGTTTCTTCTTTTTTCATACCGTGGTTGTATCGGTATCAACCCAGTTCCACATGATTCACAAAATCCAACCTGAAACGTTTCTGTCAAGAATCTGGAACCGTACCAAACAAGGCCTTAGCTTCACGGGAGGAGACGCCAAATAACCACCTACTTCCTTCCGTCGCAAATGCACGTCTTCAAAATACAGCTTTGATCACTAATCTCTATCGTAGTATACTTGTAAAACACGGTACAATTATAATATCATGGAGGTACTTTTCGAGACAAATCTATGCACGTGATTTTTCATGTATCCAATTTACACGTTTAAAAAGATATCTGTGGTCAAAGTTTCGAAAATTCGACTGCACCCGTATCCAAAACCACGTGTATCAGACTTCCGCGAGATTGCTTTGGAGTTAAGCCGGAATTGATGGAGCTAGCACAAAAACGCAACAAGGCTACTCCAAGCTACTCCTAATTAATCGTCCAATCGGCTTTACTTCTCTTTTGGCTTCTTCCTACGAAAGAGACGTCCAAACGAAGAAGCGAGATTCGGAGGCCCAATCAGCTCACAATTAACAAACAGCTGCAGGAAGAATCAGATCGTACCATGCAGAAAATGTTTCCTAATGGAGCAGGAGGACAGAATGGGAGGCAATCAACATTGCAAGGAGGAAATTTGTGTGCTTTGTGACGGGACTTGGCGTTTGTTTTCAATCGCCGTGACCAAGACCGATCAACCACCGGATCCAATTTTAACGGCTTTTGATTTTAATTATCCGTGCAAAAGCTTAGGGCATGTTTGTTCTCTAAAAGCTGGTTCTAGATTATGATTATAGAAAAACTGATTCTCTAAAAGTTGGAATCCAAAAACACATATGAAGTGGGCTGTTTGTTTTTAACTCGGTTTTTCGGGCTAGAATCCAGAATCAAAAGCAAAAAACAAATTTCGCGTCAAATCCAGAATCAAAAACAAAAACAAACATACCCTTTTAATACTGCTGAAAATAATGGTGACAATACAGATGAGGCTCGGAAGATGGAATCCAGTACGATTAAAGTTGCTTCCATGGTGGCTATGTGTGTAGGTGAGATATCGAGTGGTAGTACTTTTGGACAAGAAAAATAAAGTTGGAGCGTGTGCTTCAAATAGCCTAGATTGTGATTCTCTCGTCTCCAGCTTTCTCTGCCAATGAAGGAAGCACTGGCTAAAGAATACAATGCCAAGAATCCACCTCTAACATGCGCCGATTTGAAACACTAAAGAGATTCTCGAGGAATCTGAACATCTGTGCTCTTCTCAATGGACGTGTACGAAATTACTTTGAGGATGGTGTTTCCTACTGGGCCCTCCTGAGCCGCTCCCCCAGAGCGACTCGGGAGGCAACTCCACATCCGGCGAGAGGCCCCCAACCACCAAGCTCCTCTCCTCGTCGCCGGCGGCGGCGGGCCCTTCCTTTGCACCGTCGCCTTCAATCCTCTTCCTCTTTCCTCCCCTCTTCATCTTTCCTCCCCTCTTCAGCACTATGCGGTGCCGACCGAGAAAGAGGTTGTCGTCCACGTCGTCGAGGTCGGGTGGACTCCACGAGCGGCGGAGCTGGCGCGGCTCGTGATGAAGACCTACGAGACCTTCGTGCGTGCCAGCAAGTTTGAAGTATACCGAGCGGTTGCAGATCTAGGTGTTGAAATCACAGATCTAGGGCCCCTCAAGATCTCCTTTGAGCCCGCATGGCGTGGCGGTGAGAAAGGATGGGAGCAAGTCGACGGCGTTGTGGAGAAGATGAGGGTGAAGGTCGGCTGGTCGGCGCCGAGGTAATTGATGTGGAAGCTGAGCTCCTCGGGCAGGTCCTCCTTGTTGCGCCAGATGCACCACTCTTCACCCACGACAGCCGGAAGTCCCACTCCAACTCTAGGTAACGGAGCACTTCTCACCCCCGCCATCATCGCCCCACGGCGTGCCCAGATGGTCGAAGCGCAAGGGCTGTGACGGGGGAACACAACTGCGAGCTACGTCATGAAGTGGACTGGTGCGGCTTGGAGCATCGATGCGGTTGTGAACCGATGTGAAGGGGTCGGCAGTTCTTCCCCCTGGTTCCGCCCGATGGGGGTACAGGGTGGAGGATATTCCGGTCAACCAGCATGCCGGCCTCGAGAGTGGCGTAAGGACGTTCATGGTGTGCGCGAGTGGCCATCCCGGTGGGCATCAATGTGACAATTGCTGAGGAGGTTGCGATGATTGGATCGATGAGCTCAAGGCGTGTGGTCATCCTAGCTCCGGACAACAGGAGGAAGTGAAACAGGTATGCGTCCGGTCAGGACCAGTTCGAGGGGGCGTCGTGGGGGCGGCGAAAAAGTCTGTCGAGAGCCGCGGGATGTTGGAACCTACCAGGATCAAGGAGGTGCACTTGGCCTGGGGAAGGCAAGGTAGCTCGGGGAGGGTCACAGTGATCACAGCGGTGCACAAGGTCGCGCAGGGCCTCCGAATCGGGTCGAGTTAGGTCATTTCAGCTTGATGGTAGTGTGTTTTGTTGCAGGAGTTGAGCGCCGGTGACTGACCGGCGTCAAACCCCTAAGTAGCGGGTTGGGTGGTGGTGTTGGTGGCAGTGATGTGTCCGTAATGTGGGCGACACAGCACTGTGCAGACGTTTGAGCTAGTTGGCCTAGCTACTTAATTTAGTGTAATTTCCTCTTCGAAGGCTTTCTTTCTCTCTTAATGGATTGGCAGAGCTCCTGCCCTTAACTTCAAAAAATTACTTCGAGAATCTTACGTTCCAAACAGGACCCAGTATTTTTTTTTATTAGTTTCAGTGGTTTATTCCTGTTACCTACTTGTAATGTGCAGCATAGCATACAAGAGTTCAACGGTGGGTATTCTCAACAACTTTTACTTAAGATCAACTAGTAAGGTGTCCGTGCGTTGCAATGGTATCTACATTTTGAACGGTTGTCCTGCTATTACGATAACATGAAACAAGAAAAAAAATATGTTGTGCAAATAATTCCTTACTGGTCTACATTCTACAATTAAAGAGGTTAATTAAAGAATGGCAGAATCAATGTCTTTGTCTTCCATCCATGCCTAAAGTGGTTAATTAAAGAGGTGGATAATTAAAGAATGGCAGAACTGGTAATTTTGATGAAATGACTTGGGAAGAAACTCTCACTTTATAGTAGAGATCAGAGAAAAAAAGACCTTAGACATCGAGCAGGAAGCACTGAACATGCATATGGATTAACACGATAAATCTCGCAAAAACTCCCGTGTTCCAAACTGAGCCTCAAAACATACGGCACTGAAAGGCAAACAAGCAAGAGGAGTAGAAGAGCGAGAAGGAAGTTAGGCAGGAAGCAAAGGTCAGTGGCTGTCCCCGAGAGAGAACCATCAGCCAATTCAGCCGTGGACCACTGCTCCCAGACGTGCTCTTGCCCATACACACACACTTCACCAGCGAAAGGACAGACAAACGTTGCAGCACATGATCGTTTTGTTGCTCTTGCCCATACACTTCACCAACGAAAGGACAGACAAACGTTGCAGCACAGCATCGACTGGGGTCACCCGGCCGCTCTGCAACATCGTGTGTATTCGTAGAAAAGTCGGTAGTGACGTCCCGATTGCAGCACGGCATCATACTTGAACGGGACAGGAGCTCCAGGGTGGTGGCCGGGTGCACTGCGACAAGCCAATGAAACAGTTGCAACTGGTTGTAGAGGACTGAGACGCAGCTCGGTTAACAGGGGCGGACCAGCATTAAGCTTCAGCTAGTGAATCTAGATTAAGCTTCGGTTAGTGAATTTGGATTTTAGAGGTAGAAGAAGACTTAACATTTGGCACTCTCTAAATTTTAATCCTAGACCCGTCGCCGTCAGCTAGTATGTGTTGCGGTCGTGCATGCTGTCCATCGATTAAAAATGTCTACTATTCTAAAGCAAAGACTTGGCCAAGCGGCCATTCATTCTTCCCACGCCATTAATTGCCGCTTAATTGCCTCGCTTAATCGCTTCTACGCAGTTAAAACGGTTGCGTTGCTTTAATTAGTCAGCTTTCGTAAGAAACGAAACGTTAAAGATAGATGTTTGATCTTATGAAATAATTTTTTTTTATTTTTTAATCTTTATTTTTCGTTATCAATTTTGTTTTTCGTAGCAAGGCACGGGCATGTAACTAGTAGGTACACATATATGTTCGTTAAGTGGGACAGCATGTTCTCACGCTTCAAAGATGGTGGATCATCCCATCGATTTCTTAGCGTATAGGAAACACCTTCCGACGTCCAGCGAGAGCGTGGCCATCCATCAAAGGGTGGTTAATCGTCCAGCACAAAATTTTCATTGAAGAAAGAAGAAAACAAGAGCGCGACAGTTCCTTGAATACTTCCAAGGACACATGCTAGCTAGCAACATTTTCCAACCTAAGATAACGATTCAATACGATGTCACATTTGCATGCACCACGAGACGAGTACAGCCGAAGGTACCTTATGGGAACCGAAGACAGCATACCAGGGTTGAGCGTCGCTGTCCACTGGAGGAGCGTCAATGGTGGCTTGGAAGGTAGCTCTCCGGCTGGCCGGACCGGCTCGAGATCCACTGCCAAGCTGGTTTGTCTTGCTTCCAAGCTCCAGCGTTTCAATGCATGAGCTGTCCAGCTCACCTGCAGGTGAAAACCCCAGATCTGAATCTAACTGAACCCTCGGATGATCATGTTGTGGGGTGGGGGGGTCTACCTGCTCTGCACAGAATGGTTAGGCTGTCTGCACAAGTTTCAGATGCAGAGGCACAAAAACACACACTGTTTATGCATCTTCTTGAGCATACAGTAAGCAGAGATGCTAAAATTACGACCTTATTGAACCACCTGAACAAATTTTCTACTTGCAATAAATGGGCTGGGATAACTGGAGACTGCTTACAGAATACAAAAAAAATTCCGAATTATTTCCAGTGCAATACAAGCATGATTTTATATTAGCATCTAGTCTACGCTAAGGATGGGTGCCTCAATAGCAGAAATTTCCTACAGCTGCATAATTTACAAGTTGACAACTTATTCATAGGAGCTCAAAAGTGGCCCATGCACTGCTTCAACCGCCAATATTTTGAAGTCTGACATGGAATCATCTTTGGAGTCAAGTTACCTGCATGGCAATTGAACTAAGTTACTGGATAAGGCAACATAATCAGTCACAAAGATATCTGAATCTAGTATATATTTGAAGTCCAACTGTTTGATCAAACAGCCCTAGGGTTGACAAAAGTGTCACCACAGGCTGCTTATAAAAATTGTACCTTCATTGAGGTAACTCAAAACAGTCAGATGAGTAATGCATTCAGCAAACAACATACGGGAAATTATTTATTCTTTCTTAAAAAATGCCATGCATTTCTTTTGTGAAGGAAGCAGGCTGTCCAACAGCCTCAAGCTTGTGTACCCAAGTGGGAAACCAAACAGCCTCAAGCTCATGATGCAATCAAGCCCTTGTCTACAGATGTGTATAATCCATGCCAAGAGTTGGGCCCTCCAAATGGATGATCAACAGCCTGCATTTCTGTTGGCAGGCAAGGAAATTTTGAATTTCTCAACATTGAAAAAAAAACTTCGGTGGTGAACTAATCAATGACCCAGATTGTAGCAGCGACATTCTATTTTCCATTACAAAATGGATAGAGCCAGATAGCTCCAGTACTTATCTAGACAAAATTAACAGTAGATCAACTTGGTGTTTCATCTTACACATAAAAGTGAGAAAATGCTGAATCATGATGCTGTGGTACCTTCATCATGAGCTTCTATGAAATGAGTTCTCATGAATATTAGAAACATTACTGTCCTGCATTTGGTAAAAAAAAAACTTTAGCAGCTAGACAACCACAATAAATACAGGGAAAAACATTTTCTACAGATGAACCTTGAGAGTTTGAGAGTTAGTTACTTGAATAATTGCATTGATGCTTTGGAGCCCAAGGTGATTTGCAGAAGGCACTGTGGCATTTAATGATGATCCATTACCATTTGATGCATTGCCTCGGTTATCTTCATTTGTAGACTTGGCAGTCCTTCTCCATCGCTTCAACAGATATCTCTCAGGTAACTCTTTGATATTTCTGTAATCAAGCACCTTCAACATGTGACAACATGGAATACCCACAAACTCGAACTTCCTACATGTGCAGATACAGGAGCAATCATTTGAATCGAATCTAACAAAGTGTTCCTTGGGTTTCTCACATGGAGCAACTTTATACTCGGAGGTTGTCCCAGCTTCCCCACAACTGAATAACACAGAATCCATGAACAGCTCAAATTCTTTACGGAAGATCTCAAACACCACCGGTGTATATGTATGGGCAGCTTGCTTTAACATCTTGGCTGGGGGTATTCTTGGATAGCTTTGACTAGCTTGGAAGTCAGCTTGGAGTTCAGCATAGCGATGCTCATCTACTGCTCTTTCATAGTGCTTGAAGAAGGACAGCAGATCAAGTTGAGGGCTCAAGAATTTCTTCAGAACACTACTGAAACTCTCAGCTTGAAGTGCACTTATTATGTCAGCACAAAATATATGTCTATCATACGCCAAGGCCCATCTTTCCCTCTCATCAAACAGTTTAGAAAGCCACTCATTATGCCTAAGGTCATGCTTTTCTAGCATACTTGTCCATGCAAACAAGAATTCTTCCTCTTCCTCATAGCCAAAGACACATTTGCTAAAGTCCTTTGCAAATGTCTTTGAACCTTGGAAAACATGATTGAGGTGCTTAAGAGAGTTCTGATATACATGCCAAGCACAAATTTGCTGAACAGTATTTGGCCAAGCTGCTGTCATTGCACTACTCAGTGGAATAGATTGATCTACTAAAGCTACCGTCGGTTGTTTCCCATGCATAGCGATCTTAAAACTCTCAAACAGCCACTTAAATGACTCAAATGACTCATCATAAAGCATAGCTGCACCAAAAATAATTGCTTGTTTATGATGATTCACACCAAGGAATAATGACAATGGCCTGCCATATCCATTTATTCTATATGTTGTGTCTAAACAGAGCACATCACCAAAGTAGTTAAAGTCATCTCTGGATTTTGGGTCTGCCCAAAAGAAGTTGGTCAACTTGTCATCCTCATCAATCTGCATGGTGTAAAAGAAAGAGGGGTTATCCATTTGCATTGTCTGCAAATATTTCAATATCGCTCCACCATCACCAATTTGCATAGCCTTCATACGCTTTAAGCGGAGATAATTTTTGTAATCTGCTGGAAGGAGAGAAATACTTCGAAGGAAACCAACTTGTCTCACAACAAGATCACCAGTTGCTTTTGTTGTTGGTGTCACTACAGAATCATCTGACAGCTCCGCTTCCCCAGACTGAAGCTCTGTCAATATCCTCTGTGACCTTAACATATGCATCGTCGAAGGAGGGGCCAGCTGATGATTATGGTCTGCTTTAAAATCAGTGACTCTGTATTTGCACTCTGGTGTGACTTTAATAATCAACCGTGCTGGACAACCAATTCGTGTATCCAACCTTGGCTTCTTTGCTTCCAATGATTTTCTATCTCTGTTGTAACCTTCTCTTGAGCATACGAAAGTCCTTACTTTGGTAATGTTTTCAGAAGATTTGTGTGATGTACTTTTCCGAACACTAAAGCCAACATGGCCAGCATATTTATTGTAGAATTCATATGTCTTTTCCTCACTCTCAAATTCCATGCCTACCTCAGGAACCAGCTTAGCAAGTGCAGCCTCATCTATAGGTGGTTCAGCTTCTATCATTCTTCTCATTTTCCCCTGGATATCCAACCACATATAATTTGAGTAAAAGGACAGAAAGAGACACATTTAGTTGTACCAGATTTTTAGCAATAAACCATAATGGCAGGGAAATGGCCAACAAATGGCATACATGAGCCATAATGTAAAATATGAAATCCGGAAGCAATTCTTCTCGTTTTTGTTACTAGAATGATGTGTCATAAGCTATAGTTCAATCCTAACATGCTAAATCAAAATTCTGTAATCAAGAAGAAAAGGCATAACTTTCTCTGTTTTCAAGGCAAAGGGGGAGCTTACTCTCTATGAAGATGTTAACCGAATACAATGCAGGCACATAAGTTCGCAAATCAAGGATGGAAACACTCGGAAGATTTGATAAAGGGAACTCAAACAATTATTTTATGATTCAAGGAATATGGACACACTGGATCAAAATTTCCTTTTTGGAAAGGAGTTGAAATTGCACAAGGGTAGCAGAAAAAACAAAATACGCAGGTTCATGGCATTCTGTGTTACAGGTATGGTTCCTTGTAAGCTGTAACCACCATTGATTGTAACATACTTCACGATAATGCAATCTCCAGCAACCGCGCACGCAGGGATGGGGACAGTCTTAAGGTGCATAAAACCAGCTCTAAAATGCAGCTCCAATAATACGGTACGGAAAATTTGGAACTGGGGAAGCATAAAATTAACTCTGTTCCTGGCTATATCTCATTAAGCTGCACATTGCATGTTTACATTAGGTTGAATACAAATATTGAAGCAAACGGTTACATGATGGTCGCCCCCAGAACATTAGAGAATGTTTTTACCTTCCTGTAAGCGATGCCACACGCATTGCAAAGAGTTCTTGGGCCATCAGGACCACGCCGCATATGGGGCGTCGCATTGCCGGATATGCCACAACGTAGGCACCTGATCAAATCACAGCAAACTGTAAAAATATATGACAAATTCAAACCTATGCTTTAACTTACAAAAAAGTTTTGCAACAAGAGAAACAAAAAGCTTCTGAAGTGGAAACAAGTGCACTGCAACTCCACCAGAAACGACCAATAACACCGCGCAAAGGGGAGAAAATTCCCTCGCGCAAAGGGGAGACCATTCCCTCGCCCAAAGCATCAACGGCGACCAAACAGTAACTCAAGTGATTTGGCACACACATACACGCGCGCGCGCGCGCACGAAACAACGAGAGGAAGAACTTGGGCGCGCACTTACCGCACGTGGCAGTCGAGGCCGTCGTTGGCGTTGTCGCGGTGGAGCTCCAGCTCCTGCTCCGCGAGCGCCGCCACGTACGGATGCATCTCCCCTCCACCTCCATCCGAGGCCACCAGCATGTGCATCATGGCATCACCACCCTGCCAAGGTCACGCTCGCATTAAAAAAAAACCCAAAAATATACAAAAATATCGCGAAAATCTCGAATTTGAGTTGGATTTGTACCCGAGGAAGAACCGGAGAGGGGTTTGGATAAATTGCGTGGGGTTTTTTGGTTGGTTGGGGGATTGGAGTTAGGGTTTGGAGCGCGACGAGACGAGCGGACGCAGGACTGGGAGGGGGAAGGGGTGGTGGGATCCGATGCGGCGGCGGGGTAGGTGGCCGTCGTGTGGCTGCGACCATCGCCTGACACGTGTGTGTGCCCCGGTGTCAGTGAACTTTGGCTCGTCCCACTCATGTTCCATTGACATGTGGGGCTACGTTAGTGGAGCCCACCTGTCAGAGGCCGCCGCATAGATCAAACGGAGCCGCAAGGGAGAAGTGAAGCCGAAAAGGGGACAAGCAGCAGAAGGGGAGTCGACGACGCCACCACCATGAGCGCTCTCAAGTTCCGTGGTGAATGGTAAGAAGCAGAGAAAATCTTTGCATCCTACTCCAAGATTTGCTCTCCGAGGATCGAGAGGATGGTGGTTTAACCAATTGTTTGTTTTGCCTCTCTCTCCTGCAGCAACAACATGTTGTACCCGCGGGAGGACAAGGAGACGCGCACCCTCCTCTACACTTGCCAATCCTGCGAGCACCAGGTGGTTTCTTTGCTCCTTCCCTTAGATGAATGTTTCATGTTTGGATTTGGTCGTATATTCCTAAAACCCTAGGTTCACTTGGGGAGCTGGGGCAATCTAGGTTCTGGGAACATTATACTTGGTTCAGCTTGTGGGTTTTAGTCTGGGTTTAGTGATCTGATATCTAAGGGTGGATACGGATTTAGGTTCCATGGTGCATTATTGAGGTTGTGATTTCTTGGTTCTTGGGGGTGGATGATTTAGGCTGGCAATGGCATATGCTCATTCTGCACCTACATTCTGGTTTCAATTCATGATGCTACCTGCTTAGGGCGGCCAGGAAAAGCTTATATCTCGTAATTTTCTTGGTTCTTGTTTTGTCGAATCGGCAAAGTGTTTGATTGCGAATTTACACGTATTTGATCAAGGACTTCTGGTCCTTGTATATCGTACTTTGTTCTTAGGCATGAACATTTAAGCAAAAGCTAGCGTTTTGCCCTAACAATGATAAGCTTATGTGCTTCTTTTTTTAGTAAGGGCCTATCTATCCAAGTTTGGGGCTTATAAATTAAGGGCTCAATACTACGCAACTGGCTTCTTATTATTTTATTAGCATTATTCGATAAACTTTTCACTAAAAATATGTAGTCAGGTAACTATGGAAGGTGGGTTGAACTCACATAGAGTCTGTAGCTTTGTATGGGCTTATAAGCTTGCTTTACTCGTGTAGTATTTATAACGTATTGGGCTTATAATGTCCTCCATGCTGAAGAATTTCTTGTTACAAGAAACAAAACTAAAGTGCCTAACTGTCTATCAAATATTTGTTATGGACTTACGAGTAGTAACTAGTAAGAAAAGAATTATTCAAGAGTCAAGACTCGTAGTAGTTGGAGGTTTCCTTTACAAGCAGAAGAACATTGCTAGTTATTACGTAACATGGGGAAAGTAGTATCCTGGGAGTTCATCTTATTTTCTTTGCTTGTACCTCTTTATTAAGCTGTCAATTGCCAGTAATAACGTAACATGGGGAAGGTAGTATCTTGGGAGGTTATCTTGTTTTCTTTGCCTGTACCTCTTCATTAAGCTATAAATTGCCATTAATAATGTAACATGGAAAAAGTAGTATCCTGGGAGGTTATCTTGTTTTCTTTGTTTGTGCCTCTTTATTAAGTTGTCAATTGTTAACTTGATTCTTGTGTTTACAATGTTCTCTAGCATCTTAGCGTTATGGAACATACATAAACGGTTTTTGAAGTTCCTAGTCATTGGCGGCTGTGTTCTTGTTTAACAGATGACTTTTTCCTTAAAAGAGAATCTGTAATGCCATTTTGCTGTATTTTGTCGTGTCCCAACTAACATGACCTGCTACAAACTTACCAATATTTTTGTTTCCTCCTATAGCATTATCTCATTATTTGTACATTTTGTTCTTTTATTTTCCACACGCCATTGGTGGAAAATTTGAAATTTACACATATTAAAAGATACACCTATATTTTTGCAATATCCATGCTATCTTAATTACTTCTGTCTCCATTTCTACCTTTTGACCTATTAATGCTTTCCTACTTATGCCACTGTCTCTATTCCTTGCCTTTCTCGGAACTATGGGACAATATCTCATAAAAATGAGGGATTTGAATAAGTCGTAAGTAGTGTTCACAATAAATAAACGACTCAATTATCATGTAAGAAAAGGTAAATTTTTTGGAATTTTATTTAGTTCTTGCATTTGGTTTTTAGTGTTTATAGAAGCAGCAATGCTTGTTTTTGAGCAAGCTTCTAGTGTGACTCAAGTTTGGGTGAAATGCAATAGTGCTTTTGAGAGAGTTCACCCCTAGTAGCATCAAGCCATCAACCAACTTGTAGATGAAGGCGGAGGGAGCTAATGCAGACCTACACCCTACCCCTGAATATTCTTAAAATCTTCTGCAAGGAGAACCCAACTTGCAACTAAATAACCCTGAAAAGAAGTTTTATATCCCCATTGGTGATGCTTTAATTTGTAGCTTCCAAAATCCAAAACATATCTATAGTTTATATCATCAAGTTGGAAGAAATCGACAACCAACAAAATCAGGATGAAAAGAATAAACATTTATGTGGTGGTTTAGACTTTTAGGTGCTCCTCTTCTGCAGGATGTTATTTCTTTTATTTGTGGTGGTTTATGATCTTTTCTCGAAGTTTATATTCTTTCCAGTTTTCCATCATCTTAGCATCTTTCAATTTTTATTCACAAGTTTTCTCATAGGTTGACTAATCCTTTCCATTTATTTTAAATCATTGATAAACAGGAAATTGCCACTGATACTTGTGTGTACAAAAGAGTTATCTGTAAGCCTGCTGGTGAACCTAAAGATATCCTAAAAGATGCAGCGACTGATCCTAGTCTGCCTCGCACAAGTGTTAAATGCTACAACTGCAACTACCCAGAAGTTGCTTTTTTTAGGTTGGTGCATGGACGTTGTTTACCTATGTTTACCTCAGCAGTTGCTGCTAAAACTGATGAGTGTGTCATCTGTACAAATAGAATGTTAATATAAAATCAGAAACATAAATCTACATGGTCTGCTCTTGTGCTTAACTACAAGCTGATAGCATGTTGAAGTTTGTTATACACTCCACTGCGGCCGGATCACCTCTTTTTTCAGGGAGAGCTAATGCCAATGCTTATTAGGTATTTTGGTTTGACATTGCTTCATGCCTAAAAAGAAGGCAGCTACATTTGAGCTAAACTTGGATATAGAGGTTTTCTTTCGTTTAGGGTGAAGTAAGATCACGCTCATGAGCTTATTATCCTAGATCAAAATAAATTAGTTGATAGTGATAGGATACCATTTTTGATGTTCTCATGTCATCCCATGTGATGTGGCGGCACGGGGATGTCAAAAGGAAAGGGATGGAGTTTTTCTCGTTTTTGGCATAGCAGGCCTCCCTCCCGTGCGATGGGCTATTAGCTCAGTGGTAGAGCGCACCCTTGATAATTGTGTTGTTGTGTTTGGGCTGTGAGGGCTCTTAGCCACATGGATAATTCAATGTGCTCGTCAGCACTTGACCCGAAGATGTCGATCATCCTAGGCACATTAGCATGGCGTACTCCTCTTGTTTATCTGAGTTTGAAACAAACAAACTTATCCTCATGAGGACAGATGGGTCGATTTAGGTGAGATCCCATGTAGATGGCGTACTACCACTCAAGCACCAGCTCACAACAGGGCTTGATCATACTTGGACCTACTTCATTTTCTATTCCTGTAGGTTAGGTTACCGATTTTCCTATAGTGTGTCCAGTTACATGACTTTGTGGGCCACATGATTCGAGCGGGGTGGGTGGAATGGCGCCAAGCATCTAGTGTCCTATGTAATAGAAAAGTCCTTCAAAAGTTAAAAGGTATATTCTATAGGATGGCGATCAAACCTACGATATTGTATGGAGTGAAATATTGGGCGACAAATTGACAACATGTACAGAAGATGAGCGTAGCAAAGATACTCATGTTGTGATGGATCCGTGGTCATATAAGGCGAGATCGAATCCACAATGATGATATATATGATAGGATTTGGGATAGCACTAGTTGAAGAAAAGCTTGTCTAACATTGTTTGAGGTGGTTTGGACAGCTCCAACTAAGGCGTGATAAGGCACCGGTGTATAGTGGAATTTTAAGCCTACTCAGAAAAATAAGAAGAAACAGAGGTCAACCAAGACTGGCGTGAGAAGCAGCAATTAAAAGGGACTTGATTGATTGGAATGTATCTGAGTTGGTGTTGGATATGTGTGCATGAAAGTTAGCGTTTAATGTATCTGAGTTGGTGTTGGATATTACACCACTGGCTTAAGAAATCAGAACCGTAGTGCCCCCACAGGCCGATCAGAAAAATTCAGGCATCGATTCATGCTGCTTATCCTGCACTTCCTTCGTTTGCGCATTTACATTAACCTCGACGCCTTGAACTCGCAGGCCCCAACTGAAGGAGAGCAAGGCTCGACGCTGTGCTTCGTCTGCTGCAACCCAAGCTGTGGTCACAGGTGGAGGGACTTGGGGGGCTCTCCACAGGACGAAGCGTCAGTTCAACATGCCTCTGGAACTTCGCGAGCTGGTCTTGCGT
Organism: Rhipidocladum racemiflorum; assembly: GCA_036346355.1. Classification (NCBI taxonomy): domain Eukaryota; kingdom Viridiplantae; phylum Streptophyta; class Magnoliopsida; order Poales; family Poaceae; genus Rhipidocladum; species Rhipidocladum racemiflorum. The sequence continues at coordinate 5,326,796 of CM070581.1, forward strand.
TTGCTCATGCGCATGTTGCGCTATGTGGGAACTTTTGATTATACCAAGTACACCGTAGCTTGGGATTGGACGTGTTATCTAGTTCTGTTGCTGCTGCTGCTACTGACGGGTTGCGTCTGGCTTGTGACGGACCGCATTTTTCAGGGGGTGCGTTTAAATCCGCAACGGCTACCTAGGAAGATTAGCCGTTCGGAACCAAGTCATACATTGTCAGCATAAGAATGAAGCAACTGTTTTTAATACAATTAAGGCCTAACGGCCAGAGTTTTACAAAAGAAAGCGGCGAGCTCCAATATATTACATTACCAAAAGAACCACACAGGCAAGGCCTAAGCACAGAGAAAGGACCCTAAAACCAAACTGCTTTGCCATCCACGATTTCTTGGAATTCTACGGCGTCTTCAAATTCTAAAATAGATTGAGAAGCAAGACTCAGTACACAACAGTACTCAATGAACCGCACAGGAATTCTGAATATTACATGCGATGATATTCTCAAAGGGAATGGCAATAAGGTTATTATTATCGTGGATGCAGTTTTATTTTCGAAGTCATTTTACATTTGAAACACAAACCATACATAATAGTGTAACATTCTCGTTTTGGCTTTCTGGAGAAAAACCTAATTGAAATAAAGTTAATTCAAAGTTGGAGTTTCTTTGGTGTTTATAATAACCTGGCATCCATTCCCCTTCGAAATCGGGAATTAATTCCCTCCCGGGCGAAAAATCGGATTTTCCAGATCACTGCCAGCTTAAAATTCACCCGAGTCCAAAAGTGCTCCAAACATCTCCAAACCACTTCTAAAATGTTCCAAATATTCCGAAATGATTTTAGGAATCATTTCCCGGATTTTTGGACATCCGTTCCTATTTTATCTCAAGGCTGCTTTTGTTTAATGCCTGCGATCCGCGCCGAATATCCAATTCCACAAAAATCATCCAAATTCAACCAAACCACTTCCATTGAGTTCCAAATAATCTAAAATGGCTCTAGGAATTTTTTCGGAATTTTTAGGCCATTTTTCCTTATTTTTCTCTAGGGCGAATCATTTGCGTAAAGGAGGACCAATAGGATGCTGCCACGTGGCAAGTGAATAGTGTCATCTTCAACCTCTTGCCATGCATGAACAATTGAGCTTCAAGCAAGCAAAAATGGTGGGAGCTCTCTTTAAATCCTTCTAGCTCCTCCATTACAACTCCAAATCGCGAACCGCCGGATCCGTTGGGATCACAACGGCCTCCTCTTTCTATCCATGGGGTTGTTGCACCCGCGATCGCGCTGGTTTTTGAACGGTTGCGAGAAAACCGGAATCGACTCTTTTGGTGATTGCGCGGCCGTTTCTAATCCGTTTCGCGTGATTCCGCCCCTCATCTCTCCGTATAAGAACCCTCTTTCCGGTGGTGTCACCCTCCTTTAGCCTCTCAAACCCAATCGTCGCGAAGATCAAGAAAACCGACGAACTCTTGTGTTCTTCGCGTTCTTCGTGTTCTTGCTCGTATCTTCCACTCCGGTGGATCTTTCTTCCTCCCGTTCGTTTCTTTGTGTTAGCATGGTTGTCTAGCTTCTAACTCATCCATTGATTTTAGGTTTCATCATCCGTGGACTAATTTAATTTCGCATTTTGCTCGTTTCGGCCGAACCTGTTCATCGTCGATTTCATCTTCTCCGGTGAGAATTGGCTCGATTCCTTCATCCTAGATGTTGCTAAGGAGGTCCTCTAGAGGTCCTAGCTTTTTATTTGGATCAAATCCATGCAAGATTGGGCTCAAAATTCGGATTTTGGAGGAAGAGCGCGTTCTCTGCTTTTTTTGGTTTCTCTGCTTTGCTTGGGCCTTGCCGTCGCAGTGTGCTCCGGCGATCGCCGCCACCGCCGCCATGCGCCGGCAGTAGCCTTCCCACGCCCGCCCGCCGCCAGTAAATCCGGCCGCCGTACGGCCTCCGTCACGGTGCAGCAGCGATGCCACCATAGCCGCCATGCGCGCCTCGCCGGCGCAAGCTCGCCAGCCGGCCATTCCCGCCGCCGCCGCCGCCCCTCCACCCCGGCGTGCTCTCTCTCTCTCTCCCTTCCTCTCTCTCTTTCTTCCTCCACTCTCTCTCCTCCATTGCCATGGCCTAAGGAAGCTTCATGGAGAAGCTACTCCCTCCCAATGACAGGTGGGCCCCATTGCCATAGCCTCAAAGACCAAGTCAAACCAGTCAAAGCTCGGTCAAAGCCCCTGTTGACCAGTCAAACCCGAGGGGAATATTCCCGGAATATTCCCGGTTTTCGATTTATTCGAAATTCAAACTTCGGAAGCTCATAACTTTCTCATCCGAACTCCGTTTGACCTCATTCAAATTTCTAAATTCATCTAAAATCAAGACCTTCCTGCCAGTACTAATTTTATAATTTTTGGATTTTATTTTATTTTCTGTTATTTATTTGTTGCCTCGTTTTGCGTGTAGTCGACGATCCGTCGCGATCACGACGATTTCATTGCCGAGCCTTCCGAGTTCGACGCCGCCACAAGAATCAAGGCAAGTCTCCTTGATGCACTTTGTTCCTATGTTTGCGAAATGATTTAAAACTGTTTATAAAGTTGCATGGCTATGTTTAATTAAATATGTCAAACATAAGAGCTAGTTATTCCGAACTTGTTGATTCCTCCTTGACATTGTTAATCATATCCATTGTAACCCTAGAACATTGTTTATACCATGCCTATGTTTATATGGTATCCGTTGCTATGTAGTACGGTAGAATTGCTTAGGACCTTTTTCGACCAAAACAACCCATGGGTGGGATTATTCAAAAAGAATGTTATTAAACGTGATTTGAAAGTTATTATTATGATTTTGGTCCTGTTTTCTAAAATAAAAGAAAAGTAAAATGATTTCGACTTGGGCGGCCTGGAATGTCGGGTGGAAGCGGATCAAGTCTTGATCCTTTTGTGCAAAGTACCGCCCCAAGTCATATAAGGACCGACGCTTATGATTGCCATTTTAAGCATAACCGTACTACCACATGTCTATAATGGTACGACCTGGCTCACTAATTTGTAGAAGCCTAGTTTAGACTCGCCACTCGGTTGTTGTGTGAGAGCCGGACGGAGGCATTGTTGTGGATGTTGTTTTGCTCACACGGCGCAAGAGGGGCTTCAGATCTTGGGTGGAGGGAACCCTAACAATGGTGAAACCTCGGTAATTGGGTCTAGCTAGGTAGATACATTGTAACGGCCTTGTCAAGATATCCCTGCCGGCACACCTAAGGAAGTGTGTTAATTGCATGGCAACAAGGGTATATCTTGTCTTGTGGGTAAAGTTGTACACCTCTGCAGAGTAAAACTATTCGAATAGCCGTGTTTACTGCATGTGCAAAGCGAAGAATGCTTTCATATTGGTAGACTTTGATTTTGATTTTAAAACCGAAAAGTGTTTTGTTTTGGGGTTCGGGAGTGGTTAGAACTCTCGAATGTTGTTTGGCGGAAAGAGCCAACCAGGTGGAAAGAACCTATTTTACCTTTGACGGATGGAGTCACCTGATTAACTTTGAGCTTTTAACTGTTGGCGGATAGAGCCTTTATGCTAGTGATGGTGGTTAGAACCTCACTACAATAATAAATAATTCATTTATTAAAAAGAATTGTAAAAGATGCTTTGTGAAATTTATTACTTAAGTATGATTTAATCAAATGTGGCTTTATGCAAATAAACCCTATTAAGCTTCCTTTGGAAAGCCCCTCATGATCATACTTTCCCGACTTGCTGAGTACTTTTGTACTCACGTGCTACACCAACATTGTAATCATCAGAAATTTATCAAGATGCTGAGGAGGAAGAGGAGTTCTTCGAGGAGGATTGCCAGGAGGACTAGTTGCGTTCCTAGTAAATGCTTTGTGGCGTTGTAGCGTTCGCTCGTTGCTTTCTTTTTGCTTCCGCTATTTTGTGTGTCCGGTCGTTGGACCGAGTATTGTAATAAGTGGCCATGTGGCCCATACTTGAATATTTATATTTCAAGTTTCGTTATGTTCGGCAATGATGTATCACTGTGACTGTGTGTACTAGCTACTGATCTGGGACTAGTACGGAAATACACAGGAGATTCTGGATAGCTGATCCGGGGTCTCACAAATAGAAATAAGCAAATTTTGAGTTTTCACAAGTTCATCATTACGTCAAGATGGAAATAACAAGTCTACTTGGGTTAGGTTACGGGATTCACCCCAATTCAAACTTAGCTTCGTTTACCGAAAACACGGTGTAATCGATTACCATTTAATTATGACTCTGCAGAGTTGCTCAGCTTTACCCACAAGATATCAACAACCGTTAATGCCACACGTGAATTACATGTAACTTAAATGCATGCGATCGGGTTGAGATTATCAAAGCTTTTCGTTGAACTACCCCTCTTTAGCACTTACTCGGTAGTTTCAAAACCACATAGTACTCGGGTCCCACGGGCCACGGCGGGAGACACGATCCGATACTAAGGGTATCTACCATTGTGAAAATTGGCAGGCGACACCACTGGTCAACCTCCATTCCACCCCGTTCGCCCACGGGCATACTATCTAATGCCCACAGTATGGAATCTCTCTCCTATAAGTATTCCAAGGGGGAGTTCAAGTACCGAGCTAGGTTGGATTGAGTCAACGAGGCCGACCGACCCAACTTGTGGTTGAGCGGGATCTAAGTTATTTACTTTTGCCCAAGATTGTGATTACTTAAATTATGCCCAAGACTTAGCCAGTTCCAAACCAAAAATCCACACCACACACACATTGGTCTCGTCATCGGTCGAGGATCGGGCACGTAGCTATCTAGTGGTTTGCCCGCCAAAGTCCTCTCACCGTAGCACATTTTTGAATATAGACTACATCAAGCCTCCCGCTTGATGGTTTTATTTTATTACAGAAAACTTTATGTTCAACTAATTAATTAACTACTAGCATACGAGGTTCAAATAATTAAGTCTAAGGTTTGCAACGAAAATAAGTCACAACAATTCAAAGTGGGTCTTTAATCAAGCTAGGTACTACCTAGGTCATCATGGCATTCTAAAATAAACATTTCTAACATTTAACATACTAACATAATGCAATAATAAAATAATTAATACTACGATATTATCATGGGTTCAACATGTTCAAGGAGTGCGGCTTGCCTTGCGAGGCGAGGGGAATCCCTAGGTCATAGTCGATGTCGTCGATCTCGGTGCCGGTCGTGTCCGACTCCTCGTACTGTTCCGGGACGAGCTCCAAGGTCGGATCTAGCGTACAAAAAGCGAGCAATAAATAAATGAATAAAGCAACAAAGAAAAGAAAAGAGAAAAACAAGAAAAAGGAGAAGCTAAAAAAATTGAGAGAGAAAGGGCCGGAGAGGGTTCGGGGGCACTTTAGGTATTTTGGAAATTTTGTGGACTTCAAACGGTGGAATGGAGAGTATTTTTGGGCTCGGAACGGAGAGACGATTCGAAAAAAGTTATTTTGGCTATTTTTGGGTGTGCGGAATTTTTTTTGGGATTTTTGGAGTATTTGTTGGGCTATTTTGGATTTTGGAAAATGATTTTCGGATTAAAATCTGAAATTAAAAATGAAAAGCCGCACCGTGCATGGGCCGCACAGTGGCACGGCCCACGCGGCTGAAAAGGCCCACGAGGCGCACGCGCGCACACGAGGGAGCTGGGCCGGGGCCACGCGGGTGGCTGGCCCGACTTGGCAACCAAAAATGGAGGGGGAAATCCAGGGTTAGGGTTAGGGTTTGGCGTGGGGGAACGACGGCGGCGGAGAGGGGATCGGAGCGGGGGAAGATGAGGGGATGGCGGCGGGGATTTGGCGGGGAGAGGAGAGGTTGGGGCTAGGGTTTCCGAGCGGGGTCGAGGCGGGGAAAAGAGTGGCGGCGAGACGAGGGCTCGACGTCGGGGAAGAAGGGAGAGGGAGGCGAAGAGCCGAAGGTGGCGCAGCTTCGGCCGGAGAGGAAGACGAAGAGAGGGGGTCCTTACCAAGGGGGCAAAGAGCAAGGCGAGCAGGGAAACGGAGGGCGCACGGGTATTTATACCCTTGGGCGGCATGGGCGAGGCGGAACCGGTGAGCGGGGTTGGTGGAGGCGACGGGAGCAGGCGGCGCCGAGTTCCAAGGTGGTGGCACGGGCGTGACGCGAGTCGTGGAGGCGACGGGAGCAGACAGCGCAGGGGATCCAAGACGGCGACTCGCGTGAGGGAGAACGGGCAGCACACGAGGCTAGGAGGACGCACGGGCGACGGGACGGCGATGGCGACGTGCGAAGGTGATCGGGCGAGCGCGAGCAAGGACCGGTCCGAAGCGAGGCAACGGTAAGTTTCCAACTACTCCCATCCCACCCCAAACCCAAGAACGGGATCAAGAACTCAAGAACACGGTTAAAGCTGATAAAACTCGATTAGGGTTTTGTTCGCGCGAAAAACGTGAAGGGGGTTTTAGGCCTCGAACACACAAGACAAACACCGGGTTTGCAGAGCGTGCCAGTCGATTTGACCTGAAATCGACAAGGTAAAATTTGTAATTCGATCAAAGCCGATAAACAAAGATCTATCGGCTTTTCGCTAGTCGGCAAAAACCGATTAGGAGATAACTAGATCAACCATTCTGATTGATCCGGATATAAGGTAAAATCGGCCGGGAAGGCGATGCGCAACAAAACGAAGCAAATCAAACCTGGTAAATCGGCTAAAATCAACAATCGGCGATGCAGCCTATGTTGATTCCGTCGACTTGCAAAGAAATCTATGAAGCTAAAGCAATGTAAAAGAGAAGGTCAGAAAAGTAGTGTTGTTGGAATTGATTGATTCTCTTTGCTTGGCGCCCACCCCTTTTATAACACGCCCGCCGATTCGAATGTCGCATATGGATACGGTGTGTTTACCCGTATCGGCCTCTAATGTGATTTCCTTTCCTTTTAGAAACGGATTCCTTTTCCGAGTCGTTTACCGATTCCTTTCAGATTTAATATTTCTTCTATTTTTAGACCGATTCCAATACATGCTGAATTTTGGTGCAAACATATGCCCCCTGTTTTTGGAAGATAATTTGTTATCTTTCAAAAAGAATATATCGGCTTCTTGTATCGGCCTGTACAGAAGAATCTTTTCTCGGGAACTACCCCATTAACTGTGCTGTAAAAATCTCGGTGCGTTATAAATGCACAATTGTTCCCGCCTGTTCGCCTCCTTTTTACTATCGTATAAATAGGGGGTCCCCCCATGGTCATTTTCACGTCTTCGGGCTCTCGTATTGCAAGCAATCGGCCTTTCCCCCCCTTTCTCATCAAGTCCCTTTCATCTCCGATCGGCTATTATGGACCCAACTCAGGTATTTATACCAATCCCTCAGAGTTCCGATCAGTTCTTCTTAGGACCGATAGGAACCGTAACGTCCGATTCTGTGATCAACGAAGAAATCCCTAGGCTTCCCTTGTCGGCCGCTGGCTATAACATAAAAGAATGGGACAAAAGCTTCCGCTTGGCCCCACGGCTCTCAAGGGATGGCGATTATGGTATATCGTAGTCTCGGCCCAAAAACGAGCGGAGTGGGAAAGGTTGGGTATAGCCGAAAGTGTCTTCCTCGAAGTTTGGCCAATCCTGAAGCTAATGAACATTTGGTTGCATCGGCTTCTTATTTCTCGGGTCCGATTCTTTCAACGCTTTTCTTTTAGGACCGTCCAATCGGCCCAACCCTCCTTGACGTCGCCCAATTATGCTGTCTTAGACCAGACGGAGCTCAGTTGTCGGCTTTTAGTGGCAAGCCCCACTATAAGCTAACCCGTAAGAAAGGGGAGGGCTGGCGTAGATATATTCAAAATAACAACAAAGTTAATGGGCCTATATCGGATGAAGAACACGTAGCCTTCCTCAATCTCTGGTTGGATCGGTTCTTCTTTTGTGGCGCCTCTCTCCCGACTCCAAACTTATCAGCTAGTAGCAGAACAACTGGTAGAGGGTCGCCACCTTGCATTAGGAAAATTATTTCTGGGTGCTGTATTCCAAACGATGCATTTTATCAGAAGCCGATTGTTTTCTGGTTTTGCCGATTTTGTTGTTGGCAACATAGGGGGCCCCTTGTGGTTCATCCAAACTTGGTTGTACTGTATGTTCGGCCGATCCTTTCTTTCCCAACCTATGAATCAATCGGCTTTTCCTCGCGAAGATTACCCGGAGGATACAATCCCCACTTATATAGCTAGCCGATCCTACGGGGAGAACTTCATTATGTGCTCACGATGATCAAAAATTACTCCTGCAGCCCATGCATAAATACCTCTCCTTCTTCCCGACCTTAGATCGGTCGTCTTTTGGCCAACATGACTTCTTTAGTTATCTTGACGCAGCCGATTATCCTTGGCCTTCTTTTCTTCATTTGGCCGCTGATAGTAGCCAGATGCCCCAGTCAACCCTGGATTTATACAAAATATTTCTTTCCCCTTGTATCTTCCACGTTGGCTTGAATTCCAGGAACCGAACTTTCCAACCATCATATGAGTTTTACCATCCTTCTATTTATGCTCGTCGGTTGGGCTTTGGTCAAGCCATACCCAGCTTCTCTCCTTCTTGAGCCGTGATCGAACCCCAAGACTTTGAGTGACCAACTCATGAGCGGCCGGGTTGTTCTTGAACTTGCCGATGAATTCCAAATTGTCCACATGCCCCATTTTATCCTAAATAACCGTCGGTCAAGCGCATTTTCTAACTGGTGGTCTTCGATATCTGATGACCTTTTGATGGATAGAACACCATCGGCAATCCTTTCCCAATTCTTACCTAATTTTCATAGACCGACGGTAGCATCCACCAAAGCAGCTCAAGTGAAAGTTCGGGTTATACCAATTCATCGGTGGCGAGGTACCGGAGTTTTATCCTTTTTCGCTCGCTTTTCGATTGGCTTCTATTAATCTCGTTCTTTTGCAGAACGGATCGTTCTGTATGTTGGTACAACAAAGAGTCGATCCGATCGCACTGCTGGAAGTAGTCGACAGAGGCGATCGGGGCGATCGGTAGGTACCACCGATATACTTCGGTACCTTGGGCATCCGTGGTCAGCCTTTGTCGGACTTAGCATGCCAGCGTCGTCCGAGTAATGCTTCTCCATATCGGCTCCCATTTCCCTTTTCTTTTACTGGCGTAATGCTAACTCTTGGTATTTTTAGAAAGGAGGAGGGGTCTAATAGGCCATCTCCTAGATCCGCGAGACGCCTACCGATCACTCTCGGAACAATCGGCCATCGATGTAATCTTGATCTCTTCCCCTTTTCTTAAATGTTCTTATGACGAGTACTCATGTAAACACTTCATTTTATCTTTTCAAAGAATCGCCTTCGGTGCAAGTAGCAGGGGTCATAGCCGATCTTCAAGGCACATCTTCGGCCCTTCCTTCTGCGCTGTCCCTGGTGCTTCCTGCTGTGCCATCACCTGCAATTGTTGTGCCGATTTCCCCTGATTCTACTGATCCTGCCAACCTTCTCGGGTTTACTTTGGATGACCTGAGCGACCCTGAGGTGGTAGCTACAGATGACTACCCGGCCGACATTAGGCGAATCCTTGATGCTTCCATTACTGCGTCGGCTGCTGTTACTTCCGAGCCAGGTATGCAGGAAAGACTTAACCGTCTTCTTCATGAGGTCATGCAACCCGAGGCGAGACTCCTGGAAAACACCCAATCACTTAGGAATGCAATGGCAACCGTCCAAGCCGATCTCCCTCAAGAAGCAATGAATGCTCTCCTGGACGTCTGTCACCTGGATAGTAGAAGGGAGGCGGTGGAAGCGGCCAAATCCAGAATCGCCCGGAGGGAAGCACAAAAGGCCGATCAGAAGGTCTTGGATGATCTGGTGGCTAACGCGAAACTTCTGAAAAGGGAATATGACCAAAGTACCGCCGTCTTAAAGCTAGGCAAAGGCAGAGCTCAAGAGTTGGAGACGGCCAAGGCTAAGTTGGAGGAGCAACTAGCCCAAGTGACCAAGGATCTAGCCGATTGCCAATCCAAGAATATTGAATCGGCTTCTTCTTTGGTAGCCAAGAAAAAACAAATTGGCGAAGTCTTTGCCCAGGTGAAGACTCAATCGGCCAAAGTGATCCCGATTCCGGTGCCGAAGGCCGATGACAAGCTTGTTGATGATCCGGACTACCATTGGGAAGGCGGCGGCTTTGTCGGGTCTAGGAGCCCACTTGCCCGGATCAGGGCTGTAATATTTTTATCTTGCATGCTGGAACTACTAATCGTGTTGGCTTATGTGGTCGAGTTTTGTGAACAATGTTTTACCTCGTGGTCTGAATCTGTTTCGATCGGCCGTGTCACTGATTTTATATGCACGTGCTTTGGTATTGATTCTTGATGCTCTCTGTGGTTAAGATCCAACCCATATGCTGGGGTAATACGCCTTTAAATATTTTCCGTTGATTGCTTTAGGTAGTATGAATCCGTCTAAGGACTCCAGTATATACGAATTCCCGTCAACCGGCCGATTGATCTTATAGGGCCCTTCCCACGTTGGAGACCATTTGCCGAATCGGTTATCCTTAGACCCAATCGGCAACACGGTTTTCCATACTAAATCGGCTTGATTGAATGATTTGAAAATCACTTTTTTATTGTACGACCTGGCAACCATCTCTTTGTTCCTTTTAAGCCGATCTAACGTGATCAGCCTTAGTTCAGCTAAATCATCTAGATTGTCAAGCATCGCCTGTTTGTATTCATCAGCTGATACCTTATCTTGCTCGTGTAGCCTTATTGAACCGATATTGATTTCAACAGGCAAAACGGCTTCTTGTCCGTATACCAACTGAAAGGGTGACAATTTAGTTGATCCGTGATGAGATAGCCGATAAGCCCATAAAGCCTCCGGCAGCCGTTGAATGCCATCTCCTTGGCTCTTCCTCAATTTTCCTTTTATCGCCTTTATCAATATCTTGTTTGACGATTCGGCCTGCCCGTTGGCCTGAGAGTAGTAAGGGGAAGAGTTGAGTAATTTTATCCCAAGACTTTCCGCAAAACCTTTGAAATCATTTGACATGAACACAAGACTGATCAAGAGTGATTGTTTGTGGAATCCCAAACCGATGGACGATGTGTTCATTTATAAAGTCGATCGACTCTTTACTAGTAACCTTCTTGAGTGGTACACTTCAACCCATTTTGAGAAATAATCCGTGGGTCGCAAGGATGAATTTATGTCCTTTCTTTGGATGACGGAAATATCCGCCGATTATGTCTATACCCCATCCTCTAAATGGCCATGGCTTTATGATCGGATGTAAAGCCGATGTCGGTGTCGATCGTATGTTACCAAACTTTTGACACGTTTGGCATCCTTTATAATATTTGAAGCGATCTTCTAACATCGCTCGGCCAAAAATACCCTGTTCGTCTCAAGATCCATTTCATCTTATGAGCCGATTGATGCGATCCACAAATGCCTTCATGGACTTCACCCATCGCCACTTTGGCTTCCTCGGCTCTGCACATCTTAATAACAAACCTTCCATAGTCCGAAAGTACAATACGTCTTCTAGTAGAACATATTTGAGTGCTTTGCGCCACCTTCCTGGCTTCGGCCGGTGAAACTGGATCTCGACAAATAATCCCTTATCTCTGTTTCTCCACGACAGGGTGAACACATAAAATCGGCCAAACGTTTAGCTCGATTGGTCCCTGTCGGCTTTCAATCTTGTACCCTGATGCACATTGTGCCAATCGGTTTGCTTTATTATTAGCTTCTCTGGGGATATGTTCTATGGAAAATGTAGTGAACATCTCGATGATCTGGATGCATTGATGTAAGTACTGAGTTAACGTATCGTCGTTGCATCGGTATTCTCCTCTGACTTGCTGTACGATTAACATTGAGTCTCCAAAAGCTTCGACGTCTTTCACTCCGATGCTTTCTAACAATTGTAGGCCCCTTAGTAATGCTTCGTACTCTGCTTGGTTATTTGAACATCGGCTATTTAACCGATACATGAAGTCATACTCCTGTTTCCTAGGTGAAACTAATATCACACCGATACCTTCGCCTTCTTGGCAAACAGACCCATCAAAATACAAATTTGCCAAGGAGTTACACTAGTTGTTCCTACTAATGTTTCACTTCCTGTGATAAAATCGCCACAAATTGTCCTTTAACAGATTTAGCCGACTCATAGGATAACTCGAACTCTGTTAAGGCATATGCCCACTTACCAAGCCGAATTCTCGCAGGATTGGCGCCGATAATATGTATTTAACTACGTCGGTTTTGCATATTATGACGCATTTGGAAGCTAGCATATAATGTCTTAACTTGGTGCAAGCAAAATACAATGATAAGCATAATTTTTCTACTAGGGGATACCTGGTTTCAGATCCGTAAGACGTCGGCTTAAGTAAAATATTGCTCGTTCCTTCCTATCGGCTTCTTGTGTTAAAACTGCTCCAATCGAATCACCTTCACCGATATATATAGTCTAAAAGGTATACCGTGTTTTGGCGCGGTCAATCTTGATGGACTCATCGATAACCTTTTATGTCGTCGAAGGCTCTTTGTCGATCGGCTCCCCATTTGAACTCTAGGTTGTCTTTAATTTTCAGCGGTGTGAAAGCACGAATACCCCCTGACAAGTTTGAGATGAAACGTCGCAAGTAGTTGATTTTTCCAATCAATACCTGAAACTCCTTTTTGAATGTTGGCGGTTTAGTATCGGCTATGGCTTTTACTTTGGCTTCGTTGACTTCAATTCCTCCTTCATGCAATCGTAAACCCAAGAAATTGCCCACCGATACCCCGAAAGCACATTTGAGAGGGTTCATTTTTAACCCATGCACCCTTGTGCTTTTCGAACATCTTTTCCAAATCGGCTAAATGTTGCCGCCTTCTTTGGACTTTACTACTACATCGTCAATGTATATTTCCACAAGATTGCCGATCAAATCATGGAAAATATGGTTCATAGCACTTTGATAAGTAGCACCGGCATTTTTTAAACCGAAGGTCATATCTTTCCATTCATATAGCCCTAAAGCTCCTGGACATCTGAAAGCCGTCTTGGATATATCGGCTTCGGCCATAAATATCTGATTGTATCCGGCGTTCCCTGGCCCAAAAAGCTTATGATTTTATTCCCAGATGCAAGATCGATAAGCATATCGGCTATAGGCATTGGGTACTGTCTTTTGGTGTAGCTTTGTTTAAATCTCTAAAATCGACACATACCCTAAGTTTGCCATTTTTCTTCTTTACAGGACGATGTTTGAGACCCACTCAACAGATCGGCAAGGCCGAATAAACTTTGCCTCTAGCAATCATCCTACTTCTTCCTTTATAGCGTCATACAATGTAGGATTGAACCGCCTAGGTACTGTTTGAACGGCCGATATCCAGGCTTTATAGGCAATGATGTTCGACTAGTCAGTCGGCTTAAACCCTAGATTTCATAATACTCCCATGCAAAGCAATCCTTATACTTCTTGAGTATTTCGACCAACTTTGCTTTATAACTGGTTCTAGTTTAGCACTTACAAACGTTGGTCTTTGCTATCACCTTCCCCAATATCAATCTCTTCGAGCAAATCGGCGAAGTAAATCCTAACCCTTTTCTTTCTTCTTCAAAATCCTCAACAACTTCTTCAGATTCTGCTTGCCGATAGCTCCTCGCCTTTTCCTGTAGCTTTGCTAGTGTCTTGTACTCCATCTTCTTACTACTTCGCCCGTCCGATCAAACGTGTTGGGTTTGACGCTGATCGGCTTGAATCCCGACTTCTCTACGCAGATAAAATCGCAATTGTCCAAGGCTTTTCCCGATATACACTCGGCTTCTTCGTGTGGCCAATTGGTATCGTGGCTAGCCATGGCGATGTGAGCCGATGTGTCGGCCGGCGACTTCTCTTCAGATCATCGCTCCACCGCACCAATTTTGGTGCATAGTTGATGGTATACAACAATTGGCATGGATCCAGCCCCGCTTCAAGGAGCACGCTGTAATTGCCTTTGGCTTCAATCACAAAAAATGCAATCGGCAAAGTTTTATTACCGATCGCCGCTTCGACACCATCACGCCTTTAGCTTCGGTTGGATCTCCCGTGAAGTCATTTAGCACCATGTTGGTCTTGATCAAGTCTTCATCGGCTTTACCCAACTTTCTCGAAAGTACTTAACGGCATCGATTGATCGTCGCCCGCCATCGACCAACATACGAGATATCGGTCGGCCATTAATATACCCTTTTAGATATAATGGTTTCAGATGCCGATGCATGTCTTGTGGCTTTTCGAACACAAGCCTGGTGCTCGAGACATAACTGGCGAACACTTCCTCACCGATTCCTCGGTTTTGAACTCGCAGTAGAGCGAATACCATGTTTATGTCCATCGGTGGTGTATCATCCGGATCATCGGAGAACCGGATTCAATCGATTGGTCTGAATCACTATCGATTTGTTCCTTTTTCTCCACTCCTTTTTCAAAATTGGTACCGGTCTTAATTTGTTGAACATCCGATCCTCTCGCTTTCCTTTTCGGCCTCCCTTTCTTCTTGTGTTTTCAATCGCTGAAGCCTTCTGCGTTGTGATTTGCTAAGACCCGAGGGCACCACCTAGGTTTAGGTTCTATCGGCTTCAGATCTTTCGGCTAAATTGCTCATCTCATTGTCGGATTCCATTCTACCCGTGTTAGCCGATAGTTCTTGATTTTGGGAGGACTCGCCTTGCTCGATGTTGACAACCTTCTATGGATCGGCCCTCGCTTCATATCTGGATGATCAGATATCGGTCTAGACAACCTATCTTTTACAGATCGGTATGGCCTATATGCAGCTGAGTGTAGAATAGGACAAGACACTACTGTTGTTAAGGTCATACCTATCTCACAGCAAAACTGCCAAAAGGGCCATTGTCGATGATTATCTTCATCAGTAGCTGGCCGATATGACATATCGGCCGCCAACGCCGTCCCTCTTTTGCCTTAGTTGATGCAAGTTCTGGTGGCGTTGAGGGTCACACCTTCGACTTACCCTTTCATACTTCCCCAGGAGTTGTGAGAAGGTCGGCTTTGGTTTGAAATCGGTTTTTCTTGGAGCCCTCTCAGCCCGATACCATTTACCGACCTCCAAGTCCCCTCTTGGTTTTACCGTTCTCGAGTTCTTTCCATTCCTATCGGCTTCTATTTGTATAGAGCCGATAGTGATCTGCACTGTCTCGTCTCGCGATACAACTCCTCTAACCGGCTTATCTTCTTCCGCAGGCCTCTCTTTTCGTGAACATTGAACCATGTTGACTTGAAAAGGGCTCATATCTATCTGCATAGCCGATTCTTCCGCAAATTTTAGCCTACCATCGGCGATGGCCGATTGAATCTGTTGTCGAAAAATATTGCAATCGTTAGTGTTATGGGAGAATGAATGATGCCATTTGCAATACCTTCGCTTTTTAATCTCCTCGGCCGATGGTATGATGTGCCCTTCTGGTAACCTTATGAGTTTTTCTTGTAGTAATAAATCAAATATCTTGTCACACTTTGACACATCATACGAGTACTTGACTTCCGCCTTATTTTTTGTCGGCTTAAGTAGAGAGCATACGAGTGGCTTCTTAGAACCTTTGGCCCACTCGGCTATGTTCACCTCTGCTTCGTCCTCAGAGGTATCGCTCGAACTGTAGTCTATCATGTTTATTTTGGCCTTTTCGTTGCTGTTTGGTTTAAATCTATCTTTAAACCCTTTGATTTCTGCATACCGGCTCTCATGTGCCGATACGCGATGGAGTAGGTGGCCTAGGTCGGGGAATTCTTGGCACGACAACTTTTCTTTAATGGAGGGATTAACCCTTGGAACGCTTAGGTCGGCCAATTGATCGTCGGGTAATGTTACATCAGAAGCACCTATTCCGCACGCCAAACCTCTTGATATAATCAGAGACCGATTCGCCGTATTTCCGGATGAACTAAGATCGTAAATCCTAAGCTCCATAGTTCCCGAAAAGAAGTACTCATGGAATCGGCTTTCTAAATCGCTCCATATATGAACTGAATTAGGTGGTAGATTTGTGAACCAAGTGAATGCGATTGCGGATAATGATAAAGGAAACAATCTAATTTTTAACCCATCGGATCAGGTGTCGCCTCCCCACATTGAGCCATGAACCGTCCGATATGCTCAATTGTGGTAATGTAATCATCACACGAGAATTTAGCAAAGTCCGTATCCTAAAGTTGTGGGGTATGGCATTCGGTCTATGTAATCGGGATACGGCTTCCTATAGCCGATTACCCTTCCTCTGGGCTGTAAGCCAAATCGTTTCTCTCAAAACATTGGCGATTTGTTCTGCCCAATTAACATTGTCGGCTTGTGGTGCAGCTGGACATTGCCAATTCTCATTCGTGCCCTGCCCCCCGAGTGCAAACTCGGGTCTTTGTCCGAATCGCACCTCAGGAGGCCTTGGCACTGTGTCATAATCACGATTAAAACCTAATGCATCGGGTATGGGTGCGTATGGCACTACTCTATATGGCGCTTGTTTCATGGTTGTGGCTCCCCGTGACAGCGGAACCTGTCCTGTTTCGATCGGCTGATAGGCCGATATCCCGATGCTATTGGAGGGTCCATCTGATTGATTTGATGCGCTTATTTTGGCCCCATCCGTGTGCCCATGGTAGTGTGTGAATCCATCTCTCTGTATGCTTGGTTTCAAAACAGTAGGTTGAGTCGGCATCATAATAGGTGCATGAGCCGACACGTTTACTGTGTTGGTGTTGGGCGTTATGGAATATACTGGGTACGTAGGGATGGTTTGTGGTGGATCTAGCAGGCTTCCAGACGCAGCTAATTCCTGGGCAATCGTCTTCACACTATTTTCTATCATCGGCTTTAATGTGGATACTAGAGCCGATGACTGGTTAATCAATGCGTGATGGACAGATTGCTCGATCATACTTGATAAATCAGCTTGAGCGGGTGCGTATCGGCTTATGATTCAGGATGTTGAATCTCCGATAGGATTGATGCTTGGGAGTGCAATCTTTTGAGTAACGCCACGGCGTGTTTTCTCGAAGCATCGTGAGCATCATTTCCTCCAGAGCTGCCTTCGATCCTCGATTTCTTTCCGTTGCTCGGGGTTAAATCGGCCATCCGAGGCGCGATTATGGCATCGGTGTTGATATCGGCAGGATCGCGGGCTTGTCGGTTGACGCCATTCTTTTGGGTCCCACCAGCGTGCCAAAATATGTTCGCGCTAAAAAGCGTGAAGGGGGTTTTAGGCCTCGAACACACAAGACAAACACCGGTTTGCAGAGCGTGCGGTCGATTTGACCTGAAATCGACAAGGTAAAATTTGTAATTCGATCAAAGCCGATAAACAAAGATCTATCGGCTTTTCGCTAGTCGGCAAAAACCGATTAGGAGATAACTAGATCAACCGCCATTCTGATTGATCCGGATATAAGGTAAAATCGGCCGGAAGGCGATGCGCAACAAAACGAAGCAAATCAAACACTGGTAAAATCGGCTAAAATCAACAATCGGCGATGCGCAGCTATGTTGATTCCGTCGACTTGCAAAGAAATCTATGAAGCTAAAGCAATGTAAAAGAGAAGGCTGTAAAAAGTAGTGTTGTTGGAATTGATTGATTCTCTTTGCTTGGCGTCCACCCCTTTTATAACACGCCTGGCCGATCCGAGTCGCATATGGATACGGTGTGTTTACCCGTATCGGCCTCTAATGTGATTTCCTTTCCTTTTTAGAAACGGATTCCTTTTCCGAGTCGTTTTACCGATTCCTTTCTGTACGAATATTTCTTCTATTTTTAGACCGATTCCAATACATGCCGAATTTTGGTGCAAACATATGCCCCCCTGTTTTTGGAAGATAATTTGTTATCTTTCAAAAAGAATATATCGGCTTCTTGTATCGGCTGCATGTAAGAATCTTTTCTCGGGAACTACCCCATTAACTGTGCCGTAAAAATCTCGGTGCGTTATAAATGCACAATTGTTCCCGCCTGTTCGCCTCCTTTTTACTATCGTATAAATAGGGGGTCCCCCCATGGTCATTTTCACGTCTTCGGGCTCTCGTATTGCAAGCAATCGGCCTTTCCCCCCTTTTCTCATCAAGTCCCTTTCATCTCCGATCGGCTATTATGGACCCACCGAGCGTGCCAAAATATGTTCGCGCGAAAAACGTGAAGGGGGTTTTAGGCCTCGAACACACAAGACAAACACCGGGTTTGCAGAGCGTGCCAGTCGATTTGACCTGAAATCGACAAGGTAAAATTTGTAATTCGATCAAAGCCGATAAACAAAGATCTATCGGCTTTTCGCTAGTCGGCAAAAACCGATTAGGAGATAACTAGATCAACCAGTTACAGTTGATCCGGATATAAGGTAAAATCGGCTTTGGGAAGGCGATGCGCAACAAAACGAAGCAAATCAAACCTGGGTAAAATCGGCTAAAATCAACAATCGGCGATGCGCAGCTATGTTGATTCCGTCGATTTGCAAAGAAATCTATGAAGCTAAAGCAATGTAAAAGAGAAGGCTGTAAAAAGTAGTGTTGTTGGAATTGATTGATTCTCTTTGCTTGGCGTCCACCCCTTTTATAACACGCCTGGCCGATCCGAGTCGCATATGGATACGGTGTGTTTACCCGTATCGGCCTCTAATGTGATTTCCTTTCCTTTTTAGAAACGGATTCCTTTTCCGAGTCGTTTTACCGATTCCTTTCTGTACGAATATTTCTTCTATTTTTAAACCGATTCCAATACATGCCGAATTTTGGTGCAAACAGGTTTGCAATTAGGATTCGAAATTTTTGGGGCATTTCATTTTCCTCGTCAATGTTTATGCATGTCAATGGCGTTTGAACTTGGATGTCGTCTTAACTCTGGGCGTAAAAATTATTCGCATTCTAGACTGGGCTTCCATCTTGTAGGCCAAGACCAGGCAATGACAGCTTTGATTTTGGTCGGTTCTAAAATACTACTACTTTAAGCCTGGGTTGGAATCCCGGTCCATCCACCTGGAATATGCGATTTAGTTCAACTTTCACGTGCATTCCGGACCATCGACCTTTGTGTAACTAAAGCCAGGCATGCATAGGCCTGGCCCGTCTATTAATTAAGGAAAAAACGAGCTAGTGTTTTCATCGGCATTTGTGTATCCTGAGTTCTGCGTAGGGCTTACAAAATCATAAATTTTCGAACGATTATGGATTTTCGATTATCGGCCAACTTGGATTAAAAATCGGTGAAAATTGAATGACTTCGAAGTTAAATTTTTAAAATTCAGCGATCAAACTTTGTCAAAAAAAATAAATAAAACAGTGACCACTTTTCGAGCAATTTTTATAAAAATTAAAAAAACAACAATTAATAAAAAAAACACTGTCAATTTTTTATAAAAATTTACAGCAATTAAAAAACATGATTAATAAAAAAAACATGATAAACAAAAAAATTAAAAAACAACAATTAATAAAAAGGAATAAAAACACTATCAAATTTTTATAAAAATTTACAAGCATGATCATGCTCTAAAATTTTAATGGAATTATAACTAGTGCCCAAGGGTCATACAATAAAATTTGAAGAAATATTAGACTTCATTTAGTACCTCTAAAAAATTAAAAACAGCAGCACTGTTAGAATTTTAAATAAATACACATATCTGATCATCTGAAAATTTTAAATAAATACACATGTCAGAATTTTAAATAACCACGATAATCTAGCGATTATCGTGATACTGTGAGCCCCGACTTCTGCATAGGTCCAGTCCAATGCTTGATTTGATTGTGTATATATTACTTTTATTTCCACCTAGCAGAGAGTATATCATGTGTAAACTTTGAAGAAATATTAGACTTCATTTAGTGGCTCTGGAAAATTAAAAACAGGAGAATATATATAGAAACAGTGGCACTGTCAGAATTTAAAAAAAAATAGACATGTCTAATCATCTAAAAATTTTAAATAAATACACATATCAGAATTTTAAATAACCACGATAATCGAGCGATTATCGTGATACTGTGAGCCCCGACTTCTGCATAGGTCCAGTCCAATGCTTGATTTGATTGTGTATATATTACTTTTATTTCCACATAGCAGAGAGTATATATATCTCTGCTTGCCTAACTCACATGCCTCGTGCAGTATACAATACAAAGACTGTTTTTAATAAATACAAGATAACAACACGGTAGTCTTTCCTGCATGCCTTACCTCAAGCTGCATGCACGTACCTCCAAACTGCTCTTCAAACCGTCCTAAAAAGCAAGTGCCGACTTGTTGCCACGTGCCCCAGAAGCTCCAAACTCAAAAGAGGTAAAGCCATGTACACGTAAATACGATCTCATCTCTCTTCATCATTCACACACACGTAACGGGACCCGATCCATGCACGGATGAATACACCAGAGACGTCCAGCGTTTACATCCAAAAACTTGTTGAAACAAGCTTGCCGGACGTGTCACTGCATGCATTCGATCACCGTCACCTTCAACACAGCGCTTTAATTGATATCGCTCCTCTTTCCAACCATGTAATGCGGCCGCCATGCGTGCATGCTTTGCAGGCCCCAACAGCAATTGTCACCGTTCAAAAAAGGCTAGCAAAAGGCAGAGTGCATGCATGTATGCTTGCGCACGTATACCCTTGCGATTAAACCCTTGACGCAAAATCTGTTTGGCCTCGAGACGAAATCTGTCCAGTTTGAATCTCAAAGCAGCTGCACGCATGTAGAACCCCATATGCATCCGCCAGGGGCGGATACAGGCCCCGGGCTGCCCGTGCTGCAGCCCGGGGCCTAGTACCGAAAGCCCATTAAATTTTTTTTTAAAATTATTAAAAAATGATTAAAAACAGAGACTTAATTTAAGATCAGTTGGTCCAGCCCGGGGCTTGGACCTGGGTTGGCTCCGCCACTGGCATCCGCCATGGATGCATGCAAGTACGTCCGAGGTGACTGACTAGGATCCCATCCCACACGTTAGACCAAGCTAACTAACTAAAACTTCACCGCACCTTCAATGGCGAAGCTACGAGCCAAAGTACGTTGTGCAGTGCTGTACGTACGTCTCCGAGCTCGATCGATCGCCACGATCGGCCATGCTCGCTCGCTCACGAAGCGCGCGCGTGCCTGGATGCTTGCATGGGTTGGTGTGTGTCTGTTTGTGACACGATTATTTTCCTAGTCCATCGAGTCAGCAATCCAATCATCGGAATTAGTATGGTTCTCTCTCGTCACATTTTCTGGTTCTGGGTGCCACCCTTTTGGCAGCTAAAGTTTGGTAAGTGCACACCGCCAGCCTACACGTAATTAAATCACACAACCCCCCCCCCACCCCAACACACGCGTGTGCGGCCACCCCACAACGCGGTGCGGTCGATGTGTGAAAATAAAAGAAATTAATAAAGCTGTACCCGGGCCGCCTATAAAACGCGAGAGTGGGTTTAGACATCCAGAATACGCATAACAATAGTAAGGTTACCATCGAAAACGTCTGTCTTTGAGAGAAGTGCCTGTGAGAGTTTGGGGTCCGAAGGAAGAACGATATACTTTTCAACCATCACTGCACAGAGCCTGCGATAGAAAGGAAGGGGTTTGAGAAGCTACATTAGTAACGAAGGGATGAATGATTTTCTTTTACATCCTACCGATGATTTCAATGGAGGAATTGAGTTGGCAAACACTCGAGTTGTTTACTTTCTTCATGAAGAGGTATATACGCTTTTTGCCATTCATTTAAGGTTAGTAGGAGAGCCCTTAAGTTCCAGTTATGTTATCATATTACCATCCATACGGTACTTCTAAAACATATTTGGGTTAAATGTTGCTATCTTATTCTAGATTGGAAATAAATACCATAATATATGCTACCGTTAAACAATTGATGTAGCAATTTATTTCTATATATCTAAGTCTAAGTCGACGTCAAGTTCACCGATTGATCTCCGGAAGTAACTCATCCCTATTCTCCAATGTAAAATTTCTTGGAAAATTAAATACAATAGACTAAGATTTTGTGTGGAACACAGGAATTCGGCAGAAATCCCACATGAAACAATTCATCTCCTACACAAATCGGGGAAAATTCCCGCGTTCCAAAAGGGGCCCAATAATCCCACACTCAGCAGCCTGTGTACCGTCTTTATGTTGCTCTAGCTATGCCAAGGTGCCAAAAGAAAGCTACAACAGAAAAGGCATATAAGCCTAGAGCAAGAAAAAGCCTTCCTACAAGCTCCTGCCCACTGTATAAACCCCCTCCCTCCCGCCCAGCTCCACACACCAGTTCACTCCCCTCTCCCCGTCGAGCACACTCTACCAGGAGCTACCACCACCGCACAGAGCTTGCAATGGCAATGATGGGAAGCAGGAAGCCGGCGCCGCGCAACATGGCGGCAAACCCGGAGCCTGGCTCGTCCTCCCGACGTGCCCCTACCCTCGGAGCCTCCGGCGTGGCCATGGCGCCGCCACTGAACCGCAGCAACGAGGCGCCATCGTCGGCCAGGTGGTTCCGCTACAACCCGGAGGCCGGCGTCGGCATCCTCGCGGCGTTCGCGGTCCCGGCCGCCGCGCAACTCCGCATCGCGGAGCCGATCCGCGCCGGCGCCCGCGGCATCCTGGAGGCGACATCCGACCTCTGCTGCGGTGGCTACCGCACCACCCCGTGCTGCGGCCGTCGGAAGCCGTTCCGCATCGCCGAGTTCATGCTCTCCTGCAACCTCTGCCGCCACCGGATCGGCGGCGGCCCCATCTACATGTACAGGTAAGCGAGCTAGCCCCTGTGTATTAATGGATTCCTGGCTTCCAGCTAGTGTCTAAGAAGTGGTAATTAAGATGCATATGCATGGCACAGAGGGGAGATGGCGTTCTGCAAGGCGGAGTGCAGGTACGACTACGCCATGCAGGAGCTGCACAAGGAGAGGCAGAGGAGGGCCGAGGCGAAGGGGAAGGCGCCGGAGGCGGACGATGACGACGGTGAGGGGCGCATGTTCTTCACCTGAGCCAAGATCCTGTCAAATGTGAAGCAGCATAGCATGCGGTAGCATTGATAGTAGCATGAAGGCTAGAAAAAAGTAAGATTGTGTGAGGGTACGAGAAGGGTGCAAGTGTCATTTAAGCTTAACTAGCTACATGCCCGTGCGTTGCTACGAAAAACAAAATTGATAACGAAAAATAAAGATTAAAAAATAAAAAAAATTATTTTACAAGATCAAACATCTATCTTTAACGCTTCGTTTCTTGTGAAAGCTGGCTAATTAAAGCAACGTTTCGTTTCTTGAGTAGGGCAATTAAGCAGGGCAATTAAGTAGAGCAATTAAACAGGGCAATTAATGACGTGTAGAATGGACCACTGCCACCAAGTGGTGCTTTAGAATAGTAGAGATTGTAAGTGGGCATCACGGGTCTTATGGTATGCTTCTTATCGGAACAGGGGAAAAAAAATTTGAGATAATTTTTTCTTTTATTATTTTTGTTTTCTTAAGAAACTGAACATGATTCAACAATCCAAATAGGAAAAGACACTTTTCTTTTATGATTCGGACTCCTCTCTTGTTATAAGATTAATTCTAACATTCATCCCTTTAATTTTGTAACTCTAATTCTCACCCCTATTCTTGACACACCTCTTCGCAAGTTGACGTCCAATCTCTCTAAAGAGTTGTCTTCTTCTAGCTAGTCATACCACCGGTGATTATGACCTTTTATCTCAGCTTTAATTGTCTTTTCACCGGTAACCCAACTTGACGGTGACATGCGGACTCGCATTAGAGTTTACCTAAAAGAGAACTTGGACGCATCTACAAGAACTCTCATGCACAGACACAGCAAGAACAACAACGATAACTCCTCAACGTCCCTCGACGAGACATGCAGATGGCCACCAATACTATCTTAATTATGACATCGATTATCGACAATACTCGCTAATCGTAGGTATCAAAATGGTAGACCTTCGTCGCTCTTTCTTTTGTGCTTGCGCCGTGCACTACCTTCACAGGACGTCTTATGCGGCCCACATCAACTAGCAATATATACTTGCACAGCTGCTGCATGCACATCTTGTCACCAGCCTCACGATGACCTTTTGTTTTATCTCGCGAGATGTAGTCTATGATCACATCGGAATTGCCTCGATACGAATATGGCTTCGTCTCAAACTTGATGATGCAGCTCCGCTTTGAAATACGTTGCATGTCCACGTAGCTCCTGATCTCATGCCGCGCAGATTGAAGCTTCTTGCAGACTTGAGTGCCGATCCGCACGTCCTTTTCTAATATTATAAAAGTATTTTTTTGATACAAATCTACGCACGAGATTTTCATATATCTAATTTATATATTTTAAAAAGATATTAACAATCAAAGTTTCGAAAGTTCGACGGAACGACGCCTCAAAATCAAGCAGTGCAACAACTTGCTGGACATTTACACCATGGCTTTCCCTTTTTTTCAACCGTGGAATGCGTGCGTGCGTGCATGCATGCATGCCCAACAATTTTCACCGCTCAAAATTAAGATATATAGCTAGTAAAAGGCAGAGCCGCAGAGTGCGTGCATGCTTTGTATACCCTTGCGGTTAAACCTCGAAACAAAATCTGTTTGTCCTAAAATCCAAAGTTTACAACGTTACCGTACTCGCGCGCGCACTCGAAGATCGATCAATGCATGCATGCACACGTCCAAATTAAGTGACTCGAGGACACGTATAGCATATCGACCATATCCCACACGTACCTCTCCTTCAAGCCTAAGAGCATCTCCAGCAACCTCTAAAATAGGGTCCCTATTTTGGATTTAGGGACTCCTCCTATTTTTTGGGGTCCTATTTTCAGAGCATAAAGTCCAGCAACAACCCCTAAATCTCAGCCTCTATTTTACTTTTTCTCCTATTTTGATATATCCGCTATGTATAATCTTCATTTGACACCACTAAAATTCAATCAAAAATATTTGTAATACATAAAACATAAGCATATTAACATTTACAATTTAAAAACATGATATTTCAAATTTAAAACTAAAATTTTCAAAATATGATAAAATTTTCGAAGCCTCTCATGTATTTCCCCATCTTCAATAATAGGGGTTGTACTCGTGTCCCTGGGAATTGGGGCTGAGAAGGCAAATTTAGGGACCTCCTAATTTTAGGGGCTTGAGTTGGGGCCCCCTGGGAATTGAGGCTGAGGAGGCAAATTTAGGGACCTCCTAATTTTAGGGGCTTGAGTTGGGGCCCTGCTGGATCTGATTTTTTTTTTACCACACTCCCTATTTTAAGGTTTAGGGGCTGGTTTAGGGGCTCTGCTGGAGATGCTCTAAGGCACCGTAGGTATATCAACCCACTATATGAGCCCTAGGAACGCCGCTCGGCCGGCTGCCCCACGTGTCGCCGGCTGTTTTGCGAGAAGGTCCCCCGGTTTTGCGAAATTACGTTCGTGTCCCTGTGGCGATTTTATGTGAGAGAAAGATATTTTTACCGGTTCGCGTTTAGGTCCCTGGTTTTGCATTTTACATAGAGGCCCTCCCGTTAGTCCGAATCACGAGCGAGCCCTTTTCTAATTATTCGAAATAGCGAACAGGTCCAAAATTATAACAAATAGGTCCCCGCGGTTTACATTCGTGTCCTTTCTCCGTTTTACCCAAAAAAAATGTTTTTGTGGTCCGTTTTTCCTCCAGAGCATGCGAAAAATATTTTCGTTGGTCGTTTTCCAAAAAAAAAAGCTTTGTTTCTTCGTTTTGCCCGAAAAAAATGTTTTCGTGATCCGTTTTCTTCCGGAGCATGGGAAAAATGTTTTTGTTGACCGTTTTTCCCCCCAAAAAAATTATTTGGACGTTTCCTTTCTCCGTTTTACCCGGTAAAAATGTTTTCGGGGTCCGTTTTTCCTCCAGAGCATGCGAAAAATATTTTCGTCGGTCGTTTTCCAAAAAAAAAAGGTTTCTTTCTCCGTTTTGCCCGGAAAAAATATTTTCGTGATCCGTTTTCTTCCGGTGCATGGGAAAAATGTTTTCGTAGACCGTTTTTTCCCAAAAAAGAGAAAAAATAGATGTTTCCTTTCTCCGTTTTACCCGGGAAAAATGTTTTCGTCATCCGTTTTTTCTCCAAAGCACGGAAAAAATTATTCCCGTTGGCCGTTTTCACGAAAAAAAAGGAAATTCGATTTTCGTCCATCGTTTCTACGTTTTTTTTCCCGCTTTTCGTCGTTTTTCTCGGGAATTTTTTTTTCATGTCACGTTTTTCCTCGTTTTACCGAAATTTTTTTCTCCCCGTTTGCGATGTTAAGTACGGCATCGAAAAATTCTTTTGCGACTCGCTCTCTAATAAGTTTCGAAATGTGTGTTATTACCCGTTGAACAGGTGGGTTGTTAAACTCAGCGTCTATATTTCCCCCCCAACTCGGAATCTAATATTTCCCGTAGCAAGTATTATTCTTTTTTCCCCCAAAAAGGCCCGTTGTTTCTCTGATCCTTCGACGGTTCTTGCCTAGCGTATTTTCCCTCAAAATAAAAAGCGAACAAAAAAAGCCTTTGATATTCCTGCCTTTTTCGGAGATAAAAACTTAGATCAAATTTCTTGCGGCGCGGTGAAACGCGCAAATCTACCTAGTATATTCAGAAGCTACGAGCCAACGTACGTTGTGCTTTTGCATCTGTGAGGCTGTGAGCCCGGCATGATCATCCATGCAGGCTAACATGTGCAGAGCCACACGCACGTACGTAGAGCGGAGAGGCAGCCGCTACGGTAAATGGCCAAGACGAGCTGAAGCTGAAAGATGCGCTCGCATGCATGCAGCTTTGTATGCGTACGTACGTCCAAGCGTGTGCACATACGGCTAGATGACTACCGTGTGTATATCCTATCCTATTCTATCATATCCTAGCTAGCAGCACTGACAAGTGTAAATCTTTGTAAAGATAGGTCGGCCGAGGGGCCAGGTTTGGATATATATCGGGAATGAAGCATAAAATAACGAGTAGAACTGTACCTCGTGTCGTCTACGTACAAAAGGAGAGGGTCTCTGGCTGGCTCATTGGACCTCCAGGAAGGTGTCTACATATCTTTAGAACGAGCGCCTGTGAAAGTTTGCGTCAAGACGGGAAGAAGTGAGAGGAGGAGTTAGCTAGCTCAATGCATGTGTGTTGATCGTGCCGCCGTAATAAATTTTCCACTAGAAAGTTTAGATGTCAATTAAGTTCAAGGAAAGAATTAACTCTGCATTACGAATAAATTCGACGTACGGCTCCTAGCTAGCTAGCTAATCGCCGTTCCATCCCTTACTGAGTTGCCAGCTTTAGCCGAGCCAAATTGCACAATTAATGTTGGAATGACGACGCACGAAGGTGTCAACAGCATGGTCGACAAAAAGGAAGGAGTTGATCGATCAGGAAGCTATTCTGGTAATGAAGGGGTGATTTGTTTCTTTTGCATTCGACCGATGACGTTATATATGGAGGAACAGAGTTGGCAAGCACAAAAAAAATTTCTCCCTTTCTTCGTAATATGAAAGAGGTATATATATATATATATGAATTCTACTCTTTTGGCTATTTATTTAAGGTTAGTGTAAGAACTGTTGAATTCCAATTATTTTAAAATATTATTCCGAATTGCTCATGTATATGACTAGCTTCTAAGGAAAAAGATAGAAGGGTGTGAACCACAGGTCGATGCTGATATATTGATAGCTTTGGATAACGGGATATAGCTAGTAGGGGACGATCGAAGGATATTGAAAATGGTTCGATGTTGATGTTGGTACGTTGGATATGGTGATACTGAGAAAGGGTTAATTGCCTAGACTCCTGATAATCCTGCAAGCTATCGTGTACAGCGACGTTAGAAATCGGCGCCAATGCTAGCGTCATTGGTACTAGCTAGACAGCGCTAGCTGGGAATTACTAGTAGTGTATAAGCATCATCCGGATATTTTTGTCCCAAAAACATTCAAATTTTTTACCGTACGATCAAAACGCACATCCGTCCGATCAAATCATAGCAACCCACCTCGAATTCAGGGGGGTGTGCATCGATCTCAAAGCAAATCTAATGGCCAGGAATTTGAATAATGTTTGCTAGAGAAAACATCTAGGTGAAAGTTATCAAAACCCTTACTAGTAAGGCAACAGATAATAAGCTTGAACAAAATGGGGGTGTACGGGTCATATGTTAATTAGTTGTTAAGACAAAGTGTGGCCGTGGCCACCCAAAATTAGGATACTAGATATTTGCAAAAGATTGAATGATCATAAATTGATTCTAGATAGATACATAATTAACTTGCCATTACCGCACCACACTGCCTTTTGGTGCAGAAGCTTTAATAGAAAATATTTTTAATAGAACACCACAGATGAAACGAACACTGCATGCATCCATATGGAGCTTCTGAAACAGGGTTGGGTTAAATATCGTGATCTTATTCTATATTGGAATTAAGACCGAAAGATTCACTACCACTCCACATTTAAGGCCGTAAATTATTTATATGTGAAAGGCGATATATTTTGAAGCCCACACCACGGTACATCCCATACCATCCTCTAGTGTAATTATTACGGTACATTTAAGGCGTAAATTATTTATTACGGTATATTGGAATTCACGGATGTGTGTTTGGTTAGTGGGATGGAGTGGAATGGAACCATCCCATCCCACCAAGTCTAGTGTTTGGTTGGAGAGCTGAGGATGACTTGGTTCCAGAAAAGAGAATATTCTCTTTAGATTCAGGACGGCCAGGTTCTACAAATTTTCTGGAACGCACCCATCCCACTTTTAATGTGAGAGTGACAGTGGGCCCTGTCTGAGAATTTAGGATGGAGCCATTCCATCCCTAAAATCTGGGATGGAGCCATTCCATCCTGAAATCTGGGATGGAACCATTCCATTCAACCTCACTCTCCAACCAAACACAATAGGTTTGCCGGTTCTTCTTCAGCAAAAAAATTCTTGGAAAATTAAGTGCAGTAATAAGACCGTATATGGAATGCAGGAAGTTCACAAGAATTTCGCAGGGATCTCACAATAAGCAGCTCATTTCCTATATAAATCGGGAAAATTCCCGCGTTACAAATAGGGTCTAAGAATCCCATACGTAGCAATCTGTGTACCCTTTTGGTGTTGCTCTAGCCACGCAATGTGCCAACAAAACATAAAGCAAATACAACAAAAAAAAAAAGGTAAGAGATGTTTCTATGCTTTTATTTCTAACAGTTGCACAGTAAAGATGATTACTTTAAGATTTATGCAACTTGTATCAAGAGGAAAAGCATAAAAATATTGCTAAAAAAGGCAAGACATCGGGACAAAGTAACGTACATGCTCCCCAAACTACTATATATAAATCCCCTCCCCCACACACATCTCCACACACCAATTCACTCCTCTCTCTCTCCCTCTTAATCACACTCGAGCAAGAACATCACCGCATCCAGCGAGCAATGGCCGCAGTACTGGGGAGTAGGAAGCCAGCGGTGCGCAACCCGGAGGCTGCCACCCCGGAGGTTGGCTCGTCCTCCCGGCGTGCGCCTGCCCTCGGAGACGCCTCAGGCATGGCCATGGCGGCGGCGGCGGCGCCACCGCTCGCTCCCCTGAACCGCGCCCACAAGGCGCCATCGCCGGCGAGCGGGTGCCGCTGCAACCCGGAGGCCGGCGTCGGCGTCCTCGCGGCGTTCATGGACCCAGCCGCCGCGCACCTACGCGTCGTCGAGCCGATCCGCGCCGGTGCTCGCGGCATCCTGGAGGTGACATTTGACCCCTGCGGCCGTCGGAAGCCGTTCCGCATCGCCGAGTCCATGCTCGCATGCAACCTCTGCTACCACCGGATCGGCAGCGGCCCACTCTACATGTACAAGT
Organism: Rhipidocladum racemiflorum; assembly: GCA_036346355.1. Taxonomy (NCBI): domain Eukaryota; kingdom Viridiplantae; phylum Streptophyta; class Magnoliopsida; order Poales; family Poaceae; genus Rhipidocladum; species Rhipidocladum racemiflorum. Next base: position 5,356,625 of record CM070581.1, read on the forward strand.
AAGCGAGCATGCATTAACTCAGCTCCTGCGTATTACTGCACACCCCCTTGCTTGTAGCTAGCGTCCAATACATGGTAATTAATTAAGCTCCATGCATGCACGGCTTGTTTCCTTTTCTCGACAAGAGGGGCGACGGCGTTCTGCAAGCCGGAGTGCAGGTACGACTACGCCATGCAGGAGCTCTACGAAGAGAGGCAGAGGCAGAGGCAGAGGCAGACCATCACGCCGGCGTGGAAGAGGGTGAGGAGACGAGAGGCGAAGGGGAAGGCCCCGGAGGCGGACGGCGCCGGCGACGGCCAGGGGCGCATGTTCTTCACCTGCGCCGAGATACCGTGATGCAGCTAGCTAGCTCTTGGCGCAAAGCATGCAGCAACTGCGTGCATAGTAAAGGATCGAGGTGTAAGGGTTGAGAAGGCTGCATGGAGTGTGCATGCATGTATGTATGTATACAAGGGGATCTTTCCGGCAAATTAATCACACGCTTTTGAGCGTGTGTTTTTAAGCTCGAGCGGTGCTTTTATGCTTTTTCCTTTTAATACAAGTCTTGTATAAATTTTGAAGCAGGTGAAGAGATAAGTAATCATCATCTATCATTCATTCATGCTTTAATATTTGTACAACTTAAAAAAAAATATAGAAGCACCACTCTTTTCATATATTTTTTTCTATGTTGATATGTGTGTGAGCTCTAGCTATGGAGATTGTTGAGGGAGGAGTGTCAGGTCCTCGACTCAAGATGATGTAGCTTCCTCCCAGCCTTATCAATTGGAGTCCTATATGTTTGCCTGCTTTAATTTAATGGAGCATTGTCTTTGATAAATTGATACTTCTAGTTTTGTGCTTGTTCCAATTTCTGTCATCGAGTAATTAACTGCAATAATCGGAAGAATGTGATGTTCAAGGGTAACTACTGCATTGTCAGCCACGACTTGTTGACAGAGACTAAATGCTGGATTCTCAGAAATGATGGTTCTATATCCCCTTTGTTTCTAAAGGAGCGCTTGTTTCCTTTTTTTTACCAAGGATTTTCTTTTTGTGCTTCGTTTGGTCATTCATCGGTATTAATTGTAGACAATTAGATGAACTGATTCCCTTCCTCGCCTACTATAGATAGCGAGTCTCTTGCAAGCTTCCTTCCGTTGAATTATAAGTGAATTACTTGTATTTCCTTATCAGTTTAAGTTTTTTTGATAAACTCGTTTGTTTATCAGAGTCAAGTAATCTTAAGTTTAAAGCTTGATCGGTGCAATTAAAAAAACAATTACGACTTACTTTTATTCTACATTTTAAGTGGATCGCTCGTCTTTCTTCGTAGCTTAATATTTTAAATTTTGTTGTAACAGCACCTTCGATCCGTTAGCAAAAGGGAGCTGTAACCAGAGAGAGAGAGAGAGAGAGAGAGAGAGAGAGAGAGAGAGAGCCTTTCTGTCGAGCGAAGTAATCGCTACAACCAACAGATCGGGAAGACCGCTTATGTACGTCAACAAAGGTGCACAGTTGCACACCGTGTGATAACTCTAGACGCACCGTCTAAAAATAAGTTTGACAAAACTAGACCCGGTACCAAGCCTGCACAGCCCAAGTTACAAATTTCGTCTTGGGATCATATATTAGGGGCGGTCGAAATTTAAAATTTCAACCAAAATCCAGCCGAAATGAAAAAAAGCAAATCTCAAATCCAGTATTTTGGCTGCCGGCAAAACCAAAATTTAGGCCCTATTCAACTCCCTGTTAAAATTTCAGCCAATATAATCATAATTTGTATATGTATTTTTTACAAAATTTTCACATGTATTCCTCAGAAAAGGCATTATAATTTGACACAAAAAATTTAGTGCTAAATCCCGTCCTACAAACACAAAAATTGGTTGAATTTGTGATCATCTCGTTTAAAAAAAACCCGAAAACTTGCCAAGAAATCCCAGTAATTTCAAAAAAAAAAAAATATTTATCTCGCTGAGATTTGGAATCTCAGCCCCGGCCGAAAGCCAAGATTTTCAAAATCTCGTTTCGATTTTGAAAACCCTGGCCCAGCCCAGCTTGACCCACAAATCAACATATACTCTCAAACTGATTAAGGCCATGTAATTTAGCGCAAGGAAATCCAGTAGGGATTTTGAAAACGTTGTGTTGTCTGCTTAAAAATTCCCGTAGATCGAATCCCTGTGTTCCAAACAGGCAAGAGACTAACCTTGAAACCTACCCCTCGAAACGGGCCCAAAAGACCACACTCGTGTCCTTCACCTGGTCTTCCGTTGATGACGTTCTCCATCGGGTCCTTCCATCGGAGAGTCGACATGAACAGAAGGAGAGAAATGGCGTGTCATCTTCAAGTAGTTTTTTTTCCCCCTTGCTGTTGTTGTTGTTGCAACTTTCAGTACGGGGAAGAGCCAAATCGATACGACGGAGTGACGTTGGAGATGATCGTCCTACCTGATAACTCATCCGACCTCCGTCGTCATCAACGTTTACGGTCAATCGGTATGACATTCTTTGCCCGTGATTCGTCCGTCTTCGTCGTCATCTGACACAACACAGACATGCGGCAGCAGTTTGGTGCCATGACAACATACGCCCCATCGCCGTGTTCGTCGTCTATCTATTATAATATTATATAATATAAAAGTAGAATTATAATATTATATAATATAAAAGTAGAGGCAAAAGAAACCATCACGTTCGCTCTCAAGGCTAGAAATTCCCACATTAATCGGAGGAAAAAAGAAAGATCTACACCGTTGATCGTGGTGGATTCAGATTATAACGGTCTAGATTAATAGAAAGAGTTTTTGTATTGCATAATACAGGATCTAGATTATAACGGTCTAGATTAAAAGAAATAGTTTGTATCATTTACATTACACAAATAGCTAAAAAAATTAGAAATTGGATTCCATACGATAACGGTTTAGTTTAAAAGAAAGAGTCCAAAGATCTCCACTTATTTTGGTGGGACCAGATTATAACGGTGCATATTAATCTATATAGATATTAAAGATAATTGTATCATAATATCTAGCCGCGCAATTGCGCGGGTAAATTTACTAATTAGGGGGGGGGGGGGACAGTTCTTTTTGTAATGTGCTATACCCCAAGATTTTGTCTATGAAATTGTTGAATCCTTCCTCCTTTTTTGTAGAACAGGAAAGATGCGCACAATCCTGTCGCATGCGTTTCGCTTCCTGTAAACAAGAAGATTATCGTAGTAGTTTGGTAAGTACTCGTTACAATTCTGCCTTGCTGTATACAACCACACACACTGATGGATTCATGAATTTTCTAGAGTCCAGTCACGCTTAAAGAAAGACAACAAGTTCACAAGCTATTTACTGAGCTAATAACTAAGGACCAGATCATTGAAGAAACGTTTCTATCAAGTAGTAATTAGGCTTTTGTTAAAACCAGATGTTATTAGCTCTGTCCGTTGTTAAAACGTTCCTTCACCGAAGGACAATGTATTTTTCGTGATCTGGACTTTTGTTACATGGGTCTGAACACGGGCACGGGCCAGGCTGACCGGGCCTTATAGGCGGACCACACAGGTAATTGAGGAGGAATCAGAGGGAATTGGATAGATTTTAGACTGGAGTTGAAGGGAATTAGGGATAGGCAGCGAGAAAGAAGTGGGTACAGAGGAGTTGAGGGAGTAGGGAGGAGGAAATGCTATGCCTCAGCCTTGCGCTGGTCGGTTCGCCACTTGCCCAGATGCTTGACTGGCTTTTAACGTGACATGCCCTGGATCAACATGGGCCTTGACCAGCCCTAAGAGCCTGCTGCCCTTGCCAAAGCCCAGCCCAAAGCCCTTGCACTAAAACCAATTTTTTACGGTCCTGAATTCCTGATCACTGGATACAAATCACACAAGCAATTAGGAAGATCTGGGAAGAACCATTGGATAGTAGAGGGGATTTTGGGGAAGAACAGAAGGGGATTGGGGGCAGATAGAGGAAGAAAGCTGAAGCCGAAGTCTACTCAGGTCTTGTCTGGCTGTAACTTTTTTGAGAAGTAGTTTTTGGCTGAGTTACATGGTTGAATGGTTGGTGTCGGCGTATTCTACACCAAGGTACCCGCTCCCCCGCACTAAAAAGCGGTCAAGTGGCGGCCAGGGCATGCTTGGGCCCACCGCCACGGCAAGAGAAAGAGCCCCACGGTGGTCGCCCAATGACACGTGGCGTCTGACAGGCAGCTGGCGCCCAGCAAGGTGGTCGCCCAGCGGACACATGGCGTACAGGCCAGGCTGCTGGGCGCCCAGCAATGTGGTCGCCCCAGCGGACACGTGGCGTCTGAGCCAGGCAGCGGCGCCAACAAAGGTGGTCGCCAATGGACACGTGGCGTCTGAGCGCCGCCGGGCGCCCAACAATGTGGTCGCCAGCCGAACACGTGGCGTCTGAGCGAGCCGTTAGGCGTCTAGTAAGGTGGTCCCGATGCACCACGTAGCGTCTGATCCTAGCCACTGGCGCACCATCCCCGGGATAGTCCTGCCGAGATCAAGGACATTTAATGCGAATTGTGCGCATTAAATGCGGAAGCATAGAGGCTGCAGCATGGCGGCGCACCTTCCCCAGGCACATCATAATTGCGAGAGTAAATCAGCGGCACCTCATCCCCCAGCGAGCAGCGTCGTTGGTAAGCGCGGGGCCCAAGGCAGAAGCGCGGCAATTTGAGACCGGCCTTAAATGTTGCGTAAGGCGAGGCATGTGCATTAAATACGCCGGTGGCAGTGTAATGAGGGGGGCTTGCAGTGTAAGCCTCCCATGCGCCCCCAGCAGCCCAAGTATAAAAGGAAGCCGGGGTGCATGGGAGAAGAGGTTCGAAAGGCTGTAAGGTTTTCATCCTCTCCAGCAAGAACACAAGCAATACCAAGAAATGCAGGACTAGGGCTATTACTCTCAGGAGGGCCTGAACCTGGGTAAAAACTCTTTGCGTCCCAGATTAGCCTGGGCCTCCGGTACTCGGTCGTCTCCGTCTTCCATTCCGAGGCGATTGCCCGAAAGCCCCGTCGAATCTCATAAGCACCCATCTCGAGAGGTGCTGTTGGCTAATCTGTTGTGATGGCGCGCCCAGTAGGGGCTATTGGTGGTTAGATCGCCCCCTTTCTTCCGTTTCAGCGGGAGGCTCAGTAGGTAAGGCGCTTGTCTTCATGGCGGATTCGCACTCCAAGCGTGGCAATCTGCCCGAAGAAAGTGGCGCTCGTAGCCGCTCCAGGCATTCGGGGAGGGAACCGGCTATCCCGGGTCCCTCCACCGCAGGAGAAGCGCGCGTGACTCCCATGCCTTGGGGTCACCCTGTCCAGCGGCGCTTGGCGCTGGGGGATGACACTCCCGCGCGAAGCCTTCATGCGGCCCGGCTTCTTCTCGATCATCCCCGATGGCGGCGAGAAACACCCCAGCCACTCCATGGCTGCGGGATATCGTCCACCTGGTGGACGTCGCACAACAGCAAGTTGAAGCGTCGACCCAGCCGGGGGCTTCCGATGCATGGCGGCAGGGAACGCGCGCGCCTGACGTGCCAGGTTCCAGCCGCCACGCGACGACACGCGACGACCCCTCCCGGCACCAAGGGTCGGGACAAGGGGAAGGGAGTCCTGGTTGCAACCCCCTCTGTAACGGGGGGACGGGCACGTGACTCCGCTTCTTCCCGCGGTCCCCCCGAGTCAAGGGGGAACCGCGAAGACCTTCGATCGCGCCTTGATGAGAGGCGGCGTCAGCGCGACGGTGACCTGCGTCGTGTCCTCCGCGAACGTCGCGAGGGCGCAAGCGAGGCTCCTCCCTCGGACTCTTGCGAAGCTGCCAGGTCGCACTCCTCATCCTCTCCTCAGGATCGAGGGGTGGCGAGCACGCTGCTCCCCCTACAACGTTGGATGCCAGGCGTTCTCTCTCCGCCTTCGGCAAGCTACATGGCCGGAGAGATTCCGCCCCGCCTCCATCGAGAAGTATGACGGTACCACCAACCCGGAGGAGTTCCTGCAAATCTACACCACGGTGGTGCGTGCGACGGGAGGGTCCAAGAAGGTCATGGCCAACTACCTCCCGACGTCGCTGACGGGCTCTGCCCGGTCTTGGCTACTTAACCTCCCGCGAGGCTCTGTGCACTCGTGGGAGGAGCTATGCGACATTTTTGTCGCCAACTTTCAGGGCTCCTACGCTCAACCAGGCGTGGAGGTCGTCCTCCACGCTCTGGAGCAGGCAGAGGGGGAGTCCCTGAGAGAGTTCATCCGGCAGTTCAGCCACTGCCGCAACACGATCCCCCGGATCTCTGAGCAGTCGGTGATTATTGCTTTCCGGAGGGGGGTTCGAGACCAGAAGATGCGGGAAAAGATGGCCACGCGCGTCATCTCAACCACGTCTGAGTTGTTCTCCCTGGCGCACAAGTGCGCCAGGGCGGCCGAAGCTCGGAAGTGCGCGACGAGACCTTCTGACTCCGGCGACGCCGGAAACTCGAAGTCCTCCGACCGCAAGAAGAAAAAGAAAAAGCGGAGGGAGGCAACCGCTAGGGAGGTCTTGGTCGCTGAGCCGGAGCCCAAATCCCGGCGTCATGATGATCAGGACCGACGGACGAAGGCCGGCAGCGCGGCGACGCAGGGACCGTCGCCGCCGCTCGCCGCAACGATGGCGGCAAGCCCTATTGCCCCATCCATCGAACAAGCGGACCACGACTTGGAGGACTGCCAAGTTGTGTCCAAAGCGGTCGACAGCGGCTCAAGAAACGCCGTGAGAAAGATCGCGAAGACGAAGGCAGCGAAGATGTGGCTCCGCTAGCCTTCCAAAGAAAGTGAGCGCCGCGGTGGCGTTCATACACGGTGGCTCCGCCACCTACTCATCGAACTCGCAGCATACAAGCGGGATCTCGAGGCGGTGTGTGTGCCACAACGTCATCCTCCGGCGGGCCGGCCATTGAAGTGGTCGGGCGGCCGATCACTTTCGGGCCGGCCGACCACCGGAGAACACCTCTGTCCTGGCCATCTCCCGATCGTGGTGTCTCCCACGGTCCGCAATCTGGTGGGGCGGGTCCTGGTTGATGGAGGCGATGCCATCAACTCGCTATCCGTTGGAGCGTACAGGCGCTCCAAATCGATCTGAGAACTGCGTCCGGCCCGCCATTGTTCTGAGTTGCCCCCGGTGGGCCTCTTACCTGGGACAAGTCCGGTTGCGGTTACGCGTTCGGAAGTTCGGAGAACTTCCGGATGGAGCTAGTGGATTTCGAGGTCGCTGATTTCGACCTCCCCTACAATGCCTTGCTCGGCCGCCCCGGCCTGGTCAAGTTCATGGCGGTGGCCCATTACGCCTACATCTTTGGTGAAAATCTCGGGGCACTGGGGTCCAGTACGATGAAGGTGGATAGGCCCGGAAGCCTGCGCCTCGACAGCGGTGCGAGGATCGGCCGGCACCACTGCCGCAAGACGCGACAAGGGCGACAACCCGGTCTCCCCCTCGGCCAAGACCCGCGCTCCGCCCAAGCCTTCTCGGCGAGGCAAAGCGGTCCCGTGGGGCGAGGATGGCTCGGGCAAGGTTGTCAAGATCGGCACCGACCTCAGCGCCAAATAGGAAGATGCGCTCGTCACCTTCCTCCGGTCTAACCTGGATGTGTTCGCCTGGGAACCATCAGAAATGACCGGGGTCCCCAGGGAGGTGATCGAGCACCGACTGGCAACGCTCCCTGGAGCGCACCCGGTTCGGCAAAAGATCCGACGGCAGGCGCCAGAGCGACAGGATGCCATTCGGGATGAGGTGGAAAAGCTTTTGTCTGCCAAGATTGTGCGGGAGGCCACCTATCCGGAGTGGCTGGCCAACCCCGTGCTCGTGAGGAAGTCCAACGGGAAGTGGCGAATGTGCATCGACTTCACCGACCTCAACAAAGCCTGCCCCAAGGACCCATACCCCCTTCCGCGGATAGACATCGTCGTCGACTCTACGGCAGGGTGCGAAGCTTTGTGCTTCCTCGATGCCTACTCCGGCTACCACCAGATCAGCATGGCGCAAGAAGATGAAGAGAAAGCGCTTTGTGACTCCTCTCGGTGTATCTTTGCTATGTCAAGATGCCTTTCGGCTGAAGAACGCCGGGCGCCACCTATCGATGGGCCATGCACATAGTGTTCGGCCCCAAATAGGGAAGAACACGGAAGTATATGTCAATGATTTGATGGTAAAAACAAAAGGCCGATGAGCTCGTTCGGGACCTAGAAGAAACCTTCTCCCGCCTCGAGAGAATATTGTATAAAGTGAATCCCGAAAGTGTATGTTTGGTGTCTCGGCCAGGGAAGCTACTCGGGTTCCTGGTCTCCAGTCGTGGAATCGAGGTCAATCCGGAAAAGATAGAAGCGATCGAGCGAATGCGACCGCCTACCCGGCTCAAGCAACTGCAATGCTTGACTGGCCGGCTAGCCTCCCTGGGCAGTTCATATCCCGACTCGGGAAAAAGTCTGCCACTGCTCAAGCTGTTGAAGAAGACCAACTCATTTGAATGGACCCCGAGCGCGGCGGGCATTCGAAGATCTGAAGAAGTACCTCTCTTCCCCAGTCTTTGGTCGCCCCGAGCCAGGCGAGCCGTTACTCTTGTATGTGGCTGCTAGCCCTCTCAGTAGTGGCGCGCCAGTAGCGGAGCAGGAAGGTGTCCAACGGCCGGTCTACTACATCAGCAAAATGCTCCACGACGCAGAAACAAGGTACCCTCAGGCTCAGAAGATGGTGTATGCCGTGCTGATAGCGTCGAGGAAGCTACGCCACTACTTTCAGGGAGAGATCACGGTGGTCTCCTCCTACCCCCTGCGAGATCCTCCACAACCGGAAGCGGAGGGCCGTCGCAAAGTGGTGCTGTCGAGCCGGGAGTTCGGCATCAAGTTCGCCCCTCGCCTTTGCTATAAAAAGTCAAAGGCGGTGGACTTTGTCGTCGAGTGGACTCCACCGAGTCCGGTTGAAGAGGACCCAGCGCCTCCCTTGGACACTCTTCTTCGACGGGTCCTTCAGCCGAAGGCGCGGGGCCGGGTCCTCCTGGTTTCTCCGACCGGGACCCTCAAATCGTGGTCATCCTCGACTTTAAGGCCACTAACAACGTCGCCGAGTACGAGGCTTCTTGGCCGGGCCGGCTGCCGCCGCAGCCATCGGTGTCCGACGCCTGCGAGGTTAAGCGACTCCTGTTGGTCATCAATCAAGCAAGGAAGGATTTCTCCGCCTTACGACCCGTCATGGCGGCGTACTGGCGGAGGTCGAGGAAATGGGAGCGGCACTTGAAGGGTTGGGATATACCCACATCCCACGACGCGACAACCATCTGGCGACGAGCTCGCCCGGCTCGCCTCAACGAGATCTCTGTACGGTCGGGGTCTTTGAAGAAAGGCTTCGCGACCATCCATCGCAGCCCCGTTCCGGTGGGGGCGATGGTGATGCCGCTCAGCCCTCGCCTCTGGAGGTAAAGTGGATCCGTGAACGCCGCCAGCGGAGTACCAGACGACCACTTCGTGGTCATTTGTATGGCAGGAAGGCACATGGATGGATCCGATCCTGGCCTACCTGCGGGATCAAGTGTGCCAGATGATGATCGTCGGCGAAGAAGGTAGCACGAAAGGCCAAGTGCTATACCCTGGTGGGCGGGGACTGTCTGCGGGGTAAGAACGGAATTCTTGAAGTGCATCACTCGGGAAGAGGGGAGCGATCGCTACGATATCCATGGAGGCGTGTCACGGGAGCCATGTGTCCGGCGAGCGATGGCGGGAAAAGCTTTCCGTCAAGGGTTCTATTGGCCGACCGCCCTCCAGGATGCTTGCGGTAGTGAGGAGATGCGGCGTGCGATTCCACGCAAGCAGATCCACCAACCGCCCCAAGCTCGCAAACTATCCGCTCTCTTGGCCCTTCGCGCCTGGGTGGATATCTGAGCCCGTTCACGCGGGCCACGAGGCTACACCCACCTGTTCGCCGCCATCGACAAATTCACTAAATGGGTGGAAGCGAGGCGGTGAGATCCATCACCGCCGCGTGCGATCAAGTTCATGCAAGGGATATTCGCCGCCGGTCGCCAACCGCATTATCACCGACAACGGCGCACAGTTCACCAGCGGCCTTCTTAGATTTCTGTGAAGAGATGGGCACCAAGGTCTGCTTTGCCTCGGTCGCCCACCCCAAGAGCAACGGCCAGGTCGAGCGGGCCAACGCTGGCCGCGTCTTTGAAGGGCCTCAAGACCGGGCGTTCGGCCAGACTCCACAAGCGTGGCGCCGATGGATCAAGAGCTCCGGCGTGTTGTGGTCGCCGGACCACTCCTAGCCGAGCTACGGGAAACTCCTTTCTTCCTGGTCTCACTGGCGCGGCTGTTCTCCCTTGAATTGGGCCAGGATCACCCGGCGTTGCGGCATTCACGGAAGAGGAGCGGGAGGGTCTGCGCCGAGGCAGCGTCAACCTCTGGAAGAGGCGCGGGATCGGCGGCTTTGCGGCGCCGCAAGGTACCGGCAAAGTCTCGGCGGTACCACGCCTCCCGGTCAATGAGAGAACAACGGCGGTGGGCGACCTGGTCTTCGCGAAGAATCGATCGCATGCCGGGTCGCATAAATCGTCTCCACAGTGGGAGGGACCCTTCAAGGTGGTCTCGATCTCTCGTCCCGGCGGTCGGTGGCCACGAGGAGGGCGGAGGAGGCGAACTCCTGAATATAGAAAACTGCGCAAGTTCTACCCTTGACCGGTTGTAAGTCCACAGCTCCGTCCCAGGCCGTGGAGGTGTCTTCCTCTCCACTTCTTTGGTTGGGGAGGCCTTCATTTGAAATTAATATTCTCCTTATGATTGTCCGAAGTTGTTGTTATTGTTGCCCCTTTTCCTTTTCGATCTCTTTCTTCTTTGTGGAAGCGGCGCCAGGCGCTGCTCGTGGAACCTCTTGCCTTGCAAAAACCGGTGGCAAAGGTGGAGCCACTAAGTGAGCGTCGTGCAGGAATGGGCGGTTGAATGGCTAGCTCGGCCACGACCCGATCACGGTCATGACACTCGGGTGTCCCGTGGGGTCGGCGACTCGAGCACCATCATCAAAAACCAGGTCTTGCCCACGACTCCTTTGGCGCCCTCCTAGGGGCCGTCTGGGAGGAAAATTTTGCTAAGGCAAGGGATCCAAGGAAAAAGATCCCCTGGTGCAAAACCCTGAGTTTCTAAGTGGTCACGTGCTCGCTCGCGTGAAGCCAGAAAGTTAAAGTAAATAGCAGTCTCTGAACGACGTAGCGGGAGGCCGGTGCTCCTGCTTCATTTAAAGCGTCTTGCATTTAAAGTCTTTTACAGGTACGACCGAAAAAGAAAAGATACTGAGAAATTTGGAGGGTCCTCGCGTCATCTGCCGCCTCCTCATTTGCCGCGCGTCTTCGACAAGGGGCCACATCGGCACCATCGCCACGTCCTCCGCCACCACCTCCATCTGGGGTTCTCCATCGCTAGTGGCGGCAACCCGCTCGGAGGCATCGTGAACTCGCTCTCCGCTGCGCTTGATCGCCCTCAAACCCTTGGACTGAGCGGGATCAAAGTTGGCGTCACGGCCGCACGGAAGCCACGTATTTCGTCGTGGGCTGCCAGAATCGCGCGCCTCTGGGCGGACCGAGCGAAGCGGCGCGGCGGCGTGAGGAAGTCCGCGATGCAGCAGAGGCGTATCTGAATGCCGTGGCCTCTCCTCCGCGGACCCGGCTCCGGCCCAGTGGAGCAAGGCCGCCACCGTCCGATTGAAGGCGTGGCGCAGCATCCGCAGCGTATCCACCTCCGACTGAGCCCGATCAACCCTCTCCGCCTCCAGCGCCGCGGAGAGCGGCTCGGCACGGCGGGTGCTTTGCTCCTGCTGCTCCCGCTTCCTCCGCAGCTGCAGCTCCAGCCCCGCCCCCCGATCGCGCAGGTCCTCCACCTCCTTGCGGAGGCGGTTGATTTCGACTCCCGCCTCCGTCAACCGCTCCCTGCTCGTCACCAGACGATTGCTCGTGCTGGAGTAGAAACTCGCCGAAACGCCCGAGCATCGGCGTCTGTAGAAACGGAGGCGGCGGAGTTAGAGGTAGGGGCGAGGCGAGCAGACGCCTTGGCCTGACTGAGCAGCGGCGACAGCGGCTGCCTGGGAATCGCCGCCCAGGCCCCAGCGCCATACAGAAGGCTCAGCGACCCGGCTAAGCGCACTGACCTTTGCCAGCGGCACCTTGGCGTCCCGGCACGCGGCGGCGAGGATATCCGAGTAGGAACCACTGGACAAAAGAAACAACGGTAGGATCGATCTTAAAAACTTGAACTTTTATATTGCATTTGCGTCTCTGGTGAGTACCTAAGCGCTGCCTTAGGAAGCGAGGCACGCTTCGGAGCGAGACCAGCCGCCCCGTGCCGCGCCGGTGTGGCGGAGAGGCTCCCGGCTTGGTGGCGGCGCGCGAGGCGGGCGGATCCGCCACGGCGGCGGCGGGCGGAGGCGAGCAAACCCGCCATCGCGGCGGAGAGCGAGGCGGAGAAGATCCACCGGCTGGTGGCGGTGCCGGAACAAAGGGCCGGCGGCGGAGGATCCATCGTCGGGCCCCCGGCAGGGGCAAGGGTGGACGAGCCCCCGTCGGTCGATGAGCCCCCCGCCACCATGGAGGAACCCGTTGCCGCAACCGAAGAAGCCCCCGCGGCAGACGTGGAAGTCCCCGCCCCGGCTGAGCCCAGGAAGCGGGGCCTCTGGGAAGGATGGGTGGAGTCGTCATCATCATCCGGCGCCAGGCTCACTTTGCCGCCCCTCCTCGACCACCACGGAGGAGGATCCCGGATTGTTAAGGTCGCCTGGCGTGTCACGACGGGCGTGCCCATGGCGTCCATTGAGGGCAGGGCACGGATTATCGCCAGCGCTCCCGAGGACAACCGACAAAGTGGGGCCGCGCCGCCGAAAGCGTCGGGGACGGGGGCCGGATAGGCCAGCTGCAACATCCACACATCGACCACGTCATCGACCAAATTCAGTAATTTGTCGGCACAAAAAGGAAAAAGAATCGCGAAGGGAGGAAATCTTTGTTAGAATCGAGTTTTCTTAAAAGAAATAGAAGTAACAAGGAGTGGTGCAGAGTGGAGCAGGTTACCTCCAGGGATACTCCGGGTCCCATCGCCTTGGCCCATGTACTGCCAGGCCGGGCGGACGCGGCGGCGCAGGGGGCACAGCCTCTGCGCAATAAAATCCCGGATTACCATGGCCCCTGTCAGGCCCGCCGTCATGGCGGTCGGCCAGCGGGCGGCGCCACTGAGCTCGGGCGCATAGCTCACCGGAGCCCCCCAGTTGGGGTTGCTGACCGCCGGGCCGGGCGGAAGCTCCAACACTTCAATGCCGCTGTCGTCCTCGACGTACAGCCACTCTGCGCGCCAATCCCTCCAGTTGGACCGGCAGTCCAATGGAAGGTAGCGCGCAACGATCCCGCGAACGCGGTGACAGCTCCGGCGACCAAGGTACCGCCAGCAGCTGAGAGTGTAGAAGAAACGAAAAAGGAGAAGGTTGGGCAGCACTCCCACGAACATCTCGCAAAAGTGAGCAAAGGCAGAAAGGAGGATAACGGAGTTGGGAGGAAGGTGGATGTGATGAATAGCGTAGAAGTTGAGAACAGAGAGATAAAAGTCGGAGACTGACGGTAGCAGGCCGGCAAGGAGCTGCCACCCGAAGAAAACCACTTCCCCGGGCCGACAGCAAGGCTCAACAGTCCCGGCGCGGAGGCGAAGGGCGCCCCCGGTGATGTTCTGGGAGAACCTGCCGACCCTCTCCTCCTCGATAGACGAAGAAGGAAGTACCGGAGCCATTGGGAGGAGAGGAATATCGGAGCGCGACAGTAAAGGGGAAGAAGCAAGGGAACCTAAGGCGTCGGGAAGAGGCGGAATGAGGGGAATTGGAAGGAGGAAGAACTACTCCCCCCTCGATCGGCCTCTTATAAGGCCGCGGAAGGAGAAACCGTGGAAAACCGAAAGAAGGCGCGGTTCGAAAGAGGAAGTTTAAGAGCCTCATAAAGGGGGCCGAATCCCAAGGAACGTGCGGCGGTTACAAGGAGGAAGTAACCGCGCAAACCGCCTAGGAATCGGAGAAGCCGGAAGATCTTTTTTGCGGGGCGTGCGGGCTTTTGAAGGGCCCCACCCGGGAGCCGGAGCGGTTCTCTAGACGCCAATTAAAGAAGAAGAAGAGCAGAAGACCAAAAAGCGCTCCTGGGTAGGCCCGGGGGCTACTGTCGGCGTATTCTACACCAAGGTACCCGCTCCCCCGCACTAAAAAGCGGTCAAGTGGCGGCCAGGGCATGCTTGGGCCCACCGCCACGGCAAGAGAAAGAGCCCACTGAGTCGCCCAGCGACCACGTGGCGTCTGACAGCAGCCTGGCGCCTAGCAAGGTAATCGCCCAGCGGACACATGGCGTCTGAGCGAGCAGCCGGGCGCCAAAGAAGGTGGTCGCCAATGAACCACGTAAGCGTCTGACGAGCCGCCGGGCGCCAAGCAAGGTGGTCGCCAATGACACGTAAGCGTCTGAGCGAGCAGCTGGCGCCAAGAAGGTGGTCGCCAGCGGACACATGGCGTCTGACGGGCAGCTGGCGCCAAAGAATGTGGTCGCCAATGGACACGTAAGCGTCTGAGCGAGCAGCTAGGGCGTCGATAAAGTGGTCCCCGATGCACCGCGTAGCGTCTGATCCTAGCCACCGGGCGCACCATCCCGGATAGTCCTGCCGAGATCAAGGACATTTAATGCGGGTATGCGCATTAAATGCGGAAGCATAGAGGCTGCGGCATGGCGGCGCACCTTCCCCAGGCACATCATAATTGCAGGAGTCGTCACGGCAAAGACCTCATCCCCCAGCCGAACGAGCGTCGTTGGTAGGCGCGGGGCCCAAGGCAAGCGCGACAGTGAGACCGGCCTTAAATGTTGCGTAAGGGCGGGGCATGTGCATTAAATACGCGGTGGCGATGTAATGAGGGCTTGCGGTGTAAGCCTCCCATGCGCCCAATGACCCAAGTATAAAAGGAAGCCGGGGTGCATGGGAGAAGAGGTTCGAAAGGCTGTAAGGTTTCCATCCTCTCCAGCAAGAACACAAGCAATACCAAGAAAGGCAGGACTAGGGCTATTACTCTCAGGAGGGCCTGGACCTGGGTAAAAACTCTTTGCGTCCCCCCGTTAGCCTGGGCCTCCCGGTACTCCGGTCGTCTCCGTCTTCCATTCCGAGGCGATTGCCCCGAAAGCCCCCCGTCAGAATCTCATAAGCACCCATCTCGGAGGTGCCTGTTGGCTAGTACGCTGACAGTTGGGTTGAAGAGGTTCTGTGTTTAGCAGCCTGGCTTTTAGGTGTGAGGGTTTGGGTCGAGAATGTGGTGAGGGGTGGGGATAGGAATTTTATACTTGATAGGAGGAGACAATTTTCTTCAATTCTAGCGGCGAAGTTATAACTACAACCCACGGAAACCGTAAGAAGTGACCGTAGACCAGTTTTCGACTTCCAGCTTCTCATAATACAAATAAGTTTTTGAATTTTGGCTTTCGGCTATGAAGAAAAAGTTATTTAGGATAGCTTTTGGCCTTTAGGTGAAAAATCAAAGCAAGCCATCTCAAACAAGACTTCACTCTGCACAAATGCATCTGCTTGTTTTATGCTACTCTCCTGCTGCTTGCATGGGCCACAACCAACCCGTAGAGCCCAAGTTCTTGTTGCAGGTCAGACCAATTTGAATCTTGGATGAGTCCATGATAGTATATACTAGTATATTAAGGCTCCGTTTGGTACGGTTCCAGATTCTAGTAGAAATGGAAACGGTTTCAGATTCTTGGTAAAAACATTTCAGGTAGAATCAAAATCACTTTCTGCAAACCGTTTGGTATGGTTCCAGATTCTAGTAGAAACTAGTGAAACGGGGTTGAGGGTGATTCAACCACAGTGTAGAAAAAGAAGAAATGTTCCGAGGAGAATCGTTCCAAGTTTTAGCCCGTTTGGTTGAGTTTCTCCCAGATTCTAGTAAAAACACCTCAGTTCCAAGTTGCCAAACGGGGCCTAAATCCTGAAGCATTCCAGCGAGCTCAGTGTGTCCACGCAGATTTCGGGCGACGCATTGGCTCACCACACGGCCATGTCGTCCGCTTGGCTCAGTCAGTTATACGACTTAAGTATTTTAACGCCGTCTTTTCTCACGAATGGGCGCACGGCGCAGCGGTAAGCTTCCTCACGTTCAGCCTCTGACCACGCCTTCAAATCACGTCATGCGCTCGCCCGTGTGATGCATGCGGTTTTTTGCGATAACATCCCAAAATTTTTAAAAATTACATATAGGTGCATTTTTTAAGGAAAAGCCTCCGAAACTTCTCAAGTCAGGTTTTTTTTAAAAGACCTTTCGAAATTGCATCTAAATCCAGTTTTTTCCTAGAGAAGCCCTCCAAACTTCTATAATATAATTTTTTAGCGCAAATCTTTTTTTTTTTTGCGTAAGGGCCCTCAAAAATTACATCTAGGTATATTTTTTTTGCGAGAAGACTCCCAAAACTTCCAAATATTGTTTTCTTTTAGTACAAATTGTTTTTTACATCGAGGTACATTTTTTTAGTGATAGGATCCCAAAACCTTCCAAAAATTATTTTCTTTTTGCACAAATTGTTTTTTTTCCCACAAAGGCCCTGAGAGTTCTAAATCCAAATCGATTCGTTTGCCCAAAATCCCTCAAAAATTATATCTAGTATAGTTTTTTTTTACAGAAAGACCTTTTAAACTTCTTGTATTTGTCTTTTTCCCCCGTTCTTTTCTTTAATAAAAAAATCATCTTTCGTGGCATCACGCGCCTGCGCAGCGCACAGACGCTGTAGTTTTTAGTACAGGAAACCAGTTTACCGGTCAGATATCAAACAGTTTGTGGTAACTGCTAATAAATCGGGACTAGTAACTGTTTTTCTGACCCAAAAGCCTAATACTTCGATAGTGTACCATCTTCGAATTGTAGTTTCCAAGATCATGTTACCAATACGAAATAACATAAGATCAGATATTAACCAGTCAGCTTGCATCCTTACAGATACATACACCCCTTTCTATGCACCAAAATACCCCCAAAGACGTAACTCTACCGTCAAGCCGAACATCAACACGTACCCAAGGTCACACTACATATAGACGTAAGGAACATTGGGTAAACATAAAATCTGAGTGGCAAATAACAAAGATGAGCTCCCTGGAATTTAGTAGTACATGAGCTGCTGCTGCTGCTGCGAAGCACCGATGTTCAGGAAACTACCATCGTATATTGCCTGACTAGCACCTGCACCCACCCCCATTGCTGCTTGCTTGAGATGCTGCTGAGCCTGAGCCTGCATCAGTGCCTGGCTTGAAGCCATATTGTTCAAGGCAATAGTGCGTTCATACGCTAGAAGATCGGCAGCCGTGAGGGTGGGAGTAGCAGGCGGAGGCAGAGGTGCAGAGGTGGTACCAGGGGGTGTAGGCTTGTTGCCCCAGGAACACTGCAAAACAAGAAAAATTTCGCATTACAGCTGTAATCAGGGCATTAACAAAAAGGTACAAAAGGCAGCCAGATACACATGCAGAAACAGTAAGTAGTTAAGGTGCTGCTCACCTTGATTGATTTACCACCCACAATACGACCATTACCCATCTGGATTGCAAGGGCAGCTTCTGCATGGTTGCTGTATCTGACAAAACCAAACCCTTTGCCGTGCTGAATACGCACCTCTTCGATGGCTCCAGCACCAAGTGCATGGAAAAGATGATGGAGCACATCTTGAGTAACCTGGTATTCAAAACATCTAGAAATCAGTAGGGTGACAATTGGGACAAGTAGGATATAATTCATAAAACCTGTTGAAATTCATAGATTTTCGTTGGGACATAAACCTCTAAGCAACATGCCATATCAAAACCCAGGTGTGGTGATAAATGAGCAAAGGCCGAGACGTCACTCCCTCAGTGACGCACTAAAATGGCGCCCAGATGTAGTGGAAAATAAGCAAGGGTCTTCACACTATACTAGACGAGTGCGAGGGGCAAGGAAACTAGCCAAGGAGAGTAGGATCCGCCAAAGTAGTTGGAATGTAGGGTCCCTAAGAGCATCTCCAGCAGAGCCCCTAAACCAGCCCCTAAACTTTAAAATAGGGAGTGTAGTAAAAAAAAACAGATCTAGCAGGACCCCAACTCAAACCCCTAAAATTAGGAGGCCCCTAAATTTGCCTCCTCAGCCCCAATTCCTAGGGAGCCCCAACTCAAGCCCCTAAAATTAGGAGGCCCCTAAATTTGCCTCCTTAGCCTCAATTCCCAGTGACACGAGTACAACCCCTATTATTGAAGATAGGGAAATACATGAGAAGCTTCGAAAATTTTATCATGTTTTGAAAATTTTAAATTTAAATTTGAAATATCATGTTTTTAAATTGTAAATGTTAATATGCTTATGTTTTATGTATTACAAATAATTTTGATTGAATTTTAGTGGTGTCAAATGAAGATTATACATAGTGGATATGTCAAAATAGGAGAGAAGGTAAAATAGGGGCTGAGATTTAGGGGCTGTTGCTGGACTTGTGCTCGGAAAACAGAGCCCCAAAAAATAGAGTCCCTAAATCTAAAATAGGGACCCTGTTTTAGGGGCCCTTGCTGGAGATGCTCTAACAGCTAAGTTAAGAGAGTTATTTTGATATGACGATTAAGAGATGTAAATATCTTGTGTGTTCAAGAAACTAAATGGATGGGTCAGATGGCGAAGGAAATGGAGAATATTGGCTTCAAGTTGTGATATACTGGAATAGAATGGAACAAGAATCAATAAGAGCCTCAAGAGCGGAGCAGAGTTGTCGACGTGTGGCGACAGGGGGATAGGATTATCCTAGTCAACCTGGTCATTAGCGACTTGGTCTTGAACGTTATTAATGCTTGTGGTCCACAAGTAGGTTTTTGTGAGGCCATTAAGAGGCAATTTTGGAAAGATCTAGACGACATGGTTAGAACTTAGAAGTGTGTCTAGCAATGAGAAGCTTTTCTTAGGAGGTGATTTCAATGAGAGGGTGCATGGTGGTTTTGGTTATGCTGATAGGAACCAAAAAGAAGATATCTTGGTACTTTGCCATAGCCTATAACCAGAGGCGGTACCAGGGGGGGTGCCGGGTATGCCCGGGCACCCCCAAAATTTTTACAAACTATATATATATATATATATATATATATATATATATATATATATATATATATATATATATATATAGGTTCAATAGGTTAAATATGTTGATGATTTTATTTTGATTTTGATAGTTTGAGATTTTTAAAACCTTAGAACTATTTATATTACTTTTAACAAATTTTAAATATATATGTTGTATTTATGATATTACAAAATGATTATACAAGACTATAAATTTATATGTATGAAGTGTGCACATCAAGGGATTACAATACCATTTTGAGCTCGAAAATCGCCACTGCTCATCACCGATTTTTGTCGAAAATCGGTAGAAACTGAATGATTTCGAAATCAAAATCTTTAAACTCGACGGTAGAAAAAAAAAAATGAAAAATGACTAATTTTGCCGATTTTTGACCGGTTTTCTTCAAAAATTTGGCAAACTAAGCGAAACAATTTGGAAACCGATTTTTGATTGATTTTCGAGCAATTTTCACTAATTTTCGAGTGGTTTACGTCATATAAAATTTTCTGCATTTTTTGAATTGAATCGGTTTATCAACCGGTATAGTTTATCGAGCCGGCTGGATACGATCGAAAATCATGATTTTTGTTAATATTTGAAACTATGTGCACACCCATCAAAAATTTTCTAGTTCCGCCACTGCCTATAACCTCATGATATCTAACACCTTTAGAAAGAGAATCCCATGTAGTTACCTTTAGCAGTGGTCAACATTCTAGCCAAATCGATTTTGTCCTTGGTAGGAGGGAGGACAAACGAGCTTGCATAGATTGTAAGGTTACACCTGTGGAGAGTGTTGTTCCACAACATAAGTTGGTAGCCTCGGACTTTCGATTTAAGGAGATGATGATCGCGGAAAGAATATAGAACATGGGAGGAAGACACGAATAGTATGTGGACGACGATGGTAACTCGCATTAGGAATATGGCACCCGAGGTGTGTGGAGTGACCCAAGCAACTAGATGAGAACCTAAAGGCACTTGGTGGTGGAACGAGGAAGTGCAGAAGGCTATCGAGGAGAAGGCATGCTACTAGCACATGCAGCATGATAGGAGCGATGACAATGTACAGAAGTACAAAGCAGCCAAAAAGAATGCAAAGAAAGCAGTGAGTGAGGTATAGGGCAAGGCTTATGAGAATCTTTACCAGAAGCTAAGTATAAAGGAGAGCGAGAAGGATATCTACAAGATGGCTAAACTTCGAAAAAGGAAGACGAGAGATTTCAATCAAGTTAAATGCATCAAAGACGACACTAATAGACTTATGGCGAAAGACAACGAGATCAAGAATAGGTGGTGACTACTTCGACAAGTTGTACAACAAAGACAGTAGCATCGAACTGGATGATGCTTTTGACGACACCAATAGGCGGTTTGTTCGAAGAATTCACGAGTGAAGTAAGAGAGGCCTTTACAAGGATGAAAGTAGGTAAGGCTTTGAAGCCTAATAACATTCCAATGCCTTGGTGACATGGCGATCGTTTGACTAACTAAATTGTTTAATAACATTTTTAAGTCGAACAAGATGCCTAACAAGTGGCGGAGAAGCAAATTAGTGTCAATTTTCAAGAACAAAGGGGACATTCAAAGGTGTACTAGTCACAAAGGATTTAAGCTCATGAGCCACACAACGAAGCTTTGGGAGCAAGCGATTGAGCATCGTTTAAGAAGAGTGACTAGCATGATGAAAAACCAATTTGGTTTTATGCCTGGGAGGTCGACCACAGAGGCGATCTTCTTGACACGATAGTTGATGGAGAGCTATAGGGAGGAAAAAAAGGATCTACACATGAAGTTTATCGACTTAAAGCTTACGTCAAAGTGCCAAGAAAGGTCATCTGGCGGGCACTTGAAAAGATAAAAGTCCGAACAAAATATGTTACCCTAATCAAGGATATCTATGACAATGTTAATGTCAAAGCATGTGATAGGTAATACCGGTGACTTTGCTATTAAGATAGGACAACATCAAGAGTCAGCATTCATCCCCCATAATTTTGCCCTAGTAATGGACGAAGTCACACATGACATATAAAGAGAGATTCCTTGGTGTATGCTTTTGGTTGATGATGTGGTGCTCATTGATGAGTAAGGTAGGTGTTGATAGGAAACTAGAGTTGTGGAGGAAGACTTTATAATCGAATGGCTTTAGACTTAGTAGGACTAAAACTGAGTTTATGAGATGTATTTTCAAAGGTGATATGGCACATGGAGATGTTAATCTGGACAAAAAAAAAAGTAGTGCCCAGAAATGAAACTTTCGATATTTGGGATCGATGCTACAGAGTGACGCTGAAATTGATGAAGATGGTGAGCCACATGATACAAGCATGTGGTGTCCTATGTGATAGAAAAGTCCCTCAAAAATTAAATGTTTCTATAGGACAACGATCAAACCTGCGATATTGTATGGAGTAGAATGTTGGGCGACAAAAAGACAACATGTATAGAAGATGGGTGTAGCAAAGATACGGATGTTGCGGTGGATTTGTGGTGGTACAAGGCAAGATGGAACCACAATGATTATATACATGATAGGGTCGGGGTAGCACCAATTGAAAAAAAACTTGTCCAACCTTATTGAGATGGTTTTGACATCTCCAACAGAGGCCTCCTGAGACATCGACGCATACTAGAATTTTAAACCGTCTCAAGAACATGAGGCAGAGGTCGACCTAGACTGATGTGAGAAGCAATTAAAAGAGACGAGGGATTGGAATCATGGAATGTATCCATAGAGTTGGAGTTGAATAGGAGTGCATGGAAGTTAGCGATCCACATACCGGAACCATGGCCTAAGATCGAAGGTTTATGGGGTTTTATTAACTTTGATTGGATTTCATTCTTAGCCTACCCCAACTTGTTTAGGACAAAAGGCTTGTTGTAGTTGTAGGTAGTACAACTTAGATTCATTCATTCTGACATGCAAAGTGATTTGTGTAGCAGTGGAGTTTATAATGTATAGTAGTTTAAAGTCAGGCAAGTGGGTAGCAAAACATAAGACACACATGTACGCACCGATAAGAGCATGCTGAAAAAGACTTACCTCATGAGCAAGGTTCCCAACATAAACAGTTCGGCACTGTGGATTATTCTCTGGAGCATCTTCATTTGCTTTCTCCTTCCCATCTACTGGACAAGACAATAATAGACAGTACAACTCTCAGCATATTGAAAGCCTTTGTATGAAGTATGAACAATGAACTGCAATGCTATGTTCCTACCAGCCAATGCCTGAGAAGATCATGCAAACATACAGCATCCCAACAAAAGCAGATACCAGAGACCAATCATAAAATGAAACAGGCTAGATCCACACCATTTTCAATTGGAAGTTTGGAACATTCTGGTTAATCTAGATAACTTCATTGCATAGTTACTTGCTGCTCGATTTATTAAAAGTAAACACCTTGAAAGGGAGTGCTTTACTCATCAAACCTCAACATCAGCAGGAACCAATAACTTAGAAGGCACTGCATATACTACTGTTAATAAAAGCTCACTTGAAAAGGACAATAGTACATATCAAAGTACTAAGATTATACATACTCTTTGAAACTAAAATCTTAGCAAACTTGAGGACTAAAAATATCAATAGTATAAACACGCAGCAGGTCTATACAAATATACCTGTCAAGTTGTTAGTCACATCAGCTGCATTTTTTGAATCTGAAGTTTGCCTGTCCTCGCCACTGGTGGCACCCTTCGATGCCCAGTTGCAGCGAATCTGCCGACTTCCAAGCCATCGACCTACAAAAGTTATTGCAATTATGTGATCACCAGCTTTCTAAGAGCAACAAAACTTGCATCACTCACAATGTCATTTTATACAATGGTTCCAAATTGTGGAAAATATCATATGAATTGGGTTAACAGGCCAACCACTCACCACTCAAAAAAGAAGTCTGAATGAGAAAAGTTTTGAGGGTGTGTGCATGACATACCATTTAGGTCATTTATGGCGCACTGTGCATCCTGCAGACCAAATAAAGCAATTTTCAGTTAAAAAAGAAACAGGAGCAGACAAAGCACTAATTCAAATGCTTGTGACTGACAACTAGCACACCTGTTGATTCCTGAAGGAAACAAAGCCATAACCTCTTGATCTTCCGGTCTTTTGGTCCCACATAACTCGAGCATCACTAGATAGCAAACATAATTGCAATTTTAAGCTCCACACTTGATTCATTTCAATAAAAAAAAATAAACAAACTGAAAAGCGAAATTAGACTGGCAACCCAGTAGCAACACAGGAACCACTGCCGATTGACAAATATTAGGTAACTGACACAACGGCATCATTACAAGATTATAGTTGATGAAACAACAAATTTCTGGGGAAAAAACAATTAAACCCAGTAGCAAAAGGAACTAATGAATGAAGACGATAGGAAATACTTACGAGCAGCTGGAATATCCCGAGAAGAATGCAAATAATGCAGAATCTGTAACCTCTGGGCTAAGATCACCAACAAAAATGTTGAAATGGTCTGCAAAAGGAATAAGAATTACCACAATTGGCCAAAAGCTATAGCAAAGGATGCACAAATACTGGCTCAAAAGCAACAGTGGTATTAACCTGTTGTATCCTCCCTCTGTCCACTAGCATATGCCCAATTAACCCTGATAGGCTGCCCAAAACTGCAACAATGTTCTTCAATAAGCACGTAGTTTTAGGGAAAAGGAACACAAATAAATTTCGAGAAAAATAGAACTAGCATCTGCTGCTAGTTTCTTTCTCTTACATTTGCCTCCCATTAAGTGCCAAAATTGCTAGTGCAGCTGATCTGCGGTCATAGTAGTCAACAAAACCATAAGATGACTGCAAAAAATATATGTTGAAAAGGTCCATCATGCGATCCTTGAAACAATACTGTGTAGAATTGAATTATATTCAAAGGGATATTCTTTCAAAACAACATAACTGCACTGAACAGAAAAAAAAGGTCAGAAAAACAAACCTTCTCTTTTCTTATAAGCTTGCATCCTTCAACCAAACCAGTACTCTGAAAAACCTCTCGGAGAAGTGCCTCTGTCACTTGAACATGGACATTGCCAACATATCTAGAATTTACAAAAATATAGCAAATCAGAAAACATTGTGGCAATGCCTGCAATGAAGTACTTGCTCTTAGATAAGAAAACAATATAAGACTAATAGATGTTTTGTCTTAATTTCTACGAACAGAGATCATCAGATGTGGCTCAACTTCCAGGAAGGAGTGTAAAAACATATGCAGGATACTTTTTCATCATGCATTCAGTGATGAAGGAAATTTATAATGTAACTTTCATGTTAAAAGATATGGTGTGAAAATATTTGTAGAACTAAGAATGCCTGGCAAATGGCCAACATGAATTTCAGACCTCTGTGATTGACAGATAGTCTCATAAAAAGCTTCACAACAAAGTGTATGTGCAAACCTAAATGATGTCCATGACCGATATTGTGATGATATGAAGTTGAGGCTAATATTGTCAAATTACATTTGCAGGAAACAAAGGTACTACAATTCAAAATATTATATGCATTTCCATGCATTCAAAGAAAAGAAAAATAAAGATAAAAAATTCCTAATGGGACTCACACACTGCGGCATGTACTCGTATCAAAACCAGGAGGCAGATTTCCAGTAAGTATTGGCTCTATCTGCAAAATAAAAATGTAAAAAAAAAAACAAGCAAAGAAAGAAAGAAAAAATCTATGTATAATTGGGAAGAAAAAGAAAATAGAAAGGCAACATATACAAACTAGTGATCAACACAGGGCGCCTTATGGATACAGCCAGGAAGTTCCAACAGGTTGTGTAACAGAGAATAAAAATGCTACATGTTTTGTTCAGAAACAAAAGGAGTAAAAGAAACAACATTAATTCTGAAGTCTAAGAGAAATATAATTGATCAGGCAAAAGAACATACATAAACGTCAATTGTAGAAAAATGCCAGCTAATAACAAAATAAGCACTTTGCATGAGTAAGCCCAACACGTAGACTCCTAGTCTGAACACACTTTGTGTGATTCCCAACTAGATTTGGCTGAACACACTTAAAAAACCAA
The DNA here is from genome assembly GCA_036346355.1 of Rhipidocladum racemiflorum. NCBI lineage: Eukaryota > Viridiplantae > Streptophyta > Magnoliopsida > Poales > Poaceae > Rhipidocladum > Rhipidocladum racemiflorum. Next base: position 5,381,791 of record CM070581.1, read on the forward strand.
AAGGTCAGAAACACTAGATATTGACAAATTACTGGTCTTCAGTGTCATTAAGTCGACGAATAGTCGTCCAGTCGGTTGGCGGCGCTCGACTAGTTAAGCAAGTCGAGCGACTTGCTGTCAACTGGTCGACTTGGAGAGACAATTCGGGCGATTTGAGAGCAAGTGCGGGAGAGGGCGCACGACTTGTTTCGCTTTTTCTGCGACTTGGTGTGTGATTTGAGGTGGCCTAGCCTAAAGTTGAAAATTGAAGAGGACAAAGGGTCTTGGCACTCAAACCTTAGCAGCTAGCAAGCAGCCACTGCTGGTTCTTGCCTCTGCCAGTTGGTTCCCTCCCTTCTGGCCATCTCGTAGCACTCGTCGCCTTTGCCCCTAGCTCAGGCTGCCGTCTGCACGTGTCGCCTTGACCTTTGGATTCATCTCCCCCCTTCATCCCTTTCCCCTTGGATCCTTTTTCTCCTGAGCTCCCCTCTCTCCACTTTGCTGCCCTGTTTTGCTGAATGCTGATATGCTCTGTTTTGTTATAATGCTCTCAACCTCTCGTAGATTTAGCAGCAGCAGTAGCAGCAGCCAGCATGTAGTAATGTACTAAATACTAATGTAGTACTACTATACTACTAGTAGTAATAGTATAGTAGCAGCAAGTAGTAATATTAGCTGCTCCATTCTGTTGTAGTAGATGAGGTAACAGACTCTAAATTCATTCAAGTCTTGTCTATTTCATGCTCTGTTTAAATTGCTATCGTCCAACGGTGGTTTGCTGGCAAGTCGACAAATAGTCGACCGACCCATGGACTAGTCGGCAAGTCCGTCTATTGGCGACTCAACTCGACTTAACGACATAACAACCTTGCTGGTCTTTCACCAAATAAGCACCGGAAGCAAACAGAAATAATCAAGTTAAGCAAACACCAAAGTCTGGATGCTTTTCCTTGATCTGAATATTGGTTACAACTTTGAATCTGCTGCTCGTTTTTGGGTTAGCAATAAAAAAAATGCTGCCTTGAATACCATTTGTGCAGCCGCGTTATGGAGTTTATGGAACATAAGAAATAACATGATTTTCTTGTCACAGAGCTGGTCAAGTGTAAAAATTATTTAGAGAAAGATGCTCATTTTGCTAAGAGAATGGAAACCTCTGTACAAGAAGGGGATGTCGGCTCAGATGAGTCTATTTTGCACAAGGTTGGAGAAGAAGTTTCGAGCGCCACTGACATTGGGTTTAGAAGTAACATAATCAACAGTGCTACACCTGTTGTGGAAGAATCTAAAGATGATGCAATACCCGAAGAGCTGTTTCTAATCTCTACCTATCTTAAGAATATGATGAGTTGAATGTCCTGTGTTTTTGTTAAGTATTGATTGCTGATGTTAGAAGGATTTTGTGGTTCTGTTGCTACTTTTGGACTTGATATGACTATGTAAGATATAACTATTTTGTTATGAAACCAGGGCATCTTCTGTTGCCCTTTTGATCTAAAAAAAGTCCGGATGCTACAGGCCAGCAAATCCCCAACCCCAAGAATTCAAACCAAATGGGCCTGAATCACCCTAAAACTGCAGTATCGCAGGAAAACAATGAAAATCCTAGCATTCCTTGATTCCCTGAAGATATTAGTACCAAACACTCACAGATCACTGGCAGCTCATTCAATACAATCAAAACCACAAAAACGTCCAAATCACCTGGAGATCGTCCCATCACCGAATCAAGAATCAAAACGACTGACCACCTGGAGATCGTTCCATCACCGAATCAAGAATCAAAATCACTAAAATTTCCAAATCACTTTGAGACCGTTCCATCACCGAATCAAGAATCAAAACCCTACAAATGCCCCTAACTTTCCCACATATTTGAACATTAGGCACCTTCAGATCACTCAGACTGCCCCTTTAACCCGAAACATAGAAACGCAAACGCCGCCAGAAAAGTGAATTGGGCCACCCTTTCACCAAGCATGCATGAAACACCACCAGAGAGTCCCACAATTTCGCGCAAATCACCTCCACATCACCCAACACACCGGCCTTCACCACATACCGAGCAGCAAACAGGCCCAAATCACTGGCCATGCCTTCACCAGAACCACCGCGAACACTCAGACGCATAAGTGACCAAAAATCTAGAAAATTTCCAATTCCAAACCACTCGAGGGCTACATAAAGAAACAATGGAACGTAATTCTAAGAATGCGCTCGATCGCTCTCTTACCGCCACACTGCAAAACTAGAAGCGCCTCCGAACCACTAAGACGAAACAGGACAGGTAGACGAATCGAAGCCCTAGACCCCTCTTCGAGCGCCAAGCGCCTCCAGCATCACTCGTTTACCAGACCAAACACCGAGACATCAGCGAGCTTTCGCGGGCGTGGAGCGAGGGTAGGTAAATAGGTATGTACGGACCTGCTGGGGCGGTGCGGCGGCGAGGAGCGGGTGGTGGTGCGGCGGCGGCACCGGGCCGTACATGGACTGTTGCGCGGCTGCCTGCTGAATCAGCGCCGTGGCCTGCTTCTGCTGCTGCGGCAGCATCGCGCGCCCCGCCGCCGCCGCCTCCTGGGAGCCCAGGAAGCCGCGCGGGAGATGAGGCGCGAGGCGTCGCAGAGGCTAGGGTTTTGGTGCGGCGAGAGGGGAGGGGAGGGGAGGGGAGGGGAGATGGGAGGACAACGGCGGGGAAGGGGGAGGAGAAGGGTCGAGAAGGACTGCAGAGGAGAGTAAAAAGGTCAGGGAACCGGGAAAGCTAGTTGGGGATTGTTGTGGCAGCGATGAATGGTAACTTGTTGCGTTTTTTTCCCCTCGTCGGTGTGTCCCTGGATTTGTGGGCCAGGAATCTTGCTTGCTTGTTTTTTTTTCCCTTACTGTTTATCTTTGTTAATCCAAATGTCTAGAAGGCAGGATTTGTTTTTATGAAAAATCGCGTGAAAATTGATTTTCAAAAATCAATAAAATCAAGCTAAAAATCTGTTAAAAATCGTTAAAAATTGAATAGTTTCAGAAACCAACATTTTTTAAAGGAAAAAAAATCAAAAAACAATGATTTTTGTCGAAAACCATGATATTTCATCGATAATCACGATATTTGGCTCGATAATCACAATATTTGCCTTGAAAATCAAACGACTAAGCGCACTTCCTTGTAGGTCGATTTTTTGAGAGATTTTCGCTCTATACCTTGATAAGTGCTCGATATGCCTCGATAATCGCAATATTTGTGTCGCATAATTTTTTTCAAATTTTCAAAAAAAAAATAATTTAACCGGTTTACCGACCGGTATATAATATCGTACCGGCTCGATAAGTACGATTATCGTGAAAATCGACCTATTTTCGACGATAATTTGAACCCTGCTAACCGGAAGGGAGCTGCGCCCAAGGGAGAGGAGGTTCCAGGAGGGAGGGGCCATGGAGAGCTCGGGGGAGCAGGAGGCGGCTGGGAGGAGGAGCACTCGGTCTTGGGGGGAATCGGCCGGTTGGGTCTTGGGGGGAGGTGGCCTGCTGGTTTTGGGGGGGAAGAAAAAGAGAATTCCCTCCCAACAGGTCCAAAACAACCAAGCCAGCTGACCCAAACCCGAAAACCCGGCCCCCTAGACAACAGATTATTATCTCTAAAGAAAATATGTAATGTTACACCAAGTTTTTGACGACGATTATCTTAAGCCTATTAAATGATTATGGCTTTTGAGAAGCCAGTCACATCCTCATAAACGCGACCCATATTACAAATGGACACATTAAATATCTCGGTCAAAAATTACTGTTGACCACGAAAATAACTATCGACCTAGATTACAGGTCGGATGAAACTTAAGATTCTACCAGGTCGGGAAAAAGCCATATCGACAACAGACCGACTTGGAAACCATTACAGGTCGGACATAATGTCCTTTATCACACCGACCTAAGAAAAAGATCGGGTAAATCCTGGCCCTGACCTGAATCAGGTCGGGAAGGAATCTCTGCGCAAGGATTATGTATAGAAAAAGTTTTCTCTGACAGGTACAGACAACCGTTTGAAAGTTACTCCCTTCGAAGAGGTGCCTCTGATGAAAAAACACCTCTTCGGTGAGAGGACATCTTTTAATCAAAAGACGCCTTTTGACGGGAAGACACATCTCCGAAGATGACAACTGTCATCCCTTCGACGCTATAAATAGGCTACTCCCGCAAGGATTCAGGGATAAGTGGAATAAGGTGTGCAAATATAGTGCATAAGTACATAAGTGTGTAATAGCTTAAGAGTTTTTTGGTGTGAAGAAGTTATACTCTGTAAAGAAACACCCGCAATACAATTTTCATCCTTTTCCCATCCCTTTCAATATTGTTTTATAGACAAGAGGCAACTAGAATTACATTCGTAAGCTTGATTAAGGGACTCCCAGGTCTTGAACATTGATAGTTTTCTAGCTGTATATTTTAAATAGTTTTGTGCATGAATATAATCATATTTCATATTCTAATACAAAATTAGTGTAACGTTCCTTCTATACCTCTAATACATATTCTATACATGCATGTATTAAACATAGTGCTTAGAGATAATAATTAGAATAATATAGTCATTATCAATATATCCATGTTCTATCTTTATCTTTACTACTTTGAAAGAAAGTAGAGGTTTGTGCGTCATTCATTACCTCCCATTCATTTCACTAAGACTCAGTGGCGACATGCAGGCCTTGCCCCTCACGCACATGTCCGACCTCTAAAAAGTTAGAGAAGAAATCGTACCAAACAAACTCTTAATAAACCCAACAAACTCAATCTTATCAATAACTCAATCCATGCCTCTTTCTTCCTAACAAACACATCTCAAGGTATAAAAAGAAACATTTTTTTCTTTAAACATTCACATAGAAGCACCGTATTCTTAACTTCTTTAAACAACTTCGCCACATCATCACCCACCGTCGTCCACCATTGGTGGAGAAGCACGAGAGGTAGAGAAAGGAGCATTGTCCCTGATCACCACTGCTGCTGCATCCAGCCCCCTCTGCCACTACACCGCTGAATCCGGCTTCCCCCACTGCTATGTCATGCCACCACCCATCGTCGGTGGACAAGAGTGAGGCAGATATTTGCCTCTCACCGAAGTTGGCAGATCGATCGGTGCACTAGGGTGTGTTGGTGATGGTGCTTGCGGGCGGCGGTGGCACATGAGAGTGAGGGGGTCAGCAAGGGAGGGCCGCCGTTAGTCATCATCGGTGGAGAAGAGCGAGAGGGAGAGAAAGGAGCCCTGTCTTCGATTGTCGCGTTGCATGTAGCCTCCCCCTCCTGCTACACCACTAGATGCATTCTTCCTTACCACGACGCCACGCCACCACCTACTGTCGAGTGTCATCGGTGGAGAAGAGTGAGACGGAGATCTACCGACCGCCGGGCGAAGAAGGTCACCAGACTTGGCGGATAAGCCGACAGTGCTAGGGTGTGTTGGTGGTGTGCTTACCCGCAGCTGTTGCATAGGAGGGTGAGGGGATGGACGAACGAAGAAGGATGAATGGAAGCTGAGGGAGTGGCGCCAGGACAAAGAGAGCGAGAAAGAGAATAGAGAGGCGGCGATGAGGGAGTGAAATAGGGGGGGGAGTGAGGGGTGTGTAGATAAGGTTAGATTTAGGGTTAGTGGCCGGCTGGTTTTGTCAATGCCATTTTGTAGAAATTGTCTCATAGATTTTGAAATTACCAACATGTCCTCAGATTATTAAAAATAAGACCTTCTAGACACACGACTTGCAAAAAAAAAATGTAACATTTAAAGTTTCAATTTGTATCATATCATCTTAATTATATTCTGTTACAGCATGTGGACACTCAGTTAGTGCGATAAAAGAAAATATACCTATAAACTCGGAGAGAGCCAGACAAGGACTAGTACCTCGAAGTTCCAAAAACTGACGAAGATTTGGTCTCTGCAAAGATTAAATATTCGTACATCTAATCTAGAGTCGGCGCGGATCACTCGCGTGTTGGAAAATAGATAGATGCTAGAGCATTGATCGGTATAGTTCGAGTTCAGCGTATCTTGCCTCTGATTTTGCATATAAGTTTCCAAAGTTACATGCTTACGGCAGCTATTCTACGGCCTGCGGGTTTACTGATCAATAGACGACATAGCGCGCTGTACGGTTTGATTCAAGTTCCACACCTAAGAAGAAGCTATTGGTTGCTACATTCTATACCTGTACAGAACACAGAAGCATGTAGTTGTCGATCAGAGTTTCATCACGCAGAACAGAAAATTCGGTCGATCGGTTAACCCGGAAACCAGGTCGGCAAACCCTGTGGCTCACCGACGTTGCGTCCGCCTTCGAGAAGAGAGAGGAGGGTTTCTAGTCTAAGCCCAAGAGTCCCAGCCTGACACGCCCACTGACGTCTCGTCTTGAATGGTCGGCCTAGTGTCGAGTTTAAAACACGTACGGGGTTTGGGCTCGAAGCCTACCACGGCCACGGGTCAAGATCACGCGCCCCAGTTTGGCCACAGACGCACGGGCGTCCGGCCTGGGCTCCACGCCTCGCGCGATGCAACGGCGGTGGAGAAAAAAAATCCCCTCGCGCCCGTGGGCTGTGGTTGTCGTCGGAACATACAGTGGCACCGTTTGTTCAGGGTTCCCCCCCCACCCTCCGCTTTAAAATTTAAAAAATCAAATCGTAAACAAAAAGGTGGTTCTTTAATTGAGTTTTTTTTCAAAAAATATAAACCTTTATATAACTAAATGCAACAAACCGTCGGAGATATGCATTTTTAGCTTATTTAGGGTTGTTTTTAAACCAATACCACTAAAGTTGAGATAAAATTACTCATCTCTACCACCTATAAAGGCGGGGTTGTTTTTTAATGCATGTTTGGTTGTCTTTTCATATAACTCTGCCTGGTTCTACAGATGCAAAACACCCCTTTTGGCCTGGCTTCAGGGAAACGAGAAAATCCATCGTTTCCCCAGGGCCAGGCTCTGCCAAGCCATGCATGCATACTGACATCAGCATCTACTATCTAGTTTTCTTCTTTTCTTTGCTATATCTTTTGATTAGCATCTCCGATCAATGAACCGATTTCACCTATGTGTTCTTGATATTTTTTCGAACAAAACTAGACCATACTTGCTATATAAATTTTAAAAGATTAAAATTTAAGTTTTTCATTTTATTGATTTTCAAGAATATATTTTAAAACTTTTTTTTGTGAAATTATTGATTTCCTAGTTTTTTAAAAGTTGTTTCATTCCTCTCTTGAATTTGCCTATCACACTTCCATTCCAGTGCAACCAACCAAACAACATCTCTGTGCAGCTTGTCCAATCTCATACGACCAACCAAACAACATCTCCTTGCATCCACTCACCCTGACTCCCACCAGCCTGGCTGAGCTCATGCAGCCTGACTAAGCTGAGAAAGCAACCACACATCCTATTAGCTGCTTAATCCAAAAGGGTGGCAGCGTGGTGCGTGCGAAACGGCTGTGGGGCACTAGGAGCGCCGGTGACCCGATGAAAGAACCCGGCCATCTAAATACTTTGCAAATGAAGAATTAAGGTGAGATAAACTGGATTGTAAGAATTATCGATCGTAGTTACTCAAAATTAAACCTTATCAAATAAATCAAAATGAATATTCATATGTACATTGAATCTTCACACATACATAAATTGATCTAATACTCGAGGAATTAAAAATCTTAAACAAATGAGAAGTCACAAATAAAAAAACCAATATCTTTTCTTAATCAAAAGAATTAATTAAATGAAGTTGAATTACAACGCAACAAACATACTCATACATCATGACTTCACAAACGTGAATACCTCAAAAAGATTCTCGTTACCTTCAATCGTCAACAATATCAGCATACAACTGTTTAAAATACAATGTACATAAATATCAAATTACACCCAAAAAGGAAATTACAAAATCATCCAAATGCCTTCATAGGTTAAGCTCCTAATGATCTCCAACATCGAATTCTTGAAAAGGTTAAACATCCATATACTTGTGTATAATCGAAAGGCAAATGAAATTAAAAACTTAAAAAGGAATTGTTTGAGCCGTCAGACCCCTTTTTTGTGATTTGATCATGCTCACTATGATACGAGACCGTTCATGGCTAGTTGGCACATCTCACGAATTAGAGTTTCATCATCTAACGTTAACACAAACATGTTTTCATTGGGTAACCATAGCCAACCATGCACAGTAATAAAAATACCACCCACGATAAAGAAATAAAATTGTCGGTTAAACAGGAGGAAGCTAGAGGCCAGCCAGTCCCCATTCACTTCACCCTCCATCACACACAACCGAAGCCCCCACACCAAGCTTGTTTCAAACAGCCAACCGAGAGCAACCGAAGCAAATCCCCCAAGCCGAGCAAGCCAAGAGGAGGTCAAAATATCGAGATAAGGATGACCATAGTTAAAAAGGATAGGCAAGCCAGGACCATCCCTCCTAGTACCATTTCCTTCCTCCCCACACACCACACCAAGCCGAACAAGACTAGAGCAAGGAGCAAGGAGCAAGGAGCTAGCAACCAGGAGCACCACAAGCCCCGGCAAGCTAACCATTAGGAGGTTACCAAGAAACCAAGAGCAACCAAGCTCCAAGCCAAGAAGAGAAGACCACCAAGAATCAGGAGGCTCAAGCTCAAGGCCACACCACCAACAGCCTCACCATCGACAATCACACATCTCCAAACCCTTATTCCATCCTTTCAATCATAGGTAATCAACCATCCATGGCCAGTAGAACCAACATAGGAGATTACAGTAGAAACTGCTAGTGGTTTCAGCGGGCGATGCCAATAGAGGGCGGCGCAATACATGCCCGTTCACCCCGCGTACTCCTCAGCATATGGGAGACCACGGGTGTCGCCATCGCACTGCCAAACCCCAAGCAATCAACCCATATTCATCATCAACCGAATCACATCATTCAACATGCTAAAGCATATAAACATCACATGCTCAGAGCAATGTGAGAACAGTAAGGGAAAAATGTGAGTATAGGTGCATCACAGAGGGGGAAGCTCTAGAGAGCGGCAGGGGCGACGACCAGGATGGTGGATGGGAGGTTGCAGTCGGAGGGAGTCAAGGCGGAGGCCCACGGAGCTGAGGAAGGAGAAATAAAAGAGAAGAAAAGAGTGAAAAATAAAAAATATGTAAATTTATGAACATCGTGAATCACAATAAACTAAATAAAAAATCACCGTATTAATAATTAAAAATAGGGAATAATGCATCTACTAAAATAAAATCACCATAGTGTGTGAAATCGGTCAGAAAAATATTGTCATAGGAAGATATTATAATCTCCACACTGGGCAAACGTAGATAACTAAGAGTGAGAAGCTGGGTATGCCAGGATTCCCAGTGAAGAACACAGAAAATCAACTATGGTTGATTTAAGGCTATATATGTATAAAGCCTTGGGTTGAGTACTGCCGATACGTAGTCAGAGTACAACTGTTAGCTGCGAGTTGATAGGATGGCCTAGGGAAGGTATCCACGGCTCGAGTAATAGGGTTGGAGATCTAATACTAGACTAGTAATAAATATTCTTGAACCTCACGGGATGAGATCACTATGGGTAAAGTGGTACACACCTGCGTAGGGTCAAATCATGAATTCATACATGTCTCTTAGATTGGATGCTACGGAAGCTAAGCCTGCATCATATACAAGTGCTAGTAGCTAATTTCATAACTAAAATACATAACCCTTAAAGAAAATCCAAAACCTAATTTATGTAAAGATGGATTTTGAGAAAATATGAACATTGGATGGATATAAGAGGAATGATATGAGAGTAAATTCATTTATTGCACTTGCTAGTAATACTTGATGAGTACTTCTGACTCAACTCTTGCTAAATTCCCCTTTACTAGAGAATGGCTCTGGTGGTAAGGATACGAGGATGAGGTAGAATGTTGGACATATCATTTATCGGCTTTGTCTGTCTTTGAAGTAATTAGTACTTGTGTAATATATTTTTGTTGTACTTGGACCCTATGTATAATTAGTTGTATTAGACTTGTAGCCCTATGTGGCAATCGAGTGTAATAAGTTTCTATTTCAGTTTTTTTTTAAAAAAAAGAAAGAAGAAGAAAAGTTCTCAACACTTCCAGTCGGAGGAATCCAAGAAGAAGAGAAGTACGTATCCATGTGGCATCGACCCATCATCACTCGCCAATAGCCGTCACTCAGCACGGCCGTGAGTAACGTTTGATTGGTGATTTAGCTGGTCTCGTAGCATCCTCGCGGCCATGACGGTACCGTGCTCTTGTTTACTCCCCGGCGTTAAGAGTCTCGCAAGTGGTGTACTGCTGTACCGCCTGATGATGCAGTATCGTTATACGTTATTGCGAAATGAAAGCGGCTCCGTTCAGTTCAACCTCACATGCAAAACATGCGCATGCGTGTGTTCAGTTCAGCTCGTGTCTCGGGGAAGAGATAGCAACAAGCCAACAAGTCTGCGGAGGCTAATAACCAGCGAGACTTTTTTTTTTTAGTTTTTGGACGTACGAAGATTTAAATTTAGTTAGTATTAAAAGGTATAGAAAAATTAAAGCATGAAAGTACTAATTTTTTTTGTACCTCTTACTACTACACCCATATAAATTTTGGTATCTCCTAAAGATGGTAGAAAGTCTAATACTACTTGGTCTTTCCTCTGTATCATTTAATCCTATCGTCGACTGACAAGGACAAAATGACTACCGATGCATAAGCGCCTTCCAAGATGCAGAGCGCGCAACCATAGTTGTTGGGGATTAGATAATCTCTATAAGGACTGTTATACCTCGGCAGCCAGTTTTGACCGATCATGCATCCCCTTGGATGGTGTTCGGTGTTCCCAAGGAGGACTCTCGGATAGTGTAGCCGGCTGGTCCGCCCGACCGGACTAGGCCCAGTGCTCGTCCACGAGCATGCTAGCTTGTCCACGAGCACCCAAGCTTGTCCAAGAGCACCTAAGCATGGAAGCACGCAAGGATCGGTCAGAGCTGGGGAATCCTCGAGCATGATCAGAAGATCGTGATAATTACGCCACGATCTAGGGCCGTTTCGCCCACAACAGGAATGTGGCGGGAATCAAGGCTTCAGTTGCAGGCCTGCAGCCACGGTTAATACAGTAAAACGCGCATTATTCGATTGCAATTATTTCAAGTATCTTGTAAGCTATAAAACCCCCCTGGGTAAATTAGTAGGGGGGGCGAACGAAAGGAGAAAGCAAGACACAAACATCTTGACATATACGAGCTTTCCTGCAATAGTAAAACCACTGGACTAGGATTATTATCTCCGCTGTGGGAGGCCCGAATCAGCATAAACTCTTTGTCTATCTTCTAAGTATCCTGTTTCCTAATAGCATTCTCCAGACGCAAACCCTTCATCAAAGAAGGGGCGCTATTGATCCCTCATTCAACAAGTAAGCTCGACGGGGACCTATTTCCCAAACGTCGACAATAGTTATCAATACCATACCGCTAACTGCCGGTATGTGTCATTCCGGCACATAAACCAGTACAAAGAAGCCCTATGTATCATACCGGTTTCAATACTAATCAATATCAGCTATACTGACTTCGATACTAGTCAAAACCAGTCATACCAGTGAAATTTGTAATATCATCTATTAATCTGTATGTTATTTTTGATAGTAGTACTGTATATTTGGAGTAATATCATAAGTGAAATTTGCTATACATATAATTAAACATATGTATACTTATAAATGTATCTCTACTATTCTAAAGCAGCACTTGGTGGCAGTGGTCCGTTCTTCCCACGTCATTAATTGCTCTGCTTAATTGCCCTACGCAAGAAACGAAGCGTTGCTTTAATTAGCCATTTTCGCGAAAGCGAAACGGGTTAAAGATAGATGTTTGATCTTGTGAAATAAATTTTTTTTAATCCTTATTTTTCGTTATCAATTTTGTTTTTCGTAGCAACGTACGGGCATGTAACTAGTATATTATTATATTAAACCTAAAACAATACATTAGTACGGATCGGTATAGAAATATACCATTTTAAAAGCCAAATCGATATTACCTCCCGTACAGTACCGAGAAATGCACGTCCAACCGCTGCAGTCTGCAAATCAGAAGCAGCAGCGATGTACAACGCTACAGTGCAAATCACGTGTGTAGTGTGTTACAGTGCTTGGTTTATATGGTTAGCCGAAGCATGGAAATAGCATGGATTCGTGCAGAGTACTACCGTACACCGGTCTATTTGGTAACCAGACGCTGTACTTGAAAATAGCAGGTGCAGACTGCAGTGCATATGACATTCGTAAGGGCTTTTGTATTTTTCAGGCAGTTTCGTTTTCGCGCGTTGATCTCTTCTCGAAAAAAAAACGGCGTCACTCTCACTCCCCGTTTCGGCCATGTTTAGAATGTACGATTTTTTTCTCCTAATTTTTACAGAAATAAAACCGTTTCCAGCAAAATTCTTGCGTTTTAAACGCGCTTCGTGTGCTGTTCGAACTGCATGGCAAAGAACATGGACAATGCGCTCCTAGTTCTATGGCCCCCACGAAAGAGGGCATTTTCATATTTGCATGCGCGCCATGTACCACGCTTGTTCTCATCTGCAGAGTGCCGTGCGCACGGTAGCGACACTACCAAATTCCCTCTTTAGACCTTGTTTGAAGGGTCTATTTTCAACCGAGAACTACGTGGATAAGTCAGGATTTTAATTCAAAATTTTAAATTTTTAGTCTATCCATATGGATCACAGTCAGAAATAGACCGTCTAAACGAGCCCTTACGGTGCGAAACAAGCAAGCCTTTAGCCTGATCACCTGCTCCGCAAGCTCTTCAACGCTGTAGAACACCGTACCTAGATATAAAATGAACAGTCACAAAGAGAGGGGGATGCATCCTATTCCTGGCTGCTAGAAAATAATAGTAAGCCCGCGGATTATTCACTGCACACAGACCCAGCTTACCTTCTTATCTAAACAACCGGCATGTGGTGAAATGAACCTGGAGGAGTAGAATTGTAGCAACAAAGTTGCTGGAAACGGGAGCAAGAAATGCAGAGATTCCTGGCCTGCGCTGCTTCGGATTCAAATAGCCTGATCAGAATATATTTCTTTCTTTCCATGTCTTGGCAATGAGGCCGATACATAACATGACCATCTCCTATGGTCTATGGAGTTTCAGGCTCTCAGTGCTTGCCCAGCGTTTCCAGAACGCTGTTTCGTACCCCTATACGAATCGAGATTATGTTAGTAGCATACCGTCACGAACAATGCTATTAGTAATTGAGAGGTGTAAGAAAGAACTCAAACAGAACTTACGTGCAATCAGTGAGTTAGCCTGTGTCGGCAGTGGGCCAATTGATCTTAGATTAAATATATGTTTTGATGATTTTTGATAGTTTTTCGTAGAATTTTAATAGGAACTTTTGGTATTAGCGCATTTCTGGCCTCTCTTCTGTAGATCTAGATCCGCCCCTGCGTGCAATGACTAGCCGCGACAGTCTCGCAAGAATTTGTGTCGCTGGGCGCAGTCGATCCACCGTTTGGCACTGGTTCGGCAGGTTTTCAGGGACCATCGGATCAATGGCTCACTGGTCCGTACGCACCCCCTTTACATGTGTTTGTTTGCCCATATGTTTTTGTTTTCGAATTGACCTAGTACCAAGAACATTGCTTTCCTGGAAACTAGGGCAACGTGTTTCATGGACCAGCTGAGGACGGTACACAGATTTGTTAGTTTTGCTTATGAACAACTAGCACATGGCTCTACCTTTTTGCTATCTTTCTTTTGATTATCCTGAAAGCACAATCCATTCCGTGCGCATTACGCGGTGAAAGGGGTAATCCAGGGGCGGAGCTAGCCCAGGTCCAAGCCCCGGACTAGACCAGCTGATCTTAGATTAAATATCTGTTTTCAATACTTTTTCGTAGAATTTTAGTGGGCTTTCAAGATCTGGCCCTGTTTCTGACTCTTCATGGCGCAGATCCGCCCCTGGGGTAATCCACAAGCTAAGTTCCCAGTGTCTATAATCCATTGGTGCCAATGATTCTTCTCTTTTTTGTTGGCCAAAGTACTACGGAGAAATTACTGAACGTTGGCCTGTTTATGGAAACCGAGGTTTACTCTGATTATAGGAATGTTCCCGCAATAGTTTTATTAGGATAGATACCAGGAAGCTAATCAACACAAGGCTTTGACAAAACTAAGGCATGGGCCAATGATCAAATTGTCACAAATATTCCAAATAAACAACCAAAAGATTCAAAATGGTAGACAGCAAGCTGCAAGGATGTGCGCTAGCTCTAGAAGCCTTTTGCTAGTAGTATTATACAGACAAGAGAGCACCAAGTTGCCCCATCGCACGTCCCCAACACACATCTCTCTCTGCAGTGGACTGGAATCCCCCGCGGCAATTTCCAAACAACTTCCTGTTGTTTTGTTCTGCATCTTTGCTTTGCTTTAGCTGTCAACAAGAATCCTATCTCCTTCCATTTCTCACATGTGCTCCAAGCTTTTGATTAAAGAATTGGGCAGGGATGACAAGTCTTGCCTTGTGCATCTTCCCTCTCAAACCCTATCTTCAACTAGACAATGACATCCAACCTACCAAGATCTGCCTCCTGTATTGCTCTCTGTTTGCAGCATGGTTGTATAACTACAGAAAGCAGCTTCACAGGTAATCAAATAGCATTACTTGTGGATTATGAAGCAGCAAATAAATCACTGTTCACTAGTTGTGTGATTTGTAGTTGTAGTTATTATGTTAGGCTATGAGCAATCATTATTCACTTCCTGATAAAGTACAATGAAGTATGCACCAAAATTCTGACAGCAAATTTACACGGCAAGGACATATAATTGGATTCCAAAGAAGCAGAACGAGAATCAATACATCTCTAAAAATCTAAGCATGTAACAGAATAACGATAGTGATATTAAGATATTCTGAATCCATTACAATCACTTGCTTTGTAAACAAGAAGGCTAGAGCCAAACACAAAGCCAAATGATCAGAGTTTCAGAAGATACATGTATGTTTCTTTGCACTAATTTTTCCTTAGCATGGCAAATTCAGACTCACCATGTGTTAACATGCCAAAACTTCTCTCAGGCTCGCGGCACTGGTCATCATTTGCTACTTTTCTTTACATCCAGAACTATGTGACAGGCGAATAACATAGAACCACGATCTAACGAAAACACTAAAACATGATATGATAGAATATTTATGATTTGGTACTCTAACGGCAAGCATATTTTTCAGATATTTCTGAAAAAGTTTGGTAGGGTTGCTATGCCGCCTTATTGGCTGCATTCTGTGCTCAAGCTCAGATTGGGCTTCACGGCATTCGGGTCTAGTCCAAGCCATGGCCGGCTTTCAGGCTCTTTCTTGACTGGTGTTGCATCTGAAGGAGAAGCTTGATATGGTGTCTTTGCATTGAGACTACAAGAACAAAAACACACACACATGTTAGACCCAAAAGGTACTATGGTAAAAACACTTACTGTGAAAATCATGACAGCAAGAGCAACTCACCGATCCTTTCTCTTCTCAAGGAATCGGTGAAGTGACGCCTTCCTAGCAATAGGCAGATCTACACAAAGAAGGTTCCGCGAATAATCAGCTTGACAAGATTCACCAAGTAATATGTTGAATACCCCCAATAGATATGAACAGCAAGAAAGTGCGGAGTAATCACCAGAAGCATTCGGACGAGCCGGCTTCTGAGCATTAACCTGGGCACCAGGCAAGCTACTCACTGGGGCCGGCACGGCCGTATTGACCTTGGTGTTGTCAGTAGCAGTTGTGGGTGCAGAGACGTTCTGGACGACAGTGCTGCCCTTGATGGCAAGCTGCATCAGGCCCTTTGCCTTGTCGGCTGGGAAGTCATTGAACACGAGCACCTTTCCACCATAGAAGATGGTCAGCTGACGCTTCTCTTGCTCCCTGAAATTTATTTGCACAGTACAACTCTTAAGAATACTAGCAGACCACCACCCCAATCTTGAATCAGTTACCTAATCTCTTTTCACCGGCAAGCACAGAATTATTTCTGAAACTTCTTTTTTGGTTCATGGATGAACAGCTTCACTTCAGATCAACGTTTTCTACCAACAAGGATCCAGTTTAAGGTCCATTAACTACTCTCTGAAGTCTGAACAACCTAGCAGTACAACTCTGAGAATGGTTGATTGCTTCATACCAAGAAGAAAGTATATTAACCCAGGCAACAGTTTGTTGCATCTAAAAAGATTCAGCTCTGGCCATCTCCCTCAACTAGATTTCAGACCAAAACAATACAACCTTCTTGCAACATCTAGTCCTGATGCAGATAAATTAAGCACGGCTAAAATGAAGTAGAGCAAAGTGGCGTGGTCCAATACCTAGTAGCGGCAACAGGGGCGGCAGCATCCTGCACGCCGAAGCCGGCGCTCTGCGGGAAAAGCTCCATGGTCTCCTTCTTCCTCTCCGCCTCCTCGCCATCCGCTCCGGGCAGCAAGGTCATCGTCGCCGGCGCCCTCTGCGGCTCGGCCTCACCTGAAACCAAACAAAGCTCGGATCAGAGGGCTGGACTCCTCAATTCAAGTCGCCTGCCCGGAAATTTCAAGACCAAATCGACGCATGCAAGGGCGGGATTTTTCATCCCCAAAAATCCAAACTCCGCCACAGATCCCACACGAACAGCCCCACCCACCCCAAAACCGAAACTTTTCGCAGGAAATCGAAGCGCAACCTCCCCCAACCAACCAAAAAAAGCGACCAGCTTTAATCCAACAGCCAAGCCCGAGACCGACCACTCACCTTTGATCCCGAGGCCGACCTCGGCGGGGGCGGCGCCGTTCTGGCGCACGTAGCGGCTGAGGAGGCTGCAGGCCATGGCGAAGCTGGTCGTCCTCTCCCCGGGCCTCGCGGACGCCGCCATCTCCGAACGGTTATCCCCAACCCTCCACCTCGAATCTCTTCTCCCTGCCTCCAAATCCGCGGCAACCGAACCGATCAGCCCCCAAGTCGTGATGGTGTTCTTGGATTGGAGCAGTGGTTGTTGCCGGCTTGCCGCCTGTGCTGTGCGCGAGCGCGACCTGGCTCGTCTGAGTACGTATCGTGCGCGTTTATAAAGGAGGCCGCGGTTTCTTGTTAGAAAATCTAAATTTAATCCCGCGATTAAACAATTTTTTTTTCTTTTCTTCCTTCTCCCGTTGATTACTGCCGAGCCGTGCCATAATTGCACGAATTCCGCACATGGTTCGTGTGCTGGAGTTAGTGGGCTTTCCAAAGTCCCTTTCGTGTTATAGTACTCTCTCTCTCTCTCTCTCTCTCTCTCTCTCTCTCTCTCATTTTAATTTTACCCCATAAGATATATTTTATATTCGAATGTAAAAGTTATTGTAATGTTTTCTGTATACCCTAGCAAATATTCAGATTTAACTGATATTTTCTATATGCATGTATTAAATACAATAATTATAGATAATAACTAAGTATAATCTAATTATTTTTTTTAATAATTTCTTGGCCAAGATAAAATAAGACTTATAAACTTGGATGAGAAAAATACTACTACCTCCATTCAAATTTATAAGGCGTATTTCTTCTTGTCACATAGACCAACAAGACATTAAAAATGAATATGTTAACCCTAATTATTATCATTAAGTATTATACTTAACGCATGCATGTAGGGTATAATGAAATAAAAGATAAATATTTATTAGGGATCTAATTTTGTACTCTCTTCGGTCACAAATAGTTGTCGGTTTGGGATACGTGCAGTCAAAAATTTTAAACTTTAGCAATCAATATCTTTTTAAATATTAAGATTAGATGCATGAAAATCGTACGTGTATATTCATCGTGAAACATGCTTTCATAATATTATAGTCTTATTAGATTTTTTAAATATATTACAAATAGGAATTAGTGATTAAAATTGGTTTTGGAGACCATATCGATATCCAAAACACCTACTATTTATGACTGGAGAAAATATTAGAATATAAAATACGTCCTACATTTATATACAATATGTTAAAAAATAAGTCCCGTAAAATCGGACATATTTAGTATTATTTTCGCGTCTGTAGAGCTCTCGTATCTGATTGGACGGGGATTTCCCATGTGTGGGGCCCAATACCCATGTGCGCGTTTTATGTGGCCTCCTGGCCTTGTAAATCGCGATCGATTGGACGGTACACGAGGCGAGGAGTCGATATTGGGTTAGAGTCGGGTTTTGACCCTACCCTGTTTCCTCTGAGATGGCAGTTATGCTTGCTTCCTGTGCTAGTACCATTTTCTGAGTCCGGTTGAGAATATTGGACCAGCCTGGGTTCGGTGTTCTGCCAAGGAAATACAATACTCCCTCGAGTTGGTTGTTCTTTTTACATATATACAATCAATTTTAAAAAAAATTTAATTATTAATATCTTTTTAAATATTTAAATTGGATATATAAAAATTATATATGTAGATTTATCTCAAAAAATATTTTCATAGTACTATAATTTTATTGAATTTTATAAATAATTATAGTAGAAATTAGTGATTAAAGCTGTGTTTTGGAGACTATGTCAATGTCCAAAACGATAACTATTTATGACTAGAGGGAGGGGGTACCTACTTTGAGACCGATACTTGCAGGCACATGGAAAAATTAGGCGTGATGGAACTGATTGTCTCATCGTTTGTTTCGTAGGCTAGAGATGCAGTAACTACAAATTTTTGGATGTCTTGGTCTGATTACTCCCTCCGTTCTTTTTAGAGAAAAATCTTTATTTGCCACTGAAAGTTGGCCAGGTCCCTGGAATATCATCAAAAAAATGTTCGTTCCTTCATTGCCACCAGATCTCAATTTGCATCTTGTTTTTACCACTCTTGTCATTTTGTCGCGAGTCAATCCTTTCACTTTGTCAGATTTTTTTAAAATGACAATACTACCCTTGGTCAAAGCCCTTCTCCTCCTCAAGCTCCCAAGCAAACCTCAAGCTTCAGGCGCATTCCTCACCCAAAGCTTCACCAGCCTCCGCAGCCCACACCAAAGCGGAGCTGAAGATAAGAAGATGGCTTCCTCCCCTTCCCCCGATGTCCCCACCTACGGCAAGCTCCCCACCGCTGTCTTCGCCTTCACCTACACCTTCGTCGACTTTGCTTTCTTTGGCCTCATCTTCCCCATCGCCTCACCTCCTCTACCCCGCATCCACCACCACATCACCTTCCCCCCTCCCCATCCCGCCTCGTCGCCATCGGTGACTTCCCCAAGTCCCTCTCCTTGCTCCACCTTGTTGGCCTCGTTCCTTCGTCCAAGAACCTTGACTCCTTTACCTTCTAGTCCAGCTCGGTGTCCTAGGTGCTCCAAGAGTTCTCTACCTAGGCCACGTGGTACCACGCCGGCCTCGTCATCAAGCACTAGTGCGGTGACCTTGAGAACCCCAAGAACCCCTTTCTCGATGTCCCCAAGGCATTCCCCTGCGTTGGCATCTGCTCCCATCTCGCCGCGCTCCACCCTAACGAACCAATCACGCGGTGATTCCAACCGCATGGTATCATGAACATGGCGGTGGCGCTACTGGATGCTACCCAAGCGCGCACCATGCCCCTTTACATTGTGCTTGACTCCCCCGACGCATTCGTCGTGAAGGACCTCGTGATGAAGAGGCCGATGTCGCTCTGCAAGACCACCGAGGACATCAAGGTGGAGGAGCTAGACGATGGGTGCTGACAGCCGATGCTGTTTGTCTAGCACTCTGGGCTACTAGATGCTAGGGGCACCACCGTCGAGTAGAGGAAGCTGGAGCTAACGCTCGAGAAGTGGAGGACCGATCTGTCATTGTGTCGAAGGGAAGACAGCCGCCACGGCATGCCGCAGAGGAAGTGCTATGGCTCCTGCTTCTGTTGCAGTGTGGACTGGGACAGGTAATGGAAGGGGAGCCCTCGGAGGTGTCGAAGCGGCCGGGCGAGGACCCCGATAAGATGTGGGAGGGGGGCTAGCCAACAAAGGGAAGAGGGATGAGGCATAAGAGAAAGGGGAAAGACAAGAGGATGCGGATGGACTTAGCACCAAATCTTGCAATAAAAATTGAAAAAAAATTTAGCATCAAATTCAAAAAAAATCGAATGAAATGAGGATGAAGTGGGGCAGAATCGTCTTTTTACGTAGAAGTTAATGGCCATTTCACGTGCAACTCAAGGTAGTGGCAAAAAGGGGATCAAAGTTGAGATCTGGTGGCAATAAAGGGACGATCATTTTTTCGATGGCATTTTAGAGACCTAGCCAACTTTCAGTGGTCAATAAATAATTTTCTCATCTTTTTAATTTTGTTTTTTTTTCTATTTATGGTCTCCGATATGTGACTTTGGACGCTATGTTTCATGAATTTAAATTAAGATGTGCTACTAAAATTATAATATTATCAGTGTTACCCTAGGCGCCGCCTAGGCGCTTGGCAGGAGCCCTCTGCCCTGATTTTGCTATAATTGGCTAGCTGGACGGGGGAGCGCCTAGGCGGGTCCAAGGCGCGCACTAGGTGGCTGGGCAGAGGAAGGCGCAGTGGTGGCCATGCAGAGGAAGGAGGCGGCCATGTGGGCGTCGCGGTCGGGGGTACTAAGGCCTTATTCGATGGTTAGGGTTCGGCAGCTACCACAAATTAGTCCTCTTCCCAGCGTAGTGTCAGAACCCTCCCTTTTTGGTGTGGAATACCAAGAGAGATTCCTATATGCATATAGTACTAGTCCCACGATCAGTGGCTAGTATGCACATGTACAACATTGTCATTACATCCATACAAGTTCATAATACGATAATAGAAACTTAGTTCTTACAACATGGCCTATTGGCCTAATTCAAAAGTTTTGCAGCGGAAGATACATGGCTTGACAGTGTGCCTTTTACCCAAAATACCACAAGCGACTGACAAGGGTAAACTCTAGAAAACTCGTCAGTAAAGTCTCTGTAATCTACGTCGAAGTCGGGAACTTCGTTTTCTTCATTCTCTGAATATCAACAATAGCAAGGTTGAGTACACGTATGTACTCGCAAGACTTGTAGTGTATCACAAATATATATATTAAATGCAGGTTATGTCATGGAGAAGGCTACTAAGTTCATTTGCATAAAGTGAACTTGAATTGTAAATATTGAATAGTAGATTGCAAACGTAATTTGTAAGAGCAATTTGACAGGCATATAAGTAATAAGTATGACTAGCATAAATGTAACAACTCACAGTCCACGACGTGAGCAACAATTTGCCCATTGCCAAATCCTTGCACCAAATCTGAAATAAAGACTTTCCAACAACCATTTCCAATTCCAACCCATTTTACGAAAATACTAAAATTCTAACTAGTGTTAGCACACCAAGACTCCCATGACCACGGGAACACCTTTTCGAAAAGATTTTCACTTTGCAGAGGTGTACATCTTTACCCACAAGATATGACCAACATCATTTTATCGCTATTTCATGCTTCCTTTGGCGTGTGGCCAGGAGATCATGACATAAACCTTTACATTGCTTAAACCTAATTTTGCACCAGCCCGATGATGACAAACCCTTGCTATGGTGGTAGAAATAAATATTCACATAAATCATAAAAATTTTGAGCTCAATATAAACCGGCAACCATTTCTCCCCATAGCAAGGCGTACACCATTGCACTGATATGCATTTATCCACAAGTCCATGTGGAAGACCCTTACAAGCAAACCTACTTGGAATGCTTGTGCTACTTTAGCCTTCTAATGTGCAAAACTAGACTAGGCAACTTAATTGGTTAGGGTTACCCCAAAATAGCACTTGTGGTTGCACTGATTTTTTTTAGTTTGAACTACACTACGTTCGGTCCTTACTTCGACTCAGGCAAAAGATGTTGGGGAACGGGTAGGCTACTGTAGCACAAAATAAAAAATTTCTACCCCATAATCCAAGAATCACTGCATGTAATAGATCATAGAATTACCACTAGACACGCAGATCCATAGTGGAAGTAGAGTCAATGCAGCGCGTCCCTCGCTGACTAGCTTCGACCAGATCCGACCAGTTCGCCAACTAGGTCGGATAAGCTCCGACCAGCTTCCCGACCGAAAACTATCAGCACCGACTAATCTGCCGATCAGATTGGATCAACCCCGACCAGACGATGTAGACTTGCACCTCCTTCATGAACCTTTTGTGATAGACTCGGATTTTGGATCGTCCTAGAGTTGAAGTTTTGCAGCAACTCTTCCAAGGTATCCATACGTATAGGGAGGAACACCACACGTCGAAATACTAGTTTCAGGCATGCAGATTAGACAAGAAGGGAGAGCGGTGGCTAGGGTTTCAGGGGTTCCGAATTCCTGATGTGTTTAACACAATTATCTTCATCCCCCTTATCAGCCACCACCCCTCCCTTTATATAGATGTACCATAATGGGCTCTACATTAGGGGCCCATTACGAACTCTAAACTCACACGAACTCATATCACCATCCGAATTCTGTTCCAACTCTGATCTCCATCAGAGTTTGGTTCCAACCCCTTAAGCGTGCGACCCCATATGTTCATGTGTACTTGGACATGGCCCGAGAACTCCTACTGGACCCATACTTGGTAGCGATCCCTAGTAGAATGTGCCGACTCCCAAGTATACATAAAGATCACATCAAACGAACCTTAACAATGCTCAGCCATATGCATTTTCCTTTGCCTCACGATATCGGTCAAGCTCAAGGCGAGTATATGTCATCCTTGTTTAGTTAGCTCGATCACTCTTTCTCGATCATGTGACTCGGAATCCCCAACCACGGTTAACTCTTAGCCGCAAGTAGAATATCCATGCATTTTCGGAATTCGATCACTCGAGAGGGCTAGAGATATCTCTCGTGTTGTATGGAGGGGCAAATCCTATCTTTAGCAACCACATCTTGCAGTATGCTTCATGACAAACCCGAAAGCTACCTTTATAACTACCCAGTTACGGAGTAGCGTTTAGCAGCCCCTAAGTAAGTCATTACACATCTCAAGAACATACGTCAATCTCAGGTCTAAGGATATAGCATACACATTGTTCTGAGATCAACTGATGATAAGAAGAAGACAACGTTCTCGCAGTGTCTCAAGATGGGTCGATCCAACTCCATGTTCTCTAACATGAGTCCATATTATTGGTTTGATATCTTCATATCCATGACCCATGAAACATGGTCATCAACCAATACATATGCTAGTCTATACATATGTATCCTCATATGATTATCAACTAGGGATTACTTTAGAATAATCATCATGTGGTCATTATAGAGTTTCACTAACAAGTTACATACTTGCTAAATCAATAATGATGAGATTATTCAAGGAACAAAGTGATAAATCATGAATATTGAAAAATAGAATTATTTCTATGATTGCCTCTAGGGCATATTTCGAACAAAATACTCCCCCTACACCACGTGCAAGTCTAAACCTTACACATCTTGCTATTGCCATATTTCACCTGTGTCAAACTATAGTTTTATTTTTATTTTTATCAAAATATTAGTATTCTTTACTGTCATATCCAACCTTTTTAAATTACATAACAACACAAGTCTCTTCATTTAGCCTCATGTTTCTAAAGCAGAGCTAAGCATGAAAGTTATATAATCGCATATACCCATGTTGGCATTATGCATTGTCTAACCATCTTCTAAGGTTATCAAGGTTCATAAGTCAATATTTATTAAGGAAGTTCCATGAGTTTAGGCATATGTCTACCATTACCCACAAATTACTAAACATCGTGTATGCATAATAGTTTTGATAAAATAATATAAATAAC
The DNA here is from genome assembly GCA_036346355.1 of Rhipidocladum racemiflorum. NCBI lineage: Eukaryota > Viridiplantae > Streptophyta > Magnoliopsida > Poales > Poaceae > Rhipidocladum > Rhipidocladum racemiflorum. The sequence continues at coordinate 5,405,553 of CM070581.1, forward strand.
GTAAAATAGTGAGATTAATATGATCAAAGGAGGGTGTTTTCCTTGCTCAGCGACTTTCTGGGCAGAGTTGGGGTCGTCGATGACAATACCCGAAACGCCGGAGGCTACACGTTGTTTAACAAGAAGCAAACAAATAACCAATTTCAATAAAGGCAAAGAGAAGACAAATATACATGGGGCAAAAAGAAGTCAAACAAAGTCAATGAAAATATTCACGAAAACAAGTGTAAGTGTGTGTTGGATCGGCGAGGGTTAGGGTTTAGGTCTAACTACTAACGTAGGGCACACGACTATGATTTATGAAAGTCAAAGTTTTATTGTACGAATTCAAGAGGCCAAAATTATATACATATACATGTTTATTTACAAATTCAAGTGGCTATAATCATTTGGATTAGTGAAGCTATAACAAAGTCAACTTAGGGTTGACCGAAACCTACACGAACTATTAGACTTGAATAAGTAGCAAACTAAAATATATAAGAACTGGGCTAAGCTACTCCTACAGTACATAAACTTAGGATATTTTTAAGGCATGGGTACTGGATTTCAAGTTAAATGAAGCTTGCTTACACTAATTCTTGGACACCTACACTTTATACTTTACATGAAATGACCTAGTAGTACACTTATGATTAAACAAGTCTAAACCTAAATATTTTTTACATAAACAGAGATGGTACCATCTTATGGAAATATAGAAAGTGGTTTCACTAAAATTTGAAGCTTCTTTGCACTAGATATAAGCATAAAACATTTGAAATTTGAATATATTGAAACCAATCTATTTAAGCATTAGTTACAAACTAAGTACAAATATAAATGTTTTTATATATTTTGGTAGCTAATGACCTCAGGATCATGATAAAATTAGTTTCATCAAATTTGGAGACTATTTGCAAAAATTTTACATTAAGCATATGCTAGGCCTAGAGTTTCAATTTGAATTTCAAACACTGTACAGCGAGCAAATTTAAAATATTTTTATATATTCAAAATCTAAATGATTTAATACAAATTTAGAAACTTGTTTGAGCTAATTTGTAGTTATAATGTGAAAGTTATGAACAAACGAATGGGCTTGGGTCAGAAAAATAGCCTAAATTGAGAAATACACTTTCTATACAGTGAAAGCGCCTTTTTGGTTTTCGGTTTGAATTTGTACTGTGGCACGCACATTGACAACAGGGTCCCACAACGCAGTGAGCCGGGCTTGGCTCACGCGCGCGCGAGAGAGACTAACAAATGCGGCCCACTCGTTAGTGAGGCCAAAATAGGGCAAGGTGGAGAGGCGGTCACCGGCGGCGAGGGTATGTTTGGAGGAGCTTGGGCGTTAGGGATAAGCTAGTGGGAGGCCTAGGAAAACTAGGGAATGGCTCGGTGGGGTTTTGTGATGGCCGGAGGTAGGGTCGCGGCGGCGTGGAGCGACGAGGGTAGGTCCGGCTAGCTGTGGAAGGAGGAGGCAGGTGCTAGGGCTCGGAAAAGGAGAGGGAAAAGCTTCTAGCCGTGGAAGGAGGAGGGAGGCGCTGCTATTGCTGCTGTGTGCTTCCTGTGTCTGCTGCTACTTCCCTGATGTTCATGTTCACCCGGTGGCCTAGGAGCTAGGCGGTCTACCACCGCCAACGTCTAGGATAACCTTGAATACTATGAAAAGTATTTTCTGACAATAGATATACTCCCTCCAGTTTGATAATAGATGTCGTTTTGGACATAATGATGGTCAAACTTCTAAAACTTTGACTATCGATATATTTTTAAATATTTAAATTGGATATATGAAAATTATATGTGCAGACTTGTCTCGAGAAGTACTTTCATAATATTATAATTTTATTGGGTTTTATAAATATATTATAATAAAAATTAGCGGTCAAAGTTGTGTTTTGAAGACCGTGTCGATGTCCAAAACAATATCTATTATCAAACTGGAGGGAGTAATAATATAATTTTTATATAGCCCATCTAGATAATTTTAAACGATTACATTTTAAAAATGTTTACGGTGCTGATTCTAACGTCAAGTAAAAAAAAAACGAAGAGAGTATCCGTTTGGATATTGCTGTTAACTTTCTGTCTAGCTTCCGGGATCCTGCATGTCTAGCCGCCTAATTAAGGATGCTACGTAAAGGTAAGCACTTTTCTTCCACGGCCGCCATGAATATGGAGGTGATACGCCATTTTTCATCCAGCATTATTATTAGTATGTGATTTGGAGAACAGGACACACTTGAGTCGATCGGTCAATGTGCAGAGGGTCAAGACAGCAATACTTGGAGCAGATACTTAATTAGTAGTAAGAGTAGAACGTGACGGCGTTAATTTGTCGGCATGGAACTTCCTGCGCCCTTCCTACCTAATGAAAACTACCACTGCCATCCGATCTCCGTCTGGTGTCCTCTTTCCAACCTAAGCTATCAACCTCTTGACGTGGTGGTGGTCTGGTGTTCTCTCTTCCAACCTAATTAGCTATCAACCAAGGTTCACCCTATCGTTTCGACGATTTTCGGATGAATAGTAAAATTCGATAATTGCAAAAATCGAACCGGAAATCGGTCGAAAATCGAAAAAAAAACGGACAAATTCAAAAACCAATTTTTTTGGAAAAAAATTCAAAAATCATGAAAAATCGACGATTATCGGTGGAAAATCGACAACCATGTTGTTTTTTTTGTGCGGTCGGCTTTTGTAGCGATTTTTGATGAAAATCGACCAATTTCCACCGATTTTCGACCGGTTTTTGACACGTAAATTTTTTAGAATTTTTTATTATTTTTTTTAGAATTTTTTTTTTTAACCGGACCGATTTTCGACCGTTTTTTATATCGAACCCCAGCGATACGGGCGAAAATCGTCGATTTTGTGAACCCTGCTATCAACCTCTTAGCGTGATGATGGAGTTGTGGGTATACAAGTTCATCTGATAAAATTTTCTTTAAATTCTGAGTACGTTTAAGTAGGAATTTACTGGTGGTGAATTTACACCGAACTCTCCCTTTTTCTGCGAGTGTGCTAAGCTGGTGGTGGTGGAGTGTACGCGTAAATGCGACCTTGCAAATCGGAAAAAAGAAAGAAAGAAACATATATAGTTCAAGGAGAAGGTACCAGCCGGCTCCCTCTCCACCTTGCCTAGCAGCCGGAAATTTGACCAAGGTGACCTTTTAATGGCATGCCTCATCTCAATGCTTCGAGCGTTGACGAGCGCAATGGTAAGATATCATTCGTGGTCTTGTGAAGAGTCACTACTACAGAACAGCACATAGATGACGCAATGGTAAAATATCATTCGTGGTCTAGTGGCAGCTTTGGACTTGAGCGATCGAGACATTTGGATATTAGGCTCAGGAAACTTTGGACATCTGATCGACTTCTAGATTTCCAGTGCCGGGGCAATGCAGCTGCAGATCTGCAGGGAGCTCGTGTTGCACGTACACACATTGCGGTCTTTATACTTCCTCTATCTCAATAGATGTTATCTTAGGTTCCTACACTTGAATCAATATATATCTATAGAAGACTACGCATCTTGGTTATATCTTTGAATAGTGTGTCTTACACTAATTAATGGTAATAAAATGATATTGAAAATAACTAAAGAGAAGGGGCATTGGAGGAAAAAAATAGTAAAAAGTTCACATAAAAATTTTAGAATAGCATTGTTTAGAAGCAAAATTTAAAAGCTAGAATAATGTGATTTCGAGAACGGAGGGAGTAATATTTCATACAATGCTTCTCCAACATACTCCTTTAATTTGTTCGGAAATATAAGACGTATTTTGACTTTGCACTAGGATTAAGGTTGCAGTAAAATTGAGAAAAATATGAAAGAAAATAACTTAGATACCGTCACTTAATTGTTTGGAAGATGAGAGATAATATTTTATGTAGGTGGTAATGAATAAATACATATAGTTGAGAAAGAAAGAAATAAGTGTATAGTAGAAAAGGTCTCATTAATTCTATATGCAAGTTTTATATTTCTAAACAAGATATTAAAACTATATATATGCCTTATATTTCTGGACGGAGGGAGTATAATTTAAAATGGAGTCCATTTGTGTTGCGGGTACGGACGCTAAGGTGAAACCGAGGCAGAAACATTTTTTTTAATCAAATCGGGACATCTTGATATCATTAGTAGTATTAATTAAGGGCCAAAGGAAGCACACTTGCTTTCTTAAAAGGAGTAAACAACAGACGATTTGTTGGACCGAACTGTTTGCTTCTTTATCTCGATTAGTACGTACGTGCACCAAAGCAGACCAATTATGCCCTCTAAGTTTATGTTTTTTTAATCGTTTGGCATTAATCATGCACAAGTGGGCTAGCTGTAGAAAATGATCACCTGTAACCTCGGTCTTAGTAGCTGTTTACAAGAAAGTGAAACTCCCACTAATTATTTATCAGTGTTCGTCTCACACTCACCTAATCCGTCTGAAGATGTCTGATCACATGCAATATCTGTTCTAATTAAATCCTAACCATTTTTAAACAGCCCCTCAAAAAAGTCTACTCTTCGATACAGCGAGAATAAAATAAAGCTTTACCAAAACTTCGAGGTCTTGTATGGAGCAAATGTATTTTCTGAGAATTCTATAAGAAATAAAGGATTTCTACGGGATCTCCACGTGCTGAAAAAAATAACAAGATGCCTTACTATATTATTGATCTATATTAGTCGCGCAACTCACGTATCGATGTTCAAAACAATAATTATTTGTGACCGAAGGAAATAGAACGGAGAGTAGATTCTTTCGAAGTGGGTACTCGACTAGTCGGTATTCAACCATAAAGCACATGTACGCACTGCTTTCGAACAAAAACACAGATAATAAAGCTCGTAATTAATCAAAATAACGTGACATTGACCTATGGTTGTAGGAGTATTTTGGCTAGCCCAGAGTGCATAATTGAGCTCAAATACTATTTGATGGTACAAAACCTCTACCTCCTAATTAGTTGACTCATTCTTGAAAATTAGCGGCAATCGGTGTCGACTTCGACCTTTTTAAACCTAGCTCGATTCCCCGCCCGTCCAAAATTTGACCGAGCTGCATTTTGCCCAAAACCATATCAAATTCAATCGAATTGTGGATGTGCAACGTACGTTGGTTAGACCGGGTCATGGGATGTGTTGCGCGATCCCATTTATTTTTTGGGTCATACCTACGTACGTGACATTATTAAGCAAGTTCGGAAATTCTTTAACCTAAAATCGAGGCCTTAAAGTGTAGACAGTGGTGTAGCGGCACAAGTTTGACGACGTCGACTGCGATTCGCGAATTGATATAAACCATAACCACTGCTACCAAATCGCCCACTACGAAATGTTCCACGGACACGAGGCGCGTGATTTTGGTCCCGTTCGTTTCAGCTTCTGGATAGCTTCTGCTTTAAAAAATACGGATTATTTACCGAACGGAAGTTTTCTGGACAGTTTATCTGAAAATCATAAGCTGATTTCTATATAGAATCAGAATCTGGTTGAAATCTGATTCTTGCTGATTCTCACCGATTCAGTTCGAAACCTAAAAGTTGTAGCCGGCTCGATCCGATTATCAAACAGCTTCTCCTATAATACAGAAGCTGAAACGAACTGGGCCTTTAGCTGCGAACACTTGGATTAGGACCGAGCGTAGCTGAGTTGTTAAGGGGTGCTGTCAAACTCTCTTTCCATCAGAGTTTAATTCTCTAGAGTTGTCAGAATAGTTAAAAGTGGGGAGAACTGAGTTGTAGCTCAGTTGGTATGCGTTGCCGTCGTGTACGCTACCCACTCGTCTTTGAACCCCAGACTATAAACAGGATCTACATTAAAGAAAAGAAAATACTCCAAGGTCATAAAGGCTCCGATTATATATAGTATGTGAATATGATGTGGATATGGGTATGGGTTACACTTGTCGGGCGCCTTTGGATCTCTAAATAAAACATTTGCATTGCGGCCTGTGTACCATAACATGCTGCCGACTGGATGGAGGGCTATAAAAATCAGCAAGCCACCACGTGACTAGTATTGCAAGCATCACACAGTACTAGCAGTAAAACACCGTACGGCCGCATTAAGGAAAGAAAACCTCCTACAGGCACGATCCATGGATAACCCTTATTACTGTCCAATTAGGCGGACTTAAGCTAATTTCAGTGAAAATCCTGGCCTGGCAGCCTCACGAATCTCGATGCACCATTGGACCTCCATGATAAGTGTGACGGACCTCCTTTTTAGGGGTACGTTTAAATATATCAACATCTACATAGGAAGATTAAGTGTCAGGAATCAAGTGCACATTGCTAAATAAAAAGACGAAAACCAACTATTTTTAGGGATATAAGGCCTAACGGCCAAGTTTTTACAAAAGAGCGCAAAGAGCCCTAAATAGAGATTACGTTACAAAAGAACTACCCAGGCAAGGTCTGAGCAAAGACTAAGACTTAAAATCAGACTAAGTCGCCATCTACGAACTCCTGAAAATCTTCGGCTTCTTGGAACTCTGCTAGGTTTGAAAAAGTAAGAATGCGTACACAACAGTACTCAACAAGTCGCACGGAAAGGCGGAATATTATATGCAGGGATTCCTAAGGATTGGCACAAGGTTTTAAGTATTGTGAATGCAGTTTTATTTGCAAACTTAGTTACATTTGAAACACAAACCATAAAATAATAATAATGGGGTTTCACAAAGTTAATCACCATACGCCAGATTCTCTAATTCAAAGACTATTTGAGCGAGGTTTCGAGTGTCACCCCAATTCAAACTTAGCTTCATTAATCGAAAGCACGACGTATCCGAATACCATTAATATTTCACTCTGCCCAAGTGAGTTATCCTTAATTAATTGCCAAAGATCAAGCCATTACAACCACAAACCTGGTACCCACTGTACCAACCACCAAACTAACCACAGCTACTGTCATCGGTCGGGGGTCGGACTAATATCTACCTCGTGGGTAGCCCAACATCGTCTCCCTGACCGTAGCAATAGTTAAAAGACAATGAGCTAAAAGCTCACACGTTTTTTGAAAAACTAAGGGTGGAACAACAAATAATTAATAACTAAAGGGATTCATAATAATAAACTAAGGCTATGTAAAGGATAATAAGGCTTAACAACAGAAAGAAGGTTTAAAAGGTGATTGGGTATAACTAAGCATCATGTTATTCTAAATTATCTTTTTTAGTATTAAAATATGAGTAAAATAATGCATTAAAAAGTAATTACTACTATATTATTGACAAGCTGGGTTCAAAATGTTCAAGGGGTGCAGATTGCCTTGCTGAGCTGAAGGGTCGTCTAACTCGTAGTAGTTAAAGTCCTGTTCGGCTCCGAACTGGTCCTGCTCCTGCTCCTGGTACTGTTCGAAGGTCGGATCTAGCGAGGAGAAAAGAAAACAATAAATAAACGAACAAAAAAAAGCAAGAATAAAGAAAAACGGAAAAATTCGGAGAGAGGGGTTGGGAGGGCAATCTGGTTAATTATTTTAGACATTTTGGAGACTCGGTTTGGCGAAGCGGAGGTCATTTTTGGACTCGGTGGCTCGAACGGATCAAGAAAATATATTTTTGGATTTTGAGAATTTTTGAAAAAATTTGGGATTTTTTGGATTAATTAAATTAAAAAAAGAAAAAGGAAAAAAGAAAAGAAAAACAAAACGGGGCACACAGTGCACGACCGAATCGTCCCAAACCGGCCCAAGGGAGGGGGGCGCGGCCTGCGCGGCTTGGCTGGTGAGCGGTGGCTGATGGGTGGGACCCGGGCGTCAGTGAGCGGGGCGCGCGGGGGTGAAGAGCGCAGGGCAGCGGCATGGGACGGGGGCGTAGCGCCGGGGGAGAAGAAGACAGTGGGGGGCTCACCGCGGCGGGATGGGGGAAGGGCGAGGAGAACGGGGTTGTTGGGGCGGTTTTTATAGCTGGCGAGGGAGGAGGGGGGTCGTGGCAACGGCGGAGCGGTCGGGTGGCGTGGGCGAGCACGGGCGCGGCACTGAAGGCGGAGGCGACGCCGACGGGGTCGGGCGAGCTAGGCTGGGAGAGGTGGGCCGGAGAACGGGCCGCGGAAACGGCCAAAAGGCAAAAGGAGCCCAAAACTCAAATAAAATTCAATAAAATCCAAATAAAACCAAATAAAATTCAAATAAATTTATTTTGAAATTTTTAGGACTATTTCAAGAATCATTCTCATACAGAGCTTATTCGAGCTTGTTACCAAGCTTAACAGGTTTACGAGTTTACCCGAGCCGAGTTCGAGCCTATTCGAGCTTGAACCGAGCCGAGCTTGAGCCTGAATCAAAGCTCGGATTCCAATTCAAGCTCGGCTAAAGCCTAAAAATCCTAAGCCCGCTCGAATTTGGCCCGTTTATGGGTAAGCCCTGCCTGTGGACACGAGAAATTTGTACTCGATAAGTAGAACAGAAGAAAAAAAACAGCCTGCCAAGTGCGAACGCCCAAATGTAGTTGATGGTCACTAGCGATTGGTTACACGGAGTACTCCGAAAACGTGAAACTTTCAGCGAAGCAACAGAAGTTTCTGAAAATCGTCTTCGAAAACGGTTTTGAAAACCCTCAGATTCCACTCCATACAAGTGCTTTACAAAATTTGGGGCATTAGTTGTTCCAAATCCAAATGATTCGCAGGGTGTTGCATGTAAGATGCAGATGGTCGGATCAGACGGACATAATCTGGAAGAAGAGCACCAGACATTAATGTCGTCGCTGGCGAAAATATGTGAGCAGAGCCGAAATTGTAGGGTGGCAAAACGAGGTAAGATTCAGTCCACAACTCAACTCACGTACGAGGCAAGATTAGAGCAAGATCCAAGCACGAGTGCACAGCCAATCATGTGACGTATGGACAGCGCCACGCACAAATTAGGCAGTTTCTTGCATCTCATGAAGAAGAGTATACATCATCGTAGGAAAAAAGAAAAAGAAAAAGAGGGAGAGTAACTGCTCTTTCTGATGGAGACTGCAGCATGGAGTTTGATACGTCCCTGTACTGTGGTTTTAAGTCTCCCTCGTGACAACTAAAACCTGCAAAAAAAAGTCCAGTCAATTGCGGCATGCAGCTGAGGATAGCACAACAACGTCCTAATGACAGCCATCGGCGACGCTGACTTGTAGTAGCTTGCTGTGCCTCACAAGCTGGCCACGCCCATTGCAGACAGTAGACATCAAGCTTCTCACAGGGCTCTCTGGAGAGAGAGAGAAAAAAAAGGCCTGCCATTGGACATGGCAGCAGCACAGGAAAACACTACCCCTTGTGCAAGAAGGGCCTCAAGACCTGAATGCCTGCTACGAAAGAAGTATTTCATGGAACAGAAACTGAATCAAAACAGGCAGATGAAAGTGCAAGCATTTCGATAGTCTCAACCGGCATGCGTTTCGTTGAGCTGAAGGCATGGAGTGGTCCTCATTGGTGAATCTGGCACGCAGCATGCTGCTTGAGACCCGAGGATCACATCAAGTGAACTATGCTCAGGAGCATATATGCTCAACCTCAGAGATGTATATGATAACTGGGGTTTGCACCTGTTCTATTGCTTTTTCAGGTCATATTCACACCAAGTTTTATCAATGGTCTGCCTCATATGCCACTTGAAGTTCCATGCAAATCTAGAAAAGCAACGTCTTGAAATGGCGTTACACCTAGCTGCAGGAAAATGTTCTGCGCCTATAGCATCAAAGATGTTCTTGGTCATAGGAATACTATTTTGCTCAGATTTCTCTGTAACAACTGATATGAATTTGTTTTCTTTCTCTTTGGCAGTACAAACATGGCGCTAAATGTGCCATGTGCACTTATGCAGGCGGGCTACACGCCTACACATATAGCCAGGTTCACAAAACCGCGAAAAACCGCTTGAAAACCGCGGTTTTCGACCTTACCACTCCGGTTCGAGATCCAAAACCGTTTGGTAAACCGATCTAATTCAAAAAAAAAAAAACTTTTTTTGAAAATTTGAAAAAATTTATGTGTCCGGTTTTTCGTGAAAAACCGTGGTTTTTGTTGAAAAACCGCTGAAAACCGTTTTCAGCGAACATTCAATTGGTCGCAAGCGGTTTTTCACGAAAAACCGCGGTTTTCTCGTGTGAGTTTGACCCAAATTCAAATTGGTTTGGAATTGCGCAACGTTCGGTTTTTCGCGGTTTTCACGCGGTTTTTCGTGAAAATCGGTACCGCCGGACTAGCGAAATTCGCGTTCGAAATGGTTTTGTGAACCTGCATATAGCACAAAGTGCGGGATATCATAGTTTTGTTTGTCAGGCAGAGAAACTTGTAAGTTGCATCATGTTCGCCTTTTTCCTCTGCCATCCCATGTTTTCTGTTAAGCTGTGTTTCCATGTCCAATAAAATTTAATAATATCATAGCTTTGCTCTCTATCCGTGTTAGCTTTCATGACCATGTATATATAATAATTCACTTTACAAGACAACACTGACTGCCGTGTCGCAATATCGAGCTAATTAAGCTGCGTGCGTGGCTGAGAGGCCATCAAATTTGTGCGAATGAATCTAGCAAGGTTGATTGGTTCCATGCCATTCTATAAATCTATTTGAGGGGGGAAGCCTTCCTTTCTAAACTTCGAAACTCATCTTTCTAGCCGTTTTGTTTGTCACTCTTGGTGGCTAATATTTATGGGATTTGATCCTACGGTTCAAAATTTGGATGTTATTTAAAACAAAAACATTCAGGAAATGTCTATACACTCCCAATATTTATTTGAAGAGCCAAAACACCAATATACTTATACTCAAATCAGACGTCTTCAGTTCAACACTTGGCCATGTAAACACTTGACCATGGAAAAAAGAGAGTATTGTTTCTTTTATATCTAGTGCAGCCGGGTACATGAATATGACATGTTATTTTGCAAGAATCCTCTGGCTTTCCTCATTTTTCGCTGGCAGCTAACACCCTGAAAATGTGGTAAAATTATTATATTCTGCTTACTGAAACATCGGGCTACTTGTGTAATGGAGTATGAACAATATGGTCATTTGTTCTTGCAACTAAGATATAAGCCGAAACAATCACTTCACCAGGACACGCCAAATGCAATCCTAGGAGGGATTATTAGGGTGGCTGCACCGATCACCAAAATATCTAGAATTGCACAAGCCTCTAATTGAGCCTTGGCTAGAACAAAATATTCCAACTCGGGATTGGAGGAGATCCCAAAGGCTCGGCGGATTAAACAACTAGACTAGATACACCTTATACTGTTCCTAGTGGTTTTCACCACCACCCAAAAGAAACAATGCAATTCCAGAGCATTCAACTGTAACTCATGTCGAATGTAATAAAATAATTCTCCAGCAAAGCATAATGCCATAAAGTACCCTGCATCTGAACCCAAGGATGGCCTGGAAAACTAGGCCTCTACGAGCCCTGAACAGTGTAGCCTGCATTCGATTTGGGTCTTTATATTGGATCGATTCCCAATCAAGACCTGAACTCTCCTTCGCACATAGCACACGTGAGAACGGCCTCTACATATATAGATGAACCCCTTAGGCTTTTTTGATAGAGGCGCACATAGCACACCCCCTTGGGATGGCTACAAGCCTGAATAGACCTCTAAATATCCAAAGAGGCCGTTTTCCAGGCCATCCTTGGAGAGAGCTAGCTCCCTTCCATTTGCGAGCTTTGACACCGCCTTACCTTTTTCTCGGAATTGACGCTATAAATTCAAAATTGTTATAGAAAGCTAAAACTTGCAGCTTGGATGCCCCCTACAGAAGTACTACTTGCACCAAGATTCATGCGAAGTTGTCATAAAAACTAATTGCATATTTGGTTAGTTACCACCCGGGTTCCAAAAATCGACGAAAATTTTGATCTTTGCGATTTTTGTTCGTATCGATGGGGTATGATATCTAAAATTGATCGATAAATAGGTACTATTAAAAAAATTCAAAAAAACCGAGAAATTTTATGCGACGTAAACCGGTGGAACGGTGGAAAATCGCTCAAAAATCGATAACCCTAGAGTTTCAAATGCTCGCTCGATTTTCGCTAGAAATCACTTGATTTTTCATATATTTTTTTCCAAAATTGTTTCAACACCGAGATCAAAGTTTTTGATTTTGGTATTCATGCAATTTCTAGCGATTTTTGAGTAATTTTTTTGATGATTTTCAGTGCTGAGCTAGTAGCGAATTTTGTATTGAAATCGATTTTGCACCCCACTTTGCGCGCCTAGTTGCGGTAAATTGTAGCGAGCCATGTGGTGACCAAAATCGTTAACCACAAGGTGGTTATTAATTTTTGGCAATGAACGGTGTCTACATCGAGTAGGTCTTGATGCTAAGAAATTTTAGCATGCCAAACTTATAGGCCTAAACCAAATACTTGGCTGACCTGTTGAACTTGGGAAAGCATCCTGACAGTATAGCTCCAAGCCTCCAAGAAGATCCCATGGAATCATCCTTTCATGTCCTTTGCCTGCAAATGCAACTACTGTAAACAAACGGCAAAAGCAGTGTCTTGCTAGGAAGCAAATGTCCTTGGTTGCCACCCACGCATAGTTTCTGGCTCACCCCTGGGCAAGAATATGTATGACTAGGTAGATAAGCGCGCTGCGCTGCGCCGTAAAGAATTTCGTTTGTTCGATGCAGTTAAAGTAAATAAATATATTGGTAATTATGTGGTGAAGAAGTAAGGTAAAGAAAATCTATAATCATGACAACGTTAATACATCAGAAGACCAATGGAATACAGAAGTTGTTTTCATGGTTAAGTAAAAAGTTCTCTTCTAATTTTCAAAATGATTTTTTTGTGAAACATTTTGTTGCCATTCGTCTCGCAGACTACTACCGCTCAATACAAAGAAAATAAATTGTAATTGAAATCCTCCATCTCTTCAGCTTTTAAACTCGGAAAAAAAATATTGAATAGGGTGATAAAGCAGAACCTTGAAGATAGAGAGCACATGTAGATATCCTTTGGTTCCCCATGCTGAACACGCAAAGCTTCTTGTATGGACATGATCGAGAGCCTCCGTAAGATGCACATCTGCAATTGTATTTCGCAAAAAGGAAGTAAGGGAACAATGCCTATCACACATGAAATCCATATAATTTCAAATATGAGAGCTCGTCAAATGACCTGTCGCTCAAAATCAGCCGTTGAACGTAGACTCTTGGTGACAAACACTTGCTCAATCACTGGCTCAATATCAAGCGCTGATTTGCCCAAGTCTGTAGCTTCTGGACAAAATACCAAAATACATTAAATAGGCCATTGCATAAAACTGTGAATGACAAAAAAGGCAATCTAAAGCTAAATCAAAAGAAGCATATGCAAATTTCTTTGCATTAGCTTGTGCAGAGTGTGCAACTGTGTGTTACTGCACATTCACTGTCTTTTCAGCATTTTATTTCCTCACATTTTAATCCATATGATACTTTTCATATGTAAGACTTGATACAGATGTAAGACTTGATACAGCAACATTGAGTCTACGATGCACATCACTATTATAAACAGGTTGTAGTCGGCACATACGGCTTGCAATTATAGGCTTACATTGAGCTCCTTTGCTATTATCCAGACCACTGCCAAGAACCAGTAAGCAATAGAAGTACAGACAAATTGTCGAATTAAACCATCCGCATCATGCCACGACGCACGTAGTTGTATTAAACATGGGAAACTTACTTGGATCTTTTGCTGTTCGCACTCCGGCACCACCAAAGCCACAGGCCACATCATTAGCCCCATTTTGCTGGTAATAGCTGTTGAATGCATATGAAGCCTAGGAAGCCAATGTGTCAGCCTGGTAGCATGGCTGGCTTGGTTGAACAGCTGAGCAATCCACATGGCCTGGGCCGCTTGCCAAATTCAAGCCATTCTGCAGAACTATCTCCGAGGCATTAGTTGAAGCAACACACCAAGTCCCATTTGAATTCGTAAGGTTTCCTCCGGTCATAATGTCAACATTGCCTCGGCCAGTCCAATGTAGACTATAGATGGAGCTTTGGCCGGGAAAGAACAGTCCCCAGTTCCTCTCCGACTCAATGCTTGGTTTCCTGTTCTCATTGAACAAGGAAAAGATGTAGACATCAATTTCTTCCCCAGGCTTCGCAAGTGTGCCGCTGTCATTAACAACATGACGTATCAGGCCGGTATTGTAAGTCTGAGCATTGTCCGGAGTTGCTCCAGTCTCCTTAGCAACTCCTTTGTTCGACCAGCCTGTCTCAGCGACCATGATCTTCAGTGTCTTGAAGTTCAGTGCCATGAGTGCAAAGAAAATGGAATTGACCTGCGCATCGAGCATGTTTGTGTAAAAAGGTCCAGTGTTGGAGCCAATCACACCCTGAGACTGCGGCGAGAACAATGCATAGTCCAGGGAGACATTGCACGGCGAGTTCTGGTATGCGTAGTAGGGCTACAAATCCACCATGAACGGTGCCTGGTTCTCCACAAGGAACTCCAGCATTGGACTTGAATCAATGGAAGATTCAAATATGTAAAAAAAACTGCTCATAGAGTCGCGCACGGATCTCTTCAATGGCATTAACGGTGCTCTCCAGCGCCCAAGATGGGAACCAAGAATGACGGTGAGTAGAAGCCGCTCTCCTATGAACCTAAAACAATCAACGGAAGAGGAGAGCATTAATGAGCATGCAAAATCATCAAAGAGCAGCAAAAACTACAGATAAAGATCGATCCAACGGAGAAATCCATACGGGTAAAAAAAAACAACCAGCGGAGAAGGAGAGGAAGGGAGATGATGTACAGGGCCACCGACATGCATGATGCATCTAACCGAGGTGTCTGCCGATGTTGGCGGGAGAAGAAGCGGCGGTGCGGTCAGCCTGGGCATCGACGGTCCTCAGAAGCGGGAGGGAGAAGGAGGGGGCACATCGGCGAAGAGATGGGGTGCAGAACAACGGCGCCGGCGCTAGAGCGGAGGAGGAATCAAATCAATCAGCGAAAAAATCACTTAGGCCTAATTCAACCTCGCTCTCACCTTGGCGTAGATGCTAACGCAACAATTTCCGCCTGGCCGAGGCAACTGGACCGACAGGGACGGGGGCCAGCCGGCGGAGTCTTGAGGAAAGAACCCGGCGCCCGGCGGCATAGGCTGCGCGGCGAGGGGCGAGTCTGTCGCGGCGGAGTGCGAGGAAAGAAGCGAGCGGCGCGGCAAACGCAGGCGCGATGGTGCGAGTCGGGGCGAAGCGGCGATGGCGGAGTGGGAGGCGAGGCTAGGTTTAGGTTCGATCGTTCGATCTGGCGTCGCGAAGCTGCGTGGAGAAGGCTGCGACGCCGGTTGGTGGCGCTTAGCGGCCTGCGCCGGGGACGCGTGGGACGCCGATCAGCAGCGATGAAGCAGATGGACGGCGCCGAAAGCAGCGGGAGCTAAACGGAAATAGCAAGAACCACCGGGCTGCCTTTGCGCAGTGCGCCGACGTGGGCAGCTCCAGAGCTTGCGAACCGCACGCTCTATAATATAAGTTAATATTAATATATGCCTGTGTTATGCTTCCAATTTTAGTCAGCACTCCCTCTGTATCGGAGGACCAATGCTCTCTCTTCTGTCTCCTTTCTACGCTACCAAAATCACTAAACGCACTAGGCATCGGTGGCGGAATTGAAATTTTTCAATAAAGATAAACGTTCCACGTGTACAATTTTATAGTTTTGTACAATAATTTCGTAACATTATATATCCAACGTATATACTTGAAATTTGCTAAAAGTACAATACAAATACTTATAAGATCTTAAAAATCACAAACCGCTAAAATCATAACCAATTTAATTAATAAATTTTATCTATAAAGGAGATAATTTTATAGCGTTTCTCAAATTTTTAAAGGTGCCAGTGTATCGACGCCCCGGCACCCAGATCCGCTCCTGCTAGAGTGCTCGGCACTTCACCCGCCACGCAAGATTTTCAACTATATATAACTGAAAATCTAGGATAAAGGTAAGTGCAAGGGCTGTCAAGTGTACTGTACGTGGAGGGCACATTTCCCACGAAGACCGGTCTTTCTAACTTGTACTAGGAATGCATACGCGGCGGCAAGCCGCGTAAGAGCAGAAATTAGCGAGTAAATAAGACTAGTTATATGCCCGTGCGTTGCTACGAAAAACAAAATTGATAACGAAAAATAAAGATTAAAAAATAAAAAAATACTATTTTATAAGATCAAACATCTATCTTTAACGCTTCGTTTCTTGCAAAAGCTGGCTAATTAAAGCAACGCTTCGTTTTTTGCATAGGGCAATTAAGCAGGACAATTAAGTAGGACAATTAAGCAGAGCAATTAATGTGACGTGGGAAGAAACTCTCACTTTATATAGTAGAGATTAAGTAGGACAATTAAGCAGAACAATTAATGTGACGTGGGAAGAAACTCTCACTTTATATAGTAGAGATTACTTGTCTGTTTTGAGTTTTGTTGAGATGTATTGATAGTAATAATTATAATTGTATTAGTCGGCTTGTTAGGATCTGGATGTGCATAGCCTTTTTTGTGATGTACATCATGTAGATTACATAACATATTTAAGCGTAATTTGTTTTGGTTATGGGTTAGTGGAGCTGAAAGGCATCTATGTGATAGACCTTGAACACATTATCTGCATAGAAGGTTTATTATACATGAGTCGGAAACATAATAGGTAAGAGATTAAAACTTAGCTGTACAAATCACATGTAATCTGCAGTACATCGTTTTGAAGTAATTTTACATGGACTGATTGTGCTGATACAAAAGCAAGATTTTTAGCATGTCGCTGGCTGCAGTAGATGGTAACGTGTTGATCGCTTTTTCTAGTCTTCAAGAAATACCGAAATGTGCAGACTTCTGTAGACGATGAGGTAGTGCAGAGCTGTGAAGCATAGCAAAGTAAGGGCAGACAAGCTTATAATTTTAGGTAAACATGTTGCACAAGGTGAAGCACAAGAAGATAGTATAGATTTTTAAAATAGGTGCGACGGAAATTAATGTAAGAGTAAAACAGGATATGAATAACAACAGCAGGTAAGGTACTGAAATTCTGGAGTAAAGAGTATGGATAATAGGAGCATGGAATGTTTAAGAGAAATAAACAGTATTTGGTATATCACACGGTTTTTCTGGTGTAATAGATTCGCTGTTTATCTTTAATTAATATATTTAGTGTTGGACGGAGTATGTTTTTATCCAGAATGTGAGGAAATAAAAAAGGAAACGGGTTTGAGTGGTAAGGTTTAATGCTGTACTAAAGCATTGTTGTGTGAAGTAGATAAATAAGATCAATATGCTGTTTTTATTTAGAATGCAACGGAATTAGAAAGCACAGTGGTTGGAGAGTAAGACATAGCATTTTATTATGGCATTGTTGCGTGAGTTAGATAAACAGCATTAATAACGGAATGGTGTTTATGTTTCTGCAAATCTTGAAGCTGATTCCGTAGTGCAGAAATGCGATCAGTAAGAAAATGGTGTGTTTTGTTTCTGCAAATTTGGCACTTGTTTGCGCCATGTAGAAATCTGGTTATAATATAGATCTGTTGCACTTGTAGAGGACAGCAAATCAGTATACGTAGAAGCATGAAGTAACGCATAACCAGTGCAGGTAAGGTATTGAGATCTTGTATAGTTTAGTTTTGGTAGCTCTGTAGGCAGGGGCGGATCCAGACCCCGGGCAGAGTAGGCTGTAGCCCGGGGTCTGGTACAGAAAGCCTACTAAAATTCTACGAAAAATTATTGAAAAATCATTGAAAATAGATATTTAATCTAAGATCAGTTGGTCCAGCCCGGGGCTTGGGCCTGGGCTAGCTCCTCCCCTGTCTGTAGGGTATAAATCTATAATGTAGCGATGGTTTATACGTATGCAGCGAGGAATATAGCAATAATAAAGTATAAGATATAGTCGTGCTGAAGGGGCACGAGGTAAGAGAATAAATATAAATGTATGTTAGTGGTAGTATAGGTGCGAAAATAGTTTTGGTTATGTTTGATATGGATGGGAAGCAGTTATATGTTACACAGGAAAAAAAAGGGATAATAGACTATATGTTACCGAAATGTTTGAGTTTCTGTTTGTGCGGGAAGCAGTTTTCGTAGCACACTAATTTACCGGAAAGCAAGTCTAATTGTTGTTTCGCTATAATTATATGTAGGTATATTGTTATAGGTTGTATATTATGAAGATGTAAATATGGCGACATATACTGGATTAATGAAGCAAAAAAAAAATGTAAAGCTCACTAAAAAGAACTGATGGAAAGGGGCTTTTTTAGATAGACACTATATAGATTGAAATATCTGGTGATATGATGATATGTTAAAAAGCAAATTGTTGTAATAGCAGCCTAACCGAAAGCACAGTGAGTAGGAACTGTATGATTTTTCCAATAGTTGATCTGCAATGCATCAATGCAGGCAATAACCTGAAAATAAACCGGTTTTTTAGTGGAATGCAATAAACAAAGAAGAAGCAAGTTTTTTGTAAGGTACCAGGCGCAACAAAATTTGTTAAGTAATACAGTACATATGTTCTTGGACCTAATTTTGTTAAACGCAAAATTTTATAATGCAGAGGTTTGTTAGAACTGCGGGAAAAGTAATACGATGTGCGAGATTGATGCCTATAATAAGGAACAGAGATGAGCGGACGTAGCAAAGATAGCATGAAGCAGTAAGGATAAATAAACTCAGTGAAAGAACGAAACCTGTTCTAGCATAAAAACGGTATGAGTAAAATAATCTCCTCCTCTTTCTATTATCGTCTGCATCAGCTGAAGTAATAATGGATAGAAGGTATCTCCTGTATGCACGAAAGACAAATCCAACGGTAAGATACATGCTCAAGAAGCAAAGATAAATGGCGAGGGAAAGACCGAAGAAAGGGAATTACCGTAGCGACGCCTTTGCAGAAGCAGGCTATCAAGATATAGAATATGAACCGTATTATACGGTGAGGACATAAGGGAAAAAGAAATAGAAGTCACACAGTGCTCGGAGGACACGAAAACAAAGCATGAGGACTCAAAAAGGCGATCGTATACCCGGTGATGAAGACGAAATGGCAGGATGTATAGAGTGAGCAGACGAAGTAGGAGCAGCTGATGATGTAGCCAAGTGAGATCACACCGAAAAACAGAGAGCAGGCACATAGTGATGAGGGGCAAGGTAAATATGGTGTAATGCATAACAAAGAGTAAGTATTGCTCAAAGCGATCGTATACCCGGTGACGAAGCCGAAAGAGCATCAGGCTCGGATCGGGGAGGCAAAACAGAAGCAATCGATGATGGCGGTAGAAACGGGGACGAGTAAGTCGATGATGTAAGCGATAATGATGGCGGTATGCTAAACGATGCAGCCGGTAACATCGGTGTGATGGGTCGTTTGCTATATCAAATCTCCCAATGCTGAGCCTGCAGAGCAGAATCAGAATCCATGAAAAGAAAAAAGGAAGGGGAGATGAACAGTACGCCAAAAGGGGCTAAACGAAAGGCACAAAAGCAAGGGTGAGATCGTGTTGCGGAATGAGCAAACAGCTGAGGCTGGGCACCAGCCCATTCGGTGGCGTAGCAGGACAACCCCAGCCGACGAATCGTGTTGCGGTAGATTCGGGAAGAAGACACAGCTGATGTCGATTAAGAAGGCTGCCGTGGGCAGCGCGCGCAGCGTATCTGGGAAGAGGGTGCAGTCGATGTCGATCGAGGAGCAGCGTAGAAACGGCGCACGGCTCGTCGAGGTCGAGGCGAGGGGAACGGATGGGGGGCGGTGGGAGATGGCGGGGATGGGAGGGGAAGAGTGAGGGGGGCGGCGCGGGGAGGAGTAGCCAAGCCGGCAGCGACACAGCTGGGGGAATGCAAGCGAGAGGGAGCGAGAAGGGAAGCGGTTCCTCGAAAGATGACAAGGGATGGGAGGGAAAGAGCGAGGAGGCAACGCGGAGAGGAGTAGCGAAGCCGGTGTGCGCTCGGAGCTCTGGGAAGCTCCGGACTGGAGGGGGGGCGCGGCCGCGGGCCAGCGAGGAGGCCGGAATCCCGGTGGTCCGGGTTGTTGGGCACGGTCATGCGCGAGGAGGGAGCGTGCAGGCATGGGTCGGCGAAGAGGGCGTACTGCCGGATCTGAGAGGGAGCGGAGGATACGAGGAGGAAGAGACGCGAGCGAGGACGGATGCCACGTCACGTGGAAGGCTCCGGAAGTTTGATCGAGCGGCAGCTGGAGCGGGAGCTGAACGTAAATGCGAAATCTATCGAGGACCTAACCGCAGGTTTGCCGACGTGGCATCGGTCCCCAATCGGGAACTCTCCCATCTTTAATAAAGGTAGTATATATATTTCGAAACAAGCGTGAGTGCACACACACACTGGCTGTGTGAATTGCATGACAAAGGAAAAAAAATCGTGTTTAGTACAAGTTTTAACTCGTATTTATAAGATGATACAATAGTTTTACGAATTTACAAAAAAAAAATCAGTCATCTCCGGTTCCCCGTGAACCGGCCAAGCATGATCGGTTCCCCGTGAACCCGCCAAGCCATGTGCGGTTCCCCGTGGACCGACCATGGCATTATTTTTTTACTTTTTTTCTGATTTTTGAAACCGAGTTGATTGAAATGCAAATAATTTTTGCTATACAATTCCAAATTCAACGAGACAACTTTCTAAATTAGTGTAAAATCATTTAGATTATGTATATGCAAAAATATTTTAGTTTTGATTATTGTGCAGCAAACGATGTCCATGTCACGGTAAATTATAATTAAAATGCACTAAGCACAGTTTACGGGAAATAAATTACCTGGATGCCGTCACATCAGCACATGCATGCATTGAAAGTTTTTTTTGCCATGAGGCTTAATTAAGATCAATTAAGCACAATACACATATAACAAATTAAATTAAGATCGCAGTTTATGGGAAACAAATTACCTGGATGCCGTCACATCACCACATGCATGAACCGAAAGTTTTTTTGGCTGCATTGTAATATCTTTATTTATCCATCGACAATGAAACCGATAGACTTGCATCATTTGTCGTCTAGTATGGTCCAAATTGTATTCAGGCTCTGCTCTAGTAGTACTCCTGTTATTTTATGATCATTTGTCGTTATTGATCATTCTACAATTAAATGAAGAAGCAGTATCAGTTCAGTGTATTCCACAAGTACATGCAATCATGAAGACAACATTTACAGCCGATTGCATAATATACTTCGGCACCAAAATCATGCAAAGTAATGGTGGATCCACCAGCTACCTTAGCCATTCTCCCATCTATTACATATTCAGGAATTATTCAATGATATAAGCATGTTGGAATGGCGATACAATATGTTATCAATATTAACATTTCAAGTTTCCAGATCTGCACTCAACAACAAAGTGGATATGCCCTTTCACCAGAATTCACAAGCATGGTTGGTAAATGTAGTAAGGAGGGGTTCAATGTGGGCACCCACAAGGCCACAACCACAAGTGTGTAGACGGGTCAGACCAGAACAGTCTTGAAAAAATACAGTAGTGCAATTCCAGTTTGAATTATGAACTTATATTTTGATAATTTGTAGAAGGGTCATAATAAAATAATAGGAGTACTACTAGAGCAGAGCCTGAATACAATCTGGACCATACTAGACGACAAATGATCCAAGTCCATTGGTTTCACTATCGATGGATAAATAAAGATATTACAATGCAACCAAAAAAACTTTCGGTTCATGCATGTGGTGATGTGACAGCATCCAGGTAATTTGTTTTCCATAAACTGCGATCTTAATTTAATTTGTTATATGTGTACTGTGCTTAATTGATCTTAATTAAGTCTCATTGCAAAAAAAAAACTTTCAATGCATGCATGTGCTGATGTGACGGCATCCAGGTAATTTATTTCCAGTAAACTGCGCTGAGTGGATCTTAATTATAATTTACCGTGACATGGACATCGTTTGCTGCACAATAATCAAAACTAAAATATTTTTGCATATTTATAATCTAAATGATTTTACACTAATTTAGAAAGTTTGCTCGTTGAATTTGGAGTTGTATAGCAAAAGTTCTTTGCATTTCAATCAACTCGGTTTCAAAAATCAGAAAAAAGTAGAAAAAAAAGCCATGACCGGTTCCTGGTGAACCGCACATGGCTTGGCCGGTTCACGGGGAACCGAAGATGACTGATTTTTTTTTGTAAATCCACGAAACGGTTGTATCATCTTGTAAATACAAGTTAAAACATATACTAAATACGATTTTTTTCCATGACAAAGGATACACTCCCAGCAAAGACTAGCTTTTTTTATACTGCTATTCTTTCGGTTGCATTGGTGATTGTTGCTCAGCCAAGTACTATCACCTATCATTGATGATGGCCAGAAGACTCGAGGATTAAGAAACTTCCAAGCAGAGCCAAAGGGCCCTGACGCAGTGGAGGGCGTGGTTCACAAGTTACCAGATCTGGTTGAGCATTACCTATATTATATGAACTATAATTGTATACGAGTCTATGTTGCATTAACTAAGTTATTTCAAACTTTTATTGTATGAGTTTATATTGTACGAACTTATTTTCTATACTTCTCGCAAACTTCTTTATTTAAAGACTCACATTATGATACATATAATATATAAATTAGTCCATAGCCGTTACGATGACTGGTAGAATAAATTTAAAATTACCACATTTCAAAATAGTCGTTTGAATTTTTTCTGATAAAAATAAACGTTGGTCATATGACGATTGTGAAATATCCTTATAATATAAGAGGGAGAAAATAGAGAGTGGGATTTGGGAAATACTGTTGGAGAAGAAAAAGATATAGAGAAAAGAATCTTTTAAGGAATTATGTATATACAGATATAGAAATATAAATCTAGAGAATGCTGTTGGAGATAACCTAACTACTTTACACACACAAAAATTCCCAAATTCTCCATAAAACTAATTCCACGTGGAACAAAAGTAGCGCAATTGAGCGAATAGTTTCCAACTATTCATCCGTCTGAATAAATTCGAATAGTATTCGGAGCATGAAATTATATATCCGAGTTTTTTTTTTCAGATATCACTGTATCTGAATAGTTTTTATCAGATATAAAAATGGATTCAAAATAAAAGTATCGTCCAATTCGGATGTATTCGAAATTTTAATCGAGCTATCCGCAAACTATCCCTTGGAAACTCCTCCCCTTTGCCGACTGCCGAGTCCGCACTCCGCTGTCCTTAGTCGCCAAGATCTCACCGCCGTGAACCTCCGGCGCAGTCGACGGCCTCCCTCGCAGGTCTCCTTAGTCGAATCTTATCCTGTTGGAATCGTCGCTGCTCTGCTCGTGCAGGAGCCCGGCGGCAGGTTCCGGCCTTTGGCGAAGATCACCGACGTCTGCCCACGCTGCCGGGACCAAGTCGGCTAGAAACACAGGTCGCGAAGGGATTCGTCCCCCTTCTTGATTCATTACTTTCTTCATTCCGGGGTCTGATCCTTGCCTCTTTTATGTTGCAGATGCGGAAAGTACAAGCTGATTGTTGAGCCCGTAAAATGGTAGCTTTCCTGCCCTTTTCGTGTTTACCACATATATTGGAAGGATGGAAGAGTGGGTGGTAACTAGTAATGGATGTTGACGGTTCTTTTGATTTGGCAATCAGAAGTGTGGGAAACCTGACTCCGGCAGCTTGTTGGAAGGTGATCCCTGCTGCTTATTTTTTGATGTTATAGTGGTATTGGCATAGCCACATGATAGGTGAAATTTGAGCAATTCGTTAGTGTATTTTAGGGATGTAACAATTTTGGTGGTGTTTTGTAGGGATGCTGATGAAGAACCCCTTACTTTTCACTAGGTCTAAAAAAAGGATCCTAGCAACCCTATTCTAATTTACCTGATTTCCGGAGTAATTTGGAGAACTAATCATATGTTCAACACCTACAGCCATTACATTTCATTGGCTGTTTTAGAAAACAAATTTGGTTGAAACTTTCCTATAGATGTTCTGATTTCAGTTGTGGAACTCACTGCTTTCTATTGCTGGGGTTCATTATGGACTTTTGTGTCATCTCTCAATTTCCATTTTATTTTTATAGCCTGGCAAGTTACATAGGTCTGATGAGAATTTTGTTGCAACAGCACCATATATTTTTGACATACCATAGAACAGGGTGCTAGAGTTACAAGTATCCCAGTCATAGCAAATTAAGATATATTTTATATTCTTTGAAAATACTCTATGTGCTCAATTCCTTAGTTCATGGGATTTTAGTGATTCCAGAATGGTAAAAAACTCAAAATTATCGGGATGCCATTTTATTTCAGTATTCAAAAGTCTACATGCTTTTTGTTTAGTCCATTATGCAAGGAAATCATGGTGCAAAAATCATGTTTGGAAGAACAGTAATACTCAAATCATTTGTCTTCAATCTTGATGCATCTGAGCAAATAAAATGTTGAGTCTTAGAATAACTAATTCTATAAGTCCCTAGCGTAATCAAGTCTGTTGGGTTCTGGCATATACTGCTCAGAGGCCAATGTATCAGGAACTCCACGCAAACACTGGATTTGGACAGCGCTTGTATGAATAACTAAGATCTACCATGTATTCTTGTAGTTTCTGTATGACATTTTCCTTGCTCCCTTGTACAGCTGTACTGTCAAAAAATAAAAAACATTCTTGTCATATTCCTGCTATAGCTCCCTCATTTCGTGTTTTGTTAGTTATCGGTGCTAGATGGCATCTTCTGTCCTAAAACCAGGGGTGCCGATTACTTTGCGAGAGCTAGAGCCCTCCTCAGAGATGTTCAAGCAAGGCGCATCCCTTCGAGTAACAGGAAAGTATGTGTAGCTGAGCCCCTTTTTAATTTTCTTATGAACATTAACTCTGTAGTTCTCATCTGTGTTAAACTAAACCTCTTGCCTTTCTTCAGTCTTCAGTCATATGATGTGAACTCTGCAATTGCTGTCATTCACGATGGCAGTGTAAGCTTGAAGGTTGACACTCAACATTTGAGAGACGTTAGTTTCAGCAGCAATTCGATGTACCAGTTCATTGGCGAACTCCTGATCCAACCAGATAATGATGTATATCTTTCTCCTTAGTCGTTTATCTGCCTGTTTGGTACTATTGTAACGATGCCTACTAACAATCGGTTGTTTTCGCAGGCAATTCTACAAGCACGTGTTGGTAGGAACGTCGACGGTCTTGACCTGAACCTTTATCAGCAGTCTTTACTCATCCGACGACAATATGAAGCCAAACTACGCAGTTCCAGGAGAGCATGATCCAAAGCCGTGGAGCCAGGCTCATGATCTTAGTTCAGTTTCTTTGTTCGACCAGAATGGAACCCCTTTGCACATCGGAACAGAATCACCTAACTTACGACTCTATGCTTCAGTTTGTTATATATTTGGTGCAAACCTACAAACTAGTAGTTGGCTAAGTCTCTGAACACAGATGATGCCTCTAGGACCACCTTAAGGATTTTTAAGGCCATAGGCGCATATTATTTGAGGGTCCACGTATATTTTCAGATTGCTTTGTGGTCTGCATTCTCTTGCTCCGGAAGAGCTGCATTGACAAATGCATTGACAAATGCAGTTGCAGAGTACTATCTTATTTTGAAGATTTTGCAATATGACAGCCTGTGTATGATGAATATGTTTGGTCAGATATATCTCATGCTTACTAATCTTATTTCCCTTTCTATTAGTTATGCTGCTTCAGACGAGCTACAATTAGTCACTTACAGCTGGAGGCATGAGAACCTGACAGCATCATGCCAGAGTATTATTTGGAATTCTGAATCGCAATCTATACTCTCTCCATTCTTGAGTAAATGTTATTCTAATTTTCAAAGAGTATTATTTGTGGATGCCTTCTCCAAAGAAGATCGATCATATTTGTCATGGGAAAGCTTAGAAGAAGCTACATAGTTCATCAATTGGACCTCTTTTAGCTGAATATTATTCTTATTTCTAGAGTACCTTTTTAGAGCATCCCTTCTCTATTATTCCATAATTATTTAGTGTTTATTGATCATGCAAGTTCCTCCCGAGTGCTGCTCCAATTTGTTAAGAATAAGGAGTGCTTCTATGCTTTTCCTTCCAGTACAAGTTGCACAAATCTTGAAGCAAACGAAAGGGTAAGTAATCACCATCTACCCTTCATTCATGCTTTAATAATTGTGTAACTTTTAAAAGGAAGAGCATAGAAGCACTTCTCTAAGAATAAAGGAGGAACCAGCCGTGACTTTATAAATTTTGTAGACAAGATGCATAAAAATAATCAAACGTGCAGAAACAGAGACCAAAAATATTGAACCATGAACGCTATCCATGTTTGGGAATTCCTCATCATAGAAACAACATGAACATCATAAACAACAAAATAAAACAAAACAAAACAAAACAAAAAAGTTTAATTGCTATACATCGATGTTGATCTCCAGTATGAACAAGTTTCGTTTTTCCCTCCCATTCCTGGCCTTCCTGCAACCAACCAGCAGCTCTGCCATCAAACCGAGGAGAACACAAAGATTTTAAGAGACCTGGATGAATGAACAATAAGTGGCTCAATAAGCAGATCGAGCAGAGCCTCCCGGCGTGGAGGGAGCCAGCGCCATCTCCGGCTGCCCGCCCTCGCCGGCAGAGGAGGTCGAGTTCGTCGACCTCCTCGACGGTGAGATCGACAAGATCAAGGCCTTCTTCATCGAGCAAGAGGAGGAGTTCATCATCAGGCACAGGGTACGCACGCTAATCACTAGTCAGCCGCCATGGCTTCTCTCGTATTGTAACGACAGCAGTAACTCCTTTTGACGAGTTCTCTGACGACGTGTGTGTGTGTGTTCTTGGTGGTGTGCAGGAGCTGCATGATGCGATCAAGTGGGCGTTGGAGAGGAATGCGGTGGTGCTGGAGGCGCTGTACGTGGCGGAGATCGCCGCGATACGCGTCAACTTCCATGGCGAGATGGTGCAGCTGCTCAACTACAGCACTAGGGGTGGGCATCGGTAAACCGAAACTGAAAGACTGAATCGAATCCAAATCGAACCAAATTGATTGAATTATTTCGATTTTATAGATTTTTAGTTTTCAGTTTAGTTTTTAACTCTCAAAAACCGAAAAGCCAAACAAAACCAAACCAACCGGGCCATCTCTTTTATAGTCTTCTTCGCCAATCGCCGTGTGTCCACTTTCATTCCCACCCCGACAACCCGTGGCCACTCGCTCCCAATCCCATTTGCCTCGAGCTCCTCGATTTCATCGGCGAGAGCCACCTCCTCCTCCCATCCTCCATTGCCCCCATCCCCACCGGTGAGACAGCGAGCGAGCGCGATTTCGGTTAGCTTCCTCACCAGATCTGGCAGCCTCCCATTCTGCATGTCATGCGCCACCGTCCGGATGCCGCCGAATATGGCAGCCTTCGGTCAGCTTCGTCGCCAAATCCGCTGGATCCTCGTGCGGATCCGATGTTCCCCGACGCCCGGTGATCATTTCCTCGAGTTCCGCGACTTCGACGCCCTCCTGGTTTACCGAAAAACATCAAAACCATAAACCTTCCGGAGCAAATTTGGTTTACAGAAAAACTGAATAAACTGAACCGAATTTGTTCAGTTTATTCGGTTCAGTTTTCAAGTTTATTCAGTTCGGTTCGGTTTGCAGTTCTCAAAAATCAATTTTTTTAAACCGACTAAATTGAATTGAAAAAACCGAACTAACCGAATTCCCACTCCTATACAGCAGCATCAACTACACAGTAACACAGGTATTAACACCTCATCAAGAAACGCCATATCTATTTATCCATGGAATGGGAATTCAGACATGTAGGAACTGGATTTGGAATGGGAATTCAGACATGTATGAATTTATCCATGGAATGGCTATTGGCTCCATTGTTGATGCTTTATTCTTGGCCCAGGATAGATGGCAGGTGTGGACAGGCAGATGGATGGACGAAAGCCGACGTATTTGTCTAAGGATTAACACAGGATATTCCACCGAAATGCCAAAACTCCGACATGGGATGGTGCCAAGTTGCGTCTGTGACTGTGCAAGACCACGTAATTTGGAAGGGATGGAGAGGCCTATAAACATTTTCTTAAGAAAGTTCGTCGGCGACGGTGAGTCTGAAATCGGCGCCGGCGATGTTCAGTTTATGATTAGATTTCATGAAACTATAGGGTTTTTTTACAAACTATTAGAAAAATACAGGATTCAACTTTTATTTCACAAAAATATATATATTAGAAGACATTGTATCATAAAGCTACATGTTTTAGAATTGATCGTTTTTTTGTGATAGTGCGGGCTTAGAGGTGGGCGTCGTGCCATGTCGGACCGGCCCGACACTGGCCCACTATGCTTCGGGCCTAAGCCGTGCTGAGCTACGACGGCCCGTCGTGCCCGTCGTGCTGTGCCAGCCCAGCTTGACTCGCCTTCGGCGAGCTCAAGTATGACCTGTCGGCGTATTTTACACCAAGGTACCCGCTCCCCCGCGCTACAAAAGGAGTCAAGTGGCAACCAGGGCGTGCTTGGGCCCGCTGCCACGGCAAAAGAAAAACCCATACGGTGGTCGCGGCGTACAGGCCAGGCCGCTGGGCGACCAGCCGGGTGGTCGCCCCAGCGGACACGTGGCGTCTGAGCCAGCGTCTGGCGACCAACGGTGGTCGCCCAATGACACGTGGCGTCTGAGCCAGGCCTGGCGACAGCGAGGTGGTCGCCCGGCGGGCTGCGTGGCGTGCCGGCTAGGCTCTGGCGCACCATCCTCGGATAGTCCTGTCGAGATCGTGACATTAAATGAGAATCGTCGCATTTAATGTGGAAGCATGGGAGCTGCGGCGTGGCGGCGCGCCTTCCCGAGCGCATCATGGCTTTGGGAGACGTCACAACTACACCTCACCCCGTGACCAGGCAGGCGGCGTTGGTGGACATGGGGCCCAAGGCAGGACTATGATAGATACAGCAGGCATTAATGGATGTAAGAACAGCGGCGTGCGCATTAAATGAGCCCATGCCAGTGTAATGATGATAGCTTGCAGTGTAAGCCTCCCATGCGCCCCCGTCAGTCCGAGTATAAAAGGGAGCCGGGGTGCATGGGAGAAGGGGTTCGGTTCAACTCAGGGTGAGTAGGTTTTCATCCTCTCCAACAAGAACACAGGCAATACCAAAGAAAGCAGGACTAGGGCTATTACTCTTCGGAGGGCCTGAACCTGGGTAAAAACTCTTTGCGTCCCAGTTAGTTCGAGTCTCCGGTGCCGGATCGTCACCGTCTTCCCTTTCGAGGCGATTGCCCCGAAAGCCCCCCGTCGGAACCTCATAAGCACCCATCTCGGAGGTGCCTGTTGGCTAATCTGGCCAAAGGGCGCGCCAGGTAGGGGCTATTGGTGGTTAGATTGCCTCCTCTTTTTGACTCTCAGTTCGGAGCTCAGCAGGAGAAGGGGCGCTTGTCTGCATGGCGGAAACGCATTCCAAGCGCAGCAATCTGCCCAAGGCAAGGGGCGCCCGTAGCAGGTCCCAATGTTCGGAGAGGGGGCCGGGCCACCCGGGCCCCTCCGCCGCGGGAGCGGTACACTTGGCTCCCGCGCCCAGGGGTCAGCCTGTCCAACGGCGCTTGGCGCTGGGGGACGACACCCCCGCGCGAAGCCTTCAGGCGGCCCGGCTCCTCCTCGATCATCCTCCGGTGACCCTGGGGGATGACACCCCAGCCACCCCTTGGCTGCGGGATATCGTCCACCTGGTGGATGCCGCTCAACAGCAAGTTGAAGCGGTGACCCAGCCGGGGGCTTCCGGCATGAGGCGACAGGGAGCCCGCGCAGCCGACGCGCCGGTTTCCAGCCGCCACACGACAATTTCTCCCGGCGCCAAGGACCGGGGCAAGGGGAAGGGAGTCCTGGTTGCAACCCCCTCTGTAACGGGGGGATGGGCACGTGACTCCGCTTCTTCCCGCGGTCCCCCCGAGTCCAGGGGGAACCGCGAAGACCTTCGACCGCGCCTTGATGAGAGGCAACGCTGACGGTGACTGCGTCGTGTCCTTCGCGAAGGCCATGGGGTGCAAGTCCGGGGCCCTCCTCGGACTCTGGCGAGCGCAGGTCACACTCCTCATCCTCTCCTCAGGATCGAGGGTGGCGAACGGCGCCGCTCCCCTACAACGTCGGATGCCAGCGTTCTCTCTCCGCCTTCGACAGCCGTGCATGGCCGGAGAGGTTCCGCCCGCCTCCTTCGAGAAATATGATGGTACCACCAACCCGAGGAGTTCCTGCAGATCTACACCACGGTGGTGCGTCGGCGGGAGGATCCGAAAAGTAATGGCCAACTACCTCCCAACATCGACGGGCTCTGCCTGCCTTAGGCTGCTTAACCTCCGCGAGGCTCAGACACTCGTGGGAGGAGGCTGTGCGACATTTTTGTCGCCAACTTTCAGGGCTCTTACGCTCAACCAGCGTGGAGGACGATCTCCACGCTCTGGAGCAGAAAGAGGGGGAGTCCCTGAGAGAGTTCATCCGGCGGTTCAGCCACTGTCGCAACACGATCCCCCGGATTTCCGAGCAATCGGTGATTATTGCTTTCCGGAGGGGGGTCCGAGACCAGAAGATGCGGAGAAGATGGCCACACGCGTCATCTCAACCACATCTGAAGTTGTTCTCCACTGGCGCACAAGTGCGCCATAGCGGCCGGCTTCGGAAGTGCGCGACAAGACCCTCTGACTCCGGCGATGCTGGCGCCTCGAAGTCCTCCGACCGCAAGAAGAAAAAGAAAAAGCGGCGGAGGCGACCGCTAGGGAGGTCTTGGTCGCTGAGCCGGAGCCCAAGTCCCGGCGTCATGATTTACCAGACCGGCGAGACGAAGCGCCGGGCGCGTGGCGGCATCGCAGGGACCGCCGCCGCCTTCGCCGCGAGAATGATGGTGGCAAGCCCTATTGCCCCATCCATCGAACAAGCGGACACGACTTGGAGGATTGCCAGGTTGTGTCCAAGCTGGTCGACAGGCGGCTTAAGAAGCGCCGTGAGAAAGACCACGAAGATGAAGACGACGAGGATGCGGCTCCGCTAGCCTTCCAGCAGGCGGAGCGCACGGTGGCGTTCATACACGGTGGCTCCGCCACTTACTCATCGAACTCGCAGTACAAGCGAGATCTAAGGCAGGTGTGTGCCACAACGTCATCCTCCGGGGCGAGTCGGCCGTTGAAGTGGTCGGAGCAGCCGATCACTTTCAGCCGCGTACCACCCGAGAACACCTCGCCCTGGCCATCTCCCGATCGTGGTGTCCCCACGGTCCGCAACGCAAAGCCGGGACGGGTCCTAGTTGATGGTGGCGATGCCATCAACTCGCTATCTGTCCGGGCGTACAGCGCTCCAAATCCGTCACGAGGAACTTCGTCGGCCCATTGCTTACTGAGTTGCCCGGGTAGGCCTTTTACCCCTGGGGCAAGTCCGGCTGCCGATACGTTCGGAAGTTCTGAGAACTTCCGGACAGAGTGGTGGATTTTGAGGTCGCTGATTTCGACCTCCCTTACAACGCCTTGCTCGCCGCCGGCCCTGGTCAAGTTCATGGCGGTGGCCCATTACGCCTACATGCTAGTGAAGATCCCGGCCTGGAGGTCCGATTACGGTGAAGGTGGATAGACGGAGGCCTGCGACTCGACAAGCGGTGCCAGGATCTGGCCGGCACCACCTTTCGGCGCGACAAGGGCGACAACCGGGCTCCCCCTCGGCCAAGACCCGCGCTCCGCCAGTGCCCTTGGGCGAGGCAAAGGCGGTCCCCGTGGGCGAGGAAGGCTCGGGCAAGGTCGTCAAGATCGGCACCGACCTCGGCACCAAATAGGAAGACGCGCCGTCACCTTCCTCCTGGTCTAACCTGGATGTGTTCGCCGGGAACCTTC
Source organism: Rhipidocladum racemiflorum (assembly GCA_036346355.1). Taxonomy (NCBI): domain Eukaryota; kingdom Viridiplantae; phylum Streptophyta; class Magnoliopsida; order Poales; family Poaceae; genus Rhipidocladum; species Rhipidocladum racemiflorum. The sequence goes on from CM070581.1 coordinate 5,437,357, forward strand.
GTGAAATGACCGGGTCCCGAGGAGGTGATCGAGCACCGATTAACAACGCTCCTCGAGCGCACCGGTTCGGCAAAGATCCGTGGCGGCGCTGGCGACAGGATGCCATTCGGGATGAAGTGGAAAAACTTTTGTCTGCTAAGATCGTGCGGAGGCCACCTACCGGAGTGGTGGCCAACCCTGCTTGTGAAGAAGTCCAACGGGAGGTGGCGAATGTGCATCGACTTTATCGACCTCAACAAAGCCTGCCCCAAGGACCCGTGCACTTTGCCGCGGATAGACATCGCCGCCGACTCCACGGGGTCGCGGCTCTGTCTTCCTCGACGCCTACTCCGGCTACCACCAGATCGGCATGGCGCGAGAAGATGAAGAAAAGACCGCTTTTGTGACTCCTCGGTGTATCTTGTTATGTCAGGATGCCTTTCGGGCTGAAGAACGCCGGCGCCACCTACCAGCGGGCCATGCACATAGTGTTTCGACCCCAAATAGGGAAGAATCTGGAAGTGTATGTCGATGATCTGGTGGTAAAAACAAAGAAAGATGATGAGCTCGTTCAGGATCTAGAAGAGACCTTCTCTCGCCTTAGAAGCTACTGTCTGAAGTTGAATCCCGAGAAGTGTGTGTTTGGTGTTTCATCTGGAAAGCTGCTCGGTTTTCTGGTCTCCAACCGTGGAATCGAAGTCAATCCGGAAAAGATAGAAGCAATCGAGCGGATACAGCCGCCTACCCGGCTCAAGCAACTGCAATGCTTGACCGGCCGGCTAGCCTCCTTGGGCCGGTTCATATCCCGGCTCGGGGAAAGAAGTCTGCCACTGTTCAAGCTATTGAAGAAGACCAACTCATTCGAATGGACCCCAGAAGCCCAACGAGCATTTGAAGATCTGAAGAAGTACCTCTCTTCCCCCCCAGTGCTGGTTGCTCCCGAGCCGGGCGAGCCGTTACTGCTGTATGTTGCGGCTAGCCCTTCTGTCGTAAGCGCGGCACTGGTGGCGGAGCGGGAAGGTGTCCAACGGCCGGTTTACTACATCAGCAAAATGCTACACGATGCAGAAACAAGGTACCCTCAGGCTCAAAAGATGGTCTATGCTGTGGTGGTAGCGTCGAGAAAGTTGCGGCACTATTTTCAAGGGAGGGAAATCACAGTAGTCTCCTCGTATCCTTTGCGTGAAATCCTCCACAACCGAGAAGCCGAGGGCCGCATCGCAAAGTGGTCTGGCCGAGTGGGAGTTCGGTGTCAAGTTCGCTCCTCGCCTTTGCGATAAAGAGTCAAAGGTCGGACTTTGTGGTCGAGTGGACTCGGTAGAGCCGGCCGATGAGGTCCCGCGTCCTCCCCACGGACGCTCTTCTTCGACGGATCCTTCAGGCTTGAAGGCGCGGGGGCTGGGGTTCTTCTGGTCTCTCCGACCGGGGACCTCCTCAAGTACGTAGTCGTCCTCGACTTCAAGGCCACTAACAACGTCGCCGAGTATGAGGGCTTCTTTGGTGAGGCTGCGGGCCGCCGCGGCCGTCGGCGTCGGCCTACCGCAAGTAAAGGGCGACTCCTGGCGGTCGCCAATCGTGCAAGGAAGGACTTCTCTGTCCCGACCCGTCATGGCAGCGATACCTGGCGGAGGTCGTGAAGTTGGAAAGGCATTTCAAGGGTTGGGATATACTCACATCCCCGACGCGACAACCATCGGCGAGATGAGCTCGCCCACCGCCTCAACCAGATCTCTGTGCCGGTCGGGGTCTTTGAAGAAAGGCTTCGCGACCGTCCATCGCAGCCCCATTTCCGGCGAGGGCGGTGGGGATGCCGCTTCACCCGCTCTTGGAGGGAAAGTGGCTCGGCGAAACGCGGCAGCCAGCGGAGTGCCAGGACGGCCACCTCGTGGTCGCTGTGCTTGGCCGGGAAGGCACATGGATGGATCCGATCCTGGCCTACGAGGGGTCAAGAATGCCCGACGATGATGCGTCGGCGAAGAAGGTAGCACGAAAGGCCAAGTGCTATACCCTGGTGAGCGAGGATCTATACCGCCGGGTAAGAACGGAATTCTTACGAAGTGCATCACTCGGGAAGAGGGGAGCGGTTGCTCTCTCGATATCCACGAGGCGTGTCACGGGAGCCATATGTCCGACGAACGATGGCGGAAAGGCTTTCCGTCAAGGGTTCTATTGGCCAACCGCCCTCCAGGATGCTTGCGGTGGTGAGAGATGCGGCGTGCTTCCACGCCAAGCAGATCCACCAACCCGGCCAGGCCACCGCAAACTATCCCGCTCTCTTGGCCCTTCGCGGTGCCGAAATTTGGACATCTGAGCCCGTTCACGCGGGCCACAGGGGCTACACCCACCTGCTCGTCGCCGTCGACAAGTTCACCAAGTGGGTGGAAGCCGAGGCGGTGAGATCCATCACCGCCGCACTGCCGATCAAGTTCATACAAGGGATCTTCGCCGCTTTGGGGTCGCCAACCGCATTATCACCGACAACGGCGCACGCTTTACCAATGCGACCTTCTTGGATTTACGTGAAGAGATGGGCACCAAAGTCCGCTTTGCCTCGATCGCCCACCCCAAGAGCAACGGCCGGTCGAGCGGGCCAACGCACCGGGTATTGAAGGGCCTCAAGACCGGGCGTTCGGCCGACTCCACAGCGTGGCGCCCGGTGGGCGAAGAACTCCGGCATCTTTGTGGTCACCGGACCACTCCTAGCCGACTCAGGAAACTCCTTTCTTCCTGGTCTCTGGCGCAGGTCGTTCTCCTTCGAATTGGGGTAGGATCACCCGCGTCGTGGCGTTCCTGAGAAGAGGAGCAGGAGGGTCTGCGCCGGGACGACGTCAACTTCCTGGAAGAGGCGCGAGATCGAGCAGCTTTGCGCGCCGCCAGATACCAACAAAGTCTCAGGCGGTACCACGCCTCCCGGGTCAATGAGAGAACACTGGCAGCGGGCGACCTGGTCTTGCGAAGAATCCAGTCGCATGCCGGGTCGCATAAACTGTCTCCCCAGTGGGAGGGACCCTTCAAAGTGGTCTCAGTCTCTCGTCCCGGGCGGTCGGTGGCCATCAAGACGGTGAAGAGCTAGCAAACTCCCAAAACATAGAAAATCTGCGCAAGTTCTACCTCTGACCGGTTGTAAGTCCTAGGGTCTGTCCCCCGACCGGCCGGAGCATGTCTTCCTCTCCGCCGTGGGTCGGGAGAGACCTTCTGTTTAAAGTTAAATATTCGCTTTCTTTATCTGAAAGTGTTAGTTCTTTCTGCCCTATCTTCGGCCTTTTGCCCACTGCCGGGCAGCGCCAAGGCCCCTGCCCCTGGTGCCCTGCCGCCTTGCAAATACCCGGTAGTAAAGACGGAATCGCTAAGTGAGAGCGGCGTGCAGAACTGGGTGGTTGGGTGGCTGGCTCAGCACGACCCCCAGCACGGCCATGACACTCCGGGTGTCCCCGTGGGGGTCGGCGTCTCGAGTACCGTTACCAAAAGCCCAAGGTCCTGGCACGACTCACTAAGTGTTCGTTCCCTATAGGCTACCTGGGAGGTAAATTTTGCTAAGGCGAAGGGTTTGAGGGCCGAGGTCCCGCGGCGCAAGACTTGAAGTCTTTAAGCGATTATGTGCTCATTCGTGTGGAACCAGAAAAAATTGCGGCAAAAGCCAGTTCCTAAGCAACCTGGCCAGAAATTTTACATTACTACTTCGTTCGAAATGACAGTAGCCCAAAGTTTTGCAGGCAAGGTCACCACCGATAAAAAAAAGGAAGAAAAGCTACTGAGGGGGCGCCGGAGGGTCCTCCGGGTCATCTGCCGCCCCCTCAACCGCCGCCGCATCTTCAGCATGAGGGGCCACGTCCAACACCAGCGCCACGTCCTCCGCCACCGCCTCCATCTGGGGGTTCTCCATCGCTAACTGAGCGGCAACCTGCTCGGAGGCTTCGTGAACTCGCTCCTCCGCCTGCGCCCAGTCACCCTCTGGCCCTTGGACTGCAACCGCCGGGTTGAAGTTGGCGTCGCGGCTGGCGCAGCAAGCCGACGCACGTGCCAGCCATAGCCGCTGCATCGCTGCGCCCCTCTGGCGGACCGAGCCGAAAGAAGCGGCAGGAAAGGCGCGTGAGGAAGTCTGCGATGCAGCGAGGCAAAAGCGTAGTGCCGTGGCCTCTCCTCTCGCGGACCCGGTTGCTCCGGCCCGATGGAGCAAGGCTGCCACCGTCCGATCGGCGTGGCAGGCATCCGCAGCGTCTCCACCTCCGGCGAAGTCCGGTCGGCTCTCTCGCCTCGGCTCGCGGAGACGCTCGGCGCGGTGAGCTTTGCTCCCGCCGCTCGCTCTCCGCGAATCGCAGCTCCGGCTCGATCCGCCTCCCGATCGTGCGAGTTCCACCTCCTCGCGGAGGCGGTTGATCTCGGCTCCCGCCTCCGTCAACCGCTCCTCGCTCGTCACCAGGCGATTGCTCGTCTTTGAGTAGAGCTTCGCCGAGGGCCGCCAAATAGGCATCGGCGTCACCGCCGAGGACGGAGGCGGTGGGAAGTTCAGGGGTAGGGACGGGGCGAATGGGCCTCGGTCCCGACCGGCGCCCGAGGCGGCTACTGAAGCGTCCGCCGGCCCCGACCGTCACGGGGCTCGGCGACCGGCTAGTGCAGCCACGACAATCATGCGGCACCTTGGCCGCCCGCCACGAGCAGCGGGGATGTCGGGCGAGAACCCTGAACAAAAGAGGAAATAACGGTAAGGATTAATCTTAACGAAAGTTTTTATTTTTGCATCTCCAGGTGAGTACCTGGGCGCTGGTCTCGGGAAGCGGGGCACGCTCGGAACGAGGACCAGCCCTTCGCGAGGAGGCGGAGGCGGATCCGCCGCAGCCAGCGGAGGCGGGGATAGATCCGTCACTACTGGCGGCGGAGGCAGAGGCGGAGCTAGACCCGCCACTACCGGCGGCAAAGGCGGAGGCGGAGGAAGGACCACCGCTATTGGTAGCGGTGGCGGCACCAAAGGGATCGGCAGCGGAGGGTCCAGCGTCGCACCCCCAGCAGGGGCAAGGGCAGACGACCCCCCGCCGGTCGACGAGCCCCCCGCCACTACGGAGGAACCCGTTACGCAGCCAGAAGCCTCGCGCCGACGTAGAAGTCCCTGCCGACGGGCCCAGAGGCGAGGCCTCTCGGGAAGGTTGGGCGGAGCCGTCGTCGCTATCTGGCGCTGCGCTGCTCGTTGCCGCCTCCTCGACCGCTGCGAGAGGGATCTCGAATTGTTAAAGGCGCTGGCGTGTCACGACGAGCGAGCCCATGGCGTCCATCGAGGGCGGCGCGGATTATCGCCGCCGCTTCCCGGGGACAGCCGGCAAAGTGGGACGCGCGCCGGAACGGCGAGCGGGCCGGATAAGCTAATTGCAAAGCATCCACCGGCCGATCACGCTATCGGCCAAATTCCCGTATCGGCACAAGAAGGAAAAGAAATCACAGGAGGAAAGAAACGCTGTAAGGATCGTGTTTTGTCAAAAGAAAAAGCGAAGTAGCAAGGGATGACGCAGAAGGAGCAAGTTACCTCGGGGATACTCGGGTCCCATCGCCCACGCCCATGTATTGCCAGTGGGGCGGGCCGCGACTGGCCAGGGACCACAGCCTCCGGTAATAAAATCCCGGATCACCATGGCCCCGTCGAGCCCGCCGTCATAGCCGTCGGCCGGCGGGCGACATCGCTGAAGTTCGGGCTCATCGCTCACCGGAGCCCCAGTTGGGGTTCTTGACCGCCGGGCGGGCGGAAGCTCGGCACTTCAATCTCATTGTCGTCCTCGGCGTCTGACCACTCTGCGCGCCAATCCCTCCAATTGGACCGGCGATCCAACGGGATATGGCGCGCAGCGCTGCCGTCATGGCCGCGGTGTGACTCCGGAAGCGGCGGAGTACCTTGCATGGCCCAGGGTGTAGAAGTAGCGAAAAAAGAAGAAGGTTGGGCAGCACTCCCACGAACATCTCACGAAGTGAGCAAAAGCGAAAGGAGGATAACAGAGTTGGGAGGAAGGTGAATGTGGTGAATGGCATAGAAGTTGAGAACAGAAAGATAAAAGTCGAAACCGGAAGTAGGCCGGCAAGAGGAGCTGCCACCGAAGAAAACCACTTCCCAGGCGGCAGTGGGGCTCGACAGTCCCGGCGCGGAGGCGAAGGGCGCCCCCGGTGATGTTCTGGGAGAACCTAGCGGCTCTCTCCTCCTCAATGATCGAAGAAGGAAGCACCGGAGCCATCGGGAGGATGGAGTTTTCAAAGCGCAACCGCAAAGGGGATGAAGCAAGGAAGCTTGAAACGTCGGAAAGATGTGGAGTGCCGAGAATTGAAAGAGGGAAGAACCGCTCCCCCTTTGATCGGCCTTTTATAAGGCCTCGGAAGGCGAATCGGCGGGAAAACCGAAAAGGCGCGGCGATCCGAAAAAGAGGAAGTTTAAAAGCCCCATAAATAGGGCGCGTCCCAAGGAGCGTGCGGCGGTTACAAGGAGGATGTAACCGCGCAAACCGCTCGGGAATCGGAGAAGTCGGAAGAGATCTTTTTTGCAAAGCGCGCGGACCTTCGAAGGGTCCCACCCAGGAGCTAGAGCAGTTCTCAAGCCGCCGATCAAAGACGAGGAAGAGCAGAACACCGAAGAGCGCTCCTAGGTGGGCCCGGGGGCTACTGTCGGCGTATTTTACACCAAGGTACCCGCTCCCCCGCGCTACAAAAGGAGTCAAGTGGCAACCAGGGCGTGCTTGGGCCCGCTGCCACGGCAAAAGAAAAACCCATACGGTGGTCGCGCCCGGTAACATGTGGCGTCTGAGCCAGGCTGGCGACGGCCGGTGGTCGCCCAGCCGGACCGCGTGGCGTCTGAGCCAGCTGGCGACGGCCAGTGGTCGCCCAGCGGACACGTGGCGTCTGAGCCAGGCATTGGCGACAGCGAGGTGGTCGCCGGCGGACACGCGTGGCGTCTGGCTAGGCTCTGGCGCACCATCCGGGATAGTCTGTCGAGATCGAGGACATTAAATGAGAATCGTGCGCATTTAATGTGGAAGCATGGGAGCTGCGGCGTGGCGGCGCGCCTTCCCAGCGCATCATGGCTTTGGGAGGCGTCACAACTACACCTCACCCCGTGACTGAGCAGGCGGCGTTGGTGGACATGGGGCCCAAGCGGAGACTATGATAGATCTGAGCATTAATGGATGTAAGAACAGCGGCGTGCGCATTAAATGAGCCCATGCCAGCGTAATGATGATAGCTTGCAGTGTAAGCCTCCCATGCGCCCCCGTCAGTCCGAGTATAAAAGGGAGCCGGGGTGCATGGGAGAAGGGGTTCGGTTCAACTCAGGGTGAGTAGGTTTTCATCCTCTCCAACAAGAACACAGGCAATACCAAAGAAAGCAGGACTAGGGCTATTACTCTTCGGAGGGCCTGAACCTGGGTAAAAACTCTTTGCGTCCCCCCGTTAGTCTGAGTCTCCCGGTGCCCGGATCGTCACCGTCTTCCCTTTCGAGGCGATTGCCCCGAAAGCCCCCCGTCGGAACCTCATAAGCACCCATCTCGGAGGTGCCTGTTGGCTAGTACGCCGACATGACCCATTGCGTTCCGTGCCGTGCCGGGCCAAGCCTGACCCTTTTGCAATATTGCAACGAGACGAAAGAACCTGGAGACGTACGGAACTAATGCAATGGACACAAAATATTAGAGAAAAAAGAGGTAAATTTTATTCAATCTTGAACATGTACAGTGTTACTGTCTCATTAAAAATCATACACCTCGATGTAGGGTACCTCCAGTAAGAAAAATAGTACAGTAACTACGTATATATACATTAATACATAGACTATCCGAGGCCGATATTGTTAAAGTCGGCTACTGTTTCCATGATTTCCGGATCCTCGGGCTGATGTTGTGTCCTGTCTTCTGTACACTCCTAGTTTTTTAAGCATGTAATTGCCTCAACCATCTCAAGTATGAGAGATGACTTTCTCGGCTCAAGTACACTCCCCACCAAACAGAAAGTGGTTTCCGACGAAACAGTGGACATCAAAACCGTAAATACGTCCCGTACATAACGGGATAGCACAGGGTAAATACGTTAGTTATTCTTCTACCACATGAACAAGTTGAGTTGATTTTCCTCGTCTATACCAAGGTCGGTCTCCATGAAAGGCATGTCGAGGTAGTAATTGACCTCTACTCGTTGATTCATGTCGGACCTGCTCAGCGATTGGGAAGACGAGCCAGACGCCTTGCCTTTCAGCTTTTTTCATATGGTTGAAGCGGTCGAATTGCCTCATGCTTGTTGCGTTATTAAGGTAGATCTTCTTACTTTACTTCTGGTGTCTAACTTCTCATAATATTTTATCAAAAATTCTGAAAAACTCGTTATAAACATGAGTATTATCATCATATAAATTAATATCGAAGGCCTTACCTATTCCGTGAAAGGCGCCTAGCAAGTCAGATAATTTACTCCGATGATCCAAAATAGTAGTAAAACAGTAAAGATGTAGAATAGTTTGAAAATATTTTAAATTTTTTTGTTCCATTGGTTCTATAATGGGTTGTAAAATAAAATCGTCTCTATTTTCTTTAAAAGTATTAACAATAGTCCAAAGTCACTCTATGACTATGGAATAAGTTGGGTAGTACACACCGAATAAATCTTTAGTTGTATTAAAAAAATTTCAAAAAAAATTATGAAAATAACCGGCAATTTGCCATCCACTTCAATAACAACTTGCTTTCCACCGGCCTAGACCTAAAAATGAAGAGAGAAGACTCTTTGTACTTGTTAAAAGAGAGAGAGCCTATAGAGAGGTAGGAAAGATTTCCCCGTTCAATGTTCGGTTCGATGATTACGAAGGCTTCCTCCCCTAGCTACCGAGGAACAGGGATCTCGAATCAATCAATTCCTGGGTTTTTGTCAGAAATAACGCTTTTGAGTGATTCAGTAACAAATGGCTTACCATTATTGTAAACGCGTTGTGGTCGGCCGAACCAAGTCGAACCGAGGCACTGCGGCCGGCCGGAGCTGGCAGGCATCTCGCCGTGCCCGGCCGGAGTCGGCCGGCGTGGAGAAAGAAACGCCACTCGGGCCGGGCCATTTTCACCTTTCGCCGGCCTGATTTCTACCCGGCCGGACGAGGACTTCAGCAGAAGAGCCCAGCCCAAGTGCAAACGCTGGAACAGGGCCTGGTTGGTGTATTCCGCGTTTGGATCCCCCCACCGTTGGATCGGATCGGACGTCCGTAATCGGCCGCAGAAACCCTCGCGTCGCCCCCCCTGCCCTGCGCTATGTTATCCCCTCCGCTCGCCCCAGCGCCTCCATCTCCTCCGAAGCCCTCCGCTCCATCTCCTGCCTACGCCCCGATCCGATCGACAAAGGTTCGGTTCGTCGCCGGGTTATGCTCTTGGATTCGAGTTCCTCGTCGATTGCATGCGGAGTTTACGTTTTTTTTTCTTTGGTCGGGTTTGGCCAGTGGTTTGGTCTTTAGTGTATCGAGTTTGCTAGATGTGATGCGAACTGCTTCTCTTGTTCCTTATTGACGGGAGGTGTTAATCTGTGCTTTTGGGCGTTTGACTCTTCGGCGATCTAGGTGCTAGTGTAGAAACATTGGCTGGATCTTGTTAGATTTAATTTGGGAGAATTGACCTTTTGCTCCGTTTTAATTTGCTCCGTTTTAATTGGTATAATTGATCATTTGTTCCGTATGCGTCACAGTTCACATGTCAGTGAAACATCGTAGGGTAAATGATCAATAGCAGAAGTAAATAAGGAAAAATCATCATTTATTCCATTTAATTTTGGAAGAAGAGTCCGATCCGAACCAAACAAGGAAAAAAAATCTTTTTTTCGATTCGGTTTGTTGAATTCTTATAGTTGTAGGTTTGGATATAAATTTCTAGGTCGTCCTGAGTTTTTTAAGTAAGAAGCAAACAAGAGAGAAAGAGGGCAATAACATAAGAAAATGTGCTGGTTGTGCCGCATCACCAAAATATTTGTGTTCGTCAGTTCTTGTGCTCGAATTTTTGGATAGTAGTGGTTTGAAGCTATATATGTTTTCCATGGAGCGATATGATATGTTTGCAAGTGTTAGTTTTCAGTCGATTTCTATAACAATACGGACATGTAGTTTTGGTTCTGTAGTTCCCTAAGAATTACCGTTGGTTCTAGATCTGGTAATTTCAGTGGCTTGAGTTCTTGGGGGTGCAGTTTATGGTACGTGCTAAGATTTGTGCTGGATTCTATAAGCGAAAGCTGCCTAGCCTTGGTGGCCTTTGTGTTGTTGGATTTGATGGTTCTTTTAGATACCATCAGGATGAGTTGTTGCTTTCAATTGAGTAGTTCTGTTCTGTAGTATAATGTGTGGAATGTTTTAATTTGATCTTTGAGTTAAGCTATGATACTTCGTAGACGGAAACAAAGGCTTAGGATCAGGGTTCAGGAGTATTTCTTATTTTCTTTAGTTTTTTTTTTATCGTTGCTCTTATTCTAATTTACAGATTAGGTAACATTTTTAGCTGTTTGTCACCCATGCATCGGCTGTTATCATGATTTGGCTTTTCTGGTTGTTCTGACACCATTCTCTTATGTGCCAACAGATCACCTGTGACATTTTCTTGAGGGGAGATGGCAGTCTCTTTCTCCAACGTTAAATCTGAGTCTGGCCTTCAAAAGCTTGATGACTACCTTCTCACTCGCAGCTACATCACCGGGTATGTGACTCATGCCACCACCCCAAAATGTTTACTAAGTGGTCGTATACGTTGCACTGGACTTACCCTGCAATGATCTGCCTCCAGCTACCAAGCCTCCAAGGATGACATGGCTGTGTACTCTGCGTTTTCGGCTGCTCCCTCATCAAAGTATACCAACGTCGCAAGGTGGTACAGTCACATCGATGCACTCATAAGGCTGAGGTATGCACTTAAGCTAAGCTAATTTAAGTTCGGAGACATTTTTCCATTTTCACTTGTCATGTTCGGTGTTGTGAATTTGATATGTGGTCTATTCATTTTCAGTGGAGTCACTGCAGAGGGTCAAGGCGTCAAGGTTGAATCATCAGCTGCTCCTGAAGCCTCAACTCCTGATGTTGCGGAAGCAAAGGTTACAGCCTTTACCTTCTTTTTTGGCTGAAAGCTATTAAGTAGTCCGACATACTCATTATTTGGTGCTGATGGCTGAGCTGAATTGCTGTGGCCAGAAGTTATTTTCGATGAATAGGCATTTGTGTGGTTTATTCTTTCAATATCAGTATGTAACAGCATATGTTCTAATTGCAGGCTGCTGCAGCTGACGATGACGACGATGACGATGTTGACCTTTTCGGTGAGGAGACTGAAGAGGAGAAGAAGGCAGCTGAAGAGCGTGCTGCCGCTGTCAAGGCTTCTAGCAAGAAGAAAGAATGTATGTTTATCCTCCAGTTTTTGTATTTTTATTTTTTGATCTGTAGTTTTGTGTGGACACTTGTATCCACATTCCACAAACAGTGTGAACCTTTGTTTTCTGCTCTCAAAATTCAGTTCTCGCTTCTCAGTGCTACTTTTCCTTGCTTTGTGCCAGCTGGAAAGTCCTCAGTTTTGCTTGATGTGAAACCATGGGATGATGAAACTGACATGATCAAGCTCGAGGAAGCTGTGAGGAGTGTGAAGATGGAAGGCTTGCTCTGGGGTGCCTGTATGTTACTAGTTACTACGCTCTCAAACTCATGTATATGTGAAATTTAGTTTCACACGCCCTGTCTTCTATGCCTGTTTATTTTGTTTTTTAACATGAATATTTGCTGTGCAGCCAAACTTGTCCCAGTTGGATATGGCATCAAGAAGCTGCAAATCATGATGTCAATTGTTGACGACCTTGTCTCTGTCGACGGTCTGATTGAGGACCATTTCTGCACTGAACCAGCAAATGAGTACATCCAGAGCTGTGATATTGTGGCCTTCAACAAAATCTGTAAGTTGTTTCAGCATGTTTAGGAGCTCCTCCAATTTCTTAGGCTAGCCGTGGTAACTTGTTATATTCAAGTAGCAGAGCTGCCAGTACCCTTTTCAAGGAAGTATCTTATATTATACCCTACATTATTACTAAACCTGTACGTTGGTTGAGGAGGTCATTTATGTCTTAGCTATCCTCCATCTCCCCCGCGTCACTTCGGTTCTTATGTTCATATAAAAAGTTCTTGTATATCGAAATTTAATAAGAAAGTTTACCCTGCATGTTAGAGGAGGCCCTTGCATTATTTCTCCTCCTTTTGATCATGTTGGTCCAGAAACTAACGTTTCGATTAACCTGTTTTGTTGCAGAAATTTTCGCCTCGAGGCAGGCGATGGCGGTCTGCGGACTGGGCGTGTTTTGTCTGGAGTTTTTGATTGTCATGTCGTCGTGGTGTAGACTAGTAATTGCCTGTGAGGTTTTTTTGGACCCTATTTGAGTTCGAAATGCAGTATTAATACCGAGTACATTTCCTTCTTAAAGTTGAAACTTGAAAGACCATCAGGTTGGATTTCTGATACTGTTGTTGTCGCCCTTGGCTTGTACGGCCGTGTTACTACTGCATTATGCACCGGCGTCCGACGGTTTCCGGCGCGCCGCCTTCACCGGCTGCCGGGCGGAGCCGTGGCGGTGGCGCACTGCTCTTTCCCGAGGCGTGCCCCGTGTTCGCACGCGCGGTCTTGTCGTGCCGGCGCGCTGGCCTCCGCGCTGCGTGGCGTGGCTACTCCGGCGAGCGGAGCCACCTGCTCTCACGGTCTCACCTCGCGTTATCACGCCTCCTCACCGGCGTCGTCGCCTCCTCGGCCGCTTGCTACTGAGCGATCCACGCGTGTTGGGCTTTCGCATAGACGATTTGGTTTCGTCGGACAGCCTAGCCTTCTATTTGGGCCCTCGTACTTTTTTTTTTCCTTTCGAAGGGAGCCTACATTATTGTCGGGGCCTGTTTATTTTTATAAGGCGTCCATACATTTTGGGATTCTAAATTTGTAAACCTCGATCAACAATTAGTCCAACAATATATAGATTATATGTCACAAAATTGATACCGTTAGATTCATATTTGAAAGCACTTCTATGGTTATAATTTTATAACTATGAACAAAATATTATAAAAGAAATTTACGATCAAAGTTTAACTTTGAAGACTGCATCAAGTCAAATTGCGCCTTACAGAAATCAACAGAGGGAGTACTATATAAATACGAGTTAGTGGCGGTCGTCCGTTCCCCCTCTCCTCTCTAGAAAAAGTAGCACGTCGCTATATGGGCCGCGGAATAAAAAGAAAACTAACTACATCTTTTTCTTTTTACCCACAACCGTTGTCTTTGGCTAGGTTATTACTCACTTCTCCTCCGTGGCAACTCAAGGGTGTAATTTTATTTTTTTTAGACACATAGCATGATTTGTTTATTTGGTTAAAAAAATTTATTTCTGTTGCAGTGCATGGACACTTGAATAGTCAAAAAAAAGTTGGTAACTAGTAATACAGACACACAGTGTAAGTTAACAACGACCCAAATGCAATGTTCAGGCGATGCAAATTGCCAGTCAGAGTTAAGTCTGAGACTGAGACTGAGACTGAAATCAAGCGTATTTACAGCTTACAAGCCATATTTGTAGCCATGTAGATCACATTTGCGATAAAAAATATTACAAACCGGCAAAAGAAGGAGAAGAAGAAAAGCTCATTCCGATCCTCCTCAAATCAATAGAGCTCAGTATTTGTTCTCTGATCTTGGCAACTTGATTCTGTGCAGTAAGTACACAAGTTTTGCCTCCCTTGCGCAAAATTTACGTCATGCCGTTCTTGCAGTCAACATCTGAATCCTCGACTGTACTCTCTTACTAGTTCCCAGTGTGTGATATAGCTGAGATCTCCTCTGAATATCTGAGATACGCCACTGATCAGAGTTGACCATCCGCTAGGTATGCGTGCCCTGTGTAGATTCAGAAACTAGTGTACTAGTTCTAGCCATCTAGGACATCACACTCGCGTCCATATATTTATGCATAGATCGACCCATGAGTGTCTCTGCCCTGTCCAAACATTCTTGCACTGCCAGAGAGCAGAAGAATTCAGCCAATTAAACAATAGTAGCTCTTGATAACAAGCATTATCAGGCTCCTAGCTAGTTTGATTGCTCTCTCTTGTGGATCCCTAGGATCCTTCCATAACTAACAATGACCAAATGTCTCAAGAGGAGAGCTTCTTAGTAAGCATATCAAACAAGTACTAGTGTATTTTATATTAACAGTGTATTGCATACTAGCCATCTGCAAGCCTGTGCATATATACATAGGGTTTTGATAAGTTTTATCCGGATGTTTTCTTTAGCAACCATCATCCAAATTCTGGGTCATTGGATTTGCTTTCAGATCGATACACCCCTCCCTGAATTCGAGGTGGGTTAATCCTACGGATGTGTGTTTTGATCGTACGGTCCAAAGTTGAGCACATATTCAATTGCACATTGGCATTTGCCAAAGGTGTACAATGTTGCTTGGCACCCACTCCGATCTGCACCAATTTTTTTTTCCAAAGTTGGGCACAAACACACACAAATGTGCCGGGGAGCTGCCGCCGATCCAAATGCCGATGGAGATCTGGGATGTGCCCCCAGCGCCAGGATGGCTTACTAATTTTGGCTATTAGCATGTTCCAAGAACACCAGCTGCAGTACTGTTTCTGTACATTCATGATATATAATTTTCATGCACCATGGGCAAGGCCATGTTCTTGAGATGGCCACATTAAAATAGAACATGAGGATTCACTAGCTGATTAAACTTCTCCTGTCCAACAGGATGAGAAAGAACTCTATATAAAGGGGAAGGGGAGTATATATATCCTATGAACAGCTCAAATTAATCTTGTGCTTGAACAAGCCCATCGACGTGTGATCTTCATTCAGTTGTACACCCTGGTGCATTATTCTACATCCTGTCTGATCGATTCGCCGTTCAACCGAACGTGAAATAAAAAGGGATTATTATGGCACCACACACTAATGGGAATTTTCCGTCGCATCGGGACACCATCAAATGTAGTCTGCAAAAATTAGGCCATCCAAAATTCAGTATCTGCCGCATATGACTCTGAGCATATCAACTTCTAAGTGTAGGGCTCCATTATAACCCACCATTGTGCAAATCATAATGATCTTTGACCTTGTGCCTCTCGCTTTAAATCTCTAGAACAATGACTGCAAAAACAGTAAGCAATTCCACTCAGTTCAAATTAGTACTGAACTTAAGTACCACTGCAATTTCCTTCATGAATGCGTCTGAATGTGCATGTGTGCAGTGCAACGCAAGGCAGCAGTGAAATACTAGCAAGTGGTACTTACAATCTGAATCTGTCTTATCCCACTTAAAGATGTCTTCTCCAATGTCATCCTCTTCATCGTGGCGACGATCCCTTGGCATTTTCCCCGTCGGTTTGTCCTCCAGATAGTACTTCCTCCATGACGCCGCATTGCTCCGGCGAGCGTTCATCCTCCTGTGAAGCATCGTCCTAAATAACTGCATACACATATGTATATACACACACGAAAGAGAACGAAATATTAATCGGCATGCATCATGCGTAAAGACATGATCGATATGTGTGATCACTGATCATATCGTAGGCAAACACCTTCTCCATTCTTGATTCCACTGGATCCTTGGAGCTCGGCGCGGGCGCGAAGCCGCCGCGGCAGGCGAACATCTTCTTGAGCAGGAACTTGACGGATCTCCGCTTGATAGTGCCATTGTTGCTGCTGACGAGGAGGTCCCTGGCCTTGCTCAGGATGATCTGCGTGTCCGGCGAGAACTCGCCGTCGGCCGCCTGCGGCAGCTTGAGAGAGACCCTCCGGTCGACCTCGAGGCTGGAGGGGCAGTTGAGGAACCGGTCGAGCGGAAGGTTCTCCTCGTTGGCGGCCGCCGTCGACCCGCGGGCGCTGGCGCACTTGGACTTGGCGCGGCGGAGCAGCTTGTTCAGCGCCTCCTGCAGCTTCTTCACCTCCTCGATGGTGAAGTCCGTCACGTCCTGCGACGACACGCGGGGGCCTCCGCCTTCTGCCGGCGGCGACTCGTTCCCGAGCGTCCCGATGGAGAGGAGGCCCTGCGGCGGCCAGTCGCCGGGGCTCTTTTGCTCGCGAGCTTCTTGGCCGCGGCAACTCTCCCGGATCGGAGCATCTACGTACGTACGTGAAACGCATGCATGCAAGAGCCTAGCTCTTCAGTGTGTGAAGATACAATTAATTGCACGTACGTACGTACGGACTTCAAGCAGTAGATCGTGGAAACTAGGGTAAATATAATATATATAGCAAGAAAGCACGCATGAAACAAATCACTTACTGCGAGCTGAGCTCACGACGGCGGCGTCGGGTCGTCTCTTCTCTTGTTTGGCGTTGAAGTGATTTTGCATCCAGTTAATGATCTGCAAACAAAATTAAGGGAACTGTTACATCGCACACGTTACTCTGAAAACTGAAGAACACATACAAGGAAGAACTGTCATAGCATTGATCATGTATAGGTTAACTTGTCATCTTACCCCCATATCTATTGCCTCAAGTACTGCTAGCTTCTTCAGAACGATTACCCTGTGAATGTGAGCAATATGACGGCCAAAAACGTTCTGTAGGAGAAGCAAAGAATCAATCGCCCAGAGGCAACAGAAGCTAATAATTAGTTTCAGGGTTTTGCAGGTGTCCTCTGATTGGTAAGAGGATACAGGTTAGTTGGAAGCTTCTCCTACTACTTTCCTACATTGGGAAGAGGTTCTAGAGCGCGAGAGAGATCGAGTAAATGAGAACAGAGGGAAGTAAGTGACTACTTAGATGCAACAAGGGTCCCCTACCCCCCGGTAATTAAATAGGGTTAGTGATACTGCTAGTCTGCTACAGAAACCAATGGCTGGCTTGAGTGTAGGCCTTTGGTTCATGAGAGGGTGGATGAGATGGTCTTATTCATCTTTTTTATCCATCTATTTTTTGTTTGGATGGATAGGATGGCTCCATCCACCTTTTTCCATTCATCCCATCCATCATTCAGTTTTCATCCTATCCATCTGTCATTCCACCAATCAAATTTGAATTCTCACCCCATTCACCATCCAACTTTCTCTCTCCAACTAAACAAAAATTGGCTCATCCCATCCATCTCTCATCTCTCCAATCAAACATGAGTTTGGATGACTTCAGACTGGATGGCTCCATCCCATCCACCCTCCGCTCTCGAACCAAACACACCCTTAAGTGTATCTACTCTCCTATTGGGGAAGAGATTGCCGACCGAAGGGAGCGCTGAGCTTTTGCGCGAAAAAACTCCCGAGAAATCCGAAATTACGATCAAGCCCTTCCACCGGCTCTTTCGCATATAAAAAACTCGTGGTCACACTCTAGTTCGGGTCAAGCCCCTCTGGAAATTCCAAAATTACGTCCATATCCTCTCTTGGTTCTTTTGCAAAAAAAGACCTCATTACGTAAATTTGCAGCGGGGTCCGGACCGAACCCTTTTGCAAAAAAATCATTGCGGTTTCAGAAAATTACGTCCGGACCCGGCTAGCGTAGTGCGCGATCCTACCCAGTAATTACAATAGGTTAATTGTCTCTGCCTACCATATCTTTAGGACTTAAATAAATATCAATAGTTAGGTGGGATTTTTTTAGAAGAGATAGAGAGGGATAAATGGCAAGTATAGTGAATCAAGGCTCACGCACAACATGTTATGAGTTCAAATCATGAAAATAACAGTGAAAACATAACACAAATAATCCACTCAATCCGTAGTTCATTGGCAGCAAATTACACGTTTTATCTCCTGTTTCACAAAACGACATATTTAGGAGAACTTGTATCACAAAACTATAGGTTTTAGAATTGACCATTTCACTCGCGCGTGCGTGAGGCTGTCATATGGGGCCACACTGTCAGACTTGTTACAAGAAACAGTCAATTCTAAAACTTATAGTTTTGTGACACAAATTCATCTAAAATATATAGTTTTGTTAAATAGAAACTAAAACTTGTAGTTTTCTAATAATTTTTACAAGAAACCTGTAATTTTATGAGATTTACTCCTAATTGTACTAAGCTTACCGAGCCATGCATTCTTCTTATATGCAAGAACCAAGACATGCAAAGAAAATACGCTTAATTCTTCACAAAAGAACTAAAAAAATGTTCGTATGTTAGCATTTATTCCCTAAAGTCGCAAAAAAAGTTGTTTTGGACATCGATGTGGTTATCAAAATGTCATTTTTATTGTATAATATATTCGTAAAAATCTACAAAAATTATAATATTATAAAAGTATTTTTTGAGACAAATTTACACATATCATTTTCATGTGTCAATTCTAAACGTACAAAAAAATATTGATAAACAAAGTTTATAACATTTGATTGCATGTAAATCAAAACGAAAGGAGCCTAGGGAACAAGACGTATGGTCAACTAATTACAACACTTCCTTAAGAAAAGCTGCACCCTACAACAAAGTATTGTAAAACGTAGTCGTTTATCCACACCAATCAATGGCACACCAAGAAAATCATACGAACAAGAACAAGGAGCATACACAGAAGTAGGGGCAAAATTGTCTCTCTTTATTAGATCGATCTCTCCCTGTACAAGGCGTGCTCAATATATAGCAAAACCAATAGATGGATTCGGATTCGCCCACCAACCGATAGAGTCCTAAACTTGAACTAAGATTCTATCTATATCATAACACTCCGCCTTGGACCAATACCACGTAATGGACATGTCTCATTAAAAACTCCTCCCAAAAACCCAATGAGGAAAAAGGATGAAGAAAAGAGTAGATTGCACCCGCACTCCATGTTACACTAGTTGCCTCATTAAAAATCTTAATGTGAGAAAACTTTAGGAAAACTCGCTAAGGAAAAAAGAGCACAACTTATAATATTCAGGATATAAAGTAGGATCTTCAAGATTATGCAAAAGGTCATGGTTCAAGGTCATATCTCTAAGTCAGCCCATTCCAATGCCATTAACATATTTTTGAAAAATAGATTTTGACAAGGACTTAGAAAACAAATCTGCTAGATTTTTACACGACTTAGTTTGTAATATCTTTACCTCACCATTCTTCTGGAGTTTGTGAGGATAGAAAAGTTTAGGAGCAAAATACTTGTGATATTGCTCTTTATATAACCATTTGCATTTGTGCAACACAAGCAGCATTATCTTCATAGATAATTGTGGGGGTATCGACGGTATTAAGATTATATTACTTCCGGATATGGCTAATCACACGTCTTAGCCAAATACACTCACGTGAGCTATAATCTTTGAGTGATTAGTAGAAGTAGCTATCAAGGTATGCTTAAAAGACCGCTAAGAGATGGCTAAACCATCGCAGAGAAACACAAAATCAATCTTATATTTGGAACTGTGGGTATCAGACAGATAGCCAACATCCATATATCCCACCATGGTTAAGTCTTGGTTCTCCTGGAAAAACAATCCGAGATCTTTATTACCTTGGGAGGTATATGGGCAAAGTCTTTGACACTGGCCCAATGTCTTCTGGTTGAGGTTGCATTGTGTCTTGTTAGCAAATTTATTGCTAATGCAATATCAGACCTTATGCAATTCGCAAGATACATACGTATGGGACTTCAGGTCCAAAGACTCATTTTCTATCATTGGTCTAAAAGGGTCTTTATTAGTTTCAAGGGATCTCACAACCATGAGGTTTTTTAAAGGAAGAGATTTTATCCATATTAAATATTTTCCATACCTTCTTGGTATAGATAGACTGGTGTACAAAAATTCCTAATGGGAAATGCTCTAGCTCCAGAACTTTAATTCCTTTAGGGATTCTCATATAAATATATGTATTCAGTGACCCATATAAATATGTGGTCACCACATGTATCAACTGCATTGATAAGTTTAAGCTTGCTGCCATTAATATTAAATTTTAGAATATTATTCCACTCATTACAAGAGAATAGATTTCATCGTAATCGATGATGGGTCTCTGTGTGAACTCTTGTGTTACAAGCCTCGATTTATATCTCACCACTTGGATATTTTCGTTTCTCTTCCGAATGAAAAACCCATTTGGTCATATAGGGAACACTTTATAAGGTATTCGGTCGATGGGACCAAAAACTTTCTACTTATTAAGCAAGCGCAACCTCAATTGCTTATTTTCATTTTGATCCTATCCGAGTACTTCTGACACTCTACTATAGACTTTGGTTCTGGATCCAGCTTTTAGCAATTTTTAGAGGCGAAATATGTCGACAATTGTAGTCTTTCTTTTATACAATTCTCCTGCATCACTTTAGGGATATCTTTTCCTTAATTTCTTCCGGCCCCTTGTGATTTCCCACAACAATGGAGTCTAGGTATTCTGACTTTTCAACATTAGATTGTGCACGCAAATATACGTTGGGGCTATCATCTTCAGGATGGACCACTTCAAAAATTTTCTCAACATCAGGTTTAGCTTCTTTCACTATCATAAGTAGTGTTCTCATTTGTTTGGTTCTCTACTTTTGCAGATGTCTTCACAGAATTGAGTTCCTTGCACCTGGATGCCTCCCCCTCATTTTATCATGAGGGTCAAGAGTGGGTTCAATATCTTTCTGGGTATTTTCACTCTTTCAGGTGCATATAATGCAGTATATGAGGTCTTTTCACTCCCTTATGATCAGTGAAGTTATTTAGCAAATTATTAGCTTATTTATTACAGATTTATTATCCTTTGAACTTCAAGTTCAGTCATTTAGTGTGTGGATCTAAGGACTAGGCATTCTTTAATGTGGTACTTATCTCCCTCTAATGCCGAAAAATATCATTAGTACAATCAGCGTATCGAGCTATGTACAGATCCCCTGTCATAGGCTCTTGATATTAAGTAATTGACTGAGATTCATAACCTACATAGATCCCCAACTTCCAGTAAGATCCTATGATGGTACGGATCTTTGCGTTGTGCTTCTGGCAATAAAACAGATCTTTGCTGGTGATATATTTTTCCTTCAGGGATTTCAAGAGTACTAGCTAGTCCTTTCCATCAAATATTCGGCCTTCAGGTCCGTATGAAGATTGTGCCTCAAGAAGTGCAGAGTTTCATCATGTGGCGGTTTCGGGAAGAGTAAGGGTGCCAGCTTTAGGCTGGGAAAGCAGTAGCTCTAAAAGATCAAGCTGTTATATTAATCTTACTATTTATTTTTCGAGTAAGGTAATTTTTGCCATTAAGGGAAAGCTCGATAAATTCCCTCCATGCGATGTCCAACATACCATATTTCCATTTAAGTAAAATAACTTTTACTACTGGTGAAATTATTATATTGCATTCTCACTCTTCAATCAGTAAAGTTTATTCTATATCTATTCAGTAGATAATTATATAAAATTTTTAGAATTTTCTTAGAATTTGTCATAATTTTTTCTTTAAATATTAAGCATTTTTCAAAATTGCTGAATAACAGAAAATAAATCCTAATATAAACTAATTAAGAAATAATACTAATAAAATAGATTTAGAGACACAAAGTTCCCAATATGCTAACTAGAATTTGTTTTTGAATTTTTCTAGCATTTTCTTTTAATTATCAAGCAATTTTCAGAATTGCTGAATAACAGAAAATAATTCCAATGCACATAAAATATATAATGATTGCTAAAAAATAAATCCAAAGCCATAATATTATCAATGTATCATACATAATTTTTCAAAATTTTCTAGCATGTTTCACAATTTTTCGTTAATGTTTAAGCAATTTTCAGAATTACTTAATGATAGAAAATTAAATTTAGCACATATTAAATATAGAATAATACGATAAAAATAAACTTGCGGATATGGAACTTCTAATATATGCTAATACCAATTTTACCAAATTTTACGGAAATTCATATACCTAGAAATTCAATTTTTAGGATTTAACATTAATTTTCAGAATTATTAATTTATTTCCACAATTACTAGAAATCCTAAGGGTCTAACTGTAAAATTCCCTTTTGATTTTATTATTATTATATTTTTTTAGGGATCTAACGAGCTGTACAGCCTTTGGTCAGCCCAACTTGGCCCTTGAGGAAAACCGACGCACCGTCGCCGGTGGAGTGCATAGGCGCGGGCGAGGCTGCCGCCGGTGGATTGCGTGTGTGCGGGCGGGGCCGCCGCTGGCGGAGTGCGTGTGCATAGGCGCGCCGTCGCCGTTGTCGGTGGAGTGCACGGCCGCAAGCCAGGGCGCCGGTGGTGGAGCGCACTTGCGCGGCGAGCGCCAGCGTGCGACGGGCACAATTCTTTGTCGGCCGGGTATTATGGGCTCGGTTACTGCGGCCTTTGGCGCGTGAATGCCGAAGCGACGTGCTACCATGCTTCGGGCGTGGGAGGTAAGTGGCGCTGCGGCAACCGCGCTTCGGGCGCATGAAGTGAGGCGGCGCTCCAACTGCCGCGGTTCGGACGTGGGATGTGAGGCGTCATCGGCGATCCTCTTTTTTCAGTGAACAATATTTCACGATGAAGAGTAATTAATGTATACTGCCGATTTATATTAGACAATTTAATCTGCAACTACGATGTGATAATCTGCAGAATTAAAACATGTAAAGATGCGATTTATCTTACGCAGATCGAACTTACATAGGGTTTGCTGTAGTGTGATCGTGTGATCGTGTGTCGTAGGGCGAACTTGATGCAGATAGACGATCACCGATGGCCACGGTAGAACGTCGTGTGAGTACATGCTCTGAATAGTGATCAAGCTATGATTAGCACTATGAAAACATAATTGATCTAATCACCAATATATTTAGAATGACATACTCAGATGAAGAGCATTCATGCCAATACCGTATTGTAAAATGTAGCTGTTCACCCACACCAATCAACGGCACGCCAAAGAAATCATACGAACAAAAACATGGAGCATACACATAATTAGGGGCAAAGTTCTCCCTTTATTAAATTGATCTCTCTGTACAAGAGGATGCTCAATATATAGCGAAACTAATAGAAGATGGATTCAGGTTTACCCACTAATAAATAAAACCCTTTCAAACTTAGACTAAAATTTTGTTATCTCAACACAAAGGACTAGTAAAAAATCGGTAGGTTATCTCTGCTGCGAGCGCTAGGTGCACGGAACAATGGCCAGGAGCCCTCAAACCGAAGCGGTCTATGTGGCACGAGCGCGACCGATAGATATCTCTAGATTGAGCCAATCTACTCCGCGCCAGATCTAGGCATGCATGCGTTGGCCACACAGACCCAGCCTTTCAGGCCCGCGTCGGAGATTGGGCTCACCCCTCCACGTAATTACGCTCACTAAGCCGCGAGATGATCTCTCTGATATTTAGGCGGGGGGAGGGTTACGATGCCTCATGGCGACTAATTTAATCACGGTGCTAATTGGTAATCTAGCTCCTAAGGGTGTGTTTGGTTGCCTGTATTAAGTGGTACATGTATGAGATGGTTTAAGAAAAAAGCCATCCATGTGTTTGGTTGCTTGAATGAAACCATTACATCCTGGACCAAGTGATACAAATTTAAGGAATATTCTCTCTAGATGCTGAACCATTTCATTCACCCAAAATAATGAAACCAAATGGTACATGATCATTCCATCCTATTCAACCTCATCCCATCAACCAAACACACCCTAAGGGTATGTACAATAAAATCGCCTTAGGTGGTTTTTAATTTGTATACACCACTTTTGGTCTATATGAAAGGATAAAAAAAGAGAGAGAAGAGAGTTGGCTTTTATTTAGTAATCAGTTTTGCACGAGAACATAGATAGATTATTTATGTGCAAGAGAGAAGAGATAGTTATTGCACAACATCTAGAGAGAACATTTAGAAAAAAATTATTATATAAGTTGATTTTTAGTTTATTACTAGTTACATGCCCGTGCATTGCTACGAAAAACAAAATTGATAGCGAAAAATAAAGATTAAAAAATAAAAAAATTATTTCACAAGATCAAACATCTATCTTTAACGCTTCGTTTCTTACGAAAGCTGGCTAATTAAAGCAACGCTTCATTTTTGCGTAGGACAATTAAGCAGGGCAATTAAGTAGGGCAATTAATAACGTGGGTAGAACTCACCACTGCCACCAACTGTTGCTTTATAATAGTAGAGATTAGTCTATAGTGGATTTTAGTATTGTATTTGCTCCAATGGTGTCTCGGCGGGCAGGGTTAGAGCAGGTCATTAAGAAACAGGTGTCAGCCCGACATGGGGAAGCCTGGTCGTGACACTTGTCCTCTCGGACGTGTTAGGCCCATATGGATGGCCTCCGATTAGGGATGCAAATGGGCCGGCCTTAGGGTCATCTTTGGCCCACTCTAGTTCATTTATTTGCACTAAAACTTAAAAGGTGGAGTAAAAATTAAGTTTTTAGTGCAAACAAATGAACTAGAGTGGGCCAAAGAAGACCCTAGGGTCGGCCCATTTGCATTCCTACCTCCGATTGGCTGAGCTTCCAGGCAAGCATACACAACAGTACAACACTCGGGCAATATGCTGGCCCACTTTTGGTCTCAACTTCTGTCCCCCTATTGCATCTGCAGATGCAATTAGCTCTAGTGCATCGTAGTGTTGACTGTGAATAGGAAACTGGCTTGAGTTATTCCACAGTTAAGTGCCTACTAGACAGTACTAGTGATAATAAACTATCACCGTGTCAGGCTCAAGGTTCACAACTTCGACTAAAATCATGCGATTTTTACCCATATCGACGCGGTTCAGTATCAAATACCGGTCGATAAACGGGTCAAATTTTTAAAAAAAATTCAAAAAAATCGAAAAAATTTATGTGTCGCAAACCGATCAAAAATCGGTGAAAATCGCTCCAAAAAATCGGTCACAGAAAAAGTTCAACAAATTTGTCGATTTTCCACGATAATCGTTCGATTTTCCACATTTTTTTATTTTTTTCAAAAAAAATAAAATAAAATTTGAGTTTGTACAATTTTTAGCGATTTTTGGTGCCGACGTAGTAGCAAAATTCATGTGTTGAACGGTGAGGTGAACCCAAGTCAGGCTCGAGTTATCCCAGTATATCGCCCCATTTCCAATATCCTCCTTAGGACAGGCTCACTCATAGTTCTGTAAAACTTTTACCTAAATCTAGTTTATCATTCCTCCGTTGCATAGTAAAAGCACATCAGAACATTTGGGCCAGTGCAAACTTGAAGCTTTTAACCAAAGTTGATAGTTTACCCTGTACATGTTGTACAACCGAAGACTGAGCTGATAATCCATTGATCAGGCTATACAGTATGCGACTGACGCACTGGCTCCCGCAAACCCTATTATGTACACTCCAGATCTCCAATGCTCCATTCACAATACAAAAACCAGCGCCTGGGTCGCCTCACTCCCTACGAGGCTATGACTCGGACCCTCCACAGCACACTTCGGCGCAACACTCGTAGCAGCCGAGGCACGAGAGCGCCGCGCAGACCTGTGCCATCACGATGGCGCACTGGTCATTCATCCGGTTGCACGCCTTGATGCAGCACATGCAGCAGAGGCAGTCGGCCAGACGGCTGCAGCACCCGGCCGCCTTGTTGAGGATCTCGAACGTCTCCGGCGGTTTCACGTCCCCGAATCCTGTGGTGAGATTCTCCCTTGTGGCGGCTTTGTCACCGAATCCAAGTTTTAGGCCATGGAGCCGGATTTGTAGTGGTTCATCGGGGCCTTTGTGTCCTTTCAGTTTCTGCTTGACCTGTTCAAGTACACCAAGCTTAGTTAGAAGTTCTGAGCTACTGAGATCCGTTTCTTCTAAATTAATTCACATTGGCAAAAGCAACATCAATATTCATTCAAAACTATCTGTGTTCTACCCTGAAAAAGAAAACAACCTTTTGTGCTGTATCTACATTCTCCAGATTGGTTTGAAGTAGGACCATGCTTGTGTACTCTGAAGGAATGCTATTTTGTATGCTCAATTTCATCACCTGAAAAATTGAGAAGAAAAGGAGTTACTGAAGAACTAAAGGAACCCATATACTATCAACTGAATGAATTGAAGCCAAACTGTGCAAGATGTGTTTGTAAGATGGATCTAGAACAAAAGAAGAAACATATTGCAATGACATGCAATTCACATAAGAATGTAGCCTATATGGAATGAAGGAGAACCTGCTCGGCTGCTCCAACTGTTCACAGTACTCCACAGACAATGTAAGAAAAAAGGGAAAATAGAATGGATTCAAACATCAGCATCCTGTCAAATCCATCAAACTTTAACTTTCTTACTTGTCTACATGCATTAGTAATATCAACTGGTTGAGTGGAGCTACTCATGTTTTAGTGCTTCTCCTTCAACTTTGTACCACATCATGATATTGACATCGAGTGTTGGTTCTAGGATAACTCAATTCTTAGTTTTATTAAACAAAATTTCACGCCCTCAAAGTTTAATAGAGGTTTAAAGGCAAGAAAATGTAAAGTTAAATAGAGGTTTAAAGGAAGGAAAATGTAATGCGACCATTGGAATAACAACCTACAACTCACCTCTCTCTCCAGTTGTTTGTCTGCAGAAAGCCATGCCTTTGCTGTGAGAAGACCAATCTGCTGCGCCGCCAAAACCTGGAATCCATACATAAAAGAAAATGCAGTTGTCAGCATACGGATGGTCCTTAAGTTAGAAATAAGATTAACTTAAAGCTACCATATGACAGTATACCAATTAGCTTAAGGTTTAAATCATCGTCACAGGCCAAATGTACGAAATAGCAAGTTTGAGCAACTTACTTTGTCAAGAGGTATGTCCTTTATATGCTGGACCTTCAGTTCAAACGAGATTTCTCTCATGTCAGCCAAGTAACCCTTAGCTGTAACTGTCTCAGGGAACTTGCCTTGGTATTTTCCAGATACACATAAAGGACATTTCGCTGAAATGTCTGGAATGTATTCAGAATCCACCTGAATAATTAAAAAAAGTAATAAGACTATCAAAAACACTATTTTTTCCAGCTATAATTGCTATACTTACAAAATCTGCCCCACCTCCCACCCACACAACCCCACAAAAAATAAACAAGGATCCAGCAGTTTCGAAGTCTTCTTCACGAAGAAATAGGTTGGTTGCCCAAAAGAGCAGTATAAGTATGTTATGGTAGTTTAATAAAGATGGTAAGTCTGTCAAGTCCAATCCACATTTATTTACTGCCTGACAAAATGGTCTAGACTATCTGAAATTGGATACCGTAAAGTGCCCTATAGTATATTATAAGACATGAACGTGATGACAGCAAGAACTGCATAATGAAATTTACGTCAGCCAAGAAAGGTTAGTGGCATAGATTATTTTATCATATGCATCCCTACATAATGAAATTTACAAACTTAAGTAATTAACCATGCACAAACTTACTTCAAATACATCAAGATGTTTTGTAGCATCAATGGAGATATTTGCCACTATTGTACTTGATGCTTTCCTGAACCAACCAAGTATTCGACTCTCAATTGATCCTGGATAACAAATTCATGAAGGTTTACTAACTTGCACTTCAATAAAATCATGTAGTTATTAGTCCAATTAATGCATACAATAAACAGGGCGGTGATTGCTGAAAGATGAATTTCATGTATAAAATTCCAAATCAATAATGTATTAGTTGAATGCTCATGAGAACTCATCATCAAATCATTCGAGTAGAAATAGTGCGATCGAACGTTAATTCAATGCATGTAGGGAACAGTAAAAATGAATATAAGCATTAAATAGAAAAATTCTAAGCAAATCACAGTCCAAGAGTACAATATGAAATAGAAATGGTAATAGAGTTTGGTAGCTCTCAGATTGTAAAGCAAGAAACTTCTAAGGAAAACTTGGGTATATAAATGGCTTTTCGGGTAGCACCTCCAAGGAAAACCTGGAACAAACTGGGCCCAACTTCAGAACTTGGGTAGATAAATGGCTCTTTAGGTGGAAAGATTGACATACTTTTGAGGAAAGTTGGATGAAATTTACATATCACCTCAATAACATCTTGAACCGACCAAAGTTTATATTTGCATTATGCCATCTAATCAAATAATAAGACGTCATGGCCATCTCTAAAAAGTCTAATAATATATAAATAAAAATCTACCAAGCCAGAGAAAAGGCTATACAAACAATGTAGATCATAGTTTTAAATTTAAAGTTAAGGAGGGAAAGCATAGAGAGCATACTGTTTGCTAATTCAATAGAATAAAAGGGG
Source organism: Rhipidocladum racemiflorum (assembly GCA_036346355.1). NCBI lineage: Eukaryota > Viridiplantae > Streptophyta > Magnoliopsida > Poales > Poaceae > Rhipidocladum > Rhipidocladum racemiflorum. Next base: position 5,465,490 of record CM070581.1, read on the forward strand.
TGGGGGTTAGTACCGGTCTCAAGTGCAGCATCATAATGCCCCTTGCCAATTGATGCCAGCATGCGCAAGAAATAGTGGTTACAGCATGAGCCTAACATTTTCCAGTAAGAGCAAATGCAAACAATTAGCATCATGAACCATATTAATAGTGAGTAATGAAGTACATAAAAACAGATGAAATAATAAAAACATGGTTCGCCTCATGACAAATTGAAAAATATAAATAATCACAGTGAACCGCCCTTTGAGATATTTGTAAGCTTCTTTCACACAGGAATAAATATTTGCATATAGAAAGATGATAAGCTAATAGATAAGTAGGAGAACTTTCATTCAAGTCTAAAAACTACTGGGGTATTGGAAGTGCTCCATAACGTTACCTAGTCCGAAAGTAGAAAGCCGAGGAGATTTAGATCCTCTGCTGATGAGCTCAGTTTTCATAGTTTCGCAGATATTATGTTCATCATCAACTGATCCATCGGTCATAAGAAAGATTTGCGGAAGCACATCATGGACACTCGACAGTAACGCCATTGCCTTACATGAAGAAATCAAAAGGAGAGTATGAAATAACAAAAAAGAAAAAAGAGTGATCAAGAAGATACATATGCGGTCCATTCCCAATTGAGATCATATTCAAAATAATAGTACCTCATTTAAAGGATGCATAATATCTGTGCCACCCTCGGCGACGAAGGTCATATTCATCCAATCAATCGCACTTGCTATTGCTTTCTCATTTACTTTCTCTAAACATGATGAGAAAGAGTGAAGCTCATTGTTAAATGTTATAATGTTGAAGTAATCTCCTTGCATAAGCTCTGAAAGAGCAGTAGACACTGCATTCTTCACATTCTCAAGAGGCTTTCCTTGCATGCTTCCACTTGTATCAATAACAAACACTACTGCTTTTCTGAAGACCTATTGAATAGTTCAGATGAGATAAAGCACCAAGAATGCATATTTTGTGAAGCGATACAAAATTGACTTTTTCTGAGTTGATAAACCAAAATTGGTACGAAAAAAGCTACTTAGATAACATCATTGTTTCGATTTTTTTTAAAATAATACTTTTTTAAAAATAAATTACGGTATTAATACGCGAAAAACAAAAATTGCAAAAATAACACCTATTTGCCAAACTGTATGGCGAAATAGCTATTTTCGCCGAACGGTACGGAGAAATAGCTATTTTCGCCAAACAGTGCGGCGACCACTACTTAAATATGCAGTTAACAGTCGGCCGTCAGAGTTTAGGGGGAAGAAGCTATTTTCGCCATACCGTATGGCGAGTCATACCGTTTGTCGAATATGTGTTATTTTTGCAATTTTTGTTTTTCGCGTATTAAAACTGCAATACATTTTAAAAAAGTATTTTTTTTAAAAAAAATCTCATTGTTTCTTGTGACTTCAATGATGTATGCAAGATATGAAGCTGGGACTTTGTATGCAGTTGTCAGCATTTCTCTAGGGCAGAAGAGCAGAATTGAATAGCAATCTAAAAGTATTTTCATGACAACAATAGTGTTGCCTAGCTTAATCAAGATGCTTACTACAAGAGGTCCCTGCCTTAAAAATAAAAATAAAAACCTTCCAAGTGTATATATCTCAATCAAGGAAGATATGCTTCTTTATATTAAAAGAACTATGTGAGCACAATAAAACCCAAAGTAAAAGCAACTAACCTTTCTGTTACCATGTCCAGGTAAAAGAAAAATGCAGAACCTATCTCTATCATCATAGTCACGTAACGTTGAGGGTTGCACGAGCACGCCACCAGACAAGTCACCAGAGTAAACCTATAGATATGAACACAAATTAGTCAAAGGAACATGTATTCAGCAATATTGCAAGTTTGGACCATTAAATATTGTGATGGATTTGCATGATAGTTCATCATCTTCCTTCTAAGATCATTTTTTCTTCAACATGCCTCGAAAAATTAGATTCTCACAGGAAGTAGTGAGCTCACAAATATTAGAGTGAGTACTGAGTACAGCTAATCAAGAAAAATATCATAGCAGAATCAACTCACACTGTATGAAAAGGTGAAATCTTTGCTCGACCAATTCTCAACAATTGCTTCATGCAGGAAAGACAATTTCTCACCGTGCCTACCCTTCTCCTGAAATAGCAATGACAATCCTTCTGATGATTAAACCTTTGCACAGGCCCTAATGCTTCCACATGCAGATATTTAAGAAAGAAGTTATACTTGATTACCTTCAACGGGTGGCTAGTGCCCTGCAACAAAACCTCTTTACTGAAACCACTATTCACAGTCAACTGAATTTTCTCCCTCTTCATGAACACCTTTGGTAATGGGTTGACATAGTATGGAAACCGGAAAGGTATGTCAACTGAGAATCGTCCGTTGTCATAGAGTAACTTCTGAGACCATCTAATGGTGGCAATAATATCTGCTCCACCCTCAACCTTGATTGATAAGACAGTAATGAATTGGCAAAGTAAGATATGACTTCCAAAAATCTAAAACATGGCTGTGGAGACTGGAGATGTACAAGTATATATATCACATACCTGTGGCATTGTCAAGCAAAACAACTGGGGTTTCAAAAGGCCCCCATTGTCAGCTTTTCCCATATTCTCCGCAGTGTGGTCTTCTACTTCAATTACTTGAGTATTATAAGATCTTCTTCCAACAGTAACCTCAGCGCCTAGAATTGAACCCTATTAGCCAAAACGTTCTTAGGTTGAGACCAATACAAACATGAAAATTGATGTATCTCAGGTAATATAATTACAAATGTTCACCATACAAATATTCTAGCTACCCGATGCTTCATTTGATGTAATATAATTACAAATGTTCTTAGTTATGGATGGGAAAATTGCACAGCACGTGTTGATGAATAAGATCAAGGAATTTGCCGTATTAGTTGTACCTATCAAGTTATTAAATTCAAGCAATCAGAACATCAGATCAATAAAAAAACAAATGTTTTTGTTTCACAAGAAATCCAATGTTATTGTAAGTGCTTGAGTTATTTTTATTTTACTTATCCAAATCCTTGTCAACCCACTCTGCAAGACAAGAAAAACAATAGAAACCCAACTGCACTTAATAATATGCTATAACCATCCAAGAAGAAGAACTTCACTATCAGGTTTATTTCCATCCCAGGCATGTATATTCTACCAAGTATAACAGGAACATCGCATATACTGCTAGATGCTGAAGTAAAGACCAGGAAATCCAATATGTGTCCAAATGAGAGAGAGCACAACATATCACATTTTCAGCACACTCTAAGCATGTTTGCACCTTGCATAACTGTCTCATCTTCATACAAAATAAGGTTACCTCTGCAGAACCAACATATCTCTTCCAGTGTTTGATTTCCAATGGACAAAGCAAGGAATTAGTTTCGCTTGCTCGGCAACAATGAAACATACTATTCTATAATACCTGAAGGCATCCGTTGTACTCATCTAAAACTTACCAACAAAGCTATTGACAGTATCTAGAATCTAGTATTGAGCAAGCCAACGATTGCAGCCAGCCACCTTGACACAACAGAACAAATCAAGGCACATGAGAAAAAGGTGGAGTCAGTAACTCACATATCCTGTTAAGACACCCCCACCCAGGAAAAGAAAAAAAGAAAAAGAAAACCTCTCCCAGAAACATTGTGTTATGCAATCACCTGAAATAATGATGCCAACATCACAGGCCACATCAAAGTAACAGACAACAAACTATCAAAGGGGCCATGTTAAACGAATAGCAGAACTAACGCCTGAATCAAAACTGCTAATCGAATGCGCTTATAACTTATTGATGGACCAAACGAAATATTCATGGACCCTGACTGTCCAATAACTCTAGTCAAACAGCCCCAATAATACTGCAACGGCAATCATTTCAACCCCCCACCGAACTGAATCTAACGAGGCGAGTCGGCACAAACCAAAATAAAATGTAAAATGTTGTTAACCACAGAGGCAGAATCCGATCGGCTCACCTGCTCGCCCATGGGCACGACGAGTCGGACGTCGCACTCGCGGCTGCGCGTGATGCAGTGCACCCACCACCGCGCGCGCACGGTCACGGCGGCCGCGTCCAGCGCGCAGTCCACAGCCAGGTCGACCTCCTTCATCTGCAGCGGGATCAGCGCGGGCGGGTCGAGGCGGCCGTACACGTAGGGCTGGTAGCTGGGCACGTCGGGGGTGTCGACCGCGCCAGGGTCGGAGACCACCGCGTACGCCGTCGGCGCCGAGGGCAGCAGCAGCGCGGCCGCCGCGTCGGGCCCCCGCTCCATCCCCGCCGGCGGCCTCGGCGGCGGCAGCCCGCCCGGCAGCACCAGCCGCTTGGACAGCTTGAGCCCGTCCCCCACCGCGCGCGCGAAGTCCTCCATGGGACGGAGACGGATGGTGCCCGGACGGCGCCGCCGCTTAGGGTTCCGAGGAGACGAATGAGATGCGGTCCGGCGAAGGGAGGTGATAACGTACTGTTGATTTGGGGCGGAGGCGATGAGCGCGGGCGGCGGCGAGGAGGGAGTTTTTATTCGGGAAGCGTCGGGTGGACGGCGAAGGCGAGATTGACCCCGGAGAGGGAAATGATGAGCTGGGTTGGGGGTTGTGGGGAGCGTGGGCGGTGGCGGTGAGAATAATAAGGGGCGGCGCCGTGGCGTGGGCGTGGCTCGGGTGGTTTTGATTAGCCGACCGTTGCCATGGGAGGTTGGGCGCGTGCAAATGTGCAATGCTGGTTGGCTGTGGTGGTTTGTGTTGACGATGGAGTTGCTTGGGGTTGGTATCTTTGCTTGGCTTTTCCCATTTCCTTCCATTTCTTTATACAGTATCTCTATCTCTACTATTATAAAGCAACAGTTGGTGGAAGTGGTGAATTCTACCCACGTCATTAATTGCCCTACTTAATTGCCCTGCTTAATTGCCCTACGTAAAAAACGAAGCGTTGCTTTAATTAGCCAGCTTTCGCAAGAAACAAAGCGTTAAAGATAGATGTTTGATCTTGTGAAATAATTTTTTTATTTTTTAATCTTTATTTTTCGTTATCAATTTTGTTTTTCGTAGCAATGCACGGGCATGTAACTAGTATATATACTTTGTCTATGCATAGATGTAATGTATTGATTTTTAATAGCAGAAAATTAGTTTTAACTAGACGTCGTAAAACAGTGCAGCAATCTTCCAAAGAATTTCAAGGACAGAAGATGGAGGCTTCATAGAATCAATCAAGGTTCAAAATTTCGTTTTTGAGACTTAATCTCAGTAAGATCTTGAAATTTTAAACAAAGTCGGACGAGTTCATTACTGTTGTAAAACAGAATAGTTCACCCATGCCAATCAACAACACGATAATGCAATTCAACGAACAGAAGTAGAAGCATACACGATGTAAAGGGAAAACTCTCTCTTTATTAGAAATATAGGAGAAAAACCCCTGGAGATCAATTCGGATTCACCTACCATTGGATAGTGTCCTTCTATACAGGGACACAGATTCTATACATATTATAACACTTCCCCTTGGACGAATACCACGTAATGCGTATGTCTCATTAAAAACTCATCCCAAAACCAAGTGGAAAAAATCGATGGAGAAAAAAGTGCATTGCACTCACACTCTGTGTTTCACTTATTACCTCATTAAAAACCTTTATGTAAGAAACTTCAGGAAAACTTACTAAGGAGAAAAAAGTACAATTTTTAATCTTCGGGATGTAAAATATGATCTTTAGAATCATGCAAAAAGAGGTTATGGTTTGGGGATTTACTCCCCCTGAACTCTGAAAATCTCTAAGTCGTCTCATCCCAATGCCATTAATGCACCTTTGAAAAGTAGACTTTGGCTAAGATTTTATAAATATGGGGGTGTTTGGCAGAGCTCCAGCTCCACCAGATTCGTGAATCTGGTGGAGGTGGGTATTCCTAGCTCCACCAAATCTATAGAGTTGGAATTATAGGTATATTAAGAGTGTTTAGGTGGGTCATCTTGTTTACATTTTAGAATAAAAATATAAACTTAATTCACTTTATTTTAGCCTACAAGTTTCAGATCTGAGGTGGAGCTGGAATCTGGAGCTCTGCCAAACAGGGCCTAAATCTGCTAGATTTTCACATAACTTAGTTTGCATTATTTTTCACCTCACCATTTTTATGGAGTTTGTGAAGATAGAAAAATTTAGGGGTAATATGCTTCATGATATTACTCTTTATATAACCCATTTGCATTTGTGAAACACATGCAACATTATCCTCATAGATAATCGTGGGGGTATCGACGGTATTAAGACCACATAACTTCTGGATATGGTTAATCACACGACTCATCCTAACATACGTGAGGCTATAATCTCTGAGTGGTTGATAGTTGTAGCTACCAAGGTCTTCTTAAAAGACCGCTAAGAAATGGCTGAACCACATAAAAAAAAACACAAAAACAGTCTTAAATTTGGCACTGTGGGGGATCAGATCAGACAGATAGCCAACATCCATATATCCCACCATGGTTAAGTCTTGGTCCTTCTAAAAAAACAATCCAAGATAGTACCTTGGAAGTATATGAGTAAAGTCGTAACACTAGCCCAATACCTTCTGATTGAGAATATACTGTTTCATGCTAGCAAATTTACTACAAATGCAATATTAGACCTTGTGCAATTCACAAGATACATAAGTGTGGGACTTCAAGTCCTAAGACTTTCTCATTTTTTCTCATTTTTCATCCTTGGTCTATAAAACGGTCTTTTATCCACTTCAAGAGATCTCACAACCATGAGGATCTTTAAAGGATGAGATTTATCCATATTAAATCTTATTTTTTCCACTTCTTGGTATAGATAGGTTGGTGTACAAATATTTCTTCTGGGAATGCTCTAGCTGCAGTCCTAAACAATATTTGATTTCACCTAAATCTTTCATCTTAAAACTCCATCGTAAGGTAATCACTTGCTTTCCTTTATTTTCTCTGTGGTTTTGATGACATTTAGTTTATCGATTTATATTGAGATGATACAGAATTCATTATGTGATTTCTTTATGAACACACAGGAGACAATATTCCTTCTTCAGGAGGAACTCACTAAGTCAGTTGTGCCACATTCTTTTCGACTTTCTAAATTCGTATAGCGATCTCTTTAGTTTGGCGTTATACATGTTGCGATTATTAGAATCCGGAATTTTAACTCCTTCAGGGATTTCATATAAATATCCATATCCAATGACTCATATAGATATGTAGTCACTACACCCATCAACTGCATTGATAAGTTTTAAGCTTGGTGCCATTAATATTAAATTTTGGAACATTATTCCACTCATTATAGGAGAATAGGTTTCATCGTAATCAATGACGGGCCTTCTGCGTGAACCCTTGTGCTACAAGCCTCGCTTTATATCTCACCACCTAGATATTTTCATTTTCTCTTCCGAATGAGAAACCCATTTGATCCTACATGCAACACATCCTACATGCAACACATCTAGGAGATGTTCGATCAACGGGATCAATAATTTTTCTCTTATTAAGCGAGCGCTGTCTCAATTGCTTCTTTTCATTTTTGACCCAATATGAGCACTTCCGGCACTCTACAATGGACTTTGGTTCTAGATCCAGATTTTAGCAATTTTGGAGACGAAATATGTCGAAAATTGTAGTATTTCCTTTATATAATTCTCCTGCGTCACTTCAGGGATATCTCTTCATTAATTTCTCCCATCTCCCCATGATTTCCCACAACGATGGAGTCTGGGTGTTCTAACTTCCCAGCGTTGGATTGTGCACACAAATATATGCTGGGGTTTTCATCTTCAAGATGGATCACTTCAGGGATATTACCATCTCCTAGATGGTCCACTTCAGGGATTTTCTCAACATCAGGTTAAGCTTCTTCCAATATCACAGCTAATATTCTCATTTCTTCGGTTCTCTACTTCTGCGGACGTCTCCGTGGAATTGAATCCTGTGCACCTAGAGGTCTCCCCCTCATTTTATCATGAGGGTCAAGAGTGGGTTGAATATCCTTTTAGGATATTTTCACTCTTTTAGGTGCATATACTGCAGGTATTTGAGATCTTTCCACTCCCTTATGATCAGTGAAAGCATCTGACAGATTATTGGCTTATTTGTTGCAGATTCATTATCCTTCGAATCTTCAAGTTCGACCGCTTTAGTGTGTGAAACTAAGGACTGGGCATTCTTTAATATGGTACTTATCCCCCCTAATGCCGAAAATTGTCCTTAGTGTAATCATCGTACCGAGCCATTTACAGATCCTTTGTCATAGGTTCTTGGGTATTAAATAATTGATGGAGATTCATAATCTACATAGATCCCCAATTTCTGGTGAGTTCCTATGGTGGTACACTGTGGTGGAGAGATTGATATGTATACAACACAACCAAATTTTTGCAGATAGAAAATACTTAATTCTCTTCCACACACTATCTACAACGAGGAAATTTCGTGATATGCAGTTGGTTTGAGTTGAATTAATACCGTAGTGTGCATCACTACATGGCCCCAATAACTGGTGGATAACCTTCTATACTGCAAGGGTGGCCAAGCAATAAGTTTTATTCCCTTAATTAATGAGTCTACAAGGCCATTTTGGGTGTGGACATTGGTACAGAATGCTCTACATTAATACCCAAAGCCATACAATAATCATTAAATGTTTTTGAGATAAACTAACTAAGCAGTGTCCATTCGAATAGACTTGATCATTTCTTTTGAAAGGAAGCTCTTAACTTAATTATTTGGGCAATTAGTTTTGCAAAGACATGGATCCCAACAGATAAGAAATAAATATGAGACCATCTAGTATAAGTATCTATCAGTACCGTAATATATCTGAAAGGGCCAAACAGGGGCTAAATGGGTCTACAGATATTATCTTGAATTTTCTTCAGGAAATTAGTGATTCTTCCTAACTTTTAGGCAAGAAGATCTAACTATAAGCTTTCCTATAGCACAAATAAGGCATAAGAAATCTTTAGGTCTAGAAAAGTCTTTATGCTACGGCCAGCAGAATTATTAATTATTCAACTCAGGATAACCTAGTCGATCTGGCAGATCTTAAATATTTCTAGGTTTTTATCACAATAGAAACTTCAGGTTTTATATGTGCACAGTATAACCCGGTGGATTTTTTTCAACCACAAATTTACTACACCCATTAATCTTAGTCATGAGTAGGTATTATGTACCTTCATCTTTCTATGTCTGCATATGAAAACCATTCAGATTAATGTCTTTAAAACTTAAGTGAGTACGATTAGGCTTAAGGTATAATATGGCATTATTCCAGTGCCAACTATAAGAGCATCGCTTCTGGCGATAGTCATAATATTTTCAAATCGCTTAGTGTGGTATAATTGTCTTCTAGACAGATTTCTTTCCTCATCATTGGATTATATTTTGTTCTATATTACAAGTATGACTTAATAATCAGACAATTGTTGTATCAGGAATAAATTGTAGAATATAGAACAAACATAGCACAATTAATCAAGTATATGAGAAATAAACATTTATTCGATTTTAAATGATAATCGCTCAACAGGACCGTAGACCAAATGTTCAATCAGGAACTAAGACTAAACTGATGAAGAGATTTATAAGGAATATGTGACATCGATTAGCAAAGTGGAGGAATACTTAGGAGACTAATCCAGGTCTCCGTGAGGGTCATATACATCCTTCTGCGACTTCTCGAACTTAATAATTTTAAGAATCATATTGTCATACTTTTCAGCATCCGTGTTAACAACAGGTCATACGGTGAAATATGACATAACATTATTTACCCGAGTCTTATTGACTTTTCCAATGGATTTTGTGTAAAGGTCTACCATATGCTTCGGGGTGCGATAGTTTCATGACCAATGTCCAGTGCATCAATACCTGAAATAGGGTTATTCAGTGTTTGCAGCCTTATTTAGCTGTCTTGCTTCTGGGAGCCCCCTGACCCGGCTCTTCCCCAATTTGATTTACTATACTTACATTTATCCCATTTATTACTTTGGTACTTTCTGCTGCTATGGTTATTGCTTACCTACTGAGCATTTGCATATGGTTCGAGCATTACATAACTCTCATTGGAAGTACGTGATGATTCTTCATTAGGAGTTCATCACGCTTTTCTACTTCTAGCAAAATACATGTAAGCTCGGAGTACTTTTGGTACTTGACATGATGATACTATTACAACAACATCCTCATATTAGGGTGGAAGGTGCAAAATATCTTATCGATCATTTTAGCATTAGTAACTTTCTGGTTATATAATGTTAGTTCAGTAACAAGCTTGTGCATGGCAAAGTTATATGCTGCCACAACCTTTAAATCCTGAAAACACGAAGGATTCATTCGCACTGTGCTCCTAACAACAAGATGAATCATTGCTGGTTATATATTTTTCCTTCAGAAATTCAAAAAGTACAAGCTGGTCCTTTTTCCATCAAATATTCAGCCTTCATGTTCGTATGAAGATGGTGCCTCAGGAAGTGCAAAATCGTACGCCTATTGGTTTTGGGAAGAGCAAAGGTATCAGCTTCAGGCTGGGAAAATAGTAGCTCCAAAGGATCGAGCTATCAAATTTGTCTAAATATTCATTATACAGGTAAGGTAATTGTTACCATTCAGGGCAAGCTCGATAAATTCCTACTATACTATGTCAAACATATCATATTTCTAATTATGCAAAATAACTTTTACTACTGGTAAAATCATTATATTGTATGCTCACTCTCCAATCAATAAATATTGGTCTATATCTATTCAGTAGATAATTATCTAAAATTTTCATAGAATTTTTCTAGTAATTTTCATAGTTTTCTCCTAATTATTTAAGCAATTTTTAGAGTTACTAAATAGTAAAAAATAAATTTCAACATGAAAATTATGCTATGACAATAAATTCAAAGACACAAGGCTCCCAAAATTCTATTTGAAATTTTTTAGAATTTTCCAAGCATTTTTCATAATTTCTGTTAATTACCAAGCAATTTTCAGAATTACTTTAACAACAGAAAAAGTTAAATTCTGGCACATTCCAACATGAAATAATACTAAGGAAAATAAAACCAGAGCCGTGGCATAAACAATGTGTCATCATGATTTTAGCACAAATTTCTATTAATATTTAAGCAATTTTTAGAATTACTTGAATACCAGAAAGATTAATTTAGCACATATTAAATATGAAAAAAGCTAAAAAATAAACCCATGGTATGGAACCTCCAAAGTGTGCTAAATAATAATTTTGCCGAACTTTCGAAAGTCCATAAACATAAACGAACTAATTTATTTACTTATTTTGAAAATTACTAGAAAACAGAGGGGCAACAATGTAAATTCCCCCTTTTTCCACACAATTTATGGGCTATGGCGGCCTAATGGGCTGCATGGCCCATGAGGCCCATAAGGCCCATGATGCTCCAATAAACCCAGTGGCTAGGGTTGTCCAAACCCTAGCTGCCACTGCCAATTCCCGGGGTTCGTGCCGCCGTTGTCGTTCTTCTCCACGTGCGGCTCGTTCGGTCGATGTCCGTCGGGGCCTTTCGCGGGAGGCGGGGTGTCGGGCCCGGTCCCCGAGGCAAACAAGGTGGCAACGCGACCGGGCACGGGCGAGGGCGCCGCTGCCGTTCTTCTCCGCATGCGGCTCGTTCGGTCGGTGGCCGTTGGGGCCTTTCGCGGGAGGCGGGGTGTCGGGCCCGGTCGCCAAGGTAAATAAGGTGGCAACGCTACCGGGCACGGGCCAGGGCGGTCGTGGCGGCTCGCACGGAGGAACGGACACGTGGCGACCAGCGGCTGTGTGTGGCGGCCGGCGAGGCGCGTAGCGTGGCGTGGCGGCCGCGAGGCGAAGTGCGGCAGCGGCAAGCGCAGGCAAGGCGACGGGGCCACATGCCCATGCCGAAGATCTGGCCGGCGGGGCCATAAGCGTAAACTGCGCATCTTTGAGCAGTCTTTGGCCGGTGAGACCACAGGCGCAGCCGCATGACACCAAGGAGGCGCAGGCCAACGAAGCTACAGCGGTGCGGCGGCGAGGTCGAGCATAGAGGTGGCAGCGCCAGTTCGCCGCTGACGCGCGACCATGGCGTGGTGTGTGACCAGGGCGGCAGCGACAGCTTCCGGCCAAGGTAGCACGTTGACGACTTCCGACCGAAGTGGTGCCTTGACGGCTTCAGGCTAAGGCAGCAATCTTTGCCGTTGCGAGCACTCATTTTTTGTGTGTGATAAACAGTAACATATTTTGATTTGGCAACAGTGGATTTGATCGACTGTTAATCTGTAAAGTAGCGAAAACAATCTGCTGGATTAGGTACTATTCACACGCGATCTCTTATGTAGGGCTCGAAGTAGCGTAGATCGCATGATGCAAGATGAGCTCGATGCCGTGTAGACTTGACGCAGGCAGACGATCAGCGATCGGCGACGATCAAGGTGTTGATGCATTGTAGATCAACGCCGTGTAGATGATCCCGATCAGTCGCGCATAGAACAATTGTGCTGATAACGTATTGTGAAACAAAATTGTTCATACACGCCAATCGACAACACGACAATGCAATTCAATGAACAGAAGTAGAAGCATACACGATGTAAGGGGAAAACACACACTCTCTCTCTCTCTCTCTCTCTCTTTATTAGATTGATCTTTCTGTACAAGGTAATGTCCAATATATAGGAGAAAAACCTCTAAAGATAAATTCGGATTCACTCACCATTAGATAAAGTCCTTCCATATAAGGACATGGATTCTATCCATATTATAACAATTACAACAATATTACATGATGACAGTGTTGAGATCCGTACCCAATTGGTGGAGTTTGCTTTGACGTCGGTTCAGTGTTAAGCTAAGTCCATTCTCTTTGCTTTATCATCCCCTTGAAGAAAGGTGTTTTTTTTTTAAAAAAAAATCCTCAGCTGTTTTTTTGGTCTATCAGTTTTGTGATCAAGCCACGTCTAACACAAAAGTTGATAGACCAAAAAAACAGCTGAGGATTTTTTTAGTGGAGATATACGGAGCCGACCATGCGCGCTGCCACGTCGCCTCAAACACTATAGTTTCTATAGTGAAGTGCCACATTAGCTCGAAGATTTGTTGCGCATCCCATTTCACAAGCCGTGTGTAGCTCAGGTGGTAGAAGCCTCACTGTGGCAACATGAGTTTGGGTTCAAAACTCGTTAAAAGCGATTTTCCCTATTTTTTCGTCAGCTTCCTCGATTTAATTGAGCTGCTAAATCATGTTGTAAAATTTTAATACTTTTTGAGGAGGGTCCTCAGAGTGTGCCTAATTTGCCATAAAAATTCGGATCATGATCAAATTTGTGCGAATTTTAAAAAAATCTGACAATGCTACTGATACATTTAAAGCAATTTTACTGGTTTAATCATTTCATTGAACTATTAAATCATGTTGTATTTTTTAAAAACTTTTTGAGAAGGAACCTCAAGGAGTGCCTAGCCTACCATAAAAAATCCTGGTAATGCTACTAATGTATTTAAAGTAACTTCGTTGCTTTAACTAAACTACTAAATTTGCAATTTCTTGAAATTTTTTGAGAAGGTCCCTAAGAGCATGCCTATGCTACCGTAAAAATTTCAAATCATGATCAAACTTATATGAATTTAAAAAAATGTACAAGTGATACTAATGCATTTAAATCAACTTCATTGATTTAATCGGGCTACTAAATTTGTAAATTTTAGAGAATTTGTGAAAGGGTCCCGAGAGCGCATTCCTGAGCTGACATACAAAATTTAGATTTCTGTAATTTTTGTAACATTTTTAAATGAATATTTTTTAAAAAAAACCAAATAAATGTTTCTAAAAAAGATCATCGCATTTCCCCCTTTTTTGAAAGATATTTTGAAGAAAAAAAATCTATCCACCACTAAAATTTTTACCTATCTCAAATTCTCAACGACTCCTTCCGTCCGATGGGCATGAGGGCATCTAGTTGTTACTACGCGCCACATGTTGCCCGTCGAGATGCTCGCGCTCATGGGTGCGGCGAGGATCAATCAGAGTGGTCCATTCTAGCGTCAACGGGTGCGATCCATTCGGGGAGGGCCGCCACGCGGCGCTCGGCTTATAGGCTGTGAGCCTCTGTAACGGCTATTTTTTGTCCCCATTTTTGTGCATGCGAGGAGGACATGGAGACCGTTTCATCACCTGGTCCTCTTTTTTGGATTCCATATTCCATAGTCCATACGGTGTATTATTGTTGTTTGCTTACAAAATCGAGTGCTTCCGTGGTTGACGTTTATACGACGTATTTTTCAATTATCTTGTTTATAAATACTAGTAAGATGCTCGTGCGTTGCAACGGAATTTCAAAAGAGAATAATACATAATTATAATGCAGGATCCTAAACCATACAATAAATCAATTTTCTGTAACACACATATCAAGGTTAGCAAAGCAATAGTGACTCACTATCACCACCAACTCATTCTTATAATAGTTAAGAATAACATGTGGTTTATATTATAATATAAATTAGTATGATGTTTAGTTTTTACCTGACGGCCAAGAAGAGAATAGGCACAACAGCGAGTAAGGATCAAGGAAAGGCTCCATCCATTGGGGAGGTTGCCGTGCCGTCTCGTGGATGGGGACGGACGTGCAGCGGCGCAACGGAGGCGGCACGCGCGGGCCTTCGTCTCGTCGTGATCGTCCCGTAGGTTTGGCTGTGGCCAGCCGAATCATTCCTGCGTTATGCATTTTTCTTCACCCTATTTGTTCGTCTTAACTCGTAAGGCCAGTGATTCTTGAGAAATTTAAGTGCCACGCATACGACTGATTTGGGGGAAAAGAAAGATATATTCCGATCGTGCTCTTTTGCCGAGTCCAAAAGTGGTTATAGGCGACACGGCAGGTGCAAGATCGAACTCTCAGAACACACTGGTTTCGCGGGAGAGAGAGAGAGAGAGAGAGAGAGAGAGAGAGAGAGAGAGAGAGAACACATGGGCGGATGGGCAGAAGGTCCTGGGTCGGCTCATTCTGCATCGTCGTCCGCGCGGAGGCCCAACGTTTGCGCCAACGACCCACTCACACGCAGGTGGTTGGGCCGCAGAGCAGGTGGTAAGCGGCGGGCCGCAGCGCAATGTTCGTCGTCATTTTTGTAGAATCACCATTTTTTTTACAAATCTAGTTTATTTCTAAATAAATTTGCAAAAAAAAAATCGTCTCCTAATTTATAGCGGGTAATACGAGTTACTTTCCGCGCTCCTAAGGTACGGCAAGTTCCTATCGAGATTGCCCTAGGAAATGTGTCATTAAGTAGTCAGTTTAACAATTAATCATCTGATTAATTAATCACTTAATTAACAACCTACTTAATTAAATCGCTTAACTAATCCTTTTTGAGCTCTTGCTGTGCGGTACAAGAGCACTGAAGTGCATCGCAACGGATAACACGTATCGTATACTAGCTTTTTGCGATTGAAGAGGAAATTATTTTTACAATTCTATTCGGAAGAGTGGCAGATGTAAAGAAAAAGAAAAGAAAAGTTTACGAGCCGGTATGGAAAAAGGCTGACTTCAATTTTCTTTTCTTAGAGATACAAGACAACACATTACATACGCACACCGCACTTACGTATGTGCGTATCCCTGCACACCCTTAAGAGCATCTCCAACAGTACCTTAAATCCATACCCTAAATCTGTTTTTAGGCTTAATTGATAAAATACATGCTCCAACAGTTCCTTTTTTGTGCTCCCAAAATATTCGCACGCCCAAAACACGAACCCGGGCTCCTCTTTTTTCCGCGTCGCCGCCGCGCTCCCCATCTGCGATTCGCGCCTCTCCTCGGCCAATCGCTACAAGCAAGCTTTCATCGCGTCGCTCCATCGCGAAATCGAGGCTCCTCCACCCGGACCTCTGCAGATCGAGGTGCGCCTCCAACCTGAAGCCCGACACTCCGCGGATTCGCCGCCTCGCGAGCTGGCGTCGCCACGCTCGGCCGAGGTTGGCGCCTCCACCTCGCGGACCTCAAGGCCGCTAAGCCGCGGCTGCGGCCTCGATCCTCGAACGCCGCTCCGCTTTGAAAGGTAACCCTAGATTTTCTGATCAAAGGTTTGAGGATTCTACAAGCCTAGAAAATCCGAGAGTACCATGAATCGCTTATCTGAAGCCTTCCATCCGATGTGGCCTTGCTTCCTTCTTTTACGCTCCATATACCTCCAAAGCACAATGCACTTTCGTGGATATTTGCCTTGTTGACGAGGAACACAACAAGGCCAACATTGATGAAGTGTCAACCCCCGACCTGATAAACAGCTTATCTTGAACTACATAATTCTGATATAGTCATGCCATGTTATTGTAGATAGTTGAATCAACATCTAAAGTTATGGCATTGACTAGATATTAGCTTACCTTTATGTTTCAATAGAGTAGGAAGGAAGAGTTGGGTACATTTGTGCATCGTCTGCTTGCCTGAAGTTTCATTGGTACTCCTTTTACATAGCTTAAAATGCCACATCACCGTTAAACATCGATGAAAGCCCACATCAGATTTTCTAGATTTTGCCCTAGTGTGTCGCTTCCATTCATGGTACTGAGGATTCTACAAGTTATATACCATATGTTGCTTCCATTTTTCTCTGTAAGACTAGATATCCATGTTAACATTTGTTTTAGAACAGGACTGTTTCTTTTGAGCTATAGGTCTGCGATGATGAATTTGTGAAAAGAAGCTCTATTTCATGGATGCAGCTTGGTGTTGCAAATTAGAATAATCCATTTATATGAATGAATGTTGGATAAAAAGTGGGAGTTTTCCTGAACAAACATAACACATAAGACACATTTATATAGTTGAGGAGGTTTTAGGGTCTTTACTTTTTCTTGATGATTGCTTTCGGATGTTGGATGTTGGATGTTGTAGCTAGATGTTGGATGATGATCCCATGGTTTTTTGTTATGTGGATTCGAAGATTTGATATATTCTGCATGTAGCTAGTCAAGATGTTCTTGTATATGTTTTTTTTTTGTCTGATCTGCTATTCTAATTTATTGAGGTGAAATATGCCTTCTTGTTTATGTTGAGCAAGAGTATTGTGGTTTCTGAAAGCTTAGGAAGAAACTACATGGTAAGAAGTATCCTGTTGATACTGATCGATTCTGTGATTGCTGATTTCAAATCATGGTAAGACCATTTTCTGAGATGCCGACAATAAAATGTGAATGTATATTAATACAGTGGATCATCATCCTGGGAGTTGGAACTTTTATTTGTTGAAACTTGCCTTATAGGAGATGGTCTCCATACGCAAGGTACATCAATGCTTTTTAAATATCTTATGTAGCCAATTGATTTGTTGATTTATCATGTTTGATATCTTTCTGCTTCATACTTCAGTGATGAAATGACCATAGTATTCGGGAATATATCAAGGACAAGGTAATCGATATGTCATGGTTCTCTCGTGACTGATTAATCCGGTTATTGCTCTTGTGTGTTGTTCTGCTTTTATGTATGCTTCTGCTACGAGAATTTGTTTGTTTCACATCTTTCCATTTTGGATCCTGGACATCAAGTACTATGACTTGGGAATTCTCAGACCACGAGGCAAATCGATTTACAAGGTCACTGGTGGAGGCCGCAGAGGCTACTCTTAATTATGAATTTTTAGAATTTCGAAGTTCCATGCAAAGAATATGCTTGATTTACGATCACATTCACAACATTTCCGAGGATTTGTGTGGAATGTATTTTTTGTTGTGTCTCAACTTTCTCATGATTTTTGCTCAATTTTATTGAGCAATAGCTCTTTCTTTGAATCTTGTTGATTGTTGATGTTGTATGCATGCCCTCAAAATTTAAAAAGCGAGAGAGAGATGGGGTTGTCTGGAAGGCTTGGACTCAGATCGATGTATGTATGCAATCACAAGTCCTGAAGAGAACTACCTCTAGCTTGTTTGCACACTGCTAGCTTTTTGATACATGTACAAGCATGACTTCTACTTGAATGTTCAGCGTTGTACATACATGAACGAAACATGATTTCTACTCGGACACCGCCGCACTCAACTCTGACACGGACAGGGAACAAGTCAAAATATATTTTGGGGGGGAAAATGGGAACTGTTGGAGTATAACCTTTTTTTCAGGCCCAAAAACTTTTGGAGAGCTCCCAATCCAAGATTATTGAGAGTCAAATTATTGGGAACTGTTGGAGATGCTCTAAGAAACCTATTTTTGATGGACGCCCACTGTGCGTGTACCCAGGTGTGCGTGGACTCGACCGCGCTATATGGGAGCTCGATTCTCATCTTCAATTTTCCTAGAGCTCTTTTATGGTACACTAAATTGATTATGGACTGTTCATTTTATTTGATCTAATGGACCAGATTAACTAGAGTTTATTTATACTTTATCTGATAGTATAGTAGTAAAAATATCCTTAACAAATAACAATTAACGATTAGATTTAATTTCCACTGCACACTTCGTAAAAATTTTCTTTTCTTAAGCACACGGAAGAGAGAGCAGAGCACTCCTCCCAAAGGCCAAAGCCACACCGAAACCGGAAGCGATGCCGATATCCTACGCCGCGCAAGAGGGCCGCGGCAGGAGCCGCGCCGGCGGCAGGAGCCGCGCCGGCGGCAGCCACGCCTACGACCGCCGCATCACCATCTTCTCCCCCGAGGGCCGCCTCTCCCAAGTCGGTGAGTACGACCGGCGGAAGCCACGCAAGCTCAAATCACCCCCAAAAGCAGCACGCGGCTACGCGGCTGTGCCGCACCTACGGTTTCTGATGCTCTGCCCGTGCGCGTGCTCACCGTAGAGTACGCGTTCAACGCCGTGAAGCGGGCGGGGGTCACCTCCATCGCGGTGCGCGGGGACGATTCCGTCTACGCCATCTCCCTGCGGAAGGTGACGGTGAGTGCGCGCGCCTAGCTAGCCGAGCCCAACGGCTATCGATCGGGGGACGCGAGAAATCTCTTTGTTGCTTGGTTAATCGGTTATGCTGTGCTGTTCCTCTTAATTAGGACAAGCAACTCCCATATGTTCGCGATCACCGACCGGCTGGGGTTGGTCGCCACCGGGATGCTAGGTAAGAGACTCGATACCCTACCCTGTGGTCAATCTCCGCTATCTCCAACGTCAAGTGAAACTTGGGGGTGCGCGCACTCTGATTCCCCTGGTGAATTCGAGCTGCATTGCAACGATTAGGATCTAGGTCGTGTTACTGGGGATTTGCTGTGTGTAACGCAGCATGATCCGTCGCCATTTTCTGTGAAGTGGCTGCACTGCTAAAGCCTTGAATTTACGTTCTGGCGTGCACCTTCAAGATAAATATGTGATACAACCTGATTTGATGCATTATTAATTTGTTTAGTTGGATCACTTCATATTATCAGTTTTCTTGTCTGGTTTTATTGATGTGATCTTCTTCTGGGTAGTGTTACTGAATAGTCGATACACGATTCATGGTTTGATGCTTCCTTTAGTGAGGTGGTTCTGCCATTTAACTTGTCGTTATCATTGCATTGAACCCTTGGTTCAGAGCTCCTCTGAGCTCCAGATCACCACATGATGTCATGAATTATCGCTCCACCTTTTAGATTATTTTAGAAGTTAGCAACTCATATGAACTTTCTGAAATAACTAGAATGGATCACAACATAATATGGATATGAAACACTGAAGTGGCCAAAAGAAGGACATATGCGACGATAACATTTTATCTGTCTGCTTTTTCTAGACTGTTGACAGGCTATATCTTCATTGCAGTTGATGGAAGGGTATTAGCGCATGAGGCAAGGAACGAAGTTGCAGAGTTTCGACTCAAGTGGGGATATGAAATGCCTCCTCATGTGTTAGCACAATGGTTAGCTTTAGTCTTAGTGAAGTAGATGACGCAGCAATTGTTGACAAAACCTATATTTGCTGGAGAACATTTCAAAAACTTAGATCAACACCTCAATTAAATCACTCTGTCTGCACTAGTCTCACTCATATTCAGTGTTCATGTTGGAGCTATGGGAAGAGATGGTGAGGAGTTTTCTGGCAAAATTCTGTTTGTGCTTTAGTATCAGACTTGCTTTTATGTTGTTAAGCTGTGTGTACACATTACCCCGTTCAATAACTTAATTAACATACATTATTTATTTCACTGGGATGTTCTGCATTTAACCAACTGCTTATTTTTGCTTGTTTGTAGGATTGCAGCAAGAGCACAGATCTGCACCCAGCATGCTCACACAAGACCTTATGGAATTGGTCAGTCCTACTATCTGACTTGCGTATTGGGTAGTGGTGAAACCTTCCGTCATCTTCTTCTCCTTTATGTTCTGAAAGATCTTATTGGTTAGTTCAATCATGTTCATTTCTTTCACAGTTGCTATGATCTTGGGAATTGATGAGGAGAAAGGAACCCCCCAGCTCTTTACGTCTGATCCTGCCGGACAAGTCTTTGGCCACAAGGTATTCAAGGAATTTTGTGTTGTTCATTAACTTGCCGTGTTCATCATAATGCAAGTCAGTCACATTTCATTTTGTGGATGACTATGAAATCCATAGATACGATACTGTTTCTTTTTACACCATTATGCAACTATAAAGTGCTTTGATTATAGAGCTAATGAACATCTTGGTGGAGAAACCACCCATGAGTTAGGAGCATGTTCTAATTTGAATTCTCTGATGTCCTCTCCTCAGGCAGTAAGCGCTGGTCTCAAAGAGAACGAAGCTATGGACTTTCTTGAGAAGAAAATGATGACAAATCATTCTTTATCATTTGAGTCAACCTTTGAGTGTGTGTTACCATCTAATACCAAACATAATTGTTATGAATAGCACTTGTATTCATCATGAGGCCAATGGGTCAGTATATATACATGTACATGAGGGTATAAAGGGAAAACTTATATTAGGCAATATCTATACAAGGTATAATAGGATACTGTCTAACAATAATCAGCACATACAAAACCTCCTACGGGGCAACAGAAATAGGAATGATGTAATCTACTCGGCATTGATCATCTTCCTGATGTTCATTTATAGAAGCTGGAACTTATTCATTTGATATATTAATAGCTCATTTACATGTTCTCTAACAATATTGCTATTTACTAGGAATCACACAGGAGGCTGTTAACTATTTCAAGGTTCCTGCGTGTGATTTTTAAGAACATCATGTGTTCAAGTATTGACAGTTTTGCATAGCTTAGACATGCAGTGTGATGACTATGACAATTGCAGTAATCAGTAACATTACTCTAAAGCTGAATTTCAGGACATTATTACTCTGAGCACTACTTCATTGGTCGTTGGTTTTGTTCGAACACTTACTCCTGAAGTTTTGACTCAAATAGGGAATTGCTGCTTGGGATCTCATATTTGTTTGCATATTTATTTGTGCAGCAGCATATTGGACTCATACTGTTGACGATGTTTGTCTATGAGCTTGGTTCCCTGCACTTCATAATCGCTGAACTGACCTATTTTAGTCTAGTCCTAATCTGGTGATTTATTTCCAGACTTGGTAATTCAAACCCGTAGTAATTTGTCTTTGGTCCTCTTGTTTTCAGATGACACTATCTGCAATGCTAGATGCCTATAAGGAGGATTCCGGAGTCTTTTAATGCCCTCTCTCTTTTCTCGTAATGCGGATATGCTGTCATATTTGCGCATCACTATGCTGAACATGCAAGTAAAACTACTGCTTCAGGCGGGATTTGCCAAGAACAAGGATCCAATTTTCAAAATGCATACAGAGCCATTCCTGCGCACAGGCAGAGCTGAAGGTGGAACGAAACAAACTGCTGATCCACCAGTCTTTTGAACCTCTTACAACTCGTGAATTATTAAGCCACAACTGATAGCTGATTGCTGTACTCCAGAGAGCAGAGCTGTGTATGACAGTGCTGAATCTGTGAACTACGAGATGCCCCCTACTTTTTTCCGATAGCAACCGATGATGACACTAAACTGTGAGTGTCTACGAAGAAACTGCACCTTGCCCCTTTGGCACCTGTGCCAAAGATAGTTTGCCTATAAAGTTCGTCGAAAGGCTGCCTAGGAAGAGATATCCGTTGAACTCCGTCGCCGAAGTGATGAAGTTGATCACCTTCCCATCTGCGTCGTCGAGCACCCGGATGATCTCACCGTTTTCCGACACCTGAGCCACCATTCCTCCCTTCAGCGTCGCCTTGATCCTCTCGACGAGCACCGGGAACGAAGCGACAACTCTCTTGGTCAAGGTCCAGCGGGTGATCAGGTCGAGCCATGGCGACTTCAGCTGCATTGCGTGCATTGGAAAGTCGTTAGGTGATGCTTTTCGATCTTCATAGGGTGCCATGGACGATCAGAGGTTAGTGGCAGATTGAGCTAACCTGAGGAAGGGCAACCCAGAAGGAACCATCTGGCGCCAGACGAATGTTATCGGGAGACCCCGGGAGGTTGTCGATGAAGGTCTCCGCCTGGCCAGCCTTCTCCCCTTTCAGCCACAATTTCAAGCATCTATACCTGCGCTTCACAAAAACTGCATGATCACCTGAAGACCGAGTTGCTGCTGCAAGCCTGCAATAGCCAAATTCGGGTAAATGAACCGGCAGACAGATCGAGCTCAGTTACCTCAGCGTCTCGCAGATCACGAGGAAGGCCTCGTCGCGCGACAGGGCGACGCCGTTGGCGAAGGCGAGGCCGTCGAGCACGACGGACGTCTCGCCGGCGCGGGGGTCGTACTTGAGGAGGCGGCCGGTGAAGCTGGACTCGAGGTATTCGAGGAACCAGTTCTTGAAGCCGAACCTGGTGCTGGCGTCGCTGAAGTAGACCGTGCCGTCGGAGGCCTCGACCAAATCATCTGCCAACCTGACGGTGGAAAGAAGCGCAGGTGCAACGGTCAATGCACAGGTTCGACTGCTCCAGATTGAGGAAGCCAACCTAACCTGATCGTGGAGCCTTCGACCGCTGAAGCAAGAAGGATCACACGTCCGTCCTCGCCAACCCTCAGCAATCCCTGGTAAATTTGCACCAATGCACAGCTTCTGAGCGGTGTCTCATGCTATCGCAACCAACAGGCGGCCTCTCTACACGCTTCAGCTTATTCTCACATTTCTCAGTTTTAGCTTAAAACGAGTAGACAATAGAAAAGTTTACTTTTAGCTCCAGCTTATGGGATCTTTATCTCTCGGAAATTGGAGAAAGGAGAAACAGGGGAAATAGATGGGCAACAAAAAGGCGAGATTCAATTACTGAAATGCCACACACATACGTAGACCTGTTCAAGGCCAGGTCGTCCTTGGAAAGCCTAGCTCTAGCTGGGAAAAGGATAAAAATTCAATTTCGCTAATAAATATTGGTTTTGTTAATGTGTTATTAATCAGAACAGAGACATAAACATTAGATCAGAACAGAGACATAAGATGTAGATACATCACTCTATCCTCTTTATTGATATTTTTTTAGTGTTTGTGCCATGTGTCTCTGTACCCCCGTTTGTACATAGGAGAGGAGTTTACTTTTATTGTAGGTGAAGAAATTTATATCTTAGACTAAATCTACTATAGCTCTGGATTCTAATTAGAAATCTCATAAGAGTTTGTTTAGAAACATATCTATATATATATATTAGAATATTTCATAGTAGGTTTTACTTTTTTTTATAAATAAAGTGCAAGCTTATTGTTTTATTTTTTCTATCAGGCTTTACTAGGCCTCAGTCTTGGCCTCCAGAGCCTAGAAAAATCAAGTCATGCTAGGCTGCCCATGAACAGGTACTCTATATAATACCCTGCTGTAACATCTATTAAAGAAAACTACCGCCAGAATCAGCTCATGAATTAGAATAACCACAACGTGTAAGGCCTGTTTTGTTTTGTGATTCTTGTCCGATTCCAACGGGTGGCTGCAGAGGACGCCGAACGTGCGCATGTGGACGTTCGTACCTTGTTCGCGTCGCAGACGAGCATGCTGCCGTCGGCGGATGGCGCGATCCCGAGCAGGCCGGAGCCGCCGACGAAGCGCCAGTTCTCCCACGACCCGTTCGGGTGCAACCTCTGCAGCCACCCGTCCCTCGTCGCCGTGTACACCGTCCCGCCCCCCGCCGCGTCCACGTACACGTCCTCCGGCCCGCTCAGCCTCCCTTCCCCGAGCTTCTCCAGCCCCTTCATGAGATTTAGTAGGCAAGGTTAAATAAATCGCTCATGAGATTTAGTAGGCAAGCTAGGTTAAATAAATCGTTCATGAGATTTAGATCATTTAGTAGGCATAGCAGAAGCGACCAACCTGGAGGAGGCCGTTGGGAGGGTACGGATTGGCGGGCCGCGGAGGCGACGTGACCGGCTGGATGGGGCTGTTGAGCGCAACGTGCACCGCGAGCGACACGGCGACGGCCAGCACGGCGGTGCCGACAGCGTCGAAGAGACTCCGCGCCATGACCACCGACGCCGCGCGCGACGATGGAGCTCTCTCTATGGAGGAAGCAGTTCGACGAGGCACCGAACTGGGGGGCGCGTGACACTACGTAATGGCTGCAATCTTCCTGGATGCCGGAGCACGTGGCTCTATTTAGAGGAAATCGAGGTGTTTCGATTTCAGCCGGTTAGTTTCGCAAGCAACAAAGAGACTGTTCCCTGGAGATAAGCTGCGTATTGTTGCATTTCTAGGATCTTAGTGCCTTAGATTAAACACCTAGATGAGGGTCTTCGCAGTACCTTCGGGATTAGTGCTCGAGGAAGCCATTGCCGGGGCCGTTCGTTGGTGAGGGACGACGGTGGGAAGAACAGCAAAGCGCCCTGGCCTTCCGTTTGCTCCACACGCACGCGTAGATCGGTTCTCACTGGTTTGTTAGGGAGGTGTGCACGAGAACGTTGGTTCTGGGCGTCTATCCCTTTATTTATATAAGCGGCAATGGCTAGCAACCATAAAGGTCGGTTGCGCACGATCGAGCGAGATCAACCAACATTCTCCCCCTTGATCTGAATTCAACTTTGAAACTTTATATCTTGATCTATTAACCTTTTATATCTCACACTTTAACTTAACATTCCACTCCTCCATAGATTAGTGTCAGAGACCATAAGGCGTCTAGCGATCGATTCGTGTCTTGAACTCAATGACTATAGCACACCTCTACTTCAAAGCGAGAATAACTTTGTCTTTGTGGGAGGCATTTGCTTTCAATGACCCCTATTATCCAGAATCATAGTCTTTCCTTTAAACCCATGCCTACGTGCTTCTCAAACACGCTGGGAGGAAGACCTTTGGTGAGCGGATCCATTAACATGTCCTTTGTGCTTATATGCTCAAGCTCTATTGTTTGATCCTGGATTTTCTCCTTCACAACATAAAAACTTGATCTCATGTGTTTTGCAGCACCACTTGACTTGTTGTTGTGGGAGTAAAATCTGGCCGCTCATTGTCGCAAAGATAATTTAGTGGTTTTTCTATCTTTGTCCACCACTCTCAACCCGGTACAAACTTTTTTAAACCACATTGCTCGCCTTGTTGCCTCATAGCATGCCACAAACTCAGCGTGCATTGTCGGCGTTACAGCGATCGATTGTTTTATACTTTTCCATGATATAGCTCCTCCGAAGGTGAACACATATCCTCGATGTGGACTTTCCGGTGTCTTTACACCTGCCCAATCTGCATCTGCATAGCCCATAATTTCTAGGGCACTTGACTTTCTATATGTTAGCATGAGGCTCTTTGTCCTTGCAAATACCGCAAGGCTTTCTTACAACCTTTCCAGTGATCAACTCCTGGATTAATTCGATATCTTCCAAGCATCCCGGTTGTAAATGCTAAGTCGAGCGAGTACATATTTGAGCATACATTATGCTTCCGACGAAGCATATGGTACTGATTTCATTTGATCGATCTCATACTTGTTCTTTGGACACCGAAAATTTCCAAACTTATCGCCCTTGACTATTGGGCGTGGCATTACACATATGCATACTATATCTTTTAAAACACTTTCTATGTATGCCTTCAGGCCCTAGCACCCCTCTTTTCTATCTCAGAGTGTATCTCAATTCCTAATACATAGGATGCTTCACCAAGATCTTTCATATCAAACTTTGAGGACAAGAACTTCTTTTGTTTCTAGCGGTAAATCTTTATCACCGCTTGCTAATAGGATATCATCTACATATAAAATTAGGAAAATATATTTCCTCTATTAAACTTTGCATAAATGCAGCTTGTCCTCCTCATTCTCTTTGAACCCAAAATTTCTTATGGTTTCATCAAACTTAATGTACCACTGTCTAGGCGCTTGTTTTAATCCATAAATGGACTTCTTTAATCGACATCCCATATTTTTCTTTTCCTTCCATGACAAAACCTTTGGGTTGCGCCATGTATACATTTTCATATAAATCCCGTTTAGAATGCCGCCTTAACATCCATCTCGTGTAATTCTAAATCATAATGAGCAACGAGTGCCATAATGATTCTAAAAGAATCCTTTGTCGAAAGCAGTTAGAAAGGTTTCAGTATAATCTATTCCTTCTCTCTGAGTGAAGCCTTTTTAAGTACAAGTCTAGATTTAAATCTTTCAACATTCCCTTTGGAGTCACGTTTGGTTTTGTAGACCCATTTACACCCTCTGTTTTGGCTCCTTTAGGAATTTCTTCTAAATCCCACTTTGTTTGTACTCATGGATCTCATTTCATCTTGCATGGCAAGCAAGCCACTTCGATGAATTGGGACTTCAGATCGCTTCCTCATAAGAGGTGGGATCACCTCTATCTCTATGTCTTCAATGACATAAACTTCATAATCACCGAATAGCTGATCTCCGCTTCTCTGTGATCTTCTAAGTGGTTCTTGAGCAAAGTTCATCGCTCTCTGCAGAGGTCGCTCGGGTTCCTCACTAGCTATAGATGGGGCCTCGGGCTCCACAACAAAGTGCCTACGGCACACCGACTTGAACTCGGGAAACACCGCAGCGCCAGAATCTCAGGTGATGCAAAGAACAACAGTATCGAGAAGTAAGGCTCTTGAATCATAGGAGTTGGGGCACAAACCCGCTTCTCATCAAGGCTAATTTCTCGGGGTACCATGCTCCCCCTGATCATATCATCCTCTATAAACACAGCGTGTCTAGTTTCTACAAACTTGGTATATGCATCCGTTCGGACAAGAGAAACGATAACCCTTTGATCTTTCAGGATAGCCAATGAAATGGCAACTCACTGTCTTTAGATCTAACTTTCCTATGTTTGGGTTGAATACTTTTGCCTCAGCCGGACAGCCCCACACATGTAGATAGTTTAGTGAAGGCTTCCTCCAAATCCATAACTCATACGGTGTTTTAGGCACCGATTTATCACCTGGATTAAGAATATGGGCAGCGGTTTTAAAGCCTCCATCCATAGACTAACCGGTAAGGTGGAGTAACTTATCATACTTCTCACCATATCCATTAAGGTACGGTTACGCCTTTCGGCTACTCCATTTCTTTGAGGTTCGCCTCAAGATAGAATACTTGAGCTACTATGCCATTTTCCTGCACAGTACCTTGCAAAAGGTCTGAACTTGGCCATAAGTGGTGTGTTTACGTAGTATTCACCTCCACTGATGCGATCTTACTACTTTAATCTTTAGATCATGTTGATTCTCTATTTCAGCTTTAAATATTTTAAACTTTTCTAATGCTTACCTTTCTTTGATAGGATAAATGTAGCCATAGCGAGAATAGTCATCGAAGTGAATAATGAGCGAATCAAAACCATCCACTGTCTTTTCGGTGAAAGGACCACAAATGTCAGTATGGATTATTTCCAAGATTCACTGCTACGCCATGCCTTTCTTTATTTGTTTAACATACTTGCCTTTAATACAATCTATGCAATGATACGTGTTTGAAAAGTCTAGGAGGAACAATTTCTTCTTTAATTAATCGTTCAATTCTCCTCTAAATATGGCCTAAACGACAATGCCATAATTTCGATGGCGATTCACTTTCTATTCTCTTTCGCTTTGTATTAACATTGCATACTTTCGCATTCGAGGAGTACTTATGTCATTCACAATATCATAATGGGATAGCAAATAAAGCTTGTCTTGTCGGATGGCAAGATACCAACGTCTATATTATTAAACTTTATTACACACTTTCCATTCCCAAAATGACATCGAATGTTCTCATCATCTAAGCAAGACATCGAAATCAAATTCCTTCTTAAAGAAGGCACTAATAAAACATCACGCCAAATGGAGTATGAAGCCGCCATCCAACTCTAATGGAAGATCTCCAATGGCTTCCACATCGGCCTTCAACTCCATTCGCCCACTCTAATTCCTCTTTCTCCTCTTTGTAGGATCCTCCTCGTATGGAATCCTCAAGATAGAATTAGCAACATGAGCAGTTGCACTGAATCTATCCACCAAGTGCTAGTTGGTGAATCTATATACAAGGATTCATCTATGAATGTAACTTGATCTTTACCTCTTTTGTTCAAATTACTTGAGGAAAAGAACACAATCCTTCATGCGGTGCCCTTTACGATGGCAACGCTCAGTGTCTGGGTCTATGTGATCTGGCCGAGGCCTAGGAAGGCAGCTCCACTTTGGAACCATGTCCTCCATTGGAGTTCTGTCCTCCATTTGAGTGTTCACCCTTCTCAAAATTGGTGAACCTTTTCGCTGATAATTGCCCTTTTGGTAGTTGCCTTTCTTGAAATTTGGCTTGTGCGAATGGAAATAATTCTTTTCTTACGAGAATGTTTAACGATTCAGTTCATCAACCTTTTGTGCCTTTAATCTTTCTTCTTCTTGGACACACATGGCAATGCACTTTTCAATAGACCATTTTCTTCACTAATGTTGTAATTTACAACAAAAGTCTCAAATTCCTTTGGTAATGAAACCCGACAAAATGGACTATGAAATCATTCTTTAAAGGCATATCAAAAGATGTGAGAGAGTGAGCCATATTAGTCATCTTAAGAATATGCTCTCTAATGCCTGGTCCATTTTATGACCTCAGATCCATCATACTTGTCATTGACAAGTTTCTTGATTAATGTTCTGCATAGGCCTTTGTGATCCAAAGAATGCGCTCTTCTATTTTCTTCGTGATACTCAAGGTAGCATCTGTGCATTACGGGATTGCTCACTTTATGGACTCAATGATGGTGCCTTTGATCACCATGAGGCACTTTCTATTTGAGTTGTCCCACTTTGCCTTCTCAATACTATCGACAATTCTTCGGCATTGATTATTTGTGGCTTCCTGACTCCCCCGGTCGCGAGAATCCGGTGCCACAGGCCTTGGATGAAGCAAAGCATAATCTATCTCAGCCATAGCCATGGCCAAGCTCAAATTCTCTCTCCATGAGGAGTAATTGTTGCCGTTCAACCTTTCAAGCCCTTGAAAGACACTCAAGGAATTGGCAATCTTGGTTGGAAAAGCTTCATAAATGAAACAAGAATTTAATCAGTAAACTAAAAGATTATAAACTTTGGCATGAATAAATTAACGTTGGTCAATTAAACATGCTCTCAACTTTAATAAAGACTCCATCTATTTCTAAAACACCGTTGGACAAGATTAGAATAGAAGCAAACTTTTATTCAAAAACTTTCTCTCATTCTTAACATGGTCATGGCAAAAATTATTTTTAACGTTGGTCAGAAAAATAAAATTACCATAACTATGTGAAATACTATAAAACTATTTTTTTTTTATTTATTTACTATTTTCTCTAATTAAATATCCACGTTGGTTTCAATTTAATCAGAGAAAAGAAAACTTGAACTTGCAGCGGAAATACAGACTTAATTTAGTACTTAAGATTTGAACTTAAACTTAAACTTAGACTTGATCATGCACTGTTAGATTAACCAAAGAATCACAGAACATTGCCTTGCTGGGATAATTTGAATGGGTACTTAGTTTCGGCCCAAACAAAAAATTTTCCAGCGCGTGCTGACTTTCACCAGGCTCGGCCCATGAAGGAGAAGAACAAAAGCGTGCACTTACGCCGTCGGGATCGAATCGGACGGACGAGATTGCCGGGATGAGATAAATCCGGAAAAATCGACCCCAAACAAACCCTAATCCATTCTCCCCACATCCCGTGGAAAATCGGATCGACGGCCGAAGCGCGCGCATGGCCGGCGGCCGGCGGCGCGCGCCGGATTTCGCGGCGGACTCGCAACGGCCGTGGCGGCTCGCTCATGGCGCTCCGCTGTGCATGGAGCGCCAGCGCGCAGGGCTCGGCCAGGCATGGTGCTTGAGGCGGCCAGCGTAGGGCGCCGAGATCGCGCACGGCAAGCGTCTTGCACAGGAGCGCACGGAGGCTTCGCATGGGCGTGAAGCACGCCACGGAGTGCGTCGGCGCTTACGCTGGAAGGTAAGAAAACTCTCCAGGTGAGCCCATTGATCTTTTACTAGCTCAAGGTAGGGAAACGAATACAACATGTGGATCAATTCTAATGGCTATGCACGGTTGCGTTGGGTTTTGCTATTTTCTCTCCTTCCTCGATTCTATGAGCGTCTTCCTGAAGGATCTATCACTAGGGTTTAGATCTAGGCACTACCAACACTGACTACGATACCATTGTTGCATTTCTAGGATCTTAGTGCCTTAGATTAAACACCTAGATGAGGGTCTTCAGCGGTACCTTCGAGGATTAGTGCTGAGGAAGCCATTACCAAGCGGCCGGCTCGCGATGGTGAGGACGGCGGTGGGAACAAACGGCCTGGCCTTCCGTTGCTCCACACGCACGAGTAGATCGGTTTCTCCTGGTTTGTTAGGGAGGTGCACGAACGTTGGTTCTCGGGCCGGCCTATCCCCTTTATTTATATAGCGCAGCAGAATACAACCATAAAAAGGTCGGTTCATTACGCCCCCGATCAGGGCGCGAGATCAACCAACACGTATGTCTTGCTGTCACGACCGACCGCTGAGCATTGAGCGGTGATCCCATACATACTTGTATGTTAGCATGTGCATTGGATTTGGCAGCATGTTGTTCCGTTCTGTTGTAGACTTGTAGCGTACGCGACCCCCTGTCACGATTGACGACCCAGGTTAAAAATCTCAGAATCTCGTGAAATTTTGGATTTTGAACTTCTCGAGATTCATAATTTCAGTGAAATTAAGAAAGAAAAATTTCAAAATGCTACAGTAACCTATAATTTCACCGAGATTTTGATATTTTTGACTGAAATCTCGGTTTTTTTGATTGAAATGTGACCGGATTGGATTCTTTGTATCGTTTTCTATGTAGGACAGTCGGTAGATCATCTAATTATCCTATGCACATTAATTCTTGCGATCATTAATTAAGTACATCGGTTGTCAGAATTTTTAAAAATTTCTCAAGCTTGATCATCATCCGAAAATTTTATGAGAATATATTAGTGAAGCATCAGGGACATCCAATTTTTTTTTTCAAACTTTCTAACATGATTTGAACTATTTTTTTATTCAGTTGAAATTTATCGATCAGTCTTTAGTAGCACTTTTTGAATTTTTGAAAATCCCTCGGGATTGATCATCATCTGAAATTTTTGTGGGAACATTAGTGATGTGTCAGGACCATTAAAAAAATATTACTTTGTTTGAACCATTTTTCATACAGTTGAAATTTAACGAGATTTGGACCATTTTGGACGAAGTTTCATTTTTTTTACTAGAATTTCAATTTCGGAAATTTCGGTTCAAAAAATTTTGGATTTGAATTTCGTCCGAAATAACGAGATTTCGGATTTTGAAGGGTGACAAGATTTGAACCGAAAACAAAATTTGGAACCCTGGTGATGACCGAAACGTGAGCTCAATTACGAAGCAACATGCGGGGGTAACTCACAGGCGCAGCCCCAATGGCTGACGCGTGGCGCGCTCGACGGTTGCTGCCCTCACTTGGTCGAGAAGACAGAGAGATGGAGGGGCAGAGAGCAAAGGAGAGGGTTAGGCTCGCGCAGCCCGCCGGAAGGAAGCATTTAAAAGGTTTTATTTTAGTTTGATTTGAAATTTTTTTGAATCGTGTTGAAATTTTGTCGAAACCGAGTTAAAATTTCACTAAACCGAGTTGACTTTTTTTGAAACCAAGTTTTTTTTTTCCCAAAGTTGTGTGAATTTTTTTAATGGTATTGAAACTTATTTTGAAACCGAGATGATTTTTTTTTTGAGAGTGACTAGGGAACGGTATACCGTTGCAACGGTATAGCCGTGAAACTTATGAAACTTATCAGTTTCAGTGCTAGTTTCATGAGTTTCAGTGTTTAGTTTCATTAGTTTCATGTTTTATCAGTTTTTAGTGCTAAGTTTCATGAGTTTCAGTGCAAAAAATCATAAGTTTCATATGTTTCAGAGGTATACCGTTGCAACGGTATACCGTTTTTTAGTTTTTCTGTTTTTTTTATATGTTAGAGAGGAAGACAAGGGCAAGAGCGGAGAAAGATAAGGTGGAGGTGAAAGGACGGAAGGACCTCCTGCTGGTGACCTCTACTAAACTAGCACTCCCAACGTATGTTTGTACTGTACGTTGGACCAGGGGCGGATCTACAGGGTATGCCGGGTGGGCCACGGCATACCCTGTAGATTTGGTCTAATACAGTCCATATGATCAATTTCCGTCACTATCCAATTCAGTCAGTTTGTGAAGGTCATAACTTTAGATCCATAGATCTGATTGAGCTGATTCTTGTTGGGTTAGTTTCAAAATTGAATCTAGTTTGTACAGTTAAAATTTCAGATCAATCCAACGGTTAGATCTTCAGGAAGTACTGTTTTAATTAATATGTGTCAGTCTGTTTTTTTGTTGAAATCGAAGCAATTTTTTATAATTTGTTTAGGGGTGTTTTGAGAATCAATAAAAAATTGTTTCAGCAAATTGAGTGCAAAATTTACCCCCTTTGATTGATATATTAGTGTATATCGATTCTACAGGTGATTTGAGTGCAAGACTGCTAGTTGATTTATAGAGTAGATACAAATATAATTGCTACTTTGCTAGCTGATTTCTGGAGTTGTTTTTTTGTATATTAGCCTTCAATCCTACCGACTCGTTGCTTCTTTTGATGCATAGAAGGTGTGTAGACTTGCTGAGTTCTACCGTAATGACATCATCTCAAGTACCGATTTGATAAAGTTTGAGTTGCAACTTGATAACTATATTGACAACATAAGACTAGATAGATTCAAAGGTCTAGAGAATCTTGTTGATTTCTCGGTTAAGATTGTTGAAACAAAGAGGCATATAATTTATGATTTGCTTTACTAGCTTCTGAAATTGGTATTGCTTCTACCGGTGGCGACGGTAAGTGTTGAGAGGGAATTTTCTGAAGTGAGTTTAGTCAAAAATAAGTTGAGAAATAAAATAGATGATAGTTTTTTGGATGATTGTCTAGTCACGTTGATATTTTCTTCCATGTTAATGAAAATGATATAATCAAGAGTTTGATGGCTATTAGAAGGCGAAGGCCAGAAAAGAAGCACAAGAAGTAATATTATATTATTTGAACTATTGTAGGTGCGTAAGCTTCTTTTATGCATATTTCATACTTAGAATGTTCAAACTATTTATATTGTAATTTATACTTATATTATCATGTTTCTAATTATTTAATTTTATACTCGTATACTGAATTTTTCGACAACATTTGTAGTTGTTTACTGAATTGTTCATTGGATTTTACCGAATTGTATATTATAGTATTAACTCGGCATACCCTAACTTAAAATCCTAGATCCGCCAGGACAGTTACTCAGCGGCTTGGTTAGGCATGTTAGCAACAGATATAGTATTTAATTCATCGTAGATGCAACAAATATTTTTTTTAGGAATTCAGACATTGAACTTGTGTTTATTTTGTCAATGATTGAAATTTCATCGAGCACTTAATTGTGATGTTGAGGCCTGGGCTCCAAATATCGCGTTTCACTGTCGATCAATTTCAGACGTTTGACTTTTGAGTATCGGTAACATCGACATATATCAGTGCTATGATTCTTACTGTTCCTAGGGTCTTCACGCATGATTCCTAACCCTTCTTGGTGGGATTCTAGAAAAAAAAAAAAAAAATGAGAATCTGTCCGTTGTTTCTTTATATTTCTCAAAACAATTCGTATACTACATCGGTGATGCTTTGGATTTTCTTTTAACCAGCTTTAGAGCTTTCACCTCAAACTCGTATGAAAAATTCCATTTTATTGAGCTCTGACGGTTCATTAATGGTTTTATTTTCTAAAAGATCAGAATAGGGATCAAAGGGGGTGAATGATCTCAAAATAAAATTTTCCCCACCTATTGGACAAATATAGTAATTAGATGAAAACCTCTCTTGCAAAAGATAAAAATCTGGAGCAAAAACGAAAAAAGAGCAAATCAGTGATCTAAGCTTGCTCGTGGGATTTTAAAGATCAAGATGAACTTGGATACCTTCCCACAAGTCACAGCAAGCTAGAGGTCATAAAAAACTCATTAAAACACGATCGAATAAGGATTCATCAATGGAGATATAAAAGATCAGTTTCTCACAAAACTCGAAACATGGATTGCCTAAAGGATTGGGATATAATCTAAGTGAAGACTCATCCAATCAATCTCTCATCGATGATTTTTTATTTTTTATTTTTTTTTAAAAAAATTGATTTTTGAAACTATTCGATTTTTGATCGATTTTCGTCTCGATTTTTGCGATTATCGAAAATCACTGTTCATTCAAAAATCACAAAAATGATAATGGGAACCCTGGCCGCGCGCGACGATGAAGCTCTCTCTATGGAGGAAACAGTTTGACGAGGCACCTGAAAGTGCATCTAGGCCTCTAAAGAAGTTTTGGATGATTAATGATAAATGATTAAAGGGACTAACACGTTCAATGAGTTTGTGAACAGGTAAAAGTTCTAAGATGAGATCTTCTACGAATGTAGGTTGCCCTTAAAAGGAACAAGTAAGAAAAACGGCATTGTTTAAATGTATTTTACACTCTATTTGAGTCATAGGAATGTTGTACTATTAAGAGGGATGCATTGTAGTTGATCTAGAATTAGTCTCTATGCTCAGATGAATGATAGTTGGTTTTATTTGAGAGATACGAAATCACTGCACTGACTTCGGAACCGTTTCTTTTTAAGTTAGGTCGGACATTCCGATGTAATATCGGAAGTTCCGATGACTCAGTTGTTCCGAAGCTTAGTTGGCCTTGAGTCCGAAACACTTAATGCACATCGGACATTCCGATATTTGACTTCAGATGTTCCGATTAGTGTATACTCCTTGAATCGATACTCTCTAGATTCTTCGGACTTTCCGATAATTCCAATCGGAAGTTCCGATGCGTATAAGTCCTTAAAAAGGTGCTCTCTAGACAAGTCGGACATTCCGATTTTTCGTATCGGAAATTCCGATGTTTGTTAAAACAAATTTGGGTACTTACTGGACACTTCGAATGTTCCGATATCTTTTATCGGACAGTCCGATGTGGACTTAGAAAACTGGTTGAAATATGTTTTCGGAGTGTTTTCTCTGGAAACTTCAGAAGTTTCGATCGTCTCTTCGGGATTTCTGATGTATCGTGTTTCGACCGTTGGACAGTGTCAAGCTCTGAGAGTTTACACACATCGGAAGTTCCGATATTGGGATCAGAAGTTTCGATATGTGGCTGAGTGCGGGTATAACGGCTAGTTTTTGCATAAAACTATATATATCCCTCACCCTCTCTATTTGAGGGTTACACACTTTGTTGGGCTGAACTTGTGAGCTTGTAGAGAACATTCTAAAGCATTTTTGAGTCCTCCTCTTTGATCCTAGTGATCATCTAAAGAGTGAGAAATAGAAGTGAATTCTAGTGCTAGAGCAAAAGCGAAGTTCATTCATCTTGAGCATTAGAGAGCATCTCCAAGATCACACAACTTTGCATTTGTTACTCTTGGAGGTTGAAGGACTCCTAGACGGCTAGGTGTCGCTCATAAGCTCCCGTAGAGTGTGGGACGCCATGAGAAGTTTGTGAAGGTTGATTTCGCCTCTGAAAGGAAAGAAATCAAGAGTAAAACCGAATATCAAGTGTGACCGAGGTTTGGGAGGAAAGGGTTGGAAAAGTCCTAGCTCTTTGTGAGCCTCCTCAACGGACCCCTCAAGGAACCGAACTTCGAGAAACAAACTCTTGCCTCTCTAGTTTGATTTCTAGTTATTTGCTTGTGTGTAATTCTTGTTTGAACTTCTCTATTGTTGTCTCTTTAAGTCTAGATAGCTTACTTATTCTTGCACCTACTCAGAGTAAAAGTGCTTGTGGATTGCTAGACTTAATTGTTTGTTCTAAAGTTTCAATAGTGATAGGACATTCCGATAATATACCGGAAGTTCCGATTAAGTCGGGAGTTCTGATATAATACCGGAAACTCCAATACCTATTCTGCTTCGATTAATTTCATTTGAAATTTTAAATAGCCTATTCACCCCTCCTCTAGGCAATTATCTCATTTTTTCAGCACCGAACTAGGGGCGCGTGACACTACTGGCTGGAAGCCTAGATGCCGGAGCACATGGCTCTATTTAGAGGAATTTTAATTATTACTATGCCGGAGTACGTAGTGGGTAAGTAGAAATTAGATATAGCATCTAATTCTTTTTTTGAAATTAGGCCAGGAGCTCTGGCAATTCTATAAAGGAGAGAACAATCATCATTTCTGATGAAGTGACGCATATACCACACACACACACTCACTCACCCCACGAAAATAGCCCGATCTGCAGTGAGCACCCGGGTGAGCAAGGCTCGAACCCGGGTGGCCTGCCTGCCACCGCAGAGCACTGGCCACCGAGCCATCGCTCGGTTCTCTATAGCATCTAATTCTTACTATGCTACTGTTAGAGAAAGTATAAATAAATACAAGTTAATTTGATCCACTAAATTGAAAAAATATAATTAGTTTATATTAAATCTATTTTACAAAATGGATGTTTCATTTTCAACCAGCGTAGTGGTCCAAGTGCTATGCGTCGGGAAATCGAGATGTTTCAATTTCAGCCGGTTAATTTCGCAAGCAACAAAGAGACTGGTCCCTGGAGATAAGCAGCGTATGTCTTGCCGTCATGTGTGTTGGATTTGGCTGCATGTTTGCTACATAGGCTAACGTGTTCCTTTCTGTTGCACGCGACCCTCTGTGAACCGAGTTAAAATTCCACTAAATCGAGTTGAATTTTTTTGTGTTTTTTTTTTCCAAAGTCGAGTGAATTTTTTTTTCACAGTGTTGAAACTTATTTTGAAACCGAGATAATTTTTTTTGTATATTAGAGAGAAAGAAAAGGGTAAGATTATCTCCAAGTCTCTAACAGCTTCCCTTCTCCCTCCAAATCCCTTCACGAACGGATCCCAAGTCCTCCGGCGGATTTCCTTCACGAAGGGATTCAAACAGTGAATTTCTCTGGAAAAGGATTCTCTCTCCAATCCCTCTCACAAATCCCTTTGAAGGGATGCTGTTGGAGATAGTACAAAATAAAAGGAATGAATATGGCGGAAGGAAATGGAATGAAGGAAAATTGCTGAAGATAGTCTAAGAGCAGAGGAAGATAAGGTGGTGGTGGAAGGACGAAAGGACAGTACTGTACGCTGGACAGTTACTTAGCAGCTTGGTTAGCCTTCTTAGTAACAGATATTTTTTTAGGGATTCATGACATTGAACTTGTGTTTATTTTGTCAATGATTGAAATTTCATTTAATTGTGATGTTGAGGCCTGGACTACAAATATCGCGTTTCACTGTCGATCAATTTCAGACGTATTGCTAACTTTTTTATGGTCTCAGTCCCATTTTACGTTAGACTTCTAAGCATGGTAACATCGACATATATCAGTGCTATGATTCTTACTGTTCCTAGGGTCTTCACGCATGATTCCTAACCCTTCTTGGGGGATTCTAGAAAGAGAGAGAGAGAGGGAATCTGTCCGTTGTTTCTTTATATTTCTCAAAACAATTCGTATATTACATCGGTGATGCTTTGAGATTATCTTTTAACCAGATTTCACCTCAAACTCAGTATGGAAAATTCCATTTTATCGAGCTCTGACGGTTCATTAGTCGTTTCATTTCCCATAGTCATCTCTATTGCAAAGTCGATCCTATGGATCTGCAAGTCATTAAGTCGTTGCCGTTGTTCCGGAAAAAGGTCACACCAATGAACAGTCCCTCTATGGACTA
This sequence comes from Rhipidocladum racemiflorum, assembly GCA_036346355.1. Taxonomy (NCBI): domain Eukaryota; kingdom Viridiplantae; phylum Streptophyta; class Magnoliopsida; order Poales; family Poaceae; genus Rhipidocladum; species Rhipidocladum racemiflorum. The sequence goes on from CM070581.1 coordinate 5,503,617, forward strand.
CGGGCAGACTAACCTGTGTTATATGTCTTGTCCGTTTGTCACGTTTTGGAAATAAGCAATGAAAGCGATCTAAATCGAAAGGGATGGGCTACCAGCCTACCACGCATATATCAAAGTATAGATAAAGAATGGAGGGTGATTACTTTTATTGATATCAGAATCAAACGTATGGTCGATTAATTGGTAAGAGATTGTTAGTTTGGTATGGTTAGTTGATTAATGGTAGTATCGGGTTTTGGAAAGATATAAATCGATAACGGTTTATTGGATTATAACCGACGGCTAGTACTGAAAGGGAAGTATCTTGGGTAACTAAGATCAATACAGACAGTTTCATGCAGTTCAAGGAGAACACGATTAGGTCACATGCTATGAAAGAAGATGACAGGCGACATCGGGAAGACACACGATCAACCAAACAACCAATCTACTTTTTGTTTTTACTTTTCGTCAACTAGGAGTAGAATTTTAGATTTGTAATCTTACCTTCGTAATTCGCTTGATCAATAAAGTTGTGTATCGCCGATTAATGATTTCGTCGACTTATGCCAACCCATGTTCGCTTTCTTTTTCGTCTAAATCGGCTCGAACGGCCGACTGGATTAGATCTTTGTTGAAATATTAGATCGGCTTAACGGCCGATTGAATTATATATTATCCTCTTGCTAATTGCAGGATTAAATCGATTGGCACACTCACACCCAAAATTAAACTCGGCGTTTGCATGTGCTGATTACCGATCAACCCTTCGTCACGTTTTTTAGCGTCAACACTTATATTTTCCATTGTTCGAAGATTTATTTAACCTGTATTAGGAGGATAATGGATAGAAGCAGAGTTAATAATATTGATATTGAAAAAATCGTTCAAAAACTAAAATTCAAAAATATCTTGTCGAAATCGCTGAAAAATAGTTAGTAACCGAAGGATTAGGAATTCAAATTTTTTGATAAAAATAAAAAAGATTAAAAAACTGACGGGTTTTGTCGGTTTTAACCAAAAATTAGCCGGAGGATGACCGGGTGCTAACCTCTACGGCACTGCCACACGTTTTTGATAGAAAACCGATCAATTTTGACCGAAAACGAAGCGACTTTCTGTTTTGGAAAATTTTTAATTTGATTGATCTACTAACCGATTTTTGCTCAATATGATTAAAACCACCCGGTTTACCGCGGTTTTGTGATCCGTGGATAAAGCACCGCTCAAATGGATATCAACTGTACGCTTCGGGCTGGAAAGCATCTGGACTGGACCGCAGTGGGCCAAGCCCAACTATCATTATAGACGTGCTCGTGCACAGGCGTGTTGGGCACCGTCCAACATCCAGAAAAACGGCTGCGACGCTAAACTGATAGCAACCGATGATGACACCACACTGTAAGTGTCTACGAAGAAACTGCATCTTGCCCCTGCGGCACCTGTGCCAAAGATAGTTTGCCGATAAAGTTCGTCGAAACGCTGCCTAGGAAGAGAGATCCGTTGAACTCCGTCGCCGAAGTGACGAAGTTGATCACCTTCCCTTCGGCGTCGTCGAGCACCCGGATGATCTCACCGTTTTCCGACACCTGAGCCACCATTGCTCCCTTCAGCGTCGCCTTGATCCTCTCGACGAGCACAGGGAACGAAGCGACAACTCTCTTGGTCAAGGTCCAGCGGGTGATCAGGTCGAGCCATGGCGACCTCAGCTGCATTGCGTGCATTGGAAAATCGTAAGGTGATGCTTTTCGATCTTCATACGGTGCCATGGACGATCAGAGGTTAGTGGCCGATTGAGCTAACCTGAGGAAGGGCAACCCAGAAGGAACCATCTGGCGCCAGACGAATGTTATCGGGAGACCCCGGGAGGTTGTCGACGAAGGTCTCCGCCTGGCCAGCCTTCTCCCCTTTCAGCCACAATTTCAAGCATCTATACCTGCGCTTCACAAAAACTGCATGATCAGATCACCTGAAGACCGAGTTGCTGCTGCACGCCCGCAACAGCATAATTTGGGTAAATGAACTGGCAGATAGATCGAGCTCAGTTACCTCAGCGTCTCGCAGATCACGAGGAAGGCCTCGTCGTGCGACAGGGCGACGCCGTTGGGGAAGGCGAGGCCGTCGAGCACGACAGACGACTCGCCGGCGCGGGGGTCGTACTTGAGGAGGCGGCCGGTGAAGCTGGACTCGAGGTAGTCGAGGAACCAGTTGTCCAAGCCGAACCTGGTGCTGGCGTCGCTGAAGTAGACCGTGCCGTCGGAGGCCTCGACCAAATCATCTGCCAACCTGACGGTGGAAAGAAGCGCAGGTGCAACGGTCAATGCACAGGTTCGACTGCTCCAGATTGAGGAAGCCAACCTAACCTGATCGTGGAGCCTTCGACCGCTGAAGCAAGAAGGATCACACGTCCGTCCTCGCCAACCCTCAGCAATCCCTGGTAAATTTGCACCAACGCACAGCTTCTGAGCGGTGTCTCATGCTATTGCAACCAACAGGCAGCCTCTCTACACGCCTCAACTTATTCTCACATTTCTCAGTTCTAGCTTAAAACGAGTAGACAATAGAGAGGCTATGGGATCTTTATCTCTCGGAAATTGGGAAAAGGAGAAGCAGGGGAAATAGATGGGCAACATCTTCTCTCCAAAAAATAAGGTGAGGTGCAGCATCTGTCGAATAAGAGCCGGAGAGCCCTAATAAGTTCAAGGCCCGACTGAAATGCCACACATGCACCGACTGAAATAACTACCAACACGTAGACCTGTTCAAGGCCCGGGTTGGGCTAAAACAAGCACGGCCTTGAAAAACCTAGCTCGAGCCGCCTAATTTACCAGGCCCTGCTTGGATGAGTGGTAATTTCTTGAGAGGTTTTGGGATTTAGTTCAAATTTGAACTAAATCCTAAAACATTCCAATGAAATACCCCTAATCCAAGCACCCCCTAAAGCTTGAAAATTCAATTTCCCTATTGGATTGGTTAGTATCAACGTACTTATTGATCAATCAAGATTATATAAATATTAGATCAGAACAGATGCATAAGATGTAGATCTATCCCCTCTCATCTTTATTGATATGTGCTAGTGTGTGTGCAATCAGGGGCTACTAGCACTGGATCAAGCCTCCGACTAACCCACTGTTGTTGGGCTATTTCTTGTGTTGGCCACTGCTGTTGGGCCAAATTCTTACAGAATTTTAGTCCCAGGCCACGGGGCACGGCACAGCTGTGGAGACCTGAATCTGTCCCTGTGTGTAATGTGTCTCTATACCCTATTTATATATAGGAGAGGAGTTAACTATTTTTTAGAGAAGAAATTATATGTATTAGAATATATGCACAAGATGTAGATTTATCCCTTTCTTATCTTTATTAATATGTTCTAGTTCATGTATAATGTGTCTCTATGCCCATAAGAAATATATATATATATATATAAGAATAATCTACTGTAGCTATGAGTTCTAATTAGAAATCTCATAAGAGTTCATTTAGAAAAGTATATATATACATATATAATATAGAATATTTTGCAGTAGATTTTACTCTTTTTTCTAAATAAAGTATTAAACTTATTGCTTTATATATTTTTTATCGGGCTTTACTAGGCCTCAGTCCTGGCCTCCGCACTATGTCGAGCCCAGCCAGAGCCTAGAAAAATCCAGTCATGCCAGGTTGCTCATAAACAGATACTCTGTATAAAAAAAACAACCAGAAGGCTTGTCCATTCAACTATACGGCTAGATATTATAATATAATTGTCTTTAATATACAACTTTACTTTCTATAATTAATATACAATTGTATTTTTTATATAACTCTAATATCTATGTAATATGGCCCACCAAAATAAGTGGTGTAGATTTTTCCCTTTTCTTTCAATTAATATGAGATTTTTTTTCTTTTCTAGTATTATTGTGGCATATTTTTGTACTTAAAATAAAGGAGGTGTCTCAAATATCACCGATTATTTTTATTTATATAGATATACAAATTATCTGTATTCCAATCGGAGCCTAAATGTGTAATCTGGAGCCTAAATTGAATTAGTCGAATTCAATTATACGGAGGAAAACAAATTCCTAGCTGATGCCGATGCGATTCGGTCGTGCGTGTGGTGCATGCAAACAGCCAGCCGGCCGGCCTTGATCGATCAGGACGCCGAACGTAACGTAACAGACGCCCGCAGGCATGTAGACGTTCGTACCTTGTCCGCGTCGCAGACGAGCATGCTGCCGTCGGCGGATGGCGCGATCCCGAGCAGGCCGGAGCCGCCGACGAAGCGCCAGTTCTCCCACGACCCGTTCGGGTGCATCCTCTGCAGCCACCCGTCCCTCGTCGCCGTGTATACCGTCCCGCCCGCCGCCGCGTCCAAGTACACGTCCTCCGGCCCGCTCAGCCTCCCTTCCCCGAGCTTCTCCAGCCCCTTCATGAGATTTTGTAGGCAAGATTAAATAAATCGTTCATGAGATTTAGTAGGCAAGGTTAAATAAATCGTTCGTGAGATTTAGTAGGCAAGGTTAAATAAATCGTTCATGAGATTTAGTAGGCATAGCAGAAGCGACCAACCTGGAGGAGGCCATTGGGAGGGTACCGATTGGCGGGCCGCGGAGGCGACGTGACCGGCTGGATGGGGCTGTTGAGCGCAACGTGCACCGCGAGCGACACGGCGACGGCCAGCACGGCGGTGCCGACAGCGTCGAAGAGGCTCCGCGCCATGGCCACCGACGCCGCGCGCGACGATGGAGCTCTCTCCAGGGAGGAAGCAGTTCGACGAGGCACCGAACTGGGGGCGCGTGACGCTACGTAATGGCTGGAAGCCTGGATGCCGGAGCACAGACGGGCGCAAATAACTTAGCGGCTTGGTTAGGCTTCTTAGCAACAGATATAGTATTTAATTCATGGTAGATACAATATATATATTTTTGTAGGGATTCAGACAATGAACTTGTGTTTGTTTTGTCAAAGATAATGTTGAGGCCTCGGTTATAAATATTGCATTTCACTGTCGGTCGATTTCAGACGTATTGCTAACTTTTTTTTTTATGATTTCAGTCTCATTTTACGTTAGACTTCTAAGTATCGGTAACATCGACGTATACCAGAGTGCTATGATTCGTACTGTTCCTACTTCCTAAGGTCTTGACGCAGGATTTCTAAACCTTCTTGGGGATTCTAGAAAAAAAATGAGAATCTTTCCGTTGTTTCTTTGTATTTCTCAAAGAGAAATACCGAGAAACGGTATACCGTTTCCAGCTTTCTAACGGCATATACCTCCAATTTGCTAACTAGTTAAATACTTCTCAGTACTCATGATGATACTATGCGTTTTATACTACAATTTTAGTAGTAGTTAGCAGCAGCATTAGCCACAAAGATCAACAAAGTAAAGAGGATGTGGAAAAATGGTAAATAAAATTTATCCGTGAAACACCATAAAACTTATCTGTGAAACCTAATGAAACGTATATGTGAAACCTAATTAAACTTAACCGTAAAACATCACAAAACTTATCCGTGAAACCTAACGAAACTTATTTTGAAACCTAACGAAACTTATCCATGAAATAGCAATTTATCCGTGAAACCTGATGAAACTTATATGTAAGACCTAATGAAATTATCCGTCCGTAAAACCCTGATGAAACTTATATGTAAAACCTAATGAAAATTATCCGTGAAACATCATGAAACTTGTCCGTGAAACCTAATGAAACATATCTGTGAAACATCATGAAACTTGTCCGTGAAACCTAATGAAACTTATCTGTGAAAGATCATGAAACTTATCCGTAAAACATAATGAAACTTATTTGAGCAGTGCTTCTATGCTTTTCCTTCTAGTACAAGTTGCATAAATCTTGAAGCAAGCGAAGGGGTAAGTAATCACCATCTACCCTTCATTCATGCTTTAATAGTTGTGCAACTTTTAAAAGGAAGAGCATAGAAGCACTTCTCAACTTATTTATGAAACATAATGAAACTTTATTCGTGAAATTTCATGAAACTTATCCGTGAAACCTAATGAAACTTATATATGAAACCTATAAAATCTACTGAAATCAGGTGAAACTGCTATACCGTTGGAATGCATTCCAACGATATAGCGTGGGCTAGCAGCACTCTTTCTCAAAACAATTCGTATATTACATCGGTGATGCTTTGAGATTTTCTTTTAACCAGCTTTAGAGCTTTCACCTCAAACTCGTATGAAAAATTCCTTTTTATTGAGTTCTGACGGTTCATTAATTGTTTCATTTTCCATAGTCATCTCTATTGCAAAGCTACAGGCGTCGATACTAGATTTTTTTTGTAAAAAATTATACCTTTGTTATTCAAATTGCAAAACTATACTCCTATTCAAAAATTACAAAAATATACCTCGCCAATTCAAATAGCGACAGAGATCTCAACCTTGTCGACTAAATAAATCTATGACAAAATGATCCGTCGGCCAAATTCAATCCGCGAGATAACATTCTCTGTCGCCAATTGAAATGGCGATAGAGTGTGTGTCGCCAATTGAAATGGTGACAGAGGTATATTTTTATAATTTTTTAAATAGAGATATATTTTACAATTGAATAAAAATGATATTATTCTAAAAGAAAATTCTCGATACTGTGGATCTGCAAGTCATTCTGTCGTCGCCGTTGTTCTGGGTTAGCATCCGTATATATCTTGTGCGTTCGCCACGTTTTGAGGATAGGCTTATAAAAAGCGATCTATCTTTAACTCCTGTTTAGACAGTTTCAGCTTTGATTTCTATCCCGAAAGTCAAAAACTGTTCTAAACGACTAGTTTTTTTACAGCTAGAAGCCAGAAGCCAGTAGCTCATTTGTACTAGAAAAAGTTGAAAGTCAAAATCTGGTCTAAGATAGCTTTCTACGACTTCCCTGGGTGGGTTGGGGTCATGATTTTACCATTAGAGTTTAAAGAAAATGACCTTTTCTCATTAAATATAAAATTTCAAATCGCACCCCTCTCATCCTTATTCCCAACCCACCTAAAATATACTAAAAAGCCAGACTGCCAAACGCCAAACTTCTTCAACCCGATCGTTCAGCCATGCAACCCAGCTAAAAGCTACTTTTCAAAACAAAACAAAAACTCTAGTAATACCAAACGAGGCCCTTATACGTTCGCCACATTTTGAGGGTAAGCTTATAAAAGCAATCTAAATCAGAGGGATTTGCTACTGCACATCACTGGTTAAAAGCTACATAAATATTAAAGTATGGATGAAGAGTGAACGATGATTACTTACATTCGTTTTGAGAATAAGCTTATAAAAGCAATCTAAATCGAAAGGGGTTTGCTACTATATATTACTGTTTAAAAGTTATATATTACTATCTAAAAGTTACATAACTATTAAAGTATGAATGAAAAGTGAATTGTAACTAATTCATTTTCCTTTGCTTCCAGATTTATCCAACCTGTACTAGGAAGATGGTAGACAGAAGTGTTATGATATAGATAGAATCCCAGTTTAAGTATGAAAGGACTCTATTTATTGGAGGGCGAATCCAAATCTATTTACAGCTGGCTTTCCTATATACTAGACACCTCCTTGTACAGAGAAAAATCAATCTATTTAACAAAGAGAGAGGACTTTGCCCATATATTGTGTGTGCTCCTACTTTTATTCGTATGATCTCATTGGAGTATTGTTGATGGATCGCGGGTGAACTACTACGTTTTACAACATGTTATGCTGCACAATGTTCTATCGAGGTCAATCAAGATCGTCTGCATGTATCAATCTACGCTGCATCGAATTCGACTAACAACACGCGATTAAATCTACTACAAGCCAAGGATTCAAATCTCATTTTGGGTAAAATTCCAGAGGTCACCGAAATCCGAAATCTCGGCGAGATTCAGAAATTTCGGATAAAATCCGAACAAAATACAAAAACCAAATTTCAAATCCGGTTTTTTTTCAACCGGGAAATTTTGAATGTTATCGGGAGACAAATAGTGGCAGATTGAGCTAACCCGAGGAAGGGCATGCAACCCAGAAGGAACCATCTGGCGCCAGACGAATGTTATCGGGAGACCCCGGGAGGTTGTCGACGAAGGTCTCCGCCTGGCCAGCCTTCTCCCCTTTCAGCCACAATTTCAAGCATCTGTACCTGCGCTTCACAAAAACTGCATGATCAGATCACCTGAAGACCGAGTTGCTGCTGCAAGCCGGTAGTAGCCAAATTCGGGTAAATGAACCGGCAGACAGATCGAGTTGAGTTACCGCATCGTCTCGCAGATCACGAGGAAGGCCTCGTCGTGCGACAGGGCGACGCCGCCGTTGGCGAAGGCGAGGCCGTCGAGCACGACGGACGACTCGCCGGCGCGGGGGTCGTACTTGAGGAGGCGGCCGGTGAAGCTGGACTCGAGGTAGTCGAGGAACCAGTTGTCGAAGCCGAACCCGGTGCTGGCGTCGCTGAAGTAGACCGTGCCGTCGGAGGCCTCGACCAAATCGTCTGCCAACCTGACGGTGGAAAGAAGCGCAGGTGCAACGGTCAATGCACAGGTTCGACTGCTCCAGATTGAGGAAGCCAACCTAACCTGATCGTGGAGCCTTCGACCGCTGAAGAAAGAAGGATTACACGTCCGTCCTCGCCAACCCTCAGCAATGGTGTCTCATGCTATTGTGACGAACAGGCAGCCTCTCTACCTGTTCAAGGCCCTGGTTGGGCAAAGCCCGGACTTGAAAAGCCTAGCTCAAGCCCGCCTAAAGCTGGAAAAAGGTTGAGAATTCAATCTCCCTAATAAATATTGGTTTTGTTAGTGTTGTTGTTAATCAATCAAGATCGCATAAATATTAGATCAGAACAGAGATATAAGATGTAAATACATCACTCTACCTTTTTTATTGATATTTTTTAGTGTTTGTACAATGCGTCTCTATACCCCCATTTATAGATAGAAGAGAAGTTTACTTTTATTGTAGGAGAAGAAATTTATATCTTAGAAAATCTACTGTAGCTCTGGATTCTAATTAGAAATCTCATAAGAGCTTGTTTAGAAAAATGTCTATATATATAATAAAATATTTCATAGTAGGTTTTACTAGAAAAATCGAATCATGCCAGGCTGCCCATAAACAGGTACTCTATATAATACCGTACTATCACATCTATTAAAAAAAACAAGAATCAGCTCATGAATTAGGATCACAATAACAAACTGCGAGTTTCCTGAGTGTTGCAGAGTACACCACAAAGTGCAAGGCCTGTTTGCATCGTGTGATTCTTGTCCAATTCCGACGGGAACTGAAATGTTTTTTTAAAACAAAGGGTTTTGATAAGTTTCACCCGGATGTTTTCTTTAGCAACTATCATCCAAATTTTGGGTCATTGGATTTGCTTTCAGATCAATACACACCCCCCTGAATTAGAGGTGGGTTGATCATACGGATGTGTGTTTTGATCGTACGGTCCAAAGTTTGGATGATTTTTAGGACAAACATCCGGATGATGCCTATACACTCCCTAAAACAAATAGCATGTTTACCCACACAACTTTACAGCTAGGTATTATGGTATAATTATCTTTAATATACAACTCTACTTTCTATAATTAAAATACAATTGTATTTATTGTATAACTCTAATATCTATATAATCCGGCCCCACCAAAATAATATGTATCACTGTTCGAATGTTACATAAATATTAAAGGAGGGATGAAGAGCGAACCATAACTACTTACATTTTCTCTTCCTTCGAGATTTATTAATTTGCATTACAAGGATGATGGAAGGGAGCATCGCTCAAATGGATAATTGGGTGCAACGCTAACGCTGGGCTGGAAAGCGTCTGGACTGGACCGAATGTCGAATGGGCCAAGCCTAGCTGCCACTACAGACGTGCTCGTGCACACGGGTGTTGGTCAATGCGCTGTGGGCCGTCCATCAAACACAAAAAACGGCTGCGACGCTCGAGCCGTTGCCGCTCAGAGCCCGTGCCCCCCCGCTACCGTCCGCGGCTCTTCGCCGACCAACTCGGCCCGCACGCCTGGATTCCCGTTCCCCACCCCTGGTCGCCCGCGGCACGGCCACGGCGTCGTCCGCGCGCGCGCTGCCATGTGCACGTACTGCCAATATAAAAAAACTTGACCATGCTGGTCGCGGTCGGTTCCGTTTACTAGCAGTGGTGTTCATGCATGTTTTTTTTCTCCTGATATAGGTTGTACGGACTTTAAAGTAAACTAAGAGATAAATAATCATTATCTACCTTTTATTTAAGATAAAGTATAAAATAATGTTAAGAGATTATCTCTTCAGTACGCTAATTTTGTTGATTGATGAGTAGTGCTTTCATGTTTTTCTTCGTAATACAAGTTGTATAAATCCTGAGACAAACGAAGGGATAAGTAATCACCATCAACCCTTCGTTCATGCTTTAATATGTGTACAACTTTCAAAAGGAAAAGCACAGAAGCACTCTCTCTGAATTGATTTCGATTTTAGTTGTTTGGGATCTGTAAAACCTTGTATTTTTAACAAGTTTAAAATATATGTATTGGATGTATGATGTTACGAAGTTACTTTATAAAACTATAGAGTTATACGTGTGAATTATACAACTTTTAAAAAAAATTCCTCCGCCGTCTCCCCGCCGTTTATTTATACAGTGCATCGCGAGAGCCTCTGCGAGAGCCGCTCGCGCGTACTTTAACCCGTTCTTGCGTACGTGTTGCACGAGTGAAATGATCATTGGGTTAGTCTAGAAAAGAAGTGACAATATACAGGAAGTCAATGCGGTGTGAAGGAAGCTGAGCTTGCCGACTCCTTGCTTGCAAGTAACCTCTAGGCTCGCTCTAGCGTGTTTCATTTCCTGGGCCAGTTGTAATCGAAGATATATAATGGAAACCTCGCTGTCTTTGCTTCTTTCTTTATACCTTTTAAGCAAGCTTCTTCCTTTAAGAAACGAGCTTCATGTTGCACGAGAACCAGTAACGTCCAATCCCCATACGTGTATGGGCTATGTACTTGCCCCTCTCTTTTCTCTCTCTCTCTATTAGATCAAAAGGACATCAAAAACTTGATGTCTCAGTTTCATTACTGAAACCAGCAAATATGATTACAGTCCATATAACAGGTCTTTTAGTGTAACTCTCCTAATCAGTACTTTTCAACACACAAGTTCCAACCAACTCAAACATAAGAGGATAACAAAATTACATCTTGCCATCAACCTAATCACCAAAATAAGCTGCGAACGATTTCAATCCATCCGGTATAGCATTATCCTCTATGCTTTCATCTGCACCATTTTTCATCAAGTTCACCTTATCACGGACTCCACATTTTTCTTATTACTCGTGTTTGGTTATTTGTACCAAACAGTACATATATGAGATGGTTAAAAAAATTATTGTGTGTTTAGTTGCTTTAATGAACCATCCTAAATCAAATGATATAAATTTGAGGAATATTTCCTATAAATACTGAACCATTCCATTCATCTAAAATAACGAAACCAAATGATACAGGATTATTCCATCCCATCAATTAAACACATCCTAATTGTCTCCAGTTTGATCAACGAATGTTAGAAGGGCCAAGTATTTCGAAAGGATAAAAAAAGCCTACTGCTCAAATTCTGAACATGAAAGCATATAATTGTACGCAGTAAACTTAAATTGCCGCTTGTAGATATCCAATTAACGTCATTTCACACCTCTTTTACCGCCATTTAGTACACTCTACTAGTAAGCCTAGAAATTATCTTATCGGAGCCGTCGTACTTTGAACATACCCTAGGACGTGATTATAATTTATCCACAGGATAAACAAACACCGTGATTTTCGCAAACAACCATACGAAACAGGCGCCACAAGTTAGCGTTGGCGACAACCCCAAGGAAGGAAACGGCCTGAACCGCCCACACGGCGAAAGCTGGCCACCCCGGTCCCCTGCCCGCATCCAATGTCCTCGTGGCATCCACGCCTATTTTTCGACATATTTTTTTTTATCTGTCCTATCCAAAGTAAATTTATAAACGTAGTTTAGTTCTCGATAGCACAAGCACGACAGACGATATATGTCATCTATTCTTCTTCTTTACCATAGCAGGTTATTGACACCATAGCTCAGAGCACGGTAGGTACCTGCCACGGTACCCAAGTTTGACAGAAAGGAGAGCAGCGGTAACGACGATTTGCTGCAGTAGAGGAGTATGATAGGTAACATATGTCCTCTAACGGTGCTTCCACGGTCGAGAAAGTCTATATTGTTGTGAAATGATAACACTTTCATTGATCGATAACAAAATACCGATCAAATAACTAAAATAATCAATCTCCAGCAATTTCCCTTCATTCCATTCCCTTCCCCATATTCATTCCCTTTATTTCCTACCATCTCCAAAGAAGATCCCTCAAGGATTTGTGAAGGATTGGAGAGAGAATCCTTTCTAAAGGGATTTATCGCTTCAATCCTTCCGACGGAATCGTGAAGGGAATCATTTGGAAAGACAGGATCTGTTCGGGAAGGGATTTGGAGGGGAAGGGAAGCTGCTGGAGATAGTCTAAAGAACACATAGGATATAAGGAGTCATAACTTTTTTTTCTCTTAATTAAATTGATTCTCTTGTATAATAAAGTATCATATTTATAATAAACATACTCATTATTATAGATATATTCCTACTCATCCACAGAGAGTTGAAGTCCTATCATATGTCGAGGAACATTTGCATATTTATTCGGAAATAGGGGGGGGGGGGGGGGGAGGGAGTGTACACATAGGCAAATACACCGTGGCTTCCCCCACTCATCCGTTGGCACCATCCCATAATTCAGTCGCCCGTGGGCCCCACCTCCTGCGCATTAAAAGCCAAGCCCCCCACTACGCAATCACGCGCAGACGGGGGGAGAGAGAGAGAGGCATAAATGGAAGCGGGGGAGCCGCCGGACACCGTCTCGGGGTGCTTAGAGTAGTCGCAGCCACCGACGCGGAGGAGCCGCCTCGCCGGAGTTAGGGTTCTGTGAGCTGGTAAAGACAAAGGTTCGGGCCATGGAGGCGGGGGTGGTGGGGGAGGAGGAGGAGGAGGTGGCGTGCGAGTGCTGCGGGTTCACGGAGGAGTGCACGGCGCCGTACATCGCCAGCGTGCGCGCGCGGTACGGTGGGAGGTGGATCTGCGGCCTCTGCGGGGACGCCGTAGGCGAGGAGCTCGGCCGCGCTTCGCCGCCCATCTCGCCGGCGGAGGCGCTCCACCGACACGCCTGCGTCTGCGGCGCCGGCCGCCGCGCGTCGGCCCCGCCATCGCCGGCCGAGAGCGCCGACGATCTCATCGCCGCCCTGCGGGTCCTCCTGCGCCGCCGGCTCGGCTCTCCGCCGCCGCCGAGGGAGGTTCGCTCCACGCCGAGCAGCCCGAGGCGCGACTCCGCGACCGCCATCGTCTCCGTCGCGGCCGTCGCCGCCGGAGGCTCGCTAGCGCGGACCGAGAGCTGCTTCGCCGCGCTCGTTGAGTAATAAAAAGCAAAAAGAAGCCGAGGAGATCAAGAAATGGTGGTCCTTTTGTAGCTTTCTTTTGCTTTTGCTTTCCCGAAGCACTGTAAATTGCTGCCCTTTTTAGCTTTCTTATCGCTTCTTGTGTTCTACTGCTCTAGTTAGGATGGAAGAGCAATAAGATGTGTATAAACTAGAGCGAAAAGCTACATGATAAAATGGAGGTAATTCCATGTTCTGCACTTCTGCTGCATAAGCTGAGTTGGTGTATCCCAATTCCCAATCCGATACTGCTGCTTGTATGAATCTGATGATCTGATCTCACTGAAAAACTTGGGGAGCAGTCTTCTTCCCGGCTCTGATTCTTCGATGAAACGATTTCTGATACGAAGTTGAGCCTTGGAAATGTATTCATTTGGATCTGTTAGACTGTTGTAGTTGCATTCTGGGCTTCAGTTCTTAGACACGAGCTCATAATGTGAGATCACATTGTATTCGTAAGTGTTAACTGCCCTACTGTGGAATCAATCCGGCAGAAGAATGAGGCGATTTACTACCTCAGTTTTTGCACCACGTGATACACCCAGGAATTACATTACCGAATCGAGTTGAAAAATCGTCCACACCTTGATGCAGGGTTCAACTTTTCGTTGAATTTCACTCGAATTTCGTGAAATCCGACCTTACCGCTACGGTTCGAAAAAGCATTTCGTTGAAAACCGCTACTGTTCAAACGGTTCTCGAACGGTTTTTACCGATTTTCGAACTTCAATTTTTCTAGCGGTTTTTCGTTGACGAAAAGTGGAACCCTGCCTTGATACCGATAGAAACCGATCGAATTGCAAAGACACTGTTTTTAAACCGGAGATCAAACAGAGGTGAAAATAACGGAAAACAACTGATTTTAACGATTTTCAACTGGTTTGAACCGAAAATTGGCACGCTCAAGGAAAACTGGAAAAAAAAATCTTGAAAAATTGGGGAAAAAATTTACTGAAAATACTGAAAATTAGCGCAAGACACAAAAAATTAGAGAAAATATTAGAAATGTATAAAAAAATGGAACAATACGATAAAATTTTGACATGACCTTTCCTACATTTTAAGATAACATCAAATTGTAAAATACGTATTTTGCAATAATATCATAGCTATACAAAATATGAGAAACATTTCGGTATTACCTTTGCTATATTTTAGACAATCTCGAGTTGTAAAGTAGGCATTTAGCAATAATATCTCAATAAATAAAATTTTATTTCAGTATCATTCACAAATCAATCCAACAAGTCCATGTCTCAATGCCCATGCATATGATATTTGAAATCAACATTTCTTACCAAAAATGAATGTCCGCGCTTTGCATAGTTTCGTTGTCCTTCCATTGTCACACATATGCTATGTTGGATCTACATGAACGCTATGTTAGCAAAAAATCGAGTTGCAATGCAATGAAACATTATCTTTGGGACTACAGGTAATATTCTTGAGTGTACATTTGGTTGGCCATGTTGTACTCCTCAGTGAGCATCATCACCAATCCTTGTGTATCTAGCAATGTCGTCTTGTATTTGTGCTAGCTTTGCCCCGTCTATAGGCTAGCTGTTTGCCACTGTTGGTACAACATAGCATAAAAGTCGGGGTTCTGCCGCTCATAGACCCATTGGGTGGGAGGTTGTGCACGAGCATCCAGGCTGGCGTAGTTGTAGTGGCCATATGAGCCATAGGTCCCTTGCATCTCGGCGACGCTGTACGAGCTAGAGCTATCTTTTGGTGCGTCATGACTATGTCGATGGTCCCTTCCTTTTTATGTTGTAGTCCTCCTCTTCATCCTGTCAGCGGCAGGCAGATCTGGTTGGAGGTAGCAACGAGGTATTCAGGGGACGAGAAGACTCTAAGGACCAGGGTTCTGGCTGTTGGAACGGTCGGGTAGGGTGTTAAATATGTGAGACAACTTCGTGGGTCGGATGGGCTGCAGGCTTGTAGCCTATCCTATGTTTGTTTTTTATCTTTTCAATTTTGTATATTCGGATTGCTCAAAAACATCTCCCAAATTCAGTTTTTAAAAATATTTTCATCCAATATATCAAAAATCTATTAATACTAATTGTGAAATCATGTGCTAAAAAATTGGCTTAATAATGCATTTGGCATTGCAAAGTGTTAGTGCTATGACATGTGTGGTGCTTGTGCATGTGTTGTCTCATTTGATCATTTGATATACTTGTGCATGTGCTTAACTAAGTTTCCAGGATACAGACAATTTTGTATTTGCGCCGGACTAAGTTTTGGAGAAACAGAGTGTTTTCCTTTTGCGTCGGACCGCTTATCACGTTTGCGCTGGACCACTTTTTCGGTCCGTCGTGAACATGCATTTAAGGTCTTTTGCGCCGGACCAAGTGGTAATGCAAACCGAGTGTAGCGCATGTACGCCAAACTGATTTTTTTAGTCCATCATGAACGTGGTTTTTGCCGGACCAAATCTTCGAGAAACAGAAGGTTTTACATGTACGTCGGACCAAATTATTTGGTCCATTGTGAACGGCGTTTTGAGGTTTGATTTCTTTTGAGCCGGATCGTTTTTCGCATTTGCGCCGGACCAAATTTTTAGTCCGTCGTGAACGTGACTTTGAGTGTCTTACGCCGGACTAATTGTCTTTTGAAACCGAGCGTGGCATATTTGCGCCGGACCAATTTTCTTTGGTCTGCCGTGAATGTGAAATTGAGCCTTTTTGCGCCGGACCAAATAGGCATGTAACCGAGACTTTTACTTGTATGCCGGGCCAATTTTTCGATCCGTCGTGAGCGACGCCGGACCAAAGTTTCGGTTTGGCGTGAACAGCTTTTTGAAGGTTGATTCCTTGTGTGCGCCGGACTAATATTTTTGGTCCGGCGTGAATGTGATTTTCTAGGGTTAACTTTTTTTGTCTAAAAAAATTTGATTTTGGTTTGGATCTGTGATTATGAAATTCGTGTGGACTTCATAATGCGTGTTTGATCTTATGTAATGCTCGTGTGAGTAGTTGCATGGAGTAATGTTGAGTCAAGCCGCGGACTTGTGTTCGGAATTGTTTTGTGGTTTGCTTATGTGCAGGTGTTGTTCAAGGGTGAACGTGGTCGATGACGGGACCGGAATTATGTTCATAGAGGAACTGAGGTTCGTGACTAGGTTCAGGGAGGAATCGGGGTCCTAGTGGTCAAGAATGTCATGCGGGACATTCGTGCAAGAGAACGGTGCACATGAAGACTAGTCAGTCATGTGAGTACAGCAGGTGAGCCGTACCCGTACGTGTGAAGAGTTGTTAGTCACATGAGTATGACAGGTGAGCCATACGCGTGCAGAGTTGTAATCGTTGGAGGTAGCTTGCATGTATTGGGCCATGTTGGACCAAGTGGACATGCATGCGTACTCTGTTAGGTTTGCCTATTATAAATAGGGGGAGGTGTCCCTTGTTTATAGGTGTGCAAGAGAGCAAAGCGCAAGGCCAGGGCGTGTTTGCCAGAGCTAGGCTTAAGGGTTTGTACTCTTTTGATGGGAGTATTTTAGACAAAATGAAATAAAGATCAATTTCTTCCAGATCCTCTGCGTGCTACAGTAATCTCGAAGCTACAATGCACGCATTGCTACAGTATTCTCTGTTTTGAGTGTTCGTTTGCTCATTTGTTCTGGTTCTAGATTGATTCTTTGTCTACTTTGATTCTTTGAGTTCTATCTTGATTTGATCCATCCAAAACCTTCCTAGGGCTTTGATTTAGAGTTCCTCAAAGTTTTGTTGGTTAGTCTTTTGAAGATTTTGTTTAATCACGAAATTGATGTTAGATCAATTCTCGTCATATTCTATCACAGCAAGCTTGCGAGGTTCATAACTTTTGATCCGTAAGTCCGATCGAGCTGATTCTTTTTCTTTTAGATTCATATTGGAATCTAGTTTCTTGTGTTCCAATTTCAAATCAATCCGACAGTTGAATCTCCAGAAATTTTTATTTTACCGAACGCCTATTAATCTATTTTTGCTGAATACGAGGCGATTATTTGATTCCGAATTGGGGTGAATTTTTAGTAGATCAAAAATTTGGTTTTAGCTTCCACACAATCATTCACCCCCCTCTGATTGATATATTAGTATATATCGATCCTACACTAATTTTAGGGAACTTTTGGATAATTTTTTTTTCAAAATTTCCTATTTTTTATTTTAATTTGAATTGCAGCAGTTTACCGACCGGTTCCAAATCTTGAGTCGGCCCGATACAGTAGAATTTCTTCTATTTTTCAAACCCTGGACCTACTCTGTGACGGTGATCACTCTGTATTTCACCGTACATCCTAATAGCATCTACAATAATAGAGACGATTATTGTCTATATCATCTAAAGATAAAAGTAAAGACAACTTTAAAATGAATGGTATCTTAAGGTTGTCTTTATGAGATCCTACGATCTTTTATTTATGGTATGAAAAAATATTTATTATTGACAATAATTCATGTAATGGTGTTTTATGCTGTCTATATGATAGTCTCTTCACGAAGAGATAGCTATACTCTATCTCCTCTATGCTAGTAAAAATCTTACGTGGCAAAACATATAGACAACTGATGTCGCACCATTATATATAACCTAAAAACTGTCTTTAAGGGCACTCCCAATGTAAATACTTAAAATCGTATAGTATCTAGTACTCTTCCTGTTATCTAACAATAACAATTGTACAACATCCACAATACAAAATATGTATGTGTAGCTCTAAACAATAAATGGCCTCCTTTCTCATCATCTTATCCCACCCTCTCTTCCTCACACATCTCACACCACCGTCGGCACACCATCTACCCACAGATCGTCCCAACTTCACATCGTCACCATCCATACCCTCACATCATCGCCCACCCTATTTGACGCTTCTATCCACCCCAAGCTCCACATTACCGATGTACTCATCCTCCCTTCCGGCCAACCATTCAGCGACTTTCTCTCCACCTCAAGCTTGACGCCACCATCGTCCTTGCGCTCCTACCATCGGTCGCCCCAAGCTCCATGCCATCGCCATCCTCCATCTCCTCTAATGCTTTCCTTCCCTTTAGTCACCGCCAGATCCGAGAGCCACATCCCCCGGCGTCCCTGTGCGCCATTGGTCTCCTCTTCCACCATCACCCCTGTGCACCATTGGTCTCCTCTTCCACCATCGTGCCTGCCATGCAAGCGTCGGTCGATCTCCCCTTCCACCACCTCTTCCCTCCTCCCTTGCTCGCCTCTTCGCAGATCCAACCGGATCTGCACCGATAGCGTCTATATCTCACTGGATCTAAGACATCCATGGGCAAGAAGATGGTGGTTGGTGGACCATGGTGGTGGCAGACCATGTGTGGTAACCACAATGATGGGTGACGGCAGCTGGCTTGTGCTTGCCACAACCGATAGTGATGATGAGAGATGGCGGCGGCGACGAAGGTGCAATGGCCATGACCGGTGGTGGCGACGGGCTTGTGGTAGCCACCATAGGCAACGGTGGCAACGGGTTTGTGGTGGCCATGACGGGTGGCCGTTGGTAGATGACAACAGGCCGACGCGACCTCGGCTCGACCTGCATGGCGGCGACCAGTGCATGGCGCTGGGTCGACTCAGTAGACATGGGCATGGTGGCAAGGTTAATGTGGTGGGTTCCATAAATAGTGTAGTTAGATAGGAAATAAATTCGATGGAGGAGGTGTGCAAACTCTTTCCCGTGCATACCTGACGCTGATTGATGCCATATGGATAATCCTGCAATCTAACGCTACGATATTAAGTGAGGAGGTAAGTTCAAGCAACCAAATCTGCATCGAATTAAGTGAGGAGGTGGGTTCAAAGTCCTCACTTAATATCATGGCGTTGGATTGCATGATTGTCCACGTAGCATCAATCAGCGTCAGGTATGCACGAGAAGGAGTTTGCACACCCCCTCCACCGAATTTATGCCCAGTTAGATACAACCTCTTTCTCAGTATAAGTTTTGGTTGTGTCTTAGTTTTTGTTCTACAGCTCAAGCTATATCTTACATAAGATACATGTTCTCTCTCTGTTTTAATTCCCTTTTTACCTTAATTAGCTTTAATACTAGATGACATCATGGAGAACTAGATGATGTCACTGTACTGGAGTGACATGAGGTAGACTCCAACCTGGCAATGGGAGCTCTGTACCTATTTATCATTTTAAATCTATCCATACAGTGCCATCTTGATCGTTCCTTTGGTTAAGATATAATCAGACTTTTAATCTTAGCTATTGAGATATATTCAAACTCTTAGTTTTGATGGACAAATTTTGAAACCATCCCATAGGGGTTTTGGGTGTAAATTTATAGCAACCTATTATACAAGAGAATAAATCTACCATCAATAAAGAGAAAAAGAGTTGATATCTCTATATCCTGTGTTAATCTATTTTGATTGTTCTTCATCTATTCTTGATTGGCATTAGGATTGATCTACGACAACCGTCATCGTTTTTCAACACGTTATCAACACGTAGATCTCCGAGGCCTAACAAGATTTTTCAACCTGTATCAGTCTACACTACATCAAATTTTTTAATTCTATAGATTAATTACCATAATTAACTAGATTAGATATTATTAATCATCGATTCTAGACTAGATTAATATAATTGCCAGAAGTAGGGTCTCTGATTCCTATTCAGAAGGAAAAAAAAGGAAAACTGGCCATCGCGCCCCCGCTGGGCATCGTCCTCGCCGTGCACCACGCGCACGTGCATCGTGCGTGAAGCGTGTCTACCACGCTGCACACCCACCGCATGCCACACTGTGTTCCCATGCTTACAGTATTCGCTTGATAGGGAGTGTTGAGATAAAATCAAATTCTTGGTTGTTCAGATATATCCAAAAACTTATTTTTGGTAAACGAATTTCAAAGCTACCCCTGAAGGCTTTTAGGTATAAATATAGCATCTCATTGTACAAGACAATCAATCTATAATAAATAAATGGAAAATAGTTGATTTTTTATATCCTATGTTTATCTATTGTAATTATTCTTTATTTATTCTTGATTAGTATTGAGATTGATCTACAAAAATAGTCATCGTTTTTAAGTGCCTTTCACAACAATAAGGCTATGTTTGTTTCGGCTTAAGTTTTTTGGTTTTTAGCTTAAAGTTAGCCTTTTGGTTTAATAGGTTTTTAATCTGTCTATTTTTAAGCTAAGACATGTTGTTTAGTATTCTGACTTATTGATGGGTTCGATGGTGTAGCTTATTGATGAAAAGTCTAAAATACCCTAAATAAGATTGGGGGAGAGAACCTCGGTTTGCATACGATGGCATTTGGTGGGCAATTTTGAAAACTTTTAGTGGCAAATGGTTATTTCATCCCAAAAAGCCGAAAAAGTACCTTTTGTCTAGCTTTTAGCTTATAGTTATACATGGGCTTGCTTTAGGCTTTTTTAAAACCCAGCTGAAAAACAAGCGTTTGTTTCGGTTTAAGTTTTTGGTTTTTAAGTCGGTAAAAACCAAAACAAACAGGGCCTACGGCTAGCCAGTCAACATAACCCACCTGTCAGAGCGTAATACGCCCCAACGCTCATCCGCTCCGGCCGAATATTTTCCGGTAGAGGAGTAGTTAGTAGCAACACTCGACGCGTCGACGACTCGAACTTAACTGCAAGATTAAAGACCCTTAGATACTTCCTCCTGTTGTAAAACGAGTAGTTCACCCACGTCGATCACCGGCAATCAACAAGAACACAAGAACACAAGAACAAGAGACACAAGATATAGGGTGGAGCTCTCTCTTCTTTATTGATCAATGTGTGTAAATACAATGGGAGGCACCCGGTATTTATAAGAGAGGTATTAGGGATTTGCCCACATATTAGAGATAGACTCCTAACCGTATACGGTTAGAGTCCTTATCTCATAACACTTCCCCTTGGGCAAATACCGCGTAATGCATATGTCTCGTTAAAAACTCCACTCAAAAACCCAGTGGGAAAAAAGAGATGGAGAAAAGAGTGCATTGCATTCGCTCCTTATGTTGCATCTGTTGCCTCATCAAAAACCTTTATGTGAGAAACATCAGGAAAACTCACAAATGGAAAAAGAGTACAACTTATGATCTTCAGGATCATGCAAAAGGATTATGGTTCAGGGGTTCACTTCCCCTGAACTATGCAAATCTCTAAGCCGCCTCATTCTAATGCCATCAACATACCTTTGGAAGGTGGATTTGGCAAAGATTTTGTGAATTAATCTGCTAGATTTCACATGACTTAGTTTGCATTATTTCTATCTCACCATTCTTCTGGAGTTCGTGAGGATAAAAGAACTTAGGAGCAATATGCTTCGTGATATCGCTCTTTACATAACCCAATTGTATTTGTGCAACACAAGCATCATTATCTTCATAGATAATAGTAGGGGTATTGACGGTATTCATACCATATGACTTCTGGACATGGTTGATTACCCGTCTTAGCCAAACATATTCCCGTGAGGCTTCCTTTATAATCTCTGAGTGGCTGTACCACCACAGAGGAAAATAAAAATCCATTCTGGGATTTCTTCATGAATGCACAGGAACATTATTCCTTCAGGGACCATATTCCTTCTTCAGGAGGAATTTACTAAGTCGATTGTACCACATCCTTATCGACTGTTTTAATCCGTATTCAGTGACCCAAATACATATGCGGTCATTACAATCATCAACTGTACTGAAAAGTTTAAGCTTGCTGCCATCAATATTAAATTTCGGAACGTCATTCCACTCATTTCAGGAGAACAGATTTCATCGTAATCGATGATGGGTCTCTGCTAAAACCCTTGTGCTACAAGCCTCGCTTTATATCTCACCACCTGGATATTTGCATATCTCTTCAGGATAAAAAATCCATTTGATCCTACAGGGAATATTTCAGGAAATGTTCTCAGCAACAGACCAAGAACTTTCCTCTCATTAAGCGGCGCTACCTCAATTGCTTTTCGATTGAACCTAGATGGCGCTTACGGCACTCTGCCATGGACTTTGGTTACGGATCCGATTTTAGCAATTTTTAGAGGCAAAATATGTCGACAATTGTAGTCTTTCTTCATATATAATTCTCTGCATCACTCGAGGATGTCTTTTATCAATTTCTTCCGACTTCTCGTGATTCCCCACAACGATGAAATGCAGGTGTTCCGACTTCCAGCGTTGGATTGTGCGCACAAATATCTGTTGGGTTATCATCTTCGAGGATGGATCACTTCAGGATGTTACCATCTTCTAGATGGCTCACTTCAGGATTTTCTCAACATCGAGTTGAGCTTCTTCCACTTGTCATTTGTAGTGTTCTCATTTATTTGGTTCTCCTTTTACTGCGGACGTCTCAGCGGGGTGAGTCCCGTGCACCTGGAGGCCTCCCCCTCATTTTATCATGAGGGTCAAGAGTGGGTTTAATATCCTTCTAGGATATTTCCACTCTTTCAGGTGCATATACTGCAGGTATATGAGATCTTTCCACTATCTTATGATCAGTGAAGGTATTTGGCAGATTCTTAGCTTATTTGTTGCAGATTTATTTCTTTCCGAACTTCAAGTTCGGTCTCTTTAGTGCGTGGATCTAAGGACTCGGCATTCTTTAATTTGGTACTTATCTTCCCCTAATGCCGAAATATGTCCTTAGTACAATCATCGTAACGAACCATGTACAGACCCTCAATTTCTGGTGAGGTCCCATGGTGGTACGCCGTGGTGGAGAGATTGGCATGTATACAACACTGCCAAAATTTTTGCAGATGGGAAATACTTAATTCTCTTCCATGCACTATCTGCAACGGGGAAATTCCATTATATACAGTTGATTTGAGTTGAATTAATATCGCGTTAATGCGACAACTGCGTGGCCCCAACAACTGGTGGGTAGCCTACTATTCTGCAAAGTGGTCAAGCAATAAATTTTATTCCCTTAATAATGACTCTGCAAGATCATTCTAATATGTGGACATTAGGTATATATCACTTCGAAATTTCTCCAGGAAATTCAGTGATTCTTATATAAGTTAAAGGATCTTAACCATAAGTTTTCCTATAGCACAGCAGGGCATAAGAAATCTTCAGGTCTAGGAAAAGTCTTTATGCTATGGCCAGCAGAATTACTAATTATTTTCTCAAAATATTCAACTCAAGATTATTGCAATGCCAACTTCAGGTTGCATAGTATAACAATCAAACAAGCATAACACAAAATATTCTGGAAAACACTTTATTTAAATATCACTGATAATTGCTCAACAGGAGTATAGACCAAATGTTCATGCAGGAACATAATTATTCAAACTGATGAGGCTCTTAAGGAGGCTCAACTAATTGAAATGCGACATATAGCAAAAAGGGGTGCCTTATTGGTTGGACCTTGCTTCTGGAAGGTTTCTGTACCCTTCCCTTCACCTTTCCATTTGGATTTGCCATTTCCCTTTTGATTTCTGTCATTCTTCCATTTATTCCCCTTATACATTTGGCCCTTTCCGCGACCATGGCTACCTACTAGCCTGCTGAGCGATAGCATGTGCTTCAGGCACTGCTTAACTTCCATTAGTATTTGCATGATGATTCTTTATCAGGAGTTCATCATGTTTTTCTGCTTCTAGCAGAACACTAATAAGCTCAGAGTACTTCTTGTACTTCGCATGACTGCATCTTTGTTGTTGTAGTATCATCATGTTGGGGTGGAAAGTGCACAAGGTTTTATCGATCTTTTCAGCTTCAGTAACTTTCTGGTTACAAAAAGTCAATTTAGCGATCAGTTTGTGCATTGTAGAATTATGAGCTGCCACAGATTTGAAATCTGAAAGCGTAGGAGGGTCCATTCGCGTTGTGCTTTTGGCAACAACATAGATCTTTGCTGGTTATAGCGTTCCTTCAGGGAATTCCACAATACCAGCGGGTCCTCCTCCATCAAGTATTCGGCCTTCAGGTCCGAATGAAGATGGTGTCTCAGGAAATGTAAAGCGGCGCATTTTGCGGGTTCAGACACTTCGATTGTACCGGCTTCAGGCCGAACAATAGCAGCTCTAAGTCCTCGAGTTGTTAGGTTGATTTTGGCATCCATTGCCCATGTGAGGTAATTGCTGCCATCCAGGGCAAGCTTAGCAAATTCCCTTATTGCAATGTCAGACATATCCTACATGCAAGCAATACGAGATTTTACTACAGGTAAAATACTATATTGCATGCATCTTCATTTAATCAATAAAGTTTTGGTCTATATCTATTCAGTAGATAATTATCACACTTTTTTTTCAGAATTTTTCTAGTATTTAGCAATTTTCAGCATTACTAAATAACAGAAAATAAAATCCAATATCAATTAAACTTGGCATAAGTCTAATTTCAACTCATGTAATTCTTATTGGTTGGGAGCGAAAACGAGTAATGAATATCTCTGTCAATTTGACTCATGGCCAGGTCAACATGCCCCTAGGGCTCACATGAGGGAGGGAGCACTTCCCGTTTCCGAGCGCCAATTAAATAACCAAGCCTCATGTGTGTTTTCCTAGACACCAATTGTCTCATATCTGTTTATTCATTATCGAAATCAAATCGCATCCACACAGGTTCTCATAAAATGCCGTATGAAATATTCTGGAAATTTCCTAGCATTTTTCATAATTTCTGCTAATTTCCAAGCAATTTTCAGAATTACTTACGCAAGAGAAAAACAATTTACCACATCTCAATTTTTTTTTTCATGAGTACTGCTGTAGCATTGAATTTATTAGTATTAGCTAATGCAAAACATATACATACATGCAGTGCAGTACTCTAATGCAAACACATGCATGCAACGCACCTTTGCTAAATGCAAATCAATTGCATGCTTGAAGACTTGAAAACAATTATTAAATAGAAGACTTGAAGTGCATGCACTAATGCAAAAGAGCATGCATGCAGCAGGGCATCCAAAGTACGCATGCAGCGAAGACGTTCGTGCATGCGGCGAGGCCCCGGATCTTGCGACAAGCCTCCTAGGTGCATGAAGCGAGAAAATAATTGAGCCACAAATATGTGCAAACAACTTCAGGTGCACGTATCAATTTTCACCAAGTTTAACATGCATTTTAACAGTTTTCTGCTAATTATTTACAACTGGAAATAATTAATATTGCAGAAAAATTTAATACTGAAAAATAAAATGCATGATCGTAGTACATATTTGCATCCACAAACATGTAAAGCGAGCACTTTGCAGGAACTAAAACATAATTAATAAGAGGTGGCAGTCTATAGGGTGACCTTTCTCACGGAGAGCCGCTCAGGAAAATTAGAACTTCAAGTTCTGTGGTCACGTACGGACTTGATATTCATGTACCCCTTAGCCATTGGATTGCATCCGATCGGACTACATATGCACGTACGGATTTCATATGCTTTTGTTTCTTCTGGACTTACAAGTCTAATCCAAAGCTCCAACCGATCGGCGCCGAGTACGACATGGAGGCGGACGACAGGCCTGCCGGCCCGCGGTGGTGCGCTGTACGCGCTGGCGTTTCGACGTCTTGCAGCAGGGGCCGAAGAACACGCGGCAGTCGGCCATCAATTTCCAGTGCTTCGTGCACGTTGGGCCCGCGAGATCGGGCGCGGCGACGAGCTCGCCGGCGAGGTGGCCGCCGAAGCGGCTCGAGCGGCGTGGCTGCGATAGCGAGCGCAGAGAAGTCAACTAGCGCCGGGAACGGCGAAGCTGCCGGCGGCTGCCGTGGATCCGTGGCCGAGCGGCGGCGAGGCTGGGCCGCCGGAGATGGCACGAGCCATTATGGCGCAGGCCGATTATTTTGTGAGAAGCGTATGATTCAAACAATCATATCAAACATCTAATAGATCAATCTGGTAGACAGATCAAGCATCTAACAGTAGATAGATCAAGCATCTAACGGTAGATTAGAATGTTAATCTAGCGAACATCTAGTGAAATCAATCTGCAGGATTTCAATCATCGTTCATGCGAGATTACTCACGTTCTTGATGCTTGAACCGTTGGCTATCGCGTAGGATAGAGTCGCGTAGGACCTTTTCGGCAATCCGAGTGGATGCCGGCGTGGTGACGAGTTGATTGCAGATCGGATCGGGCGATCAATCGCCGGTAGTAGTCGTTCGCCTTAGTCGACGATCCTTCGCTTCTTGCGGCAGAGACTCGTGCTCATAACGTGTTGTAAAACGAGTAGTTCACCCACGTCGATCACCGGCAATCAACAAGAACACAAGAACACAAGAACAAGAGACACAAGATATAGGGTGGAGCTCTCTCTTCTTTATTGATCAATGTGTGTAAATACAATGGGAGGCACCCGGTATTTATAAGAGAGGTATTAGGAATTTGCCCACATATTAGAGATAGACTCCTAACCGTATACGGTTAGAGTCCTTATCTCATAACACCTCCAACGCATCCAAATATCTTCACGCAAGCGCGAATTCATCGACACATCAGCGTTTTCGCAGCATGATCTAGGAGTATCTCCTGTCAATTCTTGCTCCGTGCATGGTTGTCTCGTCTGAATTTATTCATCCAATCGCATCATTGTCCTAGTTACTATCAGCGGCAGCACTAAAAGAGTGGGTATGCATTCAGACGAAAGTTAGTTATATATTGCAAAACGATTGAAGATTGCCGTAGATTAATCTTAATATCAATTAAAAATAGATGAAGATAATTATGATAGATGAATATAGATAGGATACATCATACACGAAGATTAAGGCCATGTTTGGATGGACTAAAACTAATTGTTAGCTGGCTAATGGCTAGAGCTAATTGTTAGCCAGCTAATAATTAGTCCATCTAAAATTAGTCCAGAGCTGTTTGGATACATGACTAATGGTTGGACTAATTTCTTAGAAAAATCATTTCTGCCCCTCATAATGGGTGAGAAAATGAGGATAAGGCCAGCGCGAGGGTATTTCAGGCTTTTTCCAGCATGTTACATGCTATTAGCCCAAATTAGCTCCTCCCCACCAACTAATTAATGGACTAATTGTTAGCTAAGGGGTTGGCTAAAAATTAGCCCACCTATTAGTCTTCCTGTTTGGATAGACTAGGACTAATTTTTAGCCAGCTAACAATTAGTCCAGGGATCCAAACATGGCCTAAGTCTTTTCTCTCTTTATGGCTGATAGATTATTTCTCTTGCACAAAAATGTGCTCTATTTATACCCGTAACCTGAAGGGTTGGTTTTAGAGTTCCCACGTCAAAACTAAGGGTCTACATATATCTCAACAATTAAACCAAAAGTACAGATATAACTTAACGATTAGGACCAAGAGTTTGATTATTTTAACAAGTTATTCTCTGTTTTGACCGCGCGCTTAGATGGATCCACATCAGCATGGCCCTAAGAGATGTGGACGGAGAATCCCTATCTACCGTAAAGAATGGAAAAATCGTCGTGGCGATTACTTCTTGCCTTTATACCGAGTCCGTGACTTGCTTGTGTGATTCGAAGAGTGTAAGTTTAAAGAATCGATTTGAGAACTGTTTAGAATTCAGATAGTTACCTAGCCTACATACTTTGTGAGACAGCATAAGACGACTACCAATCTAAAAGATAGCACCTTATTGGAGAACAGGTCCTGTACTTGAAACATGATAAACTTTTCTGATTTCTGCGAGAACTAAACTTTTCATGTGAAATACCGAGGGCATGATGTATGTAGCTCCTTACACTTTATATTTTGTAATTCTAGCTCTTCTACTCGTGTATTAGCAGAATTAGCCTCATGCAACGGGAAGAAGCGGCGAAATGGTGGGTGCAGCGGCCAGACGGCGTTGCACTGCCCATGCAGTGGCTGGTCGGCGGTGCAAGCCAGTGCAGCGCCCCTGGCGCTGTAAGGAGCTGTCCGATTTTTTTGGTGTTTTTTTTTTAAGTAGCGCGAAAAAATTTCGCATATAAATAAGAATAGTGAAATATACCGTGAAAATTTTTGTACTAGCTCGAGTGTTATTTTTGTAATCAAATTTTATTTTTCACAAGCAATGTAACATGGAAAATAATTCAGAGAGAAATGGAGCACGTGACGCGGAAGTTTTTAATTTGTTTATTTTATTTGCTTCACCGGTGTATCAATTTATCAGTCATTTTAGAATTACTTTAGTGACCTTTTGATGTATTTGTCTCCTCTTATTTTTTTTTTCCGTTTCTAGCTCCTCTGTATACGTAATCATGAAAATAGCGTCACGCAGCAGCGGGGAGGCACCGCAGTGGAGGAGCAACGGGCGGGAGGCACGAGTAGTGGTCGGTGGGCGCGGCACATGACTGGCGCTCGGGGAGCACGGCTGGCAGCCATGTGCAGCGCCTCCCCGGCACTGCTTTTCTCTCTCTCTTTTTTGGTTTTTTTAAAAAAGTAGAGTGGAGAATTTTTGGATATAAAAGAACAGTAAAAAATATGTCGCGGAAATTGAATTGTTCATGTATTTAGCCCCCTTGCCGTTTTTTTTTCCCAAAAATGGCCCCTGTGCTATCATATTTGCAAAAATGGTCTCCTAATGCACACCCCATGTCACGAGTGCACATAAATGAGTTGTGCCGCGCAACGAGGTGTCCACAACAAGGAATGCAGCGATCATGGCATTGGCAGGCGGGCGCAGGAGCTGCAGTTGGCCGTGGCAGGGAATGGCGGGAATTCTCCCAGCCGCGGCACACCAGTGTGGGATTGTTTTTAATTTTTTTGTAGTAAGTTTTTTTTAATCCAGTTTGTTACTATTGAAAACAAAGCTATTGAAAAATATGTATTATAAACTTGGATGAATGAGTACTGTTTTGAGTCTCCACCAACCACCGTTGAGTTGGGAGGAAGTTGCACAGTGTATACTGTTCACAATTGATGTCTAGATTTGTGACTTGTGAGATAGAGGCGTGCAGCGGATTGTTACTAGTGTTCTTGCTGTTAGATTTTGGAATGAAGCTGGAACCACATACATGATTCATACTTCGACCCTTCTCTTCAGAGAACAGAAGTTTGTCGCTAGAGTTATCATATATACCAGTAAGTCAGATGGTCGAGATTAGTGCGGTGAGGCGACTGTGCAAGACGACATTCATGAGAGGCTCGACGATCTACCGGCGGCTCAGGTGAGGTTGATAGAGAGATGGAGGAGGCTGAGAAGAGACCGGTGAGGTTGGCGGCCATGGTGGCGCGGAGGAAAGTGCGGATGGCGACGTGCGACTCCGACTAGCGTGGATGCTGCAAGCATCGTGTATGGCGTGGATGGCACGACATGATCCTCTACCTGGCCAGGCTGGCGTGGTGCGGCCGCGGTGGCGAGAATCTTGTGGGCCACGATCGCGGCGAGTGAGGGTCTCCAAGAGGTTTTGGTCTTATTGTTGTTTTAAGGGGGTTCTCAGTTGGGAATAGCTCTTTGTTGTTAGTGTCTCTCATGGTAAAGTTGCCGTTGTAATCTTCTCTTTGGAGGTTTTTATTTCACTCTTCTTTCCTGAAATGAATAGCAGGGAGCTTCTGTTTTTAACTTTGAAAAAAAAAGTCACTCATCTTTATCCTCAGTGTTGGTTGTGGTGACACTAACTGTCTGAAAGCAAGGCACCTGTAGCTTGAACTGCAATTAAACGACAGGGTACAGCTACAGATAGAGAGCACTTTCGTGTGACATGGCTGGCAAGACAAGCACACCATGCATCGCCCTCCTGTTTCTTAGCTGACGGTAACTGGTAAAGTTTGAGCTCACACAATTAACCGATCGAGCTCACTTGTGAGGCACAACAATTATTGGAGGGCCTTAAGGCCTCTTCTAGATTTGTCTCTGCGCCAGCCAACAGTTGCAGCCATAGAAAAATTGCTGCGAACTTCCGATCAGTTCGGCAAAACACAGGCACACAAGCAAACCGAATACTCCTACTGCTGATTAGGAACAAGATTTCACAGAAATTTCATAGAAAACTGTTTAATCTCCGCAGGAAGAAGTTACTCGCGGTCTAAACAGTACCTCAATTACGATGCCTTCATCTCTAGTCTACGTTCTTGCGCAGTTTACTGAAGGGATCAAGCCCCCTTTTCTTTTCTGCATTTCAGGCCTAGAAGATACTGGAGTAGCTAGCATCATGATCAGCGCAAGTCTGAAAAGAGGTTCCCTTGCGAAAAAAGTTCTTTTACAGTACACAACAATGAATATGGACTGTTTATTGTCTTTAATTCAACGGTTAAAAATAGATTAGATCAAGTTATACTACCATGTGTAGTAGAATATGAGGAGGAGTAGAATAGTAAAAAAATTCAATACAACGGATGGGTAAAACGGTAAATGAATTTTTTCACCCACCCGAAGCCCATTTCTTCATCCCCACCGGAACCCACCGAAAGTCCTCCCTCCGTCAGTGCATCGCGCGTCGGAGGACCTCGACGACTCGCTAAAATTACGTTAATACACTTTTAAAATATAATATTTTTATTTGTAAAAGTTCATAATACCCTACTAAATCAACAGTTAGATCTAATTTATACTACTGTAAAAGAGCTCTGCGAAAAATTACGTTAATACGCTTTTAAAATATAATATTTTTATTTGTAAAAGTTCATAATACCCCACCAAATTATCTAATTTATACTACTGTAAAAGAGCTCTGCGAAAAAGGAGGCATCCTATGGTAGTGACGTGACGGGTCGCTGTCTCGCTGAAATGCAGCACCTCCATGCCTGAGTTCAGAAAGGAAGGGGGCACACGTGTGAGGCCAGTTTGGATCGGCAGCCCAGGTGAGAACGTGTAGTACTATGTCAGAGTGCGCAGTACATTGTATGTGATCATCGGTCATCTGTCAGCTGGATGTGATGTGAGAACTAGGAAGCAGTGATCGCTGCACGTGACTCTGCAGCAGAGGGCAGCAGGACATTTTAAGCGATAGATTTTGAGGAACATTACCGCAGTAGAACGCCTACAATTTTGCGCCGGCCGTCGGCTAGCGTCTGCGTCTGCTTACCCTCTTTCTTTACCTTCGCGAAGGGATTTTTATTCCCTTCAGCGCTCCAACGGATTCCCTTTAGCATTTCCTTCGTGAAGTGATTATCTCTTCCATTCCCTCTAGCAAGGGATTCTCTCTTCTTTCCTTATACAATTCCCTTTAAAGGGAATCTGTTGGAGATGAGGCCAAATAAAGTGAATGGGAATGAGGAAAGGGAACAGAGAAGGAAATGAAATGAAGGGAATATGGTTGGAGATGGTTTAGAGGCTTTAAATCAGTTTTAGCTCTTAGAAAGCTCGCAAGTCCTTAAACAAGCTTTATCTTTAAATGGTTTTTGTTATAATCTAAAAACCGTATATAAAAGCTAAAAACTGAAAGTTAAATTGGACTAGTTTTACGGTTTATTGCCAAGAGAAATTAGCTATTTATCAAATAGTTTCTTACAAGAAGTTACAGCAATTTTTTAGTTCAGAAAATCAAAAAACGGCTTTTCGAAAAAAAGGAAAAAAAAAACATCGCTCCTCTAAACAGATCCTTAGTCTAGAGATCGATAGTATCATGCTGCATACGCAGTGCACGTAAGCAATTGATGCGCACTACTTTTCAGTTTTCACCCCCTCTCTCTGTTCTACTATCGTCATTGTGTTTTGAGTACGATGCAAGCAAGGAGAGGTACTATACTACTAGTCAATAACGCGGCGGAGTCGAGCACGCAACGCGCATCGGTGATGGCCAAAATCATGGTGTAGATTGATGATGACCGAAAGGAACCGGGAAACAGGGAAAGCAACACATGGCATGTTTAATCATTTTGCCGTGTCCACTGCAGAAGCAAGAGTACAAAGACATGTACATCAACAGAACTGTATCGGACCGGCAGGTTTGGATTTTAAAAAAATCCCAACATGCATGCCACGCAACGATGGTAACCCCAGACATGATCTTGCCGATGATTAAGCGTGAGCGTCCCTGCAGGCAGGGTTCAAAATCGCCGAGATTTCGAAATTCTCAATCTCGAAGATATTTTAAAAATGAAAAAAAAATTAAATCGCTACAGTAAATCTGAGATTTTTTTTGGTTTTTTTTTAACCGGGATGATCACAAATTCGAGTGGTTTTCATGCTTGTAACGAATTGTAATGCCTTTTATGATAAATATATGTGAAAATTTTGAGGAAAAAAATTTAATATACAAATTTTGGTCATATTGACCAAAATTTCGGTAAGATTTTGCCAGTCACCAAAATACCGGATTTAAATTTTGGTTTTTCGTTTTTTTTTTTACCGAAAATTCAAAATCTTGCCGAAATTTTAGATGTGGTCCAAAAACGAAATTTGTAACATTGCCTGCAGGAGCATCTAAGCTTCTTAAATCCTACCGTCAAGATTAAACTGATAAAGGTCTTCTGTTCATCTTACCATCAAGATTCCTTGAATCAACTTTGCCCAAGTTTTTAGAGAAAAACATATGCCAAACCCACCATATAACGGAAGAACAGAACATGTGGAGTGCAAGATGCAAAGCACTTCGCTGCCCAGCTTTTACTGCTAATTAACCCGAGAGTAACGCACACATCTGATTATCCTTAGTATCTACAAGTCGTCAGAACAAAAGGATAATCACCACAAAGCACGCACTTCTAGCTGGTATCCCACTAGCTAGCTTGGTGCGAGTATACTGTATATATCCATGGCAGAAATGACAAGTACTGACAATTCAAGACGAAGTACGTCCATGGCCATGAGGGCATACATGTGCAGGGTTCGACCGATGCGCCTCATCTGATGTAGGCGACATGGCCGAACCTGACGGCCGGAATCGAGCGCCGGAACCTCTTCCCGGCCTCGTCGACCAGCCCGCTCAAGATCACCTTCAGGCCGCGCGCTACGCCGGCCTTCGCCGACCGCAGTTTCCCGGCCGTGGCAGCGTCTGGAACAGCAACATCCTGATCAGCCGCAGCCACCGTACGGGAAGGGCTCGTAGGGAAGCAACAAGATGACGATGATCTAGTGCCGAGAGGTGCTTCGATGCTCTTTCTTTTTAAAGTTACATAAATATTAAAACATGAATGAAGAGTAGATAAAGATTACTTATCTCTTCGTTTGCTTTAAAAATTGTGCAACTTGTATTAAGAGAGAAAACATAAAAACACCTCTCTTTGGTGCCACCATCCATTAATTTGCACCTCAGAATGCTGGGTACCTTAGTTATCAAGGACATGGCTCTATTTGTAGTGGGAATTGAGCGTCGCGTGAGGTGGCGTGCATGGGTACAGGATAAGCCGGGCCAATGGCGTCCGGACGTGGGGGGCGACCTGCTGTTTGCATTGCAGCGGGCGCTTTCCTTCTCGCCTGCTGATCTCAGCGATGGATTGGAATGGAGAAGGTAAACTCTATCAGATTATTCCGAGTCAAGAGCCGCCGGATAACTGCAAGAGAACTGAACAATCCTAGTGGATTGGATGCCAAGCAAAAGATTTCATCGGTACCGTGTCATTTTGTTGGTTAATGATACAGTGAGGCCTAGCACAAGATTTCATTTGCACCGTACGTGCATTTTGTGGGTTAATAACACAGTGAAGCCAAAACTAACCACCCCCCAAGGTTTATACCCTATTGTCAACATGCGCATGGCCTGTACATGGATTTGTACACTTGCAAATTGTAGCTTCATCTGAAGATAAGCATCGGATACTAGAATATAGAAAATTAAATTACCACCGGCCAGTGTCTAGCCTAACTGGTATGGCATGGTAGCTCTGCCTTATGGCTAACCCTATGTATCGAGCTCTACCAATTTACACTCCTTTTTTTTAAAAGAAAAAAGAAAGGAATTTTTCGTTATATAAATTACCCCAGTTATGGGCCACACCCTGCATCTCTCACAGTAAAAACAGATTGAAAAAGGAAAGAAAAGGCAAACAGGAAAGAACTACAGGGATAGCACCTCGTATATATGTACATACGCAGGCAGGCACGCAAACACGCACGTGCGTGACGTCACGCCTTGCGCTCGGCCGGCAAATGCCACACCCAGAACTCCTCTTTCTGGCCAGCGCCGCGCTTCCTGGGGCTCATCTTCGGCGACCTGACCCTGCGCCGGTAGTGCCCGTCCTTGGTCGGCCGCGGCCGCTCCTTCCACTTCTCCTCCACCTCCGGCGCGACGAAGAGCACCACCGGCCCGACGGCGACGTCGTCGGTGAAGCCGAGCAGCGGCTCGAGCGCCTCCACGACGGCCGACATATCCGGCCGGTTCTTGGGGCTGCCGCTGAGGCACCGGTACGCGACCAGCGCCGCCTTCGCCGCCGCCGCCGCCGAGTACCGGCCCTCCAGCGCCGGGTCCATGATCCGGGCCAGCCGCAGCGGGTCCTTGAGCCCCGGCCGCGCGTACTCCACCAGGTTCTGCTCCCTGCTGGGCCTCGCCTTGTCCACCGACTTCCGCCCGGTCAGGATCTCCAGCAGCACCACCCCGAAGCTGTACACGTCGCTCTTCGCCGTGAGGTGGCCTGTCATGATGTACTCCGGCGCGGCGTAGCCGTGCGTGCCCATGACGCGTGTGGAGACGTGGGTGTCGTCGCCCTCCGGGCCGTCCTTGGCGAGCCCGAAGTCCGAGAGCTTGGCCTTGTAGTCCTGGACACGGACCAAAACCATTAGCATCCTCGTTGTTGGGCTTGTCTTGCTCCGACGGTATCACATGGCTAAAAAACATGCCCAGCTTGACTCTGGCCCAAACTACTAGCCACAGCCCACATCACGATTCTTTTCTTTGTTCTTCACTTAGATAAGGATGACATTAAACATTAGGTATTGGGCAAAATGAAAATGTTACAAAAGTAGCCGAAGAAACATCAAAGGAACGATATTTGTTGCAAGTAAATCCACTGCTAAATTCTTGTCGATACGTGGTGCCCACCAAAAGCACCAAAGTACTTCTTCCAATGATAAATATAAGATACCATTTGGCAACTTGAAACCGACATGTTTCTACTTAAATCTGGGAGAAATCCAGCTAAATGGGCTAAAACTCGGAACGATTCTCCTCAAAACGTTTCTTCTTTTTCCACGCCGTGGTTGAATCACTTTCAACCCCGTTTCTACTAGTTTATACTTTATACTGGAATCTGGAACCGTACCAAACGGTTTCTAGACAGTGATTCTGATTCAACCTGAAACGTTTCTATCAATAATGTGGAACCGTTTCCGTTTCTACTAGAATCTGAAACCGTACCAAACGGGGCATAAGACATATAGCTTAAATCGTCTTGTTAAGAAATATAATGGTTACATGTAGATTTAATAAGCCTTTTCTACTCTACTTCTATTTATTCTCTCTCAACTATATGCATTTATTCATTGCTACCCATACAAAGTGTTATCTTTTATCTTTCAAGGCAATTAAAAGATGTATGTAAGTCAGTTTCTCTCACGTCTTTCTCAATTTCACCGTAACCTTAATCCTTATGCAAAGTTAAAATACGCCTTATATTTATCAACGGAGAGAGCGCCGGATAAAAAGATGAGCCGGCAAACTGCCCGAATACACTCACCGAGTCCAGTAGGATGTTGGAGGCCTTGAAGTCGCGGTAGATCACCGGCTTCTCTGCGTCGTGGAGGAACGCCAACCCTTTCGCGGCGCCTACTGCAATGTTTAATCGGGTTGACCACGGCAGCACAGCAGGGATCTCTGGAAACATCAAAGAAAATTCAGTCGAATCGGTGTGAGCTGAAGCCTGAAGCTACATTAATTCTTCGGTTATATATGTTACGTATATATACATCGCATAGGAACAGTTTATGCGTATGGTTGCAGCAGAATTTCAGGAAGAAAGAAGAACTGTAGTCTGTAGTAGCTAGCCGACTATGCGTCGCTTTTTATGGGATTTTGATTTCTTTTTTTTGTCATTTTTTCGAGAAATATTATTCTAGTGTGGAGATCGATACAGTCAACGCGTTAGGAGATTTCCCAATGACCAGGAACAGATCAATCAGTGAGTCAGGGAGCGGAAATGGTTCTATACTTCTTGGAGCTAGTATGTGTGCTCACTTTTAATATACTGTTTAAATGATTTTATTATACCTTTATATTTTTTAAATATACTCTAATATTGATTATAAAATACCCTAAAGTGAGTTCCACGAAAAACTTCATCGAATCCACATTGATCGAGCAACAATATATGACTTTACTTGCTTCTGACCTCTAATCTACCCTTTGTGTGTGCAAGCATAAACGGAACTTTCATTTTATCTTTGGCAAATGCAATGACATGCGTTCTCCGTATATAAGGGCAGAGGTCAGTCAAAATTTAGGTTGGTGAGACCTCAGAAGCTTGGAAGGTGGCTGAAGGGAAAAATTGCTCGCTATTTAAACTGAACTACTTTAAAATTTCAAGTGGTAGCCAATTTGACATAGACTTTTGAATATAGAGTAGTTCCTCTAAATTTCTCCATGACCATGCCAAGTCAATGAGCTAGACTGATTAACCAACTTTTTCTTTATCACTAGAGCATTTTCCCTTTATTAATCGACTGATCGAAGTAGTCATATCAAGCATTCACTAACCATTAGTACTACTTAAGAAAACTCCTAGGTACTCAGGCTTCACTCTATCAATTGAAAAGATTTTTTTTTTTAAAAAAAATGATCAGCAGCTGTGATATCCACTATAGAAAAAAGAGCAACAACTGAACTATATATAAACGCGAGTCTGCGTCCCACCAACTGAGCTAAGCTCGGTTCGCACCGATTGAAAAGATGATTCATATAATTGGACACAAAAATACAACAGGTATATACTATATGCATCATAAGCGCCAATTAGTTTTCGAGAACAATTAGCACCGATCAGTGAGCCATTGAGATCAGAGTTAAGAGTGCGTACGTTTGAAGAGGTGGTTCTCCAAGCTGCCATGGGCCATGTACTCGTAGACGAGCAGCCTGCGCTCCTCCTCACAGCAGTAGCCGACCAGCTTCACGAGGTTGGGGTGCCGCAGCTGCCCGAGGAAGATCACCTCCGACTGCGCCAAAATCACGTCGGAATCAGCGTCGAATCCATGTCATGTCAGGGGGCGCTGTGCATTCGGCAGTATATCATTACGTCACCGAACTAATCCGGTCGCCGCCGGAACCGTCACATCGCTCAACAACCTCCTCCTAGTTTTTGCCACACACGTCCTAATCTTGATGATAAGGTATTTTTAGGTCTGGGAGCATCTCCAACAGTTTCCTATAATTTAACTCCTAATAATCCTGGATTGGGAGCTTCCTAAAGTTTTTGGGCCTTAAAAAAAAGGCTATTCTCCAACAGTTCCCATTTTTTGGGAAAGCACATGAGCGGCCAATATCTGGCAACTTTGGCCAGAGTTTTTGGGCGTGCAGAGATATTGGGATTCGGATAGGGTAACTGTTGGAGCGGTAATTTTTTTATTTGTTCCTAAAAAAGGATTTTGGGAATAAGTTTTGGGAACTGTTGGAGATGCTCGCTAGCAAGATTATTGGTAGTACTTAATTCAGAAACCATCATGCATGGGTAATTAATTCACTGATTAACACGGCGGCTAAGGCAGTCGATTGACCTTTTGTTGTACCAGAGGTTACTGGTTTAAGAAATTAAGTAATTCCAGCTCGAATAAAATTCACTGGCTATGTTTAGGAGAGAAAAGTAGGTAGCTTAAGTTGCCTATAGCTATAAGCATTGCTTGTTGCTACAGGAGACATGACAATACTTTTGCTTGACTGCACTAATAAGAAAAAACTTATAAATATATAGGTTGCTTCCCAACAAAATTGGATTATGTGTTTTTTGCCCTTAAAAAAATGGTTGATAAATCTCTCCAAGGAAACTAGGTCCTATCTTTCGAATTTCGATTATCTATAGGGTTACTCAATGCTGCACCAGATGTCATGTCACAAATTTGTTTCCCGTAAGGATTGAATGATTCTTTTAAGGCAACCAAGATGGATAGATTTGGTTAACCACAAGGTCACTCTTTTACTATAAGAAAGCCGGTGACAAATATTAATTATTTCCCCAAGCATTAGATTTAGGGTCTCTTCCAAGAAAGCTAGCTACATCTCACGCACTACTACTCGTTTTTAGCTTGTTACGGCTGCACACACACGAATTGATTTGGTTAATTGGACACGTGGAGTGCGCACGTACCAGCCATTCCTTGCGGCCTTGCGCGCCCTCGGGGTCCCAGAGCTTGACGGCGATGGCCTGCGCCTTGAGCCCCGGCTTGACGCCGCCGTCGACGATGCCCTTGTACACGGGCCCGAACCCACCCTCGCCGAGGAAGTTGCCGGAGACGAAGCCCCGCGTGGCCGCGCGCAGCTCGGCGACGGTGAACACGTGCAGGTTGGACCCCACCAGCGACACCGACAGGTCCTGGTCCGCCGCGCCGCTCAGGTCCGTGAACGACAGCCGCCGCAGCTGCTGCCCCACCCCGCCGCCCCGCCGGACCTTATTCTTCCGGCTCTCCCCCGCCCCGCCCCCGCCTAGGCAGCCGCCGAGCAGCGACCGCCACAACGACGCCGACGCCGCCTTCCTAGAAGCAGCCTTGTTACTACTGGACCTCATCGCCGGCGGCACGCGGCTAGCATGCAACGGCCGGTTCGCAGCAGGCCGTATATATGTGCCCGACCCCCGCGCGAGCACGCCGTCGGGAGGAAAAAGCTCGCGAAAACGCCGTGCTTTTGGACGTTTTCACCGTTAGTTTGTGTGAGTCGCGAGTGGAGGTGGTGTGGGTGTGGGTGGGGTTTCTGGTTGGGTGAAGAATATATAGTCGCGACCGCGTCCGTCTCGGGTGGGAGCTCAAGCCCCGTTGGGAGGAAAAAATTTCTATGGTGTCGTGTGTTGCACAAAGGAACCTGTGCAGCACCATTTGGATGGGCGTCACGTGTTATACCAGTGAATCTGCACTGTCTGCATACAATTAATACGTCAGTTAATTAATCCCCTTAATTAATGCAATTAATCCCCTTAATTAATGCAACGGTGGAGATTCACTGGCATAACACGTGTCGTCCATCCGAGTGCTGCTGCACAGGTCCTTTTATGCAGCACGACATAATAGAATTTATTTTCCCGTTGGGAACCCTAGGAAGGAAATGGGTTAATTACGCGATTTTGCTCATGTCATGGTGCAAATCTCGATGTGGATCCATGATTTTACTCCCTCCCTCAATGTTTTTAAGGGTATATTTTCTCCCTTGGCTCATATACAAAAGTGATATTAAAAATAACAGGATTTTCTATATTCTAGTATCCGATGCTTATCTTCAGATGAAGCTACAATTTGCAAGTGTACAAATCCATGTACAGGCCATGCGCATGTTGACAATAGGGTATAAACATTGGGGAGTGGTTAGTTTTGGCTTCACTGTGTTATTAACCCACAAAATGCACGGTGCAAATGAGATCTTGTGCTTGGTCTCACTGTATCATTAACCAACAAAATGACACGGTACCGATGAAATCTTTTGCTTGGCATCCAATCCACTAGGATTATTCAGTTCTCTTGTAGTACCCCTTGGTTCTTTCTCCTCTTATCACTCAGCTTCTTCTCCTCTCCCGCGGGTCTCGTGCCAGCCCAAAATTTTCCAAAGGGTCGGTGACAAAATAGGCTTTTATCTGTCTCCTCTCTCATCTCTTAGTTAGATATTATATTTTTAGTGAGAAGAATATCCTACAGCAAAGAGCCACCAAAGTATAGCGTCTTCAACAAAGACAAAAAAAAAAAAAGTGTCTTAGAGCAGATACCACAAAAGTTGAGTATCCTATAACCAATTTTACCTTAAAACTATTACCTCGACTGTCCTGCGCCGTACGTAATTTGGTAACGGAGAGGAAATTAAAGCTATTTGTTTCCTCGGCAAGGCACTTTGAAATCGTCTTCTTTAGCTTATGTAGCAAGCAAATTAATGCAGGCATTGTGTTGCTTGGGCAGAGTGTATATACAGAATGTCCTGTTCCATTGGATCAGTGACGTCGAGCTTTATCGATCTGATACATCGTCGATCGAGAGAGGTCGAGAAATTCGATGGAGTAATTAGACCGACAAGAATCTGCAAATCTCCCCTTGTGATAATAAACCTGAAAGTTTCACCAATTGACACGTTCTAGAAGCTCTTGAGAGGAACACGGCCACTCGCGGGTAAGCGACAGGTTAACTTCGTGAGCCATGGGGTAGGTTTGCCATCCCTTTCCATGAAGAGCTCAAGAGTCACGAGACTCCCTACCAACCGCTAAAATGGCTACGTCATATGCATCTACGTATGTGCTCCTTCCTATGGACTTGTTGCTTCCAGATTAGTCTTCTGTGTTCGGAGATAAACACCTCGGCAGGTACAACCGCAGCCTTAAGATATGATTTTGACTCTAATAGCATCTCACTGATCGACGACAGTCAGCTACTCGAGCATATATTCTAGATGCATGGTTCTCAAAGGTTTGAATCGTGATTTTCGTGGTAAGGTCCCAAAAAGCTGCAATAGCTATAGTGAAAACTACCCTTCGTCGTATTTTTAGTATTAATTTTTTTAAATATATATATATATAATATAAGTCACATCCAAACAAATCATAAAAACATAGTAATCTAGAAGGTACTAATATTTTTATAATAAGAATATTAGCCAAGTCTATAGTCAATAAATATGCTAATACATATCCAAAAGATCATAAATGATAACTATATTATAATGTTCTTAACAATAAGTTCTTAATCATAAAAGGGCGAGATGTCGTCTTTTACTAGTTTTTCTCACATTTCAAACTTATAAGAGATTTATTTGGGCCTTCTAGTAGTGTTGGATTTCAAAATGAGCCAAATATTTTGATATGTGGGTATCTATGTAGGAAATGACAAATAACAAAGCTATTGTTGGCTATAGCACTTAGTTAATATAATGGAACACTGGCCCGTAACTTTGCGTTTGGAGTAAAAAAAAAGCTGTAGCTAGCTATTTAGAACATCGATGGTTCTTAATTTAAGTAGGGAACTAAGGAGGGAAAAACATCTTTATTTCTATATAGGGTTCTTCAATCTTGAAATATATAGCTCAAAATGCTACGTATTGATTTGGTTCATTCTTGCTCCCCGGCCGACTTGAGCACATATTCCTGATCAGAATTTTTTAATATGATACATGAGATGATGAGAGTAGAATATGTGTGGTGGTGATTCTTCAATATCCCTGTGGATTTGTAGCTTTGTTGGTGTGCACATCAACCTTAAATTGGTATTACATTTTGCAAATGCATGTTGATCGGTTGCAGGCATCAGCAAATTTATCCGAATTTGTCGGCTGAAAGTAAGCAATGTTCTGCGATAGCTAGTTTGATTACTTTTTATAATTGGAGACTATCTCTACCTTGAGCTGGTCAACCATCATATACGCTGAACTGAATACTGACCATTTCTTTTGAAAAGGGTGTACTGGCTTCTTTTTTTGAAGGTAATGGCAGGAGCTCTGCCTTTTCATTTAAAAAGATAAAAGAAAGCCCAAGTACAGTGTATTAGAGACGACAAACGGGAACCCCCCCGCTGGTTAACAACCAATCGCGGGAGGGAGACTGTCGGACCCCGGAATAACACCTCCGAAATCCTATGTGTATTCTGTACTAGTCCAGGAAATGCTAGTACACACAGTAGAAATGAAACCATAGCATATCCAGCGTTCTTTATTAATAATAAATATTCAAGGT
Source organism: Rhipidocladum racemiflorum (assembly GCA_036346355.1). Classification (NCBI taxonomy): domain Eukaryota; kingdom Viridiplantae; phylum Streptophyta; class Magnoliopsida; order Poales; family Poaceae; genus Rhipidocladum; species Rhipidocladum racemiflorum. The sequence continues at coordinate 5,545,699 of CM070581.1, forward strand.
TACAAATGAAATGGCGCGCAAGCCAACAAATAAATAAACGAGTAAATAAAGCAGCGGAAATGAAGATTAATAAATAGAGCCCAATTAATTTGCCACAGGCAATCGACTGGGGGCACGGCCTAGTCCAACTAGTCCTCACCATCGTGATACTCCTCCTCTGAAGTAGTAAATTAAGCAAGGGTGAGTACATACGTACTCAGCAAACCACACCGGAAATGCAATATAAATGTACGGGCAATCAAAGGATGGCAATATGGTTTGTTTAAGCGTAAAGCAATAGTTTAATAATCATTCAAAACAATTTTAAATGGTATAGTTTATAATGAAACTCAAATCTATACAATTTCCTTTATGACTCAGGAATCTCTCCTGGAATGGTCTAAGTTTTACCCATGATGGACTCCCACCATCCAACATCATTTCTGAAAACCAAATTTTAATTTAGTAAAGTCTAATCTGAGAATGGCTTGCTCGGCATGCCCATATCCGCGGGCACGGCTAATCGATTAGTTTGATACTCTGCAAAGGTTGTACAACTTTATCCACAAGACATAATATTTTCCTTTTATGTCAACACACTTCCTTTGGTGAGTGACAGAGAAAATTATGACAAGGCCCCTATATTAAATTCATACATGTAGTCATGCCCGCTAAGGTTTCACCGCTGAAAGACTCCCTCTATTCAGAAGCCCCCTCTTGCGCCAGAGTGTCAGCATCTCGCTTTCACCACACCACTACCCCCATATGGCATGACTGTCCATGAAATGATTTAATAAGGATAGCCAGGTCTGTCCCATTCCAGACTCGTGGTAGTACGGTTAGGCTTTACATTCAGCGAGACTCGGACCGGTCCTTAATTGACTAGGCGAGACTGTCCACAAACCCAGAACCATGACCTCACCACTTTCCAACCAATTCTCGCCCGGTCTAAGTTATTTCCATTTTAACCATACTATTTCCACATTATTACTAACATTGATCGACATAAGTTTCCATTTGAACATGTCATCATTTTGGCATAAAAATTCCTCAAAACTTCCTCAGTTCAGTTCTAAGCATGTCTAAGCAATGTCTAAATATTACCATAGTCATAAATCATATTTTTCCTAAGGTTACAAGGATATCAGAATTTAAATGTCAATGGTGGCACATCAATCATGGTCATATCTATCTTTTAAAACTAGGTCAGAAATTAATGTCTATAACAAATAAGCATGCAATAATTTTAAATACAACATACAAGTTCACAAACTGGGAGCAACATGGTCAAGGGGGTGTGACTTGCCTGGTTCGACGAGTTCTTTGCCGAAATCGCCGTTACGAACTCCTCGGACTCTCCGTAATCTACGCGTAAAAAGCACCCAAATTCAAATAAATCCAAATGAATTCAAATAAATTCAAATTTGAAAATCAAACTAGCACTAAACTAAGATTTAAGGTTTTTAATGAATTTAGGAAGAAGAACGGAGCCAAACAGAGTTCGAACGGGCTCCCGGAAGTTTAAAACGATTAAAACGGGATTTTCTAGAATTTTTAAATTATTTTTAAAAGAAAATCCGAATTTTCCACGTCATGCTGACGTCAGCGGCCCTTTTTCGGATTTTTGAAAATATTTTTAAAATGAAAACGGCTTCATGACGTCATAAAGGATTTTTTTAAAAAACCCCTTTTTTTCTTTTAAAACCGACAGGTAGGCCCACCCCCCACCGTGGACCACGTCCACGCACGGGCGGCGCAGGCGCGGCCGGAGGCGGGGAAGACGGCGGCGGCGGCTATGGGGAGGAGAGGGGCATGAGAGAGGGAGGAAAGGGGCACGGGAATGAGGGCATCCTCGGGGGGTTATAGGGGCGGAGGCGGTACTGGTCGAACGATCACAGCCAAAATCGCGGCGGCGGGCACGAAGGGCGGGGGCCGTTGGCGGCGGCGGCGCGCGCGGGAAAAGGGGAGGAGCAGGGCGTTACAGAGACGTGCGCCAACAGCGTGCACCAAACAACCACACACACCTAGGTTATTTTCTTTGTGTACTGGCTTCTTCGATAGGCATATTCTTGACATTTGAACGGGAGAAGAAAATGTCTTCTATGCAAAATTTCTCTCTTAGACTAGTCCTACCTATTTTATCCTAGGGATGTAACCATAATGAACTCTCTTTTTGTGCCAAGGAAGAGGCTTTATCTTTTAATATAAGTATTCAATCAACCTAACTCCATTAGCAACATTCTTCAGCATATAGTCATTATTGATTATTAGTAGAAACTTTTTATGTCAATGCTTTGTCGTCCTATCTTTTCAAGACATCAAGCATATGTTCTGATACAGTATTACAGATCAACAACCTCATGGTAGGTGCATTAGACGGTTCAACACCCAGGCCACTCCACTGTATACATTAGAAAAGACAGTAGTTAGCTCCAAACTCCAATTTATTCACACTGATTAGCTGCCTAAGTAGACACTACACTTTTGTGAGAACACTTGCTGATTTACATGTACACCTGGTAGTAGGGGTGACAATGGGCTTGGATCGGTCTAGGCTTTTGGATTAGACCGGCCTAAAACTGCAAATGGATTGGACTCATTTTGGATTTATAACTATTTGGACCAGATCTAGACCAGATTGGACCAGACTTGGACCTTACATTTTTCAACTAAATCATGGTATGTCATGTATTATGTGTTAATTTTAATCACATCTACGTTAATATTTTACATGTAAATGGTTTGGATCAAGGTCCAAACCTTTATTTGGGCTTGGATTGGACCTAGACTTATTAGTTTTAGATTTGGACTAGACTGGATCAAAGAAACAAAAATTTAGACTTAGACTAGACTTGTGCCAGACTTTAGCCCATTATCACCCCCTACCTGGTAGGGGCCAAGGGCTTACATGACAATGTAAATAGGAAAATCCAAGTGCCCACTCTCCGTTTGGAACACAAGATTTTTATTGTTATTATGAGAAAATCTAATCAAAAGTTGTTCCATTCGAGCCCAAAACTACTGGACGGTGATTCACTAAGGCCATGTTTGGATCCATGGACTAATTGTTAGCTGACTAAAAATTAGTCCTAATCTATCCAAACAGGAAGATTAATAGGTGGGCTAATTTTTAGCCAACCCCTCAACTAACAATTAGTCCATTAGCTGGTGGAGGGGAGCTAATTTGGGCTAATAGTAGGTAACACGCTGAAAAAAGTCTGAAATACCCTCGCGCTGGCCTTATCCTCACTTCCTCACCCGTGCGTCCACTCTCCAGTCCATTATGAAGGGTAAACATGACTTTTCTAAGAAATTAGTCCAACCATTAACCATGTATCCAAACAGTCTTAGGCTAATTTTAGATGGACTAATTATTAATTGGCTAACAATTAGCTCTAGCCATTAGTCAGCTAACAATTAGTTTTAGCCCATCCAAACATGGTCTAATTTTACTCCTGCATAACCCTCCTCCTTTCTTTCCCTCTCCCACTAAAATCATGCTCCCTATAGTCTCTCATCTACTTCTATCTCCTGCGACGGCCGACGGGGGGCGCCGCCTCCACTGACGGTTCACCATGTCCTCCAGATGTAGAGGGAGGACAGAGAGGCAGTGGTCTGATGGTGGGTGGTGGCGGAGGAGGGAGGAACACGAAGGTGACGATGCATTGGATTTTAGGTTGGGTGAGGTGAGGGAGAGGCAGAGGAGGGGACGCTGTGGTGATGGAGGAGAGAGAGGGCTGGGCTGCCGCGGTGGTGGAAGCTGTACTGGCAGGGTGGCCGTGTGCCAGTCGCTCTCTTATCGTTTGGTTAGTGCTGCTTTTGTCTCTTCTGTAGCTTGTATGATGCAGGATTTTCAACTCTTCGGCATTTCTGTGCTTTGTTGATCGGTACTTCTATTGGAGTTTGTGATGGTCCATCCGTCCATGTTTGCTTGGCATTTTTCGCTTGGCATTTTCCTCCGTGAAGAACCCTTTCCGCTGTGCCACATAAACATGACTTGCATCGACTTGAGAGGCTGATAAGAAAAATGGCTCGAGATGGATGGGTTTGACATGGCAGAAGCCATCATAAACACATATGTAGGAAAGCATAAACATACTGGCAACCTCCCGTACGCAGTGGCGAATCTATTGTTGGGGTTTGTTGGGGCTCCAGACCCAGCTCCGGCCAGCACAACCCCCCTCCCCCCGCCGAGCACCAGCATCCACATTTAGGAAGAAGAAGAAGAATTAAACATTCAGTCAACATTCACATTTACTTGCATACTACCATTTTGGACTAGTGGGCCACAAATTAAATATGGGCTTAGTGATTAGCCCAACAGTAATACAAAGAAAACGGATCTTACTGTAGCGCAGAACGGGATCGGAATCGGAACGGTACGGATCGGGAAGACGCACGGAAGGCGGGGGCACGGGACAGGGACGAGATCGAAGTCGGCGATCTTGGGGCGCCACGCCGGGAGGACCGAGCTAGGAGCCAGCGAGGTCGGGGCGCGGGCGCCGCACCGGCCGCCGGGAGGACCGGACCGAGGCCAAGGTCGGGGCACAGGCGCCAGGAGGACCAGACCGAGGCCAACGTCGGGGCGCCGCGCCGGCCGCCGGGAGGACTGGAGGCGGGCTGCGCCGAGCCGCTGACGACTGGAGGTTGCGTGCCTGTGCTGGAGCCTGGAGCGACCAAGCCACCAAGCAACGAAAGGATTGGAGCAAGAACCGAGTCGGAGCCACCGAGGCGAGGAACAGAGGAACGGGAGGAAGGAAGACGCATCTCGATGTCCAATGGACTGAGTGGACGAAGTAGGAACCGAGGAACGGAGAAATCGAGAAAGGTATCAAATTTCAATCCCCACTCCCACTGACCGCTCCACACTTCAACAGTAACGAAAGTATTATTCTAATCATTCATTTGTTCATTCCATTCCTGATCATCTATTGTTCTATTGAGTTTTCATTCATCCCTTATTGCCTGATTGCAAATGATTGGTTCAATAATTTGATGATATGTTACATTGAGAAAGAGATATTTAGAAACCTCGATAATAAAGGAATCATTCGACGTTTTAAGAGATGAAAAATCGTAGTGAAATTGTGTCGTACACAATACTAGTGCCTTCGTAAGTTTTATTTCAATTTATATTTTTATAAGTATTGACAAATTGAAATTGCTTTACTAAGTTTTATATTTTCATCTACAGGTCGAAATGTTGAATGGTCGATGATTGTTCTCACATATTTATGTCATTCTATCCATTAGTAAGGTACCATACTTGTTATATTTTTTATTATTCACTTTGTTTTCTTTATATATATGTATGAATTTGAAATTTGATTGACAATAGACCGGTAGATATACCATTAGTATGCTTGTCTTGAGTTAGAATTTTGATATAGAAGCCGTCCTCTATTTTCATTCTGGATTCGCCACTGCCCGTATGCCTAGGCAAAGTACAACAATGCCTTGAAATGGTGAATTCGTGATGCTCAAATGATTGCATGTACAGCCGTCTCTAACACGCAGGTGTGTTCCCTGCCACTCGTAAGATGATAAGAACAAGAAAGAGCAGATTGGCAGGTGTGTTCCTGGCCATTCCTAGGATCAAAAGAACAAGAAAAATAGAAGGACACGATCATGCCGAGCTCTGGCATATACATACGCTGCCTATCGGTGACGAAACTCTGCTTGGCAACCGAGTCCAGTGCTAGCATCTCCCGAAAGGATAAGCAGGGGAGGAAGCCAAATCCTACGCATAGGCCTCGCAGTTCTTTCCGAACTCCAAAGTCGAACAGGATGGGCCAAACAGGGAAGAAAACTTTCGACAGCAATTTTTTGCTACCTGGTAGGGAATTTTTGTAAACTTGGAAAGGAAAAGATATCAATAGTTTGACTCTTATGTAGCATCAGTATGGCATGCTTTTGTTGCCACTGGATCATCCGATTGACGAAAAGATGATTACAGAGCTTATAACGCAATGATATTAAAGAATATGTACAAACACCCCAGGTGACCAAATGGGGCGAAAACCACCGCAGCTTGGCAAATTTTGGTACACGACAACAGGCGGTGTGACAATTTCTGCCAGGAAAAACACAGCCCATGCACGCTCCACATCCTATCGTAGCTATTTAGTCGCTGAAATTGCCTTACAAAATTTCAAGCCCAGATAGCAGAACAAATAATCACTTCGGGTAGAAATCTCAAAAAGAAATAAATGAAACCCTGTATTTTCTCAGCAGAAGCTCTTGGGGATGTATTTCCCTGCATTCTCATTAGCAACGTGATGAACAAGGAACTTTGCCACAGTAGCAAGACCTCCGTAAAAATATCCCCACAGTATACACCTGCAAGCATGCAAGGGTAATCTTTGATAAATTACAGGCAGCCAACACAAACTAAAATGAGAAGCAGGGGAGAGCAACCACATGTCAATATTTACTTAGTTGAGGATGCAAAACAAGATAATCCAATTCACCAATTGCATTCCACCCAGTTCAAATAGAAATCACGGCCACAAATTCACAAAGATAAGAGGGTATATTATACTGCAATCGAAAGACAGATATGGAGTTTACGATAAATATCCATCATTCCAGGCAACCTCTATAGGTTAAACCAGCATCATACTTCACAAAGATAAGAGGGTATATTATACTGCAATCGAAAGACAGATATGGAGTTTACGATAAATATCCATCATTCCAGGCAACCTCTATAGGTTAAACCAGCATCATACATCAAACTATCAGAATGGAACAGTTAATCTGCGGACAGAAGGAAAAGTACCAACAAGATGCACACGAAGAACACAACGTAATGTGACATGGGGAAGTTACAGTTTAATAACAAAAAAAAGCAGGAATATAGCCTGAATAAAACATATTGAAGGCAATAGAATACCTTCCAATCTCAGAAATGGTAGCTTTATATACATTGATGGCACAACTACCCTGCAAATTATAATGAATTAAGCCAAAAATACAAATGAAAGAATACCTCCCCTCAATACAAGTTGCACAAATCTTGAGGCAAACGAAGAGGTAAGTAATCACTATCTACCATTCATTCATGCTTTAATATTTGTGCAACTTTTTCAAAAGAGATGCATAAAAGCACCTCTTAGCAAACAAGATCGGAAAAAACAATGTAGATAAGACTGAACTACCTACCTATACTTGAAACACACAGCTGAGGAGTCTTCTACTGGCAAACAGATTGAAAATGAATTGAATGATGCTATCTGAATACAAGACTCCCGTTCTGCTGTTGTCTTATTTTCTCGATAAGTGATTGATAAAATGACCTAAATGCCTTGATATCATTTCCCTGATGAAGAAGAAAAGTACTTTTATTACAACAATAAATAGTCTATTGAAATTTGAAAGTGAAAAGTAAAATTTGATACATCAGATAAGAGATTAGATCAGGAATTCCTGATTCATGCCAGCATCTAGTTATGATTCCACCAAACAAAGAAACACCCCTCCCAGAACACTAGGACAAACAAAGATGACTAGTCATTGACTCATCGCCATTACGCTTGAGTCGATGCTAAATACTCACTAAGTCAACAAAAGTCACAGTTGATATAGTACAGAGTTGCTTCATGATACTAATAGCACTTCCTAACCTAAATGCCATTCTAAATTGGCATGCCAACCAAGCTGACAATAGTCCAGTTATCAACAGTACATCAACATAGTTTACTCCCATCTAGATTCAGTGATTTAAAAAAAAAGTGGTTCAACTTCTAGAATTTGCATATATTAAATTCTGTTTTAGCATTATAGCAACAACTCCCCTTGTTAAAAAATGATGACGTTTTAGACATCGACACAATCTTCGACATGCAACTTTGACCACAACATATTCATTAAAAATATATAATTATTATATTATGGAAATATTTTTCATAACTTATCTAATGATACCATTTTCATTCGACCAATCTAAATAGTTCTTTTACATACAAGTAGTCAAAGTTAAAAAGTTTGAAAATGCTTTAAAAAAAGTTTGAATGCATCTAAAACATCATGCATTTCTGAACAGAGGGGGTAGCAAAACTGCCCGTGCAATTGCGGAGCTAGGTACAACAAATGTTTATAACTGAAAATATAGTTGTATGTGCTACACAACTCTAAAGGTTATGACTGAAACTTTAGTTGTACTAGTTATATGCCCGTGCGTTGCTACGAAAAATAAAGATTAAAAAATAAAAAAAAAATACTATTTCATAAGATCAAACATCTATCTTTAACGCTTCATTTCTTGCAAAAGCTTGCTAATTAAAACAACGCTTCGTCTCTTGCGTAGGACAATTAAGTAGGACAATTAAGTAGGGCAATTAAGCAGGGCAATTAATGTGACGTGGGAAGAAACTCTCACTTTATATAGTAGAGATTTGTTATACAGTTGATGCAATATCTTTATATATCAGATTAATATTAATGTGGGAATATCTAGCCCTCAAAGCAAAGGGAGCGACTCAGAATTCTCTTGTTGTTTATAGATATATGTAGATTATGAACCTCAAATGGAACAAGATCAAGAGAACTAGCATACCTGTAACTTTTGGTAGTACTGTTCAGCTAGGTCTGGTGGACAGTGAGCTTCTGGAAGACCTTTTGCTACAAAATTCACAATGAAGTCCTCCCCAAATCTTTCATACATAATCTTTTGAGCCATCACGATTTCACCAAAGAGAGCGAGCTAAAAAAAGAAGTCAATTAAATGAAGCTCTTGAGATAAATAATTAATCCATATACCACAGTGCAACAGCCATATAGATTTTAACTATAGTAATGCTGTAAAAGGACAACACATGGAGTTCTGAAACGAACAAACATGATAGGGCAGTGTAGAGTTCATGTTCTAGTTGATTCTAAACTAAACTAACTGCTATATAAGAACCTAGCCCAACTGTCCAGAGAACTGTATTACTGGGGATTTAATTAGACAGTTGGATATACTAAAAAGGGTGACCAATAAGAAATGAAATGCAATCAGTGCACTTCAGAACATCACAAAAATAAATCTATCTTACAATTGTATTACATTACTTTTGAGTGAAATATGAAGGGTAAGTTATAGAGAAATTTTACAATGATAACTAAAAGTTAAATCAATCTTGAGTTAAATATCCCAAGGTTTTTAAGAAATCAGATGTGTCCTACAGGCCAGATAATCTAGATGAACAACTAATCTCAGTTGAAATTTAGATTGCTATTTTATCCTAGTAAACCTGATGTTGTAGATTCATCTTCACCTAGCAATTCAGTATAATACTAACAAACTATCTCCAAAGTTTTCAAGACTAGAAGTTGCATTACTCACAATGTGATGCCTAAAAATACCACTAACATGACAACACCAACAAGCCTTTTGTCCCAAACAAGTTGGGGTATGTCCCAAACAAGTTTGGGTAGGCAAACATGACATGACATCACTAAAATTACTGAGAATCAGACAGTGTAGACAAACAACCGAAACAGTTATGTAAAGGTTTACTTTCAACACAACGACAGCAAGGATTGCAAGTTGAAATAGTAGCAAGATGATGTCTTACTGAATTTGCATCGCGTAAATCAAATGATTTATCAAGGACACTGTATAAACAGCAGCCGGTAGCAAACTTCTCAATCATAAATACTCGGAAGCCAGGAAGCTGAGGAGACAAGAACGTGACAAAACAACAAATATATGAGATTATGAGCAATTCAACTGTCCAAGTACTAGATAGACACTTCACAACGTAATATCTAAAGAAGTAAACACAAGTACACAACAGTACCTTATCTTCAACTTCAGAGGTAGTGCACCAGTCTTTTACAAGTTTGGCAAAAATCTGTACACATGCCTAAGGAAACCATAACCAAGGTATAAGTAAACAGTGTTCACTGGTTTAATCTTTAGTGTAAGTTGTAAACAAAGCTATTGAAAAGGAGTAGGAAATCAAGACGATAATTCTCACCTTCCGGAGTTGTATATCTTTATGACTGCATGAAGTAAACAAAAGCAGCTGCATTATGCTCTCCAAATACTGCCTACAAGTAGGAGCAAGGAGAATTGTAGACAGATCATGTGTTGCCATAGCATGCAAGAAAGTGTACAATGTCCTCTGCAGCTCTTGCAGTTCACGCATTTCCTGCAATGGTAAGATATGAATAGAGTATACAAGGAACCATGCAATTCATCCAGTACCCATAAAAGCCTTGCTACTTAGGCTAGCCAAATTGACACCAAAATAAGCAAACTAGGTAAGAATTTAGATATGCCATGGAGCTGACCAAGAACCAGAGAAATTTCTTCCAACCGGTTACCGCTGGTAACCGAACTTACCTTTGAGCCCCAATAAATTTTTGCAACCGGACAAAAAAATTGTTTAAATTTTAATTTTTAAACTTTAAATTTAGGCTAAAAAGCGTCTGCAACCTTAAACCATACACAACACCCTAGCTGGCCAAGCGGTAGGATACCTGCCTTCGATGCTCGTTGACTGGGTTCGAATCCTAGCTTTGTTTCCTTTTTTTCTGTTATTTCTTCTTGAGAATCAAACCGACGTGTGTGTGTCCCATGTCAGAGAACCAGAGAAATTTCTACCAACTGGTTACCACCTTTGAGCCCCAGTAAATTTTTGCAACCGGCCAAAAAAAGTTTAAATTTAAATTTTAGACTTTAAATTTGGGCTAAAAAGCATCTGCAACCTTAAACCATACACAACAGTACAACACCCTAGCTGGCCTAGCGGTAGGACACCTGTCTTCGATGCTTGTTGACTCGGTTCGAATCCTAGTTTTGTTTCTGCTATTTCTTCTTGAGAATAAAACTGACAAGTGGGTCCCACACTCAGAACAGTAAAGATTGTTGGGGGGGGGGGGATTAGGTAGGTGTGGGGTTTGTAACATCCCCAATTTCGGTCTTTTGCCAAAAACTAATTTAAATTAATTAAATTCAAAATTTGGTTCTTCTTCGGTGTTCTAATTAACCTGGCTTCCTTATCCTTTCGAAATTGGAGTCCATTCCTTCCTCGTCCACAAAATCGAAATTCTAAATTCCGGTCCCTATTCGAAATTTCACCCGAGTTCCAAAATGCTCCAAAAATCCCGAAACCTATTGCATTAGGTTCCAAATATTCTAAAATGATTTTGAGAATTTTTCCAAGATTTTTAGAATCTCTCTGGTATTTTATCTCTCGCGGCCTTTCGTTAAATGCCATTTATTCGTCCCGGAATTGTATAAATTACAAATTTCATCCAAAATTAGTGAAACCAATTTTATTGGGTTCCAAATATTCCCTAGTATTTTTAGGAATTTTTCCGGGATTTTTAGACCCTTTTTGCTATTTTATCCCGCGCACCAATGTTTTTCACTATTCATTGACCAATGGAAGAGCGCCACGTATCAAGCATTGTTCTTCTTCCCAACCAGATCGAAATGTTACAGAGAGCTTCGTCTCCACCCGTTCATGGCGCTTGGAATTCAAACCCTCATAACTCCTTCATTTCTCCATCAAAACGTAAGCGGCCGGATCCGTTGGAAAGGTATCAACGAGGAGATCTCATTCCCCACCTCCATTCGTTCCAAATTCCACCGGAAACGGCTCAATCGACCCAAAACCGAAATTCATTAAAACGGTGATTACTCGGCCGTTTCTTCAAGAATCGACGTGCTTCAACTTCTCAAATCTTCGTCCCGGAGCCCTCTACCCCGTGCTCACTTCCTACAAAAGCCACCCTTCTCCATTCGGTCGGGAGCTCGAGAAAACCGACGCTGGTTATCCTCTGTTGACACCACCGTGTCATATTTTGTTCCGGTGAGCCAAACTCAATTCCGATCGCGCCGTCGTGTTCGCGTCATCGCCACGAGTAAAAGCCCTAAATCAATTTCACTTTTCGTTGCAGAACGACGACGAATTTCGCCGTTGAAATCTTCGTTTGGAACTCGGTTTTTCGTCAATTACTTTCGATCCGGTGAGCTTCTCTCGAATCCGACCACATCGTTGAATTCGTCTCGTCGAGCTCTACGCCGTGCTCACCTCCTTTTCGTTGTTCTTGTCCCCGAAATTTTTATTATTATTTCGGCCGTCCTCGCCGCCAACATGGTCGTGGTCGCGCTAACTCCGGCCATCCCCGCCGCCGGCCGCCATGTCCTTCACCACCCCATGCCTAGCCGCGCCTCCTCCACTCTTCCCCAGTGCCGCCCCCATCGCCGTGCGCACAAGGCTCCTCGGTTATAACTCTGAGCATTTTCCAGCGATCCGCTAGTCCGATCGTCCTATAAATTGAACCCCAGAATACTCTCATCATTCCCCACACAACCCAATTGGAATTTCTCCGATCCAACCTATGGATCACCCTGTAGAAGCCGTTCTTTCCGAACTTTCGGCGAGCTCTCCCGGTCACTCCTGACCTCCGTTCGGCTTCAAATTTTTACTAGAGCTCCCTCCCGGTGTCCTCTACCTCCAGTAAAATCAGATTTTTAAATTGATCTCCGGAGCTCCGCCGGCAGCCACTTCTTCTCCGAGTCCGGCGGGAGGTTCGAAACGCCCGTTCTCTTTCGTCGTAACACCGAATTGAGTTATTCAAATTCCTAAATTCATCTAAAATCACCCTCTATCCGCCAGTATTATTTTTATAATTTTTAGATTTTATTTATTTTATTTTATTTATTTGTCACTCCGTTTTATGCGTAGCCGAAGAACTCGCCGGAGCCATCGACGCCTTCGCCGAACCCCAGGACGTTGAGACCCGCGCTGCGACCGAAGGCAAGCCTCCTTGACGCATATTGATCCCAAGGATTTATAAATGTTTTACAAGTTGCATTGCTATTTATAGAAAGGGATGATGTTAAGTTAGGCTGTTAGTTATACCTGTTGTTTATGCCTCCTTGATATTGTTATCCATGATCCTTTGTCGCCCTAATACAGTAATCCACCATAATAAATACTTTTGGGAAAATATTCTTTGATTAGGGGAATGATTATTTGGAAGACATTTTGGATGGAACAAATAGTATGGAATGTAAATTGGAGTTAGATGAATATTAGTGATGATGTGGGGGTTGTTAATATGAAATTGATCTATGAATGGTGATCATTGAAATATTGAGGAGTTGGATAGTGATAGTAGTTCGCAATAAAGTTAGTATGGATTGGGGGAAAATTGGAAGATGTATGGTAATAAGGATAATATTTGGTAAATTAAATAAATAATATTAAGAAATCATACTCGATGATTTAGTAGATGATTTTGTGAAACATTCTTAGTAGATGATAAGATTGATCGCCGTGTGAATGATGATTTTGATATAGAATCAAATTTGAGTGGAGTTACTTTGAGCATTAGTGCTCGAGGAAATTGTATAAGCTGGATACATTGGATTGATAAAGTAGTATCAAAGATGGTTTGGAGTTAGAAAATATAATGAGTAAAGTTAATAGGATTATTAGTGCTTGTTAGGAAAATTTATTCAGGGGTTGATTAAGAAATGGGCGATTATTGAAATATGGTCTCGCGATATCCATTTATGTGGAATTATGAATAATGTGGATTATGTGTGATTTGTCCAGTCAATTTGGTATCATTGTTTATGGAAATAATTATAGTCAATGAATTAATGAAATCTTGGATTTATGGGATCTTTCTTGAAAAATGCTCGGGGATGAGATTATGAATTATCCTTTGTGAATTAAGTAGATTAGAAGATTAATCGCTGTTTGCATGATGGATAAACAATAGTGTGACTTATATTTTGAGGAGACTATTTCCTACACAATAATGTTAGTAGCTTAGCATGATTTTGGAGTCATGATGGCACATGATATAGACTTTACTTGTTAGAGTACTAAATTGGACTGGATTATATAATGCCATGATAATACTGGGGATCTTGGTGATTTTATGGATTTTGGAGGGTACAGATTTAATTACAATAATTTTATCAACGCTGAGAATCTAAAATTATAAATAAGTTGATGGTGGAATAGAATAGTTCGGTAGAAATGCTTAGACTCGCAATCGGTCAGTATGCACCTATGGGTGGGAATTTCTTATAACTCTTGAAAACTTGTGTTGGAAATTATAGGCAAAAAGTATTGCCGTTGGTTTACAAAATAAAAATAAAATAAAATGATTTAGACTTGGGCGGAATGGTTTGTCTGGCGGGTGCGGATAGAGCACTAGTTTTCATTGTGCAAGTACCGCCCAAGGTTATTAAAACGTAAAACGAGAACGAAACGACCCACCCCCATTTTAAGTTTTAAACGTTTAAACGAACGTTGAAACGTAGTTTGACACCATTGTAAAACGAATATGAGAGTAAAGATATATCACATATGTACTTAATTGTTTTCCTAATCAGTCTATTTTCCTGGTCCATGTACAAAACTCAACCCACTAGCCTGACTTCCCTCCTCCTAAACCTAACCCTAACTACCTAACCTTGCCCCTTCCCCTCATCCGGTTGATAGGCCTCTCTTTTTCCCCCTCTTTCCCTCTTTTCCATGAATCGGTCCAACCTAACCTTTCGATTACCGTGTTGTCCCTTGGATTCGCGTGCTGGCTCAAGTCCCAATCACAGTGATTCGGTCCAGCTGGCTCAAGCGGTCAAGCTCCGGGCGCCGCTTCGATTCGGTTATGCTCCCCTCGTCCTCTCCCTCATCGCCTCCCTCCACTCGACCTGGTGGTTGGCGAGGCGGCAACAGTGACGGCGGCAGCAACGGCAGCCTTGGCAGTGGCAACGACACGGATCTGCGGCGGCAGCGAAGCGGCGGCGATAAGCGCGGGCAGCGTGGCGACGACACGGATCCGCGGGCGGCGCTGGCAGCTCCTGGAAGAACGCTCAGACGTTCTTCGGCTCGGCGGCGTTCCGACGTTTAAACGTCGTTTAAACGACGTTCTAATAACCATGGTACCGCCCTAAGTAAATTAAGGACCGACGCTTATGACTGTCCATTCCAAGCATAACCGTACAACTACATGCCAAAGTGGGCACGACCTGGCTGAATAATTTGTAGAATCCTAACTTAGACTCACCAGTTAGTGGAATGTGAGTGCCAGATAGAGGCAAGACTGTTTTCTCATACGGCGCAAGAAAGGGCTTCTGTACTGGGTAGATAGAACCCTAACAGCGGTGAAACTTCAGCGGGTGAGTCGGGTTAGGCGTATACATTGTAAAGGCCTTGTCATGATATCTTTGCCGGCACACCTAAGGAAATGTGCTAATAGCTTAGCATCAAGAGAATATCATGTCTTGTAGGTAAAGCTGTACACCTCTGCAAAGTTAAAACTATTCGAATAGCCGTGCCCGTGCCTACGGTCAAGGGCACGCGAAGAATGCTTTCATATTGGTAGACTTTGTCTTTGTTTTAAAAAACGATGTTTTTGGGATCTGGGAGTGGTTAGAACTATCGGATGTGCTTCTAGCGGCTAGAGCCAGATAGGTGGATTGAACCTGTTTTTGTGAACCATGGCAGACAGAGCCATGTGGATGGATTGAACCATGATCTTTTTGAGATGTGGCGGATAGAGCCTGTATACTAGTGATTGGTGGCTAGAACATTCACTAGAAGTTATAAATAATTTCAATTGTAGTACAAATAATTGTAAAAATGCCTTTGTGAAAAATATTACATGTAAAGTTTGTGAAAGTATTGCTTTGCACTAAAGAACCATAAAAAGCTATCCTTGGATAGCCTTGCATTATGCATTTTTCCCAGACTTGATGGGTACTTTATGTATTCACGTGCTACATTCTAAACTTATCCCAGAAGTGAAGGAAGCCGTCAAAGGAGATTCCAAGGACTAGGATGCGTACCCCACTCGATTGCCTGTGGGCATATGGATGGGTCACCACTTGGTGTTATTTTCTTCCGTTGCAGTTATTCAAGTTGTTCAGCCTGTAAAGGCAGTAATGGTAAACCTCGACAATAAGGTCTTTGCTTTTATTTGGTGTTATTATTATTTGGTTATATGTAATCGTGATATGGTTGTTGATTAATCACTGTTTGACTGTGTACTAGCTACTGATCTGGAACTGGTACAGAAATACACAGGGGATTCCGGATAGCCGATCCGGGGGCCTACAGGATTCAATCCCATGAACCACCCACACACAACTATAGTCTCCTACAGTTGGGACAATTGCATGGTTATGTTTTCAGAATGCTTAAGGTATGTTTTATAACTTTTATCCCAAGATAATAAAAAAATCAATTTTTCATTTGAACTTTTCAGTCGGTAGAGGGAGCGGTAAGGCTGGAAATCGAGCACTGGTCACTTCTGTTATTTCTTTTTTCAACCGGTAGAGCTTTCCCTCCTAAGAACCAAAACTAGCCACACCCACACAAGGTAAAGTAGTGTATACCACACATTGTTGCCATTATATTGATATTCATGTCTTATATTTAGTGAGCAACGACAAATCAAACACAGCAAGCTGTAAATGCCTAAAGTGAACAGTGTTGAATCAAGTGATATGGCCACTGACAAGTGGGAAAACGGTAAGGCTAACAAAGAGAACCATACATCTGTATCGACCTAATACATTTGTGAAGCCACTAGCATTCTAGCAAAACAGAGATGAGCAGATACATCAAAAACTATACAAGCACTAGCAGCTAGAAAAAGAGAAACCAAAGTACTATGAAAGACATTGTTTACAGATGCAATGCAATCAACATTACCTCAGTATTGCTTGCAGGGCCAGTTGAAAAGGCATCTTGTGACAGTATAATAGATAAACGACTTGCAATAGCAGGAAAAACATCCTCCAGTATGCCACTTGCTGAAGAATTAAATTTGCATACTATTTGGTTTATTAATACGAGAAAATCCACCATATCTTTTGCCTGTACGAAAATAGTATTGATGTGAGCACCCCAAAGATAAAAAAAAAATAGAAAAGAGTACACTAATGATAAAATATTGCATAAAATAGTAATATAAAGTTCAGTAGGTACTAGAAAAAAAAACCATGCTAAGTTGAGCGCAACTGAGAAAAGAACTATTTAATGTCTGTCTGTGTCCAAATTTCCCAGTTTTCCGTTGCTGTTTGGCATGATAATCAAAACTTGTAATTCACACTTTCTTTCCTTTCCTTTGGAAGGGCTGTAAACAGCTTTCTATTGTTATTATTTTTAATACACACACACAGTAGGATTCTCTTCTATCATTTTGCCAAAAATAATTACTGCTCAAAGTAGGCCAGTTACCGAGAAAGGAAACTTTAGTGCTACAGGTACTAAACATGACCAGTGTTCACCAAGGCGTTTGCGCTAGTTGGGCGGCAGACCGGCGCCTAACACCTAAGCCCCGCCTAGGCGGGAAAAGTCAGCTAGGTGGGCAAGGCGGAAGGGTGGTGCCTAGCAACTAGGCGGCCGCCTTGGGGAACATTGAACATGACAAAATCAAGCAAAGCCAAGAACAAAAAAAAGAGAATTTACTATAATTAAAAAGAAAAAGAACTACCTCATTACCAACAAGCAATTGTCTTAGTGCGACTGGAATACATGCAAGCACTGAGATTCCTAATATCTCTATCATTCGGTGCAGAAAGGATATGACCTGCATTCCAGTATTTGCACAAGTTAGAAAGTGGTTAATCATCCTAGCAGTGAATCAACGAAGATGTTAAAGAAAAAGGTTCAGATTTACCTTAGATCGCAAGGGTCTCACATTCGGAAACGAGACAAGGACTTGCAAAACAAGATCAAGGGTCTGATGACAAGATGACAAGAAAAACTTGCATAAAAAAATAGCAAAAAGAGAATATAGATATGCTATATTAATTATTGATGCAGGAGTAATCAAGGAGCAACAAATGTTCTCACCATGGGCTACTTGCATATGCTATTTAACGACAAACAAACATCACCATACATACAAGATTAAGTGAAAACAGTAAAGTACACAGAATGACAGAACTTACCTTCTTGAACATGACCCCAATTGTTGGCCTACTTCCCATCACGAGGCGCTCATTAAAGCCCTAAAAAAAGGACAATATCCGGATTCAGTAAGCATAAGGTATAAATGACTTGCCATGTTCAGAGCTAAGTATTTACATGATGAGTAAATCAGAACCATTTTAGAAAATAGAACATCAAAAATATTTATTATACATGGCCCAACCAACATCCCCCAGAATTCCAAACCATGTTTCACGGAATGCGGTATTGCTCATTCCTTACAATGGGAATGCAAAGCATACCTTGCTGACCATATTCAATGCAACAATAATCTGTTGAAGACTCGTCGCTCTTGGAGATGATTCTTCAAGTCCTTGTGCTTTGGCATCCATAACAAGCGACTCAATCTGGAATTGGTTTTCACTGACAACAATGAATTTCTTCTCTCCCAGAGGGCCTAAAGCCATCATATAAAGGAAGGGGGGAAATCACCTGATGACAGAGAGGATTCAGCAAAGCTGTCAAGCACTGAGCCTGCTTCTCTGGTGATACCTCTTCAATACCAATCAACAATCCAACAGCCTGAAATCATAACACATGTCACTGGTCCAAGTTCAGTATTTCCAATTTAAACAATATAAACAGCTAGGTGCAAGGTAAGTTGGGTACTTGGGTTATAGAGACAAATGGACATTGTACCTCAAAAAGTTGGCTGCCATCCTCTGAGCTGGAGAACTTTACATCTTTATTTGCCCAGTCCATAGAAGTGAACTGGCCTAGTACATCTTGCAAGCTCTGTTAGCTCACGAACATACACAGCCTCAGCTCTAGAATAACAAACTAGAAAGTGTACATCTACCAAAAGAGATAAGGACAGACCTGCAAAATGGTATCCAAGTAAGGCACTAGCTTTGCCTTCAACAGCTTGACAGCTCTCATGAATAAGTATCCTGCACGGTGGCTCACATGGGCATTCTGATGGTGTATGCCACGCTCATCCAAGAACGCAGCAAGAAGGTGTGGCACGTACTGCAAATTCTCCTGCACGAACTTGATGTAGCGGGTAATTGTCTCCAGATACACCAATGCAACTAAGCGGTGTGTGTGGCAAGAGAATCTCGCAGAAAGGAGCATGGGCACAAGTTCCCCGAGCAGCCCAGTCCCATTCCGGATCTCTTCCTCACCCACTGTTTCCCCAAGCCGGTAGAACAGAGTAAGAGTGACCTCAACATCCTCAACGCTAGCTTCTGCAGATGAGAGTGCTGTCACAAGCAACCCTCTTATGAACAGCTGAGTGGCAGCTGGTGCCACACGACAAATGTTCCGGAACAATGCAACTAAATCCTTCCGCTGTTCTGCCATCAGGTCCTCCTCTTCCTTCCCAATCTTGTCAAGCACATCGAGATGTGCCCTATACACTGGATCATATGACATCTGCACCCGCACCACCTCCAAGATCCGTCCCAAGTGCCCCAGTTGCTTCTCAGACGGAGCCTTCATCGTACTTACATATCCAGCTACGAACTCGAGCACGGAACTTGAATCAACCTCCTCATCATCACAGCTCTCTGCGGCTGTGAATACAGCTGGTAGCACCTCTTCCAGCATTACCAATGCCGCGGCTCCATCAGCATCACTGGAACCAAGCTTGCGATAACATTCAAGAGCCTCAGCAGCATAAGTAGTCACCAAAGGTGCCATCGTTAACCCACTGTCTGGGCTACCAAGCCCCTGCTGCGCAGCCAGAAGCGACCTTAGCAAGGCCACCTTTGCCCTCGCGTCCATCCTCTTCGCTGCCACAGCAGAAAGACATCCCGCTGCCACCGCAGCAAGCGGAGCAACACTTCCAGGGGACAGCGCAATGTCAAAGAGGAGAGGAACGAACACATCGTTCGCGACCAGCGCGACATCGATCCAGGGTATACACCTGCGTGCTGCGTCAAGGGCTACGGCGGCCGCGGGGGGGTCAGCTGCGCGGAGAGACGCGGCGGCGGCGTGCCAGTGGCGAGCGATCTGTGGCACGCACTGCGCGCGCATGGCATCCTTGACTCTCCCGGCGTCGGCGGCCTCGTCGGCGTTGCGAGGGTACTCCTGGGAGAGCAGGTCGTCGTCGAGGGAGATGAGGACGCGGGCGAACATGTCCGTAGGCCCCGGCTGCGGCGGCAGGGGCGGGAGGAGGTCGAGGAAATAGGAGGGGTAGACATGGGGATAGTCGAGGCGAACGAGGAGAGCGAGGAGCTGGGCGAGCTTGTTGCGGAGGAAGGGCGGCGAGGCCGCGTTGGAGGCCAAGGCGAGGGAGAGGAGGGAGGATCGGAGCAGGGCGAGATCGTCGGGTAGGGCAAGGCGGCGGCGCAGGAGGGCGTCGTGGAGGGACTGGAGGCACCAGAAGTGGACGTGGGCGTGCGGCGAGGAGGCGAGGCCGGAGAGGCAGAGGCGGAGGAGCGACGATGGCAGGGACTCGTCGCGGGCGCGGGCGCAGAAAGCGAGCGCCTCCTCGCGGAAGGCCGGGGAGGCGGTGGCCGCGGCGGGGGAGTCGGACGCGAGCAGGATGGCCTTCTCGAGGTCGTCCATGGCGGTGCGGAGGAATCTGGGGGGGAGGGAGGGAGGGAGGTGGGCGGAGACGGGGAAAGAGAGGCGGTGCCAGCGGAGGTGGGGTTAATATAGGAGAGGGGAGGGTTTGCTGTCTCCTTGGAGTAACTCGGGTGGTTTTGCTGTTAGTTTTTGGTCTGGACTGCTGGTTTATGGGTTTATGGGCTGATTTTGGGTTTAGGTTTTCGGCTTTCTTGTTCTGACGGCTTTTGTTTCCATTTGTTGGGTTTAGGCAGGGATGCTTATCTTTAACTCTTTCAAGATCCTCTAAAAAAATATGTACGAGTTCTTCATTAATTCGTATGGTATTTATCGAAAGTTTATATTGTTTTATAGATGTGTTGATATGGTGGATACGCACGAGATAAGTATTATTCATCAAGCATCCTATATAAGTAGTATATTTTGGAAGATGTATTAATTACGACATGCCAAGAGCTGTCGTAAGTTATACAAACTGTAAAGGTCGCCAAATACAACTTTTGTAGGTGTTGGTTAAATCGAGTTACTTATTGTTTCTTGACGATTGAAGGTTTTACAGTTTTTAGTATTAGATACCATGTAGTGGATCGGATGCCAAGAGAGGGTGAATTAGGACTCTTTTCGTTAATGGCTAAATTAAAAACTTAAGCTGTCCTAGCTCAATCTAGGTGCATATGGTTTCTAGTGTAGCCAAAACAACTCCTACACAGG
Source organism: Rhipidocladum racemiflorum (assembly GCA_036346355.1). Classification (NCBI taxonomy): domain Eukaryota; kingdom Viridiplantae; phylum Streptophyta; class Magnoliopsida; order Poales; family Poaceae; genus Rhipidocladum; species Rhipidocladum racemiflorum. The sequence goes on from CM070581.1 coordinate 5,566,860, forward strand.
TTAGTGGAGTTTTGCAACCTAAGTTTCAATCATACATAAGTCTAATATCTAGGAATTGAATTGACATGGAAGTAAATGCAGAAATGTAAAAGAGACAAGGAGCACAACCAAATTTGTTACGATTTGGCGATCTCCCATGCTCCTCGTTAGAGCACTCTCGCAAGACTATCGCTCCGACTTGAAACTGCCTAAGGAATTAAACCATCTAATCGAGATACTCCTTCTCCGCTTCGGATAGGTGGATTCTGAACCTTTACAAACCTTCCGAAGCCTTTCCACTAGTTTCTCATTGGAAGGTCACTAAGAACAACGCCTCCAAGCCAAGTCTAGACCATCACTTGAACCTAAAGAGATCAAACAACTAAAGTCATGCACACTAAAGGCCTATGCTACCTCTCAAATTTCTCAAAATATGATCTTAAATGGTTTTGAGTACTCTTGTTGTTCCTTTGGTATGAGATGAATATGTAGGATGGCCAAAGGTAATTACAAAAACATCCATACCAAGTATTTATAGCTCATTGAATAAACTAGACGTTACAATCACTTTTCTTAAGAATTTAACACATTCTGGATCATCTGGAGCCCTTCCGAATCATCTTAAAAGCTTGAAGTCAAGTGGTCGAAAAACTAGCTGTTATAGGTCTAAAGTATCATCCAGTAGCTTTTGAATCATCCTTACATCTAGATGATCCCCTCCATCCGGATCATCCAGAATATACAAAAAATTTAGTCATCACAAAAACCAACAGCCCATACCAACAACTAACTCTCTATCTCAATGACCCGCTTGCTTGTCTGGTAGTTATGATAATCCGAAATGTGTAACTTTTCCAACACGTTGAAAAATACTATTTTCGGCTCCAATGATCCACTTTTCTTACATGTAGTTTTTTTAATATATTGAAACATATCATATTCTGTTCCAATAATCCTCTCCCTTGTCCGACAGCTATATGACCATCCAGAGCACATTGAAAATTTCCAAACTAATCCAATATTGCACCAATTTTTATTCCGTTGCAACTTCAACTTTTCAAGGGATTTCTTTGACTATAGATAAGTCAGACAATCCTAGTGTGCATCACCACTAGCTACCAACCTAACCAAGTTCAAGCTACTAGACTACACCCCCCTTTTAATAGTACAGTCAAAGCAAAATAAAAATCTAAAACTACAATGATCCATCTCAACACCTTGAATCATTTTTAAATACAATGTCCTTGATCTTCATGCTTTATCGTCATTATAACTTTTTGAGAATCTATAAATACCAAGAACTTCTATCATACCAAAGTCAAGTACTAACTCATCTTGAAACATCTAAACATTGTTAGTCTTAACAATCAAATGCAATTAATCACAAACACAAATACATCACTAAAATTAGGATCCTAGATGCATATGCACCGTTTATTACTCATATTAATGAGAGCAAGATTCTTTACAATGTAATTATTCCTGTAGACCTATACCGCATTATATACGGGTCTAATTAAAGAATTACTCATATGAACACATTAGAGAGAAGTACAAATGTTACTCGTTGAGAACGAAATCGTTTTAGCGAAAGGTAAGTGATATAGATAGAATAAGCTTGTACCAGTATAATTAAAGGCATGTTTGTTTTTGCTTTTGATTTTAGATTCTGACCCCAAAAGCTGAATAAAAAAACAAATAACCTGATGTTAGAATCTGATTCTCACAATCCAGTCCATCCAAATACACTAAATCCACAAGACCACAATCCACTTCAGATGTGCTTTTGGTTTCCAGCTTTTGAAGAATCATCTTCTCAATAACCACAATCTAGAATCAACGTTTAGAGAATCCAAAGCAAAAACAAACATACCCTAAAACTTGTTCTGAACATTCCTACTTGAGTCGGTTTTTTCCATCCAGACGCTTCAAAGAGGGGGTTTCTACCATTTGCGAAATGAAGATTTTATTTTTCCTTCAAATGTTTCGAAGTTGTTTGAGGGCTTTGGAAGTAAGAAGAAAAAAACCTATAACCCAGAGTTAAGTTAATAGTTTTAGATAAAGTATAACACTGTGGATATCATGGGAAAAACAACAAAAGAACCAGCCGCAGACCAACATTAGGAAATATACGCCTTCGCTAAATGCAATACAGAGGTTTACACCGTCACATTACAACATCATACAATACAACGCTCATGTTGATTTGATTTGTTGCCCCCCACCCCCCCACCCCCCAAATCCATCAACTACCACGAGATACAATCCATTGAATTCCTGACGAAAGGAACACGATCGTAGAGCCAAAATGCTCGATTTTTTTATTTAATATTTATTTTAATTTATTTTTTAAAAATACAACGAAATGATTTTTTTTCGAAAGTAGACACCCATCGCTCCAATACAGGGCGATCGTCCCAAATTGGGGCGATAGGTATCTGGATGCAAAAAATGTTTACAAATCTAATCCTTTATGTGTCCATTTTCGCAATTACGTTTTTTACATCCAGGTATCTATCCCCATATTAGGGCGATGGGTGCCTACTTTCGCAAAAACAAATCCGTTGATTATTTTTGAAAAAGAAATTTAAAATAAGTATTAAATAAAAATAAATTCCAAAATGCTCACGGGGAGCGTGCTCGCTCCTCGCCTAGATGTCCAGATGACACTAGGAACAACATCTCACTCCATATTGGGCCGAATGCCACGTGAGACTCCAAGCCCGGCCCAACATCCCAACCTATCCTCCATCAAGGCAAACCCACATCCAACGGCCCCTACTCCCGGACCTCCCATCCAACGGTCTCCGTCCCACGCGCCCACCTTATATGATCTCGACATTCCCCCCCGCTAGGGTTTCCTCCCAGACACCGCTCCGCCTCCGTACCGGCCACTTCCGGTCTTCCCAAACCGTCCCAAGGTAAGTCGTCGGCGGCCATGACGACGCGCTTCAAGAAGAACCGGAAGAAGCGTGGCCACGTGTCCGCCGGGCACGGCCGCATCGGCAAGCACCGCAAGCACCCGGGAGGGCGCGGTAACGCCGGAGGCATGCACCACCACCGCATCCTCTTCGACAAATACCACCCGGGCTTCTTCGGCAAGGTCGGCATGCGCTACTTCCACAAGCTCCGCAACAAGTTCCACTGCCCGACGGTGAACGTCGAGAGGCTCTGGTCGATGGTTTCGGCCGACAAGGCGGCGGATGCCGGCGCCGACAAGGCCCCGATGGTCGACGTCACGCAGTTCGGCTACTTCAAGGTGCTCGGGAAGGGGATGCTGCCGGAAAAGCCCATCGTCGTCAAGGCCAAGCTCATCTCCAAGGTCGCCGAGAAGAAGATCAAGGCCGCCGGCGGCGCCGTCGTGCTCGCCGCCTAGGGTTCGGTCCTGACCCGCCCTGCCTTTTCTGTCTCTTCGTTTTGAGATCTATAAATCTGAACTAGTAGTTGCTTCTCGTCTCAGCTATTTGTGTTAAAGAAGACTTGATCTCTTGGTTGTATCCATCAGTACTTATGCGTGGTAAGACAGTGCCTTATGAGTACTTTTGCACTAAGCGATGCCAGTTTATATCAGATATTTCAGATGTATCAATGATATGTTTTGCTGCTATTTATGAATCGTTTGATCCGTGTTATTAATCCGTGATGCATGTTCTCTTATCTGTGATAAGAGTTGTCCTGAACGTTCTTGCATCATGCTAGTTTCTACTTCTGTTAGAATTTATTCGAGCTGTGTGTGAATGTGGTATACTTGATGTAATGTTAAAGCATGTGCAATGATTTGTGCTAGTATTTGCGTTTGTTAAACCTTGATTCTGTTAAGTTGTATTGAGTGGAGAATAGGAAGAGGATAGCTATTTCGAGTTTTGTCCTAAAGCCTCAGTGAACATGCTGGGAGAGCAGGAATAGATATTTGATCAACATCTACCTAGATTCGAGTTCTTTAAGATTTTATGTTAATGTGTGAATGTGGCATGCTTGATATAATGTTAAAGCATGTGCGATGATTTAAGCTACTGTTTACATTTGAAACCTTGATTCTGTGAAATGCAATTACTAAATGATGGGAAGAGAACTATTTTGAGATTCCCAAAGCTCCTAGCATTGCTGCATTAGTAAACGTGTTGTAGACCAGGAATAAAGAAATGCTGAGCATCCACCTAGTTGTGCCGGCTTGCACGAAATTTGCAATTTGTTTCCCTGTTTGAATTGTTTGATTGATGTAGTGCCACATCAGAGCTTATGAAATAGCAGTTTGATTATGAACTAGCCATTGTGTGATTGACAGGCCTATTTGCTTGCTTGAGTTTGATCGTGAACTTAGCCATAGTGATCACAACTTAGCATTGTTTTCAAGTGTCAAAGCACTATATGTGTGCAGCGCAGAGGTTGCTGTGCTGCGGAACAAGAGTTCGAAGTTCTTGTTGTGAAATGTGTCAGTTGCCTACATTGGCACGGGTGGGCTGTGTTTTATCTGTGAAGCATTATGTGGTGATATATTTACAATGTTTTGTTGAACAATGAAATATAACCAACCAATTATGATGCAACGGAATGGATGATTGAATAGAGTATCTAATATGTGCAGGCTCCAAGAAGTTTGGTTGCAAATTTTCAGTAATGGAACAAAGCATATGGATGCTTCCATCTGCAGACTGCAACTTGTAGCGCACCTGAATCAGGATAATGATCCATTCACTCTTGTATTGCATTTGCACGATGCTTCTGTATTTTTAATATTTGTGTTTGAATCTAAAGTTTATGTTGTTCCGATCCGATAATTCTCGAATCTGTAGCATCCCGTTTTGCTGCGCAAGGCGCACTGCCGAATATTGTGGCAAGAAAGCTCAACACTGGGTACGCCATTCCATTTCTTCTTCGGGGACATCAAAGTAGAGGAGGAACAAAGCCCATACCATATCATATGCTCCTCTTGGTCATCGATATGGTTTTTAGCAAGGTTTAAAATCTCGTTTTGAGTCAAATCCCGGAGGTTCCCGAAATCCGAAATTTCGGTAATATTCGGAAATTTCGGACAAAATCCGGATGAATTACAAAAACCAAATTTTAAATCCGGTTTTTTTTCAACCGGGAAATCCGAGATCTCGGCCAAATTGAACCTGCCGAAAAATGGTCCAAAATACGTCAAAAAATTTTAAAAATTTTTTTGGATGGTCCTGACACATCACTAATATTTCCATAACAATTTGAGATGATGATCAATCATGAGCAATTTTTAAAAAATGTAACAGTGGTAAAGTCATCGTAAAAACCGTATGTAAAATCAGTTTTTGATTTTCCAAATGTAACAAATGAACTTCAAGTCATTTAAAAAAGTTTAATATATGTTTCTATCATGATATATACGTATGATCTTGAGCTAACAATCATCTAGAGCTAACACGAATTAATAACTAATGTGACATACATACAAGAAGTAATAACCTACAAGTATGAAACCTTTATGTCACGAGCAGTTCGTACCTTGAATTATGCATGCATGTCATATGAAATACCTACTATCACTAAGCCAAAAACTAATCACTTAACACTTAATAGCATACTAACCACTTAACCTCATTCCTTCACTAGTGTCTACACTCTAAGGATTCAAATCTCGTTTTGGGTAAAATTTCGAAGGTCACCGAAATCCGAAATCTCGGCAAGATTCGGAAATTTCGGACAAAATCCGGAAGAAATAAGACGAGATCTCGGTATTGGACGGCGAGATGCAAAGATAACTCACCGCAGATGGCCGGAGATGGAAAATAGTTCAAACCACTTTAGAAAATTTTGAAATTTTTTGTGAATGGTCCTAACGCATCCATAATATTCCCATAAAATTTTCAGATAATGATCAATCTTGAGAAATTTTAAAAAATTCGGACAGTGCAAACCGACTAATTGAACCGACCAAAAAAAGGTCAAAAACATATCAAAAATTTTAGAAATTTTTTGTGGATGATCTTGACCCTAAATACAATCAAATACAGTGCACAAAAAATCAAAATCCGGTAAAAAAAACCCGAGATCTCGCCCGAGATTCCCGAGATCTCGCCGAGAAATTCGAAATTTGATTTTTTTTTTTTGAATTTTTTGAATTTTCCGAAATTTTGAATCTCGGAGGGGTCCGAAATCCGAAATCTCGGCCGAGATTTCGGATTTCGGTCCGAAATTTCAACCCCTGGTTTTTAGAACTCAATTTTGATCATTAATTTATATTGTAATTATTTTAAAAACCAATGAAATTATAATATTATGAAATTACATTTCGAGACTAATTTACACATGATTTTTATGCATACAATCTAGATATTTAAAAGGCTATTGATAACTAAAGTTTTAAAAGTTTAACTGTATGTTTCAATTTGATAAGTTTTTAAGAACCAGAGGGTTACAAAATAGTAAGGGCAGAATGTTGCATTTGTATGTGTATATTATTACGTTCATACGTTAACACTGAGGTCCATTATATACGCTTGGCATACCAAGAGATTAACTGCCTACTTGTTAGGGGGGCATATCCAGTGCAATCATCGTGCAATCTAACTAAAAAAAATTTCAAAAATTTTTGAAAAAAATCATGGATGTACGTCTCAATTTATCCCTTCTACGTATAAAATTTCATGATCAAATTTGTCTTATGCTAGAAGTTACAAAAAGACAAATTTAGGGTGCATTTGAACTGTAAAAGTTTGTCAGAAATTTGTCTTTTTGTAACTTCTAGCATATGACGAATTTAATCATGGAATTTTATACGTATGGGGTAAATTGAGATGTACATCCATGATTTTTTTTCAGAATTTTTTGAATTTTTTTTTAGTTGGATTGCACGATGATTGCACCAAACCTTTGATTGCACTGGACATACCCCCTACTTGTTAGCCTTGTGCTAACTGCTAAGGTCTTTTAGGCCATCTGACGGCCAGGGGGTGGGCATCCCCACAACTCGGAACCTGCTAATGTGTTTGTTCTACCATCACCATGTGTTTACATCGGGGTTCACAAAATTGTCGAAAACTGTGTTTTTTTATCGTATCGAGGCGGTTCGAAATCTTAAACTGGTCTGTAAATTGGTTCAATTAAAAAAATCAAAAAAATTAAAAATTTTGAAAAATTTATGCAATGTAAACAGGTAAAAAACCAAACGATTTTCGACAAAAATCGATGAAAACCGCTCCAAAAATTGGCCATCCAAAAGGTTCAACTTGTCAATCGGTTTTTCGAGGAAACCGTCATTTTTTGTTTTTTTTTTAATTTGTTTTGATTTTTTTTTCAAATGCTCAGTTTCGAAACTCTTCGATTCTTTACGATTTTCGTGATAAACCAGTTCTCTTGCATTTGTGCATAGATCACCCTTCATCTCTTGCACTTGGTGCTTCACCAAAGGCAATGTGCACTTTCCCTTCTCACTCTGATGACTGTCCTTTCTCCTATTCGAAATGATGTGACCACAGTGGACCAATCCTAGTAATACTACAAGAAAACGAAAAGATCGAGTACCTTTCTTAACTTTTGCATTTGTGCTTTCTTCTGATTAACTACAAAGTTCCAATATGTTCATTAGGCTTGTTGTGTTACTATATACATGGCTCTTGAGCAAGAAAACTAAATTCCTTATGGTGTTTTCAGATGTCAGTGCAAGAACTGCCCCACAATTCAACTGTACTGGAACTATTGAAGAGGGCTTCTAGCTATGACTTACAATTGAGACTGAGGCTGAACCGCAATGTCGTGCACAGCTTAAACCAGGAGCTGAAAATCGGTGACGTCTTCGAACTGATTCCTTCAACTCCATGCAAATCTGGAGGTTACACGATGGAGTTCCACCAAAATGTTTGATCGCCGGATCGCGGTTTCGCAGTCCTGACAACCGTAGAATAGCAAATAATGTAAATATAGTAATATATATTTATATATGCACGACTGGTCCACTTTATCGGTCGAAAATCGTCGATAATCACGAAAATCAACCTTATCGAGCCGAGACGATATATAATACCGGTCGGTAAATCGGTTAAATTCAAAAAAAAAAAATTCAAAAATTTAAAAAAATTTGTGCGACGCAAATATCGCGATTATCGAGGCATATCGAGCGATTATCAAGGTATACCGACCGAAAATCGCTCAAAAAATCGATCGACGAGGAAGTCCGCATGATCGGCTGGTTTTCGAGGAAAATATCGCGATAATCGAGCAATATCGAGCGATTATCGATCAAATATCGAATTTTTTGAATTTTTTTTCAAAAAATTTGATTTTTCAGACCATTCGATTTGCTTCGATTTTCGACCGGTTTTTGGCTCGATTTTGTCGATTTTCGAAATTCGAAAATCGTGCGAACGGTAAGTGTAACCCTGTGCACGACCCCAGCTAAATCATATGAAGTTTAGGTTCCTCTATACTGACAAGACATACATGAGAAAGAATCGTCCAAAGAAGCTCAGAGGTCAGATGGTTTCCCTGTAACAAACATGCGCGTTTTCTTAGGACTTGTTTGGATCCATTAGGCCATGTTTGGATGGACTAAAACTAATTGTTAGCTGGCTAATGGCTAGAGCTAATTGTTAGCTAGCTAATAATTAGTCCAGAGCTGTTTGGATACATGACTAATGGTTGGACTAATTTCTTAGAAAAGTCATTTCTGCCCCTCATAATGGGTGAGAAAATGAGGATAAGGCCAGCGCGAGGGTATTTCAGGCTTTTTCCAGCGTGTTACATACTATTAGCCCAAATTAGCTCCTCCCCACCAACTAATGGACTAATTGTTAGCTAAGGGGTTGGCTAAAAATTAGCCCACCTATTAGTCTTCCTGTTTGGATAGACTAGAACTAATTTTTAGCCAGCTAACAATTAGTCCAGGGATCCAAACATGGCCTTAGTAGCTAATAGTTAGCTAGCTAATAGTTCCTAGCTAACTATTAGTTGGAGGGTGTTTGGATCCACTAGCCAATATGTGGCTAATAGATGCTATTGTCCAGAATACCTATGCTATTGGTGGTAGACGCGAAAGGTATTTTGGTTAAATGCCACCTATTAGCTGTCTATTAGCTGGGTCTGGCTAGCTAATGAGATAACCATTAGCTGGCTGGGGGTGTTTGGATCCACTCCAACTAATTTTTAGCATCTAACTATTAGCTACATGGATCCAAACAGACCCTTGGTAAAACAAAAGGAGGTAGCATGTGAATAAGTGATAAAGTAATAGCTCAAGAAATTCTCCCAGCAGGAGACAATGTATCATAGTATGCTCTCTTTCATGGAACGCTATTTCAGGAAAAAGAAAAGCACTGTTACGATTACTGATTTCAGTTCTCTTTTAGTTCAGTGGCTGTGAATTGAAATTCTTGCGATTTGTATCTCAATCGTGTTTACTGTGAATTTGTGATTATGTACTTATTTTGCAGGGAGGAAAAAAAATGCCAGCGAGCTTTAACTGCCTACTAAGCAGAAAAAAAGTAAAAATAAAAATAACACGACGCCTGAGAGATTCGAACTCTCGCGGGGAAACCCCATGTACTTAGCAGGCACACGCCTTAACCACTCGGCCAAAGCGTCGGTTGTGACACAAAAGGAAAACATGTATTATTATAAACAATTTCCGTGCATTTACACTCAGCCCCGAATCCCGAATTACCTCTCCCCGTCTCCCGCGAAGAGTCGCTGCCGTCTTGGCGTCTTGCTAGTCTGCCCTAATGGACGCCAGAGTCGTACGGGCGTCTCCTCCTCCGGCGGTGGCCGCTGGCGAAGAGCCGCGTGACGCACGGATGGTGTGAGTGATCTTGCGTTCGGTGAGGGGGATTACGACGCGGGGGTGGTGCACCAGTTCCTGATTCTCGCCTACCGCTACGCCGGCGACGTGTTCGGTGGAGTGAAGGTCTACGCCGACCACGCCGGCAGGGAGTCGCTCGAAGCCGACGACGTCCGCCTCGCCATCCAAGCCAAGTCTACGTCCGCCTCCCAGCCGCCGAACCGCGAGGTAGCCCTGTTCCTTTTTGAGAAATTTGCTTTTGATATTTGAGAGCACATTACTGATGTTGATTGCTATTTTGTTTACGCGTTTTTTGGGGTTGGATCCTGCCTTCGTGCCCACTCGAAGCTTTCCTCACGTATCACTTGACCTGTGTCAACATTGAATCGTATTAATCAGCGGAAATGCCATGCATCGGTCGTAGTTTTTGAGATTTCTGTCGAATTTGTAACTTTTGGGTTCGCATCATGGTCTGTGTGCCGCCGCCGTCGTCTTCTCTGTCTCCGGCGCGTCCGTCTCTCCATCGCCGCCATTGACAGCCCCCAAGACAAGTTCCGCCTCGCCGGATGCCCCTTGTCCACTATAGATTTATTTTTGGAATAACTCTGTTTTACATTAATATACCAACAGCTCAAGCTCTATAGATTTGATGCACCCCCTTAATTTCCTGAACATTTAACACCCTTAATTACAAAACCAGTTATTTAACTTCTAAACTAACAAAACTAGATTATATTACACCTAAAACAGTTTTGAGTGGTTTTGACGATTTAGATCCCACTCAAGATTTTCACCATATTGACAACTACATTACCGAGTTTTAGTAATAAGGATCCAATTCAATTAAGGGTATTGACATTAACATCATGAACCTTATTATCACTTCTTTTCTCTCTATATACATTTCTTTCTTCTTCTTTTCACCATTCATTTTCTCATTTGGATCCCTGTTAGCAAAACCGCTCTTCAAAACTGTCATGAGGTGTAAATTGATCTAATTTTGTAAGTTTGTGATGCTAAATACCCGATTTTATAGTTGAGGATATTAAATGAAATTCTTTGAAAGTCGAGGATGTAAAATGGATTTATTCTTTAATTTCTTCTTCTTTCTTTTTGTTGTCTTTCTAATGATACTAGAGGCGGAGGCTGTCTCTGCCCTAGCGCTGAAGGTGGTCACGCCCGTATGGAGGTGGCGGCGCAGGGGAGACGAGCCCACGACATGGAGGCGATTTAGGGTTGGGCTCAAAATTTGCGGTTGTGTCCGGGAGGGAAGAGGAAGGGGAGAGAGATCCACACGTGTTTGATCTAGACAGCTGCATGGTTATCATTCTTAACCCCAAAATTTTGCATCGATCATCTCCCTTCCAGACTGTCAGGATAATACAGGTCGTTGGGCCTAGTTAAGCTCCGAATGGAATGTTGGGCTGAGCCCATGTAATAGGATACTGTGGACACCTGACTTAGTATAAAGACTAAGTCGGAACTGGGAGAGGTGACGAATATTGATAACAAACTTCTGATTCTGTTCTTCCCCTTCTTCAAGTCTTTCTTCTCTATTCCAAAACGCGTCTCTCATCTAGTTCTTCTAAGTCTTGAGTTCTGGAGGATCGTAAGACCATTACAAATTGGTATCAGAGCTAGTCCTTTGCGTGCTGCGATCTTGAGCTGTAAAAATTTTTCGGATGAGGGTTTGAGAACTTGAGGAAATCTTCGGTGTTCCTCAACGATCTCAGTAAAATACCAGGAGTCCGGTTGGCTCGATCGATAGCACGATCAAATACGGCTCCGCCTAAATCACGGAGAGATCACACTGGCGCCGCGGAAGAAGCCAACCCAGTTTGAAGAGCAGACAACGAAGATCCTAGCTGCGATGAAAACCCAAGGAGACGCAACGGCGGCAATGATGCGGGAGTTGTGCGATCAGTTCAAATCGTTCCAGGAGGCGATCGGTGAGGTTAAAGAAGGCCAGGGACGTCTCCAGGAGCGCCTGAGCACATTAGAGGCAAAGGCAGCGGCATCGGGGTCTCGCGTTACACAGGAGGACTCTGCTCATCGACTTCCCCCGTCAGGCACGACTCAGGCAGTGTTGGGGTCTCCGACAGATTCAGACAGGAGTGAACCGATCTTAGGGACAATCGGGCGCCAAGAGGAGCTATTGCAGAGAAGAGGCGCGGAGGGAATCTTCAGGATCCCTCCACCAATTCCAGGCAAGAGTAATGTGTTCTCTTCTCATCCTAATCTTCAGATATTAGACGAGGGGAGAGGGGAAACTCACCATCAAACTCAGACATCCATGCGCACTGGGCATAGCCACTTGCCCAAGATGGAATTTCCAAGGTTTGATGGGGATAATCCTAGATTATGGCAGGAGAGATGTGAGACGTATTTTGATGTTTTTGGGGTACAGGAGAGTTTGAAGACTCGTTTTGCTGCATTGCATTTCACGGGGTCGGCAGCTCTGTGGCTTCAAAAGGTGGAGGCGAAAGGCAGAGTTGAAGATTGGAGGGAGCTGTGTCATCTTGTCAATGACAAGTTTACTAGAGACAAGTATCAATATTATAGAAGACAATTGAGAAATCTGAAACAAACTGGTTCAGTGTGCGAGTATACTGATAGGTTTGAGGAAATCCGACATCATTTGTGGTTATATAACCCCACCTTGGATGAAATTTTTTTTGTTCACGAGTACTTGGAAGGATTGCACCACAATATCCGTTCTGCGATCTGGTTACATCGACCTCCGGATGTGGACACTGCAAGCGCATTAGCGTTGTTGCAGGAAGAAGAGCAACATGTTCGTCAAAAAGGTTATTCTGGACGCACGGAGATGCGTGAGTTTCAGCGGGGTACTTCTAAAATCAATCCCAATGGTGATAAGTGGAAGATGGCCGAAAAGGGTGAAGACATAAAGAGGGGAGATGGCCAAAAAACAATGGAAGGGGGTAAGTCTGACATGAAATTGGCGGCTCTCAAGGCATACCGCAGAACAAACGGACTTTGTTTCACTTGTGGCGAAAAATGGAGTAAGACAGGACATCAATGTCCAGAGAAAGTGTCCATTCATGTTATTGAAGAATTGCTAGAAGCCTTGCAAATGGAAGCAGAGCAGACGGAGAACAGTAGTGAGTCTGATGAAGAACCAAGTGGAGCATTGATGGCGATTGCAGGAACTGTGCGTCCACAAATCACTAAGAGGCACACCTTGAAATTGTTGGGAATGATAGGTAAAACTGAAATACTCATTTTGGTGGACTCGGGAGCGGTTAACTCCTTCATTAATCAGCACGTAGTGCAACAATTGAAGCTTCCAGTTCAGCAGATTGCAGAAGTTCGATACATTGTGGCTGATGGTGGGTCTCTGTCTTGCACTCAAGAAGTTTCGTCCTTAGAATGGTTTATACAGGGGCACACGTTTCATCATGCTATTCGGGTTGTACCCCTTGGCAATTATGATGTTATTTTGGGAGCCGACTGGTTAGAAGAACACAGTCCAATGTGGATTGATTGGCGCCTCAAAATTATGCAATTCACGTATCAAGGGAGAAGAATTAAATTGCTAGGAGTTTATGATAAAACGGTACACTGTCAACCAATTGAAGCCCGCAAATTACAGGGACTCATCAAGAGGAGAGCTCTATCCCATTATGTGACAGTGCGACAGGCCACATTTGACCCAGAAATTCAAACTGTAGCTGATCCGACAAATGAAGATATGCCGCAACAAATTCGACTGGTTGTCCAGGAGTTTTCTGCCCTGTTTCAAGATCCGCATGGTCTACCACCCCGACGCCCACATGATCATCAGATACCAGTGGTGAATGGAACTCAGCCGATTAATGTCAGACCTTACCGGTACTCTCCGCAGCAGAAAAACGAAATTGAACGCCAAGTCTGTGAAATGCTGCAGTCCGGTATCATCCGAAGAAGCAATATCCCTTACCATCACCGGTATTGTTGGTAAAGAAAAAAGACGGCACATGGCGGTTATGTGTAGATTACAGGCAGTTAAATATGGTTACTATCAAGAATAAGCATCCTTTGCCAATAGTGGATGAACTCTTGGATGAGCTGGCCGGTGCACAGTGGTTCTCCAAATTGGACTTACGCTCAGGGTACCACCAAATCAGAGTCGCAGAGGGGGATGAACACAAGACTGCCTTCAAAATCCATCAAGGATTATATGAATTTTTGGTCATGCCGTTTGGGTTAACCAACGCGCCTGCTACTTTTCAGAGCCTCATGAACCAGATTTTTGAGACACATTTAAGGAGAGGAGTTCTTATCTTTATGGATGATATACTTGTTTACACTGCTACCTTAGAAGGACATGTGGCTCTGTTGCGCGTGGTGTTTCAGATACTTCAACAACATAGCCTTTCAGTTAAACTGTCCAAGTGCTCCTTTGCACAGCAGCAATTAGAGTATCTGGGTCATATTATTGGACTGCATGGTGTTGCTACAAACAGCTCCAAGATCACAGCAGTGGTGCAATGGCCAGTTCCGCGGAATTTGAAAGAAATTCGGGGATTTTTGGGTCTTACCGGATATTATCGCAAATTCATTAAGCACTATGGGCTTATTAGTCGACCGCTTACGGAACTTCTAAAAAAGGGAGTACCATTCACTTGGAATCCTAGAGTGCAACAAGCATTTGAACTATTGAAGTCAGCCATGGTTCAGGCTCCTGTCCTTGCTCTTCCTGATTTTTCAAAGCCATTTGTTATTGAAACGGATGCGTGCAATTATGGAGTTGGGGCTGTTTTAATGCAAGACAATCACCCGGTAGCCTTCCTTAGTAAAGGGTTGAACACCCAAAACCAAGCCTTGTCTACATATGAGAAAGAATGCCTGGCGATCATCATGGCAGTGGAGAAATGGCATTCTTATTTGCAGCATTCACACTTTCTTATACGCACTGACCAACGGAGTCTCATCCATCTCGCAGACCAAAGATTGAGTACCGGCATTCAACATAAGGCGTTTGTGAAACTCATGGGCCTCAATTACACAATTCAGTACAAGAAAGGAATTTCAAATGCAGCGGCCGATGCGTTGTCTCGGCTACCAGGAGAACATGAGCTAACATCAATCTCTAGTTGTACGCCGACTTGGATGGAGAATTTGGCCGCAGGGTATCAGGAGGACCCGGATACAGTGAAGATTCTTACAAAGCTTAGTGTATCGGGTGAAGGCAACAAAAATTTTCAGTTACAGGATGGTATTCTTCGCTACAAGGGCAGAGTGTGGATTGGTAATAATGCAGTGGCTCAAAACCATGTGATGCAGGCATTACACAACAGTGGTATTGGCGGTCATTCGAGCATTCATGCTACTTACCATCGAATCAAGGCTCTGTTTGCATGGCCAAATATGAAGCAGAGGGTCACTAACTTTGTTCAAAGTTGTGCAACTTGCCAACAGGCAAAGGTGGAGCATGTGAAATTACCTGGCCTCCTGCAACCATTGCCCGTTCCATCCCAAGCTTGGACAGTGGTTAGCCTTGATTTCGTGGAAGGTCTCCCCACCTCTAACAAATACAATGCAATCTTGGTGGTCATTGACAAATTTACCAAATATGGACATTTTATTCCATTATCACACCCATTCACAGCATTGCAAGTAGCCCAAGCTTATCTCAACAATGTTTACAAGTTACATAGCATGCCTCAAATATTGATTTCAGACAGGGACAGAATTTTTACAAGCAATGTATGGCAAGAACTTTTCAAATTGACAGACACATTACTCCACATGAGCTCTGCATACCATCCTCAGTCCAACGGTCAAACAGAGCGCTTGAATCAATGCTTGGAAGGCTATCTTCGATGTGCCGTGCACTCCAAACCGACACATTGGGCTAAATGGCTTCCATTGGCGGAATTTTGGTACAATACCAATTACCATTCAGCACTGGGTAAGACCCCTTTTGAAGTCCTGTATGGCCATAAAGCACGTCACTTCGGTATAACAGATTCCCATGCATGCTCGGTCCCTGATCTGGAAAACTGGCTTCAGGAGCGTGAGTTGCTCACCAAGCTCTTGCAGCAACAACTACTTAGAGCCCAGCAACGCATGAAAGCTCAGGCAGACAAGAATCGCTCGGAACGATCTTTTGAAGAAGGGGATTTGGTATACCTGAAGCTTCAACCCTACATCCAAACATCCATAGCAATACGGCACAATCAGAAATTGGCTTTTAGATTCTTTGGTCCATACAAAATACTTCAGAAGATAGGGGCAGTTGCTTATAAGCTGGATCTTCCACCGGGCAGTAAGATACATCCAGTGGTACATGTTTCCCAATTAAAGAAGCACATTCCTGCAGATACTCAAGTAGACAATGATCTGGCTTTTATCAACCTTCATACTTCCTTTTCCCTGGAGCCCGCAGCTGTTCTGAAACGTGAGTTGGTGCGGCGCGGAGGAGCTACTTCGGCACGAGAGCTCATCAAATGGGATGGCCTTTCCACTCAGCTCATGACCTGGGAGCCAGCCATGGAGATGCGTCGCCAGTTTCCAGCATCCTCGGCTTGGAGTCAAGCCGGTGCTAATAGGGAGGGAATGTCAGGATAATACAGGTCGTTGGGCCTAGTTAAGCTCCGAATGGAATGTTGGGCTGAGCCCATGTAATAGGATACTGTGGACACCTGACTTAGTATAAAGACTAAGTCGGAACTGGGAGAGGTGACGAATATTGATAACAAACTTCTGATTCTATTCTTCCCCTTCTTCAAGTCTTTCTTCTCTATTCCAAAACGCGTCTCTCATCTAGTTCTTCTAAGTCTTGAGTTCTTGAGGATCGTAAGACCATTACACAGACCTCCTCGGAAGGTTGTCCTTGGCTAAAACACTATTCGTCAGTATTAACCATAGATTAACACTTTCACTTTTAGAGGTATCTTCACTTCCTAGATGAATCTGTGAGGGCATTGCATGCGCACTTTGAGTTTTCTGCAATCTGTACATCGATCTAACTGAAGAAAAAAAATCTGTGCATCTTGAGCTGCACAGCAGTATACATTTGCTGTAATTGCTGAGATATTTCTTGATACCACTGTCTTCCTACCTATAGTAATCACACCGTTTGGTGTTATATAAAAATATAGCATGTATAGTGGCATGCAACTTAAGCAAGAATTCAACAAAATTAATCTCCCTCCAATTAACAATATCTTGCCTTGCAAACTGCTTAGTTCATGATCAAATTTTGGGTGCACTTCATTGAGCATTACTAAATCTTTTCTTGTCAATAGGCACACTAAGGTATGTGAAAGGTAATGAAATAACCCAAACTTTCAGTAGTTTTTTATTTTGATTTTTATTGGACTTTGTTTGAGTTTTATTTGATTTTATTTTTGATCTTCGGTTTGAATTTGGTTGGATTTTCGTTTGGGCCAATTTCCTTTGCTCTTGGGTCTCCCGACCCATCTCCCTTCGGCCTGCTCTGGCCCGGTACTGCCCAGCGACGGCCGTCTTCCCGACGTCGGCGCGCCAGCCTTTCGTGCCTCCGTTTCTGCGGCCGTCGCCGCCCCTCATCCTCGCTTTGCCGCGCTCGATCGCCCGACCGCCGCCACCATACCAGCGCCGTGCGCGCCTGCGCCAGCGCTCATCAGCGATGCCACCGCCGGCGCTCGTCGCCCCGCACTGCCTTTCCCCACCCCGAGTGGCTATAAAAGCCACCGAACCCCGCAGCTCTCCCTCGCCCCGCCTCACCCTCAGCTCGGTGAGCTTCCCCTCTAGGGGTGGAAACGAGCCGAGCCGAGCCAGGCTCGGCTCGGCTCGCTTAGGCTCGTCCAGGAACGAGCCGAGCCAGGCTCGGCTCGGTGCATTTGGCGAGCCAGCAGATGGGCTCGGCTCGGCTCGCTCTCGGCTCGCGAGCCGGCTCGTCGGCTCGCCAAAACAATACCGCCATCTAAAGGAATCAAGCAATTCATGGCTTCTAGCATCAATTTTAGGCTTCTAGCATCCAAAACAAATATACTGCCATCCATACAAATCTCCATTACTCCACCATACTGGCATACTGCCATCCAAAGGAAAAGCGACCTGATGAAGCATTGAAGCTCACCGGTGGAGTTAGGCCCCGGCCATGGCGGCGCCGGACGGAGCGAGGAGGAGTGGCGTCAGGCGAAGCCGGAAGAAGCGGCGGGGAGAAAGCAGACGGAAGCCGGAAGAAGGCGGCGTCAGGCGGAAAGCGCGTGGCATCATTGTCGGGAGTCGGGGCGGCGTCGCTGTCGAAGGCGGAAAGCGCGATGGCCGTGGCGAGGCCGCGGGGAGAAAGCAGCGGCGTCGGGACTCGGAGACAGCGTCGGGTGGCGTCGCCAGCGTCGAAACCGCGCCGCCGCCAGACTAGGTCGCCTGCTCCGGATGGGATTTGGGATCGGGCGCCGCCGCCGGATCGGGATCAGTCGTCGTGATGGGTTCTAGGCGTAACGGGTGAGGTGAGGGTCTGAGGAGGGACTTGAGGGAAATCGAGGCTCGAGCGGTTGCGGTTCGGTTCGGTCACTAGGTCGTGGACTCGATCACTCGACCCTCGGCCCTCGGGTCCACCGTCGATGTCCCACCCCACCGAGCCGCCACTGGCTCGCCGAGCCGCTCGTGGCTCGAGCCGAGCCGGCTCGGTCCAATAACGAGCCTCGAAAGCAGGCTCGGCTCGGGCTCGGTCCGAGCCACGAGCCAGGGCGAGCCGAGCCAGGCTCGGTCGAGCCCGAGCCGAGCCGCGAGCCGCGAGCTTTCTGCCCAGCCCTATTCCCCTCCCCGCGCCCTCACCTTCTCCGGCTCCGGCTGTCTCGGCCGCCCAGCGTCATTGCCCGAGCTCCTGCGCCAGCGGCGCCAGTCCCAACCCTAACCCTAGCCTCCATCCGCGCCGCTCTCCCCTCTGGCCCCACACGTCGGCGACCCCGCGCCACGGGCCCACCTGTCTGCCAGTCGCGCTCGCCCACGCGTGGGCCGACCCGTCTCCGCGCACCCGCGCGCTTGCGGCCGTTGTGCCGAAATATGATTTACTGTGCGGCCCAGCACTGTTTCGCATTTTCTTTCTTTTCGGGTTTTATTTAATCCAAAAATTCCATTTAAAATTAGGAAAATTCCAGAAAAATCCCGAAACCCTCCAAAAACCCAAAAATACATATTTCGAACCATCTTGTATCACTGAGTCCAAAAATGATCTCCGCTCCGCAATCTGAAGCTCCCAAAATTCCCGAAATGACCATTTTGCCCTTCGACTCTCTCCCCGCCCGATTTCGATTTCCATTTTCGGTTTTCGTTTCGTTCTTTGTTTGTTTATTGCCGTTCATCCTTTTCGCGCTAGATCTGGCCATTGAGCAGTTCGAGGAGCAACAGCAGTACTCGGAGAAGGAGCCAAACCCGACAGGAGCCAAGTACGACTACGTCGACTACGATTTAGCCGATTTCGCCGCCGAGCAAGGCAAGACGCACTCCATTGATCATATTGTACCCAATCATGCCTGATATATTAGTAATTAATTTCTATTGCATTATTTTACTGTATATTAAAATATTGAAACTCGTTATATTAGAATGACATGATGCCTAGATAATGCCGAATTGTTCATTAAACCTCCTTGAAATGTTGAACCCTATTAAACCCTTGTTAACCCTATATGTTAATTATGCAATTGTAGTTATTATTATTCTTGATTAGTTTATTTCAGAACCTTTGAAAAAGAGAAATAAAATGTTGACGAGCCGTCGGCTCGAATTTTGTAAAAGTGCTACAGTCAAGCGGACAGTATTGGGCTAATCACAAGGTGGAGTTGAGTCTGATCCCCGGCTGATGATTAATGCCTTGGTTGGTATGGTGGCTGGTACATGTTGGTACCAGATGGGTTTATGAATGTGTAAGGCTTGATCTTGGCAACATAAGGTTAAAACCCCCTTGAGCAAAGTAAATAATTTAAGTTTGCGCTCAACCACAAGTCGGACGGATCAGTGGACTCGCTTTCCCGGCATAGCTCAGTACATTGATCAGTCCCTGGAATGGAACTTATTTCTTGATGGTACCATTCTCTGAGGAGAATGGGGATCAACCTTCCTGGCAGGGAAGTATATTGATGGGGTGGAACGGAAATGGGCCGTCGTGCCATTCTCCGATTCTCACAACGGTAGGTACTCGTTTAGAACAATAGGTTCTAAATGGAGTGTTCAGACCTATCGGGTAGGAACTGATTCTAGGGATGCTCAACAAAAGGATATGATGATCTCGGCCTGGCCACATGCATTTAAGTTGCATGTGATTTGCAAATGGCATTAATGGTCATATATATCTTGTGGGTAAAGCTGAGCACCTCTGCAGAGTCTTTAATTAAAATGGTATTCGAATACGCCGTGCTTCTGGTTAATGAAGCTAAGTTTGATTTGGGGTGACAGCCGTAACCAAGCTCAAGTAAATTTGGTGAATTTTGTTGAATATAGCTAAGTGGTGTTGAACTTGTGAACCCCCTAGTTACTATTATTTTATGGTTTGTGTTTCAAATGTAAAATGATGTTACAAATAAAACTGCATCCATAATATTTAAACCATGTGCCACCCAATTGTTAACCATTGCATATAGTATTCAGTACTTTCCCGTGCGACTCGTTGAGTATTGTTGTACTCACCCTTGCTTAAACCCGACCCCTTTCAGAGTTTCAAGAAGCTGGAACATATCAAGAATACGTAGATGGCGATTTGGTCTGGTTTTGAGGTCTTAGTCTTTTGCTCAGACCTGCCTGTGCGGTATTTTGGTTGTAATATATTTGGGCCCCGCTGCGCCCTCTTTTATAAAAACTTGGCCGTTAGGCTTTATATTCAATAAAAAGAGTTGGTATTAATTCTTTGTCTGGCAATAAGTGCTTGGTTACCGACAGTTAATCTTCCTCGATTAGTCTCTCTTCTGCCATTTCAGGACATGCCATTGAGGCAAAACTACCGACGCGTTTGTCGAGCGAAGCCAACACCTGATTAAGTTGAGGAAACTAAGGATGATGATGACGACGATGGTTCCAATCCTTAGACCATCTCCAACCATATTCCCTTCATTTCATTCCCTTCCCTGTTCCCTTCCCCATTCCCATTCCCTTTATTTCCACTCATCTCCAACAGATTCCCTTTAAAGGGAATTGTATAGGGAAAGGAGAGAGAATCCCTTCCTGGAGGGAATGGGAGAGAGAATCCCAGGCTGAAGGGAATGCTGAAGGGAACCTGTTGGAGCGTTGAAGGGAATGGGAATCCCTTCGCGAAGGGAATGAGGGAGGGGACGGGAATGGGTTGGAGATGGTCTTAGGTTGCTCCTCCCAATTCCAACAATGAACAAGAGCACAATGCTAGTAAGAAAAAGCCTTCTAACGGGGTTTCAATGTGACAACTCATTTATTCATTTGCATCAAAATCTTGCTATCCTGTAAAAAGCAACACCACCATGTGACAACTCATTTATTCATTTGCATCAAAATCTTTATCAAAGTCTTGCTGTCCTGTAAAAAGCGGCACTACCGACCTCTAGGAGCGGTACTACCGGAGGAGCGACAATACCGCCCGCTAGGTGGCAGTAGTCATTTAATAGAAAGCAAGATTTTGCTGTACCTCTGAGGCCGGCACTACCATGCGTTGGGAGCGGTACTACCGGGCGAGCGGCATTACCGCCCCTAACACGGTGGTAGTCATTTTACAGAACAAGCGTCTCTAAGGCTTATCACCTAGCGGCACTACCAATGCTAAGGACCGGTACTGCCGGGTGAGTGACAGTACCGCCCTAGTAACTATGGTAGCTTTTTAACAGAGACTATTTTTGTGACTAGGGTTTAAGCGGCACTACCGGTGCTAAGGAGCGGTACTACCGGGTGAGCGGTAGTACCGCCCCATTAACTCCGGTAGTTATTTTCCATATAGCCCGACTTTGCCCCCATTTCAAAATGCGGCACTACTGGCCCAAGAGGGCGGTAGTGCCGGACTTTGTGTGCAAGTGGGCTATTGTTGGAGCCCTAGCCGGCACTACCGACCCTCAGAGGACGGTAGTGCTGGACTCGACTAATTTTTTTTTTTGGAAATTGGCCCCAATGGCTAGTTTCTTGGTGGGGGTTATAAATACCCTCACCTGCATCAAGGGTATGGTGGGTAATCACATCGAACACATCTTAAGCTTTTGCAACTCTCTCTTCACTCTTGTGCTTTCAATTCTCAAAATTGTGAGTTGTTGAGAGCAAATTGAGTGCATTGCATTAATTGAGCCATTAGAAGCACTCAAAATCCTTCAAGCAAGCGTCAAGTCTATTCTTTTGGAGGTTACACCTCCTAGACGGCTTAAAGGCATGTGGAATCGGTGACCTTCTCAAGAAGCTTGTGAGTAGGCCTGGTGGTTTGTGAAGGTCGAAGCTCGCCTACCTGGAGTGGGGAAGAGCTACCAATAGTGATCGAGGGAAAGCTTATTTGCGCAAAGGAGTTGGCTTGATTGGATGAAGCTTCATCAACGTGGATCAGGGGAGACCGGTAAGTCTCCGAGACCATAGGATAAAATTCATGTTCATCTCTTGCGGTTTGATCTCTTGTATTCTTTTGAGCAATCTCACCTTCATATCTTATTTATTCTTGCTCTTGTAACTAGAATTGTGTAGTTGCTTAAACTTAGCTCATTGGTACATCTTAGTGAAATCTATAAGATTTAGATCTTGATTGTCAAATTTCTCTTTTATAGTATTACTTGCTTTATTTATTGCAATTAGAGCAGAAAATTTTCAAAACCTCCTATTCACCCCCTCTAATCGGTTATCCTTGATCCTACAAGTGGTATGAGAGCTTGGTCTCTCATTTTAGACTTAATCGTCTAAAGAGAAAAGAATAACTAGTGAGGGTGTTTCTATAGGTAAGGCACCTTTGTTTGATGTGTTGCTTAGTCAGGAGAAGCTCAAGAAGTTTAATGAGTTGCTTAGTGCATCCATTTTCTACACGGGAGTAAGCTCAATCGGATCACCAGATGAACTAAAGAATTTGGTTCCAAGTAATTATTGTCTTATAATCCTTACTTTTTTCTATTTGACTTGCCCATTTTGCGACCCAGTGATACTTGGCAATCTTCCTGAATTTCTATTTCGATACTATTATGAGAGGTGCTTCTATGTTCTTCCTCCTAATACAAGTTGCACAAATCTTGAAGCAAACGAAGGGGTAAGTAATACTCATCTACCATTTATTCATGCTTTAATATTTGTGCAACTTTAAAAAGAAAGAGCATAGAAGCACCTCTCTACTATTATCTATCTTTTGAGGTAGGACAAAGCAATATATCTAAAGCATTCAATGCCTTTTAGTATGGTGATAATAGAAAAAGTTCACAGTTTGTTGACAGGATGTAAAAACAAAATGAAGCTGAAACAAAGTACTTTAAATGGGTTTGTATCATGTTTTACTCATAGTTACAAGAATGCAGGTGCAGTTTACTCGCCGGGTCCCCGTTACCTGCACGGGTACAGGAACACGTAAATTTTGTACCCGCATGCGAGTATAAGTATTGTAGCGGGTGAATTTTACTAACACGGGTACGAGTACGGGATGATGATACCTGCCGGGTATAAACTCGTTGCCATTTCTACATGATATGCTTCGTGCCTAACTGGTTCATTGAGGGGATATGTTTACCAACCTTCCTTAAATATTTAAACATGTAATTTTGCATCGAGTTTTATCATCTTTTCGAGTATCACATCACTAAATTATCTACCTCTTGGCACCTTCATCTTCAAACTTTTGGTATCCATCAATAGTAGCTTAATGTAATTTCTAATACCTTCTAATAATGATAAAAAAAAATCATATTTTTGAAATCGATAGTCCTAGCTCATGAGCAAGGTTCCAAATTTTGTTTTCGGTTCACATCTCGTCACCCTTCAAAATCCGAAATTACGCCGGGATCTCGTTATTTTGGATGAAATCCAAAAAGAAAAATTCAAATCCAATTCTTTTTTGACTGAGATTTCTGAGATCTCGACGAGATTTACCGAGATCTCGGTGATTTTTAACTGAAAGAAAATTGGTCCAAAAGTCATCCAAAATTTTTGAACTTTTTTATGGATGGTCCTGACACATTACTAATGTTCCCATAAAAATTTTAGATGTTATCAAGCCTGATAAATTTTTAAAAATTCAAACAGTGCTACAGTCCTGATAAAAATGCTAACTGGCAAATTTCAATCAATTGGAAAATGATGCAAACCACGTTAGAAACTTTTAAAAAAAATCACGGATGGTCCTGAGACATCCATAATATTCACATAAAATTTTTATATGATGATCAAGCTTGAGAAATTTTCAAAAATTCGGACAATGCTACTGAAGGCTGACCGACGTATTTCAACCGAATGAAAAATGGTTCAAACCATGTTCGAAAAACTTGAAAATTTTTGTGGATGGTCATGATGCATCACTTATGCTCCCATAAAATTTTCAGATAAAGATCAAGCTTGAGAAATTTTTATAATTTCTGACAACCGAGGTACTTAATTTATGACCGCAAGAATTAATGTGCATATGCTAATTGTATGATCTAACAACTGTTCCATATGAAAAACGATGTGAGAAATTTAATCCGATCAAATTTTGTTCAAATTTTCATGCTTTTATTCCTTGCTCGTGAGGACTCGATCCTACTTAATACAAAATACCTAAGCTGCTTTTATGTTCAGCATCTCACTACATTTAAATTTTCATGCGCTGGACATGCTAAATCTCTACTCGTAATCGATGTTCCCAACTTCTTCAATGCATACTCGTAAATCTAACGTATACTCCTTCGGTCACGAATATTATCATTTTAAATATCAATCCTTCCTGAACAGAACGCAAATTTGATCGCTAATTTATATTACGATATTGTTCGTGCTAAAAACATGACGAAGGGTTCTTAGCTTCGAACATACAAGGCAAACACCGGGTTTGAAAGCGTGCCAGTCAATTTGATCTGAAATTGACAAGGTAATGATCGTAAGTACAGCCAGCCGATAATCAAAGTTATCGGCTTAACGCTAATCTGCTTTGAGCCGATAGGGGGGTAACTAGACTAGCTGATCAGGACTAATCCGAGGATAAAGGTAGATTGGCTTTGAGAGGCGATGCGCAACAAAACAAAACAAAGCAAACCTGACCTGGGTGTAATCTGTATAGATCAACGATCGGTGATGCGCAACTTTATTGATTAAAACGAATTACAGAGGAAAGATTCTAAAACTAAAAGACTACTCCTATAAGGGAAAAGTAAAGCGTGTTTGTGGGTTGGCTTTGGGCAATTTTCCTTCTCGCCTTTGGTCC
Organism: Rhipidocladum racemiflorum; assembly: GCA_036346355.1. NCBI lineage: Eukaryota > Viridiplantae > Streptophyta > Magnoliopsida > Poales > Poaceae > Rhipidocladum > Rhipidocladum racemiflorum. Next base: position 5,591,885 of record CM070581.1, read on the forward strand.
TCTTATATAGCACTCGGCGTGAACGTATCCTCCTCGGTCTCTTCAATCACCCATATCGGCCTCAATTTCTTCTTACCATGTTAAGTCCGATCGTATCCGACTCAATCTCTTATCGTATCCGTATCGGACTTAGTTTCCTTTGAATTGCGGCCCTCCAATCCGAAACGGTATCAACTTGTTATAACCGACATATCCCTTATCAAAACCGATCTCCACGGGATCAGCCTTGCCAAATTTTGGTGCAAATAGATATATTTATAAATTTCAATAAAATTGTAATAATATAATATTATTTTTTAGGCAAATATATACATAAAACTACATACAATCTAAATATTAAAATGTTAAAGTTCAAATATTTAACTGTATATATCCAAAACGACGTATTCGAACACTGCGTTTGGATGCAGGACTCTCTCGAGAGGAGTCCAAAACAGCTACTCTACTATATGTGTACGATTCCCTGCACATAAGACGTCACAACCGCAACCGCAAGGCGCGTCCTGCACTCTCCCATCGCACGCACGCGCTTCCCGTCATGCTGACGCTCGGCATCGCGCCGCTGCTCGACGCCTACTTCCGCCGCCGCTTCGCCGCGGCGGGCCTCGTCCAGACGGCCGTCCCGCTCGACGGCGGCGCCACCACACTCCACTGCTGGCGCTTCCCGCCGGAGGCAAGCGAGGAGCTGCCCGTCCTCGTCCTCCTCCACGGTTTCGGTCCGCCGGCCACGTGGCAGTGGCGGCACCAGGTGGGCCTGCTGTCCCGCCGGTTCCGCCTCGTCGTGCCGGACCTCCTCTTCTTCGGCGGCTCCGGCACGGCGGCGGCGGACGCGCGCACGGAGGCCCACCAGGCGGAGGCGGTGGCGAAGCTCGTCGCGGCGGTCGTCCCCGCCGGCGGCGCCCGCGTGTCGGTGGCCGGGACCAGCTACGGGGGCTTCGTGGCGTACCACGTGGCGAGGCTGCTGGGGCCCGCGGCCGTGGAGCGCGTGGTGATCGCCAGCTCCGATCTGCTCAAGGCCGAGGCCGACGACCGCGCCCTGCTGCGGCGCGGCGGCGCTGAGCGCGTGGAGGACGTGATGCTGCCCCGCACGCCCGAGCGGATGCGGCGGCTGCTCGAGCTCGCCTACCACCGCCCGCGCCGGTTCACGCCGGGCTTCGTGCTCCGCGACCTCGCCCAGGTAACGTACACCCCGTTCTTGCACCTAAGCTTCTTCTCCGATCGCCACGGCTGCATTTACCTTAGTACTACGTCGCAGATGCAAATCGAACCCCTTGTGATCAAAATCTCCCCTACGTTGGTCTGCCTCGATCTGTGCTTTGTCGTGTCAGGTCAGGTGAGGAGAGTTCTCTCGCTTCCATTGAAGCCACGACATGGCAGTGCCACTGCCACGTAGTCTTGTGCCATCTGTATCGATCCTGACCTCTGACTGTATCTTGGGAGGTGAGGTGACTGACTGAGCTTGTCCATGGAAGCTTTAGTCTGAAGCATCGAAAAAAGGCCCGTCCGTTTCTCTCTCTCTCTCTCTTCTTTCCCGTCCATCCTTACCGATCTGTTTTCCCAACCGCCGCGCTTGCTAGCTATCAATCACCAGTTCACCAATCACCACCCATCAACTCTGAGCGCTGCTGGCTCCCATTTCTCACCCGTTTTTCCGGCCGTGCCGTCCTCCCAATAAATTCCCAACGGCCGTTCCAGCCGCCTGGCTTCCTTGCAGAGATCCTTGTGTTTGCGTACGTTCGTGCGGATTGAGATGTTGTTCGAGACGAGCCATGCATGCAGTGCGTTTCAGCCTTCCAGACGGTCGCCAACTTCGCCATCCAGTTCGGAGGTGAAGAAGCGAGCAGAGGAAAGAGGATACAGGACAGACCAACGACCTGTGCCTGTGCGTGCCTGTGCGTCTGCCTACCTATATTCCAACGAACGACAGGCCTCGCGGTCACCTTTCTCTAACCTTTTCGCGGTCACCTTTCTCTAACCTTTCTGAAACACAAGAGTCCATGCCAAATTAACTCGGCCAACGTTGACTGTTAGGCGGCCGTCTCGTGCTGGCAGTTTACACCATTTAATGGCCGCCGTCCATCTGCAACGGCAACTAGTACTACTGTCTTTTCCAAGAACAATCATAGCCATGGTCGTCACAGCTCACTTGTACATCTTCTACTGCTCATACTGTGACTTAGGGCATCTCCAATGGTGCCACTTCAGCTAGCTATAAGGGTGCCAACTCAGCATTTTGCTTAGGTGGATGAGAGAAAAGGAAAAGAGAGATATATGCTTACTACTAACTTGTAGCCAGGCTATAGCTGATTCCAAGGCATTTATCACCTCTTACATATGGGCCCATATTTAATTTTGTAGACAATACTATAGCTAGTCCATTGGAGAGGTTGTCTATTAGCTATCTATAGATGACATGTACACTTCTTATAGCTAGTAGTTAACTACACCATTGGAGATGCCCTTAGGCCATTCACAGTGGGAGTTTCATTTTCATTAAATGATGTGACACATCATCATGTTTGGTGACATGGCAAGATAATTATGAAGAGAGAGATAGAAAGAGTTTCATGGGAGGTGAGTGAGTTTCATCTGGATGAAACCTGAGATACACGGTTACTTAGACAAAAGCTGATGTGACACTCTTGGAAACTGTGTAGTGAAACTCTCCATTGTGAATGACCTTAGTGTACCGTATGTCTCGTGTTTCTAGAAGCAGTACTTACCGTAGTTATCAATATCGTACTAAGTACCAGTCGGTAGGTATCATTTCGTCATCAAAACTGGTATAAAATAGCTCTATGTATTATATCAGTCTCGATATAAGTCAATACAGGCTTTGATACCGGACAATACCGGCCATAACAGGTTAATTTGATACTATACAATATTAGTTATATCGGCGGAATTGATAATATCGTCTATTAAATTATATATTATATTTAATAGTACTACTATGTACTTGAAGTAATATTATAAGTGAAATTTGGTTTACGAACATGTGTATATTTATAAATATATATTATTATATTAAACTCAAAATGGTACGCTGGTATAAATCAGTATTGAAATATATTATTTAAGAGTCAAACTGGTATAGCCTTCGATAAGTATGGTATTGACAATCTTAACACGGACATCAAAGGACCTCTTAGGATGAACTGTTAAATAATCGGATATTGCCGCTTCACTTCAAAAGCACACCAATCACCGCTGCTTTTTTATGAATATCGCCTACTTGCTAGGATATATGTTACTACTCATGTTAACCGCTCTGCTTATCAGCTGGTACGTTTTATTATTTGACTATGGAGATTAGAATGCAGTGTTAACTCTAGGTCAGTGCCCCTGTAGACAGTGGGCTCCAACTCAACCAACTTATGTACAATAATAAGGTCATGCTCAAGTTATTCCCATCTAAAAGTTGTAACTAGCTAGTCGACATGGCCATGCATCAGTCTTGAGTTCCAGACAACTGCTACTATGAGAACTGGATTACTTGTCGGAACAGGCACGATCATATTAATTGTTGATTCCTTATCATAGTTACTGCACAATTTTGTCTGCAGTAATATTGGATTATTCAGAAGATCGAATATTAACGTCAGCAAGTACCAATTGTAGCATTGGCTGTTTACTGATTACATCAAAATTTATCTGGCTGTGGAGAATGAATAGAATCCAACCATCCACTACATATTACATATTATCTTCACATGCAAGCTATTATTATCCTTGCAAACAACAAACTCTTGATTTGAGTAACAGTATCAAATAACACATGTGTTGCAGTACCTTTACACCGACAAAATAGAAGAGAAGAAGGAACTAATAAAAGGGATAACTCTGGGGGACAAAGATAAGTTCCAGCTTACTCCACTCCCTCAGGTACATCTTTTATGTAGTAGTGAGATGTACAAGAGTGCATTACCATGCCAGCTTGCCAAGTTATTTTATCCTTCTTCTTTACCCAATCTCTATCTCATCTTTCAGGAAGTTCTTGTGCTATGGGGCGAGCATGATCAGATATTCCCCATAGAGAAGGCATTCCAAGTGACAAGGTCAGTCCTTAGGGCTTGTTTGTTTTTGCTTTGGATTCTCTAAAAGCTGATTGTAGATTGTGGTTATTGAGAAGCTGATTCTCCAAAAGCTGGAATCCAAAAGCACATCTGAAGTGGATTGCGGATTCTATTGTATTTAGATGGGCTGGATTGTGAGAATCGAATTCTAGAAGCAGTCTGTTTGTTTTTATTCAGCTTTTGAGGTCAAAATCTAGAATCAAAAGCAAAAACAAACAGACCCTTACTAGTCTTACGTAGCTCTAATCTGATTACAATTATACGTCAGCGTTGCATATACCGTAACTTATGCAAGATAAGCGCAAATGCAGGCACCTTGGTGCAAATGCTAGGTTGGAAATCCTGAAGAACACTGGCCATATGCCGCAGGAGGAGGATCCAAAGCGTTTCAATGAGGCTCTCCTGAACTTCTTGCTACCAGCTCCCAGTTCATCGTTGTGACGCGATATCAATGTTGATTTCTGGCAAGATGGTTGGAGGACTCCTCATTTAAGCTGGGTGGGGGTGGTGCTTTGATTTATTATTGAGTACATGCACTGTTTCATGTGACAATGTTACTATCTTGGAGAATAAAAGATTTGTATGGTTGAATCCTGTACGTAAGCAGTACAAAAGATATTGTCGGTAATCGAGACCCAGGGTCCTCCATCGAACTTACGTGAAAATAAAATAAGAGAGTATAATTAAACAGAGACTTTATTGCCGTGAACAAAAAGAATATTACATGAAATAAGTTCGATGTGTTTTGAGGCACGCATATCACCTTATTTATGCCTATGTAATGGGTGGCAATTAATGCCGCTAAAGATACCTTTTGTCCTCATGCACATATCTTCATTTAGGGTCCGTTTGGAGTTTGGTAGAACTCCAACTCCTGCTCCTCTCTGATTCTGCTCCGACTTCTTCTGATTCTGATCTTCTGAAGAATCAAGAGTAGTTTCTAAAAGTGTTCGGCTAACTGGTTAGCTTCAGATTCTTACAAAAGGGGATTATAGAGGAATTATCTGGTTTTCCCTTGTCTGTATTACCTGACTTGTATTTGTAACTCGATCCTTTGTATTTGTATGGATTATTTGCGAGATATGTGAAAATCAAAATCAAAAGCATGCAATATATTGAACATCCAAGTAATAAGCATGGCAATAAAGTTCAAAAATTACATAGAAGTCTCGTCATGGCATATTTTACATATCGAGATGGTATTGTAGCCACATCATTCCTATGAACAATGTCCAATAACATAACTATTGTGATACAACACAGACATCATTCCTATGAATTCTCATTCTTTCATCTCAAACCATATAGAACATCGAGCATTCCACTGCAATCCTAAACAAGTAAACCCATTACATTAAAAAAAACTGCACCGATGCTTCGGTGTACAAATACTGGACAGCAAATGGCACGTTTGGTCCTTATGCGGCAGCCATATGCATGCATCATCTGGAGTAGCTTAGGGGACGATAGCACAGACTTCAGCCACTAAGCATCTTGAGATTCTTCAGCCTCCCCCAAGCTGTTCTGATCGCCATCTAGATTCTCGAACCCTTCTATAGTGTACCATTGGCAGATATTTCACCATAATCCTTTGAAATAGAAATAGCTGTACAGTTTACAAGGAACTATAATACATGAGTTCTGAATCACGATTTCTCCTTGTTTGTAATTCTTGAAAGAAGCTAAAGAAATGACTATAATACAATGGTGACACAAAGCAGATGTTTTCAACCATATGAAAATCAGAGTATTGGCCAATTGCCCCTATCCAATGTTAACATACAACAAAGCGGTGAGAAGATTCAGAAGGTACTAATCATTTTGTATAAACAGTGAAGTTCTTAGAAAATAATTACAGTTGACATTAGCACTTACGAGCATAGGTGTTGATAGGAAAATGGGTCACCTAACAACAATCCTTAAAGAGCTGAGGGTCTAAATTCTCACAATGCAATCACATTTTCCCAAACAACTAGGTAATTGTGGGATGCAATTGTTCTAAGTAGATTCCATGTTCAATAGAAGGGCGTGTCAAAGCTTCAGCAGAACTGTATACCTGTTAGAGGAAGCCACATCAGGTTCCTACTCAGAAATGCTATTAATAGCCTTAACCATAACATCAGCTATTTCCTTCTTTCTAGTGCCGGCCATTAAACAATCATACTCCTTCGAGACAATGATTGCAAAGAAATTATCACTGTGATTGCTTATAAAATGGTTCGGTGTTCTATTCTTCACATTCATGATCATGCAGGCACATACATGAACACCATTAGTTAGTTAGCAGCATCAGATGAGGATATCAATTCAGTATGTGTTAGATTGGCCAATGCTATATGTTGTACATCCAGAACGGACTCCACGCTCTGCAATAATCCTTACTAACAAAACACATCAAAATGGCACGACCCAATCACTCTGCTACGAGATCTAAAATTATGGAGTTAACGAATGAACCGATTAACCAAAACTAAATTGCCGCACGACAATCCCCAACGCATTTCACCACCCAAATGACTACTAATTAGTTTGCAAAGAAAAATCACATGTCTGCGACGACAAGCAACGCGTCAGATCCATTTCAGAGAACCACTACAACGTGCACAACTACATCCGCACCTTGGCCCAGCCCCACCGTGGGCGCCGGCATCTCCTCTTCCTCCGCCTCCACGCCGGCGGCGGCGGGTCCACGGGCTCGGGCTCCACCTGGATCCCCATGAGCGGGGCCGGAACCGATCCATCGGTCAGCCAAGCGACTTGGGGATCGAAACGACCATAAATGATCAATATCAGATGTTTATCTCGAGCTATCTGAAACAATCAAATCCAAGAAGAAATCGACTAGAAGATGGCGAAATTATCTGCATGTAGATGCAGTGGGAGGGCCGGAGGTGATGAGATTCCTTCACGTCGAGTTCTCTGACGTCGGGTTACTGATGTATAGGGCTACACGCTGGCAGGTCTACACGTCAGAGAACTCGATGTTAGAGGAACCGGATTCAGGCCGGAGGGGTACGCCTTGGGGTCGCGCACACGGCGTGGATCGAGACGGCGATGAAGTCCACCGTGTAGCCCTTCGGTCCCTTCACTTGTCCGTCTTACTGAATTTTTTACCCGCGTATTAATATCACAATTGCTATTAAAAATGTATTATTAAAAAAAAATCATGTCTTGCTGCTCAACGGCGCTGTTTCACGGGTCGGCGGTGGCCCAGATCTAGGCAAGAGTAGTTCGCCCACACAGGAAAGAAGGGGAGAGCGCAGGGATCAACACGCACAGGAGCGGGGCTGCATGTGGGCTGGTGGTTTTTGTGAGAGAGCCCTCGAACTCCAGGGAAAAACTTGTACATGGCTGATTCTCTCCTGATTCCGTTCTTGTTTACTGGGAGCGGACGGTGTTTACTAAAGCTTCGGATGAGAATTGAGGAGTCGAAGCTCTATCAAATACTCCCTCCGTTTCTTTTTATAAGGCGTATGGTTTCGTTAGGACAAGACTTTAACCAACGATTACTTCATTAATATATCATTTATGCAATACAAAATCATAATTATACTAGTTACATGCCCGTGCGTTGCTACGAAAAACAAAATTGATAACGAAAAATACCATCTTTGATGTTAGTAGTGAATAACAGAGCCGCAAGAGCACACAGAAAACGATCATAAATCTTCTCAATCTCATTGTCAGAGAGATTCCAAGCATTGAACAATACCCACTGAATATCCGCATGCACAAGGGCACCTTCTATTTCTCCCGATTGCAAAAGTTTCTATGGTTTCTCCCGATTACAACATACTTAGAGATGATATTCTTGGTATACGTCTCGGAAGATCTTAAAATAAACAGTTACATTGTAACACGACTTGAATATGATTTCAATCAAAACCTTGTCTATGATGTGAGTACTTCTCTGTAGACAATGTTTTTTGTGAGGTTTCCATTAGTATTTTTAGACTTTCGACCCTTATCCTTCTCCTTGTCAGCGACGGCAAGTATCTTGATATTGCTTCTAGCGGTGGCTCTAGATAGCGCAACATACAATTGCCCATGAGAGAAAAACCGGTTCAGGAGGTAGACACCGACATTCGGGATGGTCTCGCCTTGTGCCTTGTTGATTGTCATTGCGAACCGAGCCTGATAGGGAATCGCTTCCTCTTGAATCTAAATGGGAACATCTCGTCATCGAGGGACATAGAGGTATTCGAGGTAGAAACACCCTCTTCCCGTCTTTGGCCAAGCACAATCTCGGCATCTATAGTATTCTTTTGGAATGCCCGAGTACAAGTCTCGTCCGTTGCATAGTCCATTTGCAGTGGTCAATGTTCCGCAACAAGATCACGACAGCTTAATCTTCAGCTTGAGTATATGCGGAGGTAGACCGTTAGGGGTCGTGGTGTTTAGGAATTCAGGAGGGTAGTAGCTATGGGGATCATCCTCTGCAGAATCGAAGCTGTGGTACACCATCTCCTCACCACGAAACATGTCAATCATCTTCGTATTGATCCTATCAATAGACTCGTTCCGGGTCGACAGGATGGCTCGAGATGTGATATAGTTGGCATCCGATAGGTTGTCATTCAGCATAGGAAATACACTTTGTATGAGTTTATCGATGTCTGTGCCATTTCCTGTAAATGGAATACAGATCTGCTCGGGAAGCCGCACACAGCCATCCTCATTAGTCTCCTCGATACCATTCCCGATCCGCAATAAGAACTCTGCGTGCTCGGGATCACCTGGGCTCTCATGTTACGTCTGAGCCTTAGCTGCCGCATGCAATCCCATAGGTATGACCTACGCAACGTCGCGTCAATTATTTCTGGCCTCGTCCCCTTACGAACAACCGGTAGAACCTGCCGGAAGTCTCCACCAAACACGATTGTCTTCCCACCGAACGGCAGGTCACGTCGGCCCATGATGTCCCGCATGCTACTGTCCAGGGCCTCCATCGCTTGTCGCCTCATCATGGAGGCTTCATCCCATATTATCAATGACGCCTGCTGAAGAAGCTTAGCGGTCCCACTTTGCTTTGTGAAGCTACATACCGCCCCATTTGTAACGTTGAGTGGGATCTTAAACCTCGAGTGCGCTGTCCTACCTCCAGGCATGATGGATGCGGCTACGCCCGACGTCGCGGTTGCCACTGCTATCTTGCCATCACCTCGGATCTTCGCGAGCAAAGCTTTATATAGGAATGTCTTTCCGGTGCCTCCCGGGCCATCTACGAAGAAGACTCCTCCATTGCCACTGTCAACCGTAGATAATATATCGACGTACGCTGCCATTTGCTCAGGGTTGAGGGAGGACGATAGGGATATATGATCATCGTCGACCTGGATTGTTGACTCCTCGTATATCTCTCTGACATCTATATCGGCGTTGTCGTGAGACTCATCTATAACAGGAAGAGGAAATGATGTTATGTCCTTCCCCATCGATCGCAGCATATTTCTGATGTCCAATAGCACCATCTGCTCAACCGCCTGCTGGCATGCATAGGAACGCGGTAGTCATCCGACATTCCTCGAGATGCCTTTCCCATAGCCCACACACGTCGTTTTGCTCGCAGAACACCAGTATAGTTGCAAATAGCCTCCTGAGCGATGATGGCATCTGGAATAGCTCAGCCTCACTAAGGCACTCCTCTAGGGTGTTGTCAGCCTCGATTAGTCCCCTATTCTCAGCGGCTTCACGGAAGAACGGGTAGACTACACCATTCACCGTCCTAAGTTCTTCAAAGGAGGTGGCACCAGGTACGTGGTTTAGGAGAACCCTTAGATAGTAACGCTCCCCCTCGTTCGGACGAGCCGACACGATTCTGCCAACTTGTGTTCGTTCTACCCTCTTCTTCCACTGCTTCAGTCCTGGCTGCCAAATAAATGCCGCTGGAAAATTCCTGTACAAATACACCCATTGTGAGGGTACTTTGAGGTGTAACTGTGTATAGCATAGGTGTTTGATTGTGATCATCTTCTTCGTCCGAAGATGAAAATATTTGACTTTGAATATTGTCTCCATCATGTATAAATAAGCTAGCAGATGCTTGCGGCAAAAGAGCAGTGCGAACTCTCTTTGGAGCATGAGGTGCATCCGTCACTGCCAAAATGATATTTCCAGAAATAATATCACACAGTTGCGACAATCTCTACTATAAGCCAAAATGTAATAGGATGGCAATATAGCAACCTTCTTTCCCTTTCCGTGATGATTGGCTTGGATGATGCGACATAATTGTCAAAATCGTTTATGATCTACAAAATGATTCAGAAGTAATGTTAGTTGTTTGAAGTTTAGGCCACCTCCTGTAGGCGAGGGTATGGCTAGGTCTTGTCCATTCAGTGACATAAATGAATTGCAATCAATCAATGATACTCAGGTTAACATTTGCAAATTGAGTTCCATTCCTCCTATTTAATAGTGAAAAATAATAAGCATCATAATGAAACAAAGGCAAGATACGAGCTATTCACAAGTGTACACTTCATTTCTTGAACAAAGGCAAGAAACGGCGTTAAAGATAGATGTTTGATCTTGTGAAATAATTTTTTATTTTTAATCTTTATTTTTCGTTATCAATTTTGTTTTTCGTAGCAACGCATCGGGCATGTAGCTAGTATACATATATGTTTTTTCTGTTCAAATGATTTTGGTAGTTAATATTTTATTAATATTTCTACTAATTTGTATACACCTTGCACCAACATGATTTTATTTATTTATTTGTTCAATTGACAACCGAGGCCATTTTCTGGCCCAGCTTACCCTCAGCCCACCTGGCCCGACCACTTCCCCCAAACCCTAACCCTAACCAAACCCTTGCCCCTCCTCATTCTACCGACAGCCTCCACTCGCCGCCCTCTCCCTCGTCTCTTCCCCCCCCTCTCTCTCTCTCTTTCTCTGATGTGTTTCCCCTCCTGCGCCGACCGCATCGCCTCCCCCTCTGAGCTCTAGCGCCGGCGCCCTCTCCGGCTCCCCTATCTCTCGCTCACCTCCGGTGTCGCCATCTCTTTCCAGAGCCAAGCCGCCGCCATCCCACTCCCCCCCGCTCTCCCTCTTCTCCAGCACCGACTCCCCTAGCATCGGGTGCCCCCGGAACCTTCCCCATTCTCAAGGATTCAAATTTCGTTTTTGGACTCCGTCTCGGGCCAGGCCAAAATCCGAAATTTCGGCGAGATTCGGAAATTTCGGCCAAATTTCGGACGAAATTAAAAAAAAAACGATTTGAATCTGGCTTTTTTTAAACTGTGAAAAATGAAATCTCGGGCGAAATTGCCGAGATTTCGGGCAAGATTGCTGAGATTTCGGGCGAGATTGCCGAGATTTCGCTCTAATTCAAATGAACAAAAAATGGTTCAAATGACGTCAAAAAAATTTGAAATTTTTTTTGGATGATCCTGACACATCACTAATGTTCCCATAAAAAATTCAGATAGTGATCATGCCTAAGCAATTTTAAAAAATCCTGACACATCACTAATGTTTCTCAAATTTACTATGGGTTGGATACTACCAAATTTTACTATAGGTTGAATGTAGGAAATTTTACTATGGTTTAGATGTAGGAAATTTTACTATGGTTTGGATGTAGGAAATTTTACTATGGTTTGGATACTATCAAATTTACTATGGGTTGGATGTAGGAAATTTACTATGGGTTGGATGTAGGAAATTTACTATCAAATTTACATCCAACCCATAGTAAATTTGATAGTATCTAACCCATAGTAAATTTGATATGATCCAAGCCATAGTAAAATTGATGAGTATCCAAGCCATAGTAAAATTGATGAGTATCCAAGCCATAGTAAAATTGATGAGTATCCAAGCCATAGTAAAATTGATGAGCATCCAAACCATAGTAAATTTTTTCCATTTTTTTTCAACCTTTTTTCATATGTATTGGTAATATGACTAAGGGAGCCACGGCCCACGGCCCACGAGCCAGGGAGGGACGGAGGGTACTCAAGTCTTTGCCTGCCTCCTCAGGGAACCTCATTCGATTCCCTAATTCTCCAACCCCGATTCTGCTAACCCTAGTGCTCCCGCCGCCTGCTCCCAGCCTCCCACCGCCGCCTGCTCCCGGAGTCCCGCCGCGGCCGCCTCCTCCCGGGACCCGCCGCGGCCGCCTCCTCCAGGGATCCGCCGCCTCCTCCCGGAACCCGCCGCCGCGTCCTCCTCCTCCCAGGATCCACCGCCGCCATGGCAGACAAACTGAGGGATCTGAGCCAGCCTAGTCGTCCCGCTGCTCGACGCCACCGTCGCCGCCTTCTACGGCACCAGATCTAAGGAGGAGGTAATCTATTTCGCCGCTCACCCGCGGATTCCTCTTGCTCCCCCACCCGCTGCGAATCCATCGCGTATTTTAGTCTTATTAGTCTATTCGAGTCCTACCAGTAGCAAGCGAGCGGTGGTGGTGGTAGTAGTACACCGGTGGTGGTGGTGCCGCCGATCTTGATGGAATTCGCTGCGTGTGGTTCTGATCCATTCGGTTGTTTTGTTTGGACACTCAAGAACGATCCAAATCCTTTTATTATTTTACTCTTGCAAGCCATTGCTGATTCGATTCGTTTCTTCTGTGTTTTTGCCCTTGTGTTTCAGGAATTGGGTTGTTCTTGCAAGTGCGTGGAGTGCGTGTGTTTGTTTTTGTGCACCTCTTCGGATAATCTCTTCACGTAGAGCAATGTAACTATTTACCGGAATCTGTGTTCTTGATTTCGGCGTGTTTCGCTGTTATTGTCCTTGCTCCTAGTGCTGAACACACGCGCTATCGATTTTTTATGCAGAGAATGGCACCGCCGGATGACGCGGCACCGACGCGTCTGCCGCTCGTTGAGTACAACCTTGACAAGCTCCGGCGGCGACCGATGGCTTCGCTCCGCATCGCATCGTGTCGAGCACGGCGAAGGCGCCCAATGTCATCTACCGCGGCACACTCTTCAGCTCATTTGCCTCGCCGTCAAAGCGCTTTTTGCTCTGCCTGGTGACTCGCCGGATTCTTGGTTTGTGTAGCTTGCTTCAGAGGATGTATCATTTGCAGATTCGCCTAGCCTTTGTGGCATTTGATTAGATGGTATCATGTTTGCAGGAGGAGGCGAGGGTCATTGGGCGTACCGCAGAGTGGCCGGTGGCCAACTGATCGGGTCTTTGCGGCGAGGGCGGCGAGCGGCTGCTCGTCGCCGAGTTCATGCCACACGAGACCTTGGCAAAGCACCTCTTCCACTGTATGTTTGTTATGCACTTCTTTTCCCTTCTTCAAGTGTATTAACTGAAGTGAGTATATTGGGTTTGGTAGTGTTGTTTCTGATTTGGTAGTACGATTGTAGGCATCAAGGAGATAAGATTGGACCCCTTATTTAAAGATGTGTTTGTCCTGCATCCTATGTTGAATTGAAGTAATCTTTGCTATAGAATCCTTTTGCTGTTTGTTTGGTCTGGTCCTATTTCTGTTTTTCTAGGCTGACTGGAAATAGACGCATTGATTCGTCTATAAATCCTTGTGGTCAGTGTTTTGTTTGGGGGTACAGTGGTAGGCATCAGGGTGATTAGTTATTTATTGCCTTTCTGGAAATAAGGCAGAGTAACAAAGAGCAACTTCTTGTATCAGAAAGTCATATTTGTGCTTCCTAACACTGTGACAACACTTGTCTGTTTCCAATGTTGTAACGTTCCTCAGTAATGACAATATAATATATTTACATATCGTTCATGTAACAGATTCAGTGCATATGAAGACTGATATGAACTGTTTTTGTGTCCTTTTCAATTCAATTGAATGTATCTTAAATCACTTCTGTGGATTTCGATGATTAGTTTCGTAAACCTTAATTAACAAATTCAAGTTTCCTTATCAATTCATCAGTTTGATCTTGTTTATCACTATCTTATCTGGTACTACCACATGTGCCCTAACGAAGGTACACTTTCTTGTTAAATCGCAATCGTTTTACTACTAAACACTTACACCATCCTTTTATTATAATAAATATTCAGAAAAATAAAATATCTGCAGAAGGCTTTGATTATATGTGGCACTGTGCACAACTGGTATTCAAAGTTTCGAACATCCAAAAATGTTCAATCTTGGACATTTTCACGATAGAAGAATCTAATATTGGGGTGTTAAGGATTACATGTAATTACTTGTGATTTCTGTGATAAAATATTGATGTTTTCCTTTTGTTCTTTTGTTGTAGCTGTTAGACTTTCACAAGAAATTGTTTGTCAATGCTAACTGTACGGCTATTTGAAATGTATTAGGGTAGTACAAAGAAGAGTACCTCTTTTGTGATAATGATGACACGGCGACCGCAATATCTATTCATCCCTTTTTTGTAGGTCTCCTGCAGTGCTTGTAGCCTGCTTGGGTCCTAGTCGCCACCGACCTCACGGCCATTCCCATGAGCTAAGTGCAGAACTCAATCCCCTTACGTTCTACTCTGAATGAGTGGCCGTGCCTTGGTGTGTGGTTTGTTGTGATGTATTTGCATAGATCCAGAATGTTTGTGGTGGTTTTGTTCTAGTTCGGCTACTGTATGTTCTACATTTTTTTTGTTGATTGGTCAATTACATTTTAATTGTCCTTTTATGATCATAGATCCAGAATAATTCGATCATTTTGGTCATGTTACTGTATGCTCTTATCTGCTACGTATGTTCTACATTTTTTTGATGATTGGCCAATTACATTTTAATTGTCCTTTTATGATCATGTTTTATACTGTCATGATCCATGAGGGTCACACTGAATATTACTATTGCACTTCAGCTTGTAATTTGTTTGATTGAGAACTTATCTCCTAGTAGGAATTTGTCCTCCAAAGACATGCCGATATTGCTATGATTTGAAATATTAATTGCACTTTCAGGCATACATTTATATACTAATTATAAATCAAGCGTGTGCTTTATACTAAGCATGACTAAAGGCAGCTAGTGAGTATATACATACACGTTGCATTCAGAAAAGAGTATATATGTATTTTGAAAGAGTAATTTCAAAGAGGTATGCGTACATATATACGTATTATATACTAACTATTTAGCTACACGTACGCAGAGGGAATTATTTGTGAATGGTGATGAGATGAGCACGCACTGTGGTAGATATTCTTATGAGTAGTGACAATGTCACCCTCACAGAGACAAATATACAGCATAGAGATAATCTCTACCAAAGAGGTAAGGATGACCAAAGAGGTAAGGATGACCAGGTTTTATAACAGCATAGAGACAAATATACAGCATAGAGACAAATATACAGGTGATCATAGTAATAAAACCTATCCAGCATCCAGTTACATAACCTATCATATTAGACTAATCTCTACCAATCCAAAAGGCGTCGACCGGTAGTCCTAGTAACCACACGAGCGAGGTACGCCCACCTCCTTTCAATAAATTTTTTTAGGAATGTGAGATCAAATGCTCCTGCTACCAGAGGGTGTCGAAAGTCTACAATAATAATTTAAGACATGTGTTAGTGAAGATAAGTTAAAAGTTTTATTTTGTACATGGTTTGTTTCTTATCCAAACTAAATACACTTACTTTGAAGCCATTGTGTTGCGGGAAGATCTGGAGCGAATGCTAGTTTTGTGTATTGTGTAGTCTCCACACATTCTGTTTTGAAGATGAACATATATATTAGTACAAGTTTTTCTAAATTAACATTGACTATAGTCTTTGTTACATTATTTATAGGTTGATGAATTAGTTACCGTATCTGTTATCTTTTTTCAGCATTGTTGCAAGAACGATGTGGTGATTGGCCTTAGCATCCGACCAATCGAGAATATGTTGGGTTAAATGCTCATCCCATACTTGAACAACTAACAAGTTGAACCTACAATTAAACATAAGAAGGATGTTATAAATATTGTGCACTAATCTGTTTGAATCAATATATATTTTGTGAAAAATATATTTACCTTGTGTCTAGCAATATCACCTCTCTATGGACTATACGGCGTGGAAAGGATTCGTAGTACTCCAGATCACCAAAATGGACCACCACTCCAACTATATCTGCATAACATGTTGTATGTTTATTTTTTTGGCTTCAAAATCTCATTTAATATCATATCATATTTGATAAAAAGAAATTTTGAACCATACCTACAAAAGTTCTGTTCGGACGTCCATACACATCCTCAAATGACATGAAATGCTTTGGGTAGAGAGGAAAATCAACTAAGACCGCAGAAGGGTCGATAGTTGTGCGGTCAGTTAGAGTGCACTCATAAGAGTTCCGAATGTTCCGAAACTGGACTTCCTCTGAGTTTGGCTGGAACTGAACACGATGAATGTTGTACTTATGGCCTTCACTGAGTGCTAAGTTAAATCTATTAACATTTCTGCCCCTGACAATAGCTTCCATTTTGGATCCCTTTAAGTTTCGAATAAACCATATTAGATAGCAATAAAAATTATTTCATTAGGGGTTGAATTGAATTATGGTTGGACTTACAGTCTCATCCACTAAGATAAATCAAGCATATCACCGTTATATTGAACAGGAATTTGACAAGTACTAAAACACAGATGCTCCAAGTATTGAATATATCCCCGAATTCAATGTTGTCGAACTCCTTGAATCTAATAAAAAAGGAGTATATTTACGCTTTTGGTATATGTGTAATTAGATGGATGAGATAGTGTAGTAAACTCACCTAGGCAACGCGGGGCTTTCAGAAAATAGCGCGTACACTCTCTTTCTTGTTGGATTAATTGGTGCCATAGAAATGTCCTTCAAGTACTTCATTACAGAAAATGAGTTTATAGAAGGCATAAGCAATTGCTATTTGCACAACTATTGAAATAATAATATCATACAATAGACGTAGCAAAATACTCAGCTGGAGAAAGCGAAGAAAAGAGAGGCTAATTTTATTGTAACCCATAAATTAAGATATCGCTTATTGATGAGCACAAGGTGATTGTGAGCCCATAAATTCATGATTTCATATCGTTCATTGCTTCTTTGAAACACAACTAAAATCATTGAAAATCGTGAAAAGAAAATCAAACAATTATTCTGTTGGTGCATATCATTAATCTATAATACTTCCATGGGATTGTCTCATCAATCATCAGATATAGCAAATGAACACATAAGTAAGCATGTAGTGAAATAATGCAGTTTTATCAAAGGCACTTGTACCACCCATGAGTTCTTAGTTATTCCAATTAACTCCAATAAGCCTGCATGTTTGTAAATTCAGCTCTATGCATACCGGCATCGACCCTTGCTCTGCTAGTTTTAAAAGATGAGCTGTGCGGATAAATCAACATTCGTGTATGCAAAATGACTCACAAGAACTTTTGAACATTTGAAACGCAAAGAATTGTAAATCAGCTTATTTTAATTATTGATGGCTTGTTAACACCCAACTTAATCTTTTTAAAGCCATATGAGATGAAAGCGCTTCCTTACAAATCTGCGGTGATACTCAAGAAATTGGTATTTTCGATGATAATCATATAGGAATTCTTTGGTGTCTTTGTTATAATGATTTACTTAACTACGGTTGTCAGATTTTCTTTCTACCCTCTTCTTATGAAAAGATTGTTTCATTTTGTATTTTGTATGCTTTTCTAGCTATTGAATCTATTTTGTATGCTTTTCTAGCTATTGAATCACTCCAGATAATTTTAAACCTTCTACAAGCAAGCAGTATCCACGTGTTATCACATCTCTGCTCTATCGAGCCAAATTATTCAAATGTGATATCTAGGACTACCTAGTCTAGAACCTGAATCTTCTAGCCATCTTCATGTCACAAGGTTACGTGTTAATATCAAATTATAGAAACTTAACAAATAAGAACTTTCAGAGACACTGCTTAACTTGCATAAATTAGTTTAACATTGAGCAAACAAAAGATGATGCATCTATTTGCACCCAAGAATGATTGAATTCACGTGGCATTCATAAAGCACTACTTACAGTCCATCTTTATATCTCGGTTCATGTGTATGACAAATTGTATGATTAACCATAATAATTTCAAGCAAGTGAAAGATTGCATGATAAGATGACCCATTTTGTCTCGATAAGATCATATCATGATAAGATTGCATGAATAATTTCAGGCAAGTGAAAGTTCCATTCTGATTGCCAAATATTTCAAATAGAGCTACTCTTGTGGTGGCTAGCAACTACTTTCGCATAGCTATACAGTGTAAACAGTACTCACGAACTATTCATGGATAATGAGTATAAAATTGTAAAAAGAAAAAACTCAAGTGGTCATTTCCAGCTTTTGAGCATCACAATTATGAATTGTTCTTTATGATTATGCTCTTTGTTTCCAACCATAAGTGTACATATTTCGTCTGACATTTATGTGTATTTTTATGTCTTTGGTTTGATGTGCGTGGCTGTCTTCTTTTCTTAGGTGCTAGAGACCCTAAGCAAAAATTGTGGGGATGTTGTTGACCAACAGATCATTGAGCGTGACATATTAAGTGAAATGGTCAAGATAGTAACGAAAAAGGTGATGAGAATACTCATTCGGGTTTTCCTACATGCATATCATATGACTATGGCTCTATATTTGATTTTTAATTTGTCTTTGCGGCGGACTTAAATGTTCGGGAGAAAATATTGAGTTTGATTGACACATGGCAAGTAGCTTTTGGAGGTCCATCTGGAAGATATCCACAGATCATGCCGCTTACCAAGATCTCAGGGTACCCTAACCTTGTGTCTTTCTATTTTTTTCTCTCGTTGTTGTTTATCATGTGCAATCGCAGAGTTCTCACCGCCTACTTAGCTCAAGCTTCTACTTAACTTATATCTGTTCTACTTGATGTTTTCAATTGAACTTAGATCTGCAATAATTTTCTCGAGTTAGCTGAACCGCTTGCTTCCGCCAAACCATTACCATGATAGCTTGTCGCCCTTGTTTGCAGATCGCCGGTATTGATTTTCCACCTCGTGAGGAAAATACAGCCCAATGTTTACACCACCTCAAACTCAACCATTAAGGCATCCACATCTATATCCCCCGCCAGGTCAAAGCTATGAAGATGCGCCTATACAAGCTTCTCTTCAATCTAGTGCCCCTTCTGCACTTGCCTTGAGGTATTCTTTTGTTTGCTTCTTAATTTGATTTCTGATTTGCTACCTTTAACCTGTTCAGTTCTTGTTTATTTTTCCTGTCAGTGTATTGCAAGCATTACTTGTATCATTCATCTTCTCTTAATGCCATTTATTGTTGCATTTTGTTTGTGTCTTGTTTTGTTGCCTTTTTTCCCTTATATTTGTTACAGTCCCTCCTTTCTAAAGTCTGAAAAGTAGTTTTGAGATCTAAAGCCTTATTCACATTTATATTTTTCATTTATGTAACTTTGTATCAAGAAGATAAAATTACCAGAGAGGCCCCTATTTTGTTTGAAACAAGCATGACCTAGGTTTTGCAAAACTTTAGTCCCAGAAAACATCGACCTCAAAGATCTATCAAATACGCCACACCTCTCACAACCATGTCATAGTTTTAGACATTTTTTAACACCGAAGCCTATTCACAATCTGTTCTAGGTATATGTGTAGATGAAGAGTGTCATCTCCAACTCCAAGGAATCAAATATTAAAGCTTCCACTTCTACCTTTGAAAAGATGGGTATCTATTATATGATCTGTAGTCACTCACAACTAATCAACGTTATTGTCATTGAGAAAGATGGTTTTAAGGTAACATTCTTTCAATGCACACTTCATTTTCATATTCTTGTTTTGGCCTAAGAAGAAGTGATTTTCTCAATAAGCGATGTACCTGGCAGAGTGGACTTCATTTCCACAATCACAACTAATAAGGTAACATGACGTTGAAGGATGGAAGACGGGCACTAACCTGACAAAGCAGAGTGTAAGGATGGAAGACGAAGACGTTGCAATTGCACTAACTGTGTACCGATGTAATAGAAACCGCCGAGTGGAAGGATGGAAGACGGGCACTAATCAAATCGTCGAGTGGAAGGATGGAAGACAGGCACTAACCTCGACAAAGCAGAGTGGAAGGATGGAAGACGAAGACGTTGCAATTGCGAATCAGTGTACCGACAAAGCAGAGTAGAAACCGCTGGAAGGATGGAAGACGTTGAAGGATGGAAGACGGGCGTTGAAGGATGGAACCTGTGTACCTGACAGCAGAGTAGAACCTGTGTACCAACTCGTTGAAGGATGGAAGACGGGCACTGACAGCAGAGTGGAAGGAAGGATAGAAACTGTCAGAGTAGTGTATCTCTATTAGTATGTAAATGAGTAGAATAGTAGAGATTATATAGCCGGCCAGATTTTCGATTTGAAAATGACTAAACTGGCGCCTGGCGGGAAGTGGTTTTGTTCTAGTTCCAACGCTTCGTTTCTTGCGTGTAATTAAGTAGGCCATTTACCACTGTGATTCTTTCATTTGAAAATGACTGGCTTCTGGCTTGCGTTGGTTTTAGTGTGAAGGCAATTAAGCTAAAGGCTAATTACTGTGTTTATTACATTTCAAAATTTCAAAATAACTGGAAGCGGGAAACAGTAGAACGGACCGCTGCCACCAACTCGTGCTTAAGAATAGTAGAGATATAAGTACTTTTGAATACAAATCTGCTAATATCAATTTTGTGTCATAAAAATTATATGCTAATAGAGTAATTGTTGGTCAAAGCCTTGTCCTAACGAAACCAAATAAGCCTTATAAAAAGAAACGGAGGGAGTAGTACAGATTTGAATCGTCATCTACTTAACTAATCATCGCGTCACTTAGCTAACCATTATAATTTGTCAGATACACCAATAACTATTCTTATCTCTACTATTCTAAAGCAACAGTTGGTGGCAGTGGTCCATTCTTCTCATGTCATTAATTGCCGCTTAATTGCCCTGCTTAATTGCCATACGCAAGAAACGAAGCGTTGCTTTAATTAGCCAGCTTTAGCAAGAAACGAAGCGTTAAAGATAGATGTTTGATCTTGTGAAATAATTTTTTTTTATGTTTTAATCTTTATTTTTCGTTATCAATTTTGTTTTTCGTAGCAACGTACGGGCATGTAACTAGTATTCATCATCTGGGAATGGGATACTACCATGCTATTCGTCATTGCCCATGACTAGTCACTTATAATTGGTCATTCTTGGCTTTTGACCAGTTACGTGGGCATACTTTTCAAAATAAAAATATTGATCCGATCAAGAATCCTCATTAGTTAGCCTTAATGCTTAAGAACATGTGGAGATCCTCCCTTCTAGTGTGAAATATCATAAGATCTCTTGTGCATACTGTGCTAGTCTGAAAATGCCAAAATGTTTAAGACAAATTCAAATGACCAAACATTGGGATGTTACTCATTAGTTGCTCATGGTAGGAACCCAACTATATCAATTCCTCCATATTGAATATGGCTATGACAATTACATTCATTGGTTGTGCCGCCAAGAATGGACACGGTAGCTGTGCAGCCCAAGATGTTTACATTTCCTCCCTTTTACTTGGGGCATTGCGAGATACAGCTGCTGACCTGTGCACAAGAGTATCCTCTCCGACGAGCGAACCGCGTGGAGCCAACGACCGCGCGTGCGATGCGAGAGCCCGACACCCACGGAAACTGTTAGACAACCTCGCTATCGAATAGTCCGGGGTTGCCTAATAGATCTAAACTGGAGAACAGAGAGAGAGGGCGAGAGACACAATATGAGGAGGAACGGGTCTGCTTTATTATTCTCAGATGCTTGTGTACAATGGGGTGACCCCGCCTCCTATATATAGCGGTTCTGCTTAGAGATAAGGAAGAGTCCATATCGGATACGAATCCGGTTTTCCTAACACTCCCCTTGGACTCTTCAACTGCGAGATGCATATGCCTCATTAAAACTCCATAAAAACCCTGTGGGAAAAATAATTGGAGAAAGAGTACATAGCACACGCTTGTCGTGTTGCACGGATTGCCTCATCAAAACCTTAGGTAAGAAAACTTCAATGAAAAACTTACTTAAGGAAAAGAGTACAATCCACCCAAACTTCAATGTTAATCTTCAAGATTCACGTTGGGTACTCAAACTTCATGTTCAAGATTTATGTAGGAGTATGTGAAAATTCTCCCCCTGAAATCTGCACTTCTCTAAGCCTCATCATCCCGATTCCTCTAATACATCTTTCAAAGGAAGATGCCGGGAGTGACTTAGTGAATAAATCTGCGAGATTTTCACACGACTTAGTATGCAGTATCTTTATCTCGTTCATGTTATGCATTTCATGGGCATAAAAGAACTTGGGGTTGATATGCTTTGTAAGGTTACTCTTCACATATCCCATTTGCACTTGTGCAACACAAGCTGCATTATCTTCATAGATAATAGTGGGGGTTTTGTTCCATGTTCAGGCCACATGACTTCTGGATGTGGTGAACCATTCTTCGAAGCCATGCACATTCCCGAGAGGCTTCATATAATGCAATGATTTCTGAGTGGTTAGTCGACGTTGAGACAAGAGTCTGCTTAGACGACTTTCAAGAAATTGCTGTTCCACCGCAAAGAAAAACATACCCAGTTTGTGACTTGCCAGTATGCGGGTCCGATAGGTACCCAAAGATCGCATAGCCAACTAAATTCAATTCATTGTTTCTTCAGAAACAAAGCCGAGGTCTTTGCTTAATTGAAGGTAACGGAAGATGTCCTTCACCCCTTTCCAATGCCTTTTGGTGGGTTCTGCACTGTACCGTGCTAGCAAATTCACGGCGAACGCAATGTCCGGCCTAGTGCTATTTGCAAGGTACATGAGTGCTCCAATTGCACTCAAATATGGGAATTCCGCTCCCAGGACTTCCTCCCCCTCTTCTCTAGGCCTGTATGGATCTAGGTCTGCTTGGAGTGACCTTCCGACCATTGGGGTCTTTGCGGGGTATGCCTTCTCAAAACCAAATCTCTCCAATACTTTCTGCGTGTAGGATGATTGGTGTACCAAGATTCCGCCTTGGACATGTTCAAGCTGCAAGCCTAAACAGAACTTGGTTTTACCCAAGTCTTTCATTTCAAACTCAGATTTCAAGTATGTGCATGCTTCTTCAATTTCTTCATCCGTCCCAATGATGTTCAAGTCATCTACATAGACGGAGATTATACAAAATCCATTCTGGGATCGTTGTATAAACACACATGGACAATCTTCGCTGTTTGAGTAGCCTTTCTTGCAAAGAAAGTCACTCAAGCGATTGTACCACATTCTTCCCGACTGCTTCAGTCCATACAATGATTTCTCCAATTTCACACTGTATAGGTTTCTGTTTGCTCTGTCTTGGTTCGGGATAGGGATACCTTCCGGTACTTTCATGTATATCTCCGAATCCAAGTTTCCATACAAATATGCTGTGACAACATCCATTAGCTTCATTTTCAACTTCAAGTTGACTGCCATTGAGATCAAGTATCTAAAGGTAATTCCACCCATGACCGGAGAATAGGTTTCTTCATAATCAACCCCAGGACGTTGAGTGAAACCTTGAGCGACAAGCCTTGCCTTGTACCTTACAACTTCATTGTTTTCATTCCTCTTCCGAACAAAAACCCATTTGTGCCCCACGGGGTTTATATGGGGAGGCGTCACGGCACACAGCCCAAACACCTCTCTTTTGTTTAGAGAGACTAACTCTGCGGTGATTGCCTTCTTCCAATCTTCCCAATCGAGCCTTTTCTTGCACTCATGCGAGAGATGCGGGCTCGGGATCATGATTAATGATCGTGGCAATCTTCTTTGCAAAGTATGCATCGACATTGGTCGTTGCTCTATTCTTCGATTCTCCCGTTATTACAATGTTGATGGCCATTTCTTCATGGGGTGCTTTGTGCACTTCGACTTGCTCTTCCTTGATATTTCCCATTCCAGTAGCAAGTTCCTTTAGTTTGTCTCCGGCAATGTGTGCGCACACATTATTTCCGCGCTTCTTCCAATGGAAGGTTCAGATCTGGAATTGCCTTTTCCACGTGCTTCTTTCCAAAGTGCTAGGTCTCAACTGGCTCCTTCTTGCTTTGGGGCACTTTTGTGATTGGTCGTGGTAAGTCCTCTCGCCCAGCTTTTCCCAGACGTCTCCGGTACTTTGGGTTTGAGAAGCCGATCTCCTGTTCTTTTCTTTGAGGCCTCTGAACAGGATGAGGGATACCTTCGCTTTCTTTGGTATTTCCACCCTCTCGTGCATTTCTTGCTGGTACATGCGACTTAACCACGCTCTTGAGATCACAAAAATGATCAGGCGATTCATTTGCTAAATTCTCGCAAATCAATTATTTTCTGGACTTCTTGATTTGCTTCATTAATGCGAGGGTCATGCTGGGATCCCAAAGTGGAATGCCATACTATTTCCGGCATTTTTCATCCAATGGTTGATTCTCTCCCTAATGACGGAAATGGTCCTCGCCAAAGATGCAATCAGCGAATCGGGTGTGTGTAAGTCTCAATCATGGGTTCCAAATACCTGATTATGGATGCACTCTCATAACCAACGATATCCTGCACTTGCGGAGAGGGCCCATTGCAGTCCATTGTGGGGTGGTATAGGTACATATACCATACAACCAAATTTTCTAAGATGGGAAATCTTCTGATGACCCCTTGCACTAGTTGCATAGGTGAATGGATGTTGTAGGCCGATGGTCTATAATTGATGAGTCTTTGCTGCGTGCAGATCGCGTGTCCCCAACAAGTGTTGGGCAAGTTACAACTCTGCAAGAGCGGTCCGGCAATGAACTTAATCCTTTATTAGTGCTTCACCTAGCCCATTTTGCATATGGACGTGCGATGCAGTGCTCAACAATTATTCCCGTTCTTTGTACAATAATCATCAAATGCCTTGGAAGTAAATTCGCGGCATTGTCCAATCGAATGGACTTCACGCGATGATCGTGAAAAGCATTCTTAATTCGATGATCTGCGAGATCAACTTTGCGAATGCATGATTCCTTGTTGACAAGAAACATGTATGCGACCATTTCGAGGAAGCATCAATGAGCACCATAAAGTATCGAACGGCCCCGACAAGGGCTGAATCGACCGCAAATATCCCCTTGAATGCGTTCCAGAATGCAGGGATTTCATGTTGCACTTTCATAACAGAGGGTCTAGTTATTAATTTTCCGGTGGCACATGCATGGCACACAAAATCTTCGTGATTCGGGAAATTCTTAACATTAATGCCATGACCTTGTGAGTTGTTAACTATATTTCTCATCAATCTAAGACCAGGATGACCTAATCTACAATGCCATAAAGCAAATAATTCAGAGCTTCTAAAGACAGGTCTTCAAAGAAGTATACATCACGTGTGCATTGATTTTCGTGGTAGTACAACCTGCATTCATATGAGGGACATTTTTCTAGTACCATCTTTCCATATTCCGCGTGCTTCACAATGCACAAGTGTTCTTTGCCATTTTCTTCATTGGTTTCTACGTGAAACCCATTGGCGCGGATATCTTTGAAACTTAAGAGAGTGCGGGTTGATTCAGGGTACAAGAGGGCTTCTTCAATTACCAAAGTTGTACCCATTGGCAATATAATTGTGGCTCTTCCTGAGCCTATTATATGCGTATCGCTTCCTGCGATAGTCGTAATCCTTCCAGCGTTCTTCGTGATCGTCTGGAAGTATTTCGACTCTCTTAAGATGGTATTTGTTGTGCCACTATCAACAATGCATATTTCCTCCATGGGCGCTACACGATTTCTTTCAATCTTTCTCCGGGTAGAGCTTCGTGCTGATAACGTGTTAGACAACCTCGCTATCGAATAGTCCGGGGTTGCCTAATAGATCTCAAGTGGAGAATAGACAGGGAGAAAGAGAGACACAATATGAGGAGGAACGGGTCTGCTTTATTATTCTGTATGCTTGTGTACAATGGGGTGACCCCTTGCCTCCTATATATAGCGGTTCTGCTTAGAGATAAGGAAGAGTCCATATCGGATACGAATCCGGTTTCCTAACAGAAACAACTCGCGACGAGCGGACCAGCGTGAACTCGTCGGCCGCGCGCGCGTGTTGCGCGCTTGCACCGAAGGGCTCAAGCCACACCTCGCACTATCACCGGCCGCGCTCGTCCATGCCCGAGTCGCAATTAGCACATCGCCACCACCCGTCGACCGTCGTGATTGGTTATTGGTTGTGATCTTCAGTTTTGAAGCTACTATACCGAATTGTTAGGGGTAAAATCATTGTTAGTGGTGATTTCGGTTAAGGCTAACAACTTTCGAAAATCTCGGATCTAGCTGTCATCACGTTCTTAACCTTAGATGCACGTGATCGGGAGCGCACCAGTGTATCGTTTTGGTATTGGTCCCGTTGCCTTGCGCCATATTAAGAGGAGGAACCGGAACTCTAACTGGGACATTTAGTCTTGAGTTCGAAAAACTCCAATACCACCCGATCTAAGGCTTTGGTGCAAAGGCAAACGAAGACTGCCGTCACCGAGTTGATCCTGGTGTGTGTTCTTCCTCACTGCTACTTCTTCACCCGATCTAATGCTTCTACGTTGACCAATCAATAATCCTAATAGGGATGGCAATCGGGCGGATATGGATGGGTAGACCTCCCACAGACCCGAACCCGAAACCCGAAATTCATACCCGAACCCAAACCCGAAATGTCTCACGGGTACATATCCACGCCCATACCCGAACCCGAACGGGTACCCGAACCCGAAATTAAATTCACCTCGCAATCAAATTTTCAACCATCAATTGTCAATCAATTCATTTGTAATTTCTATGTTTAAAGGAAAAATATATGGTGTATATAATCATGAAAGTTACCGCATCTTACATCTCGAACGATGCTTGAAAATCTTGAATTAACTTTCCATTATTTTAAATTTATATTAATTAATTCGGGTACCCATGGGTACCCACGGGTGCAGAACCGAACCCGAACCCGAACCCAAACCCGAACCCGAAATTTGAAACCCGCGGGTCTGAAATTAAACCCATACCCGAACTCATCGGGTCGGGTACCCACGGATACCCGAACCCACGGGTAATTTTGCCATACCTAAATCCTAATGGCTTCATCGTCTCCGGGTTAGTTAACCTAATGTTATTCTGCATTATTTCTGTGATCATGACTTAGGCTAGATTAAAGATTTAGACCTAGCAATCTAACATTTGGTATCAGAGCATGTCTAGCCTAGCATGGTCCTAATCACCTAGATTAGTCTCGGATTATTTCTTGATCGTCGGTTCGGGTTTCAATCGGCTTCAGTTTACCACTTATTTGGTTCGGATTAGTCTTGCTTTGGTTCGGTTTAGGGTTGATTAGCCTAGTTTTAGAATAAAGAATGAGGGGAGAAGAACAATTGAACCCCAATTCGCTAAATCATCAAAAATCCTCAAATTCGAACCCTAGAACTTGGTCCTGAAACCCTAGCCCCTAATTCCCATTCGGTTTTCACCCAAAATTCCCAAATCTTGAAACCCTAGAACCCAAATCACGAATCAAACAAGAACTCAATGATCTAAGAGGGATTTGGGGCTTACCTTTCACTTCAGAACGCCGACGGTTGACTCGAGCGCGTGCGATGTCGCTGCCTTCGTCTGGGCCTCACCTTCGCCTGTGGGACTGCTACGCACGAGCGCGACGGGGTGACGCCCCGCCTCGCCGGAGCAGCGCGCGGCCTTAGCTCGACACGCTCGCGGGCGCCGTCCTGCCGCTTCGCTCGCTCGCCGTCGCTCGATTTTTCTGGATCGGGAATGAATTGGCTAGGGTTAGGGTTTTCTGTCTCTATCGCCCGCACGTCGTTTTAATCGGATCCAAAGCAATCTCAGCTGTCCATATTGATCAACGGCTGAGACAAAGCGGGGTGCGCTTATTGGGCCGTTCGGCTGGGCCGAGCTCGTGCTCGTTGTTGGGCTAGCCACGCGGTTGGACCGTGTTGTAGCCTGGACCGTTTGAGCGCTATTGTTTAAGATATTTACTGTTTTAGAAATTTACTAGCCCTATTAGTATTTGTTGCATTATGTCTTTTAATTTAGCAACAATTATTGTTTAATGTTTATTTTCGGGGTATTATTACTGCATTTAATTTTTTATTAATGTTTTGGACATTAATATTCGGATTAATTTTATGATTAATTTTCTGAGCAAGTTAATTAATGTGGCAATTAACATGATGATTATTTCTATGTTTTGTCTCTAACTAAAATGGAACCAACGAGAAATTTTGATTAGAGACTATTATTTAATGTTGAAAAATTGGGATTATGTTATGACCATGATCATGTACTGACCAAAGTTGTTTATGAACATGTGTCACCCATAAGATAATTTAGTTCCTTTTCGTTTCTGCCCAACGGTGATGCGAGTTAGAACTATTAAATTTCCCGTCATTAGCATGTTATTAATCAGACCAACGTAGGGTTAATTTTATGCCAGACATTACCTTATTCGTGCATATATTTATTCAATAATGAACACGTCCAACATTGCCAGTACATTAAATGGCGTTGAACAACTCTCTAGAACTAACTTCCCCTCTTGGAAAGAAAAATTGCAAATCATTTTTGGAGTCATGGATTTAGATTATGCATTACGTGAGAACGCTCCCATAGCTCCTGCCGCTGATGATGAGAGTTTCGCTGAGAAAAAGGAACTTTATGACTTAACAGCAGAGAAGTGGGAGCGGTCCAACCGCATGTCCTTAATGATTATGAAGAGCACGATATCTATTGGAATAAAGGGGGCAATCCTTGAATCCGACAATGCTAAGCAGTACATGGCCTCAATCGAGGAGCAATTTAAGGGCTTCTCAAAAAGTATATGCCAGTACTTTTAATTATAAGGATGCTCACCTCCAAGTACGATGACTCAAGTATATGCCAGTACGATGAGAGCATATCATGACGGTGACTAATATGGCTGCCAGCTTAAGGGCATGGACATAGAAATCTTTGAAAGTTTTCTGGTCCACTTCATTATGACTCCTCTTATGCTGAGTTTGGTCCTTTCACGATCAATTATAACACTCAGCACTCAAAAGGAGAAGTGGACTATGAGCGAATTGATTGTCATGTGCGTGCAAGAGGAAGAAAGACTAAAGGCTGAAAAGAAGGATTATGTCAACCTTGTAGGCCATAACAAAAGGAAATTCCAAGGGGATCATAAGTCCAAGAAGAAGCTATACTTCTCTTCCAAGGCTGAATCAAGCAAGTGTCTCTATTAGATGATGGTGGTGTTACTTGTATCTTTAGGAATAATAAATGCATTGTAAGCTTTAAATCTAATAATGTTGGTCTCGCAATTCGACGAGACAAACTCTTTTTGTTTCATCTCTCTGAATCTCATGTATCAATGAATATGTGTGATGACACCAATAAGCGAAAGAGAAGTCTAAGCGATGAGACTTCATCGAAATTATGGCACTGTCGTTTAGGCCATATTTCGAATGGGAGAATGGAACGTCTCGTTAAGAAAGAGATACTCCATCATCTATACTTCTTTGACTCAAATCATTGTATTGATTGCATTAAAGAGAAATATGTAAAACAAATTAAGAAATAAGCTACACGAAGCACATGGATCTTAGAATTAATCCACACTGACATATGTGGACCTTTTCCTGTACCTTCAGTTTATGGGTATAACTCCTTTATCACATTTACTGATCACTTCTCCCGTTATGGCTATATTTTTTCCATTCGTAATCGATCTGAATCACTCGATAAGTTTAAAATATTTAAGGTTGAAGTCAAAAATCAGCATAACTTAAAAATTAAGGTAGTGAGATCAGATCGTGGAGGAGAATACTATGGGAGACATGCTCCTTATGGACAAATTCCTAGTCTATTTGCTAAGTTTCTTTCAGAAAATGGCATAGTAGCCCAATATACCACACCTGGTGAATCTCAGCAAAATGGAGTAGCAGAAAGGCGCAACTGCACCCTTATGGATATGGTGCGTAGCATGATGAGTTACTCTATTTTACCAGTTGATTTGTGGATGGAAGAATTAAAGATAGCTGCACACATACTAAATCGGGTTCCCAGTAAATCAGTCCCCAAAACTACTTATAAATTATGGACTGGAAGGAAACCGAGTTTAAAGTATTTACGTGTGTGGGGCTATCCTGCTGAAGCTAAAGTCTTTAATCCATATATTAGAAAATTGGATCCTAAGACAATAAGTTATCATTTTATTGGATATCCTGAAAGGTCTAAGGGATATCGATTTTATTCTCCAAATCATATCACTAAATTTATGGAAACCCATCATGATGTATTGTTAGAGAATGATGAAATCAGTGGGAGCTCAGATGCTAGGAAAATAGACCTTGAGGAAGTTCAGACTTATGTACCATTACCGATAATCCAAGAGGCTATTTTTCCTGTACCTCACATAGTCATGCCTCCAGCTGAGAATCCTGGAGTTGAGCCACCACCTGAGGATTCAGGTATCAATAGTACAGCACCCAATGATGACCCTCAACAGCCCCCTGTGACAACTAATGAATCACTAAGGAGATCACACCGAGAAAGAAGATCAGCCATCCCTAATGATTATGTTGTATACATGAATGAAGATGTATGTGACATAGGGAAGGTAGATGATCCCACATTATTTAATGAGGCTATGACGACTGAGGATTCATCCAAGTGGCTTGAAGCCATGCAAGATGAAATAAAGTCTATGAGCTTTAATGACGTCTGGGATCTAGTAGAAATTCCTGATGGAGTCAAAACAGTAGGTTGTAGATGGATCTAAAAAACTAAGCATGATTCTAAGGAAAATATCGAAAGATTCTAGGCAAGACTTGTAGCAAAAGGGTTTACACAAAAAAGGGGATTGATTATATTGATACTTTATCTCCCGTCTCAAAGAAAGATTCACTAAGAATTATCCTGGCGCTTGTTGCTAATTATGATTTAGAGCTACATCAGATGGATGTTAAAACTACGTTCCTTAATGGTGACTTGCATGAAGATGTTTACATGGCTCAACCATAAGGTTTTGTTGTGGAAGGTAAGGAATATATGGGATGCAGACTTAAGAAATTCATCTATAGACTAAAGCAAGCGTCTAGACAATGGTACCTTAAGTTCGATGAGACTATAAGAAATTTCGGTTTCAAAGAAAATGAAGTGGACAATTGCATATATACATTAAGATTAAGGGGAGCAAATTCACTATCTTAGTGCTTTATGTGGATGATATCTTGTTGGCCAGCAACAATAAGGATATGCTGTATGAGACCAAAAGATTTCTTTCCGCTAATTTTGACATGAAGGATCTTGGTGATACCTCTTATGTTTTGGGCATTGAGATTCACTGAGATAGGTCCAAAGAGATATTAGGCCTATCCCAAAAGGCATACATTGACAGAGTGTTCAAGAGATATAATATGCATAATTGCTCTGTCACGCCTGCTCCTATTGTTAAGGGCGATAAATTTAGAACATTCCATTGTCCAAGGAATCAATTAGAAACTGATCAGATGAAGGGGATTCCTTACACTTCTGCTGTCAGAAGCATTATGTATGCTCAAGTTTGTACTCGCCCTGATTTAGCATTCGTAACCGGGATGCTTGGTGGATATCAATCAAATCCAGGGTTGGACCACTGGAAAGCTGTTAAGAAAGTCTTGCGTTATTTTCAAGGCACTAAGCACTACATGCTCACATATAAGAAGTCTGATGACCTTGAAGTTGTGGGTTATTCAGACCCTAACTTTGCAGGCTATGTAGATACTAAGAAATCCACATCAGGTTATATCTTCACACTTGCGGGAGGAGCCATTTCGTGGAAAAGCTCCAAACAATCACTTACTGCATCATCAACGATGCAGGCTGAGTTTGTGGCATGTTATGAGGCTACTGGGCAGGCTGTATGGCTTAAGAACTTTATTCCCGGACTAAGAGTGGTTGACGGTATATCTAAACCACTAACAGTATACTACGATAATAGGGCCGCATATTTCTATTCGAGTAACAACAAGTCAAGTGGTGCTGCCAAACACATTGACATTAAGTATCATGTTGTGAAAGATAGGATCCAGGATCAGACAATTGATGCCAAGCATATAAGTACTAAGTCTATACTTGCGGATCCGCTTACTAAAGGCTTACCACCCAGTCTCTTCCGAGGGCATGTTGTCGGCATGGGTTTATTGGAAAGCCTCTGATTCTGGAAATAAGGACCATAAGAAATAAACCAAACTTCCATTAAGAATAAATAATTATTCCATTGAGATGGAATTGTGCACTATAGATACTGGGGTTTCAGCGGTGACTTTATTAACCACTGTAATACTTTATCTTGGTGTGTTATTCTGTTGAGTATGAACTTATGATGTTAACCTTCAATCAAGTGGGAGAATGTTAGTAGTGATTTCGGTTAAGGCTAACAACTTCCGAAAATCTCGGATCTAACTGTCACCACATTCTTAACCTTAGACGCGCGTGATCAGGAGCGCACCAGAGTATCGTTTTGGTATTGATCCCGTTGCCTTGCGCCATATTAAGAGGAGGAACCAAAACTCTAGCTGGGACATTTAGTCTTGAGTTCGGAAACCTCCAATACCACCCGATCTAAGACTTTGGTGCAAAGGCAAACGAAGACTGTGCCGTCACCGAGTTGATCCCGGTGTGTGTCCTTCCTCATTGCTACTTCTTCACTGACATCAAGAACACTGACGCTTCTACCTCGACCAATCAAGAATCCTAATGGCTTCATCGTCTCCAGGTTAGTTAACCTAATGTTATTCCGCATTATTTCTGTGATCATGACTTAGGCTAGATTAAAGATTTAGACCTAGCAATCTAACAATCACCACTTCTCATCATTGCGTTATGATGATGAGTGCACCAAAAAAATCATTTTGATTTCGATCCCGATATTTAGCGTTAAAATATAAGGGGACAGGCTGGCACTCCTTTTGTATGAATCAATCTTGAGTTCAACCTCTTCCGACACCTCATCCGATCTAAGGTTGGAACAAGGCTATCAAAGATTGCCTTCAGCATCGTGAGGATCACGGTGTTCTCTTTCTCACCGATCTACTTCCCTTCTCCTTCACTAACATTCAAGCACATCAACTGATCAACTAATGGTTTCTTTCTCTCTGGGTTAGTTCATCTAATAACTTAGATCCCGTTTGGCAACTTGGAACCAGGCCATTTCTACTAGAATCTGGGAGAAACCCAGTCAAATAGGATAAAGCTCGAAACGATTCTCCTCGGAACATTTCTTCTTTTTCCATGCCGGGGCCAATCACCCTCAAAACCGTTCCACCCCGATTCACAGAATCCAGACAGCTAGCCAAATGGTTTTCAGACGGTGATTTTGCTTCTATACTAAGAATCTGGAACCGTTTTCGTTTCTACTAGAATCTGGAACCGTACCAAACAGGGTCTTAATTTCTATATTATTCTTTGTGATCATGTTTTAGACTAGCTAATAACTTAAGCATGAGTTCAACGTTTATTCTAGAGCTCTTTTACAGTAGATTTTACTTATAGTATATTAGGGTAGTATAAATGAGATCTAACCATTGATTTGGTGAGGTATTATGGACTTTTAGAAATAATAATATTATATTTTAAAAGGGTATTAAGGTAATTTTTGTGGGGCGATGCAGCTTATCTTGCAAAGCCGTAGCGTTCTTGCATTGGCCGCCGCCGCCGCTTCGGTTCCTCTCGACGACGCCATCGCGCACGTGCATGGGTAGGAGAGCCAGCTCGCTACGTGTTGTTTACCTCAGCCTTGACGTCGCCGGAGTAGCCGCCGACGTACCGGGCGCTGAGGTGGATGCCGTTGTTGATGGTGAAAGCGACGTCGTCGATATACTCGACGGCGGGGGTGACAGCGTCGACGGGCTTGCGGTCGGCGTCAGTGGTGCTGGTTGAAGATGTTTTAGATGAAGGTGGAGGTGTCGGAGAGGACCTGCTTCGCGTAGTCGAGGCCGACGGCATGGTCGAACCTCGGCCGCCGGGCGTGTCGGACGCTGTGTTCGACGCGTCGAACGTGACGGCGCCGGCCATCGCGCGCGGCCAGGGCCAGGAGAGAAGCGATTGTGGCCACGTGAAGCTTCATTTTGTGCTAGTGCAAATGCTAGCTACTACGTACGTAACCGGGTGAGGCGATGGAGATAATTAGCTACATGTAGTATGGGTTATAGGGGGGTGAATAGGATCATTTACCGTTTTACCCATAAACTAATTTACCATTTTACCTTCCATGGGTTATACTACTTATACTACACCCTGTAGTATAATGAGATCCAGGCTAATTTCATCCGTTGGATTTAAAAAAATAGATGGTCTATATTCATTTTAATCCACCGTAAAAACGCTCTGGTCCATCACACGGTGGTCGATCAAATTTTGGCTCGATCCAGACACCAGCCGCGCGCTGCTGCGGCAGCACACCTACGCCGGGCGCCACAGCGAGCAGAATGACACGGGCTTCCCCTTCCACCGGAGCCCCACCGCGCTGCCACCCGCCGCCGGCGATGGAGCCACCATCTCCCACCCGCCGTCGTACTTCCTCAGCAGCGCCTTCGCGATCTCCACCGCCTCGTCCCCGAACGCCGCCTCCCCGAATCCCGCCGCCGCCATCCGCTCCCGCCACCCCTCCCTTCCGTCTACGACCGCTCCCCACTGCGCCGCGGCCAGTGCTGTCCCCGCCTCTGCCTCCATCACCAGCCTCTCGTCGGCGTCCCTTCCCTTGAACGCCGCCGCCGCGGACTCAAGGAACCTCCACAGCAGCTCCAGCCTCGCCGCGAATTCGTTGGGCACGCTGCCATCATCGCGGCCGCCACCCTCCAGCTCGGCGAGGACTACTAGCTCCGGTTTAAGGTTTCTTACTTTCTGGAGTATGATTGCTTGCTCCTCGGCTGTGACATGACAGAGCCGGAACTGGAGGCAGACGACGAGGGCATCGCCGGGGGTGATGAAGCCATGCAGGGCGTCTAAGGATGTTACTCGATCGATGGCAAGATCCAGGTTGATGGACTTGGCGTACCGGAGTAGCTGTGGCGAGAAGTCGTAGCCCGGTGGCGATGCCGAGAAGGGCACAGGTGAGGTCGCAGTGGGGCCGGCGACGGTGAGCCTGACGGAGGATGGCGTGGAGCTCCGTGGCAAGCGGCTGAGCGTGTCGAGCAGCGTCGGCCACTGCACGCCGTGCGAGACACCGAGGTCCACGACGTGGAGCTGGCGGCGGGGTGCGGTTGGTGCGCCCCGCGTTGCGGCGTGCGCGATGGCAGCGTTGGCGAGCGCGTTTGGGAGCGCGAACCACGGGCTGACCTCGTGGAACTTGATGAGCGACGCGCGGAAGAGGCGCGGCTCTATGCCGGAGAACGCCGGCGTCGGGCACTCGCATGGTGGGACCTTCGTAGACGCCGCTGTCGCTTGGCCCACGGCGTCCGGGAGGCGGGCCACGAGAGCCCGCAGCCCGTACGCAGCAAGCCGGTGGTTGGCTTCGCCGGAGGAGAACGACGCGAGCTCGCCGAGCACATAGAACAGGTGCTGCACGCGCGCAAGGCTGCCGGTCTCGATGGCAGCCGCGCACGGGTTCAGCAGCTGCTCCGCCCACCTCGCGTCCCTGTCAACGCTCGCCGCGTCACCCTTGGCACCGCCCTTCTTGCTCGGCTTCCGGCTGCTGTTCGCTCCGTCTCTGCCGCCGCCAACTTGGGGTCGCTGTCTGCTGTGCCCAGGAGCTTTATGCTCCTGACACTTGCGTTTCTTGGGCTGCCCAAACTCTCGCGGCGACGTCGTCACCGGCGACGACACAACGCTAGTGGAGACCGGAGCCGCACCTCGGGGCACGACGACCGGAGGTGGCACCGAATCTGCAACGCCGACGCCGACGCGGTGCTGCTGTGATGTTGGCAACCAGCCGTAGACGTCGAAGTCGAGATCGAGGTCGGCGGCGAGAAAGGCGATGGAGTCATCGAGCCAATCTGAGGCGCTGTTGCTTGCAGCGGCGCCGGCGGCGGCCGGTTCTTGGTCTTCTTGTTCTTGGCTCATGGCTCTCGCGCGCGCGCGTGCAAGCTTGCAAATGATCTCACCCTAAGAGCTTAACTACGCGTGGTTCTTGGCCAAACAAAGCCTGAGGTTGGCATTTCTGTACTGCCAAGCTAGGCCGAAGTACACTTCTTGTCACTGTATGTACGGCAAAAATGCGGCTCTCGCAGCGTTTTGATACTTCTTATGCTCATGATTGGAGAGTGACAGGGATGGCTTAGTGGTAGTTAGTTATAGAGGGAGACTTAGGGACGGTATACCGTTCCAACGGTATAGCCGTAAAACTTATGAAACTTATCAGTTTCAGTGCTGGTTTCATGAGTTTCAGTGTTTAGTTTCACCAGTTTCATGTTTCATCAGTTTTTAATGTCAAGTTTCATGAGTTTCAGTGTAAAAATTTATAAATTTCATGAGTTTCAAAGGTATACTGTTCCTACGGTATACCGTTTCTTAGTTTTTCTGTTAGTTATATGATCATCTCACCAATTCCTTGGAGCCACACTGCTACGAAAGCTCAGATGATTGCTGCACAAATGACACCGTGAAACAAGTCCATGAATCTGAACCTAGTTGCATTGCTAGATGCGGGGACACTTTGCTAGCGTAGTTGCATTGCTGTCTTCAGCAAATTGACAGCATTTTTTCCTCAATCTGAGCCTATTAGGGTTCGACAAACGTCCACGTCGAAAATCGACGTTACGTACTCCAGTTAAACACCTTTTGTATCCATGTTCATGATAGATGTATAACACCCAAAGTATGTGCATCAAGAGAATAATGCACTCTGAGCCTGGATCGGTAACTACAAATATCTGCAATTTACAAAAATGAAAATGATCTCATCGGGAAAATGATCGCC
The DNA here is from genome assembly GCA_036346355.1 of Rhipidocladum racemiflorum. Classification (NCBI taxonomy): domain Eukaryota; kingdom Viridiplantae; phylum Streptophyta; class Magnoliopsida; order Poales; family Poaceae; genus Rhipidocladum; species Rhipidocladum racemiflorum. The sequence goes on from CM070581.1 coordinate 5,628,797, forward strand.
AAGTGATCAGCTAGTAGCTTGTTTAGTAGTAATAGGTACATCGGTGTTTGAGAATGGCAGTATTAATTCCTCTAATTGGCACAGTTACAACGGCAAGATCAACAGAAGCTGCTCTCTGAACCGAGCAGAGAGTGACAGTAAAATGCTTACCTAACAATAATGAACACTGTATGGACGGCAGTGTGTCATTTGTACTGCCATATACACTGCAAATACCTTACTCCAATACAGCAGTATCGTGCTCTCGAAACATTAGGTACCACTGCTTGAGACAAGTTTGAATAATGAACTATATACTGCTGCTCCTATCATGACCAATTGCCTGCTTGATTAAGGTATTCCAAATTGCAAGAAATGTAGCGAATTGTAGTAAAACTAAACACAAACCGTGAGCAAAGACGCGCAAGAGAGCTTACCTGCATCAAACATATCTGGCTTTCTTTCTTATATGTTTGATTCAGCCAATTTGATGATCACTGAAGCACATGCATTTCATCGCTTTCTCACACAGCCATGAGCCATCGCTCTGAAGGGATCTTGCGAGGGCAAGAACTTCACAAGGTAGAACCACGACAGGTAATAATATACTGTAAATCTACTCCAAACGTGGTAACTTGTAAAGAATTGTTTGGCCTGTATTTTAATGTGCGTTAGAGTACAGTGTGAGCTGACACGTCAGGCTGCCTAACCTATCATTAAAAAGTAATCATGTAATTAAATTATGAGCTAGAGCTATGTTTGTGACCTAGCAAGGTAGGAATATTAGAATATACCTTCAGCAAATCCATTATGCTTGCATTCTAGAATGGACTATCCTGTCTGAACGTTCTTTTTCTTTATTAGTACATCACCAGAGGCATGGATGCTCATACATGTTCTTCCGTCTACTCTGCGACGCTAATACCTGAACAAGGAAACAGTTGATATTTCTTCCTTCTTTTTCCTGCAAATTTGTGATATTAAGCGACGATGTACATGTTGGGCATTGATCCGAATTCTATCTCGGGTTTTGGGAACGTCTTTGGCCCATTTCGGTGTAGTCCGTTAGACTCGAGTCACTTGTCACCTTATAAAGCGGCATGAGAAGATCTCATGTCTTATTGTACTCTCTACTCAAACCCTAAATAGTGATATCGTTCTCTTGGCGTCCGTGATTTTTTCCCGAAAGGATTTTTACGTAAATCTTTGTGTCTCGTGTGTTCTTTGATTTGTGATAGATTTTACAAAAAGTGGTATCAGAGCGATATAGATCAGATTGGATCTTCAGCCGCCGCCATCGTCGCTTCGCGCCGCCTCGGCTCGGTTTCTGCGCCGGCCGCCTCGGATCTGCGTCGACAACCGCGCATCGCCCACATACTGCCGTTCGTCGACCGATCCGGCTAGCCATCTGATTTGCCGCGCAGCCGCCGCCCGGTGCTTCGCGCGTCTTCTCGTCTTTGATCTTATCAGCGACTCACGCCTCGGCCGGCTCTCGATCACCGGGTCGCCGATCTGGTCTACTGCGCCGGCAGCCGCCACCTCCGCACTTCAGCGGCCGTCTTCAGGCGACTCCAACCCGGCCGCCTTCCGTCGCTCCTCCGGCTGCAACATCTCTGGCCGCTCCGCGCCGGCCTCTTCCAGCGTCGAACGTCCGCTTCCGAACCGCCGCTCGTTCGGGCGCTACCCGCGCCGGCATTGCAGTTGAAGCACAATTCACTCGCTCGTGAGCTCTTTAAAAAAAAAGGAGACAGAGAAAATGCGCCACCATTAATTCGAGGACTGTAGCAACAGTGCTAGCTACTGTAGCAAAAGGGGAGTTTTCTTTGCTCAGGGAACCCGAAATTTAAGCAGAATATTTCTTTGCATAATATTATTTTGCATCATGTCTTCATTAAAATATGATATTTCACTGCTAGACCGTGATACCAGGTTTTCGTTATGGCAAATCAAGATACGAGCTATTCTTGCGCACACTGATATGGACGATGCGCTTGAGAAATTTGGGAACAAAGAGCAGAATAACTAGACTGATGAAGAGAGAAGAAGAGATCGTAAGGTTTTATCTCAAATTCATCTTCATTTATCAAATAATATTTTGCAAGAGGTTTTGCAGGAGAAAATTGCAGCTGCCCTATGGTTTAAGCTAGAATCAATCTGCATGTCCAAGGACCTGACTAGCAAAATGCATGTGAAGATGAAATTATTTTCGCACAAATTGCAAGAAGGTGGTTCCGTGTTGAATCATCTATTGGTTTTCAAGAAGATCGTTTCTGACCTTAAAGCTATGGAGGTAAAATTTGAGGATGAGGATATAGGTCTTATTCTTTTGTGTTCATTACCTTTGTCATTTTTAAATTTTAGAGACACTATTTTATATAGCCGTGACACACTATCTGCCGCTGAAGTTTATGAGGCTTTACATGCAAAAGAAAAGATGAAATTAATGGTGTCTTCTGAAAATTCCAACTTACATGGTAAAGCTTTGTCTGTTCGTGGACGAACAAAAGAAAAGAAATCAAATAATGAATATAAAGGCAGAAGTTCAAGCAACCACAGGGGTCGTTCTAAATCCAGAGGTAAAGAAAAATTCTGCAGGTATTGCAAGAAGAATAATCATGATATATCTAAATGCTACAAGTTAAAGAACAAAGAACATAGGAATGGTACCTACAGGCCAAAAGGTAAATCTGCTGAGGAAGATAAAGCTTCTGTTGCTATGGTTGATAATAGTTCTGATGGTGAGATTCTTTTAGTTGGAGTTACAGCTTAAGTCCTGGAGATTTTTCTGGCGCCGGTGATATTTATTATCGAAGGGAGTTTATTGATGATTCTTTTGCTACAAGAGGGAATTCGTTTCAATGTGGAGTTTGTTGAGCATTGATCCGAATTCTATCTCAGGTTTTCAGGACGCTTTTGGCCCATTTCGGTGTAGCCCATTTAGACACGAGTCACTTTGTCACCTTATAAATATCTCTTGTAAGCGGCATGGAAAGAGCCGATGTCTCATTGTACTCTGTACTCAAACCCTAAATAGTGATATCGTTCTCTTGGCGCATGTGATTTTTTCTCGAAAGGGTTTCCACGTAAATCTTTGTGTCTTTGTGTCTCGTGTGTTCTTTGATTTGTGATTAATTTTACAACAGTACAGGCCTTCTCGTACTTGAAAAAAAGAGATAAAAGAGGCAGAAATCAACTTGCTTGGTGGAAGTTGAAGGATGTTGCTGTGAAAAGTGATAACAGACTTACGAAGTCAACAGAAATAAAGCGGTTTCATTCTGAAATGCAAATGTCTTCATCAGTAAGACAGACATTTTCTCTTGAGGCTACCAGGTTCAATTCTCTTATTTCTATACGAACACCAAGCTTTCTTGGAACTGTTCGCCATGACGAGAGAAATCAACTTGCTGTCCGCTCTACCTGCTGCAGGGAGTATTAGAGTTGCCGGTAATAACTTCTCTAACTTCTTGGGCTGTATATCGATAAATTGTCTGATTTTTTTAATCTCAGTCGCTTTTTTAGCCATAACATTTGCATCCAATGCCTACTATATTTTACTTACCTCTCACCTCTACAAAATACAAAAACACAAATAAAAAATTTCTAATCAAGAAAAAAAAAGTAAACAGCTCCTACAAAATACAAAAACAAAGAAAAATTCTAACCTAGATAAAATAAATAAATAAATAAATATAGGTGAACCCTATAAATACAAAAACAAATAGAACTAAAAATTAGAATGATACTAAGATTGCAATTTTAGATCACTGATTGATACTAAAAATTAGAATGATACTGACGGCTAGCGTGGCGTGAGCCGCGTCCACCTATCTAGTTGGATTGGTGGACTGCGGGCTGCAGCTGTACGCCATGCACCTTCTGTGGCACCGTCACTGAAAATGTCTCAGTTGGGTTGTGCTGTGCTTATGTTTAAAACTGCTGTGAAAAGCAATTTATGAAAACTTTAGTAATCTGCATCGTAAATCAGATTAAATTGGATAGTATTTGTTATCCAATGGTTATCCTCTCGTATTCATCTTATATGTACTGGTTGCAAAAATATATTTGTTCGCAACTTAATTATAAAATATTCAATTAGCACAAACACCTAAATATCTAAAAACGGCCCCGTCAAATAAAATTATCATAATATATCGCAATGACGCCAAACGTAGCCTAATAGAAGTATCATTGAGTATACTACTAGTATAAATAACAACTAGAAATATTGTTCAAGTAATCAAACTCTCTCCAAAATTTGCTATCATGTAATAGCACTTAATAGTATTTTTCTGACATATAGATAATACTTTTTTTGCGAGGAGACATATATTTAGATAATATATACTACATAGTTGGATTAACAGTAATAAGCTAACTGAAACACCCCAAAAATTTCAAAGAGGAGAATTAAAAATCAAACCCTAATTTGATCTAATTGGAGTTAATTCGAGTTTAATCCGAGTTTAATTTGGATTCGTTTTGGTTCTTGGAATCGGATCGAAGGGTTTGAACTCGTACATGGTTCCTCCTCTTGGCCCGCCGGTCCATCGCCCGCTCCACGCACGTGCCCGGTCCATCGTCGCCGTCGCGTCCTGGCTGTTGCGTGTGCCCATCCCTCTCCTCGCTGACCACGCCCGAGCTGCTCTCTCCCCCAGTCGCCGCCTCGGCCATCGAGCTCGCCTGCCCCCGTCGCACCATGGCAATAGCTCGCCCCGCGCCCGCACGCGCGGCAATAAGTGCCCGCGCCTCGCCTCGCCCTCGCCCTCCCTTTCTCCCTCGGTGAGCCCCCCCTCTCCCCTTCGTCTTCCCCTGGCCCGGCCGGTCCCGTGCTGTCGCCCCGGCCTCTCTTTGCCCCCTGCCCTTACGCCTCCCCGCCGTTTCGCCTCCCCACCAACCTCGCCCTGACCCCCACTCCTCTTCCCCAGCTTCGGCGATGCCCAGCCGCCCCCACGCCGTCGCCCCCGCTCGCCCGAGCCGCCGCCAACTCGCTCGCCCTTCGCCCTAACCCTAGCCCCTCGATCCCTCATTGTCTCTCTCGATCTCTGTCTCTGTAAGTCGGCCCCACTTGTCATAGCCGTCGCGCCTTGCTCGCTGCGCCCCATCGGCCCACTGCGGCCTCACACAGCTCACGGCGTCGGCGCCTGACTCGCTTCGGCCGCCGCCTCGTTGCCATGTCGCCGACGGTCACAGGATCGGGCCGGCCCGGCCACTTGCTGCGTGGCCATGGGCGTGCCCGGCGGCCCGTTCTTGTTTTCGATTTTCTTTTTCTTTTCGGATTTAATTAATCCAGAAATCCAAAAAAAATCCAAAAAATCCCAAAATGCACCACGTCTCGAGCCACTGAGTCCAAAAGCGGTCTTTGCTCCGCCATCCCAAGCTCCCAAAATTTAAATGTGCTACGATTAGGGGGATTGTATTGGACTAACCACGAGGTGGATGTGAGTCCGATCCCCCGACTGATGATTTAAGCTATGGTTGGTTTGGTGGCTGGTACAGCAGGTACCAGATTGGTTGTGAATGGTTGAATGGCTTGGTCTTTGGTAATATAAGGTTAAACCCCCTTGAGCAAAGTAAATAACTTAAGTTTCCGCTCAACCACAAGTTGGGAACAAGTCAGTTCAGTTGAACTGTTTCTCAACATAGCTCAGTACATTATCCATCCCCTGGGAATACTTACATTACATGGTGGTACCATTCTCGGAAGAAGAATGGGGAGCAGTCATTCCCGACAGGGGAATGACTGATGGGTTTAGTGGGACGGGAATGAGGCGTCATTCGTCGGTTCTCACAACGGTACGTTTTGGAATGCGGCTCCTGCGTTGGCTAGTGGGGTCCCAAGAACGGTAAAATGATCTTGCAAATAAAATTGCATCCACAATACTTGAACATTATGCCTATCCCGTTGTTAATCCCGTGCATATAGTATTCAGTGATTTCCCGTGTGACTTGTTGAGTACGGTTGTATACTCACTCTTGCTTAACCCAACACTTTCAGAGTTCCAAAAGGCTGGAGATTACCAAGAAATCGTAGATGGCGAATTGGTTTGGTTTTAAGGTTGTAGTCTTTTGCTCAGGGGTGCCTGTGCGGTATTTTGGTTGTAATCTATTTGGGCCCTGATGCGCCTACTTTTGTAAAAACTTGGCCGTTAATCCTTATGTTCTATAAAAGAAGTTGAATTCATCTCTTGCCTGGCAATGTATACTTGGTTCCTGACAGTTAATCTTCTTGAGTAGCTGTCGAGGTATTTAAACATGCCACCTGAAAAGGCGATTCGTTACACTAACCCAATACAACTAACCCTTCAGTTTTTTTTTAATGGTAACTCATCTAATCTAGCCAAACAATATTTTGGACTAACCATATTAGTTGCCAAACACAAAAAATGGGGTTGAGCTAAGCCCCAATTTGCAGGATACGTCATGATGTAGCTTTGTAAACATCCAACATATGAAAGGAGGTAACAAAATAGTTTCTTATGTGAAACCTTACATAGGCAATTTGCTATTTTTTTTTAACATTTTAGATATTTCAAATCTATTTTTCGTATCTGAATACGACATGTTCACGGCCGGGGCTGGTTGAGTCCGACACATGTGTAAGCTTGCACACCAGGAATACTCGAGGTCCTGGAAGTTGGAACTCACCTCTTCGTGTCAGGATATCGCTCATCAGCCGGCTCTTTCGAGGCACGGCCTATTTGTTAAGGAACTTTTACCTTCTAGCCTTCCACTGTTCTAAGCTAGTTGTAGGATCTCTTTTCATGGAGAGAATCCTTTTCTTTTACAAAGATGTGTAGGTGGTCAAAGACGATGTTCAAATCATGAAATCACAAATATAACCAGCTAACCTGTAGTGACTCGAATGTAGCGTTTAGCCATACGAGTATACGACACGTGTGCTGACCAGCCACCGGTTTGCCTGAAGAGAATCTTACAGAGGCAAGAGTTGAGGAGGTGGCTTGAGAGGGAGCATCCAAAGCTAGTGTGGTTTCAAGACAAATAGTATCACATTTTGTATTTTGTGTGAATCATATCATTGACATTCATTACTGTTAAATAAAACCTGCAGTAAAAATGCAGTAAATGCCATTGAAAATATAAGTTTGGTTCCAGATTTCAGATACCAATGGAAACGGATGGAATACAATGTTACCGAAATAGGCCAGGCCTACTCTGGACAGCCAAGTCATATTCTTTTTACACATGCTCTAACCAATTCTCTTATCTCTAAAAAAGATTTGTTCATCTAAAAAGACTTGTTTGATGACGTCAGGCACAAGAAGTACATAAACGCAAATCCGTGGTTCGCTCGATGAGGACTGTGACATCACCCAGCTGGACTTGCTTTTCTACCTTGCAAGAAAGACTCCCAATTACTGGAGTTTGATGTTTTCCTCTAAATAAAGGGTCAATGTACACTCTTATCTAAACATATTGATTTTGTTCATTGGCAAATACCTTGCACGGCATCATGTCTCGTATGATTGGCTAGAGGCGTCGACCACAATGAAACAACTAACAATGTACTCGCATCCAACGAATACTCAGGCAACCACGGAAGCTGACGAGAGTTATCACACCTTTTTTATGGAGCAATGGTACCGGAGGCAGAGTTTCCTGCCTGAAAAACTTTGATATTTGTGAACATATATGGATGCTTCCTGTTTTTCACTTTGAAATAAAAAAAAAAAACATTCTGTAAGCCTTAACATCTTTTGCATCTCCAAACTAGGATGGCGAGCACCATAACACACTCCTCGCACCCAGATCACCAGTTAAAAAGGACCCGGCTCCAATGCCTGGCAAGGGCGGCAATGCTTCTTGCTACCGTTGCAAGCCGTGCAATTTCAGTATCCATGTGAGTTGTGCAAGAGTATCAGGAGGAGGAGATCCAAGATTGCAGGAGTATCCAAGAGTATCAGGAGTTGTGCAAGAGTATCAGAAGGAGGAGGAGGACCGAAGATGAAGAGGAGGAAGATGAACAGGAGGGGGAGGGGGAGGGGGAGGGGGAGGAAGGTGATGACATGGCCATAGACAATGAGATAGAAGACATTGTGCCTGCCAAGGGCCTCTTCGCCAGAATGGCTGGCATGGTGGCAAGGACAGTGATAAGCGAAGTTGTTGGGTACGAGTGAGCATGCCATACTCATACTGAATTGCATGTGTGCAAATTTCATTTCATGCTTGCAACAAAATGATCGCCCTCTATTACCTATAAATAAAATAGCAGTATATGCTACTATTTACACATGCAAACTAAATCTTAATTAAATCACAAATATAAGTACCGGTACTTTCTTATAGCGTTCCATTATGATTTGCATTATACTTGTTTTTGTTAAGTTTATATACAATAGGGCGATTGATTTAATATTTTCTATCTGTGCAGAGTGGACATCTGACTACTAGAACCAAGAGGTCTTGTGAAGTTAGCAATAATAAGCATTGTTATCATCAAATAACTATACAATCCACTTCTGAATGGAAATTTGGTTGCATTAGTTCCATTAATTTCTGGAAGCATCTATGTGTATTTCAATTCGTTATGTATTGTTATGGATTTCTGGCAGTCTCTTTATGTCATTCAGTTTATTTTAAGTAATTAATGGGTTTCTCCCACAGAATATAAATCTATTGTTCCTGGAGTACAGCAGGACCCACATGTATGATTGTAAGTTTGTAACTGATCTTCAAGGTTTTCAAGTTATGACACACTTTCCATAAACCAATATAGCAGACACTCAAATGAAATATCATGGTTGTCCATCATTTATAATCACAGACAAAGCAAAGCCACACCAACAAAAGCAGAGACTGTTGGAATAGTCCCACATTGGTTGTGGGGAGGGCTTGAGCATGGTTTATAAGGGTGAGGGAGCACCTCCTCATGGAGCTAGTTTTTGGGGGGAGATGGCCCAACAGACCTTGGCCCGCTGCTCGGGTTGGGCATGACCTGGGATCCGGATGCGCTAGGTGTGGCGGTCCAGCTAACAAGTGGTATCAGAGCCCAGGTGTGGCCCAAGGGGAGCCCAGGGGGGCCATGAGTGGCCCAGGAGGAGCCCAGCGGTGGCCCAAGGGGAGCCCAGGGGGCCTAGGGGTGGCCCAGGTGTAGCCCAGGTGGTTCCTAGATAATCTTGGCCCAATGTATGAGGAGGAGATTGTTGGAATAGTCCCACATTGGTTGTGGGGAAGGCTTGAGCATGGTTTATAAGGGTGAGGGAGCACCCCCTCATGGAGCTAGCTTTTTGGGGGGAAATGGCCCAACAGACCTTGGCCCGCTGCTCAAGTTGGGCATGATCTGGGATCCGGACGCGCTAGGTGTGGCGATGCGGCTAACAGAGACTTCCTCGTACAATTACTTCACAGTCAAAAGGGGTAAATGTGCAGTGTATGTCGCTGATTTCTTTATTCGTTGTGTTAGTTGGTAGTGATTATCGGAAGCATGGCTGCATGGGCATGGCAAAATTGGAAGCACATAGGCAGTATACTAGCAAAAATGTCCTACTTTGATCCTTTGTCCTTAATCAAGGCAAGAAATTTTTATTCATCCCACGATCATTCCTAATTTCACAAGTTGACAATCACAAAGGAGTCCATTATTTATCAAATCAAAAACACACTCAAAACCGAAATCAAACCTGAAAACTCTCAGAGGCTCGCGGGAACCGGAGCCTCGCCGGCAGGCCCCACGACGAAGTCCAGCACCAGCACCTCGTCGAGCAGCGGCCTGACCGCGGCCTTGGCTTCCTCCACCTTCCCGTCCCCCTCCACCGCATCCAGCTGCTCCACGCTGTCGAACACCGCTACCATCCCGAACTGGTACCCCTTGGCCCTCGCCGGCGAGAAGTTCTCCCCGAAGCTTACCTTGGCGCCCTTCGCCTCCACGGCTGCCGCCGTCGCCGCGGCTACCTTCTCCACGAGCTGGCCCACCTCCACCTCCTCCTTGACCTTGGCGAGCGTGAGGCGCACCGCAGCTCCGGGAGCGATGGGGGACGGGGCCTGCGCGGCGTTGACCCAGTCGATGGCGGTGGCGTCGAGCGCGTTGGGGAGCACGTGCCCCTGCACGGCGGCGACGTGGGCGGGGTGCGCGGCGTATGCGTCGAGGTCGGTCTTGGTGGCGTAGCGGGAGTGGAGGAGGTGGGTGGTGCCGAGCACCTCGGCCGCGGGGGAGCGGAGTCGGAGCACGGGGCCCGCGTGGATGTAGGAGACGCCCGGGACGAGGGTGGAGAGCGCCTGCAGCGAGGAGATCATCGCCGCGGCGGCGCCCGAGGCGGCCGCCTCCGGGCGGAGCTTGAGGAGCACGATGTGCTCGATCGGGGCGGCGACGGCGGAGGAGGACATGGCGGCGAAGCGGAGTGTGGAGGCGGAGGGTTTGAGGCGGCGTAGCGGGGTGGAGGCGAAGGGGACGGGGAGGGCTTTGAGGCAAATCATGGTTTGTTTTGGCGTGAGAAGAGGAGGCTGGAAACCAAATGAGACAGCGACCCTGACGAGACTGGAGCCAAGTTGGGTTTATAAATGTGGGTGAATAATAGGGCCTGTTTGTCTGTGTGGTGAAATTTGAAAAATTCTTTTAGTTTGTTGAAAGCAGAATCTGGCCGCGGTATGGCTTTGATATATCGTTTGGCAAACAGGCTGCTGCAGCTGTAGCTTTTGGGGGCAACCGTGTGGGCCCAAGTGAGGAAGGAGTCGGGTAGGTGGCGCTGGAGCCAGAGGGAGTCAAGGAGGCCCCGGGCGGGGATCTGACAGGAAGAGGAGGGAGATGGAGCGAGCAGGAGGCGATCGAGTGAAGCCACAATGAAAAGCACCTCCCTACCATTTGTGGCTTTTGGGGTGCTTCACTGGCTTACTTATTGCTGCTGACTATCTTTGTTTGGGAGCTTTAGGCCCAAAGTCAAGCACACGGTGAGCGCGACCCGCCAAACAGGGCCATAATCTCTTCGCACGAGGCGGCTGCGGTGGATGGAGTGTGCCACCACTGAGCATCGTGCCCATCATCCCTTGCACCAAAGAAACTTGTAGTCTCGTGAATTTCTCTAGCAGCCGTTAGATCAGGGTGGAGAGTACCTAGCCTAACCAGTCACTTGGCAAATAAATGAAAGCAGTGTTCAAAACGTTGGGCTTAGGCGCCGATTAATCGACTTCTAGGCGCTAGTCCGTCGATGCTCGCCGTCGCGGCAGTCAGCGGTCTAGATGGGGAAGTTGCCTAGGCGTTACTCATAAGCGGTCTAGGCAAAGATAATCAGGGCGGAAAATAGCAGTGCAAAGGTGCCTAGGTGGCAACCGGTGGGGCGGATTTCGAGTGAAGTGTGCATCTCTATCAAAAATTTTCTAGTTTCGTCACTGGCAACCGAGTGACCGATTTTACGAAGGAAGAAGAGAAGCAATTGATATAACAACCAGCTACCTTAGAGTTTTGTGGTTAGCACCTGGTTTACGCCCTTTAGGGTTTGTTGGAAGCTTGGAGTTGGGAGGTGCATTCTACCACCGCTGGTTGATTCCACCTCCTCCACCACTAGTTCTACCTTCCCTAGTTGATGAATCCTCCTCATCGCCATCAATTCATTCTCCCCATGTCCGATTCATCCTCTCTACCGTCATCATCCACCCTCGCAGGCTGCAACATGACATGAGGTACCCCCAGCATCCTTACTCTGCTTGTACTATGTTGCTGCTGCTACTTACGCCACTAATGGACTACACCTTGTGCTCTACTCTATTTATTCCTTATGCCCTGCTACCATTGTTATTCTACTTACTATATTGCTGCCTTACTACTGCCCCTGACCCCTTGGCCAAGGTGGCCACCTAAGCAATAACTAGCAGGGTTAGGCGCTATGAGCCAACTTGTCGCCCAACTAACGTCTTGGTGGACATTGGATGAAAGGAGAAAAACTATTCAACACCTAACATTGCAATAGATTAGGCTGCCACCGTTGAATCCCATATACTTAACGCACCATTCAACAAGCACACACGTTCAGGAAAATCTTATCCACATCCATCCACTACTCTCTCTCTCTCTCTCTCTCTCTCTCTCTCCACATTATATAGTCGAATAGGCACGAAGAAACATGAACCAGGAACCTCTCTCTCTATCTCTCTAGCATTTTTCTCAAGAAAAGCATGGAATGAGCAGGAGCAGTAGATGTGTCACACAACGAATGAGCAATGCTTCATGTGAGGTCGAGCTGCCAGCGGGTTCCAGGTGCTGGGAGCGACAACGCCCAGTGTGGGGAAGCGACAGTTAGTGAGCACGGATGTGCCGTTGTGCAGCGAGGCAACGCCTATGCGCTGCATGTAGCAAGCAGCAGCAACCGGTGTGGCATGCTCCACTGCCACAACAACATGGAGGTCGAGCACGAGCTCATACCCATCCTCTCATCTCTGGTTTTGCTCCAATCCATGTTCAAATCCATGCATGATCTCCAAGACTAAAGCTTGAAGCTTGCGATTCTCTTTGAAATTTGTTTGAAGTTGTTGATTTTTTTTGGTTAAATTGAGAAACATCTTTGAAACTTTCTGAAACACAAATATAAATTTGCTTGGAATTATGTGTATCTAATTTTTGAAACTTTTGCAAAACTTGCATGATGTGTAATTTGATATCATCTTGGGAGCTGAAAACTTACGATATCATCTTGGGAGCTAACTAGATTTTCGAGCATAGTCCTATTTGAAGCAGCGTAGTCTGTCTATTAGCAAAGATAATAAAGTTATTCAATTCAAGGATTTCACAAACCCCCCGGTCACTGCAACATTAAGGTAGCCAAGTTAGAAAAGATGATGCAAAAGGGGTGTTAGGATGTGTAATTCAAATACAGTACATGACTGGAGAAACTTTGGAGCAAAACAGAGTTATTCCATCGGACATTAAGAAGATGTTGCAACAATTTCCAGAGGCAATGAATGAACCTAAAGGTTTACCACCCCAGAGGCAGTGTGATCACACCATACATTTGAAGAATGGATCTGAGCCACCGAATATTAGGCCATACAAAATTTCCCATTACCAGAAGGATGCAATGGAGAGTATCATCAATCAGTTGCTGGAGAATAATGAAATAAGAGAAAGTATTAGTCCATATGCATCGCCGGCAGTAATGGTGAGGAAAAAGGACGGATATGAAGGTTATGTGTAGACTACTGGCAACTGAACTCGATAATGGTGAAGAATAAATTTCCAATGCCAATCATCGAAGATTTACTGGACGAACTTCATGGATCGACAATATTTTCAAAATTAGATTTAAGGTCTGGATATCACCAGATCAGAATGAGGGAAGAAGATATTCACAAAACAGCTTTTAAGACACATTTAGGCCATTATGAGTACCTTGTAATGCCTTTTGGGTTGTCAAATGCTCCGGCAACATTTCAGGCCTTAATGAACACAATCTTTGCCAAGCATTTGAGACAGTTTATACTAGTTTTCTTTGATGATATTTTGGTGTGCAGCAAAAACCGACATGAACACCAAGAGCAGCTCAGGATGGTGTTAGAAATATTGAGAGAAAATGAACTTAAGTTGAAGCTCAGTAAATGCGTCTTTGCTACAGCACAAGTGAAATATCTAGGACATACAATAAGTGGTCAAGGAGTCGCTACCGATCTTAAGAAAATATGTGACATTATTAATTGGTCGATACCTCGAAATATCACCTAGCTCAGAGGATTTTTGGGGCTGACAGAATACTATAAGAGATTCATTAAAGGCTATGGCCAACTTTGCGGACCATTGTATGACATGTTAAAAAAAGATTTCTAGAATTGGGGTGAAACTCAAACACGAGCTATTGAAGAACTCAAGAAGATAATGACTAGCTGTCCTGTACTTGCTCTCCCAGATTTCTTCCAACCATTTGTTGTGGAAACTGATGCTTGTGGAACAGGCATTGGGGGCGTATTTATGCAAGGTGGACGGCCGATTGCTTACTTCAGTAAGGCCCTAGGGGTCAAAGCAGCTGCTCAATCAGTGTATGATAAAGAGGCACTAGCAAATTTAGAAGCATTAAGGAGGTGGAGACACTACTTTCTGAGGAGGAAGGTTGATTATTAGGACTGACCAGAAGAGCCTTCAGTATATCACCTCTCAGCGACTTATTGAAGGAATCCAGCATAAGTTGTTGCTCAAGCTGTTGGAGTTCGACTATCCGGTAGAGTAAAAAAGGAAAGAAAAATGCAGCTGCCAACGATTTGTCAAGAAGGGAAGGACTTACAGATACACCTAGTGATTCTTGTCTTGCCATAGCTACTATTTTACCTGAATGTGTTTTGGACATTAAAGATAGCTATATTGGTGGCGAGTATAGCCAAAAGTTGTTAATGGAGTCCCAAACATCAAGAGGATCAAATTCATATTATACTTTGGTAGCTGGACACATGAGGTACAAGGGAAGGATTTATGTAGGCAACAAGAATGGATTAAGAGGAAAGATTTTTACTAACTTCCATGCGTCAATTTTTGGTGGTCATTCCGGCGTCCGGGCTACTTACCATAGAGTAAAGAAACTATTTTACTGGCCTCGGTTGAAGAAGGAAGTGGAACAACTTGTTGCCGAGTGTCCAGTTTGTCAACTCACAAAGGTAGAACATATACACATTCCCGAACTATTGAACCCATTGAAGATACCAGAGATGGCATGGACTCATATATCTATGGACTTCGTTGAAGGACTCCCAAAGTCACATGATAAGGATGTTGTTTTAGTAGTGGTGGATAGACTGACCAAGTACGCATATTTTATTGGTATGTCGCATCCCTATACAGTTGGGCAAGTCATTCAAGTATTGCGATGATTGAAACCCTTGAGCCGGTTGCCAAGCCTCAGTGAACTCTGAGCTTACCTAATCATGGTTTACTACTTGATCTGGTACTGGTAGTGTCAAGCCAAAACTGATGTATATGCCATCGTGCGCTAGCTTGAGCGCCTTTGTATAGTTTATCATTCCGTTCAATACATATTGCTGAGATTGCATGCTATTTCTGCTATTGACTGAGGCCACCAATTGTGCGATATTTGTGTTCTTATCTTGTATGACCTGTCATGGAAACACATAATTAGGGAGGTTGGTGGTTTGTCCACATTCGTTTTCAAAAAAAAAAAAAAAAAAATAAGAAGAAGAAAAATTGGACATGAAGTTCTCAACAGTTCTGATATCAACTCTTATATCATTAGGGATGCAAATGGGCCGACCCTAGGGTCTTCTTTGGCCCACTTTAGTTCATTTGTTTGCACTAAAAACTTAATTTTTACTCCACCTTTTAAGTTTTAGTGCAAACAAATGAATTAGAGTGTGTCAAAGATGACCCTAGGGCCGGCCCATTTGCATCCCTATATATCATTTGGTTGCTGGAAGAGAACTTAATTTGTGTTCCTCTGTAATATTTTGTTTACACGAAGTACTCTCTTATTTCTGATCTATACTACTGTCTAGGAACACTTTAGACTGCGCATTAATTTAGAATCAAATAGTTAGGGCTTGTTTGGGACGAACGATTGAGTTCCTATGAATTTCTATTATATAGCTCATTTCAGACGAATTTGGAGGAAAATAAGTACACGCTCTACAGTATGGGAAACATGTGGAATAGAACTGTCTCCACTGTATTTCTTTCACAATTCCGCTCATTTCAGACGAATTTGGAGGAAAATGTTTCCGTCGGCCGCCACGATTCGGTGAAGGCGAAGCACGTCCTTGCGACGGCCGCCTCTCTGCGACAGCTCGCTAGCCTCCCCCTGCGACACCTTGAGAACATAGATAGTTAGCTCATTTTTGGTTATTATATGTTTGTTTGTCCCTATACTTTCTTTGCACTGCAGTCCGCTTGAAAATCGACTGATTCTAAGAGGGTGTTTGGCAGAGCTCCAACTCCACTAAATTCTTGGAGACTCCACCAAATTCTTCGAGTTGGTGGAGCTGGGTATTCCTAGCTCCACCAAATTCGTGGAGCTGGAGCCGTGAGTATATTAAGAGTGTTTAGGTGGGTCATCTTGTTTACGTTTTAGAATAAAATTATAAACTTAAGTCATTTTATTTCAGTCTATAAGTTTCAGCTCTGAGGTGGAGTTGGGATCAGGAGCTCTGCCAAACAGGGCCTAAAGCACAAAGTTCGCCTGGAACTTTGAGCCCTTTTATGGCAGCCTGAATACTAACCTGGAGTTAAGCTTGCTGCTTGCCGATTTGAGTAAGAAGATTTTGCAACAAAGAGCGCTGGATGAGCTAGCATTGTCGGTATGGGAAGGCGAAGCTTGGCAAGACGGCAGTCATTGGCCTGCCTTCCTCTTGTGATGTAAGTACGTAACGAGTGTTGTTTTGCTATGTGCTGTGTGTACTGCTGCCCTGCTAGTGAGGAAGGAAGAGCTCAGCTGTGGCTGCGGATGGAAAGAACTCCTGGTCCAGGAACCAGCATGCGGCTCAGCTCGGTGGTTCAATGTTATTGCGTCAAGACATTATGGTATATAAACCGACCGAATAGGTTAAGTTTTTCACTACTAGTCTGCTACTCATTTCATCATGCTGTGTCGAGTTCGGTGGTCAAATGATTGCCTAACAGATGGCCAAATCATGCCAATGTTAAAGTAGGAATGGCTAATTTTATTACAGATATTGGCACCCCAAATATCTTAATATTCTTGAGCTAGACCTGCCTTTTGAGGATCTTTTCACTTGTAGGTTTTGTGGACATCTTATTGCTCGCATAAGTTTATCACAAACTACCACAATATATCTTATGAACGCTTGCGACCAATATAGGTAATGCACGATCAACCTGTATTATCTTCCAATTATCCATATTCGCCGCGCGAATCGCGATCCTCTCGTGGTTGCTGCTAGTATATATATATATATATATATATATATATATATATATATATATATATATATATATATATATACTTATTCATATGCCGCATGGAATTGGAGGCTAGCCAGCATGTCCACGTGTCATTTTTTGTAAAAAGGTCCACTGCAAATTCTAAAATTACGTTTAGATTTTTACACCGATTATTTTGCAAAAATGACCCCGTAGTTCCATGCATTCGCGAACAGGTCTTCTACCGGTTTTTGGTAACTGTGGATTGATCCTTCCACGTGGTTTCACAAAAAAGATTGGCGGCTTATAACCGGCCAATTTTTTAAAAAACATCACAAAAAAAATCGAAATTATATTTTTTTGTAACAAGAACCCCGATCAAATTTTATATAGCACAGCATCGATGCATACATGGTGAGTACGTACATGCATCGATCCAGCTAGCTCCGTCCAACATCCGTCAACCCGGCCATACGCTCATACGTCTCTGTGGAATAATTTCTACCGGAACCTGAACAAGTGAACATCCTTTCCTAGTGCTTTACAACTCTAGATTTTTACAATTTGGTGCGCATCGAGAGAGATTCACACTACCACCCTTAAACTGTTAGCCTTATAGCACATAGCCATATACGCAACTGGGCCGGCCCTGAAGCGACCCAAGTATGCAGAAACAAAATATTTTCTTTTACTCAGCAGACACACACACAGCTCAATACATTTTGACTAAATTTCACAAAACTATAGGTTTCTTACACAAATTATCAAAAAGCTACAGGTTTTAACATCTATTTAAGATAATTCCATATTTTAGGAACATTAAATAGATAATTCCATATTTTAGGAACATTTGTTTTGTAAAACTACATGTTGTAGCATGTACTGTAATTTATTGCCACCCTAACAGTTGAGACCCACTTGACAATCGCACAATTAGATTTGGCCAAAACCAAATGGTACAAAGTGGTTTTCTAACTGCCATGTCGGCCCTATATGTCAGAGTGGTACAAAAATATTCTGATAAAAACGTTCCTAAATAATATCATCATGACATTCGAAATCATGTGCGGTAGCAATACCAAACCAAATACGACGGGTAGTGGGATCTTGAGCTAAGCCTTGGCTAAACCAAGAAACCTTAATTCCATAATGCCTTTCAAACCCTCCTAGCCAACATCCTACCGCAATAATTGTTGCTAAAAAGAATGCCCATGCTATGGTAATATTGGACATACAATACCACTCTTTAAAATTAAAAAAAAGGAGTAATGACCTATGACACGGGAAAAAACGATTCTTTTTGTAGCTCATCATTTATTAGCAAAAATCGAAAAGGTCAATACGGAGGAGGACAAAGAAGCGATAGTAACGTGGTCTTGGGCATGTATCATTCTATCCGCAATCGCGAATATATACATATTTACATAACAAATTCAGGTCACAAATTAGGGGAATTCATGCCTACTCAGTATTTCATAAGTTGCAGTAGATGGTACAACCTGTAGTTTTATGAAATAAATGTTCCTAAAATCTACTGTTCTTCGGAATGGATGCTAAAACATATCATTTTTTTTGTACTTTCTACTAGAAACCTGTAGTTTTACAAAAACTTGTACGTTTTCTAACACGAGGAACGAATATAAAGTGCTGGTGGAGCTATCTAACTCTGGTTAACAATCAACTGCGAAGGGTAGAACTTTTCCATCTCTTTTCTTTTCCAGCGAATCTGTCACTGTTGATAAAGTATAAACTTATCGGTAGCCTTCACGTATGCTACGTAGCATATTTATGTCGTAAACATGCAAGGAAGTTGAAAACAAGTTAGGCAAACCGGTGTTCAGATCATAGATGGTAGTACTAGTTATCCATACTCGGCGCAAGCTTCGTTGGAGGAAGCGAGGCAGCTCTGTGAACAAAATCGAAAGAAACTCGGGGGTGATATTGAAAAAAAAACTTCAAACCCACCCCTACAGCCCTAGTGCCCTACGCCCCTACTACCGATCGCACTCCCTTATATATTCGCATTCGCTCCCCAAAACTTCCAACCCAAATCTAGGGTTTTACCCTCCGCCGCCGCCGCTCTCGGCGCCGCCGCACCATCTTCCCCAGCCCCTCCATTCTCCAATGGCGACTCACGCTCATATCAGCAAGAAGCGAAAGGTACGGCACGGAACCCTCTCCCTCGTAGATTGCGATTTCGGGCTGCGTGGTCTGTAGATTCCATGTGTGACGCGCCCTTGCTCGCTCGCAGTTCATGGCGGATGGCGTGTTCTTCGCGAAGCTGAAGAGATGCTGACCCGCGAGCTCGCGGACCCCCATGCGCACTGAGATCATCATCCGCGTCACCCGCACCCAGAACGTCCTCGGTACGTGCATTTCCGCGCGCCCATTCTGATGATAGCGGCAAATACTCCGTGCTTTTTATTGGTTCCGAGGCCGAATCTGAGGTTTCGTTGGTGTTCAGGCGTGAAGGGCCGGAGGATCCGGGAGCTGACGTCGGTGCTGTAGAAGCGCTTCAACTTCCCGGAGAACGGCGTCGAGCTCTACGCCGAGAAGGTCAACAATCGCGGCCTCTGCGCCATCGCCCAAGCCGAGTCCTCCGCTACAAGCTCCTTGGCGGCCGGCGGGCTCGCCGTCCGAAGGTTGTCCTCAAATGCCCCACACGCACTGAAACTGATTTTCTTAGTGCGTAGCGTATTAGCATGTCATCTTCACAGCAGGCTTGGCTCCTTGCCCGTGCCAGATCTGTGTTAGATGGTGACGAAATCAATTACAACCCTCCATTGCATTTCGTAAGCAGTGGATGTATTCATTACTGTTCCACTGCTAGCTGCTTTAGAGGGATATGAGCATAGACAGCCTAATGAGTTTTGTAGGATTTATGATTCTTGTGCTGTTTTGTGTTATATTGTTATGTCATCTATAAAGCAAATAGGTCACTTTATTCCAACTTTGTGTCGGAAGATGACTAAATTACCCGTGCCAACCAGGCTTCCTATGCAGGGAAGCTTTGGTCATCTGCTTCTAATGTGTTAAACTGGTTGGCCACATTACTTGTATTGGCTTTTACAAGCTCTGTTTTGTTTTGTTTTGTTTGGTTTTGCTATTGGAATGGTAATTAACTGAGTTCTCATTTGCCAGGGCATGCTATGACTAAATCAGGTTTGTCATGGAGAGCGGTGCTAAGGGCTGTGAGGTATGGGGTCCTGCAAACTAATATAGTTTTCATTTTATCTCAATGTAATTCATGTACTGATAAGCCATTCCTGGTTTTTAGGTTATTGTAAGTTGGAATCTTAGGGCGCAGCGTGCTAAATCCATGAAGTTCAAGGATGGATACATGATTTCTTCTGGTCATCCTGTCAACTTGTATCTTGACTCAGTTGTGAGGCATGTTCTTCTTAGACAGGTTCGATGCTCATCACTCCATGGAATTTGTACTGTACATAATTGCAGTTGTTTCTGCCATGGTTAGCCATTTTTTTGGGTTCTGATGTTCTCTTCCATACTTGCATTCAGGTATCAAGGTTAAGATTATGCTTGACTGGGATCCAAAGGGCAGGCAAGGGCCAACTACACCTTTACTGTATCTTGTTAAGGCCTCTTGTGGCAGAGATCCCAGTTGCTTGAAGTAACCAAGTTTAGGTGAACTGATGCATGTGCTCCGGTTTTTTCAGCTTTGTAATGCTTATTATTAACATCGTCCTAGTAAAGAGTTTTACCTTTTGAAGTTGCAAACATGAGCAACCAATATAAGCTTTCATCTTTTTCCTAATATGGTATTGGTAATGATTGCTTGCTTGGTGTTTTGTATGGTATACGGTCACACTCTTGTTCTATATTCTAGATTAGGCATCTCATCTTAAGGTGACGATGTAGAAACTACAATATGCTTGTTTTTTGGTTGTCTAGTCCTTAAATATTCTTAAAACTAATGGTGTGCTTCTGTTATCATATCATGATCCATAATTCATAGGTAGCATGCTGGGCAATGCAGTCCTGCAGGATAGTGTGTATCGGCTTTATGCCTCCCTTATGCGTCTAATGCCGAAAGTGTTTCCTGCTATACGAATTCGGGGAAAGTGGGCAGTTGGGTTGAGCTTTATAATCTGCTTTCTCCAACAATCATTTTCCTCTCATGTAAACTGAAACATATTTTTGTTTTTTTACACCGTCTGTTTGTTTCCATGATCTGAAAATAATATTGCTGTTTCTTATTCTTTGTATAGTTGATTATAGCTTCTACATAGATGCATGCTTCTATCACAGAATTACAGTATGTTGGTGGCACAGTGGTCAATACATGCATTTTTTTATCTGTGTTGTGCATAAATTCAGTCTTCGTTTTCTGCCTTTCATCGCCCTGCAGGATAGTGTGTATCGGCTTCATGCCTTTTGCTATGCATTTCTTGCCGAAAGTGTTTCCTGCTATATCAATCTGAGGAAAGTGGGCAGTTGGGTTGAGCTTTATAATCTGCTTTCTCCAACAATCATTTTCCTCTCATGTAAACTGAAATGTATTTTTGTTTTTTTACAGTCTGTTTGTTTCCATGATCTGAAAATAATATTGCTGTTTTCTTATTCTTTGTATAGTTGATTATAGCTTTTACATAGATGCATGCTTCTATCACAGAATTACAGTATGTTGGTAGCACAGTGGTCAATACATGCATTTTTTTATCTGTGTTGTGCATAAATTCAGTCTTCGTTTTCTGCCTTTCATCGCCCTGCAGGATAGTGTGTATCGGCTTCATGCTTTTTGCTATGCATTTCTTG
Source organism: Rhipidocladum racemiflorum (assembly GCA_036346355.1). Taxonomy (NCBI): domain Eukaryota; kingdom Viridiplantae; phylum Streptophyta; class Magnoliopsida; order Poales; family Poaceae; genus Rhipidocladum; species Rhipidocladum racemiflorum. The sequence continues at coordinate 5,650,368 of CM070581.1, forward strand.
CCGAAAGTGTTTCCTGCTATACGAATCCGGGGAAAGTGGGCAGTTGGGTTGAGCTTTATAATCTGCTTTCTCCAACAATCATTTTCCTCTCATGTAACATGAAACATGTTGTTTTACTGCGTATTTTTTTTCATGTATGGAAATGTTTGCACTGCTGACGTGCTCTCATTTTGTGAGGGAGTAAGGAAAGTGGGATGATGGGTTAGGGTTGAGCTAGGTTGTATTGCGTATTTTCTCAACTGTCGTTCCTGCATGCATATGGTATACCGTATCGGCCCAGTTGAGGCACCTTTTGCAGGACTGGTTAAATGGCATTGCACTGCTCATTTTGTGTTGCCGCCTGAACTGGTTACCTGCTAGACCAATTTGAGAAGAATGGGCAGTTGAGTTTTGCCACGTGATTTATGGTTTTCTCATATGTTTGCACCGATTTTATTTGTAATTTAAAACCTCTGTCTTTACCCGAAGTGTGTATATATTCCTGTTTAGTTGATATTTGGTACCCAGTCTGTGCCTTTTAATTATCTTCCTTTTTGAGGGCATTGTCCGTCCATCTTGTTGGTGTCCCTTTTAAGCAGCAAGTTGTATCGGCAGCATGCTTTGCTCTGTGCATTGTTTCTGAGCATTCCTGCAAAATACATCCCATGGAGATATGGAACTTCCCTGACATCCCCGTCTTGCTCTGCATTTGGTTTGTGTATTTGGGCTATTCGCAAACTTGTACATGGTCTATTCAACTAGTCATCCCGTCTAGTCACTGTTTGAAGCGCCGATTCGGAATTTGGTCAGTTGGACGTTCGTCATGTGTTGATGCGTCAAATACACATCGATTAACACTTGGCGGGCATCCCAAATTTTTGTTAAGCGGGAACAATCTGAAGGTTGCCAAGACATTTCGCCTTGATTGATTAGACACACAGATGTCAAAAATTCGGAAACAACCACACTCAAGACATGCCTGCCGTGCCGGTAGCTCAAGTGTATGGCGGGTTTAAGTCACCACATGAAAGCTGCACTTTTATCCAACTGCTAGAACGCTTCAACTGGGCCAATCTGGAGAGTTCACAAGCTTTGGGGCTGTCATTTTGGATAATAACCTTTTCAGCAATGAACGTGAAGATGAAAGGATTGCGTTCTTTGCCTTCGTTGAAAATATACATCTTTTCCTGCATTCATACGTTCTTACGTGCAGAGTACTGCTGTCTGTAGCTATATATCATGATTAAATACATTTTTGATCAAGCAGAAATTATACGTGTAAACCCCATAATTGGATTACAAACAGAGTTACTCTGGTCAAGCGGAAGCACAGATGAGCGATGACTTAGCATATGGAATCGGTGTATATATATATGGCCGGACAGGCAGACACCCAATTAGGATGGCAAGACAAAACGGTTTGAATTGACGTTCAAAGCAGCTGAGGTTTATCCAACGATGGCCAATCAGCAGCATGCACCGGTGATCTCTGCAGAGCAAACTGCAACACGGCCAAATATACGAACAGGCCAAACTCGTATCCCAATCATCAATATCAATACTAATGGATCATTTAACCCAGCTAAACAAGAACATCTACTTCAAACCAAATTAAGTTATTAGGGATACATCGTTGTACAGAGGCAGCCTAGCCCCCAGGGGCACTACTAGTTAAAGCAACATCCTCACAAGTCCACAGCCACTGACTGATTGCAACAAGAATTAACTGCCCTGCGCAGACTGCTCTGCTCCTACCGGGTAAACGCCACCTGACGAGCTCTTTTAGGACGGGCGTGCTCGCTTGCTGCTGCCGTTGCTGCTGCTGCACGACGGGCACTTGTACTGCTTGATGTGCTCCGCCTTGGCTGGCGTGATCTTGACGCACTTGCCGTGGAACCACTTCTCGCAGATGTCGCAGCAGATCCAGAACTCGTCCGCGCCGTAGTTCTCGCCGCAGGCGCCGCAGAGCGTCTCCCCGTGCTCCTCTCCGCCGGCGCTGCCGTCCTCATCGTCCGGGCCTTCGTCCTCGCGGTCCTCATCCTTCACCTGGGCCTTTGGCGGCTGCTTCGCCCGAGGCTCAGAAGATTTCTGCTTTCAGAGCGGAGGCAACCGCAGGTGAAGTATCATGCGGAGCGCGGTGTATTCGGATAAATGTTAGTAGAACAACACCAATTGACACCTACTGTGAAGTTTAGGAGGTTTTACACGAGATCTATCAGATGGGAAAAGAAGAACACCAATTGAACGGATCGGGAAAAGAGAAACGGGAAACTGCTGCTCTTTCCAAAAAAAATATTGGATGGATGTTGAGATTAGTAGTTATACACAAACAGAAGACGAAAGATCATGGATTCATGGTACGGGTACATCTAGAGAAGTTTGAGCCGTACCGTTTTACTGTTGGACTTGGATTTGCTATTGCTGTGGTTATTGTTGCTCTGTGCCTTTGTTTTACTCTTCCCACTAACAACTTCGAATATCGTGGGAAGATCATTAATCATACCAAACAGGCGCTTCCTGCGTAATGGCAACAGATGAGTGTGAGTAACACATCAGATCAGACAGTGGTAAAAACTAGCAAAAAAAAAAATCTAATAATCAGCACTTCTCATGTAGACATTCCATTAACATTAGCCATAAAACCATGTGCAGCATTTCCTTTAATACCAATGCAACTCTCCAAGAACATGACAAACAAAACCAGAAGTTAGCCAACCAAGAAACTTTTTTTTTTTGTGAACTCAACTAGAAAACATTTTTTAAACTTCAGCATGAATGAGGATCCAGCAGATCAGTTGGCCTTCTCATAACCCTAGTCTTGCAAAACATAGACTAATGTTGCAAAATGACAAGAAGCCATTCACAGTACTACCGCACCATGTTACATGTTTCCAAGCCAAATCTTCTATTGCTTTATAGAATATTCCGCTTCAAGTTTGTGTATTTTTTGTTGCCTGGAATAGACTACACCTATCTTTTAGTGAGACAAACGAATCCCAACAGATGGCAGGGCTGTCCAGGTTTTATTTTAAAGCACCACGTTTAACTACTTATCTTGTCAGCTTTGTTTTCTGATGCTACGGCCCCCAAAATTGGGTCAGAACTACAAAACGGAAGAGAAAAGGACCAAAAGTGGGTAAAAACAACACTAAATTCCAGAAAGATGGAATAGAAAGTAACCTGTCATTTTTATCAAATCCAAAACGAGCACCAAAGTAAAATGCAACAGAAAGTAACCATGCGTCACTGTGTACAGCAACCATGGACAGCCAATCTTTTTCCTGCATTCCATCTCGTGCAAAGTTAATGCCCAATGCTGGCTCTGGGAGCTCGGGTGGCACCTCTTCTGCAGGTAAATTTACTTCCCAATGCTCATTGGGAAACCCATAAAGGCACAAGTTCTCCTTTTCTGCAGAAGAGAACACATGGTCATGTCTGGTTGTACAAATATATTGGTCAAATTATGATGCCTGAGAAGAATCTCAAAAGGTCCTCACAGCATTTTATTGTCTGCTGTAATTAATTGATCACATGAACAATAGACATGTACTTGAAAGAACATAAATGAAGATGCTCAGAACATGAGCATAAATTAACACACCTAAGCATAAATATTCATAACAATCTTTTGAAATAAGTGAAAAACAACAGGTAAGTTTCAACATATTCAAATAAACCTCAGATATAAGGCCATCATGTTCCTAACAACAGATGCAACATACTATATAGAGATTCAAAAATTGGGCTACATAAAAACAAAAAGTTAACTGAGGGTTCGATCACCAGCAAGCCCCAAAAAATATGAGCCGAGTATCAAAGCTTGAGTTATATGCTATACTTACTACATGAAGAAAAGGATGCTATGGCTTAGGAAGAAAAGGATAGAAAATTGGCAAAAAGAAAATATCACCATCCTGTGGAATTTTCCCATGTACATAGCATTACTTGCACCAAGAACTAACTAAATCCTCCCTGCATTTTATCCGAAATTTAGAATAAGGAAAAAACCTCCTCTGAGTCTTTTTCCCACAAAAAATTTACCCCTAGCCTTTTACCAATGACCTACAGAAACCCGGTCCGATTCTCCATTAGCCTTAGTTGAATGATTAGCCAACAACAAGTGGAAACAACTTGTCAGTGAGTTTCTCCTTCACTCCCTCTCTCCAAGACATATACAAGCTCAAATTAAGCATCTTTCAAGATTACTGAAAGGCTATTGTTTCAGTGCACCATTTTTTAGGGAGGATTGATGATTTGCCCCGTTTTAGTTGGCGCAATTGATCATTTTTTAACATACTATATAGAGCTTGTGATCACGGGTTAAATAATCAATGGCACAAGTGAGGGCAAATTATCAATTATTCCCATTTTTTAAGGAGATCAGACTCTGCTTCATAAGTTCCTAATTCCTAACCAAAAGCTCCACAAGTGAGGGCAAATTATCAATTATTCCCATTTTTTAAGGAGATCAGACTCTGCTTCATAAGTTCCTAATTCCTAACCAAAAGCTCCAACATTCACTATACTCCACTTGCCAACTCATGGGCATTAATCCACAGAGGAAACTTGAGAACTGAGGATTTATGACCTTCATAGCAATTCTCTCCCTGGTCTCATCCACGTTCCATAGTAAGGTGTTCAGAGCATTGATGAGGCTTGCAGGCTGCAATGGAGCAATGATAGCCAGCACACTGTATTGTGCAGAGGGCGGTGGTGGCAAGGAAGAAGGAAGAGGGAAAAAGGACTGACAAGAAGGCTCATGTCAGTAACACAATATTTGAACAGAGGCTAAGTGGAGAATTGACGGATTGGTCTGCTGCTGATTAAATGAATAAATGATTATGGATAAAATGTTTGGGGGACCGGCAGATTTTGATATAATTTAGGAGGGAAGTTAGGTGGTTCCTATCACCAATCATCTCTGATCAAATTACACCATCATCTAGTGGATCCCAACAGCACTGCTCATTGCTCTATGCAACAGTGGATCTGTACCCATGGACAGCCAAGTTCAGTAAACACTACTCTACCCAGAACACAACCGATAACGGCCTCTGCTGCTGTGTACACCAAGCAGCACTGCAGCAAAGATGAGCACCAACCATTGTAGCCATGGCCAGTCCTTCCAAGTCAAAAACTACACCAATCATTATTAGAACAGAAGAATCACACCCCACCAACCGAGCAGGACCCACTAATGCTGAACCCAACAATCCACACTCCAATAGGCACCCCCCAGTAGCAGCCTACTACATATGTGGCGCCTTCCAGGCCAGTGCCATTTCTTTCACTGTCAAGGCAGCTTAGAAGAGCACTTATGAAAGCATATTTGTAACAACCTAGCCCAAATTCGTTCAATGCTCAGCCCACCCATGGGGTGGACCCACGCACGCATAGCACCACACTTACACTTCGTCCTTGCTTTTTCTAAAAGAATTAACCAAAGGTGCTATGTTTGAACCTAATAGACATTATATACTACCACCCCTCTGTACAGGAGCAGCGAAGGTTAATGCTCTGATACCATCTGTAACACCCTGGCCCAGCCCAGTCATGGGATGGACCCGTACACGCATAGCATCTTGTTTACACTTTCGTTCTCGCTTCGTATAAAAGGGTTAACTCAGGTGCGCTATGTTTAGACCTAATATGCATTATATATTACTACAATTCACTTTATGCAACCAATGTTAGACTAATGTCACCACCGCTCCATATATGCTCTATGTTTAGACCTAATATGTATTATATATTACTACAATTCACTTTATGCAGCCAATGTTAGACTAATGTCACCACCGCTCCATATGGAACTTCACATTAACGGACCAGGTATTACAATATCACACTAGCACATAGTAAGAAAACCAGAAGGTTCAACAGAAGGAACGCCTCGAGAATCGAGTCATCCGATCCGAGCAATCAATCTTGATCAGGCCAGTCGGTCTCTAAGGCCAACCTTTTGGGTCGATCGGGACCGTCCATTTCTTGTCATTCCACTGCCGAGACCTTCCACCCTCGACAGGACACTCCTTATTAAATCCAATAATTAAGGCCGTCTACTTCAAATTCTAACTACTACTACTACTACTACTACTACTACTACATGGTTGCACACTGCACATTCGCATCCTTCAATCCTTGGATTCAAAATAAACTAGGGACTAGATTTGTCTAGTAGTTCTTCAGTGTATAGAGTAACACTCAGTTAAGCATGTACCTAGATGAAAACCCGAAAAAAAAAATGGCCAGAAATCCTATCAGAGCACTCATCCCTAGTGAAAAATGCATTTGCCTGTAAACATTTGGGAGCACAACAGAACAAAACCTGAAGAAGAAAATAAACAACGCGACAGCTAGGAGCAAGAATTCACTCACCCGGGTCGCATTGCCGGAAGAAATCCTCCACATCTGCAGCAAAGAACAAACGTCATCCAGTCACGAGACCACCATATATAACCCAGACAAAAAAAAAATCCCATAGACGGCGGAACAAGAAAAAAAAAAATCACAGCTCTACATCTAAGCCTCCAATCTTCCTCCCGAAAGAAAGAAAATCCAATCACTCTGCAACCGCGAGCTCACGAATCGGTCACGCCTACCGTGTGTGAGCGCTCGGATTAGGCCGGCGCGGCGGCCCTTGAAGTCGCGGAACACCTCCTCCACCGTCCGGGGGTTGTACTGCGCGTCCATTATTGGGGGGTTTCGAGGATTCGAGCGAGCCCTGGAGGAGGAGGAGGAGGAGGAGGAGATGGGTTCGGTTCTTCCTTGCTTTATTTTGACATATTTCGGGGCATCTTTTCCCCTGGAGCGGAGGGTTTAAAAGAGAGGAGGGGAACGAGAAGGCAGCGGACGCGAGGGGAGGGGAGGGAGCGCGACTTAACTGGATTGGAGAGGTGGCAACGTGTCCGTCTTGGGTGGGGCCCATCGTCCATTGAGACATCTATCAAGTGTTGTCTTTTTTTGGACAGTATCTTAGCAATGGACGTCGATTTTTTTAAAATTTGGACGCTATGACATTTTTTTTATCGTTGCACATTTTTTCAACGTTCGCAACATTTTTTTCACTTTTGAAACATTTACTGTTTGTCGAATGAAAATGTTGCATGCGTAGGAGAAAAATGTTGCATGTGTAGAAAAAAATGTTGCATGCGTAGAAAAAAATGTTGCGGTAGAAATCAGACGTCCGAACTGTAGCATTACCGCTTTTTTTTTTCCCCTTCCGCAGGTTTTACGCTTCTTCAAGAGGGATGCGTACTCCGCATAGTACTGTTTTCTTGTAAACCTGAGAGCCAGCAATTCGTCTCGTGTTATTTCGAAATTTGGCACGGTAAGCGTTTCTGCCATCTGATTTTGGTTTGCATTTGCAAATATCTGTCTGAAGAGTGCAAATACTCCTGGTATAAGGAACATTTAAAACGTAGAAATTTCACAAGAAATAGTTCAATCCATATGATATTAACGTGCTCCAAATAAGACATAGGTGCTTCGAGATATCGGTATGTAACTGTACAACATAGGTTAAATTTTTATAGATAACTTTTTCCTCCTTCTATATGTACAGGCTAAAACATCTATTTTGGACCAAAAAGGCATTATCATGTGCTTGAAAATCTGAAAAGTTATTAGAGTATGGCTCTGTTTGGAATGATTGTAGCTTTTCTTAGAAGTAGCTTTCCGGTAAAGCTGTGTGGCTGAAGGGCTGCACCGTTGAGCTGAAGAGGCTTGTTGTTTGGCAGCCTGACTTTTAGGTGTGGGTTGGAAACGCGAGTGACATGGGTGAGATTTGGATTTTATATTTGGTAGGAGAGGGATAATTTTCTTCAACTCTAGTTGCAACGTTAGAACCTCAACCTATCGAAGTTGTAGGAAGCTACTCTAAACTAGCTTTAATTTGGCCTTTAGCTTGTCGTAGTATAAATGAACTACTGGCTTTTGGCTTCCAACTACGAAGAAGTCAACCATTTGGGACAGCTTCCGATTCCCAGAGAAGGAGAAATCGAAGCTAAAGCTGTTTCAAACAAAGCCTACACACATGACACAAAAACACATGTGTGTAATATTCTCATAGGAGAAAATGCCCCTAAAAAAATGGTGTTTAGTAGAGTTTGTTTGGTTCGATGACACAAATGCCACATTTGAGTTAGCCACTTTTGGTTTTGTTAGGCTAGTAGTTGGTTCTTCACTAAGCTTGCAATACCCTAATGCCAATTGACATATTTCTAATCAAATCAAATTTTGTAGCACATATGGTCAATGATTTGTTAGTCACAAAATATGTGGCTCACCACACATTAGGCACAAAATTGTGGAAAAGACATGGCAAGCAACCAATGGTAGCCTTGAAAACTTCATTGAACTTCGTGCATTTATTTATTTTATTACAAGGGTGAATGAGTCTTTAAAGGGCATGTGTAATAAGATCATCTTAACTAATTTTTAATCTGTACATATCAGCTTTAACCTTTGTGAAAAAGTGAGAAAAGATGAGAGAAAAAAAGATAAGTGGCTCTTATCTAGTAGCCAACTTTACACAAAAACATAAGTAAATTAGATATGTACAAGAGAGGAGATAATTATTACACGACATCTAAAACCAATCTTTAGAGTAGCTATTGTACAAGGTAGTTTTAGTGCTTACTCCAGATGACATTGATGAAAGATAGAGTAAGTAAACTTTATTATTGTACTTGCTCTACGCATACACTAAAGACACAAAGCCCGATGATATAAATAAATGACCTCATACAACTCCTACCTAAACGCAATCACATATATAAAGATGCGCGCCAAAATTTAAACCATATCGGTGGACCCGTAGACAACTCCACCTCGTGTGAGGTGGTTCCCAACTTCATCCATTTCCTATAGCAGTAGATTAGTACAAGTAATAGCAATTGTCCCTCTCTAAGAAAAATTAGAGCAACTCATTGCATGGAACCATTATGAAAATGAAAATAATCAATCTGACCAAACAGCGCAGCCAGAGAATCTTCTGATAATTCCCATTGATACACAATACAAACAAGCAAATTCAGTTGCACAAATGGCACTTGTATTGTATGTGGCCATTGAACACACAAAGCAGGGTTACTCAGCAGTTCCAAAATAAAGAGTTTGCCTTTCTTAAAAAAAAGTTTGTCTTGCACATCTAAGGAAAACTGCCTTTGCTTTTGCAACTCTCTTACTATTGCTGTCATTTTGGTACAACAGGCAAAAAGAAAGAAAAAGAAGCAAGAAACCACATTGGTGGCAACAATCACAATAAAAAAACTAAATGATTGAGCCAACGAAGCTTACAACCTATGTATTGAGCTGTCATACACCAAGTCCAGATTTTCTGCCATACATGCTACTACTAGTTTCAGTAAATTGTAAGTACTTGAATAAAGCCAATTGGTACATTGAATATGACAGGAAATCATCAGTTAAAGGCCAAATCGACTCAGAAATCTATATGTTGTTCCAGAGACAAATGTAGCAGCAGCACAGCATGGATAACAACCTCGAAAGATATTCGCAACTTCGGCTTCTTCAGGTGGAATGGAGCATAGCGATCACCTGAATTAATTGTTTGCAGTGAGCTTCAAATCATTAGTGATTGAAATTGCATCAACATCAGAAAAACTGGAGCTTGGAAGGAGAAGGATGCTCTAGATGTTCCAGTCATTCCGCAGCTTCATCTACAGAGAGATTTAATTCATCATAAACAAGCTAAGATGTTGCAGTCAGCAGCATGAAGCCATGAATGGAACGTTGTTACGTAATTTATAGGAAATAAGACAAATGATTGCCATTATTCAATACTGAGAATAACATTAGTTAAGTTGCACAGTGTGAAATAAATACACAAAAAAGACAGCAAAACATATCCCTACATGTGTAGCGATTAGCAATCATTACTGACGATAGAAAGATTAATTCAAACAAATGAATGCTAATTCGGAATAAAAGTTCACCAACCCTATACAATATGTAAAGCAGGGGAAAATGTCAAACAAGCGCATAAAACATCTGAGTGGTATCTAAAAAAATGCATTCAATGTATAAAGAAAAAAAAAAACTATATCTGTCTGTATCTGAAAAGCTTAATGTAGTAAGCACAATGCATAACTTTAAAAATAAACTTATCCCTGTCTCCAAAGCAAAGAGAAGACATGGTAACAGAATATCCCCTGACAAAATTATAATAGATAAGATAGAAAATTACCATCATCAGCAATTTCACTCTTGCAGCTGGCATCACAACTCTGTACTTCTGGAGCATACTGGTCCAGAAACAACTGGATTGTCCTCCAGTAACGATCCCCTCCAGAAATCCAGGTATCCATATGCTTGCCACTGGGAAAATCAACAAATCTACAATTCCTGTTATGTTCAAGAGCTTTGTCATATAGCAACCTCACGTGTGAAGGGGGAACCAGTTCATCTTTCAATCCAGAAAGGAAGAGAATGGGTTGTTTGACCTGCGAAGAAAATAGCCAAGCAAGTATAAACTCAGGCAATGAATAACACACACCGTCAGGTCTCAATTAAAGAACCAAAATGTGGAGAATAGCATATACAAAGATTTGAGGCCTTAGATGTAATAGATTATAATTGTTTCCGAAGATGAGACAGAGAGTAGCTGAAGAATCTAGGCAGGAACTTAGCATAAATTTAAAAAAATACAGGGGACAAAAATAAACTGTTTGAATCACATCAGAAATTGATATACAATATTTTCTCGAAATTTGGAGCCTACACTCTGATTTTCCAAAATAGAATGGAAAGCGGTAACAAAGCATGAAAACAATATATATCAGGAAGTTGTTTTAAACCACCCAAGACTTACCTCTGCAACAATATCAAGTGTATTCCATGGAGAGCGAACAAGACAGTTTAAAACTTTTGGACCTTTAGAAGAACTGCCTCCTATGAACCATCTTAAGAAGGGCAGCATGATACCAGCCATATCCAGTATAGATGTAAAAGTATTTTCGAGTAATAGAGCAGACACCTGCAACATAGAGCAACACAAATCATGATTGTACTCAACTGTAAAACCCATAACTTAATGCACTTCTGTAGATGTTACTATAATATGGCTTAAATCTCGATGAGCAAATCATATGACTGAGTTCACAGTCGTAAACTAGTGACTGCTCTAGTAAGGTGTCCTAGATTTATCACAGCAGTACAATTTTGGGCTGGAAATAATCTCCTTTAATGAGGGAAAGAGACATAGGAGCTCAGTTCTAGCCAATCTAGATGGAAAGGGAAAGAAAGATCTAGGAGATCTGTTTTTTTTCCCATGTGAGACATCTGTCCCCCTGCTGCTGTTAAACCATGAAAATGTGCCATCATTTGAATTTCAGCATAATAATCAAGATTGTACATTGCTGTCAACCACCAGAGCACAACAAAAGGGCCATTTTTAACACTATATATATAGTATGGCTAGTGGCTACAAAAAGAAGTTGGAAGCAGTTCATCGCCTGCGGGAACTTCCCGATAGTAAGGCGGCCATAATCTATCTATGTTGAGGTCACATGCAGTGGCTGACTGGCTGCTGAGGTCAGTCTCCCTCACATGCATCAGCTCGTCTTTTCACTTCAATTCTTAATATTAACATAACATCTAAATATTGTCTTGTGGTTGAATTTAACATATGGCATGATCTCATAAAGAAATTGTATTTCTTTTGTGAATCTGTGTTTGGAGAAGACATTCTAATCGTCACTTTTCCAAAAACAAAGTTACTCAAATTACACTCTGATACCCCTTCTTATGCGCAGCAGCCCCGGATCGGATTATAGTTTTGTGAGATACAGTACAAGTATGCACGGTCTCAAGAACGAAGAGGATGAATCTCATATACAGAACCAAAATAACGAAGTTGAAGCAACCACATCGAGAGAGCAAAGAATTGGCGAAGCCAACCGCAAATTCTTTAAGCGCAACCTCAAAAGTGTATAAGGGATTGCTGCTCTCTCAAAACCTCTCGAATCTTTTAGAACATTTGGATCCTTGCCCTATACAAGAATTTAATGCTAAAGAATAATCTAGCCTCTAATCATTTTGTGCACTTCTTACTTTGGATGAGTTTGCTTGTGGTTTCTTGGTTGCTTGGGTTCTCCATAACCACCCCCTAGGTTTATACAACATCCCTAATTCTCCTTCAAAGCAAATAGGAATCCTACTCCTATTAGGATTGTTGCTTTCTCACAACCTCTCGAAACTAATAGGACCTTTGGATCCTTGCCCTATACAAAAATCTAATGCTAAAGAATAACTTAGCGTCTAATCCTCTCGTGCACCTCTTGCTTTGGATGAGTTGGCTTGTGGCTTCTTGGATGCTTGGGTTCTCCATGACCATCTCCTAAGTTTATATAGCCTTCCTAGTTCTCCAAAGAAAATAGGAATCGGAATCCCAATCCGATTAGAATTCATCTAACACACCTTTCCAAATCCTAAAAAGTTAGATATGAGTCACCATATTTAACAGGGTAGTTATTTCAAGCAAACTGGAATAACCCATGCATTCAAAATGTCCAAGTGGAGTAATAATCACAATTGTCATTTCATGTTTCCATATTATGCAGTAATACACAAATACTAAACACTCATGCCCGATATTAGACTCGTACAAGCGGAGTAATAACCATAATTGTCATTTCATGTTTCCATATTATGCAGTAATACACTAACACCAAACACCCATGCCTGATATTAGACATGAATTGGCAAGATGAGTTTCAAGATGGCATAATTAATCCATCTCAGCAGCACGTACAATGTGGGAGAGCAGGTTTACATTCCACCTGAATCTGTTCTGACTCCATTAATCAGCATACTGTAGTAATACTCAATATTTCAAGAAGTCCTACAGCAGAATAATCCTGAAAACAAACTCCTTTACATCATGACTGCAAGGAACATTAAGTCTATGTATGAACACATGAGTATCGATCCACAAGTTACTTAGGCATTAAATAGAAGTGCAATGGAGGATTCTAACATCACCAATCCAACAGCAGAGAGAACAAAGGAACCTATATCTCACTTTCCTGCAGCAATATGAGTAAACAACTTGTTGTAGCAGTAGTACCTTGTCGGGATTGTTTTTTGCAAGCACTGCTCCAACAGCACCTCCTAAAGATCTCCCAAAGACAACTATCCTAGATGTGTCAATATCCTTCCTCTGAACGAGATGATCGAGTGCAGCCTATTAAACAAGAGAGCTGTAAGAAAATAGAGTAGACAGAACGTGAGAACCACAAAAGTAAGGAGAATAAAAGCAAATGAAGCAATCAGCAAACCTGTGCATCATTTGTGATGCCTTTCTGAGAAGGATAACCGCCACTCTCACCATACCTACAAATACAATTCAAGTTTATATGCATTAATAAATGGACGAATCTCAGCATGTTAGAACCCACACGATATCGAGAGCTTCAGGCAAGAAGGATGGAGATAGATAACAAAATGGTTGATACTGTGGAGAACCATACCCTCTATAAGAAACCATAAAGACATTGCACTGTAGCCGCTGCATCATTGGTCGAACAAATCCCAAACGATCTGCAATATCTATAAAGAGTAAAGGTTTTTACAATAATATAACTCCAGTAAAATATGAGCCATCAAATGAATTTATATGTCTATAAGAAGAAATTCAGGATACGGCCAGCATTTTCTTGGAGGAACAGAATGGTTGGACCTGCATCAGAAAAACACTCTATGAAACAAGCAACAAAGTGAGAAGAAAAAGGATATGAAGTTGTGAAAAACTGAAGATGGAGCAGAGCTTAAGCATATACACAGTATCAAGTTCATTTGTCAAATGAAATGGGAGAGGATAGAAGCACAGAACATGCAAATTCATTTGTCAAATCCTATTCTAGAACCCTTTCATCATCCTCATATAATTAAGCATCATGAATACCTAGTTATAAAATAATATAAGGATCAAAACTTCTCTTCCTAACCTAACATAATATCTCGAAACACCAGCAAATGATGTGGCCAACCGAAAAATAGACGAGAACACTTATTGCACGACTCATTTGATACATAGACAAGATCAGCTGGTTCATGCGACTAGCAGCTAGCTTTTACAACTACGTAAGTACATAGTACATCAATTGCTCCTGTTTGAATCATTATATATTCATGCATGCATGTAAACTTTAATTTTGCAGTGAGCTGGCCAGGCCAGCTGGTCCGGTTGTGGGTGTGGAGCCGAGGGGTCAACGTCGGAAGTGATCAGGAGAAGCTAGGTTCACTGGTGGGCCACTTTTAGTGTGAACAAGAGCAAGGTTGTAGCAATTGCCATTTTGCTTGTCCACAAATCACCACAAATATATTTCCCTGCAAGTGGATTCTTTCGACTAACTCTTTAGTAGTCATGCATGCCGTTATATATCGTTGGAAAGCTTAATGAATATACTTTATAAAACAACACAGCTTTCGAAACTAAGTAGCAAGTACAGAGCATGTACAATAGTCCGTCTTTAAAGATTGTTTCTAAGGATTTTAACTCTCCTAGAGACAACACTAGGGACAATATCTCCAATAGTTGTCTCTAAAGTCATTCATCTTCATTATATTTTTCCTCACACTTTATTACATTTTGCGTTGGTTTGCGTGATCAGGTTGTCTCTTGCATAAAAGATGGCATATTTTCTTTCCTCACGTCATCTCTCCTCCACGTAGGATTTTACTTATATGGAATAACTAAAAAACAGCTAAAGTGGCACTATTAGAGATACCCTAAACTATAAGGGCGGAAACATGAATCAATAACCAAGAAACCTCATGGTGCAGTGCAGTGTGATTCGCTAATAACCATAGAGAACACAAGAAAACAACACATCGCCATAAAAACCCAAGCACGAAAACAACAAATCCGGAAGTTTCACCCTATCGCATATTGAACGTTTATGAAACTTGCACTGTCTACAGGGCATACAACCAATGCCACACTAGACAAATACTGATACTAAGCACCACAACATTGCACCACATACACCCGCGAGTAACAGCTACAAAATCGCCATAGAGGTGGAACCTGTTGACTCAATTCTCACTCAAACACACTATGAGATCAGCCGATCAGTTCATACACCGAACTGCAGATCAAAACTAGCAAACCCTAGAAATTGATTAACAACAAATCCACGCGGGCTGCGGGAAAAACTGCTGTCTACAGATCATCTAACTGCAGAATTCTTCCCATGCGCGAAGACCCCAGATCCTACCAAGATCCATCAATCCAAATCCCGATCAAGGAACCTAAGAGATGAAGACACATAATTCGAATCAGAACGAAGCCTTCGAGACCAACCTCGAAGAGATCCACCAGCTGAGCCCCCAAGAAAGCAAACACTACCTAACCAAACCTGGGGAGGGGAAGCATTGGGGATTGGGAGGGGGAGCTTGCCTCGGCAGGTGGGCGAGTGGCGGATGAACCAGGAGTGGAGGCGCACGCCGTCGGCGGCGCGGAGCCAGACGTCCACGTAAATGATGGGGTTGGGGTCCGGGTCCGCGCGCGGGAGCTCCGGGGGCAAGGGCACGTAGACGAGGCGTTCCTGCAGCGCCACTAGCGCCGCCATGCCCCCCACCGCCATGCCCCCCGCGCCGTACGCCAGCGCCTTAAGCCACCCCACCATCTCCGCCGCTGTCGCTCGCCGGTGGTGTCAGGACCGGCTAATAACGTGATCAGTCGAGAGAATCAACGAAGAATTTCTGGGCGGAAGATAAGAACAGATACGAACGCTAGTACTCTACGACATCTAATTTACTTGTAACTCAAGATGGAATCAATTCCGCTACTTCTTTTCAGTATTCTCGGCTTACAAGCCTGAATTCGAAATGGCAGCAGTGACTAAAGTTTACCGACAATAATGACTGAAATGAAATTACAGCAACAGTAATTACTACTTTACTTATGTATCATTGGATCTAACTAAGTGACTTCTTGAGACTTAGGCCCTGTTTAGTAGAGCTCTATATCCTAGCTCCACCTTAGATCTAAAACTTGTAGACTAAAATAAAGTTAAGTATATATTTTTATTCTAAAATATAAACAAGATGGCCC
Organism: Rhipidocladum racemiflorum; assembly: GCA_036346355.1. Classification (NCBI taxonomy): domain Eukaryota; kingdom Viridiplantae; phylum Streptophyta; class Magnoliopsida; order Poales; family Poaceae; genus Rhipidocladum; species Rhipidocladum racemiflorum. Next base: position 5,666,428 of record CM070581.1, read on the forward strand.
CACCTAAACACTCTTAATATACCTATAGCTCCAGCTGCACAAATTTGATGGAGCTAGGAATACCGAGCTCCACCAGATTCACGATCTGGTGGAACTGGAGCTCTGCCAAACACCCCCTTAATCTTTACTGTCCATTCCTCCCAGTAAAGTCAGTGCCCCTTTACTCTTCATTGCTGCCTTCCATATCCACTGGAACACAACACAACTTCTGAATTTTGCCGCTAAGTTCCAGCTCCTGACATTGCTCCCTTCTAGCATGTTTCTTGTCCTCAAGGAACAAAATTTGGAAAAGTACTCTGAATAAATGAAACATTTTCCTATGTTTCATCTTCAGGAGCTAAGTTTACCCATTGAATCAACCACTGAGTGTTGGGTATTCCTTTCCTTGGCACAATCCTTCGGTTCAACACAACGACTAGTTCAGTTTTGATCTGCTTGTTTTCGGCCACCAAAGGTAAACCTGACAACAGAATAGCATGAGATCCCAGGTGTTTTTTCAGCTGACTTACGTGACACAGGATGAATATCAACATCGCTAGGTAACTGAAGTTTGTAGGCCACCTTTCCAATCCTTTCCATTACCCTAAATGGTCCATAGAATTTAGACCTTAGTTTAAGAGATCTCCTTAGACCAAAAACATTCTGACGGTATGGTTGTAGTTTCAAATATACCATATCCCCTAGTGACAAAACCCTCTCAGTCCTGTTTCTGTCAGCAAAGTGTTTAATCCTCTCTTGTGACTGATATAAATTCCATTTAATTCCTCGAAGAATCTCCTCTTTTTGCTTCAAAACCGTCTTGGCTTCTTCTAACATAATGCACGGAACTGAGAATTCTCCAATTTGTGGGGGGAGAATAACCATACAGTGCCTGGAATGGTGTAGATTTCAGTGACGTATGATAAGTAATGTTATACCACCACTGCGCCAAAGCCAACCAATGGAACCGGTCCTTTAGTTTTTGGAATGCCATGCTCCTCAAATAAGCTTTTAGACACTGATTTACTCTTTATGTTTGTTCGTTGCTCTGAGGATGGTACGCCGTGCTCATTCTGAGCGAAATGTTCAGTGCTTTGAAATTTTCATAGAAGAATTTGCTAGTAAATATCCCATCTCGGTCAGCGACAACAACAATCGGTACCCCATGCAGTTTCAAAATGTGATCTATGAATACTTAAACAACTAACTCCACTGTATAAGGATGTGACATGCCAATGAAGTGAGCATATTTGGTCAACCTGTCTACCACCACCAAAACAATATCCTTACCATGTGATTTTGGTAGTCCCTCCACAAAATCCATGGATATATGTGTCCAAACCATATTTGGTATCTCCAATGGGTCTAATAAGTCAGGAATGTGTATGTGTTCGGATTTTGTCAGTTGACAAACTGGGCACTCCGCAACCAATAGCTCGACTTCTTTCTTTAATTTAGGCCAGTAAAATAACTTCTTTACTCGGTGGTAAGTAGCTCATACATTTGAGTGACCACCGAACTTTGATGCATGGAAAATCAGTCAAAATCTTCTGTCTCAACCCATCCTTGTCACCTACATAAATACTTCCTTTGTATCTCAAGAGACCTGCTACCAAAGTATATTCAGCAGTCGGCCCTTTTGTGGTTTGAGCCTCCATTAATATTTTCTTGCTATATTCATCACCGATGTAACTATTCTTGTCGACGATTGGAGAACGGGCTCCCGTCGAGCTTACTTGTTGAATGGGGGATCAACAGAGCCCCGTCGTACGGACCGAAGAGGGCGTTCGAGCGACGCGAGGTCGGGAGAAGAAGAAGGGTGGAACACGGTGTTTTATCCTGGTTCGGGCCTCTCACCGCCGAGATAATAGCCCTACTCCAGTGTATTGTGTTCTATCTCGGTGTCCCTCCCCTGTTACAGATCTTCAGGGGGGTTTAAATACTACGACTAGAGGTACATAGAAGGTAACTACCTCCTGGGATCGCGCCGCGCAATCGTACTTACGATCTACTGCCCTTGATCCGGGCGCTATTTGAATTTCGAGTATGATTTCCCTTGATCTCCGGCTGATTGGTTGCCACCTTCCTTCCTTGTGGCATTGACCGGGCACCCCGACCAAAACACCCGAGCAGGTCGTGGCCTCTACGAGCATGCTTGCTCGTGGGGGGGGGTGTTTGGTGCTTCATGAGCGAAGGTGCAAATGCGTATGCTTTCCGGAGGAGAAGGAGGGATGCTCGTTTCGTTCTCCGAGCATCTTCTTTTAGTGTTGCTTGGCTCGGCGGGTTTAGCTTTTCACGAAGTACCGTGGTCTTTTGCCAGATAGCCAATCCCCGACAGCTAGCCCCCGAGGTTCAAGTGGGGAACCCTCGGGCTTCCCCTTGAGCCTAAGAAGACTTGAAGGGGGATTGAATTTCCTTTGGTCGTGGCTCACGACCATTTTTCGTCGGGAGACGAACTTCTTTACCCGCCACGTGCTTGCTCGCGTGCGCGCTGCTTGGTTGTTCTGCGGTTCCTTCTCCGAGAAGCCTCCTTGTAACCCAGACGGCGGTTTCGGAAAGCGCTTTCTCCAGCCAGGTGTCGCTACGTGATAGGCGGCGATTTTAACCTGCCCCTTCGCTGTCTTTTTAACCCTTTCTACCGGGAGAGGTCGGAGTTACATTGTCTCTTTGCTCGTCTTCGGCCAAAAATCTTCCAAGAGCCCTAGCGCCCAAGAACCCTTTTCGCTCCCCTTCCTTCTTCGGCCATGGCGCGTTTCAAGGTTAGCCAGATGACCCGAAGGAGGCTCCAGGTGCTCACGGACGAGGGGTACGCCGACCCAAGCTCGGGTCGAGTGCCCGGGGATGATGCGGTGCCGGCACCGCGGGAGACGGAGATCGTCTCCTGCGAGTTGTACGCCATCAACGGGCTTCGTCTGCCCGAGAGCGACTTCCTCGCCTCCGTGCTTGCCTTCTGTGGGTGCGAGATCTCTCATCTCCACCCCAACTCTATCCTTTCTCTCGCAATCTTCTCCCATCTTTGCGAGGCTTATGTGGGTGTAATGCCCACGGCTAGCCTCTTCTTTCACTTCTATTCCCCCTTCCGCACCGGCCGGGATGGCTCCGCCGGTTGCGTTTATCTTCGCCTTCGGCCCAACCGACCATACGAGTACCCCTTCGTTGCTCAAGGACTCGGTGTCGGGTTGGGCCGACCTCTGGTTCTACCGTAAGAAGGCGGAGGGTCCCGATTGGTCTATCTTGGGAGGGCGCTCCGCCCTCGAGACGGCGCGCCCGCCCGTGCAACCTGAGGAAGAGCGGGTGCTCAGGCGATCGGTGAGCTTGCCCGGATGGGGCTCACCGGGTCGATATCGCCCGACTTCACCTTCAACCGGTGTCCCCCGAGGCGCCGCGAGCATCCCTTCTTCGAGGTGACCGGGTGGCACGACTTCACCCGCGAGGACAACGCAGTATGTTCCTGGACCTCTTTCCCGAGCATCGCCGCTTTACGGTGATCGGTGCTATGCATATATATATATCTTTTGTCTTAGTCTTCGATTGACGCAGCCCGAGGCCAATTTGGGTTGACGAGAGGGTCGCCGAGATGTTCGGCGCCCGAAGAAGGAGCCGACGCCCAATCGTCAGTCCCCAAGAACATTTTTGACCGTGGCGACGGTAAGTACATCTTCCTGCCTGCTCGAGGGCACGTTTCCGAGCTTATTCCTCCCGATTTGCTTGCGGGAGAAGGTCGCCCTTGATCTTGCCGTGTCGAGTGCCGCATGGCCATAGCCGGCACCCGCCAGGGTTCCCGCAAGAGGGCGGCGGTCGAGGCCGCCAAGTATCCGCCTCGCCTCCCGCGCCAAGCGGTCGAGGCGCCGAGCCGACCAGACCCCCACGCCGCACCTTGAGTACGCCGACCGCCAGGAGGTGTTTAACTTCGAATCTGGTTCGATGACTTCAAACGGAGGAGGCCGGAGCTGATGGGCCGATCGGAACAGCTCGCCGAAAGCGGCGAAGAAGGCCGAGGAGGAGGCCAGGTCTCTCCCGACCAAGGAGCGGTGGAGAGGCGGATCAAGGCCCTCCAGACCAGCTCACTCGGGTGGTCGATGCCCCGAGGAGGAGGAAGAAGAGGAGGACACTTATGCTCTGGTCGGAAGGAGCAGGAGGTCGACCTCTCGCATCGCCTCGACGCTGGAAGAGGTCGACATGGACGACGTCGACCCGATGGCACGTGCCGGCCGACGCTGGAGGAGCGCGTCGTGGTCATGGCCGAGGCCTCACGAGGCCGCCGCCGCGGCAGTCGCCCGTGGCCCAAGCAAGGGGGCCGAGGAGGATGGCGCCGCCACGGCGTATGTAAGCTCTTACTTCATTCTCTTATTCTCGCTCTTGTCTTGCGATTTTCTTCGGGCTAACCCCACCCCGTTTGGTGTGGGCGTGATAGCTCGGATGTCGTTTTTGGACTTCCGCCAGATGGCTGAGGAGATTATCAACTCTGCAGTGGACGCCGAGCTCGACCGCGTCGTCGACCGAGTGATGGCCGAGACGGGGGAGGAGCCGGCGCCAGCTACGGACTCAGTGGAGCCCGAGCTTCCCTCGGCGGGACCCGTGCTTTCTTCAGCGGACGCGGAACCTATTCCAGCCGCGGAGGAGCAGGAGCCGCAGGGGACTGAGGACCAAGACGCCTTGGCCTTGGTCCCTTGCGAAGAGACGACTGCGGGCGAGGCCCAGGCGCCGAGCCCCGAGGAAGGGAGCTTGGTCGCTGCCGACCAACAGCCCTTGGCCGTGAGCCAAGGAGAGGAGGAGGTCGTCCCCGACCTAACTCCTTCGGCCTTGGGGCACCAGCGCCCCCGCCACGGAGGTGCAAGGGGCGGAGGTGATCGTCCTTGATCAAACGCCTCCGGCCATGAGCATCGGTCGCCTCCGACTACGGAGGGACAAGAGGCGGAGGTGATCGCCCTCGATCCAATGCCTCGGCCGCAGAGCATTGGTCGCCTCCGGCCGCAGAGGACAAGAGGCGGAGGTGGTCGTTAACGACCAACCGCCTCCGGTAGCGAGCAAGGAGTGGCGCTTCGTGGTTGGCGTCTGACCCGGCGTGCGGCCCGACCAGGGGAAGCGGCCACGAGCCGCTTTGTGGAAGAGGATCACCTCGGGCGACCCGGTTGGTCGAAGGTGGTGACGCCGTTGCTCTCCTGAGAGCACCGGGTGCTCAGAGGAGCAAGACCGACGCGCCGCCGGGATGACTTGGTCAATCCCTTCTTTCGGCCGGGCGCGACCGATCGCCAGCCGCTTCAGGACAAGCCGGTCACCGGCCCTTCGGTAAGTTTCATGTTTCTTCTTTTTCCTGTGATCGATCTTCCGGGAGTCCGCTCGGCTTTTTCCCTTCTCTTTTCTCTTCGCCCGAAGTTTGCCGCGAAGGCTATGGAGGATATCGACGCTACCTCGGTCTCCGCAGAAGAGTATCGGGTCGTACCATCATGAGCAAGACGCCAAGATCGCCGATCTTGAGCGTCGGAGTCTCCGAGGTGCGCGAGGCCAACTGAAGCTGGAATCGGCGAGGAGCCTCATCGCCAGCTCGGGATCAGCTCCTCCAGAGCGAGATCGCGAAGAGCACTTCAGAGCGTATGCGCCGAGCTTGACGAGGAGTCTGGTGAAGCTTCGGCAGACCTTCGAGCTCGGGAGCACGAGGAAGCCAGCTCAAGGAGGCGCAGCCTCGGGAAAGCGCGATCAAGGTCGCGCGGCCCAGGAAGGTCCTGGACCTAGAGGCGGAGGTCGACTCCTTAAGGACGAGCTCGCTGCCCTCCAGGCCGAGCGTGGGACTTAGCTCCTCTTTTATTTTTAGCTCGTGTACACCTCGTAAAAAACAACGCTTGGGTTAAATGAGCAAACTCGCAGTGTTTGGTCCTTGCCTGCTTTTCTTGAGTTCGCCTTCAACATATGCCCATATGATCCTGCCTAAAAGGAAACAAGTTCCTGCATAGAGCATATAGCATAGATACGAGCAAAGGATCCTTGATAAGAAGGGACAGAACGTTCCTATCATACGGAGCCCCCCTGCCATGGACAAAGGTCGTGCCCTCACTGTTGCGAGCACGAGTTTGTTCATGGGAGAATTTAAGGGTCGCTTTGGTCGTGACGATTTTTTTTTTGAATGACTTAGATAGATCGGTTGTGTTGAGAGAAGTGTGAGCACAGGGCAGACGAGCTTTAAACCAACACTACGTAGAGCCACCATACCCGCATGGTCACTGAACCGGGCTTAGAGTGGATGCTCGCGCCCGACCACGCATACAAAGTGAAGAGCTACTGTGGAAAGTGAACGTTTGGCGAGCATCCACGGGGCCAAGGGAAATGGTGCGCGCCATACTTGTCGGATAAGTTCGTCATAGCGGTCTTTGGTAGACGACGATGCTCGTTCGACAAAGCGAGGTGAAAACACGAGAAAGAGGAAAATGATTTATTTGAAAGAACGCAAGGGGCGCGAGATAGGAGTACTCGTCTAAACGTAGAATTTACGCAGTTGATCGATGTTCCAGTCTTTGGTGAGCTCCCGACCATCCGGCATCGCGAGGCGAACAGCCCGGGCGTCTTTGTAGACATGACCGTGTAGGGTCCCTCCCATCTTGGGGTCGGCTTGTTGGCCTTCGACAGTCTTGAACTCTTCGTAAGACCATGTCGCCAACTTGTAGGGCCCTAGGTCGGACTGTCTTGGCTGCATGCCTACGAAGAGCTCAGAGGTAAGTCGCAGACGAGCAACGCCCGTTCGCGTGTCGCTCGACGAGGTCCAGGTCGACGAGGCGCTCAACCTCTTGATCGATGGAATCGATCGGTTGCACCTCGGGAACCCAAAGACGATCTCGGCAGTAGAATGGCTTCCGCACCGTGAGACGAGTTGGAAAGGCGCCTCGCCTGTGGCTCGACTTGTCGTGGTGCGACAGACCAAAGAACGGCGGGAAGCTCCTCCACCCATCGCCGCTTGTCTTTGGTTGAGGGTCTTAAAGACCCTCTTTTATACCCTGGACTAGCCGACCATTTGCTCGCTTCAAGCTCCGTTACTCTGTGGATGTGCCACGGAAGCGAAACAGACCTTGGTCCCGACCTCCTCGCAGTAACTTTGGAACAGTTCGCTGGTGAACTGGGTCCCGTTGTCTGTGATAAGACGGTTGGGTATCCCGAACCGAGTTACCACATTGCTGCGGAGGAATCTCTTGGCCGCCTGGGCCGAGATGGTCGAGACGGGCTCGGCCTCTATCCACTTAGTGAAAGTGTCGATGGCCACGAGCAAATACTTGCAGCCTTTCTGACCTCGGGGAAAGGGTCCAAGGACGTCGAGACCCAGTCGAGAATGGCCACGAAGCGGTATGGTTTGTAGGGCGTCTGTTGGTTGGCCGGGATTTGCGAGCATGGAATCGGCATGCTCGGCAGTGTCGTTACGATTGACCGTCGTCCGTCAAGGCCGTAGGCCAGTAGTAACCCAATCGGAAGGCCTTGCTCACAAGCGTTCTGAAGACGAATGAGCTCCGCACATCCCTTCGTGGATATCACGTAGAAGGTACTGGCCTTCCTCCTGGGAGACGCATCTGGAAAGGATTCCTAATGCGCCTTTCCGGTATAGGTCGCCTTCGATCGATCTGTCTTGAGAAGATCGCCTTGTTAGCCGAACGCTCGGCTTCTTCCTCGGGCAATGTCCCATGCGCAAGGTATTGGATGAATGGCGTCATCCAATTTGGCGCTTTGCTCGAGGAATGAGACCCTACCGCCGGTCTCTGGTGCCTCCTCTTCGAGGGAATGGAGGGCTTATGTAGGTGCTCGACAAGCACCCCACGAGCGGTGGTTTGAGAGGAACCGACCTTAGACATTTGGTCGGCCAGGGAATTATCCTTCTGGGGATGTAGATTACTTCAAATTCTTGAAGTATTTCTCCATCTTCCTTACTTCGGCCAGTGCATGCGCCATTGAGGTATCGAACACCGATACTCCTTGTTGACCTGGTTCACGACCAACCGTGAATCGCCCTTCACAAAGGAGCCGTTGGACTCCTAGCGATTTACATGCCCGAAGTCCGCCAAAAGGCCTTTCAGATTCGCCGCGTTGTTAGTCGCAATAAATGTAGTTGGATGGCGATCTTGTAGCTGTTCTCCATCCGGAGACCAAGATGACGCCAAACTTCGAGCGCCAGATGCTCGGGATCCGCCAAAATACAAGGTCCAGGAGTTTCCTCGAATCATTGGTCCCGGGCCGGTGGTGCCGAGCCGACCATTCTCGCCACGAAATCAGCCAAGACTTGTGATTTTATCGCCGTGCGGGCCGAGAACACCGGCTCGAACTCGGCGAGCTCCATTGCCCACTTGGCTATGCGACCACCGGGCGCCCCGATTTTTCAGGATTTCCCTGAGTGGGAAGCCGGTCGGCACCACGATCTTGTGTGCTTGAAAGTAGTGACGCAACTTCCGGAGGCCATCGATGAGTACAGAGCTTCCGGACCTCGGGTAACGCTCCTTTGGTCCATGAAGTACTTCGCCGACGTAATAGATAGGTCATTGGGTACCATTTCTCTCATCGCCAACACCGAGCTTACCGCTTGCGGGGTTGCCGCCAGATATAATAGCAATTCTTCCCCTGCCGTGGGTGTGACGAGGACGGGCGGTTTGGAGAGGTACTGTTTTAGCTCTTTGAACGCGCGATCAGCTTCCTCGGTCCACGTGAAGCCATCATGTTTGCGGAGGGCTTTAAAGAAAGGTAGTCCTCGCTCCCCCAGCCGGGAGACGAACCGGCTTAAGGCGGCCATTCTTCCGGTCAGAGCTTGTACTTCCTTTACGCAAGTGGGCGACCTCATGTTCTCAATGGCTTCGATTTTCTCCGGGTTAGCCCCAACGCCATGTGGCCCGACCATGTAGCCGAGCACCTTGCCAGCCTTCACGCCGAATACGCATTTTTCTGGATTTAGCTTTATTCGATGCTTATTGAGGTTACAGAAAGTTTCTTCCAAGTCAGCAACGTGACCCGAAGTACTCTTGCTTTTGACAACTATGTCGTCGACATACACCTCCAAATTTCGACCTATTTGGTCTGTGAAAGTCTTCTGCATGAGGCGTTGAAAGGTTGCTCCCGCGTTTCTCAGACCGAAAGACATGGTCGTATAGCGTAAGGTACCGAACGGGTGATGAAGGAAGTCTTTCCTCGTCTTCGCACGACAGTCGATCTCGATGATAGCCTGAATAGGCGTCTAGGAAGCTCATGGTCTGTGACTCCCGCTAAGGCGTCCACCAATTGGTCTATGCGAGGCAACGGATAGTTGTCTTTTGGGCACGCCGCGTTCAAACCCGTGTGGTCGGCGCACATGCGCCACTTGCCTCCTTTCTTCCCGACGTAATCGATTGGCTAGCCACTCGGAGTGCTCGATCTCTCCGATGAAGCCAGCTTTTAGGAGTTTATCAAGTTCCTCCGGATGATCGCTGCTTTTCCGGGAAAAGCGTCTAAGTTTCTGTCTCACTTGGTTTTGTCAGTGAACCGCTTTGTGCTCGACCACCTCCCTTGGGACCCGGGCATGTCGGATGGTTCCCAGGCGAGCGATCCGGCCTTGCTCGGAGGAAAGTGACGAGCTCGAGTTCCTATTTGGGATCTAAGGAAGATCCCAAATGAACGACTTGGCCGGTTCCGACTCGTTGAGCGGAACAGCCTTGGTCTCTCCTCCAGGTTGGAGGGCAAGTTTAGGCCGAATGCTTCGGCTCTTGGTCGTGGCCGCGAGTGGGCAATCGACCGACCATATCCAGCGCTCTTTCGTCGCAATTGAGTGCGGACTTGTGGTTCCTTTGACGGTTATGACTCCGTTCGGCCCGAATCTTCAGGCATCGATACGCTGGCGTGATGCGAGGCGGCCATGAACTTGGCCAAGGCCGGCCTGCCGAGGATGGCGTTGTAGGCCGACTCAAGTCTACCACCTCGAAGGTGATTAGCTCCGTTACGAAGTTACTTGGGCCGGGAAACTTACGGGCGGGATGACCTGTCCCAGAGGTTTGATCGAGGTGCCGGGACTATCCCGAAGAAGGGCACGGCCACACTCTTGATTTTGGAGCGAGGAATCTGCATCTCGCCCAAAACCTTGGCTGAAATAAGGTCCAAAGAGCTCCTGAGTCTATGAGGACCCGGCCGACCACGATATTGCTGATGGTGGGGTTCACGACCATCGGAAGCCTCTGGGTTTGGTCATCCCAAGGGGACAATCGTCCTTGGAGAAGGTGAGGATACCTCCGACCATTTCATTTCTTTGCCAGGAGGCTTACCTGGGTAACATGGTGCACTTCCCTTGCGGCCTCCTTTAAGTCCCGTCGGGACTTGTAGGCGAGGAGCCCCGAAGATGACCGCTATGTGATTCCTTGGTTCTTGGTATTCCATGTCATCCTCACTTTCCTCGGCCTGTTTTCCTTTGTCATTTTCACCTGCTCTGAAGCGTCGGCATGGGACCCTGCCACAGAAATCGCTCCAGCGGTAGGTCCACGTTCGGCAATTTAGGTCGTGTCGTGCCGTGCGCTGGTGAAGTGGGCGATGAGGTCGCCGTCGGTCCGCTTGGTCGCCTCGTCGGTCCGCTTGGTCGCCTCGTCGGTCCGCTTGGTCGCCTCGTCCTCGAGGCCTGGTGGTTGTCCTCTTCCCGAGCATTAAGCCCCGTGGCTGCATGCTGGGTTGCTCGGGGTTGTTGTTGTTCCACCGCGGCTACCATGGCTGGCGAGGGTTGCTTTTTCTTCTTCTTCTTGATCTTCTTATCTACAGAATTCGAGCCCTTTTTGCTAGCTGAGGTCTCTAGACCAGCCGAGGCGGCGAGCTTCCCTTCATCCAAAGATTTTCTTCCATTGGGCGGCTTCATCTGCGTTGGCGTGTCGATCGGCCATTCGGAAGAGCTCGTTCGCCGTTAGATCCGGGTGGATCTCTGTGTCCTGTGTGAAGCGCCGTCGTACCCGAACTTGAAAGCTTCGGACGATGACCTCGTCCGATATGTTCGGGATCGAGTTCCGGACTGGATGAACCTCTCGACGAACTGGCCGCAGGTTTCCTCGTCTGTCAGATCAAGCGCTCGAGGTCGCGCTCCTTTCTTGGGCGGATGTAGCGGCTCGAAATTTGCTTTCGAGGCGCGCCGAGCTGCCCCCGTGACCGTATGGATCCTTCCTTCGATTGAAAAGCCACGTCTGGCGGCCCGTCGAGCAACTCGGCAGGTAATTTGCCATCACCCCCTCATTGCCTCCGGCGGCGAGGATGGCGGTAGTGTATATTGAGAGGAATTCGTCCGGGTTCTGGGTCCCGTTGAATCTCTCGACGTGGCCGGGCTTGAATCTGTTCGGCCATGCGACGTCCCGGAGGGAGCTCGTGAAGGCCCGGCAACCGAAACTCGGGGTTTCGCGGTGAAACCCTCGGTCACAGCGGCCTCCACGCGGGTCTTCCACCCAACGCCCCGCGCGCGGGCCGAGTCGGGAGAAAACCTCCTGTGACGGTCGTGCCGATGACCGCTTGGTCGTGGAGCGTTCAGAGCGTTCGTAATCTGGGCGATTGTACAGATATCGCCCTGAGGTTGCTCTGTGACTGTTCCGGGGCCTTTCCCGGATCGGATTAGCGGTCTGGGGCGATCTCCGAGCATGGCTCCGAGATTCACCTCTGTGCGAGCGCACGGGGGAGTGTTTGCGATGGTCCCGGGAAACACTCCGGGCATCCCGACCACGAGGGGGATCCGAGACTTTTAGCTCGGCGGCAAGCCTTTCCAAATCTTCGGCTACGACCCTGCCCACGGCCTCTAAGTCTACTTGCTCGGGGAAACTGCGCAGGTCACGCACGACCGCCGCGCTAAGGCCTCAGAGCCGTTCGCTTCCTGAATCAAGCGGCGGTGAGCTTTGACGGTGCTCCGGAGTGCGATCGGGAGTTCGGTACCCGCGAGAGTTCCTTTCCGTGGAAGCGCACCTCCCCTTTGCCTGGCGGCGAATGCTTGCGAGGGTCTTTCCCAAAGACGCCTCCAGGTGGAGTCTGGCTGCCTCGTAGTGGTCGTGCTTGGCGGCCCGAGGATCCCTCTCCGGGCTCCGCACGGCTCCCGCCACGTTGACTCGGCGAGAGCGGGATGAAAGCGATGGGGACATCATTGTATCCCCTTGGGGCCGATCTCTCGGTCGAGCTCTAGGTAAATGCAGTATGTCCAGGCCATCGTAGAGCTCGTCGCAGTCATCCTCGGGGTCTCCGAGGGTACAGTATGGGGAATGGAGGAACTGCCCACGCGTTCCCGGGTCCGGGGAAAGGCTCCCAGACTCAGTGTGACCGATAGGATCGGTCACCCCGCCACGTTGTTTCGGCGTAGTACACGTCGTCATCTTCAACGTGGTCAAAAACACAAAGGTCCCGAGTGTCTCCGAGTTTGGCATCCTCGAGGATCTTGATCCGCGACGGAATCAAGCTGCGTCCCCACGACGGCGCCCGGTATCGGCTTGATTGGAGAACGGGCTCCCGTCGAGCTTACTTGTTGAATGGGGGATCAACAGAGCCCCGTCGTACGGACCGAAGAGGGCGTTCGAGCGACGCGAGGTCGGGAGAAGAAGAAGGGTGGAACACGGTGTTTTATCCTGGTTCGGGCCTCTCACCGCCGAGATAATAGCCCTACTCCAGTGTATTGTGTTCTATCTCGGTGTCCCTCCTATTCTGAGAATCTTGAGGGGTTTAAATACTACGACTAGAGGTACATAGAAGGTAACTACCTCCTGGGATCGCGCCGCAATCGTACCACGATCTAACGCCTTGATCCGGGCGCTATTTGAATTTCGGGTATGATTTCCCTTGATCTCCGGCTGATTGGTTGCCACCTTCCTTCCTTGTGGCATTGACCGGGCACCCCGACCAAAACACCCGAGCAGGTCGTGGCCTCTACGAGCATGCTTGCTCGTGGGGGGTGTGTTTGGTGCTTCTGCGAGCGAAGGTGCAAATGCGTATGCTCGGAGGAGAAGGAGGGATGCTCGTTTCGTTCTCCGAGCATCTTCTTTTAGTGTTGCTTGGTCGGCGGGTTTAGCTTTTCACGGGGGTACCGTGGTCTTTTGCCAGATAGCCAATCCCCGACAATTCTTGATGTCCGACACCCATTCAGGCACAACAGTAGCTATAGCCAAACAAGAATCTTTGGATGCACCATTCTGATTGTCTCTTCTTGATAAGGCGTCAACTGCTACATTTTCCTTCCCCTTTTTGTATTCCACTTGGTAATCAAACTCCAATAGCTTGAGCAACAGTTTATGCTGAATACCTTCAGTAATTTTCTGGGATGTGATGTATTGAAGGCTCTTTTGATCAGTACTTATGATCAACCTTCCTCCTAAAAAATAATGTCTCCATCTTCCTAATGCTTCCAAAATGGCTAGGACTTCCTTATCGTACACAGATTGTGTAACATCCTAAAAATAGGCCTAACAGAAATTGCGCTTTTCAAAATTATGTTTGGGCTAAAAATTTAAATTTATAATTTTTACTCTTTAATTTAGAATTAATTCAAAAAGAAAAATCAATATAGGAAATAGTAAAAAGGTTAAAAGTAAAAAGAGTAAAAGTAAAATGGTAACAAAACCTTGCACTAATTAAATTTGACCTGGTAATAATTTTGCTAAAGTCAAAAAGTGAAAGTGGAAGCATTAATTAAAGGAAAGGATTTAAAAACAATATAATTTTATTGTCATTTCAGTCTTCTCAGATTTAATTAAATTTTTTAATAACTTATCCAAAGCTGAAAATTTCACCACACATTCTTCACTCAAATATACACCTTTGGTAAAAATATAAAAAATTAATATCTAGTTTTACTGCCCTTAAAAATGAAAGAATTGAAATTGTAAAAAAATCTGAGAAGTTCATTAAAAGATTTATTCCAAAATAAATACTCATGAAATAGATCCGAATTTTTATTACAGATCATAAATACAATTTTAGACACGATATAAATTTATCAAAAATTAATAATTCATTTTATCCACTCAAATAAATCTTTTTCAGAAACTAAAAATCTATACAGGCCCAATTGTCAGAATTTTATAAAATAAATTACTTTGAGTATTAACCTAAAAATTTTATAGAAGTAGGAAAAATTTACCAGGACATTAAATTAAAAGTTTCAAAAATTTCAAACAGATTTGACATGTGAATTAATTGCATTTTCGCTACTGTCTGGTAGGAACCTACTGCATTTCGATCTTCTCTCATCTACAGGTGGGCCCTGTCACATTTGTGACCTCACCGATCAGGTGCAGTACTGTGCTTATCTCTTTCTTTGCTGTCTCAAAGCCAGTGGGCCCGGGGACCACCTGTCAGCCCTTTCTCTCTTTCTCCCTTTCTTTTTCTCGTCCTCTTTCTTCTCTGTCTACTGACCGAAGCACCTCGATGCTTTTCGCCGGTCAACATTGTCTTCACTGGGAGTCTAGGAACTTGGAGCCGCCTCATGCTCACCCATGCCCTGCCTCCTCAATACCTTATCTCATCGGAGCATTTAGGGCACCGCTTGATCATTGCCGCACCGCCTTGACGCCGCTCGCCCGCTCTGGCTCCTCCCCATCCACATTCTGTGTCACACCGACTTGAGGAGCTATAAATGCCAGCAAGCCATCTCCAAGCCTCCTAGCCACTCCCAGATGACACCCCAATTCCCCCACTCCTTCACTTGCCGAGCCAGCCCGAATCCATCGCCATTGCCGTGAGCTCAAGCTCAGTGTGGGAGCTCTGGTCTTAAATTAGTGATACGGATTCTTGCTGTTGCATCGGATTAGATAATGATGCAACCCGAAAGAACTCTGACCGCTTATCTGAAACCGTACTCGGATTGAGATCAACCAATCAGCGCAACACTCGTGCTCTTGCCAACCGGTTGAAAACAATCCAAGCTTCCCGCATATGTGTCCGGTGCTAGTTCCTAAGATCAACACCTAGCACACACATATTTGGCACTCGAGATGAATCATCACACATACACATATGAACATAACATAAAAGTAGTCTGGGAGTTAATACATTCGCATAATATTACAAGTCCACAGCCGACCGGCCAAATATACAACACAAAAGAGTAAAGTGCAGCGGAAATAAACATAAGACCAAAAGGAGGACTACGGTATGCCATCCAACCCAAATGCATCCGACTAGGGAAAAGCCCAGTTCAACCATCCAAGAAATCGCTTGTCCCCAGTTCGAAGTAAGCGTCGACGGGAACGTCCTTATTACCTTCTTCTAAACATTTTTAAGTTGAGCAAACGATGAGTACACGTATGTACTCGCAAGACTTTTAGTGTATGGAAGTATTTATACATGCAAGGCTAATCATTGGAAGAAAGCTTCTACTCTAGATTCAATTTTCAGCATAAGGCAAGTTTTATTTGTAACCATGCAATTTGATAAACAACGACGGTATTGTAAAGAGCATTTGATTAGAACCTACATACAGTAAGTAAAGTAGTTGAACAGCTATTCATGACCCTCCATAGCCATAAACAACACTTGAAACATAGCCAACCCACCAATACCATACACCAACACATCATACCACCATTTTTCCTAAGATATTTTGCAAAACCAAAACCAAAACGCTATACTTGACATTATGTCCCCAAGCCACTCTTGACCATGAGCATGGCTAATCGATTATATTTAAATCTCTGCAGAGAGTGTTGTAGGGTCGAGGATGCGCCTAGAGGGGGGTGAATAGGCGATTTAAAAAATCTTCTACTACTAATCGAGGATCGCCCCTAATCAACCCTATGTCAAAACCTACACATTAATTATGCGCAAGCGGAAGACTAAGGTTTTGACAATTAAAGCCTAAATCAACTAGGCTCACTAGTGCACTAACTAATTATGTCTCTAACTAGAATTGCTATGTTGATCAAGCAAATTATACTAAGCAATTCTATGCACAATCAAGCAATGGATATAAATACGATAAAGTAAATGCTTGAAAGTAAAAGAGGCAAGAGACACAATACTTTTTACCGTGGTTCGGAGACTTCTCTCCTACTCTACGTTGAGGAAGTCCAACTCACTTTAGATCGGCTCACTCACTTGAGCCTTCACCTCAAATCCACTCATGGTAGCTTTTTACCCCGCCGGGTAGGCTTAGCTTCAACCTTCAGAAACTTCGTCGGGGCTTCTCACAAATCTTGAGAGCTCCCGCGCACGACGCACCTACGCCGTCTAGGAGGCACCGACCTCTAAGAACAATAGGTTGAGCACTCCGCTCAAGCTTCACCGATGGCACCACTCGCTTCTCTGGTGATCACCTAGTGCAACTCATGCAACTAGGGTCCTCTCAATTCTCACTAGATGCAACTCATGCAACTAGGATCACTCTTGAGCTCAAAATTAAATTGGGAAGAGGCAAACCATCCAAACCCTCCCACACACTCACACAAAGCTTAAGAGTACTCAAAACACCAGCAACAACCAGCCCTTGCCCCCAAGGGGGTCTTATATAGTCTCCCAAGTCAAAACTAGCCGTTGGGGGAAAAATCCACGAAAAATCAGCAAAACTGGCACTACCGCCCTCATAGGGCCGGTAGTGTCGCCCTCAGCCCAACGGTCGGCTAACGGCTATAAACCCAGTTCTACCGCAGGAAAACTGCCGGTAGTACCGCTCAAGCGGCGATGCCGGCCCTCTTGGCGATCTTTGCCGGATTTAGGGCAAAACGTAACACACCGCTTACGTTAAATGACTATCGGCGTCTTACGCGTCTTTGCCGCACCTCCGGCAGTACCAGCCCACATGGGCGGTAGTGCTGGCCTCAAACAGGGCACAAACACATCCCTCTAGAAAATAACTACCGACATATTAGGGCCAGTTGATGAGACCATGCTCATCATGGACAGAACTAACAATGCATACATATGGTCATTACGAAGTATTGCTGCAATTATATCAACTGCATGGCTTCATCGACCCCTACCTTGGCCAGGACCATTAAGTTGGCGACACTTCACGGCACTTCTACTTCGTATGCATCTACTACGATGGCTCTATCTGCATGGCTTTATCGACCCCCACCTTGGCTAGATTTAAAGACATACTTGAGAGAAGATGATGAGCTTGAGTCGAGGACGACTCAAATGCAAGAAGGGGAGGAGGATGAGGACATCACTGCCATGGATACAGCCACGCCTACACATCCAAGTGAAACCAATGATGTAATACAAGGACCAATTACTCGAGCTCGTACCGTCAATTCAATTGCCAGGTGAATGCGTCCCTCGGGTTGCACACAAATATTTTAATGGATGGAATGCTATTTAATCCTTGTGGTGATTTTATTATCCTTAGGAACCAAGGAGAAGGACCTCCAAACGTCAAGCATGAAGCCAATTCTTTCGGTGCACAAGATCTACTCGGATTCAGCCTCTTGGACAACATCAAATTAAAACAACCATAACTTTTGATTCACAAGGGTGTTTGGGGTCTATGAGTACTGGTTTGAAAGGTTTCGTCATCCTCTTTCCAACGGATCTGGCCCCACCTCCAAATTCCTTCCGAGTTAACGGGAATATGCAAAACAAGTTCGATCATCTTTCCAAATCCGAGTCCAACTAGGAATAAGACTCCTACTCGGCCATGGTTTTGTTTTGGCCAACCCTAGCATGGTTTTGGTCTCCTATTTCTCCTATATATAGCTAGGGAGTCCCCTAAAATAACTTGGGGTTTTTTTTTTGAAATCAGTTTAGCTTCTTTGCTACTGTCTGTGCAAGCACGTGTCGATTAGACCGTCTATGCACGCGTAAACAAGACTCCAAATCTCAGATTGGTTTGCCTAAATTTAAATATTCATATTCGCAATTTCAGATTGCTTGTTATCTTGTTCTTGCTCGTTCTCGATTGCGTGCATGATCGTTGTTCGTGCTCCGGCAAGATAAACAAAATAGGAGACTAGTGTACCGGTTGCTAAGGCGCAAGCATCGTGGACGGTTGTAGTCGGACCGCTAACGTCGAACTCCGAATCAGATCGAGAGTTACCTCATCTCTCATCGAAAGATCGGGCCACATATCCTATCACCAGTAGTGCTGACTTGAGCGAAAGTACCGCTCCCATAAGTGGTACTGCCGGCCTCAGCGGTACTACCGCCCTACTACCTTTGGTAGTGCCGGCCTCAGGAGAAAAACCAGATTTTCACTAAAATCTTTTCTCCAAAAACTCAACCGACAATTCTTTGAGCTAAATGGTGATCAAACCACGATCACACTAAGTTGCAAAGCACCTTTGCAATACCACTAAACCATGCTCAAAGAATTTCAACCAAACTCCAAATACTTTGCGAAAAACACATTTCGCAAACGCTTCAAAGGTTATATTTGCAAAAACCTATTAAGCAAATAACCCACGAGACTATGAGTTTGATCCTCCTAGCCATGTGATGGTCCAACCATGACCAAACGAACTTGCAAAAACCATGGTGCAAGTATCACATGCTCTCAGGATCGAAACCCATAACCCTCGCTTATTTGCACAACGAATTTGCAAATAAACAATCAAATCCCAATGCATTAGCTATCTTCCTTTTGCAACTCATGCAAATCCATAGCCTCATGCAAACACCAAATTAAATCAAATCAGAGTGCATGAGCTCTCTAATTGCAACTCCTACAATTCTCTTGCTCCATGTAACTATTAAACCAAACACTTGCTTGAGCTCTCTCCTTTTGCAACCTATGCAAACATAGCTCCAAGTAATACCAATAAACACAATAATATTTTGGTTTTAAAATAAAAACAAAGCATGAAGCTTCATCTATTGCAACACATGCAAAACATGAACTTCATGCAAAAGCCAACGCATTAGCTTATCCTATTTGCAACTCATGCAAATCAAAGCTCAATGCGAAAACCCCAAGCATAAGCTTGTCCTATTTGCAACACATGCCAAATAGAGCTTTATGCAAAAGCCAAACACGAGCTTCACCCATTCGCATCACATGCCAAATGGTTAGCTCCATGAAAAAGCCAAATCACGAAGATTTGAGCTCGAGTGAACATGAGATTGAGATCACCAACACATGATGAAGCTCAAAACAAATACTCAACTCCTCTTAATAGTACAGCGCTAAGACTAGACACAAAGCTAGAAAAATCCTTAGCCTATCTAGTTATACCTTAAGCCGCCGCAAGCAATCCCCTTTGGGGTCTTTATGAACTTCAATTATTTGCTCCCTCGGGATTGACACCCTAGCTCTCTTTCTCCTTTCTGGGATCTCCTCTTGACGTCCATCACCTCATGATGTCGTCCTTGTTCCGTTTTCATTTCCTCAACCATCTTTGGACCTAACCTGGCTCATCCATCACTTATGAAAATGGTTAGTCCAAGGTACATGGTTATCTCAATCATTTATGCACTCCATTAACACATAATGGATGCCACTATATTGATTGAGCGCAACCTAAATCAATTTAATGAATTTAGATGTGTCTTGAGCACATGATGCAACTAATGCTTCATGCTACTCAAGAACTCTCCATTTGTCCTTAATCAATCACAAGAACACCATCAACACATGATGAAATGTTCTTTGATGATTAGAAGACAAATGAACTCAATTTAAACATTCATTTAAATTGATATGTTTCAATGTATTGATCCTTTATATATGGATTGAAGAATAGATCAATACATTGATACATCAAGTTCAAGTGTGAACTCCCTCTAGATATGTGCATCTATGTAATATATGGATTGGGAAACATAATGTACATTTTGTGGTTAATGCAATGGAGAATTCATACTTTAACTTGAATCCAAAGTATGCAATTAATACTAGAATGAATATGCATTCATACCTTGGGTTTTCCATTTTCCATCCAAATATGAGACTATTGAATATAACTCAATAAAACATGTTAGTCTCAATAAGATTAGATTTGTCATTAAACATAGATTAGGCATTAATCTAAACCAATCACCAAAACCAAATGGAGCTTGAACTTACAAGTGTACACTTTACCCACATGACATATTCTAGCAATCATGTCAACCATGCCACGCGATACACAAGTATCCGTTTTGCTAGACTATGATGAAACTTTTAGACTAGCTAGAGCCCAACCTTGCACTAGCCGAGGTATGACCATCCTTGCTATGGTGGCAGAACCCACTCATTGTACATTCTAGTACATTCACTCTAATACTCCCCATAGCAAGGCATGCCCGTTGTATTGGAATGTTTTGGTCCCAATGCCTCGGTGAAGAGAGCACCTAGAATGACACCACTCCCCAGTCCATCCAAACTCTTCGGCCTACCAACGTGCAAGGTTTAAGCTTCAACTAGCTTACTAAGTTAAGGATATCCCATACTAGCACATGTGGTTGCACCAATTAACTTAGTTAATAGCATCAAATTCGGTCCTTAGGTTGACTCAGGCGAGAATCTCCCCCTAGCTACGTGCAATTACCAATCCTGCACAACTCAAATATATCTCCTCGTACCGTACAAGTGGCCGCTTGTACGGTGCAAGCCAATCCATTGCACTTTCAGTTATACATAACTCGCCTGTGTCCAAAGCATAATTTATTTTCATTTTTACCAACATACTAGTATCCTTTACTGCCATATCCAACATTTTTAAGATTTCATAAAGATCCAACCCTATCATTCTACCCATATCTAAAGCATGACTAAGCATAACATTTAATATTCGAATATACCTAGGTTTCATTTCATAGAATGAATAATCCTACCCTAGGTTTTGACAAGGTTCACATGGCAAAGTAATTAAGGAAGTCCCACAAATTTCGGATATAGCTACCATTACCCACAACATAGCCACTTTACAGGATTTACACGCATGCATGATAGTTTAATTAAAACAAAATAGACATCGTAAAATATGGGATCAAAATGTTCAAAGGAGGGTGCTTGCTTATTTGCTCTTCGACGGAATCGTTCTCGGGAATGTAGTCGGGGTCATTATCAACGGACTCCGACACGTCGTCAGCTACACGTTCAAACGATAGAAACCGCGGCAAAAGCAAATAACAACGAATCAAAATGGGGCAAAAGGAAATCAGATGCAAATAACAATTTAACACTCAGCAAAAGAACAAAGCAGTTGCTAGCATACTAGTTCCAAACGCAACAGGTTAAGCGAGGTTCTTTTACACTTTCACTGCCTTCAATAACTAGGCTTCAAGGGCTAAATTTATGTATTTTAGTAATTATACAATCGAATTCAAGAAGCTAAGATTGTTCGGATTAACAAAATTAAAGCTAGCTATTCAAGTAATGCGCTATTCGGAACCATAAAACTTAGACCTATTGTCCTAATAGGATTCAGTTGCAAAGCAAGTTATTAATTAAAAATTTTCCATAACATGGTAGTACAAATACTGTAGAGTGATTCTGAGCTAATCTCCCTTAAATTTGCATTTAGACGAGATGTTCTACAGTTGACCGAAACGGCTTAAGTAATACTAATTGCACATGTTAAAGGTTAGACCTTCATTTTTAGATTGCGGTGTCAACTTAATAAATTATCTACCCATTCTTTAAGAACTATTAGGGAATGTATACAGAAGTAACTTAAAGCTGGTTTTACTACATTTTAAAACCTATTTGCAAAGCTAACAACTTAATTGAGCATGAAAATCTTAATATTCCAATTTCCTTAATAAGCATGAATACGAAATCAAATCTTAAGCATGTAAAAACAGTGAGAAAATCCTAAACAAAGTCATATAACAGCAAGAGTACATTACAATAAAGTCCTAGAAACAAGTTTAATTTCCTTTGGATCAAAGTTGCACAAGTTAATAACATTTCGGCAATTCTAGATGTTGAAACACAACTATGATGACATTTAATGCAAATCAAGTCCGAATTCAAATATTTTCACATATCTAGGAAGTTTACAGACCAAGGATTAAAATGAAGTTGGTTTCACTCATTTTGGAGTTGTTTTGCAATAATTTGACTTTATGCATATTCTAGGCCTAAAGCATATAATTGAGCTCATTTTCTGTACATTAGTCTAATCTAAAATGTTTTTACATATTCATAAACTTCATGATTTTATACAAATCTAGGAAGTGGTTTCATCTAATTTGGAGCTTCCTAGCAAAAGTTATGCCCATTTGAATTCAGTTTGACCAGGAAAATCAAAGAAAATAAGAAAATGCGCTTTCCAACAGGGAAAGCGTATTTTCTCGCGCACGTGCCCCATAAGCCACCTGTCTGGCCTAACAGCCAGACCCCACCGGTCAGAGGGCCTACGCGCGCGTGCCTTTGACCGGCCGGGCCGCGCGTCAGTGGCTCAAAGTAGAGCCGCTTGGAGCGGGCTTGCTGGCGGCCGCTGCGACGACAGAGGAGAGCCGGCGACCACAGGGTGATGGAGAGAGCGGTGCGGTGAACCTGGGGAAGTAGATGATCAAGCCTGGGAGGTGGTGAGGAGGTCTCGCGGCGTGAAGCGGCGGAGCACGGCGGAGAGGACTGCCGGCAACGAAGAAGAAGTGGAGTTAAACCCGGAAAAGAAGGGAAAAACAGATTAGGGAGCAAGGGGAACATCGAGCAGCGGTCGATTTCCCTGGGGACGGCTTAGAGCGGGCTGGCGCCATGCGGTCAGAGATGGACAAGAAGGGCACGGTCGCAGCGGTAGTCCGGTCGATGAGACCTGCAATGGAGCACGTCCCGGCAATTAGCAAGCATGTATGAAGCTTATGCTTCAGTGAATTAGGATGGAAGCTCACTGAGAAGTGGAGTTGCACGCGGGGGTGCTCGTCGGTTTTGCTCCCGTTCCCCCGAAATGCCGAGCAACGGTGGGGAATTGAGGCACGGCGAGCAAAAGGCGTTGAGGAGGGATGCCAGTGCGGCTTTAAGGTGCTTGCGATGGAGAGGGCAAAGCGGCAAGAGCGGCATGGGCAGCATGGCCATGTGGCGCTCGCGCTCTGCACGGCTGTGTGCGTGGCGCATGCTGCGGGGCAGAGTGGTTGGGAAGGGAGAGAGGAGGGCCAAGCGACGCTGTGAGCGAGAGAACGGGGTGGGGTGGTCGGCGCACGGGTAGAGGAGGCAAGGGGGGAGGGGAATGGCAGCAACAACGTCCAACGGTTAGAGCACTGTCCATCCTTCAGACAACCGGTCCAAGCACTGTTCACTCGATTCAGAAAATGCCGCACTTGATTGCTACACTGAGTGGTCAGATTTAAAGCACTTAATTGGCCAAAGTTGATAAGGAGATCTTTGAACTAGATGGTTTGGAAGTGAAGTCCTGGAATTAACCATTCGCTGCTCAAATTGTATTGCAAATCTCTAATTAGAAAAGCTTAATTGGAAAGGCAAGAAATGAAGCTTTATTAAGATAATGAAGTTTCGGACATTACAAACCTACCCCCCTTACAATAATCACGTCCTCGAGATTAGTTAGAATCGCTAAAGAAATAGGGGAATTCAGTTCTAAAGCAGTCTTCACGTTCCCACGTGGCTTCTGCCTCAGTATGATTGCTCCACTGGACTTTGAGCATCTTGACTGTGTGATTTCGAGTGTGACGCTCAGCTTCGTTGAGGATGCAAATCGGATGCTTGCGATATGACAGATCCGACTGAAAATCAACATTGTCCAAAGGAATCACTTCGGTGGGAACCCGAAGACATTTCTTCAGCTGGGACATGTGGAAAACATCGTGCACATTTGAAAGTTGAGGCGGTAATTCAAGCTAATATGCCACTTCATCTCTTCTTGCAAGGATTCGGTAAGGGCCGATATATCGTGGGGCCAACTTCCCACGGACTCTGAAATGCCGTGTGCCATGCAATGGTGAGACCTTGAGGTAGACAAAATCACCCACTTCAAAACTCAGTTCGCGGCGACGGTTGTCGGCGTAACTCTTTTGCCTTGATTAAGCCTCTTTTAGCCGATCACGAATTAGATTGACATGGTCCTCGGCTTCTTGTATTATTAATGGTCCGAAGAATTTCCTTTTGCCTGCTTCAGACCAAAACAGAGGTGTTCTGCACTTCCTCCCATAAAGTGCTACGAAAGGTGACATTTGGAGACTCGCTTGGTAGCTATTGTTGTAGGAGAACTTGGCAAAAGCTAAGCATTTCTCCCATTTTGCGTTGTAGGACAGCACACAAGCTCTCAACATGTCCTCAAAAATCTGATTTGTTCTCTCTGTTTGCCCGCTTGTTTGAGGGTGAAAAGCTGTGCTGAAGAATAGATTGGTTCCGAGGAGCTCGTGTAAGCTCTCCCAAAACCGAGAGGTGAATTGCGGGCCTCGATCAGAGATGATGACCTTTGGAACACCATGAAGTCGAATAATGTTGTTCATGTAGAGCTCAGCAAGTTTGGTTCCATTATAGGTGATGTGCACTGGAATAAAGTGAGCCACTTTGGTCAAACGGTCGACAATAATCCATACGGAGTCATGACCGTTAGACGACTTCGATAGGCCAGTGATGAAGTCCATGCCAACTTCTTCCCACTTCCACTCAGGAATCTTTCAGGGTTGGAGCATCCCTGCATGTCGCTGATGCTCCGCTTTCACGCGCTGGCACACGTCACAGATTGCAACATGCGCGGTGACGTCTCTTTTCATACCAGACCACCAGAACTTTTCATGGAGATCCTGGTACATCTTGGTACTTCCCGGGTGGATTGAAAGTGGAGACTCATGGGCTTCCTTTAAAATCACCTCTTTGATTTCCTGGTCATCTGGAACATATATTTTCTATCCACGTATGACCAATCCATTTGCATTCTCCGAGAATTCTGATGACGCGCCTTCTTTCATCTTGCGCTTAATCTCAGCCAACCCTTCATCTTCGAGCTGGGTGGCCTTGATTTGAGACTCCAGAGTTGGCTGTAGGGTCAATGCTGCAATATAACCCTTTTCAACCACTTCCAAGTTGAGTCTACGAAATTCGTCAAGTAGTTGTGGCTGACTGACGACATTTAAAGTGTTGACGGTGTGCATCTTTCGACTAACTTCATCAGCTACAACATTTGCTTTGTCGGGATGATAATGAATGCCCAGATCATAATCCTTGATTAATTCTAGCCATCTTCATTGCCTCAAGTTCAGATCTGGCTGAGTAAAGAAATATTTCAGACTCTTGTGGTTGGTATATATTTCACAGCGGTTGCCGATGAGATAATGCCGCCATATTTTGAGAGCATGGATGACGGCTACCAATTCTAAGTCATGAGTTGGATAATTAACTTCGTGAGGCTTCAATTGACGTGAAGCATAAGCCACGATCTTGCCTTCTTGCATTAACACACACCCGAGGCCTTGACGAGAAGCATCACAGTATATGTCAAAGCTCTTGTGTATATCAGGCAGAACAAGTATTGGGGTAGTAGTGAGTCTTTTCTTTAACTCTTGGAAGCTTGCTTCACATACTGATGACCACTCAAACTTCTTATCCTTCTTGAGTAATTCAGTCATCGGCTTTGCAATTTTTGAGAAGTTCTCAATAAACCGGCGATAATATCCAGCAAGACCGAGGAAACTCCTGATTTCAGGAATAGTTCGGGGCAGTTCCCATGCGAGCACATCCTTCACTTTGCTTGGGTCAACAGCGATACTTCCTTTAGAAAGAATATGACCAAGAAAACCCACTTCTTTGAGCCAAAATTCGCATTTGCTAAACTTCGCATAGAGCTGATGCTCATGAAGCTTGTCAAGCGCCATGCGTAAATGAAGCTCATGTTCTTCCTCATTCTTGGAGTAAATGAGAATGTCATCAATGAATACCACCACAAATTTATCCAAGTATTCCATAAATACCTTGTTCATAAGATTTATGAATGTGGCAGGTGCATTTGTAAGACCAAAGGATACTATGGTATATTCATATAATCCGTAGCGAGTGGTAAAAGCAGTATTTGGAATATCCTCTGTCTTGATCTTGAGTTGAAAGTAGCCTGACGTTAAGTCAATCTTGGAAAAGACTTGTGCTCCGCTTAGTTGATCAAATAGATCATCAATTCGCGGAAGAGGATATTTGTTCTTGATGGTGACTTCGTTCAAAGACTGGTAGTCAACACAAATTCGGAGACTGCCATCTTTCTTTTTGACGAATAACACCGGACTTCCCCATGGGGATGAGCTAGGACGGATGAAACCTTTACCTAATTGCTCCTTGAGTTGCTTCTTTAATTCAATCAACTCATATGGGGGCATGCGGTAAGGGCGTTTAGAAATTGGCGCAGATCCGGGCAACAAATCTATGATGAATTCCAGATCTCGATCGGGTGGTAGCCCTGGCAATTCTTCTAGAAAAACATCAGGGTACTCATAGACAACTAGCACTTGATGAATCTCTGGAATCAAAAGGGTGTTGAGGGTGGACTAATATGTATAATGGATTGGAGGCTTGAAAAGAAGAATAAGTGACATGAACACCATCGGGGTTGACCAAAGAGATGGCTTTATTAGCACAATCAATATGCCCCTGGTTCTTTGCTAACCAATCCATGCCAAGAATGACATTAAGCCCTGATGTAACAATGTTGATTAGATCACCCTCAAATTCTACCCCATTGATCTCGATTTTGACTCCCGGGCTCACAAACTTTGCTTTCTAAATGGACCCAGGTGAATAGATTAACATGTTGTTATCTAGACAGATGACTTGGACATTTTGCTACTTAACAAATCTTGTAGATATGAAAGAATGCGATGCACCAGAATCAAATAAAACCAATGTAGGAACTGAGTGTACTAGAAACGTACCCAGCACCACATCAGGTGCGTCGTTTGCTTCTTCCACAGTAGCATGATTGAGACGACCACGCCCAAAGCCTTGAGCTAGCTTAGGGGTTGATCGACTCCCTTGGGAAGCTTCACGTCCACGGGCTGGGCCTTGTGGACGAGGTGGTGCACTCTGAGTTTGAAGATGGGCTGGTGGTTGCTTATGCGGACAGATAGTGATGATATGCCCTTTTTCACCACAACCATAGCAAGTAACAGCAGCAAATCGATTCTGGCCTCCAGTAGACTGCCCTCAGCGGCTATAAGATTGAACCGCTGGTGGAGAGGGGCGATGAGTGTACCCTTGAGGCCTTGGGGGCGATGATGTAGTAGAACGCACACTGGATGGCGGCCCTGCACGCGGTTTTGAAGAACTTGTGCTTGCTGATTTTTGAGCCATCCACTTGTGCTTCCGGCTTTCAATCACTGCCTTCGCGCTGTCTTCAACGCAAATTGCCTTGTCAACCAATACTTGCATATTGGGAATGTCATGAGCAGCAAGTAAGTGTTTGATCTCCTCATTAAGGCGCTCCCGGAAGAGAGCAACCTTCCTTGCTTCGCATGGTATCTCATCAGCAACATACCGAGCAAGATAATTGAACCGATGAAGGAAGTCCATAACAGACATGGAGCCTTGCTTGAGATTATAGAACTCCCTCTTTTTAATCTCCATCAGACTTGAGGGGATGAGAGCAGTGCGGAAGGCGTCCTTGAAAGCCTCCCAAGTAGTTATCTGGCCCGGTGGACAGATAGCCTTGAAGGTATCCCACCAGGCTGCAGTAGCTCCTTGCAAATAATATGCGGCAAATTGCACCTTTTTCTCATCATTGCATATCGCGATGTCGAGTTTGCACTCAATGTCGCTAAGCCAATCGTCAACGTCTAGCGGATCAGCAGCTGAAGAAAAGCTTGGTGGATGAGTTCGTTGAAACTCGGCCAATTGCGATTGGGGTGGCACGGCTGCTATTCCACCGTATGCTGTTGCATTGAAATTTTCTGAATTCTGGACCATCCTCTCCAGGAGGTGTGTTTGCATTGCAAGAATTTGAGCTATGGACGGAGGAGGTGGCAACTCCTCACTCCGATTAGTCTCATGATGACTGTGTGCTCCGCTTGTCCCACCTACTAGTGCACTGGAATGCTAAGTCTAGCGGCTTTGAGACCCTGGGTTCAATGGGTTAGGATGTGTCGGATTCGGCACTTGATCATCTGGATTATAATCTTCATTGGCAGCATTGCCTACCATGAGAGCATGTACAGAACGCATTTTTGACATCCTGCAACACATACAACATTCAATAATATGCGCAAAACGGATGTTAGTACGACATGGGATGGAATCGTAATGAACATGAGATGAATAATATCACTTAATCGCAGCCAAAAACTAATTGTTATGCTCAAATGAAATTGTGGACAACAAAGGAAACTTTTGCATTTTTGCAATGAAATTGAAGATAACAACTCAGCATAGATGGCATACGTAAGTGAGTTCATCATAGGGGCCATTACAAAATTCCCAAACCTCCCCATGGCAAGTTTCGTACATCACAGGAGTACAACAAGGGTTAGCTCACACAAATGCCCAAAAGTGAGCTCTAGCATCTAGATCATCATGCCTAAACCTAAACATTGCCGTTATTGCTGGTGGCATCAGAAGTGCTGGAGCTGTCTTGAGCAGCAGGTGGTGAAGGAGACGGCACGGGCATCATCAGCTCGTACTCCCGCCCGTTGTAGACGACGTTTCGGCCTTGCTCTGCACGCATTGGAACGCTCTGGCGCATGGCCGAGACGCAACGTCTATGTCCTCCCACGGACATCCGAGCATGACGAAAGATACAACGGTAGGAGCCATACGGACGCGGAAGGTCCTCCACTGGCTCGAAAGCGTCGTGCTCACCATACACAATGTCGTCGGTGAAGAACCCGTGGTGACGGAGTGGCGCCATATGGGTCTCCAACTCGGAGACGCGGCGTCGAGTGCGGATCAGCTCGTCGTGAAGGCGCAGGAGGTACCGATCGAGGGAACCCATCATCCTGACATGCCAAGCCAGGGTGGGATCCATTGGAGCATCGGTCGAGACGTAGATGTTGTTGAGACTGTTCGGCTCCCGTGAGGGACAGTACGAGAATATCTGCGCCAGCTCGGGGACATCGTGGCGGAGGCGAAGGATGGCAACATAGGCACCATCGAGCACAGTCGAGAGTGGGCTAGTCACCGTCCCGTGATAGCACCGAGTCACCTCTCCTCCATGGCGTCCATGAATGGACACCTCCACGGCGTAGAGGTAGAAGGCCGGGCTCACCGCAGCACGAGAGATAAGATACTCGGGCTGCTCCGTGAAACCTGCGCGACGCAACATATCCCATAAGGTCTCCTGGGTGGAGCCCGCCAGGATAGCGCGCGTATAGTAGCATGGCTCCCAACGTCCTGCCATCTATAAACAAGGAAAAGGATCAAGATAGCAAAAACTTGCATGGAAATGAACAAGTTCGCAAAAATGGAGAGCGAATAATCAGCAAAACAACATTAAATAAATTCTGTCTGGCAACTTCAACGAATTTTTAGGCATAGGTACAGAGGTGCAAAATTTTGAAATTTTTGGGTAGCTCCCTGCAGAAGTGTTCTTCCTTAGGAAAAATTTTCAAAATTTTTCTACTTACAGATCTCCCTACAAAAATTCGCAAATGAGGTGTTGTCCAGAATTTTTCGCTGCAAGCCTATCGCTAGGTTTTTCTCCTTTTGGCCCTTGATCCCAATCTTGAGAACCTACCAAATTTTATGGGCTTGCTACTAGCTCCCTTAGATCACTTCCACAAATTTTAGTGACAAATTTTTACTTTTAGATTTTCATTTTAATAACCACACCAAATCCTAACCTCCTTATCCTTGCAATTAATCTATACGCATCTAGGGTTTTGAATTTGGGAAGCTTTTGAAAAGGTTTTTGTCTCACGAAGTTGTAGGAAGCCGGCTTTTGGCTTCCAACTGCGAAGAAGTCAACCATTTGGGACAGCTCCCGATTTCCAGAGAGGAGAAATCAAAGCTAAAGCTATTTCAAACAGTGCCTACACACGACACAACAACACATGTGTGTAATATTCTCGTAGGAGAAAATGCCCCTAAAAAATGGTGTTTAGTAGAGTTTGTTTGGTTCGATGACACAAATGCCACATTTGAGTTAGCCACTTTTGGTTTTGTTAGGCTAGTTGGTTCTTCACTAAGCTAGTGGCATGCGATACTTTCTAACACCAATACCCTATATGTCAATTGACATATTTCTTATCAAATTTTGTAGCACTTATGGTCAATGATTTGTTAGCCACAAAATATGTGGCTCACCACACATTAGGCACAAAATTGTGGCAAGACATGGCAAGCAACCAATGGTAACCTTGAAAACTTCATTCAACTTCATGCATTCATTTTTTTTTATTACAAGGGTGAATGAGTCTTCTAAGGGCATGTGTAGTAAGACCATCTTAACTAACTCTTAATCTGTACATATCAACTTTATCCTCTGTTAAAAATAAGAAAAGAGGAGAGTAAGAAGATAAGTGGCTCTTATTTGGTAGCTAGCTTTACACAAAAACATAAGTAAAAATTAGTTATATACAAGAGAAAAGAGAGAATTATTACACAATATCTAAAACCAATCTTTAGAGGCAGCTATTGTACAAAATAGTTTTAGTGCTTATTCCAGATGATAGAGATGACATTGATGAAAGATGGAGTAGGTAAACTTTATTATTGTACTTGCTCAACGTTTACATACACCTCTAAAGACACAAAGCCCGAGGATATAAATAAATGACCTCATACAACTCCTACCGAAACGTAATCACATATATAAAGATGCGCGCCAAAATTTAAACCATATCGGTGGACCCGTAGACAACACCTCGTGTGAGGTGGTTCCCAACTTCAGCCGTTTCCTATAGCAGTAGATTAGTACAAGTAATAGCAATTGTCCCTCTCTAAGAAAAATTAGAGCAACTCATTGCATGGAACCATTATGAAAATGAAAATAATCAATCTGACCAAACAGCGCAGCCACAGAATCTTCTGATAATTCCCATTGATACACAATACAAACAAGCAAATTCAGTTGCACAAATGGCACTTGTATTGTATGTGGCCATTGAACACACAAAGCAGGGTTACTCAGCAGTTCCATAATAAAGAGCTTGCCTTTCTTAAAAAAAAGGTTGTCTTGCACATCTAAGGAAAACTGCCTTTGCTTTTGCAACTCTCTTACTGTTGCTGTCATTTTGGTATAAGGAAAGAAAAAGAAACAAGAAACCACATTGGTAGCAACAATCACAATAAAAAAACTAAATGATTGAGCCAACGAAGCTTACAACCTATGTATTGAGCTGTCATACACCAAGTCCAGATTTTCTGCCATACATGCTACTACTAGTTTCAGTAAATTGTAAGTACTTGAATAAAGCCAATTCGTACATTGAATATGACAGGAAATCATCAGTTAAAGGCCAAATCGACTCAGAAATTTATATGTTGTTCCAGAGACAAATGTAGCAGCAGCACAGGATGGATAACAACCTCGAAAGATATTCGTAACTTCGGCTTCTTCAGGTGGAATGGAGCATAACGATCACCTGAATTAATTATTCGCAGTGAGCTTCAAATCATCAGTGATTGAAATTGCATCAACATCAGAAAAATTGGAGCTTGGAAGAAGGATGCTCTAGATGTTCCAGTCATTCCGCAGCTTCATCTACAGAGAGATTAAATTCATCATAAACAAGCTAAGATGTTGCAGTCAGCAGCATGAAGCCATGAATGGAACGTTGTTACAAAATTTATAGGAAATGAGACAAATGATTGCCAGTATTCGATACTGAGAATAACATTAGTTAAGTTGCACAGTATGGAATAAATACACAAGAAAGAAAAACATATCCCCACATGTGTAGCGATTAGCGATCATTACTGACGATATCCTGGAAAGATTAATCCAAACAAATGAATGCTAATTCGGAATAAAAGTTCACCAACCCTATACAAGATGTAAAGCAGGGGAAAATGTCAAACAAGCGCATAAAACATCCGAGTGGTATCTAAAAAATGCATTCAATGTATATATAAAAAAATTATATCTGTCTGTATCTGAAAAGCTTAATGTAGTAAGCACAATCCATAACTTTAAAAATAAACTTATCCCCGTCTCCAAAGCAAAAAGAAGACATGGTAACAGAATATCCCCTGACAAAATTATAATAGATAAGATAGAAAATTACCATCATCAGCAATTTCACTCTTGCAGCTGGCATCACAACTCTGTACTTCTGGAGCATACTGGTCCAGAAACAACTGGATTGTCCTCCAGTAACGATCCCCTCCAGAAATCCAGTTATCCATATGCATGCCACTGGGAAAATCAACAAATCTACAATTCCTGTTATGTTCAAGAGCTTTGTCATATAGCATCTTCACGTGTGAAGGGGGAACCACTTCATCTTTCAATCCACAAAGGAAGAGAATGGGTTGTTTGACCTGCGAAGAAAATAGTCAAGCAAGCATAAGACAGGCCAATATGAACTCAGGCAATGAATAACGCACACCGTCAGGTCTCAATTAAAGAACCAAAAAGTGGAGAATAGCATATACAAAGATTTGAGGCCTTAGATTTGATAGATTATAATTGTTTCCGAAGATGAGACAGAGTAGCTGAAGAATCTAGGCTGGAACTTAGCATAAATTTAAAAAAATACAGGGGACAAAAATAAACTGTTTGAATCACATCAGAAATTGATATACAATATTTTCTCGAAATTTGGAGCCTACACTCTGATTTTCCAAAATAGAATGGAAAGCGGTAACAAAGCATGAAAACAATATATATCAGGAAGTTGTTTTAAACCACTCAAGACTTACCTCTGCAACAATATCAAGTGTACTCCATGGAGAGCGAACAAGACAGTTTAAAACTTTTGGGCCTTTAGAAGAACTGCCACCTATGAACCATCTTAAGAAGGGCAGAACGATACCAGCCATATCCAATATAGATGTAAAAGTATTTTCGAGTATTACAGCAGACACCTGCAACATAGAGCAACACAAATCATGATTGTACTCAACTGCAAAACCCATAACTTAATGCACTTCTGTAGATATTACTATAATATGGCTTAAATCTCAATGACCTAATCATATGACCGAGTTCACAGTCGTAAACTCGAAGCGACTGCTCTAGTAAGGTGTCCTAGATTTATCACAGCAGTACAATTTTGGGCTGGAAATAATCTCCTTTAATGAGGGAAAGAGACATAGGAGCTCAGTTCTAGCCAATCTAGATGGAAGGGGAAAGAAAGATCTAGGAGGTCTGTTTTTTTCCCATGTGAGACTTCTGTCCCCCTGCTGCTGTTAAACCATGAAAATGTGCCATCATTTGAATTTCAGCATAATAATCAAGATTGTACATTGCTGTCAACCACCAGAGCACAACAAAGGGGCCATTTTTAACACTATATATATAGTATGGCTAGTGGCTACAAAAAGAAGTTGAAAGCAGTTCATCGCCTGCGGGAACTTCCCGATAGTAAGGAGGCCATAATCTATCTATGTTACACATGCAGTGGCTGACTGGCTGCTGAGGTCAGTCTCCCTCACATGCATCAGCTCGTCTTCTCTTCAATTCTTAATATTAACATAACATCTAAATATTGTCTTGTGGTTGAATTTTGTTATAAATAACACTTGTTGTATTCAATATGAGGCTAATGGTCAGAATATATAGATATACATGAGGGTACAAAAGAAAAGCATATATAAGGTAATACATAAACAAGGAAAACTTATATAAGGAAAACCTATATACAGTCTATATAAGACAATATCTACACCCTTAACCATGGTTGTCACGGCGGTAAGGCGTCCGCGGCGTGCCAGGACCTTTTTACCTTTTAAAAGGTTAAGGCGCGAGGCGAGGCGCCTTTTTAGACATGTATGTAAGGCGAATAAAAAAAACCAAATTGCAACATAATAAGACATTAAAATAGTTGACAAGTTGACACCACCAAGTCTAATACATAACATAGTTCACAAAATAATGTAGTTTGGCGCCACATGACCACAATGACATAACATAGTTAACAAAATAACATAGTTTTGCATCTCAAACCCTCTCATCTAGGCATAACCCATAATCAATAATCATCCATCAAATCGTTATCGGTATTAGTAGTGTCATCCTCTCCTCCTCCTCCACCCTCTTCAAGATCCGTGGGATCTTCACCATAGTCATCAACATCATCATTATCGACCACTATCTCCTCATCCCCCTCATCATCGACCTCCATCTCATCTTCCCCTTCTGTGCTTGGATCAGAATGTCCCTCTTCTAAGTCTTCTTCCTCTACTTGTTGCCCCCTCTTACGCCTCGTGTAGCAGCAGTGGAGCAACACAAATAGCAGAGGAGCCTAATCGACACCACCAGCAGAGGAGCAACACAAATAGCAGAGGACCAGCTCAATCTCCCATCTCCAAACACACAGGCGCAGCTCGATCGCGCGACAAAGTGAGCTCGAGCCCGGCCAAGACGGCGGAGCTGGAGCGAGCGCCGCCGGCGGCGGAGCGAGCGGCCGGGGCGAGCCGAGCACCGGCGGCGGCTAGGGTTCGGCCCCGAGTCCCTCTTCCTCTTTGCCCCGAGTCCCCCTTCCTCTCTCTTCGATTTGGGCTTTTTAGCCTGGCCCCGAGTCCCCCTTCCTATGGCGACCTTTTTAGGGCAAGGCGTCGCCGTGGACGCCTCACGGACGCCATTGACGCCTCACGGACGCCATAGGCGAGCTCGGCGTGGCGTCCGGCGTGGCGTCTGCACAGTAGCGCCACGACGATTAGGCGCCGATTAGGCGTCCTTGAAAGGACGCCTTAACAACCATGCTCTTAACACCCCCCACAAATGCAAGGCGCATGCAATAGCATTGCATTTGGAAAGGTTGACACTAAAATAGGAAAAATCCAAAGTCCTAATTTTGAAATAGTCATTGTAGCTAGCTCTTGAAAAATCAAGCTGACGAACAAAAGCCGACGAAGAACCGAGTCGACGAAGAAAAGATGACGGTGGGGCTGAGTCGATGAAGAAAAGCCGATGAAGAAGCCAAATTGACGAACAAAAGTCGACGGTAGGGCCGAGTCAACGAAGAAAAGCCGACAGTGGGACCGAGTCGATGAAGAAGAACCGACAAAGCCAACAAAACAAGCTAACCTGAATAGGCTGGCATAATGAGCTGAAACCAACAAGAAAGCCGACGAAGTCGAGCCGAGGTAATTGGAGTCGACAGAAAGAGCCAAGCCGATAAAAGAGCCGAGCGACGACAGAATCAAGATGCTAAAGACTTGGATGGACGCAACGGAAGCAATGACATTGAGAATAAAAGATGCAAAAATAACTAGGAGCACTGGCAAAAACTGGAGTTGGTAGAAGTCGGAACCAGAGCAAGAGCAGAAAAACTGGAATAAAAAGCCAGAGCCGCTTTGGAGCCGGAGCCAACAGGATTCAAAACCGAATTAAATCGAGCTTTCAGATCGGTTTGAAGTCCAGATGGCTTTAATGGCTCGGGTAGTGCTTCGGTCCGATGGAGAACACTTCACGGGCAAGTGGATCGGGAGAGCAGGCCAGCCGAAGGGCGGAGGCGGCGGTTGGTGGGCCCAGTGGCGGCCGCGACGAGGCGGCCGGGCAGCCCGTGGAGGAGGCTGGCAGTGCCAAACGACGAAGTGGCGGTAGATGCTAGGGGGGGTGGCATCGTCATTGGTGGACGGCGCGCAGAGCACCGAGAGCCGGTGGCGGCTGGGAGGCTAAAGCCGATGTGGCGTCTCCCAGGCCGATGTGCGTTGCGGGTCGAGGACGCGTGGAGGCAACACCGGCGGCTTGGAAGCCGAAGAGACGTGGTGGTCGGTCGAGGACGCTAAAGAGCTAGAAGGTTGCAACGGAAGTCAAAGGGCCGCAGAAGCCGGAGACAGACGACCAGTGCGGAAGACAAAGCGACGGTGATTGATGATGACGGAGCGGTCGCGGACGGCGACTGAGGGCGGAGCGCGATGAAGGCCGGTGGGGTGGCCACCCCGGGAGTGGAGATTGTTCCTCCCAGGGGCAGTAGCAATAGAACACGATCTCAAGCTAGGGTTGGAACTTTTGCTCTGATACCATGTTATGAATAGCATTTGTTGTATTCAATATGAGGCTAATGGCCAGAATATATAGATATACATGAGGGTACAAAAGGAAAGCATATATAAGGTAATACCTAAACAAGGAAAACATATATAAGGAAAACCTATATATGGAGTCTATACAAGACAATATATATACCTTTAACTAACATATGGCATGATCTCATAAAAAATTTGTATTTCTTTTGTGAATATGTGTTTGGAGAAGACATTCTAATCGTCACTTTTCCAAAAACAAAATTACTCAAATTACACTCTGATACCCCTTCTTATGTGCAGCAGCCCTGGATCGGATTATAGTTTTGTGAGATACAGCACCAGCATGCACGGTCTCAAGAACGAAGAGGATGAATCTCATACAGAGAACCAGAATAACGAAGTTGAAGCAACCATGAAAAGAGAGAAGAATTGGCGAAGCTGGCCGCAAATTCTTTAAGCACAACCTCAAAAGTGTATAAGGAATTGCTGCTCTCTCAAAACCACTCGAATCTTTTAGAACCTTTGGATCCTTGCCCTATACAAGAATCTAATGCTAAAGAATAATCTAACCTCTAATCATTTCGTGCACTTCTTGCTTTGGATGAGTTGGCTTGTGGTTTCTTTGTTGCTTGGGTTCTCCATAACCACCCCCTAGGTTTATATAGCATCTAGTTCTCCAAAGCAAATAGGAATCCTACTCCTATTAGGATTAGGAATCCTAATCCTATTAGGATTCATCTAGCACACATTTCCAAATC
This sequence comes from Rhipidocladum racemiflorum, assembly GCA_036346355.1. NCBI lineage: Eukaryota > Viridiplantae > Streptophyta > Magnoliopsida > Poales > Poaceae > Rhipidocladum > Rhipidocladum racemiflorum. The sequence continues at coordinate 5,703,028 of CM070581.1, forward strand.
CTAAAAGACTAGATATGAGTTACCATATTTAACAATCTCCACCTTGACTATTGTCCATTTACGCCATCGTGCCCCTCAAAGAACTCGCTCCAAGTCGGCTCCGCATTTTTTGTTTGTTTTTCCTCCCGCTTTTGGGAGTGACCCCAACATAGGGGCTCATGCACATCACCGCAATATGTGTGTTGGTATTTGGGCTTAGCCGTCCGAACCCTTCACTGAGAAACCTTTCTTTTTGTACTTTGGTTAACCACACCTTCCATTCCTCTAGCCCCCATGCCATAGGTTTGTACTACATTCGAGCTCCACTCGTTGTACCTGCTTAGTTTGTCTGGCCACGTCTTCCAAAAGATCGCATCTTCGCCTTTGCGCCTGCTAGGTTTTGCAATCATCTTTGCAGTTCCGCACATAATTGCAGTTGAGATCTTATTACCTATCGTTAACACAGTTTTCTTCTCCTGACTCCTGGTCAGGTTTTTTATTAGACCTCCCATTGATTGCCCTTCCTTTAGATTTACCTATCAATCGGTATCCTCTATTGCTCAAGTAACTCACATGATTCCAACTTGAAGTAATACCTCACAACCTTCAAGTTCAAGCGACCTCGCAGATATTATATTTTTCTTTAAACCAAGAACATACTGAACTCCCGTCAATGTGCGATGTGCTCCATCATACATCTCCAATGTAACTTCCCACCCCAGTAATTGCATACTCCTTACAATCAGTCAAGTGAACAGTTCCATACGCCAAGCTTAGAGATCATTCGTCAAATGTCTCTCGTCGAACATATGTAAAAACAACAACCTGAATCTAATATCCATCTATGAGAAATACATGATTGACTGACAACAAGTACATCTAAATCATCTTTTACTACAGCCAGGGCCGTCTCCAGAAATTTGGGGCCCTGGAGTGAAATGGAAATTAAGGCTCTAAAATTTAAAAAATTAATGTATACTATAAATAAGGCATACTTTCAAACAATTATATAACTTTAATATGTGTTTTTTCTTATAAAATTTAGGAACATATCAAATATCAATGTTAAAAGAGTTAAGATAGTACTGACCTCATGTTCTACTAAAAAGCATCATCCGCCTAGTATTTCTTGAAATAAAATCTTCAATTATATCTTCATAATTAATCTTCTCGAAAACATCATTTTCAAGTGCTATCATTGCCAACCCATTGAGTCTTTCTTGTGTCTTTCAAGTGCTATCATTTTCAAGTATTATGCGAGCAAATAAACTAATCAAGGTTGATCAGACTGCAGGCGTTGCTAATGGCTTTCAACTCTGATTTGGGGGCCCTAGTCATTTTGGGGGCCCTGTGCCGGTGCCTAGATGGCACATGGCCATGGACGGCCTTGACTACAGCTATTGAGCATGGCATGCACCTTTCATTTGCTTTAAACTCGGACAATCCTTTATCATATGACCTTCCTTATCACATAGATAGCATACACGTGTGCATTTGCTTTTGCCCTTCTTCCTGTAACTCTTGCTTTTGTCTACAACACCTACTGCAGCCAATGCTTGATCACCCTAGGATGAGCATTCTGATGACTTTTTCAAAGACTCCGCCTCCACTAGATATGCAACTGCCTCATTGAAGTTGAGTGGTTTTCTCAATATGAATATTCATCACCAATTGCGCCCATGATGGTGGAAAAGTTGATACCAGCATGACAACCTTGTCGTTCTCCTCAATTTTCTCATCCACACTATAAGCTGTGTGATAAGCTTGTTGAAGACGTTGAGATGGTCAAAGAACTGTGCATCTTCCTCTATGCGCAACCTGTACAGTTGTCGCTTCAGCACCCACCGGATTGTCAGCGACATCGCTATATACAATTCTTCCAAGTCCTTCCATAATTGTTTTAGCGAATTCTCCTTGATCACTGAGTACTTTACCTCATCAGAGAGACATAGCCAAATTGTACTGATAGCCTTCTGCTCTATCACCTTCCAATCTTCTTCAAATGTCTTTTCCAGTTTTACCCCTTCAAAAGCATCAATTAACTCAATTTCAACGAGACAGTTGCCAAAATAACGACATTTAAGCAACCACGACGAGATAAAAGATTTGGTGAAACCAACCGCAGATTCTTTAAGCACAACTTCAAAAGAGTACAAGGGATTGTTGCTACTTATAGGACCTTTGGATCCTTGCCCTATACAAGAATCTAATGCTAAAGAATAACCTAGCCTCTAATCCTCTCGTGCACCTCTTGCTTTGGATGAGTTGGCTTGTGGCTTCTTGGTTACTTGAGTTCTCCATGACCACCCCCTAGGTTTATATAGCCTTCCTAGTTCTCCAAAGAAAATAGGAATCAGAATCCTAATCCGATTAGGATTCATCTAACACACCTTTTCAAATCCTAAAAGGTTAGATATGAGTCACCATATTTAACAGGGAAGTTATTTCAAGCAGACTGGAATAACCCATGCATTCAAAATGTACAAGTGGAGTAATAACCATAATTAAGTGTCATTTCATGTTTCCATATTGTGCAGCAATACACTAATACTAAACACCCATGCTCGACATTAGACATGAATTGGCAAATATGAGTTTCAAGGTGGCATAATTAATCCATCTCAGCAGCACGTATAATGTGGCAGAGCAGGTTTACATTCCACCTGAATCTGTTCTGACTCCATTAATCAGCATACTGTAGTAATACTCAATATTTCAACAAGTTCTATAGCAGAATAATCTTGAAAAATAAGTCCTTTACATCATGACTGCAAGGAATATTAAGTCTATTTATGAACACATGAGTATCGATCCACAAGTTACTTAGGCATTAAATAGAAGTGCAGTGGAGGATTCTAACATCACCAATCCAACAGCAGAGAGAACAAAGGAACCTATCTCTCACTTTCCTGCAGCAATATGAGTAAACAAATTGTTGTAGCAGTAGTACCTCGTCGGGATTGTTTTTTGCAAGCACTGCTCCAACAGCACCTCCTAAAGATCTCCCAAAGACAACTATCCTAGATGTGTCAATATCCTTCCTCTGAACGAGATGATCAAGTGCAGCCTATTAAACAAGAGAGCTGTAAGAAAATAGAGTAGACAGAACGTGAGAACCACAAAAGTAAGGAGAAGAAAAGCAAATGAAGCAATCAGCAAACCTGTGCATCATTTGTGATGCCTTTCTGAGAAGGATAACCGCCACTCTCACCATACCTACAAATACAATTCAAGTTTATATGCATTAATAAATGGATGAATCTCAGCATGTTAGAACCCACACCATATCGAGAGCTTCAGGCAAGAAGGATGAGGATAGATAACAAAATGGTTGATACTGTGGAGAACCATACCCTCTATAAGAAAGCATAAAGACATTGCACTGTAGCCGCTGCATCATTAGTTGAACAAATTCCAAACGATGTGCAATATCTATAAAGAGTAAAGGTTTTTACAATAATATAACTCCAGTAAAATATGAGCCATCAAATGAATTTATACGTCTATAAGAAGAAATTCAGGATACTGCCAGCATTTTCTTGGAAGAACAGAATGGTTGGACCTGCATCAGAAAAACACACTATGAAACAAGCAACAAAGTGAGAAAAAAAAGGATATGAAGTTGTGAAAAACTGAAGATGGAGCAGAGCCTAAGCATATACACAGTATCAAGTTCATTTGTCAAATGAAATGGGAGAGGATAGAAGCACAGAACATGCAAATTCATTTGTCAAATCCTATTCTAGAACCCATTCATCCTCATATAATTAAGCATCATGAACACCTAGTTATAAAATAATATCAGGATCATAACTGCTCTTCCTAACCTAACATAATATCTCAAAACATCAGCAAATGATGTGGTCAACCGAAAAATAGACAAGAACACTTACTGCATGATTCATTTGATTCATTTGGGTATGTGGTAGTAGATACCGCTAGCTAGAGGACATTCATGCGACTAGCAGCTAGCTTTTACAACTACGTACGCACATATTACATCAATTGATCTTGTTTGAATCATTGTATATTCATGCATGCATGTAAACTTTAATTTTGCAATTAGCTGGCCAGCTGGTCCGGTTGTGGGTGTGGAGCCAAGGGGTCAACGTCGGAAGTGATCAGGAGAAGCTAGGTTCACTGGTGGGCCACTTTTCGTGTGATCAAGAGCAAGGTTGTAGCAATTGCCATTTTGCTTGTCCACAAATCACCACAAATATATTTCCCTGCATGTGGATTCTTTCGACTAACTCTTTAGGTAGTCATGCATGCCGTTATATATCGTTGGAAAGCTCATTGAATATACTTTATAAAACAACACAGCTTTCGAAACTAAGTAGCAAGTACAAAGCATATACAATAGTCTGTCTCTAAAGATTGTCTCTAAGGATTTTTAACTCACCTAGAGACAACACTAGAGACAACATCTTCGATAGTTGTCTTTAAAATCATTCATCTTTATTATATCTTCCCTCACACTTTATTACTTTTTTACGTTGGTTTGCGTGATCAGGTTGTCTCTTGCATAAAAGATGGCACATTTTCTTTCCTTACGTCCTTTCTCCTCCATGGAGAATTTTACTTACATGAAATAGCTAAGAGCCAGCTAAAGTGGCACTATTGAAGATGCCCTAAACTATAGAGGGGAAACCTGAATCAATAACCAACCAAGAAACCTCATGGTGCAGTGTGATTCGCTAATAACCATAGAGAACACAAGAAAACAACACATCGCCATAAACACCCAAGCACGAAAACTACAAATTCGGAAGTTTCACCCTATTGCATATTGAACGTTTATGAAACTTGCACTGTCTACAGGGCATACAACCAATGCCACACTAGAGAAATACTGATACTAAGCAGTAAGCACCACAACATTGCACCACATACGCCCGCGAGTAACAGCTACAAAATCGCCAGAGGTGGAACCTGTTGACTCAATTCTCACTCAAACACAGTATGAGATCAGCCCATCAGTTCATACACCGAACTGCAGATCAAAACTAGCAAACCCTAGAAATTGATTAACAATAAATCCATGCGGGCTGCAGGAGAAACTGATATCTACAGATCATCTAACTGCAGAATTCTTCCCATGCGCGAAGACCCCAGATCCTACCAAGATCCATCAATCCAAATCCCGATCAAGGAATCTAAGAGATGAAGACACATAATTCGAATAAGAACGAAGCCTTCGAGACCAGCCTCGAAGAGATCCACCAGCTGAGGCCCCAAAAAACCAAACACTACCTAATCAAACCTGGGGAGGGGAAGCATTGGGGATTGGGAGGGGGAGCTTGCCTCGGCAGGTGGGCGAGTGGCGGATGAACCAGGAGTGGAGGCGCACGCCGTCGGCGGCGCGGAGCCAGACGTCCACGTAGATGAGGCGGAGGCGCGCGGGGGTGATGGGGTACGCGCGCGCGAGCCCCGGGAGCACGGGCACGTAGACGAGGCGCTCCTGCAGCGCCACTAGCGCCGCCAGGCCCACCACCGCCATGCCCCCCGCGCCGTACGCCAGCGCCTGAAGCCACCCCACCATCTCCGCCGCTGTTGCTCGCCGGTGGGAGGCGACGAAAGCGGCACGGCGAGGGCCGAGAGGCTGGTGGTGGCGAGCGCGGCAGCAACGACGGCCGAGAGGCTGGTGGTGGCGAGCGCGGCAGCGGCGACGGCCGATAGGCTCGTGGTCTCGGCTCTCGTCGTTGGGCTCGGGTTTGGGTTCTGATGGAAATGGGTCTGATTCGAGCCGGAGTTCGTGTGCGTGTCGAGTACTCTCTCCTGTCCATCCTTCAAAGATCCCGACGAAATCTATGTGACCGACCACTTTTTTAGGGCTCGTCGAAATATCACAACAAGTACTCAGATTGTTGTATCCAGAACGATTAGCTGCTGGAAAAAATAAAAAATGTGTAGGTATCATCCGGACGTTTTTGTTTTAGCTAACATCAAAATTTTGGATCGTTGGATACCTCATCCGGATATCACCGGGCCGTTAGATCAAATCATAAAATCGGATGTAATCGATACTCCCGAATCTCAACAATGATCCGATGGTCCTATATTTGGGTGATTTCAGCAATAAAAACATCCGGATGATGTTTATCAAATCCCAAAAATAAATGTATATTACTAGACAAAAGCAATTATGACACTACGGTATGGTGTGACATTATAGAATGTGAAATTAGAGAATAAAACCTTTCGGCTTGAGGTTTACTCGCGTTTTTGGACCGTTTGAAGTGATGTGTCACCACGGAGTGTCGTAACCTTTTAAATGGTGCATGTTAAGGTCAAAAACTTTATGAAATATGGTATGGCAGGTTAAAACCATAAGGAATGGAGGTTAATAACGTTTCCGGACCGTTTTCGGGGTTTTGGGCCTTCCCGGGGGAGTTTGGGCCTTAAGTGGGCTTTGGTGGGATGGAGTAGGTCTCCGTAACGGACTAGGATTGGGTATGGGGGCTGGTAAAAGGGCTCCCCACCAGCCCTTGGGCGTTCACCCCTGCCCCTTGTGCGCCCTTCCCCCCACTTGCCCTTGCCCTAGCCGCCTCCCTCCCTTGGCCGTGCGCCTCCCCCTCCCTTGCCCCTTTGCTCCCCACCTCTCCACCACCTCTCCTCCACCCCTTGCTGCCCTAGGGTGGCCACCCCACCCCTGCACCTCGTGGAATCATCCCGTGGAGCGAGGAGCGTGGAGCGTGGAGCGAGGAGCGTGGAGCGAGGAGATCTATTGGAGATTCGTTCGTTGGGCAAAGGTATGATCATGGGGATCCTTGGGTTTGATCTAGGTACTGTTATTAGGGTGTTTATGAAGTTTTTAGATCAATTGGTGGTGCTGGGTTGGAGTTCTTTGGGTTAGATCTAGACGTTGCCACGTTTCTGTTTTTGGGGCAGCATGAGCAGTCGACCTAGGGTTCCTGTTTTCGCCAATTTAGAGTTTGAATCTGACTGTACGGACTTTTAAGAAGTTGTAGATAATTTTATTATCTTTCCGTGCATATAAAGAACGTTAAATTGCGCCCAGCCGTTTGAAAGTTATGACTGTTTTACCGAGCGTATTAAAATCTGTGACGCGATTGGAACAGATCTCGGTAATCTGTAGATTAAACAACTTTAGAGGCCGAATAAGTCTTTCCTTATACCTAGAGAAAGTTGGGAAATTTCCTAAGCTACGCGAGGATGTACTCGTTTAATTGATTCGGAGTCCCAGAGCCCAAGTTATGCCTTTTGCAAGGCTGCTGTCCCGACGGGACAGAACCTCTGTATTTAGGTTTTGCGAGTAATTGCCAATGTCGGGTTAGATGGGGGTTTGCGTACTGTTTTGAGGTTATGATTGTGAGTGTGTGATGCCTATGTGCAGGTGGTGTGACCCCGGGAGTGCCCTCTTCTTCCCGCCAATCCGTTGCACGTGGTTGAGGCAAGTGTGTTGTGATGGATAGCGATTTGTAGGTTGCTTGTTGAGAATAGATGGAATTGACTACATGATATATGATCACTTGCCATGCTTTTATGATTTGCCAATGATATGATGAGCATGTTTAATATGTTATGGTGCCATGTGTTAATATGTGAGTTAAATATGATGTTGGCATAAATGCATATATGGCATGTTACATGGCTCGGGCGGTGAGAAAGTCATAACTAGTCCGGGAAGGTCGGTGAGAAATTTATGACTAATCCGGAAAGCCAATGAGTAAGTCTTACATCGTGATTCCATTCACCGCGGTGAACGGAAGCGAGGAGTATGCACCCTCCATCTTCGGGATGGAAGGGGGGAGAGGGTGCACACCGACGGGTGTGTACTCAACCATACCGGTATGAGTTTCCAAGGAGACATGAGCATTGCATTACATCGCATACATATTGATGATGACAATTGTCGACGATTGGAGAACGGGCTCCCGTCGAGCTTACTTGTTGAATGGGGGATCAACAGAGCCCCGTCGCACGGATCGAAGAGGGCGTTCGAGCGACGCGAGGTCGGGAGAAGGAGGCCGGAAAAAAGAGGACGCGTGTTTTTATCTGGATTCGGGCCTCTCACTGCGAGATAATGACCCTACTCAGATTGTATTGTGTTCTATCTTTCGTGTGCCCTCCTATTCTGAGATCTTGGGGTTTAAATACTATGACTAGAGATCACGAAAAAGTAGCGCCTCAGGGGATCACGCTATGCATCCATATCCGTGATCGCCCTTGATTCCCGCGTTATTTGAATTTCGGTATGATTTCCCTTGATCTCAGGCCGATTGGTTGCCTCCTTCCTTCCTCGCACGGCGCCGGGCCTCAAACCAAGACACGGCGGTCGTGGCCTCCACGAGCATGCTTGCTTTAAGTGGGGTGTGTTTGGTGCTTCATGGACGAGGCGCAGCGCGTATGTCTCGGAGGAGAAGGAGAGGATGCTTTCGTTCGTTCTCCCGAGCATCTTCCCTTAGTGCCGCTGGCCATGTTTAGCTTTTCACGGGGGTACCAGTGGTCTTTTGCCAGATAGCCAATCCCGGCTGACTAGCCAGAGGTTCAAGTGGGAACCACCGGGCTTCCCATGAGCCTAAGAAGACTTGAGGGGGATTGAATTTCCTTTGGTCGTGGCTCACGACCATTTCACGTCGGACGAGCTTCTTTACCAGCGCGTGCTTGCTCTGCGCGCGTCGTTGGTTGTTCTGCTGCGGTTCCTTCTCCGAAGCCTCCTGTAGCGATGCAGTAGTTTTCGGGAAGCGGCGCCCTTTTTAGGCCAGGTGTTCTTCAGCTGTGATAGGCGGCGATTTTTTATCCGCCTCTTCACTATCCTTTTAACCCTTTCTCACCGGAGAGGTCGGAGTCCCATTCGTCTCTTTGCTCGTCTTCGTGAAAAATCTTCCAAGAGCCCTGGCCCAAGAACCCTTTCGCTCTCCTTCCTTCTTCGGCCATGGCGTTCAAGGTTAGCCGGATGACCCGGCGAGGCTCCAGTGCTCACGGACGAGTGAGTACGTCGACCCAAGCTCGGGTCGAGTGCGAGGATGATCTTGGCGCCCGGCGCGCGGGAGAGAGATCGTCTCATGAAGTTGTATGCCATCAACGGGCTTCGTCGCCCGAGAGCGACTTCCCTCGCCTCGTGCTTGCCTTCTCGGTGCGAGATCTCTCATCTCCACCCCAACTCCATCCTTTCCCTCGCAATCTTCTCCACCTTTGCGAGGCTTACGTGGAGTGTAATGCCACGGCTAGCCTCTTCTTTCACTTTTATTCCCCTTCCTTGACCATGGCCGGGATGGTTCCGGCCGTGCGTTTATCTTCGCCGGCTTAACCAGACCATCACAGTACCCTCGTTGCTCTGAAGGACTCGGTGTCGGGTTGGGCCGACCTCTGGTTCTACCGGAAGAAGGCGAGGGGTCCCGTGGTCTGGCAGGAGGGCGCTCAGCCCTCTTGAGGCAGCGCGCCCGCCCAGGTACAGCAGGAAGAGCGGGTGCTCGGGGCGATCGGTGAGCTTGCCCGGATGGGGCTCAGCGGTCGAGGATATCGCCGGGACTTTACCTTCAACCGGGTGTCCCCACGAGGCGCCGCGAGCATCGGCCTTCTTCGAGGTGGCCAAGGTGGCACGACTTCACCCACAGGACAACGCAGTATGTTCCCCGGACCTCTTTCGAGCATCGCCGGTGAAGCTGCGTTATGCATCCGTATATGCCTTTTGTCTTAGTCTTCGGTTGTGGCGCGACTCAGGAAGCAATTTGGGTTACGATAGTCGCCCGAGATGTTCGGCGCCACGAAGGAGAAAAGGCGGCCAATGTCGTCGAGTCCCCAAGAATATTTTGACCGCGACGCGGCGGTGCTACATTTTCCCACTTCCGTTCGAGGCATGTTTTCGAGCTCATTCCTCCCGATTCTGTTTGGCGGGAGAAGGTCGCCCTTGAGCTTGCGGTGTCGGCAGCGCCGCCCGCATAAGCCAAGACACCCGGCCAGGGTTCCGTAGAGGCGGGTCGAGGTCGCCGAGCATCCGCCTCGCCTCCGCGCCAAGCGGTGTTGTAGGGGCCGACCAGGACCCTACCTCGCACCTTGAGTGCGCGCCGACCGCCAGAGGTGGCGAACTCCGCGTTTGGTTCGATGACTTCAAAGCGGAGGAAGCCGGGCGATGAGCCATCGGGAACGGCTACGCCCGGCGGCGAGGAAGGCCGAGGAGGATGCAGTCTCTCCCGACCAAGGAGCGGTGGAGAGGCAGATCAAGGCCCTCGAGGACGGCTCGCTCGGGTGGTTAATGCCCCTAGGAGGAGGAAAGAAAGAGGAGGAGGCAGCCTATGCTCGGTTAGAAGGAGCGAGAGTCGACCTCTCAAACCGCCTCGCCAGCTGGAAGAAGGTCGACATGGGACGATGTCGACCAGCGATGGCACGCGCCAATGGCGCCACAGGAGCCTTGGCAGTGGTCGTGGCGAGGCCCTACTGAGGCCGCCGACCCAAGCGTCGCCCCGTGGGCCCGGCGAGGCGAGGAGGATGGCGCCGCTCGCCCGAGGTAAGTCGTTCTTCATTCTCTTATTCCGCTCTTGTCTTGCGACTTTCTTGGGCTAACCCACCCTGTTTGGCGTGGGCGTGATAGCTTTCGGATGTCGTTTTGGACTTCGCGATAGGCGAGAGATTATCAACTCCGCGATGGGCCGAGCTCGGCAGCGTCGTCGGCGAGTGATGGCCGAGGCGAGGAGGAGCCGGTGCTAACCGGACTCGGTGGAGCCCGAGCTTCTTCGCCAGCGGGACCGCGCTCCTTCGGCCGTGGAGCCTATCCCGGTAAGCGGAAGCGAGGCCGCGAGGGGCCCGAGGACCAAAAGCGCCTTAGCCTTAGCCCCTTGCGAAGAGAAGGCGGCGAGGCTCAGCGCCGAGTCGGAAGGGAGCTTGGTCGCTCCCGACCAACGGCCCTTGGCCACGAGCCAAGGAGAGGAGGAAGGAGGAGGTCGTCCCCGCCTAACTCCTTGATCCCCGAGCACCAGCGCCTGGCCGTACGGAGGTGCAAGGGGCGGAGGTGTCGTGCTTGATCAATCGCCTCGGCCGCGAGCATCGGTGCCCTCCGGTGAAGAGGCGAGGAGGCGGAGGTGGTTGCTAACGACCAAGCTGCCTCGGTAGCGAGCATGGAGTAAGCGGCGCTTCGTGGTTAGCGTCTGACCCGTATGATGTGGCGGACCATGGGGAAAGCGACCCTGAGCCGCTTGTCGTGGGACGAGGATCGGCAGGCGACCGGGTTGATCGAAGGTGGTGGCGCCCGTTGCTCTCCAGGAGCACCGGTGCTCGGAGAGAACAAGACCGACGCCGGCGGGATGACTTGGTCAATCCCTTCTTTGGTGGCGCGACCGACCATGACGCCGAGGACAAGGCCCGTGTAGGGCTCTTCCGTAAGTTTCCATGTTTCTTCTTTTACTAGCTGCGAACGATCTTACGGGAGTCCGCCAAACTCTTTCCCTTCTCCTTTCTCTTTACGCCCGAGTTTGCTTGAAGGCTATGGAGGATATCGATGCCACCTCGGTCTCAAAGAAATGCTTGGTAATCGTCACCCATGAGCAAGGCGCCAAGATCGCCGATCTTGGCGTCAGTCTCGAGGTCTTGCGAGGCCGACTGAAGCAAGTGGAATCGGCGAGAGCCTCATCGCCGGGCTCGGGCACTCTTCCAGGCGAGGCGAAGAAACGCACTTGTGAGGCGAAGTCTGCCGAGCTTGACGAAGAGGCGGTGAAGCCTTGGCGGGACCTTGGCCGAGCTCGGGCGCGAGGCTCCCGGCTCAAGGAGCGCGGCGCCTCGGAAAAGCGACGAAGGTCGCGCGGCAGCGGAAGATCTGGACCTAGAGGCGGAGGTCGACTCCTTAAGGACGAGCTACGCGCCCTCGAGGCGTCGTAGGACTTAGCTCTTTCTTTTATTTTTATCTTGTGTAAACCACCTCGTAAAAAAAACAGCGTTTTGGATTAAATGAGCATATTCGCAGGAGTTTGGTCCTTGCACTGCATTTTTTTTTTTTTTTGCTTGAACTCGCTTTGGCATATGCCGCATGATCGGTTACTGCTTGAAAAGAAAGCAAGTTCTGCATGGAGCGTAGATCAAATATCATAGACACGAGCAAAGGAGCCTTGGTAAGGAGGAGGAGGGGCGAACGTTCCTATCATACGTAAGCCCCACGCCATGGACAAAGGTCGTGTCCTCCTTTGATGCGAGCACGAGTTTGTTCATGGGAGTTTTTAAAGATTCGCTTTGAGTCGTAACGATTTTTGAATTACTCGAATAGATCGGTTGTGTTTGAGTGAGCTGTGAGCACTGAGGCGAGGCGAGCTTTAAACCAACAATACGTAGAGCCACCATACCCAGTGGTCAACCTGCTTAGAGTGGATACCGACCATGCATACAGCCGAGCTACTGTGGAAAGTGGGATTAGGCGAAAGCATCCGTGGCCAAAGGAGATGGCGCACATACTTGTTGGATAAGTTCGCTCAGATGTAGTCTTTGGTAGGCAGCGATGCTCGTTCGACAAAGCGAGGGCGAAACTTCGAGAAGAGGGAAAATGATTTATTGGAAAGAAAGCATGGCGCAGATAGGAGTACTCGCTTCAAAGCGTAGAATTTACTGCGATTGATCGATGTTCCAGTCTTTGGTGAGCTCCGACCATATCCGCATCGCGAGCGACAAACCCGGTAGCCGTAGACATGACCGTGTAGGGTCCTTCCCACCTTGGGGAATTCACTTGTTGGCCTTGACCGTCTTGAACTCTTCGTAAGACCATGTCGACTTGTAGGAGCCCTAGGTCGGACTGCCTTAGCTGCATGCCTCACGAAGAGCTTGTAGGTAAATTGCAGAGGCCGAACAGCGCTCCCGTTCGGCGTAATCGCTCGGCGAGGTCGGTCGACGAGGCGCTCAACCTCTTGATCGATGGAATCGATCAGTTACTGCACCAGGGAACCCGGCCACGATTTCGTGAGCGAATGGCCTCCGCACCGTGAACGAGTTGGAAAGGCGTCTACTTTGTGGCTCGACTTGTAAGTGGGCGGATAGACCAAAGAACGGCGGGAAGCTCCTCCACCCACTTGCTTTGCTTGTCTTTGGTTGAGGGTCTTAAAGACTCTCTTTTTTATGCACTGGACTAGCTGCCCATTTGCTTTCGCTCGGTATTGCTCCGTTACTCTGTGGATGTGCCACGAGCGAAAGCAGACCTTGGTCCCGACCTCCTCACGATAACTTTGGAAGCAGTTCCTTTGGTGGCCCAGTCCCATATTATGCGTGATAAGGCGGTTGGGTACCCGAACCGGGTTACCACGTTGCTGCGGAGGGAACCTCTTGGCGCTGGGCCGAGATGGTCGAGACGCAGGCTCGGCCTCTATCCACTTAGTGAAAGTGTCGATGGCCACGAGCAAATGCTTGCTGACCTTCGACCTCGGGAAAGGGTCCAGGGCGTCGAGCCCAGTCGAGAATGTCCACGCAGCGGTATGGTTTGTAGGGCATATCTTAGGTTGGCCGGAGTTTCGCGAGCATGGAACTGGCATGCTCGGCCGGTCGTCTGATTGACCGCGTCCGTCAAGGCCGTCGGCGATGAGTAACCCAATCGGAAGGCTTTGCTCACAAGCGTTACGAAGGACGAATGAGCTCCGCACATTCCTTCGTGGATATCACGAAGAAGGTAATCGCAGCCTTCCTCCTGGGAGGCGCATTTGGAAAGGATTCCTAATCGCCTTTCGGTATAGTCGCCTTCGATCAGTCTGTCTTGAGAAGATCGCCTTGTTAGCCAGAGCAGCTCGGCTTCTTCCTCGGGCAATGTCCCATGCGCAAGGTATTGGATGAATGGCGTCATCAATTTGCGCTTCTTTCGAGAATGAGACCCTACCGCCCGGTCTCACAGTGCCTCCTCTTCGAGAGGGAATGGAGGGCTTATGTAGGTGCTCGGCCGAGCACCCCGCCGGAGCCGGCGGTTTGGGAGGAACCGACCTTAGACATTTGGTCGGCCAGGATTATCCTTCCTGGGGATGTAGATTACTTGAAATTCTTGAAGTATTTCTCCATCTTCCTTACTTGCCGGCCAGGTCTGGCGCCATTGAGGTATCGAACAACGATACTCCTTGTTGACCTGGTTCACGACCAGCGTAGATAATCGCCCTTCCACGGTGAGCGTTGGACTCTAGCGATTTGCATGCCGGAAGTCGGCCAAAGGCCTTCGTGCTCGCGCGTTGTTAGTCGCGGCGAAATGTAGTTGGATGGCGTCACATCGCTCTCCGTCGGGAGACCAAGATGACGCCAGCCCAGGCCAGTATGCTCGGGATCCGAGTCAAATACAAGGTCCAGGAGTTTCCCCTCGAATCATTGGTCCCTGGTGGTGGTGCGGGCCGACCGATTACGCCACGAAATCAGCCAGGACTTGTGATTTTATCGCCCGTCTTGGTGAGAATACTGGCTTTCGAACTCGGCGAGTTCCATTGCCCACTTGGCTATGTCGACCACTTTGGCGTCCTGATTTTTCAGATTTCCCTGAGTGGGAAGCCGGTCGGCCTGATCTTGTGTGCTTGAAAGTAGTGGCGCAACTTCCGGGAGGCCATCGATGTGAATGGTACAGTGGTTTACGGACCTCGGGTAATGCTTCCTTTGGTCCATGAAGTACTTATCCGTAATAGATAGGTCGGGGTACCATCTCTTTCTCTTGCCAACACCGAGCTCACCGCGTCTTGAGTTCTTGCCAGGTATAATAGCAATTCTTCCCCTGAGTAGGTGACGAGGACGGGGCGGCTTGGAGAGGAGTGCTGTTTTAGCTCTTTGAGCGCGATCGGCTTCCTCCGTCCATGTGAAGCCATCATGTTTGCGGGAGGGCTTTAAAGAAAGGTAGTCCTCGCTCCCCGATCGGGAGGCAGAACCCGGCTTAAAGCGGCCATCCTCCCGGTCGAGCTTGTACTTCCTTTACGCATGTGGGCGACCTCATGTTCTCAATGGCTTCGATCTTCTGCAGGTTAGCCCCAACGCCATGTGGCCCGACCATGTAGCCGAGCACCTTGCCACCTCTTCACGCCGAATCACGCATTTTTACGGATTTAGCTTTATTCGATGCTTATTGAGGTTCTGAAGAAGTTTCTTCTAAATCGGCCAACGTGACACTGAAGTATACTCTTGCTCTTGACAACTATGTAAATACATATACCTCCAAATTTACGAACCTATTTGTACGTGAAAGTCTTCGCATGAGGCGTTGAAAGGTTGCTCCGCATTTCAGGCCAAAGAAAGACATGGTGATATAGCGTATGGTACGAGCAGGGTGATGAAGGAAGTCTTTCCCTCGTCTTGGCGCGACAGTGATCGATGATAGCCTGAATAGGCGTCTAGGAAGCTCATGGTGCCCGCTGACCCGCTTGCGTCGCGATCCACCAATTGGTCTATCGCGAGGCAGCGGATAGTTGTCTTTTAGACGCATTTGCGTTCAAACCCGTGTGGTCGGCCATTACGCGCCCACTTGCCTCCTTTCTTCTCGACCAGGACTGGATTGGCTAGCCACTCAGTGCTCAATCTCTCGATGAAGCCCGGCTTTTAGGGAGTTTATCAAGTTCCTCCAGGATGATTGCTTGTTTTTTAGGGAAAAGCGTCTAAGTTTACGTCTCAGCTGGTTTTTGTCGAAATTTGAACCTTCTTTGCACATGCTTTCGACCACCTCCCTTGGGACCCGGGCATGTCGGATGGTTCCCAGCGAACACATCCGACCTTGCTCGGAGGAAAGTACGAGCTCGAGTTCCTATTTGGGATCTAGGAAGATCCCAAATGAGCGACATTTGGCCGGTTCCGACTCGTTGAGCGGAGCGACCTTTGATCTCTCCTCGGGTTGGAGGGCAAGTTTAGGCCGAATGCTTCGGCTCTTGGTCGTGGGCATGGCGGGCAACTGGCCCGGAAACCATATCCAGCGCTCTTTAAATCGCAATTGAGTGCGGACTTGTGGTTCGCAGCCAGTTATGACTCCGTTTGGCCCGGGAATCTTTAGGGCAGTCACAGCGTGATGCGGCGGCCATGAACTTGGCCAAGGCGGCCTGCCGAGGATGGCGTTGTAGGCCGACTAAAGTCTACCACCTCGAAGGTGATTAGCTCCGTTTAAGTTACTTGGGCCGCCCGAAACTTACGGGCAAGGCGACCTGCCGAGAGGTTTGATCGAGGTGCCCGGGACTATCCCGAAGAAGGGCACGGCCACACTCTTGATTTTGGAGCGAGGAATCAGCATCTCGTCCAATACCTTGGCTGCAATAAGGTCAAAGAGCTCCCGGAGTCTATGAGGACCCGGCAATCGAGTATTGTGGTAGGGTTCCACGACCATCGGAAGCCTGCGAGGTTTGGTCATCCCCAAGGGACAATCGTCTCTCGAGAATGTGAGGATACCTCCAGAGCCATTTAATTTCTTGCCGACCGAGGCTTACCCTCAGGTGACATGGTGCACTTCCCTTGCAGCCTCCTTTAAGTCCCAGAAGCGGGACTTGTAGTGCGGAAGAGCCCCGAAGATGGCCGCTATGTGATTCCTTAGTTCTTGATATTCCATTTCATCCTCACTTTCCTCGTGACATGTTTTCCTTTGTCGTTTTCACCTGTTCAGGCGTCGGCATGGGACCCCTGCCATAAAAGCCTCAGGCGGTAGGTCCACGTTCGCAGACGGCGCCGGTATCGGCGATTGGAGAAGCGGGCTCCCGTCGAGCTTACTTGTTGAATGGGGATCAACAGAGCCCGTCGCCGCAGATCGAAGAGAGCGTTCGGCGGCGAGGTCGGGGAGGCCGGAAAAAAGGGGGACGCGGTGTTTTTTATCCTGGTTCGGGCCTCTCACCGCCAGAGATAATGACCCTACTCCCAGTGTATTGTGTTCTATCTTTCGTGTACTCCCTCACATGAGATCTTGAGGGGTTTAAATACTATGACTAGAGATGCGAAAAAAATGCGCGCCTCGGGGATCACGCTATGCATCCATATCCGTGATCTTGCCCTTGATTCCGCGTTATTTGAATTTGGGTATGATTTCCCTTGATCTCCGGTGATTGGTTGCCTCCTTCCTTCCTCGCATGGCTCTGTTGGGCCCTCAGGCCAAGACACCCAGCGGCAGTCGTGGCCTCCACGAGCATGCTTGCTCGTGGGGGTGTGTTTGGTGCTTAGCGAATGGAGGGCGCCAGCCAGCGTATGCTCGGAGGAGAAGGAGGGATGCTCGTTTCGTTCTCCCGAGCATCTTCCCTTAGTGCCGCTTGGTCGGCGGGTTTAGCTTTTCACGGGGGTACCGTGGTCTTTTGCCAGATAGCCAATCCCCGACAACAATGTTAAGTGTTTACAAATAAGATGATTTACATGATGGGAGATGTTATTGCCATGATTGATGTTCTTGTTGTCCATTGCAATATGCTTGCTGAGTTTCGAACTCACGCTTGTGTTTTCTTGTTGTTTTAGGTACCATGAGAACGGCATGCGGGAAAGGGGAATAGTCACACGCCCACACGTAGCTTCACCATATTGATTCCCCAAGTCATTCTATTAGTTTGATAATAAATTGCGTGTGATGATCATTGATTTAAGGCTTAGCTTGCTTAATGAGAGTTTTATTGTTCGTTTGACACTTGTAGACATTAAGTGCTTGATGATAGTCTTATTTTGTCGTTAAGACTCTATTTCTTGCTGTTTTAGATGTCTCTCATATTGCCTTATAATGCTATACTGTTGTTACTCCTTAAATTCATGTTAAAACAAAGGAGGTGCTGCCGAAATCTCGGTTTTTAGCCTATGCGCCTTTGCTGGAATTTTATGTTAATTGTGGTATTTAGATGTTGTTTAGCTTATGTTTGGTAGCATTCAGGCATATTAAATAACGGGGTGTTACAGCAATTCAACTATTTTTATTCAATATAGGGCCTAACGGTCGAAAGTTTTTACTAAATAGACATCATAAGCCTTGAATAGATTACATTACCAAAAGACTCCACAGGCAGGCCTGAGCAAAGATAAAGACCTAAAACCAAATAAGATCTTCATCTACGATTCCTGGTACTCGCCAGCATCTTGGAATTCTAAAATGGGCGGGGGTTTGTAAGGGTGTGTGCGACAGTACTCAACAAGTCGCACGGAGATATTTCTGAATATTACATGTAAATGGGCTACAAAGGATGGCAATAGGTTTTAAGTATTTGGATGCAGTTTTATTTCTAATATCATTTTACCTTTGAAACACAAATCATAAATAAGTAGTAAGGTGGGTTTCCATAAATTCAACAACATTAACCAAGTTCTCCAAATTCCAAAGTGATTACTTGAGCTAGGTTACGGGAGTCACTCCAGTTCAAACTTAACTTCATTAACCGAAAGTATAGCGTAATCGATTACCATTTGATTAACTCTGCAGATGTGCTCAGCTTTATCCACAATATATCTACGACCTTTAATGCCAACGTACGAGTTAACATGCAACTTAAATGCATGTGGCCAGTCCAAGATTATCATAGCATTTCGTTAAATCATTCCTGGATCCAGTTATTAACTGATAGGCATGAACACTACATTAGAACCCACTGTTCTAATGAGTACCTACCGTTGTGAGAATCGGCGAATGACACTACGGTATATTCCCGTTCCACCCCTTTAGTATACTTCACTGCGGGAAGGCTGATCCCCATTCTCCACCGAGAATGGTACCATCAATTTAATCAAATTTTCCAGGAGATAATCAATGTACTGAGCTATGTCAGGATCAGGCCCACTGACCAGTCCGACTTGTGGTTGACTGCAGTCTTAAGTTATTTACTTTGCTCAAGGGGGTTATTAACCTTACATTGCCAAAGATCAAGCCTTAAACATTTCGCAAGCCCATTTATTACCAACATGTACCACCCACCATACCAACCGAGGCATTAATTATCAGTCGGGGATCGGACTCAATCCACCTCGTGGGTAGCCCAATACTGTCCCCCTGATTGTAGCACTTTTACAAACTTTGAGCCGACGACTCGACAATATTTATTTCCATTTTAAAACATTTAAACTAGCTAACATGAATAATAATTAACTAACATGGCATAATTAATCATCTAGGGTTAATCAAGGGTTTAATAGGGTTCAACAGTGTCAAGGAGTTTGAGGAATTTCGGCATTAACTAGGCATCATGTCATTCTAATATAACGAGTTTTAATATTTCAACATACAGCAAAATAATATGATAAAAATTAATTATTAATTATAACAGCCATGATTTTATGTGCAATATGATTAAAGGAGTGCGGGTTGTCTTGCTCGGCGGCGAAATCGGCTAAATCGTAGTGGGCGGAGTCATACTTAGCTTCCGACTAGTCCAGCTCCTGCTCCAGGTACTGCTCCTGCGGTGGTTTGACGGTCGAATCTAGCGCAAAAGAGGAGAATAACATAAATAAACGAAAAACAATAATCGAAAATGAAAACGGAATTCAAAACAGAAACCGAAAACCAGGCTGGAAGAGAACAGAGGGTAAAGTGGCCATTTTAGAATTTTGGGAGCTTCGGATTGTGGAGCGGATGTCATTTTTGGACTCAGTGGCACGAAACGGTTCAGAATATGTATTTGTGGGGTTTCTGGGTTTTTCCGAGATTTTTCTGGATTTAAAAACGAATTTCAGATTTAATTAATTAAATTAAAATCCGAACAATTGGAAAAATGGCTAAACAGTAGTGGGCTGGCTTTCGGCGATAAATCCGGCCAAACGGCCCATTCGGCCGTCGGCCCAGGGCGCGCATGCTGGCGAGGCCTCGGTTGGGCCGGCCCAGTGCAACGCTAGGCAGGGTGGGCGAGCGCGGCCCAGTCGAGCTGCTGGCCCACTCAGGCGATGCAGGGGGGCTAGGTTTAGGGTTTGCAGTGGGGCGGCGGTGGCTTGCGCGGGGTGGCGCGGCGCAGCGGCTGAAGCCGAAAGCGGGGAGGGACAGGGAGAGGTGCTCACCACTGAGAGGGCGAGGCAGGGCGAGTTTGGACGGCTGGGGCGGAGGGGCTTATATAGCCGCGGGGGAGAGAGAGAGGGGCAGCGATAAGGCGAGCTTGTGGCAGCGACACGCGGCGCAGCGGGTCAAGCAGAGCGGCGGGGCGACGTCCATGGTTGGGCGGTCGACCGGGGACCAAGCGGCGCGGCCAGGCGAGGCACGCGCGAGGCAGCGTGAGTGACGTCGGAGCCGGAGGCGACGGGTCAGCCCGGGGGCTGGATGGGCCACACGCAGGCTAGCGGCGATGGGCCGGCTTGGGCCAGAAAGCAGGCTATCGGCCCAAGACGCAAGGAAAAACGGCCCAAGGCAAAGAGAAATCAAATCCAAATTCAAATTTCGAATTCAATAAAAATGCAATTAAGATCCAAATTCGAATTTAAATCGCTTTGAAATTTGGGGTTGTTTCAATCTCAGATTTCATGCTCTCAAGAGAGATTCAAACTTCTGATAAAAAAATAAAAATAAAAAAGCAAATTGCTACCATGCTCTCAAAATTTTTGGTGAGATTTTGATAATTCTTGCCGAAATTTCATTTTTTTGAACTAAGATTTGGTTAGAAATATTGCTTGTAGTACTAGATTTGGAGTGGTGTGAAAATTATATAAGAGATAACTTGACGACGATTTGATATGCCTTATACTATTTGTGGGGACATGTACAGACAACAATTTTAGAAGTTACTCTATAAAAAGATGCCTCTTTATCAAAAGACATCTTTTAATGAGAAGACATCTCTTGGAAAATAACAAACTGCTATCACTTTGTCTATTATAAATAGGACTCCCGCAAGGATTCAAGGACATATTGTGAATGATTAGAGATAACATTAGTTTTTTTAGTTTTTCACTCAAGTTTGTACTCTGTAAACACCTGTAATCCAATAAAGAAGCAATCTCGTTTCTACTCATTTTAATCCTTGATTTACATTACAAAGGCAACCAAAATTACATTTGTAAACTCAATCTAGGGTTCTCCAGTCTTGAACATCGACAGTTGGTGCTAGAGAAAGGGCCTCCGTCATAATTAAAGGTTGAAAACGGTAAGTATTTTCGCCGAAATCAATGGATGAAGAGAATTTATTCGATCTTGCCAACTACGCTCACCTCACCACCAATGACTTCATGGAAGGAGGTAAGTGTAGCTTCTACTCTAAGTATGTTACTGAGGCGGAATTGTCCAAATTAACAACTTCATCCAAATCGGATGAGGCCATGCCATGAGCATCATTTCTTGAGGAAAAAGAGTTACTCCGTACCTACCCTTGTCTCAGAGGTAGAGGACCAGAGCACATGCCATATGGGAGTTAATAATGTACGAACTCACCAGAATGACAATGATTTCTATGAGAGTTTATCTTTAGAAGATTTTTTTTTGAAGTCTTGAACTCAGTTATACCCTATTATCATCGTCCGATAAGGGAATAATCACCCCATCCGTCAATTCTGGATTTCACGTTTGCGCAGTCACGGAAGAGATAGAGGCACAACGAGTGGAATGGGAACAGCGTGAAACTCAGGAAAAGGCCGTCTAGGAGCAACGCGAGAGGCTCATGATTGCCAAACAAAAGATTGTGGAAGAGGCGAGACACCTTTACCACAACAGCCAATAAGGAACTTCACGAAGACCGGATCCCTCGGGGAGTAATCCCCGACATATCCTCCCAATCACGCCGCAGATTCCAAGATTGGCGGTAAGGGACATAAACATGGTTCGTAATAGTCCATAGGAGGAAACTCCTGTGGACAAAATTCGCATTATAACTGGAGTAATTTTAAATCAACCCATGGATGGAGACAATGTACCGCTTATAAGATCTCTAGCTAGTGATCTGCAAGAAGTTGCTGTAAAAGTACAGAGCGTATCTCTTTCCATAAGGTCTTTGATTGATTCTCGCGTGGATCATTACTCGTCTGGTCGGCATCAACAAAGCCCTGATCACCAAAGAGGAGTAACCCACATAGAAGAAGTGCTTTTGACAGACTTAGCCTAGGTGAAAACATTAATCGTGGTCAACGACGACCTCGTTCTCTTGATTACATAGAATAAGTACCTAACGTACGAATACGTTTGGGATTGTATACAAGATGCAAAGTCTTTTTTCTAGGACTCAAAAATGTCATTTGGCATGAAAAATTCAAGTCAAGTCCTTTGAAAAGCTATGATAGAACACAAAATCTATCAGAATTTCCTCAAATTTATACCACCACCATCCAGCTGTTAGTGGCGATGAGAAGGTGTCGGGACCCGAATGTGCAAATCCGGACTCTCTGTGTATTCAGCACTAGTCCAGGATCAAGCTAGTGCACACAGTCTCAACATCGGTAAATACCACAATCAAACTCAACGAAATAGTAAAGTACTTTATTGAAAGGGAAATATAACTGGTTGCTCGACATTATGGTCAAGTTACAAAAGTACGTCTCGCAGGGCTTAAATCTTACTCAAATAAATTTGCAGCGAAAATAAGAAACGTGTGGCGCCAACCAATATGCCATAGGCAACTGACTGGGCCCTTCCCCTAGTTCGTCGGCTCCTCCTGGAACTCCTCCTCCAGTACTGGCATTGATTCTTCTTCAACTGATGTTTTGTTGTTGCAAGGGTGAGTACTTTAAAGCACCCAGCAAGTCATGCACAGAATGCAGTCTAATATTCTATATGCATGGCTTATTACAAGGGATAGGCTAAGATGGTTCTTTTGCAGTAAAGCACATTCATAAATAACAATAATAGATTGAAAGCAATAAAACAGTAATAGCAATAATAACTTCATAAACAATTTCACAAGTAAAGCAATTATCAGCCTAAAGCTAGTTCATCGATTCCAACCATTTAACCAAAGTCATTATATGAAAATCTAACCCTTGACTGTAATCACCGAGCAGTGTCTAATATCGTGGACTCGGCTATTCGAATAGGTTGTACACTCTGCAGAGGTTATACACTTTACCCACAAGATGCAATCAAACACCACTAAGGCGAGTGATCATAACAAAGCCTTTCCAAAGCTACTTCTAGGCTCGGTACTGTCCGCTAAGGTTTCAACACTGATGGGACTGGTTACCACTCTCATGGACCCCCTCTTGCACCATGTGAACCTACCCATAAACTCGGCCTCACACCACCACGACAGTACCAGAGACTAGACATCACAGTTTACTTAGCTAGGTCTGTCCCATTCCAGACTTGTGGCTGTATGAAGGACTCAGTTCAAATTCTTGCAAGGTTAAGTCCTTAGGGTGACCAAGGCAAGACTACCCAATAATTCACAAGTAACCAAAGTGATAAAACCAAATGCGACTTCCTAAGTGCCACACCTGGCCCACCAAAACAATCTTGCCACTTGCCTTAGTCTAAATCATTTTATCACCCCGATTAATTACCATGCACCACGTGCCATCATTAACATCAACAACACATGTCACAACTTTCATAAACACGTTCCATATCTCATTAAGTCAAGATTAACATTTGATATTCCAAAATGATGTCATCGACACGTTGCACGGCCAAGCATACTACATACGGTCTAAATAACCCATGTTGGCGAATTAATAATGTCCAACTAATAATCCATATTCTAGGGTGACAAATGATTCATAGCATACAATTAATATTAACAAGGTGGTATACATCAAGTAGGTCATATAACTATTCCCCGAATTAATTAAAAGCATTTTTAATTAAACTAGCATAAAATAATTTAAATAAACATAGTTTCAAAAGTGGGATCAATATGGTCAAAGCATAACTTGCCTGGCCCTTGCAATTTTTATTGTTTTTTACTCTTTATCCTTGATTCTTGATCCTCGATCTTCACTTCCTGGACCTTCAGCTCCGTGGAACGACTTTCGGACGACGCGTCTAACGATTGAAGAAAAAGCAAATACAAACCAACTCAAAAGACACATCAAGTAAAACTCCAAATTAAGAACAAATAGTATTGGGCACAATGGCTTAGATGAAATTGGAAACTCGAATGGATTAAATCGGAGGTTTAGACAAAGGAGAACAGGCTTTCGGAAAAACACCGAAAAGGGAAAGACTAATAACTAGGAAAGAAAGAATAATATTCTGAAGAATATTTCTTCTGAAGTTATTATCTTGATTAGACAGATAAGGACATATGGGCTCTCGATCTATAGATCGGGTCCACAACGATATGTTAGTTCACAGTGATCTAAGCTGAGGCTCAAGGTTGACTTTTGTTGACTGAACGAAACACGGTCAAACAAAAGAGAGACGGATAGATCGGGCACAGGGGTATGACAGATGGCCAATGGTCTATCGACCAAGTCCACGAATGAATTCTCGATTAATGGCAGATTGGGTTTTCAGGGATAAGACAAAGACGGATGGGATCGACATTCATTGCGATCCGATCTGGGTTTCAGTCATACGTCGAAGAAGAGGATCAACGATGACAAGGCGGCGATGATAAGAAGATGGGGCTGAACTCAATGTGATAGGGCTAGATCACATTAAGGCGATGGAACAGATAAGGACATCGCACTAGTGGTTTCGCTTATATGCGCGCATGCGATGACAGTGAAAGGAGAGCAAAGCGTTAACGGTGAAGCATTAACAGCAGAATGTTAACGGCAAAACGTTAACGGCGGAACATTAGCGGCGAAACATTAACGGTCGAACGTTAACGGCGAAGCGTTAACGGTGGAATGTTAACGGTGGAGCGTTAACGGCGCACGTTGACGGCGAAGGCGAAACGACGGTGGGACGCTCATAAAACGAGAAGGTAGTGACCGTCGGTGCAACGACATGGCCGCGATAAAACGCTACCAAGGATGGCTAACCGAAACGCGAACCAGTAACAAAGGGATAGGTTGAAAGACGACGGCTACAAACCGGAATCGGGCTTTGTCGGTGAACAGAGGCCAAAAGAACTCTAGGGATGGACAAAAACATTACATGATGACCCAAAGGACGGAACAACACGGCCAAAGTGAGCTAAGATAGCCGGCGTCAAAAGACGGCGCGCGGCGGCGGCAAAAGACGGCGCTAAATAATAATAAAAATTCCAAAGGATGGGATGGCAAAGGGGGAATGTCCATCACGTAGAACTCAACGGTATAGGCGGATTTTGCGGTGACGCGCCGGATTGATCATAATCTGCCGTTAAACGGCTTTCGGGGCTAAACTTCAGACGGCCATAACTTCTAGAATAATGATCGGAACTTAACCAAATTTGATAGAGAGCTAGATGTGACCTAGAGGCACACCGTGACGTAGGTGGCTCAGAGTTTTACCTTCTGGATCAGTGGGGAACGTGCGAGGATGATTGCCGCTATCTGCAACGCAGTCTGATCGGAGAAAAGAATTTTCTGCGCAAAATCCAGAGGGCAAAACCATGGGTTAGGATGTGCACCATGTAGAGGACATCAAGGAGAGTCTACAGTAAAATGTCACGGACAAACTCGAAAAATTGAGGGAGATATGGCCTCGGCAATATTCAAGATTGAAACGGGCATAACGTTTGATTCCGTGGGCCAAATTGCACGAAATTTGAAAGGGAGACAGAGGGGACGTCATGGCTCACTGTGGCGAGACGGATCTCAAAAAGATTCGACGAGCTGACGGGGGACGCGCTCCAAAGTTCGGCCATCGTTTGGGCAATGTCTGGGGCTTCTCGGCAGCGGCTCGGGAGTTTGGATGGATTGATCTGGGGTGAGGACGTGTGGGAGAAGCCATGGGAGGTCTACCACAGGTTGGGGAGGCAGTTAGGTCAAGAAAAATCAAGTTTGGAGCAAAAACAGGCGAAATCGGCATTTATACGAACACTTGGCGTGCATGAATCGGACTGAGGTGATGTGGCGCATTGTGGAGCATCCGATCGGCATCGGATGGCTGAGGAATTGCGGGCAACGTGGCCCAGGCTTCGGTGCGACCAGCTGGGCCGAGCGGCTGGTGCGCGCGCGTGCCCCTGAACGGGCTGAGCGCGAAAAAAGGCCGGGGCGGCCTAGCGTGGCAGGAGGGAGTGGGCCGGCTGGCGCGGGAGGTGGGCGATGGCCCAGGCGCGGGAGTAGGGGGTGTGGCCCGGTTCGGCGGTGTGGGCTGGCGTGGGGGCAAGGCCCGGGTGGCGGTGTGGGCTGGCACGGGAGAGGAGAGAGGAGATTAGGCCCAAAGCCAAAAACAGATTTTCCAATAAAAACAAATTCAAAAAATTAAAACTAATTATTTAGGACAACAAAAATACCCAAAAAATTCTAAAAAATATTTTGAGATATTTTGAACTCAAATAAAATATTTTCAACAAAACTTTATATAAACTTTTCAAATATTTAACTAATTTTCGTAAAAGGGCTTAATACGATTCAATTCCAAATAAATTTGATAAATAGCAAACGAGCACTGAAAAATCTCAAAAATCATAGAAAAATTCCTTGGAGTACAAGGAATCCAAATAAAACTAAATTTCTTTTATTTGAAATATAAAATAATCAAATTAAATTATTTTAGCTTTTAGGAAATCCATATTACACTTTATAAATGCGAGAAAATTAATGGAAATTTTTGAAAAGCTAAACTAAACCAAAATTTTTTGAAAACCCAAATTTTGGGATGTTACAGAAGGTAATGGCAAATTATCTTCCCATTGTCCTTAAAGGATCTGCAAGAACATGGTTATGTAATTAGCTAGAAGAATTTATTTTTAGTTGGGAAAATTATGCCATGCTATTTTAAACAATTTTAAAAGTTGTTATGCGAAGCCAGACAAAGAGGATGACCTATATTAAAAGGTTTATAGAGGTTTGTAATACAATTCCTAACATATCTGATGATTCTGTGATTCGTACATTCAAGCACGTTATATGCTACAAGCGTTTCACAGAGGTTCTCAACATTCGTCCGCCATCTACCATATCAGAACTCTTCGATGTGGTATATCGGTATTCCGATTCACACGAGGCGGTTGAATGAAAACCATATAGTCGACAAGGGTCATACACCACCTCAGCCAGGATTGAAGATCACCGAAGGTAACAAACCTAAGAAGATATCCACACTTGATGACTGAAAATGTAAAAAATAAAAAAGGGTAAAAAGATCTCTCAAAGAGAGGTCACGGGCGTTTACGAATGACCTGCATACTCTAAGGATAAAACACCTTGGAAGAAGAAACCTGGTTAGACAGGTGATCGATTTATTCTCAAAGGATCTACTCCAAACAGTGGGAATGGACGATGGTATCCCTTGCATGATACACCAAGACATGACTTGTGCAATTGCCTAACATGGCAAAGACGCATGGATGAGTTTTACTCTGGTAAGGGTCCTATGCCGACCTTACCAAAAGGACGAAGTATAAAAGATGCAAATGGTGATGAAGACATGGGTTATCAAAAACCAGACAACCATGTCAACATGATCTTCAGTGGATCATTTGCATATTCTCCAAAACGGCAATTTTAATCCACATGGAGGGAGGTCAATAACATCGACACCTGACCTGGAAAACTAGACTTTTCAAAATGGTAAGATGTTGTAATTATCTTCAGAAAGGACGATTGCCCAAAAGGTATGTCTACTTCTCGTAAACTTCCATTAGTAATATCTCCTACTATTACTAACTGTAAAGTAGGGAGAGTTTTAGTTAATAAAGGAAGTTCATTAGACCT
This sequence comes from Rhipidocladum racemiflorum, assembly GCA_036346355.1. Classification (NCBI taxonomy): domain Eukaryota; kingdom Viridiplantae; phylum Streptophyta; class Magnoliopsida; order Poales; family Poaceae; genus Rhipidocladum; species Rhipidocladum racemiflorum. Next base: position 5,730,547 of record CM070581.1, read on the forward strand.
GCTTTTTATCCATACTCTTGATGAAATACAAATTCATCGGTCTAAGATACAACCCGTGACAAATCCCTTCTTCGAAATTGTCACTGGTCCGTCCGTAACTTTAATAGGACAGATTGTGTTATTTGTCACTTTTAGAGATGTCCGTAATTTCATAAGCGAGTTGATTTCATTTGAAGTTGTAGACTTTGAGTCTGCATACAATGCTATATTGGGTAGACCTTCACTCACCAAATTTATGGTAGTTACTCATCATGCCTACTAAAGCCTCAAGATATCTGGTCCAAAAGGTTTGATTAATGTGCAATGTAACCCAACTACTGCATTGAATTTTGATCGAAAACTACTTGAAATTGCTGATTAATTACCATTAAAAGATGCTAATGATGTAGAAAGGTCCTGCATGGTTAAAAAACCTGGCAAGTCAGTGAAGCTGGAAACTAATGCTCAGTCGAATGAGCAAGTAAAGCTTATTTCCATCGACCTCACCAACCAGTCTAAACTATTTGGATAGGGTTAGGGATGGATGCAAAATAGGAAGACACACTCATTGCCTTCCTCTTGGCTAATGTAGATGTGTTTGCATGGAAAACATCCGACATATCTGGAGTCCCAATGGAGATGATTGAGCACAGGTTAGCTATCTGACATAAAATACAATAAGTGAAGTAGAAACTGTGGTGATTCGCTCCTGATCGACAAGAGGCTATCCGACAAGAGTTGGACAAACTCTTGGAAGTTGGTTTCATTTCATGAAGTTGATATCTAGATTGGCTTGCAAATCCGGTTATGGTCAAGAAGGCAAATGATAAGTGGCGAATGTGCATCGATTTCACCAGCCTAAATATCACTTATCCAAAAGATAAATTTTATTTGCCCTAAATAGATGAGTTGGTCGACTCAACAGCGAGTTGCGAAATAATGAGTTTTTTGAATGCATACTCAGGTTATCAACAAATAAGCATGGCAAGAGAAAATTAAGAGAATACTTTTTTATAACCCCATTTGGAATCTACTGCTACCAGAAGATGCCATTTGGGCTAAAAAAATGCTGGAGCCACGTACCAACGCCTCATGCAGAAAGATTTCATAAGTCAAATAGAAAAAAAACTAGAAACTTATGTAGATGATCTCATTGTAAAGAGCAAGAAAAGCTCTAATCATTTATTGAATTTGGCTAAAACATTTTGTAATTTAAAAAAGATGGAATAAAATTAAATCACGAAAAGTGTACTTTTGGAGTCTCTTTTGGCAAATTGCTAGGATTTCTTGTTTGTTCACGCAGAATTGAAACCAATCCTGAAAAGATCTGTGCCATTGAATCCGTAAGATCTCCTTCTTCGGTGAAGAAAGTGCAAGGATTAACTGGTCAGATGGCTGCTCTCAGTCGTTTTATATCCAGATCGAGAGAACGTGTGTTACCTAATTTTAAGGTAATAAGAAAACACGATAAATTCCATTGGTCGGATGAAGCAGAAAAGACTTTACAATACATTAAAAATTATTTATCAAGCCTACCAACATTGGTATCACTTAATCAGGAGGAACCATTATTGCTTTTTATAGTAGCTACAAATAATGTGGTTAGCGTTATTTTGATCGTTGAACGAGATAAGGTTCAAAAATCTATATACTACGTAAGTGAATTTTTACACAGACCTAAGGAGAGATATCCTTAGATTCAAAAACTATTTTATTCCCTACTAATGGCTTCAAAGAAGCTAAGACATTATTTCCAATCACATTGAATAAAGTACCATCATCATTTGCTTTGGGTAACATTCTCCATAATCAGAAAGCAACTAGTTGAATTGCTGATTGGGCAGTCAAACTTAGATCCTTTGATATCCATTTCATCTCTCAATCAACAATCAAGTTATAAGTTTTAGCAGATTTTATTGCTAATTGGACTAACAGTGAGCCTTCTGTAGAACAGAATTTCACTAACACTGGACATTGGACCTTGTACTTTGATGGTTTTAGTGAACTAAGTGGTTCGAGGGCTGGTATAGTACTGGTCACACCACAAGGTGATTAGTTACAATACATAACCGAGACGCAATTTCTTGCTACCAATAATGTAGCAAAGTATGAAAGTTTTCTAGCCGGTCTCCAAGCAGCCAAATACCTTAGAGTCCGTCAGCTTTTAATGAAAGGTGATTCGTAATTAGTCGTAAACCAGGTTAGCAAGGAATATAGGATGTCCGATGAGGTAATGTCTCACTACTTAGCTGAAGTAAGGAAATTGAAAAAAAAATACTTTATTGACTTTGAAGTGCAATACATTCTACGAAAAGATAATCTTATAGCGGATCAGTTATCCAAACTAAGCTCCTCACGCTCACCTGTTCTAACAGGTATATTTCTTGAGCTCTTCACGTCCATTTGATACAACTTAAAATCATGGTGAGTAGCAAAGGCAAATAATATTCTAATAGATTCAAGCCTAGCTACTGGAGCATATGTTTCACCGAAATCCAAACCTTCGATTTGAGTGCACCCGTGAGCAACCAAACGAGCTTTGTTCCTTGTCACGATTCCATTCTCATCTTGCTTGTTCCGGAAGACCCATTTTGTGCCGATTACGTTTTGATTTGGTCTTTGGACAAGCTCCCAAGCTTGATTTCTCTTGAAGTTATTGAGCTCCTCTTGCATGGCCATCACCCAATCCGGATCATCAAGTGCTTCTTCTACCTTAAGAGGCTCAAGAGAAGACACAAACGAGTAAAATTCACAAAAATTTGCAACTCGAGATCTAGTAGATACTCCCTTGTGAATGTCTCCGAGAATGTTGTCAACCGGATGATCTCATTGAATACTTTGATGAACTCTTGGGTGCGGTACAGTTGAATTTGGAGCTTGGATGGGTTCTTCATCTTGGGAAGCGTTCGAACCATCTTGGGCTTGTTTGGACGAGGAGGGAACATCACCTGAGCCTGACCCGTCCGGAGACTCCGGTATATGACCCGGAGACTCCGGATCAATCCGGACACTCCGGGTTTCAGGCCGGACACTCCGGGTTGGGGTGCTCGGGTGAGATTCCAGATTTTGAGGTCTTACCTCCCCAATTGCCATTTTCTTGATAGCTTCACATGGTGGTTCTTCCCCGTCAAACACGGCACGATCAACTTGTTCTACTTGAGAACCGTTAGCCTCATCAAAAGTTACGTCACGCGAGATTTCAACGACACCGGTGGTATTGTTGAAAACTCGGTACGCATAAGCATTAGTTCCATAACCAAGTAAGAAACCTTCATCTACTTTAGGAGCAAATTTAGAAGACTTAGCCTTTTTGTTAAGGATATAGCATTTACTCCCAAAGACTCGAAAGTAGGAGACGTTTGGTTTCTTGCCGGTGAGCAATTAAATGCTGCCTTCTTCAAGATCTTGTGGAGGTAGAGGCGGTTGGAGCTGTGGCATGCGGTATTGATGGCTTCCGCCCAAAAGCTATCGGAAACCTTGTACTCGTCAAGCATCGTCCGCGCCATCTCGATGAGGGTTCGATTCTTCCTCTCGGCCACCCCATTTTGTTGAGGAGAATAGGGAGCCGAGAATTCATGCTTGATCCCTTCTTCATCAAGAAACTCCTCCACACCGATATTCTTGAACTCGGTACCGTTGTCGCTTCGAATTCTTTTGATCTTCACTTCAAACTCATTTTGAGCTCTTCTCATGAATTTCTTTAACGTCACTTGGACTTCTCCCTTGTCATGCAGGAAAAATACCCAAGTGAATCGAGAAAAGTCATCAACAATAACTAAACCATACTTACTTCCCCCGATGCTTATGTAAGCTACAGGACCAAATAAATCCATGTGGAGCATTTCCAACGGTCTTGAGGTCGTCATCACATTCTTGGCGGGATGGGAGGCACCAACTTGCTTGCCCGCTTGACAAGCGCTACAAACCCTATCTTTCTCAAAGACAACATTAGTTAGTCCAAGAATGTGGTTGCCTTTAATGAGTTTGTGAAGGTTCCTCATACCGACATGGGCTAGTCGGCGATGCCATAGCCAACCCATACTAGATTTAGCCATTAAACACGTTTCAAGATTAAGTCTATCCGTATTGAAGTCTACGAGATAGAGCTTACCCTTCAAACGCCCTTTAAAAGCTATTGAACCATCAAGCCTCTTAATGACTTTCACACCCTTTTCATTAAACAAACAATTGTAGCCCGCTTCACACAATTGTGCAACGGACAACAAATTGTAGCTTAATGATTCGACAAGTAAAACATTACTTAAATGAAAATCATTAGAGATAGAGATTTTACCCAAACCAATTACTTCTCCTTTTCCATTGTCTCCAAAGACAATACTTTCGCTATTAGATCCATTTACATCCAAGTGTGCGAACATTGCCTTTTCTCCGGTCATATGATGCGTGCAACCACTATCCAAAATCCAACTTGTTCCACCGGAGATATAGGCCTACAAAAACATATTTAGTTTTTGCTCTTTGGTACCCAAACTTGGTTAGGTCCACGCACATTAGTAACTAGAGATTTCGGGACCCAAATGGTGCGAACAATAGGAGCATTCTTTGGCTTACGCCCAATATGACAAGCAACTACACGACCAAGGTTAGTCTTCTTAAGAACATATGAAGCAAAGAACTCGGAGTGAGCCTTGTGCTTGGATGTTCCTTCGCCTTTCACAAAGTGGATTGGCTTGCTTAAAGGAGCAACAACAATGTTGCTCTTTTTGCCCTTTGGCGGAACATACCCAAGCCCTTGCCTCTTAGGATTACCTTGGCGCTTACCGAGATACTCCTCTAAACCCTTGCTTGCCTTGTAGGACTTTTGAAATCCATCTTCAAGCATCCCCTTAAGCTTCTCATTTTCATGAGCCAAGACTTTCAAAGTCTCACGGTTAGTAGCACAAGTAGCAACATCAACATTATAGCATCTAGCGCAACCGTTGCTCGTTGAGGGTAATGAAATATTGGAATTGTTGGTTGAGGTAGAAGCTTTATTCGAGAGATCAACAATCTTCACTTCAAGAGCCTTGCACGCATCCTTTGCTTTTGCAAGTTGCTCTAAGAGTGAAGCATTGGTGATCTCAAGACTAAGTGCTTCATTTTTGGTCAAATTTGAGCTTTTGACCAAGTCCTCATTTTTCATCTTTTCAAAGGCTAAGCTTTTCTCTAGCTCAAGGTTCTTCTCCTTTTCAAAAATAAGGAGATCTTCTTGAGCTTCGAGAATAGCTTCCTTTTGCTCAACAACCTCCTCCAATCTTTCAATATCCTTAAGTAGCAAGTCTAATTTTTTAACATCAAAATCATCCATAGACTTAAATGTTACTTCTTCCTCATCACTAGCATCATCGCAATCATCTAAGCTATAATCAACAATGGAATGAATAGTGCTCTTAGATGATACCTTGTGCCCCTTTGCCATAAGGCACATTGGAGCATCTTCATCTCCGTCGCTCAAGGTGTCGAAGAGGCTCTTCGACTTTGTCGGTGGAGTGGCGATGGCGACGGTGGCAAGTCCTCCTTCATTGCCGGAGTCGGACTCGGACTCGGACTCGGAGTCGGAATCGGAGTTCCACTCCTTGCCGATGTATGCGTGACCCTTGCCCTTGTACTTCTTGCTCTTGTCCTTGTCCTTCTTGCGGTACTTGTCTTTCTTATACGGCTTCTCTTCCTTCTTTTCTTTGTGTGGGCACTCGGCAATGAAATGACCGGGTTCCCCACACTCATAGCACTTTCTTGAAGAGTGTCTTCCTCTTGACTTGTTGCCGAAGCTCTTGGAATGGCTTCCCGGCTTGTAGCCCTTCTTCTTCAAGAACGTGTTGAATCTTCTTACGAGCAAGGCCATATCTTCATTTGTCAAGGGGCCGCTCGACTCTTCTTCATCGCTTGAGCTTTCTTCGGCTTCTTGTGCAACCTTGACGGCCTTCAAGGCTACACATTTCTTCTTGCCGGATTTGAGTTCTTCTACAACCTCGGCCTCCTTGATCATCATCTCATCCATCATCAACCGCCCAATCACATCATGAGGCGTGAGAGAGTCGAAGTTTGGCCGGTCTCAGATTAGTTGCACAAGGTTGCGGTTGGTTGGGGTGATCACTCGAAGTATGATCTTCACCACGGCCTTGTCGGTGAGCTCGGTGCTTCCAAGTCCCTTTGCTTGATTCACTAGCACCATCAAGCGATCAAACATATTTGTGTACGATTCACCTTCTTCCAAAGTATATCGGCTTAGCTCTCCAATGATGAGCTCGATCTTGGACTCACGGACACTTGACACACCTTCATGAGTCACCATCAACCTTTCCCAAATGTCCTTGGCATTGTCAAGGCCATCGACCCGGTTGAACTCGGAGTCGCTCAAAGCATTGAACAAGGCATTGACGGCCAAGTCGTTGAAGTGTTGAGCTTTGTCTTCTTCGGAGGTGAGATTGTTGGGATTTGCGGGCTTGAAACCTGTTTCAACAATCTTCCAAATGCAAGGATGAAGTGATCTCAAATGCATCTTCATCTTGTGTTTCCATGCCGCATAGCGAGTGCCATCGAAATGAGGCGCTCGTCCGGACGAGACGGAAACATAAGATGAGGAGTTTGAGACTCCAAAAGAGGAATAATCTAAAGGAATTGCAACCCCTATACCGGAACCCGTGGCCTTGTCTTGGGCATGGGTTTCGGTAACTTTCTCTATATCCGACATCTTTGTTTCTCCAAGCGGTTAAGCCAAAACAAAGGAGATTTGGCTCTGATACCAATTGAAAGGACCAACGATGTCGCCTAGAGGGGAGGTGAATAGGCGGATTTAAAAAAACGCAGCGGAATTAAAACTGGCCGAGCAGGTCAACCCGGAGTCTCCGAGTTTTGGTCCGGATACTCCGGCTTGTCCGGATACTCCGGCTTGTCCGGAGTGTCCGGTATTGGATACCGGAGTCTCCGAGTTGGGTGGCTCGGGAGCGCAACACAAGTTGCTCAAGCTTGCACGAAATACTACTAAAAGTAAATAACAATAGCAACCTAGAACAAGTGCTAGTATGGATTTGAATTAAAGCTAGACAAAGAGCTAGATCTAGGCTTTACGGAGACAAATCCACACAAGCAACACAAGTAAGTAAAGAGAGAGCGAGAGAAGCGATTTTTCACCGAAGTTCGGATTCTTGAAGGGAACCCTACGTCTCCGTTGAGGTGTCTCGGTCACACTTGAGCCGGGGTCTCTTTCAACCCGCTTTCCTCCCGGTGCTGCACAAATGCACTCGCCGGCTTCACTTCTTATCTCTTCCCTTTCGGAGGCGAGACTCGCCTTCACAAACGACCGGGGCTCACCACACGCGTTGGTAGCTCCCGGTGACTCCTAGCCGTCTAGGAGACCTTCAACCTCCAAGAGTAATAACACCACGAAGAATCGCTTGGAGGATGAACTAGTGCTCAAAGACTAGAAATGAATGCACCTAGCACTTTACTTCTTCCTCTCCTCACCAAAATGGATCAACAACCAAATCTAATGGTGGGAGGAAGTATGAGCTCTCTTGAATGCTTGGAAGAGGTTAGGAATGGCTTGAATGCTGCAATGAATGAGCTCAATCCAGTTCATAGCCGTTGGGAGAGAGTGGGGGCTTTAAATAGTCAGTTCAAAAACTAGCCGTTACTCTCGTTTTTGTACAGGCCGGAGTGTCCGGACAAATAACCCGGAGACTCCGGGCAAAATGTCCGGATACTCCGGACGACTGGAATTTAAGAGTGACCGAGGGGTCCAACCCGGAGACTCCGGACATATTGTCCGGATACTCCAGATTGAATCCGGACACTCCGGACATAAGGTCCGGACTCTCCGAGTTCACTGACTCGGTTTGATTTCCATATTAAGGAAAATGCGAGTGTTTGAGTGCTAGTTTGTATGCAAGTTTTGACCTTGAGCACATGCACATCCTAAAACCGATTTTCCGTCGCATCCTCTTAATAGTACGGCTATCCTTAAGACTAAAAACAAATATGAAAATTACAAGTCTTCGTCTTGATGCCGTTCTCTCGAAATTTGACGCGCTTAGGACCGTCCAATCTTATTCCGAGCTTGATGTGATCTCGATAACTGCATTAATCTTAGTTGAAGCATTAGATCACTTTAATTGTGTCATCATTAATCACCAAAATAAAATGAGGTGCCTAGATGCACTTTCAACATGGAACACTGCCCAAGGATATACATGAAAAAAAGAATGATTCAAAAGGTTTGAATGCACAAATTACTCGACAATACTCTTTATAGAAAAGGAATTCATGGAGTTTTAATAAATATATATCGCAAGAATAGGGGATACCATTACTCCATGAAATACATGGGGGTTTACGTGGAGCACATGTTTCATATAGAACGTTAGTCAGGAAAGCATTCCGGTAAGGGTTCTATTGGCCTACCGCTCTACATGATGCTATCCACCTTGTAAGGACTTGTGAGCAATGTCAATTTCATGCTCGATAAGTACATCGACTAGCTAATCAATTGCAAACAATACCATTATCATGGCTAGTTTCAACAGGGGGCATTGATATAGAATGTCCATTACCTAAAGCAGCTAATGGATATAAATTCTTATCTGTTGCTATTGATACTTTCACAAAATGGATAGAAGCTGAACCTGTAGTTTCAATTACGGCATAGGCAGCAAATAAATTCTTTGTGACAAATATAGTTACTAAATTCAAAGTTCCTAGTAGACTAATTACTAATAATGGATCATAATTTATTAGTGGTCTATTTCAATACTACTGTGATGAAATAGGCACAAAGATTTACTAGGCTTATGTTGCTCATTCGCAGAGTAATGAAGAAATAGAATTCGCTAATAGTTAAATCATGCAAGGCATGAAGAAACGAGTATTTGATCATCTTAGAACATGCTCAGGGGCTTAGGTAGATGACCTCTACTCAGTGCTTTGGGCCATATGCACGACAACCGATAGAGCTACTGGTGAAACACCTTTTTCATTGGTTTATGGAGCAAAAGCTGTTCTGCCCAGTGAAATTCACTTGGGTTCTATACGAACTACTCTTTTTTAAATAGGTTAATCAAAATATCCAACGTGAAGATGATATCAACTTCCTTAAAGAAAGGCAATACCACACACTTATCAGGTTAGCCGCCTATCTACAAGGCTTACAATGATATTATAACAAACGAGTTCAACTACGAACTCTTAGTGTGGGAGACTTGGTTTTAAGGCCCATCCAATCTAATTTAAATAAGTTATCTTTCAAATGGGAAGGTCCCTTCACTGTTGTATCAATCACCCGACCTGGTTCTGTTCGGGTTGCTATGGAAGATGGTCGAATCCTTTCAAACATTTGAAACATCCAACATCTTCGCATGTTTCATGTATAAATTTTTACATTCAAGTATTAAGTTCACAATCAATACATTATATCTCTTCTGTGTTATATATCAATTATTTATTATCTTGCTTTCATTCTAAGTTATCTTGAAAAATCTATTCAACTATAATCCCTAAGCAAAATACAAGGTTGTTAGTCGGATTGTGAGATGACTTCTAATAGAGACTTTTCATGTAAGCCAGTACTTGCTGCATTGAAACTCATTAGACTGATTTCATCTCCGACCTGCTACCAGTTAATACTAAGTATAAAGTAAAGAGAAATATGATCGGTACTCAATAAAAATTGTCTATCTTCCGATCACGATGCTGATCAGTAAACAAACAGTTGGGGGCTAGTAATGATACACAATAAATTTTACTAATGAGCAGATAAGTAATGGAATAATTTTAACACAGAATGAGATTGACACAGAAGCAATTTTTCATTCATAGAATATTTTACATATATCTCAGCTTTACATTATCCATATACATGTCTACGAATTATTTCACTTCTGTGTGTGTTCTATTCATTTCTTCTTTATTTGAGAATTGCAAGTTAGGTGCCAACATTCCCAGATCAATCGTGTCCTTGTAAAAGTGTCTCAATTTTATGAAAAGGGCATTGATATGGAAAGCAATTGTTGCTCAAAGTGCTGACTTCATAGTATTCAGCATAATAGGAACATGATCATTGAGAATATTTAGTTGGTCCCTTATCCCCGCAACCAGCTCATCGACCGACGGAATTGAAGTTGTAAGTTCAGCTTGTTTCCCTTTCAAATCTGCTGATATCTTCTTCAATTGCACAAAAATAAAGGTTTGGGCAGATTTACTTACTCCTTGAATCCTTATTTTCTCTACATTGAAGATCTTCATATCTTTTGTTTTCATTTTATTTATTTCTTCTTGTGCCATGGAACCCAACACTATCAACTTCTTGTTATCCGCTTCTCCTTAGGATAGCTGATGTTCCTAGGTCTTTATTATATTTTTTAATTCTGACAAAACAAAGATCAGATTGTTTTTATTTAAAAACAATTAGCAAAATATTATTAGATCGGGAAAAGGTACTTACTTTTCACTTCAGCCTCCTTCTCGGGAATGATAACTTGAAGCTCTTGATCGAGTTTCCTCACTCGTTCATCATTCTCCTTGAAGGCTTGCTTGAGTCTGGAGTTCTTCTTTTCACTATACTAATGTTTTCCTTCAGTTCAATGATGTTGAATTCATAGCCCTTGGCGTTATTCTGCGCCACCAAGAGCTATTTCTTCAGCTCCATTATTCTATCTTCTAATATATTTTCAAACAGATAAAGTTAGAATAAAATTAAGAAACAAAAATACAAGAAAGGAGTTCTAACCAACTGACTTTTGTGTTATTTTTTCTACTTCGGATTTTGCCGAAGCCTGAACTTGCTGACCTAGAAGGTATGATGCCCCATGTGGGAACTACAAAAGCAAGAAGAGAAATATTAAAATGTTATTTCTTTCTCTTAAGAATTAATAAAGAGAAAATAAGAAGAATACCTTATAGAGCAAGTTGTCAGATACTTGCTTGAAATCCCTCTTCTGGTTAGCAACGCCAGAAGAGGATGGGATAAGACCGACCTCAGTGGCCGTGGACATTATTGTGACCACATCCACTAGTCTCTCTTCGCAGGATGGAGTAGCCGTTATCTCCTCGGCTACCCCGATCCCTTCTTTTGCCGCCTCGGGAGATGTATGAACCTCATCGGCAACAGTAGATGCTTCACCGACCATAGGCTCATCTCCAATGACGGGGAGACCTTTAGGCTCGGTATTGGTTGGCTCCTCCCTCGTGCCTGTGCAGGAACCTCTTTGGCAACCTCTTCCATGGGTGCTAAAGGTGGCGCCATACTAGTTGGTGCAACACCAATTTGGATTCACTTTAGGATCTGTCTTAGTTTCAATCTAAGGTGTAATCAGTGGGCTAAAAAAAAGAGAGAGTCAAAACATTAAAAATATAGCAAAAATTATACTAGTTTTGAAGATTAAAGATACTCAGAACTAAGAAAGTAAACACAAACTTACTTGAAGGACACTCCTAAGTCCATACTCCAGGACATCCAAGGAGTATTGGTTGTCCCGACGTTTGGAATAGGAGTTCTCTTCCTTTTAAAAATGAGTGGAACATTATCCTCCTCACTTTCCTCTTCCTCACCCTAGATATTTGGAAACAAGGGATAATTCTTATATGGATTATCCCAAGCACCATATCTTTTTCGGTTACAAACTTGTAAGGAAGTCCTCTTCTGTGTTACTGCAGAAGATCTAGCCCTTTGATCCTGAGATTGTGGCTGGTCGGCAACACACTTAGAACGTGTTCCTTGTACTGGACCAGTGTTGGTTGGCTCAACACTAGTCTCTACAGTGGAAGTCGAGACAACCACTTTTGAGACAACTCTACTCGCAGTCCTCTTTTTCTTCATTGGAGGAGCTTGGGTAGAAACATCAGATTGGTTGGCAGCACGCTTTCGACTATGCATCTAAAATAAATATGTTAGAATAAACAACAATTTAACTTTATGACCAAATGATTTACTTGGTACTTACCTCGATGCGTTCATTGATGAACTCATCGCTTTGTCAAATTAGACTAGCAGGCTGCTTGTCCAAATAAGTCTGATCGGATCCGTCTGAAGGAACACGCAAAATCTGTGTGACCTTCAGATGGGTTTCCCTGGCAGCATAACTATATACAGAAATACCTTAGAAAATTTTAATGTATTTATATATGAAAAAGAGGTCAGAAATTCACAATTTCGTACCTCTAGGTTCATCCTTGGTAGGATCTTGGTCAACCTCAATCCTCTAAGCATATCCGAATCGCCCTTTTCAGGGGACTCAGTTTTTGGTGCAGAAACTCTAAACTATTTTCTGACCTGATAAGCCCCTTGAGACCAATTTGGAGATGGCCTTCACTATCGCCTCCTCCTCCCTGGTTAGGTCTAGAGAATCTTTTTCCCTCTTTGCATCCGACCTTGTCCAGGTCAAAGCAACTTTCCCGGTGAACTAGAGGGGACTGCCTGAGGAATCTTTGAGTAAAATCACTCCCGTCAGTAGTCCTTCCATGTATCCTATCCTTCCATGTATCCTTAGTAGGAAGCAAAGAATACTGGACATCGACTTGAAGTTTAAAGTAAACGCTCCCAAAAACATCTTGAGTTTTGTTATTTCTTCTATACTGAAAAAAAAGAGCAATAAAGACAAACAAAAGGAGGAATACCAAAAAAAAGCTTCGCAAAGATGCGAAAAAACACTCAAAATCAAGTTGGAATTTGGGGGAAGATGATGTAACTCGATCTCACAATGATCGGGTACATCAACTAGGAATTTGCTCTCAATGAGACAAAAGCCTAGCTTAGGGAGTATGGCGAAAAGCACAATGCATCCCTCCTGAGGGACGGGTTTTGCATCTTCTCCTCTAGGATCCCAGCGCACCATCTCGCGTAATGGGATCAAGCCTTGATCCTCGAGTTCTTGGATTTTAGTCTCGGTGAAAACAGATTTCTCCATTGCAACAGAGGAAAGAACCCTAATATGAAAAGCTTCAAACTTTTTCCTAGTTCTTAAGACTTTTCATCTCCATTTTCTAATCAAAACTTTTCAAATGCGAAAAAGAAGAACGGAAGCTGAAAAACCTTAAGAACCAAGAAGAAAAAAAGCAGAAGAAATTAAGAAAAGTTTTTTTGCGCTCAAATGCCTGAAGGCATGAAGCATCCGAGGGAAGCCTCATCCCCTGTACCTACACTGTCCTTTAGGACAGTTGTCCTATTGTTTTGGTTACCAATGAAATCGCAAGAGATTTCTTTATCGGGAACTGAAACGGTAACATGATTAAACACGAGACCCCATAACAAGTTTTCTAAGTTGAATAGTCCCAAGTAAATACATTTATTTACTCGGGCCTGGGGCTAGCTGACGACGATGAACATACCCTATCCTATTTGTGGGCGCACATACACTTAAAGAAAAAGAGCCTATAAATAATGACAGGGCCCAAGGTCCATTACCTAGTTATGACTTCAACTAGAGTTAAATTTAGCCACGTGGAAATAAGAATTCAAGGACATAGTGTGAATGATTAGAGAACATTAGTCTTTTTAGTTTTCCATTCAAGTCTGTACTTTGTGAACACATGTAATCCAATAAACAAGCAATCTCGTTTCCTACTCATTTCAATATTTGATTTACTTGACAAAGGCAACTAAAATTACATTCGTAAGCTCGATCTAGGGACCCCCCGGATCTTCAACATCGACATAACTAGTATAAGACTTTTGCAACAAAGTTGCTTAGCTCGGTTGGAAAGATTGCTTTGCTCACTTCAGGATGTCCCAGGTTCGAATCCTGGTAGCTGCAATTAATTTTTTTGGTTGGCTTCAATGGTTGGCTGTAGTTTCCTCTTTCAAAAAAAGAGTGCAAAAAATATTGCTCGGCATGGGAGTCAATCCCAACCACAAGGGGAGGGATGAACCTTAACTTAGCATGTCAACCAACTCACTCTTCTCACTTTCATGCAATATGCCATTTTTCAAGTTTTTTTATAGCTTCATAAGACCATTTCAGAGGACTCGAAAAAGGGCAAAATTTTGGTTAATTTCATTGAAATTTTGGTCATTTAGATCAAAATTTTAGAAATTTTGTTTTCAAATTTACCGGATTTGAATTGTACCTTTTGAATTTCATCTGAAATAATGAGATTTTGGCAAAATCTTGGATTTCGGAGGGTGACGAGATGTGAACCAAAAATAAAATTTGAAACCTTGTTTCGGTCACAAATAACTGTGATTTCAAAATTTTGAAACTTTAACTATCATATTTTTAAATATTTAAATTGGATACATGAAAATTATATGTTTTAATTTGTCTCCAAAAAAATACTTTCATAATATTATAATTTTATTAGATTTTTATAATATATTATAATATAAATTAGTGACCAAAACTATATTTTGGAGACTATATTGATGTCCAAAATCACATGTATTTGTGATAGAGGAACTAGTACCAGCCAATTCAACTCTTCAAGACTTTTAGTACAGTTTACATATTAACTTCACATAATTAATGCTCCTCTGGTCATAAAAGTTATCGTTTTGGATATTGACACAATCTAAAATGCATCTTTTAACTATTAATTTATATTATAATATACTGTAAAATTACAAAAGTTTACTGTACCTATCAACTATTTGTGAACGGAAGAAGTAGTTTGTACTTTACAATATTGCTTTTAGACTTAAGACTTGTTTGGTACGATTCCAGATTCTAGTATAAACGGAAACGATTCCAGATTCTTGGTAGAAACGTTTCAGGTAGGATTCTGTGAATCGGGTGGAACGGGGTTGAGACCGATTCGGTCAAAGAGTAGAAAAAGAAGAAACGATTCGAGGAGAATCATTCCGAGTTTTAGCTCGTTTGGTTGAGTTTCTTCCCGAATCTAGTAGAAACAGCTTGGTTCCAAGTTGCCAAATGGGACTTTAATCTGCATTATTTCTCTTTTTAAGACAACTTCTATCCGCAATTGACACCACAACCGACTAACAGCTCGCATGCGCACACGCTAACACAAGACCTAGCACTTTGTGGCACACACGTGTAAAACGATGGCATCAGAAATCAAACTCACGACGACCCTTTGTATTTTCATACGCTCTACCCGTCGAGTGTACATGCGACATGCGAGTGCCCTTTGCATTGTTGTTCTTAAGAACTCTGTTTATGACCTAATCGATGGTAGGTGGAGAGGTGGTCTAACTCGTCGACAACAACAGTGGGTTATATGATCATAAACTATACGATCTAGCTACTTCTTATTTATTCCGGTATACATGGGTTGATATCATCTGAGACGGTTTTCAGTTCAGAGACGGTTTTAAAAACCGATCGGATTTTAAGTTTTTTGGGCCGATATCTCGGAAATCCCGGTCTAGAAAAACCGGATTTAAAATTTGGTTTTTTTTTATTTCGTTCAAATTTTGTTTGAAATTTCAAGATCTCACCGAAGTTTTGGATTTCAGCCACCTCAAAGATATATACCGAAAACGAAATTTGAAATCTTGGTCATAGCAGCGTTGGCTAGCCTAGGCGTTGGCACTTGGTGATTGAACAAATTGGTTATGCAACCAAAGGAAGAAAAGTATTGGACGGTCGGATCAGAACATACCCTAGTCCATATGCTGCTAACTCTAACGCGAAGTTGTTATTAAAGTACGTAAGGAAAAACAAAAGATAGATCGACAATTCGACATATAAAGCGTGGATCAATTCAAAGTGCGAGCGAGGCGGATAGTGGCTTGTTCTACTAAGGATGGCAACGGGATATACAATATCCCATTAGAAGCCTTTGCCTACTAAGTTATGTTTAGTTGGTAGCTACATTATCCTAGCACGATCCACACGAATTAAATTGCTATTAAATTAAAGTGCCTAAGGAAAACACAGGATAGATTGACAATTCGACATATAAAGCTTTGGACCAAGCCAAAGTACGAGCAAAGCGGATAGTGGCAGCTTGTTCTACTGAGGAAGCCAACGTACGGGATATATAAAATCCTACTCCCTCCGGTCTGGTAATATCTGTCGTTTTGGACATCGACACGGTCTTCAAAACATAACTTTGACCGCTAATTTTTATTATAATATATTTATAAAACCCAATAAAATTATAATATTATGAAAATACTTCTCGAGACAAGTCTAGACATATAATTTTTATGTATCCAATTTAAATATTTAAAAATATATTGTTAGTCAAAGTTTCGGAAGTTTGACCATCACTATGTCTAAAACGACAGGTATTACCAAACCGGAGGGAGTATTAGAAGGCTTTGCCTACCAACTACCAAGTTATGTTTAGTTTGTAAGTATCATTATTATTCTAGCACGATCCAAAATCCACAAAAGGGATGGTTGTAACACCCGGCTTCTTCAACCGCCGCCGCCAGCGCCAACGGCCGCCCCGCGCCCGCCGCCACGCGATCGCGTCTGCCCGTTCGGCCGTCCGCCTCGCCGCCCTATAAAGCACCCCGGGACCCCTTCCTCTCCGTGCCCTCACCTCTCCCACTCTGCTTCTCTCCTCCGGCGCCGCCGCGCCGCCGTCTCCTCCGGCTCGGCCGCACCCGGCCCATGCGCCGCCTCCGGCCTCCTCCGCTCGCCGCCCTTGCCGCCGCCCGGTGCGCGCCGCCCTTCCCCTCCGGCTCGGCTGCGCTGTCGCGCGCCTCGGCTTCGCCAGCTCGCTCGCCAGCGCGTGGCGCGTGCGTGTCTGCCGCAGTCGCGTGGACCCGGTCCACGCGGCAGAGGGCCCCACCCGTCAGTTTATAAAAAAAAAAACGATTTCAAAAACCGGATTTTGGGCGCTGACGTCAGCAATGCGCAATAATCCGGATTTTCTTTTTAAAAATAATTCCAAAAAAATCCAGAAAATCCCGTTTTATTTGTTTTTAAACTTCCGGGAGCCCGTTTTCGCCAGTTCGAACTCCGATTGGCTCCGTTCTTCTTCCTAAATTCTTTAGAAATCTCAAACTTTAGTTTAGAGCTAGTTTGAAATTCAATTTGTGTTTATTTGAATTCGTTTGAGTCTTATTCGAATTTGGTTGTTTTTCGCGCGTAGATTACGGAGAGTCCGAGGAGTTCCCGAACGACGATTTCGAGCAGCAACTCGTCGAACCAGGCAAGCCACACCCCTTGACCATATTGCTCCCAGTTTTATGAACTTGTATGTTGTATTTACAATTATTGCATGCTTATTTATTATAGACATTAATTTTCGACCTAGTTTTAAATGATAGTTATATCCAATTCCGATATGCGACCTTTGACATTTGAATTCCGATACTCTTGTAACCTTAGTAAAAATATGAGTTATGACTATAGTAATAATTAGACATTGCTTAGCCATGCATAGAACTGAACTTAGGAAATTTTGGGGAACTTTATGCCAAAATGATATCATGTTCAATTGGAGACTTGTAGTGATCAATGTTTGTGATAATGTGGAGATAGAATGGTTAAAATGAAAATGACTTAGACCGGGCGAGAATTGGTTGGAAAGTGGGGAGGTCATGGTTCTGGGTTTGTGGAAAGTCTCGCCTAGTCGATTAAGGACCGGTCTGGGTCTCGCTGAATGTAAAGCCTAACCGTACTACCACGAGTCTGGAATGGGACAGACCTGGCTAGCCATATTCAATCATTTCATGGACAGTCATGCTATATGGGAGTAGTGGTGTGGTGAAAGCGTGACGCTGCCACTTTGGCGCAAGAGGGGGCTTATGAATAGAGGGAGTCTTTCAGCGGTGAAACCTTAGCGGGCATGACTACATGTATGATTTAATATTAGGGCCTTGTCATAATTTTCTCTGTCACTCACCAAAGGAAGTGTGTTGACATAAAAGGGAAATATTATGTCTTGTGGGTAAAGTTGTACAACCTCTGCAGAGTGTCAAACTAATCGATTAGCCGCGCCCGCGGTCATGGGCATGCCGAGCAAGCCATTCTCAGATTAGACTTTGGTAAATTAAAATTTGATTTTCGGAAAATAATGTGGGATGGAGGGAGTCCATCATGGGTAAAACTTAGCCAATTCCAGGAGTGATTCCTGAGTTAAAATGTATAGATTTAAATTTTGAAATAAAGTATGCCTTTTAAATTAAAAATGTTGTTAAACTGTTGCTTTATGCTTAAATAAATCATATTGTCATCCTTGATTACCCGTACATTTATATTGCATTTCCGGTGTGGTTTGCTGAGTACGTATGTACTCACCCTTGCTTAATTTACCACTTCAGAGGAGGAGTACCACGATGGTGAGGACCAGTTGGACTAGGCCGCGTCCCCAGTCGATTGCCTGTAGCAAATTAATTGGGCTCTATCTTTTGATCTTCATTTCCGCTGCTTTATTTATTCGTTTATTTATTTGTTGGCCTGCGCGCCTTTTCCTATGTAACCTTGAATATTTATTATTAATAAAGAACGTTGAATATGCTATGGTTTCATTTCTACTGTGTGTACTAGTATTTCCTGGACTAGTACAGAATACACAGAGGATTCTGGAGGCGTTACTCCGGGGTCCGACAATGGTGCTTCTATTTTAGCTAAATAAAATGAGTAAAGAGGACATGATCTATGTAAGCCATTTTGGTTTTCACTGTGTGGTGGTGTTGCATATGTGTTATTTTCGTGTGATCATCTATGGTGGCAAACAGGTTTACACGTGATTTTTCGCCAATTAATACGAGCCATGTAATTGCGGAAAACTGTACGACACAAAGCAACAACATTTGTGTTAGAATTTTGTTTTTTGTAAAGTAAAAAAAAAGAGTGCCGGCCATGTTCACACTCCAAAGCTCATTAGCTGTGACGGTCATAGTTTAAAATCTCGAAAAATCTTCACGAAATATTGGATTTTAGCTAGTGACGAGATTGAAAATCCCGACGGAACGATGAAAATTTGAAAATTAGGGTTGCTACGGTAAATTCGGTGAATTTCGGTGAAATTTTGTCCAATTTCGCCGAGATTTCGATCTTTTGGACTAAAATTGATACAAAAGCGCCCGGATTTGATGTTTTTAGGACCAGAATGCATGCGAACTAACTGGTTAGGAGTAGGGATGGCAACGGGTTTATACCCGACGGGTATCACCATCCCGTACCCATACCCGTGTTAGCAAACTTCACCCGTTCCAATACCCATACCCGCACATGGGTACAAAATTTACCTATACCCGTACCCATGCGGGTAACGGGTACCCAGCGGGTAACCCGCACCCGAAATATGTCATTAAAAATAAAATGCTGGGTTGTTTGCCTTGCTTAGTGTACTTGCTAAGGTAGCTAGACACCATTACGACGTACGTACGAGTACGCCCCTTTATAAATACGAAGGTCAGGATTATAAATCCGTAACCTCACAAAGATACTGCTCACGTATGTGTAAAGATGGACACTAGCATGCATGTGAAATCCGGTAGGTAAAGTGGTACACCACAACTCTACCATGCACTGCACTAAGATTAGGTGATTCGTCGTTCCCGTATATTCACATTAGTAGAGAGTTGATTGACTTTAACGTATGCAGCAGATCGCGTACAAGAAGCTACATGCCGTTAGTTTCACAGAAATTAAGCAGAAATAGTGAACACTAGCATAATATGGGAACATTTATAAATAACCCGCACCCGAAATCTATCATTACACAGGAACCCACGGGTAAACGGGTACGGGTAATAGCAGAACGGACCCGTACCCGCTCTACCCGCGGGTACTAAATTTTGCCCGTTAATAGACCCACGGGTATGAAAAATAGTCCATACCTGACCCCTAATAGAGTAAATACCCGTCGGGTTTCGGGTTTCGGGTCCCCGTTGCCATCTCTAGTTAGGAGTGTTGGCTCTCATCCGAGAGACCCAGGTTTGTGTCCCGGTAATCGATTTTTTTATGTGCTCATGTTATACATAATATGACAACATGGGCATGTAGCTCAAGTGAACTGTTGCCTTAGACCACTTGGTCATCTCAACTTTCATGTCATGTGATCGTTGCGGGAATTTTTTGAAGCCTCGGAAGACCATTTGATAGGGGTTAAAAATGGCCAAAATTGTAATTAATTTCATCGAAATTTTGATTTTGCTATCTAAAAAATTACCAAATTTGAAATTCGATCTTTACATTTTGTCCAAAATACTAATAATTTCGGCCAACAGCACGATGACCCGAAAACAAAATTTCAAACCTTCGTGACAGTATCTGCATTACAGAAGGAACCTGCGCTAGAGTCAAGCTTGTAGACGCACTTATTTTGAGGGGTGCAATACATGGCAACCAACAAACGAACGAGGAATGAGTCATCCTCGCCACCATTACATGTGGCGCCCTAGCACATTAAGGAGTTGGTAGCTCTAATAATAAACCAAAACTCATGACCATTTAATCATCATACCTACATGACAGCAACGAAATATTTAATTTCAACGTCTCCTCTCCATGGTTCACATTATCGTTTTCGTGATTTTTCGAATGAACAGTGATTTTTGATAATCGTAAAAACCGAACCGAAAATCGGTCGAAAATCGCATTGTTTCGAAAGTCAATTTTTTTTTTGAAAAAATTCAAATTCATCAATTTTCGCTCGATATTTGGCGATAATCACGACATTTGAGCGATAATCGCAATATTTGCCTCGAAAATCAGCCGGTCAATTTTTTGAGCGATGTTCGCTCGATATTTGGCGATAATCGCGAATTTGCGTCATATAAATTTTTCCGATTTTTTGAATTTTCTTGGTTTACCGATCGGTAATTAATTTCGTGCCCTGTTGATAACGACGATAATCACGATAATCGGACAATTATCGACGATAATGTGAACCATGCTCCTCTCACCTGGGAAATCATGTATTCTTAGCTCCACACCGCATGATACATGGCAGAGGCCAACACAATTTTTTTTTGAAGGATAACAGTCATTTTTCCGTGCTCTTAATTTATTGATAGCACTGCAAATTATTTTATCAATAGTTTAATATACTTCTACCTACACTATACTATGAATTAACCAAAAACATACTAAATCGACAAAAAAAATGGTAGTTAGACAATAAATTTTCATTCATGCAGAGAGAGAATTTTTAAAAAAAAAATTACATTTTTTTTAACTAAAATGGTGTAATAATAGTATAATAAAAAATGAAATACATTTATGAAGTTACAAACACCATAAAGCAACCACTAACAATAACCAAATTCAACATATCTAACTCGAAAGATTTGGCCTTTTAGTTATTGTCCTATACATTGCGCAAGTAACTTGAAAATGTTATGATACAATACTTTCGGAAGAAGATCAATTGATGATTTGCCATCATTTACATGATATTGATCATTTACCTTATAATATCTCATTGATATACGGACCCTAGAGCAACATATCAGTGAGATATATGAGACAAATGATCAATTGCACCATAAAAAAAGGAAAATAATTAAATCTTTTCAAAGGAGAAAACCTCAGAAAAACCCAAAAGTGCATATGAAATGTCAATCTATGATCACATGGTTCTTGGTGCACGTATCAATAATGGAGTTAGGTGGTGCGTAAGCAGGGAGAGAAGGCCAAACATTTTTCTTTATTTTACCGGAACAATAAGAAACTGGGAAAAAGTTATACAATAGGTCGCATATTTGGCAGCAAGAGCAGACAGTCCCCTCCTCTTCTTCGTGCTTCGAATCTCCTCTTCTTCTTCGCCCAAGATTCTTCTCGGTGTCAGAAGGATTCACTAGGGAGGACACAGGAAGAGCAAGTTGAAGAGAAGATAAGGGATAGGTACTGCTGTCCTGCCCCCTCTGAGAAATCCCCAATTATGTTCTTGCATGCACCATTCTGACAGGTAGCTGTCTCTTCTGTTCTCCTTTCCTGGAGTGGCTCGTTGGTTCTTGATTACGACACGCCATATTCTTACTCCGTGGATGGTTTGATTCAATTGTAATCCCTTATGATTTCTTCCCAATTGTTTTCTTGGTCTGCTTCTCGGAATCTTGGAGGTTTATTTTTTATGCGATTCTTGGTTGGTGCTTCATGATTTTGGCGACCATACGCTTGCTTGGGATGAGCTTCAGCCTGATTTGACATCACAAAATGCGTGCTTTCTAGGAAGCCAAAGCTCCCCTGTTGGCCACAGTATTATGGAGTATGCGTGCGAAAGCTTCCCTTTTGCAGGATTTGGTGACTTGAAGCTAAAATTTGTGTGTGAATTGTGACCATTTCTGGAATCTGGTTGTCTTGGTTGGCTTGGTTGTGTCATGATAGTCACCTTTGAGAATAGGAAAACAGATGTTAGTGCATATGTGTAGTGTACGATTGAGCTTGTGAATGTGTGGACTTGTTGATGGTAGCTAAATGCTTGTTGTGGTATCTTTGCTTTAGCACTGTGATTTAACTTTGTCACCACTCATCAATATTGTGCTTGTTGGGTTTGATTAAGTTTATATAAAATTTCAGAAAGTTCTTCTATGACTTCTGGGATTGGAGAATTGAACTCCACATATTCCACCAAGGAGCTGTTTGGAATGCATGAATTGCATAGGAATTTTGCAGGAATTTCATGCAGAACAGTTCAATTCCAACGGGAATTTCGAAAAATCCCCGCGTTCCAAACGGGCCTGAAAGTAGTCAAGGATTTCTCTTCGTGCTCTGCATGCAATAAGTGTAAATCTGAGATTGATGTAGAACTAGGGCTGGGTTGTCCTGATGGAAGAAAGTAGGCATTACTTCGATGTAGGATTTCTCAGGACCATGTACAAATATGAAGGAAGCTAAAAGGAACCCCAAATTGGAAAATAAGTACATGTCCTGCTTGGTCAAGATAGGATTTATTGCTGTATAAAATAGGTACATCACCTGCAGTCAGTTCTTGGTTAATTTCATTGAAAATGAAGGACTGTAACCTGTAAGTCCTTGCTGGTAGTATGCGTTATACATAAACTTGGAAACCACCAGTTGAGGGCATTGTGTCCATCTTATTAAATTGACTATAGGATGATGCTTCTTAGACTAGATATGTTTCATCTGCAGATATGCTGGACACTTCTGCTTGTTCCCCTGGATCAGTTAGTTTTAGAATCGTATGCCTATCTACTTGTGGCAGGATGCTGTTTCTTTTTTAGAATGATTCTCTTTCTAGTTTTTTTTTATGATTCTGGTATTTCCAATTATCTATCCCATATATCTTCATATGCATGTCTGACTGTTTGTGTGGTGTGTTGTAATATCTATTGTCTAGTGCACTGCAAGTGATTGTTCATAATAACATTCTTCTTTTTTATTTATAATCATGAATCTACCATCAACCACCCTTGGTTGTTACCATGTCATTGTCAATTCGTCTGATTTAATGTTGGTAATTTCTAATTTGTCATGAAGGTTGTGTGAGGTGCCAATTCATCTGGTTTCAGAGAAGCACCTGATGCAAAATGTTGCTTGGAGATAAGTGATACCATCTTATAATGCTAACACATTCGCGATAAATGGAGGATCACGCAGTCCATCCTGTGTCCAACTATGTAAGTAGTTTCTATTTATGGTGAAACCCTGAGTGTTGCTCACTTGTTACACCAAAAATAACAAACTTATCAGCTGGCTTCTACATGCGTAGGATTTTCTATCAGGTAATGGTCATCAGATGAAGCAATTAGGTCATAAAATGTACGATCAAGACTCCTCATCAACCAAGTCTGGTCGGTCTCACCAAGAAGCATCTGCAAGGAGTGACAGCAGTCTAAATGAGCAACACACCTCAGCACAATCTGGTAATGCATTATTTTTAACCACATTGTCACACTAATTATCCAGTTTCCCTGTAGTTTCAGCTCTTATGTTTGTAACATTCTCCTCTCTTCAACTCCCGCTCTTTTTCCTACACATTGGGGATGCTGCTTCTAGGTTTGCTGTTATTTCACTAGGGATGTGATGATAGTTCCAAGTTGAATGTATTGAGATATCTTTAACAATTATTTACAAGCTCAGCTATGTTGTAGGGCTGGTAGCTCATTGTAGTTGTAAGTTGTGACAAGAGCTACTGTGGTGTCAGACAACCTTTTTCAGATTATGTGAGCTACATTGGGGATGCTGCTTCTAGGTTTGCTGTTATTTCACTAGGAATGTGATGATAGTTCCAAGTTGAATGTATTGAGATACCTTTAACAATTATTTACAAGCTCAGCTATGTTGTAGGGCGGGTAGCTCATTGTAGTCGGTTGTGACAAGAGCTACTGTGGTGTTAGACAACCTTTTTCAGATTATGTGAGCTCTTTGTTAGTGCTTCCACAAATAATCCTCACTGGGACTAAGAGTAGAATTGTGTGATAGTCCATATGCGTGAAAACTCAAAATTTTGTCACATGTGTTGTATGTAATGCATTTATTTTAGCTTTTCATTGCTCCTGTTACTATGGTTCTCACCAATACCTTAACTCATATATTTTTTTAAATTCTGAAATATCAGTAAGTTTTGATGGGTCTTTCACTTTGTTAATGACTCGTTTCTCTAATAATGTCCCCATTGCCCAAGTCTTATTTATAGTGAGATGAATTATTGCAATTAGTCCTTCATACTAACAGTTAAGTTGTTTTTTTAGACAATGATGATGGTCATGGGAAGTACGATCAGGATGCAACAAAGTCAGTATTATGCTTGGGGAACCCAGAAGCTGCTTTTTTGCCTCCAAAGCTCAACTACAACCAATCGTTTGTAAGTTCTTGTCACCATGAGAATTGTTGCCCTCTTAAATCTTATGGGCTGCTTTCAGTTGACCAGCTACATTGTGTTTTAGGCCTGTATTCCTTATACTGCTGATGGTTATTGTGGTGGGGTCTTGACAGGATATGCTTCACATGCTATTGTAAGTCCACTCGAGCTTCTTAGTTTTCACACCACATTCTGTATAATCTTTCGCACTTCAAGGTGATAAGATCACACAATAATTTTCTCTTTGATTTTTTTTGCGGTTTGTTGAGTTTTAGAGATCTCATTTGTTCTGGTAGTTGGCAGTTATGACTTATGACTAATGATTTAGGAAGCCTCGTTGTGAAGGATATTCTTTGATTTCTTGCTACCTCCTTATTGTTGAGAAGCAAGCAACACAATGTCAAAAGGAATGCTTTCAAATGAAGGAGAGGATTGTGCAAACAATTCTTTCATCTTTTTTAGATTAAAGACTTCAGCTTTATTGATTGGTTCAGAATTAAAAGTTGGAAAGCTTTACGAGTTCATCTGATAAAAGACGTTAAGGAATATGATTATGTGAAACCATATTTCGATCCTGCCAAAATTCTGTTTTCTTGCACATACTATTTGTCATTCTTTATGACCCATAGTTTCATGCATACCGGCAAACTCTTTTCTTTTTTTAAAAAAAAACTTATGTCCCTGCATCAACAATTTTTCATTTGTGTATTATTTACCCAGGTTCATGGCCAGCTAAATGGTACAACAAACTCTCGTGTGCCATTGCCTGCTGAGCCTGCAGCAGAAGAGCCAATATTTGTTAATGCAAAGCAATATCATGCAATTCTTAGGAGGAGGAAGATACGTGCTAATTTGGAGGCCCAAAATAAGATGGTGAAAGGTCGGAAGGTAATGCTAAGGAATTTTGCATTTGTTCGTGGAGCTGTTTTATTAAAAGAGATGCATTTTGGTTACAAATTCATTTAGCCCGGCTTTGGTCATATGTTCATAGGGCTCTCTGGACTCTGGAGTACATTCTAGTGCTATTTGTTGACCAAAACTTTGCCAGAGGCATTAAATACAAAATCTGTGTTCACTTAACTTTCTTGAGCAGAATCAGTTGAAACTCATGCCACAAACCATTTCCTTAAGAGCAACATGGGTGCACAACTATTATTTCTTTTGCTCTTACTAGCTTAAGTATATACTATGCTCTCTGCATCTTTTTTGTAAATCTCCTGCTCCTTTTTGATTTGACAATCGCAAGATTTCTGAAGGCACTTACCCAGCTACTTGAGCTATACGTTCTAGCTGGCAAATACCTGTTATAACAACGCCCCTTCCGTCTCAGCCATACCTTCACGAATCTCGGCATCGTCACGCCATGAAGCGAGCTCGTGGATCAGGAGGGCGGTTCCTCAACACAAAGCAGCTCGAGGAGCAGAGACAGCAGCAGCAGGCATCAGGTGGTGCAAGCTGCACAAAGGCCCTTGGCAAGAAGAACATATGCCTTCAAAGTGGCGCACCTTCAGCATCCACTCCCTCGGACATGGCAAGTGTTCCAACCAGCAGCCAAACGCTGGCTAACCAGGATCGCATCTGCTTTCCCTCAGCTGGCTTCCTTCCCGCAATGAACTTCCGCGCACAGAATGGAGGAGACGCGAAGCTGGCTGCGAACAGAATGCACCAGCAGGTTTCCATCATGAGGTGAAGCATCATTTGGTGCACTGCCGGTGGCAATTCATCCTTGGCTTATGAATACATATAATGGGAGTGTAGTTTCAGTGTCAGATGAACCAAACATGGGTAATACCTTTTAAGTTTCCTGTAATTAAAAGCACTGATGTGCTGTTCTGTTGGCTTTGTTTGTGGACACTGAAAACCCTCGGGATATGCTGTAATGGTCCAGTGACTCGTGTCTTTTGCTTTGTGCCTGCTAGGCCGGCCTTGCAAGTCTGCATAATCTGATTTTAGTACCTGGCCTGCCTGCTGGTTTCTATCACCTTTTGCATTTGATGCGACAACTTACCATACATCGCGTTGGGCCTCTAGAACATGAGCGTCTAGCAAGAACCTGGAAATGATATCGATTAGTATATGATCAACACGGTTGTGACCTCCAGAAAAAGGAAAACAAGAGATCAGCAGCCTGCATTTTGTCTGTGATGTTCTGTTCTGTCGGGACCCCGAATTTGCAAATCCGGACCCTCTGTGTATTCAGCACTAGTCCAGGAACGCGCTAGTGCACACAGTCTTAACATCGGTAAATATCACAATCATACCACTCGATACTTAATAGAGTACTTTATTTAAATAGTCAAACTGGTTACTTGACCTTATGGTCAAGTTACAAATATATGCCTCGCAAGGCGAAACTTATTCAGAGAGAAATAATAATAGCAGCGGAAAATCAAACAACTTCGTGGCGCCATCCAGTATACCACAGGCAACTGACTGGGCTCGCTTCCCTAAGTAGACGGATCCTCTTGAAGTTTCTCCTCCAAAGCTGGTGTAGTCTCCTCTTCAACCGATGTTGTGTTGAGGCAAGGGTGAGTACTTGGTACTCAGCAAGTCATGCACAGAATGCAGGCTAATATACTATATGCATGGCTTGGTACAAAGGAATAGCTCAAGGTATATTTGCAGTAAACAGCATTTGACAAGTAATATAAATAGATTCGAAAGCAGTAGAAATAAGTAAAGCATAAATAACTTTTTCAAGAGGTTTTAGTCAACATCCTTCCCAACCTAAACCACATTTCCATCAACTTCATTATTTATCCAACCCAACCTTTCAAACCAAGTCATTTTTGAGAAAATCTAACCCTTGACTGTAATTCCCGAGCGATGTCCAATACCGCGGACACGGCTATTCGAATAGATTCTAAACTCTGCAGAGGTTATGCACTTTACCCACAAGATACAGTCAAACACCACAAAGGCGAGTTCCCGTAACAAAGTCTTTCGGAAACCTCTAACAATACAAGTGGTCCTCCCTGTTATTGCACTAACCCTTCCCTTCGCTAAAGGCGAAGTCTAGGCCAATCAACCGTTAGATGGGTACTGGCCTCACTCCCAGACGCCTCCCCGCACAACTTACACAAAGGGTGTAGTTGACCTCCTGAGGTCCCACAGGTACGTTATTAGCAACTTAGTCAACTAGGTCCGTCCCATTACAGACATGTGGTTGCACGTTAGACCCAGTTCAAAGGCTTGCAAGGTTAAGTCCTTAGGGTGACCAGGGCAAGACCACCCGAAGAACCAAATCAACATCCCCAATGCCACACTTGGCCCACTTGATTACTCTTGCCACATGCCCCTGGCCGAAATCGTTTATCAAACCCCGCTTGATTACCATGCACCACGTGCCATCAACCTCACATGATACTTTTCCAAAACAGGTTCAATATATTATTAAGTCAATATTAACATTTGATTATCCAAAAATCATGTCATGAGCACGAAAGGTGTCTAAGCGATACTACAACGGTCTAAACCCATGTTGGCAATTTAATAATGTCCAACTAGTAATCCACAACTAGGGTGACAAAGGGTCATGGCACATACTTAAGTAATCAAGGTGTCATACAAAGAAATTGGTATTTATCTAACCCCATGTTTAAACAAAGTATCTTTCTAATTGAACTAGCATGCAATAGTTTAAATCAAAATAAGTTTCAAAATAGGATCAACATGGTCAAAGCACAACTTGCCTTCAAAAAGTACTTGTTCTTGGTCTTGAGTTGGATCCTGAGTTAATACTTCTCCTTCGAATCCTTCCCAGACTTCAACGTCTACTCGTAAAGCGTGCAAATAGCAAATTCACAAATAAACAATAGGCAAAAAGTGTCCAAACATCCAAATAAAATCCATAAACAGAGAGAACATAATTTTATGAGTTTTTAGAAATTGGAATCGTCAAATTTGGAGTTAAGACGTTAAAAGTTATGATTATTTAAAGTTTAAATAATCAATTAAATAATTTTGCAGAGAAAAACTTTAGTCCAAAAATTAAATAAAATTCATATTTAGGTAGATCTCAATTTTATACAAATTTAGAAATTTGAATCACTCAAATCGGAGTTGAAACGCATAAAAGTTATAAGCGTTTGAAATTTGAAACAAAATCACGAAATCATTATTTCGAATTAATAAATCATTTTCTTTTTCGGAAATTAATTATTACGTCGCATGGACACGTGGCAGCCTCGATTGGTTGGTCGGCGTCGGTAGGTCCATGGACTCGGTCCACGCGGCCGGGTCTACCGTGGACTCGGTCCACGACTCCACGTCTCGGCCCGACATGTGGGCCCATTCGGGTGACGTCATTCTTGGCGTCGGCGGGGCTCGGCCACGCAGTCTTGGCAGTGGGACCTACCGATGACGTCATGGGTGACGTCCGCGGTGCGATCGGCCGACATGCGCGCCCCGCGTGTCGATGGCCACGCGCGCGTGGCGCGGCGGTTCGGCTCCCTGGACACGTGGCACGATCGTGTCCGTTGATTTGAAATTCAACGGCCGTGATTAGATCCAGGGTTAACACGTTGAAACTACTCGATGATCGTGGGCCGTTCGATCTAGATCGGACGGTCGGATCTAATCCTATAACAAAGACTACTACGGCATGTGGCGATCGTGGGCCGTTGGACCTTGATCCAACGGTCCCGATCTAATCGAGTTTGGAACACGTGAACTCACCTCAACCGCACGATCAAGATCGGACGGTCCACAGAGCTCGCGAGGGCGATGGCGACGCGGCGGAGCAAGGTCACCGGAACTGAGAACGACGACGAGCCCGATGGCGTTTGGTTGCTCCGGCGAGATGAGTCCTCCCTTCGTGCGTCTCGTCACGGATTCCGGATCTGAGCTCCTTCGGCGGAAGACGACGGACGGCGGAATCGGCGGTAATCGCTAGCTAACTGCCAGGGTTCCAACTCCGGCGAGCTCAGACGGCAAACGGGCGGCGGCTCGAGCGAGATGGCTTGGGGAACGGGTGCGCACGGATGAGGGCAACCTCGGGGGCGTCTCACGCTTTAAATACGGCCTCGGCGTGCGTGCAAATCGGAACCCTAGCCGTGTCTGCTTTCGGTCACGGCGGAGCTCTCCGGCTCGGAGTCGGGCGAGACGACGACGCCGCGGCCGTCCACGTGGCACGATCAGCGGCCCACGATCGGCGTGGACGATCGGATCCGGGCGGATCTGGCTCGAACCGTGCAGGCGGATCTCACCGTTGGATCTTGATCCAACGGTCGGGATCGCTAGGGTTGGAGCTGGTTTGGTCGAGTCAATCGCTCGGTCGGACTCGAGTCCGACTCGGGTTCGACTTCGATCGGATGAACAATGCTCGACCGAGTTGATTTTCCAATGATTTAATATTTAAAATAATTCCCAATAATTCATTTAATTCATTAAAAATAGCAAAAGACTCAGAAAAATTCCAGAAAAATTCTGGAAAATATTTTGGATCATTTTGAACTCAAATAAAATATTTCCAACAAAATTTTATTTGCAAAGTTTAATTCTTTAATTAATTCAAAATGGAATAAATTCAAATAAATTCCAAATAAATCCAAATAAATTCCAGAAAATTCCAAAAATTCACCAAAGTGCCAAATCACACATGAATTTAAGGAAAGCAAAATTTTGGGCTGTTACAAACCTCCCCCCTTAATAGAATCTCGTCCCCGAGATTCGTGGCTCACTCTGAGAATAGGTTTGGAAACTCTTTCCTCAAATCCTCTTCACGCTCCCAAGTCGCTTCGCTTTCTTCATGGTTGCTCCACTGAACTCTACAGAAACGGGTTGACTTATTTCTGGTCTCTCGATCCATTGTGTCCAGAATCCTCACGGGATGCTCCTTATAAGTCAAATCCTCTTGCAACTCAATTAACTCTAGCGACGTCTGTTCCTCAGGAACTCGGAGACACCTCTTCAACTGGGACACATGGAATACATCATGCACTCCTGCCAACGACTGTGGCAACTCCAGCTGGTAAGCAACTTCACCTCTGCGACTCAAAATCTTAAATGGTCCAACATAACGGGGTGCGAGTTTCCCTTTGGCATGGAACCTCTTAACTCCCCTGAGAGGCGTAACTCTGAGGTATACAAAATCTTCTGGTTCAAAACTCAAATCCCTGCGACGGTTGTCAGCATAACTCTTCATCGAGAATGGGCGATCTTCAACCTTTCCCTAATCATGGCGACCGCTCTTGACCTCTTGAAGAATATCAGGCCCAAAGACACGGCGCTCGGTCTCATTCCAATTTAATGGCGTCCGACAGGTCGACCATACAAAGGCCTCAAAAGGTGACATCTGTAAACTAGCCTCGATAACTATTGTTGTAATCGAACTCGGCATACGGCAAACTCTTATCCCAAGAGGTAGCATAAGCCAATGCACAAGCTCTCAACATATCCTCCGAATCTGGTTGACTCTTTCTGGTCTGTCCATCCGTGCATGGATGATAGGTCAGTACTAAAGTTCAAACGGGTTCCCATGGCTTCATGCAACTTATTCCGTAACCTTGAGGTAAATTGGGTACCTCTGTCCGATACAATTCTTTTCGCACTCCGTGCAAACAGACAATCCTCGATCATGTACAATTACGCTAATTTATCTCCCGAGTAAGTGGTCTTCACGGATAAAATGGGCTACTTTAGTTAAGCGATCCACTATAACCCATATGGAGTCGTGAACCTCCTTGAGTCTTCGGCAAACCGGTAATGAAATCCATTCCGATTTCCTCCCACTTCCACTCGTATTTTTAGCGGTGTAGCAATCCTGCCGGTCTCGATGCATTGCCTTGACTCTCGGCATACGTCGCACAACGCAACATGCTCGGCAACTTCACGTTTCATACTCGGCCACTAATCTCTCCTTGAGATCCCGATACATCTTGGCGCTTCCGGATGAATTGAGTACTTGAGTCATGGGCTTCTTCCAAAATCGATTGCTTTAACTCCTTTTGTTAGGCACACAAATGCGATCCTTCATCCACAACGTGCCTTGCTCATCCAACTTGAAGTCCTCTGCCTTGCCTTCCTCCTTGATGGACTTAATCCTGCGGATCTTGTCATCATCCTTTGTCCTTCTCGGATCTGATTCTCTAGGGTAGGCTTTACTTCTAATGCGGCCAAGAATCCGCTAGGTACAACCTCAATCTTCATTTTACGAAAGTCCTCACATAACTCATCCTCGACTTGTGGCTAGCAACGTACTCACGGTATGGCTTTTCCGACTCAGAGCATCGGCTACTCGTTGGCCTTCCCGGATGGTAATGGATTCCAACATTGTAGTCCTTGATTAACTCTAACCATCTCCTTTGCCTCATATTCGAGATCCGACTGGGTGAATATGTACTTAAGGCTCTTATGATCCGTATATACTTCACATCTGTTTCGATCGAGATAGTGACGCCATATCTTCAAGGCATGCACTACTACCGCTAACTCTAGGTCATGTGTCGGATAATTTTCCTCATGCGGCCTCAAGCGCCTTGATGCATAAGCGGCGACCTTTCCATTCTCAGCATCAAGACACATCCAAGTCCTTGGCGTGATGCGTCACAATAAATATCGAAGCTTTGAGCAACATCCGGTAGAACTAACACCGGTCTTGATGTCAATCGCTTCTTCAGCTCCTGAAATCCTTTCTCACATTCTCAAGGCGTCCATGCAAACTTCTTTTCCTTCTTCAGAATTGCGTAAGAGGTTTCGCAATTGTTGAGAAGCCTTCGATGAAAGCGGCGGTAGTATCCTGCCATTCCAAGGAAACTCCGAATGGTCACGATCTTTGGTCGCTCCCAATGTAACACGACTTCTACTTTGCTTGGATCTACGGCGACTCTTCTGCGGTCATTACATGTCCCGAAACTCCACATTGTCCTTCCAAAAATCACACTTGCTGAACTTGGCGAAAAGTTGTCGCTCCTCGGCTTTTCCAAAACTCGCCTTAAGTGTTCGGCATGTTCACTCTGTCTTAGAGTAGATTAGGATATCGTCTATGAACACGACGACAAACTTGTCCAAATATTCCATGAACACCTTATTCATCATATTCATGAAATAATTTGGCGCGTTAAATCGATCCAAAGGACATAATCAGAACTCGTAATGTCCATATCTTGACGAGAATGCGATCTTGAATATCTTACGATCGGATCTTCAATCGATGGTATCCCGATCTCGAGATCAATCTTGGAGAAAACTCCGGCTCCTCTCGGTGATCAAACAAATCATCAATCCTAGGTAGCGGATACTTATTCTTCACGGTGACTTCATTGAGTGCACGGTAGTCGATGCACATCCTGAAACTTCCATCCTTTTCTTGACAAACAAAAGCGGTGCTCCCCACGGCGACGAACTCGGCCTCGATAAATCCTTTCTCCATTAACTCTTCTAGCTGTTTCTTCATCTCTACCAACTCCTCGGTGGACATCCGATAGGGTCTCTTTGCTATCGGTCTTTGTGCAGTACAAGCTCTATCACAAACTCTATGTCCCCTGTCTCAGCGGCATACCGTAGATCTTCGGGAAAAATATCGGGTACTCATTCACTCTTTGAGACATCATCTATGCTGATTGACTTGGTATCGTTAACCATCAACTGTCCATCCCTAAGCTGCAGTGGCTTGAAATTCCACTTTCTTCCCACACGGGCTCTCAATCGAGATAGTCCTTCGTCCACAATCCAATACGGCCTTGTGCTTGGATAACCAATCCATTCCCAATATGACGTCTAAGGTCTGGGTCTCCAAAATTATAAGGTTTGCTAGGAACTATTCCACCTATTAGTATTCTCACCCCGGAACATCCTACTTTCGTTCGGAGTTCTAACCAGGGTTTGAACTAAAAGCATGCACTTAAGTCTTGCAATCCTCAAATCATTTCTAGTAGCAAAGCCTTGCGAAACGAACGAATCTGAAGCTCCAGAGTCAAACAAAAGCATTGCAGTACTGAGTTAACAAGTAACTTACCCAAGACGACGTCCGTCGCATTCTCGCAGGCATCGGCGGTGACATGGTTGACTCGTCCTCTCACCACGATGCAGGGTGTGGCTCCTGGTGTTGGCGTCCTAGCTGGGTGGTTCCTAGATTGAAGCGAACCGGGTCACTCCTGCTGTCTTCTTTGGACAATCATGGCAAAGTGTCACGGCTCGTTGCGCTTGTAGCGTCTCACTGTTCCTTCTTGTTGCACCGAGTAGCGTTTCTAGCGGTGGGTCTGCAGTAGTTCTGATTGATGTGTCTTGGTGCTGGGATGGTGTCCTTGTTGCATTCTGTGGTTGGAATCAAGAATTGATTTGGTGCAACTCTCGACGCCATTTGCGTTCCACTGGCGTGATCCTTCTTTGTTGCATCCTGCGCTTCTGTTCTCATCCGGTTCCTTGCGCTTGTCCTCAAGAATAAGTGCCTTATTCACCAGCTCTTGGAAATCTGGAAAGGTGTGGGTGATCAACCCTACTTGCAATCCCGAGTTAAGTCCCTTCATAAAGCGAGACTGCCTGGATTTATCTGTCGCTACATCCTCAAAGCGTAGCGTGCTAGGCTGTGTGAACTTGTTCAGTAGTCGACCACCGGTGATTACCTTGCTTGATGCTCGAACTCCTCCTTCTTAAGGTCCATGATTCCTTCAGGCACGTGATCTTGTCGAATGCACCGTGAACTCTTCCCAAGTGATATCTTGAGGGTTCTCTTGCGTGGCACGTAAGTTCTCCCACCATTCTGGCCAATTTGTTCCTTCCGGTGATGAGAAGCGTAGAGTACCTTCTCATTTCCTATGCATTGAGCTATGTGTAGCTTCCTCTCGATTGATCTTAACCAATCATCGGCCTCCAATGGATTGGCATTCGGAAAAAGTGGGTGGGTGAGTTCTCATGAACTCGATAGTCTTGTATTCTCAAGCGTGGTCCCCGATTAACTTGATTAGCGGTGGACTGCGGTGGCGTGTTGCATTTGTTGCATCATAGCATGCATCAATCGAGTCAGGCGGCAACAGAAAAGCTCAAATTCTGCACATCCAAAGGGCGGTCTTTGGTGCTCCTCATTGGGGTTTTTCGGGCGAGAACCACTCCCATTGCTTCCAAAGTTTCCACGGGTGTTCACCATCTGGCCGATTTGCTCTAGGTTTAGAGATGAGAGGGAAACAAGAATAGACAAGTAATATGGAACTTATGCGGGCAAAAGGTGTAACTTTAAGGTCCAACTTTATTATTAATAACTTGGTATGGTCGCCACAATGCCTAAGGGCCTTGCAACACATAATGCATACTCAAAGAAACAATGAAAATCCAAATCGAACTATCTCTCGAGTCTAACGCCTAAAGGGTGACTCTTTATTCTATGACGCGACTCGGCGAAGGAGTCTCACTATAGAACCTATGCTCACTCATCGAGAAAACCTCCACGGCACTGAGTGCGGTGTCGTGGCATAAGCGTAACGATCGCCATGTCCAAATGATCGTGTCCTCTGTGGTAGTCGAAGAAGCGATGTCCTCATCGAGGTCTGACTCCTCCGGATCGGCTCGTGTAGCTCGATCTTGGCTCTGGTGCAGTCCGTACAAAGTCATCTCCAACTCGTCAATCCTTCGCAGAAGGTGTGCCACATACTCTTGAGCTTCCCGCCATCTGTTCTTCTCTGCCGTGATCTCCTTGCGGGCCTTCAGAGCTCCTTGCTTGTATTATCTAGTACATCCTCCTGGCGACAACAAATCGTGCCAAGCGTGTAACCGTGGCATCCTCATCCTGAATCGCCGTCAAGAAGGTTATCGCCGCGCGGATGATAACGGAACACCGTATTCTCCAACTCTCTGGCGTGAATACGGGTAATGTGCCGCATTGCTCGTCGTGATACTTCTTGGATACCCATCTGCATTGTAGATCTCCTGGCGGTCAGTGTATCGGGCGATTGCCTGGGCCCTTCTTCCTAGCAGGTACCTCAATCTTTACGTCACAAGCCTTGATCAATCCCGCTTGTCTGATCACTTCCACTTGGTATTGGGGCTTCTTAAAATCTCCGAGAGTTTGTAGCATATGCCAAAGTTCCGCGGCGTGACCAACTCCCAGATCAACGTAGTTGAACTCTTCCTCCATCTGTCACAAGAGTGCTTTACGTAAGAACTCGGAATTTTTGAATTGTGACAAGGTAAGGAAAAATTTCAGCAAGAGACAAGAAAAGAGAGAAGGGGATAAGTCGAGATGTCATTTCTTATCTTGACAAATTTTTAGCTTTTAGAAAATAGGTATTATCCTCACTACGACCATTCTAGCTAGGGTTGAGCCTACAGTCAAGTATGGCTCTGATACCACCTCTGTCGGGACCCCGAATTTGCAAATCCGGACCCTCTGTGTATTCAGCACTAGTCCAGGAACGCGCTAGTGCACACAGTCTTAACATCGGTAAATATCACAATCATACCACTCGATACTTAATAGAGTACTTTATTTAAATAGTCAAACTGGTTACTTGACCTTATGGTCAAGTTACAAATATATGCCTCGCAAGGCGAAACTTATTCAGAGAGAAATAATAATAGCAGCGGAAAATCAAACAACTTCGTGGCGCCATCCAGTATACCACAGGCAACTGACTGGGCTCGCTTCCCTAAGTAGACGGATCCTCTTGAAGTTCCTCCTCCAAAGCTGGTGTAGTCTCCTCTTCAACTGATGTTGTGTTGAGGCAAGGGTGAGTACTTGGTACTCAAAGAAGTCATGCATGAATGCAAAGCTAATATACTATATGCATGGCTTGGTACAAAGGAATAGCTCAAGGTATATTTGCGATGCTTGACATTTGACAAGTAATATAAATAGATTCGAAAGCAGTAGAAATAAGAAAAGCATAAATAACTTTTTCAAGAGGATTTAGTCAACATCCTTCCCAACCTAAACCACATTTCCATCAACGTCATTATTTATCCAACCCAACCTTTCAAACCAAGTCATTTTTGAGAAAATCTAACCCTTGATCAGTAATTCCCGGCGATGTCCAATACCGCGGACACGGCTATTCGAATAGATTCTAAACTCTGCAGAGGTTATGCACTTTACCCACAAGATACAATCAAACACCACAAAGGCGAAGTTCAGTAACAAAGTCTTTGGAAACCTCTAACAATACAAGTGGTCCTCCCGGTTATTGCAAGACTAACCCTTCCCTTCGCTAAGGCGAAGTCTAGGCCAATCAACCGTTAGATGGGTACTGGCCTCGGCCAGACGCTCCCCGCATAACTTACACAAAGGGTGTAGTTGACCTCCTGAGGTCCCACAGTGCGTTATTAGCAACTTAGTCAACTAGGTCCGTCCCATTCTGGACATGTGGTTGCACGTTAGACCCAGTTCAAAGGCTTGCAAGGTTAAGTCCTTAGGGTGACCAGGCAAGACTACCCAAGAACCAAATCAACATCCCCAATGCCACAATCGCCCACTTGATTACTCTTGCCACATGCCCCGGCCGAAAATCGCTTATCAAACCCCGCTTGATTACCATGCACCACGTGCCATCAACCTCACATGATACTTTTCCAAAACAGGTTCAATATATTATTAAGTCAATATTAACATTTGATTATCCAAAAATCATGTCATGAGCACGAAAGGTGTCTAAGCAAAGATACTACAACGGTCTAAACCCATGTTGGCAATTTAATAATGTCCAACTAGTAATCCACAACTAGGGTGACAAAGGGTCATGGCACATACTTAAGTAATCAAGGTGTCATACAAAGAAATTGGTATTTATCTAACCCCATGTTTAAACAAAGTATCTTTCTAATTGAACTAGCATGCAATAGTTTAAATCAAAATAAGTTTCAAAATAGGATCAACATGGTCAAAGCACAACTTGCCTTCAAAAAGTACTTGTTCTTGGTCTTGAGTTGGATCCTGAGTTAATACTTCTCCTTCGAATCCTTCCGGCACTTCAACGTCTACTCGTAAAGCGTGCAAATAGCAAATTCACAAATAAACAATAGGCAAAAAATGTCCAAACATCCAAATAAAATCCATAAACAGAGAGAACATAATTTTATGAGTTTTTAGAAACTGGAATCGCCAAATTTGGAGTTAAGACGCAAAAGTTATGATTATTTAAAGTTTAAATAATCAATTAAATAATTTTGCAGAGAAAAACTTTAGTCCAAAAATTAAATAAAATTCATATTTAGGTAGATCTCAATTTTATACAAATTTAGAAATTTGAATCACTCAAATCGGAGTTGAAACGCAAAAGTTATAAGTGTTTGAAATTTGAAACAAAATCTGAAATCATTATTTCGAATTAATAAATCATTTTCTTTTTCGGAAATTAATTATTACGTCAGCATGGACACGTGGCAGCCTCTGATTGGTTGGTCGACGTCACCGGTCCATGGACTCGGTCCACGCCGCTCGGGTCTACCGTGGACTCGGTCCACGACTCCACGTCTCACGACATGTGGGCCCATTCGGGTAGCGTCATTCTTGGCGTCGGCGGGGCTCGGCCGCGGTCTTGGCAGTGGGACCTACCGATGACGTCATGGGTGACGCCACGGTCGCGATCGGCCGACACGCGGGCCCCGCGTGTCGATGGTACGCGCGCCGCGTGGCGCGGCGGTTCGGCTCCCTGGACACGCGTGGCACGATCGTGTCCGTTGATTTGAAATTCAACGGCCGTGATTAGATCCAGGGGTTAACACGTTGAAACTACTCGATGATCGTGGGCCGCTCGATCTAGATCGGACGGTCGAGATCTAATCCTATAACAAAGACTACTACGGCATGTGGCGATCGTGGGCGTTGGATCTTGATCCAACGGTCCGGATCTAATCGGGTTTGGAACACGTGAACTCACCTCAACCGCACGATCAAGATCGGACGGTCCACGAGCTCGCGAGGTCGATGGCGACGCGGAGCAAGACCACCGGAGATGAGAACGACGACGAGCCCGACGGCGGCGTTTGGGGTTGCTCGGCGAGATGAGTCCTCGCCGGGTGCGTCTCGTCACGGATTCCGGATCTGGGCTCCTTCTCGGCGGAAGACGACGGACGGCGGCGGAATCGGCGGTAAAGCTAACTGCGCAATGGTTCCAACTCCGCGAGCTCAGACGGCAAACGCGGCGACGGCTCGAGCGAGATGGCTTGGGGAACTGCGCGCACGGATGAGGGCAACCTCGAGGGACGTCTCACGCTTTAAATACGGCCTCGGCGTGCGTGCAAATCGGAACCCTAGCCGTGTCCTGCTTTCGGCCACGGCGGAGCTCTCCGGCCGAGTCGGGCGGAGATGACGACGCGCCTGGCCGTCACGCGGCACGATCAACGGCCACGATCGCGTGGACGCGATCGGATCCGGGCGGATCGACTCGAGCCGTGCAGGCGGATCTCGGCCGTTGGATCTTGATCCAACGGTCGGGATCGCTAGGGTTGAGGCTGGTTTGGTCGAGTCAATCGGCTCGGTCGGACTCGAGTCCGACTCGGTTCCGACTTCGATCGGATGAATAGTACTCGACCCGAGTTGATTTTCCAGCGATTTAATATTTAAAATAATTCCCAATAATTCATTTAATTCATTAAAAATAGCAAAAGACTCAGAAAAATTCCAGAAAAATTCTGGAAAATATTTTGGATCATTTTGAACTCAAATAAAATATTTCCAACAAAATTTTATTTGCAAGGTTTAATTCTTTAATTAATTCAAAATGGAATAAATTCAAATAAATTCCAAATAAATCCAAATAAATTCCAGAAAATTCCAAAAATTCACCAAAGTGCCAAATCACACATGAATTTAAGGAAAGCAAAATTTTGGGGTGTTACATGTTCTGATTTAGGAGAAAAGCTAGGCGTGGAAGCGAGGAAGTCGGACGTTGAACAACTTGGGGAGTCTTATCTCACACGACAACATTCATTGGCAAAGTTTAGCGTCTGATACCAAAAGATTACTGGTTTTGAGTATTTAATCTCTATCTTTACAGGCAGCAGTATAGAGATGTTAGAACTGAACGGAAAGGGTGATGTGTCAGACAAAGATAAAATCCAAGGATGAATCACTTGTAAATTAAAAGTGTGACACCCTCAAAAAGGAAGGGGACACGCATAAGTACAGAACGAGTTCTTGAGCTCAAATTTCTGGAAAAGCTGAGAATAACTCGGGTTTTACAGGGAGTTCTTAGCCACACTGCATCAATTTACAGGCCCATCGGTAGACAATTTACAACCTGGGCAAAAAGTTATGAGGTGAAGTGGAAAATGGGTCTTCAGAGTTAAATCGAAGCACTCATCCTCAGCACCATTTCGAGCCTCTCGGCCTTGCGGTAGTCATTATAAGTAAGAGGTCCGGCAGGAAAAGCTGTAATCTCCAGAACTAGGTGAGGAGTAGGAAGCTCATCAAACAAAGCTCTTACATTGTAGCAGCATACACTCTCTCCATGCGCACTTTCCCTCCTTATTTGACAACCCTGATTAGAAATTAAAACATCCAGTTAAGAGGGCACCAATTTTGGAACAAGCACAAGAAACATGTCTACTCTCTCTCTTCTTTTTTCATATGTGAATGTGAAGCAATATATTAGGAAACTATGCAACAATAGGGCCAGAGATGTATTTGCACTGGCTCAAGAAATGAAATCACCGTTAAGGCATATATTGACTTATATAGGCTTTCCTTTTGTACCCTTGTGTACTGTATATTCTAATATATTGGTTTTATATTGAATATAAGTGCTATTTATAACATGGTATCAAAGCCATATGTTCAAACCCTAGCCTCAATCCTTTTCCGCTAAAGCTGCCCTTGGGAGGAGCAATCTCCACTTTCGAGGGCGGCCACCTCGTAGTGAGTTGTTGCCTTGCGACGCCTCCGAATATGGCCGAGGAAGGGGAGCCATGACTGGATCCAGCAAAGGGGAGATGCGGCAACATCTGCCTTCTCTGTCTTCGTTGCCGAGCTTCTTCCAGATGATCTCTGCCTTCGTCGAATTCAGCAGCTGTCTTCACTGAATCCGGAAGCTCCTCTTCATCGAATCCAGTGGCCTCGTGCCCTCGTCAAGGCTCCCGGCAGCTCGTTCATCGAATCCGGTGTCCTCGTCAAGGCCCCTCGATGGCACGCTTGCCAACGACGTCCGCCAACGTCGCATGCGCCATCTCCGAGGTTGTGCGGCACTTCCGCCAGGAATTGATATATTTTTCAAGAACTGGATGCTATGAAGACAACTTGAGGACTAGGACTTTAGATTTTCCCTATTTTAGTGTCAATGCTTTGCATTGGGGGGGGGGGGGGTAAGGCATATATTGCCTTATATAGACTTTCCTTTTATACCTTCATATACTCTATATATTCTGGTCTATTAGCCTCATATTGAATACAAGTGCTATTCATAACAATCACCTTGTGACAGGAAGCATCCACAAAGTGGTCATCTTCAGACAGAACTAAAGCAATTTCTTTAAGAATGCGTAAGCCTTCTTCCTTTGAATGAACTCGGTAAGTTCTCTTGAGTGTGCCTTTGGTAGTTGGTCTCCATTTACTAACTAGCTTCCTCTTATCCTGAGCTTCTTTGTCACCTGATCAACAAGATAGAGCACAATATTAATTCACCCCCTTGTGTATGTAACCATAGAAAGTAGATTCAGCAGGGCCTTTGTCCATTAAATCACACCAGGTAATGAACTACTAATGTTCCATCTACAATATTTCCACAAATTATGTCCTTGTCAAAATTCAAGAGAACAACGCATATGTACAACTTTGGATCCAAAATTTTCAATGTTTATCAGAGTTACGATGCTTCCCATATGAACTGCTCTAGTCATATCAATATATCATTTGGGTTATGTTCTTGCTCTTTCTCCTATTTCCTATATAAAAGATACAAGGATATAACACTAAAAGCACCAAAAATGCCGCTTGAAAGGTTAAATGCATTGACACTAGTATCTATTATATTTATATTAAAAGGAAAAACATTCTGGTCCTGGTTTGGTGAAGTTTGACACAGAAAATGGACTCTTCAACCATTTAATAAAGGCAAAGGTGTCCCATTTCAGGAAATATATTATCGCACTAAGAACTTGAAATCAGAATTAACTTCAATTTCGTAGAAGTACCTCTACAACAATATAAGCACTGACATTTACAATAGGTTAAAAGGACTACTCGCTAATTGAAAAAGACCATACCGATCAGTCTTCCTCCACATCGCAACACAGATGCTTAGAAAATGCAAGATTTGTAGCTGTAAAAGTTACAATTAATAAAGAAAGCCAAAAAAAAGTGTCAGATTTTACAAATCCATGTAATATTTTTCCCAAGTTGAGAAGTCGGTTCCTCTCACAGTATTAAGCCTGCAGAACTCCCCATGCACCTTCCGTTTAAAGCCTCCCAGAAGTTGTACCCTCAATCCAAAAACACCATAAACATTCAGATTCTCATGCCAATAGGGAACAAATCCACTCCAACATGTTCCGGTTCCCTAAAAGTACCAA
Organism: Rhipidocladum racemiflorum; assembly: GCA_036346355.1. Classification (NCBI taxonomy): domain Eukaryota; kingdom Viridiplantae; phylum Streptophyta; class Magnoliopsida; order Poales; family Poaceae; genus Rhipidocladum; species Rhipidocladum racemiflorum. Next base: position 5,772,580 of record CM070581.1, read on the forward strand.
CCCAAGTACCCAACACATGACCCCCATGAGCATGTGCAACTTGTTGCCTTTTTCTATATCTCAATGTTAACTGCCCTCTAATCTATGACAGGACCCTTTCTAGTACCCTCACAAATCTATAATGCGACTTTGACAAACCCCATCCAAAGTTGGAAAACTGATTATCACCATACACTTTGCTCATTCCTAGCTAGCAGAAGGCTCACTATCCGAATTCTCCTCACGCATAACAGTATAATTAACAATATAATTCTTTCACACGGTATTCACGTTATATACTAAACTGAGCATAAACAATTAACAACTAATCCGTAAAGCATAACAGGTAAACAAAATTTGAATGGGACTACGCAAAACCTGAGGCGCCGCCACGGAGCTTGTCCGCCCACTTGGAGAACCCTAGGTCGCTGTCCCCGGCGCCGTCCTCGCCGCCAATCTCTGCACAGCACACATACATCAAAAACCCTCCCTCCCGAATCAAACAGAACGAATCGAAACCGCCGCGCCGAACTGTTAATGCGATTACCGTGGGAAAGGAAAGGGTTGCGCGGATACCCGGCGAGCCCGGCGTGGAGGAGCGCGTAATAGAGGCAGAGCCGGCCGGCCCAGACCAGGACGGGGCCCTCGAGAAGCGACGCCGCGATGGGGCCGACGGCGCCGGCGGGGGAGAACGCGGCGGCGCGCCTCGACGGGGGAGAGCGGATGGGGGAGGGGAGGAAGGGGGTCTTCGCCGCCGCCGGCGAGCGGAGGGACAGGGGGCTGGGCACGGCGGGAGCGGGGGCGTGGAGGAGGTAGGCGAGCATGGCGATTGGTGCGGTATGGCTAACTGCTGCCAAAAGTGTGTGCAGTCACTGCAGTGGCCAGTGTGCGTGCGTTAGTATTCATAATATTACGTTTATTACAGATAGGAGGTTTCCCGGCTGGGGAGCCTCCCCATGTGTCACTTGGCTATTTCGTGAATAAATCTCTCCGTTTCTCTGAATTACAAATAAGTCCCTGCGAATTACGTTTATTACAGATGGGAGGTTTCCCGGCTGGGGAGCCTCCCCACGTGTCACTTGGCTATTTCGTGAATAAATCTCTCCGTTTCTCTGAATTACAAATAAGTCCCTGCGAATTTACGGAAAGATCCTTTGCAATTTTTTGTGAGGGGAAGAAAAATTTCTCCGGATCGCGTTTAGGTCCCTCGCAAGTCGCATGCTACTTTACGGAAGGACCCTCCCGTTAAGTGTAAATCACGAGCGAGCCCTTTTCTATTTTTTCGAGATAGCGGTGGGGTCCAAAATTATAACAAACAGGTCCCCGGTTCTTACATCTAGGTCCTTTCTCCGTTTTCCCCAAAAAAAATATTTTCGGCAACAGAAAGATGTATACTTTTTCCCCGGCTCGGTCTCTAAAGTTTTTTGGGCCTCCAAAAAAATTTGAAAATACGTCTAAGTCTACTTTTTCTCTGGAAAAAAACGCAAGATCATTTTTCATTCCCACGCGCGGCGTGTGCTGCGCTTACGGGCCTAGTAAAATATATTTAGATTCAATGTAGTGAATTGATACCGAAACACGAACTTAGACTATCCCTTGTTCAATTCTTTGGAAAAAATGCTCAACTATACAACTCGAAAATACATAATCTCAAAAATATACAACAGTAATTTTTTTTTTTCAAAATTAACGTGGCGGCCGCCACGTCGCACGGCGGCTGGCCTGGCTGCCGCCGCCACGCCAAGACGGCGGCAGCCTGTGTGTCACGCATAGCCGTGCCCACACACACACCGGCCGCCGCCATCCGACGGCGCCAAGACACACACTACACACTCACGCACACACACTGCACGCACACTCACGCACACACTACACACACACTGCACGCACACTCACGCGCGCACACACACTGCACATACACCACTCACTGCACGCGCACACACACCACTTTTTTATTTTTTATTTCTTTTTTTTGTTTCTTTTTTGTTTTTTGCTTTGGCATGTTGTTTCATTTTTTTATTTTTTTTGCTTTGGTAGGTTGTCAACTATTCCATCCACCGGGCAGCTGTTTTGCTCACATGCATGCGACTTTCGGCGTTCAAAGCAACCAGACAAATCAATTGCGGGGACAAAAACTGGCGCCACCTTCAATGCAACCGTGCAAAGCAACCTGCCAAAGCAAAAAACAAAAAAGAAACAAAAAATAAAAAAGAAATAAAAAAGAAACAAAAAAAAATGGAGTGGTTGTGTGTGTAAACAACAACAAAAAAAGAAATAAAAATTATGTGTGTGCAGGTTTGCAGTGTGTGTGCGTGTAGTGTGTTTAGTGTGTGTGTGTGCGTGCACTGTGTGTGCAGTGTGTGTGTCAGTGGGTGCTGGCTGCCGCCGTGCGGGGTGGCGGCAGCCAGCGTGGCGTGTGTCTGCGTGTGTGCCTGTGTGACGCCTGGCTGCTGCCGTGCGGCGTGGCGGCGTGGCTGCCGCCACGTCAATTTTGAAGAAAAAAAATTTATTGTTGTATATTTTTGAGATTATGTATTTTTAAGTTGTATAGTTAAGCATTTTTTCCTCAATTCTCTTCCCTATTCCCTTCCCCATATTCATTCCCTTTATTTCCTACTATCTCCAGCAGCATCCCCTCAAGGGATTTGTGAAGGGATTGGAAAGATTCACTGTTTGAATCCCTTCCGAAGGGAATCATGAAGGGAATCCGCTGGAGCACTTGGGATATGTTCGCGAAGGGATTTGGAGGGGAAGGGAAGCTGCCGAAGGGATTTTGATATGTAGTCAAACTTACGGGTAAATCCAAGTTTACGTCACGCTCAGCCAGCTTGCCGTGTGCTCACTATTTAAACGTGGACACGTGTCTGTGTCTCTATCTCGATCTTCTCGTCACGATGCGCACAGCAAGCGGAGCAACAGGGAGAATTTGAATCCCATTGCTTTGCCACTTATAATAGGTCAATAAGCGTGGCGAGAGCGAATGGAAAACGAATTCAAATTGATCATACATAAATTTTCGAGGAGGCTGCAAATTTTTGCAGAAAAAAGGGTGAAAATGTATTTTCAAAATTTTTGGAGGATCTTTCATAGTGGCATTTTTGGGGAAATTTTTTTTTTTTGGGGGGGGGGAATGAATCGGTAAAAAAAAAGATTAAGACATATTTTTCAAATTTTTGAAGGTTCTTTTCGCGTTTTTTCAGAAAAAAAAAATAGAATGAGATGTATTTTCCAAATTTTCGGATGGTCTTTCGGAATGATATTTTTGAATAAAAAAGTTTGGGGATGGGCTGGGACGAAAAAATGGAGCAAGACACAATTTTCAAATTCTCAAAGGGTTATTTCGTGTTTTTTTGGGGGGGGGGAATGAACTGGGATGAAAAAATGGACCAAGACGTATTTTTAAAATTTTTGGATTATCTTTTCGCTCTTTTAGAGAAAAAAAATGGACTGAGCTGTATTTTCTAAAGTTTCGGAAGGCCTTTTAGAGTGCACTAGGATGAAAAAATAAACTAATACGTATTTTTCAAATTTTCGAAGGGTCGACCGGGATGGAAAAATAGACTAAGACGCATTTTTTAAATGTTCAGAGGGTCTTTCGGAGTGCACTCGGACGAAAAAATAGACTAAGACACATTTTCCAAATTTTCGGAGGGTTAACCGGGATGAAAAAATGGACTAAAACGCATTTTTTAAATTTTTGTTGGGTCTTTTGAGTTTTTTTTTGGGAAAATGGACAAAGGCAAAAACATGGTCTAAGAAAAAGTTTTTTAGGGAAAAATGGACCGGGACGAAAAAATGGACAATGTCGTATTTTTAAATTTTTAGATGGCATTTTCATGTTTTTTTGAAAAAAAAACGGACCGAGACGGAAAAATAGGCCAAAATGTATTTTTAAAAATTTTGGAGGTTTTTCTCGTGACTTTTCGGTGGGTAGTTCCCGTAAATAAGGGCTTTTTTTGTAAAAAAATAGGATCTATATACAATTTTGAAAATATGCAAAGTTTCTTCGGCAAAAAACCAACGACGCAGCGGGCCGACATGTGTCGCGCGGGATGACTTGCGCGAGCCCGCCACACGCCGCACAAGAAATGCGAGCGCTACATACCACTGGCGCCGAACTCGCGCCACCACGCTGGCGAACGCTGTTGCCACCACGCCACGAGCCCCGCTTGGACGAGAGGAGGCCGAATGGTTTCGTTTTATGTCTAGTTTTGGAGCAAAGCAATCTGGACTATCGGAAGCCGCGATCGAACAGCCGAAGCGCGATGGGCAACGTGGCGCCTTCAAGAACTGAGAAACCTTCGGAGTTTATTATATGAAGTATTCTTTTTCTTCTTTCGTTTTGTGTGTATTTCATTCCATCTGTTTTCTAAATTTTTTCGACTTGGTATTTTTTTATTTAAAATTTTCAAGTTGAATTTTAAATCGAAACTTTTTGAACTGAAAGTTTTTTAATCACAACTTTTCAAGCCAAAAGTTTTTGAATTCAAAGTATTTTTAGTTAAAACTTTTCGAGTTAAAACTTTCTGATTTGAAATTTTAAACCAATTTGAAATGCTTTCAAATCGAGTAGATTTTTTGTGACTTCAATTTTTTAAATTTGAGTTTATTTTTTATTTAAATTATTGGACAAATTTGAAAATTTCTGAGTTGAAATTTCTCAACTTGAAATTTTATATTCAAAACTTTTCAAATCGAAAGATTTTTTAGTCAAAACTTTTTTGAATTGAAACTTTTGGAACCGAAAGCTCTTGAATTGAATGTTTTCTAAGTTGAAACCTTTTGTGTTGAAACTTTTGGATTTGAAAGTTTTTGATTCAAAATTTTCTCGTGTTGAAACTTTTCGAGTTAAAACTTTTCTGATTTTAAAACTTTTAGAACTGAAATTTTTCGAGTTGAAACTTTCTAATTTGAAAATGTTTGATTTAAGATTTTTTAGTATTAAATTTTGAATTGAATTTCTTGAGTTGAAACTTCGTATTTAAATTTTTCAAACTTTAAATATTCTAATTTTAAAATTTAATGTTAGAGAGGGGAAAAGGGGATGGAAGAAGTGAGTACGGAAAGGAAAGGAGTTGTCTTCAAAAAGGTTGCTTGACTTGCATATGATGGTCCCTACCTTTTTTTTTTGTCTATTTTTATTACTTTTTAGGAAGGCAATTGTTTTTGCACAACATATCTACGCTCTTCAATTTTCTTTTTGTTCTTCTCGTGGCGTGATTACGCATGTGGTCGTTTCAGATAATGGCGAAGAGCTGAAGGAGATGGAGTAGGAGTATAGGACCAAAGGATATAATTTGCAGGCGGCGGCGCCATAGCTTTCGGATGACACATGGCGTATCTCTATTGGCTATTTCCTTCCGTGGAAAACATGGTTTCCGATTGTGCTCTACTCGCTGATCGTGAGGATTATTTCAAGAGAAACCAGGGCGGCCCAGCCTAGGGAGGCCCAATCAGCTGATGCTAAATAGGCTCAAGATGAAATCACACCAACAGAGAAAGGTTCCAGATTAAGCAGCTCAAGTAGTCAAGTAGGATCATCAAAATTATATGTAGAGTGTTTTTAAGCTTTCCCTCCTAATATAAATTGTACAAATCTCGAAGCAAACGAATAGGTAAGTATAGAAACACCTATCTTATCTATATTAGCATATGCACTTTACAGCTTTACAAATTCACAGTTAGACACGTGTGCGCATTGTATATGCAGAGCAACTGGTGTCCATATCACAACCATTGTGTGTGTTGCTATGCATGTCTCCATTGGTGGGGCCAGTCATGGTCCAAGCCTTGGGCTAGACAGTTGTTAATTTTTGGACTAATCTGTATTTCTGATCATTTTTCAAAAAGTTCTTTATAGCCTTTTCATCCTATATCTTAGGCCAGGACTCGAGTAGTCTGAAGCCTGGCTATGCCCCCATGTATATGTGTGTTCAAGTGGCTACTGGTTTTGCGATGGTGACGGGTCAGAGAACATGTCTTTGTTGTGAAGATCTACGAAGTTGGTGTCAGTTTTGATAACTCGTGTTGGTTTCCCTTTTGCCCTTGGTAAGAAGATTCGTCGTCAATTCAATTAATGAAAGTATTTTTATTGTCAATTAAATTAATAATAGATCTTTTATCGTCAATTTATTTGACGACAGAAGCCTACCGATCCAATATATATATATACACACACATATGCAGTGTTACCCTTGGTGGCTTCTAGGCGCTAGGCGTAGCCCCACTGCCGTGATTTGGTGCTAATCAGTGGTCTAGGCGCTGGACCCGCCTAGGTGGTCAACGGTAGTCCAAGGCGGGCCAAGACAGCTCTAGGCGGCGACTAGAAAGGCCAAGGGTGATCCAAATCGGCGCCACCAATCGCTCTAGCCACCAATAGGCGTCGACGACTGGCAAATCGACGCTGTGACTATCAGATTTAGCTTCCCCACCGCCGACATCGATCCCTGCAGAGCAACCTACGCCGGCGACAGGACGTGGAAGATGAGACCGAGAGGTAGCAAGACAGTAGTCAAGATCGGGATGGGAGTCGATTCAGTCGAAGTTGACAGCTTGAGACGGCGACAGTGCAGTGCATGAGGAAACCCTTGCCTCCTCACGAGCATAGCAGCAGCGCGATGCTAGGCCTGGTTGGATGAACTGGGCTGAGATAAGTTTCACTTTTTTCTTTTCTGTTACTCTTCTCATTTTCTTTGCACTTCTCCTTATCTTGCTATCTCGATGCTTCATGTTGTGTGTTGTGTGCTAGTGTCTGCTGTTCTATTCACTCGCTAAGCGGCCTGCCACAGCTTGCCTAGCGTCTAATGCCTAGGATAACGATCATACATACATACATATGTGCGTGCACGCGTGTATGTATGTATATCTGTGTATGAAGAGTACATACCCTCACTTTTAGTATACCTTTTAAATGATGTTGTTATACCTTTTGTATCAATTTGAACATACTCTAATACTTATTATAAGATACTTTAAAGTGAGTTCCACGAAAAATTTCATCAAAATCCACTCTTTGTAGCATAATTTGTGTACACTCCTTTTATTTATGGAAAAGGGTATATACAAGAAAATAAAGGGATATGATGAATTTGTTCAAGTATGTCACATTGGAGTATCTTATAATTAGTATTGAAGTATGCCGAAAATGGTAAAAGGTAACATGTCAGGGACACCCGGCCTAACATGACAGAAAATGATGTGATTGTGGGATGGCATTAGCACCAGGTAGTCCAGTACAATTTTTGATTTCCGATCGAGGATGTCATACATAGATGGTACAGAATTTGGGCGAGGAAAATACACTCATTTTGCAACTTCTTCGTATCGACATGCGCAGCTTCGGTTCATACGATGCTCACGATAGTAATCAGATCAGTGAACTGCTAAAATCATTGCAGAGTTCAAATGCAGGCCCACACTTCTAGCAGAACAAACTTGGACAAGAATGATATTCTCAAACAGATGAGCTTGTGCAATTGGCAATAACAGAGGCAAAGATCAATCAGGCAGCTATACAATGTGACTGGGAAAGGTAACATTTAGTTTGCAATCTGTGTATCCGGCGACAAACAAGACAACTAGCAACGAAATACAGAAACTACGAAAAATGCGCGTATGAAAAGAGACTAGGATACTCTGATATCAGCAACCTAGTGAAACCCCTCCACTGGGGTCTCATTACCATATCTATAGCTATTTACATGTCTAAAACGAGGGAGCTTCCCAAACTTCATGACTCGCCAACATCTACGCCTACTTCCCCATCGCAGTCCTGTTCAGCATCATTGTCCCTAGGCCGCTTCCCTAGAATTGTTTGCTTCTCATCCTCTGTAAAAGCAGAGGTCTTATCAGCCAAACTAATCTCAGTTTGCTTATCAACCCCTGTTTGGTTATCTCCACTGGAGTTTGCTTGCACAGCTGCAAACTCTTGGTCAGACATTGCAGAACTGCCAGAGTCTAGCCCCCCAGCAGACGTCACGTTGTCAGGTTGCCTGGTTCGTACACCAACCAAAGGTATTCTTGACAACATGTCTGGCTTCGTTTCAATATCTACCCAGCGGTTCTTTACCCAATCTTTTGAAATTCTTACATTCTTTCGCTGGCATACCTGAAAAAAGTTTTCACCTGGAAAAATAATAGACGTGTCAGAATCTTCCTTTTGTTACAACTTACAAAAGTAACTTGAAGCAGACATATAATGGGGAAAAAATAGGGTCATTGGTAGAAGATGAGGCACACATCGTTGCTAGTTTCTATCCCACAAAGATCCAATATATCTAATTTCACACATACTGGAGAAATTAAGTTTTCAATGTTTTCTCCATGTTAGTATGTATCAGGTGAGGTTACCCGTATCGTATTCCAATTTTTTTCTCGGAATCGGAGTCGAATATAGATAGTGCCGGATTCGAATACAAATGCGGACTATCTCCATCACGAAGACAGCGAATACATGTCGTTCCGAATACGGTTAGTCTCAATCACGAATATTTAGTCGGATAATGCGTGAAAACAGAAACCATATATGTCGCACATATTATGATCAATCAACCAGACTATATGTCACTCGTTTTTTCTTGCAGATTGTCACACTAGTCCGCAGCCACAGATCCAGCCTGGCCACACTCAAAGCCCTTCTCCTCCTCCCGTTGTCCCATCTCTTCCCCTTGTCTCTCTTGCACTCACCTCACATCGCATTTAGACATGGGCATCGTGCCGTGCGGAAAACATTCTTCATAGAACCTGATATTTTCCATTGGAGGAGTTGGAGAGAGAAGAGATGGCAGCTACAGCTAGGGGCGGCCACTCCTAATAACACCACTAGATTTAAAAGGAAACATTCATGAGGAAATAATAATGCTCCCTTTCGTAACTGCAGATTAAGTGCTGGGTGAGGTGTGTGCAAACGTGCCTCTCTCAATTCAATCTCTCAGCTCTCTCTCTCTCTCTCTCTCTGGTGTGCCTCTCAATTCAACCCCCCCCCCTCTCTCATTCCAAAACCAGGAATTCAATTTCGGAAAGAAATTGTATATCACCTGCTTATGACATCGAAAAAAGGTTAGATAGAATAAAATATGGCCTATCGGCTGAAATCAAAGTATGGCCGAAAACCATATATATGAAAAGTAGTCAACTACAGGATATTACCATGAGCACTGAGAACGCATAAATCCACCGTGGACAACTCCGCTCCTTTTTCTCTTTTCTTTTCTTATTCACTTCATTCCTTTTATTTTCTTCTTTTCTTTACTTTTCTTTCTTTTCCTTCCCTTTTTCTTCTTTCCTTCCTTCCCTTTCTTTTCCCTTTTTCTTCTTTCCTTCCTTCCCTTTCTTTTCCCTTTTTCTTCGATTGAGCCTGCCCTGCCTTTCTACTCTTTCTTCTTCCTCTTCCTTCCCCCTTCTTCCCAACTGAACCGGCCTCCCCATCCGGCTCGGGCAAAGACGGCGGCAGCAAGCTGGTCCACTTCGACGGGCTGCTCTCGTTCACGGCGGACGACTTGCTGTGCGCGACCACGGAGACTTTGGAGAAGAGCACTTACAAGGCGACCATGGAGGACAGCAGCTACATCGCATTGAAGTGGCTCTAGGAGAAGACAGCAAAGAACAAGGAGGAGTTCAAGGCGGAGATGAACACACTAGGCAAGCTCCAGCACCCTAAGCTCCTCACTCTCAAGGCCTACTACCTGAGGCCGAAGGGTGAGAAGCTCCTCGTGTTCGACTTCATGCCCAAAGGCAGCCTCGCCTCTTTCCTCCATGGTAAGCTCACTTGTTCAATGCTGCAATGCTCATTGTTTCTTCAGCTTTGGTTTTAGTTCTTCAATTCCTCTTACCACAACTCTGCAATGGATGTTGCTCTTGTATTACGGCAGCTAGCACACCGGAGAGCCCAGTGAGCTGCCGCCGTCCCCACCGCCGTCTTTGCTCAGTGCCTGAGAGCTTTGACTGGAGGACAATGGGTGCGGTCACGCCTTGGGCTGATATCCGGATATCCGAAATAAATTTACTAGATACTATCCGATTCCGGATAGCTCCAAATCCAACTGATACTTCCGTCCTGAATTTGTTTCCATATTCGACAAAAATTTCTGGATCCGACTCCGATATCTTTTAAAAAAGCATGGATATCCAATTTCATGCTCCGAATTTATTCGAATGGACGAATGGTCGGGAACCATCCGCTCCATTTGCACCCCTAATCAATGGTGCTTGCATCTATATGCAATGCATCTTTTATTATGTCTTTCCATTTCCTATTTCCTTTGAAATTTTGGTTTCTGCTGCTATTCTTTTATTAATGTTTATTCAGCAGCTTCAAATTGCTTTGATCAAGTGGCTACATATTTTTATTTCATCTAATAATATTTTGAGAAGTTATTTGTTCAAAATCTAAGACCGTTGAATTGTGAATATTCTATAGAAGTCGAATCCCTCTCTTGTGTTATCGTCACATCTTGTTTGGTTGCAGACGAGGAGTGCATGGTATTGATACTCTGTTCTGCATTGGATAGCCATAAATTTTGAGGTACATCATAGAATTTAACTGTATAGGACTTTTGCTTTAGAAGGTGTAAATAAATAATGACTTTATAGAAGTCTATCTTGATAAGTCATCATCTATCTTATGCCATAGAATTGCTTGTAAATGTCTGGAAGCAATCCATTATATGGACAAAGAAGGTTATCTTGGTAATAGATGTGATAGAAATTACATAATAGATTTAAAGTACATAAAAGCGTACTAAGATTATCCATATATCACAACACATTACATAATAGATTTAAAGTACATAAAAGCATACTAAGTTCAAAATAGATATGTCCTACAAGTTGGGGTTTTAGCCATAGCAGAAAACGGCACCTCGTACATGAACCATCTAGAGTTTACTCTCTTAACTTGTGCATTAGACAATCATTTTATCAAGACAAATTTTGTTTTTCATAGGGAAGGAGGACAGAATGGAAAACATCATTTCAGCAAAGAAAAGCACCTGAAAAATATATTTGCAGGCTATCAGCTGAAATGTTGTCTGCACTGACTACAACTCCTTCCCACCAGCCACTAAATTGCCAGACATCAACGGCAGTTCCAGGTGAAATAGCAGTACCATCAACCAAACTATTTTCTTGAGGACGTGGTCTAGTTCTGAGCCGGTCTAGGCATCTGAGTCCCAGTTTATCAGGAAGAGCCAATGTAGAGGCAGGTACCCACTCCTACACAGAAGCATAGAAAAAGATTGATTGGCATGGCTAGAAATAACCTCAACCTTGCTATCAAAGAATGTTTTATGCAAGCACAATAGAATAGATCATGACATTAGGCAAAAAAAAAAAGAGAGTACAAAAATGCCAAATATTATGATGTATTTTCCCTTTATCAAATGCATAATCCAGCTTAAATTTCATACTAAGATCAGTAGTCATACCTCCAACCTCCCACAATCATCAGCATTTTGGAGATCATCATATTGAACCTTCAGTTTGTTATGATTAGTACATGACTTCAGAACCGTACACCTGAACCAGCAGCCTACAATGCCACTGTCCTGAGACAAGACCTCTATTCTGTCACCAACATTGTAGGTTGGCATTCGCTGATTCTGGGGCCCTACAAACTTGGCCGAGAGATGTTTTCCGGGAGATGGCTTATTACTTAGCTTCTGATAAGATGGCATGGAGTCTGCTTGTGGGCCTTGACATATTTTGGTACCCAAACATTTTGAATAAAGCCTCTCAAACTGCTTTGAAAACTTAGTCTTCCCAGGTGTCCAATGTTTGACCACCTTTATGGTATCAGAACCATCTTTTTCTTGCTCAGGTGAAACTTTTAAGGACAAAACAGCAGCTTGACTAAAATATCCACGTAATGTTCTCAAGTCAAAATGTTTAAATTTATTTTTACTGTACTGACGAAAGCAGAATCGGACCCCCACCAAAGAAGAATTTGGCAATGCATCGGCACATTTTTCATAATGATCAGGAGTTAACACAGTTGCAATATCATCAACACACTCCACACTGATCACTTGAGAATAAGGAGTGATGAAAACTTCGTAAGGATGAGGAGGAGGAGGTGGTATAGCACAACCAAATTCCTGGTTTTGATGAAACCATCGAACTTTAACCTTCTTCAGTCCCTTCTTATCTTCATACATATCTTCCAAGTATGCAAGATAGCGATTTTCCTCCTCCGACATGACAAGCACAAACGAGTGGGTCTGCAAAATGAGATGCCATGTAACACTCCAAAAAATATTATGGGTAAAAAGGTATATACGCACAGTCATGATGAAACTTACAGATATTGTGGTTCCATTATGACAAAAGGCTTGGTAGTGGCGAAGCTGCTTGCCACAAGTCCAGAACGAACCAGACCACATTATGTCTGAGCTGCAGGCTTTCCCCTAACAACATAATTGAGAAAATTATAAGTACGCTCACAAAAGATGAAGAGAAACCATACGCAAAAGTTATAAGTGATTGCTTACCAGATTGTGACACATAAAGCTACCAGTCTCACCGTATCCATCTGATCCAATGTCATTACCTATACGAGGTCCAAATTTTGAAAATTCTGAAATGAGCAATAAGCTGTCATTAATAACTAATAAAAAAGGTCACCAATTAAAATTTAAAACAAAATAATACAGATATTGATCAAACAAGTTATATGCTGAACAGGAATGACCTGACAAGTAGTTAACACTATGTGGTAAGAAAGGCAACCGAGAAAAGAATTAAGTACAGAGGATATTTATCACTAAAAAGTTTTTCAATAAAAAACTTAAACAAGGAATTGGCCTTTAAGCTTCTCTCAAAAGCCATCAATATGAAGAAGCTAAGCAGCCCATCAAGGGCCATTGTTGTCCCTAGAAGTATAGAGTTGATTGAAGCCCTGAAATTGGCGGAGTGACTCAGCTTTCACCTGTTCAACTTGCCAGCCTAGCCCAATGTTACTTTTTTTATCACTAGGCCAGGCAGGACCAGCCCCAACTCAGAGGAAAGGGGCTTTTCTCGGGCCTAATTTAGTCAAAACTAGAGGAGAGGCATGCAAATTTTTACTTTGGACTTACGACACTAATAAACCTTTTTTCCTAACCAAAACTTACAAACAAATTTTTTTCATTTTTTGTACTAACAAAGTTCTTGCTTTAGTAGTTACAGCCCCTAATCATCTAAATTTCAGGTTTCCTGAAACAGAAGTGGTTTCAAGTATGAAGTATCACATATCAAGTTTTTAAGCCCATCATCATAGTAATACAAAAGAAGATAGGCAAAAAAATACCACTTCCTTATACAACGCAGACTTACATACGTAAACATTTGAAAATTCTCCTAAGCTATTATCTGAACACACATTTGTTTAGCACTTTGGCTAACTAAATTCGAAACAACATCCAGATTCAGTTGGATGCTAAGATGGCATTTTTCATATTAGGATGGGGAAAGGACAAATAATTAATTGAGAGGTGCTTCTATGCTTTTCTTTTTTAAAGTTGTACAAATATTAAAGCATGAATAAAGGGTAGATGGCGATTACTTACCCCTTCGCTTGCTTCAAGATTTGTGCAACTTATATTGAGAGGAAAAGCATAGAAGCACTGCTGAATCTTAACTAGTATGAAGAACTTTTTTAATGACTGGTCTGAAAAATCTGGAACAAACCCCAACGGTCTATGCTTTTGTTCTATGTTCCTAAAAAGAAGATTTAAATTAGAGGAGTTTGCTACATTTAACTCTTAGGTCCTGTTTGGAAGCAAAGTTTTTCAATACCATGGTATTACAAAGCCATGGCTTAGAAATTGTGTTGGCATAAATACCATGGTTTCACCTACTACCATTGAAACCATGGTTTTTCTTAGAACTACAAACTGTTTGGCTACAAAGTATTTTGCATGGTATTTTCAAAGTATTGACACCTTTCACTCTCTACACCACCACCAAAAGCTCAAAACTTCACTTTGAGTGGAGTTTTCAATACTCCAAAAATACCATGGTATTGGCAATACCATGGTTTTCAAAACAGAATTTTTGGGGTTGCTTCCAAACATCATGTTGCCAAAAATACCATGGTATTCTTCAAAACCATAGTTTTGCCTAGAAACTATGAAAATACTTTGTTGCCAAACAGGCCCTAGTGTTGTTTAAAAGTTGTTCCAGGTGGCTGGTACTATTTATGTATAAATAAAGAGGACGGCTATGGTACAAAACTTGATAGCTACAAATTTGTCTCAACCTTTTTCTACTTCCACAAATTTGAATTTTCCACTTCTCCTCACTCCCACTTGTGGAAAGGAGTGTTTGTGAAGTGCATAAAAAAAACATGTTACCACATATCACATGTTACCCGTCACTCAATAGATAAAATACATAGGCCAAAACATCAACAAGGCATGACATCCGAATATATGTGCTGATGAATGTTGCCAGGTAGTGTATATGAATGTTACCATATTTTAATTTGTGATAGAAATTGGACATAGGGCCCTCAACGTTGTTTTGTTGTTGCCATTTAGGCCGTTCAACTAGCATTTTAGTCTGGTATGCCCTTGAAGGATTGAACTTGTCCAATTGTGTCTGTCGCAAACATGCCTCTATGCTAAGGACGGATGTGGTAAGCTATCTAGACAGAATTTTCAAGAAATTCAAAATACTTCTGCTAAGCTACGTTCATGGCTAAATACCTAAGATGAACTTACTCCAAATCATCCTTAGGTTCCAAAGACACTACACAGTAAAACATGTAAACAAAATTAAAAACAATAACGGATGGTATACTTAATGCCGGCCGAATTCATGTATTGAGTGCTAAAAACAGATGAGGTGATAATTACTTGAGGCGAGGATCTTCGCCGGAAGGAAGGATGCGAGCCAATCCACCACCTCACGGCGTGACCGCCACTTGCGCGCGAACAGCCTCGACCCACCGTCAACACCACTGCATCCCTGCTCCCCGCGGAAGTCCTCTGACACAACATAGAGCATGTGGCGCAGGCTCCGCTCTGTGCCCACGACGGCGAGGTGCGACGCGCCCTCCGCGTCCTCCAGGTAGTAATGCACGACGCGGCTGCCCCTCTCCTGTGACACGAACTCCTCCCTCCACCTCACGAACTCCGGGCCGTCCTTCCTCGCCATCCTCGCAGCAGCACCAACAAGGACGTCCAGCCCGGGGCACTACACGAAAGAAGGGGCGTTTCGCAACAATCTCATGTCCTTTCAGGGGAATATTGGAAAAAAGAACATGACTTTAGGGTTCTCGGGGGAGGGAGGGAAGCGGGTCTCTCACAGAAACCCCGGAGAACACAAGAATTGCACAGGAAGCTTCAGATTAACCCAGAAAACGAAGGGTTGGGGAGCAGTGGCCGGGGATTTCTTGCAATCCCCGGACAGGAGGAAGATTTCTAGGGCTTCAGAGGGATTTGGGGGAGAATCCTTGCTGGCCAAATCGGCTTGAACCGGAAGGGGTTCAGGCTGAGCAAGAAGCCCTCCATGGAGCTAGAGGCAGCACCAAGCGGGTTCTTGGGCTGATTTGCGCCAAAGAAAAACCAGAAAAATTTTCAAAAATTACTCCAAGAACAGGCGGCGGCGGCGTTCTTGGAAACTAACAGCAGGACAGGCGAACGGAAGGAGAAGACGAAAGATCTCTCTCTGGGCACCTGCGCGCACGCCTCCCTCTCCAAGAAGGGCGAGGAGAGGAGGACGCCAGAGGAGGAGGAGGAGGAGAGAGCAGGAGGTGGGAAGGAGGCGTACAGGTGTGGGGAGGCGAGGAGGAGGGGAGGGTGAAGCCTTAGAAGGGAATCTACTGTGTTTCCCTCCCTCTCCTTTGGTTTTGCGGCGAGGTACTAAGGAGTGATGGCTGGCTCGAAAGGCGAAACTAGATAGGTATTTATTTCATTAGAGATTGGATATGGATTATTATATATATATATATATATTTATTTATTTATTAATGATAAAAGTTAGTATCCGGCGGATAGGGTGGATACGGATCTATTTTTGCTATTACTCGTACCCGCTCATCTGTAGGTCTGATTCACTAGCGATCTGCCCCAACTACCCAAGACCTAATTGTGCAGCACAGCCGGTCAGCTCATCAAATATCTAAATCATAACTGCCTTATAAGATATCCTGCCCAAGGCCTAATTGTACACTCTAGTATAATGTTTAATTTTTAATACGAATATCCATTGCATATTCATTGAATTGCCTTATAAGATATGATGTTGTAGTCTGCAGAGATATCTGTACATAATGCCGGTGCAGGTTACCCACCGGGTCCCCGTTACCCGCATGGGTACGGGTACAGGTAAATTTTGTATCCGCGTGCGGGTATGGGTATTGTAGCGGGTGAATTTTACTAACACGGATACATACACGAGGTAGTGATACTCGTCAAATACAGACCTATTGCCATCTCTACTGGTGATTCGGCTATAAAAAAGTCTCAAGGCTCGTCACTTATTCGAGCTTGGCTTGCTTTTATGATGAATTGAGACCCCAAACGACCATAATTTGAGCATGATCTTGAGTTTGAATAACTCATAAGTTAATTAAATGTATGAATCACTTGTTAAATATTACTATATATTAATTTTTATCGAGTTTGCTCGAGCCAAGTTTAAGCTTGAGCTTAAGCATTTTTATTATTAAAAATTAGTGCATATTGAATTATTGATTGTTACCGAGATTAGTCGAGCCAATCTTGAGCCTAGGTCCAGGCTTGAACCCTAACTTAGACTCGCTCGAGTTTTTACCGAGCCTGAGCTTAAAAGGCTAGGCTCACTCGAGCTCAACTCATTTTATAGGTCTAGCTGGTGGTGGTGAAGGCAAAAAACTTGTGTTTTTTGTCTTATAAAATTGATGGAGCAAAGTCAAAATCAAAATTTTTATTATTCAATAACTTTATATACTAGTTAAAAAGAAGGTAGTGATGGTTGATGCATCCTTCGTTCCCTCCCCTCCCATTCTCATCAAGACTCAGCACTAATATGTGGGTTTCTCTCATCGCGCACATGCCCCACCTCTAAAAAATAGGAGAAAAAATTGTATCAAACAAACTATCTAACAAACTCTTGACAGACCTAACAAACCCAACAAACTCATTCTTATCAAGAACTCAATCCACGTCTCTTTCTTCATAACAAAATTATCTTCGGTATAAAAAGAAACAATTTTCCTTTAAACAACCAAATTGAAGCACTGTTTCTTTAACTTTTCTTTAAACAACATTGCTGTGCCAGCACCCACCACCAACCACCATCGGTGGAGAACAGTGAGAAGGAGAGAAAGGAGCTCCGTCCCTAGACATCATCGCCTGATCCGGCCTCACCACACCGTTACACCGCTAGATCTAGCTTCCTCGCCACGACATCAGGCCACCACCCGCTGCCTGCTACCATAAGGGAGAAGAGTGAGAGGGAGATTTGTCTCCTAAAGGACTTGGTGAATCGGCCGTGTGCACTAGGGGTGTGTTAATGATGGGGCTTGCAGGCGGCGATGGCGCAGGAGAGTGAGCGAGATCGGTATGGGATAATGAGGGGAAGTCGAGGAGACCATCGATGGTGGCGGAGGATCAAGGTAGCAGTGCCCAACACAGAGAGAGAGCGAGAGAGAGGTGGTGGTGAGGGAGTGAGAGTGGGTAGATAAGGCCACGCCACCACCCGACACCTTTTGCCATCGGTGGAGAAGAGCGAGAGGGAAAGAGGAGCCTTGTCCCTGGTCTCCGTTGTTGCATTAGCCCTCCTCCCGCCGCTATGCCACCAATGGAGAAGAGCAAGGGGAAGATCTGCCCCCCGTCGGGCAAAGAAAGCTGCTAAACTTAGAGGATTGGTCGTTGGCGCTATGGTGTGTTGGTGATGTGCTTGCGGGCGGTAGTGCTGTAGAAGAGTGAGGGGTCTACGGAGGAGGACAAGGGAAAGCCGAGGAGGCCGCTGGAAGTGGCGTTGCCTAGGATAGAGAGAGCGAGCAAGAGAAGAGAGGGAGAGAGAGGCAGAGTTGAGGTATTGAAATGGGTAGATAGAGTGAGGGGTGGGTAGATAAGGTTAGGTTTAATGTTAGTGGCTGGTTGGTTTTGTCATGGCTATTTTGTAGAAAAACTCTTAAATTTTTTAAAATTACCCATAGGTCCTTGGGTTATTAAAAATAAGTCCTTCTGGACGCAAAAATTGTAGAAAAAACCTGCAACGCCTAAAGTTTCAATTTGTATCATGCCATCTTAATTATATTTCGTTGCAATGCACAAGTACTCTGACTTTTATCACAGTGCGGTGTCTCTCGTTTCAAGGTCAATATTGGTGTCTATAGCGTCCCTCTCTAGGTGTGAGTGTTGGTGTTTTCTTGTTAAAATGGACAGCAGAGCTCCTTAAAAAAACCATCGAATGTCATAAACAGGATGAAAATTTAAAATGTGCTTGTTCGCGCTAAAAACGTGAAGGAAGGTTTTCAGCCTCAAACACATAAGACAAACACCGGGTTTGTAGAGCGTGCCAGTCAATTTGACCTGAAATTGACAAGGTAGAGTTTGTAATTCGATCAAAGCCGATAAACAAGGATCTATCGGCTTTTCGCTAGTCGGCAAGAATCGATTAGGAGGTAACTAAATCAATCAAGTTACAATGATCCAGATATTAAGGTAAAATCGACTTCGAGAAGGCGATGCGCAACAAACGAAGCAAATCAAACCTGGGTGAAATCGGCTAAAATCAACAATCGGCGATGCGCAGCTATGTTGATTCCGTCGACTTGCAGAGAGATCTATGAAACTAAAGCAACGTAAAAGAAAAGGCTTGTAAAAGTAGATGTGTGTTGTTGGAATTGATTGGTTTCTTTGCTTGACGCCCTCCTCCTTTTATAACACGCCTGACCGATCCGAGTTGTGCATAGATACGGTGCATTTATCCGTATCGGCCTCTTATCTGATTTCCTTCCCTTTTAGAAACGGTTTCCTTCTCCGAGTCGTTTACCGATTCCTTATTATATGAATACCTTTCCGTTTTCGTCTCAGACCGATTTTAATACATGCCGAATTTTGGTGCAAACATATGCCCCCTTGTTTTTGGAAGATAATTTGTTATCTTTCAAAAAGAATATATCGCCTTTTTCATTTGTATCGGCTTTTACAGAAAAATCTTTTTTCGGGAACTACCCCATTAACTGTGCCGTGAAAATCTCGGTGCGTTTTAAATGCACAACTGTTCCCGCCTGTTCGCCTCCTTTTTACTGTCGTATAAATAGGGGGCCCCCCCATGGTCATTTTCACGTCTTCGGGCTCTCGTATTGCAAGCGATCGGCCTTTCCCCCTTTTCTCATCAAGTCCCTTTCATCTCCGATCGGCTATTATGGACCCAACTCAGGTATTTATACCAATCCCTCAGAGTTCCGATCAGTTCTTCTTAGGACCGATAGGAACCGTAACGTCCGATTCTGTGATCAACGAAGAAATCCCTAGGCTTCCCTTGTCGGCCGCTATAACATAAAAGAATGGGACAAAAGCTTCCGCGCTTGGCCCACGGCTCTCAAGGGATGGCGATCATGGTATATCAGAGTCTCGGCCCAAAACGAAGCGGAGTGGGAGAGGTTGGGTATAGCCGAGTGTCTTCCCGAGTTTGGCCAATCCTGAAGCTAATGAGCCTTTGGTAGCATCGGCTTCTTATTTCTCGGGTCCGATTCTTTCAACGCTTTTCTTTTAGGACCGGTCCAATCGGCCCAACCCTCCTTGACGTCGCCCGGCTATGTCGCCTTAGACCAGGCAGCTTAGTTGTCGGCTTTTAGTGGCAAGCCCCACTATAAGCTAACCCGTAAGAAAGGGAGAGGGTGGCGTAGATATATTCAAAATAACAACAAAGTTAATGGGCTCAGATCGGATGAAGAACACGTAGCCTTCCTCAACCTCCTGGTTGGATCGGTTCTTTTTTAGTGGCGCTTCTCTCGGCCCGACCCAGACTTATCAGCTAGTGGCAGAACAACTGGTAGAGGGTCGCCACCTTGCATTAGGAAAGCTATTTCTAGGTGCCGTATTCCAAACGATGCATTTTATCAGAAGCCGATTGTTTTCTGGTTTTGCCGATTTTGTTGTTGGCAACATAGGGGCCCTTGTGGTTCATCCAAACTTGGTTGTACTTGTATGTTCTACCGATCCTTTCTTTCTCAACCTATGGATCAATCGGCTTTTCCTCGTGAAGATTACCCGGAGGATACAATCCCCACTTATATAGCTAGCCGATCCTACGGAGAGAACTTCATTATGTGCTCACGATGATCAAAAATTACTCCTCAGCCACGCATAAATACCTCTCCTTCTTCCTCGACCTTAGATCGGTCGTCTTTTGGCCAACATGACTTCTTTAGTTATCTTGACGCAAATTGATTATCCTTGGCCTTCTTTTTCTTCATTTGGCCGCCGATAGTAGCCGATGCCCTACCAACCCTGGATTTATACAAAATCTTTCTTTCCCCTTGTATCTTCCACGTTGGCTTGAATTCCGTGAATCGAACTTTCCAACCATCATATGAGTTCTACCATCCTTCTATTTATGCTCGCTTGACTGGGCTTTGGTCAAGCTATACCCAACTTCTCTCTCCTTGAGCGTATCGAACCCCGCACCAGAGTGACCAATCCGGTAGCGGCCGAAGTTGTTTTTGAACTTGCCGATGAATTCCAAATTGTCCATATGCCCCATTTCATCCTAAATAACCGTCGGTCAAGCGCATTTTCTAACTGGTGGTCTTCGATATCTGATGACCTTTTGATGGATAGGACACCATCGGCAATCCTTTCCCAATTCTTACCTAATTTTCATAGACCGACGGTAGCATCCACCACAGCTCAAGTGAAAGTTCGTTATACCAATTCATCGGTGAGTCGAGGTACCGGAGTTTTATCCTTTTGTTCGTTTTCGATTGGCTTATACTAATCTCGTTCTTTTGCAGGAACGGACTGTTACGGATGTTGGTACAACAAGAGCCGATCCGATCGCACTGGTGGAAGTAGTCGGAGGCGGCCAGGCGATCGGTGGGTACCACCGATATACTTCTGTAACTTGGGCATCCGTGGTCACTCTTGTCGGACTTAGCAGCCAGCGTCGCCGAGTAATGTTTCTCCATATCGGCTCCGCTTCCTTTTCTTTACTGGCGCAATGCTAACTCTTGGTATTTTTAGAGAGGAGGAGGGGGTCTAATAGGCCATCTCCTAGATCCGCGAGACGCTCGGCCGATCACTCTCCGGAGCAATCGGCTACTGATGTAATCTTGATCCCTTCCCCCTTTTTTTTTAAAGTGTTCTTATGACGAGTACTCTAAACACTTCATTTTATTTTTTCAGCAATCGCCTTCGGTGCAAGTAGCAGGGGTCATAGCCGATCTTCAAGGCACATCTTCGGCCCTTCCTTCTGCGCTGTCCCCGGTGCTTCCTGCTGTGCCATCACCTGCAATTGTTGTGCCGATTTCCCCTGACTCTACCGATCCTGCTAACCTTCTCGGGTTTACTTTGGATGACCTGAGCGACCCTGAGGTGATAGCTACAGACGACTACCCGGCCGACGTTAGGCGAATCCTTGATGCTTCCATTACTGCGTCGGCTGCTGTTACTTCCGAGCCAGGCATGCAGGAAAGACTTAACCGTCTTCTTCATGAGGTTATGCAACCCGAGGCGAGACTCTTGGAAAACACCCAATCACTCAGGAATGCAATGGCATCCGTCCAAGCCGATCTCCCTCAAGAAGCAATGAATGCTCTCCTGGACGTCTGTCACCTGGATAGTAGAAGGGAGGCGGTGGAAGCGGCCAGATCCAGAATTGCCCGGAGGGAAGCACAAAAGGCCGATCAGAAGGTCTTGGATGATCTGGTGGTTAACGCGAAGCTTCTGAAAAGGGACTATGACCAAAGTACCGCCGTCTTAAAGCTAGGCAAAGGCAGAGCTCAAGAGTTGGAGACGGCCAAGGCCAAGTTGGAGGAGCAACTAGCCCAAGTGACCAAGGATCTAGCCGATTGCCAATCCAAGAATACTGAATCGGCTTCTTCTTTGGTAGCCAAGAAAAAACAGATTGGCGAAGTCTTTGCTCAGGTGAAGACTCAATCGGCCAAAGTGATCCCGATTCCGGGTGACGCGAAGGCTGATGACAAGCTTGTTGACAGTATCCAGACTACCATTGGGAAGGCGGCGGCGGCTTTGTCGGGTCTAGGAGCCCACTTGCCCGGATCAGGGCTGTAATATTTTTAACTTGCATGCTGGAACTGCTAATCATGTTGGCTTATGTGGTCGATTTTTGTGAACAATGTTTTAATTCGTGGTCTGAATCTGTTTCGATCGGCCGTGTCACTGATTTTATATGCACGTGCTTTGGTATTGATTCTTGATGCTCTCTTTGTGGTTAAGACCCAACCCATATGCTGGGGTAATACGCCTTTAAATATTTTCCGTTGATTGCTTTAGGTAGTATGAATCCGTCTAAGGACTCCAGTATATACGAATTCCCGTCAATCGGCCGATTGATCTTATAAGGCCCTTCCCATGTTGGAGACCATTTGCCGAATCGATTATCTTTAGACCCAATCGGCAACACGGTTTTCCATACTAAATCGGCTTGATTGAACGACTTTGAAATCACCTTTTTATTGTACGACCTGGCAACCCTCTCTTTACCATTTTTAAGCCGATCTAGTGTGATCAGCCTTAGTTCAGCCAAATCATCTAGATTGTCAAGCATCGCCTGCTTGTATTCATCGGCTGATACCTTGTCTTGCTCGTGTAGCCTTATTGAGCCGATGTTGATTTCAACGGGCAAAACGGCTTCTTGTCCGTATACCAACTGAAAAGGTGACAATTTAGTTGATCCGTGATGAGATAGCCGATAAGCCCATAAAGCTTCTGATAACGTTGAATGCCATTTCCTTGGCTCTTCCTCAATTTTTCTTTTATCAGCTTTATCAATGTCTTGTTTGACGACTCGGCCGTCCGTTGGCCTGTAGCGTAATAAGGAAGAGTTGAGTAATTTTATCCCAAGACTTTCCGCAAAACCTTTGAAATCGTTGGACATGAACACAAGACTCGATCAAGAGTGATTGTTTGTGGAATCCCAAACCGATGGACGATGTGTTCATTTACAAAGTCGATCGCCTCTTTACTAGTAACCTTCTTGAGTGGTACACTCAACCCATTTTGAGAAATAACTGTGGGTCACGAGGATGAATTTATGTCCTTTCTTTGGATGACGGAAATATTTGGCCGACACGCCTATACCCCATCCTCTAAATGGCCATGGCTTGATGATCTGATGCAAAGCCGATGTCAGGTGCCGATCAGATGTTACCAAACTTTTGGCACGCTTGGCATCCTTTATAATATTTGAAGCGCTTTCTAACATCGCCGCCAAAAATATCCTGTTCGCCTCAATATCCATTTCATCTTATGAGCCGATTGATGTGACCCACAAATGCCTTCATGAACTTCACCCATCGCCACTTTGGCTTCCTCGGTTCCCAGACATCTTAATAACAAACCTTCCATAGTCCGAAAGTACAATACGTCTTCTAGTAGAACATATTTGAGTGCTTTGCGCCGACCTTCCGCTCGGTCGGCTTGGTGGATCTCGACAAATAATCCCTTATCTCTGCTTCTCCGATGACAGTGGTGAACACATAAAATCGGCCAAACGTTTAGCTCGATTGGTCCCTGTCGACTTTCAATCTTGTACCCTGATGCACATTGTGCCAATTGGTTTGCTTTATCATTAGCTTCTCTGGGGATATGTTTTATAGAAAATGTGGTGAACATCTCGATGATCTGGAGGCATTGATGCAAGTACTGGGTTAGTGCACCGTCGTTGCATCGGTATTCTCCTTTGACTTGCTGTACGATTAACATCGAGTCTCCAAAAGCTTCGACGTCTTTCACCCCGATACTATCTAATAATTGTAGGCCCCTTAGTAATGCTTCGTATTCTTTTTGCCGATAGCTTCTTGCCTTTTCCTGCAGCTTTGCTAGTGTCTTGTGCTCCATCTTCTTACTACTTCGTCTGTCCGATCAAACGTGTTGGGTTTAACGCTGATCGGCTTGAATCCTGACTTCTCAACGCAGATAAAATCGCAATTGTCCAAGGCTTTCCCTGATATACATTCGGCTTCTTCGTGTGGCCAATTGGTGTCAGGGCTAGCCATGGCGATATGAGCCGATGTGTCGGGTGCATTTACTTCTATCAGATTATCGTTCCACCGCACCAATTTTTGGTGCATAGTTGATGGTATACAAGAATTGGCATGGATCCACCCCGCCGAGGAGCACGCAGAATTGCCTTTGGCTTCAATCACAAAAATGCAGCTTGGCAAAGTTTTATTACCGATCGTCGCTTCGACACCATTACGCCTTTAGCCTCTGTTGGGTCTCCCGTGAAGTCATTTAGCACCATATTGGTTTTGATCAAGTCTTCATCGGCTTTACCCGCTTTTCTAAAAGTACTTAACGGCATTAGATTGATCGTCGCCCGCCATCGACCAACATACGAGATATCGGTCGGCCATTAATATACCCTTTCGTATATAATGGTTTCAGATGCCGATGCATGTCTTGTGGCTTTTCGAACACAAATACCTGGTGCTCCGAGGCATAATTGGGCGAACACTTCTTCAGCCGATTCTTCGGTTTTGAACTCGGCAGGTAGAGCGAATACCATGTTTATATCCATCGGTGGCGTATCATCTCGGATCATCGGAGAACCAGATTCAATCGACTGGTCTGAATCACTATCGATCTGTTCCTTCTTTCTCCACTCCTTTTTCAAAATTGGTACCGGTCTTAACTTGTTGAACATCCGATCCCTCTCGCTCTCCTTTTCGGCCTCCCTTTCTTCTTGTGTTTTCAATCGCTGAAGCCTTCTGCGTTGTGATTTGCTGAGACCTGGGGGGCACCACCTAGGTTTAGGTTCTATCGGCCAGATTTTTCAGCTAAATTGCTCATCTCACGCCGATTCCATTCTACTTGTGTTAGCCGATAGTTCCTGATTTCGGAGGACTCGCCTTGCTCTGTTGACAACCTTTCATGGATCGGCCTCATCGCTTCCTCATATCTAGATGATTGTATATCGGTCTAGACAACCTATCCTTCTGAGACCGGTTTGGCCGATATACGTATGAGTGTTGCATAGGACAAGTCATAATCATGGTAAGGTCATCCCTTTCTCCCAAAGAAATCACAAAAGGGACATTGTCGATGTTTCTATTCTTCAAGAGTTGGCCGACATGACGATCTGGCCGCCAACGCTCGTCCCTTTTGCCTTAGTCGATGAGGATTCTGGTGGTGTTGAGTGTCACACCTCCGACTTATCCTTTCATACTTCCCCAAGAGTTGTGAGAAGGTCGGCTTTGGTTTGAAATCGGCTTTTCTTGGAGCCCTCTCAGCCCGATACCATTTACCGACCTCCAAGTCCCTCTTGGTTTTACTGTTCTTGAGTTTTGTCCATTCCTATCGGCTTCTATTTGTATAGAACCGATAGTAATCAGACCGCCTCGCCTCGTGATACAATTCCCTTAGTCGGCTTATCTTCTTCCGCAGGCCTCTTTTCTTTTCGTGAACATTGAACCATGTTGACCTGAAAAGGGCTCATATCTATCTGCATAGCCGATTCTTCCGCAAATTTTAGCCTGCCATCAGTGATGGCCGATTGAATCTGTTGTCGAAAAATATTGCAGTCGTTAGTATTATGTGAAAACGAATGGTGCCATTTGCAATACCTTCGCTTCTTAATTTCCTGGCCGATGGTATGACGTGTCCTCCCAAGAACTTTATGAGTTTTTCTTGCAGTAATAAATCAAATATCTTGTCGCATTTTGACACGTCATATGAATACTTGATTTCCGCCCTATTTTTCGTCGGTTTGAGCAGAGAGTATACGAGTGGCTTTTTAGAACCCTTGGTCCACTCGGCTATGTTTATTTCTGCTTCGTCCTCGGAGGTGTCGCTTGAATTGTAATTCACCATGTTTACTTTGGCCTTTTCATTACCGTTTGGCTTAAATCTATCTTTAAATCCTTTATTTTCTGCATATCGGCTTTCATGTGCCGATACGCGATGGAGTAAGTGGCCTAAGTCGGGGAACTCTTGGCCCAATAATTTCTCTTTCAACGGAGGGATTAATCCTTGGAACGCTAAATCGGCCAATTGATCATCGGGTAATGTTACACTGTAGCACCTATTCCGTACGCCCCGAAACCTCTTGATATAATCAGAGACCGATTCATTGCATTTGGCTTCGATCGAACTAAGATCGTAAATCCTAAGCTCCATAGTTACCGAAAAGAAGTACTCATGGAATCGGCTTTCTAAATCGCTCCATATATGAACCGAATTAGGTGGTAGATTTGTGAACCAAGTGAATGCAAAGGCTGCATAATGATAAAGGGAACAATCTAATTTTTAACCCATCTGATCAAGCAGCCTCCCCACATTGAGCCATGAACCGTCCGATATGCTCAATTGTGGTAACAGAATCATCACCTGAGAATTTAGCAAAATCTGGTATCCTAAAGTTGTGGGGGTATGGCATTCGGTCTATGTAATCGGGATACGGCTTCCTGTAGCCGATTACCCTTCCTCTGGTCAGAACCGAATCGTTTCTCTCAAAACATTGGCGATTTGTTCTGCCCAATTAACATTGTCGGCTTGTGGTGCAGCCGGACATTGCCAATTTTCATTGTTCGCGCCCTGCCCCCCGAGTGCAAACTCGGGTCTTTGTCCAAATCGCGCCTAATCATGATTAAAACCTAATACATCGGGTACGGGCGCAAAAGGTTCGACGTACGGCACCACCCTATACGGCGCTTGTTTCATGGTTGCGTTCTCGTGGATCATGAACTCGACTTTTTCGATCGGCTGATAGGCCGATAATCCGATGCTATTGGAGGGCCCATTTGACTGATTTGATGCGTTTATCTTGGCCCCATCTGTGTGTCCATGGTAGTGTGTGAATCCATCTCTCTGTATGCTTGGTTTCAAAACCGTAGGTTGAGTTGGTACCATAATAGGCGCTTGAGACGACACGTTTACTGTGTTGGTGTTAGGTGTTATGGAATATGCTGGGTACGTAGGGATGGTTTGTGGTGGATCTAGCAGCTTCCAGACGCAGCCTAATTCCTCGAGCAATTGTTTTCACACTATTTTCTATCATCGGCTTTAATGTGGATACTAGAGCCGATGGATCGTTAATCAATGCGTGATGGACAGATTGCTCGATCATACTTGATAAATCGGCTTGAGCGGAGTGCGTATCGGCTTCTGATTCGGATGACGAATCTCCGATAGGGTTGATGCTTGGGAGTGCAATCTTTTGAGTAACGCCACGGCGTGTTTTCCGGAAGCACCGTAGCATCATTTCCTCCGTGAGCCGCCTTCGGTCTTCGATTTCTTTCCGCTCGAGGGTTAAATCGGCCATTTGAGGCGCGATTATAGCATCAGTGTTGATATCGGCGGTGACCGCGGGCTTGTCGGTTGGCGACATTCTTTTTGTTTGTCCCACCGGGCGTGCCAAAATATGTTCGAGCTAAAAACGTGAAGGAAGGTTTTCAGCCTCAAACACACAAGACAAACACCGGGTGTGTAGAGCGTGCGATCAATTTGACCTGAAATTGACAAGGTAGAGTTTGTAATTCGATCAAAGCCGATAAACAAGGATCTATCGGCTTTTAAGCTAGTCGGCAAGAACCGATTAGGAGGTAACTAAATCAATCAGTTCTGATTGATCCGATACAAGGTAAAATCGACTTGAGAAGGCGATGCGCAACAAACGAAGCTAAATCAAACCTGGTGAAATCGGCTAAAATCAACAATCGGCGATGCGCACTATGTTGATTCCGTCGACTTCTGAGAGAGATCTATGAAACTAAAGCAACGTAAAAGAAAAGGCTTGTAAAAGTAGATGTGTGTTGTTGGAATTGATTGGTTTCTTTGCTTGACGCCCTCCTCCTTTTATAACACGCCTGACCGATCCGAGTTGTGCATAGATACGGTGCATTTATCCGTATCGGCCTCTTATCTGATTTCCTCCCCTTTTAGAAACGGTTTCCTTCTCCGAGTCGTTTACCGATTCCTTATTATATGAATACCTTTCCGTTTTCGTCTCAGACCGATTTTAATACATGCCGAATTTTGGTGCAAACAGTGCTAAATCATCGATCCAGTCCAACTCAATTAATAACTTTTTTATTAACACAATAACTGTTTCAGATATTTGTTTCCAGAGGCACATGATGTGATGATACATGTAAAGGGCCATGAAAAATGCTAGAGGGCAAATAAAACACAACAACATAAAAAAGAAACCAGAGGTGAGTTAACTAGAGGCCTATCTATCGCCAAGATCGAGCCAAGCTGCAGAGCAATTCAACACCACAGAATCCCCCATCCTCCCCCTTGTCCTCCCCACATCCCAGACACCAACACCGGCGCGGCCAAGCAGGGAGCAGCGACGGCGGCGGTACAAAATGAACCAGCTCTCTCTTCTCCATCGCGCCCTCCTCCTGCCTCCCCTCCCTTCCAAACGCCATGGCTTCACCACCGCCGTCCAAGCTCGCCTCCGTTACCCTGAACGCACTCCACAACAGCAGCGCCTGACCGTGACCGTACCGTATCAAGAAAGCATCGAAGCGGCGCCCAAGAAGCAGCCCCAAGAACCCGCCGAGGAGGAGGATGGAGGCGGCCGGACATGCGCGCTGCCGACGTGGGCGCTCATCGGCGGCATCACGGCCGGCGTGGCCGCGGCGCTCGCGCTCTCCGCCGGCGCTGGCCCGGCGGCGGCGCTGGGGCCGGAGGGCCCGCTGGTGGAGGAGTTCTGGGACAACATGCGGCGGTACGCGCTGTACGCGCTGACGGTGAGCACGGGGGTGGCGTACACGGTGCTGCAGCCCATCGTGGAGCTGCTCAAGAACCCCGTCACGGCGCTGCTCATCCTGGCGGTCGTCGCTGGCAGCGGGTTCCTCGTGTCGCAGGTGCTCAACGCCATGGTCGGCAACTCCGACTTCATCTACACGTACGGGCAGTAGTACGTACGCCCGTGCCAGCCGAATGGAATGGATGTGTGCGCCGGTGGAACTCGTGTAGTAGAGAGCACTTTTTTTTAGCTAAAACAGGTGCTTAGTGCTCACTCATTATGAATCTACGTTTGTATCTTACTACCGATCTATTTGGTGTTAATTTCAAGCAAAATTGGCAGCTAGCATTTGCTCTTTCGGCCTTGCAGTAATTTACCCAAGGCACAAAAATATTAATGTACGTGAAGAGTAATGGGGTGTAGAATAATTGATACTCTGGATCGGTGTCACATGCACGGTGCTTGAGCGTTTGATCGGTGCTGCGCGCAGGGCTTTTTGTTTGTGCGCAAGTAGAGGTGCTAATGGTTTTGGGGTCGGAATGGGTTGGACGGTCTGGGTTTTAAGACTATTTTCAGCAGATTTTCTTTAGCCTCCAAATTTCTTCGCGAACAAATCCGAAGTGCTCTAATAAATTCCCTTCACGATTCCCTTCGGACGGGATTCGGAGAGATAATCTCTCTGTGAAGGGATTCTCTCTCCAATCCCTTCATAAAATCCTTCGAGGGGATGCTGTTGGAGATAGTAAGAAATAAAGGGAATGAATATGGGTAAGGGAAGAGGGAATGGAATGGAATGAAAAGAAATTGCTGGAGATAGTCTAACGTGGGTTGGCTTTGGACGGGTGTGAATGGGTCGAGGCCTGTAAGGTTACGTTTAATACAAAACGTTTAGATAGGTGTTTAAATAAAGAAATAATATAATATTAAGAAGTATCTATTCAAGAGTTCTAATACAAATATCATTTTTTGAATGCTTATATATAAAAAAACATCTGCTAAGTATAGACGCTTAATTAAGCATCGATGCTTCAAAATAAATACATTATCTATTCTATGTGATAAGAAAAATTAGTTTTTTTATTGCTACATATCTCTTTAAGTGTCTATATTGTATATGACCTAATGGGTTGGGAGGGACGGGTTGGGTTTGCGGTACAAATGGTTTGGTTTGAAATTTTTTAGGTTTGGAATGATTTCAACTCATCGGCGCAAATGTGGTCTCAACCTGGCGTGACTGCTGGCTTGTGTCAATTCTCTCCCAACCTGGCTCCTCACGACCAAATAACGCCGTCGCCGCTGCCCTTACCTCCCCGTCTCGCCGCTGCCGTCGCCCTTTCCTCCTTGGCTCGCCGCCACGTCAAGTTGGCACCATCGTCTTGATCTCCCCGCCTCGCCCTCTCCCCGTCTCGCCGCCTCAGCCCTTGATTCCAATCGTACCAACACTCCAAGGTACTCTCTCTCTCTCTCTCTCTCTCTCTCTCTCTCTCTCTCTCTCTCTCTCTCCATGTTCTTGCTAGCTAGATAGCTCCCCTTCCAGTCCAAGATTCGGCTCTGCAACTTCGCGATCTCGACCCAAGCAGTGTCTTAATCTTTTTCTACATCTTAATCTTCACTTCGCAATCCCCAAATACTACCTTTATTATAGTTGGAAGACTTCCTCAAAGCGGACCTATGCCACGTCGCGCTCAATGCAAGAAACGCCTCCCTCCTTTCGCGTTTTGTGTTCGGCTCCCTCGCTCCATCCTGTCTTTCGCCTTTTGCGTTCCGCTCCCGGGTCCATGCTGTCAGCGGTAAGCTTCGCCGCTCACGCCCAAAGCTTCGCTTGCTACTCCCTTCGCGTGTCGCACGCCCCTCGCCAGAAACTTTCTCCCCCATCACGATCTCCAGCGCACAGATACACTCCAAGCGACCGGCGTCTTCCACCTCGGCCTACTCCGCTCGCCCTCTTCGATCTCCTGCCGTCTCTCCTCCGGATCTTGGCCATTCGCCTTGTCCTCCCTGGATCCCGCCTTCCATGCCATGAGGGTAGTATAGTATTACCTTCCTTTTTTTCTGCTATTCTCTGTTCAGATCCACGGGCTGAGACCATTGTCAGTGAAGAACCTCACTTCTAGTAGAACTGAGTTGATGCAGCTTTAATGGCCGCTGGCCATGCTGTTGCAACTCTTTGTGTAGTTAAATTGTGTGCTAGGTGCATGTTTTTTTTTTCTTTTTAGGTAGACCCATTGGTAGCTGTTTTCTTGATTTTCTTTTCTCCGTGCAATTGCTAGTCTGTATGTTCTAGTTGTTTTTGCTGGAAATTTTCTCTTGATCAGAGCTGCTTGGAGATGTTTCACAGGTATTACAAATAATAAAAATAGAAAAATCAAAAAGAAAAAGAAAAAGGTGGTATGTGGGCTACTTGGAGATGTTTTAGAGGTATTACAAATAATGAAAATCAAAAAATCAAAAAGAAAAAGAAAAGGATCATGCAACAATATTATACTAGTATATATAGCATACATACTATCCGTAGCCCCGTAGGTAATGTTTCATTTGCATATTTCATTTCATTGTAACTTTATATTATACTAATATAGCATCCATACAGATCCAACATGGCCTATACCTACTTCACAACTTCAATTAAAAAGTATTATAACGTAAATGGTGTTGACAATTGAATAGTAATGAAATTGCTACGTGGTTATGTAAATATGTATCTTTGCACCTGTGTGATTGCAATATTGCAATGAAAGATTATTTATTGATATATTATTTTGAAATTTCTAATTTACAATTTCTAAATGTCTAAATCATAGCGGTTTTTCCCCTCATTTTTCGCGGTTTTTACCTAAATCGATCGGTTTTTCGCTCAAACCGAGCGGTTTTTGTTTTCTCGGTTTACCTCAAAAACCAAGCGGTTTTTCGCACAAACCGCGGTTTTCTCGCAAAAAATCGCTTGAGTATGACCCGAATTCAAAATGATTTGAAATTGCAAACCATTCGGTTTTTCGCGGTTTTTGCGCGGTTTTTCGCGAAAACCGGTACCGCCGGGCTAGCGAAATTAATGTTCGAAACGGATTTGTGAACCCTGCTTCGAGGAGATGCTCGGGGTCTATTTGGGGTTGGGTTGGCCTGAAAAGTTACTTTTGATTTGTTTAGCCGTAGAGTAGCTGTAGCTGTCGTTTGTAGTTTTTCTTGAAAGGCTGTTTGACAAATTATATTTTTATTGCCTTTTTTGTTTGTTGCTGTGGCTGTTGTTGTGGGGGTCCAAGGTGTCGACCGAGCGGGCTAGGGGCGGGTGGCAGGTGAGCAGGGAGGAAACGAGGAGGCGGCAGCGATTAGGCTCTGAGCGGGGAGGAGGTGGCGAGGCGGAGAGGAGATGAGGAGGCGATAGCTGGGATCCGAGGAGGCGGCGACGTGGGGAGGAGATGAGCAGTAGCAATCGGTTGGGGAGGTGGTGAGGCAGGAAGGAGGCAGCGACTGCGGAAGGAGGCTGTTAGTGGTTATCTCAGTCAACAAATTGATTCTGAAAATTTCGGATCTAATAGCCACTAACAACGCTTTAATCGGGAGCGTACCAAATATTAGGTTGGTGTTGGTCCCGTTGGCCTGCACGAGAAAAGAAAAGGGAGAGACCAAAACTCCTGAGATTGATTTTGTCCTTGAGTGCACAGCTCTTCCTAAATCCCTTCCGATCTAGGGTTCGTGCTCAGGCTAACGAAGGTCTTCTACCATCACCGAGGATTGATCTCGGTGACTTCTTCTTCCTCACTGTCATCGCTTCATCGATAATCAAAGGTTCACCGACAAATTACTAATGGGTTCATCATCTCCGGGTAAGATCTTATGATTTCTATTCCGCATTCTTGTGAACATGACCTAGGCTAGATAAGACTTAATCTAACATTTGGTATCAGAGCAAGCTAGCCTTATCATGTTCCATTTTAAGCCCGGATTAGTTCTTGTGTGTTGGTTTAGCTCTTAATTTTGGCTCGGTTTATTCTTGCTTTGGCTCGGATTGGGGCTAATTGGTCTCGTTAGCACTTAGAAGGAGGTGATTGAATCAATTAGAACTCAAAGCACGCGGATCCCAAACCCTAGCTCCTAATTCCCTTTTCGGATTCAAACACAAAATTTCCCAATCCCGAAACCCTAAATCCCCAAATCCAAAAGCAAAACTAAAGAACTAAAGAGGGTTTCGGGACTTACCTTTGGGTGTCGTTCTCCCGTGTTTTTGCTCACCGTCGTTGCCGATGCCGTCATCTCCTTCCCGGGCTTAAGCTTCGTCTGTAGGAGCGACTGCGCACGAGCGCGACGACCTGAGGCCCCATCTCGCTGAAGCTGCGCACGGCCCTAGCTCGCAGCGCGCACGCGTCGTCCCGTGGTTTCCGCCGGCTTGATCCCGCTCGGCCGCCGCTTCTTCGCGTCTTTTTCGGGCTTAGGGGACGAATGGATTTAGGGTTAGGATTGCTTTTCGGCCGGCTGGCGTTTTGTCTCCGTCCGGATTGATCTGATCCGTCCATTGATTCGCAGTTCACGATTTTGTCTTGCTTGTGTGTTTTGCTAGGCCATTTGGACCTCGCCGCTCGTGGGCTACGCTTAGCGACCGGAAATCTGTTGCATGCGCGGTTGGGCCAAAACGTTCGGCGGCCCAGCAAAAAAAACACAGCCGCGGCGCACAAAATCAGAACCGTTAAACTGAATGGACGGATCAGATCAATCCGGACGGAGACAAAACGCCAGCCGGAGGCATTTGCCGAAGGCTCTTTACTTTTGAGGCATTTGCTGTTTACTATTGTTGACCTTTGTTTATTAGTTGTTTTTGATGCCTCATTTAATTTCAGCAATAATTATTATTCAATTTATTATTCCTGGGCATTATTACTGTGCTTAGTTTTATGATTAATCTTCTGGGCCAATAAATTAATATGATGACTATTATTTAGCTCACTTCAATATTTGCTTATTATGCCTTATTCAGCAAATGTTGTTCAAATTTTATTATTACATGGGGATTATTATTATGTTTAATTATTAATTTTTGAGCAAGTTAATTAATGTGTTCATTAATTTTATTTCATGATTATTTTTTAATATTGTCTCTGATTAATATGGAACCAACGGGAAATATTAATTGGAGATTTAATAATGTTTGGGATTATTTTGTGATCATAGTTATATTCTGACCAAAGTTGATTATAACTATGTATCATACATATTTAATTAAAATTGGGATTATGTTATAACCATGATCATATTCTGACCAATGTTGTTTATGACCATGTGTTGCCCATAAGCTAATTTAGTTCTTTTTCGTTTCTGCCCAACGGTGATGTGAATTAGAACTATTAAATTTTCGGTCATTAGCATGTTATTAATCAGACCAACGTAGGGTTAATTTCATGCCAGACATTACCTTATTCATGTATGTATATATTTATTCAATAATGAATATGTCTAACATTATCAATACTTTAAATGGCATTAAACAACTCTCTAGAACTAACTTCCCCTCTTGGAAAGAAAAATTGCAAATCGTTCTTGGAATTATGGACTTGGATTATGCATTACGTGAGAACGCTCCCATAGCTCCTACCGCTGATGATGAGAGTTTCACTGAGAAAAAGAAACTCTATGACTTAACAGTGGAGAGGTGGGAGCGGTCCAATCGCATGTCCTTGATGATAATGAAGAGCACCATATCTGTTGGAATAAGGGGAGCAATCCCTGAATTCGACAACGCTAAGCAGTACTTGGCCTCAGTCGAGGAGCAATTTAAGGGCTTCTCAAAAGTGTATGCCAGTACTTTAATTATAAGGATGCTCACCTCCAAGTACAATGACTCAAGTGGCCATAGAGAGCATATCATGATGATGACTGATATGGCTGCCAAGCTTAAGGGCATCGACATGGAAATCTCTGAAGGTTTCTAGTCCACTTCATTATGACTTCCCTTCTGCTGAGTTTGGTCCTTTCATGATCAATTATGACACTCAGCACTCAGAAAGGAGAAGTGGACTATGAGCGAATTGATTGCCATGTGCGTCCAGGAGGAACAAAAAAAAATCATTCTAGGGAGAATATAATGTCGTAATTCAACAAGACAAACTCTATATGATTTATCTCTCTAAATCTCATGTATCGATGAATGTGTGTGATGCTACCAATAAGCGGAAGAGAAGTCTAAGTGATGAGACTTCATCGAAATTGTGGCACTGTCGTTTGGGCCACATTTCGAAGGGGAGAATGGAACGTCTCATTAAGGAAGAGATACTCCAACCTCTAGACTTCTCTGACTCAAATCATTGCATTGATTGCATTAAAGGAAAATATGTAAAACAGATTAAGAAAGGAGCCACACGAAGCACAGGAGTTTTAGAATTAATCCACACTGACATATGTGGACCTTTTCCTGTGACTTCAGTTAATGGGTATAACTCCTTTATCACGTTCACTGACGACTTCTCCCGTTACGATTATATTTTCCCCATTCGTAATCGATCTGAATCACTCGATAAATTCAAAATCTTTAAGGCTGAAGTAGAAAATCAGCATGACTTAAAGATTAAAGTAGTGAGATCAGATCGTGGAGGAGAATATTATGGGAGACATGCTCATTATGGACAAATTCCTGGTCCATTCGCTAAGTTTCTTTCGGATGGCATAATAGCAAAAATATTCCACACCTGGTGAACCTCAGCAAAATGGAGTAGCTGAAAGGCGCAATCGCACCCTTATGGATATGGTGCGTAGCATGATGAGTTACTCTAGTTTACCAGTTAGTCTGTGGATGGAAGCACTAAAGACAGCTGCACACATATTAAATCAGGTTCCTAGTAAATCAGTCCCTAAAACCCCTTATGAATTATGGACTGGAAGGAAACCGAGTTTAAAGTTTTTTGCATGTGTGGGGTTGTCCTGCTGAAGCTAAAGTCTTTAATCCACATATTGAAAAATTGGATCCTAAGACAATAAGTTGCCATTTCATTGGATATCCTGAAAGGTCTAAGGGATATCGATTTTATTGTCCAAATCATATCACTAAGTTTGTGAAAATCCGCCATGCTGTATTCTTAGAGAATAATGAAATCAGTGGGAGCTCAGAGGCTAGGAAAATAGATCTTGAGGAGTTTCGGACTTATGTACCATTGCCGATAATCCAAGAGACTATCGTTCCTTTACCTCATATAGTTATACCTCCATCTGAGAATTTTGGAGTTGACCCCCCATCTGAGGATTCAGCTATCAACAGTACAACACCTAACGATGAGCCTCAACAACCTCCTGTGACAACTAATGAACCACTAAGGATATCACAGCGGGAAAGAAGATCAGTCATCCCTAATGATTATGTTGTATACATGAATGAAGATGTATGCGACATAGGGAAGGTAGATGATCCTACATCATTTAAGGAGGCTATGATGTCTAAGGATTCATCCAAGTGGCTTGCGGCCATGCAGGATGAAATGAAGTATATGAGCATTAATGACGTCTGGGATCTAGTAGAAATTCCTGATGGAGTCAAAACAGTAGGCTATCGATGGGTCTACAAAACTAAGCATGACTCTAAAGGAAATGTCGAAAGATTCAAGGCAAGGCTTGTAGGAAAAGGGTTTACACAAAGAGAAGGATAGATTATATTGACACTT
Source organism: Rhipidocladum racemiflorum (assembly GCA_036346355.1). Taxonomy (NCBI): domain Eukaryota; kingdom Viridiplantae; phylum Streptophyta; class Magnoliopsida; order Poales; family Poaceae; genus Rhipidocladum; species Rhipidocladum racemiflorum. The sequence continues at coordinate 5,809,047 of CM070581.1, forward strand.
TCTCTCCCGTCTCGAAGAAAGATTCGTTAAGAATTGTCATGGCGCTTGTTGCTCATTATGATTTAAAGCTACATCAGATGGATGTTAAAACTACATTCCTTAATAGTGACTTGCATGAGGATGTTTTCATGGCTCAACTGGAAGGTTTTGTCGTGGAAGGCAAGGAACATATGAGATGCAGACTTAAGAAATCCATCTATAGGCTAAAGCAGGTATCTAGACAATGGTACCTTAAATTCGATGAGACCATAAGAAATTAGGTTTCAAAGAAAATGATGTGGACAATTGCATATACATTATGATTAAGGGGAGCAAATTCACTATTTTAGTACTTTATGTGGACGATATCTTGTTGGCTAGCAGCGATAAGGATATGCTGTATGAGATCAAAAGATTTCTTTCCGCTAATTTTGACATGAAGGATCTTGGTGATGCCTCTTATGTTTTGGGCATTGAGATTCACCGAGATAGGCCCAAAGGGATATTAGGCCTATTCCCGAAGGCATACATTGACAGAGTGCTTAAGAGATATAATATGCATAACTGTTCTGTCACGCCTGCTCCTATTATTAAGGACGATAAATTTGGAACATTCCAATGTCCAAGGAATCAATTAGAAACTGATCAGATGAAGGGGATTCCTTACGCTTCAGCTGTCGGAAGCATTATGTATGTTCAAGTTTGTACTCGCCCTGATTTAGCAGTCGTAACCGGGATGCTTGGCAGATATTAATCAAATCCAGGGTTGAACCACTGGAAAGCCGTTAAGAAAGTCTTGCGTTATTTGCAAGGCACTAAGCACTACATGCTCACATATAAGAAGTCTGATGACCTTGAGGTTGTGGGTTATTCAGACGCTGACTTTGCAGGTTGTGTAGATACTAAGAAATCCACATCAGGTTATATCTTCACACTTGCGGGAGGAGCCATTTCGTGGAAAAGCTCCAAACAATCTCTTACTAGATCATCAACGATGCAGGCTGAGTTTGTGGCATGTTATGAGGCTACTGGGCAGGCTGTATGGCTTAAGAACTTTATTCCCGGACTAAGAATGGTTGACAGTATATCTAAACCACTAACAGTATATTGCGATAATAAAGCCGCAGTTTTCTATTCGAGTAACAACAAGTCAAGTGGTGCTGCCAAACGCATTGACATTAAGTATCATGTTGTGAAAGATAGAATCCAGGATCAAACAATTGATGTCAAGCATATAAGCACTAAGTCTATGCTTGCGGATCCGCTTACTAAAGGCTTACCACCCAGTCTCTTTCTAGAGCATGTTGCCGGCATGGGTTTATTGGAAAGCCTCTGATTCTGGAAATAAGGACCATAAGAATAAAACCAAACTCCCATTAAGAATAAGTAATTATTCCATTGAGATGGAATGATGCACTATAGGTACTGGGGTTTCAGCGGTGACTTTATGAACTGCTGTAATACTTTATCTTGGTGTGTTATTCTGTTGAGTATGGACTTATGTTATTAGCCTTTCGATCAAGTGGGAGAATGTTAGTGGTGATCTCGGTCAACAAACTGATTCCGAAAATTTCGGATCTAATAGCCACTAACAACGCTTTAATCGGGAGCGTACCAAATATTAGGTTGGTGTTGGTCCCATTGGCCTGCACGAGAAAAGAAAAGGGAGAGACCAAAACTCCTGAGATTGATTTTGTCCTTGAGTGCACAGCTCTTCCTAAATCCCTTCCGATCTAGGGTTCGTGCTCAGGCTAACGAAGGTCTTCTACCATCACCGAGGATTGATCTCGGTGACTTCTTCTTCCTCACTGTCATCGCTTCATCGACAATCAAAGGTTCACCGACAAATTACTAATGGGTTCATCATCTCCGGGTAAGATCTTATGATTTCTATTCCGCATTCTTGTGAACATGACCTAGGCTAGATAAGACTTAATCTAACAGAGGCGGGTAGGCTCATGAGGCTAGGAGGCAGCGGCCGGGATCCGAGAAGGCGGCAACCGAGGAAGGAGGTGGTTGGACTCGCGAGGCAAGGGAGGCGTTGGTGCGAGCGAGGGGGGGTGCGTTCGAAGCCACAACCAAAGCACGTCTCAGGGGGCTGTAGCTTTGAGGTTGGCTTCAAGAGGCAGCCGCCCCACAACTGCATCGCTTAATCAGGTGAGCATCCACTCTGGCCATATTCCCCCTGCTCATATTCCCCAACAAAGGCTTCATCTTTTACCACGCCATCTATTGCCTCCCCACCCCCTTCAAGTTTTCCTTTGCTAGGTTGAACCAACTCCCTCTTCCCTTTATCTCTATAATTGTTTACCAATTCTTGATCACTATTGTTGAATTGTTATTTCTATGTAATATTTTGATTTGGTGTTCCTATTACATGACTTTATTGTTGTTTGAAATTGGGTTTTACCCAAATTTTGTAAAAATAAAAGAAAAAATTTTCTGGGCCAACTAGGTCGACAAGGCACTTCGAGCTGAGCCAGCTTACCCGGCTCAGCTAGGGGAGCTAAAGGCACCGTTCAATGCCCTAGCTCCCAGGGGCACAAGCAGGGTGGAGAGCTGCGGCAACCACATCGTGGGCATGATTCCCGCGTGTGCGGCGACGGCAAACGGGTCCTTCGGTTGTCGTTTCTCCCTGTCCTCCTCTCGTGCTCTTAAAAACCTAGGTCCATGCTCCTCCTGGAGAGACAGAGAAGAACGACATGATATTTTCCCCTCCTTTTCATGATCTCTAAACCATATCTAGTTTTCTTCTTCTTTGGCGATGCTCCGATGAGACCCTCGGCTACCCAACGCCCTTGTAAGGTCTTTGGCCCGACCTGTCTTCTATTCTATCACCCCACGGCTGTCACTTCGCGTGTAACTCATGGTAAATTTAGGGCGGTAACAGCGGCCGACGACTCTAGGCACGTCTATCGTGTTTGGGCTTGTCTCAACGTGGAGTAGGAAAGACCAGCAAGTCTTCGGGACCACGGTAAAGCATCGATGTGTCTCTTGTACAAATTTACTTTAATACAAATTTATATTCTTAGAATTAAATTGTTTTATTGTCATTAGGATTGCAATTTCTTATTTAGAGACAGAGATTGTTAGTGCACTTAGTGAACCTAGTTGATTTAAGTCTTAATTGTTAAAATATTAGTTTATCGCTTCCGTGTTATCTTTTGTTGAGTTTTTGACTTAGGGGTACTTAGGCGTTTAGCTTTTAATCGTAGAAATTTTTTAAAGCCGCCTATTCACCCCACCTCTAGTCGGGCATTCTCGACCCTACAGGGTTGGGGATCTGCTGGTAGCTCGTGGGGGCTTGGGGATCCACCAGGGACTTCTCGGGGGAGGGGAGAAACGGGGAGCTCAGGCTCAAGTTTGGGAGGGATTGGGGGAAGAGTGAGTGGAGGTGGTGGTGAAGGCTGCGCCGTCGCAATGGCCGATGTGCGTGCGAGGAGACGATGAGGGGAACGATGGTCCGTACGGTCGTGCGAATGAAGGAGCGGTTGCGCCTCGCCAGATAGCAAGTGAAGAGAGAATCGTCAAATATAGCGAGTCTCTCCCCGCTCGCTAATTTTGGGGAGGATGGTGGCGACTCTGTTGGTGATCCATGTTAGTTGTGACTTAAAAAATGGAGGTAGAGAGTCGGATAGAGAGCCTTTTGAAGTTGCTCTAACTTTGGCCCTTGTATGCCATCACATTGAATGGCTCACCAGTCAGGTGCGCACTGCTCAGGCTCTTCCGTTCTTCGTGATATACTTAATGGCGCTATGTACCAACAATGCATTATTGGTTAAGCTAGTGGTTTTGAACATTTGAGCTCCATCACTAGGGAATCAATGCAGGGTCTATTTGATTGTGTCCTTGTTGAGGTCTACTAGTTCATTAGTTTATCCGAAAACCTCTGCTTTGCAGGCTGTCTCTTGCAACTAAAGTTTCTTGTACCATTTTCGGGGATCTTGCTTCTTCTTGGTTGATGATACTTATGGTGCATGCACTGAGGTTGTCCGGTGCATTTACAGAAGCACAGTTCATTAATAATTGCTTGCTTTGAGTCGACCATGGTGCATGTAAAGAAGCACAGTTCATTAATAGTTGCTTGCTTTGAGTCGACCATCTCGTAGGGCAATACAGTTCACCTGCTCTGAATTTGTGTACTTGTTCCATTTAGTGAATCAGGTAAGTGGGTAATGAGTAATGACCTCATTGTTCATCTGAAAGGGAAGTTTCATCTTCCCTGTTTCTTTCCTTCTCCCATTCGTACCCTTTTGATATTTTCTGGATACTCATTAAATCATTAATTCTTTGTCTGTTCGTTCACATGACACAAACAGTGCTCACTGCCCAGTCCCCAAATTTCTTTTCATATTTGAGTAGGTACGACCAATAGGAATTTTTCATGTAGTTAAATCAAGTTGTTGTTTTGGGCCGTGCTATTTTGGATCGGCACAAGGCCGGCACTACCGTCAGTATAAAACCGATAGTACCACAAGGCCGGTATTACCATCCTGTGACCGTCGGTAGTGCCGTATTTGACTGAAACAACTCAAATTGATTTAAATAAAAAATTCAATTTAAATTTAAACTCAAACTAGAGCAAATTAAGCTCAAATAAAGTCAAATACTCTTCACAAATATGGATGGACCTCAACATGGTCTTTCAGTTGCGAATGGGCCGTGCCAGACCTACCAATCGGGCATGGTGGGCGGCTTACGGCAGGGCACACGGACCATGCCAGCCCCGTGCCTGCCAAGTCAGGGCACGCGGACTATGGCAGCCCCGTGCCAGCCAAGTCAGGGCAAGCGGTCGGCGCAGGGCACGCACTAGGGCCCACGGCCCATGGCAGCGGTGGAGGGGGGGCTTAACTGGCCGTGTCGCTGTGGTTGCCGTGCCGAGGAGGAAGGCGACGGTGGCCGTGCCATGTCGCGCCATCGCCTCCCGCTTGGACCACCGAGCGCCCGCACCGTGGAGGTGTGGAGGTAGAGGGCGGTGGCGGGGACGTGAGTAGGCTGCAGCGGTGGGGGAGGCGAGGAGGCCGCCATGCCACCTCTCGTTTGCGCCGTGGAGGGGTGGAGGTAGAGGGCAGTGTCGGGGATACGAGTTGGCCGTGACGGTGGGGGAGGTGAGGAGGCCGCCATGCCACCCCTCGCCCACGTCACGCGTCGGCGTTGCCGTCGGGGGAGGCGAGGGAAGGGGAGAGGGATTGGGGGAAGGCGAGGCGTCGGTTTGGGCACTAATGATATTCAAGAGCCGAGGAGGTGCACGGGAAAAGACGAAAAAGGGGAGAGAGAGAGGGGGGGAGGGGGGAAAGAGGGGGAGAGGAGGGGAAAAGGAGGGAAAGGAAAAAGAGAGAGAGAGGGAAATGGAAAATATGTGAGGAAAAAAGAAAAAGATGAAAGGAGAAAGAAAAAAGAAGAAAACAAAATAAAATTGTGAAATTCAAGTAATTAAGTAAAATTATGACACTTAAATATTTTCATCGCTCGTATCAAAATCTTCCCCGATCATTGATTATCTCAATTTGACTATATGTCACTCTCTTTTGTTCACTCTCACTCTCTTAGACCCCCCCTCAGTTAACCAAAGAACGAGACGTTTAGCGAAAGAGTAAAGATTTAAGGAAAACATGTACGTGACGGTAAAAGGCGCTTGTAACATGCTTAATCACTTAGTCACTGCCTTGACTGGTCACTAGCCACCATTGTGAACTCCAAGCTCCAGAAGATCATGAAAGAAGATCATGAAAGGATAAATCGTCTGGCCCTTTAGTTATGGGGGGGGGGGGGAGACGGGCGAGAGAGAGAGAGAGAGAGAGAGAGAGAGAGAGGAGCTAAGAGATATTGAGAGACGGTGCAAGAAGCTGATCTATCTCTCAATCTCTTCGTTTTCTCTCTCATCCGTCTATCTCAATCTCTCCCTTAATCTCTCTCGCTTGTTTCCCTTACTCTCTTTTTTGTCCATTGCCCCCTCTCTTGCCCGTGTTCAACACACCTCCTCACTTTTTGTAACTATTCAAGAATAAATATATTTTAGTTCTTTGTTTCTATAATATTTGTGTCCATCGGCTCAACTCCATGTGCTTCTGATTTCTTTTTTCTCATCGCAATAGTGCAAATGGGCTGGGTTTAGGTAGCACGGCACGAAGTGCAAATGGGCCGTGCCTGAGCTTGCCGAAGGCAAGTTAGGCCGGCACGGCACGTCACGACAGGCCGTCGTGGCCCGGCATGATTCAGGCACGAAGCACGACGAACCTGTGCCAGACCGGCCCGGTACGGTACGACACCCATCTCTATGCTTGATCCAAGACTGGTAGTTGGCCATGTGATTTTTTTTATTGAGCTGGATCCGAATCATACTTGGAGTTCGGTTCCATAATTATTTTTTTTTTGGGTTGGAACTGACGTGTCCAGCGTATTGAATCGAATCGACTCAACGGCCTTCTCTTTCCTTCTGAGCGAACAGGCTAAAATACTACATTGCGGTGGCCTAGTGCTCTTTTGTTTCTGCATGAATCGTGCTCTAAAATTCCCCTAAATCACGACAACCAAACACAAGCTCTAAGAGCATCTCCAACAGTTTCCAAAAATTTGACTCCCAATAATCCTGGATTGGGAGCTTGCCAAATATTTTTGGGCCTTTAAAATAGACCATGCTCCAACAGTTCCTTATTTTTTCCCCTAAAACTAATTTGACTGGACCTGGTCTTGTAACAGACTCGGTTTACCGAGTCCACAACCGACTCGTAAAGAAGTCCATGCCGTTAAACATGCTTTGTGTGGACTCGAAACAGAATGTCAAAGCTTTACACACTACCGACTCGTAAACATGCTTGGCCATGGATATTAAAGAATGTCACAACCTGCTTTCTTCAACCCCAACAAGCTTGGCCACCATATTAAAGAACTCAGTTGTCGAGCAGCCACAACAGCATTCCAGTCCATTCATAGAAGTATAAAAAATACTCTCAAATAACAGAACAAGAGTAGAAGCAACATATTCCACCCATTTTGAGAAGTATAAAAAATCCTCTCAAATAACAGAACTAGAGTAGCATCCTAAGAAACATATTCCACCCATTCAGAGAAGTATAAAAAATCCTCTTAAATAATAGAACAAGAGTAGCATCTTAAGATTCAAGTTGTCGACAGCCACAGCAGCATTACACCAGCAGTCGAAACATGAATCTACCCAACTACTACGTACTCAAGTACTCCATTATTGCACAACTGAGAAACGGAAGGGCCTGTAGCTAACACCTTCTGCTTATTTAAGCATTATCTCCAACAACAAAAAATAATGGGCAAGCAAACCCAAACACGTGAGGACAAATGGTCAGCCGACAAAAGGTTGGAGATAATGCAACAAATGTTGGAGATATTGCTAAGAGCTTGCAAATGTTGGAACAGCATTAGATACAATAAACCCTGTTGTAATGAATAGGATACTTGATGATATGTAATGAGTATGAATCCATGCTAAAAACATGCTGACAGGTATCTAAATACCTTTTCTATTGGAGCTATTCAGAAACACGATGTGCCATGATCTCATCTTGCAAGCTCTTGTAGTACTGCTGCAGCCGGAAAGGCATCGAAGTAATGTCCATTGACATAATTCTCTCTTCCTCTGCCATTTTTTTGTACTGTAATTCATTTTCCTTTATCTCCAATTTTTTTTACCTCATTTGCAACCCTCGCCTCTTCAGTCGCGGCCCTTTTTTGATTTAGCTCTAGCCTCTCTTTCTCTAGGGCGTACAACTGATTGTATCTATCCTCTTTCTTCTTTTCTTTCTCTGCATCAAACTCTCTTTTTTTCCCCCACAAATTGTCTAAAGCCTCCACGCAAGCATCACCTCCACCTCGCCTCAATGCTTCTTTTGCCTTCTTCTTACCAATTGGTCTCTTGGGGGCTTCGGTCTCTAGACGTACATTATCAATGATAGCATTGGTGCTATATCAACAACGATAGCCGTGGACGTTCTCGGGCTTGAATCCGTATTGGCCTTTGGTTTTTTGTTAGCAGGTTCCTTTTGAGCTGCCATTTGATTCCGCTTCTCATGCCACTTTGGTTGATTGCGCAATATATTCCAGCAATGCATGTATTGGAATGATCTGTTGTCCTTGTCCTCGGCCTTAAACAGAGCCATTGCTTGAACAAGCTGCACATGTCAATGAATGTATAATTACTTACTAAAAGTACCTATGTGTCATTAAGACGTGTGCAAAATCTTAAAATTCAGAAGAATTACCTTGTCTTGAAAAGTAACCCCACTTTGCCTTCTACCCTCAATCCTCGTTAGACACCCACAAAACTTGTTCACATTCTCCAGAATACCTCCCCATCGATGCAAAAGTGAACTCTAGCTCCGTTCCGATGTGAAGTCCTTGCTGGTGTGGTAGTACTAAAAAATTCTCTTCCAGAAAGTACCACTCTTCTGATTAGTGCCGCTCACTGGATCCGTACTAATGTTTAATTATGCTGACACAAGCAATGAATCCTCCTTTTCACTAAATTTTTTTGACCTTTTCTGGTTTGATCTTGATGAGGGAGTACTATTAACAACGGGTGATGATTGCTCCTCAGTCAAGCTATTGAAGTCCTCCAAATTCAGGTTATTGTTGGCCTCATCCATCAAGTTGGTATAGTATCCGGATCCTTCCATTGTCAATAGCACCTACCAAAATTATGAAACATTTTTAGGCATCACTAAAAGAGAAAAATAATAACGCCATATCGTAGCAAAAGTGAAATCGTGAAGGTCGCACGACATAAAACTTGCAATGGTGGAAGCAATCCCCATGTCAAATAACAATATAAAAGAACTGACAACTGTTACAAAGACGCACTAAGAGCCATCTACATAGAAAAATGGCAATACTTGACTAAGGCTATGGCACCCAATAACATATAAAATTACATGGAACAGAAAACCCATCTATCTATATGATCCAAGACGAGTACTGCATAAATTTCATTTACAGACACAACAAAACAAAAGTAGATGCGCAACACAAAAATGTTGAACCGGCCAGAACCATAGCACACTTATTTCAATGTTGATCTTATCCAATAAACTATGTTCATCAATTGGTGCCCACTCCAATTGTCATAAACACACCTGGACTTGCACAGCACCAGGCCCATAATTATGAGCTACTGAACCCAATTCAACATTGCGTGGTCCATTTTGGCTTGGAGCCAACATTGGATTGGTAGAGGTTCAAGAGCACTCTAACATCCCGACTCTGCAATCAGTTTCTGATCCAGGCTTCTAACATGTTGACCTGCATTTAGTTCTGTTCCTGTGCATTATCTGAAGGTTGTAGTACAGACATGTATACTCTGTATTCACTGGATACAAGTGGAATCCAATGCATGAGTTTTGGGACCATGTATTACGAGTATTGGAAAAGTCATCTCAAGGAAGTACAAAACCCTTTCCTAAAACAAAAATAATTTCAGTAGGACTAAACATCAGATCATCTAGCTTAGATGTTCCCTTATAATTTCAGCTTAAATGTTGCTGGGTTACATAAGTCACTGACCAGTTTCAGATTCTAATTGATTCACAGGATTCTAAAAGAAATTGCTAATTCTAGGTTAGAACAAATATATCTATCATGCAAGCATCTCAACAAATGAAGCTATTTGAAGGAGAAACTCAGTCTACAAGTTAATTCATGCAACAACTCTACCATCACAGTAACCTCAAGCACAGATATATATCTGACACGACACCCCGGTAGCAAGAACCAAGAAGCAACAGTCAGTGGTGCCTGCAAGTAGGGTTTACCGTCGTTGGAGAGGAGGCGGCGGCGTCCGGTGGAGAGGATGAGCCGGCACCGGGAGGAGAAGAACCCGCGGCGTCGGGCGGAGAGGAACCCGCGGCGTCGGGGGGAGAGGGCGATGTAGCCGCGGCGACGGGCGGAGATGGCGACGTAGCGGCGACGGCGACGGAGATGGCGACGAGCGGCGTCGTCACGAGAGGGCGAGGCGTGGCAGCATGTCGGAGTGGAGAGGAGGCGGCGGCGTCAGCGTGGAGAGGAGGCGGCGGGAGGAGACTCGATCTGCACCAGGAGGTGGGGGAAGAGCTGAATGGCGCGAAGAAACTGTGAACGCGATTGGGAGCGCGGCGACAGCGAAAAATTGAGGTGGCCTAGTCGCCGTTTTAGGCGTGCGGAAATTTAGGGACCTAGAATGAGGAACTGTTGGAGCACTAATTTTTTCAATCAATCCCAAAATTAGATTTAGGGAGTGGATATTGGGAACTGTTGGAGATGCTCTAAAGGCACACATAGATAGGGGTGATAATGGGCTGAAGCCCAGCACAAGTCTGATCCAAGTCCAAATTTAAAACTGATAAGCCTAGATCCAATCTAGGCCCAAATAAAGGCTTGGACCTTGATCCAAGCCATTTACATATAAAACATCCATGTAGATGTGACTAGAATTAACACATAATATATGCAATACAATGATTTAGAAGAAAAATGTAAGGTCCAAGCCTGATATAGATCTGATCCGAATAGCTATGGATCCAAAATGAGTCCAACCCATTTGCAATTTTGGACCGGTCTAATCCAAAAGTCTATACCGATCCAAGCCCATTGTCACCCCTACACATAGATCGAAGGTGGACAGATAGATAATTTAAACTCAGCTACAGAACTTCCGCCAAGCTCCCACGGCACCATGTTTTCTCGCGTGCCGGCAAGTGACGACGTTCCTCTCGTAGCTTTGCCCACACGGCACCATGTTTTAGGCTATGATTGTTTTAGATTCTTCGTGTGAGGTGAACAGAGCGGATCGGCAGAGGAAGCTGCGAGTTCCGATCACCTTGCTTGAAGCAAGCAAGACGTAGGAAGGTTCCAATACCTTTTTTTTTGGCGAGCCCAATGCGACGAACGGCAGATGAGTTGTGAAGCACTCTGGAGAAAAAGGCCTTTCCCTGTTCGAGATTGCTATGCCTATGAATCAAAAGGCCCTAGTTATTATAAACTTAGCAGTATTATTTATTTATTCCGGTTGGTGGCATAATCCGATCACGTTTGCCTAATTGTTTCCTTCCTGTAGTCCTGCTACCGACATTTGTTTTTTTTTTTTTAAAAAAAAGAAAAGAAATACGTCCATTTTACACTCTTAAACTATGGAAAAAAGAGTTTAGATAAACCCTTAAACTATAAAGGTTTGCTGATTTGATTTTTCTGAAATATCAAATTATGTTCAATTTATTTGGTAATATTTTTTTTTTGGGTGATCTTAGTGATTTAAAGATGATACCATAAAATTTTAAGGGGAATTCAAAAGAATTTAATACATTTAAGAAATAAAAACAGCAGCAATTTAAAAACAGCAATAACACGTTTAGATTTTTATAAAAATGTATAGGTTTAATCATTATTTGAAAATTTTATGCTATCATCTATAAAGCCCTAAAATTACACAAAAAATTTTTCCAAATGAGTTGAGCATAATTTGATATCTCATAAAAATCAAAATTTGAATCCGAATCTTCTGTCCTGACGTGTAGAACACCGGAGCTCAAAGCGCGCACACACAGTCTGGCGAAGTACGTGACGTCCCTAAACTTTCTTTTTTCTGAAATGTTGCTCTCAAGTCTCAAGTCAGCCCCATTTACTGTCATTTTGTCGCCATTTCGACAGGCCGCTCAGAGCGGCACGCCGTGGCTGCAGCCTGCAAGAGCGCGTCGCTGCTGCTGCGCCTGCGTTTCCTGTGTGCCGGTCGCTACCGTCCACGGCAAAACCCCATCAAAAGTCCAACTCGGTCATGGTGGAGACGCGGCCAAAGTGAGGTGTCAATTTCGGGAGTTTCTTTCTTTTCTTTTTTATTCGGCCCTTCGGCATAATTTTTTTCTTCTCATATGTAGCCTATATGCAAATAAAATTATAAATCTAGTCATTTTCACGACTGCGAAAGTAGCAGCAAGCGACACATCAGATGCTTCCGTCGCACTCTCCTGCCGCAGCATCTCGTCGACAGCGTGGCAACCACCTCAACGGCAACACGTGCTCCGACCAGTGCGGCACGTGCGATCCCCACAAGCCTACCGTGATGTAGAGGCGCATCATGTCCTGCCGTATTACGGAACTACGGGAGGCCCTGCTGCATTTCTATTGCCCGATGATCCTACATCGCGCGGGGACCACGATAGGAGCCTACCGCGCTAAAGGACTACGGCATCTTCTGTCGGAGTGGGCTCGCCTCACCTGTCACCGATACACACCGCTGCCACGGCAGGGAAGCGCAGTATGTGACACATATCGTATGCCGCTGCTTTTACGGTCGGGAAGAAAACTAATTTTATAATTACATTTAAAGGGGACAAAAATGCAAAAATAAAACTTGCCACAAGCTAGATAGGCCAAGACTCCCAATTTCGGTGGCGCCCTTGGCTGGGCTGTACGCGTCGCACACACATGCAAGCATGGAACAAATGGCCCTCCTTTCCAAGACAAAACAACAGGGACTAGCACAGATCATTGCTGCGAACATTACCTCACCCGCTTTATTCATACTACCAAGTAGTATGGATTTTCTTTTCTTTCCTTTTCTTTTAAGAAAGGGTGTGAAATTTCTTTTAGCGTTTACCTTTTGTTTTTCACCTTGTCAGCTCTATCAGTATGAATTGTATGTTTCATTTTTCTCCTCCTTTTTTCCATTCTGACTCTGGGGAAGCGTGTTCATCACTTGTACAGAGAGCAGCAAGATAGAAACGAATGGTAGTACCCTGATTCCCTATCAGCTAAACGTGTGCGTCCAACGCAGAGGGTCCACCGACTGACAATACTAGCACATGCCGATGCTACACAGCTAATAAGGGTCGTCAAAAGGTCGGGAGGACCGAGGGCCCACCCGTCGGTGGGCCGGGGTTGGTGCTTTGATGGATAGATCAATCAATCGGATGTGCGAGAGATCATCAGGTTTATAACGCCGCACCCACCTCCACGGCTCACCCCCCCCTCCCTTCGTTGTATCGTCTCCCTCTCTCTCCCTCTCTCTCTCTCTCTCTCCACTCTCTCTAGTCTCTCTCTCTCCACTCTCTCTAGTCTCTCTCTCTCTCTCTTTCTACTCTCTCTAGTCTCTCTCTCTCTCCAGAGTCCAGCCTGCAAAGGAGACGAAGCTTCAAGCGCCATTCATCGTATGGCAGACAAGGTAAGGACGCGCTGATCAGCCATGATGCCTGCTGCTTTCTCGTTTTCTCCTCGGTTTGCCCGCATGCGGTGTTCTTGATCTTTCATGCGCTGATCTTGAGTTCCGTATGGTGTTTGGTAGAAGAGATGTTCGTGTCTTGTTGGAGAGTAACTGTGCAGTGTGCAGGTCCTCTTCAGTGGTGTTGATCTACGTTTTCTTCTCAGTATCGGCTCCTCCCTTCTTTCTCTCGTGTTGGGTAGTCCTCTTCAATTGGAATTATGGTCAGAGTAGAGTTGAACAAAAATATTTTTTTTTTTAATCTTTGTGAGAGAAAACATTTTCTTTTTAGAAACAAGTGCCATGTTTGATAGAGAAGCATACATGTTTGTTACAGATTGATAACTTTAATAGCTGAATGAAGTGCCAAGCACTCAGACCGGAAGTATGACAGTGAAGTGCATAGTAGATAGCAAGCAAATATCTCTGACCATAACTCATTTCCTTTTCCTCCCAACCACTTTCACGCGAAGATCAAGGCACACGCTCTTTTCTTTGTCCGTGTTTTTACAACATTTTTTTTTGAACAAAACTACAAAAGGAGCACTCCTAATGTCCTTTTCACATTTCTATGTAATCCTCTAAACATAAAAAGACACCGATTTTTTCAGAAACTTTTTTAAAAAAAAAAAAATCACCAGGGAGAAATATATCCCCTGCTCCAATATTCATTGTTCGGAAAGCACATAGGAGTAAGTTATACCATTAATAACCAACATTAAGTAGAATATTAGATATTTTCTAATAAAGTTCATTCTTTTCTAAGGAGCTAGCTCATTCTATTAGGTACAGTAAATTCCTCATTAGTAAACGTCAGGTAGATCTGGCACTTATACGTACTACAGTAAAGAAAGACTGTTCTCTATGTATTCTTATAACAAAATTAAAGATATCTTATATAATGGATTGTTTCTTTTAGTTGTCTACAAGGAAGGTTGTCTGTATATGATCTTATAATCTCTTTAATTGAGAAATAAAAAATAGTTTGTTATCAACAATAAACTCATATAATGGTGTTTTTATCTCTCCTCTCCTCTCTCGTGATGTTAGAAAAAAAAAATCTTATGCCGCAAAACTACTCACACTATTATAATCCCTCCGATCATAGATCTACTTTTAATAGTGCTGCATTTACCATCATTTAATCCCTCCGATCTCGTCGCAGATCTCCACGGTTGTCCTCAAAGTTGACCTTGAATGCGAGCGATGCTACAAGAAGATCAGAAAGGTTCTCTGCAAGATCCAAGGTACATCACATTAGTATTGTACTACTCAGTAACTACCATCACTCTCTCATCACCAATACAGCGTGCCACTGTGCTGACATGTGGGCCCACTCCTCTGACATTAGTGTTCACCCTTCCGTGGTTGGGCCCACATATCAGCGGATGTTACTGCGACAACCTCGTTAAGTTACGGTGCAATCGTACCTGCAGTGTAGTACTGTAGTAGTGTAGTGTGACAAGCTTGTACTCCGGTAATTAACTCGAGTTGACGACGACCTTGCATGGCCGATTGGCTTTGTGCAGACAAGGCGAACATCAAGACCATCTCCTTCGACGAGAAGAGCAATGCCGTGACGGTTTCCGGGCCGTTCGACGCCGACAAGGTCTGCAGGAAGCTCTGCTGCGAGGCCGGCCGGATCATCAAGGAGATGCAGATCAAGGGCAAGGAAAAGGAGTCCAAAGACAAGGACGGCGATAAGCCGAAGGCGGCAGATAAGGTGGCCGGCAAGCCGGAGAAGGAGGCCAAGGCACAGAAGGCCGCCGCGAAGCCGGAGAAGGAGGAGGCCAAGGGCGCGAAGCCGGGAAAGAAGGTCAAGTTCGAGTTCGACGGCGTGCCGGCCGCGGACGCGAAGCCCGGCAAGGCAATGCCGCCCGGCATTAGCAAGGCCGAACTCGGCCCGCTCCTTGAAAAGATGATGCTGGCCAAGCAGGGCCCCGAGCCGCCGCGCGGCGAGCCGATAGCCCCGCCGATGATGGTGCCGCCTGTGGCAGCCGCGCAGGGCGTGGCCGTCCCGTCCATCTGGCCGGCGCCGGCGGGGTCGGTATCCTGCTACAGCTACAACCCGGCGTACGACCAGCAGTGGCACTACGGCGGCGGGTGCCGGTGCGGCTCGTGCGGCAAGCCAGCACAGGCAGGGGGGTACTACGGCGTGCCGGCGTACGACCACCAGGGGTGGTACTACGGCAACCGGCACCCGTACTACCAGCAGCAGCAGCCGTGCTGCGAGGACCCCAACGCCGGGTGCAGCGTCATGTGATGGCGATGCCATGGACAGACAGATAGAGCAATCAGTGTGCGCGCGGTGTGGTCACTCACTCATGGCCTGTGTTAAAGAAACACTCTTTTGTGTGTGTGTGTGTCGCCTTCTTGCTGTGTGTTTTCATGCCTTTTTGTTTATTTAGGAGTTGAGCGGGTATTTGATTGTATGTTACAAAGTTGATGGTAACTGAGTTTCTATTTTATCGACATGTGGATAAGAGCGTGGCAAATCATCAGTTACCATCAATTTTGTGGCAAATAATTAATTATGCAGAAGTTGAGTTGTGCATGTGAGCAGTTGAATCTGTGCATGTGAACAATTGAGTTGTGATGTTCTTGGTGCCTAGTTTATCTTTTCTTCGTGTTTGTGACAAATGATAATGAGAATATGGTATAGTATTAGTATATTTAGATGGAGCAAGTTGACTACTCCGAAGGTTGATCTCGAACGTGAAACATTGGCACATCATCTTTTGAAGAAAAATCTAGTATTTGTGCAAAAATCCAAAAACATCCACGATGAGTAGTACATAGATCACCTCGTCAGCTCTCAGCTAATATAAGTTCTAAAGAAATTGTGCAGTGTGTTCTGAATAATGACTGGTGGCTGAATTATCGAAGTATAAGTGAATTGCTCGTCTTTTTCTCATCAGCTTAAGTTTTTGGGTGAACTGATTGGTGTATGTAACTTAATATGGTATCAGAGCCAAGAGATCTCGAGTTCTCAAGACCTAGTTGGTGCAATTAAAAAATAATAATTACAGCCACTTATATTCCACGTCTTTGAGGGAGCCTACATGTGAGGAGGAGTGTTAAAGTATAAGTGAAATGTCCGTCTTTCCTCATCAACTTAAACTTTTGGGTGAATTGGTTGGTGCATGCAACTCAATACGGATGACTAATTTGTGCTACGGTATGTGATGGGTTGGAATTGAATGTATGAACCCTTCCTTTTGGTCTAGTGTACGAAAAAGATATTTGCCTATGACTATGAGTAAATTGGTTAGATCAGGTATATGCCTAAACAAATAATCATGGTTCACAAAAACGACAAAAACCGCTTAAAAATTGTGGTTTTTGAGCGTATTGAACCGGTTCGATATTTGAAACTGGTCTGGTCCAGTTTAAATCCAAATTCAAAAAATTTAGAAAATTTGGAAAAATTTATCAAAGTGTGTTAATTTTTTTTGAAAATTTTTATGTGAGGTCTTGAGGCAATACTAATGATTCTATAAAATTTTCAGATGATTATCATACCTATGTATTTTTTAAAAAACTCTAACAGTGCTACTGTCTTTGTATATGCTATTCTATTTTTGATTTTCTAGAGGCAATAAATAAAGTCTAATATTTCTGAATTTTTTTTGTGAGGTACTAAGGCAATGATAATGATTATATAAAATTTTCAAATGATAATTAGATGTGTGTATTTTTTTTTTAAATTCTGACAGTGCTACTATGTTTGTATATGCTCTTCTATTTTTGATTTTCTAGGGACACTAAATGAAGTCTAATATTTCTAAAAATTTTATTACATGATCCTTGGACACTCTTTATGGTACTATTAAGAGCATGATCAGGCTTGTAAATGTTTATAAAAATTTGACATTGTCTCTGTTGCTTTTCATTAATTGTTGTTTTTGATTTTTTTTAGAATCACTAAATGAATAAAAAAATGGTTTAAATTTCTCTTAGGTGTTTTATATATCAATTGGGATTTATTATGATTTCATGAATTTTTTTTCCAATTTTTAATTGTTTTCTAGTTTTCTTTGAGTTTGCCGATTTTCAATGTAAATAGGACAAAAATCAAAATAAAAAACCGGTCATTGAGTGTGCCGACCTAGCAGAAAAAATCGAGCAAAACCGGTTGATTTTCAAACAAAATTGGTCAATTTTCTTCTTCTTTTTCCGCCGCTTTTTGACCGCCGAATTCAAACAATTTGACTTCGCAAACCCCTCAATTTCTTTTGATTTTCAACCGATTTTCTATCATTTTTTATCGGTTTTCGAATTTCGACTTTCGAGCTATTTTTACGGATTGGATTTTGTGAACCTGCAAACAACCAATCAATCAGGCAGTCAGTGGAGAGGCAATGCAAATGCTGCCTCCCGGGAACAAGAACCCATGTCCATTATTCATGCATCAGCTTAATCAACTCCCAGACTGGTACAGGCAGAAAGCAGAAACCAAAATAAAAATCTTTTGGCAAAACACTATTTGCTTAATTAGAACGAGTATGATGAAGCTTCATGGAAACCACTGTCAGAGCTCTTTTCGAAGCGTAAAGCTGTACTCTCGTAGGGAAAGGAGGAAATGTTGCCAGGCTTTGGGACCCTAGCTTAGCAATGATCAGGAGCTAAAAGAGGCTTTCTGCGCAATATTTATTTTTTTAGCCCTTCGCGAAGGTTGTTTTTTTCAAATATAGTCCATCCCTGAGTATGATGAAGCTTCATGGAAACCACTGCCTTCTCTTCACCCTTTTTCGAAGCGTAAAGCTGTACTCTCGTAGGGAAAGGACGAAATGTTGCCAGGCTTTGGAGCCCCTAGCTGCCTAACTTAGCTATGCTCAGAAGCTAAAAAACTAAAAGAGGTTTTCTTCGAAATTTTTGTTTTTTAGCCCCTTTGCAAAGAGTTTTTTTTTTCTTTCAAATATAAGCATATAACCTATCTTTAAAACTATTTGTAAATTTGGTCCCTACGAGTCAACTTTCGTGTTCACGGAGATTGATAGGTCGCCCGTCGCGTCAAAATCCCTGCTGAGCTCCCCTTTCTCTGCAGGATTCAAATCATGTAATTAATCACTAATTTAATCATATTAATTAATTAATCACTAATTAATCAATTTGTTATTTAATCACTTGATTAACTAGTCCTTCCGAGCCACCGGTTCTCGGCAGGTGGTTGCCGAGCGGTAGTGACTCCTACCGATCTCCCCTTGCACTGCAGCTTCCTGCTAAATTCCCCTGGCACGTCAGGTGACTCATGTTGTCTGTCGCGCCTTTTGAGCCTATCAATAGAGCTAGTTTCATAAATTTGAGTAAAAGGATATCAAATTTGTAAAATATAAATTTTGGAGGGCTAAAAAAGCGATGGCTTCTTTTCTTCTGTGAATAAATATTGCACTCTTCTGGTGTTTGATGCTGCAAGCCTACTGTGGCCAGAAACTGATGCCCTATGACAGTTAATTAAAGAGAGATTTTGCATGTTCTATCCTAATTAATAAGGCTGGACCACAATGCATGAATAGAAGAAGGATCAACCAACAGGCCAACAAGTCAACAAAAATCTAGGATATAGTTTGGAAATAATTTAAGTATTTAACTAGTACGGCATGTCAATTGGGTAGACTGATTTAATCTCCATCTCCACAACTGTAGGTTCAGTGATAAGTTGGTATTTCATGTTGTTGCCCAACATCAGAATGCCTGGCAAAGAAGCCCTGAAGCTATGAAAAAGGGTCAAAGAGAAACAACTTAGCGACGGTTTACTGCAGCCACAAACCTACAGCCACGGACGGACACAACAATGTGCGCCGTCTGCTCGTCAATCTGCATGTTCTCCATTTTTTTCTCTCTCTTTCTTAATTACGAAACCACCAATAAATAATATGTATCATCTATCGTACTCTTCCACTGTAACATGTCGTTGACATTAACACCGCACCGCGAGGGTACTTAGTGTTGGAAAATTAACATGGCCTAACGTTAATTTAATTCCATAATTACACAATAAAAACTTGAAGTTAAATATTATGTCTATGACAAGATTACAAGCAGTCATCAAGTATTTGATGAATACATAACATGTGATGATCGAAGATGAAGACGTGTGGTACAACTCTTGGATCGGAGACACTACCCTCACGCCCGTTGCATGATGGACGGTATGGCTCATACGGCAGCAAGCACTGGAGAGCAGAGATTGTAGGTGATCGAAGATGAAGACGAGCAATCACACGGTACAACACCTGGATCTGAGACAACGCCCGTTGCATGACGGACGGAATAGCTCGGGTGACAGCAAGCACAGAAGAAAGCAGAGATCGCAGGAGAAAGACCAGATCGGTTTTGCTTTCGTTCTATTTCTTCACGAGGAGGGACGCCTCGTGGAATCTATCGTGAGCGAACGGACCAACCGCACAAGAACGTGCGGGTTTATCAAGATGAGATTGGTATTCATTCTATTTCTTTACAAACCGCACGAGAACATGCAAACACATGAAATACGCACACGGCGTGTACATAGCTTACCATAGCCAACTGTGTGTACCTCTAACCTTACTACCAACGCATACTAGAATCCATACAAGTGCTCTTTTTATAAGTTAGTCTTTCTCGACCTAGCTAAGCAATATGGGACTAAAGCTTCGTACCACTTCTTCCATTAAATTAATTCTGAAATTAATTCGGCAGACATGAGGCGGTGCCCGGTGCAATGTGCGCACTGCACACATGAGTACCGTCGTAGGCCGGGCGATGCTACGACGACGGAGGCGGCGGCGGGCATTGGACAAGGCGTGGCGCGTGGTTCGGCGTCGCGGCGGCCGGAACCCGTAAGGTCTCATTCGCGTGGGCTCTGAGTCCCATCTCGTGCGTGTTCAGTGACAGGATGTACACGCCAAGCACAAACTTGTTCCCACAACAAATGCAAGTCATTGCATTGTCTCCGCCCTTCGTCCATTGCCTAATACTAAGGTCCGTTTGGCAACTTAGAATCGAGCTGTTTCTACTAGAATCTAGGAGAAACCCAGCCAAACGGGCTAAAACTTGGAACGATTCTCCTCAGAACGTTTCTTGTTTTTCCACACCGTGGTTGAATCACCCTCAACCCTGTTTCACTAGTTTCTACTAGAATCTGGAACCGTACCAAACGGTTTGCAGAAAGTGATTATGATTCTACCTGAAACGTTTCTACCAAGAATCTGAAATTATTTCCGTTTCTACGAGAATCTTGAATCGTACCCAACGGGCCTAAAGGAAAACTCGTTCACGTGCTTCACTTCACACAGTGCAAAGCAATCAGTCATCTCCTGCTCAAAGTACTGCAGATCACTCGGGGAAGCAAACCTTTTTCTTCTTCTTCACGCCGTCACATGGCCCCGGAACTCATGTCTCTCTCTCTCTCTCTCACACACACACACGAGAAGAGTTGTGAATTTGTGATCACCAACAGCACCACACGATGAATCACCACTCACCAATGTTAAGCTCACACGATTACGATCAGTCGAACCTGCCGGGAAATCAGTAGCTGCAGAGGACTTGCGAAAACTATAAAACAGCAGAGGATCGCGGCCGGCACGTTGGCCGCCTCGTGGTCCCGCGTGGCGCCCGGCGGCAGGAACGCGCTCCACAGCCACGCCAGCAGCTCCGGCGCCCCGAACGGCGCGTCGTGGAGCAGCTGCTCGGACGCGGTCGGCGCGTCGCCGCTGAAGAAAGGCTGAATGGCCACCTCGCTCGGCAGGCGAGCGGTGATGTGGTGGGCGATGTTGCCGCCCGCGCGTGGTGGGCCCAGCGGAGGGCCTCCTCGCCGTCGTCGTAGGGGGATGGGAAGCGGTGCTCTGGCGCGAGCTGGTAGTTGACTTTGACGGCCGAGGCGAGCGGCGGCAGGGTGAATCTATAAAAAAAGGTTATTGAGGTTGCTGGAATTGCTGCGAACTCAACACTAATTTCTTGAAACTTGTATTAACAAGACATTTTTCTTTAATGTGTGCTGTACTAATGGATATTGGTATCGCTTGATATATTGGGCCGACGTATTGGAGGACAGCATAGGGTGTCGTATTGGGCCGACGCCACAGAGTGAAATATTTGGCTACCAAGTCTTGATGAGCTGGTAAGTTAGCTCATGCTCAGCTCGTTAAGATAACATCTAGAAAGTTGATTCAGTTCGGTTTATTTATTGAGCAATGCTTCTATGCTTTTTTCTCCCAATACAAGTTATTGATTTTACGGGTTTTTTTTATCAGCCATTACCTGCATGTCAAAATTTCGGAATCAGTAAGAATAAGCCATGAGACTCAAGTTCGTAAATAGTCAATTCTGCTTGCTTGACATCTATGGATTATGATTTTTAAGTTATAACTTACGTGTGGAGAAGGCAACTGACAGGAAGCTGAGTGGTAGCACGAATTAATTTAGTTTTTCCATACAATATCAACCTCAAATACTTTACAGCATCCCCGACCTGAGAGTAACAACATGAATTTTTCATATTTAAGACTTCGTTTCTCAAAAATGTATATAATAACTAAACAATGTCACATTTTCGAACCAAGAGCCCAATAACTGTAGGAAGGAATCAGAATTTACCTTACAATAAACCTTCAAAATTAGGGGATATGGCAGGGAAGAGTGGCACAGTCTGAGTAAGTACTTCATCCGTTCTACAGTATAAATCCAAAGTCCACTGTGTACACAGGCTAAAGAGACATTGCATTTAAGAAAAGTTAATCTTATTGGACTATGTATACCTCTATTAAATAGTATACTACAACTACTCATGGGCTCTTTCAGTATTAAAGGAAGGATATATAGTAGAAATATTATAAATACAACTTTGGTATTCACAATGAACTTATATTATAGAGCAACATTTATCAATAATAAGGGCTTATATTGCGGGAACGAGGGAGTATCAAGCTAGTAAAACAATCCAATCGGAAGATTTTGGAGGTGGTTGGATCCACCAATTTATACCCTCACTTACCATAATCTAGATCATGAAAGTTAAGGAAAATTTGGTATTCTAGACAACATGTGTCCCGTATTTACAATTGTACACAACAAGTTTGGATATTTACAGAAATATCAACTATACCCGAAAACAGGAATTTCGTGTACCCATTCCCGAAATCCCAAATTTCGTTTTTGGAGTATTTGAAAACACTGATTTCGGGAATGAGGTGGCAGAGCCAAAACCGAAAACAGCATTTTCGGGTATGAGGTGGCAGAGCCATACCCGAAAATGACATTTTCTGCATGAGGTGAGCGGGGCCATACCCGAAAATACCAATTTCGTATGAGGTGGCGTGGCGAAAAATGCAAATTTTTATTGCTTTTGGCTTTATTCTTTGCTTTTGTCCTTGGAGATGCTTGGCCGCATGCATTGGATTCGGTGGCTGGCTCTTTTGCTTCACATGCATGCGCTAGTTACTCCTTTGCTTCACATGCACGCGATTCCCTGACCAAAAGAGCAGACAACGTCAATCAATAAAACCCTAAACTACGGCTTTTGTCCTTCATCACTTGAGCTTATAACCTGAGCTTCCTGCGCTTCATTTGGATGCTTCGTCATTTGAAGCGAGCGTCGCTTCCTTCGCTCGTTCCCGAGAGAAGAGAGCTCTTCAAAGGCTTAGTTCGTTCCGAGAAGAGAGCTCTTCCGCGCTTCATTCAAATTTCGAGATAATAGAGCGCATGCACGAGAGATCTGCTTGTTGTTGTTCATATTTTGTTGAATTTTTGTGGAAGTGAAATTTTAGTCACTTATTTCATTCGTGTTTTATTTTGCAGGTATTCTTCTGATATATTTAATGGTACATTGCTTGAGCTTCATTGATCTTTGGTAGCATCGAGAAGGTTAGTTACTATTCTTTGTGAGCAATAGTATATTATGGACAATGTAGTGTTAGGTTAGAGTTAAGAAATCAGATTTGTGCAATTTATTAATGTTGCAGCAAAGTCTGGCGTAGTTTTAAGTTAGGGTTAGTTATTATGACAGTAGTAGAAAACATTACTACCATGATTAGCAAAATTAGTACGATGGTGTTAGCACTAATTAGCAACATTAGTATGATGGTGTTTGCAATAATGAGTAGGACGGGATTAGCAATAATTAGTAATATTGTGTATGTTTTTGTACTACATGTGGCGAGAAGATAGTCCGCTGCAAAAATAACTTGTGGGAAGAAACGTCTTCTTGTGCTGCGTTTGTACTACCATAGAAGGTACGTTTTCTTAAGGGCAGTAGCATGAAATATAATTTATGTGGTAAATTTGTGCTATTTACCATTGTTGTGGACACTGTAGTGTAGTGTAGTGTTAGTTTACGGTTAAATGTTCGGACGGTAATAGGAAACATTAGTACCATGCTATTAGGAAATATTAGGGCAATGTTAGCTAAAATGAGCACCGTGATAATATCAAAATTTGGTGGCACCATAGTAGCATTAATCAGTACATCGATATTAGCAAAGTGGTAGCTAAAATATAATGAGTAGCACGGTATCAGGAAAATAAAGTGAAACCATAATAGCAATAATGAGTACGTCGAAAATTTTAGAAATGAGATGGAAAATTTTAGGTAGGAATAGGGTCTTGTTCTTCCATATTTTAGTATGAGATGTTGTAATGATATTTAATTAAGTGTTGTTGAACAATTATTAAATGTTGTTGGTAGGGTAATGTTGCATAAAATGTTTGTTCTTTTACGTGTATTAGCATGAAATATAAGACTAGTACATTTTCCCTCCCCTCACTCCTATGAAATGTTAAAACAGCGGTGGGAACAAGGTCAAAAGAGCTATGAAATGTAGCGTAGATTTTTTCAGATTTTCAGTACAACTTTCCAACTGAGTTAGCCTGGTTCTGTAAAAATTAGAAGTGAAATTAGCGTATATTTTTTTTAATAAAATTCTGACAACAGCACAAGGTCCAATTTCATATTTTCGGTTTTCGATTGATTAGAGGGGTAAGAAAGTCTTAATAATTATTGAAATTTTTTGAGAGAGGTTATC
Organism: Rhipidocladum racemiflorum; assembly: GCA_036346355.1. Lineage (NCBI taxonomy): Eukaryota > Viridiplantae > Streptophyta > Magnoliopsida > Poales > Poaceae > Rhipidocladum > Rhipidocladum racemiflorum. The sequence continues at coordinate 5,833,224 of CM070581.1, forward strand.
AAGACAATACTAAGCTCCAATAAAATTTTGAAGTCAGAAGGATAAGTATTTTTCTTGTAGAAATTATTTTAGTACAAATCTCATATTTTTCGAAAACGTTTCTTTTAATCTCTAAGGGTATTAAAACACGCTTTTTTTTGAAATTTTTACCAAAGGTAGACAATGTTAGGTAGAGTAATTAGTAAAATTTTTAGCTCTGGACAAGGTAGCAAACTTTGGAATAAATTCTGACATGGCTGTCTTTTCACATGTTTTTAAAGAAATTTACTTTGTGTAAATTTGTAAATTACTTTTCACAGAAGTATAAGCTTTTCACAGCTCATAATACGAGATCATGTGCATTAACACGAAATATGAAATATGACTTCCATGAAAAGTTCGAATGATATTTCGTGAAATGTTATCGGAGAAATATTTTGTGTTTAGTAACTTTCAATATTATGTGTGTGCGACAGACGGACATGACTTTCAAAATTTATTTCGGGGAACGTCCCGCAGTGTTGCATGGGAGATTCGTGAGCATTGACAACTGCCTGCACGTAGATAGCAATATAGCCACCCCGAATGAATCAGGAGCTGAAATCACATGTCCTCGCTCTATTCGGTCACGAACCCCGAGACGCACGTAGTTCGTCTAGAAGGGGTTCGCCACGATTGGTCCCCAACACCTCGACGGTTGTGCACACGCTCTTCCCGCTACGAGCGAAGCGCGTGGGCTTTGTATGTCCACATAGCGGGTGAAGAGAATTTCGAGGTAGGAGTGTACGTGGAGATATTGCCACGGCACGATGCCGGAGCGGTGGCATCTACCTCCGAAGCAGTAGAACATGGGATATCGCGCGGGATGAAGAAGCGGCGGATAGGGGACATCTGGGATCCCTCGAGACACCACCCGAACCAGACATTGTGGAGGAGGGGACATCGAGGAGTGGAAGAAGAAGCCGAGGCGGGGAGGTTGATGGGGAATGCATGGATAATGAAGACGGCAGGGAAGCGGGGATGAAGAAGCGGCGGAGAATGATGACCCAAGACCGGTCAGACAAGATTTCCAGGGCATGGGTCTGCTGAATTGTACCATGGCGGATTACAGTAAGATATCCGCGTCGCAGTACGCCCAGAACCATGTCCAAACTGGACAAGTGTTCGCTAACAAGTTGGAGGTCATTCACTTTCTTAGCAACTATGCCATCGTGACAAGACGGGAGCACACTCTTCTCCGTTCGGACAGGACGCAGTATGAGGTTAGGTGCAAGAAGTTTCCGGATTGTCCCTTCTTTGTGCGAGCTCTGGGCGCAAGCACGAAGACCACTTTGAGATACGCATACATGCCTCATAATGCGTACAGAGGAGTCCATAAGGAACATGAGCGGACTTGCAGACGCGAGGTTCATAGCCCAACTCCTGCTGACCGTCGTTGGAAGCGACATAGAGATGACTCCCCGTAAAATTATGGAGGAGGTGCAGAGTAGAAATGGGATGGTCATCACGTACCATACGGCCTGGAGAGCGGCGAAGGCATTGAAGATGCTTTGTTCGGGGTTTCGAGGAGTCTTTCAACTATGCCCCTAGGTTGCTACGGAAGATAGCCATGACGAACCCGGCACACAAGTTCGCGATGGTGATGAGCCCGTCATCTTTGGAAGACGGGTCCTTCACCGATGGACCGGTACCTCTTCAGGGTATTCTCGTCATTCGGGCAATGCATCGAAGCTTTTAGGCACCGCAGCCGCTATGCGTGGACGGGACATTCTGAGTGGGAAGTTCCACGACGCCGCTTAACCGCTTCTCGCTGCGGATGCAAATAACCAGATCCTCCCGGTGGCGTTCGCTCTCGTGGAGAGCGAGAACAATGATAGTTGGTTGTGGTTTCTGACTCTACTGAAGGGCCGGGTCGTCGGTCCCCGGGAGCGCGTGTGCGTTGTCTCGGACCGGAACAAAGGCCTTCTCCACGCGTTGGATGTCCTGCACGACAGCACTACCTCCGCGACGAGCTGGCCCGATGTCGAGAGAAGATGGTGCATGCGCCACCTTGGCGCGAACCTGTACACAAGGTACAAGAACAAGGCGTTGGTGAAGAGATTCAAAGCTATGTGCCTGCAGAACCAACAACACAAGTTCAACGCGATATGGACGCAGCTGAACGAGACCACACAGAAGATGATGGAGGACGACCAATCCCAGCAACATCAACTCCTTTCGCAAATGGTGGGAGGGCAGACCGTGTCTTCTAGAACTCGGCCCGGCCACCAAGGATCGCGAAGCTACCGAGCGGTGGGCGCTACTCCACTATTACCTAACGGAGCGATGTATAGACGAACCATAGATCAGCGCAGATCATCTCAACTCCTTGTTTTAACTTCCATAGAAGCTAACGTACACCATGACAGTACAACGCCATGACAACGAACATAAGCGGGCGTTCAACAACGTACTCAAGGGTGTGCGCGCCTCCCGTTGTGTTCAATCATTGAGCTCACGTTCTACCGGCGGCCGATTACTTCGAGATCGCGCAAATGTGGCCGAGGCGTGCCACCACGTCGCACTCCAGTGGAGAAGATGCTCGCGGAGAGGCGGGGGAAGGCGCACTTCCACCGCACAAGGATTTATGACTGTCATAACCTGTCCGAAATGTCATGCCAAATGCATGTGTGGTACAGACTGCCCGAGTCGTCTCGTCGAAGCATAGCTGCCAAAGCCTGACTGGCACCTCTCTACCAGCTAGAAAACTGTATGCATATGTCGGTATCAAGCATAGGCACAGATGCAAAGGAATCCGATGCTGCCACGTGTAGCTTTCCTGTCCAGGTTGGACTGGGCCGGGCGTGCCAGTTTCCCGCCTAAATACCGCCACGGGAAGCCGCGGTTTTGCAATGTTACTGTTCAGCCAGGCCCCCACCTCGCGCGGTAATGCTCCGGCAAGTGGTGGCCACTCCCAAGCCACTGCCAGCTGCAGCCAGACCCCCCCACTGAGCGCACTGCAAACGCTGCCACTGAGCGGACTTGCTCATCGATATAAGCATGTCCGAAGACACTCACCGTCAGTACCGCACAACCCCAAATGCATGCGTGGCAGACACTGCCTGAGTCGTCTGGTTAAAGCTTAGCTGCCAAAGCCTGACTGGCACCTCCCTACCAGCTACAAAGCTGCATGCATCTGTCGATATCAAACACAGCCACAGCTGCAAGGGAATCCGATGCTCCTGGATTCTTTCTTTCCTGTCGGGGACCGCGGATATTCGAATTTCAAAATGAAATCAAAATACCGCGACGAAGTCGCGATTTTGCAATGTTATCGCTCAGCCGGCCCCACCTCGCGCTAATGCTCGCCTTGTGGTAGCCACTCCCAAGCCCTTGCCGGTACCGCAGACCCCTTGCGCGCCGCAAACGCCGCCACGTCGATTTTTTGGTCTTGGCCCCTCGCCCGCGACGGTGATGTGCCGCCACCTTCTCGTTTCTCCTCGCTCCTGCCTATAAATTGCAAGGCCGCCGCACTTCTATCGTGCAAACGCGATACATTGCTCCGAGTTCATAAAGTTTGGATTGAGTTGAGAAAACCCCAGTGCAAAGAGGAGAACTCGTAGTTTAGCTTTCCTTTTTCCAATATATTATTTCTGCCTTGTTCCCACAGTATTATTTACAAAAGTTATTTTGTACGGTGAGTCACATTGTTGTGTTCTTGGTTCAAGACATTATTTTGTACTTATTATGCTTCTTATTGATGTTTTTGCTTCGTGTAGATACGGACTTAAGTGTTCGTCAGTTCTGTCCAAGCCATGTCGGCGGCGTCGAGCTCAGTGGTTGCCAATGCAGTATGTAATGTGCCCTAAGCGTCATGTGGAAGTCCACACCTGGTACTCCACCACTACGTAGAAAATAACGAGCAGGCGTATTATAGATGCCCTAATTTCTCAGACGTCTCTACGATTTTTCGATTTCTTCATGTTTTCATGAGTACTCTCTGCTCGAGTTTGGTATAACCATGTTAACACCGCCGTAGCCCACGGGATGCCAATATCGCAAGGGGCGACGATATAAATACACCGAGCATCTTTAAACAGGACGGTTCCAATGGTAGAGCAGAGGACGGATCTCGCGCGGGAACTTAACAGGCTAACGGTACGAGAATTACCGCAGAGAGAGGGAGTTCGGCCTGAACAAGAACAAAACCGTGAAGCGTATGATCGCTTCCTTGCGCAGGCCGTAGAAGATAACAACGAAGCTGTAAGTCCTGATTTGGTTGTTCCTCTTGGCGGCCCCATTAATGAACTCTACAAACGTGACCGTTGGGAGTTTTTCAAGAAGAGGGTGTGGAATTCTATGATAGTGATGATTCTGGAAAGTTCTAAAGCCGCTCTACCCTGCATCCATTTGTATGTTAGTTCTTGTTCACAAGAAATGCTGTTGTAGTTGTTCTCTGTATTGTACTTTGTTCTAATGCTATTATGTGTTTCTGTTGTATCGTAATGCAGTTTGTACTATTATGAAGCTTTCTGTTATGTTCACCAAGTTATTCGAAATTATTTTTTCGGTTGAATGGAGCATATCTTTTATTACATGTATGTAATATCATATTCACCGACAACAGTCATTCAACCTTGTGTTCTTTCGTATATTAGCTGATATGCGACAAAGCTGAATATGATGATATGACAGAAGGATGAAAAAAGCGATATGTCCAATGAACATATTAAAAATAAACAACAATGGCAAATAGTCCAAATGATGATATGACAAATGGCTGACAATGGTGATATGCCAAAAGGCTGAGAAGGCCGATATGACAACACGCTGAAAACAACAATGGCAAATAGTCCAAATGAAGGTCGATGTCATCTCAGAAGTCAGAAAAGCAATGTCACAAAGTAAAAGCATTCTTTGTCAAAGCCGTGTACTCCAACGCCATGACTCGTCGATGTCATATGTAAAGTCAGAAAAGCATTCTTTGTCAAAGCTGAAAAAGCATTCATTGTCAAATTTGTAAAAGCATTCTTTGTCAAAGATGTAACAAGATGCCCGCCATGTCATATCAAAAGCACGCCTGTTAACTTTTTCGACTTTTGTCATCGATAAAACTGCATAAAGCATTCTAGTCGACCTTGTCTCTTTGCTCCGATTCTCTCGCTTGGTGGTGGCGGGCTATTTAAACCCCGATTGCTCGCCTCCGAATACTCACACGAAGCAAGCAATCCAAACCACGAAGCACAAGTTTGGCGGCCAACCAACCGGTGCCAATGGAGTTCCTCGCCCCAAGGCACGGCGTTGTCCAATCCGTCCCGGACGGCACGGAGGTCCCCATGTGCCTATGCGGGGATCCTTGCCGCTTTCGGCAATCAGAGACAACTCATACACATACGGTATGAGGTATTGGAGTTGCCGCAACCACGACTCCGAGCCAATGCGGGATGCGGATCTTCGCGGAGGAGCCGGTATGTTCAGACTCGCATTTGATGTTGCATCAAACCATCCAAACCTTAACACTGTTATACCATCTGTTGTCACCAATTGCAGCCTCCATTATGCGAGTTCATCAAATTCTACGACGCGAGTAGACTCGAGATGGAGAGGATGAGGAATTGGGAGTACTCGCATCGCAGAGCTATGGTAGAGCCGCAGTGCCGTGAGCAGCAGGAAGAGGAGAAGCGCATGAAGTTTGCCGAACAAATGCGTGCAGAGAGGAGGCCGAACGGCAAATACCGCGGCCGAGCGGAGGCCGAGCGTGACAGAAGCGAGAGAGGCGGCTGACGGCCATGGCGCGAGCACCGATGGAGTTGCGCAAGGGGAAATATCCTCGGTGCACTCAAGAGAGTGTACGAGAAGGGCCCTTGTTGTTCTTCCCTTTCCCTAAAGCATGTTAGGTTTAGTCCCAGATACTCTTAGAGTGTGCCGTACATGCCATTGCTGTTTAGCATTTGTAAGCCATATGCAATTCAGTAGATTCTTATTTCTGCCCATCTATCGATACAGTGTAGCGTACATATATTTCACATCTTTGAGGATAACTACACGAAGTCTCGGAAAAATTATTAAAAAGTGATAATTTATATGACCTATAGAAAAATAAGAAATATCTGCTTTTGCAACCCCGAGGTCATGATCGAGGTCGACACGGCCAGACGTGCCAGTTTCCCGCCTAAATGGCTTATTTCTTTTTAAAAGAGGTTCTCTCCTCCTATAAATATAAATATGAGATGTATTTTGCTTTTGGATTAAAGATTGACGTTATGGTAAAACTTAAAAGGGTACGGTGAAAAATAACTTATATATTACTTATAATGGTCTTGTCCCAAATATAAAACGACTATACATATTTAAGGTACGGTGATATTTTACGGGCTACTAAAAAGGGTTAAAAGTTATCGTTCAAAATAATAGTTAGGGTTATTGCGGAAACGCCCCTTCAACCTGCTTGCTTCGTCTGCAAACGACATGCATGCATGCTTGGTTTTTTCCTTTTGGTCAGCTCGGGTTTTGTAGCACAGAAAAACAGGAGCTCATAACCGAAATCACCATTTGGGCACGCTGCTTCCGGCAAAAGACCAAGCAAGCAATAAAAGCAAAAATAAATAAAAGCCATAGCCGAAATTTGGATTTTCAAATGCACCAAATCGAATTTGGTAATTTTGAAAGGGTAAACGAATTTACAAATTTCGAGGATAGTTGAGATTTTGAAAGGGTAAACGAATTTACAAGTTGTATACAATACCAATTTTTCCGACTGCAGGCAATAAACTCACCAGTCTACTTCAAAGCGAAAAAGCAAAAAAAAAAAAAAAAATAATTCATAACCGAATTCAAAGATGCTAAAAAAAAATCATAACCGAAATCAGCATTTTCTGCATGAGGTGCCACCTCATACCCGAAATCACCATTTTCGGTATGAGCTGCCACCTCATACCCGAAATCCCCATTTTCGGCTATAGCCTATACCCGAAAATGCCATTTTAGTTCTGATATACCCGAAATTCCTGTTTTGGGGAATGGAGTCTGAAATTCCTGTTTTCGGGTATAGTTGATATTTCTGTAAATTTCCAAACTTGTTGTGTACAATTGTAAATACGGGACACATGTTGTCTAGAATACCAAATTTTCCTGAAAGCCACTGATAGTATAGCGAGACAGGGCTAGAAATTAAAGGAAATGCTTTCAATAGGCAATATGCACAATTACATGTTAGGGATTCCGTAAACATCACTCGGATATTTTGTTTCTATAAACCATCCAAATTTTGGAGCTTCGGATTTCTACGAGATTGGTGAGCACATGATTTGAGTGAGAAATAGTAGGGGAGGGACAGAAGCAAGGGGGGCTACATCGGCAAAGTCATCAACGTTCAACCGAGAATTGCCACTAGTCTCGGGGGTGAGGACTGTGTTGCTCGCATGCTTTTTTTTCTTTCTCTAGATGCTTGTTAATTTCAGCTTCGTAATTGGAGAAATCATGCTGGGAAGAGTTGGGCGACAAGAGTGTGGGCTTGGTGGTACTGGATATGGCGGTAGCATTGAATGTAGACCCCTTCTAGTTTTTTGTACTTCTATTCCCTTCCAAATTTGTGTTTTTGTGTGTATGTGTGTGTGAGAGAGAGGCTTCAATGGAGGAGTCAGGTGAGATGCCAAATCTGTTGATGCCCCTTCCAATAATGACGATAGCCTGCAGCCCGGCTAACATGTTATTGGATCCATACCCTTTCATTTGGCAGCCAAATTAATGGTCAAAACCACAAACAGGAGTGGGATGTTGATTTTGGTAAGACGTTTGGCTACTTTTGATCTAAAGGCCTAAAATTTGGATGTTTTCCAAGGACAAAACATCCGCGAATTGTCTAGACACACCCTACATGTTATACCTCGCAAGTCTGATGGGCAAACTGGCTGTGAAGCTCTTCATGATACAAACCTGCATGCATATTCCTCTCTCTTTTTTTTTGGCTTCCCGACAATAGCCTGCAGCACAACATTGATGAGCACTTATCCGCACGGAGAAAGGGGGAGGCCGACGCTTGGAAGAGGGGAGGAGGGAACTCGGGCGGCCGGTTCATGGAGGGAGGAGAGAGATCAGAGATGGGAGGAAGGAGGAGGCCGGAGGTGGAAGACGACCAACAAGTGAGGCCTCGAGCCCACTTGTCGACGAGGCAAAGTGGGGGAGGCGGGGCGGGATGGCTGGGCCGGCTGGCGGGGTGGGCCGGTAGGCCGTGCAGGAGACATACATCGGCCGACCCAAGTGGGGAATGTTTTTTCTTTTTCTTTTTCTTTTTAATTTTTAAAATAATCCGAGAAGGGCTAAAATATTTTTAATAAATAGCAAATAGGGTTTGAAAATTCTCCAAAATAGTCTAATTTGTTTTGAACTTAGAAAAATTATTTTTAGAATATAGTTGATTTTATTTTTCTAGAATAGAATATTTTTGCAACATCGAATAGGGAAAAAAGGAAAATATAAAATCTAGAAAATTCTCCAAAATTCTTAGAAAAATCCGAATAAATAATAAAGGGGTAAAACATAAATTTTAGGGCATTACAGTCATTTGTTGCACAATTAGATAGCTAAAATAAATAATTTTAATGTTCAACACGACTTTGACACTTTATCGACATGTATCGGAAATATAAACTGACACAAATGGACCCACCTAAAGGGTAACCCTATCCACCTGAGTTGAGAAAAACATCTATATCAATGCTCCATTGTGGAACCATGTTGACTCTAGAGGAAATATTAAATGGAGATGCAAGAATTACAACTATGTTGGCACTAGTAACTACTTTAGAGTCAAAGTGCACTTACTGAAAATTAATAATGGCAATTGAAAGATATATCCTAAGGTGATGGTACCTATTCTTACTTAGCTTAGAAGTGGAGTTGAAAAAGCTGAGGTACATATTCCTAATTTACACTTTACATTATTTCAGTTTGATAAGCACATAGAAAAATAGAAAATAATACATATGTATAATATTATTTAAATATATATTCATATCGTTTTTTTAAATAATGAATCACGTGTCGATGTGGTGTCGACATGTCCGTGTTGGTGCATCGTGTTTGCCATCGATTAAGACTCGAGTCGCCATATTCGAAGCTGTTAGCCTACCGCGTCGCCGACTTTGCCTAGAAGCCTTCGCATACAGCGTTGGCTGAAACTACTCGGGCTACCAAGCCTCCCCCGCAATAGCCGCTGCTCAATGCCCGCTAAACCACTACCAAGTCACAACCAGGGTTTCAAATATCGACAAAAATCACCCAAAAATCGTGCTTTTTGACCGTATCGAGCCGGCTTGATAAACGAAACTAGTCTATAAACCGGTCCAATTCAAATTCAAATTCAAAAAATTCAGTAAATTTTATGCGACGTAAAACCTTCAAAAATCGGTAAAAAACAATCGAAAATCGGCTTTCAAATTATTTCACTTAGTTTGCCGATATTCGTTGTAAACCGCTCGAAATTAGTGAAAATCAATCGAAAATTGGTAAAATTGGTCGATTTTATGTTTTTCGTCCTTGTTTGACCGTCGAGCTCAAAAAAATTTGAGTTTAAAAAGATGAATTGATTCTAATTGTCGGAGAATGATTTCTAAACCTGATTGGATAATGTAAACCCTGTGGCAACCATCGTCGAGCCACACGCGGCCTGGGCTTCTGCGCCGGCGCTGGGCGGAGCCGCCCCCGCATTGCCGCCGAAGAACCAATTCCTCTTTTCTGGCGCCGTTGACGTCCTCCTCCCGACGCGTCCGCGCGGGGTGCCTGATGCCATTTTCACTTCCACCCGTAGCCGGGGTAGTATGATACTATGAATTGGTATCGGGAGATGCAAGGGAACGAAACATATGTATTTACGGGCTCCCGCCCTGTGTAGTTAAATCTCTATATGAAGCTACCTTTGGTTATACGTGGTACATTCTTCATTTTCACCGACTTTTTACTTTTCTAAAAAAAATCTAACAAAAACATGAAAAAAATAAATAACAACAAACAAATTTTATCCTCCTAAAAATTCTCTAAAAAAGTAGCTCTAATAGATGCGACGAGACAAGGACGTGGAGGCGCGATGTATGCATGCACCGAGCACGGAGGCCACGCTGGGTAGATCGATCACGACGATGTCAATTTGACGTGATGGGGCAAGAAACGAAGCGTTAAAGATAGATGTTTGATTTTGTGAAATATTTTTTTATTTTTTAATCTTTATTTTTCGTTATCAATTTTGTTTTTCGTAGCAACGCACGGGCATGTAACTAGTTGATCATATTGAAATGCATTCGCGTGTGCATGACAGGTGAGTAGCTGGATTTAAACCATGACTAGGTAGAGTTATTCATTCACAACTCTACCACCTCTACAAGAGATGGTTCTTAATTGCACTTTTAAATTGGGTAGAAGTGATTACAGGGAGGATCCAACTTTTGCATACCACCTCTCCGGTTGAAAGAGATGGATGGCCAAGACGCTCTGGATCATCCGATCATTTAATTAGCCAACTTTAAATCTAAACCATTAGATTCAACTAATTGAACGGTCATAAATCAAGTGTGTATATAATATGGGGTGGACGTAGCAAAGAAAAACTCTCTCTTCGTTTTTTTTTTTTTATCAGTATAGATGAGCACATACATCTAAATAAACTCGTTGTTGCTCTGAGGTGCAAGCAATCCCATGGAGGCTTGGCTAGTAACTTGGAAATAGGCTGAAAACTATGATCAGAAGGGCAAGGGCCTGGTTCTGCTTGGATGATTTATGTTGGGCTCGAGTCGTATCTGGCCCAAACCCCAAAGTGCTGCTCTTGGGCCATGGATCAGAATGTTTTCTAGCCCAACCCTTCTGGTGCCGTGTGTAGTACTTTGGTTTTTTACTTGGAATCTCAATCATTCCAAGGCCTTTTTATACTTCTCATCAATAAAAAGGGGGAAATTCTCTTCCATTCCAAAAAAGAAAACCTCTCGTGCATATTGTAAAACGACGACGCTCGTCCGAGATCAACCAGAACGTTCCAATAGAATAACAAGCATAAAATATAGAGCACACATGATATAAAGAGACAAAACTATTATCTCTTTATTAGATTGATTCTCTTGTACAAGGGGTACCAAGTATATAGTTATAGCCAATAAGCGATAGATTCGGATTTGCCCACAACAAGATAGAGTCCAATCATATTTGGACAACTAGGACTCATAGTCCAACTATATCTCAACAGTGCATGTGCCGCTGGCCACATGCACCCTCCAAGTGATGACCTAACAGCTGACTAGGAATGATTTTTTAGCTAAAACTAAATTTCACAAATGAATGAATCATTACTACAGAATGTTATAACACTATCGCTTCATCTGGATTGGTTCCCAACTTTTTAGGAAAAAATCGATTGTGTTAGATGATTCGGCGAGGGTTTAATAATTGGTATAAGAATCGATTGTGATATACATGGCACATCACAACCAGTTCTCAAGTGAGCACCGATTGTGCTACATGGCAAAAAGAGAGCACCGGCTCATTGCCAGACAGAATAGAAGGTGATGCTGAGGGGCCGAGTAAGGTGACAAATGTTGAGGGGTTGATTAAGGTTAAAAAGGCCCGAGGACTGAATAAAAGGGCCATAAGGAGAACACTGCAGTTCTCCACTACAGGGGTTTGCATGGGTTTTCCCTAGCATAAGGGGCAGTACCAATTTTTCTCGGCCAATTGGTGAGGGATAGAGTGCTAATCACGGTTAAGGACTGTCGGTGTTTCGTGCACCGGCAATACGAATTTTTGGTTAGCGGGGGTCGCGCGCTCCCTCTCCCCGAATGGTTGACTCAAGAAGCCAGATGTTTATACTGGTTCGGGCCGAATGTCCCTACTCCAGTCCGTGTCGTTGGGGTGTATTGTTTTCGTGAGGCGGAATGAAGGTTACAGGAGAGACGAGGGGTTCGATCTCCCTTGTGCTCGGTGAGTTCTTTTGCTCGGTTCGCCTCTCCCTCTCTCTGGGGCCCTGCCTCTCCTTATATATCCGGAGGCAGCAGGTTACAATGGGAGTCGGGGAGAAAAAGGAAGGGGTACTGTACGCCTTGGAGTCTGGTCTTCTGTCTTGTCGTCTGACCGGGCTCCGACTTCCTCCACGCTGGGTTGGTAGCCCTGTGGCGGGGAGTCTTCGTTCGTGCTGACGAGGTGACGCACCGCTCCGCACGGTTGTTAGCCCCGACAGTTAATGGTATTTGACCTCAGCTTGATCTCGGGAAGGGGTGCTTCTCTGCGGTGTCAGTGACGATGGGACCGGGGCTTTTCTTCGTCGGTCCTTCTGACAACCTCGGGAAGGAGCCGCCTACCCCCGTACGGGTGTCAGTGGATGTTGCGTGCGTGGGGTAGTTGGCTCCACAGGCGCGGGGCCCGCATCTTCGGGTGCCAGTGGAGCTGACCAACCGTGCGCCCCGACCTCGGAGGTCGGGGTCGACCGACCGTCTGGGGCTAGCTCAGACCGGGGCCTGGCCCACTCTCTGCGGCCCACACACCTTTCGCCAGTACTGGGCTCCCGGAGAGGTAGGTCAGCCCGTTCGTGATCCCGGGCTGATGGGGGTACCCATGGTATGGGTACCCGTCAAGGACTAGAGAAAGGGAGTCAGCACTGCGAAGAAGGATCGGTTGTGGGACGAAATTTATAGAAAATGGATTATACCAGAGGAAGAAGAAAGCAGTGACAGACGGTATGCCTTGAAGAGAATGAATGTGTCTTTGAGGCACTTCAGGGTTAGCATGTATGGTGAGTACGTGCTGAAAGGTCGTACTCCCTTCGAGAGTATCTATTTCTGACTCCCAATGTTTGGGAGGAGTTCACAAGGATGAAGAGTATGCCCGAGGTGGAGGAGCTGAGAGAGAAGAACATCGCTATCCAGATGCAGAACACACTGCACACCAACTCGGATCCGTCGGCTATGTAGGGAAGAAGGTAGAGTGGGCGCGACTAGTCGAGGAGTGTGCAAATTCCAGGACGACAATGCCTTACTCCCACATATGTGAGGAGCGGGCACATGACTAGCCGAGAAGTGTGCAAATTCCGAGACAGCGATGCCTTACTCCCACATATGTGAGGAGCGAGCACGCGATTGGGTATTATCAAGGACAAAAAACCTTCAATGGTTGGCTTGTAATTTCAAACCACGCGATCGTGCGGATAGTCTCCACCATCGTAAGACATATAACTTAGTACATTGCAGTTGAACATTCCCTTTGTATTTTAGCACTAACTTATATTCATTTCTTACAGGTGGAGGTTAAGTCAGTAGAAAGAGCTGGTGACCTTTCAAAGCCAAAGGTTGAAGGACATCTTGTCTACGGTGATCAGGAAGCTCGACCATAAGGGCCAAGTGCTTGCCGCAGGTGCGGGGAATACAAAGAGGTCCTTCTTCTAAGATGAGGACACTGCCAGTGCCAGACCAAGATCATAGAAAGCACGTGCGACGCACTTCAAAGACACGCTGAGGAAGGAGCTGAAGGAAGAGATGAGGGATGAGATGTTGGCACGTAAGGAGCGCCTGAGGGCCAGGATGATGGCAATGATCTCCCGGAGTCAAAGTCATATTGGCTCGCCTCTCATAGAAAGGCATGTGCCCCGCCCTAGCAGCTGCGCTTCTAGACATGATCCAGCTGGTCTCTAGCTGAAGGTAATAATTATTTCTGACTTAAAGGTATGGAATTAAGGTAAACAATATTTTTGATCAACTTGTGCAGTTCTTGCATGCGCCTGCCAAGTGCCAGCTCGTCATGATGGAAGATGGATTTCCTTTTGAGGCTGGACATGGGGTTCATTTCCATGCAAGGAGACTGACACGGTGCATGGTAACCCTTTGGGGAAGGGCTACATGATGGTGCAGGTGAACTATGTACACGAAGACTTCCTATCTCATGTACCAGAGTTCCCCGAATGAAGATATTACCACTCTCGGGCAAGCACAGATGCTGTTCATCAAGTGGCCCACGATGGGTGTCGTACTGGTCACGGTAAAAATCCCCCATGTCTTTTCGATCATTCCAATACTGCAACACGTTACATATATATGTGCTTTGTAGGTTGCTATGGTACCTGCACCTGCTCCTGCTCCCACCACCATGATGACTCCTCCATCCAAGTCGACTCCTACGCAGAGTGCAGAGTTGGTGCACAAAAGGACTAGCACGACACTAAAGAACCACATGAGACGTCGAAAAATCCTTCTATCAAGAAAGCAAAGTTGTCAAAGGCCACAACGTCCCCTCAAATATATGGAAAGCCCTTTGTCCCGACCACAAAGATTCCTTCTATCCAGAAAGTAAAGCTGATAGAAGCCATAGAGCTCCCTCGAGATTCTAAGGGGTACATACACGGAAAGCTCCTTGTCCCTAGCAACGAATTGAATGCTCTAGGCAAGTGCACTCGCTTGCTCCATAGATGGTACATTGACAAAGCGAATGTGGCCCAGCGTCACGTCGATTTCAATGTGAGGTATCGAGGGGTACATCCCCATCGTGGGGAGCATGGGATATTCCTAGTGAGTTTTGAGGATCTTTCCGTTTGTACAGCTTGAAAGCCATCAATATTTCTATTGTACGATCTTGGACACTGTGAGTATCGTACCATACAACATGAGCCTATGACTGTTATAGGATTTTGTATTATGTTTTTAAACAATTGACACGAGTTGCAGGATAATGAGGCAACAAGACATGATGGGTCAACACTAGTTGGGTTCGTTGACCCCGAGATGGTGTCAGCGACCATGGCTAGACTTCCATCGGAGTTCCTTATCAACTACATCAAGCATGCATGGTAGGCTAAGGCGAAAAAAGACTTCATTCTCTTAACGTACCACGAGGAGTAAGTACTAGTGTACTACTCTAATGACTTTACCCTTCAATTACTTGTACGCACTTAAACCGCTACGAACTTATTTTTTGCACTGCATACCATTTAATAAGCAACCATTGGATTCTACTCTTGCTCGTTCCGAGTGAAAACAAAGTTTGCACTTTTAACTCGCTTGAGAAGAGACCAATGGCCTACGCGATCAAGCCTGTTTTGCAGAAGTAAATACATTCCTCTAACTTAACACTTTTCGTATTTAACTATGTTCTTTTTTTTTACCTCAATAGCATCTCTTCCATGTATGTAGGTCTTTTTAGCTCAAAACCGATTGTGACAATCGGTTCTAAGCTAGAATCGTTTGTGATATGCACTATTATTACAATCCGTTCTAGGTCAGAATCGACTGTGATATGCCTCGTCATATCATTACAATTGGTTCTAGCTCAAAACCGATTGTGATATGCCCCGTAATGACAATCGGTTCTGAGCTAAAATTAATTGTGATATCATCATAATTGGTTCTAGCTCAGAACCGATTGTGATATGCTCCGTAATTACAATCGGTTTTGAGCTAGAACTGATTGTGGTGACCATTTATCACTATTGGGTGAAAATTGACTGTGATAGCGCCTCCTTATCCATCTAACGATTTTGTTTCACCGTCAAAACTAACTGTAATGATGAAAAGAAGTCGATTATGATGGGGTTGTTTGGTTTGAAGTCAAAATTGCCAAGTTCAACCTTGCCAAGAATTGGCTAGCCAAAAATTTGGTGCTCAAATTGGTGGCCAAAGTTTGGCCAACTATTGGCAAGAAAATGAACTAGAAAAATTTGGCATAGTAATGGAGAAAAGAATCTAGCCAAAGTTTGGTTGCAAACCAAATGCTTGCCAAATTTAATCAACACTACTAATATTTGGCATGGCAAGTATTGTCAAGCATTGGTAACAAACCAAACAACCCCGATATACATTCATGCAATAGTGAATAGTGCTCCCAATCAAGCTTGTTGACGTGCAAGTGTAAAGACCTATTGCAAGTCAACCGTCCCAAATCTTTATAGCTAGGTAAGCCGACAGGGCCCATGTTAAGCACTAGCAACGACATATTCTATGACCGAACAAATGCATGATGCACGATGATTTTTTTAATCCTTTTCGTGCCCCCTCCAACACGCCGTTACACAAATACACCAAAGCACGCAATAATGAGCTAGCTTTGATATAGTTCCTCCATTTGTGTAGACATATCATTCTACGTTCTTATCAGTATTTTGAATAGTTAGTTATAGTTTTTTTTTTACCTTTAACACGAGTTACGGATCAATATTTTACTATATTAGGTACATACGCTATAGCTAGCGATAGTTCCTGCTTTATAACGTAGCGTGTAATTAGCGATAGCTTACTATCGTCTATCCTACATAGGTATCCACGAGCAAAAATATTGGGTCTATTTTGAAATCCAACGTTACTAAATGGCTCAAATGAATATCTTATAAGTCCGAACTATGAGAAAACCTAGTTGTTAAGAACATTATGATATAATTATCAGTTATAGTCTTTGATTTGTATTAGCATGTTTGTTGATTTCGGATTTAACTCATGTTCTTATTATAAAAATATTAATACCTTTTAAAGCACCATGGTTTAATGTTTTTTGGAGATGACTTATATTACATAATATTTATTTTTTTTAATACTAAAATCACGACGAAGAATAGCTTCTATAATAGCTAGCGATAGGCACTATAGCCTTTTTGGGATCTTATCACGAAGGCATGGAAATAGTGATTTAAAACCTTGGTTCTTACACTTTCACCAAGGCACATTTATAAAAGATTGCACTACCCTTTTTCATTGCATCTTTGGATGGTGCATTTTAAATTATATTAGCAATAACTAAAAGGGAAAGGGTATAGAATGAAGATATGGTAAAAAAAATCCTCTCAAAATTATCGAATAATATGTATTTAAAATAAAATTTGAAAGCTAGTACAGCATGGTTACAATCCAGAGGAGTACATTTGTTTCCTCTCTCTGATGGGGAGCCGTGTGCGCGCGCATCGCTATCTGGTCGGTTCAGTGCCAGGGTTCACGTTATCGACGAAAATCGTGCAATTTTCACGATTTTCGCCCGTATCGCCGCGGCCCGATATCAAAAACCGGTCGATAAACCGATCCGATTCAAAAAATAATTCGAAAAAATTCGAAAATTCGAAAAAATTTACGTGTCAAAAACTGGTTGAAAATCGGTGAAAACCGGTCGATTTTCGTCAAAAATCGTCGAAAATCGCTATAAAAGTCGACCGCACAAAAAACTTCAACATGGCTGTCGATTTTCCACCGATAATCGTCGATTTTCCACGATTTTTTGATTTTTTTTTAAAAAAAACTGAATTTTGAATTTATGCGATTTTCGACCGATTTTCGGCTCGATTTTTACGATTATCGAATTTTACTGTTCATCCAAAAAAATCGTGATAACGGTAACGTGAACCCTGTTCAGTGCTTGTTGGACTCCATTTTTATCTGTCCCGCTCCTGACCATATAGCCAGGATTCCGAGCTAGGAGAGGAGTCGAGGACACTGTGTCGATCGATCGGGCGTGAACGTGACATAAGATGACACGACAGGCGTGGTACAAGCTTCGACAAGACAGAAGATAATGCGCTGAGATTGATAGTTCCACATTGGTAAAAAAAAAAAAAAAAATTCTGGGGTGGTCGTCGCTGTGGAACTGATTAATATCCTCGCAAAGTTAGCTTCGTACGTTGCAGGTGTACCTATCATAATTCTGAACAAGAAAGCTAGCTAGTGCTAAACTGCTAATGCTCTGAAAATCTCAGTGCAGAGATGATTCATTTGTTAAGCTACTTCACCCAGCCCTCCAAAACCGAAAGAGGCTATGTTTGGAGCGGGGAAATCTGCACATAGAAGTGTTTTCCTCTGAAATTGATATGTTTGAAAACAAGGTTAAATTCTTATTCGAGAAATATAGTGTTGAAGTTATTGTCAACTCGAGAGCCGAGTTAGCTCGGCTGGCTGGTAGGGGTGGACGCCGTCCATCCGGTCTGCTCGGGTTCGAGCGCTGGCTTGCCCGTGTGCTTGCGGGGGTGAGAGTAGCGCACGTGCGTGTGTGTGTGAGGAGTGGTGGTGATGATATACATCAGCTAGCTATTGTTTTTCTTTTTAATGAATACTTAAAAAAAATGTTATTATCGTACTCAGCAAACAAGAATCGTAGCCCAGAGACAGTCATGTCAACTCAACTGGAAGCCGTAAATCAGTGTCCCAACCAGGGTTACAAATCTCGTTTTGAATAAAATTTCGGAGATGCCCGAAATCCGAAATCTCGACGAGATTTCGGAAATTTAAATCAAATCCGGACGGAATCTAAAATTCAAATTTTAAATCCGGTTTTTTTCTACCGGGAAATCCGAGATTTCGGTTCAAAAACCGAAATTTCGCCGAGATTATCCGAGATTTCGGTAAAATTCAACTAAACGGAAAATGGTTCAAACGACGTCAAAATTTTTTGAAATTTTGGTCAGACATGGAAAATGACTTGAAGAATCCAATCCGGTCAAACTCCGGTCAAATTCGGTCAAATTTCGATAAAAAAACCGAGATTTCGGTCCATTTCACCGAAATTTCGCCGAAATTATAGGGAACTGTAGCACTTTAAATTTTTTTTAAGGTTTTTTAATTTCGCCGGGATTATGGAACTCGGGGGGTCCGAAAACCGAAATTTCGCGAGATTTCGACGAGAATTTGAACCCTGGTCCCAACGCAAGACCAACGGAAACTAGTTGCACGGCTGCGATTACCGGTTGGACCGGGCAGCGCGGCCGGCCGGCCGGGTTCGTCGATCTCAACCGCATTAATTCGCCGGCGCCGCCCCACGCATGCGCGGCCTCACACAGGACGCCAGCCGCCCCCGTTACCCGCCGGTCGCCATATCTCAAGTCTACACGGTCACTTCACACACACAAATCCGTGTCAAAACCCAGTAAACTCACTGGCTAATCAACCAGTCCGATCAATCAATCGTCCAGTTGCTGTGGAAATTAACCTGGGACAGCATCCTCGTGTTGTGTGGCAACGAAGGCACAGTTCTTTCAGCTTTTGGATTATGTGAAAAGCTGTGTTTGATTACAGAATAATTGGGTTAAGTTGGATGCGACTTCTGTGTTTCGGACTGAGCTGGTGAGAATTAGTAAGAATCAGTGGGAATCATGTCCAACTGGATTCTGATTCTATGTACAGGACAGTTTCTGATTCTCAGAGTCAGATAAGATGTTCAGAATCCTTTCGTTCGACAAATAATTCTGCAGAAGTTGTGTAGAAGCTGAAACAAACGGGGCCGAAGTTGGCAATGCAACGAGCCTGCAGCGGATCAGGATCATTTGCCACCTAAGGTTCCAGAATGCAAGGAATTAAATTATTTCGTGTGACAAGATTTCAGGCACAAGGGCAGTGTTCACATTATTTTTTTTAGAAAACCCCCCAAAAACAGAAATCACGGATAGATCATTCTATTATTTTTTTTTGCAAAAAAGACCTGTGGTTACGCAATTTTGCCGATTGACCCTCCATTGGTTTTTTTAGCAAAAAAGACTCCGTGATTTGGCAAATTCGCTGATGGCTCCTAGTAAGCCCATTTTTTTTCAAATAAACCCCAGAGAAAATTGAAATTACGCAAAAATGAACCCACGGTTTTGTAAAATTGCTGCCGACTCCTAGCAACCCATTTTTTTTTAAAAAAAAATGAGAAACCAAAATTACGTTGAGGCCCTCCCGCAAATTCGTCGATGACTTCTAGCTAGCAAAATTTTGAAAAAAAAACAAGAAAAACCAAAATTACATTTAGATCCTCGTACCCTTTTTTTTCAAAAATAACCGTCGGACCAAATTTCGCACGGCACAAAGAGGACCCGTGGTGCCGCAACTTCGCTGACGACTCCTAGCTAGCACATTTTTGAAAAAAAAACCAAAGAAAAACTAAAATTATGTTTAGGTCCTCATACCTTTTTCCAGAAATAACCATTGAACTAAATTCTGCATGGCACGGCATAACGCACGGCCCTGGCTAGTAACCCCTAACAAGAGCTACTTCAATGATCATTCCAGAACTATATAAAAAACCCTCAGCAATGGAAGCATTAACGATGTCATTTTAAGATTTTGTGCGTAGCATGATGGTAGGGCCATCACCTACCGCGCTTGGCACGGTTGCTACCATAATGACGATGTCTGCTGTAGTGCCATGCATCTATTGCGCTACCGGAGCGCAGCAAGTAACAGATGTTACTTGCCGGTGTTGTCGCGGTCAGAAAATGAGCCAGAACTACAAATTCCCATATGCAACGAAGATGTTTTGTTGCTGTCGGAATAAGGATAAATCTAAACCCATTAACATAGTCACCGGAAGCGAGAGGGGAGATATTACCCATGCATATTGATATGTATGTTCCATAAGAAAAGAAATTAAACATTTTACTTCAATTTTTCTATAAAATAAAACCGTTTCCGATTCACCAAATCAATTCTTATCTCCTTCCGACGGAATTAAAAAAAAAAGACAAAATACTGGAAGTCTTAATTTTTCAAAATTTCTCTTACGGAAATAATAAAAAATAGGGAGCCAACACTGTTTTTTTTTTTGCAAGGTCCTAAACATGGATACAAATTTCAGACCAAAATCCGAAATCCTGGCCGAGATTTTGGATTTCGGACCCTCCGAGATTCAAAATCCCGACTGGGTAAATTTTTTTAAAAAAATTCAAAATCTTAGATTTCTCGGCGATTTCGGCCGAAATCTTGGTGATTTCGGCCAAAATTTCGTGTTTTTTTTTTGCCGGATTTTAATTTTTGTGCATTGGATTTGATTGAATTTAGGGTCAAGATCATCCACAAAAAATTTTAAATTTTTTTTACATGTTTTTGATCATTTTTTGGTCGTTTCGATTTGTTGGTTAGGACTGTCCGAATTTTTTAAAATTTTTCAAGATTGATCATCATCTGAAAATTTTATGGGAATATTATGGATGTGTTAGAACCATTCATAAAAATTTTCAAAAATTTCTAAAATGGTTTGAACTTTTTTAATACATAGAAAATTTTCTAGTTTGCCAAACTTGCTTCAAGAAATTTATTAATTTTTGTTACTAGCATATGGACACTAGAGTTTACTTTTCAACCAAGCGTGCAATGAAACTAATTGAAATGGTCCAACGTAAAGCTATTAATGAACTGGGTACGTGATCACAGGGCATGAACCACAATGGTCCAACTTAACGAGTACTATATGTCCAACTTATGAACTTATTTCATTCATTTGTGGCAACTGCATCACATGCAAGTCCATCAAGCACCTAATGTCTTCATGATTCATTTAATCTGGGAGGCAAGTAATAAACGATATTGCATTGATCTTTCTCCTCCTTAGACTTGGTTTCATGCTACGCTGTTATTTTTTTATATCTCCGTACATATATGTATGTAATATATTTCCTAATGACATTATTGCAGTCTCATATTTACTATTACGTACATATACCTTCTATTTATATGGAAATGATATTCCATGAAAAATGAGATTTCGTGAATAGGTATTATGTGTACATTTTAAAATAAGATTTACAACTTGAGTTTTGTACATGCTTTATGTTCCACAAGCATTTGACAGCGAAAGGGTTCCTACTGAAGCATAGTTTTGAAATTTGATTGTTGAATTGTTGAGGGTTGACTTTTTAATACATAGGAACATATATAAAACTTTTCAAATGACTTGAAGTTCATTTATTACATTTGAAAAATCAAAAATTATTTTACATACGGTTTTTATCACGACTTTACCACTGTTAGATTTTTAAAAAATTCATCATGCTTGATCATCATCTCAAATTTTTATGGGAACATTAGTGATGTGTGAGGACCATCCAAATTTTTTTTTGACGTGTTTTGAACCATTTTTCAGCCGGTTCAATTTGGCCGAGATCTCGGTGATTTCGGCCGAGATCTCGGATTTCCCGGTTGAAAAAAAAAACCGGATTTGAAATTTGGTTTTTGCAATTCGTCCGGATTTTGTCCAAAATTTCCGAATCTCGCCGAGATTTCGGATTTCGGGTACCTCCGAGATTTGACTCAAAACGAGATTTCAAACATTGGTCCTAAATAAGGTATGGACTCATTCCTGATGCATGCCACCTGTGCGCGGTTACATGGATTCGTAGCTACTACTGGCTAGTGGGCTGACTAAACTTGTCGCATTGTAGCAACAGAGAACAGATTCTTGCTTTGTAGCAACAGAGAACAGAATCTTGTTTGGTGCCTACTGTCTTTTCCATTGACTAGATATGGCTAAGCATGATTGATTCACCGAAGTTACTCGGTTCACGGGCAGGAGCATCTTGGCCGTTCGTACTGACATGATCGGCATCTGGTCAAATTGCCGGAGAACAACAGGAAGCATGCGTTGAGAAGGTGAACGATAAACACGTGAGTTATAGGTAACTCAGCTGTTGGCCGGCTGGTATGGACGTGTGAATTCGACTCCACCCATCGTGAATTAAATCACCGTCAACCATTCTCTCGATGCACGTCTTTTACCATAGCGAAAAAGCACATGAGTGCGTGGTGGTATGCAGGGTTTGAAATATAGATGGAGATCGCTTTGAAATCGTGATTTTTGATCCTATTGATTCGGATCGAAAAATGAAACCGGTCGATTAACCGATCTAATTTAAATTTAAATTAAAAAACTCAGAAAAATGTGAAAAATTGTATTCAAAACTGTGCCGATATATTTCTAATGTTTTTCCTAATTTTCTGAGTCTTCACCGGGTATTTACAAATTTCCAACATTTTTTGTATTTTTTAATTTTCTCATTTCCGCTGAATGTGCCGATTTTTTACGTAAACCGGTCCAAAATCGGTAAAAACCGAATTATTTTGCCGCTGTTTGACCGCAGAGTTAAAAAATTTGATTTTCAATTTAGTTCGATTTATACCAATTTTCGACGAAAATCGATACTACTATAGGGAGCGATCTCCCAGCTTGATTCGGTAATATAAACCTTAGTTGTACGTATGTTCATCTACCGATGTAACGAAAAGAAAAGAAAACTAAACAGTTAACGCACCTTAGAGACCATGAGCGTAACGTTTCCAAGTAAAGATGACGACTAATAACGAACAGAACACTGTCTGTTTCATATCACAATCAGCTCCTGCCATAGCAAGGACAAGGTTTAAAATCTCGTCGAAATTCTGGATCTCGCCCCCCCCCCCCCCCCGTTTCATAATCCCGGCGAAATTAAAAAATCCTAAAAAAAATCAAAGTGCTACAATACCTTATAATCTCGCTGAGATCTCGATAAAATTGACCGATATTTGAATAAAAGTTGACCGGATTGGATTTTTCAGGACAACCGGTAGATCATAATTCCCGCGAAATTAAAAAAATCCTAAAAAAATTACCGGATTCAAATTTTGGACCAACTAACTTCTCGCATTTTGGACCGAAATTTCGTCTATATAAGCCGAAATCTCGGAAATCTTGTTTCAAAAATTACCGAATTCAAATTTTGCTTTTTGATTTTCGTTCGGATTTTGTCTGAAATACCGAGATTTCGCCAAAATTTCGTCTTTCGGAGGATGCCAAGATGAAATCCGAAAACGAAAATTCAAACCCTGGCAAGGACTAGAAAAGTGCCACAATAATGCTGCATTTTGCAAACTGAAAACTCTCACATTGGCTGCCATACTTTTTTTTCCTCCCTAACTAGGAGGTCATGGCCATCAACGTCACTATAATGTCGCTCTTTGTTTCGTGATGCATGCTAAACCACTGATTTCAGCAACCCATACATGTTGTACGCAGAAGAAAAAACTTACAGTGGTGTTTCTATACTATTTTTAAAAAAATTGTATAAATATTAAAGCATAAATAAAGAGTAGATGGTGATTATTTATCCTTTCGCTTGCTTCAGGATTTGTGCAATTTGTATTGAGAGAAAAAGCATAGAAATACTGCTCAAAAACTTATATGTGGGGATCTAGGTCCCATCTAAACAGTTGTTTCCATCCGAATGGTCACACAACTAAATATGCCTCAATTAAGTTCTATAAACTTTCAAATATCATAGCTAGAAATAACATGTATCTATATCCAGTGGAACAATCTTTCCAGAGAGAAAGAGGAACATTTAGAAAGTATGACTTTTTTTTCGAACAGAAGGGATTTTTGGTTAAAGGGAGTATATAAGGGGTATTGGTCTTGTGTATGAATATATATATATATATATATATATATGACTATTTCATGTTTAAGTGCAAATTAGTGTGATTTTCCTTTTATATTCCTAATAAATACATAGATTTACGTGATATTCTCTACATGTATACATTGAATGTAATAATTATAGATAATAAGTAAGGATAATCTAATTATTGTAATATCTCTTTAGTTTATGTGATAAGAGAAAACATGCACTGCAAAATTGGATGGAGTGACTTGAGAGCACTTGTTAGAAAAAAGAAAGGAAAATATAGCCAATGTGCAAAAGGGGGAGAGCACTTGACTCAATGCCACTTGTCAATACTCTCTCCGTTTATTTTTGTAAGGCTTATTTTTTAAATGATTTTGTTCATAAATATAAAAATTGTATGTAGATTTAATAATATCTTTTCTTCTATACCCATATGTATTCTCTCTCAATCATATGTATTTATTCATTATCACCCACACAAAATATATTTTTTATCTTTCAAGACAATTAAATAAGAACATCTAAATTATTTTTCTGATACCTTTTTTAATTTTAACGTAATCTTAATCTCTTTGTAAAATCAAAATACGCCTTATAAATTTAAATAGAGGGAGTAGTTACGTAGGCTTGACCTGGTGCTTGGTGGCTAGCAACACGATCTGCTAGCTTTTGCATCACTCTGCAACCTTCTTTTTCAGAATGGTTGGTCGTTAGTGGCGAAAGGCCAATGTTTTTATTCTGTATCTACGCCTGCGAATTGCTTAGCTAATGGCCCGGCCGGGGTGACGAGGACAAGTCAAATTCGCCAATATTTGGGGATAGTGAGCCTTAGTGTACGACTGCTATATATATATTTGTATGCTATAATTACCTGGGACACCATGGTGCCTGGGCACCATGATCCAAAACGGCTATTTTCCATATGTATTTGTATGCGAAACAATTTGAAATTTTTAGGATGTTGAGTTCAACCAGTTTACTAACTAGTTCAAACAAATTTGAACTGAAATTTCAAACTAAAGTTTCCTTTTTTGATGATAGTTTGATTGTAGGTATGTGTTGATCATACATATAAATCAGCAAAGTATGTAATCTAAATTCGTTCAAATCTTCAAATTCGAGTATATTTTTTCAAAGGTATGTGTTTCATTTGAATTTTTATAGATGGGTATATACCCTAAAACTGAAAGTTTTAAAAAATATATCCGAATTTGGCTTGAATTAACGCATTTAAAATCATGGTGCCCAGACACCATGGTGTCCCATTCCGTCATCCTATATATATATATATAAAAGCCTTTTTTGTACTCCTGGGAGTACGTACTCCTACCTTCAATATACCACTTAAACTAATGTGTTATACTCCTTTATCACTTTCAGTATACTTCAATAATTCTAATATACTACTACAATGCGACATTGTTGGAAAAATTCAATGAAAGATTTTTGACCAAATCACTTTGAAGTATCATAAAATTATTATTGAAGCATACTGAAAGTGATAACGGAGTATATCACGTTTGTTTAAGTAGTATATTTGAAGTAGGAGTATGAAAAAAAGCTTCATACACACACATGTAGAATAAGCTATTATACTCCCCAACCAGTTAACACAGACCGAACGAGCCACATATCCTAGTACTCAGCACAACGGAATTGTTCCAGTTGACTATCAACTACGTGGAAAACCAATTAGTAAATGTGTTTTCTTGTTTCTATAAGAATCTTTTTTCTTTATTTATCCAAAACTTTTTGTTGACAACTACGATTCACTAGTTACTACAGATTTGGCCTTCCATACCGGTCCATCAGTACTGGTTATGCATGAACCGGGACTGACAACTACATCAGTACCGATTCAACGGACTACTGGTCCGGGGGACATCTCAGTACCGGTTTAATATACCAACTGGTACTGATGTTCTACTATCGTACCGGTTGGTTAAACCACCCGGTACTAATCAGTCGTGGACCCAGCAGGATGCGTAGTACCGGTTGGTGTAACCAACCGGTACTGATGATCCCACATCAGCACCGGTTTAATATACCAACTGCATCAGTACCGATTGGTTATGCAACTCGGTTAGTACTAACGGTTTTTACCAGTAGTTTATTGACGATAAGAGGAACATAACGATATAAGTCTCACTAATAAACAATTATTTTTCTATCCAATGATAGATTTTACTATTATACAGTGGATTCAACGGTATGTGTAGCCTTTGTTTACGGCTAAATGAACATCAATTTACTCGCGTTGTACCTGCGTACCTGATCGATATTGGCCAGAACGATCTGTCCGGTGCGTTTTCTAGCAAGGTGCCCTACGATGACATGATCCATCGATTAGAGGATTTCCGACCATACTCTCATAGATAAAGGGTGCTATTCAGATACTATTGTGTGGTTTGATTTCCCAAGTCTGTGTTACCACTTACCACTCAAGTTCCCGACTTGCTTATATGCATCTGCACCATTGTGCTAATTCTGACTCAACTGTTCCAAATCCGATGCTAAACTGGCGTCTGCATGTGCAGACTTTGTACCAAGGTTTCAAATTTTATTTCGGTATATATCTCGGAGATGGCTGAAATCCGAAATTTCGACGAGATCTCAAAATTTCGGATAAAATTCGAACAAAATCTAAAAACCAAATTTCAAATCCAATTGATGACACCAGAATTTGGCGCATAGCTAATTGGCTAAGAATCGGTTTGGTACGATTAATTTATTAAGGAGAATATCAGAATTAGGAAATCATAAGTCGATGTGAGTATATCGGGTTGTATCCGATCTTAACATTAAAAGGAAAAATATCATGAAGAAAACCAAAGCCGATATGGATGGTTACATGGAGTCCAAGGAAAAAAATTAAACCCGATTTTTGTGTTTGTTGACTGTGATCAACCTATCGTCAAGTTTTTGGAGCCAACACCGGTTTTTTTTAACTGAGATTTTTGAGATTTCTGCCAAAATCATCGAGATCTTGGTCAACTTGAAACAACCAAAACATTGTCGAAAACATATCAAAAAATTTTAAAATTTTATGTGGATGATTATGATGTTACTAATGTGCCCATAAAATTTTGAGATATTGATCAAGTCTGAGGAATTAAAAAAATATTATGATAAAAGCCTTATGTTTGTTCTGCCCAATGTCGAATTGTCGATCAGGTACATCGTAAGCCTACACACACACACATACACACACACACACATATATATATTATTACAGTAGTAAATTGATGTTCATTTGGCAGTAAGCACAGATTACATAGGCTGTGGAACCCTCTGCATGATAGTAAAATTTATATATACGAATAGTAAAATCTATATATACGGATAGTAAATCTATCATCAAACAACAAAATGATTATTTATTAGTGGGATTTATATCATTATGTTCCTCTCGTTGTCAGTAAACTACTGATGAAAACTGTTCATGAATCGGAGCTGTCAACAAAAAATTATAGCTAAATAAAAGGAAAAAGATTCATGTGCAAATAAGAAAACTCATTTATTGGTTGGTTGGCCACGTTACTGATTTGCGTATGTTGATGGTTTGGACGCGCTTCTTCGATGTTATGGCCAGTGCGTACTACAGTATGTGTGTATATATGAAAATATATATCACTTTAGAGACCCTAAAGTTTTATGTAATTTCAAAAGTAGTTAATAAATTCTAAAAATTTATATTAAATCTTAGAAATTGAATTTTTAGGTATATGAGCTTCCATAGATTTGTTGAACCTTATACTTAGCACACAATGCAAGCTTCGTATCTCTGGGTTTATTTTTGCTGATGTAATTTCGTGTTTATATATGCTAGTTTTATCTTTCTGTTATTAGATAATTCTGAAAATTACTTGATAATTAGCAGCAAATTATGAAAAAAATACTTGAAAATTTTTAGATAATTATCTGCTGAATAGATATAGACCAAACTTTACTGATTCAATGATAAGCATGCAATATAATATTTTATGAGCAATGAAATCTAATCTTGCTTACATTTAGGATTTATCGGACATCGTAAAGAGATGATTTATTGAGCTCGCTCTGAATGGCAGCAATTACCTCACCTAGACAATGGATGGCAAGATCAACTTGACAGCTCAATCTCTTCGAGCTTCTATTCTCCAACCCAAAGCTGATATCTTTGCTCTTCCTAAGCCACCAAGTGTGCGGTTCTACGCTTCCTAAGCATCATCTCTATATGGATCCAAAGGTCGAGTGTTTGTTAGAGGATGACCCACCCGCTGGCGCTATGAAATTCCCTGAAGAAACGCCATGACAAGCAAAGATCCGTCATGTTGCAAGAAGCATAGCACAAGTGGGCCTTCCTATGCTTTCAAAATTTTAAAACCATGATGGCATACAACTCTGCCATGTATAAACTTGTCACCAAACTAAGAGAAAGTTATTGATACTGAAATGATAGATAAGATATTGTGAATCATGCATCCGAATATAAAAATACTACAGTAATAATATTGTCGTGCCAAGTAGAAGTACTCTTAGCAGAAAAGCACGAAGAATTTTTAATGAAAAATTATCACGATCTCCGGACACATGCATGTTTTACGACAAGTTACAACTTACACTCCTTCCTAGCACAGCGCTCAGCTCAGAGGGGTCCACGGGCTAAGAGCATCTCCAAGAGAGATTCCTAAAAAGGAGCCCTAAACTTCAATATAAGACCCCAACTAATTAGATTTAAGGCTCCAAAGAAATATTCACTCCAGCAATTAGGCTTTAAAACCCAACTACCATTTAATTAGATAGGGCCGAATCACAGAGTTGCTAAATATAGCTACTCGCCCAGGGGTCCTAAAACAATTTACTAAATTTTAACAATTTAGGGTCCTTACTGGAGTTGATCTTTTCTCCAAAAACCCTATAATTCCAATTAAAACCATATTTGGAGATGCTCTAAGGCCATGTCAGACACCTGCCCCCGATTAAGGTCTGGATCACCTGCGCGGACCACGGCACTAGATCGCGCCTCCCTGGCCCACACGGACGGCCCGGATGGCCCCAGCGTGGTGCCGACGGACGGCATCGCGGGCGCCGGCTGGCCCATGCTTATCGACAAACAAACGGCCCATATGGCGCCACGTCACCGCCTGGATGCGTTCTTATCCCCACGATTCATCCGACGGACGCTGCCATTCTCCGCTCGCCCCCTTCAAATCCCTCCTCCCCGTCCCCCACCTCACTCACTCACTCACTCCCCTACTCCTCCTCTTCTCCTCCGCTCCCGTCTCCACAAATCCTCTCGCCTCGTTCGTTTCACCTGCGTTTGATGCGTTTCTACTGGTGTACTTCTTGGTGTCGTTGATTAGGAAGGCAGTGAGTCTAGCTAGATTGGGTTAGGATGGTTTGATCAGCATCGGAGTTGTTTTGACCGGAGTAGGGAG
This sequence comes from Rhipidocladum racemiflorum, assembly GCA_036346355.1. Lineage (NCBI taxonomy): Eukaryota > Viridiplantae > Streptophyta > Magnoliopsida > Poales > Poaceae > Rhipidocladum > Rhipidocladum racemiflorum. Next base: position 5,862,723 of record CM070581.1, read on the forward strand.
AGGGAGGGGGGAGAGGTTGCTTGCGCTGTTTCCTCGTTCGGTCGGCGGGGATGCCAGACTCCGACAACGAGTCCGGCGGGCCGAGCAACGCGGAGTTCTCGTCGCCGAGGGAGCAGGACAGGTTCCTGCCGATCGCGAACGTGAGCCGGATCATGAAGAAGGCGCTGCCCGCCAACGCCAAGATCTCCAAGGATGCCAAGGAGACGGTGCAGGAGTGCGTGTCCGAGTTCATCTCCTTCATCACCGGCGAGGCCTCCGACAAGTGCCAGCGCGAGAAGCGCAAGACCATCAACGGCGACGACCTCCTCTGGGCCATGACCACCCTCGGCTTCGAGGACTACACCGAGCCGCTCAAGCTCTACCTCCACAAATTCCGCGAGCTCGAGGGCGAGAGGGCGGGCGCGGCTGGGGCCGTCGCCGCGGCCTCCTCCGGCTCGGGATCGCAGCAGAAGGAGCCGTCCAGGAACAATGGCGGCGGCGCCGGAGGCTACGGCATGTACGATGGCGCCGGGGCAGGAGGCGGCGGCGGCATGATCATGATGATGGGACAGCCGATGTACGGGTCACCGCCTGGCGCGTCCGCGGCAGGGTACCCGCAGCCGCCGCACCACCAGATGGTGATGGGAGGGAAAGGAGGTGAGTACGGCCACGGAGGCGCCGGAGCCGGCGGCGGGTCCTCGTCCTCTTCGGGGTTCGGCAGGCAAGACAGGTTATGACTGTCGCACCTGCTGCATGAAGGCTTGAAGAGGCCTTCGCTTCTTGGCTAGTGTTGTTGGTAATTGGAATTTGGAGGTGGTGCGGGGTTAATTAATCTTCACCACTTTGTGTTTTAATGTGCCGAAATGAGTAGATGATATGGTTAATACTACTACTGATTGCCTTTAATCCCTTGATGATCCCATGATCTGTGTGCTGCGAAAATGAGGTTTGGGTGACTTGTACATTATGGTGCAATTCCGCGAGGTAGTACCCTAATGTGTGAGGGGCCGGTATCCATGCATAATGCGTAGGAATCCCTAATGTTTTGTGATGACTAACTATATATATATATATGTGTGTGTTCGTTCTTCTTTCTTATATATATACCAACCGAATGGCCGTGCTTTGCTATAGATAAAAATAATATTATCTATAGCACTTAAGTTGTTGTCGTTGGATTTAGTTTGCGCCATGCTCTTGGCTCCGCCGCGTGCCTAATCGAGTTATGTCCTAATCTACACCATGCCTCTACAGTTGATCTTAGCTTACATCATGCTCTTGGCTTCTCCACCTTTGTTTGTGTCGCACCCCTGCCTACACCATGAAGGGAGGGAAGGGGGTTGTTGGAATAAATATTGTATTTTTTAGAAATTAATTTGCTTATTATTGGGTAATTTTTTTTGTTTTTTTAAAGATTTTTTAGGGGTGGAGGAGGGATTTGAGAAGAGGTGGGTGAAGGTTAGAAATGTGAAGAATATATCATTAACCACTTCTTTTAAAGAGTAAGATATTTTGTTGGCTCGATTATAGTACTGCTTGATTGGTGCTTTGCTGTTGAGATAATTTGGAATTTAGGGTGTCGGCAGTGTGATCTCAGGTGTCGGCATGGATAATCCTTTCAAAAGAAATTATGTTTATGAAATGTAATACATAGTCTTCTGACTTCTGAGTTCTAGTATCTACTACTGCTAATATATTAAGGTGTTGAAGGACCAGGAACTTTCATCGGTTGGGATTTAAAATTTAAACCCTAATCAAAATTGCTTCGATTACAATAGTTAATAAGTTTAAAATTAAAATGAGTCTGTTTCGAGCGAAAAATGCTAATGAGGCTCTAGCTCAATAGTGATTCGTTAGCTCGAATTTAAAATAACCTCTTAAATGATAAATAAAATAATTTTATATTAAATTATGTCAATTTCGAAAAAAGCTTGATAATAGCCGGGTAAATTTGATGGCGAGCCCTTACCAGTTGGGCTACAACCCGGTTAGCAAATTTTACTCTTTTTTTAGAAGTAGCTTCAGTACGTTCTGACTGGGAGCATATCCACATGACAGTTTCTCGTCTCAGGGAGTGTCACATGATTTTTCATAAATTAATGTTTTTATTGATCTTTATGCATGTTTAGCTTGTTTCAAAGTGTTAAAGGAGGTAACTATGTACTAAGATGGTCGTTTTCCTCCAGGCAACAGAAACTTCCAACAAGAAGCAAAGCAAATGCTGACAAAAAAAACGAGAGAACTAGAAAAGAATAATACTAAAAGAGAGAGAACAATGCACCGAACTGGAGAAAAGGCAAAGTTCTGTTGATGGAACAGATTCAGAACACAAGACCATACGTGCTTCCCCTTGTACTCCTTCCCCAAGAATGCATGCTCATTAATGCTCAAGCAAATGGCATTATGCAAATTGCTGATCTGTGATCAGCCATCACCTCACCCCTTTTTCTATGCAGTGCCAACAGAAATTAAGCTTATGCAGATTAAGCACATAATATGCTCAAGCTCTTAATGAATGGATCAGCAAGCATTTAGTTGCACTTAGCTTTCACTCACAGGAAGTAAGAAAGTTCCAAAGCAGAAAAGGCAGGGAGGATAAGGATGGATAGCTCAATGGAGCACTGGGTGGAAGTTTCCACTGGCCTTCTGGGGCCAGGGGCAAGTGATGCCTGTATTCCATTAGCTCAATGCATGGCGCGTAGCTGGGCGGCGACACAGCCGGAGATATCCATGATACTGCATCCAATACCTCTGGTCTCTCCTAGTGGAGTCACAGCATATATCCAAGGTCAGCGTTTGCATCTCTCTCCAGAAAGGAGCGCGTACGATGATAAGCTGCAGCTAAATATCTGACGTACCACATGGTGGTCAGCACCCCACGCGTGCGCACGCATGGAGTTGACTTTGACGGCAACAGCCCGAGATATCCATCCATCTCTGGGTTTCGGCTCGTAGTGGTGGCGGATGGAATCATATCGCCGCCGACCGGCCGAGGTCAACGACGTCTCCGGCCGTCGTCCTCCAAAAGCTTGTGCATGTGATGCGAAAGAGAGAGAGAGAGAGAGAACAGTTACGCGCAATCCCGGGATCGCGACCGCACGAAGGAGGAGACCGAAGCAAAAGCCGTGTGTTGGCTTCGTGCGGTTGGAGCGGAGTGGCTAACCGGCCGGCTAGCTGGAGCGAGCCTAGAGCGCCAGTCAATTAAACACAGGAGCCGCACAGGGCAGGCAAGTGGCGAGTGAGGCGATCGATGGTATACACGGACAGGGTTCAGTCATGGGAGTACTGCAACTTAAATAGTTTTTACTTAAGTTTTTACGGATTTGGACGTTCGATCGAGCAAACGGAGGTCTTCGTCTTCTAATTCCATGTGCTACAGTGTTTCACTGCAGTATCCGCTACAGTACAAAATCGCTGTAATATTCAAATCGATCTGAACTGTCATTTTTTGATCCAATGATGCGCACGTGACTGCTTAAGTTACGGTCCCTAAGTGACTGCACTGGAATCCTCTCCGGTATACACGCATTGTGCGTGGCAATATGGCATGGGTGAAGCCGCCAAGCCAGTGAGTTGCACTGTGCTCCCCTGCAGGAAGCCTCATAGGAAAGGGATGGATGCCACCGGCTGGGTGGGGGCGTGAGGTGGTCTCACGCGCCCACGGTTGGACTCTTTCCGCCTGCCCGCAAGTGTTGTACAACGGCGTGGTGAGTGGACCATTGTGCGCGCCGTGTCCTCACTGAGGCGTGGTGTGTGGGGGAGCGATCGTCACTCGCCATCGAATTTGGCGAGCAATCCAGGCCTTCTGTATAGAATTCAGACGGTTCAGCGATTGAAAATAAGAATTGGCAAGGGGACGAGAAATGTGTTGTTTGTGGGGTGCTAGAGACCGTGAATCACATTTTTTTATCGGAATTGGAAGAAACATGTGTAATGATTTTTTTTTTATATCAGTTGAATTTCTAACCTTTAGATTTGCATCACGATTCATGTGCCAATACACCTCCATCTCCGTCAAGCTTCTTTAGGTTCAGGGTTCACCCGGGTTAGGATATTGAGTTTCACTTTGGCCCAGATTTAGAGGAAGGACAGGACGACGGGGCGCCACCGACTGTGGTCTTGGGGGAGGGTGGTGGGTAGTGGAGGTTGACAGGACGACAAGATCAAGAGAGTTGTAAGAGGTGTAGGGAGGCTGTGGCGGATCCGGTGATAGTAGTCGTTGGAGACAGGGAAGTAGGGCGGGGTGAGGGAGATAGAGGACATCAACCGTGACAACGGAAGAGGAGGTAGCGATCGGCAACGACAGCGAGAGATGAGGACGTGGGCAGTGGCACCAGCGCGAAAGGTCCTCATCGACATCGTAGGCGATGCCAGTAAGGCAGCAAGGTCGTGGCGCATCGGTTGCGGTGGGGGGTCAGATCAAGAGGTGGCCGTGGCGGGGTGGAATGTGAGTCGGGTAGGATTAGGCTAGTTTAATATAAAAGATGAGGAAAGTGTGGACCGTTGAATCTAGATCTGATCAAACGGTCCAAAAAACAAATGATTTTGTATGATAAAATCAGTCAATTTTTTTTAATGATGACTATACAGACTTTTTTTATTGTCACATTGCCAGATTTACATGGTGTTGTTTAAGAGAAGCTTTTGGGTAGGGAAGGTATCCCCTTGATTTAAATGAGCTAAATCAAAATTGGCTTACTGCAGGATGGGTGGGTCTTATTATCTAAACTTGTCTTGCTTTGCTGCTTTTCCTTAGACTATATGGCAACTGAGAAATAAGATAGCCATTGAGAAGAAATTTCCCTCTAACCTGGACAATGTCTTACACAAAATGATAGCTTACTTGCAGCTATAGGGGATTATGCCCAAGGACGTAGGGCAGGACAAGGTGGAGGTGATCTGTTGTAAGATCAAGAATTGGATGGTGTAACATTCTAAAATTTTCAAAACGATATTTATTTACTTATTTCTATTTTTGTAAGATTTTTACTAAATTTTCTAGAATTTAATTTTTTTTCCATTTTACATTTTACAAAATATTTACTGTAGCTAAAATATAACTCAAAAAATTCTAAGATTTTTATAGTAAGTTGGAAATATTTCTATGTATTTTTGAGAATTTTTTCAAAATTTTTGGACTTCATTTACTATGGTTTCAAAGCCTTTTTATTTTTAGAATTAATTAAATTTGAAAACAAATAGTAGAATGGGCTCACATGTCATATCATCTTCAACCGCTAGCCATGACCAGCATACATGTTTCTCTTCCTTGCCTCCATGGCTAAGATTTGGAGAGCTCCAATCCCATCCGTTTAGCCTCTGAATTCGTGTTCAAAACGTGTACTACCTTATCCTCGACTAAATTACGTGATTCTTTCACCCTAATCCATTTTTAATCGAGATAAAATTAAGTTTTATTTGGATCATACTCTTATTTAAATAAGCCGTATCTATCTCTAGGAGGCCTCCCGAGTCTATTTAAGAAGAGCTCTGGGATCCCCTCTCATTGTTCTACATGTTTCTCAACTCGTTCCAACCTCATGAGCCTCCGCTTGCTCGGAACACTATAGCAATCGGAGCGTGAACCGAACATTGCCAATGTGCTCTTACAAGATTCTCAAAGCTCCAGAGCATCTCTTCCAAAACCATTCGTGTCACTTTGTGCCATTGATCATCGTGAAGGTAACCCCTCAAATGATTTCAAGTTTGGTGAACCGTATGCGACGAATTTTACGTTTTACCAAAGTGTGTTTATCGTTGTTCATCGCGTTGTTGCGTCACCATCCATGCCTCTTCGCCGTAATCGTGGCCACCATTGAATTCATCGCGTCGCGGGCTTTCCGATGCTTCCCTCAGTTTGGCCGAAGCTTGCTTCCTTTTGCCCTAGCCAAAACTGTTGTCTCTGTTGCCTGGGCATGAGTTCCTCTCTGATGAGAAGTAACACGGGTACTGTAGCGCACCAGCGGAGATAGAATATCAGTCCAAGAAAAGAAAGAAGAAAAAGGAAAAAAATTATAAATTTATTTTGAAATTTAAGATTCAAATTGATGATATTTTAAAGTGATTTGGATTATTATTTTGCTTTATAAAAATAATTTTAAAATTCAAAATTCCTTTATTTATTGTTAAACTTTCAAAAATCCGTTCTCCCTCATACGAACTCCTATTGAGGTGATTTCAGAGCTTAAAAAATTTGTAAAATCATGCTCTATTTAATGGTAATTTTTGTTTGATTTTTGGAGTTAAATTTCTCTCTGTTATTTGTATTTATTTGCATTATTTTCGTTATGCGTAGGCGTTGAAGTGTCGGGAGTGTTCGGGAGCAAGGACTCAACTCAAACTCAAGATCCAGAGCAAGAGCAAGGGTGATTCTAAGGCAAGTTGTGCTTTGACCATATTAATCCCAAGTTTTTAATTTATATATTATTTCAAACTATTGCATAGTAGTTTAAATTAAAATGATTTCAACTAATTTGTGAATAGTTAATCAACCCATCTGATTTATGTCCACCTTATTATTATGTGTATGCCATGATTCATTTGTCACCCTAGAATGGTTCATTACTAGTTGGTAACTATTAATCTCTACTATTCTAAAGCAGCACTTGGTGGCAGTGGTCCGTTCTTCCCACGTCATTAATTATCGCTTAGTTGCCCTACTTAATTGCCCTGCTTAATTGCCCTACGCAAGAAACGAAGCGTTGCTTTAATTAGCCAGCTTTCGCAAGAAACGAAGCGTTAAAGATAGATGTTTGATCTTGTGAAATAATTTTTTATTTTTTAATCTTTATTTTTCGTTATCAATTTTGTTTTTCGTAGCAACGCACGGGCATGTAACTAGTTACTAACGTGGGTTAGTTACATCGTATGTAGTTGATTAGCCATGCTACGTTAACTCATGTCTTTTAGACTGAGGTAAGTGGCAAAAGTTGTGAACTAAGGTGGGCCAGTGTGGCATTGGGTTGATATGGTAATATGATATATGAGTGATGGTGAGATGGTTTTCTATGAGAGATGTGATGAAAGCCTTGCCTTGATCAATTAATGACTTAATATTGCATGCCTTTGAACTATACTAAACATACAACCATATGTCTGGAATGGGGATATACCTATCTGACTAATTTGTGATGTCTAGATTTTGATACTATCGTGATGGTGTGGGTTCTGGGGGTACGAGTAGACTCACATGACGCAAGCGGGCGGGGTGGGGGGGCTAATAGTGGTAATCTGTCCTTTCAATGTTGAAACCTTCGTAAGCAGTACTGGATTTAGACGAAGTATTGTAAAGGCTTGGTTATGATCGCTCATTCGTATACTCTTGTATGACAATTCATATGATCGCTCATTCGCATACTCTTGTATGGCGATTCACGGCTGACGTGGTGAATTGATTATATCTCCTGGGTAAAGTATATAACCTCTGCATAGTGAGAAACCTATTCGAATACCCTTGTCGCAGTATTGGACAATGCTTGGGGATTACAGTTAAGGGTAAATGAACATGAGAATGGAGTCAGTGTGCGTATGAAAAATATGGAAATTGATTTAAGAATGTGAGATGGTGCGTTTGTGAAGCAACTGTAAAATTTATTACTGTTATTATTTGTTTTACTACTTTTCAATTTATTTATGTTATTCATTTGTAAATGCTGCTTTAATACAAAATAGCCAATTCAACCATTCATTTGAAATAAACTATGCATGTAGTTAATAGACTTGCATTCTGTGCACAACTTGTTGAATGATTTATGTACTCACCCCCTTGCAATAAATAAATCATCAGTTAAGAAGAAGTCTACACCTTCACATGAGGTGTTCCGTGAAGAGGCGAATATCTAGGAGTTGAATCTTTTCAGATGACTGTGGCATATTGATGGAGATTCACCGACGTTCTTCATTCCGCTTCTGTTTATTTATTTTGAGTTAAGGCCATCAAGACCTCACAAATGTAAGGTTGACCTTAAGCTCATTCAACAGTTTTATATTCAATAAATGAGTTACTTTTATATTTCCACTACAAATGATTGTGATATGCATTTATGTTGAGATTGTATATACTAACGTGATCCTAGACTAGCATAGAATACACATATGGTCCGAATTTACATATTCGGGTGCCAACAGACGACGACATTCGGAACAGAGCTTGAATTGCAGCAAGGAGTATCGGTTGGCCATGTAGAAGGCTTGGTCTGATGCAGGGTTCACAAAATCGATTTGGTGATTTTCGGATGAACAGTAATTTTCGATAATCGCGAAAATCGGCCAAAAATCATAAAAAATCGGATAAATTCAAAAACCAGATTTTTTTTCGACAAAATTCAAAATAACGTCGGTTTTCGTGGAAAATCAACGATTTCTTGTGGAAAATCGACGACCTTGTTGAACTTTTGTGCGATCAATTTTTTTGTAGCGATTTTTGATTAAAATCGACCGATTTCCACCGGTTTTTGACTCGTAAATTTTTTCAAATTTTCAAAAAATTTTGAATTATTTTTTGAATCGTATCGGTTTATCGACCGGTTTTTGATATTGGGCCGCGGCGATATGGGCGAAAATCACGCGATTTTCGTCGATTTTGTGAGCCCTGATCTGTGTAGTTCTTTCGTCAGGGTATTACTGTTGTTTTGCTGACTAATGTAGGGTGCCTTGGTCAGTTGAGGTTGAACATTCTGTGACGCTGGTTTCCCCAGCTTGCTTTGTTTCTTTGCTTGTAAACACTGTTACTAGCATTCAGGAAAAGCAGGAGAGAGCCATTAAAAAAAAATTCCTGGGCTTTTGCACGCCTGCTGCATGGTTTCAGTCCCGTTTCTGGAAAGAGGCACGCCTGCTGCATGGATTGCACGGTCACGCACACGTAGTAGAGGCTTCAGGCTCGCAAGTCCCAGGCGTTCTCCCAAGATGTGGTTCTTACTTAGCATGTACATATTAAACATGCATGGAGTTGCTGGCTATAAAATGCCATCAACTTCCGTATACAACGTGAACAAGAAAGGATTTATAATTGGATTTCAACTGTGTGATTACACTGCCATTTCCGCATGATAACCAAATAATTGTTTTTTTTTTCAATGGAGGAAGGACTTATGAGGAAATGAATGCTGCAGGTTGTAGTTACCGCGTCAGAACTTCATACCTCGCTTACAGATCAGCTTCGATCAGAACCATCTTCCGCCTCAAAATAGGATCTTTCGTACTCAATTACTCCCTGCGCGCGAGTACACGATAAATCTCCCAGAGCGCATGGAGAGTGGTTAGGTAAATTTAGCAAAAACAAACAATTAACCTTCAGAATCAGAATTGCCGCCTCCTTGTCCAAAACCTCATTATATTCACTACATGTCAATGACTGCATAAAAAAGAGAAAACATATCAGATATAAGATGGTTTTTCCCACTCAACAAAGAGTTCAGTACAACATTCAAACTTTACCTGGATGCAATTCGGACAACCAGCAGCACTAGTGCAGTTGCATGTTGAAACAAGTTCTAAAGCAGCACGTAGAAGTTCCCCAAAGAGCATTTTGACCTACATGAGTAAACAGAAACACAAAAGATGTGAATTTTAATCTTTACTGAATCAACTAAATCATTCATACATACTAATATGATTCCGAAATAGTAGCCATTACTGGTAATCATTACACATGTATTAGGTTCTAGCATATGCTATTTCTCCATTCAAAAAGCATTTTGAGCTAGCTGATATCCATCATTGAACAATTTACCTTTGATGCTATGCCAATACCTCCAGGGTGTTTATCGTATAACAGAATTCTTTCTGGAATACCACGGGTTTCATGAGGATTAGCGCATTCTGTTCCTAGGTCAGAAGCACTACACATCATATGCCTGCACAAATCCATACACAACCAACCAAGACAATTAAAAGAACTAAATTGCTAAAGGATGCAATAATAACATGATAGAATTTAAAGCAACAATACCACTACCAGTTGCGCTACAAGTGGTTGGCAAATTATAACAGGGAAATTAAAAGTACCAGATTGTTATTTCATATTACAATTGTTTGTCAACAATTTGTTTTTCCAAAAATTGTCTAATGTCTACCACAAACCAAGTTTTTAATCGATGATTCTGATAGAAATAAAATAATAGATGATTATGGTAAGAAATAAAGTAAGGAACTTACAGAGGCACTATATTACAAAGTGCATGTGAAGCAGCATGTAAGCCACCTCGAAACTGTAGTTTCCTTTCCTCCACAATCATCTTCATCGACTGGGGAATTCGAACCCAAACAGCCTGTTGCGGCATCATATAAAAATGGAATGTAAGAATCACGGGGAATCATATATTGCTAAGATTTACAACTGAGCCACAGACCTGGGAATCAAAGGAATATGGGGGCAGGTTAAGCTCGATGCTGTCAGATATTTTATTGCTTGATTTCCATATGCGATAAAAGCCAAACCATTTAGTTGTCACCTTGCAGTGATTTGCTTGAGCAGTTGTCTTTACATGGTTAGTTTTGCATGTACTCATTGGAAGATAAGCCTTAAAGAAGTATTAGAAGATCCAATTAATCATTGGGAATAAAATGTCTGTATATAAAAAAATTATGAGCATCTCGATAAATTATGAGCATGTCACTTAAGCAAAAGTTCATGACTCGCTGATATTAAAAGATTTGAGTAGACTCAAAAATGCGATCACAGTAATATAAAAGGAACATATATTCTATTTTTTTGGAGATCGCAGTATTATAAAAGGAACATTTATTATATTGTTTTATTAGTTTAAGCAAATATCAGCTTCTCCTAAAAAGGGGAAAAAGAAAAATGGGGATAAGACATAGATCGACTGAAACTTGCGTTCAAATGAGTCAATGAAAAGTAAAATTGATATCATTGACATGTAATGGAAAGGAAGATGGAGAATAGTCCTCAGATTTAGTGAACTAGCTAGGGTCTAGAAGAGATCTAAACTATGCAGCGCTCAAAAAGCATTGCAGGGGATAACTTAATAATATGCAGAATGTATATGAGGTCAAGTGTTATAATGCTTTTGAGAACATACAAAATCTCCTCCGAGGACATCGATGTCAGTGTAATCTCGCGTTTTTGTGTAATACTTCAAATCAGCTTTCCTGCAGAAAGCTGTCCTTGATGACAAATCAAGTTCCTCAACCAAGTAATTGACACCCTGATGCATGTAAACAGCACCTTCATATACCTGAAATCGAAGAACATGACGCTTGAGATAGTAAGCTACAAATGTCAGAACGGCAGATCCATAGTATTTGCCTATGAGTCAATAACTTCAAAAAAAATTATGTTATGATGTCCTTTTAATAAATCAATGAATTTATCTATCTGCTTTGTCAACTGGAAAATATTCAGAGCCGTACAAGTATAACATATGATCATGTAGTTGCGAAACAGTTAGAATAGATTACCTGGAAAAAAGCCTTACTTTCCTCAATTTCCTCAAGTAATCGATCATTTAACTTGTCTATACATCTATACTTGTCGTGATCAATTGCCCGTATGCTCACTGTCTGTGAAGGTCTTTTCTGTAGAAACCAAAATACTACTTGTATAATAACAAAAGGAGTCATGTTATAGAATAGAAAATAAACAACGAACAAACCTCAGGTCCAATATAAGTCCACATGGTTGAAGAAAAAGGTCCAGATGGATTGTTAATGAGATAACCTTTGTCTTTTAGGGTCATCATTACACTGTTCAGACAAGAGCCGAAGTGATTCTTATCATATTGCATACATAATGGATGTTCATAAGCAGCACAAGCAAGGTGCTGTCCTAAAACCTGTAAGAAATTTCAAATTTCGAAAAACCAAGGGAAGAGTTAGAATGTTAGATCCTTGAGTATTTTAGTCAGTTCAATAAAAACAGAACTATAAACCTTCTGATTATGTGAATCAACTTGGCAATGCTCAATTGGCTTGCCAAATAGTTTATGCGGGAATTTCATGAAATACTGATCCAAAGGACCCTCAAAGGCAACATAAATGGCTAATGATTGTTTTGCTCTCCTTCCAGATCTTCCGGATTGCTGCCACAAGCTACAATTTAAAATTCTGTATCTTAGTTGGCTTCAGGAAGAAAAACATACAACTCGATCACTTGTCACCTACCTGGCAATACTCCCAGGAAATCCAAGATGTAATGTTGCATCGATATGTCCAACATCAATCCCTAGTTCAAGAGCATTGGTGGCAGCAACACCATGAAGTTTTCCCTCAAAAAGATCAGCCTCAATTTTTCTTCTGTCCTGCACTAATTTGTTTTCGAGCCCATAGTACATTGAATAGAAAAATAAATATTCAATATGTGAAAAACTAGAATTTTATTTCAATAAATGTTCAGGAAGCAAATATCCAAAGGTGGATTTCATACAACGAGCTCAGTTAGTTACTGGCTAGTATGCCTTTCCCTCAAACATGAACAGCACAAAATGATATTTCTTATGGTTCATTAAAATATATAATCTTTTCTCTTCTGTTTCTATGAAAATGTAAACAGGGGTTTCATGCTCTTATTGAAAAATATTTGTTACAATAGCAAATTAAGGCATCAAATGCATTCAGCATTGATTGGAAGAGAGAGGAGAAAAATCAAGACACACATTCACTGAACAATCTAAGGAATGAGCTGGAAGCATACACAAGCACAAGTTAATCAACGTGGTAAAAGGCTACAAGTGTTCCATGTGAGTCTGTGAGAGAGAACTTTCACATTCAGTATTGAGACAACTTTCTTGAATGAAATTGGAGGCCGAATAAAACTAATGAGCACTGTTGGAGACAAGAGACATGCTGTTTTTTCTCGATTGCTTAAATGATTTAGTAAAGCTACTAGAAAAAGGATTTGTAAGGAAGATCTCTAATGAGGGAGTCAGGGACTCAGGTGTGAAGGATGGTCCGTGCTGGTAACACTTGTATCACAAGGTTGTACCCATTTACGCATAGGAGAATGATCCACACACGTTGCAAAGAACTCATGAGATTATAAAGCAGAACATATCTTATCAAACCAAAATTCATGATGTATCCTAAACAGCCTCAAAATTCAGAAGCAGAATACATTAGGATAATATGAGAAAGAATAACAACCTCTGCAATGTAACCAGCACGATATACACAGATAGAGTCTACCAATTCTTTTGCAGTCTCCTGAAGAATTTCACGCCTACAATATACATCATACATGTAGAGAAAAAATCAAAGAAAAACATAATGAAAAAAAAAACAGAGAAGAAAATGTGCTCTTACGTGTAAGCTAGAACAAGCTCACAGAGCCTCCTTGTTTTACAGAATGCAATGCAGCGGAGCCCATGTTGAACCATCTCAGAGAACAGATATGAAACCTCTACAATTGGGCTAATAGAGAAAACAGGTTCCATTAGGGTTTCTTTATTGAAAAAATAAGGTATAAAAAAATACTTCTGAATATAGGAACGGACATCTATTAACTGGCATGCAATAGGAAACCAAATATATGGGGGGTTAACAAGCACTGCATCTTAGATCTAGGTAGGTGTGGCTCTTTGTATTATTAGGAGCTCATACGTTGCATGTTTCAATGTAGAGCAATTACAACACCTCGCTAAAGAAAAGGATGCCTTACCTTTATGCAGATAACATCGTAGCATAGTACTTGATAATGATGATGTCACACTTAAGCAATATAGAGTTTGACTAAAAAGTTTCAACCTTAGCATGGCGTGTTAAAAATAAAACTTCATTTTGATTCTTGAGCCATCCTGTTAAAAGACTAGCTAGCAGTATGACTTTTATGAGCAAATATCCGTTTAACCATGCGCAAAATGAAATAAGGGAAATTGCAATCTCATAGCAGCAACCGATGAACAATCCTACATAGATCACAACCAGTGCATATAAATAAACAGAAAGAACAACTACTACTAACATATGGAGTATTATTGAATTTGAAAATTATAACTACAACGAACAAGAAAGTAACACTAACATAATTATAAAAAGGCCATCAATACCTTGAGCGTCTAGTTACTGAACTACTTTTTGAACCTCCGTCCTTTGTCATATGTAGTGGGGGATTCCACAAGACAAAGTATTTAGAACCACAAGGACTTCCATCATTCTGAATCAGCTCAACATCATCCAAATTGGCCAGCTCCTGAAATAAAAATGATATTTTGTGTAAAGAGTAAAGACAAATGCAATTAAAAAATATTTCTCTCGAGACCAAAAGGGGACGGTCACTGGGAGAAAATCTCAATATTTGGAAAAAAAAAAATAGATTACCAAAAAACGGCATATTTTGAAAAATACTATGGGGAGGAGTGAGCGTTTTACAACAAATTATTAACAAGAGCTAGTGTTACTCGGACACCAGTGTCCAAAATTTTTTGCTAGATAGGACACCTCGAATCTGAGTCGGATTCCGACACCTGTGCCCGATTCCGAGTAGCATTTCCCGTGTCCAAATTTTTTTGCTGAATCGGATACACCGAATCCGAGTCGGATTCCGACTCCCGTGTCCGTGCCCAAGTAACACTGACAAGAGCTGGTTTATTTTTGTTAGGTCAAACCATATCTTTTCAAAACTGTACTAAAGAGGAGTAGAAGACACAACCTACCATTACATGCTCACGTGGGTTTGCTGAGGTAGCTGTACAAAATATAAATTGAGGATGACTACCATAAACTGCAAACACAAGCCAAGGTATGTGTAATTGCATCAGTAGTTCCTAAAGTTACATAAATCTACTAAGCTATACCTAGGAAATTATAACTTCTAAGGACTACTACTGGATTTTTTAGGGAGTCAATTGGTAATTTTGGAAAACAATTCAAGTAATAAAATCACATAACTCAAAAAGTTCAGAGCCCTGGCAGCAACATAGATGAAGCCTTAAGTCAATTAGCAATTAAAAAATTTTGGTTCAAGAAAGTAAACATACTATTTGAACAAATACGCTTCAATCTTCTAAGTATAAGTGCAGTATGGCAGCCAAATGCTCCTTTGTATGAATGGGCTTCATCAATGACAACATACCTGAGTAAATTATGACAGAAATGGCATCTCATTATGGAACGAACAAGAACTAACGTATATACCAGCAAAAGGCACAACTATTCATCGAAAATGTAAACATTGACCCCGGATGGTGAAATAAAACTATTAACAAAAAAGGGAAACAATTACTTCCACCTGAGATTTGGCCTCAGGAAATGACCCTGGATTATGAAATAAAATTATTGACAAAAACCAAATAAGGAAAGCCAGTTTTTTCAACCTGAGATTTGACAAAATCCTTTGGAATTGACCATGACATGGCAAGACTGACACATGCAGCATATCTGGGTTGGTAATTAACTGAGAGTGAAGGGGGCAAGTGATTAGACGCGCTGGAATATATTAAATTAAATTAAACACAACTCTATAGCCCCAGAAGCACCTATTTACCAGTCGGGCATTATCCCTGATCCACAGGCGATCTTCTCTAGGAGTATCGCCATCATATATTTTAACATCAATATCAGTATGAAACGCATTCTTCATCTCTACTAAAGTCCTAAACTGATCTTGAGCTAAAGCCTGCAAAACAACAGGCATGTGAATTTCTGCCAATGTTTCAGATAATCATGCCTAAAACATAGTAGGTTCATCCTAAACCTTTGTGGGAAATATATACAGGGCACACGCCATCAAGTCTTGAGAGAGAGATTCAAGAACAGGGATGTTGTAACACAAAGACTTTCCACTTGATGTTGAAGTTGCTACCACAACATGCTTTCCAGAAATGGAATATTGTATAGCTTGAGACTGTACACAAGTAAAAAATCAACATAAACAATGAGCTTCAACAACTAACTGCACTCAATAGATGACATACTCCATAATACCTGATGGTTATACAATCTAGATATTCCAATACTTTTTAGTGCTTCCCTCATAGCTTCTGAAAGATGATGAGGAAGTTCTGCAAATGATGCTTTTCTAGATGGTATCTCTTCAATATGCACAATCTGCAAAATAATAATCCCAACAACATAAAGACTGGTTTTATTTGCAATATTAATTTAAGGAATTCAGATAGAGTGAAAACCTGTCCCTCCTTTCCAAGTCCTCTTTTCAGATGTTTAACCATTTCAGCAGGTTCTAAGGGGTGCATATCCTGCAATTCCAAATGCATTATCAGCGAACTATCCTACAAACCAACGTGTAACATACTAATACATGCCTAATGCCTCCTATTTGATCAATGATCACTAGGCTGCAGTATGGATTTCTTCTATGGGTGGTGAAAGTTAAGGTGAAATTGACAAGGGCAGGTTGAAAGACAGAATCAATGAATTACATGGCATGATGATGCAGCAGATTTGACAACACCACTTTTCTTATTCATGCTAAGCTGCTCAGTTGCACTGTTCACTCCAGGGGCAGACATATCCCTGGAACCATTCCCATTTTCCTTACATAGTTTCTTCCTTTTCGTGGAACATCCAGCTGATGAACTTGGACCTGTTGGCACATCCTCTGCATACCTACCGGAACATGGGATGCTTGAGGGATACAACAAATCTTTCGAAGCAGCATCAGCCTGTGGGTTGCTTGGGATTGCTGAGAGGTCATCCATAATGTCTTGCCAAGCGGAGTTAGCCCCAGCTGACATTTCTGGTGATATTAATGGATTGACACCACTCAGCTCTTGGCTTTGCATGCCTACTGGAGAACATTGCACTGACTTCCGTGCGAAGGGAACGAGAACAATGAATTCTCCATGGCCGACGGCAAGGTTGCCAATCTCATCCTCTAAGCGCAATTTAGCACCCTTAAACAAGAAAAATCATGTTATCATGAGAAAGATGTAACTCTTTATAGCAGCTTTGAGTATAGTGGGGATGCAAGTATCTAAACCTAAGTAAGCAAAGGCCACAATGTCGTGAAGCGAGACAAGCTCATGGCAGTCACACCTTGAGGAAGAGGTGGAAGTGGGGGGAGATCTGCGTGGGAGGGAAGGAGCTCCGGAGGGCGGCCTTGAGGTCCCGGACGGAGGCGGAGGCGGCGAGCGTGACGGCGGTGGAACCCCCGTCCAGGGCTCGGACGTGGAGCTCCCTCTCCTCCTGCGCCATTGGGACACTCCGGGGGCGACCAAGGCGCCGCGCGGTTCTGAAGCGCGGGCGGTTCGGAAATCGGAACCCCGGCAGGTGGTTTTGGCGCGCGCCGCGCGAGGAGGACGACGCCGGCGGCTGCGTAGTCGTCAGTCTTCCTCGCCCGGTTGGGCGAAATGGGCATAAATCCCGGGCATGGGACGCGGGCCCGACGATGCCTGCCGCAACGTCGCGCCGCTTGGACCCGGCCCATTTCGCCGCACGAGCGCGCGGCAATAAGATTTGGGCCACACCATCGTCTCGGGGAATTTTTTTATTTAATATTTATTTTATTTTATTTTGAAAATAATCAACGGAAAAAAAATTACAAAAATAGACTCCCGTCGCCCGGATATGGGGCGATAGGGATCTAGATGCAAAAAAACACCGTCTCTAGGCGTCCATGACCGTCAATAACCGTCAGGGGACATATTGCCCTAATATCGGACGATAGGGACCTGAATGCAAAAAACTTCTAGTCGGCCATTACTTCTAGCCGTTATGTTATCCTCTATCTGCCCCATATCCTAGCGATGGGAACCTATTTTCGTAATATTTTTTTGTTAATTATTTTTGAAAAGAAGATTTAAAATAAATGTTAAATAAAAAAATTCTCGTCTCGGCACGCGTGGAGGCGGAACTGAGCGGCATGGCTGTGGTCTGCGGGTGGGAGCCTGGGAAGGCAACCAGGCTGCATGAAACCGCGGATTAAGGCCTTGTCGCATGCATTCCTCGCCGGTCGATCGGACCTCGGCGGTCAGGGGTGATTGTTTTAAGAAAATTTTGGGTTGTCATTTAATTCCTGGCTTGTTGAATACTACAGAAGATAAAATAACAGGAGTTGTTCAAAGGAGACCTTTGAATGCTCACAGAAAAACTGCATGAATTTTGAGATTATATGTTACTTGATTAGAGAGAGAGAGAGAAAGAGAGAATGCATTGGACTTCTCACAGGAAAAAATAAAATGAGGTTTGAGCTCATGTTTATGTTCCTACAGAATTGAAGGTTTATCAATGCATTCCATAGGAATTTGACAAGTTTATTCCTACGTTACAAACAACTTTTATAGGAAAAACTCCTAACTTCAAATTTCTTTTGAAAATCCTTCGATCCCAAGAGGCCCAATACATCTTTTTTTTAGGGTGGCACTACTCAGGAGCGGATCCAAATGTATTAGTCAGCAGGGTGATATAACCTCATGGACCTTATATATATGATCCATAGTAGCCTAATATGTACATAAGATGTTACCCTATAAACTGAAGCGAAATTAGTGTGTGGTAACCCCAATGACCTCATTGAGTCATTTTTCTAGATCCACCCCTACAATGACAAATACAACTACTATCTTTCTCAAGCCTCAATACACCGCATACAAAGGCAGTGCGAAATTTTTAGTCGGGAAAGGGTATAACCTCACCTGTGTAAGAACTGGACTTTATAGTGGGTTTATGTGAACTTAGGTTCACAAATATCCCATTAGGACTTTATGCATAGAACTAGTGCGGCTCCTCTACCACTAAATAAAACCTCCCATAATCTTTAAGCAAACGAAGGGTAAGTAATCAAAATTAATCGTTCGTTTATATTTTAATATTTATATAAATTTCAAATAAGGATGTATATAATGACCCTTTTTTTATTTCCTGTCTTTCTTCCTCGGCTCTCCGCAGCTTCTCCATAGCTTGCATGAGTTTGAAAGGAATTCAAGTGGGGAAACTTTTGCATAGGATAATATGTACACGTTTTCCACCTAATTAATCGAGAATATTTAAGCTGGCAAGACGGGCCAGAAGTCACGGGAGATGAGGTGAGCGGCAGAGTTGGTTGCGCGGGCCTGCAAAAAAAATTCGGTAGAGTTTGAATCAAAATTACTTCATTTACAATAGTTAATGTGTTTGAAATTGAAATAAATTAATTTTGAGCAAAATAAATATTAATAAAGCTTGACTCGATAATAGCTCGTTAGTTCGAATTTGAAATAATCACTTAAATGGTAAATAAATAATTTTATGTGAACTATGTCAATTACAAAATAAGCTTGATAATAGCTCATTAAGCTAGATAGCCAACCCTAATGGTGTAGACCGAACAGAAACCATACAATACATGGACATACGGACTGGCTCAATTTTGTAGGGTATATACAATGGTATTGATGACCATTGTCTGTAATGCACCTTCATGTTATCTATAGACAGGGCTAGGGTTAACTAAACTGATTTAGGATTGAAAATCAAAGTCCTGATGGTACCAGTTTACTGCGAAAATTGAGCAAAACTCACTAAAAACCGAAGGGTTTCGAAATCAAACATTTTTAAAAAAAATTCACAAAAAACAAAAATCAGTCGGTTTTGTGGAAAATCGGTCGATTTTCACTGAAAATCGATAGGTTTTCTCGAAAATTGACTAGTGAATTGACATTTTTTGTAGCCGATTTTGTAGCTATTTTCGTCAATTTTCATAAAAAATCACTTAATTTTCACCGATTTTCGACCGGTAACATAATTTTTTTTGGATTTTTTGAATTTGACCGATCGGTTTAGGGTTTCGAACCAGCTCGATATTGCGGTTTTTGCGATTTTCGAGTCGATTTTCGTGATAAAGTGAACCCCGCACAAGGCTAAAGACAACTCATACAATTAATTGACTATATAGTTGTCTGTAATGATCTCTCATATAATTAAATAGATTGTCTATACAACAGTACACACAATATAAAGTCATCTATAAAATCATATGTTAAATATTAGACATTGTATTTCTCTCTTCTTCATATCACCGAAAATTCTTTCTGACATATACTTATAGACAGTTGACATATATTAATGTACATGTCCTTGTCTTTTGTTGGAATTCAGACCTTATCTACACAATCTTTTCATGGATACACGCACATGAGACTGAGGGACGATTTGGTGCTACGCAAGGTTTGCAGCTTTTCTGCTTTCTTCTTTCTTATATAGACTAGATATTACATAACCGACTAGCTAACAAACTCTATCTGCTAACAACTAAATAATCGCTAATCCAACTAACAAAGCTTCTCACTAAACAAACTATGTCCTGACTTTAAAACATATGCACAAGATTAGTTCCAACAATCAACCTCCTAATCTTGTTGCCATCATTTTGAATTCCTTCTAGGCAAACATCAAAGTGGCACCGCCTCGTCATCTGCCGCAATAAAGTGTGTTTTCTTTCTTCTTCGGCTTGTGGCACTCAACGTCAAAATGCCCACGTATGCCATAGTTGTAGCATTTTACTTTCTTCCTGCCAAACTTGCGCTCACTAACGTCGGAGCCGCTGCTGTCCTCTTTGTCGTCATGGTCGCCACCATGGCCACTGCCACGGACATAGTTCTTCTTCGCGCCGCTGCCAGACCCTTCTCCACTCTTCTTCTCTTTAGTGGTGAAGGTTTTCCATTGTGTGAGTAACAAATGCTCACTCTCCTTTGGGTCGCCGAAACTCATTCGAACATGTTCATCGTAGGCTTTGTACCGCCTAACGAGGTCTTCAACGGTGAGGGTCTTCAAGTCCACGCACTACTTGATAGAGGTGGCGAGCTGCATGTAGCGCGCGGGGCAGCATTAAGGAAACATGCGCACAACATCAATTTTGTTCTCCGTATTGTTGCCCAACGTGCGGATGCCAGTGACAACCGACGTCATCTGACCGACAAAATCGACAATCTCCCCTTTCTTCATCTTCAGCTCATTCAAGTTCCTCTTGAGGGTATGCAAATTTGCCTCGTGCACATACTCATCTCGCATGTGCACTGTCTTGATTGCTTCCTATGCCAACTTTGCTGTGGTTTTCCCGACGAGGGAAGGCATGACTTGCTCCAGCTCAGCATGGTAGATGGTATACAAGGTCATCCGATCCTTCTGGTACTCTATGGCACCAGGTTCCATAGCTTCCCACATGTTCTATGCTTGAAGAGCAATATGTATCTTCATCGTCCAAATCGTGTAGTTCGTGCGGGTGAGTTGCGGTTACGACATCATCACTGCACTCTCCCTCTTTACCACTTACGAGACGGATGGATCACCTCATAGCAAGCATCACTCGCTGGACGAAGACAAACTCCTTCCTTCCCTTGGGATCCTTTCCAATAAAACATAAGGCTCTGATGTCAAATGTTGGAATTCACTAGTTACATGCCCGTGCGTTGCTACGAAAAACAAAATTGATAACGAAAAATAAAGATTAAAAATAAAAAAATTTATTTTACAAGATCAAACATCTATCTTTAACGCTTTGTTTCTTGCAAAAGCTGGCTAATTAAAGCAACGCTTCGTTTCTTGCGTAGAGCAATTAAGCAGGGCAATTAAGTAGGGCAATTAAGCAGAATAATTAAGCGGCAATTAATGACGTGGGTAGAACGGACCACTACCACCAAGTGCTGCTTTAGAATAGTAGAGATACCAAATGTACACAATCTTTTCATAGACACACGCACATGAGATTGAGAGAGGGTTTGGTGCTGCGCAAGGCTTACAACTTTTCTGCTTTCTTCTTTCTTATATAGACTCGATATTACATAACCGACTAGCTAACAAACGCTATCTATTACTCTCTTCGGTCTTCAAAAAGCTAACATTTTGGACGTCGATATGGTCTTTAAAACACAACTTTGGTCACTAATTTTTTATAATATATTTATAAAACTCAATAAAATTATAATATTATGAAATTACGTCTCGAGACAAATCTTCACATATAATTTTCATATATCCAATTTAAATATTTAAAAATATATCGACAGTTAAAGTTTTGAAAATTCTAAAACGTAGCTTTTTAAAGACCGGGGAAAGTAACAACCAAATAATCGCTAATCCAACTAACAAAGCTTCGCACTAAATAAGCTCTATCCTGACTTTAAGACATTGTCACAGGATTAGTTCCAACATGTTTGACCTGACTGGCTGACTCACCCCTTATCTTGAGAGTTGGCACCTCAATTACAAAGCACGAGCGTCGCGGTCCTCGTGGATCCTGCTTCTTGACGGGCACGCCAAGGTAGGGGTGGGGGTGGGCACCCAAGCCCAAATTTGATCCGTCATCCAGATCCCATGGCCTTCCATATATACACATGGTAACATGAATGGAACTGTCAGTCTCTGCTCGACCGCTACTTCTCTGCCTTCTCGTTGTCTCGTCTTCCAGTTCCATGGCCACCACCACCGACATGTCTGGTCGTTCCGGTCCTGTCCCGTTCAAGGACGTCGACGACGGTACGGTCCCGAAGCGCCCCCCCAAGGAGGAGTTCGGCGACCTCGTCGCCGCGCTGCCGCGCAGGCAGCAGTCCATCCTGGAGCTTCGCCTCTACCAGGGCTTCTGGCTGCCGGAGCACTGGGTCCCGGGCACCGTCGTCTTCCAGCGCCGCTTCTCGCCGCGCCCGGACGACGTGCTCCTCGCCAGCTACCCCAAGTGCGGCACCACGTGGCTCAAGGCGCTGGCATTCGCCGCCATGACCCGCGCCGCGTACCCGGCCGCCGAGCACCCGCTCCTCCGCCTCAACCCGCACGACTGCATCCCGTTCCTGGACGAGATCTTCGCCGACGGGCAGGAGGCCAAGCTCGATGGGCTCCCGTCGCCGCGCCTCATGAACACGCACATGCCGTACACCCTGCTCCCCAAGTCGGTCACCGGCGGCGCCGGCTCCGGCTGCAAGGTCGTGTACATCTGCAGGGACCCCAAGGACATGGTCGTCTCCCTGTGGCACTTCCTCCGGCGCGCCCAACCCGACCTGTCGCTCGCCGACACGTTCGAGTCCGTCTGCGACGGCGCCGTGGCGGCCGGCCCGGTCTGGGACCACATCCTCACCTACTGGCACGCGAGCGTCGCGCACCCGGACAGGGTTCTCTTCCTGAAGTACGAGGACCTGCTGCAAGACCCGGGCAAGAACGTGAGGAGGCTGGCGGACTTCATGGGCCGGGCGTTCTCGGCCGCCGAGGATGACGCCGGCGCCGTCGCGGGCGTCGTGGAGCTCTGCAGCTTCGGGAAGATGAAGGGCCTGGAGGTGAACAACAGCGGCTCTGCGGGGGCGTACTGCAGCATGCCGCGCGACGCCTTCTTCAGGAAGGGGGTCGCCGGAGACTGGGCGAACCACATGACGCCAGAAATGGCGACGCGGCTGGACGAGATCGTCCGTGACAAGTTTCTCGGGACGGGGCTCGCACTCGCATGATTCGGACATGGCCGACGTGTGTGGATTCCGGATTGGTACTTTATGCTTGTACTACTTTTTTTCTGTCCTGTCTTGAATGAGATTGGTGTTCTGATGCTCCCGTGCCCACATGGCCGTATCACGGGAGAAGCTCGCATTTGCGATTTGAGATCGTACAAACGCAAATGTCAATGTGCCTGCATGTATTGAATAAAGAAATGAGTGAGATTCTCGCCTACAAGAGAAGAACCATACTATTATTTTATCTGTTCATCTAACCTGTAAGCATCGGCAATTATTGGAGCAGAGAAGAACGGTCATTGCTCTGCTGACTTTGTTGACTCGTAAGAAAGTACAATCGTAAAGTTCACTATAGACTAATAATAAACTAGAAATTCGCTTGTATAATAATTGTCTCTAGAGGCTATCTTTAGATGTTGTGCAATATATATATCTTTTCTCTTATACATAAATAATCTACATATGTACTCGTGCAAAGCATGCTACTAAATAATAATTAGCTCTCTTATGTCTCTTCTTTTCTCACTCTTCCAAATAGAACAAAGTTAACATGTACATGCTAATAATAAACTAAGATAATCTTATTGTATTTGTTCGAAGTTGTGGCCAAGCAGTGCTGAAAACTTGAGATAGTTGTCTCGTCCACATGAGACAGTACCGAATTAGCGGTGAATATTTTCCTCAGGTGAAGACTTTCAATAGAGTTGGAGTAATTTGTAATGAGACTTTTTACCATCTTTGGAGGTATCAAAGTTTGCACCGAGGTAATATCAAGAAGTACAAAAAATTTAACATTAGAAGCTACACTAACTTCACGCCACTCCTATTGCCACATCGCAGTCAGCAGTCGATCGCTGGTTTGATTAGCACGGATGGAGAAAGCAAGGCAAGAGAAAGAGATTGTTGTAAAATGCAGTCGTTTATTCATGGACAATTAATATCACGTAATTAAAATCATAAGAATAAAATAGGGAGCACACATCAAGTAGGGGGATAAAATTATCTCTCTTTATTAGATTGATTTTTTTTTACAAAGGGATATCCAATATATAGCAAAGTCAACTGTAGATAGATTCAGATTCGTCCACCAATAGATAGAATCCTTCCATACTTAGACTGGGATTATATCCATATCATAACACTCTCCATTGGGCGAATACTGCGTAATGCACATGTCTTGTTAAGAACTCCTTCCAAAAATTCAGTGAGAAAAAAGATAGAGAAAAGAGTACATTGCATTCGCACTACGTGTTATACTAGTTGCCTCATTAAAAACCTTCATGTGAGAAAGCTTTAGCAAAACTCACTTAGAGGAAAAAAAGTGCAACTTCTAATCTTCAGGATTTTAAGTAGGATCTTCAATATCAAGCAAAAGGTCATGGTTCGGGGTTTTACACCCCCTGAACTCTGCAAATCTTTAAGTCGTTTTGTTCCAATGCCATTAATACAATTTTGAAAAGTAGATTTTGGCAAGGACTTAGTGAGAAAATTTTTACCTCACTATTCTTCTGGAATTCGTGAGTATAGAAAAAGTTTAGATGCAATATGCTTCGTGATATTGATTTTTACAAAACCTATTTGCATTTGTGCAATATAAGCAATATTATATTCATAGATAATGGTGGAGATACCGATGGTTTTAAGACCACATGACTTTTGGATATGGTTAATTGCACGTCTCAGCCAAACACACTCACATGAGTGAACCGTCGGCATGGAAGCCGAATGGACACAGAGCGGCTTCAGGTTCGGGAAGACGTGTGCACACGGCGAGCGGGTGTGGAAGCCGCCAACGCTTTGGGTGCGAGGGCCGAATCGTCGGCGTGGAGGCCATGGCTGCTAGCCGGTCACCGTCATGTGTTTCAGGCATGGAAGCTGATGCGTCGCGCCGACTGAGCATGGAGAACAAAGCGGTGCGCTGGTCGTCATGGACACGGAGGGCGAGGCGCCGCCAGTCGTCGGTGCATGCTTCGGGCGTGGGCCGCCATGAGGCTTGTCGTCAACGACGGCGGCGTCGACCGGCAGCATTCGGACTCCTGGGCCGGATTTCTTTTATTTATTTATTTATTTATTGATGAACAGTAATAATTGTGCATATTTTGATTGCGATTAGCTTAAGTACTTAATTTGCAAATATGATATGATGATCTGGATGATCGAAATTTGCGTAGAAGCATTTACGTAGCTCAAACATACGTACGGCTCATGGATGATTTTAATCGCATGTTGAGGACAATCTCGATGCAGGTAGACTATCTCGATTAGCCTCGGTAGAACGCTGTGCTGATAATGTGTTGTGAAACGTAGTCGTTCATCCACGAACAATCAATAGCATGCCATTGAAATCATAAGAATAAAATATGGAGCACACAGCAAGTAGGCGAGCAACATTCTATCTCTTTATTTAATTTTTGTATACAAGGATGTCCAACATATAGTAAAGACGACTATAGATGTATTCATATTCATCCACCAATAGATAGAGTACTTCTATACTTGGAAAGCACTATACCCATATCATAAAGAGATTACAGGTACAGTAAAAAGGATTCGGACGAGTGACTTGTGGGCTGACTCAAACAGCATGACCACCCAAGCAGACGAGGAAATGGATCCAGATCTCGCCGCGCAGGGTCGGAAGCCGCCATGCTAGACACCACCTCGAGACGAGTAGAGAATCGTCTCTGCAGCCTCCTGATCATAGCTCAGGAAGGGAGAGGCCGGTGACTGGGCTAACCACATGACGCCGGAGATGGCGCAGCGGCTTGACGCGACTCTCCTCGAGATGCTCCAAGGATCGGGGCTCACTCTCCCCGGACCGGATAGGGAGCTTGGTAGATCCAGAGTAACTTCTCCTTACGTGATTCGTAATTCGGGATCAACAAGCTGCACATTACTTGAACAGGGGACCGATCCAACACACTGAACATGCCCAAACTTAACAAGTGTGTCAAATATATACCTTAGTAGCATCTAGGCTCTACCAACAGAAGTTTGACGCTCGCGTGCAGCAGTAGGCAACCTAGCTGATCGGTGCGATGTGAGTTCTGCTAAACTACGTACGATATTAGTACGGCACCTCCTTGGCCGGTGTTCGTCGTCCTCGTCCCACGGGCAAAAGGCAACAGACAAGCTCTCCCCTCCCAACTTCAAGACAATCTCCCCCTGCCTCCATCCAAAATCTTACTTCTTCGGTGATCAAATGCCCATGGATCCATCAAAAAATAAAGTGATTTACTTCTTCGGTGATCAAATGCCCATGGATCCATCAAAAAAATAAACTGATTTACTTCTTCGGTGATCAGCTGCCTATGAATCCATCCAAAATAAACTCTAGCTATCACCGCTTGTCGCCGCGGCGCCCTGCCACCCCGCCGGTCACCGTCGCCGTGCCATCCCACCAGCTAGCTCCCACCGGTCCACCGCCCGGCCATCCCACTAGCCTCCGCTGGTCCATCCCGCCAGTTGCACTTGACGTCCATGGCTGATATGTACGCCGTTGGTAAGGCGCACAAGTAGCTAGCAGTCAGCAAGACGCTGAAGTAGTAGCTAGGGACGAAAACGGATCAGATATTTTTCGGACTCAGAATTGGATTCGGTTATTATCGGATTCGGGACCGAATTTGATTATCCGGTCGGATCTGGGACAGAATCTGGATACTTAAATTCGGATCTGAGATCGGATACGAAGTAGCCAATATCCAGTAGATACGAGACGGGATCCGAATAATTGAATTTTTTCTATTCGGATTGGATATTTGAATTTTCTATTCGGATATCAGCAAAGCTCAGCCCATTTCATCCCATTTTTTCTACGAAGAACCCATTTATATTAACAATTAGTTGCCTCTATTCATCCTAAAGTAGTATATTTTTTCTATGACGTATACTAGGTTTCATTGATACGTAACTTGCTACTATGGTCATGTGCACATACGGTTTAATTCAAAATATATTACTCTATATGCGTGCATTATCCGTATATCTTTATTTGTTTTTCGACCATAATCCGTCACATAGTCCCGTATCCGTATCCCGAATAACCCGGATTCATATCCGTATCAGGCTAGCCCATGTCCAGTTCCGAATCCGGAAAAAAATATGGGTTATGTCAGGGAGCCGCCCAGACCGTCCTCGGGTTATCGAATGTCCCGTCGTCCACATCGGATTTGGAGGTTAGCAACGAATCGCCGATGGCGCTCGCAGTGCTAACACCCAAGTCCAATCAAGACAACGTCATCTCCATTCGATGAACTCGACAACCGTCCCGGTATTCCCCCGGTATGCGACCCGAACTCGCCCAGGATCGCTCCGCATACCGGTTCCAACACGATATCAACTCAATTTGCATAAAGGAGGCAACGAACTCGAAACTTTCGAACCAACACGCAAGCGGAACACAAACGGCACAAAGACAAACTCGACAACCACCAAACCAAGATCCAAAAACAACGCCAAGACTCTAAACTAGGCAAGAACGGGAAAAAGACCAAGACTCCGAAAATCAGAAAATTTCGGCATGACCTTTCTAGATTCTACGGACATCCACTCAGCAGACAAGGAAACACAGTTCAATATATATATATTGAAAGTAAAAACGACATCCACAGCACCACAGCAGTATCGACAGCTAAAGAAGACACCAACGGAATCCGACATACGCGTAAGCGTCCATTACCAATCCAAACGCCCAACAACCGCATCTATCTATACAACAAAAGGGATGCATTTAGCAAAAGTAAGACAAATCCCGGAAGTGTTACGCCCTTTGAACACTCCGGCATAACGGCGTCGGCAAGCCTCTACTCGGTGCCCGCCTACCACCGAGAAGACGATGCAGGCAGAACTCGCACCCAACCTGATCCTCACCTGAAAAACCACAAAGCAAAAGCATGAGTACGGAAGGTACTCGCAAGACTTACCCGTGGGTCCATATATGACCGACTCCAAAGGATTATGCATTTAGTTGTAGCAAGGAATAAGCTTAAGGTAAAGTGCGGAAAAAGCATTAACATTTGTAATATAAGTGCGACAACCGAACCAATTACAAGTTTAAAGCAGTTATAGACCGCACTTACTTCTAGTGTGAAATTGAAAGTAACAACAATTAAAGTAGAGCAATACATAACCAAATTAAAACTCAAGCCCAACGGCGAACCACAAGTTCAAGTTATTTACTACGTGACTGTGCGATGAAAGAGCTTGCTCATATCCGAGAGCGCGGCAATTCGAATCGCTTAATTAACCCTGCAGGGAAGCATTGATCGCACGACACTTACCACAAGGGCCTAGTGTCAACCCCTCCCAATCATACCCAATCATTTGGCGTCCTCCTGTGGCCCGAAAACCTAGCACCCCCTCGAGCAGCCCCAAGCCCGGCTTGGCGCTCGAGAGTCGGCCTAAGCCTCGCCCTCAACCACGTCCAACCACAGGAAGTTACGGTCCATCGATTCCGTATGAGAGAAAGAGCGGCTTACTGTACCATAATCGGGCATGCGACCAACCGGGGTGTGCTCAATCAAAGGGCAACCATCGAATCGGTCCTTAATCGACTCAGACGGGGCTACACATTTGAGTCTCCATACTCAAATGAATCGACTCCCCCGCCCGGTCCACAATTTATCAATTACAACTCATAAACATACCCATTCCAATCCATCATGTGTGAAGTGAAACAATTGTTAATAATCACAAGCGGGAGAACCATTCCCCACTTGGCCCAACCCAACATCTAAGCAAAACTAAGCGTAGACTCGTTATAATTACCCATATTTTGGTTCCGAAGGAAGTGTTCCACAATTTTCAAGGAGTGTATGTGCAGCAAATAGGTTCTAACACTGTTCTCACCATTCAACTCCTAATGCATACTTAATCGACCAATTAAGCAATTTAATTATTTAAGATAAAATCATATAATGGGGTAAATATGCTTAGGTGCTTGCCTGGTGCTTCTGCCGGAGCCTCAGTGACAACCTGCTCACCGTGATCACCCTCGATCGCGGCCACGTCACCCTCCGCGTGATCGTTCTCTACACGACACATATGTATGAAATGAGATGCATGCTATGCCGATGACATGAAATGAGAATTGAAAAACAACACGCAAGTATTCGACAACCAACAAGGAAATACAATATGAAAGTCCACCAACAGGTAAACAATAAACTTTGAAATGCCCAACACTACTTCAACATCTAATCTTTACAAATGGAAGGCGACTAACAACAACACTCATTCATTGAACCACCGCATAGAACTATCCACTATTGGTTAGCGCAACCCATTTCGATCTTTCACGCATAATCAATCACATATAATCGAGCACCCACCATACTCCAACCTAGATTAGTACTAATCACCAACATGTACCATATGCCCTAGATAAGGATTCTAGCATCCCATATGGTGGTTTAGAATCAACCAACACCCGCTAACACATTCATTTACTATGCAAGGGATTCATTAGCTATTACAAGTAGTATACTAACTCCTAAACATTTAAATTCTTCGATATTGCATAGCATCAACCAAAAACCCTCCAAGATCATTTCCCTAACCATCCACACTAGCCAACCAGCGCAAACCCATCTACTACAATCTCCTAGCACTATCACCATGCACACCCAAGCCCCACAAGGATGCTCGAGCAACAATTTCCCCCATGGGCATTTCAACAAACACTTAGCCTTCATCCAACCCTAAGTCCCCAAATCCACCACAACTCTAGCCATGGAGAGGTAGAGGGAGAGAGGGAGTGCAAGAGAGGGGGGGTGGCTGCTGCCGTCTTGAGAGAGAAGAGGGGGTCGCCGTGGCCAGTGGCCGGGCTTGAGGAGAGGGAGGGAGGAGGAGAGGGAGGCGCCGGGTGAGGAGGCGCGAGGGTGGCGTCGAGGCGCCAGCAGAGGGAGGAAGCGGCCAGGGTGGAGGGGCGCCGTCGGCCGGCGGGCCAGGAGAGCGAGAAGCCCGTCGGGTGGGAGTGAGGAGGGGGTGTCGAGCGGGTGGGGGAAACGGGTGAGGGAGCAGGGGGGTTTCGGGCTGGGGAGGGAGCCGGGTGGGTGGGAGAGATGAGTGGGGAGGGAGAGAGAGAAAAAGGAGTGGCGAGAAATAGGATGGGAATTTACCTATTTACCCCCATGACCACACACATGAAGAAATTTGAACCATGACAGGTTAGGATACGGAAAGAATAATATATACTCATATCCGACCCGTTTTCACCTCTAATAGTAGCAATGTGAGTTATCTACTATTATCAAATGCCAACCGAATCTGATGAGATCTGGATCTATCTAATCCAGTAGCCATCTTCTTGGTCTCCGGGAACAAATTCGGTATACCGAAATACTAAATAAACCGAACCAAATTGTAACATCCCAAAATTCAAAGGAAATGAGAGTGGAATTTCAAAATTGTGGCAATGTCTTAATTCTAAATTTTATTGGCATTATTTGGTTTTCTTAGATTTTTGCCAAAAAGAAGTCTTTTTACATTGAATTAGTGAGAAATAAGTAAAAAGAAATAAAAAATTATATAGAAAATCATATTTAAATAAAATAAATCTCTAGAACATTTTTTATGTAGCCAAAAGCTATATGGACAAATTAATTAATGAAAAGAAAGTGAATAAATGAAGTTTTGACTGAAAATAGTAGCTTGCTAGATGTAAATGAAAATTTACAGACATTATCTCAAGCTGATATTTTTTACCATACCTTACGCAGAGAAATTTAATTAACTATTAAAAGTATAAAAAATTAACACTTGAATTTGTGACTTTAAAAATTCTAGAACTGAAAACTTGAAGATCCAGAATTTGCAATGCCAGAATTAATACAGAATAAATATATAATAGACAAATTTTAAAATTTTAAAAAATATACTTAAACCATATTGAGTCTCCCAAAAATTTGTAAAAATTCTTTATATTTTAATCCTCACATAAATAAAAAATAGAAAAAGTTAAAATAAACAATCCAGCTTGTTAGAATTATTAGAATTTTGCCACAAAGTAGCGTTTGGCAACCCCTAAGTAAGTCATTACATATCTTAAGAATATGCGACAATCTCAGGTCTAAGGATATAGCATACACATTGTTCTGAGACCAATTGATGACAAGAAGAATACCACGTTCTCGCAATGTCTCAGGGTGGGTCAATCCAACTCTATGTTCTCTAACATCAGTCCATATTATTGGTTTGATATCTCCATACCTATGACCCGTGAAACATGGTCATCAACCAATACATATGCTAGTCTTTACATATGTGTCATATGATTATTGACTAGGGATTACTTTAGAATAATCATCATATGGTCATTATAGAGTTTCACTAACAAATTACATACTTGCTAAATCAATAATGATGAGATTATTCAAGGAACAAGATGATAAATCATGAATATTAGGAAATATAATCATCTCAATGATTACCTCTAGGGCATATTTCCAACAATGAGTACTAAGTTCGAGATGAGCATGATGGACAAGTTGAACTACTTCCTTGGCTTTCAGATCAAACAGACTGGAGAGGGTACATTCTTGCATCAAGGCAAGTACAGTTGAGACCTCCTGAAGCGCTTTGATATGTCTGACGGAAAGCAGATCGGTGACAATCCAATTCAAATCCAAACTCAGACCTAAACAACCTAAACTCAAATAATGTCAAATACTTATCACAAACATGGACGGACCGCCACATGGTCCTTCATCTTGCATATGCATAACTCGATCGACAGATTAACACAAGCAAGAACATAAATCACATACAACCAACTCATAATCAAATCAAGTAAGAAACGAAAGCAAAGAGAATACACAAGTCGCTAGCATCATAGGGAAAGTCCCCCCGAAACACTTCCATCATACTCGGTGACACTTTGCATACAGGTGCATCTATTAGCCCAGGTGAGCAAGACACCTAACACCAGTAGCGAAACTAGAAAATTTTTAATGAATATATCTCTATTGATCTATCATAGCATTTGTGCCATCTGTTGTACCAGCCTCCGTGCCTCTGCGACGCTTGCTGTGCCCAACCAACGATTCGAGCCACTTGCTGCACCGCACATTGCCCGCATCGCTTGCACACCGCCTACCGTGCCACTTGCCCGGATAGCCCGAAAGGAGCTTTGTCGCGGTAGGCTATACCCTGCTCTGGCACTCGCCCGTTTTGCCTCTGCCATGGCTCGGCTACCTTCTACGCTCCCCAGGCGCAGCAATGTCCCCTGCCATGTCTTCCGTGAAAGAGGGGCCATTTTTGTAAATATGTAGGGGGACTAGATAAGCACATTGTTTGTAGCAGCCTGCCGTAAGTAATAATACTATACAAGTACCAAACTATTTATTGAGCTAGCATCAATAGATACTAAAACATTAAAGAATGAAAGTACTAAAACTTTTGAGTAATTTGATGAAAAGATACTTTATACCTCATGGCACTTTTCACAAATGGTAAGAACTCTCCAGCAATGCAACTAGAGCAAGCAAAGCAAAGGAAAGAGTGACCACATGTATGTAGGTTGGTAATCGAGCCAAGCTCGAGCCTAATAAACGTTATAAGCTCGATAACAATCTCGAGTAAACTCGGTCTAAACTCAAGTATGCTCGTGAGTTATTCAAGTTCGGCTTGGTGAATCTCATGAGCTCGTGTTCCAACTCGTTTGAAGATCGAAACGAGACTAGCTGAGCTAAAGCTTTTTTTTTTACAGCCCTACATATATGCAGAGTTAGATCGGTGATAGCTTTGCCACTAGCCAATTAGCTTTTAATCCATCTCAATTTGTCTTTACTCTTTGCAGATCATCTCTTATTAAGAGATACTACACTAATAGAAAGGAGTCTATTAGTGTACCGTGCTTACAAATCCAAGTGCCCAACAGTTCAATTTTGATCTCTTAGATACAAGAAGCTAAGGCGAAGCAAAGACTAAACTATACATTCAATTGGTGGTCCATTACCATCTAAAGGAGCACATTTTTTTTGAGGTGCCGGATTGTTCCTCCCCTGTCCGACACAAACGCAACTAAGTACGTAGCAGCCCTTCAAATATGATACGTACGTTGACGTAGCTGTAAACTCAGACGCGCGTACGTAGAGTGGCTTCCACGCCGGAGAAACTGATATGATACTCCGGCGTAGTAGTGTTTATCAGTCATCACAGGCCAAAAACGACTGCCAGTGTGGCCACAAGGCCGACCAGATAGCAGAGCAACACATGTTAATTGCAAACCGTATCGACAAATATAGTAACGACAAGTTAATTAAATACAAGCACACTAATTCAGTAATTCATACGTATATCACTTACTTTAGACTGAGAACTTCAAACTTACACAACCGATATATATATTGCGAGACAACACTAACTTGGACCTTTATTTGCACCATATATATAGATCTCAGCCACAGACGCCCGGAGATCTCGGCCGATAAACTACTAGCTTTCCGTACGTCGCCTCCCTACTACACAGCGAAAGCTGCTGCGGCCGCCTTAGCGCCGGCCGTGCGGAGGAGATGGAAGTAGAGCTGCGGGTTCGCCAGGAACGCCGCGCGGGAGATGAAAAAGCCGGCAGCGCCGGGCGCCTCCATCATGGCGGCGGCTGGGACAGCCACGGGCCAGAAGAAGAAGGCGCACATGGCGCCCGCGGCGGCTACCGCTGCAGCTGCGACGACGTTGTAGGCCATCTCCGCTTCTTCTATTTGAAGCTCTGTCTTCCTTTCGGCGAGTGACGGAGTGAGATCGATGAGGTAGAAGAAGCAGCGAGGAGGGCCGGGTAACTTATATAGAGGTGGAGGCGCGTGGTTGCATTGGTTGCTTTCTCTTCTCTTCTCGGGGAGACGAACCGAAGAGTGCTCCCGCGATTACGAAGAGACTCTCCGTAAATTCCTTCGGTAAGGTTCGGTTCCAACTTCCAACGTGCGAAACAAATTTTCGAGGTAGCGCCTACTGCTTAGTTACGACTTTCCAGATCCACCCGATTAACTGACATATGGGCCCCCCATGGAATGTAAAGGGACGGACCTGGTGTGTCAGTGACTCGCATCGGAATTTTAGTACACAACCATTTCTGCGCACGGATCGAATTTGCATGCATGCATGCATGGCATTCTTACCCGGCTATGAATCCGAAGAGGTTGCGAATAAATCAATCTAGTTTTTTCTTTCTTTTATTTTTTAGATGGAATGAACTCCATTTTAACCGTCAGAGACTCGGCCAAATCGCCGGCCATTAGGTTCAAAGTAAATTCGGGGAACTGGTTTGGCCAAAGCTTTTAGAACCTTCCTCGATCGGCATGACTAGATCGAAACGCACCTAAGCATCTGCTACTCTATTAGTACAAGTTGTCCGACACACGGAGATTTTGACATGAGAAAACTCCGTGATAACAATGCTTCGAATCTTCTTATAAGGAGTAAGTACAGTAAAATCATTTTAACTTACATAGAAGAGTGAAAAAAGATGAGAAGAAAGCTAGTTCTTATTTAGGCCTCGTTTGGCAACTTGGAACCGAGCTGTTTCTACTAGAATCTGGGAGAAACCCAGCCAAACGGGCTAAAACTCGGAATGATTCTCCTCGGAACGTTTTTCCTTTTTCTACACTGTGGTTGAATCACCCTCAACCCCGTTTCACTAGTTCCTACTAGAATCTGGAACAGTACCAAACGGTTTGCAGAAAGTGATTCTGATTCTACCTGAAACGTTTCTACCAAGAATCTGGAACCGTTTCCGTTTCTACTAGAATCTGGAACCGTACCAAACGGGGCCTAGCTAGCTTTACATGGAATTGCTCTAAGGCTATTCCCAATGGGTAGTATCATACTCATTAATTAGATGCCACATAGGATTTTTTGCTGATGTGGCAAAGCAATAAATAAGAGGGAGAAGAAAGCTGTATCTTGAGCAAGATACAGCTTTGGCACGATATCTTAGGCCATGGCACAGAATCTAATGCTCTGGGTCCACTTTCATAGACACAATATCACACCAATTAATTATTTTAAACATATAAGTATGATACTATGCATTGTAGAGAGTGTTTCTTCAATGCAGTATCATACTTTTCATCCTATGTGGCATTCTTGGATATTGGAGTATGACACTTTGCACTGGGAATAGCCTAAGGGCATGTACAACACCCTTAATTACCCAGTCTTTTAGAGATTTTGATGACGTGGCGGTTGTTTTGGGAGAAAAACGGGAGAGACGGCTCTTCACGGCTTCGGGCTCTGCTTTCCAAGCCCAAGAAACCGCAGCGCGGGCATTGTACGTGAGCCTCCCCGTTCTCCCGTCTCCAACACTAAATCCATCCCAATCCGATACGGCGAGGGCGATTTCACGTCTCCTCTCAATTTCGCCGGCGCACAAACCCTCTTTTCCTCTCGATCTTTCTGCGTTGGCTCCTCGTCGTTGTCGTCGGGCTCATGGCGATGCCGCGTCTCCTCTCGATTTCGCCGGCGCACAAACCCTCTTTTCCTCTCGATCTTCCTCTGCGCTGGCTACTCGTCGTGGTCGTCGGGCTCATGGCGATGCCCGTGCCCAACTTCGCCGACTTCCTCTCGCTCGTCGGGAGCAGCGTCTGCGTCGTGCTCGGGTTCGTGCTGCCGGCCGCGTCCACCTCAAGTTGTACGGCGCCGAGATCGGGTGGGCCAGCCTCGTCGGCGACGTGGTTGTCATCGTAATCGAGATCGCGCTCTCCCTGTTCGGGACAAGGACGTCCCTCGCGCAAATCTTCAGTTCTTCCAGGGTATAAGCATCGACAAGAGACATGGATCAATGTCTAGCTACTTCGTTGAGATTTGGGAATCGTCAGCTGTACATTGGATTGAGCAGAGGCACGGCCAATTCAGCGGCCATGTTGATTTGGTCATACTTGCATTGCTTGGAAGTGAAGAACATATGGCATGTGTGATGAGGTTGGGGGCTCGGTGAAATGTAATATGGTTATGGTTTTGGTCAGATATATAGATTCCCATTGTACAAGCAGCAAAAACCCATCTCTATATGCTATATATATGCTTCTAGATGATTTAAGGATTAAGGCACGAGGAATTGATGTATGGACAAGAGTATATTTATGTTACTGTAAAAGACATTCTTTAGCTTGTGATATCTTTCAGTCTCTGTTGTATCATGGGCTAGTGACCGATCCAGAAATAAAATTTAGATCAGGCAACACGAACCAATTTGCTTTACATTTGACTTCAAGCATATGGATCTGTTGACTTCAAGCATATGGAGCTGTGACTTCAAGCCTGTATTTGTCAATCTATTGTCATAAATTAGTGCGGCAATTTCATGATGCTTTCTACGGTTCTTGAAGTGTTGTGTGTATCCAGCTGCTTCCATTTATTGTTGTGCTATAGTGCTATTTGATCTGTGATGTTGGCACCTTGTATTTTGTTGGCTAGTATGATATATGTTAGGGTCTTAGGGACCATCTGGTTCTTGAAGGCAGTGTGTTCGTAAGCTTGCTTTGGAGCATCAGCTTCAACGTACAGAGAAGCTCAGCTCAGCTCATCGGATTGGGATGGTTTTAGGGAATGTCAAGTACGAACTGCTATTTAACGTTTGCTTTTCTTCTAAATCTGTGCGTACAGAGAAGCTTCATGACGTGTAGTGCGGACTGAATTTGGCATGCAAGGAGACACTAGTGTAGTGTGGACTGAATTTGGTATGAAAGGAAATGACTCTAGTGGTGTGGACTGAATTTGGTATGAAACGAAAACTAATCTGAACATAAACTATTGTACTGTGGTGTGGACTAATCTAAACATAAACTAGTTCACATTGTGGCTAATCGGAACACAAACAACATCCTCTCCTATAAAAATCGCAGCCACCACAAGATACCTTACCACTAAAGTCTCAACACTATCACCGTGTCGGACGAAGAAGAATACTCCGACAGGAACCTCGATGACTTCGATCCAAGTGATGTGTACACGGTTGATGATTTCCTCGCCGAGGAAGAGTTGGTTGATGGCTATCTTCAGCGGTTTGGAGAGAAGCTTAAGGCCAAGTTACAAGAACAACCTCGCCGACGTCGACGCCGATTCATCCGTAGGAGGTATATTCCAAGAAATCGCGAAGCCGGCCACAATGATCTAGTTGCCAACTATTTCTCCGAAAATCCTATCTACACGGACGAGATGCTCCGTAGGAGGTTTCGGATGAGAAAACCACTCTTTCTACGAATCGTGAGTGCACTTGGCGATTGGTCACCATACTTCTCTAATAGATTAGATGCCATAGGAAGGGAAGGGCTCTCACCACTACAGAAATGTACAACGGCCATTCGTATGCTAGCGTATGGCACTTCGGCTGACCAACTTGATGAGGTATTAAAGATTGGTGCTAGCACGGGTTTGGAGTGCTTGGGTAAGTTTGCAGAAGGAGTTATTGAAAAGTTCGGTGATGAGTACTTGCGCCCTCCTAGAAGCGATGAGGTGGAACACATACTACAAGTTAACGAAAATCGTGGTTTTCCTGGAATGCTCGGAAGTATAGATTGTATGCATTGGCAATGGGAGAATTGTCCCGTTGCATGGCGGGGTCAATTCATTCGTGGCGATAAGGGTGTCCTCACC
Organism: Rhipidocladum racemiflorum; assembly: GCA_036346355.1. Lineage (NCBI taxonomy): Eukaryota > Viridiplantae > Streptophyta > Magnoliopsida > Poales > Poaceae > Rhipidocladum > Rhipidocladum racemiflorum. The sequence goes on from CM070581.1 coordinate 5,900,609, forward strand.
ATGATCCTTGAGGCGGTTGCATCACAAGATCTAAGAATATGGCATGCTTTCTTCGGAACTGTAGGGTCCAATAATGACATCAATGTCTTAAACAAGTCACCGTTATTCATCGAAACTTTGAGAGGGGAGGCTCCTCGGGTACAACATATTGTGAATGGAAAGCATTATAACACAGGGTACTACCTTGCCGATGGAATATATCTGGAGTGGGCAGCATTCATGAAGACAGTACCAAGTCCTCAAACAGAGAAATACAAGTTATTTGCACGCCATCAAGAAGGGGCAAGGAAGGATGTAGAGTGTGCCTTTGGTGTGTTACAATCTCGATGGAATATCGTTCGGCGTCCAGCACGCTTATGGAAAAGGGAAGATGTTGTCAACATAATGCTCACTTGTGTTATTCTACATAATATGATAGTTGAAGACGAAAAGGAAATGGCCACACTCCCTTTGGATTTGAACGAGATTCTAGGAGCATCGATCGTTCTACCACCTGAAGTGAGCAACAACACAAACCCCTGCTTCGCGGAGGTACTTCGGAAAAATTCGGCAATTCGATCTCGATCTACACATGTTGAACTGAAGAATGATTTAGTTGAGCATATATGGCAGTGTTTCGGTAACAAATAGGCAAATCACGATATATATATTTTATCTAGATATGAAAAATATGGTGATGCTTAGGTAACAAATTAATATGGAAGCGCAATATGAAATTTGTAATTTTTATTTCTAGCATGAATATATGTGTGTTATCTAAAAAGTACCGCAACCTTGTACCGTTGCTGGGATATTGCAAGATTGGTGGTGAGCGCTCCTTGTGTACGTATACATGACACATGGAAGCCTAGATGTTTGTTATCTAAAAAGTAATGAAATTTGTAACTTTTATTTCTAGCATGAATATATGTGTGTTATCTAAAAAGTAATGATCTATTTCTTTATTTGACCAACAATTATATGTATCAGCAATAGCATGTGCGTATACAAAAGCAAAACGGATGTGTGCACACTTGATCAAGCAGCATATACAACAACTTAAAGCATCTCATTATTGAGAGATAGTGGTTAGAGACAGCCCATTGTATGAGGAATAATTAATGTTGTCTTTTTGTTTGGGTGATTATGCTAAGAGACACTCTTGGGCTCTCCTTTGTACTTGCGTAATCAGAACCCCAACATCAGATAAATCAAAACCAATGCTCTGAATTTGCTTTAGCAAAGTTGGAACTTGGAAGCGTCGATTTGCAAAATAACTCTCACCATGCCCAGTTGGTGCGCACACGCACACATTTCAGCGCTATAGTACGCGCTTCCACTTAAGTATGTGAAGCATGGTACGCTCTGCACATAGGAGTAGCTCGCAACTGCAGCAGTCATTTGGCCTTGTTATCCCTGATTACAAAGCCCCAGCTGCCCTGCTTCCTCTCCTGATTAAAGCCCCATATCATAATTGATTATTAAATGCTTGTTGAAACTTTCATAAATGCTTGTTAGCAATTTGTTTCCTCTGAAAGTATATCCGATAGAAGAACTAAAAATACATTGAAACTTATATCTGTCCAACGATGTTTTGCCTTTAGTTCGAACAATGCAAGAACCGAACCTACTTTAGTGTATTCTGCTTTGCAACCAGAAAACAACTGTAGGCCCCCGGATCGGCTATCCGGAGTCCTCTGTGTATTTCTGTACTAGTCCCAGATCAGTAGCTAGTACACACAGTCAAAAGTGATGAATCAACAACCATATCACGAATACAAATAACTAAATAAGAAATAATACCAAATAAAAGCAAAGACCTTATGGTCAAGGTTTACCATTATGGCCTGGACAGGCTGAACAACTTGAACAACTGCAGCGGAAGACGAAAACGCCAATGCGACCCATCCAAATGCCCACAGGCAATCGAGTGGAGAACGCACCCTCGTCGATGGAATTCTTGAACAGCTTCTTTCACTTCTGAGAGAGGATTAGATTGCAGCACGTGAGTACATAAAGTACTCAGCAAGTCTGGGAAATATGCACGATGTAGGCTATCCAAAGATGGCTTAATATGGTTCTTATGCATAAAGCAAAGTTTCATCAAATCATACTTGTTAATAATTTTCACAAAGCATATTTGAGCAATTCTTTTTAATAATTGAATTATGTAATAATGTAGTGAAGGTTCTAACCACCACTCACTAATATACAGGCTCTATCCACCACATCTCAACAAGATCAGGGTTCAATCCATTCACATGGCTCTATCTGCCACGATTCTCAAAATCAGGTTCCTTCCACCTACCTGGCTTTAGCCGCCAGAAGCACACCCGAGAGTTCTAACCGCTCTCGGATCCCAAAACAAACCATTGTTTAGTTCGAAACCAAAAACCAAAGTCTACCAGTATGAAAGCATTCAGCAAGCTTTGCCTTTGACCGTAGGCACGGCTATTCGAATAGTTTTAACTCTGCAGAGTGTGTACAACTTTACCCACAAGACATGATATTCCCTTAATGCCAAGCTATTAGCACACTTCCTTAGGTGTGCCGGCAGGGATATCATGACAAGGCTGTTACAATGCATACGCCTAACCCGACCCACCCGCTAAGGTTTCACCGCTGTTAGGGTTATGTCCACCCAGTACAGAAGCCCCCTCTTGCGCCGTGTGAGTAAAACAACAACAACAACAACAACAATGCCTCTTTCCGGCTCTCACACAACCACCGAGTGGTGAGTCTAAGTCAGGTTTCTACAAATTAGTTAGCCAGGTCGTGCCCACTTTGACATGTGGTTGTACGGTAATGCTTAGAATGGAGACAGTCATAAGCGTCGGTCCTTAATTGACTTGGGGCGGTACTTGCACAAAAGAACCAAGGCTTGGTCCGCTTCCACCCGACATTCCATGCCGCCCAAGTCGAAATCATTTTTCATTTTATTTTTATTTTGCAAACCAACGGCAATACTCCTTGCCTATAACTTTCAACACCAGGCTTTCAAAAGATAATTGAAATTCCCACCCATAGGTGTACATTGACCGAGTGCGAGTCTAAGCATTTCTACCGGACTATTTTATTCCACCAATAACTTATTTTATAAAATACAAAGCTCAGGGTTTGATGACAATCCTTATAACCAATTCGGTAATCTCCAATAATCATTAACTTGCCTTAATGGTACAATCATATGAATAATCCAATTCAATATATTATCCACCAAGTAATAAGTATATCATAGTACCATCTTTATTCCAAAGTCTCACTAAACCACCATCAAGTTCGTATTATTCCCTTGAACTATAACTGGTAGTAATGAATTGACCATCATTCTTATAGCGATCACTCTTAACATCCACAAAGAATATTTCACCAAATCATCTACTAAACCACCGAGAATACTTCACAATAGCATCTCTAATCATCTCGAAAACAATCCACCAATAATACTTCATAATACCCTATATTTAATCCTTCACACTATCACCTTTAAATCATCTATTTTAATCCACCAAAAATACGTAATAATATCATTCACTAAACCACCAAACATCCTGGACTATTTACAATCTCCCCGAATGACTATCGCATAATATTCTTGTTAAAATCCATAAAATATATATAATTCACCACTTATTCTATTTGATCTATACATATGACTCTCAAAAACACTTATTTACTTTCACCGACTAGTATTCCTGACATCATACATCTCCCAACACTCTCCCAATCCACCGAGATATATGGACTACCATTCATAGATCAATTTTATGATTTCAAGCCCCACATCAACTCTAATATTCATCTAACTCCAATTTGCATTTCACCCCAATCCATACTCATTATGTTGTGAACTACTATCACAATCCAACTCCTCAACATTTAAATGATCACCACCTTAGTTCAATTTCATAATAACAATCCTCACATTATCACTAATATTCATCCGCCTCCAAATTACATTGCTCCCGATTTGCTCTATTCAAACTATCTTCCAAATAGTCATTTTCCCCATCAAATGTATTTTATTAAAAATATTTATTATGGTGGATCCCTGTTCTAGGTCGACAAAGGGTCAAGGATAGCAAATCTCAAAGAGGTATAAACAACAGGTATAGCTAATAACTTAACGTTTGACATCATCATTTGATATAAATAGCAATGCAATTGTTAAAACAGTCATAAAACATGGGTTCAACATGCGTCAAGGAGACTTGCCTTGGGCACAGCGAGAAGGTCGAACTCTCTGAAGTCCGGCGGCGGGATCGGCGGTCGCGTCGGGGTCGTCGACTACGCGCAAAACGAAGCAAATAAATAAATAAAAGAAAATAAATAAAATCCAAAAATTACAAAATTAGTACTGGTAGGTAGATCTTGATTTTAGATGAATTTAGAAATTTGAATGGAGTCAAACGGAGTTCGGACGAAGAAGTTATGAGCTTCGGAAGTTTGAATTTTGAATAAATGGAAAACCGGGAATATTCCCGGAATATTCCCTCTCGAGTTGACTGGTCAAACGTTGACTGAAGACTTGACTTTGACTGGTTTTGTGTGTATGGCATGAGGGCCCCATGTGTCATTGAGATAGAGGAAAAGAGGAAGCTTCCTCTGGAAGCTTTCCATGCCATGGCCATGGAGGAGAAATTGAGAGAGAGAGAGAGAGAGAGAGAGAGAGAGAGAGAGTGAGTGGCCGGCGGGAGGGGGCTCGGCCGGCGACAGGCGCCGGGGTCGCCGTGGCGGCGACAGCCTGGCCGGCCGTGAGGTGGCGGCCCGGCGGCGGGTAGCCTTGCAGCAGCGATACATCTTGTGGCAGATGCATCGCAGGCCGTGGCGGCAAGCGGCGCCGGCGAGCGAGGGCGACGCCCGGCCGGCCGGCGGCGTGACGCACGCATGGGCAGAGGCCCAACCAAAAGCGAGACACGAAAAAAAAAACGAAAACCCGGATTTTTAACCCGATTTCGCATGGAATTGGACCAACCAAAGCATGGAATCAGTAGATAACAACCTAAGGTACACATAGGATGAAGGAATTGAACCAAACCTTGCCGAATTGGGAGAAATCGACGACGAACGGCGTTTCGGCCGGAAGCACCAAAACTCGAAATTCGTCGCCCACGGTTGAGAAATCCTAAAACCAACGATTGAGTTAGCTTCTAGACTCATCCACGGTCACGAGGAACCAAGTGGCATGAAGAATGGCTCACCGGAGAGAGAGAAATAAGGATGAACACGAAGAACGCCGAAAAAGTGTGACACCTCGTCGGTTTTCTCGATCTCTCGGGCAAAAGGAGGGAGTAGAGGAAAAGAGAAGCCCATGCCCGGAAAGAGGACTCTTATACGGAGTGAACGGAGGTGGTGGTGCGCCGGTTGGGCGAAAGCGGCCGAGTAATTGAGAATTGAAGTCATTGGAACCGTTTTCGGTTTCGGGCGTCCGTGCAAATTCGAGTTCTCCGGCGAGAGGTGGTGGGGATGCGAAGAGGACGACGCCTACGAATTCAACAGGAACCGGCCCGTCGTTTGGAGTTGCGTGGAGGGAGCTAGAGAGGTTTAAAGAAGAACCCTAGCCATTGTTGCTTGCTTGAAGCTCCACCCAACCATGCATGGCTAGAGGTTGAAGATGATGAATAGTGGCTGCCACGTGTCACTTTCCTATTGGCTCTCTTTTACGTAAACGTGCCACCCTAGAGAAAAATTAGGAAAAATGGCCTAAAAATTCCGGAAAAATTCCTAGAACCATTTTAGATTATTTGGGACTCAAAGGAATTGGTTTGGTTGAATTTGGATGAACTTTGTGGAATTAAATATTCCGGAGCGAATTGCGAGCATTAAACAAAAGCCGCGCGAGATAAAATAGGAATGGAGGTCCAAAAATCCGGGGAATGATTCCTAAAATCATTTTGGAATATTTGGAACACATTGGAAGTGGTTCTGGGATTTTTGGAGCAATTTGGACTCGGGTGAATTTTCGGGTACCGGCGGAAATCTGGAAAAGTCGATCTTTCGACTGGAGGGGAATTGAATCTCGCTTTTTGGATGGGAATGGATGCCAGGTTAATATAAACACCAAAGAAACTCCAATTTTTGAATTTAATTTATTTAAACTAGGTTTTTCTCCAGAAGGCGAAAACTAGGGTGTTACAACAACGGTTTGGCATCGTCTTCCATAAATCTTTTAAATTTTTCGAACTCTCTTTCCGTGTAATTTTCCTCCACATCCCGTAACAATTGATCTAAATTGTCCTAATCAAACATATCACGCTTCAACTCGTGATCGGGTTCCAGTATATCTTCATTGCATACCGGAGAGGTACTACTTGTCTCCTCATGATAGATCCAACATATGTAATTCCTCACGAAGCCACATCGAATCAAGTGGTCTTCAATTTAAGCTGAGTTGTTAAATCTCCTAAGATTGGTGCAATCAATGTAAGGATAATATATGAATTTTATACCTCTCATAACCATGTCTACTTCTACAATCCTTATGAACTCCTTAACCCTCTATGAAATTTAGCATTTACACAGTTTTTTTGATACATCCATTCTTCACGGTACATCTACAATTTAACCACAAACAATAAATTAATAAAAAACTTCAGCGACAGCTAGTTATTTCAAATACCAAGATATTATTTATTTACCTTCGCAAAATAGAGAAGGGGTTCCGATATATATAATTTTACCCCGGATACCTTCTTTTCTAGTTAAGAGCTTTCAATTCCCTAGTTAGGAGACATGCATATTTAAAACATCAACAATGATATCGAAATACGTAATACACTAATCAATGAAAGAAAAGAAGGGTGGAAGCATTAACAAAGTTGAGGAATTGAATGATCTTAAAGAAACATCTATATATTGACCAACTAAGTACGTACGAATGTTGACTCCTAATCTGTAATTAGGTCAGGTCCTAATCCCATTCAAGGATATATGGTTCGGACAAGTTCTTAAGCTGTTACACAACTCCAAAGAAAATTTCGGCAACATTTCCCTATTGTTCTCCAAATACATGTCTCGACAACAGGTCAAGAGGGTGTGTATCCAGAGAGCACTAGGGAGATATTGCCGAAACTTTATCTGGAGTTGTATAACAGCTTCATTAGAAACTTTCCCAAACACATATCCTTAAGCTGTAAAAAAAACATAGATAAATATGCTAATTTTAGCATATTTATAAATAAACACCCTCGAACGGGAGACACATAGGTTACGCAACCTAAATTCCAGCATTGACCTTATTAATTGTAGCAACAATAATGACATATAACCCATTTATCAAATCAAAATTAAATTTAATTCCTAGTGCAAAATTGAAGGATTTGAATGAATGCTCACCTTTTGATGAAAACCACAAGTGAGGGGAAATATCCCACAAGCTAGGGTTTCAACTTTACCCTCAAACCACTATCTCCTCGAGGGTTTCATAATTTCTCATCCATATTGGCTTCAACCATAATAGCATTAATGAAATGTAACACATTCACCAAATCAAAATCGAATTTCTTAATGCAAAATTGAAATGATTTGAAGGAATGATCACCTTTTGAAGAAAACCACAAATGAGAAAAAATAGAGGAAAAATCTTCTCAGGTTAGGGCTCCAACCTACCCTCCCTCACACACATCATCAAGGATTTTAGATTTTCTCATCCAAGTCTAAGGTTCAACCAGATTTATGTTCTGTTTTTCGGAACGGCAGCGATTTTTTTTTGACTCTAGAACACCAACAGATGAGAGTTCATTCCGAGAGTATATAAAACCTCGCGAGCCATATCACAATCGGTTCTATCTCAGAACCGATTGCGATGAGGGGGTACCATCACAATTGGCATCAGCTCCATGCATATCCGGATTCTTTCATCTCATTGCAATAGTGCAAAAAGGTCAGACTTAGACCGGCACGCCACAAAACAAGCACGAAACACAAATAGACCATGCCTAGGTCCGTCGAAGGAGAACCGACCTGACCCGACATAGCACAGCGGGCACGATAGACCGTCATGGCCCAACACAGTTTAGACCAAAAGCACGATTGGCCGTGTTGGGCCGGGTAGACCCGTCACGATGCCCACCACTAACCTACTTCATAGTGCACTGACAGTTAGGCCTCTCGCCTTCTTCAGTTTAATAGTTTTCTTTTTCCTGTGTCCCCCACCACCGCCTCCATTGATGAGCTGGACGGCGGTAGTGTGACACACATGCTTTCTGCCTGAGACGTGTTTGCTGTGCATATATTGCGAAACCTTGCAAGTTGCAACTACGTACTTAAGTCTCGTCTCTCTTCCATTGGGAGGAGGGTGGCATAATAAGTTGATAATTGTTAATTACTCTGACCATAATCGTGGAAGAAGCTGCGTTTTATAAAACACCAAACGCAAGCACCATATTATCCGACAGCGGAACAACTACACTGCTACTTTTTTACCCAGCATCAACTACAGAGCTCCCACAAAACAAAGATAAATGGCACGACAGTCGACAGATAATGCAGAGGATCAACAAAAAAAAAATACTTCTGAGTGTACTTAGCTGCAGACTTTCCAGCTGCTTCTGTTTTTAAATGGAGCAATCGATTTGAGTATGTTAGCCGCGTCAAACCAGGTCACAAGACCGAAAACTGCAGTCGTGGAGTGGGGATTTCGAGAAAATGGATATAGAATGTAAATCAGACATGCACGGGCCGATCACAGCTTGTAAACTGGCGTTATCCCGAGGAGCTGGAAGCACTGGCGCATGACGACCGCCGTCGCTTGGCAAAGCAGTAGCCGGCTTGCCTCCTCCGGCGATCCAACCACCTGTTGAGTTGAATGCAAAGCAAGACGATGGTTAAATCTCATGTGGTCCAGATAATTACTACTATTTTGTACAAGGCGAGCAGAAAACAGCGGTCAAAGTTGTTGCAAATTTTAAGATATGAAAAAAATGTGAGCTTCACTTAAAAGGGTAGAAAAGATGGAAACAGAGGGAGGTATACCTGACAATTAGTGTAGAACTTTGTGAACATTTCAGATAAGTTGTATAGGTATTCACAAACAACATTGGGAAGGAGATTGGTGCATGCCTCTTCCACAACCTGACAGAGATCAGTCCCATTAAGCCGTACCCACAAACGAAAGAATCATTGGTGCATTAGTGACATCTCAACGGAATGACACCTGAATAATTAAGTGCTACAATGCTTGACTAATTGCGAAGTTTGATGGCATTTAAAGTAGAATGGAAACAGTTTCATATATAATGATTTAAGTCCTGGAACACACACACAGATATGTGTGTGTGTGTGTGTGTGTATCTGATGTTTAGCTCCTGGACCTGACAATAAATTTAGTTAATAGTGCCAATCATACCTCTGCAAATCGGATAAGATATAATCCCAAGACACGCTCATCTGGATGGCCAAGAGAAATTGTCCCGCTCTGAGAACAAAATAGGAAGTCAACAAGTTTCAAGTCTCTGTCTGATGGCCAAAAGAATTTGATGCTGAAACTATACGAAATCAACAACAGCATCAGTTCATGAAAAATAATACAAGTATTACCATTTTTAGCTCTTCTATGTCTTTGTTTGATTTCCGGATAATGGAGCAAATCCGAGCATGAGCATACTGAAGGTACACAGCAGTATTTCCCTGTCAACAAATGTGATGTAAATGACAATTAATGAGTAAGCAAAAGGGTGAATGGGTTCAGAAACCGCTTATGAATATAATTTTCATTTCACGCAAAAGGATGACCATATGAGACAGTAATGCCAGCAATAGAAAGACAAAATAAATCAGCAAAATATTTAATACAGAGCATACAGATCCTTCCACAAACAGTGGAGTAGACTGTAAACAAATGTAGGAGTGATTCTATGCTCTTCCTTTTTAAAGTTGCATAAATATTAAAGCATGAATGAAGGGTAGATGAAGATTACTTACCCCTTCGTTTGCTTCAAGATTTATGCAACTCGTATTAGGAGGGAAAGCATAGAAGCACCTCTCAACAAACAAATAATGAAGGGTGCCAAGGCTCCCACATAATCCAGTGAAATAAATACAGAGTTCGAAAATACCTTATCATTTAGCATCTGTTCAAAGCTAAATGTGTAATTGGTCAGTCGATTATTCTTCAGATCTGCGTACCTGTATTTAAGTTGCAGAAAAAACACGAGAATGCTACTAAGATTAGAATTCAAAAAGCTTTTCACTACATGTTTCAGAAAAAAGTTCATGTTTCAGTTTCAACATGTTTGTCTTCCTGAAAGAAGAGATTGCACTACATACTTGACAGCACCATATCCTACTGCCTCTGAAGTTTCTTCTAGTTCCGCATCAGTCCACTCAATAATTTTACCTGAATAAAACCATGATCATATTTAACCTGAAAGATTATTAAAAGAAGAAAGCGAAATTCCACAATGGTGCTACTTACCGTTTTCAGTGAGACGCTGGAGAAGTTCTGATTTACTCCGAGATTTAGCCTCATCAAGTAGCTCTACCAATCGAACCACCTCAGTACTACGAGTTCGGAAGCGCTTGCCATCTGCTCCGAGAACAAGACCAAACCCAACATGACTCGTTTTTGGAAACTTCTTTTCTTTTGGATCTGGGAGCCAACCAGCCATCCGGGCAGCCTGTAATATAATAGAACAAAAGATTAACTGAAAGCCCATCAGGGGAATAAGTATCTATATTGGTTCTCTTCATTTAAATAATTACTAGTACAAAGATTACAATAACATGTTTCGAGTAAGATAAATGGCTCTTTGTGCTACTGCTTACACTGAAAAACATATCAAAATGCTGCTGTTGGCCAACATCTGTTACATATATTATCCATTCTGCCTTCTCGACATTAAGCCGATACCTCCATAAAAGCAGAGACAAAAAAGGTTAAAATTCACAAAATCTATAGCTGTGACAAAATAGACTACGTCAAGTACAAAAATATATCATATCAATTATTATTTAGCAACTAACCAAAGAGCAGCTAAGTCTGTAGATGCATAGTTGAAGCCACCATCTCTTTTAACCACTATCAAAGGGATTTGATGACCTTCGATGGATATTACTCGAGCACCCTCACTTTCCTTGATCAAACCTTTGTTATTCAATTCGTCCAAAACTTGTGGAATATAAGGATTATAAAAGCTTTCCCCCTGAAAAGTAAGTAATTAGCTTGCTTTTCAATATTTCAAAGAATATAAATCAATAACCTTCTTAGCTGCTCTGGGGAAGATGCAGACAACATAACATGAACATAAGCATTTAACGGCACCAATAGACAAAAAAAATTGATTGAACGCAAGTAGATACAGATGCTTTGATCAAAATGGGTTCAGATGAACAACAACAGATAAAAATGAACAAATATTGTGAAAATTCGAAAATCACACAGACAAATTCAAGTAAAACTTGTTGTTTACTGCCATCAGAAGTTCAACAAATACATATCAACAAAAGAGGTTTCTGAAGCCTTGTAAGTATCTCCACAAATATTGGCTGGTAATACTGAAACGCTGATGAATTTGGCCAAAAAAAAGTCAGAAGTTTAATAAATTTGATGTTCGCTTCAAACATCCACTGGAATACAGGACATCGATGTTGCAATAGAAAACTCATAGATCATAGCAGTGCAAACCAGGAACATCAAGCAAACGGATGGGTACATGGGTACCAATTTACAACTGAAGCTAATTCGTAATTTTGACATCAGTTGTAGAATTTTCAATCTGAGTCTCTTCATATGACAATGAAGGAAATATACCTTGTTGGGGCAAATCAACTAAAAATTAATGATTGACTATCACAGAATCTTTTTCAGCACAGTTCAGATGAGAATATGAAAATAAAAAACCGTTCAAGCAAATGTGCTAGAAATTAATGCAACAAATTGCAGTGTTGGTGTTCATCTAAATTCCAATTAATACAGAAATTTCATGTTGCAACTTGCAAGTTGCAACTACATTTTGTTGATACTTGACAGTTGATGAGCAACCTTTTTAAAAATAATAAGTCAAATCTTAGTAGAAAGTAATACTACCTTTTCTTCAAGCTCTACATTTAAGCGCTTGTAGACCAAATCAAACTCATCCCTGCTTATTTCGCAAATCTTTTTCCAGGCAGCTCGGTATTTCTCGTCCCCTCCCTGCAGATTATTAATTGCTTAGATGAGAAAATGCCACAATGCTCCCAGACTCCACATCCAGAAGGACAACTCACCTGAAGCCGAACTACTGCTTGTTGAGCTCTATCTTTAAATTCTGGGTCCTCATCAAATCTTTGCTTGGATGCTTTATAGAAAAGCTGCAGCAAATAACCAAATTGAAACATGAATACATGATTATTTGTCTAATGAATCAGAAATTCTTATATGAAGCAAAATTACAAACTAGTCATTACTTGGCACCTTTGGCAAGATAAGCATAAAAATCAAACAAGAATAGGGTTAATTGGCAGCAATAAGAAGCAATGCCATATGGTAAAGGCACAAATGCATGTGTGCACATGCACCCAGAGGCAACAAATATCTAGATAACATATGCTTGAGAATTATTTATGGTTATTTTCTCCTGACTGTATGCCGAATGACACCTAAATTCATATTTGGCCCTCAGCACAGCTTTCGTGGGCACCATTGATTTAAATTTCAGAAGTGTACATTGATGGACTAAAGTAAGGGAAGCAGGAAACCACCCAAATTGGGAACGTGCAACTAAAAGCAAAATCCAATATGCAGAGATACAAAATCAACCCTCATGGCCCACACTGCTCAAACTGATGAGATAAAAATAAAAGGCAAAGAATATAATATAGCATGCAAAACAATAACATCACATGCTTGACTAATGTCATCCACATGTTATTGGACTTGCATAAGGCATAAAGCAGTACAGTGATAATACCGATGCATAGATTAAGCAGTTGAAGAAACCGAATAAGTGATACAGCTATTTGAGTGTAGTAGGGTAGAGTGCTGCCAAGAACAATACAAATAATTCAATAATGCAATTTATGTTGCCGCAATAAGTTACCCTGTAAGTCACTGTTCCCCTAGACGGCCGCCTAGCCTGCCTAGGCACTAGGCTACACCCTCCCGCCTAGCCCATCTAATCGGCGATTAGGTGCTAGGCGCCAGTTTGTCACCCGCCTAGCGCCTAGGGGAACAAAGCCTGTAACTCATATTCCAGTTTTCTCCCAAGCGTATAGCTTTTTAAATGGATATCTAGCGCCAAACTCCATCCATGTTTATATGCTAGTTCAGCATGCCATACTTGTAAGTTGTAACCACGTGTTTGTATGCTTTTATGGCAGAGGGCAAGCGACATATACCACCATTAATGCATGGAACAACACCTTACCTGAAGGTCACCAATGGCTTGGCTACCAACTTCCTCCCAATTCGGAAATTTCTCAAATAGATATTCTATGAGCATTCCAAACTGCATGATCAAAGAACATAGTTTAGTAAGCACATTTTTCTAGTTCCTAGAAAACAAGCAGAAGTAGATATATATATATTAATATATGCTGATAAAAGATGCCAAAGCATCAATTTCTCCAGCACTACACAAAACCATTTAATCAAGTATCATTTCAGTTTTTACCATAAGAAAATATATAGAAAGGAAAGCCTACATATTGAAAGTACAACATAACAACTAAAAGGTTGCAACAAGTGGGCAAACAGCTAGAGGAAAGCACAATGATGATTGGATAAACAAATCATATTGGATCTAAAAGTGGAGACAAGCTCTAGCGTCTCTGAGTACAGATAATAGTGCATATTGTAGCAACGAATAAAACAAATCAAAGTGACCAAGATGCTACATAAATAGAAAATAATACCAGCAGAACCTGTCAAATATTTGGGGAGGCACAAAGAGCAGCACCAGCTGAACCTCTAGTGCATCAGGATGTAGCAAAATTGAAGATACATGAAGAAAAGATAGGTAATGGATACAGGCACAGAAAAGGATAAAACCAACGGAAACAAAAAAAGATGAATTGTTTTTGCTGTATTGCGTAACCACATTCTCTATGAACCAAACAGGATTGACATATTAAAGGATCATAACAGCATTTGTCACCAACAAGAAGTGCGCACTAAAGCAGCTCAAAGTGACAGCACAAAGCCAGTTACCTGTGTACCCCAGTCTCCCACATGATTACGTCGGAGAACTTCAACATTTGTGAACTCAAACATGCGTGCCAGGGTGTCCCCAATGATTGTTGACCTTAGATGCCCGACATGCATTTCCTTTGCAATATTAGGGGATGAAAAATCAAGCACTGCCTTCTTAACTGGCAGAATTGGTGCCCAAATTTTGATACCATTCACAAGCATGTCGTGTATTCTCTGCAATGATGTAGTTCATTGGCACTTAGCAGGAAAGAATTATAGTACCGTAAATACCAGTATAGCTTATTGATAAAACATTTCAATCAAACCTTTGAAACCCAGCTGTTGGATAACACGATATTCACAAAACCAGGACCAGCAACAGAGGTTGATTCAATGATATCAGAGGGAGGCAGATTCTTTGCAATGGCCTGGAAAAATTTCAGGGTCCAGTATGTTAAGTCTAAGAGAGTTTTAGCAGGCATGAAAAAGGATAAATGAATGAGCAAGGAAATACTAGTAGCAGAGCCTACAGAAGAATGCTCCTACTCGAGATTTTCTTGATGTAAAACATCAGTAGTCCAAAGAGTTTCAGATCATTCTAACCTGCCCAATTGCATTGGGGTTTTTGAAGCTTGTCCCAGATCCTTTAATTCTTGACCATAATCCCATCGCATTGTTACTGCACATGGTTTGCAAAGAATCACTTGATAAGCAAATTCAAGGGATGCTAACAAGAACAGGAGTAGCAGATACTATCGTAAAAGAAATGCTCGCAGCAGTGAAGGCAAGAAACCAACAACATACCACTGATAATCGCCAAATTTCGCAGTACAAACTTCAACCATCGGTTCTACATCGACTTCAGGAACCGTCACACGGAGTGACAAAACCACCAACTTGGAAAGCTGTTGCTTGACACTCCCTGCTCCCTGTGCGGCCTAGCAACATGTTCACAGTCATTACCAGCTGAAGCAAGTAGGGAAGGGGAAAGCACATGCAACGCAGTCATCTCCAGAACCAACAACCATAATACTCACTGCCGCTGCAGGCTCCTGTGGCTGGGCGGACACGGAAGTGGAGGTCTCATCTCCCATAGTGGTGGCGAAGCAGGCGCTCCTCTGTAGCCTCGCAGGGGAAGATGCTCTACAGTACCCTAACTAGATAGGCAGCACCAAAATGAGCAAACAGGTCTAAATTAGGCAACAAAAGACACTGAGCTGAATTTGCCACACGGGCAAAGCTCCTGTCCACGAATCCCCCAGCTGCCACCTAAACCTAGCCTGTTAGTTAATTTCAGCAAAAGGGAGAAAAAAACTCAACCCTTTTTCACCCAAAACAATTTCTGCATAGATTCGCATGCTCAATAAGCAGGAGACCCCCGATTCACCAGCAGAAATATGAGCAGAACAAATTTAGAGTAGGGTGATAAACTCAAACAGCCCAAAAACTAAATTCGAGCATCCTAAACCCTAAACCCCGAACCAAAAAAAAAAAACAGTGACTAATCCACCGCTTCCGCTAAATCTCTGGAGCACGTAGGCATAAACCCTAGACCCAGAACCGCACCGAAGGCAACCCCGAAAATCCCCAAAAATTTTACGGTAGAATCGGACCTAGCAACCGCAACACAGTGAGGGCACGGAGCAGGGCTACGAGACCAGATTAACCAAACCTTACGCAGATTCAGGGGGAGCACGAGGAGAATCGAGGAGCTCACCGAATCACGGGGTGCACGTAGAGTCGAGATGCAGTCGCGTGGGGGTAGGCGCCACCACTACAGTTACTGCTGCTGCTGCTAGGGGTGCAAACGGAGCGGATACGGGCGGATTTCGCTCATCCCATATCCTATTCCAATTTTTTTTTTCAAAATCGGAGTCGGATACGGACGGTGCCGGATTTGAATGTGAATGCGGACTATCTCAGTCACGAATACAAAGCGAATACAGGTCATTCCGAATACGGTTAGTCTCGGTCGCGAATACTTAGTCGGATAATGCGCGAAAACAGAAACCATATATGTCACACATATTAGGATCAATCAACCATACTATATGTCCAAAATGCAACTATATTAGTACGTTAACAATTTGATGTAAGTACATCACTCAATAACAGGGAGTGATATGTCAATGCCGTGTAATTGAGCTCAACGGCAATAGCATGCTAATGCTTAATGAGCTCGTATTTACCCCTTATGTTTTGCATTGCACATGCTAGAATAATTTTGTAGTTGACTAATAACACAGTATCAAAGTAATTTGTGATGTCGGGCGTAATATGTGCATGATGCGTGCTACTTTGTTAAGGTGTTGCTTTCTGCTACATCACCAAGTTTAGTCCTATTCTCATTGTATGTATTACGTGCCTAAGTTTATCTGCAAACCATTTGATCTCACTGCCACTTTGCTTTTTTGCTCGCCTGCATTTTCCTGTTTAGGAACTACTTCAGTATCATAACCTAACTAGGTATAATGATATTTACTAGGCACTCCAAATGTGCAGAAGTTTAGTTGGAACTTGGAAGGTTGTGTGCAGATGTTCTTGAGTATTGAATCTCGATTTCAGTTTTAGATGAAACTTATGCATAACTAAATTAAGCATTAAGCGTCATCCTATAGGCCTAGACAATGCCTTTAGTGAGAGGAAATGTAACTATAAACCTCTATAAAATCATCTCAACATGGCTAACAAATGCTGCAGTGCAGCAGAATTTTAAGTCAAATTTCAACGAGAAGAACGGGGTTGTGCAAACAGAAAGCTTTGAATGTCTGAGAGTATGAAGGGAAGAAACCGCACAAAAATAAACATAATATTTATGAACTTTACATCAATATTGCAGAGAAACTAACTAAAAATTTTGATCCACCACCATACATGATTGCCTATTATGTTAGCCTAAATTCTGAAACTTCTGCATTTTTGTTTAGCAACATGGCTGTATGTCAAGAGAACCCTACAAGATAGCTTCAATAGTTCAGTTTTAAAACTTGGGACAACTTAATGATTACATCTTTGAGACCAATCAGGGAGTGTTAATTCTTTTGTCAGGTTGTCTATGCATTTTATTTTTAAAAAAGCATTCAGACGCAAATCCCTTTTTGCTGTATGTATAGAGCTACAGAAACTCATATTTGACATAATACAGTTTCTTCAGATGCAAATCCCTTTTGCTTAATAAACATGTACAAGGACCTCAAAATATTCTATCCACAACAGAGATAATCATATTAGGATTTGGAATTACTTAGATGGATAGCAAGGAACTGCATGGACTACATGTGCTAGTTGAATTTTTACAAAACCAAAGTGAGATGCTATTCTGAAGTTAGTCTGTGCTAATTGTAAGTTTGGTTGGTTAGACTGCAGTCGCAAGTGAGTTCTAGGACCCCGCTTGATTCTCGCCAACACCATCACAGATCTTACTCATCAAGTCAAGAAAATGCTAAATTGGAGAATGAAATAGATATAGCCTTAGGGATTCATCGGCTCCTTGCCTCCATCCATACCATGATACAGTATGAGAATCGGATCGGGATCGGAGCTGGCCTTGTCCACGGCTGCTGGGCCCCTTGTGACCACCTCAGTTCTTGTGGGCGGTGTAGGCCGTGCGGTTGCGACGCTGCTCGGCCGGAAGAGGGGAGCCGACGGTGACAGCATATCTGGACCTAAACAAACCGGAGAATGGGGGTTGACGAGGAAAGGGGAGAGAGGGGCGGAAGGTACCTCAGTGCCCCGCCGTCGCTCACGTTGCCACCGCCCGCTGATCCCTTGTAGCAAGGTCGTCGCGAGCCGCCGAGCCGAGCCCGTCGTCCTGGAGATCTTCGACGCCGAGAACTCGGGCAGTCTGTCGAGACTCGAGACCTGAAGGGGGACTGAGGTTCCGCTCATCCGCTGCCCAGGGAGGCTGAATGGCGATTGAGTGTTTCCACCCGATATTGCCCGCATGCTAACCGCCGAAAAAACTATATGAATTCGTATTCAATATCCGAAAAAAAACAAATATAAAAAAAATACCAGAATAAGATCCGAATTTATACGGACGGACGGTTAAGAACTATCCGCTATATTTGCACCCCTAACAATAACCGATCACAGACAAATATGATGGATCGAACTAATAACAATTGCACCAAAAATATTTCCTTTGCAACAAATCCATAACAAACTACAAAAAGAAAATTTTCTTATACAACAAATCTATAGCCCACCTGCAACAATTAAAAAAATGCAACTGCAACGTAAACCTCTTTGGTAGATTTTGAGAAGACATGTTGCAACAAAATTATACACTTCATATAATAATTGATAAAAGGTAGGGATGAAAACGGATCGGATACGAGCGGATATTGATTTTTTTTTTTTCATATCCTGACCATGGTTCGCAAAATCGACGAAAATCGCCCGATTTTCGCGAGTATCGCCGCGGCCCGATATCAAAAACCGGTCGATAAACCGATCCAATTCAAAAAAAAAAAAATCGAAAAAATTTACGTGTCAAAAACCGGTCGAAAATCGGTGGAAATCGATCGATTTTCATCAAAAATCGTCGAAAATCGCTACAAAAATCGATCACACAAAAAGTTCAACAAGTTCGTCGATTTTCCACGAAAACCGGTCGATTTTCCACGAAAACCGGTCGATTTTCCACGAAAATCGACGATTTTTGAAATTTTTTTGAAAAAATTTGGTTTTTGAATTCATCCGATTTTTAACGATTTTCGGCCGATTTTCAACTCGATTTTTGCGATTATCGAAAATTATTGTTCATGCGAAAATCGCATGAACGATTTAGTGAACCCTGATCCTGACACATATTTTTTCTCGGATTCAGAACCAGATACGGGCTAAAACGAATACGAATACGAATCCGGTTATTCAGGATATAGATACATGACGGATATGTGATGTATTCGGATCGGAAACGAATAAAATTATACGGATAATGTAAACATATATAGAATAATATATGTTGAATCAAAGTACATAAATACATAACCATAATAGTAAGTTATACATCAACTAAAGTACATTTCACAATCTTGTTTAGCCTATTTATGCACACTTGGAACTGAAAATATTTGAGATATGACAGTTGGGCCAGGAATGTCATATGCGAGTACTGATTAGAATTATCCATAGATTACATCCGGGAGGTTTCAAGCCTCCTCAGGCATCCACCTCACCCCCTCTAATTTTCTGAAAAAGTCCATTTATTTCTCCAAAACGCGGATAGGTCCTTCTGAATTACGAAGAGGTCCTTTGCGATTTTATGTGAGGGGAATTTTTTTTCCTGGTTCGCGTTTAGGCCCCTTGTTTGCCATTTTACAGAAGGAGACTCCCGTTAAATACGAATCGCGAACAAGCCCTTTTTTAATTTTTCAAAATAGCGAACAAGTCCAAAATTATAACAAATAAGTCCCCGCACTTTACGTCTAGGTCTTTTCCCCGTTTTGCCCGGAAAAAATGTTTTCGTGGTCCGTTTTTTCTCTGGAGCATGTTTTCGTGGTCTATTTTTTCAAAAAAAAAATGAAAATTCGTTTTTTGTTCATTCTTTCTCTGTTTTCCCCGGGAAAAATATTTTCGGGATCTGTTTTCCCTCATTTTTCCCGGGAAAAATGTTTTCGGCTTCCGTTTTCCCTCCTTTTTCCCAGGAAAATGTTTTCATGGTCCGTTTTCCTCTTTTTTCCCCAGAAAAATTATTTCCGTGGCCCATTTTTCCCGAAAAAATGTTTTTCGTGATCCATTTTTTTCTCCGAAAAAATGTAAATCCGTTTTTCATTCACGCGCGCGGCATGCGCCGCGGTTTTTCTTGGAAAAATATTTTCATGGTCCGTTTTTTCTCGTTTTTCACGGAAAAAATGTTTTCGTTATCCGTGAAAAATATTTTCGTGACCCGTTTTTATTCGTTTTCCCCGGAAAAAATGTTTTCGTGGCCCGTTTTTCCTCCGAAAAAAACTTTTCCGTTTTCCCCGGAAAGAATGTTTTCGTAGTCCAGTTGTTCTTGTTTTTTTCCGAAATAAGTGTTTGTTTTCGTTGTCCTTTTTTTCTCTGAAAAAACAATACAAATTTGTTTTCGTTCACATGCGTGGCGTGCGCCACGCTCACTTTTCTAGTAGTGTTATGGGCTTATGGGAAATATGGACAAGATCAAGTACTCTCAACTAAGCTTCCAGTATTCACACACAATGCAACAATCACTTAATTTACCCGTGTTACTATAGCATGTTTTGTCATTCACAATTTTGTGCCTCATACATTAGTTGGCCAAATCGAGAGCCACCGGTGCTATAATGCAGTTGAAGATAAAACTAATCGCAATTCTGACGCGATTTTCTTGCCCTCACAAAAAACCGCAAAAGATCTATTAATAAATTGCAAGGACCTATCCGTGATTTGAAGGAATGGAGGGGGTTTTCGCAAAACTGCATGAAGAACAGGTGGACCTCCTGAGGGGGCCGGAAACATCCGGATTATATTAGCTATAAGATAAGATATGTACTACATGATAGCATTTATCGTAATACAATGATTCATAAGGAAATGCAAGCTCCACCTCCGCAACTGCAGAGAAAATGATCTAATAGGTAAAACCTTAACCGTCTAACCCTACACCAACCATTTGCCAACTGCACTGTAGCAATACTGCCACAGGACCACAATGCCGCCGACAACAAAGTTCAGGCAAATGCACCGACTTTCGCAAACAAGGTTGCAGAAAAAAAAAAGGCGTCCAATTTTGCAAGCATAATATGCAAGTGTTGGAACGCAAAATGGACAAATGCCGTCCAATTTCACTCTATCCTAATGCCCAAAGGCAGCCAAATGTTCACCACCAAAACCAAATAAAGGCGCAATCTTGGCTATTGGAACCAAGGAATAATCAACCTAAGCAAAAAAAGAGCATGGTATATACCTTATAGTTTGGTAAAAAAAAAAGAGCAATTCACTGATTTCCTAGAATCTGGCCGATGGCAAAAACGAGCAACTCGTAGCCAAATAAAAGAGGGAGAAAGAAGCAACCAGGAAATGTGTGGTGCAATTTCAAAAAGAGTTGATTGGAGCCACAGGCGGAACTGCTGGTGAGGCGCAGGTGGGCTGAAGTCCCACGGGGCTGAAGTCCCACCCGTGGCCCACCGGGCCTCTTATACGGACCATATAATACGTGTACGTGGCCCATCTGTGAATGAATGATGAATCGTCTGGCTCCGTGTACGTCGCTTGCTCTCCGTGTACGCGGCATCGCGGCCGTCCGTCTGACCCCGTCGGCCGTCACTGAGAGCCTGAGACCAATCTCTCTCCTTGTTGGCTCGTTCTCTTTCCTGGTAAGGCGACACTATTGGAAGGAGCTTGTAGGTTGTTGATTGATGGCTGGTAGCCTGGTACTGAAATGTTTCGAAAGGCTAGAATAGCCTTGCAAGATGTCTTTGCTGACTGCTCTATTCGTGGTACGTCTAGTAATCTAGTATTCCAACAACGATGGCGGAGGCCTTGTCAAGAACTTGACGCTGGAGGAGTAGATTCGAGTAAAGCTTTTAGATCTAAACAGAGATTACAGTAAAGCTTCACTGGAATGCCCCGAAGGTAGTTCTTGTTTGTTTCAGTTTGTTCGTCGGCCCTCTTAGGTTTGTCTAATTGATGATTTTTTATTGAGCAGAAAAGAGTCTATAGATAACGATGAAGAGATATTTTACACTGCAATTTTAGACCCCCTCGTTCCAATTTTCTGGATACGCCAAAAGTAATATTGTTCGATTAGTATTTAAGAGCGCTTTCTTATGGTCATGATGGCTATGAATTTGTAGCTATGAATAAAATATTATAAAATAATTAATATTTAAAATTTAATTTTGAAGACCGCATTAAGTTAAAATGTGTTTATATTTTTTTCTACGGAGACCATATCGATGTCGAAAACGATAAGTGAAAAAGAGCAATTCACGCTAGTTTGGTAAATATGGTATATACCGATGCTGAACCAAAATATTGTGGTATTTACCGATATGGAACTGAAGTTCTATTTGTTATATTTGGTATCAAATTTTAATTATCGTATTTAAAAAAAACATATTTACCGAACCATATCTACCAACTATACCATATGCACAGCCCTAAAATCAACACAAGAACACTAATATTAACACCCTTACTTGGGAAAAAAATGGAGCCCAACCGTGCTAGCCACGTGTCCGCCCTCGTTTTTTGCGGAAAAAACCCTCCGGTTCTTCGGAATTACGAATTACGAATGGGTCCTTACACGATTTTATGTGAGAGGAAAATATTTTCCCCCGGTTCGCGTTTAGGTCCTTCGTTGGCCGTTTTACAGGAAGAACCTCCCGTTAAATGCGAATCGCGAACGAACCATTTCCTAATTTTTCAAAATAGCGAACAGGTCTAAAATTATAACAAATATGTCTTCGCGCTTTACATTCAGGTCATTTCTCCGTTTTGTCAGAAAAAAATGTTTTCGTGGTCCGTTTTTTCTCCAGAGCATGCGAAAAATGTTATCAATTACCGTTTTTCCAAAAAAAAAATTGAAAAACCGTTTCCTTTCTCCGTTTTGCTCGGAAAAAATATTTTCGTGATCCGTTTTTCGTCCGGAGCATGGGGAAAATATTTTCGTTGGTCGTTTTCCCAAAGAAAATGGAAAACCATTTACTTTCTATGTTTTGCCTGGGAAAAAAATTTCGTGATCCGTTTTTTCTCCGGATGATGGGAAAAATGTTTTCGTTGGCCGTTTTCCCCCCAAAAAATTGGAAATTCGTTTTTGCAGCTCGATCTATTGTATTACCCGGTGAACGCATAGGGTGTTAAACTCGGCATCTATAATTTTTTTGGCAGCTTGAAATCTAATATTGTCCATAGCGATCTCTAATATTTTTCAAATCGTGTATTATGTTGGATATTCCTGCCTTTTTTCAGAAATAAAAACTTGGATCAAATTTCGCACGGCACAGCACAGGTTCAAATCTTCCTAGTTTATGTGCATATAGCAGCTACTTTAGACGAGCAACTTAAACATACTCATCGGATATATATTTGGGGGTAACACTTCATTTGGCCTTTATTTGCACCATACATATAGATCTCAGCCACAGCGCCCATGTACATAAGATCTGCGGTAAATTTTTCAGTGATACAATACGACATATATATATATATATATTAACTATCTTACAGCGGGAGGGACGGTTTGCGCGTTGGAAGCCGGAGCTTTTCGTATTTGCGTAGGCTTCCCTGTTGCCCACGCCGTCGAGTAATCCATATACATCATACGTACACACATGCTAAATAATTAATTAGAGTTTCCATGACCATCGTGCGTATGCGCTGTCACACTTAG
This sequence comes from Rhipidocladum racemiflorum, assembly GCA_036346355.1. Classification (NCBI taxonomy): domain Eukaryota; kingdom Viridiplantae; phylum Streptophyta; class Magnoliopsida; order Poales; family Poaceae; genus Rhipidocladum; species Rhipidocladum racemiflorum. Next base: position 5,924,035 of record CM070581.1, read on the forward strand.
CGTGTACCCACCGTCTCACTCTACGCGGAGGTGTGCGTCGCCTCCCTACAACAGAGCGAAAGCTGCGACGGCCGCCTTAGCGCCGGCCGTGCGCAGGAGATGGAAGTATAGCTGCGGGTTCGCCATGAACGCCGCGCGGGAGATGAGGAAGCCGGCGGCGCCGGGCGCCTTCATCATGGCGGCGGCTGGGGCAGCCACGGGCCAGAGGAAGTAGGCGGCCACGGCGCCCGCGGTGGCTACCGCTCTTTGCGCGACGACGTTGTAGACCATCTCCGCACCTGTCTTCCTCTCGGTTTTGTGGAGGCGAGTGAAGGAGTGAGATTATGAGGTAGACGAAGCAGCGAGGAGGGGTAATTTATATAGGTGGAGGAGAGGTGTGGTTGCATTTGGGCAATTGCCAGGAATCAGACGTCTGTTTTTTTTGTAATATTTTTTTTGTATGTGTGAAATATTTTTGTTGAACGTGTGAAATATTTTTTTATACGTGTGAAATATTTTTGTTCGACAAACAGTAAAAAAAAATGTTTCATACGTTAAAAAAATGTTTCATGCGTATAAAAAAAATATTTCACGAGTACATAAAAAATATTGCAAGGGCGTCCGAAAAAAGGCAAAAATCGGACGTCCGGATGGAAATACTGCCCTTGCATTTGTTGCTTTATCTGGGAGACGAATCCAAGAGTGCTCCCGCGCGTGGAAAGCCGAAAGCATCCCATTCGAGTATAGGAGTACTATTTTTAACTTACCTCGTAAGCAAGGTTTCGAATTTAGTTTCAAAAAAAAATTCTGCACCCACTGAAACCACCAATTGGTCGGCGTAATTTTTTTCTGGTGATCTAGGAAAATTTGGGAAAATGTATTTCAGGACCACCAAAAGAACCGAAATTCACCGAAGTTCTATGAAATTTCGGCGAAATTTGAATCCTGCTCGTAGGTATTACTCATGTAGTGAGAAGCCCTTTTTTTCCCTGTTCAACTGGATAAATTTTGCAGAGCAGCATGGAATACTTGTGAAGTTAGTTCAAGCAACTAGAAATCCAAACCAACGACTATTTATAACAGGAGGGAGTACTTCTATATAAGACTATCTAAACTATAGTCCTACTATTTCTAGACGGAGGGAGTACATACGAGAGCGACGCATACAGTTCAAGCAAATTAAAAGAGCAACATACGCTGTGATAGGGCGCTGTGAAGTGAGGCAAATGGTCTATTAAAAGTTTACACAAAATGCTTGGAGGAATCAAACATCACTGTCACTCGAATTCAGAGCTTCAGGTTAGCATGTAAGCACAATGGCCACAGATATATAGCTTGCTTCAGGGCTTCAGGACCTCATAGCATGTATGCACACCAACGGATGCATGTGTTGTTTCTCTGTTTATATTAAGGTTTGCACTCTTTAGGCATTTTCTATACAGGTGTTGTTTAATGTTACTTTTGTTGTCAGCTTTGGTTCATTGCTTGTTAGGGAACGCAATAATGCTACATGAGCGACGGATTTTGTTACTTTCAGAAATTGGCTGCACTAAACATGTTTATTTTGGACAAGGAAATCATATTTATAATCCTATTACAAATGTGGTTCCTGTCTTGGAGTTGTAAGAGATGTGTTGTTCACGGGACAGAGTTTAGAAGTTCAGATGGCTATTTGCCTATTGATGTATTGTACTGAACTTGTGCATTAATCGAAAATATATATGTACGCTATTTTGGTTTTCTCGCATTGAACGTTGATTGGACTTCCGGAAAAGTTCCTATGGCAAGGTGAAAATCCAACCTTTTCTTTTCTAGACAGGATTCACTAGGACTGAAGATAGTTTTATGGTTTGTGCTTCACAGCTCAAGGTGCTCGTTTCACTGGCTACTCCCTCCGGTTTGGTAATATCTGTCGTTTTGGATATTGACACGGTCTTCAAAACACAACTTTGACAGCTAATTTTTATTATAATATATTTATAAAACCCAATAAAATTATAATATTATGAAAGTACTTCTTGAGACAAGTCTACACATATAATTTTCATGTAACCAATTTAAATATTTAAAAATATATCGATGGTCAAAGTTTTAAAAATTTGACCATCACTATGTCCAAAACAACAGATATTACCAAACCGGAGGGAGTAATTTATTTTCTTGGGTTATGAATTCCACGACTTCAGAACTAAAACAGTTGCCCGAAATGGCTCTAATGGAATCCATGTTCGTAAGCACTGCTCGCTGCTACCATTCGACATCGATCGCCGCCGGATGGTTTCCATGGTTGACGGGTTTGAAGGCACAGCGAAGCGCGCGTGATCTTCTAGATGAAAATGGAAAAAAAAAATGGTAAAGGAGGGTATGAAAGCATCAAGGGTGAATGGAAGGTGACGCAGCATATATGACGCGGTATAGGATCCCGAGGTTGATGTCACCTTGTCACCTAATCTAATGGAAGAAGGTCGTGCAAAGGACATCAAATTAATCAATTGACGTGTTTCAATTTGTCTTAGTATTGCATTGTACATACTACTCAGGCAGAAGCTATATATATATATATATATATATATATATATATATATATATACATGACATCAGTGTTTTTTTTTTTTTTTGCAAAAGGTCTTCCGAGAATTCCAAAAAAAATTGCTTTGAGGTCCTTTTGCCAGCTCTTTTGCAAAAAAAAAAATCGTCGTGGTTGCAAAAATTTCTCTTAGGTTCCCGTTTGCTCTTTTGCAAAAAAACCTCGTCGTTCTGAAAATTCCTCTTAGGTCTTGAATTCCCGCTTTTGTGAAAAGACCCGTAGATTTTCCAAAATCTTATTCTGATTCACCATTTCTGCTAAAAGGCCATGCGGATTTTGAAATGGATATTATTTCAGTTTTTCTTAGATTTGTGTAAGTTTGGCCAAAGCGAAATGGCATCCACTATAGAGGTTAGTTTTGCTATTTGAGCACTCTATCAAAATCCACCCGGCGCAGCGTAGCGCCCAGCTCTATCTAGTTAGTTTTGACATATCGCTATGTGTAGTTAAGAAGATACTTCCTCTGGTTACAGGTATACGTCCATTTGGATTACATGCAGTTAATTTTTTAATTTTTTACTATCAATATTCTTTTAAATATTTAGATTTGATAAATAAAAAATGATATGTATATATTTCCTCAAAAAGTACCTTCGAAATATTATAATTTTATTAGGTTTTATAAATATATTATAATATAAATTAGTTGCCCAGGTTGCAATTTAGGGACTATGTTGATATCAAAAATAATATGTATTTGTGACTTGCGTGAGCAGTAGCTTATATTGCACGTTAAACTAAAAAACCACTAGTTTTGCCTTTTCCAATCCATCGTTTTCGTAAATTGAAAGGTTAATGTTTCAATTTTGTTGTACCATCTATATAGATTCTTGCCCTTCGCCTAACTAAAACTTCATATCAAATTATCAACCAATAATCTAAACTTCATTTCAACCCTAATCATGTCACCAGGTGGAAAAGGCACAAGAGACAACAGCATCATTCACGACCGGATCGGCGCAACCTAGTACAGCCACGGAAGCAACTTCCACCCCATTTCCAATGTCCTATAACCTTTTTCTAATTAAAGTTGTCAATACATTACAGCCGCGGAAGCAACTTCCACCCCATTTCCCATGTCCTATCACCTTTTTTTCTAATTAAAATTGTCAATACCATCATGGTACCAACCATTATAACTTACCCCGGAAAAAAATTCTATGCAGTACGACTGCATAGAATGGATTGTGCAGTACCACTTAGACTGTTGCCATATGTCCCACGTTGTTAATCTTCACCATTAAAACTGTATGCAGGGATTAATTGATTTATATGCATGGCACATTAAATTACATGCAAAGTCATTTTGAATGGTACTGCACAATCCTATTCTATATAGTGGTACTGCATAGAATTTTTTTCCAGTTACCCCTCCTCGCTGCTTCGTCTAGGCACGTGCGTTAAACGGGACAACACTACGGAGGTCGCGGAGACTTCAATTAGTTAGTTAGTGTGTCTACGTGGTATGTGTTGTATATAGGTTATGCATGTTCGCCTTATACCTCTCAGAAAAGAAAAAAAACTTACTTAGTGCTAATAGTTTATCGGCCGAGATCTTATGTACTTGGGCATCTGTGGCTGAGATCTATATGTATGGTGCAAATAAAGGCCCAAGTGTTGCCCCAAAAAATACATATATCGGATGTGTTTGTTTAAGTTGCTCAGTCTAAAGAAGCTGATATATGCATAAATTAGTGTGCTTGTATTGATTTGTAAAGCTTGCTATCTCTGTTCTATTGCTATCTCTATTCTATTTAACTTGTTTTGAATGTTGATACAGTCTTCCATAAATATTTAATTATATATTTGTAGTCTCCCCGTAGAAAAAAATACAAGACATATTTTAACTTGGTGCAGTCTCCAAAATTTGGCTTTCAATGTTATTTTTTTAATAATATTTTGTTCATAGCTACAAACCTATAACCATCATAATTATAAAAAAAACACTCTTAGATACGAATTGAACAATATCACTTTTGAGTAGTATTTTATATATATATATATATATATATATATATATATATATATATATGTATGTATATATATACATATATATATATATATATATGTATGTATGTATGTATATATATATGAAGCCTTTTCTGTACTCTTGGGAGTACGTACTCCTGCATCCAGTATACCACTTAAACGAATGTGTTATACTCTTTTATCACTTTCAGTATACTCCAATAATAATTCTAAGATACTACAATGCGACATTGTTGAAAAAAATTCATCAGAGCCATTTATTTCTAGGTATATACCGTTTTTCATGTATAAAAAGAGTATATAAATAAATTATGCTACAAAATGTGGGTTTTGATGAAATTTTTCATGAAACTCACTTTGGAGTATCTTATAATTAGTATTAGAGTATACTCAAAAGGATAAACAAGTATAATAACATCATTTATGCAGTATATTGAGAGTGGGAGTACATACTCCCAGGAGTATGCAACTATTTTTCTATATATATATATATATATATATATATAGAGTTATAGTTATAGTTATAGTTATAGTTAGATTAGTTGTTAATCAAAATTTATTTTCTACGGTTATGGATTCCACGACTTCGGATCTAAAACATTTGCCCGAAATGGCTGTAATGGAACCCATGTCCATAAGCAGTGCTCGCCGCTGCTACCATTCGACATCGATCGCCACCGATCGTTTCGATGGTTGACGGGTTTGAAGGCATCAAAGGTGACTAGAAGGTGACGCAATGTATATGACGCGATATAGAATCCCTTGGTTGATGTCAATTGTCACCTAATGGAGGAAGGGCAGGCAAAGGAAATCAAATTAATCAATTGACGTGTTTTAATTTATCTTTGTACTGTATATATGAAGGACCGGAATGATGGTTAGAAGGAAGATGAATAATCCCAAATAAATTTTTATTTCTTAAATAGAATTCAATCAAAACCTCTTTTCGAATAATTTAGTACAAAAGAGTAAAACAGAACAAAAATGAAACTTGAAATGCACCTCCTTATGGATGTTAAGAACATATTCCAACCTTCAATCACAAGGATTGAAGTCAAAGTCTCGACCTTCAATCAATCAAAAGAATAGTGCATCAAGAATCTAAAATCTTGATCTTAGACTTACTCATGGGTTTTGATGATCAAAATAATCATAAGCCATCTCCCACACGTCAAAGCAAGCAATAACTCAAGAGAAGAACTCCAAAAACACAATCAACAATGATTTAAGATTTAGCAAAAGATCGGTTCTAGAGAGAAATAAGAGAGGCAGTGCCTAGGTGATTGGGATATGATCTAAGAAAGATTCATCCTTTAATCACTCATTCTTAGCACAAAATCCACAAGCATTTAGAAGAAGGGAAAGCAAATCCAAATGTGCATAATTTAAATTGCAGGAAAGTAAATACCAAAATTTTACCCATAAATCGAATCCAAGCAAAACCTCTCTTCAAATGATTCAGTGCAAAAGAGTAAAACAGATTAAAAACAAAACATGAAATGCACATTCTTATAGATATCAAGAACCTATTCCAAACCTTCAATCACAAAGATTGAAGTCAAAGTCCCGGCCTTTAACCAATCAAAGGAAGAGTACACCAAGAATCCAAATTCTTAGTCTTGGACTTGTTCGTGGGGGTTTGATGATCAAAATGATATTGGGCCACCTCCCACACGTCAAAGCAAGCAAGAACTCAAGATAAGAACTCCAAGAACACAATCGACAACGATTTCTTGAAGATTTAGCAGAAGATCGGTTCTAGAGAGAAATAAGAGAGGCAGGGGCTAGGTGATTGAGATATGATTTAAAGAACATTCATTCTTCAATCACTGCATCCTTGGCACAAAATCCATAAGCATTTAGAAGGAGGGGAAGCAAATCCAAATATGTAGAATTTAAATTGCAGGAAAGTAAATATTGAATTTAAATTGCGGAATGTAAAGACATAATGTAAATACGGAATTTAAATTCAGACGTAAAGTAAAGTAAATTTTTATTTTTCTAGTTCAAGGTTTACAAAGCTTGACAATAAGGTGACCAAAGCTTAAAGGAGTACAAAAACCTTCAAGGGAGGGCCACCCCTCTCCCCCTCTATTTATAGCAACTTTGGAGCAATCTCCACCCTTAATACTTTTTTGGCCCTCAAGAAACCTCATCAAGGGTTGAGATTCACTCCCTCATACATGGGCTAGACCGCAACCCAATAGCATAATGGGTTTTGCATACTTCTCAAAGCGAGCTAACTAGGCTGCTACTCCATCCTCTAAACCGCAATCCAACAGCTCTCCTTGATTCGAGTAGCTCCAAGATAGCATCCCAGCTGTTTTCTTACCTCCATGGCTTGCAGCGACTCCGTCTCTGGTCATCCTCTGGCAATCCTCGATCGTTTGGGATCATCATCCGCCTCACCATGACCTAGCATCGTCGTCCTGGAACCATAAAAAACAAGAAAACACATCATATAGCAATGTCCAAAATGATATGCAATAATAATCCAATACTACTTATAATATCAGCCGAAGGTTTCCTGAGCCCTCAGCCCCCCCACGTCACCCCACCCACTCTCTCTCCCTTTCTTGCAAAAAAAACCTCCGATTCTTTGGAATTACGGATATGTCCTTTCCATTTACGAATAAGTCATTTCTAATTTTCTGTGAGTGGAAAATATTTTTTCCCGGTTCGCGTTTAGGTCCTCCGTTCGCCGTTTTACACAAAGAGCCCCCCGTTAAGTACGAATTGTGAACGAGCCCTTTCTTACTTATTCGAAATAGCGAACAAGTCCAAAATTATAACAAATAGGTCCCTGCACTTTTTGTTCAGGTCCTTTCTCCGTTTTTTCCGAAAAAAATATTTTCGTGGTCCGTTTACTCTCCGGAGCATGGGAAAAATATTTCCGTGGTCTGTTTTTTCTACGGGAAAAAAAACACAAAATTTTTTTTTTTTTCGTTCACGCCACATGGCGTCTTGTGCGCTTATGCGTTTCTAGTTGTTCAAATTTCAAATCTAATTCAAATCAAACTTAAACCAGAGCACACCTAGCTCAAATAAGATCAATGACTCATCACAAAATATGGATAGACCTCCACATGGTTAATTTTTCAACATGCTATTTGTAGGGCCATGCACACTCGTGTGGTATAAGCACACTGTAAATGCACGAATTCAAGCCAAATGTGGGTTTTTTTCTTTGAAAATTTCAGTCTTAGAGTATGTATCCATTTATAACAATTGAAATGAACCACGTACCTTTAAAAAATATATTCGAATTCAAAAATTTTGAGCAAATTTAGATCCTATACTTTGATAATTTTTATATATAATCACCCCATGTTGATATTTAAAACAATATGTATTTACGACCGAAAAGAGTATTAGCTTATATTGCATGCTATGCTAAAAATCCACTACTTTTGCCTTCTCTAATCCTTCGTTTCATAAATTTAAAGGTTAATGTTTCAATTTTATTGTTCCATCTTTATAAATGGACCCCTCTTTGATTTGTCAAGGTCACTTCAACTGTGAACGTACCTCATATCAACCAAGAATCTAAACTTCTTAGCAACCCTAATCTACATCTAGACCAGCGACGACCATGATTTATGAAGAGCACTAATCATATCACCAAGTGGAAAAGGCGCAAGAGACAACAGCATCATTCACGACCGGATCGACGTGACGCGGAAGCAACTTCCACCCGGTTTCCCCGATGTCCTACCAGCATCTCCACCAGAGTCCTTAAACCTCAAAATAGGAAGTGTAGTAAAAAAACAAATTCAACAGGGCTCCAACTCAAACCCCTAAAATTAGGACACCCCTAAATTTGCCTCCCAATAATCCTGGATTGGGAGCTTCCTAAAATTTTTGGGCTTTAAAAAAAAGGTTATTCTCCAACAGTTGTCATTTCCTCCCCAAAAATAGTGATTGGGAAAGCACACGAGCGCCCAATATCTGGCCACTTCGGCCGGAGTTTTTGGGCGTGCAAAGAGATTGTGATTCTGATAGGGTAACTGTTGGAACGGTAATTTTTTTCATTTGTTCCTAAAAAAAATTTTGAGAATAAGTTTTGGGAACTATTGGAGATGCTCTCAGCCCCAATTCTTAGGGAGCCCCAACTCAAGCCCTTAAAATTAGGAGGCCCCTAAATTTGCCTCCTCAGCCTCAATTCCCAAGGACACAAGTACATCCCCTATTATTGAAGACAGAGAAATACATGAGAGGCTTCGAGATGATCTTATTGAGTATTTGTGAGCAATTCACAGCGCTTCGTAGTTTGATCATTGTTCGGAGTTTCTATTTATCTATTTATCATGTTTTGAAAATTTTAAATTTAAATTTGAAATATCATGTTTTTAAATTGTAAATGTTAATATGCTTATGTTTTATGTATTACAAATATTTTTGATTGAATTTTAGTAGTGTCAAATGAAGATTATACATAGCGGATATGTCAAAATAGGAGAAAAAGTAAAATAGGGGCTGAGATTTAGGGGTTGTTGCTGAACTTATGCTCTGAAAACAGGACCCCAAAAAATAGGAGGAGTCTCTAAATCCAAAATAAGTAACCTGTTTTAGGAGGTCCTTGTTGGAGATGCTCTTACCGATTTTTTTAGGGATGAATCAGTGTACAAGTGGGCGACCACAAATGATCACACCACCATGTACATGCATGCGCGTGATGATATATAGAAACATTATTTAAAATGCGCGAGATGTACTATGTACTACGTAACACGGATACGATGTGCATATGTTAACCATTACGGAGTACAAACTTACATACGCATGAGCTGACCACGACATTTAATACACGCACCACACACGTTGCTTCCGACCGGACCGATGCAAATAGACCTGACCATGCATGCACATATACACATCGAAGCATGCACGTACATACGTACGTATACAGATCCCACGTCACAATCATACTCTAATGCGGCGTGCCGCAGCGTACATGTTATGCGTGACGTAAATACATTACGAGCGTTAGTACACGAGGGGCTTCCTGGCGCGGAGGTCGCGGAAGTAGCGGCGTGGGTTGTCCTCGAACACGTCCCGCGGCATCCGCGCGCCGTGGCGGCCGGGGGCGACCATCATGGCGCGGGCGGCGCCGGCGCAGCAGCAACGCCAGCAGCACCGGGCGAGGCAGAGCACCAAGAGGGCACCGAGCGCGGCCGGGAGCACGACCGTAACGGCGACGTGGACCCACGACCGGAGCGTCTCAGAGCGGGTCTCCGGCGGGAAGAGCTCGTCGGCCTTCTTGGCGAGCGCGGAGAGCAGGCCGACCAAGAAAGCCGCCAGCTCGGCGGCCTTCGCCTTGATGAGCTCCCACAGGTCCGAGAAGAAGCGCCCGGCGCCGTCGAGATCGAAGCCGAGGTTGGCGCCGGCCACGGTCCGTGCCATGGCGGCGCCGCCCGGTAGGAGCTTCCTCGCCGGTGTCTCCGGGAAAGCCATGGGTTCTGTCTGCGAGCAGTGCGTGGGTGTAACGACTGACGAGGCACACTTGCAAGACAGTAGTTATCTATATAATATAGTTCTATATTATCTACAAACAGTATTAAAGATAACTTATACAATAAACTGTTATATAGCTATCTGTAATGATCTCTCATATGATTAATAGATTGTCTGTACAATGGTATACACAGTATAAAACTGCCTATAAGACCGTCTATTAAATAGTAGACATATATTTCTCTTTCTTCCCCCTCTCTCATTCACATCATTTAAAATCCCATATAACGTACCCTTATAGATAGCTGAAAAAAAGAATCAATATGTGCCACTGTGCTAGTACTAAAAAGCAACCACTTGGAAAACAACCGTACCTTCGGCCAAAATACATCCGTAAAGATGTGTAAGTGCCATTGTATGACTCACAAAGCAGCTGGTTTCTCTTTTTAAAAAGGAAAGGAAAAAAAGATCCGGTCTGCCGCAAGCGATGATATGGTTCTGTTGTAAGCTTACCCTCGTAAGTTATCCACCTCCCTTATGCGATTCATTTTTTGTTTTCAGTACAACTCGATCGATAATTAAATTGGCGGAACAGCATGCATTGTATTAGGTGTTTGTTAACCATATGGATTGGCGAGCAACCTTAACTCATATACAAACCTGATTGAACACAAAATTGCAACCTAGAGTAACATAAGAGTGTGTGCACGTGTTACCCCATGCACCCGAAGTTTCAACAGATCTTTTCAAACAAAGAACTTGAAGTTTCAAAGGAGTTTCGAGTTTCAAAACAAAGACTAACAAAAACTTGAAATTTTAACATTTCGGATTTAAAACTGAATTGAACAACGCCACAACGGGTTCCAGCAGAGTTTCATAATCTCAAACATCTGCTTCAGGGAGTTTCCACAAAGTTTAAAATTTGTGCGAATTTGAACGGAGTTTCAGTCAAGTTTTTAAAAAAGATAAGTTTCGATCAAAATTTTAAAATGAATATAGAAAAAAGAATTTGAAAAAAAAAGGACTAAGGTTTGTACATTGGTCTCAATACCAGGGTTCACAAAACCGCGAAAAATCACTCGAAAACCGCGGGTTTCGACCTTACCGCTCCGGTTCGAGATCTAAAACCGCTCGGTAAACCGGTCTAATTCAAAAAAAAAATTGGAAAAATTTATATGTCCGGTTTTTCATAAAAAACTGTGGTTTTTGTTGAAAAACCGTTGAAAACCGTTTTCGAAGAACATTCAATTGGCCGCAAGCGGTTTTTTTGTGAAAAACCGTGGTTTTCTCGTGTGAGTTTGACCTGAATTCAAATTGGTTTGGAATTGCGTACCGTTCGGTTTTTCGCGATTTTTGCACGATTTTTCGCGAAAATCGGTACCACCGGAGTAGCGAAATTCGCGTTCGAAACAAAAACCCTGCTCAGCACCTTCCACGAAAGGCACCACTGGAGAGAGTGGAGACTGACTCCTGGAATTTGGCCGATGGCAACGACGAGCAACTTGACGCCAAATAAGAGAGGGAGTAAGAAGCAGTCAGGAAATGTGCGGTGCGGTTTCGAAAGTCAGATGACTGAAGCATCTAATGTATCGTACTCCCTTCGTCTTTTTAGAATGTTGTTTTACAACTTTGACCACTAATCTATGAAAAAATATTCGGATTTGTCATTTAAAAATGATACTACTAAATTTGTTATATATATCATCAATACATATTTATTATGTATATAGAAAAATGTTGGGCATCCACGACCGCGTATTTTGAGATTTAGTGTTTATAAATTTTAATTAATAATTAGTCTGGTTAGAAATAAGGCCCAAGTGACCCTTTTATCTCTAATGCCAAAGCTACAAAGAATAGTACCATATTGCTAGTTGAGAGAGGAGAATACCAATTTAAAAGGGAGAGCTCCCACCATGTGATGAGGACATCACTACCATGCATACGGCCATGCCTACAAACCCAATTGAAGCCAAGAATGTAATACAAGGATCAATTACTCGAGCTCGCGCACGTCAATTCAATTACCAGGTGAATGCGTTCCTCGGGTTGCATACAAATAATTTAATGAATGGAATGCTATTTAATCCTCGTAATGATTTTATTGTCCTTAGGAACCAAGGAGAAGGACTCCCAAACGTCAAGCATGAAGCCAATTCTTCCGGTGCACAAGTTCAACTCGGATTCGGCCTCCGGGACAGCACCAACTTCAAACGACCATAACTTTTGATCCACAAAGGTGTTTGAGGTCTATGAGTACTGGTTTGAAAGGTTTCGACGTCCTCTTTCCAACGGATCCGGCCCCACCTCCAAATTCCTTACGAGTCAACGGGAATCTGCAAAACAAGTTCAACTCGGATTCGGCCTCTGGGACAGCACCAACTTAAAACGACCATAACTTTTGATCCACAAGGGTGTTTGAGGTCTATGAGTACTGGTTTGAAAGGTTTCGACGTCCTCTTTCCAACGGATCCGGCCCCACGTCCAAATTCCTTACGAGTCAACGGGAATCTGCAAAACAAGTTCGGTCATCTTTTCAAATCCGAGTCAAACTACGAATAGGAGTCCTACTCGGCCATGGAGGTGTTTTGGACGCCCCAAGCCTGGGTTTGGCCTCCTATTTCTCCTATAAATAGCTAGGGAGTCCCCCAAAATAACTTGGGTTTTGGTTATTTAATAGTTTAGCCTTTTGCTACTATTCTGAGTCTTTTAGACGTGCTCAACGGCCGCCTGACAAGTTCCTTGTATCGGAACCCCAACTTTTCAATACTTTATCTATATTTGCAATTTTAGATTGATTTTGCCTTGTTTTTGCTTGTTCTTCGATTGCTTGCAGGAATTGATCTTCGTGATCAGGTTGATCGTGCCCACGGCAAGGTCAATAACCCTTTGGAGTTGGTTTAGCGATTGCTAAGGCGCATCGTCGTTGTACGTTGTAGTCGGATCGTCAAAGTCGTCTCCACCCAAATCGAAGGTTATCATTCTCATCGAAAGATTGGGACACCCAGTGTTATATCAAGTGGTATCAGAGCTTCAGTTGATCGGTGAGAATATCAGTGCCTTAGGTTAGTTTTTTTTATTTCTGTCCTAAATTGAAAACTACTCCACAAAAATTCAACCTTTAGTTTCAATCTGTTATTTTAGTGAGTTTTGTTAGGTTTTGATCCATTAGGGTCCATGTTTTAGTTGCTGGTCTTTTCTTTTCCTTCGCGTAGCTTCAATCCTTCAATTCTGTCCAGTTTGGTATTTCAAGCATAACATTCACATACGAACTCGGATTTTTGTGTTCTTGCACTCTATTGAAAGCTGAGAATATAAGCTTCAATTCCTTCCATAGTCAACCAATCAAATTCGGTGATCTTCAAACATTAATCTTGGCGACAAGTATGCTGCCCTAGAAAAACATCAGTACACCTACCTTTGGGAACCAATTCATCCTTTGTGAACACTTTGATCCTATTTGAGACTAGCTTGTTGATATTGCTTAGGGCTGCTCTACTTGATACATTGCACAATCTTCAGTTATCATATCATATTATCTTGTGACGCCGAGTTAGGGATTCCAAAACTTTTTTCATACTAGTGTTGGCCGAAAGTCACCAAAAGAAAGAAAAAAGAAAGAGCCAAAAGGCAAAAAAAAAAAGCAAAAGAAAAAGAAAAAGAAAATTGTGGCCGGTCACACTACATTGAGCAAAACCCTAATTTGTGTTTGTTACTTTTTATATTGTGCAATTTATTAATTAGTGAGCAATCTTGTGCCCTTTTTACTTTCTCAAAGCAATAAGTTAGCGTCTCTCTACGACTTGTGCAATAGAGCTTCTGGTGCATCACTTATATTTTATAGCTCATTCCTTGATTGCATAAGTGTCATTATCTTTGCGTGTGTGTTGCCTTCAAATTCACTTATATCTTTGAGATCGGCAACTAGGGCTTGTGAATTCTAGTTTGGATAATTACTTATCATTACAATAACTAGAATTATCAGATTGCATAGGAAATAAATATTGCCTATCCAAGCTCCACATCCAACCTCGTACTTTTGTTCGGTCCCTTGGCAATCGCTTTATCCAAGCTTCGGAGAACTTTTGACCACGCCAACGGCCGGCAACACCTACTGCATGGTAAGAACTTGTAAGAGCTTTGGTCATAGGCTTGAGTGTTGAGAGACTTGCCACCACCTCCTAGTAGTTGATAGGAACATTTTAATTGTGATTTTTGTTTCCTTGTCTTCTACTAACCATGTCAGGTGATGAGGATTCACTGCATCACTCTCCACGCGCAAAGGGAATTGTTGCTAGAATGTCACTGCAAGAAGACCGCCTCCGGTCTATCGAGACCGCTCAGAGAGTTGCTAACACTAATCTTGCTACTATTTTGTCTAGACTTGATACGCTTGCAGGTACTGCCACAGGAACTTCCAATCCTCCACCTCATCTTCTAAGCAACAAAAATGGCATACCACATGCTCAGGTACATGTTGATGATGATTCTCTAGGTAAGGTTAAATTCGTCATTCCACCTTTTAATGGTCAATATGATCCTGATGCCTATATTAATTGGGAGATAGCAGTAGACAAAGAATTTGGCAAGTATGATTTGTCTGAAAATGAAAAGATTAGGATTGCTGCTAGTGTGCTAAATGAATATGCATTAACATGGTGGAAACATATTTGTAGAAAAGAGAGAAAACCTGAAAATTGGAAGGCCATTAAAAGACTTATGAGAATTGATTATGTTCCTGAATATCATACTGAATTTTTGTATACTAGACTCCAATGCTTGAAACAAGGAAATAAGTGCGTTAAGGAATACTATGAACGATTGCAAAATCACTTGTTGCGTTGTGGTTTAGTTGAATGTGACGAAGCAACAGAGCTTAGGTTCATACGTGGACTTAATCAAGAAATTCAGGATGCTCTTATTGATGAAACATATTGTTCTCTTTCAGAATTGGTTGTATGTGCTTGTAGAGTTGAAAATATGCTAGCTGAATCCTTAAAAGAATCATTAGCTTCATTTGAGGCACCCATTGTTGCACCTTCTTTTGTAGCTAACATTTTACAGAAAAGTGAGCACCATCGAGAAAATGATGTAGAAGAGCATATGGAGAATGAAACGATCAGTACTACCCCATGTGTAAGTGAAGAGATAATAGTTGAAGAAACGCCTACAACAGCTGATGAGAACTTACAAGGTAATGTAAGAGGTATGGACTTTACACATGGAGAAAATAATTTTGAAGAGCTAAAACTATCCACAAATCATGCTATCGTAGAGCAACTAATAGTGGAACCAATTGCTGATTTTGCTTTGTTACAAGATGATTTGCTTGCTATTTCTTGTGATAAAGAAGAGTTGTGTGATAATACTTCACTTATATCCATGACACAACTAGCAAATGGGCATGTCACTTTTGTTAACACACTAGACACTTATGCTGAAAATAAACATGTCATTCACATCACAAGCGAAAATGATGAGTTGAAATTGATGTCTTCTTTATATACATTAGGCTACATTGAATTTGATGTTCCGTGTGATCTGAATTATTTAGAGGAGAGACTTTTTGTACATTCTGATTTGTCATGGTTATCACGAAATATCTTTTATGTTATTGGCAAAAATAGTGAGAAAGGAGAGTATAAAGCACATCGAGTTTACATTTGTTCAGATTTTAAACCTCCATTTGCAATGCAACAATGTCATCAATGTAATAATTGCCATATCACTAATCATGTCATACCAAGTACATTTGGTTCTATTCACAAGTCACATGATAGTTTTCAAGAAAGGGAAGATATGGTTGATAGAAATTCTCGATCCATTAATTTGATTGCAAATGTGCATATTGCTTTGTGTGCTATCATTACTAACATTTTGCAGGACAATATGATGGAGTCGAGGACAGACTCCACTTCAAGAAAGGGATGATGATGAGACCATGCTCATTATGGACAGAACTAACAATGCATACATATGGTCATTACCAAGTGTTACTACAATTATATCAACTGCATGGCTTCATCGACCCCCACCTTGGCCAGGACCATTAAGTTTGCGACACTTCACGGCATCCTCTACTTCATATGCATCTACTATGATGGCTCCAACTGCATGGTTTCATCGACCCCCACCTTGGCCAGGACCATTAAGTTGGCGACACATCACAGCATCCTCTACTTCGTATACAACTACTACGACGGCTCTATATGCATGGCTTTATCGACCCCCACCTTGGCCATCCTTCTACATCTTCGTCGGTTCAAGGACCATTGACTCGAGCTCGAGCCCGTCAAATCAATTATCAGATCTAAAGACAAACTTGGGAGAAGATGATGAACTTGAGTCGAGTACGACTCAAATGCAAGAAGGGGAGGATGATGAGGACATCACTACCATGCATACGGCCATGCCTACAAACCCAATTGAAGCCAAGAATGTAATACAAGGGCCAATTACTCGAGCTCGCGCACGTCAATTCAATTACCAGGTGAATGCGTTCCTCGGGTTGCATACAAATAATTTAATGAATGGAATGCTATTTAATCCTCGTGATGATTTTATTGTCCTTAGTAACCAAGGAGAAGGACTCCCAAACGTCAAGCATGAAGCCAATTCTTCCGGTGCACAAGTTCAACTCGGATTCGGCCTCCGGGACAGCACCAACTTCAAACGACCATAACTTTTGATCCACAAGGGTGTTTTAGGTCTATGAGTACTGGTTTGAAAGGTTTCGACGTCCTCTTTCCAACGGATCCGGCCCGACGTCCAAATTCCTTATGAGTCAACGGGAATCTGCAAAACAAGTTCAACTCGATTCGGCCTCCGGGATAGCACCAACTTAAAACAACCATAACTTTTGATCCACAAGGGTGTTTGAGGTCTATGAGTACTGGTTTGAAAGGTTTCGACGTCCTCTTTCCAACGGATCCGGCCCCACGTCCAAATTCCTTACGAGTCAACGGGAATCTGCAAAACAAGTTCGGTCATCTTTCCAAATCCGAGTCAAACTACGAATAGGAGTCCTACTCGGCCATGGAGGTGTTTTGGACGCCCCAAGCCTGGGTTTGGCCTCCTATTTCTCCTATAAATAGCTAGGGAGTCCCCCAAAATAACTTGGGTTTTGGTTATTTGATAGTTTATCCTTTTGCTACTATTCTGAGTCTTTTAGACGTGCTCAATCTACGCCTAACAAGCTCCTTGTATCGGAACCCCAACTTTTCAATACTTCATCTATATTTGCAATTTTAGATTGCTTTTGCCTTGTTCTTGCTTGTTCTTCGATTGCTTGCAGGAATTGATCTTCGTGATCAGGTTGATCGTGCCCACGGCAAGGTCAATAACCCTTTGGAGTTGGTTTAGCGATTGCTAAGGCACATCGTCGTTGTACGTTGTAGTCGGATCGTCAAAGTCGTCTCCACCCAAATCGAAGGTTATCATTCTCATCGAAAGATCGGGACACCCAATGTTATATCACCATGCCTTGTAATGAGGCATATGGAGGGTGAGTAGCACGGCTAAAGTTGCACGCGACGCTGGCACGATTTCGCGAATTACCGCGTATTTCCGCGTATTTTTCCCGCGGTGAAACATCGCAGTCGCCGCGGCGGTGGATTAAATCCTGGCACGCTTAAATCCTTTCAAATTTAGATTTCTCGATAATTGAAACAAACCATGATAATGGCGTCTATTTCTAATAGAAACCGTCATTTGAATGACTCGCAGTTTACTAGCGTTTAATGGTATTGTAATGGTCAATTATTGACCGTTACTGGTGCGAGGCTATAAAATCTGGAGACGTCCAGACTAAAATTAATTTTTTGCTCTGGCACTTGCGTTCATCCATTATGATATGTGTTGCGTCTTCGTGCTGCGCTTGTTCTTCACTGACCTTCCTCTCGGCGTGCACCGCGAGGCAGGGAGAGCAGGATCTCTAAACCGTTGCCGCAGTGAGAACCTGCACGGGGGTGGCAATAAGGTTTCGGTAGCGAATCACGCGATCGCCGAAGCTTCCTCTGCGTCGACTACTTCCTCTATAGCCGGTTGCTACTGCGCTGCATCCATTTCGTCATCAAGCCCATCGTAAGAATTCTTCTCAGAAAATATGTAGTATTTTCTTGATCTACTTTTTAGAAATATGTGGTATCTTCTGTCTAGCTTGTTGTGTTTGATTATTTTGGAATTATGTTTCGTATTCAAATCTGAAATCAAAATAATACCTAGATGTTCAACAAGTCTAACAATATATATTGTATACAACTCAAAAGTGATATTGTTCGATTCGTATTTAAAAGCGTTTTCTTATAGTTATGTGTTTGTTGCTATAAACAAAATATTATATGAAAAATTTACAGTTAAAGCTCAGTTTTGAAGACCACGCCGAGTTAAAATAAAGTCAAAACATCAAGTTGAAACAAGTCCTTTCAAGTTGGACGAACCTCGTAGATGCTTAATTAACCCTTATTTGCAACCTTGGTAGTCTACCTTGCCGTCGAGACAATCTCAACCCTAGCTTGCCACGGCCACCGCCGTGGAACTATTTTCGTTCATGAATAATTGTGATTAGAACATCCATTGAATGCACCTGGACATGCTGGTGCTCGCTGCGCCCATGGTCACCGACTGCCGGCTATGGTTCATCAATGGTAAGGCAGCCGGTCGCCACCTCTACTCAGTGCCACTGGCGGGGCCGCCGCCACCACGCTACGAGCTTGCTCGCATCTTGACCAACCGCCCCCACGGTAGCTACAACGAGCACGCTCACTCCCGCCCATGGTCTCTAGCCGTGGCCCACTGTCGGCTGACTATGGCGGAGATTCAATTCTTTGGGCACAAACCCACGAAAATACGCTTTCATTACATTGAAAACATATTTTAGAATTTTTATGGATTTTCTTAAACCGACAGCAGTCAAACGGTCATTACTTTTAAAACGTAACTCTAAATTAGATGAAACAAGTTCATAAATTCATGTTAAATCATGTATTTTTATAATACATAAAAATATTTGAAGTTTGTTCACTGGTTTAAATTAGAATTCAAATTCAAGTGTATATTTGAAATATGCATCATATAAATTTTCTGCAATTTAAGTCCAAATTAAGTGAGACAAACTTGTTTAGAATCCTTAAATTATAAGCTCTCTGTATATGTAAATAAATTTTAATTTCGAGTTAGTTTGTATCATTTTCTAATTAGGGTTGAACTCAATGTATTAAAAATTCAAAGTGGTATAACTTGTTCAAATAATGTCCAAATAATGTAAACAAATTTTCTTGTACTATTTAGACAGTAGAGAACATGATTTTGAAATAATACTTAAGGTATACCGTGCAACTTTTAAATGATACCAACCATGTGCTTTATGTACTAATTTATATTAGTACCAGCAATTTTGGCCACTTGAGTTTGAAATTAATCATATCAAAGTTTACAATCTTAGCTTCTTGATTCATAAAATAAAATAGAATGAAACATAAATAACAAGTGGAGAACATGATTTTAAAATAATACTTAGGGTGTACCATGCAACTTTTAAATGCTACCAATCTGTGCTTTATGTACTCATTTATATTAGTATAAGCAATATTTGCACCTTGAATTTGAAATTAATCATATCAAAGTGTCGGGACCCGAATTTGCAAATCCGGACCATCTGTGTATTCAGCACTAGTCCAGGAACGCGCTAGTGCGCACAGTCTTAACATCAGCACTAATCTGGACCATCTGTGTATTCACAATCTTGTTTAGCCTATTTATGCACACTTGGAACTGAAAATATTTGAGATATGACAGTTGGGCCAGGAATGTCATATGCGAGTACTGATTAGAATTATCCATAGATTACATCCGGGAGGTTTCAAGCCTCCTCAGGCATCCACCTCACCCCCTCTAATTTTCTGAAAAAGTCCATTTATTTCTCCAAAACGCGGATAGGTCCTTCTGAATTACAAAGAGGTCCTTTGCGATTTTATGTGAGGGGATTTTTTTTTCCTGGTTCGCGTTTAGGCCCCTTGTTTGCCATTTTACAGAAGGAGACTCCCGTTAAATACGAATCGCGACCTTTTCTAATTTTTCAAAATAGCGAACAAGTCCAAAATTATAATAAATAAGTCCCCGCACTTTACGTCTAGGTCTTTTCCCCGTTTTGCCCGGAAAAAATGTTTTCGTGGTCCGTTTTTTCTCTAGAGCATGTTTTCGTGGTCTATTTTTTCAAAAAAAAATGGAAATTCGTTTTTTGTTCATTCTTTCTCTGTTTTCCCCGGGAAAAATATTTTCGGGATCTGTTTTCCCTCATTTTTCCCGGGAAAAATGTTTTCGGCTTCCGTTTTCCCTCCTTTTTCCTAGGAAAATATTTTCATGGTCCGTTTTCCTCTTTTTTCCCTAGAAAAATTATTTCCGTGGCCCGTTTTTCCCGAAAAAATGTTTTTCGTGATCCATTTTTTTCTCCGAAAAAATGTAAATCCGTTTTTCATTCACGCGCGCGGCATGCGCCGCGGTTTTTCTTGGAAAAATATTTTCATGGTCCGTTTTTTCTCGTTTTTCACGGAAAAAATGTTTTCGTTATCCGTGAAAAATATTTTCGTGACCCGTTTTTATTCGCTTTCCCGGAAAAATGTTTTCGTGGTTCGCTTTTCCTCCGAAAAACTTTTCCGCTTTCCCGGAAAGAATGTTTTCGTAGTCCAGTTGTTCTTGTTTTTTTTCCGAAATAAGTGTTTGTTTTCGTTGTCCTTTTTTTCTCTGAAAAAACAATACAAATTTGTTTTCGTTCACATGCGTGGCGTGCACCACGCTCACTTTTCTAGTAGTGTTATGGGCTTATGGGAAATATGGACAAGATCAAGTACTCTCAACTAAGCTTCCAGTATTCACACACAATGCAACAATCACTTAATTTACCCGTGTTACTATAGCATGTTTTGTCATTCACAATTTTGTGCCCCATACATTAGTTGGCCAAATCGAGAGCCACCGGTGCTATAATGCAGTTGAAGATAAAACTAATCGCAATTCTGACGCGATTTTCTTGCCCTCACAAAAAACTGCAAAAGATCTATTAATAGATTGCAAGGACCTATCCGTGATTTGAAGGAATGGAGAGGTTTTTCGCAAAACTGCATGAAGAACAGGTGGACCTCCTGAGGGGGCCGGAAACATCCGGATTATATTAGCTATAAGATAAGATAATATATGTACTACATGATAGCATTTATCGTAATATAATGATCCATAAGGAAATGCAAGCTCCACCTCCGCAACTGCAGAGAAAATGATCTAATAGGTAAAACCTTAACCATTTACCCCTACTCCAACCATTTGCCAACTGCACTGTAGCAATACGGCCATAGGACCACAGTGCCGCCTACAACAAACTTCAGGCAAATGCACCGACTTTCACAAACAACAAGGTTGCAGCAAAAAAGCGTCCAATTTTCACAAATGCTGTCCAATTTCACTCTATCCTAATGCCCAAAGGCAGCCAAATGTTCACCACCAAAACCAAATGAAGGCGCAATCTTGGCTATTGGAACCAAGGAATAATCAACCTAGCAAAAAAAAAAGAGCATGGTGTATACCTTATAGTTTGGTAAAAAAAAAAAGAGCAATTCACTGATTTCCTAGAATCTGGCCGATGGCAAAAACGAGCAACTCGTAGCCAAATAAAAGAGGAGAAAGAAGCAACCAGGAAATGTGTGGTGCAGTTTCAAAAAAAGATGATTGGAGCCAGAGGCGGAACTGCCGGTGAGACGCAGGTGGGCTGAAGTCCCACCCGTGGCCCATCAGGTCTCTTATACGGACCATATACTACGTGTAAGTGGCCCATCTGTGAATGAATGATGAATCATCGAGCTCTGTGCACGTCGCTTGCTCTCCGTGTACGCGGCATCGCGGCCGTCCGTCTGACCCCGTCGGCCGTCGCTGAGAGCCTGAGACCAATCTCCCTCCTCGTTGGCTCGTTCTCTTTCCTGGTAAGGCGACACTATTGGAAGGAGCTTGTAGGTTGTTGATTGATGGCTGGTAGCCTGGTACTGAAATGTTTCGAAAGGCTAGAATAGCTTTGCAAGATGTCTTTGCTGACTGCTCTATTCGTGGTATGTCTAGTAATCTAGTATTCCAACAACGACGGCGGAGGCCTTGTCAAGAACTTGACGCTGGAGGAGTAGATTCGAGTAAAGCTTTTAGATCTAAACAGAGATTACAGTAAAGCTTCACTGGAATGCCCCGAAGGTAGTTCTTGTTTGTTTCAGTTTGTTCGTCGGCCCTCTTAGGTTTGTCTAATTGATGATTTTTTATTGAGCAGAAAAGAGTCTATAGATAACGATGAAGAGATATTTTACACTGCAATTTTAGACCCCCTCGTTCCAATTTTCTGGATACGCCAAAAGTAATATTTTTCGATTAGTATTTAAGAGCGCTTTCTTATGGTCATGATGGCTATGAATTTGTAGCTATGAATAAAATATTATAAAATAATTAATATTTAAAATTTAATTTTGAAGACCGCATTAAGTTAAAATGTGTTTATATTTTTTCTACGGAGACCATATCGATGTCGAAAACGATAAGTGAAAAAGAGCAATTCACGCTAGTTTGGTAAATATGGTTTATACCGATACTGAACTGAAGTATTGTGGTATTTACCGATATGGAACTGAAGTTCTATTTGTTATATTTGGTATCAAATTTTAATTATCGTATTTAAAAAAAACATATTTACCGAACCGTATCTACCAACTATACCATATGCACAGCCCTAAAATCAACACAAGCACACTAATATTAACACCCTTACTTGGGAAGAAAATGGAGCCCAACCGTGCTAGCCACGTGTTCGCCCTCGTTTTTTGCGAAAAAACCCTCCGGTTCTTCGGAATTACGAATTACGAATGGGTCCTTACGCGATTTTATGTGAGAGGAAAATATTTTCCCCCGGTTCGCGTTTAGGTCCCTCGTTGGCCGTTTTACAGGAAGAACCTCCCGTTAAATACGAATCGCGAACGAGCCATTTCCTAATTTTTCAAAATAGCGAACAGGTCTAAAATTATAACAAATATGTCTCCGCGCTTTACGTTCAGATCATTTCTCCGTTTTGCCAGAAAAAATATTTTCGTGGTCCGTTTTTTCTCCAGAGCATGCGATAAATGTTATCAATTACTGTTTTTCCAAAAAAAAATGAAAAACCGTTTCCTTTCTCCGTTTTGCTCGGAAAAAATGTTTTCGTGATCCGTTTTTCGTTCGGAGCATGAGGAAAATGTTTTCGTTGGTCGTTTTCCCAAAGAAAATGGAAAACCATTTACTTTCTTCGTTTTGCCTGGAAAAAAAATTCGTGATCCGTTTTTTCTCCGGAGGATGGGAAAAATGTTTTCGTTGGCCGTTTTCCCCCAAAAAAAATTGGAAATTCGTTTTTCGCCCGTCGTTTCTCCGTTTTTCCTCATTTTTCCCGGGAAAATTGTTTTCGCGGCTCGTTTTTCCTCGTCTTTCCAAAAAAAAATGTTGTTTTCGTTGTCCTTTTCTCCAAAAAAAAAATGGAAATTCATTTTTCGTATGTCGTTTCTCTGTTTTTGTCCGTTTTTCCTCTCTTTTCCCTGTGAAAAATCAAGAGAGATGATTTTTTTTGCAGCTCGATCTCTTATATTACCCGGTGAACACATAGGGTGTTAAACTCGGTATCTATAATTTTTTTGGCAGTTCGAAATCTAATATTGTCCAGAGCGATCTCTAATATTTTTCAAATCGTGTATTATGTTGGATATTCCTGCTTTTTTTTTCAGAAATAAAAACTTGGATCAAATTTCGCACGACGCGGCATAGCGCGCAAATCTTCCTAGTTTATGTACATACGGCAGCTACTTTAGACGAGCAACTTAAACATACTCATCGGATATATATTTGGGGGTAACACTTCATTTGGCCTTTATTTGCACCATACATATAGATCTCAGCCACAGCGCCCATGTACATAAGATCTGCGGTAAATTTTTCAGTGATACAATACGACATATATATATTAACTATCTTACAGCGGGAGGGACGGTTTGCGCGTTGGAAGCCCGAAGCTTTTCGAATTTGCGTAGGCTTCCCTGTTGCCCACACCGTCGAGTAATCCATATACATCATACGTACACACATGCTAAATAATTAATTAGAGTTTCCATGACCACCGTCTCACTCTACGCGGAGGTGTGCGTCGCCTCCCTACAACAGAGCGAAAGCTGCGACGGCCGCCTTAGCGCCGGCCGTGCGCAGGAGATGGAAGTATAGCTGCGGGTTCGCCATGAACGCCGCGCGGGAGATGAGGAAGCCGGCGGCGCCGGGCGCCTTCATCATGGCGGCGGCTGGGGCAGCCACGGGCCAGAGGAAGTAGGCGGCCACGGCGCCCGCGGTGGCTACCGCTGCTGCTGCGACGACGTTGTAGACCATCTCCGCACCTGTCTTCCTCTCGGTTTTGTGGAGGCGAGTGACGGAGTGAGATTATGAGGTAGACGAAGCAGCGAGGAGGGGTAATTTATATAGGTGGAGGAGAGGTGTGGTTGCATTTGGGCAATTGCCAGGAATCAGACGTCTGTTTTTTTTGTAATATTTTTTTTGTATGTGTGAAATATTTTTGTTGAACGTGTGAAATATTTTTTTATACGTGTGAAATATTTTTGTTCGACAAACAGTAAAAAAAAATGTTTCATACGTTAAAAAAATGTTTCATGCGTATAAAAAAAATATTTCACGAGTACATAAAAAATATTGCAAGGGCGTCCGAAAAAAGGCAAAAATCGGACGTCCGGATGGAAATACTGCCCTTGCATTTGTTGCTTTATCTGGGAGACGAATCCAAGAGTGCTCCCGCGCGTGGAAAGCCGAAAGCATCCGATTCGAGTATAGGAGTACTATTTTTAACTTACCTCGTAAGCAAGGTTTCGAATTTAGTTTCAAAAAAAAATTCTACACCCACTGAAATCACCAATTGGTCGGCGTAATTTTTTCTGGTGATTTAGGAAAATTTGAGAAAATGTATTTCAGGACCACCAAAAGAACCGAAATTCATCGAAGTTCAATGAAATTTCGGCGAAATCTGAATCCTGCTCGTAGGTATTACTCATGTAGTGAGAAGCCCTTTTTTCCTTGTTCAACTGGATAAATTTTGCAGAGCAGCATGGAATACTTGTGAAGATAGTTCAAGCAACTAGAAATCCAAACCAACAACTATTTATAACAGGAGGGAGTACTTCTACATAAGACTATCTAAACTATATAGTCCTACTATTTCTAGACGGAGGGAGTACATACGAGAGCGACGCATACAGTTCAAGCAAATTAAAAGAGCAACATACGCTGTGATAGGGCGCTGTGAAGTGAGGCAAATGGTCTATTAAAAGTTTACACAAAATGCTTGGAGGAATCAAACATCACTGTCACTCGAATTCAGAGCTTCAGGTTAGCATGTAAGCACAATGGCCACAGATATATAGCTTGCTTCAGGGCTTCAGGACCTCATAGCATGTATGCACACCAACGGATGCATGTGTTGTTTCTCTGTTTATATTAAGGTTTGCACTCTTTAGGCATTTTCTATACAGGTGTTGTTTAATGTTACTTTTGTTGTCAGCTTTGGTTCATTGCTTGTTAGGGAACGCAATAATGCTACATGAGCGACGGATTTTGTTACTTTCAGAAATTGGCTGCACTAAACATGTTTATTTTGGACAAGGAAATCATATTTATAATCCTATTACAAATGTGGTTCCTGTCTTGGAGTTGTAAGAGATGTGTTGTTCACGGGACAGAGTTTAGAAGTTCAGATGGCTATTTGCCTATTGATGTATTGTACTGAACTTGTGCATTAATCGAAAATATATATGTACGCTATTTTGGTTTTCTCGCATTGAACGTTGATTGGACTTCCGGAAAAGTTCCTATGGCAAGGTGAAAATCCAACCTTTTCTTTTCTAGACAGGATTCACTAGGACTGAAGATAGTTTTATGGTTTGTGCTTCACAGCTCAAGGTGCTCGTTTCACTGGCTACTCCCTCCGGTTTGGTAATATCTGTCGTTTTGGATATTGACACGGTCTTCAAAACACAACTTTGACAGCTAATTTTTATTATAATATATTTATAAAACCCAATAAAATTATAATATTATGAAAGTACTTCTTGAGACAAGTCTACACATATAATTTTCATGTAACCAATTTAAATATTTAAAAATATATCGATGGTCAAAGTTTTAAAAATTTGACCATCACTATGTCCAAAACAACAGATATTACCAAACCGGAGGGAGTAATTTATTTTCTTGGGTTATGAATTCCACGACTTCAGAACTAAAACAGTTGCCCGAAATGGCTCTAATGGAATCCATGTTCGTAAGCACTGCTTGCTGCTACCATTCGACATGGATCGCCGCCGGATGGTTTCCATGGTTGACGGGTTTGAAGGCACAGCGAAGCGCGCGTGATCTTCCTAGATGAAAATGGAAAAATAAAAAGATGGTAAAGGAGGGTATGAAAGCATCAAGGGTGAATGGAAGGTGACGCAGCATATATGACGCGGTATAGGATCCCAAGGTTGATGTCACCTTGTCACCTAATTTAATGGAAGAAGGTCGTGCAAAGGACATCAAATTAATCGATTGACGTGTTTCAATTTGTCTTTGTACTATTGCATTGTACATGCTACTCAGGCAGAAGCTATATATATATATATATATATATATATATATATATATATATATATATATATATATATATATATATATATAAATGACATATGTTTTTTTTTTTTTTTTTTTTGCAAAAGGTCTTCCGAGAATTCCAAAAAAAATTGTTTTGAGGTCCTTTTGCCGTCTCTTTTGCAAAAAAAAAAACATCGTGGTTGCAAAAATTTCTCTTAGGTTCCCATTTGCTCTTTTGCAAAAAAACCTCGTCGTTCTGAAAATTCCTCTTAGGTCTTGAATTCCCGCTTTTGTGAAAAGACCCATAGATTTTCCAAAATCTTATTCTGATTCACCATTTCTGCTAAAAGGCCATGTGAATTTTGAAATTGTTATTATTTCAGTTTTTCTTAGATTTGTGTAAGTTTGGCCAAAGCGAAATGGCATCCACTATAGAGGTTAGTTTTGCTATTTGAGCACTCTATCAAAATCCACCCGGCGCAGCGTAGCGCCCAGCTCTATCTAGTTAGTTTTGACATATCGCTATGTGTAGTTAAGAAGATACTTCCTCTGGTTACAGGTATACGTCCATTTGGATTACATGCAGTTAATTTTTTAATTTTTTACTATCAATATTCTTTTAAATATTTAGATTTGATAAATAAAAAATGATATGTATATATTTTCTCAAAAAGTACCTTCGAAATATTATAATTTTATTAGGTTTTATAAATATATTACAATATAAATTAGTTGCCCAGGTTGCAATTTAGGGACTATGTTGATATCAAAAATAATATGTATTTGTGACTTGCGTGAGCAGTAGCTTATATTGCACGTTAAACTAAAAAACCACTAGTTTTGCCTTTTCTAATCCATCGTTTTCGTAAATTGAAAGGTTAGTGTTTCAATTTTGTTGTACCATCTATATAGATTCTTGCCCTTCGCCTAACTAAAACTTCATATCAACCAATAATCTAAACTTCATTTCAACCCTAATCATGTCACCAGGTGGAAAAGGCACAAGAGACAACAGCATCATTCACGACCGGATCGGCGCAACCTAGTACAGCCACGGAAGCAACTTCCACCCCATTTCCCATGTCCTATAACCTTTTTCTAATTAAAGTTGTCAATACATTACAGCCGCGGAAGCAACTTCCACCCCATTTCCCATGTCCTATCACCTTTTTTTCTAATTAAAATTGTCAATACCATCATGGTACCAACCATTATAAGTTACCCCGGAAAAGAATTCTATACAGTACGACTGCATAGAATGGATTGTGCAGTACCACTTAGACTGTTGCCATATGTCCCACGTCGTTAATCTCCACCATTAAAACTGTATGCAGGGATTAATTGATTTATATGCATGGCACATTAAATTACATGCAAAGTCATTTTGAATGGTACGGCACAATCCTATTCTATATAGTGGTACTGCACAGAATTTTTTTCCAGTTACCCCTCCTCGCTGCTTCGTCTAGGCACGTGCGTTAAACGGGACAACACTACGGAGGTCGCGGAGACTTCAATTAGTTAGTTAGTGTGTCTACGTGGTATGTGTTGTATATAGGTTTTGTATGTTCGCCTTATACCTCTCAGAAAAAAAAAAAACTTACTTAGTGCTAATAGTTTATCGGTCGAGATCTTATGTACTTGGGCATCTGTGGCTGAGATCTATATGTATGGTGCAAATAAAGGCCCAAGTGTTGCCCCAAAAAATACATCGGATGTGTTTGTTTAAGTTGCTCAGTCTAGAGAAGCTGATATATGCATAAATTAGTGTGCTTGTATTGATTTGTAAAGCTTGCTATCTCTGTTCTATTGCTATCTCTATTCTATTTAACTTGTTTTGAATGTTGATACAGTCTTCCATAAATATTTAATTATATATTTGTAGTCTCCCCGTAGAAAAAAATACAAGACATATTTTAACTTGGTGCAGTCTCCAAAATTTGGCTTTCAATGTTATTTTTTTAATAATATTTTGTTCATAGCTACAAACCTATAACCATCATAATTATAAAAAAAACACTCTTAGATACGAATTGAACAATATCACTTTTGAGTAGTATTTTATATATATATATATATATATATATATATGTATGTATATATATACATATATATATATATATATATGTATGTATGTATGTATATATATATGAAGCCTTTTCTGTACTCTTGGGAGTATCGCATTCTCGCATCCAAGATACCACTTAAACGAATGTGTTATACTCTTTTATCACTTTCAGTATACTCCAATAATAATTCTAAGATACTACAATGCGACATTGTTGAAAAAAATTCATCAGAGCCATTTATTTCTAGGTATATACCGTTTTTCATGTATAAAAAGAGTATATAAATAAATTATGCTACAAAATGTGGGTTTTGATGAAATTTTTCATGAAACTCACTTTGGAGTATCTTATAATTAGTATTAGAGTATACTCAAAAGGATAAACAAGTATAATAACATCATTTATGCAGTATATTGAGAGTGGGAGTACATACTCCCAGGAGTATGCAACTATTTCTCTCTCTCTCTCTCTCTCTCTCTCTCTCTATATATATATATATATATATATATATATATATATATATAGTTATAGTTAGATTAGTTATTAATCAAAAATTATTTTCTACGGTTATGGATTCCACGACTTCGGATCTAAAACATTTGCCCGAAATGGCTGTAATGGAACCCATGTCCATAAGCAGTGCTCGCCGCTGCTACCATTCGACATCGATCGCCACCGATCGTTTCGATGGTTGACGGGTTTGAAGGCATCAAAGGTGACTAGAAGGTGACGCAATGTATATGACGCGATATAGAATCCCTTGGTTGATGTCAATTGTCACCTAATGGAGGAAGGGCAGGCAAAGGAAATCAAATTAATCAATTGACGTGTTTTAATTTATCTTTGTACTGTATATATGAAGGACCGGAATGATGGTTAGAAGGAAGATGAATAATCCCAAATAAATTTTTATTTCTTAAATAGAATTCAATCAAAACCTCTTTTCGAATAATTTAGTACAAAAGAGTAAAACAGAACAAAAATGAAACTTGAAATGCACCTCCTTATGGATGTTAAGAACATATTCCAACCTTCAATCACAAGGATTGAAGTCAAAGTCTCGACCTTCAATCAATCAAAAGAATAGTGCATCAAGAATCTAAAATCTTGATCTTAGACTTACTCATGGGTTTTGATGATCAAAATAATCATAAGCCATCTCCCACACGTCAAAGCAAGCAATAACTCAAGAGAAGAACTCCAAAAACACAATCAACAATGATTTAAGATTTAGCAAAAGATCGGTTCTAGAGAGAAATAAGAGGCGATTGCCTAGGTGATTGGGATATGATCTAAGAAAGATTCATCCTTTAATCACTCATTCTTAGCACAAAATCCACAAGCATTTAGAAGAAGGGAAAGCAAATCCAAATGTGCATAATTTAAATTGCAGGAAAGTAAATACCAAAATTTTACCCATAAATCGAATCCAAGCAAAACCTCTCTTCAAATGATTCAGTGCAAAAGAGTAAAACAAATCAAAAACAAAACATGAAATGCACATTCTTATAGATGTCAAGAACCTATTCCAAACCTTCAATCACAAGGATTGAAGTCAAAGTCCCAGCCTTTAACCAATCAAAGGAAGAGTACACCAAGAATCCAAATTCTTAGTCTTGGACTTGTTCGTGGGGTTTTGATGATCAAAATGATATTGGGCCACCTCCCACACGTCAAAGCAAGCAAGAACTCAAGATAAGAACTCCAAGAACACAATCGACAACAATTTCTTGAAGATTTAGCAGAAGATCGGTTCTAGAGAGAAATAAGAGAGGCAGGGGCTAGGTGATTGAGATATGATTTAAAGAATATTCATTCTTCAATCACTGCATCCTTGGCACAAAATCCATAAGCATTTAGAAGGAGGGGAAGCAAATCCAAATATGCAGAATTTAAATTGCAGGAAAGTAAATACTGAATTTAAATTGCGGAATGTAAAGACATAATGTAAATACGGAATTTAAATTCAGACGTAAAGTAAAGTAAATTTTTATTTTTCTAGTTCAATGTTTACAAAGCATGACAATAAGGTGACCAAAGCTTAAAGGAGTACAAAAACCTTCAAGGGAGGGCCACCCCTCTCCCCCTCTATTTATAGCAACTTTGGAGCAATCTCCACCCTTAATACTTTTTTGGCCCTCAAGAAACCTCATCAAGGGTTGAGATTCACTCCCTCATACATGGGCTAACCCGCAACCCAATAGCATAATGGGTTTTGCATACTTCTCAAAGCGAGCTAACTAGGCTGCTACTCCATCCTCTAAACCGCAATCCAACAGCTCTCCACTACTACAGATCCGTACATCACAATCGGTTCTTTTTAGTCATCACAGTCGGTTTTGGTGGCGATACAAAGTCCAACGACAGTGATAAGGTAGATATATCACAGTCGGTTTTTAACCGATACTAATAATACATTATCACTATCGGTTCTTTTTAGGAACCGACTGTGATATTACACTTATCACAATCGGTTTTCTCTTAGAACCGATTGCGATAAGTATAATATCACAATCGGTTCTTTTTTAGAACCGATACAAATGATTACATTATCACCATCGGTTCATTTGTAGAACCGATGGGGATAAGAATAATATCACAATCGGTTCATTTGTAGAACCGATTCAAATTATTACATTATCACAATCGGTTTTTATTGAAACCGATGGGGATAAGAATATTATCAAAATCGGTTCTTTATGCAAACCGATTGCGATATTTAAACATATCCCAATCGGTTCCACTAAGAACCGATTGTGATATCAGATTTATCCCAATCGGTTCCAACCAAGAACCGACAGATGATTTTTTACCGCCCATCGTCCTAAAATGGCCTCGCATTGACAACATGACATTCATCACAATCCACAATATCACGTAACATATACATCACAATCTACACACATTACATTCAAATTAATATTGTTTACAATCTGTAATGTATCACATTAACATTCAGATAAATTTTGTTTACACTTTATGGACTAGTATTTGCTTGAATGGTCTCTATATCTACCATCATCCGTTATAACTTCATGGCCCGACTAATCGCATAAATGGTCTCGTAATTTCTTGAGATCAGCGTTGGCTAGGCTCTTCCGGATGATATCAAGGTCCTGCAAAATAGATAGTAGTGCACTAATATATTTAAATCTTAAATTGGAACAAAAACACATGCTGATAGTATTATGCTTGTAAACAAATATCACATAGACAAAGAGTGCAAATAATCTGCTTATACCTTAGGGAAAAGATGTGAGCGACCAACCAAAATCAGCATGTGATGCATCACGTAAAAGCCACACGTATCATCGCACCTTGTTGATGACATCGTGAACAAAGAAACTTAAATTAGGAGACGAATTAAAAATAGGTGTAAGAAAAATTCCTATGATAGACACTTGTACCTTGAAGCGCTCCACTCGAGTTTGGTGCCTTGTTTATCATTGTGTCGGCCACGCTCAAAGCAACGTAAGACATGAAAGCCCTATACATTGGAGAGATGCCATGCATTGAGGTTAAAAATACCTAACGTAGTTCAATATGTAAAGCGTTAGGTTAGAGGAATATACTTACTGGCAAAACAAAGCCTCGATCGCATAGTCCATCGGTCTATTTTCGAGTGAGTTCAACGTGTAGACCTTGTTTTGACTCGGAACAACCACAAGTAGAACCCAATGGTTGCTTATTAAACGGTACACAATGCAAGAGAATAAGTTAATACAAGGTTGAAGTGTGTACATGTAATTGAATTGTATAGTAGTACATACTCCTGGTGGTATGGGAAGAGAATGAAGTCCTTGTCTGCCTCGTCATGCAATGCCTGCTTGATGTATCCTGCAAGGAACTCCGATTGATACTTAGCCATGATCGCAGACACCATCTCGGGGTCGACAAACCCGACAGGTGTCGACCCGCCACGGCTCACGCCTCATGATCCTGCAATTCATGTCAATTGTTAAAAATATAATACAAAATCAATAAATAGTCATCTCGATTGAGTATGGTGCGAGACTCACAAACATTCGAGGATCGTATGGTAGAAATATCGACGGCTTTCAAGTCAGTACATAAAGTACTGAGATCCTCAAATCGACCGAAAGGTCCCATCCTCGTTGCGGTGGAATTGGCCCGCTCGATACTTCACTATGAAATCGTGGCGAGGCTCGGCCTCATGTGACCTATCGATGTACCATCCATGTAGGTGATTTAGTGAACAAGCCCAAAGAATTCAATTCTTGGCTTGGGAGAAAGGGCTTTCCATGTATGTACCGCTTGTGATCATCAGGGTGCTCTGTGCTCCTCGACAACTTTGCCTTCTTCACGGAGGGACTCTGAACTCGCTTTGTATCTTTCGTCATCGTGGTAGAAGTCCTTTGCGCCCCACTGCAAGAATAAAGATTTGCACCGCAGCGTAGGTGCAGGAGGTGCTTCAGCGTAGGTGCAGGAGGTGCACCAGCGTAGGTGCAGGTTGTGCAGAGGTGCAAACAGCGTGGCGTAGGAGCATGTGCAGCAGGAGTAGGAGCAGCAGTAGTAGGAGCAGGAGCAGCAGCAGCAGCAGTAGTACCAGGAGCAGCAGCAGTAGTACCAGCCAGTGAGCGATGTGAGGAGCAGCAGTGAGTAGGAGGAAGCAAGATGCGATAGCATGTGAGCAAAGACCAAGAGCGCACTAGCATTCAGCGATAGTGAGTAGTAGCAGCGATAGCGATGCAGCGATAGCAGCGATAGCGCATAGCAGCAGTGAGCGATAGCGATAGCGAGTGCCAGCTTGTACCAAAGCCGAGCGTAGTGGTAGCAGTAGTACCAGCAGTAGCGGCAGCAGGAGGAGGTGCTTGCACTACGACACCCGTCGCGGGCCACTTGATGAACGACATCCGTGCTTGCCCGAGAGTGGTGATATCTTCGTTCGGGGGGAACTCCAGGGCATGAGACATGTAAACATCGTGGACATAGTCCACCTGCACCCTCATGTAGCCCATCCCCAAAGGTATACCATGCACCGTGTCATCCTCCTTGCTTGGAAATGCAACCCCGCGCCAGCCTCAATCAGATTCCGTCGCCGATCGTGACTAGCCGGCACTTGGCGGGACCCTGCAAGAAGTGATCAAGATCTTCATCATAACTGTGTTAAGCTTACTCATGTACCTTTTGGTCTGAAACAGCTTATTACCTTGAGGTGTGGAATGCATAGTTCCTTATTGGAAGCGCAATGCTAGGGCGTAGCATAGGCGATGGTTGAGGAATCTGATTCGGGAGAACATCGCCATCATCTCAAATCATCATCTTAGCCTTTAACTCCTCCTTCAACTCCTCCTTCATCTGCAAACGGATCCGCGCCTCACGTGCTTCCCATGATCTTGCCACTGGCACCTGACGCCGCTCTCCTCTACAAAGAAGGACCTCTTCGTGATACCCACTCGCGGCAAGCACCCGCCCCTTATGATCGGGCTTCCGATTGCCGAACACAGATGTCCCGTGACCCTTGGCTTTGAAATGATCCTTGCTCTTTTGCGTGCTTACCTCCTCCCGCAGTCGCAAATATAAATTATTACTAAAATACAATGGGAATATAATATGCAATGTACTATGTTAGATATCTTACGATGGTCGTGACGATCCTGCGGCCGCGGGTTTGGAATGACAATCTGACCGTCGAGGTTTTCTTCGTCCTCGCTAATACCCACAGCGTGCCCGCTTCCTCGCATATGTGGGAGTAAGGCATCGTTGTCCCAGAGGTTGCACACTCGGAGGCTAGTCGCACCCACTCGCTTTCTTCCTCACGCACTCCACCGGAACCGAGGTGGTGCGCGTGTGTGTTACGCCTCAGATAGCGATATTCTTCTCTCTCGGCTCCTCCGCCTGGGCGCATCCTCATCCTTGTGAACTCCTCCCAAACCTCTGTGTAACAAATGGATACCTTTGGAAGGGAGTACGGTCTTTCAACACGAACTCGGCATGCATGGTCACCCTGAAATGCCTCAAAGCCACACCCATTCTCTTCAAGGCGCACTGCCTCGCATTGATTTCATCTTCCTCCTGGTATAATCCATTTTCCCTTAACTTCGCCCCACAGTCGGTTCTTACGCTGTCGCTTACTTCCTTCCTCCAGTCCTTAATTGTGATCGGCACTCGCTCCCTCACCAATTGGCCGATAAAAGAGGAGTAGCGCCCCTTAAACTGCCAGACCCGTGCAAACCCCACGGCATTGAAGTGGAGCACTTGCGGCGTTCTCCCTGTGGCTCCTTTATTCGGTCCTCCGGCCTTTCTAACCTTCCTCGATGGGGTAGCAGGACCTTCTTCTCTCTCGGGCGTTGAGCCGGTGCTCTCTCTTTGCGACATTTCAAGTAAGTACGTATATTGTCAAACCTAAACTTCATGAGAGGAAGCAATTCAAATTTCACATAATAGAAAGCAATTCACATGTCTATCTCAGACCGACTAAGTAATGCACGTACTCAACGATGACTCCTAATCTCTAATTAGGTTAGGTCCTAATCCCATTCGAGGATATGTGGTTCGAGCAAGTTCCTAAGCTGTTGTACAACTCTAGAAAATTTAGGGACATCTTCATTGTTCTTCAAATACACGCCTCGACAACAGGTCAAGAGGGTGTGTATTCGAAGAACACCAGGGAGATGTCACAAACTTTCTAGAGTTTGTACAACGACTTAGGAACTTGCCCGAGCCACATATCCTCGAACTGCCCAAAAACGTGGATACTGAGATCGCTTATTTATAAATATGCCATTTTAGCATACTTATAAACAAGCACCCTCGAACGGGAGACGCATAGGTTACGCAACTAAACTCGATAATAAAGTGCGATAATATAGCATGTGTTACAAGTTTCAAATTGCAATGATTGATTGCTCTCAGATTGCTATAGAAGGGTTGCTAAATTAATTAGCCGTCCAACTTCTAGATGGCCAATATATCACCGGCTATTACATCTAAAAATTTAAGGATTACACAACCCTAGAACAAAGATCGCTTCTAGCACGTAAAACAACAAGTACAAAGATAATATCGAATGAATATAGCACTAATCTAACCCTACCACAATGCATTAAGAGCAAGTGCCACCAAATTGTCGACTAAGAGCATAAAGGAATAAGCACAAGATCAAGCCTCGACTCCTAGAACAATGCATTAAGAGCAAGTGGCACCAAATTGTCACTAAGAGCATAAAGGAATAAGCACAAGATCAGCTCGACCTAGAACAATGCATTAAGAGCAAGTGGCACCAAATTGTCACTAAGAGCGGTGTTGTTCTAGGTCTAGCAAGTTCCTTTAATGATCAGATTAATCAAGCCTCATTCAAAAGCAATCATCATCGAGCTATTTACAACCAATTACAGCCACAATCAAATACATCTTACAAAGGCGCCGAACCGAGTCGGCAATGGGGAGGAGCCGATGGGGACGCGCAGATGGGGGGACGAGCCGAGGAGGAGGCGCTGGGGAGGACCCAGAGGGGAGGCGCCGGGGAGGGCGCCACGGGATACCCGCCAATGGGGAGCGGGGAGGCGGCGCCGGGAGGACTCAGAGGAGGCGCCAGGGAGGCGCCACGGATACCCGCCAATGGGGAGGAGCCGGGGAGGCGGCCGGGGGGAGGACCCAGAGGGGTAGGCGCCCGGTCGGGAGGTGGTCAAGCTAGGGTGTGGGAGGAGGCGAGGGGGAGGCGCCTGGCCGGGAGGTGGTCAAGCTTAGGTGCGGGAGGTGGTGGAGCTAGGGTTGTGGAATGAATTGAAGCGAAATCGATCTTGGCCGAAATGAACTGAGTG
This sequence comes from Rhipidocladum racemiflorum, assembly GCA_036346355.1. Classification (NCBI taxonomy): domain Eukaryota; kingdom Viridiplantae; phylum Streptophyta; class Magnoliopsida; order Poales; family Poaceae; genus Rhipidocladum; species Rhipidocladum racemiflorum. The sequence goes on from CM070581.1 coordinate 5,960,565, forward strand.
TGCGCACTAAATGAAAATGCTCGGGTTTTATCACGGTCGTTTCTATAGAAAAACCGATCGCAATTATCTTGACTATACATTGCCGGTTCTATAGAACAACCGATCGCAATATGTGGAGTATCTGTGTCGGTTCTTTAAAAGAACCGATCGTAATTATACTATCTGTGTCGGTTTCCTAAAGAACCGATTGTGATAACTATGATCCAATTTCTAATTTTTTAAAAACAGAATCTTCATTCAAAAGAGTCGAAAAGTCAAATCTTTTTCAAATTTGCTATACTATAAGATCCATTTGACATATATATTCTACAAAATGCCACATTATACAGGGAATTCTTACAACATAATTTATTTAAAATACAACCCTTCTTGATGATCTACACGCATGTAATGTGTTCCATGTGTGCCGTCGTCACCGCTAAGACATGCCCCATCTGCAAACGGAGGTGTTTCATCAAATTGGTTGTACTCATCTTCATCTACGGCATTTTCAACTCCAACAATCCTCCTCTTGCCATGAAGTACGACGTGCAACCTCGGATTGGCCGGATCACGCACGTAGAAAACTTGAGTTGCTTGCTTTGCGAGGACGAACGGTTCATCTCTCAGAGGCCGCCTATTCAGATCAACAAGTGTAAAACCTGTCTTGTCGACCTTAACTCCGTGAGGAAGTCTCACCCACTTACATCGGAACAATGGAACTTGGTATATTCCGTAGTCGAGCTCCCATATTTCTTCGATCATCCCGTAGTAACAGCTTCATTGCGATTGACGATCCTCTAATTGAGTGATCATCGGACAAAGCATCTATGCTCACACCCACTGCTTTGCACTGCACTCTTTGCATCTTGACTTTCAGTATAAAATGTGTAGCCATTAATATCGTAACCTTGCCATGTCTCAGATATTAAATCTTGGTCCATCACCCAACCATTTGACATCCTCGGTACTAACGGAGACCTTCACCTTTTCTTTGAACCATGTGAGGAATCGATCGTTGTGTTCTCGTGTGATGGAAAGCTCATCCATAAGTGGATTCTCTTCCGTAATATCAACTTGTGCCGTTGGATGTATGGATGAACTTCTCGCTGTGTTGCAAGATCGTGAAATGCGCTTTACAAGACATATCAAATTGTGGGCTCATTAGATTTGACCCAATGGTTCCTTTGCCACCAAGTCTGCCCTCATGACGAGATATAGGAACACCAATCGGTTGTCTTTTACCTAGGTAGTCCACGCAGAACTCAATAACCTCTTCACCCCATAACCTTCAATAATACTACCCTCAAGCTTCACCTATTCCTCACGTATGACTTTAATATACCCATGTACCTCTCGAACGGATACATGTAACGCAGAATGCGGGTCCACAAATCTTAATCTCTCTAATAAGGTGAACAACGAGGTGGACCATGACGTCGAAGAACGACGGGGGAAATGCATCTCAAGGCGACAAAGAGTCTGCACCACCTCACTTTGTAAGTTGTCCAAAGATATCGGGATCAATAACCTTGCATGAAATCGCATTGAAGAAATAGCATAGCTTCGTGATTGCCAACCTCGACGCCATCTCGGTAGGATATTTCGATTGCAACAGGGAGCATTTGGGTCATAAAGACATGACAGTCGTGGGACTTCATACCGATCAACTTCAAATCATCCATAGACACAAGCTTCTTAATGTTTATGAGTAGCCCGATGGAACTTTAATATCGTGGAGACACTTGCAGAGGTCTTCTTTCTCTTTCTTGGATAAGGTGTAGCATGCACGGGGATGTACGGCCCTTTTCCATCCTCCTCCATCATCGCAAGCTTGGGCCTGATCCCCATGTAGGTCATATCGCGGCGAGCATTCACACCATCCTTGGTCTTCCCTGTATGTTCAGCAGATGCCTACCAAATTATCACAAACATTTTTCTCAACGTGCATCACATCAATACATTGACGACATCTAACTCCTTCCAATATGGTAAGTCCCAAAATATCGACTCTCTTTTCCAAATGGTCCTAGCACGAACAGATTTACGGCTCTTACCATACCGAACATCGATATCCTCTACGCTGCGTGAATATACTTGCCTTCCAAATACAGGTCATGGGCTGCACGAACTTCCCTCTTTCCATCAAATTTGTCATCCATCTTACGATATCGATGACTTCGGGGTAGAAACCTACGGTGACCCATGTACACCGTTTTCCTCGAATTCGGCAGCCACAAGCTATCAGTGTCCTCTTCACAAATTGGACAAGCTTTGGCTCCCTTCGTGCTATAGCCCGCCAAATTACCAAAGGCTGGAAAATCATTTATGGTGCAAAATATCATAGCCCGTAGGGTGAAGTTCTCTCTTTTGTATGCATCCCACACCTCAACCCCCACATTCCACAATTTTACCAAATCCTCAATTAGTGGTGATAGGTACACATCAATATCATTACCCGACTGTTTGAGTCCTGAGATTAGCAACGACATCATGATATACTTCCGCTTCATGCATAACCAAGGAGGCAAATTGTAGATACACAACAAAATCGCCAAGCATCTTGTCGATTGCTCATATTACCAAACTGATTCATACCATCCGTACTCAATCCAAATCTTATGTTCCTAATCTCGGCACCAAACTCCTCATGTTCACAATTAATGTTTCTCCATAGAGCCGAATCAGCTGGATGTCTCAACTTGCCATCTTCCTTTCGAGATTCATAATGCCAACGCAAACAATTTTGCCTCTTTAGGATTTGCAAATAACCGCTCTAAACGGGAATGATGGGCAAATACCACAACACCTTGGTCGGTGCCCCTTTTTTCACATCTTCACCGTGGTCAATTCGGTTCTTACGCTTCTTGTCATTACGCTTCTCATTTTGTTTGTATCGGGTACACCACAAACAGGACAAATGCGCAGCCTCCTTATGGACGTTGCGGTATAGTATGCAATCATTTGGACATGCATGTATCCTTTCTATTTCCATTCCCATGGGACATAATAGCTTCTTCGCTTCATAAATACTTGTTGGCAACTCGTTTCCCTCTGGAAGCATATCCGAAAGAAGTATTAAAAGTGCATTGAAACTTGTATCTGTCCAACGGTGTTTTGCCTTCAGTTCAAACAATGCAAGGACCGAACCCAACTTGGTGTATTCCCCTTTGCAACCTGAAAACAATGGTTTGGCATCGTCATCCATCAAGCTTTTAAATTTTTCGAACTCTCTTTCCGTGTAATTTCCATCCACATCCCGTAACATTTGATCTAAATTATCCTCATCAAACATATCACGCTCCAACTCCTGATCGGCTTCCAGCATATCTTCGTTGCATATCACAGGGGTACTACCTGTCTCCCCATGATGGATCCAACACGTGTAATTCCTCACGAAGCCACGTCGAATCAAATGGCCTTCAATTTGAGATGAGTTGTTAAATCTCCCGAGATTGGTGCAATCAATACAAGGACAATATATGAACTTTACACCCCTCATAACCATATCTTCTTCTGCAATTCTTATGAACTCCTTAACTCCCCTCTGAAATTCAGCACTCACACGGCTTTTGTGATACATCCATTCTTCACGGTCCATCTACAAGTAAACCGCAAACAATAAATTAATAATGCCCTAATCAATGAAATAAAAAAAGAAGGGTTGAACCCGAAAACAATATTTTTGTTGAATGATCTTAAAGAAACGTGATATCTATAGACCGACTAATTAAGTAAATGCACGCACGCACTCAACGATAACTCCTAATCTCTAAGTAGGTCGTCCTAATCCCATTCGAGGATATGTGGTTCGAGCAAGTTCCTAATTAAGATGTTGTACAAACTTTAGAGAAAATTTCAAGAAGATCTTCCCGCCGTTCTCCAAATACACGTATCGACAACATGTCAAGAGGATGTGTATTCAGAGAACACCGCCGAGAGATGCTTCCGAAACTTTCACTACAGTTTGTACAATGCCTAGAACTTGCCTCGCCACATATCCTCGAATCGCCCAAAAACGTGGGATACCTGAGATCGCTTATTTATAAATATGCCATTTTAGCATACTTATAAACAAGCACCCTCGAACGGGAGACGCATAGGTTACGTGACCTAATTAACAATTATGACATGTAATGTACACATTCACCAAATAAAAAAATTAATTTAAGTCCAACGGCAATATTGAAGAGATTTCTAAGAATTAATGCTGGTCACCTTTCGAGGAAAACCACAAACGAGGGGAAATCTAGCTCCTGATCAAGCTAGCTAGGGTTTCAATTAACGGAGACCTTCAACGCACCGATCTCCTCCACCATACACTCGCTAATGAGACCAAATCAAAATCGAATAATGTACGTTAATACAACATTGAAGGGATTCGAAGGAATCGGGCCCACCTTTTGAATAAAGCCACAGGTAAGATAGGCTGGAAAATAGAGAAATCGCCTAGCGAACTAACTCGACGAGAGTTAATAAGTTCATTCCGAGTCCAGACGGTACATATAAAACCTAGCGAGCCTCATCACAATCGGTTCTATAGAAGAACCGTTTGTGATTAATTAGTTATCACCGCCGCTTATATGTAAAACCGATCGTGATAATTTGATTCTCAACAACATCGGTTTCTTTATAGAACCGAATACGTATATCGTATCTGTGTCGGTTCTCAAGAAGAACCGACTGCAATAACTCCAGTCAACACAGTCGGTTCGGGATATGAACCGACACGGATATCCATTCGCCCCCACGTCTTCCCCGCCATTTTGACGTTCAAACAATACTAGCATTGATCACACCATCGATCGCAGCAATGCCCTTTCATATAACTCCTTTCGCTCTTCTCGCATCCTGGTCACATCGGTACAAGTCTTCCATATAGCTCCTTTCGTTCTTCTGCATCTTCGACCGCAATGGCGGTGCCACCACCATCTCCGGCATATCGACTCACGGTGGAATCACCGTGCGATCCTCCACCGCCACGGCTAGCCTCAGCCTCCGGCGCCTCACTCCGGCGTGGCGCCAGCGCCCCACCTGTCTCCCGTCGTCCCTCCCGGCTTCTCACCCCATCCGGGCGCCTCCAAAGGCAGCAGGAAGCGCCCCAGAGATGACGACGACGAGGAGGAGGAGGAGGAGGACGACGAGGAGGAGGACGACGATGAGGAGGAGGACGACGACGACTACGAGGGGGACGACGACGACGACGAGGAGGAGGAGGAGGAGGAGGAGGAGGAGGAGGAGGAGTACTACGCGCCGATCACCATAGGGACCGGCGCGTCGTCTAGATCGGGTTCATCATCGGAGGATGAACCATCACTAGTCCGCGTAGTCTCCAAATGACTCTGGCGACTGAGTGACTCGGGTCACTCGGATGACTCCTGCTGACTCGGGTTACTCTGCTAGAGCCGCGGGTCGTAAATTTAATATATTAGGTGTAATGCATCCCCCTTTATATGTTTACTAATTATAAACAATGGATGTGGTGATATATTGTAATGAAATAGTACAAGCTTGTTTAATATATTAGGGTTAATTGTTGGCCTAGTGCAGATGAAGTCAATTCATTTGCCTTTACACTATTTTGAATCTCTTTTATATTTTTGTGCATTGTATCTTTCTAATGTTCTGCTGTAATGCGTCCAAGTCAAAATGTTTCATGTCCTATTGATAAAAAAAAACAAGTATAATGTGTGGAATGGTATATATATTATTATTATCTCATTGCATGCATGCTACTATAATGTTATATATAATTTGCATCACTACATGTGTCTATATAAATTGTCCGAGAGTTGAACCGCGAGTTGGGATTCTAGCAGATCAGTCGTTTCATCGTCAGAAAATACAAGTTTTGCACAAATATTAAAGCATGAATGAAAGGTACAAGAGGTCCGTGTTGGGATTCTAGCAGAGCTGGCCGTGTTGGAGTTTGTTTTTTTCTTCTTCCCTGAAGGGGAAATGTGTGAGTGGAGGATCTCACTAAAACTATGTTTGTAATGAATCGTTTCTTGGTTGCACCTAATGGTGTTATGAAATCATCACAATCGGTTGAAAAGAATCGATTGTGATAACCTCAGCTCATCACAATCGGTTTCTTCCCAAAACCGATTATGATAATACCTTCTCATTACAATCGGTTCTCGAAAAGAACTGATTGTGATAACCCCTGTGCTCAGGACAATCGGTTTCTTCCCAAAACCGATTGTGCTAATACCTACTTATTACAATCGGTTTTAGATAAAAACCGATTGTGATAATAAAATTATTATCACAATCGGTTCTTATCTAGAACCGATTGGGATTATTATCGTATCACAATCGGTTCTCTCTCAGAACCGATTGTGATAACCTCTTACCAAGATTTCCAGATGGAATATGCTTATCACAATCGGTTCTGAAGTCAAAAGTTTAGAACCGACACAGATGAAGCGATAGTAATGTGTCATTCTGTAGTAGTGCTCCTTGATTCGAGTAGCTCCAAGATAGCATCCCAGTTGTTTTCTTACCTCCATGGCTTGCAGCGACTCCGTCTCTGGTCATCCTCTGGCAATCCTCGATCGTTTGGGATCATCATCCACCTCACTATGACCTAGCATCGTCGTCCTGGAACCATAAAAAACAAGAAAACACATCATATAGCAATGTCCAAAATGATATGCAATAATAATCCAATACTACTTATAATATCAGCCGAAGGTTTCCTGAGCCCTCAGCCCCCCACGTCACCCCACCCACTCTCTCTCCCTGTCTTGCAAAAAAAACCTCCGATTCTTTAGAATTACGGATAGATCCTTTCCATTTATGAATAAGTCCTTTCTAATTTTCTGTGAGTGGAAAATATTTTTTCCCGGTTCGCGTTTATGTCCTCCGTTCGCCGTTTTACACAAAGAGCCTCCCGTTAAGTACTAATTGCGAACGAGCCCTTTCTTATTTATTCGAAATAGCGAACAAGTCCAAAATTATAACAAATAGGTCCCTGCACTTTTCGTTCAGGTTCTTTCTCCGTTTTTTCCAAAAAAATACTTTCGTGGTCAGTTTACTCTCCGGAGCATGGGAAAAATGTTTCTGTGGTCTGTTTTTTCTACGGAAAAAAAACACAAATTTTTTTTCGTTCACGCGCGCGGCGTGCGCCGCGCTTGCGTTTCTAGTTGTTCAAATTTCAAATCTAATTCAAATCAAACTTAAACTAGAGCACACCTAGCTCAAATAAGATCAATGACTCATCACAAAATATGGATAGACCTCCACATGGTTAATTTTTCAACATGCTATTTGTAGGGCCATGCACACTCGTGTGGTATATGTACACTGTAAATGCACGAATTCAAGCCAAATGTGGGTTTTTTTCTTTGAAAATTTCAGTCTTAGAGTATGTATCCATCTATAACAATTCAAATGAAACACGTGCCTTTAAAAAATATATTCGAATTCAAAAATTTTGAGCAAATTTAGATCCTATACTTTGATAATTTTTATATATCATCACCCCATGTTGATATTTAAAACAATATGTATTTACGATCGAAAAGAGTATTAGCTTATATTGCATGCTATGCTAAAAATCCACTTCTTTTGCCTTCTCTAATCCTTCGTTTCATAAATTTAAAGGTTAATGTTTCAATTTTGTTGTTCCATCTTTATAAATGGACCCCTCTTTGATTTATCAAGGTCACTTCAACTGTGAACGTACCTCATATCAACCAAGAATCTAAACTTCTTAGCAACCCTAATCTACATCTAGACCAGCGACGACCATGATTTATGAAGAGCACTAATCATATCACCAAGTGGAAAAGGCGCAAGAGACAACAGCATCATTCACGACCGGATCGACGTGACGCGGAAGCAACTTCCACCCGGTTTCCCCGATGTCCTACCAGCATCTCCACCAGAGTCCTTAAACCTCAAAATAGGAAGTGTAGTAAAAAAACAAATTCAACAGGGCTCCAACTCAAACCCCTAAAATTAGGACACCTCAGCCCCAATTCTTAGGGAGCCCCAACTCAAGCCCTTAAAATTAGGAGGCCCCTAAATTTGCCTCCTCAGCCCCAATTCCCAAGGACACAAGTACATCCCCTATTATTGAAGACAGAGAAATACATGAGAGGCTTCGAGATGATCTTATTGAGTATTTGTGAGCAATTCACAGCGCTTCGTAGTTTGATCATTGTTCGGAGTTTCTATTTATCTATTTATCATGTTTTGAAAATTTTAAATTTAAATTTGAAATATCATGTTTTTAAATTGTAAATGTTAATATGCTTATGTTTTATGTATTACAAATATTTTTGATTGAATTTTAGTAGTGTCAAATGAAGATTATACATAGCGGATATGTCAAAATAGGAGAAAAAGTAAAATAGGGGCTGAGATTTAGGGGTTGTTGCTGAACTTATGCTCTGAAAACAGGACCCCAAAAAATAGGAGGAGTCTCTAAATCCAAAATAAGTAACCTGTTTTAGGAGGTCCTTGTTGGAGATGCTCTTACCGATTTTTTTAGGGATGAATCAGTGTACAAGTGGGCGACCACAAATGATCACACCACCATGTACAGGAAAAAAAGCTGAAATATACAATATATAAATCAAAATTTCAGAAATATACATAAAAAATTTAAAATAGCAAAAGTACCAGCTGGACCCGCCGCGCCACGTGGCGGCCGCCACGCCCTATGGCGGTAGCCCTGGCTGCCGCCACCCCCCACGGCGGCAGCCAGGTGGCACCGTCCCCCGCTGCCACGTGTCCACTTTTTGGAAATTTGAATTTTTTTTTCATGTTTTTTTTTTTTGAAGCCAGGTGGCGTCGCAAGGGGGGCTTAGGGGGGGCCGGCCAAGCTGAAATAATGGAGATTTTGCTCCATGCCTGGTTGCTTTCGGCGCAAATGGATGCATGCACATGGGTGAATAGAAGGCAGTGGTTGGCACAGCAAGAAACGTCGCGTCAAATCAATTCTTGTCGGAATCCGAAGCGCATTATAGCTGCGATTTCAGGTTATAACGGTGGTAATGAACGCGATTATAAAAAAACAAGATAGTTATACGTAAGAAAATCACGATTAACGTAAACGTCACAGTGATGACGTTGGCTCCTATAAAGACAGGTCGCCAGGGGCACCGAGGACTTGCGCGTTTCTTCGCATTGTTGTAGAGCAAGAGAGAAGAGACCCTGGGAGCCAGTGTGAGAGCAGAGAGCCTGGGAGCTAGTGTGAGAGCAGGGAGCTTGGGAGCTGAGTGAGAGTAGAGTGGAGAGCTTGATAGCAGAGAGCGTAGAGGCGAGGACATCATATTGAGAGCGCGAAGACAGGAGACTAATTAGTCGGTGGTTATAGTTTGTTGAAATTTTCATAAAGTTTATTTATTTTGAATTATTTCATTCATGTATTTTATATTGCAGGTATTTCTGAGGAACATTTATTTATTGCTCGAGCTTGAGTGATCATCTGTAAAACTTCGAAAAGGTTAGTTACAAATCCTCATGAAGAATAGTATGTTTTTTACAGTGTAGTATTAGTGACAAATGCAGAAAAACATGGTAAATGAGTACAAGACGATATGATAATCTTAGTGTAATATTACGTGCATAAAATAACATGCAGTAGTTAAATAAAAGAATATCCCCGCCGTCCATAAAAATTACGAATGAATCGTAGCACCTAAATATTGTTGCATAAAATAACAATATTTTTTTGAAACGATGAGGCTCTCTAGAGTTCAGGACCCTCTAGCGAGCTTGTACTCGAACGTTGAACTGTCTCGGGGGGCTGGACCCTCCGATGACCATTGGACTGTATTTATTTCGCACGTTTATTCGCTTGCGCGAAGGACTGTTTTTATTTTTGGACGTAATCACTACTTGGACCCGAAAGGAGTTGTCCTCCTTTCTGAACTTAACAACTCGAACCAAAGTAGCCGGTTAATCTGACTTAAATATTGGTGGCCCGAAGTTCAGCACCGTGGTAAGCTACTTTCCCTTATTACTTATGTGACCTCATCTTTGTTGTTATTGCTTCGTGTAGGTACCGTCATTGCGAGACTGCACCACGACGACCTCAACCCTGTTCGATGGACTCGGAGCAAGGCAAGCACATCCCCTTTTGTCATGTTCATGCCATGCTTTTACCAAGCTAATGTTGTTATCTTTGAAATGTATGTATGCATGCGTTCTTCTAGGTAAACACCCTTTATTGTGAACCTTGTAGATATATCCTAGCATTCCACTAAAATTTGCTAATATTTTGGCATAAAATATTACAAACTAGTAGTTAAATTAAATGATATGACCGCATCCCATAAGATTTATGAATTAACCGTAACACCTAAAAATGTGTACGTAAGTATGAAATTCGAATGGAATAAACAGCTCAATTAGTTCTTCCCACATAAAATAAGAGCCATTTATTTGGACTGAGTCTATCCGTAGGTAAGGACCCTCAAGTAGCTTGCACTCGAGCGTTGAAATATGTCGGGCGTTGGAGCCTCCGATGGACCATTGCATTGTATTTATTTCGCATAGTTATTTTGCCTTCTTACATAACACCGTGTCTAGCTCTCGTAAATTTGGTAAAAATAAATATTGGAATGTAATTGGAAAGCTATAGTGAAATGTTACGACGGTATTAGGAAACATAAGTACAATGCTATTATGATATTATGTGTGTAGCAGTAATCTATGTGATATTATGTGCGGAGAACATGAATTAACCGTGACACCTAAAAATGTTTACGTAAGTAAGAATATTACATGAATTAACAACCTTATTTTGGGACACTCTGCCGAGGTAACCTTGTGCTGTCTGGGGGGGCTGGACCCTCCGATGACCATGGGCCTGTCTATATTTCACACGATCTTCACCTTAAGCATAGGACTGTGTTTTTTTTGGACGTAATCACAACTTGGACCCTGAAAGGAGTTGACCTCCTTTCTGAACCTAATTACTCGAACCAAAGTTGCTGCTTAATCCGACTTAAATATTGGTGGCACGAAGTTGTGGACTGTGTTAAGTCATTTTGCCTTATTACTTATTCGACTTCGTATTGTTGTATTTATTTTTGGACGTAATCATTACTTGGACCCGAAAGGAGTTGACCTCCTTTCTGAACCTAATAACTGGAACCAAAGTAGCTGCTTAATCTGACTTAATTTTTTTGACCCGAAAGGAGTCTCTGCAGAGGTCAGGACCCTCTGCCGAGCTTCTGCTCGAACGTTCCACTGTATTTATTTCGCATGATGATTCGCTCCAGCGAAGGACTGTTTTTTTGGACGTAATATCTACTTGGACCCGAAAGGAGTTGACCTCCTTTCTGAACTTTACAACTCGAACCAAAGTATCCACTTAATCCGACTTAAATATTGGTGGGCGGAAGTTTTCCTTTATTACTTATTGCACTTCTTATTGTTCTTTTTGCTTCGTGTAGGTACCGACACTGCAGAGACCGCACACGTTGACCTCGACGCCGTTCCAGAAAACTCAGAGCAAGGCAAGCATCTCCCCTTATATCATGCTGCTAGCACGCTTTTACCAAACTTATGTTGTTATGATGAAATGTATGCATGCATGCTGCTAGTAGTATTTTACATGATATTATGAGTGTGGAGAATGTGGTTTTAGGATTTAATAAACTGCATATGTCTTGTGCTAGTATGTTATATAACATATACATAATTATATGTTGGCATACATTTCAACTGTACGTAACCATTACATTAATGCTTTCGTAATTACAATTTGAGTAATGCCAATACGTTTAAAGATGTTAGCGGTGCGTGTGTGCATTTATTGTTGACTACAATTATGTATTTCTACAGTCCTCGATGGCGATCCCGCTTCATATATGGCATGGGGGGGAGCCCGAAAAATTGCAGGGCCCATTTGTCAGCATGCATAATTGTGCACACATAGAGACAACTGTAAATCCACCGATAGAGTTGCGTACAGTAGCAAGAGCGGTTGCACGCGCTCTTAGTGTTGACCGTACGTTGTACAAGCTCGTGGTAGATGGGGTTAGGCCCCATGTAGTGCCAAATAGCTTGCTTTACGTGTACAGCCTATTCGAGCTCCGTAGAACGAGTGCCTGGCAGTTCTACATGGAGAAGGCCGCACAGGAAGGGTTCGCACTAGGTGTTCACGTGAAGCTGGTCCTCGCACCCCGGGGAGGCGAGGACGAGCCGAGCCAGGAGGAGGACGTGGGGGTCAATGCAGACGAACAACCCGACCAGAAGAGGAAATTGCGATGAGCTCGCAGCAAGTCCCGCTCAAGGGGCTTGGCGAGGATCAAGAGATGGATGCGCCCGTCCTCGAGGTTGATGCGGATGCCCTAGCGGATGACCCTCACCCTACTTATGGTGACGGTCCTGGCGAAGATGAGGACCGGGGCCGCAATCGCATTTTGCACTTCTTGAACCCGGCCGACCGTGTTCGGCCCGCTTGGAGGATATTTCTAGGCGTGGGCAAGACTATAGCGATATAGAACTCGAGCAGGAGTTTGCCACAAAGGAGGAAGCGATGCACTTCTGCACTAATTACGCGGTGCTGACCCGGCGTGACCACCGTGTGACTCGCTCGGACCAGACCTGCTTCGAGCTTAGATGTAAGAAAGGGCAGCGGTCACGAATACTATGTTCGTGCGAACCGCCCTAAACATCAGCACCATTTCGTTATAACTCGGTACACACCGCACACATATTGCAGGCGCTTGTTCGAACACAAGCGGTGTGGTGAAATCAAGATTCATCGCGCCAAATCCTGTTAGACGTCTTTGAAGGCCGACATTAGCCTCAGGCCGCAACCATAATTGCCGAGATGCGAGCAGACGAGGATGTCCATAAACTACTTGCAAGCTTGGCGAGCAAAGCGGATGGCTTTGAAAATGCTTTGTTTGGTAGTTTTATGGAGTCATTCAATTGGGCTCCCACGACTACTAAGGCGGATAGCTGCAACAAACCCGGCTCGAATATGCTATTCTTTGTCGAACCCGTGCAGCCTTCCGATGGAACGATCGCTCGAACACTACTACCTCCTCAGGGTGTTACGGGCGTTAGGTCCGTGCATCACGGCATTCGAAGAATCGCCCGTCTGTTATATGCGTGGATGGGACATTTACGTCCGGCCAAGATAATGGCACCCTACTCACCGCCCTAGCCGCCGATGCAAACAACCCGGCTACTACGGCTTCGCCGTGGTTGAGGGCGAAAGCAACGACGGTGGTTACGGTTCCCTGTCCCTGGTGAAGACCGTGTGGTGCGGGATAGGCCCGGTGTGTCGTCGTATCGGACCGTAATGCAGGGCTGCTGAACGCCCTCGATAGAATGGCGGAGGATGAAGATTGCCATTGCCGGTGGAGAGACGTTCAGCGTAGATGGTGCATGCGTCACCTTGGGCGAACACATACACCATGTGCAGGAACAAGAACATGGTGAAGCTATTCAAAACCCTATGCATGCAAAACCAAGCTGCGCCAAGTTCGATACTGATATTTAACCAGGTGAGCAGCGCTCAAAGGAACTGGTGGCGGAAGAGACCACGGAGGGCACCACAGGTAATTGGTGGCTCGGAGGTCTCCGTCTGGCGCAAGATGACATTCGCTCAATGGATAGCTCGTAAACCCGCCGAGAGATGGGCACAGGCGCCGCGATACAAATGGTGCTCGGTAAGATAATGCCCTCTCTAGTACGGTAGCACATCATTTGACAGCACTCTTTTCCACCTAAGCGGTATGCTTCTCTTCTGCAGATACTCCATCATGACGACGAACTTCGCCGAGTCGTACAACAATGTGCTGCGGGGGGCTCGTTGCCTACCCATTTGCTCAATCATTGAGCTCACATTTTTTAGGACCGCGAAATACTTTGTTGATCGCCAAAGGGCGGCGTACAACTGCGGCTCAACATTCGCTCCCCGCGTCGAGGCTTTGTTGCAGCGTCGTAGGCAGAAAGCTCAATTCCACCGCACGCGCATGATGGACCCCGCGCAGAACATTTTTCTCGTCGAGTGCAAGCGCAAGCACCGTTCGGGATACTCCGCGGGGGACACAAACCAGAGATGCCAGCCGGCTGTATGAGGCGACCTGCTCATGCAACAAGCCTCGCCTAGAGCACATCCTCGCCGCACGCGTGCTAGCGGCGTGCCGTGAGATGGGGACAACGACGGCACACAATATGTCACACCGTACTACCGTATGGATGCCGTTAGAGCAACATGGACGGGCATTTCGAACCGTTCAACATCGGCACAAGCTACAAGACCTCCGAACCCCTACGTGGCTCCCGTATCCCACACTAAAGCGCGATCGCCGGGTAGACCAGCGTTCAGCGGTTTGAGGGTGACATGGATGCGTCTCGGCGAGACGATGGCCTTCGGATCGCCATCTGCAGTGACCAGGGCATGACCGTAGAAGCTGCCCAAACAGAGGGTGATGTTGTCCAATGTAATATTTCAACTATACGCTTAGACATGCAACATCTTCCTACTACCTTCCTTTTGCATTCTCTTCGTGAAATTTCAGTTATGTAATTTATGAACCTAAATTTCTTTGGGTATGTACAATGGTTTTGAAATTTCTTCCGATGTTATTTTTTCAGTATTTCATTGTATCATTCCTGGAGATTATGCAGGCTTGTGATGGAGTTGCCGAGTCATTGCGATCGAAGTATGATGACGACCACAGGGCCGGAAGTGGGCCTCCGGCCAGACGGTAACGTCATTACTACCTTGTCGTAACGTATCGCATAGCGTCACGCACCTTCGTTATGCTCAAGACGTTTACTTGCTTTGTCCTTGCAGCTTAACACTCTCCGCATGCGTGGCTCCGTAACATCAAGAGATTGGACCCTCGGTTCATATACGGCTGGGACGGACGGGCTGTTAGCTTCGCATTTATGGTGCGTGGAGCCTACGAAGGAACCTCACGAAGGAAGGGACCGTGGACCCCGATGCCTAGGCCCGGACGGGGCCCTTATCACCGCGTTGGTCGGCAGATGGCGTCCGGAGCGCATACTTTCCACCTCCCCTTCGGCGAGATGACGGTGACCCTCAAAGATGTCGCCATGTTATTTGGCCTTCCACTTTCAGGTAAACCCCTCGTAGTGCGCAAGCCCTCCAAAGAGGCATGGAAGAACTATGTAGAGGAAAGGTAATAAATGTGAAAGCACACCGACCGCACTTATCACGGGAGCTAACGTGATTTCCTAACATGTGATTTTCTTCGATGCAGGTTTGGCACAACGTACACGAGGAACCGTGATCGTGAGTCTCTTTCACATGGCTCGGTCAGGTCTCGGAGGTGGACCATGTCTCAAAACGCCGACCCTGGTCGATAAATAGGCATTTCGAGGTGTACCTCTATTTCCTCCTTGCAGGAATTTTATTTACAAGCGGAAATGGTGATTCCGCTTGCCCCCACCTCGTTTGGGTCGCTCGGGAATTAGCCAGAAGCGAGTGCGAAAGATGCGACAGGACTTCTATAGTCAGGGCTCGGCGGTTCTCGCAGACACATATCGCGAGATGTGTGCGGCCTGCCACGGCCACAGCCAACTTCAATAATGGGAGGGTGCCCCTCGCTTCTCTGATTGTGGTCCTGGTCGTACCTACCCATAGCGACCAAGAGTGTCAACGCAGTACTACCCAAAGTGCCCGTCGATGAAGCTAACGTGCATCCACTCGCAAGGCCAACCTTGGGTTACAAATGGATGCATGGCGGACTCCGATGGGCCCAGAATCGCACCGCGGCTCCTACCCTGCGTCTCGTGGGGACCTAGACTTCCCGACATCGGCGCAGGTCACGTGGGATCCCTTTTCCACCCAGGCCGCGACGGAGGTTGCGTCGGGAGGCCAGATCTCCAATCAGTGCACTGGGAGCCTCGGTATTGGATGACGAAATGCTTCCTCCTGTGCATGAGTGCCGTTGAGCCATACTCTCGGAGCGCTGTTCGGCGTAATTTGGGTACCGGCAGTCCTTCCCTCCACCGCCTCCGACAGACTCCGAAAGCTCCCATGGGTATGTCTCTACATGTCACATTACTTTCACGCTTACTGTGGAAACCATTAATAACGTGTTGGATTGATCCGCAGGAGGAGTACATCGGGGCACAACTACAACTGGGTCGCACGGAATAGCCGGCATATTGAGAGGTGGAACTCGATGGCCACTGAGGACGTCTGGAACCCATCAGGCGCATCCCACGAGACGGACACACTTGGGTACCTCGACTGGTACAGACCTCGCACAGGCGGTGCTCCTAGACAGGGTGTGGCGATGCCGCAACATGGCTATGCTGAGGAGTACGCAGAGCGCATGCACACACTGGTACGGATCGCACCTATCACATATTAAAAACGGGGGATATACCCAATTAAACATTCGATACGTATTAATTTGCAGAGGCGTGAGGCGGAGTACATGCATGACCAGCGGACGAGATCCTCACGCGATCCACAGAGCGACAACGTCAATCAAGCAATCCTTTACGGAACCTTCTTCGCCGCACGGGCCACCGCATAAGAAATGCGGTCAGAGATGTTGGTGGCCATAGACCGTCTACCCAACGTGATTACGAGGATGTACCGTACTAGGCGCCGCCCGCACCGAGCCTCGATGAGGAGCATGTCCATGGATAGACGTGCAGCGCTGTGGCTCCTCGGCGGCGACAAGACCCACCCAGCATCGACTTCCTCCCGGTCCCGAGCCATGAGAGCGGCCGGGGCCATGGAGGCGAATGCGTTGAAATAGGTCTTTGGGGCAAACGTTCAAGGAGGAGTACACATCAACATGTCACCGTCCCCATCATTGCCGCAGGAGTCTTTTAGTACCCCCGTCCAGCATCAACAAACATGGGAGGACGTGTCGAGGGCGTACGATGACCTTATGGGATCCGGGACTACATTCACTGATTTGCTCGCGACGACGTGTTTGCAATCCCTAGGGTTGGAATCGCGTCCCAGTAACCCCGAGGAGGCCGGTGGATCGAATCGGGCAGGAGCAAGACCGGACGTACTACGGCGCATCGGTACCATGCAGACCGATCGATGGCTGCATGGGGCATCCACAATGGCGCTGGCCAGACGCTGTCCACTCAGGCGATTCGACGGGAACGCGAGATGCACGGTTAGGTCCAGCAGCGGTGGACTACGTGTCCCCAAGCGCCAGAAATTTCACACCGTCGGACTACGATAACCAAGAACGTCGTGGTAGGGGGACGCGCAGGGAAGAGGAAGGGGAACTAGATCGTGTTGTATGAGACTTATGTTAACTTCTTTAATCTATGTCATTCAAACTTGTCAAATTTCTTTTGATTTTTATGTTGCTCAAATGAAAAACTTGTCAACATGAAAAAGTTGCGTCTTGGAATTCTCTACAACGTTCATGTAGATCAAATAATTAATCGAGCACAGGAAGACCTCCAAAATCGTGAATTACAGAAGGGTCAGACGCGAACAGTTTTTGGTGTCCTGCAAATGCACTTACCTTTCCGATTATCTATGATTTTTATATTGCTCAAATGAAAAACTTGTCAACATGAAAAGTTGAATCTTGGAATTATCTACAACTTTCATGTACACCAAAAATGATTAGAGCACGGGAAAATCTCCAAAATCGAGAATTACAGAAGGGTCCGTCGCGAACAATTTTTGGTCCGACGCAAATGCATTTACCTTTCCGATTTTCTTTGATTTTTCTGTTGCTCAAATGAAAAACTTGTCGACATGAAAAAGTTGCGTCTTGGAATTCTCTACAACTTTCATGTAGACCAAAAAATGATTGCAGCATATGAAGACCTCCAAAAATGCGAGTTACTGCAGACCATTCAATTTGGTCCGTGACATACGTGATGAGTTGATATTTGGTCCGTGGTAAACATGAAATGTATAGGTTTTAATTTCGTCAAGCGTATGTGCGTAACGGACTAAAGAGCAAATCAGCTGCATTCTTCCGAAAAATGGACTCACACGTGATATTTCACGGCCGGCCGAATATGCTTAAGTTGTCATATTTTTTGGCCGACTGCTATAATTAGCCCTTTTCAACTATCACGAAAATACATACAACGGAATGTGTAATTACAATGTTTTTCCATAACATCGTAGTCAGTATAGAGAAGAGCAAATCAGCTGCGTTCTTCCGAAAAATGGACTCACACGTGATATTTCACGGCCGGCGAATATGCTTAAGTTGTCATATTTTTGCGCCGACCGTTATAATTAGCCCTTTTCAACTATACTAAAATACATACAACGGAATGTGTAATTACAATGTTTTTCCATAACATCGTAGTCAGTATAGAGAAGAGCAAATCAGCTGCGTTCTTCCGAAAAAATGGACTCACACGTGATATTTCACGGCCGGCCGAATATGCTTAAGTTGTCATATTTTTGCGCGACCGTTATAATTAGCCCTTTTCAACTATACGAAAATACATACAACGGAATGTGTAATTACAATGTTTTTCCATAACATCGTAGTCAGTATAGAGAAGAGCAAATCAGCTGCGTTCTTCCGAAAAAATGGACTCACACGTGATATTTCACGGCCGGCCGAATATGCTTAAGTTGTCATATTTTTGCGCGACCGTTATAATTAGCCCTTTTCAACTATACGAAAATACATACAACGGAATGTGTAATTACAATGTTTTTCCATAACATCGTTGGGTCAGTGAAGTACGATGGATATTGATGGCTTCTTGGGGGCTTTCAGGCCATCTGTTCCTTTTTTATGTTTTTTATCGAAGTACATTTCAGTTATGCTTGAATCCTACTCTTCTAGGCTGAAATATAATTGTTTCCAATGTGTAGATGGACAAGGATCCGGAGCGGCTCAGTAAAGGCTGGGCCTGGACAATCAAAGAAATAGATGGCATCGCAGCTGACCTGAATAAAATTGCTAAAGACAACTTCAGTCCTGGCAACAGTTCAAGTGCCAACGAATTCAACAGCTTTGTTACTGACATCGAAGCTATTGCTAGTAGCCTCGAACATGTCGCCATACAATCTAACGAATTGCTGCAGTCAAACCCCCACACCAAAGACAGGAGGACACTAAGCTCAAGTGTTAAAGAGGAGGACACCGAAGGTGTAGACCCTGCATCGTTGTCTTCCATGTGACTACGAGGCCCTGATGACGAGGGCAAACGCGCGATTGGCGCTTTTAGAAGAGGAGGGTATTGATGCAGATAGTGATGATTACGGAAAGTTCTAATCCAGAATTGCGTGAGTTGTTCAAATAATATGTAGTAGTCATGTACCCGTCATGTGCGTTGGCGATGTCACGGTATTCCAACGTTGTTTCTCCGTGTTGTGATGTTATGTCGTAACTTATATATTTCAACGTTGTATTTTCCGCCTTTAATATCTTTTGTCGTTACAAGCCATACGAAACGGCACAACACCGGATACACCAACTTAACAACTTCATTCCATTTTAATACTCGTAAAGACGTAGTAGATGCAATTTTCCGCGACCGTTATATTTAGCCCTTTTGAACTATACGAAAGTACATACAACGGCAGGTGTAATTACAATATTTTTCCATGATATCGTAGTCGATTACGTAAGAGCAAATCAGCTGCATTATTCCTAAAAAATAGACTCACACGTGATATTTCACAGCGGGCTGAATATGCTTAAGTCGTCATATTTTTCCGCGACTATTATATTTAGCCCTTTTGAACTATACGAAAGTACATACAAAGGGAAGCTGTAATTATAATATTTTTCCATAATATCGTAGTCAATATACACAAGACCAAATGGGCTGCATTCTTCCGAAAAATGGACTCACACGTGATATTTCACGGCCGCCGAATATGCTTAAGTTGTCATATTTTTCCGCGACTATTATAATTATCCATTAAGTTGTCATCATCCAAACTTTCGTTGCATTGGCCTGAGACGTCCCTGTCAAGCACTGCTGGCAAAGCCTGCAGGATATATCATGTCATCAAATGCATGCGTGGCAGAGAATGCCTTAGTCGTCATGTCAAAGCATAGCCGCCAAAGCCCGACCAGCACCTCCTAGCGACTACAAAGCTGCATGCATTTGTCGCTTCCAAGCACAGCAGAGCCGCAAAGAATCCGATCTTTGGCGGATTCGTTCTTGCTTCAAGTCTGTCGTTTTATCAATTCAGGCTATTTAACCCCCTTCCTGGCTTCCCAGCATTGCATCAACCGAACAACTGCTCCAATACAACAAAGAGAACCATCCCCCGCAAACCAAACGAGCAGCACCAATGGAGTTTCCTCGCCCCAAGGCAGCGTTGTCAAACCATCCCCGACGGCACGGAGGTCCCCATGTGCCTATCACGGGGATCCTTGCCGCTCCGGCGATCAATAGACAACTCATACACGTCACGGTATGAGGTCTTGGAGTTGCCGCAACCACGACTCTGAGCCAAAGTGGGGATGCGGCTGCGGTGAGAAGCCCGGTATGTTCATACTCGCATTTTGTGTTGCATCGAACCTGCATGTGTCTAACACCATGTGATGTGACCAATTGCAGCCTCCACTGTGCGAGTTCATCCGATTCTACGACGCGGACCAAACTCTCGAGATGGAAAGGATGCGGAATCGAGTACTCGCATCGGAGGGCTATGGTGGAGCAGCGATGGTGTGAAGCAGGATCAGAGGAGAAGCGCAAGCGGCCTGGAAATGTGATGCTTGCACGCAGGAGGCCGAGCAGCGCCATGCCGCGGAGAGGAGGCCGAAAAGTAGAGAAAGCGTGAGAGGGCAGCTAGGGCCAGGGCGGCAGGAGCTGAAGGATTGCGTAAGGGAAAATATCCTCGCTGCTCTCAGTAAAATGTACGACAAGGGGCCCTTCTTGTTGTTCCCTTTCCCTAAGGCATGTTAGGTTTAGTCCGGTATATGCCACTGTTGTTTACCATTCGTAAGCCGTACGTAATTTATCTGCCCATCTTTGACCAAAACTACAGGAAGTCTCAAAAAAATTATTACACAACTATCGGTCTGATAAAGGTACAAATAATATATTACACAATTATCGGTATTTGCATTTCAATCGGATCCGGTCGAATAACCAGAGAAAACTAAAAAAAATTCGGCGAAATAATGAGACAAAAATAAATAAAGGTCGTGGCGGGAACCGTCGCTATTTTTGATATTTTTATTTCTTGTTGTATATTTCTACAGTTTTTTATTTACATGTTGTATATAAAACCGTTTTCCCCACCGACTAACAGAGCCAACCGCTCGAATATGGACGCGAATGACAGCCGGTAATGTCCTATACAGTGGTCAAGTCTAACATTCCACTAAATTTTAAGTGATACGGAATAAACTAAAGAAGGAAAAAAGAGAATGAGACGGTATTATAGATAATCTATTCAGCCGGGTGTTGTATTAGCATTAAAATACAACAAAGATACTACTATTCCGCAAAGGTAAAATAGACTCAAACAAGAATACGAAATTAAAAAGGTATTACAAAATTATCGGTACAGTGTACACAAATAATATTTAAAAATACAATTCGAAAGCATATTCTTAATCCGTATGATTTGGCGAAAACTTATAAAGTTTTCTTATCAAATTTGGAGTTGTCTAGCGAAAGTTATTTGCATTTCAATGTCCGGTCGAATAACTACTGAAAACTAAAAAAAATTCAACGCGAAATAATCAAATAAAAAACAAAAAAAAAATTGGGGACACGTGGCGGCGCGAGACGGAGCCACACAGGCTGCCGCCGTGGGGTGGCGGCAGCCAGGGCTGCCGCCATGGGTGTGGCGGCCGCCGTGCGGCGTGGCGGCCGCCACGTGGCGCGGCGGGAGCGGTGGGTAATTTTGATAATTTTTTTTTTGTTGTATATATTTGCTATTTTAATTTGTTTGATGTATATTTGAGCTTTTTTTCCCCATGTACATGCATGCGCGTGATGATATATAGAAACATTATTTAAAATGCGCGAGATGTACTATGTACTACGTAACACGGATACGATGTGCATATGTTAACCATTACGGAGTACAAACTTACATACGCATGAGCTGACCACGACAATTAATACACGCACCGGCCACACACGCGCGTTGCTTCCGACCGGACCGATGCAAATAGACCTGACCATGCATGCACATATACTGATATACACATCGAAGCATGCATGTACATACGTACGTATACAGATCCCACGTCACAATCATACTCTCGTACGCGTGCACAGGCGTACATGTTATGTACGTACGTAAATACATTACGAGCGTTAGTACACGAGGGGCTTCCTGGCGCGGAGGTCGCGGAAGTAGCGGCGTGGGTTGTCCTCGAACACGTCCCGCGGCATCCCCGCGCCATGGCGGCCGGGGGCGACCATCATGGCGCGGGCGGCGCCGGCCAGCGCAGCAGCGCCAGCAGCACCGGGCGAGGCAGAGCACCAAGAGGGCACCGAGCGCGGCCGGGAGCACGACCGTAACGGCGACGTGGACCCACGACCGGAGCGTCTCAGAGCGGGTCTCCGGCGGGAAGAGCTCGTCGGCCTTCTTGGCGAGCGCGGAGAGCAGGCCGACCAAGAAAGCCGCCAGCTCGGCGGCCTTCGCCTTGAGATGAGCTCCCACAGGTCCGAGAAGAAGCGCCCGGCGCCGTCGAGATCGAAGCCGAGGTTGGCGCCGGCCACGGTCCGTGCCATGGCGGCGCCGCCCGGTAGGAGCTTCCTCGCCGGTGTCTCCGGGAAAGCCATGGGTTCTGTCTGCGAGCAGTGCGTGGGTGTTACGACTGACGAGGCACACTTGCAAGACAGTAGTTATCTATATTATCTACAAACAGTACTAAAGATAACTTATACAATAAACTGTTATATAGCTATCTGTAATGATCTCTTATATGATTAATAGACTGTCTGTACAATGGTATACACAGTATAAAACTGCCTATAAGACCGTCTATTAAATAGTAGACATATATTTCTCTTTCTTCCCCCTCTCTCATTCACATCATTTAAAATCCCATATAACGTACCTTTATAGATAGCTGAAAAAAAGAATCAATATGTGCCACTGTGCTAGTACTAAAAAGCAACCACTTGGAAAACAACCGTACCTTCGGCCAAAATACATCCGTAAAGATGTGTAAGTGCCATTGTATGACTCACAAAGCAGCTGGTTTCTCTTTTTAAAAAGGAAAGGAAAAAAAGATCCGGTCTGCCGCAAGCGATGATATGGTTCTGTTGTAAGCTTACCTCGCAAGCGATTCATTTTTTGTTTTCAGTACACCTCGATCGATAATTAAATTGGCGGAACAGCATGCATTGTATTAGGTGTTTGTTAACCATATGGATTGGCGAGCAACCTTAACTCATATACAAACCTGATTGAACACAAAATTGCAACCTAGAGTAACATAAGAGTGTGTGCACGTGTTACCCCATGCACCCGAAGTTTCAACAGATCTTTTCAAACAAAGAACTTGAAGTTTCAAAGGAGTTTCGAGTTTCAAAACAAAGACTAACAAAAACTTGAAATTTTAACATTTCGGATTTAAAACTGAATTGAACAACGCCACAACGGGTTCCAGCAGAGTTTCATAATCTCAAACATCTGCTTCAGGGAGTTTCCACAAAGTTTAAAATTTGTGCGAATTTGAACGGAGTTTCAGTCAAGTTTTTAAAAAAGATAAGTTTTGATCAAAATTTTAAAATGAATATAGAAAAAAGAATTTGAAAAAAAAGGACTAAGGTTTGTACATTGGTCTCAATACCAGGGTTCACAAAACCGCGAAAAATCACTCGGAAACCGCGGGTTTCGACCTTACCGCTCCGGTTCGATATCTAAAACCGCTCGGTAAACCGGTCTAATTCAAAAAAAAAAATTTAAAAAATTTATATGTCCAGTTTTTCATAAAAAACTGTGGTTTTTGTTGAAAAACCGTTAAAAACCGTTTTCGAAGAACATTCAATTGGCCGCAAGCGGTTTTTTGTGAAAAACCGTGGTTTTCTCGTGTGAGTTTGACCTGAATTCAAATTGGTTTGGAATTACGTACCGTTCGGTTTTTCGCGATTTTTGCACGATTTTTCGTGAAAACCGGTATCACCGGAGTAGCGAAATTCGCGTTCGAAACGGTTTTATGAACCCTGCTCAGCACCTTCCACGAAAGGCACCACTGGAGAGAGTGGAGACTGACTCCTGGAATTTGGCCGATGGCAACGACGAGCAACTTGACGCCAAATAAGAGAGGGAGTAAGAAGCAGTCAGGAAATGTGCGGTGCGGTTTCGAAAGTCAGATGACTGAAGCATCTAATGTATCGTACTCCCTTCGTCTTTTTAGAATGTTGTTTTACAACTTTGACCACTAATCTATGCAAAAATATTCGGATTTGTCATTTAAAAATGATACTACTAAATTTGTTATATATATCATCAATACATATTTATTATGTATATAGAAAAATGTTGGGCATCCACGACCGCGTATTTTGAGATTTAGTGTTTATAAATTTTAATTAATAATTAGTCTGGTTAGAAATAAGGCACAAGTGATCCTTTTATCTCTAATGCCAAAGCTACAAAGAATAGTACCATATTGCTAGTTGAGAGAGGAGAATACCAATTTAAAAGGGAGAGCTCCCACCATGTGATGAGGACATCACTACCATGCATACGGCCATGCCTACAAACCCAATTGAAGCCAAGAATGTAATACAAGGGTCAATTACTCGAGCTCGCGCACGTCAATTCAATTACCAGGTGAATGCGTTCCTCGGGTTGCATACAAATAATTTAATGAATGGAATGCTATTTAATCCTCGTAATGATTTTATTGTCCTTAGGAACCAAGGAGAAGGACTCCCAAACGTCAAGCATGAAGCCAATTCTTCCGGTGCACAAGTGCAACTCGGATTCGGCCTCCGGGACAGCACCAACTTCAAACGACCATAACTTTTGATCCACAAGGGTGTTTGAGGTCTATGAGTACTGGTTTGAAAGGTTTCGACGTCCTCTTTCCAACGGATCCGGCCCCACCTCCAAATTCCTTACGAGTCAACGGCAATCTGCAAAACAAGTTCAACTCGGATTCGGTCTCTGGGACAGCACCAACTTAAAACGACCATAACTTTTGATCCACAAGGGTGTTTGAGGTCTATGAGTACTGGTTTGAAAGGTTTCGACGTCCTCTTTCCAACGGATCCGGCCCCACGTCCAAATTCCTTACGAGTCAACGGGAATCTGCAAAACAAGTTCGGTCATCTTTTCAAATCCGAGTCAAA
The DNA here is from genome assembly GCA_036346355.1 of Rhipidocladum racemiflorum. NCBI lineage: Eukaryota > Viridiplantae > Streptophyta > Magnoliopsida > Poales > Poaceae > Rhipidocladum > Rhipidocladum racemiflorum. The sequence goes on from CM070581.1 coordinate 5,985,744, forward strand.
CTACGAATAGGAGTCCTACTCGGCCATGGAGGTGTTTTGGACGCCCCAAGCCTGGGTTTGGCCTCCTATTTCTCCTATAAATAGCTAGGGAGTCCCCCAAAATAACTTGGGTTTTGGTTATTTGATAGTTTAGCCTTTTGCTACTATTCTGAGTCTTTTAGACGTGCTCAACGGCCGCCTGACAAGTTCCTTGTATCGGAACCCCAACTTTTCAATACTTTATCTATATTTGCAATTTTAGATTGCTTTTGCCTTGTTCTTGCTTGTTCTTCGATTGCTTGCAGGAATTGATCTTCGTGATCAGGTTGATCGTGCCCACGGCAAGGTCAATAACCCTTTGGAGTTGGTTTAGCGATTGCTAAGGCGCATCGTCGTTGTACGTTGTAGTCGGATCGTCAAAGTCGTCTCCACCCAAATCGAAGGTTATCATTCTCATCGAAAGATTGGGACACCCAGTGTTATATCAAGTGGTATCAGAGCTTCAGTTGATCGGTGAGAATATCAGTGCCTTAGGTTAGTTTTTTTTTTATTTCTGTCCTAAATTGAAAACTACTCCACAAAAATTCAACCTTTAGTTTCAATCTGTTATTTTAGTGAGTTTTGTTAGGTTTTGATCCATTAGGGTCCATGTTTTAGTTGCTGGTCTTTTCTTTTCCTTCGCGTAGCTTCAATCCTTCAATTCTGTCCAGTTTGGTATTTCAAGCATAACATTCACATACGAACTCGGATTTTTGTGTTCTTGCACTCTATTGAAAGCTGAGAATATAAGCTTCAATTCCTTCCATAGTCAACCAATCAAATTCGGTGATCTTCAAACATTAATCTTGGCGACAAGTATGCTGCCCTAGAAAAACATCAGTACACCTACCTTTGGGAACCAATTCATCCTTTGTGAACACTTTTATCCAATTTGAGAATATCTTGTTGATATTGCTTAGAAATTTGCTCTACTTGATACATTGCACAATCTTCAGTTATCATATCATATTATCTTGTGACGCCGAGTTAGGGATTCCAAAACTTTTTTCATACTAGTGTTGGCCGAAAGTCACCAAAAGAAAGAAAAAAGAAAGAGCCAAAAGGCAAAAAAAAAAAGCAAAAGAAAAAGAAAAAGAAAATTGTGGCCGGTCACACTACATTGAGCAAAACCCTAATTTGTGTTTGTTACTTTTTATATTGTGCAATTTATTAATTAGTGAGCAATCTTGTGCCCTTTTTACTTTCTCAAAGCAATAAGTTAGCGTCTCTACGACTTGTGCAATAGAGCTTACAGTGCATCACATATATTTTATAGCTCATTCCTTGATTGCATAAGTGTCATTATCTTTGCGTGTGTGTTGCCTTCAAATTCACTTATATCTTTGAGATCGGCAACTAGGGCTTGTGAATTCTAGTTTGGATAATTACTTATCATTACAATAACTAGAATTATCAGATTGCATAGGAAATAAATATTGCCTATCCAAGCTCCACATCCAACCTCGTACTTTTGTTCGGTCCCTTGGCAATCGCTTTATCCAAGCTTCGGAGAACTTTTGACCACGCCAACGGCCGGCAACACCTACTGCATGGTAAGAACTTGTAAGAGCTTTGGTCATAGGCTTGAGTGTTGAGAGACTTGCCACCACCTCCTAGTAATTGATAGGAACATTTTAATTGTGATTTTTGTTTCCTTGTCTTCTACTAACCATGTCAGGTGATGAGGATTCGCTGCATCACTCTCCACGCACAAAGGGAATTGTTGCTAGAATGTCGCTGCAAGAAGACCGCCTCCGGTCTATCGAGACCGCTCAGAGAGTTGCTAACACTAATCTTGCTACTATTTTGTCTAGACTTGATACGCTTGCAGGTACTGCCGCAGGAACTTCCAATCCTCCACCTCATCTTCTAAGCAACAAAAATGGCATACCACATGCTCAGGTACATGTTGATGATGATTCTCTAGGTAAGGTTAAATTCGTTATTCCACCTTTTAATGGTCAATATGATCCTGATGCCTATATTAATTGAGAGATAGCAGTAGACAAAGAATTTGGCAAGTATGATTTGTCTGAAAATGAAAAGATTAGGATTGCTGCTAGTGTGCTAAATGAATATGCATTAACATGGTGGAAATATATTTATAGAAAAGAGAGAAAACCTGAAAATTGGAAGGCCATTAAAAGACTTATGAGAATTGATTATGTTCCTGAATATCATACTGAATTTTTGTATACTAGACTCCAATGCTTGAAACAAGGAAATAAGTGCGTTAAGGAATACTATGAACGATTGCAAAATCACTTGTTGCGTTGTGGTTTAGTTGAATGTGACGGCTAAATGAGCTTAGGTTCATACGTGGACTTAATCAAGAAATTCAGGATGCTCTTATTGATGAAACATATTGTTCTCTTTCAGAATTGGTTGTATGTGCTTGTAGAGTTGAAAATATGCTAGCTGAATCCTTAAAAGAATCATTAGCTTCATTTGAGGCACCCATTGTTGCACCTTCTTTTGTAGCTAACATTTTACAGAAAAGTGAGCACCATCGAGAGAATGATGTAGAAGAGCATATGGAGAATGAAACGATCAGTACTACCCCATGTGTAAGTGAAGAGATAATAGTTGAAGAAACGCCTACAACAGCTGATGAGAACTTACAAGATTTTAAACCTCCATTTGCAATGCAACAATGTCATCAATGTAATAATTGCCATATCACTAATCATGTCATACCAAGTACATTTGGTTCTATTCACAAGTCACATGATAGTTTTCAAGAAAGGGAAGATATGGTTGATAGAAATTCTCGATCCATTAATTTGATTGCAAATGTGCATATTGCTTTGTGTGCTATCATTACTAACATTTTGCAGGACAATATGATGGAGTCGAGGACGACTCCACTTCAAGAAAGGGATGATGATGAGACCATGCTCATTATGGACAGAACTAACAATGCATACATATGGTCATTACCAAGTGTTACTACAATTATATCAACTGCATGGCTTCATCGACCCCCACCTTGGCCAGGACCATTAAGTTTGCGACACTTCACGGCATCCTCTACTTCATATGCATCTACTATGATGGCTCCAACTGCATGGTTTCATCGACCCCCACCTTGGCCAGGACCATTAAGTTGGCGACACATCACAGCATCCTCTACTTCGTATACAACTACTACGACGGCTCTATATGCATGGCTTTATCGACCCCCACCTTGGCCATCCTTCTACATCTTCGTCGGTTCAAGGACCATTGACTCGAGCTCGAGCCCGTCAAATCAATTATCAGATCTAAAGACAAACTTGGGAGAAGATGATGAACTTGAGTCGAGTACGACTCAAATGCAAGAAGGGTAGGATGATGAGGACATCACTACCATGCATACGGCCATGCCTACAAACCCAATTGAAGCCAAGAATGTAATACAAGGGCCAATTACTCGAGCTCGCGCACGTCAATTCAATTACCAGGTGAATGCGTTCCTCGGGTTGCATACAAATAATTTAATGAATGGAATGCTATTTAATCCTCGTGATGATTTTATTGTCCTTAGTAACCAAGGAGAAGGACTCCCAAACGTCAAGCATGAAGCCAATTCTTCCGGTGCACAAGTTCAACTCGGATTCGGCCTCCGGGACAGCACCAACTTCAAACGACCATAACTTTTGATCCACAAGGGTGTTTTAGGTCTATGAGTACTGGTTTGAAAGGTTTCGACGTCCTCTTTCCAACGGATCCGGCCCCACGTCCAAATTCCTTATGAGTCAACGGGAATCTGCAAAACAAGTTCAACTCGATTCGGCCTCCGGGATAGCACCAACTTAAAACAACCATAACTTTTGATCCACAAGGGTGTTTGAGGTCTATGAGTACTGGTTTGAAAGGTTTCGACGTCCTCTTTCCAACGGATCCGGCCCCACGTCCAAATTCCTTACGAGTCAACGGGAATCTGCAAAACAAGTTCGGTCATCTTTCCAAATCCGAGTCAAACTACGAATAGGAGTCCTACTCGGCCATGGAGGTGTTTTGGACGCCCCAAGCCTGGGTTTGGCCTCCTATTTCTCCTATAAATAGCTAGGGAGTCCCCCAAAATAACTTGGGTTTTGGTTATTTGATAGTTTATCCTTTTGCTACTATTCTGAGTCTTTTAGACGTGCTCAACGGCCGCCTAACAAGCTCCTTGTATCGGAACCCCAACTTTTCAATACTTCATCTATATTTGCAATTTTAGATTGCTTTTACCTTGTTCTTCGATTGCTTGCAGGAATTGATCTTCGTGATCAGGTTGATCGTGCCCACGGCAAGGTCAATAACCCTTTGGAGTTGGTTTAGCGATTGCTAAGGCACATCGTCGTTGTACGTTGTAGTCGGATCGTCAAAGTCGTCTCCACCCAAATCGAAGGTTATCATTCTCATCGAAAGATCGGGACACCCAATGTTATATCACCATGCCTTGTAATGAGGCATATGGAGGGTGAGTAGCACGGCTAAAGTTGCACGCACGCGGGCACGTATTTCGCGAATTACCGCGTATTTCCGTGTATTTTTCCCGTGTGAAACATCGCGGGTCGCCGTGCGGTGGATTAAATCCTGGCACGTTTAAATCCTTTCAAATTTAGATTTCTGATAATTGAAACAGCCATGATAATGGCGTCTATTTCTAATAGAAACTGTCATTTGAATGACCTGCAGTTTACTAGCGTTTAATGGTATTGTAATGGTCAATTATTGACCGTTACTGGTGCGAGGCTATAAAATCTGGAGACGTCCAGACTAAAATTAATTTTTTGCTCTGGCACTTGCGTTCATCCATTATGATATGTGTTGCGTCTTCGTGCTGCGCTTGTTCTTCACTGACCTTCCTCTCGGCGTGCACCGCGAGGCAGGGAGAGCAGGATCTCTAAACCGTTGCCGCAGTGAGAACCTGCACGGGGGTGGCAATAAGGTTTCTGGGTAGCGCAACTGCGCGACCGCTCGAGCTTCCTCTGCGTCGACTACTTCCTCTACAGCCGGTTGCTACTGCGCTGCATCCATTTCGTCATCAAGCCCATCGTAAGAATTCTTCTCAGAAAATATGTAGTATTTTCTTGATCTACTTTTTAGAAATATGTGGTATCTTCTGTCTAGCTTGTTGTGTTTGATTATTTTGGAATTATGTTTCGTATTCAAATCTGAAATCAAAATAATACCTAGATGTTCAACAAGTCTAACAATATATATTGTATACAACTCAAAAGTGATATTGTTCGATTCGTATTTAAAAGCGTTTTCTTATGGTTATGTGTTTGTTGCTATGAACAAAATATTATATAAAAAAATTACGGTTAAAGCTCAGTTTTGAAGACCACGCCGAGTTAAAATAAAGTCAAAACATCAAGTTGAAACAAGTCCTTTCAAGTTGTACGAACCTCGTAGATGCTTAATTAACCCTTATTTGCAACCTTGTTAGTCTACCTTGCCGTCGAGACAATCTCAACCCTAGCTCGCCGCCGGTCACCGTCGTGGAACTATTTTCGTTCATGAATAATTGTGATTAGAACATCCATTGAATGCACCTGGACATGCTGGTGCTCGCTGCGCCCATGGTCACCGACTGCCGGCTATGGTTCATCAATGGTAAGGCAGCCGGTCGCCACCTCTACTCAGTGCCACTGCCGAGCGGGGCCCAGCCGCCAGCCACGCGCGAGCTTGCTCGCATGCTGACCAGCCGGCCCCACACGGTAGCTACAACGAGCACGCTCTCACTCCCGCCCATGGTCTCTAGCCAGTGGCCCAGCTCTGTCAGTGACTATGGCCGAGATTCAATTCTTCAGGCACAAACCCAGGAAAATACGCTTTCATTATATTGAAAACGTATTTTCGAATTTTTATGGATTTTCTTAAACCAACATCATTCAAAGTCATAACTTTTAAACCGTAACTCCAAATTAGATGAAACAAGTTTCTAAATTCATGTTAAATCATTTATTTTCAGAAAACATAAAAATATTTGAAGTTTGTTCACTGGTTTAAATCAGAATTCAAATTCAAGTGTATATTTGAAATAGGCTTCATATAATTTTTTTTGCAATTTAAGTCCAAATTAAGTGAGACAAACTTTTTTAGAATCCGTACATTATAATATCTATGTATATGTTAAATTTTGAGTTAGTTCATATCATTTTCTAATTAGGGTTGAACTCAATGTGTTAAAAATTCAAAGTGGTATAACTTGTTCAAATAATGTCCAAATAATGTGAAACAAATTTTCTTGTACTATTTAGATAGTAGAGAACATGATTTTGAAATAATACTTAGGGTGTACCATGCAACTTTTAAATGATACCGACCATGTGCTTTATGTACTAATTTATATTAGTACAAGCAATTTTGGCCACTTGAGTTCAAAATTAATCATATCAAAGTTTACCATCTTAGCTTCTTGGTTATTAAAATAAAATAGAATGAAACATAAATAACAAGTGGAGAACATGATTTTAAAATAATACTTAGAGTGTACCATGCAACTTTTAAATGCTACCAATCATGTGCTTTATGTACTAATTTATATTAGTATATAAGCAATTTTGGCATCTTGAATTTGAAATTAATCATATCAAAGTGTCGGGACCCGAATTTGCAAATCCGGACCATCTGTGTATTCAGCACTAGTCCAGGAACGCGCTAGTGCGCACAGTCTTAACATCGGTAAATATCACAATCATACCACTCGATACTAATAAAGTACTATAACTAAATAGCCAAACTGGTTGCTCGACCTTATGGTCAAGTTACAAATATACGCCTCACAGGGCGAAACTTAATAAAAGAGATATAATAGCAGCGGAAAATAAGATAACTTCGTGGCGCCATCCAGTATACCACAGGCAACTGACTGGGACTCGATTCCTAGTTAGACGGTTCTTCTGGGAGCTCCTCCTCCAAAGCTTGTGTAGACTCTTCTTCAACTAGTGTTGTATTGTGGCAAGGGTGAGTACTTGGTACTCAGCAAGTCATGCACAGAATGCAACTAATATACTACATGCATGGCTTGGTACAAAGGAGTAGCTCAAGGTGTATTTGCAGTAAAACAACATTTGACAAGTAGCATAAGTAGATTCGAAAGCAGTAGAAACAAGTATAACATCAATAACTTTTCCAGGAGTTTAATCAACATCTTTCCCATTCCTAATCCACATTTCCATCAACATCATTATTTAACCAAACCCAACCTTTCAAGTCCAAGTTATTTTCAAGAAAGTCTAACCCTTGACTGTAATTCCCGAGCGATGTCCAATACCGCGGACACGGCTATTCGAATAGATTTTACACTCTGCAGAGGTTATGCACTTTACCCACAAGATACAGTCAAGCACCACAAAGGCGAGTATCCGTAACAAAGCCTTTCGGAAACCTTTAACAGCACAAGTGGTCCTCCCCGGTTGTTGCACACTAACCCTTCCCTTAGCTAAGGCGAAGTTTAGGCCAACCAACCGTTAGATGGGTACCTGGCCGCAGCCCCGGTACGCTCCCCCGTACAACTTACACAAAGGGTGTAGTTGACAACCTGAGGTCCCACAGGTACGTTATTAGCAACTTAATCAACTAGGTCCGTCCCATTACAGACATGTGGTTGCACGTTTGACCCAGTTCAAAGGCTTGCAAGGTTAAGTCCTTAGGGTGACCAGGGCAAGACTACCCGAAGAACCAAACCAACATTCCCGGTGCCACAACTGGCCCACCCTGATCATTCTTGCCACATGCCCCGGTCAAAAGCTATTTATCAAACCCCAGTTGATTACCATACACCACGTGCCATCAACATCACATGATACCTTTCCAAAACAGGTTCAATATATCATTAAGTCAATATTCGCATTTGATTGTCCAAAAATCATGTCAAGAGCACGTAGCAGGTCTAAGCAGTATACTACAACGGTCTAAAAACCCATGTTGGCCATTTAGTAATGTCCAACTAATAAACCACAACTAGGGTGACAAGGGTCATGGCACATATATAATTAATCAAGGTGTCATACAGCAATTTGGCATTTATCTAGTTACCCATAATTAAGTAAAGCATTTTCTAATTTAAACTAGCATGCAATAATTAAATCAAAATAGGTTTCAAAGTGGGATCAATATGGTCAAAGCACAACTTGCCTTCAAAAATTACTTGTTCTTGGTCCTGAGCTGGCTCCTGGGTCAACACCTCTCCTTCGAAACCTTCCGGCACTTCAACGTCTACTCGTAAAGCGTGCAAATAGTAAATAATAAATAAACAGTAGACAAAAAGTGTTCAAACATCCAAATAAAGTTCATAAACAGAGAGAACATAATTTTATAAATTTTTAGAAACTGGAATCGTCAAATTCGGAGTTTAAATGCAAAAGATACAAGCATTTAAAGTTTAAATAATCAATTAAATAATATTACAGAGAAAAACTTTAGTCCAAAATATTAAATAAAATTTATCATTAGGTAGATCTCAATTTTATACAAATTTAGAAATTTGAATCACTCAAATCGGAGTTAAAACGCAAAAGTTATAAGCGTTTGAAGTTTGAATCAAAATCTGAAATCAATATTTCGAATTAATAAATCATTTTCTTTTTCGGAAATTCTTTTATTGCGTCAGCATGACACGTGGACCAACCAAAAACCGCCACGTCGCCTCGGGTCCATGGACCCAGCGCACGGGCGCGGCTCGGTCCACCGTGGACGCGGTCCACGGTTCACGTGTCTCACTGACAAGTGGGCCCCCTCGGATGACGTCAGCGGTGACGTCATCACGCACGGTTGAGGACGGATGACAGCTAGGCCCCACCGTGACGTCATGGTGCACTTGGCTAGGCCGCTGACAACTGGGCCCCACTGACACACGGGCCCCGCGTGTCAGCGACACGCTCCACGCGTGGGCGCTGACCGCGACGGTCGGCCTCCCGGCCACGTGGCGTGATCTCGGCCGTTGATTTGAAAATCAACGGCCCAGATTGGATCTAACCTAACGCAGTTGGAAAACAACTCCGCTGATCTGGACCGTTCGATCTTGATCGGACAGTCAAGATCCAATCTAGCGTAATCAACGCGGCTAACCCTAACCGTGCGATCTAGATCTAACGGCTGAGATTGGATCTAGCTTGGTGCGGTCTAGGCTACGTGGCATGATCTAAGCCATTGGATCTAGATCCAACGGTTGAGATTAGATCTAAGGGTTTGCACGTGGGATCTCACCAGGGTGTGACGTGGCGCGATCTGGACCCTTGGATCTGGATCGGACTGCTGGTGGAGCTCGAACGACGGCGATGGCTCGCGGCGGAGCAAGGTCACCGGCGCGGGGGACGATGACACTCCCAACGGCGTCTGGGGCATGCTCTGGCGAAGTGAAGGGTACCCACCGACGCGTCTCTTCCTTGCGGTTCGGATCCGCTCAACGGGCGGCGGAGGGCGACGGCGGCGAAACAAAGACTTGAACGCGGCGAACGCTTCCTCCAACTCCGGCGGCGATTGCGGCGCAACCACGGCGACTCAGCGGCGTGAGCTAGGCTACTGCGCCGCGGAAGTCGGCGTCACGGCAGCGGTGGTGGTGCATTAAATAGGGCCCTCGGCGTCCGTGAAACGCGCGGAGACCGAGGCCCACTCCGTTGCGGCGGTGGAATCCGAGTTGGATTCGGATTGGGTGACGTGGCTCAACGTCAGCCGTTGGATCAAGATCCAACGGTGCGGGGGCTTGGGCTCGGGTCTGGCTCGGGCGAGCTGGCTGGCTCGGTCGGACTCGGGCTCGGGTGACGTGGCTCAATCGTGGCCGTTGGATCTCGATCCAACGGTCACGCGCGTTAGGGTTTGGCGAGCGGGTTCGACCGGATCAACTGGCTCGGGTCGGACTCGAGTCTGACTCGGACTCGGGTCCGGTCGGATGAACAGTAAAACCAACTCGATTTTCCAGCGATTAAATAATCCAATTAATTCCCAGAAATTCAATTAAATCATTAAAAATAGCAAAAGACTCAGAAAAATTCCAGAAAAATTCTGGAAATTATTTTGGGGCATTTTGGACTCAATTAATATATTTCCAACAAAATTTTATTTGCAAAGTTAAATTCTTTAATTATTTAAAAAGGGGATAAATTCAAATAAATTCCAAATAAATCCAAATAAATTCCAGAAAATTCCAAAAATTCACCAAAGTGCCAAATCACACATGAATTTAAGAAAAGCAAAATTTTGGGGTGTTACACAAAGTTTAGAACATTAGCTTCTTGAATTCGTAAAATAAAATAGAATGAAATATAAAGAACAAGTGTCGTGTGCTGTGCAATCCCAGACTGTTAATAACGATAAGAACAGCTACAACGAGAAAGTAACATGCTCGCACATAAAATCATGAAATCCTAACATGCGATCCTACTTGTTTTGTGTATTGATTCTATTTGATTTTACATTTGACTTCTTTTTGCCACTATTAAAAGTTGGTATTTTGCTATATTCTTATTAAACGGCGTGTAGACACTGACGTTGTTGATACCGCGGTCGACGATCACGATACCGAATACTTCGACGAACAGCAAGGCAAGCACCCCCTTGATCATATTGATCCTAGTTTTTACAATTATTTAAAATATTGATTAAAATTTGTATGCATGCTTTATGTTCTACAAGAATGCCTATTTTGTGAATACTGGTAATTACAAACCCTCATTGATGGATTTCCTAAATCAAGATTGGATTGTGATCCTTGATAACCATAGTGGACGAATAAAAATTGGTATGATAGACTGGGTATACTTGGTTTAGTATTTGCATATGCTAAACGCTGCTTTAGAAGGATACTGTTGAAAGATGTAGACAGACACACAGACACACACACACACACACACACACACACACTTCTTTATGAAATTTTAAAAGGTTGGATATGACAGTAAAGAATACTGATATTTTAGTAAAAATAGAAATAAAATTATGGTTTTGACATGGACGATCATTGGCAATAGCTGGATGTACATTTAACATGTACGTAGATAGGGGGAGATTTATCGTCGAAGTCAAATTAAGGATTAAACGCAGTGTTGCATGATCCAAGTAACAACCGTACAACCATGAGGGCTGGTATAAGACGGCCTTAACCTATTAAGTTATTTGAAACTAGCTTTGCATATTGGAAGACAGTAGTACTACGGGTATTCTAGGTAGGTTTGCTAGAAGGGACGTCTACACCAAGGTGATTTGGAACCAACGTTTACCGATACAACGGGTACGTCTGACTATGAGGAGAAACGATTATTATTTATTGAGCTCAAAATATTTATGCTTTATGTGATTGTTTGTTTCTACCATAGCAAGGGTTTGATGTTACTGGGCTGATGCAAAGGTAGGTTTGAATAATGTAACAGTTATGTATAACCTCTTTGCGACACACCAAAGGAAATGTGTTAATTAAGCTTTGCAAAACGAGATGATCATTCCTTATGGATAAAGCAGTACATCTCTGCAGAGTATAAAACTAATCGATTAGCCATATCTATAGTCATGGATAACGTGGAGAACTGACAATAGTTAAATGTTTTCTATTTTCTCAAAAATTGAGACAGATGGGTTGGGATTAAATTGCATTACTAATTTTCTTTACATCTTGTTCTAAATTTTGCTATGTGCTGGCATTAAACATTTTATTACTCATGAAGGGATGTGAGTATATTTTTTACACTTCAATTATTACTTACTTGTTATTTTAATTACTTGTCAAATTATTTTTATTTTATTTATGCTTTCAATTATTATTCGGTATGTACAATTCAAATTCAGCTTTATACAAAATAACTATAGCAACATTCCATTGATTCAACTTACGTATATTTAAGATTTGTAAAAGTCTTACGAGTACTTTTGTACTTAACTTGCATTATCGTTATTCTTAGGTGAAGAATCCAATTTTACAAAAGACGCTTATTTTGATGCAGATTACGAGTTTAATAATAATGATTCTTTTTAAGATTTCTGAAAGTACAACCTCCATTAGGTTGTTCCATTAAGTTGGTTTTGGTGATTAATGACAAATCCTAATATAAGACTAATGTTTAATTGATTACTATTGCTAGTCCCATTTTAGGATGATTGGTGATCAATGACAAAATATCATATTGAGAGACTAATGTGTTTTTTTATATATGTTTTAGTCTCACTAGGTATAACAAATGAATCATCCAAGTGAAGGTATGCAGTTGATCTCAATCTTATTTGTTATTGCATTCCTTACATACAAAATATAGTGTGAACATTTCCTTTAGTCAAACTTGAATATATGCATAATGTTTTAACTCATATATGTTTATGCACCCATTTAGGGGGAGTTCACTCTATGTCTTGTAGTTTCATTAGTATTGATCGATGTTCCCTTTTATACACATCTTAAATTGAAACATTGTCATGAGTATATGAAATATGCTACCTCATTCGATATATACTCATGTAACTCTCAATACAAATCTTTAATTCAATCTTATGATGTTGAGGATTGTCATGTGTTACCAAAAGAGGCCATTAAGTTTTAATGGTAGAGGTTTGGTAACAAATGACAAATATCTTGTGGACTAACCTTTTCCTTGAAGTTGGGTATGGTGGGTTAGTTTCAAAGATAAATATGAAAATGACTTGGATGGTATCAAGGATTGATGGTCATCAAGTCAAGATTCGGGAAGATTGATCTCATCAGGTGTTGATGAAGAAGTCCCGAAGAAGTTGATGAAAGTGGAGTTCATCATGTGTTGATAAACCATTTCCCGAAGAGGAGTTATTCACCATGTGCTGGTAAAATATCACAAAGAAAAAGACCTCATCAAGTGTTGATGAAGAAGAGCAAAAGAGGAGCAAGGCATCGAGTGTTGATGCAAGACAAGAGATCCGAACTTGAAACAAGGATGAGCGTCATCGAGCTTCAAGAGATAGTACAGTGCAAAGGTATGACTAGCTAGGGCTAAGGATATGTTCCTAGTCTTTTATCGGTCTTGATGTGGAGATAGACCGGTTGGCTTGTTAGGTTGCCATACTATTAAGAGGGGTCTAAGTCTAGTAGTTTGATTCTTGTCACGTGTGATGATAGTTCAAGCTCTTGCTCACTCTAGCTCCTTATCGTGGCATGAAGCTAATATTTGCGAATTTGTTTTGCAAATAGTTGAGCTTATGCTAGATCCTTGTATATGCGACTTAAATTTGCGAATATGTTTTGCAAGTAGATTAAATCCATATTTCTTTGTTGTGGCATGATCCAAAGTTTGCAAAGGTGTTTTGCAAATTGTTTGAAGTCCATGCACACTTCCTTGGAATGGTCTAAAGTTTTGTTGATTGCTCTCTTTGCAATTAGACCATGTGGTGACTCTTTGGAATCCCTTTGCTTTATTCATTGATCCATTGTGTTTGGGATCATTAAATCAGGTGGGTTGTGTATCCATCTGAGTACGCTTTTCATAGAGTCCAATATCACTCAATTCTGACATCAGAGTCAAACGTTATGACCGTTTTACTGAGTGCTTCTCTGTGCAACTCGAAAGTTCCGAGTTGATGTCGGAAGTTCCGAGTTTGGTCCAGAGTCTGCGGCTCTGTGTGTCCAACCCGGAAGTTTCGAGTTGAATCCGGAAGTTCTGAGTTCCCAGAACCTCCGAGTTGAGCCCAGAGGTTGCAAGTCCGTTCTCTAGCACGCCACTTGTCGGAAGTTCCGAGTTGGACTCGGAAGTTCCGAGTGGGGTATAAATACCTCCCTTAGCTGGTTGGGAAACCTATTTGCATGTGGTGCTTCTAGAGGAGGATTGTGCATCCTCAAGAGCTTGTGCATTCGTTGCACATGGTGAGTCAAGTGGAAGGCTTGGCTTATTACTCTTGGAGTTCGAGGACTCCTAGATGGCTAGGCGTTGCCCGGTGAGCACCCAAGGATTGTGGTGTGCCGCGGGAAGTTTGTGAAGGTGTGATTCCGCCTCCGCAAGGGAAGGAATCGAAGAGAAGAACCGAGGAGTGCTTTGGCACCGCCTTGGTGAGGTAAAGGGTTGAGAGAAATTCGGCTCCGTGGGAGCTCCTCAACGAAGACGTAGGAACCTCGAGGGAGGAAGTCCGAACTTCGGTAATGAAATCATCGTGTCTCCACTCATTTGATTTCATCCTTTACATTTGCTTATTGCTTTATTGCTAACTTGTATTGGATTGATCTACCTAGAGTTGTGCTTGAACTTATTGCTTGAAATAACTTAGATCCTCTCTCTAGTTATTGTGGATTCATTCGTATTAAACTAGAATCGCATAGGCTTTGCTTAATTTCATTTTCGTACTATATTTGGAGGAATATCCGAGTTTAACTCGGAACTTCCGGATTGACTCAGAAGTTCCGGATTAAACTCGAAACATCCGACTTATTTTTTCCGCTGTGAGTTTTTGTTTAAAGAAATTGCGCCTATTCACCCCCCCTCTAGGCGACATCTCGTCCTTTCAATTTCATCTTGCCAGCTGCCTATAGAATTTGGGCTTAGACAGCATAATGAAAGATGAATACATTTTCGTTGTCGTTTTACTTTTGTTATGTAAGAATATAGGTAATAGAACTTCTGTGGTAATAAATATGAAACTTTTGTATGGCTGTATTTTCAAATTGTGTCAGTACATGCTAACTACTGATTATAGAACTAGCACAATATGTACTTAAGAACCTTTTTTTATATTACATTGTAGTATAAAAGAGAATCTCACACACATCTGATGTATATTTAGAAATAACACTAACTTAGGCTTTTATTTGCACCATACATATAGATCTCAGCCATAGACGCCCGAAGATCTCGGCCGATAAAGTACTAGCGCTCCGTATGTTAGCAAGCAACGAACGGCAGATGAGCGTGCATCGCCTCCCTACACAGCGAAAGCAGCGTCCGCCGCCGCCTTCATCGTGGCGGCGGCTACGCGAGCCACGTGCCAAAGAAATTAAGGCCCTGTTTGTTTCGGCTTAGGCTTTTTGGCTTAAAGCTAGCCTTTTGGCTTAATGAGCTTTTAAGCTGTCTACTTTTAAACCAAGACATACTGTTTGGTATCCTGGCTTATTAATGGGTTAGATGGTATATCTTATAGATGAAAAGTCTAAAATACCCTAAATAAGATACGGGAGAAATTCTCGATTTATATATGATGGTATTTGGTAGGTAATTTTGGAGATTTTTAGTGGCAAAGGGTTATTTCATTCAAAAAAGCCACAAAAGCTCCTCTTGTCTGGCTTTTGGCTTATAATTATACAGGGGCTTTAGGCTTTTTTTAAAACTGGACTTAAAAGCTAATCATTTGTTTCCGCTTAAGCTTTTTGGCTTTTAAATCAATAAAAAAACCAAAACAAACAGGATCTAAGTAGGCCCCGGCGGCTACCACTACGACGACGTTGTAGACCATCCCCGCTTCTTCTACTTGAACCTATGCCTTGCTTTCGGCTTTGTGGAGGCGAGTGACGGAGTGAAATCATGAGGTAGACGAAGTAGCGAGGAGGGGTAACTTGTTGAGGTGGAGACGCGTGGTTTTGACGCTTTATCTTCCAGGGGAGACGAATGGAAGCGTGCTCCCGCGTTGGGAAAGCCGAAAGCATCCGATCCGAGTAGTTGCTAGTTGCTACCGGCTTTGTCTTGTCTGTGAATGGACGTTATTTCGTACGTTTAGCGAAGAGCTCTTTTACAGTACACTAAATTGAATATGAACCGTTCATTCTTTTCGATCCAATGGATCAGATTAACTAGAGTTTACTTATACTACACCTGGTAGTAGAGTAGTAGAGTAGTAGAAGCACCCTTAATAAATCAACGGTAAGATGTTGATTTCTACTACACATTTTATACTACATGTATAATCCACCGTAAAATTTCTCTTAGCGAAAGCATAGCTATATTCGTGAGTACAGGTGAGTACCATTGTTACTTACCTCGTAAGTATTACTAATTTTGTGAGAAACCCCTTTTTCCCAGTTCAACTCGATAAATTTTGCATAACAGCACGGAATAGCTAGCTAGGTGTTTGTTAGCCACATGGATTGGCAACAAACTGCTAACTGCCCAGTGCTCAAACATGCACGAATAATGCAACTTCTGATTTTTGAACATATGGATACAGATTCCAACCAGGCTGCGTAACAGAGAATGCACGTGTACGTACATGTTACTACGCGCGCGCCTACAGCGTACTGCACAGCAGAAAGTAACATTATGGACTATGGTTGATCAGGCGCGGAAAAGGGCCGCGACCGGCGCGGCGACCACCGAGGCAACGGTCCTCATGCAAAAGACGGCGGCGGCCACGACGGGGCCAGCCGAGCGCAGGATCTGAAAGTACAGCGCCGGGTTCGCCACGAACGCCGCCGCGCGTGATATCAGCATCCCGGCGGCGCCCGGGCCCTTCATGGTGACGACGGCGCAGCATTGCCCGTAGCTGGGGAGGATGCAGGCGAGCGCCCGGGCGACCGCCACGGCCATACAGGCCGTGCCCCAAGTAGCAGACGGCGCAGCCGAGCGCCCTACCGACCCGACACCGATGGTGATGTTGGAACTAGTTTTGTAAAGGAGAAAAATACGGAGTTAGAGTGCAAGACCTGATTGTAGTGTGTGAGTAGTTTACCTTGCTGTCTCACCGAACCGGATGTTCGGAGTTAGGAACGAGGAAAAGCAATAAAGACACAAAAGAGCTTGTAGCTTAGTTGGTCTGTGTGCTGTGGCCTATCTAGAAAGGCCCTGAGTAAGTATTGTTCACGACAATTTTTCTTTGGGTTTTGATAAGTTTTATCCGGATGTTTTAAGAAAGATAGGAAAAGCAATAGAGATACAAAAGAACTTGTAGCTTAATTGGTTTGTGCGCTGTGTCCTCGGATTTAAGTATTGTTGTCTATGATTTTTCTTTTGGCTCCAGAAGGCCCTCCGCATTCGATTTGCACCGATTTTCTCTCGATTTTCACCGATTTTCGCGATATTTACGGCTCATAATTTTTTTTGAATTTAACCGATTTATCGGTCGGTTTTAAATATCTTACCCCTCCGATATGACTGAAAAACGTGATTTTCGCACGATTTTCCGCGATTTTATGAACCTGCTCGTGCCTCTCTTCAGTGGATAGTTGAGTTAGTGAAATGGTGCTGCCAACTACTCTTGGCTTGGCGACGACGTCAAGCTGCCGCAGGCTGAAGCTGATGTCGCCGGCGGCGTCGGCGACGCCTCGGGCGATGGCTGCGCCGCCACCACGCAGGAGTTTCCTTTCTGCTGTGTCAGCAAAGGCCATCATGCCGCGCGCCTCCCTTGAGTGGATAGTGGAGTAAGTGAAATGATGCTGCCAAGTACATTTTATTTTATCAATATATACTTAGCTTCCTAGAGCGGGTCTCAATCATGGGGTCGTTCACTTCTTCTTTTTTATTTTATAAGCTTTCAGTGGAAATCCACTCTTTCTCGAGTTTTGTGATTAAAGCATACATGCTAATAATCTGAAATAACCCCAAAATTTCAAAATTTGGTTTCATTTGGCGTTATTTGAGGTGTTTTTGAATTTTTGCCGTTTTTGGAAGGTTTCGCTGCCTTTGCGCTTTCCTTTCTTGGCAAAGCCGCTTCCTCCCCTCGCTCGCGCCCGCGCCTGCGCTGCCGCTGCCTCGCGCTCGCCAGCGCAGGCCGCCTCGCCCTTCGCTCGCGCCGCGCTTCACGCTGCCGCCGCGCGACACTTGCCCACGCCCACGCGCCACTGCGCCTTGTCTTCTCCCCTGCGTGAATCTCCGCCATGGCGTAGCCGAGCTCCGCCGTGACTCGCTCCCCGCCCTAGCCCCCGTAGGGCACTCCATGCCCGCCGCCGCGCTGGCCAAGGCCGCCCCGAGCCCCGCACCGCCTGCCCTGTCCCATCGCCGCTGCCCGGCTCGGATCTCCTCCGCAATCATGGAGCCGACGACCCCGAGCTCTCCCCGGCTATATAAGCGTCCTCCGGCCCCAATTTCTTGCTCGCCGAGCTCGCCGCCCCCCCTCTCCCGTTTCCCCTCTCCCCCTCACTCTCCCGTGCCCCGTGCGAGCTCCGGGCTCGTCTTCCCCAACTCCGGCTAAACCTCCGCCTCCGGCTCGCTCCGCCGCCCCTCGCCCCCTCCCGTGCCGCGCATCGGGTATGGGTGAACCCCCTCTCCTTTTTCCCCTAAGTTTCGTGCACCCCCGCGCTTCAAATCGCGAGATCCCCTTCTTCTTCCCCGCCTCCGGCCTGCTCTCCGCTTAGCACCTGCCGGCCGCCGAAGCGCTTTTCTCCCGCTGGCAACTGGCCCCACTGGGCGGCCTCTTCGCCCTAAGGCTCGCGCCCACCGTCACAAGACGGCATCGCCGCTGGGCTCACAGATCGCGCCTCACTGAGGGCATGGGCCGGCCCAAGATTCCCCTCCCGCGTGCGCAAGCCTCGGGCCGAATCCGGCCTCTGGGCGGCCCAAATGAACAGTGCCTTTCCTTTTTTCTTTTCTTCGTTTTCTTTTCCAAAATTCGTTTTAATCCATTTAAATGCTCCAAAATTACCCAAAACCCCCAGAAAATCCAAAAATAGCTCAAAATACATATTCCGAACCCTTTCGAGCCACTGAGTTCAAAAATGATCTCCGCTTCGCCAAACCAAGTTCCAAAAATTCCCAAAATGCCCTCCGACTCATTCCAGGCTCCTTTTTCCTCCTTTTTTTCGTTTCTTTTCTTTTCTCTTCTTTCTTTTTCGTATTTATTTGACTTTGTCTTCTTGTTATTAATGTTTACGCTAGAACCGAAGTCCGAGCAAAGATCAGCTTCAGGAATGCATACGTGAGCAGGAGCAAGACTGAACAGAGCCGGATCCGCGTGAAGCCGAGTACGACTACACCGACTCTGAGCTAGGAAACCCCTCCGCCTCGCAAGGCAAGCCATACTCCATTGATCATTTTGAACCCAATATTGCCTAGAATAATTAGCAGATATTTTCTACCGCATTATTTCCGAACTATATGTTGAAATAACACAAAGTTGGTATGTTTGAATGACACGATAGCTAGTTAATGCCAAAAAGGCTCATGGAACTTCCTTGAAAAATATTGAATACTAATAATCCTTTGTAACCCTAGAAAATCACTATTGTCAGTATTTGGCTAGATATTATATTATAGTTAATTAGTCCATTTTAAAGAAAGCATGAAATGTTGATGGCATGTTGATTGGAATGTTTATGAAACGTGGCGGACTAGGGGACAGTATTGGGCTAACTACCGGGTGGGTGTTAGTCTGATCCCCGGGCCAAGGACTAATACCGAGGTATGAACAGATGGTGGTACACTGAGTACCAGGGACTGTGGAATGTAATGGTTTGGTCTGTGTAAGGACTCACAACCTTGGGCAAAGTAAATAACTTAAGAACTCGTTCAACCACAGGTTGGGCCAGTCAACTACGTTGGCTTGACTCAACGTAGCTCGGTACCTTGTACTTTCCCCGGAATACCTATAGGAGTAGGGTTACCTTCCCGGTGTGGGAGATGGTCCGCGATTATGGGGGTGGAACGGAAATGGGCACAAGAAAAAGGTGGCATTTTCAGGTTCACAACGGTAGGTGTCCACAGTAGGCGGGATCGCGAACTTCACTCTGGCCAGTGGGGACCCCGGGTTAATGTGGACCGAAACTCTACCGGATAGGGGCTAAAGGGGAAAGATTCAACGAAAAGCTATGATAACCTCGATCCGGTCGCATGCATAAAAGTTGCATGTTAATCGCGTGGCATTAACGATCGTGGAATCTTGTGGGTAAAGCTGAACACCTCTGCAGAGTGAATCAAATGGTATTCGAATACGCCGTGCTTCCGGTAAATGAAGCTGAGTTAAAATGGGGTGATTCCCGAACCTGAGCTCAAGTAGTTTTGAATAACAAATGTGGAAGTAAATAACTTTGGAAACCCCCTTATTCTTATTATTATGGATTGTGTTTACAATGAAATGTCAAATACTATGAAAACTTGCATACACCAAATGAGACATACGGCTATCTCTTGTTATCCTTTGCATGTGATAATTAGGTTTCACTGTGTGGCTTGTTGAGTTGTAGTACTCACTCTTGCTTAATTAACCCATTTTAGAGTATCAAGATGCTGGAGAATTCCAAGAAGTCGTAGATGGCGACACCGTGTGTTTTTAGTCTCGATCTTCGCTCAAACTGCCTGTGGAGTGCTTTTGTGATGTAAAGACTATGATTTGTGCTTGCCGCGCTATTGTAAACTCAGGTCGTTAGGCCTTATTTTGCTTAAAACTGTTGCTTTTGGATGTTAACCTGGTAATGTACATTTGGTTCACTGCGGTTAATCTTCCTGGGTAACCATAGCGGTAATTAAGCGGCCTGGGCAGTCCGTCACATAATCTAACGTCGCTAATTCCTTCGTTTGAGTACATCCTCCAATTGTTAATAAATGTCGTTTTAGAACAACAACTTTAAGGTTAATACTTTGAAAATTGTAATACACAAAACTATTTTGATTTAGGAGAGAGATCAACTATCAGTGCGCAGTACAGCCGTGCAAGGACTTTCAGCTTAGACATCGAATTAAACATAAAACTTTTCGTACCAAACTTTAGATGTGGCCGTCGGCCCAAAGTGTGAGTGAGCCCATTAGCAGCCCACTGGTGTGTGCATGTATGTGCGCGAAGAAACATAAGTTCATATTAGCTAGCTAGAGGATAAATGCCAACGTCCAAATACAAGATAGCCTACTTTCGCGCGAGAGGATCGAAGTATAGGTAGGGTAGATGTAGTGTGCCGTGTGCCAGTAGACTTGCAGCCTATCCTATAACCAGTGGCTAGTGCGCATATTTACAAAATTAAAATCATATTCATACACAATGTATTGCATAAAATGATGGAAATATTTTTACAATATAACCTGTAAGGTCGATCAAAATATTGTGGAAGAATTCAAAAGTCTTATAGTATGCCACATAACCCTTAGACAACTGACAATGTATAATCCCTAAAAAGAATCATCGTAGCATTTCCTGTATCCTACGGTATAGAAAGTATTGTTGAGGTTTTCTGTACCTTCACCTAAAAACAACAATAATAGCAAGGTTGAGTACATTTCGTACTCAGCAAGACTTGAGTGTTTGAATATGCAGGCTTTTCCTAGAGTAAGGCTTCTACGGTTGTTTTTGCATAAAGCCAATTTGTATTTATAAATACTGAATAATAGATTGAAAGAGAAATTGTATACAAGTAGTTTGATAGGTATAGCAATGATTAATCTGTCTGAGGTTTATAAATGGTTAAGGTTTTTTAGAAGCCAGTCGCATCATCATAAATGCGGCTCATAAAACGAAGGGACACATTAAATATCACACGATTATTCGATCGAAGTTACAGTTGACCACGTAAACAATCCCCCGACTTGCAATATAGGTTGAACGAGAACTTATCTTATGCCTCTGATCTGAGCTTTTACCAGGTTGAGAACGGTCCAACCTATAAAACTTTGTAGGTCAGACTAATGCCCTTTATCACACCGACCTAGACAACATCGGGTAAAGAATAACATTTGCCCTGAGCTGATTCAGGTCGGCAAGGAATCTCTGCGTAAAGATAACATGTGAAAGATGCTTTCTCTGACAGGTACAGATGACCGTTTGAAAGTTACTCTATACGAAGAGGTACCCTCTGACAAAAAGACACCTTTTCGGTGAGAGAACAACTTTTGACGGGAAGACACTTCTCCGAAGATGACAACTATCATCCATTCGACGCTATAAATATGATATTCCCGCAAGATGTTGGGAAGGAGAGTGTTAGTATTGAAGTTTAAGAATAGTCTGTACACTATAAAAACATTCGTGATATAATACAATCTTCATTCCTTTTCTATTTCTTACAATCTTGTTTCATAGACAAAGGTAACCAGAATTACATTTGTAAGCTCGATCTAGAGATTCCCGGGTCTTGAACATCGACAAAGTATATAAAATAACTTTCAGTCCGTCATGAGCAGCAATTTGTCCATTCCCTGCAACACATAGCATAAAACCAATATTTGCCAACACATGGCACAACAGCTGAAATCAACCTTGCCAACACACGGTGAGTATTGAATCATCTGTAGGGTAAATCTTCCAATACCAATTTCCCAAATTTCATTCTATTTTTTAAAATAATATATTTTAATTTTTTTACATAAATAGTATGCCAAAGTAAAAATTTGAAAAAATACCCACCTATCGTCATTTGAATTGGTGATAGGTCTCTGTAGCCAATTGAAATGGTGATAGAGACTCTGTTGCCATTTCAAATGGTGACAGAGAACTCTATCGCCAACATTTACATGAGTTAACCGTTGGTGACAAAGCTCTATGTCGCCAATTCAATTTGCGATAGATATGTAGTTTTGCAAAATTTTGCTTTGGTATACTATTTCTGTAATTTTTTAAAAAAAATATTATTTTAAAAATTATTTTGATCCAGACATTTAATCATTTTTTTAACGTAGCTACCCATTCGTGAATCCTTTCTCCTCTCACCTCATGAACTCGTCTCCTCACCCTTTCGTCTCCTTCTATAATGTTAGACTCCCCCTCACTACTGCTGCCACCGCACCCTTCTCCCCTCTTTGGCATCCACCTTGTCCCTTTCCCTTCTCTCGCATTCGCTACCGCCGCTAAGACGAAGCCAAGCGTGATGCCACCTTGAACCACCATTTTCTCACCAGTGAGGTCTATGCCGTCGCCCCTTCTCCTGCCTCGCCGTCGGATCTAGAACCGTGTCTCAATTCACACGTATTGTAGTGCCTTACAATAGATGGGAGCCAGACAACATGAACCGTACCCACATACAATGATATAGACAACGACTATCTGTGAAGTCCTTTCATGTCATCGACAGAACTAAATACAACTTCTACAATACTTTGTTTCTAAGTTGTCTATAGACCCTCTCTTAAGGACATCTATGCAACAACAAGAAGAGGTGTGCAGTATAGTCAACATCCATACAATACCAAGAAAAAGTGTCTTATTTCCTGCCTAAAGACTATCTATTGTATGCTAGACGGCATCTTTTTTTCTCCTCATCCTGGCAAGGATCGATTATAGTCTAATAGACAACTGATGTTGCCCCGTTGTACATCCCAGTCTCTCAAAGCGTAATTCCTAGTATGTACAAGAGCATAGTAGTAACTGCTCTGTTATTTCGTCATCCGACCTCCTTTCGATTCACAGTACTGTAGCAACGTGAATTTTTCTTCTTCTTTTGATGCGTTTCTACTCGGGATAGTTGGCCAACGCCATGCGACGGTGAGGAAACCTGGACGAATCACGCCAAGTATCCAAATTCAAACCACAGTTTGCATTCTCCCCTCTTTTTTCTAGTTAAAGGCATTGAACCCCAGAAATACAGCTCAAAACTGACCTATGCCAAATGCTAAGACAGAATCAAGTATCTTCTTAAGATTCAGGTGAGGCATTGGAAGATTTGGAGTACCGAAAATTCAGTTCAAATTTTACCTTCGCCAGATGCTAAAACCACCGAATGAAGTAACTGACGCTGAACTTCCAAAAGTATAGTCTAAATCAACATTTGCCAGATGCTAAAACAGAGCGAAGTACAAGTCATGCTCATGCAGGGCATTTGCCATTTGAACAATTCACATACTATTTATTCCAATATGTTGCTCAACAACAGATGGTATCCCAATATCCACATAAAAAGATGTCACCTGAAAGCTAGGCCGGATCCACGGAGCTTCCCTTCTAAGATTGCATCAAAACGTTGCGCCATCTCGGAGGTCATATGATTCACCCAATCCCCTGCCTCCCCCTTCCTGAAGAATGATTCACGTGAGAACTTCCTGAAAACTCCTATAGTGCCTGCCTTGTTGACATCTAGGCTTTTCAACTTCTCGAGACTGCATAGCTTCACGATGTCCATCACCACCCCTTCTTCCTCCTCGGCGACGGAGAACGGCCGTCCGAGGAACTGCGCTAGCTTCCGGACGTTGCTGATCGGATCTTGCAGCATCTCTTCGTACCTCAGGAACAAGACTCTCTCCGGCTCCTCGTTGCTGGCGTTCCAGTACCCGAGTATGTGGTCCCAGATGGGGCCGTTCGCATCCCTGCCTTCACAGGTGAGCTCAAACATGTCGGAGAACGAAAGGTCCGGCAGAACCTTTCTAGTGAAGTGCCAGATTGAAACTAGCATGTCCTTTGGGTTCCTGCCGATCAATTTTCCAACGGGTCAATCTAGATAGTTCCACCGTATAAATTCCAGGGCGTAGCGTTAAAATAGTTTCTATTCTTTCCCTCTCGGGAAAAAAAAACAGTTCTCCTGTATATCTTTTGTAGCTATTTACGGTCCACAAAATTTAATATAGACACAACAGTACATCACTGCCGGTTATGGGAGCCGGCAGTGATAATAGATATCTCTGCCGGCTCACACAAAAATCCGGTAGTGATAATAGATATCTCTGCCGGCTCACACCAAATCCGACAGTAATATATATATCACTGTCGGTTCACACCAAAATCCAGCAGTGATATAAATGTTTATATTCAATATTCTGGCAATTTTAAAACAACACAAAGAGATTCAGGAGGTCACCCATCCTAGTTAGTATTAATCTCGTCTCGTCCAAGCACGCTTAATTAATGAGTTCTATCGTCCATTTTAACACACTCCCAAAAGATCACCCATCATAGTACTACTCTCGTTCGAGCACGCTTAACTTTAGAGTTCTAGTATTCTCATATTCCGAATTTACTATGACTTGGATGCTTCAAATTTTGGCTAAGTGTTCGTCGTCTTCTGAGTTTGCGGCGTGAAGGGCACAATTTTCTTCTTGTGTTGGGCACAATTTGCTTAGGATTGTAATTCTATTTCTGAGTAATCAATATAACTCTCCTTTCCTTGCAAAAAATAGCTGGTATTTATTTATATATACATTCTCCGGTAGTAAGCAGCGGAAATACCTTTAAAAAATTAATAGCTAAATCTAATATTTACTACCTATTATATACTACGGTATAATGCACCTAATTTTTTTTAAAGTTAGAACATCTCTTCTATATTTCTGAGTAATGGAATAAAACTATGAGAGGTGCTTCTATGCTCTTCCTTTAAAAAGTTGCACAACTATTAAAGCATGAATGAAGGGTAGATGATGATTACTTACCCCTTCACTTGCTTCAAGATTTGTGCAATTTATACTAGAAGGAAGAGCATAGAAGCATCTCTCTAAAACTATATATCGAAACCCACGACAACGGCTAACTTGGAGTAGCTTACGGAAAGTATAGTTTGGTAAGTTTGCTATGCCAATGTACCTGCAGATGTAGACAATTTTGCAGCCGGGACTCTTAGTGATTGCGGCGGGCAGGACCGAGTGTTGCATATGCGTGTGCATGAGCCTCGGCGATGGCAGCGCGTCCATCTTGCTCGCCCACCCGGCGGTGAAGATAGTCTCCATGAGCGGGACGCAGTCCTGCGGATTGTGGCGGAGGAGCGGGTGCTCCTCTGCGGCGGGCGGGGGCGGGTACGCGCAGCGAGCCATGGTGGCAAAGGCGAGCGCCTTGAGCCACGTGGTGCCGCACTTGGGCGAGCTCGCGAGCACGACATCGCCAAGGCACGGCGTGAAGCTTCGCTGGATGGTGATGATCCCCGGGAGATTTTTCTCCCACACCCAGGCACCCTGGTACTGGCAGAGGCCTAATAGCTTGGGGTTTCTCGGCAGGGTGACGATGATATCCTCGTACTCCTTCGGCAAGGCCACCGGCGCGGCGTCGTCGCCCTCGGGGAAGATGTCCTTGAACGCGACGGGGCCGACGAGCGAAGATGCGCTAGTGGCTGCCATTAGTTACTACTGCTCGAAAGGCTCTCGCGAGGCTTGGCAATGGATGTTACAAGATCGAGAACGTTTCGTCCAGATAACTAGTAAGGGACCTCTGACATATGGTTCGTACGTGCATGTGTCACGACAGCACACGTGAAGCTTGTCCGTGCTACTATGACCACACCTTTGCGTACGTACTACTCATGGTGAAAAACGTGGTTTTCTATGCTTGTCGACCGACAGAAAATGATGCTGTCGCTAATCAGTAGCGTGATGGTGTAGTGACTAGTGAGTGGCATTTCTAGTGAGCTGTCCAAGGACCATACGATTCAAGGACCACATGAATGAGTTACGCCTCACTTTCCCAGCAAGTGTGAAGCATTGCAATACGTGTGCGCTAGGACAAGTTTCGAGGACCATACCAATGAGATGTTGGGCTTTTGCCCATGGGGCCTTTGGCCTGTTTGGCCCATCCGGCCAGCCAACAAGTTGGCGTAAGCCAACCAATCCAGGAGGCAGCCCTAGGATTCGACGGGGAGAGAGAGAGCGAAGGGAGCAGCGGCGGCTGCGGCTGCGCCTTGCGCGGGCGCGTGGGCGCGGGGATTCCGGCTCCCGGCCGGTCTTCTCGGCAGCCGTTGCTTCATCTCCTCTCCCCTTCTTATTCCCGGTTGGTCTCCTCTCCAAAATGCAGAGAAAAATCAGTAAGCTTCTCACCCATGAACTCTTCTTCTTGAGCGATTCCACAGCGTCTTTGACGTGCCTTGTCTATTCTTCTTCGCTGGTTTGAATCCAGTGGCTTAGTGAGTATTCTGTTGTTCAATTTATCCTTGCAACTGTCAATCTGTATGCTTTGGATGAATTGTTGGAACTGTGGGTAATTTCTCTGTGAGGAGTGGGCTTTGTGAGACAAGGTTGTGATAGTATAAGTAAAATCTGAAATTGGTTAATCTGTTGTTACCTTCTTGTCAAATTTCTTTACAGGGTGTTAGATTGATTTATCTAGTTCAGTTGCTCTGTATCTTCTCTAGTGTATTACCTTTCGTTGGTCTGTGACTTGTTTTTCTTTTTGTTCATCATTCTGGTAATGCTGGTAATGGATAAGAGTTGTTTGTGTCTGTTCTAGTAATTCACTAACAGAAGGTAAACTGAATTGACAAATCTGAGAACTGATTTCAAATTTTGCTAGAAGTACTGTCACAACTAGTGACGAGTACCCATGCCATGGGTACCCCCATCAGCCCGGAAGCACGAACGGGCTGACCAATCACATTAAGGCCCAAAGACCACCGAAGGTACTTGGGCCGCGTGAGCGAGCCCCGACCAGGCAGGCCGACTTTAACGGCGGACTCGGCTCGGGCGGTCGGCATGTTCGGCCACCGATATTGAAGCTCAAGCTCCACTGCAAGACGCAAGCCAAGATGGCCTATGCCGTTGTCGACGGCCGCTTTGTGCGCAGCTGGCCTCGGCGTCAGACGGGTAGGCGGCCCTTCCCAAGATCGCCGGAAGAGCCACCGGCGAGTCAAGCCTCGCCCCATCGCCTCAGCACGCCGCAGAGGAGCGCCACTCCCGAGGCCAAGGCAAAGTCAAGCGCCATTAAAGCCGCGAGGCAGACAGAGCACCACGCAAGGCGCTATCCGGCATCATCGCGCCAAGACCGCACATCGCAGAGCCACCAACCTCGCCTCGGAGACGGCAGGACGGCCGACAAGACAGGAGCCAGACTCCGAGACACGCACGCCCCCCTTTCTAGTGGGTTTCCTAAACACCCGTGTAACCCGCCTCCTCCGTCTATATAAGGAGAGGCGGGGCCCGAGAGGGGAAGGGACAGAGAAAAAGGCCCTCCAGGAAGCCACAACTCCCTAGCCAAAGCACGAAGGGGATCGGACAGCCGACTCCCCGCCTCGCTTGTACACCCCTTGTTCATCGCCCAAAGATCAATACATCCACACCGAACGAATCGAGTAGGGACATTCACCGAACCAAGATATCATCATCGACTCCTTGAGTCGACCATTCGGGAGAGGAGCGCGCGACCCATCCGACCATAAATTCAGATTGCTTAGGTGCACGAACACCGACAAGCGGTTGGCGCGCTGTAGGGGCCCTCGCGCGTCTTCACCGACATCCTCATCCTCGGGTTCCCATTTCTCCTCCTCGATGGCCTCCTCCCACCACGATTCGCCGATGTCGAGGGGCCGGATCCGCTTTGGCGCCTCGATTTCGTCGTCACCGCCATGGAGAGCTTGTTCTCATTCTCGCCGTCGGGACCGGCGCCCTCCGCTTAGCTCGATAATTCTTGGCGACGCCTCAAGAACCTCGGCCTCGAGGCCCCGCGGCCGCGCGGCGGGCCTGCTCAGCCACGCTGCCCGGCGACATCGCCCTACGGATCGCGGCGGCGGCGGGCCGCCCTCCACGAGCTTCGCAGCTCGTGGCCATGGCCGGCTACGCGGCTTCCCTCCACGACCCATCAAGCGGATTCCTCCACCATGGCTCTAGCTCCGACAAGGAGTGTCCCCTCGTAGGGCCTACTCCCGCGAGTGCAACATGACTGCGGCGGAGCCATCCTCCACTCTGCTACCTCGGGACCCTCCTCCCGCTGCAACGGCGGGAGGAATCCCGGCGGGAGGACGACGACAAAGACTCCATAACGCTTCAGACCTTCGCGACAGCGAGGAATTAGAAGCTCGAAGGCCGAGCTCGATAAGCTCCAGGCCGAATCGAGCGCCGTCAGCCTAACCCACCACCCGTCTCGGCCTGCGCCGTGCGCGTCAGTGCATCGGCCAGCGATTGGTCGAGGAGACGAACGGCCTTCCGTTCTTCCTCACGCCAACCGTAACATTGCCGCGGCGGTAATGCCGCTCCGAGGGTCGCTTGAGCCAACGGAGCCGAAGCCAAGGCCACCTATCGAACCTCCGGCCGGTAGAACGCGTCTTGTCGTTCAAGACGCCCAAGGTTCTCGCTCCGACGGACGGGCGCCACCTCGGGCCGCCTCGGGCTACTCTCTCGCAGATCGACGGAGCTCAGCCAAGACGGCCCCGCTTCCACGAGCTCCCCAGGCATCATACACCCGTGCGCCATCGCCTGGGATAAGTATGATCTTCGCACCACCCTCGAGGCGCGAAGGAGAGCTACCGATGCGCAAGCCGCCGCAAGTCGCCGATACGGGCGACGCAACCATCCCGACCCAGATTCGACGGTCCTGGTCGCTGCGTTCACCCGCCAGATCCGCAACGCCGATTTCCCGACCAGATTCCGGCTTTGACCAACATAGCCAAGTACACAGGCTACCAACCCGGTGTTTGGCTAGAAGACTACCGCTCGCTGCCGAAGCGGGGAGCGACAGACGACTCGCTTCGTCATCCAAGACTCCCATCTACCTTGCGGACTCGGCTCGAGCCTGGCTCGAGTACTGCCCGCCATGGACGCCATCGGCATGGGCCGACTGACGAACCTCTTCGTCGGGAATTTCCAGGCACGCATAAACGCCTCGCAACTCCTGGGACTTGAAGAGCTGCAAGCGGCGGTGGAAACCCTCCGACTACATCCGCCGCTTCTCCAAAGAAGGCAACGAGCTCCCCGACATCCGCGACGCCGACGCCGCTTGGCGTTTCATCTACGGCACCACCGCGAGGCCCTGGTCCACAAGTTGGGCCGCGAAACCCCGAACCACCAAGGAGCTCCTCGACATCGCCACCAACCACGCCTCGGCGAGGAGGCCGTGGGGCCACCTTCGGAAAGGAAGACGGCCCACAAGACAGCCCGACCTCGGGCAGCGCCCCCTCGACCGCCCGACAAAAGGAAGCGGAAGGGGAAGCAGGTCGCTGAAGGTCGAATGGTCGCTGGCCGCCGACCGACCTGCCAAACAGCAGGCTCGGCAGACGCCCGACCGATTCGAGAAGTTGATGGATAGTCCGTGCCCGAACCACGACTATCCCGTCAAACACAAGTATCGGGACTGCGAAGTCCTGAAGCGGTTCCTCTCCGGAAACCCCACGACATCACGGGGCAAGGGGAAGAAGCGCGACCCGACACCCGACGCCGGGGCGAAGGGCGATGAGCCAGCCGACGAGTTCCCACAGCTCGACGGCTGCCTCATGATCTTCGGAGGGACGGAGTGCTACGCCGACAAGCGACGGCTGAAACTCGCCCACCGAGAGGTACACACGGCGACCCCGGCCGTGCCTTCCTACCTGAAGTGGTCGGAATGCCCGATCGCCTTCGATCGGACCGACCACCCCGACCACATCCCGCACCCGGGACGCTACCCGCTCGTCGTCGACCCCATCGTGGGGACGAAGCGCCTGACCAAGGTGCTCATGGACGGCGGCAGCAGCCTCAACATCATGTATGTTGAGACCCTCGATGCCCTCGTCCCCGCTCCGCCCTCGGCCGAGCAGGCGCCTTCCACGGCGTCGCACTGTGCCAACAGGCCCATCCCTCAGGCAGGTCGGCCTGTCCGTCACCTTCGGGAGCCCGGACAACTTCCGCACCGAGAGCCTCACTTTCGAGGTTGTGGACTTTCCCGGCTCCTACCATGCCATCCTGGGACGACCTTGCTACGCGAAGTTCATGGCAGTCCCCAACTACACCTATCTCAAGCTGAAGATGCCAGGGCCACAAGGTGTCATCACCGTGGCCGCGTCCTTCCAGCTCGCTTACAACTGCGAGCAAAGCAGCTGTGAATTGGCCTCGGCGGTCGTCGCTTCCGCCGAGCTCGCCCAGCTCAGGGAGAAGGTCTCCGGATCCGCCCCCGACTCCAGCAAGTCGGGGCCTAGCTCTTTCAAGTCCGCGGAGGACACGAAGGAGGTCGCTGTTGATCCCGAAGATCCCGCCAAGACCGTGCGGATCGGGGCCGCCCTCACCACCAAATAGGAAGGCGCGCTCATCGACTTCCTCCAAACAAACCGAGACGTCTTCGCTTGGAGACCCTCGGACATGCCAGGAGTCCCGAAGGAGGTCGCCGAGCACTCCCTGAGCATTCGACCGGGATCTAGACCGGTCGCCAGGCCCTAACGCCCGTTTAAACGAAGAAAAGCGTCGGGCCATTGGGAGGAAATCGCCAAACTTTTGGCCGCGGCTTTGTAAGGGAGGTGCGTCACCCCGAGTGGCTCGCCAATCCCGCCCTTGTAAAGAAAAAGTCGTGGCAATGGAGAATGTGTGTTGACTACACGAGCCTCAACAAGGCCTCGTCCGAAAGATCCATTCCCATTACCTCGCATCGACCAGTCGTAGACTCCACCGGGTGCGAGTCCCTTTCTTTTGGATGCCTACTCAGCTACCACCAGATAGCGATGAAGGAGTCCGATCGACTTGCGACTTCCTTCATCACCCCGTCAGACGGCTCGTCTTTGTTACGTCCACGATGCCTTTTGGTCCGAAAACGCAGCGCCACGCACTCGATGTATGCAGGCGTGTTTTTCGGACCAAATTGGCCGTAACATCGAAGCCTACGTCGACGACATCGTTGTCAAAACTAGGAAGGCCGACGACCTCATCACCGACCTGGAGGAGACTTTTGCGAACCTCCGACGGTTTCGCATAAAGCTCAACCCCGAGAAATGCGTCTTCGGGGTCCCCAAGGGCAAGTTGCTGGGATTCATTGTCTCCGTGGCGACATCGAAGCCAACCACGACAAGATCTCGCTATCGCGAGGATGGGGCCAATCAATGATCTGAAGGGAGTTCAAAGGTCGATGGGGTGCATCGCGCGCTAAGTCGCCGTATCCCGCCTCGGTGAACGCGGGATGCCACTCTACAAATCGATGAAGAAGTCCGACCACTTTTCCTGGACCCACGGCTCGTGAAGCCTTTAGTCGACTAAAGGCCTTTCTGACCTCACCTCCGGTCCTGGTCGCCCCGGAGCCACAGGAACCCTTACTCCTCTACATCGCCGCCACGACTCAGGTCGTCAGCACGGCACTTGTTGTGGAGCGAGCAGAGGAAGGCCGCGTTTTCAAGGTGCAGAGACCAGTCTACTTTGTCAGCGAGGTG
This sequence comes from Rhipidocladum racemiflorum, assembly GCA_036346355.1. Classification (NCBI taxonomy): domain Eukaryota; kingdom Viridiplantae; phylum Streptophyta; class Magnoliopsida; order Poales; family Poaceae; genus Rhipidocladum; species Rhipidocladum racemiflorum. Next base: position 6,017,530 of record CM070581.1, read on the forward strand.
CTCTCCGAAACAAAGGTCCGATATCCTCAGATACAGAAGCTACTCTACTCGGTACTCATCACCAAGAGGAAGCTTGCCCATTACTTCGATCGACACCCCATCTCCGTGGTAACCTCCACGCCGCTCGGAGAAGTCGTCCGCAATCAGCGACGCCACTGGAAGAATCGCCAAGTGGGCTCTCGAACTCAGTGGCCTCGACATATCGTGACGCCCCCGGACGGGCGATCAAGTCCCAGTCTTGGCGGACTTCGTCGCCGAGTGGACCGGCGCAAGTCCCTGCGGTGGTCGAAGACCCGAATCTTGACGATGTACTTTGATGGGTCTTACACCAAGAATGGGGCGGCGCGGATCGTCATCATCTCCCTACTCGGCAACAAGCTCCGGTATGCTATCCGTCTACTCTTTGACGCTACCAACAATGTCGCCGAGCAAGCCCTCGTCAACGGCCTTCGAATCGCCGCCGACCTAGGACGCATTACGGCTCTCGTTCACGGCGACTCCAAGCTGGTTGTCGACCAAGTGATGAAAGCCACCGAGCCCGTGGCGCTCGGATGGCCGCCATCGCTCGAGGTCCGCAAGCTCGAGGAGAAGTTCAAGGGTTTCAGCTCCATCACAGCTACCGACGCTACAACGGCGAAGCCGACTCCTCGCCAACCTCGCCTCAGGAAAAGGGCCGGTTCCCGGGGATCTTCGTTCGACCTCGACCCATCAATCCGCTTGGACCCAAGTGCTGAGGGTGCTACCGACCCCCCAAAGGCGGGCGCTCCCGCCGATCTTCGGCCAGATGCTCAGCCGTCTGGGTCGGATTTGGGCGTCCTGACCGTCGAAACCGACTGGAGGCAACCGTTTGTCGATCGATTGACAAACGGGTCGCTCCCCGCCGAGGTTGGCGAGGTTGGCAGAGGGCAAAAGAAACACTTTATTCATTCACGGAGGCGCATCACCCCAACCAAGAACAAACCGCCCGCCGTTGTCTTGGTGTGCGCCCCGCCAGCCGGACAGCGCACGGCGCCTCTCAACCAGCACCTGCACCAGCGGCGCCCTCACTTCCCGCAGCCGAGGAACGCCCACGACAAGGACGCCAACTCGCCGTATGTCCTCGCGAACAGCCTCGGCCTCGACCTCCGCCACCTCCTGCAGCCAAGCCTGATGAGCGCCTACTTCCTCGTGGAGCTGAGCATAACGGTCCGCCATGGCGCGCGAAGGAAGTGTTGTGGAAGCTTTGGCAGAATAACGAACGCACCAGCGTTCTCTCCTTTTATAACCTACAGTGTGGGAGGCACGGAAGACAAAACGCCTCAAGAGCGTGCAGCGGAGCGAAAGCCGAAGCGTCCCAGTTCCAAAGACGACGCGACCTCCAAGGCGAGTTAATCATCCCTTATCTCTAAGGAAAAACATAAATCTCTTTCAAAAAACCTGTGAAAACTCAAGCGGTGCGTGGCGACTGCACCCCTCAGTCCCCACGCACCACTCGGGGGCTGCCTTACGACCCAGGGTCGGCGACCTAGATCGATGTTCGGTAACCGCTCCGACCAGCTGCCCCTCTCTCATAGTAACCTCTTCAAAACCAAAATGCTACAGCCCACGCCCCATGCCACGGTTTCGAAGTAGCACTTTGCGCAAAAAGGGAGGCTACTTGAGCGAAGGGCCAAGCGCCGGTCGGATGGAGCCTTTCGCGATTTAGGTCGGCGAGCCGACTGATCAAACAAACTCCCTCGAGGCAACCTCCTCGAACCAAATGCTACAGTTTAAGCCCCAGCGGCCACGGCTCCCGAGTAGCATTTCGCGCAAAAAGGAGGTTGCCCAAGCGGAAGGCAACTTGATCAGTCAGCATAGACCGACCCGATTGTCGTTAAAAGCGCACAAGTCGTTACCCTGGCCGTACCCCAACCGACCAAGCTATCCACCTCGCGGCTATTTCCCCGGACCAAGGTACTACGGCCTCGCCCCGCGGCTCACGGCCAGTGGCACTCTGTAGGGAAAACAAGCCCTCCGAGCAAGAGAGACGCTTAGGACGGTCGAAGCACCCCACTCAGGGCAACGTTCTAGCCGACCAGCGGAGCCTTCGCGAAGGAGACGGTCCGACCTAGGCACCTCTCCTCCGCGGCGGCGTTCTAGGTAGCTTGTCCTATCCCGTGATTTCTTGGTGAAAGTTGGGGCAACGCCTACGCTCTCAGGGCACCCCTGCGGGCCCTATAGCTATGGTCGTAAGATTGCCCAAACCACAGAGGAAGCACGAGGTAGACGGACACAAAAAAAAAGAGAACTCAAAAGCAGCCCGAGACGTCGGGCCCGATTGGGGCGATCACGTTCATTACGTGCACTACAAAGAAAAACAAGAGAAGGAAACTAATCATCTCCCTCCGTCCGACGGAGGATTTCTCGCGGCGAGATCCGGCGGGCAATCTCTTGGGCACACGGGTCGATCCGGGCCATGAATGCGTCGATCTCCTCATCACTTCGGTCAGCAGCAACACCGCTCCCGACCGCCTCAAGGTCGACGCCGTCATAATAAGAGACGGTGTTGACCAGGGCCGAGGAAGCGCCAAGCACCGCCGCTTCCCGCACCAACGCCTCAACGCGCTCAGGGACCCATCCGAGTATGGTGGGGATGGCGCTGGGGCCTGGAGTAAGTCCAAATACCGCGGCCGCAGATGTACCTGGATGCCCACGCGAGGACGCTACCGGCCGTCGCTTTCGCCGCCGTCCCTCTCCGCCACTCGCTGTCCACAAGGGCCGAGTCACGTGACTCGACCGGCCGATCCTCGCTTCTCCATCGCCACCCTTCGCGACTCCGGTAGCGTCGCTAAGGCTTTTTGCAGGCTGCGGGAACAAAAGCGATGTCGGAAGACGCCCGTCGCGATGGCTCCCAAGGGATTGAACAACTCACGGCCACGGAGGCTTCTTTGCACGGTTCCTCCTCGACCTTGGCAAGCGCCTCTCGATCGAAGCGGCGCGGCGTAAGCTCCTCGCCGTCGCGAGCTCCCCGAAAGCAAGATCCGCCCGCCAAGCGGTCGGCCTCCTGCGGGCCGACTCGTTTTCCTCGAGGCGGGTGGCCCCGCCCGAGCGGCCTGCTCGCGAACCGCGAAGCCTTGGCCGCTTCAAAGATCCGCCAGGACGACCTGGCCCGCTCTCCTCGGCGGTCGGGGACTCGCAAGTCGCCGAGCCTCCCGCAAGGCTTCGATGACTTCCCCGGCCGGTGACCAGGCCGGCGGCCCTCCCCTTGCTCGGCAACAAAGCGCCCTCGGGCGTCGAGCAGCTCTCCCCTAGCACTCCCGGTGTGCAAACGCCGAGGAACATCGACTTGTCTACCGCCGGATGTCAAGCGCTGCAAATTCTGCCCGGTCGATCTCGTCTTCCGGTCAAAAGATGCACAAAAGACAAAACCGTCGAGACTCACCGATCGACCAAAGCGGGACTCCTGAGCAATGGACTTCCTCGCCACTGGGCCGGCGTCAGCGGCGCGAGCGGTCGGCGTGGACCCTCTCCATCTCCTCCTCCAAAGCGTTCCAATCCGCACGTTCTGCCTCGTCGAGCGAGCGCAGGCCCCGGCTGGTCGGGGCGGGCCAAGATAACGGCCGGTCGGCGGCCGCCTGTCTCGACTTCCCGCTGCCGCAGCGTCTGCGGCAGCCGGTTGCGCGCCCTCCCGCAACACTTGGACCGCCGAAGCGGGCGGTGGCCCGGCGGCGAAGCGGCGGATTCGCCGGCGGTCGCAACGCCGCAGATCGATACTTCCCGGCGGCGAGTCGCGCCCGACCCACGGTCGGCGGTGCGAGAAAACGAGATAGCGGAGCGTCTCCGTCGATCTTTGCGGGCGGTGGCGGTCAGCGCCCGGGCGGCGGCGGGACCGCACCGGCCTCACCAGACAACGGCACGGGCGGAGGCACGTCCGGCGAAGCTTCTCGCTGCGCTGTCGCAACCGGTAGTGCTCCCTGCGCATCCCCCTCTGGCGGCGTCCCCTCGCCGACAAACCCAGCCATGGGGAGCGCATCCGAAGCCCCGCTCCCAACAACCGCCGCCGCACGCCCCGCGGATGGGACCGGAAGGGTGCGACTCCTCACCGCCGAGGTAGGACTCAGCGCTCTCCCAGCGCTGGTATGCCCCCTGCACACAGCGGCCCATCAGGAGTTACGAAGAAAAAAGCACCAGAGAGGACCAAACTGGGAGCACGTAAAGTCACTTACCGAGAGGAGCGAACAACCGGCACCTGGCGTGCCCTTTTTGCCGGGCCCCCACGAGGGGGCGTGAGGGGTCTGCGCATCTTCAGGATGTACCCTGCGCCCGAGGTTTCTTCTGAGGAACCACGGTCGCCGGCCCCGCGGCTGGAACCAGCGTCGCAGACGCCGGAGTCGCCTCCGCCAACCGCTCCCCCCTCGCTCGACGACGGCTCTTCGTCGTCGTCACTCTCAGTCTCGTCAGAGACCTCCTCGCCACGCACGGACCGCTCCGCGCGCTCTTTCCTCTTCCGATCCCTCGTCGCCTCCTTCTTCGCCAGGAGGGCGGCGTCACGCTGCTCCGTTTCCGTGCGTGGCCGCTCTCGCCTCTTTTTCCCCCGGAAGCAAGGGGCGGGAGATCAGGCATCGAACCCGCACCTGCACGCTCGGGTAAGGGGCGAAGGAGCAGAGCAAAGCAAAAGCAAGCGAGGCCGTCAGACGTACCAAGTTCTGCGGATTCTGCGCCGAGAACGGCGCAGGCACCGCGCCCGCTGGCTCGGTATCTCCCTCGATGGAAACTGCGGCCACACGTGCGAGGACCTCCGACGCAGGAAGCTCCGCTCAAGCGACCTCGCGAGGTCGGTCGGCCCGTGTACTTTCGAACATGGGACGCGCCCGATCCTTGAGGGGTTGAATGCGCCACTCCACGAACGTACGGAGGACCACCTTGCCCGTCAGACCCCACCGCTTCAGGTCTGCGAGCTTTTCGAGAATCTCATCAACCTTCGCCGGCCCTCGCGCCGGGACCCCAGGTCCAAAGCAAGGATGCGGCGTCGGTAGATTCCCATCAAGGCCGGCATCAAGTTGTCGATGTTCCGGACATAGAACCACTCGCTATGCCACCCGGTTGGGCGTCGGTAGCTTTACATCGGTGTAAAGCGACTTGCGGCGAAGCGCGATTGGATCGCCAGAGCGCCAAGAAGGTCGGCGGCGCCCGACGGCGGCCTCGCGAAGAAGAAGTGGCGCCAGAGTCCCCAGTGGGGTTCGATCCCCAGAAAAGCCTCGCACAGCGTCATGAAGACCGCAATGTGGAGGACTCCATTCGGATTCAGGTGGTGAACTTCCCCCCCCGTAGTAGTGAAGCAGCCCCCGGACGAACGGGTGGAGTGGGAGGCCGAAGCCCCGCTCGTAGAAGGCCGCCAGCGAGACTATCTCGCCGTCTTCCAGTTCGGGGACCTCGGTCCCGGCCGGTGGCACCCGCCAGCCGGACTGAGGCCGCGAAGGAAGAAGCTCCTTCCTCTCCAAGCCGAGGTAGCTACCCGCCGCGGCCAAGTGCGGGGTCAGCGACATCCTCGAAAGTGCGTGGGGAAGCGGGGGACGGCGCGACGAAGCAGGAAGCTTTTTTCTCCCCTTGCGTTTTCTCTCTTTTCTTTTTTTTGCAGAAGGCACGAGCGGAAGGTTTTGCTCCCCCCACGCCGCCCTCCCCTTCCTTTATAGGCGCCTGGCGGGAACGAGCGGGCCTCCGCTCCCAACTGACGCCTCCTCGTGCGAACCGACGCAGTCGCCGAACCATCAGCCTGTCACCTCGCCCGGTAACGTGCCGTAGCCCATTTAAATCCCACTAGGCATTAACTGCTCCGACAGAGCGAACGCCTCGCGCCGCACGCCACGCAAAGACCGCACTCGCCGGCTACATCGGGCCGGGCGCCACGCCAAGAAAGGTATGAAAACGGCCTCTTGGGCGCCCGGCCTCGGGAAAGCAAGCGGCTCGCGGGCTCGCGCCGAGGCCGGCACCGTCTTGAGGGTTCTGAAGGCGAATCCAGCCAGCTAGAATGAAAGCCGCCCCAACACGTAAAAAGAGAGAGAGCGAGGCGGGTCGCAGCGAGCCCCCAGAGGGCCCTAGTTAGGGTCGGCGGACGACCCAATCAACGTGGCCGCGTCGAGACCATACCTCACACTCTCGCGGAGCTCATCGATGAGTGGCGGCCAGCGCTCGGGTTGGCGGACGACCCGGCAGCCCGATGCGGGACGAGTAAGGAAAGGTTTTATGGAACGCCCCGAAGCGGAGTCGGGCGCCTGCCAGCAGAACTACGTCGCAGAAGCGATCCTCGAGGGAGATCGCCAAGGTTCCACTCGGATTACCCGATAGTAGCTCGCACGAGCACGACGTTCAAGCCGACGAAGGCAAACGTGCGTTCGCTCACCCGACTCTGAAAAAAACCCACGAACGGCGTGGCTTGCCAGGGTCCTGCCGGGCTAAACCCCCGACCGGCTCTCCGACCCGCTCGGGGGCTACACCCACCGGGTGCGCTCGCGCGCACCCGGGCTCTTTCTAGGCTGGCGCGGCTCCCAAGCAGTCGCGCCGACCTAGGCGCCGCCAACCTCCGGGTCGACGGCTACCACTGCCGGGCTAAACCCCCGACCGGCTCTCCGACCCGCTCGGGGGCTACACCCACCGGGTGCGCTTCAAGGCCTTGCAAGCTCTTTCTAGGCGCCGTGGCGGCTCCCAAGCAGTCGCGCCGACCTAAGCGCCGCCAACCTCCGGGTCGACGACTACCACGGCCGGGCTAAACCCCCGACCGGCTCTCCGACCCGCTCGGGGGCTCGGGGGCTACACCCACCGGGTGCGCTCGCGCGCACCCGGGCCCCTTCTAGGCTGGCGCGGCTCCCAGGCAGTCACGCCGACCTAGCATCACCGACCTCCGGGCCGACAGCTACCACCGCCAGGTTAAACCCCCGAGCGGCTCTCCGACCCGCTCCGGGGCTCGAAACTCTTGACGAGTACCCATGCCATGGGTACCCCCATCAGCCCGGAAGCACGAACGGGCTGACCAATCACGGCGAAGGCCCAGCACCACCGAAAGGTACTTGGGCCGCGGGGAGCGAGCCCCGACCTGTGCAGGGCCGACCCCGAACGGTCGGCGGACTCCGGTTCCGGGCGGTCGGCATGCTCCGGCCGCCTGATATTGAAGCTCAAGCTCCACCTGCGCACGGGCCAGCATGGCCCACGCCAGTGTCAGACGGCTGCCTTGTGCGCAGCGTCCCCTGGCGTCCGTACCGGGGTAGGCGGCCCCTTCCCAAGATCGCCGAAGAGCCACCGAAGGAGTCAAGCCCCCGTCCCATCGCCTGGCACGCCGCAGAGGAGTGCGCCCACTCCCGAGGCCAAGGCAAAGTCAAGCGCCATTAAAGCCGCCGAGGCAGACAGGAGCACCACGCAAGGCGTCATCCGGGCATCATCGCGCAAGACCGCACATCGCAGAGCCACCAACCCTGCCTCGGGACGAGCAGGGGACGGTCGGACAAGACAGGAGCCAGACTCCGAGACACGCACGCCCCCCTTTCTAGTGGGTTTCCTAAACACCCGTGTAACCCGCCTCCTCCGTCTATATAAGGAGAGGCGGGGCCCGAGAGGGGAAGGGACAGAGAAAAAGGCCCTCCAGGAAGCCACAACTCCCTAGCCAAAGCACGAAGGGGATCGGACAGCCGACTCCCCGCCTCGCTTGTACACCCCTTGTTCATCGCCCAAAGATCAATACATCCACACCGAACGAACTGGAGTAGGGACATTCAGCCCGAACCAGTATACATCATCTGACTCCTTGAGTCGACCATTCGGGGAGAGGGAGCGCGCGACCCCATCCGACCATAAATTCGTATTGCCGGTGCACGAAACACCGACAACTAGTCTATGATCTAATAGCCCTTGTGGCGAGGAAGGCTAATCTCTTGATTAAGCAACCCGACATCTGAGAGAAATAAATTAAATAATCTTCTTGAGATTTTATCTAGTTGATTTAATATGGCCAAACACATGATTTCATTGAGTAACCTGTTTATGTTTGGTTATAAAATGCTCAATTTAATTAGTGCTTTGAATGAGTTGTATGTCTTGTTGTACTGTTTATCAAATGTGGTAGATGATCAATCCACGGTGGTACTGTTCATCCTGCTAAACATTACATATGGCAGTAGCTCTGTTCTCTTTATATTGGGAATTAAGTTAATGAACATTTTGCTAATATCGCAATTCTATCAACATTCCAGAAAACAATAATTAATGGCCTCGAACTCAGACGTAGTTAAGCCCGAGGTGTTTGATGGCGCTAGCTTTAAGCGCTTGCAGGCTAGAACTAAGCTATGGCTAAAGGACCTCAAACTGTTTTGGGTCATCTCCGATCCCCCAGTTTTTCCCATGGCGGAAGAAGCGGCGCTTAAGCGCTGGGAGGAATCGAATCATTCAGCCTTAGCTAGACTGTTGGCTGTCATCTCAAATAGGCTTTTCGATGTCTATTCGCACTTTACCTCAGCAAAAACACTTTGGGATGAGCTAGATCAGAAATTCTCTGAGGGAGACAACGGGAATGAGTCATTCATCGCTGAGAGCTATCTTAACTATAAGATGGTAGAGGGCAAATCAATTTTGGATCAAGTCCATGAGCTTCAGCTCCATGTGACGGACTTGAACCAATATGACTGCCTTCTGCCAGAGAGCTTTCAGGTGAATGTAGTATTGGCTAAGTTACCGTCATCTTGGCGTGACTTTGTGACCGCTCGCTGACATATAAAGGAGCGGATGACTCTCTCTGAGTTGACAGCCGCTATCAATGTCGAAGAGCGTGCCCGTACCAGTGTGAAGCCTTCCCAGTCTCATGTCCAGGCTCATCATGTGGAGTACAAGAATGCTCATGCTGGGGCGAAGAACAAGAACAAGAACTCTTCCCAGACCAAGGCAAAGCCAAAGAAGATGAAGAAAAAGAAGGAGGAAATAGTCTGTTATGTTTGTGGCGTGGTCAGGCACATAGCTCGCAGGTGCCGCGAACGTAAGGGCAAGGGTACCTTCGGTGATCAGCAGAGCGGCCGCAAGGCCGAAGCACATGTCGCACTGGCTCCAACCAGTTCGGACGGGTACATACCTAGAGCCTTTATGGCTAATCCATCAACTGATTGGTGGATTGATACAGGTGCAACTCGCCATATTTGTGCTGATCGATCATTGTTCTCTTCTTTCCAGGGTCAAGGTGGTGGATCCGTATTAATGGGTAATGGCGCATCGGCACTTATACGTGGGATTGGCCAGGTCTGCTTGAAGCTCACTTCAGGCAAGACGCTGATTCTTCGAGATGTGCTCTACGTGCCAGCCATGAGTCGGAACCTCATTAGTGGATCCTTTCTTTGTAGACAGGGTCTTAAATTAGTATTTGAATCTAATAAGGTCGTGTTGACCAAATTTGGATTATTTGTTGGGAAGGGGTATGAGAGTGGAGGCATGTTCTGCCTTTCTATCTTGGATCATAATAACATTTCCGTTTATAATGTGATTTGTAATAAAGTGCATGATGTTTGGCATTCACGTTTGTGTCATGTGAATTTTGAGGCTATTATGCGGTTGAGCAAAATGAACTTAATCCCAGATTATAATTATGAGAAGGGCTCTAAGTGCGAGGTGTGTGTGCAAGCTAAGCAACCCAGAAAACCGTTTCACACTGTTGAAGGGCGAAGCACCTCACCACTTGAGCTAGTCCATTCTGATATTTGTGAAATGAATGGCATTTTGACCAAAGGTGGCAAACGCTACTTCTTATCTCTCATAGATGATGCAACTAGGTATTATTACATATACCTGCTTAAATCAAAGGATGAAGCACTAGAATTCTTTAAAATCTATAAGGCTGAAGTAGAAAATCAACTAGATAGAACAATCAAACGCTTGAGGTCGGACCGTGGAGGAGAATACATCTCCAAGGAATTCTCTCAATTCTGTGCAGAAAGTGGAATCATTCATGAAACCACACCTCCCTACTCTCCCCAGTCAAATGGGATAGCCGAACGAAAGAACCGAACTCTATGTGACTTGGTTAACTCCATGTTACAAAGTTCAGGTATGTCGGTCAAATGGTGGGGAGAGGCAGTTCTCACAGCTTGTTATGTCTTAAATAGAGTGGCTCCTCGCAATCGCGAAGAGACACCTTATGAGGGATGGAAGGGGAGAAAACCTAACTTGTCCCATCTTCGGACTTGGGGTTGTCTTGCAAAGGTCAACCTGCCTTTACCGAAGAAAAGGAAATTAGGTCCAAAGACCGTTAATTGTGTCTTTCTAGGATATGCTCATAATAGCACAGCCTATAGGTTTCTAGTTGTCAAATCCGAGACGAGCGAGATTGCTCTCAATGACCTTATGGAGTCTCGCGATGCGACATTCTTTGAAACAATATTTCCTATGAGAACAAATGAAATAATTACACCAGATGGCTCTTATGAGCATTACTCTATTCCTCCTGAAGTGGCTGAGCCAACTCCTGATTTGGAGCTTAGGAGGAGTAAGAGACAGAGGACAGAAAAGTCCTATGGTGATGATTTTGCCATCTATCTCGTGGATGATGAACCACGAAATCTTTCAGAGGCATATGCATCTTCTGATGCAGAGTACTGGAGGGAGGCAGTCCGTAGTGAGATGGACTCCATCGTCGCTAATGGAACTTGGGAGGTCACTGATCTTCCAGTTGGGTGCAAACCAGTAGGTTGCAAATGGATCTTCAAGAGGAAGAGGAGACCTGATGGTACTATTGAGAAGTACAAGGCCCGTTTAGTGGCTAAGGGTTTCACTCAAAAAGAAGGTGAGGACTATTTTGATACTTATTCTCCCGTGGCTCGTTTACCCACAATCCGTGTGCTTTTAGCTCTAACTGCTGCTTGTGATCTCCATGTCCACCAAATGGATGTAAAGACCGCTTTCCTTAATGGAGAGTTGGATGAGGAGATTTACATGGTACAGCCGGATGGATTTGTGATTAAAGGTCATGAGAAGAAAGTGTGTCGCTTAATTAAATCTCTGTATGGTCTCAAACAAGCCCCCAAGCAATGGCATGAGAAATTTGATAGTACGTTGACGTCTGTTGGCTTTTGTGTAAACGAAGCCGACAAATGCGTGTACTATCGGTTTAAGGGGGGCAGAGGTGTCATTCTATGTTTATACGTAGATGACATACTACTGTTTGGAACCGACTTGGATGTAATTAAGGAGGCAAAGAAGTTCCTCTCCTCAAACTTCGATATGAAGGACCTAGGAGAAGCTGATGTAATTCTAAACATCAAGCTTATAAAGGGTGCAAATGGGATTACTCTTACTCAGTCCCATTATGTGGAAAAAATCTTAACCCGTTTCGGGCACATGGATTCTAAGCCAGTTTCCACACCCTATGATCCATTAATAAAATTGTGCAAACATCTTGGTGAGGAGTTAAGCAACTCCAATATTCTCAAGTAATAGGATCTCTAATGTATTTATGTAGTGCCACTAGACCTGACATCTCATATGCTGTATGCAGATTGAGTCGTTATACGGCCAATCCTGGAGATGATCATTGGGTAGCATTACATAGAGTCCTCGAGTATCTTAAAGGTACCATGAGACTCTGGATCCATTACTCAGCCATCCGGCGATCTTGGAAGGATTCGATGATTCTAATTGGATCGGTGACTCGGATGAAATGAAAGCCACAAGTGGATATGTGTTTACTTTGGGTGGTGGAGTCAGTGTCTTGGAAGTCCGCAAAAGCAGGACTATAATTACACGCTCTACTATGGAGGCTGAATTAGTTGCACTTGATTCAAGAAATGCGTAGAGGCGAGAATGGCTTAAAGAGCTTCTTTACGACCTACTGTCTTTGGAAAAGCCGATACCCGGCCGATCTTAGTATACTGTGATAACCAGACTGTATTAGTCAAGGTTAAGAGTAGAAAAGACAATATGAAGTCCTCGAGGCATATAAGGAGAAGACTTAAGTCTACTCGGCATGCTAGAGAGACGGGTGTTATTACTGTAGAATACATCCAGTCTAATAGTAATCTGGCAGATCCTTTCACAAAAGGACTGTCAAAGACAACTATCCAAGCCGCGTCTAAGGGAATGGGCCTCATACCCTGCTAGAGGTTTCCAACAGTGGCAACCCATCCTGGTTGAGCGGCGATCCCGTGAAACAGGCTCTGGGACAACTAAACTGTGTGGAAATCAGAAGCACATCTCTAAAGGGTCCCATTAGCTGTTGTGCTTTTCTGTATGGGAGGTTGAGGTACACCTCTTAATAAATTCAAAGCTTTTTGGCTAGGAAATTGTCCTACAGAATTTCCTGAAGAATTTACCTATGTGAGCTGACCGTGGGGTCGCGGTCCGGGAGAGTTCGGGGGTATACTCTCTAGTGAGCTTATGAAAAGATACAAGGACATGACCGTAAAGTCCTGCCCTGGTAAAGGTGCAACTTTTCTGCCAAGTACTATGTGTTACCAGAATGAAGGCTCTCACAACAAGGCATTGGATCAAGGCGTAATCCTCCATTGCCTGTGCAGAGCTGTAATTCTTTTAACTAAACCTTGGTTCAAACCATTTCGGTACCATTGTTGAACAATAGTATATCAAACAAGGTTACACAAGTTTTGATCTTGGACATATTGAGGCAAAAGGGTGGGGATTGTTGGGCTTTTGCCCATGGGGCCTTTGGCCTGTTTGGCCCATCCGGCCAGCCAACAAGTTGGCGTAAGCCAACCAATCCAGGAGGCAGCCCTAGGATTCGACGGGGAGAGAGAGCGAAGGGAGCAGCGGCGGCTGCGGCTGCGCCTTGCGCGGGCGCGTGGATTCCGGCTCCCGGACGGTCTTCTCGGCAGCCGTTGCTTCATCTCTCGTACGCCTCTCCCCTTCTTATTCCCGGTTGGTCTCCTCTCCAAAATGCAGAGAAAAATCAGTAAGCTTCTCACCCGTGAACTCTTCTTCTTGAGCGATTCCCCGGCGACTTGCGCGTTGTTTACTTCTCTAAACTTGGCTGCGCGGGTTGATTCCGGTGGGATTAAGCTGGTGGTGTACTGGTCTTGTGCCGTCCTGTGGGTTGGCTTGCGATTGGGTGTTGGCTTGTGATTGCTTCTGTTGCCGACCGTGTCTTTGATCCCCTTTGGCCGAAGGGCTGTGCTTGTGGCTTTGTGCAGATCCGCTGGTGCATCTTGGGATTCTTGGTGATACTTGTAATTCAAGAATCCGCGGCATTGTATCTCCGAAAACTTGCTGGTGACTGCTACCTTGTGACGGCAATATTGTTTTCTGGGACAGCGTCTTTGACGTGCCTTGTCTGTTCTTCTTCGCTGGTTTGAATCCAGTGGCTTAGTGAGTATTCTGTTGTTCAATTTATCCTTGCAACTGTCAATCTGTATGCTTTGGATGAATTGTTGGAACTGTGGGTAATTTCTCTGTGAGGAGTGGGCTTTGTGAGACAAGGTTGTGACAGTATAAGTAAAATCTGAAATTGGTTAATCTGTTGTTACCTTCTTGTCAAATTTCTTTACTGGGTGTTAGATTGATTTATCTAGTTCAGTTGCTCTGTATCTTCTCTAGTGTATTACCTTTCGTTGGTCTGTGACTTGTTTTTCTTCTTGTTCATCATTCTGGTATTGCTGGTAATGGATAAGAGTTGTTTGTGTCTGTTCTAGTAATTCACTAACAGAAGGTAAACTGAATTGACAAATCTGAGAACTGATTTCAAATTTTGCTAGAAGTACTGTCACAACTAGTCTATGATCTAATAGCCCTTGTGGCGAGGAAGGCTAATCTCTTGATTAAGCAACCCGACATCTGAGAGAAATAAATTAACAAATCTTCTTGAGATTTTATCTAGTTGATTTAATATGGCCAAACACATGATTTCATTGAGTAACCTGTTTATGTTTGGTTATAAAATGCTCAATTTAATTAGTGCTTTGAATGAGTTGTATGTCTTGTTGTACTGTTTATCAAATGTGGTAGATGATCAATCCACTGTGGTACTGTTCATCTTGTTAAACATTACATATGGCAGTAGCTCTGTTCTCTTTATATTGGGAATTAAGTTAATGAACATTTTGCTAATATCGCAATTCTATCAACATGAGATACGGTCTCTCTTTCACACGAAGAAGTCCACGTAACAATATAAACTTTACTTACAAATCTTTTTAGTATCTTAAATTATAAAAGTTATGTCTAATTTTTGAACTTTACAATCCGATTCAAATAATACCTTGGCCTAATTTTGTAGTACACTATTGTCCACGTGTCGTAATGAGTGGGTGGTTTTGTTACACAAGATGATTCGCTGGCCAAGTTAAGGCTTATATGGGCTTCTTCACCGACCTTCCAACAGCGTTTTCATGGCCGCTGTCCTATATAGCTCCCTCCCTCTCTATTTTGATTTGAGAGAGAACTCTTGTAGGTTTTACCTATCATTCATCTAAACTTAGCCAGAGTGTTATTTTACGTAGCAAAACCACACACTTATCGTGCCACGTGGGTAATACTACCATACGAAATCGAATCAGGATGTTATTTGAACTGGATCGCAATGCTCAGGATTAGATGTCTGGTTGGTAGTTTCATGTGTTGAATAGACTTTCCAGTAGGGGTGTAAATGGGTCGGGTAATACCCGACCCGTACCTGTACCCGGATGCAAAATTACCCTAATAGAAAAATATTTTACACTACCCGCCAGGTACGGATACTGGAAGTACCCGAGTAGGTTAGGTTTAGATTCGGATCGGGTACGAGATCGGCAATACCCGTCAAGTATGGGTCGGGTTCGGGTACCCCGGATAATTCTCACAATCCGGATACCCGGATATAATCATGCCCTGGATTCATGAACCCAAACTTGGCCGCGCCTTGCTGGTGGTCGACCAAGCTGGTAGCGGCGTCCATCCAGAGGGCGCACTCGTCGTCAACGGCGGCGTTATAAGCAAGATGCCGACCGCCACCGCCCGCCTGCTCAAAGATAACCACCGACGAGCTGGAGCAGGAGCTGGAGGCAGACCCTCCGGAGGCGTTGTAAGCCCAGCTGTAGTAGTAGTCAGCCGACCCGCACCCGTCTTTGAAGTTGTCGTCGAAAGCTAGCTGGGGGCAGGGTGTGGCGTCACCGACCTCGTCACCGTCAACGACCACGCCATTGTAGCCGAAGAGCTCGAGGGACATGGAGGCTCGTCTTCATACACTGGCCAGAGCTGCGGCTCCCGTGGCGTCGCGCGCTTGCTTGTCTCGGCCATCTAATGATCGATTATATATTCAGATAGCTAGCTAGCTAGGGTTGTGTCTATCTATGCGTAGGTAAGAGCTACGCCACTCTAGGATTTTAGTTAAGGTTGGTCCAATTTTTTTTAAAAAAATTATCTAACTGGACAACATATAAATGCATAATGTATCAAAAGCACAATACAAATATAATAATAAAGTTTTGTAACCGTTCAGAGAATATTACCATACTACTTCTTCTTCTTGTTGGGCTTATGCCTTCTAATAGCTATGAAAGTCTCGATTATATCATCTTCATTTACTTTGGAGAACATATCTCGCTCAATGAAAGTGACTAAACAATCATCCAAAAAACTATCACACATCCTATTTCTCAACTTATTCTTGACAAACTTCATTGCAGAAAATGCCCTTTCAACATTTGTTGTCACTGTGAAATCATGTGCTGAAAAATTGGCTTTGAACTGAAAAATTAACTTAGAATTGGATTTGCAAAATGTGCTTGTGCATGTGTTTGACAATTTGACAAGAAACAGTAAGTTTCGCTTTGGCGCCGGACCAAACTTAAAGAAAACAGTAAGTTTCCCATGTACAACGGACCAACTTTCTTGGTCCTTTGTAAACATGCTTTTGACAACCTCATTCTCCCATGTACAACGGACCAACTTTCTTGGTCCTTTGTAAACATGCTTTTGACAACCTCATTCTCCCATGTACAACGGACCAACTTTCTTGGTACTTTGTAAACATGATTTTGACAACCTCATTCTCACATTTACAACGGACCAACTTTCTTGGTCCTTTGTAAACATGCTTTGACAACCTCATTCTCCCATGTACGCATGCACCAACTTTCTTGGTCCTTTGTAAACATGCTTTTGACAACCTCGTTTTCCATGTACGCATGCACCAACTTTTTTGGTCCTGCGTAAATGTGTTTTTGAAGGTTGTTGTGCCAAACCAAGTTATTGAAAACAAGAAGTTTTACATGTACGGACCAAATTTTTGGTCCGTCGTGAATGGGTTTTTGAGCGATTTTGAGATTGAAATTTGATTTTGATTTTGAGATTATGAAATTTGTGAGAATTTCATGATGCTTATTTTGAAGTGGATTTTATGCAATGCTCGTGTGAGTAGTTGCATGGATTAATGTGAGTCAAGTCGTGGACTTGTGCTCGGAATTATTTTGTGGTTTGTTCATGTGCGGTATTGCTCGAAGACGAGCGTGGTCGATGACGGGACCGGAACTAGGTTCATGGAGGACCTGAGGTTCGGGACTAGGTTCAGGAGGAACCGAGGTCTTGGTGGTCAAGGATGTCATGCGGGACGTTCGGGCTAAGAGAATGGTGCACATGAAGAATGGTTAGTCACGTGAGAATGGCAGGAGGTCATTCGCGTGCAAAGTGTTAGTCACGTGAGTATGGCAGGTGGCCATACGCGTGCAAAGTGTTAGTCACGTGAGTATGGTAGGGTTGCCATACGCGTGCAAGAGTTGTATTCGGCCAGGTTGGGCCAAGAGGAGTTGTGTTGAATACGGACTCCTTCTAGATTAGGAATTGTATTCGTAACTCCTTGTGTTTTGCTCCTTTAAATAGGAGGGGTGTCTCCTGTTGAAGGGCAATCCAACCAAGTAGAGCTGAGCGCATCAAGCTTTGAGCTTGGTTTTAGGGTTTGTACTCTTTTGATAAGAGTATTTTAGACAAGAAATAAAGATCAATTCTTCCAAGATTTTTTGCGTGCTACAAGAACCACGCCGCTACAAGATTTTCTCGCTTTGGTTCTTGTTTGCATGCTTGTTCTAGTTCTAGATTGGTTTTTTGTTCTTCAAGTTTTATCTTGATTTGATCCATCAAAAACCTCTCTAGGATATTGATCTAGTGTTTCTCAAAGTCTAGTTGATCAATCTTTTGTCGTTCTTGTTTAATCTTGAAGTTTTGATTAGATTGATTCTCGTCAAGTTCTGGATCAGCAAGCTTGCGAAGCTCATAACTTTTGATCCGTAAGTCCGATCGAGCTGATTCTTTTTGGGTTCGATTCGTATTGGAATCTAGTTTCTTGTGTCCAAATTTCAGATTGTTTAGACGGTTGGATCTCCGGGAATTCTCGTTTTACCAAACCTTTGTCATTCTGTTTTTGTCGAAAACGAGGCAATTATTTGGTTCTGTTTTGGGGTGAACTTTTAATAGGTCAAGAATTTGGTTTTAGCTTCCGCACAATCATTCACCCCCCCTCTGATTGCTATATTCGTATACTTCGATCCTACAGTCACCACTGGTAGAAGAAATACCAATTTGATAAGCAAGTACACCAAATCATGAACACTATGCCTATTTGTTTCAACAAGCTTAACTGAGAATTCAACTAGACTTTTTAAATCTTTGAAGGTGTCCTATTTTCTAATGTCATCAATATAGTTGCCAAGTTGCATTTCATATCGTACAGTGAGCCGGAGCTTATAATGGACCGCGAGGCATTGGTTGGGCCGTGGCCCAACTGTGCCAACTGCTGGCTACGCCACTGGAGCTAGCTAGTGGTGATGGTGTGTTTAATTAGGAAATGAGCAACTAGCTATAAAGGTCTCTGCTCTTGGATGGAAGCTAGCCAATGGTAAATTTTTTTTCACTTCATATCTTCAACCTAATGTACCAGGGAACTAAATTCGATTCAAAATACTATACATTTCGAGGAAAAACCGAGATTTCTTCCAAAAGTAATGAAATCTAGTAAATTTGAATTTTTAGGGTTTTTTAATTTCGTTGGGATTATAAAAATCAGAAGGGGCGAGCCAAGATGCACTAGTGGTTGCCATGTTGCTGCTCCAATGGTCCTTGGCGGCTGGGCAATCAAATAGACTGACAGGCAGCAAAACGTGTTCGCTAGCTAGATAAATGTCTTTCGTGCAAGCATGTGTCACGTCAGGACTCGTTTGTCACTGTCGTCGATCCGCTCGTAGTACCACCCAACTTGGCTTACTATTGGTGGTGACAGTGATATGTCGTGAAACACGAGGCTGCATATATATATATTTACCGACAGTTGCTGTCACTAGCCACTGGTGTGATGGCGTAGTGTAGTGAGTGGGCATATATATATTTGCCGACAGTTGCTGTCACTAGCCACTGGTGTGATGGTGTAGTGTAGTGAGTGGTAGTATCTTCTTAACTATTATAAGAATAAGTTGGTGGTGATGGTGAGTCTGTCAGGTTCTTTTTGGGCCAGAACAGTAGGGGTCCAAGGCCTAATAGGTGAGGAATTATGTAGCTATTTGCTGTTGTCTAACTTTATTTGCATTTCATTGTATTTCCTTATTCAGTGATTCTTCAGTAACGGATCTTAAATAAGTGATAGCTCAAGTTTTAAATTCTCGTTTTTTTTGTTTTTAAGAGTTTAGAACATGTGGTGTCATCATTTATTTGGAATCCGTTGCAACGCACGGGCACTTTACTAGTTCCTAAGAAGCTGCAGCAGGAGTATTTAGAGGATAAGTACATTATTCCCTCTGGTCACGGAAAGTGGTCGTTCCGTGCAGTCAAATTGTATCGGTTTTGATGGCCGAAATTATCTAAAATATATTAAATTTATCATGAAAAATACTTTTGTCGACGATTGGAGAACGGGCTCCCGTCGAGCTTACTTGTTGAATGGGGGATCAACAGAGCCCCGTCATACGGATCGAAGAGGGCGTTCGAGCGATGCGAGGACGGGAGAAGAAGAAGAAGGGGGACACGGTGTTTTATCCTGGTTCGGGCCTCTCACCGTCGAGATAATAGCCCTACTCCAGTGTATTGTGTTCTATCTTGGTGTCCCTCTCCTGTTACAGATCTTCAGGGGGGTTTAAATACTACGACTAGAGGTACATAGAAGGTAACTACCTCCTGGGATTGCGCCGCGCAATCGTACTTACGATCTACTGCCCTTGATCCGGGCGTTATTTGAATTTCGGGTATGATTTCCCTTGATCTCCGGCTGATTGGTTGCCACCTTCCTTCCTCGTGGCATTGACCGGGCACTCCGACCAAAACACCCGAGCAGGTCGCGGCCTCTACGAGCATGCTTGCTCGTGGGGGGGTGTGTTTGGTGCTTCTGCGAGCGAAGGTGCGAATGCGCATGCTCGGAGGAGAAGGAGGGATGCTCGTTTCGTTCTCCCGAGCATCTTCTTTTAGTGTTGCTTGGTCGGCGGGTTTAGCTTTTCACGGGGGTACCGTGGTCTTTTGCCAGATAGCCAATCCCGATACCTAGCCCCGAGGTTCAAGTGGGGAACCCTCGGGCTTCCCTTGAGCCTAAGAAGACTTGAGGGGATTGAATTTCCTTTGGTCGTGGCTCACGACCATTTTTCGTCGGGAGACGAACTTCTTTACCCGCCGCGTGCTTGCTCCGCGTGGGCGCGTCGTTTGGTTGTTCTGCGGTTCCTTCTCTGAGAAGCCTCCTTGTAACGGTACGGCAGTTTCTCGGAAAGCGCGCTTTCTCCAGCCAGGTGTCGCTACGTGATAGGCGGCGATTTTAACCTGCCCCTTCGCTGTCTTTTTAACCCTTTCTACCGGGAGAGGTCGGAGTTACATTGTCTCTTTGCTCGTCTTCGGCCAAAAATCTTCCAAGAGCCCTAGCGCCCAAGAACCCTTTTCGTTCCCCTTCCTTCTTCGGCCATGGCGCGTTTCAAGGTTAGCCAGATGACCCGAAGGAGGCTCCAGGTGCTCACGGACGAGGGGTACGTCGACCCAAGCTCGGGTCGAGTGCCCGGGGATGATGCGGCGCCGGCACCGCGGGAGACGGAGATCGTCTCCTGCGAGTTGTACGCCATCAACGGGCTTCGTCTGCCCGAGAGCGACTTCCTCGCCTCCGTGCTCGCCTTCTGCGGGTGCGAGATCTCTCATCTCCACCCCAACTCTATCCTTTCTCTCGCAATCTTCTCCCATCTTTGCGAGGCTTACGTGGGTGTAATGCCCACGGCTAGCCTCTTCTTTCACTTCTATTCCCCCTTCCGCATGCCGTGGATGGCTCACGGCTATGCGTTTATCTTCGCCTCGGCCCAACCGACCATACGAGTACCCCTTCGTTGCTCAAGGACTCGGTGTCGGGTTGGGCCGACCTCTGGTTCTACCGTAAGAAGGCGGAGGGTCCCGATTGGCCTATCTTGGGGAGGACGCTCCGCCATCGAGGCAGCGCGCGCCGCCTGCAACCTGAGGAAGAGCGGGTGCTCGGGACGATCGGTGAGCTTGCCCAGATGGGGCTCACCGGGTCGGGATATCGCCCGACTTCACCTTCAACCGGTGTCCCCCTGAGGCGCCGCGAGCATCCCTTCTTCGAGGTGACCGGGTGGCATGACTTCACCCGCGAGGACAACGCAGTATGTTCCTGGACCTCTTTCCGAGCATCGCTTTACGTGATCGGTGCTATGCATATATACATATATTTTTTGTCTTAGTCTTTGGTTGCGACGCAGCTCCGAGGACGGACTGGGTTGACGAGAGGGTTGCCGAGATGTTCGGCGCCCCGAAGGAGAAGGAGCTGACGCCCAATCGTCAGGTCCCCAAGAACGTTTTTGACCGTGGCGACGCGGTAAGTACATCTTTCTGCTTCCGCTCGGGGGCATGTTTTCCGAGCTCATTCCTCCCGATTTCTGTTTGCAGGAGAAGGTCGCCCTTGAGCTTGCGGTGTCAAGCGCTGCAGCGCTGCCGCAAGCCAAAGACTCCCGCCAGGGGTTCCTCGCAAGAGGGCGCGGGTCGAGGCCGCCAAGTATCCGCCTCGCCTCCGCGCCAGCGGTCGAGGCGCCGAAGCCGACCAGGACCCCACGCCGCACCTTGAGTACACCGACCGCCAGGAGGTGTTTAACTTCGAATCTGGTTCGATGACTTCAAACGGAGGAGGCCGGAGCCGATGAGCCGATCGAACAGCTCGCCGAGCAAAGTAGGAAGGCCGAGGAGGAGGCCAGGTCCCTCCCGACCAAGGAGCGGTGGAGAGGCGGATCAAGGCCCTCCAGACTAGCTTACTCGGGTGGTCGACGACCCAGGAGGAGGAAGAAGAGGAGGCCACCTATGCTCTGGTCGGAAGGAGCAGGAGGTCGACCTCTCAAACAGCCTCGACACCGGAAGAGGTCGACATGGACGACGCCGACCGGCGATGGCATCGCAGCCGCTGACGCCGCGAGGAGCGCTGGCTCGTGGTCGTGGCCGAGGCTCACGAGGCCGCTGCCGCGCAGGTCGCCCGTGGCTCGGCGAGGAGGCCGAGGAGGATGGCGCCGCCACGGCGCGTAAGGTAAGTTCTTACTTCATTCTCTTATTCTGTTCTTGTCTTGCGATTTTCTTCGCTAACCCCACCCCGTTTGGCGTGGGCGTGATAGCTCGGATGTCGTTTGGACTTCCGCCGATGGTCGAGGAGATTATCGACTGCAGTGGACGCCGAGCTCGACCGCGTCGTCGACCAAGTGATGGCCGAGATGGGGGAGGAGCCGGTGCCGGCTACGGACCCAGTGGAGCCCGAGCTTCCCTCGGCGGGACCCGTGTTTTCTTCAGCGGACGCGGAACCTATTCCAGCCGCGGAGGAGCAGGAGCCGCAGGGGACTGAGGACCAAGACGCCTTGGCCTTGGTTCCTTGCGAAGAGACGTCTGCGGGCGAGGCTCAGGCGCCGAGCCCCGAGGAAGGGAGCTTGGTCGCTGCCGACCAACAGCCCTTGGCCGTGAGCCAAGGAGAGGAGGAGGTCGTCCCCGACCTAACTCCTTCGGCCTTGGGGCACCAGGCGTCCCCGGCCACGGAGGTGCAAGGGGCGGAGGTGATCGTCCTTGATCAAACGCCCGGCCATGAGCATCGGTCGCCTCCGACTATGGAGGGACAAGAGGCGGAGGTGATCGCCCTTGATCCAATGCCTCCGGCCACGGAGCATCGGTCGCCTCCGGCTGTAGAGGGACAAGAGGCGGAGGTGGTCGTTGATCGATCAATCGCCTCGGCCGCGAGCAAGGAGTGGCGCTTCGTGGTTGGCGTCTGAGAGCGCGGTGCGGCGAGGGAAGGCGCCACGAGCCGCTTGTCGTGGAAGAGGATCACCTCGGGCGACCGGTTGGTCGAAGGTGGTGACGCCGTTGCTCTCCCGAGAGCACCGGTGCTCAGGAGGAGCAAGACCCGGCCACGGCCCGGATGACTTGGTCAATCCCTTCTTTCGGTGGCGCGACCGATCGCCGCCGCTTCAGGACAAGCCGTCACCGGCTCTTCCGTAAGTTTCATGTTCCTTCTTTTTCCTGTGATCGATCTTCCGGGAGTCTGCTCGCCTTTTTCCTTCTCTTTTCTCTTCGCCCGAAGTTTGCCGCGAAGGCTATGGAGGATATCGACGCTACCTCGGTCTCCGCAGAAGAGTAATCGGTCGTATTCATCATGAGCAAGACGCCAAGATCGCCGATCTTGAGCGTCGGAGTCTCCGAGGTGCGCGAGGCCGACTGGCAAATGGAATCGGCGAGGAGCCTCATCGCCGGGCTCGGGACCAGCTCTTCCAGAGCGAGGCAGCGAAGAGCACTTCAGAGCGTATGCGCCGAGCTTGACGAGGAGCCGGGAAGTTATGGCCGAGGTCTCGACCTGCGCGCCGAACTCCAACGAGCTCGGGAGCGCGAAGAGGCCCAGCTCAAGGAGGTGCAGCGCCTTCGGGACAGCGCGGCTGAAGGTCGTGCCGCTCGGCGGAAAGTTTTGGACTTGGAGGCGGAGGTCGACTCCCTTAAGGAGGAACTTGCTGCCCTTCAGGTCGAGCGTAGGACTTAGCTCCTTTTTTTATTTTTAGCTCGTGTAACCCTGTAAAAAAAAACAACGCTTCGGGTTAAATGAGCAAACTCGCAGGTGTTTGGTCCTTGCCTGTTTTTCTTGAGTTTGCCTTCAACATATGCCCATATGATCCCGGTTCTGCAGAAAAAGGAAACAAGTTCCTGCATAGAGCATATATCATAGATACGAGCAAAGAAAACAAGTTCCTGCATAGATCATATATCATGGATACGAGCAAAGGATCCTTGGTAAGAAGGGACGGAACGTTCCTATCATACGGAGCCCCTGCCATGGACAAAGGTCGTGCCCTTACTGTTGCGAGCACGAGTTTGTTCATGGGAAAATTTAAGGGTCGCTTTGGTCGTGACGATTTTATGAATGATATAAGTAGGTCGGTTGCGTCGAGAAGAAATGTGAGCACAGAGTAGACGAACTTTAAACCAACATTACGTAGAGCCACCATACCCGAATGGTCACTGAACCGGGCTTAGAGTGGATGCTCGCGCCCGACCACGCATACAGTGAAAAGCTACTGTGGAAAGTGAACGATTGGGCGAGCATCCGGCCGGGGGCCAAGGGAAATGGTGCGCACATACTTGTCGGATAAGTTCGTCTGCAATGCTGCTAGACGACGATGCTCGTTCGACAAAGCGAGGACGAAACACGAGAAAGAGGGAAACGTTTTATTGGAAAGAACGCAAGGGGCGCGAGATAGGAGTACTCGTCTAAACGTGGAATTTACGCATTGATCGATGTTCCAGTCTTTGGTGAGCTCCCGACCATCCGGCATCGCGAGGCGAACAGCCGGGCGTCTTTGTAGACACGACCGTGTAGGGTCCTTCCCACCTTGGGGTTAGCTTGTTGGCCTTCGACAGTCTTGAACTCTTCGTAAGACCATGTCGCCGACTTGCAGACCCTAGGTCGGACCGTCTTGGCCGCGTGCCTACGAAGAGCTCAGAGGGTAAACCGCAGACCGAGCAACGCCCGCTCGCGTGTCGCTCGACGAGGTCCAGTCGACGAGGCGCTCAACTTCTTGATCGACGGAATCGATCGCTTGCACCCTTGGGGAACCCAAAGACGATTTCGGCAGTGTAATGGCCTCCGCACCGTAGACGAAGTCGGAAGGTGTTTCGCCTGTGGCTCGACTGGTCGTGGTGCGGACAGACCAAAGAACGGTGGGAAGCTCATCCACCCACTGCTGCTTGTGCTGGTTGAGGGTCTTAAAGACCCTCTTTTTTATGCCCTGGACTAGCTGCCCATTTGCTCGCTCGGCTGCTCCGTTACTCGTGGATGTGCCACTAAGCGAAACAGACCTTGGTCCCGACCTCCTCGCAAGAACTTTGGAACAGTTCCGGGTGAATCGGGTCCCGTTGTTCAGTGATAAGACGGTTGGGTATCCCGAACCGAGTTACCACATTATCAGCGGAGGAATCTCTTGGCCGCTGGGCCGAGATGGTCGAGACAGGCTCGGCCTCTATCCACTTAGTGAAAGTGTCGATGGCCACGAGCAAATACTTGCAGCCTTTTCCGACCTCGGGAAGGGTCCAAGGACATCGAGCCCCAGTTGAGAACGGCCACGAGAGTGGTATGGTTTGCGTGGCATATGCCGCTGACGGACTTTTCGAGCATGAAATCGCATGCCCGGCAGTCGTTACGATTGACCGTAAGTCCGTCAAGGCCGTGGGCCAAGAGTACCCTAGTCGGAAGGCCTTGCTCACAAGCGCCCCGAAGACGAGTGAGCTCCGCACATTCCTTCATGGATATCACGAAGAAGGTACTCGCCTTCCTCCCGAGAGACGATCTGGAAAGGATCCCTAATGCGCCTTTCCGGTATAGGTCGCCTTCGATCGATCAGACCGAGAAGATCGCCTTATTAGCCGAACGCTCGGCTTCTTCCTCGGGCAATGTCCCATGCGCAAGATATTGGATGAATGGCGCCATCCAATTTGCACTTTGCTCGAGGAAGGAGACCCTACCGCCGGTCTCTGGTGCCTCCTCTTCGTGAGGGAATGGAGGGCTTATGTAGGTGCTCGACAAGCACCCCCACCTGAGCGGTGGTTTGAGAGGAACCGACCTTAGACATTTGGTCGGCCAGGAATTATCCTTCCTGGGATGTAGATTACTTCAAATTCTTGAAGTATTTCTCCATCTTCCTTACTTCAGCCAGTGCAGCGCCATTGAGGTATCGGAACACCGATACTCCTTGTTGACCTGGTTTACGACCAACCGTGAATCGCCCTTCACAATGAGCCGTTGGACTCCTAGCGATTTACATGCTCAAGTCCCGGCCAAAAGGTTTTCGTACTCCGCCAAGCGTTGTTAGTCGCAATAAATGTAGTTGGATGGCGATCGTAGCTGTTCTCCATCCGGGAGACCAAGATGACGCCAGCCCCGAAAGCGCCAGATGCTCGGGATCCATCAAATACAGAGTCCAGGAGTTTTCCCTTGAATCATTGGTTCATTGGCTGGTGGAGCCGAGCCGACCATTCTCGCCACGAAATCAGCCAAGACTTGTGATTTTATCGCCGTGCGGTCGAGAACACCAGCTCGAACTCGCGAGCTCCATTGCCCACTTGGCTATGCGACCACCAAGCGCCCTGATTTTTCAGATCTCCCTGAGTGGGAAGCCGGTCGGCACTACGATCTTGTGTGCTTGAAAGTAGTGACGCAACTTCCGGAGGCCATCGTAATGAGTACAGAGTTTCGGACCTCGGTAACGCTCCTTTGGTCCATGAAGTACTTCGCTGACGTAATAGACAGGTCGCTGGGTACCATCTCTCTCCACTGCCAACACCGAGCTTACTGCTTGCGGGGTTGCCGCCAGGTATAATAGCAATTCTTCCCATGACGTGGGTGTGACGAGGACGGGCGGTTGGGAGAGGTAATGTTTTAGCTCTTTGAACGCGCGATCAGCTTCCTCCGTCCACGTGAAGCTATCATGCTTATGAGGGCTTTAAAGAAAGGTAGTCCTCGCTCCCCGGTAGGACGAACCGCTTAAGGCGGCCATTCTTCCGGCCGAGCTTGTACTTCCTTTACGCATGTGGGCGACCTCATGTTCTCAATGGCTTCGATCTTCTCCTGGTTAGCCCCAACGCCATTTTTCCCGACCTTGTAGCCGAGCACCTTGCCAGCCTTTACGCCGAATACGCATTTCTCTTGATTTATCTTTATTCGATGCTTATTGAGGTTGCAGAAAGTTTCTTCCAAGTCAGCAACGTGACCCGAAGTACTTTTGCTTTTGACAACTATGTCGTCGACATAGACCTCCAAATTTCGACCTATTTGGTCTGTGAAAGTCTTCTGCATGAGGCGTTGAAAGGTTGCTCCGCATTTCTCGCATCAAGGACATGGTCGTATAGCGTAAGGTACCGAACGGGGTGATGAAGGAAGTCTTCTCCTCGTCTTCGCGACAGTCGATCCGATGATAGCCTGAATAGGCGTCTAGGAAGCTCATGGTTCAGTGACTCGCCGCCGCGTCCACCAATTGGTCTATGCGAGGCAACGGGTAGTTGTCTTTTGGGCACGCCGCGTTCAAACCCGTGTGGTCGACGCACATGCGCCACTTGCCTCCTTTCTTCGACGACTAATCGATTGGCCACCACTGAGTGCTCGATCTCTCCGATGAAGCCACTTTTAGGAGTTTATCAAGTTCCTCCCTGATGATTGCCTGCTTTTCCGGAAAAGCGTCTAAGCTTCGTCTCACGGGTTTTTGTCAGTGAACATTAGCTCGTGCTCGACCACCTCCCTTGGGACCGGGCATGTCGGATGGTTCCCAGCGAACACATCCGACCTTGCCCTGAGGAAGGTGACGAGCTCGAGTTCCTATTTGGGATCTAAGGAAGATCCCAAATGAATGACCTTGGCCGATTCCGACTCGTTGAGCGGAATGCCCTTGGTCTCTCCTCCAGCCGAGGGCAAGTTTAGGCCGAATGCTTCGGCTCTTGGTCGGACCGCGAGTGGGTAATCGACCGACCATATCTAAGGCTCTTTCGTCGCAATTGAGTGCGGACTTGTGGTTCCTTTGATGGTTATAACTCCGTTCGTCCGAATCTTCAGGCACTGATACGCGTGGTGAGAGGCGGCCATGAACTTGGCCAAGGCCGGCCTGCCGAGGATGGCGTTGTAGGCCGACTCAAAGTCCACCACCTCGAAGGTGATTAGCTCCGTTCTGAAGTTACTTGGGCCGCCAAAACTTACGGGCAGGACGACCTGCCCCAGAGGTTTGATCGAGGTGCCCGGGACTATCCCGAAGAAGGGCACGGCCACACTCTTGATTTTGGAACGAGGAATCTGCATCTCGTCCAAAACCTTGGCTGAAATAAGGTCCAAAGAGCTCCCGGAGTCTATGAGGACCCGACCGACGACGGTATTGCTGATGGTGGGGTTCACGACCATCGGAAGCCTCTTGGTTTGGTCATCACAATGGGACAATCGTCCTTGGAGAAGGTCGGGGATACCTCCGACCATTTCACTTGCCAGACCGAGGCTTACCCTGGGTAACATGGTGCACTTCCTTGCGGCCTCCTTTAAGTCCCGCGGGACTTGTAGGCGAGGAGCCCCGAAGATGACCGCTATGTGATTCCTTGGTTCTTGGTATTCCATGTCATCCTCACTTTCCTCGGCGGGCTGTTTTCCTTTGTCATTTTCACCTGCTCGAAGCGTTGGCATGGGACCCCGCCAGAAATCGCTTCCAGCGGTAGGTCCACGCTCGCAATTCCGTAGGTCGTGCCGTGCGCTGGTGAAGCGGATGAGAGGTCGCCCCGTCGGTCCGCTTGGTCGCCTCGTCGGTCCGCTTGGTCGCCTCGTCCTCGAGGCCTGTGTGGTTGTCCTCTTCCCCGAGCGTTAAGCCCCCGGCGCTGCAGCGGGGTTGCTCGGGGTTGTTGTTGTTCCACCGCGGCTACCATGGTCGGGCGAGGGTCGCTTTTTCTTCTTCTTCTTGATCTTCTTGTCTCTGCACTCGAGCCCTTTGCTAGCCGAGGTCTCTAGGCCAGGTTGAGGCGGCAGCTTCCTTCGCCCAAAGATCTTCTTCCATTGGGCGGCTTCATCTGCGTTGGCGTATCGATCGGCCATTCGGAAGAGCTCGTTCGCCGTTAGATCCGGTGGATCTCCAGGTCTTGGCGTGAAGCGCGACGCCTCGCACTCGAACTTGAAAGCCCGGACGACCGCCTCGTCCGATATGTTCGGATCGAAGTTCCGACCGATAAACCTCTCGACGAATTGTCGCAGGTTTCCTCGTCTGTCAGATCAAGCGCTCAGGTCGCGCTCCTTTCCCGGCGGATGTAATACCTCTGGAAATTTGCTCGAGCGCTGGCGCCGAGCTGCCCTCAGGACCGTATGGAGCCTTCCTTCGATTAAAAAGCCACGCACGAGCCGGCTCGGCCCGTAACTGGCGGCAGTAATTTGCCATCACCCCTCATCGCCTCCGTGGCAAGGATGGCGGTGGTATATATTGAGAGAAATTCGTCCGGTTCGGGTCCCGTTGAACCTTTCGATATGGCCGGCTTGAATCTGCTCGGCCATGCGACGTTCGGAGGGAGCTCGTGAAGGCCTGGCAACCGGCTCGGGATTTCGCGGTGAAATCCTCGGTCATAGCGGCCTCCACGCGGGTCTTCCACCGACGCCCGCGCGCCGGGCCGAGTCGGGAGAAAACCTCATGCGACGGTCGTGCTGACGACCGCTTGGTCGTGGAGCGTTCAGAGTGCTCGTAATCCGGGCGATTATACAGATATCGCTCCGAGGTCGCTCTGTGACTGTTCCGGAGCCTTTCCCGGATCAGGTTAGCGATCTGGGGCGATCTCCGAGCATGGCTCCGAGATTCACCTCTGTGCGAGCGCACGGGGGAGCGTTTGTGATGGTCCCGGGAAACACTCCGGGCATCCCGGTCACGAGGAGGATCCGAGACTTTTAGCTCGGCGGCAAGCCTTTCCAAATCTTCGGCTACGACCCTGCCACGGCCTCTAAGTCTGCTTGCTCGGAAACTACGCAGTCACGCACGCATCGCCGCTAAGGCTCAGAACTGCTCCGCTTTCCGGTGAATCAAGCGGTGGCGAGCTTTGGCGACGCTCCGGGGCGCGATCGGGAGTTCGGTACCCACGAGAGTTCCTTTCCGTGGAAGCGCGCCCCCCCTTTGCCTGGCGGCGAATGCTCGCGAGGGTCTTTCCCAAGGACGCCTCCAGGTGGAGTCTGGCCGCCTCGTAGGGGTCGTGCTTGGCAGCGTCCGAGGATCCTTCTCCAGGCTCCGCACGGCTTCCGGCCACGTTGACCCGACGAGAGCGGGATGAGAGCGATGGGGACATCATTGTATCCCCTTGAGATGCAGTCTCTCGGTCGAGCTCTAGGTCGTCCGGTATGTCCAGGCCGTCGTAGAGCTCATCGCAGTCATCCTCGGGGTCCCCGAGGGTAATGTCTGGGGGATGGAGGCCCTGCCCTCGCATTCCCGTGTCCGGGGAAGGGCTCCCAGACTCAGTGTGACCGATAGGATCGGTCACCCCGCCGCTGTCGGCGGCGTAGTATACGTCGTCATCTTCAACGTGGTCGAAAACACAAAGGTCCCGAGTGTCTCCGAGTTCGGCATCCTCGAGGATCTTGATCTGCACGGAATCAAGCCGCTTGGTCCTCACGGACGGCGCCACCGCCGACGATTGGAGAACGGGCTCTGCCGAGCTTACTTGTTGAATGGGGGATCAACAGAGCCCCGTCGTACGGATCGAAGAGGGCGTTCGAGCGATGCGAGGACGGGAGAAGAAGAAGAAGGGGGACACGGTGTTTTATCCTGGTTCGGGCCTCTCACCGTCGAGATAATAGCCCTACTCCAGTGTATTGTGTTCTATCTTGGTGTCCCTCTCCTATTCTGAGATCTTCGAGGGGTTTAAATACTACGACTAGAGGTACATAGAAGGTAACTACCTCCTCGATTGCGCCGCAATCGTACTTACGATCTACTGCCCTTGATCCGGGCGTTATTTGAATTTCGGGTATGATTTTCCTTGATCTCCGGCTGATTGGTTGCCACCTTCCTTCCTCGTGGCATTGACTGGGCACTCCGACCAAAACACCCGAGCAGGTCGCGGCCTCTACGAGCATGCTTGCTCGTGGGGGGGTGTGTTTGGTGCTTCTGCGAGCGAAGGTGCGAATGCGCATGCTCGGAGGAGAAGGAGGGATGCTCGTTTCGTTCTCCCGAGCATCTTCTTTTAGTGTTGCTTGGTCGGCGGGTTTAGCTTTTCACGGGGGTACCGTGGTCTTTTGCCAGATAGCCAATCCCCGACAACTTTCATAGCACTACACTTTCGCAACTTTATCAAAAATAAGACTATTAAATTTAGCGGCCAAATATTTTCTTTTGTAACGGAATGAAGTATTATTTACACGATTGAAGTCTTGAAGAAGACAACGACCATACATACACTACTCCTTATGCTGAAAAGAATCGAGGTGCGTGCTCGTGTGCCACATCAGATTTTTCATGAAAAAAGTCCTATCGGTTTCTAGAAATTAGCGAAAGATCCTGCACTGACCATTTTGCAAAAAGCAACCCTTTTTTTTCTAGAAATAACTGAAAGATCCTACACTGGCTTTTTTCAAAAAGGACTCATGTAATTAGGATATTACATCGAGCCCCTACCGTCGGATCTTTTACAAAAAAAACCCTCTGGTTTCAGACAATTTCTAAAGGATCCTAGCTAGCATTTTTACAGAAAAAGGACATGTTGAATTCGATATTAAGTCAAGTCCCTCTGGCTGGTATTTTTGAAAAGAGGACAACTAGCCTACGCTATACCGTCGTGAGGGCAACGAACGGTATAGGTTATAGCCACAGCCTACAGGATCATATAAACTGTATAATTGCATGTACTCTGTTGCTCCCATGCACTAGTTATTTCATCACCATCATCTGCATGCATGCAGCAACGTTTCACGGAC
Source organism: Rhipidocladum racemiflorum (assembly GCA_036346355.1). Classification (NCBI taxonomy): domain Eukaryota; kingdom Viridiplantae; phylum Streptophyta; class Magnoliopsida; order Poales; family Poaceae; genus Rhipidocladum; species Rhipidocladum racemiflorum. The sequence continues at coordinate 6,048,380 of CM070581.1, forward strand.
AAGTTTCATGAGGTTTTAGAGTTAAGTTTCACAACGTTTCACAGATAAGTTTCATAGTGTCCCATCAATGTTTCACATATAGGCTTCATTAGGTTTCACCAGTTTCAGCAGGTTTCATGTGTTAAGTTTCAAAGGTTTATGAGTTTCAGTGTTAAGTTTGACAACATTTCCCAGACAAGTTTCATGAGGTTTCATAGTGTTTCATTCGTTTCATTAAGTTTCAGTAGGTTTCATGTATCAAGTTTCAAAGGTTTCATGAGTTTTAATGTTAAGTTTCATGATATTTCACAAATAAGTTTCACGAGGTTTCATAGTGTTTCCAACAACCGGGCTGTATCAGGAGTTTCACATATAAGTTTCATGATGTATCACATATAAGTTTCATGATGTTTCATAGATAAGTTTCACCAGTTTTTTTAGTGTTTTATGAACCAGTTTCACACATATTTTTCATCAAGTTTCATAGCGTTCCATCTACGTTTCACATAAAAACTTAACACCTGCCCTTGTTTAATTTACAGATAAGTTTCAGGATATTTCACGAATAAAGTTTCATGATGTTCCATAAATAAGTTTCATTAGGTTTTACGGATAAGTTTCATGATATTTCACAGATAAGTTTCATTAGGTTTCACGAACAAGTTTCATAATGTTTCACAGATATGTTTCATTAGGTTTCACGGATAAGTTTCATAATATTTCACGGATAATTTCATTAGGTCTTACATATAAGTTTCATCGGGTTTCACGGATAAGTTTCATGATATTTTACGGATAATTTCATTAGGTCTTACATATAAGTTTCATCAGGTTTCACGGATAAATTGCTATTTCATGGATAAGTTTCATTAGGTTTCAAGATAAGTCTTCCAGATGACAAGTATACCATGCAAGCAAATGTCTCAATACGTACGTATGTATACATCCTTAGTCTATGCATGGTACGTATGGTACATACATATCCTTCCAACTGAATTAACTGGACCGAGATAAATAGAATTCCAGGTTTCTGAATGCGTGCTGTACGTCTGTAGCTCTTCCAGCTGAATTGAACTGGCCTTGATAAGCTACTATATATATGTTAATGGGAATTCGTAGATACGTAAAACATTACGAGTTCACCCATTGGTTCGGCAACATGCGCGTGGTGGCAAACGCACAAGACCAAGGGCGTGGCATGGTGTACCGTTATACCGTTCCCTAGTATTTCTGTTTTGAAAAAAGGACTCGTGCTGATGTGTTGGCTCTTTTGCAAAAAGTGACTTGTGGTTAGGAAAAATTGCTAAAAAAATTCCATCGTCTCGTTTATAAAATAAATTAGCAGTGTCTGTGCTTCTCATGTGGATCCAAACTGAGCCCTCTTGCGTGGTCACAGATCTTTCGTAGTAAAGCCCTAATCTTTTGCTTGTTCTCTGTTTATGTGAAACGACCTCCGCAAATTCTAAAATTTAGATTATTTTGGTTTTTCTTATATTTTTAATAGTCTTGATAAAGGACAAGTGACATCCACCATGGAGGTTGGTTTTGTAAAATAACCTATTTTTTAAAAATCACCCAGCGCAACATAGTCTGTGGCTCTAACTAGTTTATATGTAATGGCTTCAATGGTGTATGATGGTGAGCAGGGTTCAAATTCTCGCCGAAATCACGCAAAATTTCGGTGAAATTTCGGTTTTCGGACCCCCGAGTTCCATAATCCCGCCGAAATTTAAAAAAAACCCTTAAAAAAATTAAAATTGCTACCGTACCCTATAATTTCGCCGAAATTTCGGTGAAATTGACCGAGATTCGGTTTTTTGACCAACATTTGACCGGGTTTGATTGGATTTGACCAGAGTTTGACCGGATTGGATTCTTCAAGTCATTTTCCATGTCTGACCAAAAATTCAAAAACATTTGACGATTTTTTATGCTAAATTCTTATTTTAAAGTCACATCTCTACTGTCTGCATTCACCGCCGCCATCCTCCTTCCTCATCTCCGCTAGATCCTAATTGCTAGTCCATAATAATAGTAGTAGTAGTAGTAGTACCAGTAGCAGCAGCAGCAGTAGTAAAACATAGTAGTAGTAGTAGTAGTAGTAGTAGTAGTAGTAAAACATTTGACGATTTTTTACCACCATAAAATTAAAATTGCTAAATTCTTATTTTAAAGTCACATCTCTACCGTCTGCATTCACCGCCGCCATCCTCCTTCCTCATCTCCGTCAGATCCTAATTGCTAGTCCATAATAATAGTGGTGGTGGTGGTGGTGGTGGTGGTGGTGGTGGTCGTGGTAGTAGTAGTAGTGCATGGAAAGGGTTAACGAGGAATGATATTATCGTCTACCAATCGGAAGGCAAAACTATTATCGCATTTTTAGTCATTTAAATTTTGTTGACATTTTTAGCTTGATATGTTAGAATTTCATCTCCCTTCTTTTTTACTTGATATGTTAGAATATGTATCATCAAACTTTCTAAAATTTGATCGACAATAGGTTTAAAACTATCTAGATTGGCTATACGAAAGTTATATTATTAGATTTATCGGCAAAAATACTTTTATAATATTATAATTTTATTAGTATATCTTAATGTAAAGTTATAGAAGGCAACGGTCAAAATCGCATCTCAAAAACCATCAATTGTCAAAAACATCAATTAAAAAAGAATGAAAAGAATACTAATTTTTCAACAATAGACAACCTCGCAAAACAATGGCTTCAAAAAAGGACGAGTTCATCTTTGTGTTATTAGCATTATGTACATTTATAAGGATTATGGCTCTATACACGTAGAACCAGTACTATAAAATGATTCGTTGGTGCTTGGGTTTTCGATGGGACCATGGGATTATCATGAGACGGTCCAACGCACATAGCATTATATCAGTTATCGAAAGCTATGCACGGCTTCTAACAACGTATGTAATCTATTATGCACAATTTTAAGAACTCGGAAAGTCAGAACGGTATTTATGAAACAAACTGTGATGGATGGAACACATGATGCTTGTGATGGATGGAACACGTGATGTTTGTGAATGTATAATTTAAATGTTTATCATTTGTAATCATATTATGAAATGCTCGTATTATGTTGCCTGGTTAAAGTGATCAAATTACAGTCCAAATTGAACGTTCGGTGGATGCTAAAACAAACGAAGTAGCAAGTGACATTGAACTTCGAAAATCGCACGTAGTTTAAATCAACAACAGACAGTATCCCAATATCCACGTAAAAAGACGTCACATGAAAGCTAGGCCTGATCCACGGAGCTTCTCTTCGATGATTGCATCAAAACGTTGCGCCATCTCGGTGGTCATATGATTCACCCAATCCCCGGCACCCCCTTTCCTGAAGAATGATCCACGTGAGGCCTTTCTGAAGACTCCAGAAGTGCCTGCCTTGTTGACCTCGAGGTTTTTCATCTTCTCGAAGCTGCATAGCCTCACGATGTCCATCGCCACCCCTTCTTCCTCCTCGGCGACGGAGAACGGCCGTCCAAGGAACTGCGCCAGCTTCCTGACGTTGCTGACGGGATCTTGCAGCAGCTCTTCGTACTTCAGGAACAAGACTCTCTCCGGGCTCTCTTTGCTAGCATCCCAGTACCCAAGGATGTGGTCCCAGATGGGGCTACACACGGACCTGCCGTCACAAGTGAGCTCGAAAACGTCGGAGAATGAAACGTCGGGTCGAACCCTTCTGACGAAGTGCCACATTGAGACTAACATGTCCTTTGGGTCTCTGCAGATCAATTTTCACACTGTTAATCTAAATATCCAGATAGATATTATTTGTCAGCGTTAAAGTGTTTCTACTGTTTCGATAACTCTTTTGCAAGCGGTAAAACAAGAGTACGATTCGCCGTAAATCTCTGTGAATCATGAATTAGATTTCTCGACTCTCAATCGGTTTAACATATGGAGTTCGTGTTTGCAATAAAAATTAGAAGAAAAAAAAATGATAAACCACGATTCGAAGTTTCGAACCAAACGTGTTTCGCGCTCCTGGTAGCTATGGTTGTTGGAACTAATTTTGTATACGTCGCCGTATCCTATACGGAGTCATTGGCATTGTCGTGTCCGAGTAGACTAGGGAGGTCTAATACCGAGTCGTATACTGAGCTGTTGCTTTAAAAGGAGGAGCTGTGGGAGTTTGTAGTAACGAGAGCTAGACTCAAGGCAATAAGAAAGTTTAGAGTTGCATGCAACAGCTCTCCCGTGCTTGAGTTAATACGGCTGCGTGTTTGGGCTGTCTCGGCGACAAGTTTTTCTTTAGGCTGGAGGCGTGACCATCAAGGCGCATAATCATGGAAGCCCGATCGCATGATTGATTTTTGAGCCGATCCAACAATTGGTATCAGAGCAGGTGCCTGAGTTCTTGATCTGCTGCCCAAGAAGATGTCGAAATCTCCGGGAAGTGGTGACACCGGTGATCAGGCGACATCAAGTGCGATGGCGAAGGAGAGTTCCGCTATGTCGCTGCATTATCCGATGCTCACGAAGAGCAATTATGCAGCATGGGCAATCAAGATGGAGGTGTATTTGAGGGCTCAAGACCTGTGGGGAGCGATCGAGGACGACAAAGTTGATGTGCGCAAGGATCAGATGGCATTGACGGCTATCTACGGAGGCATCCCAGAAGAAATGCTCTTCCTACTGGCCGAAAAGGAGACAACCAAAGCTGCATAGGAGACGTTGAAGACGATGCATCTTGGCGCTGATCGTGTGAAGGAGGCTAAGGTACATACCCTGAAAGCTGAGTTCGAGGGGCTGCGCATGACAGAGACGGAGTCAGTCGACGACTTCGCCATCCGGTTGACGACAGTCGTCAACAAAATCAAAGCGCTTGGCGACAAGATGGAGGCAAGCTACGTGGTAAGGAAATTCCTTCGTGCTGTCCCTGGCAGGTTCCTACAAATCGTCTCCACCATTGAGCAGTTCGGCGACCTCATGGTGATGACGATCGAGGAGGTGATCAGTCGTTTGAAGGCACATGAAGAACGGATTAAGGAATCCGACAGCGGCAAAGAAGAAAACCTACTCCTGACGCGTGTCGAGTGGGAGGCCCGATCATCGAGACGTGACGGCGAGGGCTCGTTCAGTGGCTCGAAAGAAGATGGTCAACGAGACCGCAAGAATCGGAGATTCGACAAGACAAAAGTGAGATGCTATAATTGTAATGATTATGGGCATTTTGCTTCGGAGTGCTGCAAGGTAAAGGAGGAGGAAAAAACGCTTCTTGTCGAGGTTCAAAGTAAGAAGGGACCAGTGTTGGTTTGATGTTCTGTCAAGTAAGAGTGTTGACTCCGGGACGTGAGAAGGTGTGATCGCCGTCCAAAGTCAAGTCCGTCAAAGTTGAGTCCGGGGCGTTGAAGAGATGTGTTCGCCGTCCAAACTCATGTCCGTCAGAGTCGAGTCCGGGGTGTTGAAGAGGTGTGCTCGCCGTCCAAACTCAAGTCCGTTGAAGATGCATCCAAGACGTAGAAGAGATGTGCTCGCCTTCTTGAATTAAGTAAGTCAAGTATGGGGTGTCGAGGAGATGTGTTCTCCATCCAGTGTCGAATAAAAGTTGAGCAAATCGTAGTTGTGACCGATTGTCTCAACAAGTTAGAAATTAGGCGTTACAAAATTAGGAGGGTGATTGTTGGAACTAATTTTGTATACGTCGCCGTATCCTATACGGAGTCATTGGCATTGCCGTGTCCGAGTAGACTAGGGAGGTCTAATACCGAGTCGTATACTGAGCTGTTGCTTTAAAAGGAGGAGCTGTGGGAATTTGTAGTAACGAGAGCTAGACTCAAGGCAAAAAGAAAGTTTAGAGTAGCATGCAACAGCTCTCCCGTGCTTGAGTTAATACGGCTGCGTGTTTGGACCGTCTCGGCGACAAGTTTTTCTTTAGGCTGGAGGCGTGACCATCAAGGCGCTTGCATAATCATGGAAGCCCGATCGCATGATTGATCTTTGAGCCGATCCAACAATGGTGCATTTTAAAAGCCACCATAACGCCTAACTTGGAGCAGCTTAAGAAAAGTACAGTTTGATGAGTTCGCACCTCCAGATATAGACGATCTTGCAGTCGGGATTCTTAGCGATGGACAGGGGCAGGATCGAGTGGTGCATGTGTGTGGCCATGAGCCTCGGAGACGGCAACGCGTCTACCTTGCTCCCCCACCCGGCGGCAAAGAGCGCCTCCACGTACGGGACACAATCGTGCGGGTTGTGGCGGAGGAGCGGGTGCTCCTCCGCGGCTGGCGGGTACAGGCCGCGCGCCATGGTGGCGAATGCGAGCGCCTTGAGCCACGTGGTGCCGCACTTGGGCGGGCTCGCGAGGAAGACGTCGCCGCGGCGCGGCGTGAAGCTCCCTTGGATCTCGATGATCCCCGGGACCCAGATCTCAAGCACCCAGGTGCCCTGGTACTGGCGCAACCCTAGCTTGGGGTTGCTCGGTAGGGTGGAGATGATGTCGTCGTTCTCTTCCGGCCGGGGCACCGGCGCGGCGTCGTAGACTTCGGGGAAGACGTCCTTGAACGCGACGGGGCCGGCGAGCGAAGACGCGCTAGTGGCTGCCATTACACTGCTCCAATGGTCCTTGGCGGCTGGGCAATCAAATAGACTGACAGCAAAACGTGTTCGCTAGCTAGATAAATGTCTTTCGTGCAAGCATGTGTCACGAACACTGTCGTCGATGTGCTCGTACCACCCAACTTGGCTTACTACTGGTGGCAGCAGTGATATGTCGTGAAACACGAGGCTGCATATCTTACAGCCATTAAACTCGGGAGGTTTCCCGGTTTCGCAAAAAAAACCTCCGTTTTTTTGAAATTACGGATAAATCCTTTGCGATTTTTGGTGAGAGGAAAAAAAATCCTGTTTCGCATTTAAGTCCCTTGTTCGGCGTTTTTCAGAAAAAGCCTCCCGTTAGATGCGAATCGCGGATGAGCCCTTTTCTAATTTATCAAAATAGCGAACAAATCCGAAATTATAACAAATAGGATCTCGCACTTTTCGTTCAGGTCCTTTCTCCGTTTTGCTCGGAAAAGATGTTTTCGTGGTCCGTTTTTTCTTCAGAGCACGGGAAAATATTTTTGTTGCCCGTTTTTCCTAAAAAAATGGTGATGTGTTTTTCGTCCGCCGTTTCTCCGGTTTTGTTGGAAAAAATATTTTCTTTGTCCGTTTTGCCTCCAGAGCATGGGGAAAATGTTTTTTTTCTGAAAAAATTATTTTCATGGTTCGTTTTTTCTCCGGACCATGAGAAAAATATTTTCGTTGGTCCGTTTTTTCTACGGAGCATGGGAAAAATGCCAGTTTTTACCAAAAAAAATGGAAATTCGTTTTTCATCCGTCGTTTCTACGTTTTTGTTGGAAAAAATATTTTCATTGTCCGTTTTTTTTCTCCATAGTATGAGAAAAATATTTTTCGTTGACTGTTTTCCCTCAGAAAAAATGTGAATTCGTTTTCTGTTCGTCGTTTATCCGTTTTTTGTTGGAAAAAATGTTTTCGTGGTCCGTTTTTTCTTGTAGTACGTTTTTCCTCGTTTGCCCGAAAAAAAAGGGTCCGCCATCCGTTTTTCCCTTTGGAAAAACCTTTTAGTTTTCCCCCCAAAAAATGTTTTCGTATCCCGTTTTTTCTCGTTTTACCCAGAAAAAATGTTTCTATGATCCGTTTTTTCTCCGAAAAAAAAACACAAATTCGTTTTTTTCTAGTATATACTAGTCAAGGAAGTTTTGTACGTGATCTCTGTGCGTGTAGTGTATGCACCCCTGTTCGCGCTAAAAATGTGAAGCAGGATCCTTAGCTTCGAACACACAAGACAAACACCGGGTTTGCAGAGCGTGCCAGTCAATTTGACCTGAAATTGACAAGGTAGAATTTGTAATTTGATCAAAGCCGATAGAGCAATGTTTATCGGCTTTTCGCTAGTCGTCAAGAACCGATTAGGAGATAACTAGATCAACCGGTTACAATTGATCCGGATACAAGGTAAAATCGGCTTTGAGAAGGCGATGCGCAACAAAACAAAGCAGATCAAACCTGGGTGAAATCGAAAAAAAATCAACAATCGGCGATGCGCAACTATGTTGATTCCGTCGACTTGTAAAGAGATCTATGAAGCTAAAACAATGTAAAAGAAAAGCTTGTAAAAGTAGATGTATGTATTGTTGGATTGATTGATATCCTCTTTTCGCTTGACGTCTACCCCTTTTTATAACACACTTGGCCGATCCGAGTTGCATATGGATACGGTGCGTTTACCCGTATCGGCCTCCGGTCTGATTTCCTTTCCTTTTTAGAAACGGATACCTTTTCCGACTCGTTTACCGATTTCTTTCCATACGTACATTTTCTTTCCGTCTCAGACCGATTCCAATACGTGCCGAATTTTGGTGCAAACAACCCCCAAATCTTTTGCACGAAACACACCACTGTTAATAATGGAGAGGAAAGCCTACGAAATAACTTCAAATGCTGCACAGATGATCCCCTCCTAGTGTTTTGTTACTAAACCAAACACACTAAGGTTTTGGATTTCCTCTTCTTTTTTATTGCAAGATGCATATCGGTAAACCTTACGGATTTGTAATTGCAGGTTACAAAGTCTCACACGTCGATGTGCTCGTACCACCCAACTTGGCTTAGGGTGCATTTGGTTGCCTGGATGAGGTTGGATAGGATATGGCCATCCAACTTGGATGGGATGGAGCCATCCAGGTAGTTGTTTGGTTTGGTGGATAAAGATGAGCCAATTTTTTGTTTGGTTGGATGGATGAGGATGGATGGGATGAGCTAGTTGTAATCAAGGTTTCGAATTTTGGTTTGAATTTTTTGGATAAAATTTAATTAAAATTTGAATTTTGAACAAAATTTGATCACAATTTAAATTTTCTGACAAAATTTGAATTTTTTAATAAAATTTGACCAAATTTTGATTTTTTGGACACATTTTGAATTTTTGAATAAAATTTGCATTTTCAAACAAAATTTTATTTTTGGACAATTTTTTACTAAAATTTGAATTTTCAAACAAAATTTGACCATATTTTGAGCGAAGTTTAATTTTGGCCCAGAAAATTTTGCCGAAATTTGAGTTTGACCGTGTACACCTCTTCGTGCAGCAAACTGGATGAGTACATCCGGCCTTTTTATTTGGATGGGTTTATCCAACATCTTGAGAGAATATTCTCAAAAACTGGATGACCATATCCTATCCATCCACCCATCCAAACACTTGGATGGCCCCAAATTCATGGATGGCCATATCCCATCCACCCTCATCCACCCAACCAAACGCACCCTTACTACTGGTGGTGGCAGTGATATGTCGTGAAACACGAGGCTGCATATATATACTAGGTTGATATGCGCGCTACGCCACGTCGTTGATAATATCGTTGGGTTTGCAGGTATTTCTTGAAAAAAAGACGCTAGGTAAGAATCATTGACGAACCAGCGAAACAACGGCGTTTTCTTGGGGGAAAAAAGAATAATACATGTTCCGAGAAATATTACATCTCAAACCACAAAAAAACTATAGACGCTGAGTTTAACATCCTATACGGTCAATGGGCAATAACACATGTCTTAAAAAATATTAGAGATCGAGCCGCAAACATTTTCCCCATGCTCCCGGGGAAAAACAGCTAACGAAAATATTTTTTCCGGGCAAAACGGAGAAAGGAAACGGTTTTCCAAAAATTTTTTTGGATAAACGGCCAACGAAAACATTTTTCCCATGCTTTGGAGGAAAAACGGATCATGGGGGAAAAAAATCGGGTAAAACGGAGAAAGGAAACGGTCTCTCATTTTTTTTTGGGGAGAAATAGCCACCGCAAACATTTTTCCCATACTCCGAAGGAAAAACGGATCACGAAAATAATTTTTTTGGGTAAAACGGAGAAAGGAAACGGTCTCTCATTTGGGGGGGAAATAGCCACCGAAAACACTTTTCCCACGCTCCGGAGGAAAAACGGACAACGAAAACATTTTTTCTGGGCAAAACGAAGGAAGGAAACGCTTTTCCATTTTTTTTTTTGGAAAAACGGCTACCGAAAATACTTTTCGCATGCTCTGGAGAAAAAACGGACCCCGAAAACATTTTTTTGGGACAAAACGGAGAAAGGACCCGAACGTAAAGCGCGAGGACCTATTTGTTATAATTTTGGACCTGTTCGCTATTTTGAAAAAGTAGTAAAGGGCTCGCTCGCGATTCGCTCTTAACGGGAGGGCCTCCATGCAAAACGGCAAACCAGGGACCTAAACGTGAACCGAAAAAATATCTTCCTCTCACATAAAATCGCGCAAAGACCTAGACGTAATTCCGAAGAAACCGGGGGGCTTCTCGCAAAAACGCCGACCGACACGTGGGGGGTGCGGTTGGCCTCCAATCTTAGCCCTCATAAGGTGGGCTACCATTTGCCGACAGTGATGGTGTAGTGTAGTGAGTGGTAGTATTCCTAAGAAGCTGCAGCAGGAGTATTTAGAGGATAAGTACATTATTCCCTCTGGTCACGGAAAGAGGTCGTTTCGTGCAGTCAAATTGTATCGGTTTTGATGGCCGAAATTATCTAAAATATGTAGTTTGGATGTATGAAAATAGCACGAGCAAATTTATCACATAAAAATATTTTCATAGCACTACACTTTCGTAACTTTTTTCAAAAATAGGACTATTAAATTTAGCGGCCAAATATATATATATATTTTTTTTTGTGACCGAAGGAAGCATTATTTACACGATTGAAGGAGACAACCACATACATATACTACTCCTTATGCCGAAAAGAATAGGGGCACGTGCTCATGTGTGCCACATCACATTTTTCACGAAAAAAGCCCTCTTGGTTTCTAGAAATTAGCGAAGGATCCTGCACTGGCTATTTTGCAAAAAAACCCTTATTTCCAGAAATAACCGAAAGATCCTACACTAGCTTTTTTCAAAAAAGGACTCATGTAATTAGGATATTACATCGAGCCCCTCCCACCGAATTTTTTACAGAAAAACCTCTGGTTTCAGACAATTTCCAAAGAATCCTACGCTAGCATTTTTACAAAAAAGGACATGTGGAATTTAGATATTAAGTTGAGTCCCTCCAGCCGGTATTTTTGAAAAGACTCGTGCTCCCCGAAATTTTGCAAAGGATCATGTGTTGGCTCTTTCGCACAAAAGGATTCGTGGTTAGGGATAAATGCTAAAAAAATTCCACTAGCTCGTTTGTAAAAAAAACTAGGAGTGTCGGTACTTCTCATGTGGATCTGAACTGAGCCCTCTTGCAAAAAAAAAAAAAAAAAAAAAAATCGTTGTCATAGATCTTTCGTTGTAAAGCCCCAATCTTTTTCTTATTCTCTGTTTATGCGAAACAAACTCCACGAATTCTAAAATTTAGATTATTTTGGTTTTTCTTATATTTTTAATGGTTTTGACTAGGGGTTGGCACTTTGTTACCGAAACTAAAAAACCAAACTGAAATAATCAAAAAAATTCGGTTTTTGGTTTTTAGTTTTTTATTCGGTTTTTATTCTGCTACTGTCGGGTTTCGGTTCGATTTTGGACTTCTGGAAACTGAATACCACCAAAAACCGAAAAGTCCTAGAGTCACACATCGATCGAGTGGTTGACCGACTCAACCTCCATCCAACTCGGCGACTTATTCGGTCACTACTCACTCCCCCCATCCGAGATTTCCCAATCCCCACCAATTCACCATCCCCCCTCTCCGAAACCCTATCACGCCAGTGCATCCACAGATCCACCAGTCGAACCAGTGGCGCCAGCACCTGCCGCTGTGGCCCCATGTCCCCCGTCCTGGCATCGCATCCCTGACCCCCTAGGCCTCAAGGCCCGTGACCACCCCCCCTGAGGACCGAGGTGGGTTTGAGCGGCTGAGCCGGCACCAAGCGGCGACGGCGAGCATACCTTCTTCCCCAATCCCCACTCCGCGGTGAGCTACTAAGCATACCTATCCTTGGATCTAGCTCCTTATGAATTGATGTGTCATGTGTGTATCAGATTATCAGTGTATGTGTTTGCGCCAAAATTCGGTACATGGCAAAATGGGTTTGAATCGGATAAAAGCAATTGTATGTGTTTGCATCGGAATTCGGTGTGTATTGAAATCAGTCCGAGACGGAAAGGAAGCGTTCGCATGGAAAGAAATCATCAAACGAATCGGAAAAGGAATCCGTTTCTAAAAAGGGAAGGAAATCAGATAATAGGCCGATACGGATAAACGCACCGTATCCGTGTACAACTCGGATCGGCCAGGCATGTTATAAAAGGAGGTGGGTGTCAAGCGGCAAAAAGGAATCAATTCCAACAACACACACATCTACTTTTTACAAGCTTTTCTTTTACATTGTTTTAGCTTCATAGATCTCTCTGCAAGTCGACGGAATCAACATAGTTGCGCATCGCCGATTGTTGATTTTTGCCGATTTCACCCAGGTTTGATCTGGCTTGCTTTGTTGCGCATCGCCTTCCCGGCCGATTTTACCTTGTATCCGGATCAATTGTAACCTGGTTGATCTAGTTATCTCCTAATCGGTTCTTACCGACAGCTTAAAAGCCGATAGATCCTTGATTATCGGCTTTGATCGAATTACAAACTCTACCTTGTCAATTTCAGGTCAAATTGACTGGCACGCTCTGCAAACCCGGCGTTTGTCTTGTGTGTTCGAGGCCGAAAACCCTCCTTCACGTTTTTTGCGCGAACATATTTTGGCACGCCCGGTGGGACGCAAAAAGAATGTCGTCAACCGACAAACCCGCAGTCACCGCCGATATCAACACCGATGCCATAATCGCGCCCCAGATGGCCGATTTAACCCCTGAGCAACGGAAAGAACTCGAAGATCGAAAGGCAGCTCTGGAGGAAATGATGCTACGATGCTTCCAGAAAACACGCCGTGGCGTTACTCAAAAGATTGCACTCCCAAGCATCAATCCTATCGGAGATTCAACATCCGAATCGGTAGCCGATACGCACTCCGCTCAAGCTGATTTATCAAGTATGATCGAGCAATCATTCCATCACGCATTGATTAACCAATCATCGGCTCTAGTGTCTACTTTAAAGCCGATGATAGAAAATAGTGTGAAAACGATTGCTCAAGAATTAGCTAACGCCTGGAAGCCTGGCTAGATCCACCACAAACCATCCCTACGCACTCCAAAGATATTCCATAGCACCCAACACCAACACAAGAACGTGTCGGCTCAAGCACCTATCATGATGCCGGCTCAACCTACTGTTTTGAAACCGAGCATACAGAGAGATGGGTTCACACACTACCATGGGCACACGGATGGGGCCAAGATGGGTGCATCAAATCAATCAAGTCGCGCCTCCAATAACATCGGGTTATCGGCTTATCAGCCGATCGAAATGGGACAGGTTCCACAGTCACGAGGGGCCACAACCATGAAACAAGCACCATATAGGGGGGTGCCATACGTCGAACCTTTCGCGCCCATACCCGATGCATTAGGTTTTAATCACAATTACGACGCAGACACCAAGACCTCCCGAGGTGCGAGTTGGACAAAGGCCCGAAGTTTGCACTCGGGGCGTGGCGCAAACAATGAGAATTGGCCGTGTCCCCGCACCACAAGCCGACAATGTTAATTGGGCGTAACAAATTGCCAATGTTTTGAGAGAACAGTTCGGTTTACAACCCGTAGGGAGAGTGATCGGCCACAGGAAGCCGTGCACTCGATTACATAGACCGAATGCCGTACCCCACAACTTTAGGGTACCAGACTTTGCTAAATTCTCGAGGATGATTCTATTACCACAATTGAGCATATCGGACGGTTCATGGCTCAATGTGGGAGGCGGCACAGTCCGATGGTTTAAAAATTAGGTTGTTTCCTTTATCACTATCTGGCACTGCATTCACTTGGTTCACAAATCTACCACCTAATTCAGTTCATATATGGAACGATTTAGAAAGCCGATTCCATGAGTACTTCTTTTAGGAACTATGGAGCTTAGGATTTCTCGATCTTAGTTCATCCGATGTATACTACGAATCGGTCTCTCGATTATATCAAAAGATTTCGGCGTGCGGAATAGGTGCTACAAAGGTAGCATTACCCGACGATCAATTGGCCGACCTAAGCGTTCCAAGGGTTAATCCCTCCATTAAAAGAAAAGTTGTCGTGCCAGGAGTTCCCCAACTTGGGTCACCTACTCCATCGCCAGATCGGCACATGAAAGCCGATATGCACGAGAGCAAAGGGTTTAAAGATAGGTTTAGGACAAACGGCAATGAAAAGGCCAAAGTAAACATGGTAGATTACGATTCGGCGACACCTCTCCGACGACGGCAGTGAACATAGCCGAGTGGGCCAAAGGTTCCAAAACCACTCGTATGTTTCTCGCTTAGGCCGACAAAGAATAAAGCTAAGTCAAGTACTCGTATGATGTGTCGAAGTGTGACAAGATATTTGATTTATTACTACAAGAAAAACTCATAAGGTTACCAGTAAGGGCATATCATACCATCGGCCGAAGAAATTAGAAAGCGAAGGTATTGCAAATGGCATCATTCGTTCTCTCATAACACTAACGATTGCAATATTTTTCGACAACAGATCCAATCGGCCATCGCCGATGGCGAGGTTAAAGTTTGCGTAAGAATCGGCTATGCAGATAGATATGGGCCCTTTTCAGTCAACATGGTTCAATGTTCACGAAAGAAAAGAGGCTCGGAAGAGGATAAGCCGACTAAGAGAATTATATCACGAGACGAGACAGTCTGGTAGATCAATCGGTTCTATACAAATAGAAGCCGATAAAAATGGACAAAACTCAAGAACGGTGAAACCAAGAGGGGACTTAGAGGCTCGGTAGATGGTATCGAGTGAGAAGGCTCCAAGAAGAGCCGATTTCAAACCAAAGCCGACCTTCTCACAACTCCCGGGAAATATGAAAGGATAAGTCGAAGGTATAGCCCTCAACACCACCAGGGTTTTCATCGATCAGGGCAAAGGAGGGACGAACGTCGGCGGCGGATGTGCCACATCGGCCGATTACGTAAGAAGAGAAACATCGGCAATGTCCTTTTTGGCGCTTTGTCGGAGAGAGGGATGACCTTACTAACGATTGTATCTTGTCCTATGCAACACTGCCTCTACATGTCGGCCAAACCAATCAGAAAGACAAAGTTGTCCAGACCGACACACGATCGTCCGTATAAGGGGCGTAAGGCCGATCTATGAAAGGTTGTCAACATCGTAACAAGGCTAATCCTCCCAAAATCAGAATTATCGGCTAACGCAAGAAGGGTGGAATCGACAAATAAATGGGCAATTTAGCCGGAAAGATAAGAAAGCCGATAGAACCCAAACCTAGATGGTGCCCTTCTTCGGTCTCAAAGAAGTCGCAACGCAGAAGGCTTCAACGATTAAAAACACAAGAAGAAAGGGAAGCCGAAAAGGAGGGTGAGAGGGATCGGACGTTTAATAAGTTAAGACCGGTACCGATTTTGAAAAAGGAGTGGAGAAAGAAGGAGCAGATCGATAGTGATTCAGATCAATCGGTTCAATCCAGTTCTCCGATGATCCGAGATGATACGCCACCAATGGATATAAACATGGTATTCACTTTACTGCCGAGTTCGAATCAAGAATCGGTGAAGAAGTGTTCGCCCAATTGTGCCTCGGAGCACCAGGCAGCGTGTTTGAAAAACCACAAGACATGCATCGGCATCTGAAACCATTGTATCTAAAAGGATACATTAATGGCCGACCAATATCCCGTATGTTGGTCGATGGCGGGGCAACGGTCAATCTGATGCCGTTAAGTACTTTCAGAAAGTTGGGAAAAGCCGACGAAGACTTAATCAAGACCAACATGGTGCTAAATGACTTCACCGGAGACCCAACTGAGGCTAAAGGCGTAATGGTGTCAGAATTGACAGTCGGTAATAAAACTTTGCCGACTGCGTTTTTTGTGATTGGGGCAGTTTTAACACAAGAAGCCGATAGGAAGGAACGAGCAATATTCTACTTAAGCCGACGTCTTCTAGATGCAGAAACCAGGTATCCCCTAGTAGAAAAATTATGCTTATCATTGTATTTTGCTTGCACCAAGTTAAGACATTATATGCTGGCTTCCAAGTGCGTCATAATATGCAAAACCGATATAGTAAAATACATATTATCGGCGCCAATTCTACGAGGTCGGCTTGGTAAATGGGCATACGCCCTAACAGAGTTTGAGTTATCCTATGAATCGGCTAAATCTGTGAAAGGACAAGCTGCGGGCCGATTTTATCACGAGGAGTGAAACATTAGTAGGAACAACTAGTGTAACTCCTTGGCAAATTGTATTTTGATGGGTCTGCTTGCCAAGAAGGCGAAGGCATCGGTGTGGTATTAGTTTCACCTAGAAAGCAGTGAGTATGACTTCATGTATCGGCTAAATAGCCGATGTTCAAATAATCAAGCGAGAATCTGAAGCATTACTAAGGGGTCTACAAATCGTTAGATAGCATCGGAGTGAGAGACGCCGAAGCTTTTGGAGATTCAATGTTAATTGTACAAAGAAGTCGAGGAGAATACCGATGCAATGATGATGCACTAACCCAAGATTTGCATCAATGCCTCCGAGATCATCGAGATGTTCACTACATTTTCCATAAAACATATCCCCAGAGAAGCTAATGATAAAGCAAACCGATTGGCACAAAGTGCATCGTGGTACAAGATTGAAAGCCGACAGGACCAATGAGCTAAACGTTTGGCCGATTTTATGTGTCCACCCCGCCGATCGGAGAACAGAGATAAGGGATTATTTGTCGATCCAACTAAGCCGACGAGCAAAGGTCAGCGCAAAGCGCCAAATATGTTCTACTAGAAGACGTATTGTACTTTCGACTATGGAAGGTTTGTTATTAAGATGTCCGGGAACCGAGGAAGCCAAAGTGGCAATGGGTGAAGTTCATGAAGGCATTTGTGGGTCACATCAATCGGCTCGTAAGATGAAATGGGTACTGAGACGAACATGATATTTTTGGCCGACGATGTTAGAAGATTGCTTCAAATATTATAGAGGATGCCAAACGTGTCAAAAGTTTGGTAACATACAGTCAGCACCAGCATCGGCTTTACATCCGATCGTCAAGCCATGGCCATTTAGAGGATGGGGTATAGACATAATCGGCCGGATATTTCCGTCATCCAAAGAAAGGACATAAATTCATCCTTGCGACCACGGATTATTTTTCAAAATGGGTTGAGGTGTGCCACTCAAGAAGGTTACTAGTAAAGAACTAATCGACTTTGTAAATGAACACATCGTCCATCGGTTTGGGATTCCACAGCACAATCACTACCGATCGTGGTACCGTGTTCATGTCCAACGAGTTCAAAGGGTTTGCGTAAAGTCTTGGGATAAAATTACTCAATTCTTCCCCTTACTATGCTTAGGCCAACGGACAGGCCGAATCATCGAACAAAACATTGATAAAGCTGATAAAAAGAAAAATTGAGGAAGAGCCAAGGAGATGGCATTCAATGCTATCGGAGGCTTTATGGGCTTATCGGCTATCTCATCACGGAACAACTAAATTGTCACCCTATCAGTTGGTATACGGACAAGAAGCCGTTTTGCCCGTTGAAATCAACATCGGCTCAATAAGGCTACATGAGCAAGATAAGGTGTCAGCCGATGAATACAAACAGGCGATGCTGGACAATCTAGATGATTTGGCTGAACTAAGGCTAATCACGCTAGATCGGCTTAAAAAGAACAAAGAGATGGTTGCCAGGTCGTACAATAAAAAAGTGATTGTTAAATCATTCAATCAAGCCGATTTAGTATGGAAAACCGTGTTGCCGATTGGGTCTAGGGATAATCGATTCGGCAAATGGTCTCCGACATGGGAAGGACCTTATAAGATCAATCGGCCGGTTGATGGAAATTCATATATACTGGAATCGTTAGAAGGGTTCGTCCTACCTAAAGCGATCAATGGAAAGTATCTGAAGGCATATCACCCAAGCATATGGGTCGGGTCCTAACTATAGAGGTGAAGGCATCAGATCAATGACAAGCACATGCATATAAAATTGGTCATACAAATTGAGCCAAGTCGGTTTGAAACATCCATCCACAGTTAAAGGTTTACAAAAATCGGATGCACAAATGGTAGATCAAGCAAGAGTTCAAAAGGCATCTCAAGTTTAAAGCAATATTACAAAGGTTGGCTACAATCGATCAAGAAAACTAGTGAAGTCCCGACCCGCAAATGGGCTCCCAAAGCCGATAGTGCCGCCGCCCTTCCGATGGTAGTTTGAACGCCGTCTATCAATTGTTGATCGACTCGCATCACCCGGATCGACTATCTTGACCGATTGGCTCTTAACTTTGGCAAAGACTTCGCCGATTTGTCGCCTCTGAGACGCTAGTGAAGATGTCGCATCTGCAATGCCGATTTGGCAATCTGCAAGTTCTCTTGTAACCAAGGCCACCGTTCTTCAAGTTTTTCTTGGATGACTCGGCTCCTGGGCCTTAGCTTTGGCCGATTTCAAGATAGCGGACTGGTCAAAAGCACTCTTCGAGATTTAGCATCCGCTATAAGTTTGTCCGTAATCTCTTGGTCGGCTTGTCGGGCCTTCCTCCTCTGCTCAATTCTTGCTTTGGCCGCTTCTACGCTCAGCCGACGATCATCCGTGATGGCACACTTCTAGCAAAGCATTCATGGTCGCAGGGGAAGGTCGGCTTGCATGGCCGCCATAGCGTTCCTCAAGGGTGAGTGTTGGCCGAAGAGCCGCCTCGATCGCATCACTTCATCCAAGAGACGATTGAGTCGCCTCCCGCATACCCGGCTGGCCGTAACGGCCGATGCCGGGCGCAGAAGTCGCTATTATGCGCCGGATGTCGGTACCGGGTAGTCATCGGTGGCTAGCACTTCCGGATCGTCGAGCTCGCCCGCAGTGAAGCCCAAAGAATCGGCGAATCAGTTGATGGCGCTTTGGGGTCAGGATCGGAGATCTCGATAGTCTGTTGCGGTATGACCGACGGCAATGGAGAGGATGGAGGGATAGCCGATGTAGCACCTTGGAGATCGGCTATAACTCCCGGAGATTGCTAGGGATTCAAGAGAATAAGATCAGCAATACGAAAAAATGATCTTGAGCAAAGAATAAAGAATAAAACTTACATCAAGAGTCGAGTGCTCCGAGAGCCATCAGTTGCCGCCACAGTGTCCGGGCGAGCGCCGCCGACTTCTTCCTCCTCTCTGCAGTTGTTTTTGAGTTAGCAATTGTCAAAGCAAGGGGCATATTAGCCGATATGCAAAAGACTTACTTGGAGCACGCCGCGAGCTAAGTCCGTTAAAGATGGAGCTTGAATGTCTAAATTCCCTGAAGTATACCCCGTAGTGCCGACAGATTGACTCGACGTCGTTGTCGGCCATCGCCGCGAAGCATGGGGATCGGTTGTTTGCTCACCGGCGCAGTACCAACCTGAAAAGGCGGAGGCATTTTAGTAAAAGTTGATAACCAATGTAAAACAGATTTAATACAAGGCAGTGGTACCTCTACGGCTCATCAAGAATCGCTATAATCCGAACTCGTCTTTGGAACCGAGATACTACCGTCGGCTCATGAAAGTCGGGAAGAAATAAGTGGATTATAGCCGACTGAGTCCTCGCCCATGAGTACAATTTTTCCGATATTCTCGTCCACCACCGCGAAAGCAATGGCCGACGGAATTAAGAACAAAATGTGGTGTTGATAGGATTTGCAATCCATCGGCTACTTCAAGAATAACCTCAGCGGCAACGCTGTTGGTTACCCGAGCTCGGGGCTCGACGCAAGATAGCAAAGGGAAGGATGGAATGGTTTGCCCAAAGCCTAATTGACGAGCGTAAACCGAAGGGTGGTAGAACTCGTAAGATGGCTGAAATGTCCGGCCATGTATTCAAGCCGACATGAAGGATGCAAGGGGTAAGGATGATTTTGTACAAATCTAAAGTAGATGGGGCATCGAGGAACTATCGTAATCAAGGTGAAGGAATGTTGGGTATGGACAATCGGCTACATCGGTATATCGGAAAAAGTCTTGTTGGCCGAAGGAAGTCCTATCTAGGGAAAGGAAGAAACTGAGGTATTTGTGCAAGCCGATCGAGTCCATTTTTAACTCTCCAGCCGAAGACATGATAAACCTCTCGCCATAGGATCGGCTAGCTCTATACTGTGGAACAACATGCTCTGGGTAGTCCTCCCGAGGAAAGTTGATCTCCCAGAGGGTTCGGATAAAATAGATCAATTTGAACATACAATGGAGCCATGTTTGAACAAACCACGAGGACCTCCTATATTGCCAACGACATGTTTGGCAAAACGTAAAAGAGTCGGCCATTTAATCACATACATCATTTGAAATACCGCCCCTAGGAACATCTTGCCAAGGGAAAGCCGATGACCCTCCACAGACGTTACGCCACTAATCTGAAAGGTTTGGGTAGGGCCGAGGAAGCACCACAGTAAAAGATATCGGTCTAACCAAAGATTGAGAAAAGCGACATGCTCTTCAAACCACATCTTGGACCAAGAACCCTATTGTTATTTTGAATGTATTTATGCCACCCTTCGCTTTTTGCGGATTAATTTGAAAGAAGGTTTTCCAATAAAAGCCGATAATCGTCCCCTGCCTGGCCTAAGGCAAGATAGTTGGGCCACATCTAGCGTAGTAGGGCCGATTGGGCCGGACGGGAATAGAAAAGCGTTGAAAGAATCCGACCAAAAATAACATGCCGCAGCCTACCAAGGGTTCATTGGCTTCGTGGCTCGGCTAGACTCAAAGATAGAGACTCGGCTATACCCATCCTCTCCCATTCCACCCTCTTTGAGCCGATACCCTAATGAACCAAGATCTCCATCCTTTCAGTTAGTGGGCCATGCCCTAAAGCTTTTTCCCCATTCGTAAATATTATATCCAAATGGCCGATAAGGAGTCTAGGGATCTCGGTATTGATAACTGTGTCTGCCGACATACTACCTATCGGTCCTAAGTAGAATTGATTTGAACTTTGAGGAATCGGAATGAATACCTGTGAGGGGTCCATGTCAGCCGATTTTGAAAGAACAAGGAGAAAAGATGACAAGAGCCGATGGTGCTCGATCCGAGAGCTTGAAAGCGTGAAAATGACCGTGGGGACCCCATATTTATACCGCGATGAAAGAAGGCGGCAAGGGAAATGGGCTTGCTGCATTAAAAACGCATTGAGATTATTACGGCGCCATTTAATGGGAAGTTACCAAGAAATTCTGACAAAAAGCCGATTGCAATTTTTGAAAAGTATCAAGTTATCTTTCCAAAATTGGGGGCATATGTTTGCGCCAAAATTAGACATGGCAAAATGGGTTTGAATCGGATAAAAGCAATTGTATGTGTTTGCATCGAATTCGGTGTGTATTGAAATCACCCGAGACGGAAAGGAAGTGTTCGCATGGAAAGAAATCATCAAACGAATCGGAAAAGGAATCCGTTTCTAAAAAGGGAAGGAAATCAGATAATAGGCCGATACGGATAAACGCACCGTATCCGTGTACAACTCGGATCGGCCAGGCATGTTATAAAAGGAGGTGGGTGTCAAGCGGCAAAAAGGAATCAATTCCAACAACACACACATCTACTTTTTACAAGCTTTTCTTTTACATTGTTTTAGCTTCATAGATCTCTCTGCAAGTCGACGGAATCAACATAGTTGCGCATCGCCGATTGTTGATTTTTGCCGATTTCACCCAGGTTTGATCTGGCTTGCTTTGTTGCGATCGCCTTCCCGGCCGATTTTACCTTGTATCCGGATCAATTGTAACCGGTTGATCTAGTTATCTCCTAATCGGTTCTTACCGACTAGCGAAAAGCCGATAGATCCTTGATTATCGGCTTTGATCGAATTACAAACTCTACCTTGTCAATTTCAGGTCAAATTGACTGGCACGCTCTGCAAACCCGGCGTTTGTCTTGTGTGTTCGAGGCCGAAAACCCTCCTTCACGTTTTTTGCGCGAACAGTATGCTATGTTGTCTTGGCTCCCCCTTGGATCTAGCTCCTTATGAATTGATCTAGCTCCCCCTTTCCCCCGTTTTTCTTCTGATTTGTATCTAGCTTTCTTTTGTTTTTAGCACCCTTTAGATCTGCAAAGTAACACAGTGATGCACATGGTGAGCCAAACTGAAATTAGTTTTGTGGCATTCTGGTTTTAGGAAGCACCGACCAGACGATTTGCCAGTCTGCAATGCATAGTCTATTTCATAGTTGCTTCAAAGCATCTGGTATTTATCAATTGTCTGATTGTCTCTATTAGCATAATCAGGATCATAATCAATTGTGAAAAACTATTAGCATAATCAGTATCGTAGTCTAAGCATCTGGTATTTATCAATTGTCTCTATTAGCATTGAAGATTTGTTACAATTAAGATAATATCTGGATGTATCTTATGATTTTTGAATGTTCTGCTACTGTGTATATATGCAACCCAGATGTTGCTTAATGATAAGGACCAGATGCTTATTGAATGCTATCTTATGATTTTTGAAATATTCCGGTTAACCAAAAAGCCGAATTAATCGAACCGAATTTTTTTCGGTTAATTTAGTTTGATTTTTTTAAATTTATTTGGTTCGGTTTACACTTATCAAAAACCAAAAATACCGAACCGATAAAACCAAATTAACCGAATGCACACCCCAAGTTTCGACAAAAGAAAAGTGATATCCACTGCAGAGGTTGGTTTTGCAAAATGAGCTATTTTTTTAAAATCACCCAGTGCAACATAGTCCGTGGCTCTAACTAGTTTATATATATGTAATGGCTGCAACGACGCATGATCGGTGAGTGACTCTTCTTTTTCTGTTTTCTTAAAGAAATTTAGTGTAGGACTTTTAGTTTTGAGGATCTTGTGAGGATATCGGTTTGCTTGTTGCAATTGGTAGATGCCAAATATGTATAGCTTGCAGCTGTCCAGTTAAGGGAACCTAACCGTATGTGTTGACTGACATGCAGCGTACGTACGTGTGCATACACGAACCGGTACGTGCACATGTTTCTTCTGGAAATACTGGCCTAGTACGTACGTGGAGTAACAGTGTTGGCGTGTGCAGATCTCAACATTGGCTCGCTGGTTTTCTATTTGAACATTGCAAATCAGCCTCCAGAGAAGTATTCTGTTGTAATCCTGCATTCGTGTCATTATCTTTAGAAATGCCTCTTTCTTTCCCGTCAGAAATTGGCTTGATTTCCCTCACAAAAGCAGCCTCCAAATCGTGTATAAGCTACAAATGGAATACGCATAAGTAGTCTTACAGGATATATTTCAAATCATAAAATAAAAACATGAACAGAGATTAGTCTGTCCACTTGGGTCGTTTCTCATCCGTGACGTGACCAAGTCCTTGATTGTATATACTCTAAATATGAACTGAATATAAAATAAAAAGCAAGAGAAAAAAATATAGAATAACTTGCACTAAGGGAATCCATGCTCTGATGTTTCTTCAGATCTTCACGGCTTATAGTACACGTGTCTATCTATGTATGTGATACAGTTTCCTCCAAAACCATAGTTACAATTCTTAGCAAATCCAGATATCATCAATTAGTTCATGCACGGCAGATTTTTACTAACGCACCAGAAATACCACTTTCTTATTCCTACACAACTGGAAATTATGACATAGGACAAGAAGATGTTTAATAACTGAACATATGAACAAATAATGTCTAGTGTAACTACATTCCTCCAGAACATAGCCAACATTTAGCCACAATTTTAACTGGCCTATCAAGAGAGACCAAGACAAAACAGCCCTTTTAGTTCACAAATTTCCATTCATTGACAACCACCACGTTCCACAGCACACCGAACCATCTTAACATGGGGCAGATATCCTTCGAAACCTGCCTGGAACTTCAGCAAAATCCTGCCCAAGATCCACTCATATCAGTAACTAAATTATGTCTGTTGTCCTACTCCCATCATAAGGAACACCTAGTCTAGCCTGCTTAGTTCCAACTTCTAACAAAACCGAGGAAGCTCCAGGGATGAAACCCCCAAGTGTAAACCTCCAAAAGAATAGGAAGAAGCAAGCCCCAAAATGTTTACCCATAGTTGCCAACGAGTAGTGGTGTCCTTGGCTGATCCCCACCTACCCTTAGCAAACCAGTTGTACCGTGCTACCGCAGCAACATTGGTACTCAACCCAAGGCTTTAAATATAGCGCCTCAAAAATTTTCTCAGCCCTTAGTTGAAGTTTATTGTCTCTTAACTATTTCTACCTAAAAATTCAACCCTCAACTGAATCTCAACCCTCAGTTGAGTCCTACATATTGATCTTCAGTTGAGACCTATATTCTCAACGCTTAGTTGAGTTCTACGATCTCAAGTCACAGTTGATTTTGTCTTTCACTGGGACTCCCGGCATACCCAGCTTTACACTCCTAGTTATCTACTCATATCCAATGTGGAAATCATAATACATTCATAGGACAACCTTTTCTGACCGATTTCACATACTATGGTTGATACTATAATTATGGCTCATTGCCCGAGTGTAGTTGTTTATCTTTATATCATAGCCTATGTAGAGGGTCCCACCGGCAATACTCACATCTCAAGGTACCCTCTACCCACCACATATATATACCCTTCCAAATACCTTCAACCCATAATTAAGTTCTCACAACCAATCCATCTATCCATTTATCAATCCATACTATCCATCCGCATTCAATTTAAAGTTTTATTCGCAATATAAATTTCCCTATGCAGTGATGTAATTAATGAAAGCATTGGAAAATATTTAATAAAACATGATTAAAGAAACTTGCTTGAATTAGGATTAATATAATCGTCCTTGCTCGAAAGATGCAGCTGGTGGTCTAATTGGTTCAGTTCCTGTCCTGAAATTATAGCATACTAATTTTGAACATGATTCATGGCGTCCAACCATTTTAATAGTAGCAAACTTATTTAGAAGAAGGGTGTTAGTTCTTATTTTTTAAATGTTCAAGCATTTGCAAGTTTTACATAATTGTTTATTTAACTAATCGCTGTTATTTAGTATCTTTTTTATTTTTAGACGAACAGCTAGGGGATTAGCTAAACTAATTGCGGTTCGCGACACCCGGAATATTTTCCCATTTTTCCTCTCTTTTATTTTCCTTTTCCTTTTTCTTTCCCTTTTCTTTTTCTTTTCTCTCCTCTCTCTTTTTCCTTTCCTCCCTCCTCTTTTTTTTTTTCTTCACTCGGCCGGAGGCTTCGGCCTTCTCTATTATTGTAAAGGTCAATGATGAACCGTGCACTGCCCCCATGCGGAATGGATGGTTTTGCTGTTGTACTAGCATTCAACCGTGCCTCTAAGGGCGCGGGATGAACCCAAGTACACGCAAAACAACCCCCCCTCTAGTGCTAAAATCCGAGACCACGGTAGTTTCCCCCCCAATCTATTGATTTTACATGCTACATTGCTCTACTTCTACTCTACTACTACTCTACTGCTTACTTGAGCTCCCGCAACTTTGTTCGGTTCTCTGTGTGAGGAAGAGGTTGAGGATGACCGTGGGGAGGTGGTCGGAGTACTCTGGATCCTCTGGCCTCCTTCTTCGGTTCGTCCTAATCCTCTGGTTCGGTGTTGGGGGAGAAGTGCAGTCGATGAGGTTGCTGGGGTTGGCTTGGAGGTCAATGTGGTCGTGGTCCGGCAAGCCCTCCGGTTTCCCCCTCCTCCTAGCCTTCTCCTTCTCGGCTTGACTGGTTCTGGTGGGAGCTCTTGCTCTCTCTTTCTCTCTCTCGGCTTGGGAAATGGCAGTGAAGTGAGCTGGTTTGGAGTGGAGTGAGGCTGGCTTGAAGTTTTTATCGATAGCTCTCATTATGGCATTGCTCTTATCCATTTACCTTGCCACAATTACCCTTATACCCCTTTGTCAAGCACTGTCTACTTAAAGGCACAAGGGCAAAATAATCCTTCCTTAATTCAATGCATAATACTGATTTCCTAATTTAAATGCTTAGTTATACTATTCATTAAGCACTTAATGACTTGATTTGCTAATTGAATTTTAAAGGTCCCCACAGCATAAGCCAAAAAGTAAGAATCCCAAGAAAGAAAAAAGGAAATTCTGAAAGCAGAGTGGGATCAACTTTATCTACAAAGTAAACCCAAAATTGGAGGCATCGAACCATCATATCACATCATATATACGTCGAATTCGCCCGATGCTGTCACAAGGAAACCTATTTAGGACTGAATATTCCCATGGGGAAGCATTAAAATCCCCATATAGGGACACTCTGACGAAAATCAAGAGAACTCAAATTCCAATGGCAAACAAAAGCAAAATTGCAACCTAGCAAAACATCAAATTCTCCACACACAAAAGGAAAATCTGCAAAATCTTCAACAACAAAGAAAAGCATTTCTGCATAGAACCAACAAGTAGTGCCATTGCAAGCATAATCATAAGAGAGTTGACATGGAGCTTGATGGATCTCGGGAAAACCGAGCCATCATAAGGTGTGGTGTGTGAGAGGAAGTTGGAGGTAGAGTCCTTCCTTATTACTTTGTGGTATAAGATAACCTGGACAATCTCAGACAACTGAACTTGGACTGCATATAGGAGAGTCCTTAGCTACTTTAGGTGAATTTTTTGACAATGAATTCTCAACCTCAACTTTGTGGCCAACATACGATTATCTCTCTCCTTTGCAAGAACAACAAAGCAACAGGAACACCTAATATCTGTATTATTAAAATATGCAATTTGGATTGAACCATCATTAACTATGTTTGCTTAGATTACTGGAAGCATGTAAACAACCAACCACACTAACATATTGCCAGATTCTCTTAGTGGGATGCAAACTGGGTGTCCAGGTGAGGGCTATTCACTCCAGCTCATAACTCTCTCCCATCTGACTGGTTGGTTAAACTTTCAGAGCTCTGCTGATTTGTTGCTGAAGGCATTCTATTTACAGGTTAGTATTTTTTGGATTCTACAAATAAAGAAAGGAAGATCTTGTCGAGATGGAAACACCTGAGCAAGCAAGCAAGCTTACTTCTTTATATAGAAATAAAGCCCATTGTTGCTAATTTCATGGCTTTTACCAATTTGGGAGTATCTCATTTTAGTGACATATGCAAATTGTCACATGCATAATATAAATCAGCATGAGCAATGTGAAATGAAGAAGAGAATACCTTCGTGAGAAGGACAGCATGAGGAGCAATGTCAACCTTGTATTATTCAAGTCTGGCATGTAAATAAACTGCAAGATGACAATCAACAGGATTGCAAGCCATATATTCGGGGTGATTTTCTAAGCCAAGTGCTTTGCAATAGCATGCATGCCCAACCTACAAAAAGGCCATCTATGTCAGTTCCAATCTACTGGAAAACCACCCAAAATCACACATGAAGCCAATAATCTAATAACCATACCCCATGCCCAATCACAGTGGCAAACTCAGCATTGGTCTTCAAATGGTTGAGAGCAATCAAACAATTTTAGTTTGTACACATTAGTGAGAAGGATAAAATTTTTGACCTTTTAGTGGGAAAAACACCATATCTATTGGTGATTACTTTCCTTACCTGAATGGGGGAGAGATTTTGCCAGGAGATATTATTTGTGGCCCACAAATAATGCTGCTGTTGACGCAAAAAAACGTGATGACGGGTTAATGGCAAATCAACACACGCGAACACCGGGTTCAAATTGTTGGGTTGCGGGTGTGCCAGCTGATTTGATCTTGCAATCGGCAAGAGGTATGTATCAACAGATTGGCTAGAAGATCTGATCTAGAAATCTAGTAAAACCTGAATCTTTTGCTGGCCAATGCAAGCCAACATAGATAATCGAATGATAAATCTAATCAATTTGATGTAGTTGATTAGGCAGGGTAAAGGCTGTTTTTCTCCTAAAAAAGGTGATGCGCAGCAAGATCGGAGAGAAAGCAAGACCTAATTTGGTGTAACACCGTAGAGATCATTAATCGGTGATGCGCAACTCTATTGATTAATAAGTATTACAGAGAAAAGATTACAAGACTAAAGCTACTCCTATGCAAAAAGGAAGACGGAAAAGAAGATGTGTTGGTTGATTGAGTTGATTCTGTCTTTTTGACGTAGCTCAACGCCCTCTTTTTATAGCCCTTGAGCCTGATCGTATCTGCCTCGGTCTTATCATCTGCTCGTAGTGGCTTCAAACTCTTCTTTCCATCTTGGGCGCGATCATATCCAATTCTAGCTGTATCGGCTCCAGTCTTCCTTCCAACCTATGTGTTGCCATACGACCATGACCTTTCCAATCTGCCCGTTCATCATCTTTTATCAATCTGGCCTTATACCGGTCCCTCCGGACTAGAGCCAAGACTGCACCCTTCTTGGTCTCTCAATTTTGGGTGCTAACAACTGCTTCTCAAGATTGCATAGTTTGAGTATTTTTCAAGAACGAACTTCTCCACAGCAACTCTAGATTTTTCATACATGTTCACCGGTATCGCCTCATCCTCTCTTTGTAGAAGGATTTTACCCCTTCATAAACTGCTAGTACAGAAGAGTAGGATAAGATTTAGAATTTCCACAAAGGATGCTAACTTAGCACAACAACACCGGTATCGCCTCATCTTCTCTTTGTAGAAGGATTTCACCCCTTCATAAACTGCTAGTACAAGAGAGTCGGATAATAGATTTTCTACAAATGATGCTAACTTAGTGTAAGGTCAATGATGCCGACTAGAGGGGGGTTAGGTGGTTTTAAAAATTATCTTCACTAAATAATTGCCTAAAGCAAGAAGTTGAATTTGAATTCGCTAAAAGTCTAGATGAAATACTCCTACATAAGAAACAAATCTATATCTCTAATGATTCTGAAATTAAGGATCTTATCTTAAAAGAAACTCATGAGTCACCTTCTTCTATCCATCCTGGAAGCATAAAATGTATCAAGATCTTTGGTAGGAATATTGGTGGTCCAGCATGAAAAAGGATGTTGCCGTGTATGTCGCGAAATGTGACATATGTTAGCAAGTCAAAACCGAGCATCAACGCTCTACCGGTCTTCTCCAACCTCTTCAAATTCTAGAATGAAAGTGGGATAATATATGTATGGATTTCATTACTAGTCTACCTAGGACCCGTCAAGGACATGATTCCACATGGGTTATCATTGATCGGTTAACTAAAACTGCTCATTTCATATCGGTCAAGACCACTCACCTTGGGGATAAAACTCGTAGAGTTGTATTTGGAAAATATCGTTCGTCTTCATGGAATTCTAAAAACTATTGTATTTGATCGAGGATCCCAGTTTACATCTCATTTCTGGGAAAGTTTGCATAGTCTGTCAGGGACTAAGCTGAATTTTAGTATAGCTTATCATCCTCAACAGATGGACAGACTGAGCAAACAAATCAAATCATAGAGGACATGTTGAGAGCTTGTGTGCTATCATACGACACTAATTGGGAGAAAAGTTTACCTTTCGTTGAATTCTCGTATAATAATAGCTTTCAAGCTAACCTTTAAATGTCACCATTTGAAGCACTTTACGGAAGAAAGTGCATAACTCCTCCCTTTTGGTCCAAAGTTGGAGAAAGAAAATTCTTTGGACTAGATATTATTCAAGAAGCCCAAGAGCAAGTTGACTGCATTTTCTCTTTTTCCTCTACAGATTCTGAAAATGGAGCTTCCACTCAGCTTGAGGAACATGCCAATGGTTTAGCTGCCAAAGGATCCAAAACTGGTATTCAAGGAGAAGATAGCCAACAATCATCAGCAGCAGCGGTTATCTGTGACAGCCACAATAAGATAGAATTGGTTATCCCTGCAAACACCGAAGAAAAACAAGATCAACACCCCTGAAGAATCGGCTGGACTGCTTGCATAAGGCTTAACTGATGACAACATGCATAAGTACCAGTGGGCGCAAAAGAGGCTGCATAAGTACCAGCGGGCGCAAAAGAGGCACAAGACACAAATCAATCAGAGAGATGACACAGTTTAGAAACATAAAAGTACAATACAAATGTAAAAGAGTAGAAAGCGTACAAGTTAGCTCACCTAGCCGAAGCAATAGATGGGCAAAAACTACTTAACGACCACATTACTGTATCTAAACCAACAAATAAATGATAATACGAAAGAACATGATCTCCTTTTGACTAGCAAATCTTCTCTCTGTGTTGCTAGATAAGCCAGCATAATTTGGAAACTATTCAGATGGTTGGTAGATCATTGTGGTACAATATCACTGCCAGGTATAAGAATGCATCAGGCACATACCTCCATGCACAGCTTAGTTTTCAGGAAAAAGCCTGAGCCTCGAACACCTAAGAGCAGCTACATGCTCAGCTTTTTCTTCAGCAGAGTACCCTGTAGTGTCTCTTGAGAGGAGACAATTATATGCCTCCATCATTTTTGCTTCCTTCTCTAGTATCTTTCCTTCCTCCAGAATCTTAGCTTCCTTGCTCTCAACCGCAGCAAGATGGCAGAGTCTAGATGCTTCAAGCTTCTCGGTTGATAGTTTCTGTTGTACCTCCAGCACCTTTAGGCGGTTTGCGTGAGCTTCAGCTTGGACTCAGCTATATTTTTCAAGCTGTTCAACATCTATTGCATGTTACTTTGATTTTCCATCCTTTTTAGCATCAAATGCAGCTTTCTTTGCTTTATTTTGCCCCATTGGTTGCGGAAGTTCATCAACATCGTCATCTTCTTTCTCACTGGTGTTTCCTTCAGTACTATTGGCCTTCCTTTTACGTGCTTTCTTCAGCTGATTGTTGTATGAAATCCACTTTGCCTCACCTCTAACAGCATACCATACATCCATTAACACGAAATGTCCCAAGTTCAGTTGTTTATAGTCGTCGTCATAGAACTTATGTGCCTTATCAATCCACATCTGATCAGAATGACCGCTAGTATAAATTCTGCGAGCCTTCAACCAAGCACTATGAAAAAGGCCAGTCCATTTATTAATCTTGTGCCAACGGTCCTTTGCTTGCTTCTGATTTCTAATTCTATGTTTTGGGGTCGTCATGTTGTACGTGTTAACTACATCGCCCCAATATTGTTCGTTCCTCCTATCAGCTCCATTAATTGAATCCGTTGAATTCTTCAACCAAGCACTCATCTATAAATGTAAAGCAAAACATCATTTGGCTAAAATTGAGTGACAACAACGTACGACAAATGAGTGACAAACAACTAATACTCACCAGCCTAACATCTTCTTCTTGAGTCCAAAGAATTCGTTTGTCGGTCCTTGCAACTTCATCGCCGCTGTCCACTTGAATTGGATCATGCTGCAAATGTGGGGCTGGAGTCACCACAATTGGCGGCGAAGAACATCTTGTGGCACCAACAAAATGAAAGTTCTGCGACGGTGGGTTGTTGACTAGCCCCATAAATCCACCTGGAGGATGTGGGTTATTGTCCCTGAAAGAATGGTTGCATAAATGTTGAACAATTTCAGAAATGAAAATCTTAACAAAAAAGGATTTTGTTAAGATTTTGCAACTGAGGGGAGCAAGCTAAATTGTGTGGCTGTTAAGCCCCCTCAGAACAATCATAACGCAAAGGATCCAATTTTCTGTTTTTTTTTTAAATCGCATGTTGTAGAGTTTGTTTGCTAATTCTATCAAACATGCTAATTTTGCAAAGATATGTTTACTTTGCTTATTCTATCAAGATAATGATTGAAGTTTTAGCACCAGTACTAGCAATAATGGATGGCTGCAAAGTATAAACTTGAAAACTTGTAAGCCTCATCCTTTAGAAAATCCTAAAGAATTGAAATCACTATTATTGCTAGCCTCTTGAAAGCAGGTTTTATTGTTAGAATCATTAGCTGTTAATGTAACGCACTAGTCTTTAGCAGTCCAACTTTACAAAATGTACTGGTTGCGAAATAATTATAAAAATTCAGTTACAGAAAATGAGGTCTGAAATTTGCTCTTGATTCACTGTTACAAATGTATTAGAACTTGATGAAAAGTGAAATTGATTGACTGTAGTTCTAATCAACCTAGTTTGTGGCTGTTGAACTGATTACGGATTGTTTGATCGTGTTTCTTTACTTGACATTTGTACATGCTTCTGACAACTATTTGGGTCTGAAATTGTTTGATTGTTTGATCGTGTTTAATCGTGTTTCTTTATCTGAGCATCTTATGAATGCAGTTTGATTGGGTCATAGATTCATCAATCCAAAAAAAATATTATTCCTCTTTCTAGATGTCAGTTAGAGCTTTGAACAACTATTGTTGTACCTAGGATTGTCAATTTAGGAATGAAAGAATTTACTAGGCTGCCGGATCCGATCACTGAGAACGTATCCATGGAGGAGCGGTCAGTGAAGACAATCCATGTCCGCCCATGAAGTCGCTCAAGCCCTGGCTCCCATCGGTATAGGAAGCGACGCAGGAGAAGGATGAGGTGTCGTGAATGGGGGCAACCTCGGAGGGAGCCACCGTCACCGCTGCCTTTTGCTTCAACCCCAACGCCGTGCCCGTCCGCTGCCAGCCCACGGCCGTGCCCACTCGCAGGCGTGCCTCCGCCACAGCCGCTTCCTTCCCCATAGCCGTCGCACCTGTCCTCTTCGCTGCCGCCGCACCCGCTCCCATATCCTTGTCCGCCGCTGCTTGGCCCTCCTGCTTCCGCGCCGCCGCTCGCATATCCTTGTCCGCCGCCTGTCCCGCCTGCTTCTGCGCCGCTACCGCATCGAGGAGCCGCTGCGCCGCAGCCGCATCCAGAACGAAAGGCGTCGCCGCGCCATTCGTTCCTAGCGCCGCCGCTGGATCCATGGACAAGGGTTTCGCGATGGGACGGGGAATAGAATGGCCCGATGCGATGCGGAGGGTGTAGCAATGCGGAAGGGGAATCCGTTGGCGCGCTCAGAAATTTGTTGGCGCGCCGCACCAGATCGCCGCGGTTGGAGACGACTCCATACAACGGTGGTTTTGCCGTCGACGAAATCTGGGACCACGAGCTGAAGCCGTCGTCTCGCGAGGTGACTGTTATGAGATAATGACTCTAACCGTATACGGTTAGGAGTCTATCTCTAATATGTGGGCAAATCCCTAATACCTCTCTTATAAATACTAGGTGCCCTCCATTGTATTGACACATATTGATCAATAAAGAAGAGAGAGCTACACCCTATATCTTGTGTCTCTTGTTCTTGTGTTCTTGTGTTCTTGTTGATTGCCGGTGTTCGACGTGGGGAACGACTTGTTTTACAACACGTTATCAGCACGAGTCTCTACCGCAAGAAGTGAAGGATCGTCGACAACAAAGAACGACTACTACCGGCGATTGATCGCCCGATCCGATCTGCAATCAACTCGTCACCACGCCGGCATCCACTCGGATTGCCGAAAAAGTCCTACGCGACTCTATCCTACGCGATAGCCAATACTTGAGATCGAGAAAGTAAGCGAAAAATCTTGCGATTGTTTCGCTATATGTTAGATCTAATCTACACTTGAGATAGTTATTATCAAACAAAAAATATTGGCTCACGCTTGAAGCCGCCGCCCGACCAAGTCGCCGCCGCGCTGCGGGCCGGACAAATTCCGTCGCGAACCTCGGCCACCGACGCGCTTCGCCGCCCATTGCGCCATGCCGCGTTATCGCTTATGAGCCTATCGCCGCAGCCAGGCCGCGCCGCAGCTTTTCTCACGGCCAAGCCTCGGCTGCTGCGTCTGCTAACGCCCTGCCGCTCTGGCGCCGCGCCAGCCGGTCTTGTCCCTCTCTCAGACGTTCGCGCTGACCACCCGGCTGTCCCGCCAAGCGCACGCCGGATTGCTCAAGCTTTGCCTGGAAGACTAATGGACTTGAAGTCCAAATGCAGCGATATATCGTGAAGACCAATGGACACGTTATTAGCATGCATGGCTACATGCATACGTATATCGTGAACATGTATGTATCTTGCATGGCTACATATACATGCGCATAACGTTATTAGATTCATGCAAAGGTGCCGCATGCACGGCTATATGCATGCGGATATCATGAGCCAAACCGCCGAACTGTAAGAGCTGCATTTGTGGCCGAGCGCATCGGCCCGGCGCGATCTTACCGTGCGACCAGCCTCGCCGCTTGCCCGCCGCTAGCCCACTGCCGCCGGGCCTCGCGCCGCCCAGAGTGCTGGCCTCATAACGCCGCCGTCGGCCCCGGCCTCGTGTGCCAATGACACCCATCGCCTTGCGCCGCTCGATGTGTTCAAATTAACTTTGGACTTGAAGTCCAAAGACTATTGGACACGAAGTCCACCGATTGAATCTGGCAAGAAACTAGCGGGCCGAGCCGATTACAAAATTGATTTGGATCCGGCCGTGGCGCACAGGGAGGGGAAATTAACAGAAAATTGCATAATTTGCTTGAAAATTATGAGAATATTTTGTTCATGCCTTGAATCTGGTTTTATCTTCCTTAGCATTATGTCAAGTTGATATTTGCTGACATTCAATTTCCTGTTGTAAAGTAATTCTGAAAATTGCTTGGAAATTAGCAGAAATTATGAAAAATGCTAGGAAAATTCCAGAATTTCTCATACAACGATTTATGAGAACCTGTGTGGTTGGGATTTGATTTCGTAATGAATAAACAGATATGAGACAATTGGTGTCTAGGAAAACACACATGAGGCTTGGTTATTTAATTGGCGCCGGAAGCGGGAAGTGCTCCTCCTCATGTGAGCCCTAGAGGCATGTTGACCTGGCCATGAGTCAAATTGACGGAGATATTCATTACTCGTTTTCGCTCCCAACCAACAAGAATTACATGAGTTGAAATTAGACTTATGCCAAGTTTAATTGATGTTGGTTTTTTTGTGTGTTATTTAGTAATGCTGAAAATTGCTAAATACTAGAAAAATTCTGGAAAAAGTGTGATAATTATCTAAAGAATAGATATAGACCAAAACTTTATTGATTAAATGAAGATGCATGCAATATAGTATTTTACCTGTAGTAAAATCTCGTATTGCTTGCATACAGGATATGTCTGACATTGCAAAAAGGGAATTTACTGTGCTTGCCCTGGATGGCAGCAATTACCTCACTTGGGCAATGGATGCCAAAATCAACCTAACAGCTAAAGGACTTGGAGCTGCTATTGTTCGGCCTGAAGCCGGTGCAATCGAAGTGCCTGAACCCGCAAAATGCGCTGCTTTACATTTCCTAAGGCATCATCTTCATTCGGACCTGAAGGCTGAATACTTGATGGAAGAGGACCCGCTGGTATTGTGGAATTCCCTGAAGGAACGCTACAACCAGCAAAGATCCATGTTGTTGCCAGAAGCACAATGCGAATGGACCCTCCTACGCTTTCAGGATTTCAAATCCGTGGCAGCTTATAATTCTGCAATGCACAAACTGGTCGCTAAATTGACTTTTTGTAACCAGAAAGTTATCAAGCCGAGAAGATCGACAAAACCTTGTGCACTTTCCACCCCAACATGATGATACTACAACAACAAGATGCCGTCATGCAAAGTACAAGAAGTACTGAGCTTATTAGTGTTACGCTAGAAGCAGAAAAACATGATGAACTCCTGATGAAGAATCATCATGCAAATACTAATGGAAGTCAAGCAGTGTCTGAAACACACGCTACCGCTCAGCAGGCTAGTAGTAGCCATGGCCGCGGAAAGGGCCAAAAGTACAAGGGGAATGAATGGAAGAATGGCGTAAATCAAAAGGAAAAGGCAAATCCCAATGGAAAGGTAAAGGGACGGATCTGAGGAACCTTCCGTAAGCAAGGTACAGCCAATAAGGCACTGACTCTCAAACATGCTTTAAGTGTGGATGCGTTGGCCATTGGTCACGCAATTGTCGCACTCCAAAGCATTTAGCGTAACTTTACATGAAATCCACCGAGATTCGAGAAGAATCAAGAAAAGAAGGTTGAGACACACTACATCGCTCTACCGGATGTTGAGCAAGAAGGTGGAGAGAATGATAGCAATGTTTCCCAGGAGATGGAACTTGACTTATATGGAGATCTGGAATAGTCTCCCTATACCATTTTTGCTATATGTCGCATTTCCATTAGTTGAGCCTCCTTAAGAGCCTCATCAGTTTGAATAATTATGTTCCTGCATGAACATTTGGTCTATGCTCCTGTTGAGCAATTATCAGTGATATTTAAATAAAGTGTTTTCCAGAATATTTTGTGTTATGCTTGTTTGATTGTTATACTATGCAACCTGAAGTTGGCATTGCAATAACCTTGAGTTGAATATTATGATAAAATAATTACTAATTCTGCTGGCCATAGCATAAAGACTTCCTTAGACCTGAAGATTTCTTATCATCTAACTTGTAGAAGAATCACTGAATTTCTTGAAGTAAATTCGAAGTGATATCTGTGGAGGAACTATGCTTCTACCTAAATAAATTGCCTAATTTTTTGTGAGCCTCCTTTCCAGAAGAAAGAATCAAGTCCATTCAAATGGACAATGCTAACGA
The DNA here is from genome assembly GCA_036346355.1 of Rhipidocladum racemiflorum. Taxonomy (NCBI): domain Eukaryota; kingdom Viridiplantae; phylum Streptophyta; class Magnoliopsida; order Poales; family Poaceae; genus Rhipidocladum; species Rhipidocladum racemiflorum. The sequence goes on from CM070581.1 coordinate 6,084,850, forward strand.
GTTTTACTCAAAAGCATTATATGGCTTTGCGAATTAATGTAGAGCTTTTAATACCTCATGTCCACATAATATAATGGCCCTGTAGAGCCATTATTAAGGGAATAAAATTTATTGCTTGACCACTTTGCAGAATAGTAGGCTACCCACCAGTTGTTGGGGCCACGATCTTTGCACATGCGATATTAATTCAACTCAAATCAATCAGCATATAATGGAATTTCCCCATTGCAGATAGTGCATGGAAGAGAATTAAGTATTTCCCATCTGCGAAAATTCGGTTATGTTGTATACATGCCAATCTATCCACCACAGCATACCGCCATGAGACCTCACGGAAGTTGAGGGTCTCATGCATGGTTGATGTTGATTGTACTAAGGACATATTTCGGCATTAGGGAAGATAAGTACCACATTAAAGAATGCCGAGTCCTTAGATCCACGCACTAAAGAGACCGAACTTGAAGTTCGGAAAGTAATAAATCTGCAACAAGTAAGCTAAGAATCTGCCAAATACCTTCACTGATCATAAGGTAGTGGAAAGATCTCATATACCTGCAGTATATGCACCTGAAAGAGTGGAAATATCCTAGAAGGATATTAAACCCACTCTTGACCCTCATGATAAAATGAGGGGGAGGCCTCCAGGTGCACGGGACTCAATTTCGCAGGAGACGTCCGCAGAAATAGAGAACCAAACAATTGAGAACACTACAGATGACAGTGGAAGAAGCTCAACTTGATGTTGAGAAAATCCCTGAAGTGAGCCATCTAGAAGATGGTAACATCCCTGAAGAGATCCATCCTGAAGATGATAGCCCCAGCGTATATTTGTGCGCACAATCCAATGCTGGGAAGTCGGAACACCCAGACTTTATCGTTGTGGGAAATCACGAGAAGCTGGAAGAAATTGATAAAGAGACATCCCTGGAGTGATGCAGGAGAATTATATATGAAGAAAGACTACAATTGTCGACATATTTTGCCTCTAAAAATTGCTAAAATCTGGATCCAGAACCAAAGTCCATGGCAGAGTGCCAGAAGCGCTCATCTAAGTTCACCTGAAAAAGCAATTGAGGTAGCGCTCGCTTAATGAGAGGAAAGTTCTTGGTCCTATTGATGAACATTTCTGAAATATTCCTCAGAGGATCAAATGGATTTTTCATCCTGAAGAGATATGAAAATATCCTGGTGGTGAGATATAAAGCGAGGCTTGTAGCACAAGGGTTTTAGCAGAGACCCATCATCGATTACGATGAAATCTGTTCTCCTGAAATGAGTGGAATGACGTTCCGAAATTTAATATTGATGGCAGTAAGCTTAAACTTTTCAATACAGCTTGATGATTGTAGTGACCGCATATGTATTTGGGTCACTTTGAATACGGATTAAAGACGATCGATAAGGATGTGGTACAATCGACTAAGTAGATTCATCACGAAAAGGAAATATGATCCACTGAAGGAATAATGTTCTTGTGCATTCATGAGGAAATCCTGAATGGATTTTTATTTTCCTCTCGTGGTGGTACAAATCACTCGAGAGATTATAAAGGAAGCCTCACGGGAATATGTTTGGCTAAGACGGGTAATCAACCATGTCCGAAGTTATATGGTATGAATACCGTCAATTCCCTACTATTATCTATGAAGATAATGATGCTTGTGTTGCACAAATGCAATTGGGTTATGTAAAGAGCAATATCACGAAGCATATTGCTCCTAAGTTCTTTATCCCCACAAACTCCAGAAGAATGGTGAGATAAAAATAATGCAAATTAAGTCGTGTGAAAATCTAGCAGATTTATTCACAAAATCCTTGCCAAATTCCCCTTCCAAGGTATGTTAATGGCATTGGAATGAGGCGGCTTAGAGATTTGCATAGTTCAGGGGAAGTAAACCCCTGAACCATAATCCCTTTGCATGATCCTGAAGATCATAAGTTGTACTCTTTTTTCCTTTGTGAGTTTTCCTGATGTTTCTCACATAAAGGTTTTTAATGAGGCAACAAATGCAACATAGAGAGCGAGTGTGATGTACTCTTTTCTCCATCTCTTTTTTCCCACTGGGTTTTTGAGTGGAGTTTTTAATGAGACATATGCATTACGCGGTATTTGCCCAAGGGGAAGTGTTATGAGATAATGACTCTAACCGTATACGGTTAGGAGTCTATCTCTAATATGTGGGCAAATCCCTAATACCTCTCTTATAAATACTAGGTGCCCTCCATTGTATTGACACACATTGATCAATAAAGAAGAGAGAGCTACACCCTATATCTTGTGTCTCTTGTTCTTGTGTTCTTGTGTTCTTGTTGATTGCCGGTGTTCGACGTGGGGAACGACTTGTTTTACAACAAAGGACGCATCGTATTCTCCTCTTCAAGAACTTGTGTCCACGTAGGATCTAAATCTTTGGTCGGCGATATAACTGTCGGCGATCTGTTCGCCCGGCAATGAGATTTGTGATTCTAGGGGATTTGTGCGGGATCTGAGCTTGATGGTAACACAGATGCGAGGGCAATCTGTTTTAGACAGGTTCGGGCTCTCTCGGAGGAGATAATACCCTAGTCCTGTGTTCTTGGATGTATTGTCTCTCTTTTTCTTGTTTCTCCCTCCTCCTTATATACCTGGGAGAATACATGATAGTTGGGCGCCACCGGCCCTCGAACATGGTGGCCTGAGCGACATGTCCCTTGTCCTTATCCGCCTTCACGCTCTACATCCTGGAGAGGTGGTTATGCTTTCTCCGACCCACGCTTGCCGCTTTGTCGTCCCGACATCCGCAGCTCTGGCGGTGTCATTTGCATGCTTTGTTCTGGCGGGTTGTTAGAGGCGGGCGCGGCTTCCGTGAAGGATCGGGAGTTGTCTTGGGGAGCAAGTCGAAGGTTTCCTCTGGGCCCGCCGTTGCGCTTAGGCTTTGGGCTTCGCTCCGCTGTCGAGGCCCAGCCGGTGTAGGCCCTCTTGTGGGGCCTCGTCTCTGACATCCCACAAGAGCCCCAAGTGCTTTAGGATCGATTTTCCGCCCCTTGCCCTGTCATGAGGATTATGCGAGAGAGATCATAAAGAACTTGTAGTATGAAGCCACCGCGGGTTAGTTAGCTCGTGGCCGAGTGGTACCGCGCCCGTTCACGGTCTTGTGACAACCGCCTGTCGTCGCTCAGTGACCCCATGGGGCGTACCTTGGTCTTTTTGGCTCGTGGTCGAGTGGTACCCGCGCCCGTTCACGGTCTTGTGACAACCGCCTGTCGCTCGTGACCCCCATGGGCGTACCTTGATCTTTTTGGCTCGTGGTCGAGTGGTACCGCGCCCGTTACGGTCTTGCAACCGCCTTTGTCGCTCGGCCCGACCCTCATGGGGCGTACCTTGGTCTTTTGGCTCGTGGCTGAGTGGTACCGCGCTTGGATTCACGGTCTTGCACAGCCCGTCGCTCGGTGACCCTCATGGGGCGTACCTTGGTCTTTTGGCTCGTGGTCGAGTGGTACCAGCGCCCGTTTACGGTCTTGTGGCAACCGGCTGTCGCTCGGTGACCCTCATGGGGCATACCTTGGTCTTTTGGCTCGGGGCCGAGTGGTACCGCGCTTGGATTCTGATCTTGCGACAACCTGTCGCTCTCCCGACCCTCATGGGGCGTACCTTGGTCTTTTGGCTCGTGGTCGAGTGGTACCCGCGCCCGTTCTGTCTTGTGACAAGCCCTGTCGCTCGGTGACCCTCATGGGGCATACCTTAGTCTTTTGGCTCGGGGCCGAGTGGTACCAGCGCCCGTTCTGGTCTTGTGACAACCGGCTTGTCGCTCGGCTGACCCTCATGGGGCGTACCTTGGTCATACAGAGTAATGCCTGTGCCCGCTTACGGCGCACTGCTTTAGACCCTCATGGGGCGCATTCTCAAGACCGTGTTGTTTGTAGATCCTCTCGCGACACCCAATCGCATTATGAGACAAATGACCAGCAATTGACCCCAAATTATGGGGCGTGCCGTCGAGGATGTTCGGAAAGTGCCCAGCCCCAAGCTTCCGTGTGGCGGCCGGGCGTTCGTGCCCATCGTGGGGCGCACTTTATCCCAAACTTTGGACCAGATTTGACACTGGCCGCGTTTTGCGCGACGTAGCTATTGGCCCGTCATGGGGCGTGCCCTGAATCGGCCCGAGGTGAGCAGAGGGCCTCGTTTCTTCCCACCATAAGGTGGAAATTGGGGCCCATTTCTTATAAGTCGAAGGGACCTCGCCGAGCAACGGCCTCCTTGCACCTTCCCCACTACTTGCGAAACCTTCAAACCTCCTTTGGCGATTTAGGGTTTTAGGTTTCGCGCCCTTGGCTTGCGGCGGTTCCTCCCACCAGGTCTTCTTCTTCGCAATGTCTTCTTCCTCGTCATCGGAAGGTAGCACCGACTGCGGCGGCGAGTGGGAGACCTCCATCACGACGACGTCCCGCTTGAGGGGATGGTCGCCGCCGGCCCTCCTCCCTCCGCCGAGTTGATCTCCGCCCGTCCCCGCCGCAGGTGACCCTTACCCCACACCTCAGAGAATGAGATTGTGGTGTTTGAGTCCTTCTTCCGCGGGGATTTAGCATCCACTGAGCGCCTTCCTCCGGGCTCCTCCACTTCTACGAAATTGAGTTGATCAATTTGAACCCCAACTCGATTCTCCACATTGCCATCTTCGTCCGGCTCTGCGGCGTATCTTGGGATACGTCCTCATTTGGATTTGTTCCGCTCCTTCTTACAGTGAAGCCTCATCCGAACCGGGCCGCTCCCAACGTCGTTGGGGGCGCCGGACTCCAGCTGCGGGAGGGCTCGAAGAAGCAGTATTTTGTCGTTCCTCTCAAAACCTCCCTCAAAGGTTGGAGGCGGGAGTGGTTCTATTGTGCCAATGTTGATCCCTTCCTCGCCCCCTTTGCCGGCCGTGCTCCTAAAGCTTCCCGATCTTTGGGCGGCGCCGGACGGAGGAGGTTTGGCGCAAATCCCGAGCTCTGGCGTTGATAGACGATCTGAAGAACCGAGGCTGACGGGTCCCGATATCGCGATCGGTTTGTGAAGCGCCGGTGCAGCCCATGAAGGAGAGTCCATTTGGGGTTCCAATACAGCGGGCCTCTGGACCCACGCGAAGTCGGACGTGGCCCTGTCGATGGAGTCGGCGGCCACGGGTAGTTGATTTCTTCGTGCCTGGCACAATAATCACCAACAGGGCTGCCCTCATAAGTTTTCGACGGCAAGGCCTCCCCCTCCGTGGAGTGCACTATCCTTTCGGGAAGGCGCTCCATGGTTTCTTCGATCGATGTGTGATTCAAGCGAGTGCGATCGTTCCTTTTTTCAGAGCAGCGTGCTTCATTTCTCGATGCTCGGTTATCGGCCTCTCTCACCTGAAACACGCCAGCGGCGAGTGGGTCGACACATCGGTCGACGCCAATCGCCGGAGTCGGCGGAGGAGGTCGTCGATCTTTCGTCGGCCAGGACGCCGACTTCCGTGCACCCGGATCGCAGCGCGAGGCATCGACCTTCTGTCCCGAGGTAGCCCGATCGCAGCGCTAACTTCCCTCCGAGTGGTCTGGTCTCGGATGAGACACAGGATGAAATTCAAGAAATCCAAAAGGTATTCTTTTGGGTGATCCTTGACTTTTGTTATTCTTGCTGTCTTGAGGTGTCTTCCCTTTTGCCGATTCAGACCCTGCTATGGGCGTCCCTGTGGAGGGGTCTCTGAAAAGGAGCCCAGCGGAGGCTAGGTCGCCGTTGCCGCCGATCGCCGGGCGTCGCCACGGGCGCCGGTGGGCCATGATCTGGCCGAACTGGCTTGATGGTCCGTCCGTCGGCGACGATCGACCCGGCACCGTCTCCGTCGTGGAGGAAGTGCTTGAGAGCCACCGCCGCTCGGCCCTCTGCCGAAGCCCGAATCGGACCGTATGGTGGGAAGGGTTCCGACCGAAAGGGATGGAAGAGGACGACGAGATGGAGAGCGGCTCGGGACGGAGCTTTATGAGCTCACCGTCGGGTGTAGCACGCTTCGTCGGTGAGCTTCTTGTCTTCCATCTGTTGCTGCGACTTCTCCCTGAGATTCTCGCCTGCTACCGAGGACATGGGGGGCGCTCGGAGCAAAGATCGCGGTTTTCCGGAAGGTGCTCCCGAAGCTCAAGGAAGCGTATAGCGATGCAGGACAAACTCGGCGAGATCAGCGCGGACAGGTGGAAAGAAGTCCACGAGCTTCAGGCGAGTGTATGAGGATCCGGAGGAGAAGGCGGGGCTTGAGCATATGCTCGAAGGTGAGATTCTCCCTGGATTCGGTTTGGATGTCTTTTGGGTGGTTGGAGAGGATGATGACACTCGTGTTTGAGGCGCGACTCAACCATTCTTGGTGAGGAGGCCCGATCGAGGTTTCAGAGAATTCTCGCCTCAAGCTCGAGTCGGCTTGAAAGGATGCAGCGAGGCGAAGGGTAAATTTATTTGACTTGGGTTGAACATACTTGGCGTCGGGTGTGCTCTTGATGGCCGTTTGACTTTGTTGCGAGAATGCAAGGAGAAGATGGTCATTTGTCGAGCAGGGCCGGACTGAGCTAGCGTCGCTGCGAGCCGATCCTGCACCTTCTGCGTATTGGAAGGAGTCACGCCAGGGCCAGGGGGACGATGCTTTGTTCCACTTCTTACGGGAGGCCGATAGCCAGGATCGTAGCTTACGCCAAAGAGTCCGCAACAATGAGTGCGAACCAGGCATTGGCGGTGGTCAAGTCTCATTATCCGAGAATTGACCTCGAAGGCTGTGAAAGAAGGCTTTGCTGTGATGAAGACAAGGCCAACGCTCCTTGAAGAGGTGTCAGGTGCATCGCAGCCTTGTTGGAGAATCTAGAATTCGACTTGATGTAGGCCTTGATGCCGAGTGCTCGCCCTCCTTGTCCGAAATATTGTGTCTTCTTACTTCAATATGATTTGCCTGTATTGTCTTCCGCCGAGTGGTCTTGAGACCTCTTCCACTTTCTTCTCTGGTGAGTTGTTAGAATATATGCCCGCAGCCTTTTGGATCCTGTCGCGCCTTTAGGGTGAGTTTCACTGATCGGTATGGCTCCCAAACGCCAGGGCCTTGGCCCTTGGCTTTCTTGCCCCAGACACGCTTTTCCGAGAGGCTGGCGTGCAGCTCTCAAGCGTCGGAACTTACGCTGCGGCCACCTGGCTGAGTGGTTTAGCCCCCGGGCTTGCATCGCTTGCTAGCTCTCCAAACGCCAGGGCCTTGGCCCGCGGCTTTCTTGCCCCAGACACGCTTTTCCGAGAGGCTGGCGTGCAGCTCTCGAGCGTCGGGACTTCCGCTGTGGCCACCTGCCACCTGGCTGAGTGGTTTAGCCCCCCGGCTTGCATCACTTGCTAGCTCTCCAGCCCCCGGGCTTTTGCGCTTAATCTGGTGTAATTAAGCGAGGAAGCCGAATGGGCTTGGACTGCTTACAACACGTGTCTGGTGAAATTCTCCTTGATTTTGTTCAATGCGCCGATCTTCTTCGGTATTTGCACTGCCGCTTTGTTTTTCGCGCTTCATTGATTGCGGGGGTGGCGCATTTGATTGCCTTTGGAGACGCTTCGATTTCCGGGGCTGGGGTGGCTTATAAATGGGGCGTCACCGCTAATGAGCGATCGCCCGTTTCTTCTTGCCTTGTCCTTCGTCTTCCTCTTCCAGTTTCCTTCCATGTCTAATACGGGAGGTTCGTTGGCCCACACGCGGCATTCTTTCGCCAATGATTCTTCGATGTTGCACAACCAGGAGGCGGAAGCATGGGAAGACCTTGACTTTTCAACACCGGAGGCGGAGGCGGAGGACTGAGCGGCGAGGACGCCGCCGCCGCGGGCTACCTTGTTGGAGGTCGCACCGGGCTCCACGAGGTGGCGGAGATCATCCTCGAGATGGTTGGTCGCGATCGTCGCGACGACCTTGCCGCGTCGTGGCCCTCGTCGCCTTGTACCCCCTTGTGGGTGGTTGACGAGGAGATTCTGGCGGCTTTGGGTCGCGTGGGTCGCGACTAACCTCAGCGATCTCGCCTCCGGTCTCCCAATACACAAGACTGAGACAAGATCAAAGACTAAAGAATAGCAGGAGTACCAACAAAGACAAAGAAGACTGAGTTTTTTTTTTTTTTTTTTTTTTAGCGCGAGAAAAAGAAAAAAGAAAATTAGCAATGTAAATTATTAACATTATGGAATGAAATGCGAAATTTTATCCAGTTCGTGCCTATCACATTTAACCCGAACTTAGTGGTTCCGCCTGATCAACTCATTCTAGTCAGTTGCTCGATTGCCAAAGAACGAGGAGTCGGGCTCGAGCTTTTGTGATTAGAAATTCGCGACCAGGCAAATCTTGGTTAAATTAGCGCTGCATTGCGATCCCGAGTGGTTAGTGCTTTCTACCCGCTTAGTTGTCTTGTGGTATAAACCGCCGAGGCTTTGTGCTCATCGCGGCTTGTTATTTCCGTGCATTCTATATCGGCACGACCAGAGTTAGGCGCTACAGCAGTCGGGTAATAACCACTCGGGGCTAGCATTACACAACTTCAGAAAATAAGACGAACCACTATTTTATTTAATGTGTAAGAGTGGGATACATAAATCATGCGTAGAAGCCGGCAGTCAGCTGTTGGCTGCTCCAAGTATTCGCGAGAACCTCGCCGTCTTCTCGTCTGCAGTCGATAAGCACCCGTAGGGTTGTCTTCGAGCGATGTATGGACCTTCCCAAATTGGAGAGAGCTTGTGCTCGCTTTTAGTTCCTCCTCGGGACCATATCTCCTTCTCGAAAAGGTTACGCTTACGGCGTTGCGAGTGGTAGCGCCGAAGTCCCTGGAGGTACTTAGCCGACCGAGGGCGACAACGCTCCGAGCCTCCTCGAGTTGATCAAGCTCCACCATTCGGCTTCCTCGGACTCGGCCGTTGTAGTTTCGAACCCTCGGGTCGAATCGGCTCGATCGGCCAGAACCGCCTCTGCGCCATAGACCAGGAAAAAGGGGGTTTGGCGGTCGCTCGGTGGGAGTGGTTACGAGTCCCCAGTCTTGACGGTAGCTCCTTCACCCATCGGGCGGCGTATGGTTTGAGGCGGTCGAAGATCCTGGCCTTGAGGCCTTGAAGGACAGGCCAGATTAGCTCGCTCGACCTGCCCATTGCTTCGTGGGTGAGCCACCGAGGCGAAGGCAGATCTTGATCCCGACGCCTTCGCACCATTCTTGGAATTCTTCACTCTCGAATCGGGTGCCGTTGTCCGTGATGATCCGGTTGGGCACTCGAATCGACTACAATATCCTGGAAGAACTCCTTGGCCTTAAGCTGCGGTGATAGTTACGGCGGCTTGGCTTCGATCCACTTGGTGAACTTGTCAATGGCCACGAAGAGGTGTTTAAAACCGCCTTGAGCCTTCTTGAGCGGGCCCACTATGTCGAGCCCCCATCGCAAAAGGCCAAGAAATGGGTATAGTCTGCGTAGCTCATGTGCCGCAAGTGTGTCTGCCTTGAATAGAATTGGCAGCCCTCGCAGGTTCGAACTATCTCCTTGGCGTCCGTTATCGCCGTTGGCCGAAGAAACCCCGCTTCGGTAGGCTTTCCCGACTGGGCGCTTGATGCCGCGTGATGGCTGCACATCCTCGAATGGATTTCTTGGAGCAGCTCTCTTCCCGCTTGTCCCGAACGCACCGCCCGAGGACACGAGGCACTTTTCGGAAGAGCTCGTCGCCCACCACCACGTAGGATTTGGCTTGTCGGGAGATGCGCTCTGCCAGAGTGGTTGCTTCCGGAGTTTGTCCTTCAGAGATAATCAAGGTGCAGGGTAGTCGATCTGGATCGATGAGCGGGACCGGTTCCAGGACCTCGCTTGGCTTTTGCCGTTTTGTAACCCGCTTGGCTCGTGAAGATCTCAGACGAAGATATCACTTAGGACATCCGCCCGAGTGGCTCCCATCTTAGCCAACTTCGTCTGCTGCCTCATTATTGCGGCGGAGGACATGAACGACTCAGGCATCACAAACTTGCCTTCCAATTCTCGGACTTGCCGGGCAAGATGCCGCCATATTCTCGATCCACGCACAACCAAATCCTTCAGACTTGATTCACCACCAATCGAGTCGCCTCGAACCGCCCGGTAGTCGGATTCCGAGTGATGTGGCGTCTGAAGCCCATGGATGAGGGCCTCGTACTCCAGCGGCATTGTTTGAGGCGGGAAGTGAATCCAAGGACATACTTCAACCTGTCACCCTTAGGCGAGATAAGGAGGATTCCCGCCTGCTCCTCCAAGCATGAGAGATCCGTCAAGTGCATGACCCAATATTCTCGCTCTTCTTCGGTGCGAGGAGTCCAGGATTCGGTCCACTCGTAGTAAAGTCGACCAAAGCACAGGACTTGACGGCGCGGCGCGACTTGAACGAGATGTCGAAAGCTCCAAGCTCACCGCCCACTTTGAAATTCTTCCGAGAGCTTCCCGATTATGAGGACCTCTCCCACGGGAAAGAAGTGACTCTCAAATCGAATGTCCTTGGAAATAATGCTTGATTCCGTGGACGAGATCAAAATGGCGTCTGGCGGCTTCCGGATTGGAGGATATCTTGTCTTGGATTCGCCAAAGATTACCGACGAATAAATCAGGCGTTGCGCGCCGTAGCGGTGTCCAGATTCCTCCCGCTTCCACAACTATCACGGCACTTACTACATGAGATGTTGCCGCTATGTAGAGCGTAAGAGGTTCACTGGCGCCGCGATACTAAGACTGGGGAGTGGAGAGAAACACCTTGAGTTCTTGAAGGCTCTTTGTGCCTCTGTAGCCCAATCAAAGCGATCTTGCTTCTTAAGGAGCTTGAAGAAAGGCATTCCCGGCCCCGATCGTGAGATAAACACGCTAAGCGCTACCATGCATCCGGTGAGCTTTTGGACCTCCTTTTGGTGGTAGGCGGGGCCATTTTCATAATGGCTCCAATTTTCTCCGGTTCGGCTCGATCCCACGACGGAGATGATGAACCCGAGTAGTTTCCTAAGACACTCCAAAACGCACTTCTCGGGGTTTAGCCTCATCCGAACGCCCTTAGACTCTCGAGCGTCTCGGCGGTCGGAGATAAGGCTATCTTGTGTCTGGCGTTTTAACTACCACATCATCCACATAAGCTTCCACGCTGCGCCGAGCCGGATGGTGAAAACACCGCTGCACTGGCCACCGTATGCTATACCGGCATTCTTAAGCCCGAACGGCATGGTGATATAGCAATATGCTCCGAATGGAGTGATAAACGAAGTCTTCTCGCAGTCTTCCTCTCGAAGCCGAATTTGATGATAGCCTGAATAGGCGTCCAGAAAGCTGAGTAGCCGAGATCCGGCAGTGGAGTCTACCACCTGATCAATACGAGGGAGACCAAAGGGATCTTTCGGACAAGCCTTGTTGAGGTCGGTGTAATCAACACACATGCGCCCGACTTTTATTCTTCTTCCGGGCCGAGTCTGAGGGTTCGCCAACCGATCGGGATGATACACTTCTTTGATGAAGCCTGCGGCTAGCGACTTTGTGATCTCTCTCGATGGCTTCTCGGCGATCTTGAGCAAACCGTCGTAACCTTTGCTTGACGGGCCTGGCGGATTGGTTTACATTCGGTGCGTGCTCGATCACCTCCACCTGGGGACCCGGGCATATCGAGGCGGCTTCCAGGCAAAGACGTCTTGGTTTGCCCGCAGAAAGGTGACGAGCGCGTTTTCCTATTCATCCTCGAGCCTTGTCCCGATCGAGGCGGCTCGCGCCGGATCGGACGGGTCGAGGAGAATCCTCTTGGTGCCCTCCTGGCCGATCCCGGAGTTCTGCGGCTTGCGGGTAGGGACATCGCCTTCCGCTTGTCGAAATCCGCCTCTTGACTTAATCCTTTCCGCCCCGCCGCCTTCCAGAGACTCGGCCATTTCGCAACTCTCTCTGTCGCAAGAGAAAGATCGCTTAACATCACCGCGTAGAGTGATAATACCACTCGGACCCGGCATCTTCAGATCGAATCGCGTAGTGGGGCACCGCCATGAACTTGGCCATTTGGTCTCCCCAAGATGGCGTGATACTGTTTGTCGCGAAGTCCGCCACCTCGAAGCTAAGGCTCTCGATCCGTGTAGTTGTCCCTTGCGCGAGCGTGGATGGTAGAGTGATTTGTCCGAGTGGTACCGCCGACGTTCGGGTATCACTCCATGAAAAGGCGACGACCGCGTTTGAGGTCGACCAGCGGGATTCCCATATCGCCGAAAGTGTCTTCCACGAAGAGGGCGTTGAGCCCACTCCCACCGTCAATCAACACCCTTTTGAGCTTGATGTCGCGGACAATCGGCGCCAGGACCCGGTAGTATCTGTAGGGAATGGGGCCGCGATCTGGGTGATCCGTCGCGATGCGTAAGTTATTGCGACCTCGGACCACCGGACATATCGGGGTCTCGGCTCTCTTGCATAGATGTCCCGGCGGTGAGCTTTGCTTCCGCTTGGACTCATATCTTGGTGAACCCCGAATATGTAGTTAAGCTCGAGGTCGACTTCTGATAGTCTTCCTCACTTCGTGGAGGCGGTTTCTTGCCGTGGCATGGCGCTTCGGACCTTGTCCACCGCCTCTTGCTCTCTGTGGCGAACCTCTTTAGGGTGAAACAATCCTTGGCGGCATACCTCCCTTTGGATGGAAAGGGCGAGTGAGTTCATGACCTTATCATATCCATCCTCTTTGAGAGCGCGAGATGAGTTGGCGCGGCGGCGCCACTAGCTCTTCGCCCTTGCGCTTCTTTTCTTTCCGCCGAGGGGTTCAGATCGATCCTTCCCTTCATCACGTCGTTCGCCAGAGCCTCGGAGGCTGAAGCGTAACGGTCCGCTTAGGCGAACAGCTCCTGACCGACGTGGGTGGCTTCCGGACATCTTCTTGATGAGGTCGGGTCGCCGACTCCTTTCTCGAAGGCGGCTATCACAACCGCATCTGTGACGTCGAACGGTGCTTTTCCTGTTCATGAAGCGCAGACGAACTCCCGGAGGGATTCGTTCCTCCTTTGGTGTAGCCGATATAGGTCCCAAGGGGTGCTGGCGCTCGTAAGTGCCTTGGAAATTTGAGATGAATCGCTCACACAGATCTCCCAGAATCTATAGAGTTATTTGGAAGTCCGGTGAGCCATGCTTGGGCCGAGGCGAGAGGGTAAGCAGGCAAGTAGTTTGCCATTACTTTCGATCCCCGTGACCTTGATCGCCAGAGCGTATACTTGTAGCCAAGCCTGCAGGTCTCTCTCACCGTCAAACCTAGTGATGCCTTTAGGATTAAATCCATCGTGCCAAACCACTCGGCGTAGGTGAGGAGTAAACGCCACGGACCCCTTCGATGACTCGCGATACCCCGGGAGGTGATCGGCGAGGGGATCGCACTTAGCGTATTCGCGACCTCGCGGAAGGATCTTGAAGCGCTCATATTAAATCGGCTTGACGGCGTTGTTCCTCCCTTTCTCGATCGCGGCGCTGGCGTCGAGAGTGCGAGCAGTCGCGGTGGCAGCTTATGTCGCAAATCGTCTCGCGAGGTAGAACATGATGTATCGGCGGGCTTCCCGACGACCTGGCCATTCTTGGTATGCAGGTCCTCGGCAGGACCACGTGGCCTCCTTCGCCGGGCCGGGTCGGTTTGAGTATCTTTGGATAGTCGCTGCCGCCGTCACCATGGCCTTTACTTGGGCCATGATCGGGCAAGCTGGATCATCTGCCCCAAAGCATAGGGGTCGAGGTATCCAGGAGTGTCTTGGAAGCGACGATATTACTGGCGTAGAGTCTGAAAAACAGCTGGTCCCCATCTTGGCTTGCAGAATGTCTTCATTGACAGCCGGCGCGGTCGGAGAAATCTGGCGCCAGCGCGTCGAGCTCGATCACTCGGCCTCCTTCAAATCGGCGCGGCGATCGAGGTGTCGGCGCTATTCTGCTGAATCTGCCCGCGAGCCTTCGATCACCACAGACTCTCACGGAAATTCCAGCGACTCTCTAGGCTTTCTTCGACTCGGCCGAGGTGGGTGAGTCTGGAGAAGACAAACCTAGGCGCTCGGGGGTGCGGAGGGGGGTGGCGGTGAGGACTCCCAGCGTGCGTGCCTCGGCGTCGTCGGGGCGGAGTCCGCGGCTGGACCGGGTCGTCGGATCCCCGCTCGGTACTTTAGAGTGCGAGGCAGGGGACCTTCCGATCGGCCTTGAAGTCGTGACGATGAATCGCCGGAAACCTCACCGCTTGTAGCGGTTTCCATGGAGAGAGAGGCTTCGAGGTCGTTGGAGATGAAGGTCGAGGCTTAAAGCGGAAGACCTGGCCGAAGCGAAGCTGTGGAGACTTCGCTCGTCGCGACCATCAAGCTTGACGAAGATGTTGACACAAGTCCCCTACAGCGCCAACCGCCGGCGATTTGTTTCGCGGCAATGAGATTTGTGATTCTAGGGATTTGTGCGGGATCGAGCTTGATGGTAACCGCAGATGCGAGGGCAATCTGTTTTAGACAGGTTCGGGCTCTCTCGGAGGAGATAATACCTAGTCCTGTGTTCTTGGATGTATTGTCTCTCTTTTTCTTGTTTCTCCCTCCTCCCTTATATCTTTGGGGAGAATACATGATAGTTGGGCGCCAGGGCCTGAACATGGTGGCACGAGCGACATGTCCCTTGTCCTTATCCGCCTTCACGCTCTACATCCTGGAGAGGTGGTTATGCTTTCTCAGGCCCACGCTGCCGCTTTGTCGAGTCCCGGCATCCGCAGCTCTGGCGGTGTCGGTGCATGCTTTGTTCTGGCGGGTTGTTAGGGCGGGCGCCAAGCTTCCGTGAAGGATCGGGAGTTGTCTTGGGGAGCAAGTCGAAGGTTTCCTCTGGGCGGCCCGTTGCGCCACGGGCTTTGGGCTTCTGTTCCGCTGTCGAGGCCCAGTCAGTGTAGGCCCCTCTTGTGGGGCCCTGTCTCTGACATCCCACAGCTGACCCCCAAGTGCTTTAGGATCGATTTTCCGTCCCTTGCCCTGTCATGAGGATTATGCGGGAGAGAGATCATAAAGAACTTGTAGTATGAAGCTCAAGTGGTTAGTTAGCTCGTGGCGAGTGGTACCAGCGCCCGTTCTGACGGTCTTGCAGCCGACTTTGTCGCTCGGTGACCCCATGGGGCGTACCTTGGTCTTTGGCTCGTGGTGAGTGGTACCCGCGCTTGGTTACGGTCTTGCGACAAGCCATTTGTCGCTCGGTGACCCCCATGGGCGTACCTTGATCTTTTTGGCTCGTGGCGAGTGGTACCAGCGCCCGTTCACGGTCTTGTGACCGCCATTTGTCGCTCGGCCCGACCCTCATGGGGCGTACCTTGGTCTTTTGGCTCGTGGCGAGTGGTACCAGCGCCCGTTTACGGTCTTGTGACAGCCGGCTGTCGCTCGGTGACCCTCATGGGGCGTACCTTGGTCTTTTGGCTCGTGGCGAGTGGTACCGCGCCTTGCGTTCTGTCTTGTGACAACCACTTTGTCGCTCGGTGACCCTCATGGGGCGTACCTTGGTCTTTGGCTCGGCGTAGGCGGTACCAGCGCCCGTTCTGATCTTGTGACAGCCGGCTTGTCGCTCGGTGACCCTCATGGGGCGTACCTTGGTCATACTGAGTAATGCTCAGCTCGCCATTTACGATCGCTTTAGACCCTCATGGGCGCATTCTCAAGACCGTGTTGGTTGTAGATCCTCTCGCGACACCCAATCGCATTATGAGACAAGCGACCAAAGAATTGACCCCAAATTATGGGCGTCTGTCAGAGGATGTTCGGAAAGTGCCCACCCCAAGCTTCCGTGGCGGCCGGCGTTCGAGCCCATCGTGGGGCGCACTTTATCCCAAACGTTGGACGGTTGACACTGGCCGCGTTTTGCGCGACGCAGCCTATTGGCCCGTCATGGGGCGTGCCACAGATCCGCCCGAGGTGAGCAGGAGGGCCCTCGTTTCTTCCCACCATAAGGTGGAAATTGGGGCCCATTTCTTATAAGTCGAAGGACCCTCGCCGAGCAACGGCCTCCTTGCACCTTCTCACTTCACGGCCATAAACCTTCAAACCTCCTTTGGCGATTTAGGTTTCCTGCTTTGCGCGCCTGGCTTGGCCCGGTTCCTCCCACCTGTGTCTTCTTCTTCGCAATGTCTTCTTCCTCGTCATCGGAAGGTAGCACCGACCTGCGGCGGCGGTGGGGAGACCTCCATCACGGCGACGTCCCGCTTGGAGGGATGGTCGCCGCCGGCGTCCTCCCTCGTGGAGTTGATCTCGCCGCCCCGCCATGCGGTGACCCTTACCCCACACCTCGGGAGAATGAGATTGTGGTGTTTGAGTCCTTCTTACGGCGGGATTTAGCATCCCTGGGAGGCGCCTTCCTCCGGGGCTCCTCCACTTCTACGAAATTGAGTTGATCAATTTGAACCCCAACTCGATTCTCCACATTGCCATCTTCGTCCGACTCTGCGAGGCGTATCTTGGGATACGTCCTCATTTGGATTTGTTCCGCTCCTTCTTACGGGTGAAGCCTCATCCGAGCAGGGCCGCTCCCAACGTCGTTGGGGCGCGGACTCCAGTGCGGAGGGCTCGAAGAAGCGATATTTTGTCGTTCCTCTCAAAACCTCCCTCAAAGGTTGGAGGCGGTAGTGGTTCTCTTGTGCCAAGGTTGATCCCGTCCTCGCCCCCTTTGCCGGCCGTGCTCCTAAAGCTTCCGATCTTTGGAGCGGCGCCAGACGGAGGAGGTTTGGCGCAAATCCCCGAAACTCTGGCGTTGATAGGCGATCTGAAGAACCGAGGGTGACGGGTCCCGATATCGCGATCGATTTTGTGAAGCGCCGGTGCAGCCCTTGAAGGAGAGAGTCCATTTGGGGTTCCAATACAGCGGGCCTCTGGACCCCAGCGAAGTCGGACGTGGCCCTGTCGATGGAAGTCGGCGGCAGCGTACGGGTAGTTGATTTCTTCGTGCCTGGCACAATAATCACCAACGAGGGCTGCCCTCATAAGTTTTCGACGGCAAGGCCTCCCTCCTGTGAGTGCACTATCCTTCGAAAAGCGGTTCCATGGTTTCTTCGGTGATGTGTGATTCAAACAGTGCGATCGTTCCTTTTCAGAGCAGCGCGTGCTTCATTCTCGATGCTCGGTTGTCGGCCTCTCTCGGAAACACGCTCGAGCGGCGAGTGGGCGACACATCGGTCGACGAATCACTTGGCGAGTCGGCGGAGGAGGTCGTCGATCTTTCGTCGGCCAGCCTTCGACTTCCGGTGCACCGGATCGCATAAGCGCGGGGCATCGACCCTTCTGTCCCGGGGTAGCCCATTGCAGCGCTAACTTCCCTCCGAGTGGTCTTTGGGTCTCGGATGAGACTCCAGGATGAAATTCAAGAAATCCAAAAGGTATTCTTTTGGGTGATCCTTGACTTTTATTCTTATGCTGTCTTTGAGGTGTCTTCCCTTTTCTTGATTCAGACCCCTGCTATGGGCGTCCTGTGGAGGGGTCTCTGAAAGGAGCCCCAGCGAGGCTAGGTCGCCGTTGCCGCCCGGCTAACCGGGCGTCGCCACGGGCGCCGGTGGGCCAACGGTCGAACCTGTCGGATGGTCCGTCCGTCAGACGAGATCGACCGCGCAAATCTCCCGTCGTGGAGGAAGTGCCGAGAGCCACCGCGCCGCTCGGCCCTCTGCCGAAGCCCCGAATCGGACCGTATGGTGGGAAGGGGGTTCCGACCGAAAGGGATGGAAGAGGGCGACGAGATGGAGAGCGGCTCGGGCCGGAGCTTTATGAGCTCACCGTCAGTGTAGCACGCTTCGTCGGGGAGTGAGCTTCTTGTCTTCCATCACATTTGCTCGACTTCTCCACTGAGATTACGCCTGTTACCCGGGACATGGGGAGCGCTCGGAGCAAAGATCGCGGTTTTCGGAAGGTGCTCCCGAAGCTCAAGGAGCGAAGCGATGCAGGACAAACTTCAGCGAGATCGGCGCGGACAGGTGGAAAAGAAGTCCACGAGCTTGAGGCGAGTGTATGAGGATCCGGGAGGAGAAGACGGGGCTTGAGCATATGCTCGAAGGTGAGATTCTCCCCTGGATTCGGTTTGGATGTCTTTTTGGGTGGTTGGAGAGGATGATGACACTCTCGTGTTTCAGAGCGCGACTCAACCATTACTGAGCTGAGGGCCCGACTGGAGGTTTCAGAGAATTCTGGCCTCGAAGCTCGAGTCGGCTTGGAAAGGATGCAGCGGGAGCTGAAGGGTAAATTTATTTGACTTGGGTTGAACATACTTGGCGTCGGGTGTGCTCTTGATGGCCGTTTGACTTTGTTGCAGAATGCAAGGAGAAGATGGTCGCTGTCGAACAGGGCCGGATCGAATCAAGCGCTGGCCGTCGCGAGCCGATCCTGCACCTTCGTATTGAAGGAGTCACGCCAGGGCGAGGGGCGATGCTTTGTTCCACTTCTTACGGGAGGAGCCGACAGGATCGAGCTTACGCCAAAGAGTCCGCAACAATGAGTGCGAATCCAGGCATTGGCGGTGGTCAAGTCTCATTATCCGAGAATTGACCTCGAAGTCGTGAAAGAAGGCTTTGCTCGTGATGAAGACAAGGCCAACGCGCTCCTTGAAGAGGTGTCCGTGCATCGCAGCCTTGTTGGAGAATCTAGAATTAGACTTCGATGTAGGCCTTGATGCCGAGTGCTCGCCCTCCTTGTCTGAAATATTGTGTCTTCTTACTTCAATATGATTTGCCTGTATTGTCTTCCGATTGAGTGGTCTTGAGACCTCTTCCACTTTCTTCTCTGGCCGAGTTGTTAGAATATATGCCCGCAGCCTTTTGGATCTGTCGCGCCTTTCCGGTGAGTTTCGGAGTGGTATGGCTCCCAAACGCCAGGGCCTTGGCCCTGGCTTTCTTGCCCCAGACACGCTTTTCCGAGAGGTCAGTGCGGCTCTCAGCGTCGGAACTTACGCCGCGGCCACCTGGTGAGTGGTTTAGCCCGGGCTTGCATCGCTTGCTAGCTCTCCAAACGCCAGGGCCTTGGCCCGGCTTTCTTGCCCTGTGACACGCTTTTCCGAGAGGTCAAGCGTGCAGCTCTCGAGCCGTCGGGACTTCCGTGGCCACACCGCCACCTGGCCGAGTGGTTTAGCCCCGGCTTGCATCACTTGCTAGCTCTCGGCCCCGGGCTTTTGCGCTTAATCTGGTGTAATTAAGCGAGGAAGCCGAATGGGCTTGGACTGCTTACAACACGTGTCTGGTGAAATTCTCCTTGATTTTGTTCAATGCGCCGATCTTCTTCGGTATTTGCACTGCCGCTTTGTTTTTCGCGCTTCATTGATTGCGGGGGTGGCGCATTTGATTGCCTTTGGAGACGCCGATTTCCGGCCGGGTGGCTTATAAATGGGGCGTCACCGCTAATGAGCGATCGCCCGTTTCTTCTTGCCTTGTCCTTCGTCTTCCTCTTCCAGTTTCCTTCCATGTCTAATACGGGGAGGTTCGTTGGCCCATACGCGGCATTCTTTCGCCAGCGATTCTTCGGGATGTTGCACAACTGGGAGGAGGCGGAAGCATGGGAAGACCTTGACTTTTCAACACTGGAGGCGGAGGCGGAGGACGGAGCGGCGAGGGACGCCGCCGCCGTGGCCACCTTGTTGGAGGTCGCACCGGGGCTCCACGAGGTGGCGGAGATCATCCTCGAGATGGTTGGTCGCGATCGTCGCGACGACCTTGCTGCCGTCGAGGGCCCTCGTCGCCTTGTACCCCCTTGTGGGTGGTTGACGAGGAGATTCAGCGGCTTTGGGTCGCGTGGGTCGCGACTAACCTCAGCGATCTCGCCTCCGGTCTCCCAATAGGCCAAGACTAAAGAAGACCAAAGACTAGACCAAGAGCCGCAGAGTACCAACAAAGACCAAGAAGACCAGAGTTTTTTTTTTTTTTTTTTTAGCGAGAAAAAGAAAAAGAAAATTAGCAATGTAAATTATTAACATTATGGAATGAAATGCGAAATTTTATCCATTCGTGCCTATCACATTTAACCCGAACTTAGTGGTTCCGCCGATCAACTCATTCTAGTCGGTTGCTCGGTGCAAGAACGAGGAGCCGGGGCTCGAGCTTTTGACGGTTAGAAATTCGCGACCAGGCAAATCTTGGTTAAATTACCGCGCCGCGAATTGCAGCCCCGAGTGGTTAGTGCTTTCTACCCGTTCCGTTGTGCTTGTGGTATAAACCGCCGAGGCTTTGTGCTCATCGCGGCTTGTTATTTCCGTGCATTCTATATCGGCACGACGAGTTAGGCGCTACGGAAATCGGGTAATAACCACTCGGGGCTAGCATTACACAACTTCAGAAAATAAGATGAACCACTATTTTATTTAATGTGTAAGAGTGGGATACATAACTCATGCGTAGAAGCGACGAGCTGTTCTGGCTGCTCCAAGTATTCGCGAGAACCTCGCCGTCTTCTCGCCTGAGTCGATAAGCACCCGCCGGGTTGTCTTCCTCGAACGATGTATGGACCTTCCCAAATTGGAGAGAGCTTGTGCTCGCTTTTAAGTTCCTCCTCGTGACCATATCTCCTTCCTCAAAAGGTTACGCTTCGACGGCGTTGCGAGAGTGGTAGAGCCGAAGTCCCTGGAGGTAATTATCCGAATGGAGGGCGGCAACGTTCCGAGCATCCTCGAGTTGATCAAGCTCCACCATTCGGCTTCCTCGGACTCGGCCGTTGTAGTTTGAACCCTCGGGGATTCGAATCCCGGCTCGATCAGAATCGCCTCTGCGCCATAGACCAGGAAAAAGGGGGTTTGGCGGTCGGCTCTACCGGGAGTGGTTACGAGTCCCCAGAGTAATCGACAGAGCTCCTTCACCCATCTGGCGGCGTATGGTTTGAGGCGGTCGAAGATCCTGGCCTTGAGGCCTTGAAGGACCAGGCAGATTGCTTCGCTCGACCGCCCATTGCTTCGTGGGTGAGCCACCGAGGCGAAGCTGGATCTTGATCCCGACGCCTTCGCACCATTCTTGGAATTCTTCACTCTGAACTGGGTGCCGTTGTCCGTGATGATCCGGTTGGGCACTCGAATCGACTACAATATCCTGGAAGAACTCCTTGGCCTTAAGCTGCAGTTGATAGTTACGACCGGCTTGGCTTCGATCCACTTGGTGAACTTGTCAATGGCCACGAAGAGGTAAGCGAAACCGCCTTGAGCCTTCTTGAGCGGGCCCACTATGTCGAGCCCCAGCATCGCAAAAGGCCAAGAAATGGGTATAGTCTCAGAGCTCATGTCTTTGGCAAGTGTGTCTGCCTTGAATAGAATTGGCAGCCCTCGTAGGTTCGAACTATCTCCTTGGCGTCCGTTCTGCCGTTGGCCGAAGAAACCCCGCTTGTAGGCTTTCCCGACCAAGGCGCTTGATGCCGCTGCGTGATGGCCGCACATCCCGAATGGATTTCTTGGAGCAGCTCTCTTCCCGCTTGTCCCGAACGCACCGCCGAGGACACCGAGGCACTTTTTCTAAGAGCTCGCCGCCCACCACCACGTAGGATTTGGCTTGTCGGGAGATGCGCTCTGCCAGAGTGGTTGCTTCCGGAGTTTGTCCTTCAGAGATAATCAAGGTACGGGGTAGTCGATCTGGATCGATGAGCGGGACCCCGGTTCCAGACCCTCGCTTGGCTTTTGCCGCTTTTGTAACGGTTGGCTCGTGAAGATCCTGCATTTAAGATATCACTTGGGACATCTGCCCGAGTGGCTCCCATCTTAGCCAACTCGTCTGCTGCCTCATTATTGCGGCGGAGGACATGAACCACTCCTGCATCACAAACTTGCCTTCCAATTCTCGGACTTCTTTGGCGGTATGCCGCCATATTCTCGATCCACGCACAACCAGTCCTTCCAGACTTGATTCACCACCAAGCGAGTCGCCTCGAACCGCCAAATTCGGATTCGAGTGATGTGGCGATACGGCCCATGGATGAGGGCCTCGTACTCGCGGCATTGTTTGAGGTCGGGAAGTGAATCCAAGGACATACTTCAACCTGTCACCCTTAGGCGAGATAAGGAGGATTCCCGCCGCTCCTCCAAGCATGAGAGATCCGTCAAGTGCATGACCCAATATTCGGCTCTTCTTCGGTGCAGGAGTCTGGGATTCGGTCCACTCGGCCGTAAAGTCACCAAAGCCTCGACTTGACGGCAGGCGCGACTTGAACGAGATGTCGAAGCTCCAAGCTCACCGCCCACTTTGAAATTCTTCCGGTAGCTTCCCGATGGAGGACCTCTCCACGGGAAAGAAGTGACTACCAAATCGAATGTCCTTGGAAATAATGCTTCACTTCCGTGACGAGATCAAAATGGCGTCAGCCTTCTCGGATTGGAGGATATCTTGTCTTGGATTCGCCAAGATTGCCGACGAAATAAATCAAGCGTTGCACGCCGTAGCGGTGTCAGATTCCTCCCGCTCCACAACTATCATGGCACTTACTACATGAGATGTTGCCGCTATGTAGAGCGAAGAGGTTCACCTGGCGCCGCGATACTAAGACTGGGAGTGGAGAGAAACACCTTGAGTTCTTGAAGGCTCTTTGTGCCTCTGCGCCCAATCAAAGCGATCTTGCTTCTTAAGGAGCTTGAAGAAAGGCATTCCCGGGCTCCCAGTCGTGAGATAAACACGCCAAGCGCTACCATGCATCCGGTGAGCTTTTGGACCTCCTTTTGGGTGGTAGGCGGGGCCATTTTCATAATGGCTCCAATTTTCTCCTGTTCGGCTCGATCCCACGACGGAGACGATGAACCCGAGTAGTTTCCTGAAGACACTCGAAAACGCACTTCTCGGGTTTAGCCTCATCCTAACGCCCTTAGACTCTCGAACGCCTCGGCCAGGTCGGAGATAAGGCTATCTTGTGTCTGCGTTTTAACTACCACATCATCCACATAAGCTTCCACGCTATGCGCCGAGCCGATGGTGAAAAACACTGCACCGCACGGCTACCGGGTACGTTTGGCCGGCATTCTTGAGCCCGAACGGCATGGTGATATAGCAATATGCTCCGAATGGAGTGATAAACGAAGTCTTCTCGCAGCTTCCTCTCGGCCGAATTTGATGATAGCCTGAATAGGCGCCCGTAAAGCCGAGTAGCCGAGATCCCAAGATGGAGTCTACCACCTGATCAATACGAGGAGACCAAAGGGATCTTTCTGACAAGCCTTGTTGAGGTCGGTGTAATCAACACACATGCGCCAGCCTTTTATTCTTCTTACGGACGAGTACAGGGGTTCGCCAACCGATCGGGATGATACACTTCTTTGATGAAGCCTGCAGCTAAGCGACTTTGTGATCTCCTCTCTCGATGGCTTCTCGGCGATCTTGAGCAAACCGTCGTAACCTTTGCTTGACGGGCCTGGCGGATTGGTTTACATTCGGTGCGTGCTCGATCACCTCCCTGGGGACCCCGGCATATCGAGGCGGCTTCCAGGCAAAGACGTCTTGGTTTGCCGCAGAAAAGGTGACAAGCACGCTTCCTATTCATCCTCGAGCCTTGTCCCGATCGAGACGGCTCGCGCCGATCGGACGGGTCGAGGAGAATCCTCTTGGTGCCCTCCTGGCCGATCCCGGAGTTCTGCGGCTTGCGGGTAGGGACACTGCCTTCCGGCTTGTCGAAATCCACCTCTTGACGAATCCTTTCCCGTCCCGCCAGCGCCTCGAGAGACTCGGCCATTTCGCAACTCTCCCTGTCGCAAGAGAAAGATCGCTTAACATCGCCACAGAGTGATAATACCACTCGGACCGGCATCTTCAAAGATCGATACGCGTAGTGGGGCACCGCCATGAACTTGGCGGTACTGGTCTCCCAAGATGGCGTGATCTGTTGTCGCCAAGTCTGCCACCTCGGCTAAGGCTCTCGGTCCGTGTAGTTGTCCCTTGCGGCCGAACGTGGTGGTAGAGTGATTTGTCCGAGTGGTACCGCCGACGCCCGTATCACTCCATGAAAAGGCGACGACCGCGTTTGAGGTTAGACCGCGGGATTCCCATATCGTCGAGTGTCTTCACGAAGAGGACGTTGAGCCCACTCCCACCGCCAATCAACACCCTTTTGAGCTTGATGTCAGCGGACAACCGGCGCCAGACGGTATCTGGCAGGGAATGGGGCCCGATCACGGGTGATCCGTGCGGTCGTAAGTTATTGCGACCTCGGACCACCGGACATATCGGGGTCTCCGGCTCTCTTGCATAGATGTCCCGAGCGGTGAGCTTTTGCTTCCGCTTGGACTCATATGCTTGGTGAACCCCGAATATGTAGTTAAGCTCGAGGTCGACTTCACGATAGTCTTCCTCAGGGAGGCGGTTTCTTGGCGGCATGACCGCTCGGACCTTGTCCACCGCTTTGCCTCTTGCTCGCGGCGAACCTCTTTAGGGTGAAACAATCCTTGGCGGCATGCCTCCCTTTGGATGGAAAGGGCGAGTGAGTTCATGACCTTATCATATCCATCCTCTTTGAGAGCGAGGATGAGTTGGCGCAATGACGCCACTAGCTCTTCGCCCTTACGCTTCTTTTCTTTCCGCCGAGGGGTTCAGATCGATCCTTCCCTTCATCACGTCGTTCGCCAGAGCCTCGAGGCTGAAGCGTAACGGTCCGCTAGGCGAACAGCTCCTGACCGACGTGGGTGGCTTCCGGACATCTTCTTGATGAGGTCGGGTCGCCGACTCCTTTCTCGAAGGCGGCTATCACAACCGCATCTGTGACGTCCCTAACGGTGCTTTTCCTGTTCATGAAGCGCTTGACGAACTCCCGAAGGGATTCGTTCCTCCTTTGGTGTAGCTGATATAGGTCCCAAGGGGTGCCTGGGCACTCGTAAGTGCCTTGGAAATTTGAGATGAATCGCTCACACAGATCTCCCCAGAATCTATAGAGTTCGCTGAAGTCCCGTGAGCCATGCTTGGGCTGTGGGCGAGAGGGTAACCGGCAAGTAGTTTGCCATTACTGATCCTCTGCCGGCCCTCGACCGCTGAGCGTATACTTGTAGCCAAGCCTGCAGGTCTCTCTCACCGTCAAACCTAGTGATGCCTTTAGGATTAAATCCATCGTGCCAAACCACTCGGCGTAGGTGAGGAGTAAACGACGGACCCCTTCGATGACTCCGCGATACCCGGAGGTGATCGACGCGAGGGGATCGCACTTGGCGATTTCGCGGCCTCGCGGAAGGATGCCGGGCGCTCATATTCGCCGGCTTGACGGGCGTTGTTCCTCCTTTCTACCGCGCGCTGGCGCCGAGGTCCGAACGGAGGTCGCGGTGATGCTATGTCGCAAATCGTCTCCGCGGTAGAACATGATGTATCTCGACGGCTTCGACCGACCGGCCATTGGTCGCCTGGTCCTCGCCGACCACGCGGATGACTCCCTCGCCCCGGGTCGGTTTGAGTATCTTTGGATAGTCGCCGCGTCACCATGGCCTTTACTTGGGCCATGATCGGGCAATCGGATCATCTGCCTCAAAGATAGGGTCGTGGTATCCAGGAGTGTCTTGGAAGGCGACGATATTCTGTGCGTACGAAAACAGCCTGGTCCCCATCTTGGCTTGCAGAATGTCTTCATTGACAGCCGGCGCGATCGGAGTCTGTGCCCGTAGCGTCGAGCTGATCACTCGGCCTCCTTCCAAATCGGGCGGCGATCGAGGTGTCGGGCCGCTCACGAATCTGCCGCGAGCCTTCGATCACACAGACTCTACGGAAATTCCAGCAGCCTCTCTAGGCTTTCTTCCGACTCGGCCGAGGTGGGTGAGTCCGAGAAGACAAACCTAGGCGCTCGGGGTGCCGAGTGGCTTGGCGGTGAGAACTCCCACCCTTCGTGCCTCGGCGTCCTCGAGCGACTCGCTGAACGCAGGTCTTCGGATCCCCACTTTCGGTACTTTAGAGTACGAGGCAGTGGGACCTTCCGATCGGCGCGAAGTCGTGGCGATGGATCGCCGGAAACCTCACCGGCCAGTAGCGCGGTTTCCTGGAGAGAGAGGCTTCCGAGGTCGTTGGAGATGAAGGTCGAGGCTTCGAAACGGAAGACCTGGCCCGGGGCGAAGACTGTGGAGACTTCGCTCGTCGCAGCCATCAAGCTTGACGAAGATGTTGACACAAGTCCCCTACCTGGCGCGCCAACTGTCGACGATCTGTTTCGCCGGCAATGAGATTTGTGATTCTAGGGATTTGTGCGGGGATCTGAGCTTGATGGTAACACAGGATGCGAGGGCAATCTGTTTTAGACAGGTTCGGGCTCTCTCGGAGGAGATAATACCCTAGTCCTGTGTTCTTGGATGTATTGTCTCTCTTTTTCTTGTTTCTCCCTCCTCCCCTTATATACTGGGGGGAGAATACATGATAGTTGGGCGCCACCGGGCCCTGAACATGGTGGCCTGAACGACATGTCCCTTGTCCTTATCCGCCTTCACGCTCTACATCCTGGAGAGGTGGTTATGCTTTCTCCGACCCACGCCTGCCGCTTTGTCAGGTCCCAGCATCCATGAGTGCTCTGGCGGTGTCAGGCTGCATGCTTTGTTCCTGGCGGGTTGTTAGGGCGGGGCGCGAAGCTTCCGTGAAGGATCAGGAGTTGTCTTGGGGAGCAAGTCGAAGGTTTCCTCTGGGCCCGCCGTTGCGCTTCTGGGCTTTGGGCTTTCTGTTCCGCCTGTCAGGCCCAGTCGGGTGTAGGCCCCTCTTGTGGGGCCCCTGTCTCTGACATCCCACAGACATCCCTGGAGTGATGCAGGAGAATTATATATGAAGAAAGACTACAATTGTCGACATATTTTGCCTCTAAAAATTGCTAAAATCTGGATCCAGAACCAAAGTCCATGGCAGAGTGCCAGAAGCGCTCATCTAAGTTCACCTGAAAAAGCAATTGAGGTAGCGCTCGCTTAATGAGAGGAAAGTTCTTGGTCCTATTGACAGAACATTTCCTGAAATATTCCCTGTAGGATCAAATGGATTTTTCATCCTGAAGAGATATGAAAATATCCTGGTGGTGAGATATAAAGCGAGGCTTGTAGCACAAGGGTTTTAGCAGAGACCCATCATCGATTACGATGAAATCTGTTCTCCTGAAATGAGTGGAATGACGTTCATAAATTTAATATTGATGGCGATAGCTTAAACTTTTCAATACAGCTTGATGATTGTAGTGACCGCATATGTATTTGGGTCACTGAATACGGATTAAAGACAGTCGATAAGGATGTGGTACAATCGACTAAGTAGATTCATCCTGAAAAGGAAATATGATCCCTGAAGGAATAATGTTCTTGTGCATTCATGAGGAAATCCCAGAATGGATTTTTATTTTCCTCTGTGGTGGTACAGTCACTCAGAGATTATAAAGGAAGCCTCACTGAATATGTTTGGCTAAGACGGGTAATCAACCATGTCCGAAGTTATATGGTATGAATACCGCCAATTCCCTACTATTATCTATGAAGATAATGATGCTTGTGTTGCACAAATGCAATTGGGTTATGTAAAGAGCAATATCACGAAGCATATTGCTCCTAAGTTCTTTTATCCCCACAAACTCCAGAAGAATGGTGAGATAAAAATAATGCAAATTAAGTCGTGTGAAAATCTAGCGATTTATTCACAAAATCCTTGCCAAATTCCCTTCCAAGGTATGTTAATGGCATTGGAATGAGGCGCTTAGAGATTTGCATAGTTCAGGGAAGTAAACCCACTGAACCATAATCCCTTTGCATGATCCTCAAGATCATAAGTTGTACTTTTTTTTTCCTTTGTGAGTTTTCCTGATGTTTCTCACATAAAGGTTTTTAATGAGGCAACAAATGCAACATAGAGAGCGAGTGTGATGTACTCTTTTCTCCATCTCTTTTTTCCCACTGGGTTTTTGAGTGGAGTTTTTAATGAGACATATGCATTACGCGGTATTTGCCCAAGGGGAAGTGTTATGAGATAATGACTCTAACCGTATACGGTTAGGAGTCTATCTCTAATATGTGGGCAAATCCCTAATACCTCTCTTATAAATACTAGGTGCCCTCCATTGTATTGACACACATTGATCAATAAAGAAGAGAGAGCTACACCCTATATCTTGTGTCTCTTGTTCTTGTGTTCTTGTGTTCTTGTTGATTGCCGGTGTTCGACGTGGGGAACGACTTGTTTTACAACAGTGACGACTGTATTCTCCCTCTTCAGTAACTTGTGTCCACGTAGGATCTAAATGCTGAGCTGGCAGTATATAGACAGCCTAATTAATGCCGCTGTACGTGCAAATCGTACAATACATGTGAACACTAATTAAGTAGTTACGGCAGATTCAATGACCACATGAATGAGATACGCTTCACTTCCCAGGAAGTGTGTAAGTATTGCAATACGTGTGAGCTAAGACAAGTTCTGAGGGCCATATGAATGAGATACCCTTTCTCGAGATGTAAGAAGTTTATATAATATTATAAACTTTAATTCGAAGCCCTTTTAGCATCTTAGATTATAAAAAAGTAGATGTCTAACCCTCTAAAATTTGCAATCCGGTTCAAATAATACCCTGACCCTATTTCGTGGTATAGTATTATCCACATGACGCAATAAGTGTGTGATTTTGCTTCACAGGAGGACTCGCTGACCAAATTAAGTCAATAAAAGGTGGGTTTATATGGGCTTCTCCACCGACCTTCCAACAACGTTTTCATGGCCGTCGTCCTTTGTAGCTCCCTCATTCTTTATTTCGATTTGGGGAGAACCTTTTGTGGGTCCCACCTATCATTCATCTAAACTTAGCCGGTGTGTTATCATACTAGCAAAACAACACACTCATCATGCCACGCGGGTAATACCATCATATGAAACCGAATATGATGTTATTTGAATTAGATCGATCGCAAAGCTTAGGGTTAGATATATGATTCATAGTTTGACGTGTTGATTAGACTTTTAAGTATAGTTTGAGGTGTTATATGTATTTTGTTTTGGGATTTGATAAACATCATCCGGATTTTTTGTTTGCTGAAATCACCCAAATCCGAGAGCATTGGATCATTGTTGAGATTCGAGAGTATCGATTACATCCGATTCTATGATTTGATCTAACAGTTGGAATTTTAATCCTACAGTCCAAAATTTAGATATCATTTAAGACAAAAACATCCAGAAGATGCCTATACACTCCCGTTTGTTTTTCCACTGTAAATTCCTCGTCCCACTTTTCTTCTTCTTCTATGTCAGTCACGCGGCCTCCGTCTTTCTGCCTCTCTACCACCGTGGGACTCGGGACCGCTCGCGAGCTCGGCAACGGCGCGTGCGTGGCTGAACGGCAGCGTCGTCACGTCTCACGGAATGGGATCTTCACCGGTGGGGTGAAACGGTGGGCTGCGCCCTGCGCCGGTGACTGGGGCGACGACGGCATGGAACGCCGCTTGGTAGTGACGAGACCTGGACGAATCACAGCAAGCACCCAAATTCCTAAACCACAGTTTGAATTCTCGATCCCCATTTTTTCCTGTCAACCACTCAACACCGGAAATACAGCTCTCACTACTACAGATTTGATCATCAGTATCGATTGACAACAGCTATTAGTACCGATTTTTGAACCGGTATAGGCCATCCGGGACTGATAGGATTAGAAATGTTTTAAAATATGTTGATGATGTATGGAAGAAGCGGGACTCGAACCCGCAAACCTCATGATTCCAGTCTCACCATTCTAACTAACCCATCCACCATCGCGTACTAATATACATAGAATATGCATTTCTTTTGAACTTTTCGGAAACGAATACCGGTTCGTAACACTAACCGGTACTAATGTAAGTGCATCAGTACCGGTTCCTGGATCTAACCGGCACTGAAAGCCCACTACGGCACTGTAGCCAATGAACCAGTACTGATGTCACTATCAGTACGGATTCAAATCCAATCGGTAGTGATGTGCCGGTAGTAAGCCTAGTTTTCTAATAGTGTATATAAACTTACGTATGCCCAAATGCTAAAACAGAATCAAGTAACTTCTCCAGTTTCAGGTATCCCAACGTCAACATGAAAGATGTCACATGAGAGCTAGGCCTGATCCACGGAACTTCTCTTCGATGATTGCATCTAAACGTTGCGCCATCTCAGGTGGTCATATGATTCATCCAATCCCCGGCACCAGCGGCGAAGGACAGAAAAAAATTCTAGTATAGCGAAATCATTATTTCTATGTACTAAGGATACACGTGGCAGGATATATGCTAAAAGTACTAAGGATACACGTAGCAGGACAGGTATGGCAGGTGCCATACCCCGCCATACGTGGTCCTCCGCCCTGCCCGGCACCCCCTTTCCTGGAGAATGATCCACGTGAGACCTTTTTGAAGACTCCAGAAGTGCCTGCCTCCTTGGCCTCGAGGTTTTTCATCTTCTCGAAGCTGCATAGCTTCACGTTGTTCATCACCACCCCTTCTTCGTCCTCAGCGATGGAGAACGGCCGTCCAAGGAACTGCACCGGCGTCCTGATGTTGCTGATCGGATCGATCTTGCAGCGTCTCTTCATACTTCAGGAACAGGACTCTCTCCGGGGCTCTGGTTGCTAGCATTGCAGTACCCAAGATTAGGACGGGCAGAAAAGCTCAAAGCTCGTGAGTTGAGTGAACTAGACTCTAAAATAAATGAGCTGAGCTGAGCTGCCTTCCTAGCTCGTTATCCTAACAAACCGAATCTAAGCTAACTCATAAGCCACTCATTAATTTGTTAAAGCTTGGTAATTAAATATTCATCATAATGATTTTTTATGTAAAAAACTTTTAATTAGTTGAATATTTAACTTAATGTATATCTATATAACTATGTTATGTTGGAATATAATTGTTAGAATTGTTAATCGGCTCATTACTAATTACCTACGTTTTACTTGTATGCTAGAAAATTAGTTACAGTTTCATTTATATAGTCCTCCTATTGCACGTATGTGTTAATGTGTGGTATGTGATTACGACGTGGCTTAGCTTAGCTCCTAACTAATTATCCTACCTCATATGGCTTAACTTAACTCGGCTCATTTTAGCTCATGGGGTTTGTAAGCTGCTCATGAACAGCTCTAGTTTTTTTATCGAACCGAACCAATTTTTCAGATTGTTAGCCTAACAAGATGAGCTACTTTTTTTAACAGTTTGAACAAGTTGAGCCAAGCCAAGCTCGATCGCCAGCCGAGCACCCAGATGTATAATTAATTAATGGCTATTGCACCTTCCGCTTTCATGACACCTTTGTTTATGTCTGAAGCATCAAGGGTACATGGTTTGCACAAAGCTGGCCAAGCAGCAACAGTTGCAGGGAAGGCGATCGAGCCCGTTCTATCATCAGGGCCCATAAATGGCGAAGCCAGAAAAACAATAGAAAATAGGCTTGAAGAATTGAGTTAGATTAAAATAAATATATTAAACAGTTTGTGTTGCATTTTTATCAGTTCGAGTATTACTAATAATACTTTATTATTTGATAAATACTTATACAATATTCGCTTATCAAACATTTTTAAATATATAAACAAGTTAACATCAATCAATCAATCAAGCGAATCGGCTATTGTCTTTATTCAACACATTTATATAGTTGCAATTGACAAAAAAAATCATAAATCAAAAGAAATGCTCACATTGTCTATTTGTTGCTTTGGTCAGCCCACTTAGCCGGTCAAGCACAATGCGCTGTCTTCCCTGACCGTCGCCACACGCTCGCACCCTCGCTGGCTTCCTGGCATATGCTCTCCGCGATGAGCGTCAAGCACACTTGACTCGATGGGTTGCCATGTCTTTGTGAAGGAGAAACATTGAGCCACGCCCTCTCTCCATGCTCTATGGTCTTTTGCGTGCATCTAGGATTCGAGTTTAGTTATGCAAGTAGCAAGCAAAGTTACCAATTGTCAAATTAGTCCTCCAATAAGCTGTGGCCTACCAAGCCACATGGTGCATGAAGCAGCTTATCCACCTAGCAAAGCTTCTTCTTCCTTATGCCACACCCGAGAGCTTGTGTATTCGCTGTCACTATGCAAAAAAAAATTAGAGAAGATTTACAATGCATTATACTGTTAGTATATAATAGGTAGTAGAAATCAGATCAAACCATTGATTTGTCGAGGAAATTCTACTACTCTACTACTAGATGAAGTGCACATAAATAGCAGCTAATATGATTCATTGGATGAAAAAGAATAAACGATCTATATTAAATTTAGTGTATCATAAAAAAGGTTAAAAAAGTATTTAATGTCTAGCAATTGGAGGGGGGCTCCAGCCTAATGAAGCCCCCTTGCTGGCTACGCCCTTAAGGCCCATCCATGGCCGCAACCACACCATTGTAACACTGTTTCCCCTGCTTTCCACACAGTGATAGCCAGCTTGTTGTCCCATGATGGGCGCCCCGTGTCCTGGTAGTCCCAAGAGACCAAAGCTACCGACCGTTGTTGCAATTAACTTTCTTGCAGCTACCATGTCTCTGCATGCATACATAGTTGCACAATAACAGTGCTTCGTTGGCCACAGTGGCTGACCGAACAGCAAGTCAAGATGGCTAGGGTACACCCTACTTTCAATAAAACTATGGATACCCCTAGCATCTCGAATCCATCGTGGGGCGCTACCGCTCCATGGAAGCAAAAAAAGATTAGAGTTAGAGGTAGAAGGAGAAAAAAATGATAGATTGGAGGTAGAAGAAGCTCAAGAAGACTTACCTCCATTTCATGGATCGAGCCAAAGCCTATCAATCTGGGCAAACACCATGTCAGCCAAGCCCAATAGCCACCACGCCACCAACAACACCTGACTACCCCCAATCCCCATCCCTAATTCCAAATCTAGAAACCCCCAATTGAATCGAGGCATCGAGCAAGCCTTGCGAGCGGCGGCCAGCGAGCTTGGGCAAGCGGTGAGCTAGCGGTGGGGCAGTGGCCAATTGGGCAAAAGAAGAAGCGACGAGCGACTGAGGAGGACCTAGGGCCGAGGGCAACGACCGGTCGAGGAGGCCCGACGGAGGGGCGAGCCGGTGAGAACTAAGGAGGTCCAAGCCTGAGGGGCGAGTGTGGCGGCCGGGCAAGGAGGCCCAAGAGGCGACCCACCAGCTTGTCAAACCCAGGAGTAACACCCCGGAATCCTTTGCGTATAATGTACTAGTGTAGAAAAAGCTAATACACAGTAAACAAAGCTGATACCACATCATATCATACGAAATTTTATTTATTTAATTATCAAAGTTTACATTATAAATGACTCGAAGGACAACAGAAAACATAACAGCCCAACAAATCTTCCACAGGCAATCGACTTGGGCAGCAGCCTAGTCATTGATATCCTCACTGGTGAAAAATCCTTCTCCTCTCAAAACAATATATAATGCAAGGTGAGTACATAAAGTACTCCACATGTCACACATGAAATACAATATTAATGTAAAGATAACAAAAGAAGGCATATTATTGTTAGTTTGAGCATAAAGCAATATTTCAAATACAATAAGTAGTTTCAAATGCATAATTGATATAGTAAAACTGGGTTTAAACAAATTTTCAACACGAGATCCAACCTGGAGTTTCATCCTAATTTTCCCAGAAGGAACCCTTTCCATCTACAAATCATTTTCTGTAAACACTTTTTAGAAATCAAGGTCTAAGCCGTGAGAAACTTGCTCGGCATGCCCATGACCACGGTCTCGGCTAATCTATTAGTTTTGCATTCTACAGAGATTGTACAACTTTGCCTACAAGACACGATTTTCTCTTATTGCCAAGCTATTAACATACTTCCTTATGTATGCGTTGGAGATATCATGGCAATGCCTTTACAATGCACCATTCCAAATCAATTACGCCCGCTAAGGTCCTACTGTTGAAAGGGATAAATCCCCCCTAGTTAGAAGCCCCCACTTACGCCATAAAACAACAGATTGGCACAACCGATAATGGAATGTTGTAATTTAGTTAGCCAGGTCTATCCCATACAAGACATGGTAGTATGGATAGGCTTTACATTCAGTAGCTCACAGACTGGTCCTTAATTGACTAGGTGAGCTTATCACAAACACAGAACCATGGCGCAACCACCTGACAACCATTCTCGCCCAACCTAAACCATATTTTTCACTTTGCTTTAAACCATATAAATTTTCATAACATTCTATGACATACCAATGCCAAGGAATAACCTTTATCACAAAAACATCTTTGTTTGGTTTAAATTCCCAAAAAGATCCTAAATTTAGGTCAAGCATGTCTAAGCCGTTTTTCATATAGTGCTAGTTAATACCATATTACTGTACCAACTAGTGAGATTTTGCTTAAGGTTACAATATGGTAAGGGGGTTTCAATGTCAAATGTGGTCATAATAATTAGGAGGTTACTGTACATTTAAAATTGGGATTTAAATTACACTGATAAAATTATGCACGTAATAATTTAAATCAAATTATAATTCAAAATTTGAGATCAACATGATTAATGGGTGTAAATTGCCTTGTTCAAAGTGGTGGTGTTCTGGATCGTTGACATGGTACTTTTCTGGCACTCCAAAAATTAATCGTCGAAAAGAGCATAATTCATTCAAATAAAATACAAATCCACCCAAACAAAATTAAAAACTTGTGTAAATTGGTGTATTGGGATTTTAGATGAACTTAGGAAGAAAAACGAAGTCAAACAGAGTTGTAACGGAGGAGAATGAGCTCCTAGAAGATTTAAATCAAGGAAAATGAGAGAGAAAATACTGTTAAGGATTTTTTTCTTCAGAATTTTGGAATTTCTTTCTAAAGGAAATTCTTGATTATTGCATCAGCATGATGTCAATAAGGCTTTTGGAATTTTCTTTCTGAAGTAAATTGGGTTTATGATGTGAGCATGACGTAATGATGATGTCGGCAAGGGGAAAGGTATTGAGGCTAATATGTGGGGCTGGATCTATGGACCGGGTCCACGACAACACGCCAGTCTACCGTGGACCAGGCTTATGACATAGTGCCTTTGGCAATATAAGCATCCATGTGGGTGTTGTTTGGGGTCAGGATGCTAGTGTGGCGTACGTGTGGCAGTGACGTGGCTTAGCGGCGGTAGTGGTTCATGAGTCCCTATGGTCACCGATGCTCGGCGATATGGTGGAGGGCGGTGAGCACGGGATGGCTAGAACATGATGCGAGGAAGCTCATGTGTGCACTTTTGGCACCTAACGGCATTGGTGTCTATGAGGAGAAAAGCGATGGTGATGATTGGGTTGACTGTAGAGACCGCATTACGGTGGGGCTCTAATGAAGTGAGTGAGAGCATGAGGTAGAATGAGGCTCTACTGAGCTAGTGGTGGAGACGGTGGCAGAGAAGGGTCTTGGGCGACGACGCGATTTGGTGGTGAGGTGTGACACGGCGGCGATGAGGAGTGCACGATGTTTTCCATGTGTCATAGCTAAAGAAATGTCTTCGAGTTTCCACGCAGCATGCACAGTTGGATGCCATTATTCTTCAAGAGCATATGACTTATAAAGAGCACCCAATCAAGATTCTCAAGACTGCATAGCACATCACTCGGAGTAGGACCATCTGCTTTTGCAAAGTTCAATGGAGTCACCACTCAGAAGAGGAAGCTACTTGGGAAAAAGAGGAAGAGCCGAAGTCCGAGTATCCCTAGCTCTTTGCTAGCTAGTCCAAATCTTGGGGTCCAGAAGGAGGTAGGTTTGTAAAACACTGAAATTTGAATGTTACCTTTTATTATTTATTTGTCATTTTTTTTTATAATTTTGGAGAATTTTTTGGATTTATTAAATGCCTTATTGCTATTTTTGGTGTTATAAAAATATTTTATTCAAGAAAAATAAAGCCAAAGTTATGCTAAAAATAATTTCAATAAGTTCAAAATAGTTCAAAATATTTTTGGGAATTGTCCTAGAATTTATAAACCCTATTTGATATTTATTTTAAAAATAGTTATGTTTCTCAGATTATTTTTAAATTAAAAAGAAAATAGGAAAACCCCCTTACCTTTGGGCCGAGCCCAGCGTGACCGGCCCACCTCCCAACCTCCCGCGCG
This sequence comes from Rhipidocladum racemiflorum, assembly GCA_036346355.1. Classification (NCBI taxonomy): domain Eukaryota; kingdom Viridiplantae; phylum Streptophyta; class Magnoliopsida; order Poales; family Poaceae; genus Rhipidocladum; species Rhipidocladum racemiflorum. Next base: position 6,120,783 of record CM070581.1, read on the forward strand.
GCCCACCGCCCCCCGCCCCTTCGGCCCCCCTCTGGCCCAGTTGGAGTAGCTCGGTTTTGGACTTATCTGAGTCGGATTCCCGGGTGAAGTCTTGCCACCCAGAAATTTCGAAGAAAGGGTGCTCCCTCCTCCTGAGGGGCGCCACCCGGTTCCTAAGGAAGTCTCGGATGACGTCTTGACCAATGAGCCCCAAGTTCGTGAGCTCACTGATCATCATGAGCACCCGTTCCTCCTCCTCTTGCACCAGAGGGCGGAGTGTCTCAATGCTCGGAGCCACCGCTCCGGTATAGCAGAGGGAACTCCCCTATGCTTTTTTCAGATAAAACCAACCATCGACCTAACCCGACACCGAGTCCTTGAGCGTGACGCTCAGGAACTCGTATGGTCGGTTAGACCGAAGGCGAAAATAGACGCAACCAGCAGGAGTGGTCGTGCTGATGCGGGATAAAGAATAGAAGTGGAAAAAAAGACTGGCCGTGGGAAAGATGCCCACGTATCCCTCGCAAAGGTGCGAGAAGAATTCCAGGACAAGGACGGAGTTAGGGTTGAGGTTAGAGATCTCACATTCGCAGTGGGCGAGCATCGACTCCAAAAACTCACTCTCGAGCATCTGAAGCCCGTTGATGGAGTACAGCTCGCAGGAGATGATCTCTCCCTCCTGCGGCTCCGGTGCCTGCTCGTCACGGGCCACCTGCCACGAGTTCTCGTCAAGGTATCCGAGCCTCACGAGCATCTTGAGCCTCTCTTCACTCATCCTACTCACACCGAACTTCACCATTGATTTTAAGAGAAGAACGAAGATGAACACAAAAAGCACAAGACTTGAAGGATTTCTTAAGTTTCAAGCGCAAGATGTGGGCGAAGGGTTCCCTTGTCGCTGCTTAAATATATGGCTTGGGATCTCTAGAGCCTTGAATGCAAAATGTGAACGAAGAGTTTCCCGCCGCCAGTCTCGAGAAGCCCTAAGGGCACAAGCACAGGCGAAGAGTTTCTCACCACTCCCGAGTTCACGCGTGGATGAACAATTTCCAAAACTGTCCAATAATGGCGCGGTTCCCAAAAAAACTTTCCACACTACGACTGCCAGGCTTCTCCAAGAAGGAACCGTGACAACTTTTCACATTCTCTTACTCGAGCTTCCCTTGGTCCGGGATCGAGTTGTATGCTTGTTCTTTTCCAAACATGCTCGTTTGCTAGCAGGATATGCTTGGATGCTGCAGCAGTGCTTCGCTGCAAGATTCCAATCCCTCTGTTGAGTTTGTAGGCTTAAAGGGAAGGCCCCGCCAAGTAGTTCTTCACTTGAGCCTCGGGGGCTAGCTGCCGGGGATTGGATAATTTCCATAAGTACCATAATACCCCGGTAGACGGTTTTTCGGCTAACCATGCGTACCCTCGGATGATGTCCCTGAGGATGACCCGCGCATGATCTAGCTGATCGGTCTGCCCGGCCGGACTAGGCTTGTCATTCAGCCTCGAGCATCCGTGCTCGAGGCACGAGCATCTATACTTGACGAATACACATACAATGGGTATCCCCAGTGGCCCAGGACGCCGGGTGGGCCGATCCAGGCCCAACAATGGCCGAACGCCAAGTGGGCCAAGTGCGATTTGGCCCCAACCGAAGGCGATCGGGGGAATCCCCCCCCCCCCGCAGGTCGGACGCCCCGCAACATCCGACCCGACCAAGGCGCACTACACCAAGCGCCAACACCGGGCTGTCACCAGCCATCGGTCACCTACCCCACGGACGCGACGACTCAGGCCGACTGTGTGAGGGTAGGTGGCCCCTTCCCCAGGCGGCGAGAGGGTCGCAAAAGTCAAGACACCAGTCTCGTCACCCGGACGAGTGCAGCAGAAGAGTGCGCTCCCTCCCGAGGCAACGCCAGAGTCAAAGTGCTACGTCAGCGCCTGGCAGATGCACAGAGGGTAGGCGCGTCACTTCCCGTCGCAGCGGAGAGCCCTGTCGTTCGGTATGTCTACCAACCCGGCGCAGTGCAAACAACCATCAGTCACTCACCGAAGACCAGGACTCCCAGGCGCAGGACATCCCATTCTTTTTTCCTCTTTTCGGATTCCCATGTAACCTGCCCCCTCCGACTGTATAAGGGGAGGCAGGACCCCCAAGGGGGGGCGATCAACGGCACTTGGACTCTCTCTCTCTGTTTTCCATTTCTCTCCATCTCCACCGAGGCGCTCAAGGCCAGCCCTTAGCCCTCGCCTGTAACACTGTGTCCGAAAGCAACACGAATCCATCACACGAACTGGAGTAGGGATGTTCAGCCCGAACCAGTATACTTCTTGGGCTCTCTGAGTCGACCATTCAAGGAGAGGGAATGCGCGGCCTCTTAGACTAAAAATCGTATTGCCGGCGCCCGAAACACCGACAATACTCGTCTACGACTAAGCGCGCTCGGCCCAAGCTCGCCCACGAGATGTATGGTCGGAAGGTCGTCTTCAGCAGTAACGCCCAAGTAGCGCTATTCATGCCACGATGTGGTGTCGTTACGCCCACGATGGGAACGTAGCATAAACCAAGGCTTCGGTTACGACCACGATCGATGTGGTAAAATGCCCATCATTCGGCTGCAATTAGGTTGGATATTTCTTAAGAGCTATAAATACCTCCTGTACATATAAGGAAGGGGAGGAAAAGCTGATCCAAGCTAGTCAATTTGCGCACACACACATATTCCATCTGAAATAATCAAGCGATACCATTGTCATTGGAGTAGGGTTATTATCTCCTCAACGAGAGACCCAAACCAGTATAAACCCTTGTGTCCGCCATCAGGGTATTCTGAGCCAATCAAGCATACTTCGGACGTAATCCCTTCATCGAAAAAGGGGACCGTGTTGATCCCTCAATCAACAAGTAAGCTCGGCGGGGACCCGTTTTCCAATTGTCAATAGGAAGATTTTGAAAAATTCCTTGGTTTCTTCAAGCATGTCCTTGTTGTCGACTGCAAGGTGGAAGAAGGAGGGGAAAGGATACCGATCAGCTTCATGGTAGAAAAAGAATTCGGAGGTTCGGAGGGACTCTTGATCGAGTTGGTAGAAGGGAAATATTTTGAAGCATTTTGAACTCAAATAAAATATTTCCAAAAAAAAACTTTATATGAAATTTCCAAACAATTAAATAATTCAAGAAATGTCTTAATTCAAATTAATTCCAATTAAATTTTAGAAAATTCCAAAAATTCCAAATACACATTAAATGAAATAAAAGCAAAAAATTGGGATGTTACAAGAATGGTAAAGCTATCACTGGAATAGGGTTGCTTCAAGAAATGAGCCTAGCTAGACCCTCACAGACTAGATGGGTTCACATATTAAAGGGTTATTTGGATATATGCCACTGCAGGAACCGGTTATTTGAGATTTGCCATCGTTCCTTTTCTTCTTCGAGTGATGCCATTATGAAACCGTGCTTATTCGAAATATGCCACCGGTGACGACACGTGTGCACTCCGGTCAAACCGAGCGCAGGACTGAGTGTAATGGGACCGTTTTGCCCCTCCGCACCGGGAATCAAATCGGCTGGCTGGGTCGAACCCGGTTAGTGCCCTCCCCCATTCGACATAGCAAGAACCCTAGATTCTCCACCCACCCGGCGATTCCCCACCCGGCGACGAGCCCACCCATGGCGGTGGCCTAAAGGCTCTCTGGCTTGTCCGTGTCCGTGGCGGCAATGGATGCGGTATCGAACTGATGCGATCGCCATTCTTTGTCGCTTGAAGTAAGTCTTTGCGATTGTTGGTATGGTAGTTTTGATTGTTTGGATAGTAGTTTAGCTTGGTAAATTAGATGTAGTTTTGACTCTTTTGGTAAATTCCGGGTTCCAGCTCTTTCGGGATTTCGGATGTCCGTGGCGGCAATGATTTGGTGGAAAAGTTTAGGGTAGTTATTCAGGTGGAGGCCTTCTCCACAATAGAAGAAAGCGGTAGGAAGGTGTACACTAGATCAAGGAAGCTGACATGGTTAACCGATGAGAAGAATGTTAGCTTTCGGTCAGTGAGGCAGGGTTTGCATAGGCATGTGACATGGGGACCCAACGAAATGTGTCATTTGTACTACTTTGACAGCAAGGTGCGGTGAGGATGCTGAATTCACCGAGGATACTGATGTCGAGAGCTTGATTGAGATGTACAACATTGAGAAGGAAATCACTTTTATATGTTTTTGTTCTTGATGATGGAGGACCGGATCCATTTGATAATGCGGAGGAGTATGTTGGTGTAGATGATGAGGACTTGTACAGGATGCTACGAGCACTCGACAACTTTGCGGAGGAACCCTCTTACATGGGTGAACCTAGTATCTTCGAGCTCTTTGAAGCGAGAGATGGCGGAATAACGATCCTGAAGAGCTGATAGTTACACATGATCTTAGCAACCCAACTATTGTCAAAGGGGCTATGTTCCCTGATATAGTTGCTTTCAGAAAGGCTATTAGGCATTATGCAATCCTGAATGACTTTGAAATAAATACAATCAAGTCTGACCAAAGTAGGTTTATTAGTGAATGCAAACATGTGGGTTGTTCTTGGAGAGTTCATGCTTCTAAAGTGCAGGATGGATGTGCCATTATGGTAATTCACCTTCCTCTGTGTGTGTGTGTCTGTATTTTATGTGTTGCAATGTGCTAACATATGTTTTTCTTGTATTTGTAGATCAAAACTCTTAATTCAAAGCACATTTGCCCTAGTACAAAGATGAAGGAGGGGAAGATGGCTACACAAGATTGGGTGGCAGACAGATTAGGGGACTGGTTGAGAAATAACCCAAATAAGGGGGCAAGAGAGGCTCAGAGGAAGCTGCAGGATGATTACAAGATCAAGTTGGGCTATGGTAAGACATGGTCAGGTATGCAAATAGCACTTACACAAATACATGGTGCATATGAGGATAGCTTTCAAATGCTTTTCAACTGGAAGGCTGAGTTAGAACATAGGAGTCGGGATCAATTGTAGAAATAGAACTGAAGAAGTATGGCAATAAGATGTGTTTCCACAGAATGTTTGTAGCATTTAAACCTTGCATAGATGGATTCTTGAGAGGCTGCAGGCCATACATTGGTGTGGATTCTACTAGCCTAAATGGTACATATAAGGGACAACTAGCATCAGCAACATCTGTAGATGGTCATAACTGGCTTTTTTATGTTGCTTATGGTGTTTTTTATTCTGAAACTGAGGACAACTGGACATGGTTTATGAACCAGTTGAATAAAGCTGTCGGAAGTCCTGATGGTTTAGTGATATCTAGTGATGCATGTAAAGGGCTAGAGTCAGCTGTAAAAAATGTGTTCCCTAATGCTGAGCACAGAGAGTGTATGAGACATCTCAGATAGTAATTTCATGAAAAACTCCATGGCAAGGTCTACACAGATCACTTATATCCTGCTGCTAGGTCCTACACAGATTCTAGATTTCAGTGGCACATGTCCAAAATTTTTGAGCACTGCCCAGATGCTGTAGATTATTTGCAGAAACATCACCATGGTTTGTGGTATAGATGTGGTTTCTCAGAGCTTAGCAAAGTAGACTACCTCACAAATAACATATCTGAGAGTTTCAATAACCAAATAAAGGACTTCAAGGGCCTGCACCTTCATGAACTTGTGGATAGAATAAGAGAAGCGATAATGAGCAAGTTTGCCGTTAGGAGGAGTATTGGCAGGTCAATGGAAGGAGTGATCCTTCCTAATGTCATGAAGGAGCTGTTTGTGGTAAGCAAACAAGCTGGACTTGCTCATCCAAAGATCACCAGGACTGATGATACTGAGGCAGAAGTCACATTTGATAATGAATTGTTGGACAGAAGGCACTCTGTGAAGTTACATGACAGGTCCTGTACATGCAGGCAATGGCAAATATCGGGGAAGCCTTGTAAACATGCAATGGCATTCATCTGTTCCATTCGCGGAGCAAGCATAGAAGATCATGTGGACAGCTACTACTCAGTTGAGAGGTTCAAAGAAGCTTATCAAGGTATTATCCCCACCATGACTGACATGACTCAGTGGAAGCAAGTTGATGTTGGGCATAAGGTGCATCCACCAAAGCAGAAGAGGGTGGCAGGCAGGCCAAGGAAGCAGAGGCTGAGGAGTTTCCTGGATCCAACCAAGAGAACGGTTAAGTGCAAAAGGTGTGGTGGCACTGGACACCTGCAAAAAACATGCAAATTGGCAGCCCTGTTTGATGATGGCACTTCTGAACAACCTGAAATCTCCATGAAGAGGTAATGCAACCTGAAAGCAATAGAGCATGTCTTTGTTGTCTATACATGTCATGCATATGGTTGTTTTTTGCAGGAAAAGGGCTCCCACAAAAAAGAAGCATGCACCAATTAAGAAGAAGAAGGCTAAGGAAGCAGAGGATGCATCAAACAACACACCAAGGCAGAGGGCATCTGAAGATGCTGCAAGGAGCACACCAAGCAACACACCAAGTCAGAGGGCATCTGAAGATGCTGCAAGGAGCCCACCATGCAAAAGAGCAACACCAAGCAAGTCACCAAAGAAGACCCCTGTCAAGAACAAGTGGACAGAATGGAGTAGGCAGAATGTGAGATGTTAATGTGTGTTCCCTGTTTTATGTAATTAGCTGCTACTTGTTTCACTATTTCATGTAATGAGCTACTACTGGACTTGTCTTCTTGTTAACCTATTATAGCTACTACTGGACTTGTTTATCAAATATCTTTCTTTCTCTTTGTCAATTCAATTTCTCTTTGTCAAATTTCTCTTCGCTCAACTTGGCATGCCAATTCAATTTCTCTTTGTCAGCAGTAGCTGCAAGACGAAGTGCTTTACACCATGATTCCTTCTCCCAGGAAGATAGATAGCATATAGATAGCACACCTTGCTTCCATTGTCAAGATATAGACAATTTGAGTGAAAGGCACAGAAAGATGCTTGACTAGCAGTTCTAACTTCTACAATATGTTCATTCTCGTAGTTCCTTCAAGGAACAAAATTGATGTACTTAAACCTTGAAATCAAATGTCCTTACGAATTTGTTTGATACTCTCGAGCATGATCAAATTTGACTAACTACTACATGTACACCTGGAAAGAGATAAATGCTAATTCATTGAAGATGGTAATCATTTTGGAAGCTTACAGTTTACAGATCAACAAACTTGAAAGCTTACAACATTCTTCATCCAATGCAACAAACTAGGCCTACAACAAACTTGCAACAAACTAGGCCTACTTCAAAAAAACTGCTACAACAATTGACATTACGAAACAAGACAGAAAAATCCACATTCCTACAACATTCTTCATCCAGTTCTTCTTTGCAAGCAATTCTTCACTTTGCTTCTTCAATGCACGGACATCGACGCAGAGTTGCTTCAAATGCACAGAACATTCAACCGAGCCACATTGCTCTGTCAGATTTTGCATTCTACTCATTCCATGGCCACATGCAACAGATTCATCCTCCCACATGAAAAAGTTGCACACATCATTGCTCTGCAATCCTCAATAGCAACAAAAAACAATCAAAACATTGGGAATCAAATCAACAACTCAGCAAACAATCTTGTTGAAGACTAACCGAGGAATTGTTCTTGCACTTCAAGAAGTACCTACCAGGATTTCTTTCACTCCTGCTCCTTAGCCTAAGCCTTTGGAATCTTGCAACGCGGTCAAATTTTGCATTTTCAGAACATACCTCTCAACCCCGTCACGACCCAGAAGAGCAAGACCTTGCGGAATCCATGAGGCAAGCTACTTCGACCACCGACTGACCAAGACCTTTCGAGAACAAATACCGGATTGCTAGGCTGGGGCTTGTCGCCGGGTGGGTGGAGAATCTAGGAGTTCTTCTTTGTGTCGAATGGGGAGGGCACTAACCGGTTCGACCCGGCCGATTTGATTCCCGGTGCGGAGGGGCAAAACGGTCCCATTACACTCAGTCCTGCGCTCGGTTTGACCGGAGTGCACACGTGTCGTCACCGGTGGCATATTTCGAATAAGCACGGTTTCATAATGGCATCACTCGAAGAAGAAAAGGAACGATGGCAAATCTCAAATAACCGGTTCCTGCAGTGGCATATATCCAAATAACCCCATATTAAAACCATGCTTCCTATTTTCTAGATGCGGGAGACGATATTAGGCATGATAGAAATTGTGTCTAAAGATGCTTGTCAACCATCAAGTTAAGGTGGAGCATAAGGTTTGATACAGAAGACAGTAAGCTTTGAATTTGTATTCATCTTGCATTTGTTGATAGAATTATTGAGCATTACAAATGAGTTATAACTTGCTTTGCAAAGGAGGGATCAAGATATTGTTGAAGTTATGGGTTTGCTTGTAGATGTGAAAGTGCGCTTGAAAGGCATGAGAAATAATGAATGAGAGCCATTGTTCCAACAAACCAAAACCTTTTGTGAAGCAAATGAGATTCATGTGGCAAATATCGAAGAGCTCATACTAGTTAGAGGTAAATCTGCACTTAGAAAGCATACGGTGATTCACTTTCATTATTACCATGTTCAGATTTTCATTGTTGTTATTGATGCCATTACATCAGAGATGAACCATCGGTTCAATGAAGTTTCTTCAGAGTTACTGGTATGCATGTCTTGTCTTGATCCAAGAAACTCTTTTCTCCAAGTTTGATGTAGATAAACTTATTCGGCTAGCTCAAATACATGCTGATGACTTCACCATGGATGACCGTTTGTTGTTAAGAAATCAACTTTAAACATTTATTCTCAACATCAGAAGAAGTGTAGAATTTCATGGGTGTGGTGATATTGCAAAGCTAGCTCAAAAGATGGTTGAAACTAGGAAAATAGAAAATTTCCATTAGTCTATGGTCTCATCGAGCTAACATTAATCCTTTCAGTAGCAACGGCATCGGTAGAAAGAGTCTTTTCAGCAATGAATATTATCAAGACATATTTACGCAATAGAGTAGCAAATGAGTGGTTCAGTGACTTAATAATATGATACACTGAGTTAGAGATATTTAGAAGTATTGACGATGATAAAATCATAAAACGCTTTCAAGCCATGAAGAAACTTATAATGCCATTGCCTCGTACTCTTACTACTCATTGCTAGCGCTTAGTGGTATGTTGCATTCTTTTATCAATGATTATAACTATTTGCAAATCATAATTTATGATTGCATCATTAACTTGGCTAATTTTGATGTAAATGTAGCTATTAACACATTTTATGGGTTTTTGGCCACTAACCATTATGGCATATTACCAAGATACTACATTCGATGTATTTCATATTTCACTATGTTCTTCTTTTAATTATGTATGTTTTTTTGATCATAATAGTCGGTAGATGGTTCTATTTTGTCTGACATATTTATCTTATCTTAGCATTGTAATCTGTATGTGATCTACATTTTTTTTTGGTGCTGGGACCGCCACATGATTGGGCATGAATGGCGACGACGACGGCCTGGTATCGCGGTGGGCCGGGGAGGGTGGCGGTGGCAATGCAATAACTTTCGGGAGTACGATGTTGGCGTCGTCCTAGGAATAGGATTCCCCGTCCGCTTTCCGTGTGGCTCGCGCGCGTGGATGGATCGCCGTCCGGGGCGGGCGGCATGGGGCCTGATCGCCTAATGCACGACTAACATTGATGTTGATTGATTGATTTGGTTTTAGTGCTCCGTGCAAGGATGAAAATCTAGCGAAATTAGGAAACTTGGATTTTAATCGTGAACGAGATTTTAAATTTTGATGAAATGAAAAAAATGAAAATTTTCAACAACAAAAAAAAAAACATTTGCGAGTGGACGTAAGGTATTTTGATCGAATTTTAATTTTTTTAGTCGAGATTTTATTGTTTTTCTCTGAGATCTTGGAAATTCCAGTCCCAAAAAAGTCGAATTTGAAATTTATTTTTTGAATTTCGTCTGAAATTCTAAGATCTCATCAGGATTTTCAATTTCGGTGATCATAAGATCCGAAACCGAGATTTAAAACTTGGATATGTGGATGTGCTTGGAATCGCGTGGACAGAGGATGCACTGTGCCCAAAATGACAGTCTTGGACCCTTGTGTGTGTGGACCAAGCCACCAGCAAGGAAGAAGACATGTTCCAACCGCCGCAGATATTTTGATCGGTAATTCAAGTATTACTATTTTAAAATTAAATAAATATTAAAATATAAATAAAAAATGAATACGAATTATTTATCTATTTATTTAATTTAAGATTTATATATTAAGAGAGAATGCGTCGAAGCGCTATTTTTTTGAGCTCTTTTACAGTGGATTAAAATCAATATAAGTCGTCCATTCCTTTAAATCTAATGGTTGAAATCAATTTAGATCTAGTTATACTACCACTGGTAATATTGATAGTAAAATTCAGAAAAGGGTAAAATGGTAAAAAATTCTATTATATTATTTGTCTTCTACAGTAAAACACATCATGTGATCCTGATGAATGGTGGATGAATATATAAGAAGCCTCTGAAGATCATCAGGTATTCGGCGAATCCAAAACTGTGAACGAATTAGGAAAAGTCTAAAATACCTATGATGAATAGATAGAAACCTAAAATACCCTTGAGAGGAATGGATGATTAGATTTGATTTCTACTACCACTATTTACTACCAATATTATCCACGGTAAAAATTTCTTTCTTCCTTCCTTTCTTATTTTTTGTGGGGAGTCGAGATAGCAGGGCCGAGCCTATTGTGCGTATTTGGTCTCGTCGAATGCTTATCCAAGCAGAACAGCAGAGGACATCGCAAGCAGTTACACCTGTGGAGGCTTCCATCGATAAGGATCGCGATCTGTACGCCACAGCGACCCTGCGTGTTTTGCCTTTTCTCCATGTTCGCGATTCAGAACATAGAAGCTTCGTATAGCGATTGGCATGGGCGCGCGCGTGTGTATTATCATAGGCTATGCTTCTTTGTCAAATTGCAACACACTCCTTTTATGCAACCTGAGAGGCTGAGACAGCTTCGCTTGGCGCACATCCATCACAGCACCTTTAGGATATCCACAGTGCTTGGATAGGAGGGGTTAGGATAAATCTCTTCGGATTAACGGGGATTTTAGCTGTTTTTTTCGAGGGGAAAAATGGACTTGTACATATATTTTTGCCGATGAGAGTATTTTTTCGGGAAAAACGGAGAAAGGATCTGAACGTAAGGAACGGGGAGCCGTTTGTGATTTTTTTGGACCTGACCGCTATCCCGAAAAATTAGAAAATGGCTTGTTCGTGATTTGTATTTAACGGGAGGTTTTTTCCCGTAAAGTAGCGAACGAGGGACCTAAATGCAATTCGTAATCGATTTTCTTGCCCTCACAAAAAATCGTGAAGGACCTTTTCGTAATTTGGAAGGACCTATTCGTGATTTAAAGAAATAGAGAGGTTTTTTTCGTAAAAACGTCGGGACGACACATGGACACCACCGGAGGCTCTCAAACCTCCCGGATGTAATTGGGTTATAATGCGCTATGCAAATTACACTTTTCGTCAAAGTTTACAAAAAGTGTATTTTAAATGGTTTTGTGTATAAATATAAAATACATTTTCTAGTCTAATAAAAAATTAGTTTGATGTTCACTTTTTACCCTTAATAAATATACAATTTTTCTTTATATTCTATGTATGTATTTTAGTATAGAGCTTAAATATAATAAATAGTAATAATATAAATATTATCAATAACTCCTTAGTCTACGTACTAAAAGAAAATATGTCCGGTAAGATCGGTATGTTTGCGCGTGTCTCCACCATTGTGGCTCGGCTCCAACATAGGCCTTCGAGACCACCGACCACGTGAGAGCAAGTACAATAACAAACCTACTATTTACTTCATTCTCATCTATGTCATCTAGAATAAGTAACAAAGCTAGTTTGTACAATAACTGTCTCTAGATAAATACTAAACCATTTCATTTGGGCATTCAACACTAACTCTATATTTGCGACAAATGGCAAAACACTAACTCCAACACTAAGAGTTGCTCTTGCCAGCTTCAACACCGCCTTTTTAGCCGGCGATAGCACCTATTTTCCCGTACGATGCTCACTGCTAAATAAGAGCTGATTCTCTTCTCTCTCCTCTTTTATCACTTTTTTGTATAGGATAAATCTGATATGTATATATTAATAATAAGATGATCTTATTATATTTGCTCTTATGCCCTCCACAAATACTGTGCGCACATACAGACGCTGTACTTGGGAGCAAACACTCCTTGGGTGGAGCAGTCCACGCTCCAGGTCCAGTGGGGGACGCGCTGACAGGTGCGCGCCAACCAATCAGTCGGTGTCCACCTCGGCCACGCCACGTGTCACCCGCCGTCTCGCTTCCTTGTACCCGACAGCCAAGGACCACCCGAGACCTGAGAGCAAGCGAAAATAAACTTTTCACACCGCAAAGCCCCACCACCCGGCTACACTCCTCTGGGCCCCGCCCTCCCCGGCAACCAATCGCCGCCCCGCAAGCCCGCGAGCCGCGCACGGGCGCGGGTGCACTTACGCCCCGGGCCGTCGGGCCCACCCTCACCTAGGACTCAACAGCGACCCCTCTCCAGATCTAACGGCGAGGAGCCCTCCACGTCGGCCAGATACCCCTCCGGCCAATCAAAACACAACAGCGGCCGCTAAAAACCACCCCGGTTTCACCACACCGCCTTTTGCCCCATCTAAAACCGCCCCTCTATCTCGCCTCCCCAACCGCACCCCTCCTCTTCTCCGAGCACCACCGCACCACTCGCTTCCTCCGCACGTCGCCGTCGCCGTCGCCATTGCAGCTAGGCGGGAGGCGCCGCTGCCTCGAGCACGCAAGCGAGCCGGAGGAGGGAGCGCGGAGATGGGGCGCGGGCCAGTGCAGCTGCGGCGGATCGAGAACAAGATAAACCGGCAGGTGACCTTCTCCAAGCGGCGGAACGGGCTGCTCAAGAAGGCGCACGAGATCTCCGTGCTCTGCGACGCCGAGGTCGCGCTCATCGTCTTCTCCACCAAGGGCAAGCTCTACGAGTACTCCAGCCAAGGCAGGTTCGCACTCACGGCGCCTTCCTCGATCCCTTCGCCTTCCCGCTGCTGCCTACGAGCTCTATTCTGGGTTTCGGGAACCGGATGATTGATTTGGGATGGTTTTGGTTCGTCTATTACTGTTTCGTTCGATCCTTCAGGTGTGGGATGGAGTTGCGGGAGACGTTAATGCTAGATGGTTGTGCGGTTATTATTTCGTGCTATATTGTGTAGTTTCTGCTTGCATGGTGACCTGAGCTCGCCTTGTTTCGATCGTGGAACGCTTGCTATGTACTATTTCCTGGGCTATTACGCGACGACGATGACGTGTATCGAAGTATGAATCGAAGTAGTACTGGTGATTAGCGCGTGTACAGTTGGTTTTCAGGTGATTTGTTAGTTTAGTATGTGAAGTCCTAGCTTAGCGGCTAGTGGAGCACCTATTCAGGATTCATGCCTTAATTGTAACGGCGAAAAGAAAGATCATTTGTAAAAGAGATGGACCAGTAGATGGATGGAACTTGATTAGTGTTGTCTATAGTTTTATCATATGGTTATACTCTTGCGTACGAAATAGGAGTATCGTAGCATGTATTGTCATTGTTAGCCGACATTTTTCTTAGCCTGTCATGTAATTAATGGTATTGAAAAGGATTAATCCAGCATCTCATTCTTTTAGATGGCGTTGAGTTTGTCATGTAATTAATGGCATGGTTATCACGGCGTCGTTGAAGCGGTAAGAGCAAGTACAATAGTAAAGCCCACTGCAGGCTAATAGTAAGCTAAAAGCCAACTTATACAATAACTGTCTCTAAAAGTTGTCTCTAGATGTTGTGCAATAACTATCTCTTCTCTCTTGTACATAAATGATTTACCTATGCATCCGTGCAAAACTGGCTACTAAATAAGAGCCAGCTATCTTCTCTCTCATCGTTTCACTCTTCCACATAGACTAATGCTAGCATGTACAGGCTAAGAGCCAGCTTACGTGGTCTTATTCAATGTTCAAGAAGGCGCTAGGCGCTAGGCGGGCGGCGATCCATAGCCTAGCGCCTAGGCGGATTAGGCGGGGATTAATCGGAATTAGGCGGCAAGTCCTAGGCGGAACGCTATGATATATAAAGATATAATAATTGAAGCCGGGCAGAGGGGAGGAGGAGCCGCGATCGGCTAGGAGGGGGAGGGGGAGCCGCGATCGGGGGCAGAGGGGAGGGCTTCCCTCCCGCCAGGCAGAGGGGAGGGCTTCTCTCCTGCCGGACAAAGGGGAGGGGGAGGGCGAGCAGAGGGGAGGGCGAGGGGGAGCCACGATCGGGGGCAGAGGGGAGGAGAGCTGCGGCGGCAATGAGGGGATCAGAGGGAAGGAGCCGCGGGTAGGAGAGCAGGGGAGAGGAGAGCGGCGGCGGTGTACCTGAGCAAAGGGGAGGAGAGCGGCGGCGGCTGGCCGACGGATTCGGCGGCGGATCCGGAAACACAGCCTTAGGTTTTCTTCTGAAATCTTTGCCGCTCGGTTTCTTCTGGAAGTCGGACGCCTAGTCGCCGCTTTTCTCCCGCCTCGCCGCCTAATCCCGCCACGCCTAATCGCCGCCTCGCCGCCTTGGTCCGCATAAGCCCGCCTAGGCGGGCTAGCCGCCTAGCCAGCCGATTAGGGCAAAGCCCGGGCGGCTAGCCGGCGCCCAACGCCTAGGCGGCGACTAATCGGCGCCTAAAGCCGATTTTTTGAACACTGGTTTTATTGTACTTGCTCTAAGGCGACCAGGTGGGGTTGCGCCACGCCGACACCTTGCCGGAGCAGTCTATGGCATCTGCTCACAGCCATGGCGTTGTTGAGGCAATGCTGAGGCGGGGGATGGCGTCGGCATGGCCCTAGGCGGCTGCCTTAGGATTGGGGGACCAGGATAAGAATCCTTGAATTGAAACCGAGAGGGACACGTTTCATACCTAGGCCAATTGAAGATTGAGGGAGAAACCCTAGTGCCTCACCAACTCCGCCCTGTCCTCACCAGATCTGGCGGGAGAATAGCCGATTCGCACGCCGCTCCTCTGATCCGCGCTACCACTACTCTGCACCGCCGCTCCAGAGCTCCGCTACCGCTCCTCTGCTCCTTTGCGCCAGGTACGGGGGAGGCGATGGGGCCATGGGGGAGGAAGAACCAATGAGGGGAGGTGGAAAAAAATTCTATGCAACGGTGCTGCATACCGTGGCCTGTGCAGCACCGTGCGGATTGGCGCAACGCATTTCGCTGCGTTAATCTCCATGCAAAAAACAATTAAGTGATAAGGATTAAAATGCATTAAAGTGCTTGGAGATTGATGGATTTACATGGAGATTGACGTAGCGGGACGCGTGGTGTCAATCCGCATGGTGCTACACAGGCCGCGGTATGCAGCATCGTTGCATAGAATTTGTTTCCGGGGAGGTGGGGGCTCGGGGCGATGGCGTCATCGTGTCGGGGAAGAAGAAAGAAGTTGCACAGCACAGAAACATCAGCAGCCAGCGAGTAGAAGTAGTGCTAGTACTGTAGCACTAGTACTATAGTAGGAGCACTGTGGTAGTAGCAGTAGAAGGCTCTAGAAGTACTATAGTAGACTGGAAGTAGTAGAAGTATTTAGTAGTACTGTGAGTTAGGATATGTGTATGGCGTTGCCTCGTCGCGCGCCTTAAGCGCTTTAACAGTAAAAAGGCGGTGAGTCGCCACGCCTCGCCTTATCGCTTTAATAATCTTGATTAATGGTTAAGGTTCACTATCAGTTCATATAAGAAATTATGTAGAAATAACTGCTTGCCTCCTGTTGAAGAAATTTAGTATCAAAGCCTCCATGATGCGGAGAAATGATATTATTCCCATTATTTTTGGAAATTTCAGAATCATTTATGTGTCATGTATTGGGAGGTTGTTCTATACCAAATTGTTTGCATCAATTCTAAGTGATATGCATGGTGATCAACTTATTTGACAAATGGTTCGATGTGATGTAGTTTTTTTAGTTCCTTCTGTGAGCAGCAAGACTACATGGCTAAAAAATTTCATTGTGGTGTTTGGATGTTTAGCAAATTTAACCTTTTATTGTTAAAAAAAAAGGAGATTCTAGACAATAATTGTGTGCTTAGATATCTTTTAGCATGCTATATTCGTAACATACATATATATAACTGACCAACTGGAATAACAATATGATTCGATTTTAGCTAAAACCATCTTTATTTTTTACCTGTTAACCAAAACTACGTTAATTTCTTTTATTCAATGTTTAACAATGGAACAAAGCTTTAGTTATTTGACAATTGATGATTTTTTTAGTATATATCAGTTTTTCCTGTTGTAAGTATAGATAATTAAATTTTGTAAGCAGGTGATCTGATATATAAGATGTATTCTGATGTGAGTTGAATTTAAAATTAGAAAATGTTGGATTGTTGGAGAGGTAATATGTCGTATTATTGTGTGATTGTAAAGGTATTTTAGCTAAAGAGGAAACGACCGTTTTTCTTAATTAACAAGTCAACATGTATAATTTTACAAGACTACAAATAATATTGTGTGCACATCACACATTGGTAACTCAAAATGGATTCCCGACACATATTATTATTCAATATCCCCTTACAAAAGAAAATATTAGTCAAAATTACTGAAGCTCAAGAACACTTACGTATATGCTAGGTATTATTTATATTTTATAGATGAGTGGGCATTAATGTGTCACAATTGCCTGTATATACTACCTACTGAAGGTTGTTTTCTTTCTTTCTGAATGCAAATAATGTAACCTTTACTTAATAATGTTAAGAATATGACTTGTATTCAATATGAGGGCCAATGGCCACAATATATAGAGTACATGAGGGAAAGGAATAACATGACTCTATCTCTAACAGCCCCCTACAAATGCAAGGCGTATGCAATAGCATTGCATTTGGAAAAGGTTGACACTAAAGTAGGAAAATCCAAAGTCCTGATATTTAAGTAGCCGTCGTAGCTTGTAACTCTTGAAAAATCAAGCTGACGAAGAACAACCAACGAAGAACCGAGTCGGTGAAGAAAAGTCGACGAAGAAGCCAAATCGACGAACAGAAGTCGAAGGTAGGGCCGAGTCGACGAAGAACCGACGAAGCCGACAAAAACGAGTCGAGCCAAGGTAATCGGAGCTGACAGAATGAGCCGAGTCGATAAAAGAGATGAGCGACTACAGAATCAAGATGCTAGAGACTTGGATGGACGCAACGGAAGACTTAAGAAAATACTAAAAGAAATAATAGCCACAACCGGACGTGAACGTCGTGAAGTGAAACAAGGCACAAAACACAAGATCCCATAAGTCTGATATCTTCTTCAGATTCAATCGGAGCCAAGCACGTAGAAGCTCGGGCGGTCGAGGCGAGCGGCGCGTCTTGGCCGGGCGGCGTGGTCGCCCAAAGAACAAGGAGGAACGGCGGGGCGGCACCGGTCGGCGAAGCGAAACGAGGAGGAGCGCCGCGTCGGCAGTGGCGACGAGGCGGCCGACGGAAAGCAAGCCAGGTGACGACACCGGCCCGACGACGAAGCCGATGGAAGGCAAGCCCGGCGACGACACCCACAGTAGCGCGATGGAAGCGAGGCGGCTCGTGGTTCGAAGTCCCGATCCAGCGGAAGGTCATACTGGTCTGACTGCCGATCTCAGAGACACGGGCGAGCTCCGACGGAGTCATCAAGGATGGCTGGCTGGAGGCGGCGCCGCGCCAGGGGAAATCGTAGAGGACGGCGCAGATGGGTGGACGACGGAGGAAAAGAGACGGCTGAAGCAACTTAGGGGCGTCCCCGAGCTTTGGCAAGACGACGACGGACTGCGTTCGTCGGCGGAGTAGCAAAGATGGCGGCCAGGCTGACTGTGTCCGTCGGCGGACGCGATCTACAGAGGCGAGAAGGCCGGGCTCGGCGATGGGCTTTGCAGGCGAAGGAGCAGCCAGATCTGGAGATGCGTCGGGAGATCCTTGCCTCCGGCGAGCAGGAGCGGACGGGGGGAGCTCGGCTCGGGCGCGCGGAGAACACAGCAATGCTGGCCAAGAGCCGACGAGCGACAAGGTTGGCGAGATCTGACCGTGCGAGTGCCGCCCCGGGAGTTGCTCCTCCCGGGGCAGTAGATTGATCTTGAACCTAGGGTTTGAACCTTTGCTCTGATACCATATTAAGAATATGACTTGTACTCAATATGAGGGCAAATGGCCACAATATATAGAGTACATGAGGGAAAGGAATAACAGGACTCTATCTCTAATATAGATACTAGAATAACAAGACTCTATCTCTAACAAATAACACTACTTTCTCCCTTTTGTCATGAGTTTATACTTGCATGGAGCCCTTAATAATTTTATTCACATGTTTTCCTTTTTTGAGAACACTACGTTGTGTCTTGGTACAAATGTGTAGTTTAAAATAATGCATACTGCCTGTAGCAACTTATTAGTGTTAGTTTGATGGCACATAAGCTATTCTAACCTAATGAAGCAGTTGCGACATAACTGATATGCATGTATTGCGATAATTTACCATTTTGTAGTAATTGCATTATTAGATTGTAGAAGTCCATATATTGCCATACTTACTAAGCTACTAAAGCAATTGCTTAAACATCACCATTTTATTCATGCGTAAAAGTTGATGTTAATTAGCTAATTGTATGACTAAGAATAGATTAGTTCCACGGCATTTTCAATAGTTTCAGTCACTGGACATGGTTTTTGTACGAATATGTGCATCACCGTTATTGAAAATATGAAAAATCATATCTGAATATTTGTTTGATTATATTCTAATATGATATCTCAATTGTTTCTTTCTATATGCATGACATCGTCATGTGACATTTCTTCAGTAATATGGAAGGGATTATTGATCGTTACCAACGTTACTCATTTGAAGAAAGAGCTGTACTGGATCCAAATATTGGACATCAGGTAAATAACATTAGTTGTTGGAAAACTATCTACGCCCATATAGTTAAGAGATTAGTTTCTTCCAGCTAAACTTCCTGATTATCTGTACTTGATATTCTTTTTCTCCTAGGAAAATTGGGGAGATGAATATGGAAGGTTAAAGACCAAGCTCGATGCACTGCAGAAGAGTCAAAGGTATTATAGACTTTCATAACAACATCCTCATTCTGGTCATACGATGAGTGCTAATTTGATCTATTTCAACTCTAGGCAACTATTAGGTGAACGATTGGACGCACTGACCATTAAAGAACTCCAACAATTGGAACAACAACTTGACAGTTCTTTGAAGCACATAAGATCAAGAAAGGTGAACAAGTTGTGTTGATGGTGTGCTGTTGATGTGCAGAGCTAGTTTGCTTCATGCCTTCATTTACCAATGTCTAACTCAAATCTTATATAAAAGCATTGTTTTTTTACAGAATCAGCTTCTGTTTGAGTCAATATCCGAGCTTCAGAAGAAGGTAGGTTACCCTTATTTAAGATTTCCTTGTGGTTTGCATGCTGCTTGTGTACAAGGAGCGCTTATTCGGGGAATTTGATCATTTGCCCAGAAGTTGATGTGCAATTGATCATTTGCCCGTGTGTCTCACTGGCATGTGGCCCTAAGATCCACATGTCAATAAGATATTATGGGCGAAATGATCAATTGCACGTCAAACTTGGGGGGAAATCATCAAATATTCCGGAATATTGTTGATACGAGCCATTAAGCCCCCATAAACACACCCCTGCCATTACATTTTTTATTGTACTTGGTATGGACTATTTCTTTTAATCTAAACTGTTGTAACTTGAGTCCGCTAGATAGACGATTAGATGTTTTTTCTTTAAATAATAGCATCCATTGGCTACTATAGTTCAACTTAGCTAGGGTCCACCAAATTAAAAGCTAAATGTTTTGCTTTTTGTGAGAATTTCTAGCATATTTCTCTTTTTTTAGCAACCTCTGTGAGCATTTAATATATAATAATAGATAAATGGCAGGAGAACACCCGGCCATTACATTTAGAAAGAGAAAATTGAATAAGGAGTTAGCGTAGGGCTGTAAAACTGTGTTCAGGTGCACATCCTCGGGAAGGAATGTCTCAATAGCTGTTACACTGCAGACCACCAAGAAACTGTGACGGACCGTCTTTTTAGGGCAAGTCAGAACGTCACAACAGCTACTCAGGAAGACTAGCTGTTGGAAAAGACAAGAGTATTTTGCTAAACAAAAGCAAGTTCAACTTTTTTTTATTCAATATAGGGCATAACGGCCAAGTTTTTACAAAAGAGGGCGCATCAGGGCCTGAATATAATACAACCAAAACCAAGGTTATTAAAACGTAAAACGAGAACGAAACGATCCACCCCCTTTTTAACTTTTAAATGTTTAAATGAACGTTGAAACGTAGTTTTAGGCACTGTTGTGAAACGAATATGAGAGCAAAGATATATCACATATGTACCTTGATTTTGTAGTCTTTTGCCATATAATTTGAGGCCATATGCCATGCATCTTTCTCCCATGTATAATGTATCCATTTCCTTGCACATTGCAACATATGAATTACTATAACAAGAAATTATAATTCAATTTAATAAGTAAATATGGTTTGTAACTTTGTATCACATACCCTTTTGATGATCCCCCTCTTCTCTCCTTCCAATCCACAAACTACAAGACAATTGCACATAGATGAAATGAATTAATTGAAAACTAAAATTAAAGACAAGATACATTACGACATGAGTTCACATCCAGACAATAACATAAGTTCATACAATAACATAGACGATAGTTAACAAATTAACTAAATAAGTCCACACAAAAGCATAAATCCACATAATAGCATAGGTCCAACTCTCATCTCTCAATATCCATCATTCAAATCATCCAAACTATTAGTAGCATTCACATCTTGATCATCGCCATCTTCGTGGTTGCTTGAGTTGTCATCGTCATCCACATCAAGATCATCAAGTATGAGCTCATCTTCTTCCTCTCCATTGCTTGAGTCCGAATGCGATGCCTCCTCTATGACTTCCTCTTCTCTTCTCACACGACGTGTATAGCAATGCTCAAAATGAGCTCTCCTAGGAAGATTGCGGCCTCGAAGGTTGCTTGATGCACTAATAGCTTCGTCAACTTGGTCCCATGTCAAGTCACCTTCACCCCTTATACACCCACTTTGAGTTGGATTGGCCGATGGATTGACCCATTCATTATCCCAATCAAAGTCTTCTAAAACCAAAGGATCAAAGTTTTTACCCTCCTCACGTATTCTTTGGAACCTACTAACCATCTTTCTATTGTATGAGACATAGACCAAGTCATTTAATTTTTGGTGCTCCAACCGGTTTCTTTTCTTTGTATGAATCTACAAGTGGAATACAAGTGAAATAAAAGCAATTAATTAGAACCAAAATAAAGGAATTACAATTTACATAATTAGATGGTTAAATTTACTTACAAATTCAAATGCACTCCAATTGCGCTCACAACCGGATGATGAAGCGCAAAGACTAACTATTCTTCTTGCAAACTTGTGAAGCTCAACAGTTCGACCACCATATGCAAGCCACCAATCAACTAAAAGAACAAATAAGGTGAACTTTACATGGCGAAAAGTAAAAAATTACTTGCTGAAATATAGATTACTTGCTTGGATTTCTTGTGTTTGCGTGTTTTATTGCCATTTGGTTTGCAAATACATCTCTTTGATTCTCATATAGAACAGCTTGGCTATAAATCTTATCTCGAAGAGCCTCATCTTGTACCATTTTTACAAGCACGTCATTGAAGCAAGCTCTTAGCTCTCCAACACGTCCTTCATCATCACCCTTCTTGATGTTATAGAACTTTCCAGGGTTCAAGTAGAGAGCCGCTCCATATAGTGGGGTGTCGATTTGCCTCGTCCAACGTCCATCAATAATCTTCATGAGGCGATTAAGCAAAGGTTGTTTGTTTTGAGTGCAGAACGATGAGGTGATCTTTTCCTTTGCTAAGTTCATGGCCGATGCAACCTCCGGCATAGCCGGCTTTTCATCACCATCAACCAACCTCAGCACAACAAGGAGTGGAAGCGAAGCTCTTATACAATCCTAAACTGAATTCCAGACTGTCTTGAAATAACAATGTCATACACTGCTCTTCCTACCTCAGTCTTAGACAACTTGCTCCTAGTGAAGACATCACCTGTCACTAGGAGCTTCAATGCTTCTTTGTGCTTATGCAAACTACGCAACGTAAGGAATGCAGTGGCAAACCTAGTCGCTGCGGGCCTCACAAGATCCATCCCACCTGTTTTCTCCCTCATTTCACTAAGAATCCTCCCATGCCTATAAATAAAGGTAGTGATTTGTCGAGCACGTGAAATTGGTTTCTTGAAATCCTTTAGCTTCCCTATGTCTTCCAACATAAGATCCGAGGCGATTAATACGGCGCAAAGTCCCGAACAAGGTAGGGATCCTCTCCATTAGCGACTGCCGGTGCCTTGTAGTTAGCACCATTGTCTGTGACAACCTGAACAACTTTGTCTTTGCCAATCATCTCAATCATTCTCTCTTGCAAGTTAGCAAGCATCATGGCATCATGTGATTCACTAGATGCATCGACTGACTCCAAGAAGAAAGTCCCTTCAGGACTATTAACCAGGAAGTTGATCAACTGACGACCCCTCCTATCAGTCCATCCATCTGACATGAGAGAGCAACCATATTGCTTCCATGCCTCTTCATGCTTCTTCTTCTCGCCATCTGTCTCCTTAACTACCTTCTGAAGCAATGGCTCTCGTAGCTCATGGGAACTAGGAGGCTTGAAACCAGAACCATATTGTGCAATGGCCTCTACTGCTATCTCAAATTGTCTTGAATTTGCAACATTAAATGGTACACCACACTCGTAGAAAAACTTGACTATCTCTATACACATAGCTTCTCTTTCTTCCTTGGTCCTCATGCCAGCTTCTATGGTAGTTTGATGCGGCCCCTTTGCATGTCTTTGCTCTACAACCTCTCTGGGCGTTAAATCGAAGCATAAGCGATAGGTTTTTTGGTGGTCTTTGGCACCTTGAACTAAAATGCCGCCGACTTCATTTTTTTGGAGGCTGTCCCAGAACTTGGATGGACACTCACATTGCTATTAGAGGCTTCCGACTCCTTGCTAGATGCCTCTATTGCCACATAATCATCTTGTTCATCATCTAGAAACAGTGGTCTACCCCTCTTGCCCTTCTCTAAAGCCTCTTGCATCTCTTTCATGATGGATGAGGTTGTTTTGGGACACTTCGTCACATCTCCATACCCACCCGCGAGATGTTGTTTCACCCTCTTGATTCCTCCTTTTATCTTCCTCTGACAAAGATTGCATTGGATCAACTCTCGCTTATTAGGCTCTGCATAATATGCATACTTCCATCCCGGATCATCGGACTTCGGCTTTCGACTAGGATCATCCAATTGATTATAATTTGTGGGAGGGGGAGGTGCACTGCCACTTGCACTTGAACTTGCACTTGCCATTCTACAATCAATTCAATATGCTACAATCAACATTCAATATACCATCAACAATTTATAGACAACAGAAATAGACAAGAGACAACAGATGGCTAAGGAAGTAAGGATGATCCATAGTCTTCAGCCAACAGAAACAGACAAGAGACAAGAGAGACAGAGAGAGAGCAGAGAGAGAGTAGAGAGGGGGATCCTCTGTCCCTCTATCTCGCATATTTCATCTCTGTCCCTCAGCTCACCCAAACAGAGAGAGAGCAGAGAGGGCACCTCGCGCTGGGCGACGGCGCGGCGCTAGGCGACGATGGCTGGGCAGCGGGTGGCAGCAACAGCGGCGCAGCGGCGGCAACAAGCGCGATCTTGCACGAAGCGCGGTAGCCAGCGCGGCGGCAACAAGAATCTTGAGCACGCAGCGCGAATCAGATCTGGCGATAGCGGCGACCAGCGGCAATGGCGGCAGCGGCTTAGGGTTTGCTTTCTCCCGTTTCCCCGATTTCCCCCGATTCCCCTCCAAAGATGAACGGGACCACACTAATGTGCTACAATCTAAAACGTTCTAGAACGGCTAGAACGTCCGAATCGGATGTTCCGGACGTTTTCCCGTTGTTTCAACGACGTTCTACGGGCGGTCTGCAGAACGACCGGACGTTCAGCATCTCCCGGGCGTTTTCTCGTGTAAACGACGTTTTAATAACCATGACCAAAACACCGCACATGCAGGGCTGAGCAAAAGACTAAGACCTTAAAACCATACAAGATCGCCATCTACGTATTCCTGATATGCTCTAGCTTCTTCATACTCTGAAAGGGTCAGGGGTTTGCAAGGGTGAGTACGGGAGTACTCAACAAGTCGTACGGAACTGACTGAGTACTACATGCAAGGGTTGACGAGGGATGGCAGTAGGGTTAAATATGTGGATGCAGTTTTATTTCTAACTCAATTTGCATTATAAATACAAACCATAAAATAAGTAGTAAAAGGGGGGTTTCCAAAGTTCAACAGCACTTAGCCATATTCATAAATTCAAAAGTTACTTGAGCTTAGTTACGGGTGTCACCCCAATTCAAACTTGACTTCATTAACCGGAAGTACGGTGTATTCAAAAACCATTTAATTAACTCTGCAGAGGTGCTCAGCTTTACCCGCAAGATATTTACGACCGTTAATGCCAAGCGTTGAATTACATGCAACTTAAATGCATGCGACCAGGACGAGACTATCACAGCATTTCGTTAATCATTCCTGTGTTAAGTTGTTCCCGATAGGCCTGACGCTAATCTGGACTCCAAGTCACTTTTAGCACCTACCGTTGTGAGAGCAGTGAATCACACTCCGGTCCATTCCTGTTTCACCCCTTCGGTATACTCCCCTGCCAGGGAGGCCGATCCCTATTCTCCTCTGAGAATAGTACCACCAATTTAATCAATTTTATTCCAGGAATGAATAATTTACTGAGCCATGTCGGATACAGGTCCACTAACTAGTCCGACTTGTGGTTGAGCGCAAACTTAAGTTATTTACTTTGCTCAAGGGGGTTATTATCCTTACATTGCCAAAGACCAAGCCTTTATCGATCCACAAACCCATTCCGGTACTCACAATGCCGGCCACCAGACAAACCAAGGCTTACTCATCAGTCGGGATTGGAATCTCATCCACTCGGGATTAATCCAATACTGTCCCCCAGACTGTAGCACTTTTAAAAATTTTCGAACCAGCGGTTCGGCAGTATTTTATTTCTATTTTAAAAGCATTTGAACTAACTAACAGGAGTAATAGTAACTAGCTTAACATGGCAATAGTTAATTATCTAGGGTTACAAAGGATTTAATATGGTTCAATATTTTTCAAGGAAGTTCCATGAGCAATTCGGCATTATCTATGTATCATGTCATTCTAAAATAGCGGATTTCAATATTTCAACATACGGTAAAATAATGCGATATAAAATAATTACTAAGTATAACATGGCATGAATAGGTTCAATATGATCAATGGCGTACGGCTTGCCTTGCTCGGTGATCGGATCGGCTGAACTGCGATCGGCGTGGTCGTGCCAGCTTCTGTCGGTCCGGCTCTGCCCGGCATCTTTGGTACTCCTCGAACTGTCCAACGACTGGATTTAGCGCGAAAAGCACGAACGACAATAAATAAACCGAAAACGAAAAGAAAACGGAAACGAAAACCGAAACCGGTCCAAGACAGAATAGAGGGCAATTTGGTCATTTCGGAATTTTCGGAGCTTCGGATTTCGGATCGGAGGTCATTTTTGTACTCAATGGATCGAAATGGTTTGGAAAATGTACTTGTGGAGTTTCTGGGGTTTACGGAATTTTTCGGGATTTTCTGGGTTTTTTAGGATTTTGAAACGGATTTTTCGGATTTATTAATTAATTTAAAAATTCAAAAAACCTAGAAAACAATGAACGATCTTGGGCCAGGCTCGGTTGAGGCGGCCACTGCGCGAGGAGCCAGTGGAGTCGGCCCGAGCGCGTGAGGAAGCGAGGTTAGGGTTTCCCACAGGGGGGGCGGGCGACGGCGGCGACCGGAGGTGGGGAAGGAAGGGCGCAGGAGAGGGGAGCTCACCCGAGCGAGGGAGGGAGGGGCGAGGAGAGCGGCGGGCTCGTGTGGCTTTTATAGCCAACCGGCGAGGAGAGAGGGAGCCAGGCGAGGTCGCGGCGCGCGGCGTCTGGCGCGCGAGCAACGTCTTGTGACCTTGACGGCGCGACGCGACGCGACGCGTGGCGCGTGGCAGCATAACGTGGTTGGGCTGGCGCGACAGCCTGGACGGGCGGGCTGGCGGCGGCCGACGCGGAGGAGACGGCCACATGTGACGGCCGGCGAGGCGGCCGGTGGCGGAGACAGCCGACGGCCCAAGAGCACGAAGGAATTCGGCCCAGAACCAAAAACGAAATCAAACCCAAATCAAAATTTGAATAAACTTCAATAAAATCAAATTCAAACTCTTTTGAAATTTTGGGGTCGTTTCAACCTACCACACTTAAAATAAATCTCGTCCCCCGAGATTTACACCTCCTGGGGAACGGTTAGGAAAACTACTGCTGCAATTCCGATCCTTTTTTCCTTATGAGGTTTTATCCCATGGTGTGATTCTTCCACAGCTCTTGGTCGACCACGATAATTTCTTCTGAGTTTGAAACTTACTGGTAATTATGTCTGTTGGTCTTGTTGTTCCCTTAGCTTTGACTTGGTTGATTCTTCCTTGGATGTGTCGTAGGGTATTCTGGCCTCTACTGCTGATGTTTCCTTTTGTCTTGACTGGTGCCTTTCCTTTTTGATATCCCTGAGTCTGTTGTTGCGGTTGATGAGTCACTAGTTGCCTGTCTGTCGGGGCAAAGGCTGATGTTTGTGTCCTGGCTACCACAGTCGGCAGATCCCTCCTGGGGCAGTATTGTCTGATGTGTCCTTCTTGTCCACAATGGAAACATCCTGATGGCTTTTGCGGACAGTTGTTGGCAAGATGATTTCCATTGCAAACGTAACATCTTATTGTTCCGGACTGAGTGGTGGTGGTGTCTGACTGCTGTCCACTCATTGCTGGCCTCTTGTTTGGAAATCCAGAAGTGAAGATTGGGTTTACTCCTCCGTATTGGGCGGAAGATTGCATCTTCTGCTGATTAGCTTTTCTCTTTCTAGTGTCCTCCAAATCATTCCTGGTCTCATCTGAAACTATCAATTTGTCCACCATGGATGACAGGTCCTTGAATTCTATTGCTGATATATGGAACTTCAGGTTCTTCTGTAATCCTTCGAAGAGAATCGCTCCATCTTCTTGGCTTCAGTGTCCACTTCTTCTGGCGCGTAGCGGGACAGGTAGTTGAACTGATAGATGTACTCGATTATGGTCAAATCCTCCCGGGTGGAGGGCTAAAAATTCTCCTCTTAGATGCCATTAATCCCGCTGGTATGTGGGTCCTCCGAAAGGCATCCTCGAACTGTTGCCACGTGATCTCTTGTTCGTCCTTCATTGCTTGAAAGTTCATCCACCATGCTGTTGCTGGTCCTTGTAGCTGATGGGAAGCATAGAGAACTCTTTCCCTGTTGGTGCACTGGATTGTGTCCAACGTTCTTTGGATATCTCGAATCCAGTTGTCTGCTGCCAAAGGGTCAATCAGTGTTGAAAATATAGGGGGGCTGGTCTTTTGGAAGTCAGACCATCTGGATCCACCTATATTTCCATCTTGTCCATTGAGATTTCCTTGATTATAACCCTGAGGTCCTGCAATTAGTTGTTCCAACATCTTTTCCATCATCTTTTCTTGTCGCTGTTCTGCCTGGTGTCGGTTCCTTTCTATCATAGCCAGGACTTGGGCTAGGTCAACTGGCGTTCCCACTGATTCTGCATCACTGCCTTGCTGGTTATGTTGGGATCCTGCTCCAATGTCTCCCATGGTCTTAATTCTGATTTCTTTTCGGTCTGCAGCAGGGTTTTGAGAAAAGCAGAAGACGAGTAAGGATTAGGGTATGAGACGAGAGTAGCAAGAATAGATAAGGTCTAGATGAAAAGAGGGAGTATCTTGAACTTAGACCTGTTAGCCGGGCCGCCACACCTAGCGCGTCTGGATACCAGATCAGGCCCAACCCGAGCAGCGGGCCAAGGTCTCTTGGGCCATCTCCCCCAAAAAAACTAGCTCTATGAGAGGGTGCTCCCTCACCCTTATAAACCATGTTCAAGCCCTCCCCACAACCAACGTGGGACTATTCCAACAATCTCCCCCTCACACATTGGGCCGAGATTATCTAGGAACCACCTGGGTTACCTGGGCCACACCTGGGCCCCCTGGGCTCCCCCTGGGCCACACCTGGGCCACACTTGGGCTCCCCCTGGGCCACACCTAGGCTCTGATATCACTTGTTAGCCGGACCGCCACATCTAGCACGTCCGGATCCCAGATCAGGCCCAACCCGAGCAGCGGGCCAAGGTCTCTTGGGCCATCTCCCCCCAAAAAGCTAGCTCTATGAGAGGGTGCTCCCTCACCCTTATAAACCATGCTCATGCCCTCCCCACAGCCAATGTGGGACTATTCCAACAAGACCGGGTATATAGATAATTAAGGCAACCAAAATCACAGAGGTAAAGAACTTAGCATTTTTATAGAATATGGATCATGAGAAAAACCGTTTTAAAGTTCGGCATAACCCATTTTACATTACAAAAGCCTAATGAAAAAGGGGCACAACTTCTATGGCTATCGGACCTAACTACTGCTGACGGCGGCGAGCGGTTGTCGGTGAAGATCAGCAATTCCTTTTTACAGACAACGAGGATTTTGAAATTTAGTTGAGCGAGTAAAACTCAAAACAAAACAGAGGGGAAAGAAACTCTAATGAAGACAAGGTAGCAGGGAAAGAACGAGATAGCAGTAATACTTATATTTTTGCAATTCATTTTGTTTATAAGTCAAAAATAAAATTTTGTAAAGATTTTCCCTAACCAACCAAAGGTCTTAATCTATGGTCAAGCCAAGGCTCTGATACCACTTGTGACGGACCGCCTTTTTAGGGCAAGTCAGAACGTCACAACAGCTACCCAAGAAGACTAGCTGTTGGAAAAGACGAGTATTTTGCCAGACAAAAGCGAGTTCACCTTTTTTTTATTCAATATAGGGCCTGACGGCCAAGTTTTTACAAAAGAGGGCGCAGCAGGGCCCAAATATAATACAACAAAAACACCGCATAGGCAGGGCCTGAGCAAAAGACTAAGACCTTAAAACCAGACAAGATCGCCATCTACGTATTCCTGATATGCTCCAGTTTCTTCATACTCTGAAAGGGTCGGGGGTTTGCAAGGGTGAGTACGGGAGTACTCAACAAGTCGTACGGAACTGACTGAATACTATATGCAAGGGTTAACGAGGGATGGCAATAGGGTTAAATATGTGGATGCAGTTTTATTTCTAACTCAATTTACATTTTAAATACAAACAAAATAAGTAGTAAAAGGGGAGTTTCCAAAGTTCAACAGGACTTAGCCATATTCATAAATTCAACAAAGTTACTTGAGCTTAGTTATGGGTGTCACCCCAATTCAAACTTAACTTCATTAACCGAAAGTACGGCGTATTCGAATACCATTTAATTAACTCTGCAGAGGTGCTCAGCTTTACCCACAAGATATCTACGACCGTTAATGCCAAGCGCTGAATTACATGCAACTTAAATACATGCGGCCAGGGCGAGACTATCACAGGATTTCGTTAATCATTCCTGTGTTTAGTTGCTCCCAATAGGCCTGACGCTAATCTGGACTCCAAGTCACTATTAACACCTACCGTTGTGAGAACAGTGAATGACACTTCGGTCCATTCCTGTTTCACCCCTTCGGTATACTCCACTGCCAGGGATGTCGATCCCTATTCTCCTCTGAGAATAGTACCACCAATTTAATCAATTTTATTCCAGGAATGAATAATTTACTGAGCCATGTCGGATACAGGTCCACTGACTAGTCCGACTTGTGGTTGAGCGCAAACTTAAGTTATTTACTTTGCTCAAGGAGGTTATTATCCTTACATTGCCAAAGACCAAGCCTTTACCGATCCACAAACCCATTCCGGTACTCACAGTACCGGCCACCAGACAAACCAAGGCTTACTCATCAATCGGGGATTGGAATCTCATCCACTCGGGATTAATCCAATACTGTCCCCCAGATAGTAGCACTTTTACAAATTTTCGAACCAGCGGTTCGGCAGTATTTTATTTCTATTTTAAAAGCATTTGAACTAACTAACAGGAGTAATAGTAACTAGCTTAACATGGCAATAGTTAATTATCTAGGGTTACAAAGGATTTAATATGGTTCAATATTTTTCAAGGAAGTTCCATGAGCAATTCGGCATTATCTATGTATCATGTCATTCTAAAATAGCGGATTTCAATATTTCAACATACGGTAAAATAATGCGATATAAAATAATTACTAAGTATAACATGGCATGAATAGGTTCAATATGATCAATGGCGTACGGCTTGCCTTGCTCGGTGATCGGATCGGCTGAACCGCAGTCGACGTAGTCGTGCCAGCTCTGTCGGTCGGCTCTGTTAGAATCTTCTTGGTACTCCTCGAACTGTCCAACGACCGGATCTAGCGCGAAAAGGACGAACGACAATAAATAAACGAAAAACGAAAAGAAAACAGAAACGAAAACCGGAACTGGGCCAAGAGAGAGAACATTGGGCAATTTGGTCATTTCGGAATTTTCGGAGCTTCGAATTTCGGATCGGATGTCATTTTTGGACTCAATGGATCGAAATGGTTTGGAAAATGTACTTGTAGAGTTTCTGGGGTTTACGGAATTTTTCTGAGTTTTTTAGGGTTTTGAAACGGATTTTTTGGATTTATTAATTAATTTAAAAATCCGAAAAACCGAGAAAACAACGGAATAGTATTGCGGCCTGATAGCCAGGCGAGGAGCCAGTGGGCCGGCCCAGTCGGGCGCGTGAGGGGAAGCGAGGTTAGGGTTTCCCACAGGGGTGAGGCGAGCGGCGGCGACAGCTGGCGGCGGCAGCCAGCGGCCAGCACAGCGGCCGGAGGTGGGAAGGAAGGGCGCGAGAGAGGAGCTCACCCGAGCGAGGAAGGAGAAGCGAGGAGAGAGGAAGCGAGGCGAGGTCGTGGCGCACGGCGTCTGCGGCGCAGCGTGACGCGGCAGCAGGCGTGAAGCGGCGACGTGGCCAGGCCAGCGGAGGAGACGGCGACGCGGACCAGGCGGCGAGGCAGGCCGGTGGGCCGCGAGAGACAGGCCGACGGCCCAAGAGCGCGAAGGAATTCGGCCCAGAACCAAAAACGAAATCAAACCCAAATCGAAATTCGAATAAACTTCAATAAAATCAAATTCAAACTCTTTTGAAATTTTGGGGTCGTTTCAGAAACAATGACCAAGAAGGCAGTTAACAGACTGCTGGCAGTTACTGTAGCTGATCCGGCAACAAACCTGCGCTAACATTGTGTCAGGGAATGCACAATGTTGACATAAGATTTATGCTAACATATGTTCTCACAATGAGCTGTCTTCTACTGTGCAGGAGAAGTCACTTACAGATCAGAATGGCCTCCTGCAAAAGGTAAAACTTCCTTTCTTGTTTACTGCTAGATGACTAACCTGTGTATGCCGGGAGGCTAAACTCTGCTGTTGTTTGTATTTTTCAAAGCACCTCGTGGAGTTAGAGAAAACGAAAAATAATGTTTTATTAAATACTCATCAGCGGGAGCAGCCAAATGGAGCAACTACAAGCTCACCGTCACCTACACCAGTAACGGTTCCAGATTCCATGCCGACTCTAAATATTGGGTATTATGCTTCCACTGTATATATGTGTTATATTTTGCTCATGCATGTACCAATAAAATAAAGTAGAACTTTGTGCATTATTCCTCACCAAAATATTGGCTAGATCCTCTGTCCTGTTCCATTGCATCTCTGGCAGTAGATTAGTTAATGATGTGCATTTACCTCGAGGGCTTCAGCCAAATAAGGACTACACCCTAGCTGTCTGAAAAACATAATTTGATGAATTGGTTCAATCAAGCTACACATGCCTGGAAACAACCTAGCTAGATGTTAAACATTCCTGAAAACGGTTTTCTGTAAGAAACATATGAGATAGCTTGTTTCACCTTGCTAAATAAACCTGTCATGATACTGCGGTTGGACAATGCACTCACATTAGCCATGATCTTGCATCGTCACTATTCCATGAACGCCATGGTCTGTCTATTCTGTTACTGAAAACGGTTTTAGTCACGTCGCCATTCCTCTTTCACAATTGCAGGCCATATCAATCTAGAGGAGCAGGAGAGGAGTCGGAGCCTCAGCCGCCCCCGGCACATGTAAACAGCGGCAAGCTGCCACCATGGATGCTCCGCACTGTCAATAACAGCACATGAAGGCTTCTGATGCCCTTATGCTATGTAGGGAAGTAAATGGGCCGGCCCTAGGGTCATCTTTGACCCACTCTAGTTCATTTGTTTGCACTAAAACTTAAAAGGTGGATTAAAAATTAAGTTTTTAGTGCAAACAAATGAACTAGAGTGGGTCAGAGAAGACCCTAGGTCAGCCCATTTGCATCCCTAATGCTATGGCTGTCTCCCCCAGTCGATGGCAATATCGCGATTCCACCAAGCCAGCCACCACTAGGCAAATCCATCCCCAGTGGTCGATACCGGCGTAGCCACTAATAAGTTACGTGTGCCTTTGTCGTCAAAATCTTTACAGGGTGAACGAAGTCTTGAGCTTTTCTGAACTATAAGATAATCGTATCTTGTTCTTGCGTTTACGGGCCCCTTTTTTTCTCTGACCGATGAACTTGGTCTTGTGGTTGAAGTTATGCGTTTTTTCGTACCGCCGTGTTTGTTTCCTCTGTGCTGCGTATGCTCTAACGGAGGTGTGGTATGTTTCACCCGTTGTAATGTTTTTATTGTTCATCGGCTGAAGGAAAACAAACGGGTTCCACCTTTTCTTCAAAAAGGTTTGGAGAGCATCTCTACTATTCTAAAGCAGTACTTGGTGGCAGTGATTCGTTCTTACCACGTCATTAATTGCCCTGTTTAATTGCCCTACGCAAGAAACGAAGCGTTGCTTTAATTAGCCAGTTGCTTTAATTAGCCAGCTTCCGCAAGAAACGAAGCGTTAAAGATAGATGTTTGATCTTGTGAAATAATTTTTTTATTTTTTAATTTTTATTTTTCGTTATCAATTTTGTTTTTCGCAGCAAGGCACGGTCATGTAACTAGTGGTACTAAACGTTCCGCACTTCCCTCCCAGGTCCCCATCGCTTGTCTGTTCCTCGCTTCATTTTCTCTGTCTCACTTTTGTTTCGGTGTTTCAGAGGTCTGAAGAAGCGAATCGCCGGCTCTTCAGGGACAAGAAGGTGAAAAATATTGCAATTCCTGCGGTATTCTTTATCGTTAGCTCTCGTTCGTGATGTCTCTAGGGATTGCATTCTTTCTTGCGGGGTTCTTGAAATGTTGGATTTTGAGCTTAGCATCATGTTCCTCTGCTAGTGTCTGTACTTTCTGGAAGTGCAATTGAAGCCCCGAATTTGTGTACACGCGTATTTTTGCAGGATTTACACTTCCTGTATAGCAAGACGCCCCTGGAGCCATTAAAGGCGGCAGCAGCAGCAGCATCGCAGCCACTAGCGTATCTTGGCTCGCCGCCCCGTCGCGTTTAAGGACGTCTTCCCCGAAGGCGACGACGCCGTGCCGGTGCCCCGGCCGAAAGAGTACGACAACATCGTCTCCATTCTGCCCAGCAAGGTAGGTGTGTGCCAGTTGTTGGAGAACGGTTAGATTACCTAGCGTAAATTTTTTTTAAAAAATTCACGTAACCAATGTCTCATTGCAATTTACAGATTACAGAATTACCACTAGAACTGCAGACTCGTAGCGGAAGTAGAGTCGGTATAGCGCGATGGTGCAGATATAATCATATTAGCCTCATGCCTCTTCCAATAGCTCATCGTGACCATCGCAGGTTGCAGATCATCCTAGCATTGAAACCTCACAGCAACATCTTCAAAGTATCCACACGTACGAGGCAGAAACACCATGCACTAGAGTGCTAGCATCAGCTGCGCGGTTCTGAACGAAGGGAAGGTGACGGCTAAGGTTTCAAAAATTCCAAATTCCTACTATGTCACTTAACTCTAAAGATAGTACCCCCTCCCTTTAAATAGACACTTCATAATGGGTTCTACATTAGATGTCCATTAAGAACTTAAAATCCACCAAAAATCGGATTACCATCCGAATTAAGTTCCAACTCTTTAAACATGCGACTTTATAGATTCACATATACCTAGACATGGCTCGAGTACTTTTACTCAACCATTAATCGATACTGGTCCCTAGCAAGACGTGTCGACTCCCGAGTATATGTAAAAATCACATCGGATGAACCTAAACAATACTTAGTAACATGCATTTCCCTTTGCCTCGTGATATCGGTCAAACTCAAGGCAAGTACATACTATATTTATTTAGTTAGCTCGACCACTCTTTTCTCAACCACGTGACTCAAAATCCCCAACTACAGTTAACTCTTTAACCACGAGTAGCATGGCCATGCATTTCCGGAATCTAACCACTTGAGAGGCTTAGAGATATCTCTCCTGTTGAATGGAGGGGCAAAATCCTATCTTGATCGACCATGCTTCATGATAAATTCGAAAGCCACCTTTATAACTACCCAGTTATGGAGTAGTGTTTGGCAACCCCTAAGTAAGTCATTACATATCTCAAGTAAATGCGCCAACCTCAAGTCTAAAAATATAGCTGTTGGTACCTAAATTTGGCATGTAGCCGATTTTGGTAAAACCGATTCGGTATATTTAGTTTGTCAAGAAATGTATCGGATTTAAGAGTTATAAGCCGATACGATCTTATCTGGCTATGACTGACGCTGATCCTAAATGGAAAATCAGAGGTTGAGGCTGATACAGGCAAGTTTTAACATGAGACCAGGAAGGATACGATCAGGCCTGATGCTGTAAAAGAAGTCAGTGGACAACTTCGGCAGAAGAACACACACAAATCAAACAACGCACTTTACTTTTAGAGAAATTTTACGGTGCATTATACTGGTAGTATATAATGTGTAGTAGAAATTACATCTAACCGTTGATTTGTTATGGGTGTTTCTACTACTCTACTACCAGATGAAGTATAAGTAAACTCTAGTTAATCTAATCCATTGGATCGAAAAGAATGAACGGTTCATATTCAATTTAGTGTACTGTAAAAGAGCTCTACTTTTACTTTTTCAATTAGTAGTTTTTAGTCTTACAAGTTTTTCTCTATAATTTATTTTGATCAATAAAGTTACGTATCGTCGATTTTGATCATTGTTGACTTCAGTGACGGTCCTGAGATTTCAGGGGCCCGGAGCGAGATTTAAAATAGAGACCCTTCTAATTAATTAATTATATATATATAAGTGTTACCAATAAACACTCAAGGTGCATCCAAAAAAATATTCATATAAAATAACTTCAGTGACGGTCCTGAGATTTCAGGGGCCCGGAGCGAGATTTAAAATAGAGACCCTTCTAATTAATTAATTATATATATATAAGTGTTACCAATAAACACTCAAGGTGCATCCAAAAAAATATTCATATAAAATAACAAGTAAAGCAAGAAGTACATACTACAGTATTACCTTAAAAGTTTCTTCTAACATGTTTAGATGCGAAGTTATTGATGATGGTGTCAATATCAATCTCATCCAATAATATCTTCTCGATGCATAAAATAGCCAAACCATTTAAGCCTTTCTTGAGACATTTTGGACCACAAATAATTCTTCAACAACTTCAACTTTGAAAAGCTTCTTTCAGAAAATGCCAAAGTGACAGCTCATGATCGATCCATGGATCGAACCCACGACCTTACTTCGAGCACACAGCTCAAAGCCAAATGAGCTAGCGCTCATCCTCTCTCTCTCATATCAGATCCATGCTTCCAGAGATTGTGACTATATGTGATCTCTCTCTCTCTCTCTCTCTCTCTCTCTCTCTCTCTCTCTCTCTCTCTCTCTCTCTCTCTCTCTCTCTCTCTCTCTCTCTCTCTCTCTCTCAATATATGTCGCTGAATGCAATCTCACGAAAAAAACTCAGCAGGGGAAATACCTAGTGCATTCGGTGTATTCTCGTGCACTCTATTTAGCGATGCAAATGGTCATGAAAAATTCTAATTCAATATTGACACAAAATCAATCTATCATGACAGAAAATTTTAAATATAAATTCAATCTACACATCGAGAAACTAAAATGGAAAATCCTGCTGAAAATAAAATCCGAAGATAAAAGAAAAAGATAAAGTAATTCACTGAAATTTATTCATTTTTGTTTCTCCTACTACACGTCACGTTTTCAGTCCAATTTCTGCAGGATGATTGATTTCATCGTGAATTATCGAAACAGGTTTTAAAATTTTTGTGACTTTTGGATCGTATTTAATTTTAAAAAGAGGATGACCGCCCTCAATTCAGCGGTTGCGAAGTGACCTACCTTGTCTATTTGTGTAACTTTACATAAGCAACAACGTCGTTGTAGTATAGTGGTGAGTATTCCCGCCTGTCACGCGGGTGACCCGGGTTCGATCCCCCGCAACGGCGCTTTTTTTTTGTGGGGGTTCAAATACTTTTTTTAAGACTTGTTTTGGTTGAGTTCGCTTCTTTTCTTCTTAACGCAAAATAGCAGATAGCTTCGTTCGAATTGGCGAGCGTTTTCTAGAATAGAAAAACACAGCAATCGTTTCCAAGTTTTTCCTTTCTCATATGTACCTCTGTCGCATAGGGTAGCGGGAGTTTAAACTTCAAACAGTCTGTTATTCGTTTGTTCAGATATATCTTCTTCTTTCAAAAAAGGCAGACTAGCTGCGAATATATTAAAATGTTCGATTTTAGTGTAGGAGTCTGCACAAAAAACAGGGGAGAGAAATCAGGGAGGATACAGAAAAGAACAGAGTAGTGTGGCCTAAGAGGATGTTTTTGAGGTCCGAAGCCCCAGAGACAGTCCAGGTTGCAGCCTCATCCTTATGGATTGAATAATATTCTCCAAGGTTTCGCGCTTTTGTTTCGAAAGACTCTGTTGTTTCGCTCTTTCCAGACTTGCCAGCATGTTAGGACAATCAAAAATCGGTTCGCCTCCTTTTTTCCCTCTGCGGTCATCGGGATGGCCGAACAGTTCGCCTCCTTTTTTTCCTCTGCGGTCATCGGGATGGCCGAACAGTTCGCCTCCTTTTTTTTCTCTGCATCGCTAGGCGCTGGCTCGCTGCGACTGGCGACTCTGCCACGGGACTATGGGAGGGACGCCGTTCGCTGTCTGTCGCGACTCGACGATCAGCAATTCAGCAGACAGCAGAACAAAATAGCATATCAGATTCAGATTGAGAGTTGAGACAGGTTCCACATGATGCATTGATGCCTTGACTTGATCGGTTGATGTATTCTAATATTCTATGTATTTTATTTTTGTATACCTAATACCTTCACACTTAGATACATCTATTAATGTATTCTATGTCCAAATTTGTTACTGAGTTAAGAATAGTGCAAATGACTTTGCCAGATAGACCAATGTCTGCTATGGAGATTTTTGAGTTTGTCAGGGAAGTGGATTATTATACTAATATTTCTGTTGCTTATCGGATCTTATTTACTGTGCTGGTAACTGTGGCATTAGCTGAAAGAAGCTTTTCAAAGTTGAAATTATTGAAGAACTATTTGAGACCTACAATGTCTCAAGAAAGGCTAAATGGTCTAGCAACTTTATGTATTGAGAAGAAGTTATTGGATGGTATTAATGTTGAGGCCATAATTGATGATTTTGCATATAGAAATGTTAGAAGATATTTTCTAAGATGATCTCTACAAATTGTTTGAGCTAAATAATCTCACTTTTGTACTTCTATTTATTTATCGGTAACAATTTCTATAATACATTGAATATTATCTTTTCAGTTGATACATGGTAGTATAATTTTTTTTGATGCTTATGTTAGGGGGGTGGGTTTATAATTTCGCCCTGGGCCCCCAAAAACTCAGGACCGGCCCTGCGGCCACCCCCTTCGTTGCAAGCGTTGCGCTGTCCATAGCCAGTTTTGTTGTGCAAGCCAAAGAAAAATTTTGCAGCGCAATGGTGCCCATGTTGACCAGACAGTGGCTAGATAGGGTTTGTATATGCTTCCTGCAAACTGCATACGATATGCCGAGCTCACTGAGTAGACGCCATCTGTGGTCTGAGTCCATGTAATTTCGTCATCGAATTGTGGCCTTAGAGGTATTGATTGAACTTCGAACCAAAGCCGAGCGTATTCAGCAAGGAGATGGAGCGTTGGGTTGCGTCGAATATCTCTAATCCAATTGTTGTTTAGCAATGCATTTGCTACTGTTCTTTTCTTCCGCCTGGAGTGTTTGAAAAGCTGTGGAGCAATTTCTGAAGGCGCCTTACCGTGTATCTATCTATCCATCCAGAAAGAAGCCATTTGACTATTTCCAACGGTAATTTTTGTGGCAGTAGAGAAGAGTATCCGGTCAGTTTGATCGCAAGGAGTTTGAGTTTCAAACCAAGGTCTATCTGTAATTGTCCATTTATACCATAACCACCCTAGTCGGAGCACTTAGGCGAATTTGTGTAAATCTAGAATTCCCAGTCCTTCATAGGTAAATGGTTTGTTCAGATATATCAATTTGATGATAATCCAATTAATTCTGACATTACAACTGTTCCATCACACGAAGAAAATGCACATACCCTAAAACCGCCAGGACGGGATAAATTTAAGTTACAACTAAGTGATATATTATCAGTTCATCAACTAAAACAACAGTATTTCCGTATAAATAGTTCACATGAACAAACAAAGTGTATGCTACTGCTGCATGCTTCTCACTTGCTCTTGGGCGCAGCACCATTTGTGGTGGCAACTGCACCCTTTGGGGGGTTAAGCTCATCCCAAGCCTCGATCCAAGTGACCATGGAGTCAGCTAGCTTGCTGAAGTAGCCATCCACCTTGCCAAGCTTTGCCCTCACCTGCTTGGCCAGCTCAAGGTAACACCTCTGAACAGTGGTGGCCTCCTTTGGGAGGGCCAGGGACTGGAAGAAGGGGATCAGCTCCTCTTGCCAGAAGATGCCATTGTATTCCTTCTTCAAGTTCACAAACGGATTGCTTGCTTTGCTGTGCCAGATGTAGGGCAGGCCAGTCTTCACACCCAAGCCCAAATGATCCGTAATCACCTGTGTTCCAGCATCGGAGACATTGATATGATTTACTTACTCGGTACAAAGGCAACTGCACCAATATAGAACTGAACCGAGCAATGCACAGTATCATGAAGCATGGATCTGTAATGGTTAATTACTAGCTTGCACAACGCACTGGACATATATATCCAATTGTGCATGGCCATTGGATTGGATTGTCCAATTGCATTCAGAGGCACAACAACAATGCAACTCTTAACAAAATAGCAGAATATACCTTGGTGCACCAGCCTGCCCACATATCATCGTAGCGACCAATAGGCTGGCCATCACCCATAAGACCAAAGTACATTGCAGGACCAATGAGCTCACGGTCAAATGCAAGGTTCATTCCACACATCGGGAACAAGGTGCCCTTCGGGATTGTAAGAACAGCATCCACATACCTGATTTCAAGAAGGAAAACATCGGATTAGCAGCAACAAGGGATTGCCTGAAAGATGAAATATGCCAAAACTTAACCTGGTATTTCTCTCAAGGGGCTTGACAAGTTGAGTAGGGGCATCATAGTCTGGAATGTTGAGCCAAAGCCCATGAGAAACAGCAGTTGGGACGCCCTCACGGAGGCTGAATGGGTACCCACGAACAAAATCAGCACCATCACGGTACGGATCGTACAAAGTATTGAAGAAAAATGGAGTAGAAGGGCTCAGAAGGTTCTTGATGTGCTGCTCGAGTGCATTGATGTCCTTTCCTGATGGATCCTTAGCAACCTAAGATGTTGCAAAGATAATAGGTCAGCAATGAGCGAATAAAAGACGTCAGGGCGAGATCTGGCATGTATTAGGCAGCATTACTCCAAGTGAATTTAACAAAGAGAGTATAGGCATCATCCGGATGTTTTTATCCTAAAAATCATTCAAACTTTGGACCGTACGATCAAAATACACATCCGTAGAATCAATCCACCTCGAATTCAGAGGGGTGTGCATCGATCTGAAAGCAAATCCAATGGCCCAGAATTTGAATGATGGTTGCTAAAAAAAAACATCCGGATGAAACTTATCAAAACCCTTTAACAAAACAGAACGGAGGAGTAAAACAATAGCATCACATTCCAAGGCTGCAGTTTTTTTAGTGCGAGGCATATGCTATGCATGTGCCAGCATCTGAGCATATTGTTTAACAAGCATTATATTGTTTTGTTCCCTAGGTAACGCTACTGATCATGACCCTCAAGCATAAACAAATATATGTACCGGCGCAAATGACAAACTAAGGCGGCAACGCGATGTATACAAGTTGCATTGTTGCACCGTAAATATCCGAATCCTATACCGTAAATATCCGAATCCTACATGGCTGCAACCATTGTGGGTACCACAGATCCAGAGGTTATTGCAGCCCATATCCCTTTCAGCTATCCACTACTAGAAAAAGAGCCTTCAATACCGGTTGGCGAGGGCCTTCAGTATCGGTTTTTTGAACCGGTACATGTAATTCGGGACTGATGCCATCAGGCATCAGTGATGGTTCGTAGAACCGGTAGTGATGGTACTAGAAATGTTTTAAAAATATGAGAGAAGCAGGACTCGAACGCGCAACCTCGTGACTCCAGCCTCACACTTCTAACCAACCCACCCACCATCGCGTACTAATATACATAGAATATACACTCTTTTTGAACTTTCCTGAAACAAGGCATCAGTACCGGTTCGTAACACCAACCGGTACTGATGAGGGCATCAGTACACAAACCGGTACTAATGTGAGGACATACAAACCGGTACTGATGCCTCATTTCAGGAATTTCAAAACGAACCGGTACTGATACCCTC
Organism: Rhipidocladum racemiflorum; assembly: GCA_036346355.1. NCBI lineage: Eukaryota > Viridiplantae > Streptophyta > Magnoliopsida > Poales > Poaceae > Rhipidocladum > Rhipidocladum racemiflorum. The sequence goes on from CM070581.1 coordinate 6,161,810, forward strand.
ATCAGTACCGATTCAAATCTAATTTGGACTTATGTGTCGGTAGGAAAACCCTTTTTTCTAGCAGTGATCTCACCTCAGAAATCTAACCAGATCCGAGCCCCCAAACGACAAAAGGTTCCACCTCCCCGCGACAAATCTCACCGAGACAGGAGATCGTTCGAGCAAATTAGACCAAGATCCAGCCTGCTCCGCACCGAAACACACCAACACACAGACAGAGCTCGGATCAGAGGGAATCGGCGGGGAGGGGCGGGGGCGGGAGAACACTCACGAAGCAGTCGTCGTCGATGGTGTAGATGTACTTCTTCTTGGAGACCATGTAGCCGAAGCAGCGACAGGCCGAGTCCTTGAAGGAGATGCAGGAGGCCTTGGGGCCGAGGATGCGTTCGATGTCGTTGCGGTTGTAGAGCTCGTAGTCGAAGCCCTTGGGCACCCGGATGGTCTTGCTGGGGTCGCCGTCCTGGACGATGATGAGGTGGTACGGCTGGAAGAAGGGCCGCCACATCTCGAGGAAGTCGAGGTTGCGGATCGTCGGGATGACGATGTCCAGATCGTCCCTGAGCAGCGGCGTGGACGGAGCGGCGGCGGCCATTGCGGCGGGCGGCGAGTGCAGGGGTCGAGGAGGGGAGGGAGCGAGGTGGTCGGGGTGAGGACCGGGGAGGGAAACGGAAGGGGTATAAAACGAGGGAGGGGAGAGAGGGAGGGAGGCACCGGGCACGTCCGGTGCTTTTTTTTCTCTTGCCAAGGGAATAGTGCGGTGGTCTTTCCGTCGGTCCAGCCATTGAATAAAGAGAATCTCTACTGTTATAAAGCAACAGTTGGTGACAGTGGTGAGTTCTACTCATGTCATTAATTGCCCTGCTTAATTGCCCTACGCAAAAAACGTAGCGTTGTTTTAATTAGCCAGCTTTCGCAAGAAACGAAGTGTTAAAGATGTTTGATCTTGTGAAATAATTTTTTTATTTTTTAATCTTTATTTTTCGTTATCAATTTTGTTTTTCGTAGCAATGCACGGGCATGTAACTAGTGGTTAACTAACACTCGAATGTTTTTTTGGTTTGTGAACACTCAATTTGGGGCCTATAAAGAGGAGGGTGGTGGGGAGAGATGGCAAATTGATTGGATCAATGGATCTAGATCCAAAGGCTACAACTCTGAGTGCTCACAAACTAAAAAAACACTCAGGTGCTCCCTAGACACCTAGAACTCACATAATTTTTTGCTATAGAGCATAAAAATATTTATTAAAAAGACTAACACAAGAGTTTAGTAATCACTGACAAACTAAATCGAGTCTAACAAACTAACCAACTAACTCAACTTAGTTAAAATTATTTCCAACATTCTCTTGTAATCATGGCATGCTAACTCTAACTGTTGAGACAATGTTCTTAACTATGACTTGCCCAATTCATACTCGACACAAGACGATGAACACAGCTTCTCAACATTTCGGATTTATCTTCGATGAACTCGATTTTGGATAACGAATGCATCTCCTCAACGTCCCCGACTTATCTCCCATAGATTCGACTCAGGATAGAGAATACATCTCATTAATGTCCCGGACTCATCTACCATGGACTCAACTTAGGACGACGAACACATCTCCTCAACCAGTGGCGAAACTAGAAAATTGTTGTTGGGGGTGCACACTTTACACGTACAACTCTATAGTCTTGTATAATAATTTCGTACAATCATAAATACAACATATATTTGAAATTTACTAAAAGTATAATATAAAATAGTTCTAAGATCTTAAAAATACCAAATCACCAAAATCGAAACCAATTCAATTAAAAATTTTAGCCAATTAAAAAGACGAAATTTTAATGCTTCTCAGTTTTTTTTGGGGTGCCGGGGCATACTCGGCACCCCTGCTAGTTCCGCCTATGTCCTCAACGTCCAATAGCTTCACATCGTTGATCTTTATCGTGTCATCACCGTAGCCCAAAGCCACGCCCTTTGCAACCACCTTGCATGGAGCCTCGATGTTGCTGCAGCCTCTCGCCGCCAGCATCGGTGATGCCATGGTGTCAATGTAAACGGCACCATCTTCGTTGCTCCTATGCTAAACCTCATTCTTATATCAATTATTGGTTCAGGTCATGAAGAAAACTCACAGATAACTTTCTCGTATAGAGCACACGAGAGGTAGAATACACATAGAAGATGGTGACACTGCAACCATTTAGCGCATATTTTCTGTCTTCTGTTTTTTCTCTCTTCAATGTTACAATGTTGAAATATAAATAGACTAAGATAGGAGCTTAACAATCACTAACAAACTAAATCGAGTCTAACGAACTAACTGAACTTATCTGAAACGTTACAAAAGGGGTTGTAAAGCGTGGATGATAAAGGAGAATGGGTTGACTACTTTAATATAAATTTAAAATTTTCTACCGCATAATCAAGGAACCATTATAAGTTATAGATCCCAGAATTACCATTAGGAGCGCAGACCCATAGCAGAAGTAGAGTAGATGTAGCGCACTGGTGCAATTATAGTCGTACTAGCCTCGTGCCTTCTCCAATAGCTCCTCGTGAATGTCACATGCTGCGGATCATCCTAGTGTTGAAGCCTCGCAGCAATGCCTCCAAGGTATCAACATGTACGAGACAAGAACATCACATGCAAGAGTGCTAGTGTCGGTTGCGCTATTTTGGGCGAAAGAGGAGTGGCGGCTAGGGTTTTGGGAATTCTAAATTCTTATTGTCTCTCAACCCTAAAACCAATATCCCCTCCCTTTATATAGACGCCCTATAATAGGTCTCTACATTAGAGGACTATTAGGAACTCAAAGTCCATCGGAATTTAGATCACCATCCGAATTAAGTCCCAACCTTTTAAGCATGCGACTCTGTAGGCTCATGATATCTCTAGGCCTTTATATAACGGGAGATATATCTTTAGGCATCTCGAGTGGTCGGATTCTGGAAATACATGCCAATGCTACTCGCAGTTAAAGAGCTAACCGTAGTCTGGCATTCCGAGTCACGTAATTGAGAAAGATTGGTCGAGCTATCTCTCCTATTGTATGGAATGGTATACTGGTATATCCCATCTTGATCAACCATGCCTCGCAGCATGCGTCATAACAAACCCCGAAAGGTACCTTTATAACTACCAATTATGGAGCAGCATTTGGCAACTACTAAGTAAGTCATTACACATCTCGAATATATGTGTCAACCTTAAGTCTAAGGATATAGTATACACATTGTATATAAGACCAACTGATGACAAAAAGTTTACAACGTTCTCGCAATGTCTCAAGGTGGATCGATCCAACTCCATGTTCTCTAGTATATGTCCATATTATTAATTTGATATCTCTATATACATGACCCGTGAAATATGGTCATTAACCAATACATATGTTAGTCTATTCATATGTGTTCTCATATGTTTATCGGCTAGGGATCACTTTAGAATAATCATCACAAAGTTATAAATAGAGTTTCACAAATAAGTCACATGTTTATCAATAAATAATAATAACATTATTCAAGAAATAAGATAATAAATCACGACTATAAATAAATATAATCATATTTATGATTGCCTCTAGGGCATATCTCCAACATAGGAGTTGTCTGATCTTAGGAGTTGTTTGATCTCGAGAGGTGTATGGTGTAGACAGCGACATCTGCACTATAAAAATAGAGATGTGCTAGTGCGAAGGAATCACTAAGATGAGTATAGCAAAATCACATTTGAATGTTATGTGTAATCTAAATTGATATATAAATCAACGAGTAACAAAGTTAAAATATAATATTTTAATAATGAATGGTGCATTTCAAAATCTCGAAAATACGTTGAAGTAGCAATCTTAAAAATAAAAATTAACTATATTAATAATGTATATAATGCCAAAATTATAGAAGAGTACTAGGGTGCGTCCCTCGTAGATCCGCCACTGGGTATAGATTGAGTGGCATGATCGATTCAATTTTCTGAGTTGGATCTGTTTGGAATGCTAGAATTTCATAAGAGCCAGTACAACTCCAATATAATTTTACCCATAGATTTCCGTGTTCGAAGAATTGACGTGTTCAAGAAAAAAACGACAAAGGCATATTTAGGACGGGAATCTGTTTCAGGAAACGGTGTAATTTCCGCTCGAATCCTCCGGCACGATCGACCGGGCTAACCTATATAGAGGCCAAGAGATGCAACCTATGTGCACGAGAGATTACGTGGGATTTGTTTTATATAGTCTGTTTGGAGGAGCTGAACTTTTTATGAAAACCTGTTTTTTTTTTTTTTCTGAACCGAAAAGTGACTCTAGTTGTTTTTATAAGAGATCGTGCGATAAAAGGCAAATTTCTCTTGGCAATAAACTGTAAAAGTATGTCTAACAAAGCTTCCAGCTTTTGACTTTCAATTACTATATATGATTTTTAGATTATGTTAAAAGCCACTTAAAAATTGAGGTTTTTCGGTTTTTTCAAAAGCTAAAACCGGCTTAAAATCTCCTAAATAGAACCAAAGTACAGTGCTACTAGCACTGACACTCTGACAGTAGATGGGTTACCTCAGGTACTTCATTTCCTGGTCAAACGATGGCTGATGGATAGATCGAACACAGTTCTAGATGGCGTTCGATATCATCAAGCAGCTTTGACGCGAGCTTGGACGTACGTAGGCCACGACGAGATGCAACTGGTTGACGAACGGTGCGAACAAGGCGTATTTCTTTAAAGGCACCACGCTGCGCGTCCTTGGTTCTTGGGGTCACAGCGCGATCGCTTTAAGATTACGCATCACGGAACGCGCCTTTCAGCGCTGTACGCTGCTGCATGGGAGAGCTTTCAAACCAGAACGGTACGCTACCATGCATGTACTCTTATTAAACCACGTTGGTGTGATCACCTGTGGCGCACCGCAAGGACGTTTTGCTTTTGGACGGCGGCTAGAGCTTCCATGGGAGCTCCAGGAAACAAGATTGGCGCCCACACAGCATGCAAGATTAACAGGGAGAGATGATGCCTGTATCTGTATGGCCGCTCAAATGTACTACAGTAATTTCGTTTCAAAAAAGAGAGTGTGTGTGTCATATGTATGTATGTATGTTCCACTGCACTTTTCTTTTTCAAAAAGAGGGTAAATGAAGCTCTATGCACTACTATGCAGCAAGAGCTCTCTCTCTCTCTCTCTCTCTCTCTCTCTCTCTCTCTCTCTCTCTCTCTCTCTGCTTTGGAACTGGCATGCAAGGACTGAGAAGCTGGCATCGTCGGGCACCGCGCGTGTTTGGACTTTTTAGAGATCCAAGGTACGCAGGACGCTTTTTTACGTGCATGGATCACGTATACACGCCGGCGGAATGTCGGAACCCTCCCTTTAATGGCGTGGAATACCAAGAGGGATTCCTATGTGCACACAGTACTAGTCCCATGATCAGTGGCTAGTACGCACATTTACAACATTGTCATCACATCCATACAAGTTCACATTTCATTAATAGAAATAAAGTTTTACAATCATGGCCTATTAGCCGAATTCAAGAGTGCGCGGAAGATACAAATCTTGGCGGTTGCCTTCTACCCAAAATACCACAGTAACAGATAAGGGTAAAACCTTAGAAAGACTCGTTAGCAAAGTCCCCGTATTCTGCGTGCGGATCCGCTACTCATTCTCTTCATTCTCACGAATATCAACAATAGCAAGGTTGAGTACACGTATGTACTACAAGACTTGTAGTGTATCACAAATGTATATAATAAATGCGAGGCTATGTCATGTGAAGCTACTAAGTTATTTTGCATAAAGCCGAATTGAATTGTAAATAGAATAATAGATTGTGTTTAAAATTTGTAAAGCAATTGACGATATGTAAATAACAAGTATAAATAGAGTAGTAACAATCCCACAATCCTCCATGATTGTGAGTGAAGTATCGCCCATTCCCATACTGTCCCAACAACAACACTTACCATTGACCACAACACTTCCACATGATTCTTTCCAACTACCATTAAGTTCCATCCATTTTGTAAAAGTACCAAAAACTCTAACTAGTGTCGGTGCACCAAGACTCCCATAGCGGGGAACGGGTTACACTAAGTTTAGACTCGTGAGTTGTACAACTTTACCCACAAGGAATGATCGGCTCTTTGTGCATTGCAAATTAACACACTTCCTTTGGTGTGCCGCAGTGATCATACACAAATCGTTACATTATTTACTCCTCGACTTTACACTGGCAGGTGCCGACAAACCCCTACTATGGTAGAAACAACAATCATATGGATCATAAACATTCTCATTGCGCAAAGACAACAACAATAACTGCTTTCCTCCCCATAGTAAGGCGACACGTTGCATTGGTATGTGTCTAACTCACACTGGCGTGTGGACACCCTCTGAAATTCTCTTAAGAAAAACCCGTGCTACTACGCCTTCCAAAGTGTAAAGCCAGTTTTAAACAACTTAATAGGTTGAGGCTATCCCATAAATAGCAATTGTGGTTGTACGGTAATTCTGGATTATACAACACTATGTTCGGTCCTTAAATTAACTCGTGGAAACTCCCCTAAACTACGTGTAAGTTAAAGCTTACACCCGCTATTGCCATAATCCACCTGAAGTCAAAACATAGTTTTATTTTCATTTTTATCAAATTACCAAGATCCTTCTTTTATAACCAATCTTTACAATTTATGAGACAACACCCGTCTCTTCCAAAACATGTCCAAATTTCATTGATCATCATGAATAGTGTAGCCATCCATTCGTGATCCCATTTCTAGAGCATACTAAGCATGTGCAAATAATTAATCGAGTATACCCATTTGACATTACATTTTGTCTAACCATAACCTAGGGTTTCAATGTTCTCATGTCAACAATTAATCGAGGAAATCCCACAAGCTAGGTTTAGTTCTACCACATCCCACAATATAACGAGTTTAATAAACATAGCGCATGCATAATAGTTTTGACAAACAAAGTAAACTAATTAAAATAGTGGGTTCATTATGGTCAAAGGAGGGTGCTTGCCTTGCTTGTTGAATTCAATAGTGAAGTCGAAGTCGCCGAAGGTATCCGAGTATCGGTGTCTACACGCCATATCATAAAAAAAGCGGCAACATCCAAATCCAGAAAAGAAAGAACAACAAGTAAACATACAATACATGTGGCAAAAAGAAGTCGAATATATTCACAAATAGAACCATTCATGGAAAACAAGTCACGATAGCGCTTTGGCGGAGGTTAGGGTTTGGGTCCAACTAGTGCGAGAACATAAAACCGTGTTTAACGAAAAGTTACCATTCTACGAATTCAAGGGGCCAAAATTACGTATATGATTATTTTCATTTTCAAATCTAAGAAGCTAAGATTGTTTGGATCAATACAATTAAGATTAAAAGTGTTCATGTGAACAATACTTAGTCTTAAGTATAATTTGCACAAAAGTTGATTTATATAAGTCGGGTTTAGCGGATAGGGCTAGAGGTTACATTTACATGATTATATGATGATTCTAGTGACAAAACATTTTACCTTAGGGTTTAATAAGTCCAACTATTCAAATAGCAAGTTACTAACTTTTATAACAATTAGGCTCAAGTTGTGCTAATAGGATTCAGATGCAAAACAAGTCATTAATTAAATGTTTTCCATATTATGGTAGTACAAACATTATAGAATGGTTTTGAGTTATTCCTCTAATCTTTGTATTTAGGACGAGGTATTCTACTGGGTGTGAAAGGCTTAAATGTTTATAAAATATACGCGTTAGCTGGGTTTTAGTTTTGTTTTATGTTTTGCGACTACACCTTATAGGATTATTTAACCATCTCTCGGGAACTAGTAGGGGATACCTCTAAGAGTGTTTTAAAGTTGGTCTCCATGATATTTCACTTTCAACTACGATGTTTTTAATATAAAAAAGTATTAGGGCCTTACATGGTTTTAGTTCAATAATCACGAAAACATCTATTATTTTTGCATAACTAGGAAGGAGTATCACTTTTAAAAGTCTTAGGATTTGGTTTTACCAAATTTTAAGTTTGTTTGTGAGGGTTATGACTATTCAAAACTATTCAAGTAATGGAACTTCGATTAATAAGCATTTGACATAGCTAAAGGCAAACTTAAATATTTTATTTTTTTTTGAAATCTTTGTGACTTTAGGGTTATAACCAAATTAATTTTACAAAGATTTGAGTTCATTCTAACCATTTGTTTTGCATGCAATGAATTACAGTTATTCACAAATTTAAGTTTTGCTAAGACTTATCCTTATATTTTTAATGGTAAAAGAGCATGATTAAGGTTCAACTAAATTAATAATGCAAAGGAGAAGTCCTAAGATTTTCGAGAAGGTTAAAAAAGATTAATTTCATAATATTGAAATTTGGTTGTAGAGCTATTAATACTTAAATACTTAATGAACTACTTGATTCTTTAAGAAAAGTAACTAAAGTACACAAAGCAACTCATTAAGCTCTTGTTACAAAGACTATAATTATGATGCTTGAATGTTTAGGTATTAGTTTTCAAGTTACATGCAATTTGTTAACACTATTTATTCATGGATAACCTAATTAATCTTTATATTATACATGAAATGGCGCACATGAACTATGATTAAAACAAGTCTAATTTATATAAACAAAGTATCATTTCATGAGAGCATTAAAACTTGTTTCACCATAATTGAAGTTTATTTGCACAAATTATTAGTATTTTAAATTCAAACACGTTGAAAAGGACCTAATCACAAATTTGGTACAAACTAAATTCAAATCTAAATATTTATATATATATTTGGAACCTAATGACAAAAGGAATGCAATAAATTGGTTTCATCAAATTTAGAGATCATTTGTGAAAATTGTATATAGAGTACATATTAGACCTACGGTTTTAAATTTGAATTTCAAATAATGTGCATTGCGTAAATTTGAAATGTTATTCTATGTTTAGAAACTCATGCGTGATTTAACAAAATTTTAGGAACTTGTTTGAGCTTATTTGGAGTTATAATGTGAAAGTTATAGTCATTTTAGTTGGCTCGGATGGAAATAATCCTAAAATTGGAAAATACGCTTCCTAAACATGAAAGCGTCCATCTTGCTACTTGAAGGATCTCTGTGTTAGCACCTGGTGACAATGTGACCCACTCAGCGATGGCTCAGAGCAGAGCCAAGGGAGGCAGCTTGCCGTGCAAGTAGGTAAGCCCGAGGCGGCTAGCGCAGTGGGGAAACAAGAGTGGGTGATGGTGAGGCTAGGCAAAGCTCTATTGGGCTCGAACAGCCGGAGAAGGGCTCACTGAGCATGGCGGCGGGAATGGCCGCAACATGGCGGTGCTAGCGCGTCGAAGCTCAAATAGGAGGTCGGTGAGCATCAAGAGGTCTCGGGGTTTTGATTTTGGGACTCACCGAGTGGGAGAAAAGGTCGTGGCGGCACCGTGCCTTGAGAGGTGGAGAAGATGACCGTGAGTGGCGCAAGGGCCTCGATTGGCGTCGAAGCACCTGGAGAGCATCCGATGAGCACCAGTGAGCCTATTAGATGCTATCCCAAACACCACGGTGATGGAGGGCTGAGGTGTCTTGGCGCGCGGTCGTCGTGGGAGAAAAATGGCGCGGCGATTGGAATGGTTATGAGCTGAAATTGATTGATGAGGAATGATCGGTGAGGATAAAGGGATGCCCAAGGTAGGAGGGATTTGAGTGAAACTCATCGGGTAGATGAATCATCTTGGCTTGCTCCGCTCTCGTGCTTTGGCCGGCGAGTTCGATTGAGTGAGCGAGCCTTCGGGTCAAGGATGAGCAGAGGCGATAGGGTGGAGGTCCGTATGGCTATAAGGAGGGGCCAGCGACGAGAGGCGCAGCAAGGATTGGGCAATGGGGTCGGCGATGGAGAGAAGAGTGGAGCAGCGGCAACATCGCCCGAGTCGGAGCTTCAGTCAAAACGAATCGAGCAATGAGCATCGAGAGCCGCTACAGTGTTCTGTCGGGGTTTTTGGTTGGTTTAGTGTACCGGCCACCAAAGACTGGGTTGGTCCAAATGGATTTGGAAATCCTTGAGTCGGGTAGGATTGGGAACAATGCTCGATCATTTCATCGTGTTCAACCGTCTTGTTGCCTTGGTTTGTCCCAATTGCACGATCGACAATTGCTTTCCCCCTACGATTGGCACATTGAGTTATCATGCTCAGCCTTGCATTGGTCCAATGAGATACAGTAAATCTCTGGTTGAACTGCATTTGATCGCCCCCATGAGTTCTTATGATTCTTTAGGCTAGTAGGTGTTTAAGTGAAGATTGGATATTTTCAGTTTATCGAGGTCTTGCCCTTGTCATTTCAAGCATCCGATCTGAAACTAGTTAATTTGGAACAATGCTTGAGCTCAAAGGCCTTTGGTCTTGTTTAATACGAGTTAAGAAATGGTCACTTGTTTGGTTGAAGCACCCGACAACCTTAGCAGATTAATTGGTCCAATATAGTTTCTCTTCAAGGTTATGTGCCAGTAGAGTTTGAGCGATGTTTTGTATGTTTGGAGATTCTCAATTTCTTTTGTTAAAAGTATATTTGGCCTTGCTCAAGTTTCAAACATCGGACATAACCAATTAGTTAGAATCTGCTTGAGTTCATAGGTCTTTGAATGATATTTTGGTTGCAATAGATCTCGTTAAAATTGGTGAGGAAATAATTAAGTTTGGAAATGTCTCGAATTAGTCACTTGATGGTTGAAATCGAGCTATCCAATTCACAAAGTTGGGTAATTCAGAAAACTTTTTGAGGTGATTGAGACTTTTAACCAAAATTTGACGTTTTAGATCATGCTCAAATTGGTGATGGGATGCTTAGTCTTGAATTATCTCAAGTGAGCAACTTCATTAGACTAATGAAGTTTCAAATGCTTTCTTGTTTGTCTTGCTCCAATTAGCGATGCAATTGATCATGCTCGGTTCAATGACGAAATGCTTAATGAGGAAATAAGTTTTTTTGTAAAGACGGATTTTCTAAGTATCCAAATGACATTGAAACTTTTATCATATTGTCTCATAATTATATCTATTCCAAAATAAAAGATTAGAGCCGAATATTTAAATTTATCTTTATACAATTCTTTTAATTGAAGTAGGCCCAAACTAATCAAAACTGCTTTTGACTTGTCCTAAGCAACAAATCATTTTAATTCCTTTTGAAAATTTATTTGTGGAGATGATATAAAGGTAATGTAGGAAATACATTTTGTTTTTGATCTGATGCTACATTTGTTTTTGATAAACAAGGGTCAGATTCCGTTTGTAAAATAAAATGTATGTTTTTCTTGTGCAACAAAGTTCAAAGAAGTTCACAAAATACTAAAAGCTCAATTTAAAATAATAAATTAAAATTTTAATTTATCTCTACTTTCTTTTATTTTGAGGATGTTACAAATCTACCCCTTAAACAAAATCTAGTCCTCGAGATTTGGCGGGACATAGGAGGAGGATCGGGTTCTTTTGCTATAATGGCGAAAAGATCATCATTTAAGTAAGTGTATGGTCAATTTGATTTTGATGTGATTGGCAATTCTTGAGAAGGATTGAAATGATCTAAGATCAAACAAAGACATGGTAGAAATTGAGTCGAGGAACATACCCAATGTCACATCGGTGTATCATGTATTTCTCCAAGAATACATGATGAAGATGACCATGACCATGGCTTTGAGTCAGTTTAGAAGCTTGTGGCCTCACGAGGTTCTTGGGGTTGATCTGAGAGACAGTTGAGTTCCTTGAGGTTGAGGTCGAGGTGGTACAGGATTCCACTTTGGACAAGCTTTGACATAGTGGCCTCGCTCACCACAGCCAAAGCAAGTGACATTGGCAGCTGAGTCCTGAATACCAGGAGGCTTTTTACCATTATTGTCAAATGGATGAACAAGAATTGGCTGAGGTCGAGGACCTTGGTCCTGGAATTGTTGGTGTACCGGTGGATGACCATTTGAAGGCTTAGCATTTGTTGATTCTGTGCAACCATTTAAACGCCTTACGACTTTCCATAGCCGTATGCGAGTGTTGTACTCAACTCGAATAGCCTTGTACACTAGAGACTGGAAGTCAAGGATATCATGAGCAGCAAGTGTCCACTTGATTTCTTCATTCAAGTGCTCGGCTCGATCTTCCTAGTCTCATCGATACTTCAGTAGCATAGCGGGACAAGTAGTTGAAGCGGTGAGGTTACTCCATCATGGTCATACTACCTTGGCGTAGGTTGCGACTCATACTCCATGATTTCCACAAGACTTGCTAGGATGTGAGCTTTGGCAAAAGGCCTCTTTAAGCAAACTCAAGTAATGACTTGGCACTCAGATCATCGCCTGGTGATTTTTCCACCAAGCCTACGCAGCTCCTTGTAGTTGATAAGATGCATATAAGCACCTTTCTATGGTCATCTTATTGAGCAATGAAGCTAGTTTGAGCTCAACGGAGCGGAGCTAATTATCGGTATCAAGGGGATCGATGATACTGTAAAAGATAGGTGGCTAAGTTTGTAGATTCTTGCCGAACTTAGACGGTGGAGAGATTACTATTCTCACCCCTAGCAGCGATGCGCAGAGGCTGGAGGTGTTGAAAGCTAATGCTCAGGATAGTTGTATAAGGGTTACGAGTAGGTCGTGGATCATTATGCTATTGAGGAGAAGGACTTCTGCGGTGGATGAGCGGGATTGGGCGGAGATGGAGCAGAACATCGCCTCTTAGAACCTGGGAGTTGGAGGTGCCTTTACTCCTCATGAGTTCATTGATGGACCTAGTCCGCAGTGCATCTGCAGCGTGGTGTCCAATAGTTCTGAGATGAATAGAAGGATATAAATTGAGAGTTGGCTTGGTTGCAAGGCAACATTTCATTCCCTAAAATTTTCTTAATTCTACAATTCTTCATGATTCAAGGGTTGACTCGTCGTGAGAACTTTAACCTAAGGGTTAGCGATACGAGTGTAACCCGAATAAGCAAGACAAAAGAAGGTACAACAAGGTTCAACAAACATGAAATACCCAAGTACTTAAGCTAGTATACAAGTGTTCTAGGGTTTCTACTAATAGTCTAGTCTTAATTTATTAGGCGAATAAGAAGAAGGGGTACTTAAGCTATTAGGTCTAATGAGAATAAATTTCTATACTAACCTCAAAAGATGGTTTGTGGATATTGGTGTAGATATTGCAATCTTTCTTGGTTGAGTAGACAATATAGTAGTGGTACCCTACGGATATTCCCAAAAGTCAAGGCAATGACATACTATATGTCGTAGCGGCTAACAAAAGCTACTCAAATTATCTTTAAAAAGATATGTTGGTAATATGTTATAAGGACATGGATAAGGAAAGAAAAACTAGTAGAAAGGATGAGAATATTTAGAGGTGAGGAAAGAATTTCATATAGAAGGGAAAAGTATAGACTTAGCTACATAGTCCACACACGTTACTTTTTAATTAGTAAGGTTTTGTATTTCTCTACTACTACTAACTCCATTCCATCTAAGGTTTATCCTCACAATGATGGTCGATACTCAACGATACGCTGTCGAACCCTCCCTTTAATGGCGTGGAATACCAAGAGGGATTCCTATGTGCACACACTAGTCCATGATCAGTGGCTAGTACGCACATTTACAACATTGTCATCACATCCATACAAGTTCACATTTCATTAATAGAAATAAAGTTTTACAATCATGGCCTATTAGCCTAATTCAAGAGTCTGCAAATGGAAGATACAAATCTTGGCAGTTTGCCTTCTACCCAAAATACTACAGGCAACCGACAAGGGTAAAACCTTAGAAAGACTCAAGTTAGCAAAGTCGTATTCTCAAGCGTCCTGGATCCGCTACTCATTCTCTTCATTCTCTGAATATCAACAATAGCAAGGTTGAGTACACGTATGTACTCGCAAGACTTGTAGTGTATCACAAATGTATATAATAAATGCAGGCTATGTCATGGGAAGCTACTAAGTTATTTTGCATAAAGCCGAATTGAATTGTAAATACAGAATAATAGATTGTAAGCGAAAATTTGTAAAGCAATTGACAGATATGTAAATAACAAGTATAAATAGAGTAGTAACAATCCCACAATCCTCCATGATTGTGAGTGAAGTATCGTCCATTCCCATACTGTCAACAACAACACTTACCATTGACCACAACACTTCCACATGATTCTTTCCAACTACCATTAAGTTCCATCCATTTTGTAAAAGTACCAAAAACTCTAACTAGTGTCAGTGCACCAAGATTCCCATGCTTGAGGAACGGGCATTTTAAAAGTTTAGACTCTGCAGAGTTGTACAACTTTACCCACAAGGAATGATCACTTCTTTGTGCATTGCAAATTAACACACTTCCTTTGGTGTGCCGCAGAGTGATCATACACAACCGTTACATTATTTACTCCCTGACTTTACACTGGCCCGGTCGTACAAACCCCTACTATGGTAGAAACAACAATCATATGGATCATAAACATTCTCATTGCTTGCGAGACAACAACAACCGTTTCTCCCCATAGTAAGGCGACACCCGTTGCATTGGTATGTGTCTAACCCACACCCGTGTGGACACCCTACGGAAATTCTCGCTTAAGAAAAACCCGTGCTACTACGGCCTTCCAAAGTGTAAAGCCGCTTTTAAACAACTTAATAGGTTGAGGCTATCCCATAAATAGCAATTGTGGTTGTACGGTAATTCTGGATTATACAACACTATGTTCGGTCCTTAAATTAACTCAGTGGAAACTCCCTAAACTCGTGTAAGTTAAACACACACACTATGCCATTGCCATAATCCACCTGTGTCAAAACATAGTTTTATTTTCATTTTTATCAAATTACCAGTATCCTTTCTTGTCACATAACCAATCTTTACAATTTATGAGACAACACCCGTCTCTTCCAAACATGTCCAAATTTCATTGATCATCATGAATAGTGTAGCCATCCATTCGTGATCCCATTTCTTAGAGCATACTAAGCATGTGCAAATAATTAATCAGTATACCCATTTGACATTACATTTTGTCTAACCATAACCTAGGGTTTCAATGTTCTCATGTCAACAATTAATCGAGAAATCCCACAAGCTAGGTTTAGTTCTACCACATCCCACAATATAAACAAGTTTAATAAACATAAGCGCATGCATAATAGTTTTGACAAACAAAGTAAACTAATTAAAATAGTGGGTTCATTATGGTCAAAGCGAGGGTGCTTGCCTTGCTTGTTGAATTCAATAGTGAAGTCGAGTCGCCGAAGGTATCCGAGTATCGGTGTCTACACGCCATATCATAAAAAGCGAAGCAACATCCAAATCCAGAAAGAAAGAACAACAAGTAAAACATACAATACATGTGGCAAAAAGAAGTCGAATATATTCACAAATAGAACCATTCATGGAAAACAAGTGCGATAGTGCGCTTTGGCGGAGGTTAGGGTTTAGGTCCAACTAGTGCGTAACATAAAACGTGTTTAACGAAAAGTTACCATTACTAATTCAAGGGCCAAAATTACGATATGATTATTTTCATTTTCAAATCTAGAAGCTAAGATTGTTTGGATCAATACAATTAAGATTAAAAGTGTTCATGTGAACAATACTTAGTCTTAAGTATAATTTGCACAAAAGTTGATTTATATAAGTGGGTTAGAGGATAGGGCTAGAGGTTACATTTACATGATTATATGATGATTCTAACGACAAAAACATTTTACCTTAGGGTTTAATAAGTCCAACTATTCAAATAGCAAGTTACTAACTTTTATAACAATTAGGCCTGTTGTGCTAATAGGATTCGATGCAAAGCAAGTCATTAATTAAATGTTTTTCCATATTATGGTAGTACAAACATTATAGAATGGTTTTGAGTTATTCCCTCTAATCTTTGTATTTAGACGAGGTATTCTACGGTGGCGTAAAAGGCTTAAATGTTTATAAAATATATCTGCGTTAAGCGGTTTTAGTTTTTGTTTTATGTTTGCGACTACACCTTATAGGATTATTTAACCATCTTTCAGAACTAGTAGGGGATACCTCTAAGAGTGTTTTAAAGTTGGTTCCGCGATATTTCACTTTTCAACTACGATGTTTTTAATATAAAGAGTATTAGGGCCTTACATGGTTTTAGTTCAATAATACGAAAACATCTATTATTTTTGCATAACTAGGAAGGGTATCACTTTTAAAAAGTCTTAGGATTTGGTTTTACCAAATTTTAAGTTTGTTTGTGAGGGTTATGACTATTCAAAACTATTCAAGTAATGGAACTTCGATTAATAAGCATTTACAGCATAGCTAAGGCAAAACTTAAATATTTTATTTTTTTGAAATCTTTGTGACTTTAGGGTTATAACCAAATTAATTTTACAAAGATTTGAGTTCATTCTAACCATTTGTTTTGCATGCAATAGTTACGGTTATTCACAAATTTAAAGTTTTGCTAAGACTTATCCTTATATTTTTAATGGTAAAAGAGCATGATTAAGGTTCAACTAAATTAATAATGCAAAGGAGAAGTCCTAAGATTTTCAGAAGGTTAAAAAGATTAATTTCATAATATTGAAATTTGGTTGTAGAGCTATTAATACTTAAATACTTAATGAACTACTTGATTCTTTAAGAAAAGTAACTAAAGTACACAAAGCAACTCATTAAGCTACTGTTACAAAGACTATAATTATGATGCTTCGAATGTTTAGGTATTAGTTTTCAAGTTACATGCAATTTGCTAACACTATTTATTCATGGATAACCTAATTAATCTTTATATTATACATGAAATGGCGCACATGAACTATGATTAAACAAGTCTAATTTATATAAACAAAGAGAGTATCATTTCATGAGAGCATTAAAACTTGTTTCACCATAATTGAAGTTTATTTGCACAAATTATTAGTATTTTAAATTCAAACACGTTGAAAAGGACCTAATCACAAATTTGGTACAAACTAAATTCAAATCTAAATATTTATATATATATTTGGAACCCTAATGACAAAAGGAATGCAATAAAATTGGTTTCATCAAATTTAGAGATCATTTGTGAAAATTGTATATAGAGCACATATTAGACTCATTTGCTTAAATTTGAATTTCAAATAATGTGCATTGCGTAAATTTGAAATGTTATTCTATGTTTAAGCTGCGTGATTTAACAAAATTTTAGGAACTTGTTTGAGCTTATTTGGAGTTATAATGTGAAAGTTATAGTCATTTTAGTTGGCTCGGATGGAAATAATCCTAAAATTGGAAAATACGTTTCCTAAACATGAAAGCGTACTCTTCCGTTACTTGAAGGATCTCTGCGTGTTAGCACCGACAATGTGACCCCATTTCGGCAAAGTGGCTCGGAGCGAGCAAGGAGTTTACGAGCTTGCCGGCGGGTAAGTAGCCGAGGCGGCTAAGGCGGCGGTGGGAAGCAAGAGTGGGTGATGGTGAGGCTGAGGGCAAAGCTCTATTGGGCTCGGGAATAGCCGGAGAAGGGCTCACGGCGGAGCATGGCGGCGGCGGGAATGGCGCCAGCGACCATGACGGTGCTAGGCGTCGAAGCTCAAATAGGAGGTCGGTGAGCATCAAGAGGTCCTGGGGGTTTTGATTTTGGGACTCACCGAGTGGGAGATAAGGTCGTAGCGGCGCGGCTTGTAGCCGAGGTGGAGAAGATGACCAGACGTGGCGGCAGCTCGATGGCGTCGGCACCCGAGAGCATCCGGTGAGCACCAGTGAGCCTATTAGATGCTATCCCAAGCACCACGGTGATGGAGGAGGGCTGAGGTGTAATCACGGCGCCGGTGGCCAGTAGGGGAGAAAATGGCTGGCGGCGGCGATTGAATGGTTATGAGCTGAAATTGATTGATGAGGAATGATCGGTGAGGATAGGGATGCCCAAAGGTAGGAGGGATTTGAGTGAAACTCACTGGAGTAGATGAATCATCTTGGCTTGCTCCGCTCGTGCTTTGGCCATGCCGGTTCGGTGAGGTGAGCGAGCCTTGGGTCAGAGGATGAGCAGGCGTGGGTGGAGAGGTCCGTGATGGCTATAAGGAGGAGGGGCCATGGCAGAGAGGGCGAGCAAGGATTGGGCAATGGGTCGATGGAGAGAAGAGTGGAACAGCGGCAACATCGCCCCAGTCGAGTCATCAAAAGCGAAATCGAGCAATGAGCATCGGAAGGCACGCCATGTTCTCGGGGTTTTGGTTGGTTTAGTGTGCGACCGCCGCCTTCAAAGATCGGTTGGTCCAAATGGATTTGGAAATCCTTGAGCCGGTAGGATTAGGAACAATGCCACTGGATCATTTCATCGAGGGTTCAACCGATCGCGCACAGACGTTTGTCCCAATTGCTGATCGACAATTGCTTTCCCCTCTGATTGGCACATTGAGTTATCATGCTCAGGCCTTGCATTGGTCCAATGAGATCAGTAAATCTCCTGGTTGAACTGCATTTGATCTGCCCCATGAGTTCTTATGATTCTTTAGGCTAGTAGGTGTTTAAGTGAAGATTGGATATTTTCAGTTTGTCGAGTCTTGCCCTTGTCATTTCAAGCATCGATACTGAAACTAGTTAATTTGGAACAATGCTTGAGCTCAAAGGCCTTTGGTCTTGTTTAATCGAGTCTAAATGGTCACTTGTTTGGTTGAAGCACCAATCGACAACCTTAGCGATTAATTGGTCCAATATAGTTTCTCTTCAAGGTTATGTGCCGGTAGAGTTTGAGCGATGTTTTGTATGTTTTGGAGATTCTCAATTTCTTTTGTTAAAAGTATATTTGGCCTTGCTCTGCTTCAAACATCGGACATAACCAATTAGTTAGAATCTTTGCTTGAGTTCATAGGTCTTTGAATGATATTTTGGTTGCAATAGATCTCGTTAAAATTGGTGAGGAAATAATTAAGTTTGGAAATGTCTGAATTAGTCACTTGATGGTTGAAAATCTTGAGCTATCCAATTCACAAAGTTGGGTAATTCAGAAAACTTTTGAGGTGACAGACTTTTAACCAAAATTTGAACGCTTTAGATCATGCTCAAATTGGTGATGGGATGCTTAGTCTTGGAATTATCTCAAGTGAGCAACTTCATTAGACTAATGAAGTTTCAAATGCTTTCTTGTTTGTCTTGCTCCAATTAAGCGATGCAATTGATCATGCTCAGGTTCAAATGACGGAAATGCTTAATGAGGAAATAAGTTTTTTTGTAAAGACGGATTTTCTAAGTATCCAAAATGACATTGAAACTTTTATCATATTGTCTCATAATTATATCTATTCCAAAATAAAAGATTAGAGCCGAATATTTAAATTTATCTTTATACAATTCTTTTAATTGAAGTAGGCCCAAACTAATCAAAACTGTTTTTGACTTGTCCTAAGCAACAAATCATTTTAATTCCTTTTGAAAATTTATTTGTAGAGATGATATAAAGGTAATGTAGGAAATACATTTTATTTTTGATCTGATGCTACATTTGTTTTTGATAAACAAGGTTAAGATTCCGTTTGTAAAATAAAACAGAAGGTTTTTCTTGTGCAACAAAGTTCAAAGAAGTTCACAAAATACTAAAAGCTCAATTTAAAATAATAAATTAAAAATTTTAATTTATCTCTACTTTCTTTTATTTTGAGGATGTTACACGGAATGACTAAGAGCATCTCCAAAAGACTTGCTATCCCACTCCTCATCTGTATATTTTAGGTATGGACTTCAAATAAGCCACTCCAACAGACTCGCCATCGTCATCTCCAAATTTTACGACCGGAGAGAGAATCGCCAAATATAGCGATTCTCTCTCCGCTCGCTATCCGGCCAAGGGAAACCTTCGCGCGAGCACACGGACTCCCCTTGTCTCCTCGCCCTCTGGCCGCTGCAGCGACGGAGCCTCCGCCACCACCTCCGTCCGAAGCGGGGGTTCCCCATTTCCCCCTCCCCGGATCCCATCCCAAGCAGCCGAGTTCGCCATTTCTCCCTTCCCCCAAGAAGCCCTCGACGGATCCGGAAGCCCCCAAGAGCCATCGCCGATTCCGCAAGGCCCCAAGAACCATCGCCGATTCCCCAAGCAGCCAAGAGCCATCCGGCATCAGATCTGGTACTGGTAATGCCGTGGAGCGTGGAGTGGAGATTTCGTTGCTTCTTCTTGTTTTGTTGGTAACTATTTGCTGGTTGTTTCGTGTTCTACAGCCTCCGTCTCCCCATTTATCCTGTGTCCTCCCAGATCTGGGCCTCGGCGCGGTTGAGACGTGGAGTCGCCCTCGTGACCCTGGTAAGGATTCCCATAGCCGTATTATCCTGTGTTGTTGTTTGAGTAGTTGTTCTGATTACAGAAGGTGTATAATTTAAACTAGAAACGCCTCTCACATTTACGAACGTCTATAGCTTGATTCTCACCTTTAGAGCTTTGCAATTGTTGGTGGTAAGTATGCTTTGTTTGCAATTGTTTGAGTAGTTTAGTTTTGAGAATCTGGTCGTCAGTGCTTTGCAATTGTTTGCAATTGTTTGAGTAGTTAGTTTTGAGAATCTGGTTGTCAGTGCTTTGCAATTGTTGGTGGTAAGTATGCTTCGTTGTGCCGCTACCAAATTGCTGTTTTGGTTTAGGTTTCCATGGGTTTAATTGTATTAAAGGATAAATTGATGAATGATCGAAGCATCTGAGGGTAGAACATGCTCCATCGCACTAGGAGTTGTGAGTCTTGAAGTCTGTGATGAGTAGAAAACTTGGTGCTATGATGAATTGTATCATCATGAAGGAGGTTTGATAACCTGATGCATCGTTGTAAGCACGATTGTGCATTTATCAAATACGTTGCTTAAGACGCGTATCTGCGTGTTTGCTGCAATGAGATTTATCCCAGTGAAATTTATCAAATACTTATCAAATTTGGAGAGCCTTGTTGGAGAGTGAAATTTATCAAATACTTAGTGCTTGGCCTGTTGAGTTGAGCTGTAGTTCTATACACAGTTCTTAATTTATTAACCATGCTTTCATGCAAATTTAAATATCCAGGGCACAATGAGATGCCCATTGTATGGTTCTGACAGTCAGCGTGTAATTAGGTCAATGGAGGTGCAGGGTCTTTATATCATTTAAGTGATCTGTTTGATTTAAGACACAATAGAATGGTAGATTTATAATTGTACTGCAATCTTGCATTATTTAGCTTGCCTTGTCATGTCAATGCAAAGCTACAGACTGCTTTTCTCTTGTCTGATTGAAGCATGTCTATTATTCTCTGAATATCAAGGTTTTTGCATGTGTTGCACTGTGATGAAAAGGCTTTTCTTTGTAGCAAACATGTCACATTGACTTCTAAATCCTATGTTTAGCTGTGTGACTTTACATATCTCTTGTCTCATGCATCTTGAGTAAAGTAGAAGGGGTTACTTCGACACAATCAGCCATGGATTATTTATGTCCATGTGCCTATTGTGTAGCCAAATCCTCTTCTCCATGGATTAGTGGCTGCCTCTTTGTCTGTTTGGTGCAGAATCACAACATTTTATATTTTCGCCAGGACTAGTACTTGCTTGGTCATGCGTTCATTTTGCGGTCATTGATCTATAGCTGTCAGCTTACTCTTCTGTCATTCGTTTGACATCACTATTTCAGAGGTCATAATATACGCGTTGTCAAACCATGATGATTGATATAGACATTTATAATACATGCATGTAGGGGTGAAAACGGAACGGAAAGTTTCCGATCATTCTGAAGAAAAACGAAAATGGAAGCATTTTTCGGAAACGGAAATGGAAAATACCGGTACGGAAATGGAAATTTTTTGTCGGAAACGGAAACGAAAACGGGAGAGCCAATTCCAGCGAAAACGGAAACGGAAACAGAAATTTCGTATAAGTGAAACCGGAAACTAAAAACGGAAACGGACCGGAGAGAAAAACGGGCTTGGCCCAAAAATGAGAAAGGAAAGTTTATATTTATTTTCAAATTAAAATAATTTCATGAATATAAATGATTTTATAAAAAATATTAAATAGAGTTCAAGAATTTTGAAAAAAATTCTCAAAAATACTTTGGAATATTTTGAACTTAGAAAAATTATTTTTAGCATAATTTTGTTTCTATTTTTTATAAACAAATTAATTTTATAAATCTAAAAATAGCAAAATGGTATTTATAAACTCCAGAAAATCAAAAATAAATTTAAAAAAAATCATAAATAAACATCGAACAATAATATATAAATTTTAGGGTGTTAAACCTTTGTAGTTGGTGGAGTAAGAGGACATCCATGATAATTATATGAATGAGAACATGATGGTATGATATGAGAGACAATAACGTGCTTTTAGCTAACAAACTTGAGAAAAATTTTCTAATGATACCAATGAACATAATACTATTCTTGTGTCCACCTTGGAGGTGGAATGGGCTACATTGTTCTTGTGATCATGTATATTGTGATTATCTACTATGTTCTTGTGGAATTTTTCGTTTTCGTTTCCGTATCCGTTCCGTATTCGTTTCCGTCACTATCCGTTTCCGTATCCGTTTTTGGAGTTTCCGATTTCGTTTTCGTTACCGGTAAAAAATGTGGAAACGGAAATGGAACAATCATTTACCGACCGTTTCCGTACCGTTTTCATCCCTACATGCATGGATGGAGAACAGACAAAGAATACATAGGATATAGAAAGATAAAATTCTTTTTTCTTTATTAGATAAATTCTCTTATATAATGGAATATCATATTTATAGTAAAAATATATTAGAGATTCTCTTGTATAATGGAATATCATATTATAGTAAAAATATATTAGAGCTAGATTCAGATTTTTTTTCACAAAGAGATAGAGTCCAATAATATCTCAACAATCAGGATCAAGAGTCTAGTCATATCTCAACACCGGCGAACACCGTATAATGCATATGCATCATCAAAAACTTCTTCCAAAAACCTAGTAAGAAAAAAAGATGGAGAAAAAACATTGCATTCGTATATTGTGTTACACTTATTGCCTAATTAAAAACATCCATGTGAGAAAAATTTAGGAAAACTCACTAACGAAAAAAAAGGTACAACTTATAATCTTTTGGATTAAAGTAGTATCATGAGGATCATACTAAGAGTCATGATTACGAGGTTTACTACCTCTGAACTCTGCATATCTCTAAGTCGTCTCATTCCAATGCCACAAACACATCTTTAGAAACTGGATGTTGGCAAAGACTTAACGAATAAATATGCTAGATTTTCACATAACTTAGTTTACAGGATCTTTACCTCAACATTCTTCTAGAGTTCATGAGGATAGAAAAATTTTGGGGCAATATGCTTCGTGATTTGCATTTATGCAACACAAGTGATAATATCTTTATAAATAATTGTGGGGATATTGACGGTGTTAATGCCACATCACTTCTGGATATGGATAATCACACTTCTTAGCCAAACACATTTACGCGAGGCTTCATACAATGCTGTAATCGCTGAGTGGTTAGTAGAGGTAGCTACCATTGTTTGCTTAGAAGACCACTAAGAAATGGTTGAAACATCGCAGAGAAACACAAATCCAGTTTAAGATTCGGTACTGTTAGGATCAGACAGATAGTCAGCATCCGTATATGCCACCATGATCGAGTCTTTGTCCATCTAGTAAAATAAGCGAAGATCTTGAGTACCTTGGAGGTATCTGAGTGAAGTATTGACTAGGGATGGCAATCGAGCATGGCGGGCATAGATAGTGCTCTCCCATACCCCTACCCATCGGCCAAAATCTCTCCTACGAGCATACCCGCGAAGGGTGGCCGACGAAGAACCTCGACCATTCCTGTCACCCATAGGTACCCAATACCCAAGGGCATACCCGTGTGCCCACCGCCACTTCATGCAACCAACATCTCACCATAAAGGCAATGAACATATTAAAAGATAAGTAGCGGTTAAACCTAGGTTGGCTACTACTTTCCAAAGTCAATATATGATAAACATGTAATATAGATCATAGATCTAAGAACTCAACACAAATCACAAACAACACAACATAAATCACAATCAACAAATTGAAATTTAGATAGGGAATGGAAGAAAAATGAATTTGATGGGGGAAAGGTTTTTCAAACATGGCCCACTTGTTAGTGCTTATTATCGGGTAGAATGGGCACGAGTGAAGCCCCCCATGCCCGTGCATATTTGCCTATTGGGCTAAGATTTACCCCCCATGAACATGCCCACGGCAATAAAAGAGGAACATACCCACCTCTATTACTATTTTTTATCCACGGGTTTGCGGGTAATATGGCAATGTTGACATCCCTAGTCTTGACACAACCCAATGTCTTCTAGTTGGAGTTGCTCTGTGTCTAGCTGGCTTTATATCTCATCACCTAGTTGTTTTGATTTCTCTTCCTGATGAAACCCTATTTTGATCCCAAAGGGAACATTGTGGGAAGTGTTTTGTCAACATGACCTAATACTTTCCTTTTGTTAAGTCAGTGAAATTATGTCTCAATTGCTTCTTTACATTTGACCTAATATGAGCATGCACTTCGGGCACTTTTTCATAGTCTTTGGTTATAAATCTAGGTCAAGAGTTTTAACAATTTTTTAGGCAAAATATACGTCGTTAATTGTAGTTTATCTTTATACAACTTTCTTCATTCAACATAATTAGTATACATCTCTTCATTAATTTCTTCTAGCTCCTTGTGATTTTCTACAACGATGAAGTCTTGGTGTTCTAACTTTCCAGCATTAGATTATGTGCACAAATATTCACTAGGATTACCATCTTCAGAATGGCTCACTTCATAGATTTTTTAACAACAAGTTGAGTTTCTTCTACTATCTTCGGTAGTGTTCTCACATGTTCGATTCTCTGTTAGTGCGGACGTCTCCACGAAATTGAGTCTCGTGCGCCCAAAGGTCTCCCTCTCTTCTTATCATGAGGGGCAAGAGTGGATTCGATATACTTTTGCGTATTTCCATTATTTTTGGTGCATTTACTGCATGTATATGAGATTTTGTCACTTCCTTATTATCAATGAAGGCATCTGGCAGATTATTAGTCATTTATTATAGATTTATAATCCTCTCAACTTCTAGTTCAAATTCTTTAGTGCGTCAATAAAAGGACTGAATGCCAGTGATATTCTAATTTATTTTTCGACATTCTTTAGTGTGGTACTTTTCTCTCCCTGATGCCGGGAAATTATCCTCGTAAAAAATACAATCAGCATACTGGGTCGTATATAGATTCTCTGTCATAGACTCTAGGTATTTAATAATTGATGGAGATTTATAACCTACATAAATCGCAAACTTCTAGTGAAGAAGCGATGCTCTCATATTTGGCACTGGAAGAGCTATCATAGTTCTCACTATGGGCACTCGTATAGTAACATATAATACCCTATTATACCCTGAGTCTAGTGGTACTCTATCAAGTTTTAAAGAGATCAGTTTGAATGGTTTCATACGGAGACAAAAAATGAGAATGATACAAATTACCTACTCATGACTAAGTTTAACAGGTGTAATAAACATGTGGTTGAAAAACTTCATTCATTCTCCTTCGAATTATATTATACATATGTAAGATATGACACGATCGACTAAAGTTTATGTTATGATAAAAAACTATAATTAAAAACCCAAAAATATTTAAGATATGACACGATCGACTAGGTCATATTGGGTTGGAATATGATGAGAAGAATAATCAATAATTCTCTGGGCCATAGCATAAAAACTATAGATTTTTCTAGACCTAAAGATTTCTTATGCTTTTCTTGAGCTAAAAGAAAACTCATAGTTAGACCTTCTTATCTAAAAGTTAGGGAAGAATCGTTGAATTTCCTATAAAGAATTCAAGGTGATATCTATGGACCTATTCAGCCTCTGCTGGGCACCTTTAGATACTTTATAGTATTGATAGATGCTTCTAGCCCCATGTATGTCTCTTATCTACTATGAACCATGCTTTTGATAAATTAATTGCTCCAATTACTAAATTAAGAGCCTCTTTTCTATATAGAAGAAAGGATCAAGTTAATTCGAATGAAAAATGCTGGCGAGTTTACCTCAAACATATTTAATGATTACTGTATGGCTCTGGTAATTAATATAGAGCACTATGTACCTCATATCCACACTAAAAATGGCCTTGCAAAGTCATCGATTAAAAGAATAAAACTTATTGCTCGGCCATGCTTGCAAAATTGTAGGTTACCCACCAGCTGTTGGCATGATAGACTGGGTCACCCTGGGTTGAATATGATGAGAAGAATAACTAACAATTCTGCTGATCATAGCATGAAAACTACAAACTTTTCTAAACCTAAAGATTTTGTATATCCTACTTGTGTCAAAGGAAAGGTTATAGTTAGACCCTCTTACCTAAAGGTTAAGGAGGAATCCCTGAATTTTCTGAAGAGAATTCAGGGTGATATCTGTAGACCTATTCAGCCCCCCGTCGGGCCCATTCAGATATTTTAGGTACTAATAGATGATTCTACTAGATGATCTGATGTATGCCTCTTATCTATTAGGAACCATACCTTTACTAAATTAATTGCCCAGATTATTAAGCTAAGAGCATCTTTTTTGAAAGAATGGATCAAGTCAATTTGAATGGACAATGTTTGTGAGTTTACCTTAAAAGGATTTAATAATTATTGTATGGCTCTGGGTATTAATATAGAGCATTATGTATCCCATATCCACACTCAAAATGGCATCGCAGAATCATTAATTAAAAGAACAAAACTTATTGCTATGCCACATTTGCACAATAGTAGGCTACCAACTAGCTGTTGGAGCCACGCAGTACTATATATTGCGGCTTTAATTCAATTCAGACCAACTGTATATCATGAAATTTCTCCTTTACAGATAGTGCGTGAAAAAAAACAAGTATTTTCCATCTACGTAAATTTGGCTGTGCTATATACGTGCCAATCTCTCCACTGCATCGTACCACAATGGGCTCTCACTGGAAGTTGGGAATCTATGTAGGTTATGAATCTCCGTCAATAACCAAATACCTTGAGCCTATGACAGAGAATCTGTACACGACTCGGTACGCTGATTGTATTTTTGATGAGGATAATTTTTTGGCATTAGGAGGAGATAAGTACCACATTAAAGAATATCGGGAAATTGATTGAAATGCACTAGCATTCGGTTATTATATTCATGCATTAAAGAATTCGAACTTGAAGTTCAAAAGATAATAAATCTGTAGTAAATAGCTAAAGGCTAGATTTTTTTAAAAAAAATATCAACTGGGCTAAAAAAAAGCCAAGCCATCCACCTATCTATCCATCGTCACGGTATGATGACGCGCGCGGTGCGCTTGACGCCGGTAGGCACGACCCTGGTTTTGATCGCCGTGACGCCTCGTTCAGGTGCAGCCATTTAGGGAGCCAGGTGGATTTTCTCAAGCTTGAAGCTGAGCGCAGAATAGTAAATTCCGGCTGTACTTCCACACATAGCAAGGGATAACATCCACCGGGAGGGTGCAGGGTTAATTCCAACGAATGGAACAGTTGTGTTACAGCCTAGCAAAACGGGTACGACAAGTATCGTGCGGCATGGTTGACATGATTGCTACGGTGTGTCATGTGGGTAAAGTGTACAATCTCTGCAGAGAATAAATCTAATCGATTAGCCGTGCTCACGGTCAAGAGCAACTTGGGAAATGTTGTCAAATGTAGATTTTCTGGTGTTGGGTTTCAGTTCTGGGAAAGCGAAAGGGGTAAATGGGAACCGTTCGGTAATTTGGGATGGAAATGGACTATGGCTTGGACCATAGTAAGGTAAATTCAGAATTGGTTGTGGAAGGATAAGTGGAATTTGGATTGGAGATTACTTGGTCGAAATGTGAAATGTTGGAATCAAATGATTACATGTATTTACTTATTCATGAGATAGCAGTCTTTTACTTCAATTGCTTTTTAAATTCCGCACTATTTCATAAATTATTGTTCTATTGCAAATAAATTTGGCTTATCGTAAACTAAAACCAATTTAGAAACCTATTCCATTGTCACAGCCTGCATTTAATAGTTTTACTTATAAACACTAAAGTCTTGCGAGTACATACGTATACTCACCGTTTGCTCTAAAACTGACATCATGCACAGAAAACGGCGACGAAGGTAATGATGACGAGTTCGATGGCTCGTTTGATGAAGCGGGTCCTGATGACGTTTGAGTTGGCTATTTGGGCTTATCCCCCAGTCAGTTGCCTCTGGGTGGAATGGCACACCGCCGCCGCTAACGAGTGTCGATGTTTGGTATCGGCAATGAATGTGGGGATGTATGTGTGCGGGGTTAGTCGCTAGATCAGGAACTCGATGGTAACACAAGACGAGGGTTTAGATAGGTTCGGGCCCTCTGCGGTGGAGGTAAAACCCTAGTCCTGTGTTCTGGGGTTATGTGTTGCTCTTCTTCTTTTTCTCCTCCTCTATGCCTCCCTATCTCTCTTATATAAACGAAGAGATAGTAGAGTCCAACTCGATTACAATAGGGAGGAGTCCGAGTTGGTTACAAGCTTGCAGATCCCGTCCTTCCTTATCTAGGACGATATCCTTTTCAGTTACAACATTATCTATAAGGGGACGATTCCCTTCCATTATTCCTTCACAGGCTCCAGCGGGATGGCTTGCGCAGCTTCCAATCCACTCGCCTGGCCCCATTGGTCTCTTCTTACCGGGCCCTTTTTAACTCTCATGAGCATACCCGGTAGCTGCGTTCTCCACAGTAGCCCCCGAGTGCTTTGCAATCGAGTCGCTTGTGATGAGGCCTCATTTTGCGGGCGTGGGATGCCTCCAACTGCCCGATCGGTTGCTCCTTTAGAGTACTCGGCGGCAAGCAGGGAGTTTGCAAGGGACTCAAAATTATCTTGCTCATCGCATGATCCAAGCAGTCTTTTAATAGGGGTGCCCACCTTCGGCCCGTTGTCGGGACGCGCTGGCGAAAGCATTGGAGGCCAGCTCAGCTTGGAGCTTCTCCGAGCTTGTGTCCCGGAGGACGATGGTGATCGACCCATTTTTGGGGCGCACCTAAAGAGCATCTAGTAGGACGCTAGTGATCATCCCCATTTTGGGGCGCACCTAGGTGCATCCAGTCGGACGCTGGTGATCATCCCCATTTGGGGCGCACCTGAGGAGCATCCAGTCGGACGCCGGTGATCATCCCCATTTGGGGTGCACCTGAGGCGTGTCCATTAGGACATTGGCCGAGTGGTTTTCGCGCGGTCTAGCCAATGGTGCTTCCTCGAAGCTTTGACCTGGTCCGGGCCTGAGATTCTCGAATAAATCCAAACCAAGAGCGCTCCGTGGAGTTCCCACTGCCTTTTCGCAGAAAAAGAGGGATTTTCTTCCCGCCCAGAGGCGAAACCCTAATAATGCGCGGCACATTTAATGTGCCCCTTCAGAGAAAACCTGTTCCGATCTCCTCTTGCTTCTTGGCCGCCGCCTCTTTTTTCTCACTCGTCTTCTCGAAGCTCTTCTGCCTCAACCTTTCGCCGATACTTCCTTCCACCTCTGGAAATGGCATCCTCCACTGCGGCTGCCCCCGACGCGCCTTCCACATCCCAGGATTGGGCCACCTTGATAACAACGGAGGCGCGTCTCAAGGCGATGGTCTCCGCCGGGGTCATGCCTCCATTGGAGTTGATCGAAGCTCGCGCAGCGGCAGGTGAATCTTTCCCTACTCCTCGGCAAGAGGAAGTCGTCATTTTCGAGTCCTTTTTCCGGCGTGGATTCGGCTTGCCTGCTAGCGCTTTTCTCCGCGATCTTCTCTTTTATTATGGAATTGAATTGACTCACCTTAACTCGAATTCCATTCTTCAAATCGTCGTCTTCGTCGATCTTTGCGAAGTATTTACAGGCACTCGCCCTCACTTCAGCCTTTTTTGCCATCTTTTCCTTCTCAAGCCTTTCCCGAATAAGAAGGCCCCCAAACTTGTTGGGGGTGCTGGCCTTCAGCTCCGGGATGGGTTGAAGAAATCCTATTTTGCCATCCCCTTCCGTTCTTCAAACAAAGGATGGCACCGAGAATGGTTTTATTGTTCCAATCTCGTACCCAGCCTTCCAATCTTCTCTGGGCGGGGGCCCATCGTTGACGTCTCCTGGACCAAACCTCCACCCGACCATGATAAGCATGAAGTAGGGGAACTTATGGCCATTATTCAGCAACTGAAGAAGGACGGCTTGCATGCGGTTGGGATCGCCACCAGCTTCGCCATTCGTTACGTCCAACCGCTGAAGGACCGGACTCGCACGGGGTATGAGTTCCAAGGGAGGTCAGACCCTACCTGGGAGACACCTGACAAGATCTCGACGGGGGCTCTTGACAGTCGGCTGAACGACTTTTTTGCCCCCGACACCATGACGGATTGCAGCGGGTGCCCCAGGTCATATAGCTTGAAGCGGCCTCCTCCTCATGTATCTTTTTGTCTCCCAGATGGGCTTTTCCTTTTATCTTTCTTGCCGTGGCCGACTAGCTCTTTGCACTTCAGGACCGAGATAGTTATTTTTCCGATGCCCCTGTTCCCGGGTATCCAAAGTTCCCGAAAGAAAGGCCAAGGAAAGGTGACGATCACGAACCCTTTGTCGAGGCTGCCGTAGATTTGGGGACGTCATCACCTGAGTCTCCCGGCTCCCGAAGTCCTATCGCGCCTCCAGATGCCGCCGCCCATCCCAGGGTGGGTTCAAAGCGGCCGGCCCCTGCCTTTACCGCCGCGCCGAGTGCCAAAAGAAGTAAAGGGGCACCGGCTCAGAGTTCCGCGAGTCCCCCCGTTGCCACCGCGGTCGCGGGTGAAGAACTCCCGACTGCGGCATTCGCCTCGAAGGGGAAGGGGGTGGCCAAGCAGGGGTCGCCGGAAGCCCAGGTCCCCTTGGTCGCTCCGCGCGGTGGCCCCACCATTCATGAACCCACGAACCAGCCCCCGATGGAGCCGACCCCACGAGTCCCGGGGGTCAACCCGCTGCCTCTGCCTTCAGACAGCGGTCTGCCCCAACATGGAGGTGCTGGAGTAAAAATACGAAGGTCCACCAGGTAACGTGTGGCATGTTCCCTTCGTTGGTTGTCATCTGTTTATCCTAATGCGTCTCCGACTTTTCTTGCTTGTACCAAGAAGCTATCCATGGATGTTCCCGTTGGCGCGCTGACTGGAAATCCCAAATTTACCAACCACGTTAGCCTGCCCATCTAGATTTGTAATCTGCCAAGGGTTCGTATTAGCACCGATAATTTGTCTGAACAATCCATGTACTGTTTTTGTCTAGGTGGGGCAACCCACAATTGTGAGCTCCCAAAAGCCCAAGCACTGAAGTACAGCTGCTGTGTACTACTCCAGGCTCCAGCCCAACAGCGGCAGCTCTGAGCCTCTGACATGACATATACAATCGCCCGGAGACTGTCCTCCTCCTCCCTGGCAAGTGGCAACCAATCCAATCTGTCATGCGCACAGCCGACATGCGTGTTGCAATCTAACCCACAGCCGAACTCTGCATGTGTTGGCCTTCACTGTCCTCCGAACACCGTGCCTTCCACCACCCCATCAGCCCAAGTCTGCCAAGCAGGTCGTGCAGCGCGTCCTTCGGAGTACGTTTCTGCAAACATGTCTCTCACGTCTCAGCGCACATGGCGCCATGAGTGATCGATACTGAAGCAAATGTCACTCAAATGTAAAAACCAAGGATAGAAGGTCTTACCCTGCAAGCGTGTACATCGTCGCGCCCGCAGATCAGCATCCCATTGAGCATGTCGGTGGCTTCAAACACTCCCCCGCCGTCACTTCTCTGCAATTGAACGACCAAACATTTGGGGTACGCATGTCAAGCTCAAGCAACAATCATGGCGAAGTAGTACCTTGTAGTAATCTACTGCCAAGAAGTTGGCTCAGCGATTGCCGGCAGCAGTGTAGCATGTCTGAAGCACGTCCATCAGCCCAAGCGAGTGCTCGATGCACGCCGTCAGCCGGAGCGGAATCGTGTGGAAATAGTTCACGAGGACCAGCGATCTCGTCCTATCGCCGAGGGCCGGCGATTCAGAGCGGTTGTAGCACGCACGAGAGTCCATCCCACGGTCTCCATCTACGATCAGCATCCAGCCATGAACTTGCCAGGGTAACCAAACCAATATTGTTTTGGAGGGATCGACAACGTCGGGCCTGGCTTTAAGCTTACATTGGTTTTCAACCATGTAGTTCCACTGGTACGCGATTCCCTGAGTGGACTGCTTCGATCTGACGGAGGTGAACACGAGGAGGCGGAGGTTGCGCTCGATCATGTCGCGGACGTACGCGAGGCCAGTCCTCGCCGTTCCGCGGCATGCATATCTGATACAGGGAACCAGTTCTTCATCAGGCCTGCCTTCTTGAACAGCTTGGACAGGCCATGATGCGACCTGACATGGTCCTCCAGAATCAGCGTCACGATCTCCGACGGGTTTGACGACAGAAACGCCTCGATTTCCCTCATG
Source organism: Rhipidocladum racemiflorum (assembly GCA_036346355.1). Classification (NCBI taxonomy): domain Eukaryota; kingdom Viridiplantae; phylum Streptophyta; class Magnoliopsida; order Poales; family Poaceae; genus Rhipidocladum; species Rhipidocladum racemiflorum. The sequence continues at coordinate 6,194,252 of CM070581.1, forward strand.
GTGTCTATGGCCGGCTCCTACGGAATTACGATCCTTCCTGCTAGTTAGCACTACAATGCCAATGCCGTCGTACAAGTACAGAGCAGGTGGATTCAGTTCGCTCACGAATGCGGTGAAGTCGAAGCATCTCCCTCCCTTGGAGTGGCACAGCCATATGTCGTCATGGATGTCGTACACATCCAACAGCAGTGCTCGAACTCCATTCTGCGAAAAAAGGTTGATCATATATATGCCAAATGATCACAAGGTACCGACTGAAAGAGGCTAATCTTTTTTTTGAGGTGGTTGTAGGCGCACATTCAGCTGATCGGTGACTGAATCGTCTTGGTTGTACAATGTGATGCGTGGGACTCCGGTGTAAGACGGCTCTCCGCGGATTGAGAACGAGTTGTGCGTCGTCAGGAACGCGTACCTGTTGAACGGCAATGATGTATCCTGAGGGATGAAAATAAGAGGAATGCTCAGCTAAATTAGCCTTAACCTGTTGAACTCAGCGAAGTGGACGGAGTCATAATCTACATCCTTTGGAACATATGGAAAGAAAGGAACAGGGTGATTTTCGAGAATTCTTATCAGATCTCAGGATGTAGGTAATCAGAGAAGAGCACTGGCAAGTCACTAATTAAGGCCGCTTGTTTGTTTGCCTGTGGTTGCAACTATCTCTTGGGTGCTTCACTTTAGTTTCTGTAAACTTAACATGTTATTAAATTTTAAGTTTTTGCTACATCTCTTACTGAATCGGCAGTGTTCTGCCCTTGTTTAAAAAAATGTCAACGGAGATGAATGAAATCAATTCCACTGCATTTGTCGTTCCAAATGGCTCTGACAAACTATGCCATGTATCTAAGACTATTCACTGAAACGAAAACACCGAAATGGTACAACATAAGTGCGCCACTTACAACTATCTTGAATGGGTCGGCGACCATTTTCCGAACGCACTTTTTACCGGCAAACTCAATCCAACAGTCGTAGCAATATAGTTCAGGCCCGCAGTCAGCTTCCGACGAACACGGATCGCCGAGCTGCAAAACCCAACATCAGATCAAACCACAAGTTTCATCAGAAACTTGCAAGAAAACTACAAGTTTCATCAGAAACTTGCAAGATCATCATAAGGTTGATGCGGACGGACAGACAGAAGCTAGACCTTGCATTGCCCACTTGAACAAGCTGCTGCAGCTCCAAAGAACGCACAAAGCAACAGAAGAATGTTTCTTGAGCCGTGCATAGCTCCCTGCTGCAGTTCTGAAATATAACAGCGAACAAATTTAGCGAGGTGTAAGAAGCCAAAGCTATCGGTATCGCCAATATCATCATGAGAGCTTGTAGTTACCAAGGACTTGGAACCATTTCTGCATCATAAGGAAGCTGCGGCAAGCTAAAGAAACAAACGTGTATCGTTGGTGATGACACTGTATATATATTTCCATTTTCTTGGCATAACAAGGAACTCTTGCAGGATTGCACCCCTTTTGCCTACGCAATGGTATATTGGTATATACCATGGCATCTCTTGTGTGTTGCACAAGGAAGCTCAGGCTGTGGCTAGCTAATTTTCAGAGAGAACCTGCCACTGGGCCTGTAGAATATGCTTCAAGCTTTTCAATGGCAGCATTAGGTGCCACGCATCAACAGTCTAATTATACCCTTGCGTATAGATCTGTTATGATTAGGTTCAACTTACTGTATTTGCTGCGAAGTTCAGCTAAATGTTTTAGTAAAGCTTCTATGCATCATCTCCAAATACAAATCACACAAATCTTAAAGCAAACGAAGAGGTATTAATCATCATTTACCTTACACTTTGTTTTCTAGTGCAGTCTCTTGCACTTTGTACTCTTAACTTCCTCTAATTTAATCCAGCTTCGATTGTTTTAAAAAAAATCAATCACCATTTATCTTTCATTTGTATTTTAATATTTATGTAACTTTCAAATATAGATGTATAGAAGCACCTCCCTAATTGTTTTTTCAATATTTCCGCAGCATTTTTGTGCCCGATGACGCTCACCACTCACCAGTATGAAGCATTTTTTTTTTATCGTATTTCCAGATAGAAAATGGAAGCTGCATCTCAGCTTGATAATTCGTACAAAGACAAAAAAAGATCCAGTTTCATATGATTTGACAATGTTGATATAATGATATATGATTCAAATTAAGAAGACCAAGTCTAATCGTTATGAATTTGTTTCCGAGTTGGATTAAGGTCGCTACTGTCTATAAATACCTTCTTGTAAGCCTGCGTTTGTAACACTCTAGAAAATAGTGAAATATTTTGCCGGCCGGCGCCGTGGTTTTTTTTCCGCAAGGTTTTTCACGATAAATTTGTGTGTCTTGTTTCTTTTTATTTAATCTATTTCTTATTTTTGTGCCTATCGATTCTAACAGACAGCTTAACTGAACGCACTGGATTGTGTGAACACGAATTTGACAGGCAGGATGAACTTCTCACGTCGCCATCTCATGTTCCGAACAATTCAGGATTATGTAGCAGTGGCAGAAAAGGACAGACAGAATATACCGATCTGCTTGGCACAACATCCGCTTGTTTTGAGCTCTCAATGAAGCTTGGAATATCCTTATTAAACCCGGAAATAATTGTTTATCTAGCTCTTGTAAATCTTACCTCTCCACCCCGTGAAAGTTTTTGTTGTAAATTTAGTCTCCTTCTCCACTGTAGAAGGCGCGATAGGTGACACATATCCTTTATCGCACCTGGGAAGCGCGGAAGATCACCAACGTCGCGACAGAGCAAGGGACCACAGAAGGAGTCGCTGCTGTGCCCGGGGAGAACAGGAGGAGATGCGGCGTGTGCACGGCACCGTCCTCAAACCACATGCAAACAACTTCAAATAATTTTCAAAAAAATTTAAAAAATTTCACAAAGATGATTTAGGATCACAAGAATCTTTTACAAAAAAGAATTTTTGAAAAAGGAAGATCTAAATAAAATATATCCCAAAGCCAATTTCGATAATCTGAATTTTTCAGATTTTTCAGCCAGCCAAAACGGCACTACTGCACACACAACGCCGGCAGTGCCGGGGTCCGGTACTACCGCCGTTCAGGTGCGGTAGTGCCGGCCTCCAGTACTTCCACCGTACAAGTGCGGTAGTACCGCGGAAGTACCGACTTCGACAGACTGAACAACAAAAAACTTAGCAAATTTTTTAAAAACTTTTGCAAATAAAGTCCAAATGAATTTAAACTTTCAAGAAAAACCAACTTTGGACTATTTTGAAAGTTTTGGAATATTTTTTTCTTGCAAAGATTTTTCTTTTAGCACAATTTTAGCAAAATGAGCTTTGAGGTATAAAAATAAAAACAAATTCTATAAAGTCCTTAAAGTGCAACTTCAATTTGGATTTCATCAACAATTGAATCCACATGGTTTGAAGGATTTGAAATACATTTTTGAAGCCATTATAATTAATAAAAACAATGAAATCCAATTTGAATGCCAAAATCCAATAATAGGCGTTTTTCAATTAAACACAAATATTTTGGCCAAATTAGTTTCCAAAATAGAATTTTCATTTTGGAAGCTTGTAAAACCTTTGAAATACATAGTATAATAGTTTTACAAAGCTTTTCACAAATTTGGGCCTTTTAAAAATGATTTTTGACTTTTTGTCCAAAGAAGGTCCATTTGAAGAACCAAAAGAAATCCAAAGTCAAATCTTAAGCAACACAAAAGATCAAATCAAAACAAAGTGAATGAGATAAGACAAGATATGAAATTTTATGTATGAGTCTAAAATACCATTTTGAACCTAGCAAAAATTCTGGTTATAAAATGTTAATTTTGCGACAAGTTTATGCATAGTAAAATTATATGCTACCATAGATTTGAAGTCCTGAAAGCGTAGGAGGGTCTATTCGCACTGTGCTTCTGGCAACAGCACGAATCTTTGCTGCTTGTAATGTTCCTTCAGAGAATTCTATAATACCAGCGGGTCTTCCTCCATCAAATATTCGACCTTCAGATTCGGATAGAGATGGTGCCGCATGAAATGCAAAGCAGCATATTTTGCATGTTCGGGTACAGCAAGGGCATCACCTTCAGACTGGATAATAGCAATTCCAAGTGCTCTAGCTGCCAGGTTGATTTTTGCATCCATTACCCAAGTGAGATAATTACTGCCATCCAGGGCAAGTACATCAAACTTCCTTTGTGCGATGTTAGACATACTAAAAGGACCGGGATGTCGGCCTAGAGGGGGGGTGAATAGGCTATTACAAAATTATACCCAATTAAAATTAAACAAACAGAGATAATGCGGAAGCAAAGGGTATAATTAAGTTTTGCAACTTAAACAATTTAGCCCGAGACAATTAACTCGGAGACTCCGGATATTTAGTCTGGATACTCCGGGTTATCCGGATACCCCGGATCAATGTACCGGATACTTCGGATGATCCGGATAGTTTGGATAAAATACCGGATACTCCGGGTTGAGTGTCTCGGCCAAGAATTCAAGATCTGAGCAATCTAGAAGCAATCCACTTGAACAAGAAGTAAGTAAATACTACCAAGAACCTATATCAAGTAGAGAATGGGAGCCAAGCACAAAAACAAGATAGATCGGGGCTCCTAAATAAATCAACCCTATACAATCAACTCAATCACACATATAGGAATGAATTCAAGCAAGTAATGAAAGAGATGAAACCGAAATGAAGATGGAGACACGAAGATTTTATCCCGAAGTTCGGATCCTTGAGGGGATCCTACGTCTCCGTTGAGGCGGCTCGGTCACACTTGAGCCGGGGTCTCTTTCAACCCTCTTCCTCCCGGTGTTGCACAATGCACTCGCCGGTCTTCACTTCTTTGATTCCTTTCCTTGCGGAGGCGGAATCGGACCTTCACAAACCTTCGATGGCCTTCCACACAAAGCTTGGAAGCTCACCGGCAACTCCTAGCCGTCTAGGAGACCTCAACCTCCAAGAGCAACAAATGCTCCCGAAGAACTCATTTAGAGTCCACCTCAAGTGCTCAACACACTAATCACACTCAATCCGATCACTACCCACTCTTACACCCAAACCTTCACTCAAAAGGGATCACTAAGATCTAGGGTTAGAGGGGCTTTTGGGAGCTAAAGATCACTAAGAAGAACACCTCAAAGCACCAAGGATCTATCTCCACTCCTCAAATCAATCCTCAATCCAAACACCTCTCTCCACTACCCAACCCTTCACAAAAGGGGATCACTAAGATCTAAGGAGTAGGGAGGAGTATTGGGGGCTCAAACACTCACAAAGAACACCTCTAATACCCAGCAAAACATCCCCCAACGGCTCCTTTGAAGTGGGCAAGAAGGGGGCTTTAAATAGAGGAACCCCAAAAACTAGCCGTTTGGACCGAACTGGTCAACCCGGAGACTCCAGATAATTAACCCGGACACTCCGGATTGTTCGGATACTCCGGATAACCCGGAGACTCCGGGTTAAATGTACGGATACTCCGGATCTCCCAGGTAGCACTCAGCAGCCCGACGAAAACGGGCATAACTTTTGATCCCGGACTCCGATTTCGGCGAATTCGGACTTTTCGGAAAGCTAAGAACGAGGGTTACACAACTAACAAGGTCTCACTACCCAAATCCCAAAGGATAAAATCAGATTGCACAAAGAATCCACAAGGAGACCTCAAATTCTCACTTTCCGGCACCACCAACACTTCTAACCCTCACACCAACCCACCTACACTTAGGTGAACAAAGTGTGACTTGGGTTACTTAACCTTAGACAAAGATAGACCACTTTGAGCACTTGAGACTTATCTAAGTGATTTCAACGATTGCATCCCTCTTAATAGTACGGCAATCCTTAGACTCAAATTTAACACAAAATCTAAGTCTTACACTAAGCTTACATGCCGTCTTCTTGGATGCACGGTGCATGATGACGCTTCCACAAAGATTGATGACGCCCTTCGTCTTGTCAACCTCGACGCGATTCACCTCATGAGACTCTCGTCCTCTCGACCTTGACCTCGATCATCACTAAGACGATCCTCCATCAAGTCGAATCTGACTTAGTCCTCAGCTGTTGGTGACACCGCTGTCTTGTTGACTTTGACTCGCTTATCATCCTTCAAACCACTTGGTCATCATACACACAGCTTTGGGACCTAATTCTTATCAAAGCACTTAGCAAACACATTAGTCCCACAAGCTCAAAAGATATGAATTAGAATTAAATGAATGAGATGAAATACAACAAGTGTTTCATATAAATAGGCATGATATCAACGAAAACGCTTGACATAAGAATTGTTCTCTACTAAGTGCAGCATGATGAATATGTGATTGATCTATATGCACTTAGAGAGATAATTGCCAACAAGATGAATCATTTAAATCAAGGCAAGGATCACATACTTTGCTTAAATGAAACACATGATAGAATATACATGAATTGTACATGTGCAAATAATATTTGGAATGAGAGTAAATGATGTGATCCAATTCTAGATTAAACTTCACAAGGAGAGGTGCATTAGAAGATATACAACTAAGACATGTATGCACCAAGTCAATATGAAGCAATGAAGTTTAACTCTAGTTAACACAAGCATATTAAAAACAAAACACATAATGAACTCAAATGAATATATACATATGCACAAGCAATTATGACATGAATCAATGTGCACATATGAAGTCAACAAGTTACTTAGAGTTCAATATGCATTTGCTAAAGAGGAATGCAATGACAAATATGGAAGGAATACCGAGATTGCATACCTCATTTTTGCTTAACCATCCCAATTGATTTTCCTCTAAAATAGATGAGACTAATATTCAACTAGGCAATAAACATGTTAGTCTCATAACAATATAAATATATTAGAGGTTTATCATTTGTTAAGCACTAAGTTAATATTTATACAATTACATTGATTGATATTACATGCGTTTGTCATTAATCGTTTGTCATTAATCACCAAAACAACATAAGTGCCTAGACGCACTTTCACATACTAGGCAGAATGTGGCGCACGCTGCACCCTGTTAAATTACCCCCTTTTTTTCCAAAAAAAAGACTGCAAGAGAACCTAAATATTTTTTTTTGGAGCGATCTGAACACTCTATACGTTCACAAGTGAGTAATACATTTTTCGAAAAATATTATACATCGAGTTGCAAAAAAACTATAGAGATACAGATGTATACATATATTTCTTATTCCGAAAAATATCAGAAATCGAGTTAAAAAAAATAGAGAGATAGAGTTGCACACATATTTCCTTTGAAGAATTTGGTTAACACTTTATTATTATCCGGTCAACCTTTTTTTGTCGAGTTTAACACTCCATGTGTTAACTGGGTAATAATACATATTCCGAAAAATATTAGAGACGCCAACCTATTTTTGCCGAGTTTAACAATCTATGCGTTCTCCGAGCAATAATACATATTTTGAAAAATATTAGAGATCGAGTTGGGAAAAAAATCTAGAGATTAAAGATTAAGTTGGGAAAAAAATCTAGAGATTAAAGATTAAGTTGGGAAAAAAGTCTAAAGATAGAGCTGAACACATATATCTGTCGACGAAAATATTTTTTTTTCTGGGAAAACAGAGAAAGGACTTAGACACATATTTATTTTGACGAATTTGGTTAACATTCTATTAGGTTAACCTCCTTTTGTCGAGTTTAATACTCTGTGTTAACCGGTTAATAATACATGTCTGGAAAATATTAGAGATGCCGACCTTCTTTTGTCGAGTTTAACACTCTATGCGTCTACCGAGTAATACTACATGTTTCAAAAAATATTAGAGATCGAGTTGGGGAAAAAAGTCTAGAGATTAGAGATCGAGTTGAAAAAAAAAGTTTAGAGATAGAGCTGTACACATATCTCTGTTGACGAAAATATTTTTTTTTAGGAAAAACAGATAAAGGATCTGAATGTAAGGGGCGGGGTCCTATTTGTTATTTTTTTGGACCCGATCGCTATCCTAAAAAAATTAGAAAAGGGCTCGTTCGAGATTTGTATTTAACGGAAGGTTTTTTTCATAAAGTAAAGAACTAGGGACCTAAACGCAATTTAAAATATTATTTTTATACTCCCAAAAAATCACAAAGGACCTCTTTTTGTAATTTACAGGGACCTATCCATAATTTAGAGAAAAGGGCGGACTTTTTTTGTAAAATGGCATGGGGGTGAGGTGGATGGCCTGAGCTCTCTCCAATTCTTTCCCATGTAATAGAGTTAATATATGTATACAAGCAATAAGTAATTTTACTATTGGTAAAATATTATATTACATAAAACTCATTACATCGGTAAAGTTTGGTCTATATCTATTCAGTAGATAGTTATCACAGTTTTTTCAGAATTTTTTTAGCATTTTTCATAATTTTCTGTTAATTATTTAGCAAATTTTCAATATTACTTAATAACAGAAAATAAATTCCAACATAAATTACACATAGAATAATGCTAAGAAATTTAATGCAGGGACATGGTGCTCAAAATATGCTATTTGAAATTTTCTAGCAATTTCCACACGCGCCTCTGCCGCATCGGGTTCCACGCGCGTGGGCGGCATGTGGGCGCTGCAGCATTGGCTTCGACACCGCGCATCGTCTCCGATGGGTGCACCGACGAAAGCGCGATGGGCGCATCGGCTGGCGGCCTTCGGGGCTAGCTGGCTGTCGAAGTTTTTTTAATTGATGAACTATCTACGATGAACAATAGCATATACGCAAAAACCACGATCTGTGGGATCAACGATATCGTAGATGTAATTCATTTACATAGGGCTTGCAGTAGCATAGATCGCGTGTCGCATGATGAAATTCGATGTCGTGTAGAGTGTCACAGGCAGACGATCACGATCGGCCACGATAGAGTTTCGTGCTGATAACATGTTATAAAACATAGTCGTTTATCTACACCAATCAACATCACGTCCACACGAACACGCGAACAAAACAGGGAACACAGAATATAGGGGTAAAGTTCTCTTTCTTTATTATATTAATTTTTCTGTATTAAGCTACTGACGTGCAACTGTCCAACTGTAAAATATCATGGGCATGATGAATCCTTTTGTTGCCCCCCCTTTTTTCTGTAGAAGCACAGAGGGAAGGATTATGGAATCCTATAATACAAAACAATTCATCCCACTAGCTGTACAGTCACATCACCACTATTATTTTCAACATTTGGATGAGTATTGACTATTGAGTGGCACAAATGACTGTGATACCAATGTTTCATTTAGCTTAGTCCAACCCGCAAGGTTAGCAAAAAAGGTCACTCTTGCAGCTATCATATTGTCATTTTCCTTTACTAGATAAATTTTACTTCTATATATTGCCAACACTTTCTGTGGCAATGCACGGAATATCATAGAGTTTTTACCATTCTTGAGAGGTATCATATATTACAACTAAATTACCTTAATTTTTGTATCTCTTGATATTTTCACCTTTTATACTTTTGATATATCTTGATACTAGCTTAAAAAGTCATTATGTATACAATACAACCTCGGCAATTCCCAGAGTTTTTAAGGAGGAAAACTCCAAATGTCCAATAGGTGCATCGGTTGTCTATTGGGCCAAGTGCAAGGCTAAGAGTAGTTTGAGGCCCAATAATTTTATGCCGTAACTAGCCTTCGTCCAGCCCAAAAGCATTAGGCTTTTTATGGCGCTGCCTCTAGAGAAATCTTTCAAATGCTCGGCGTCCACCTCGCGAGCTGCACGAGCACGCCACGTCAATGATTCTCGCCGGCAAACGAGCCCATGACAGTGGACCCCACCCGAGACGAGGACCCACCTCATAGAGTAGCGAATGCGTAGACCACTGGACCTGTGGACCAGTGAGAGCTAATCAGCGAAACTATCCAGTATCCACGGTTTCTACGATAGGCCGACCGACCAGCAGTGTCTAATCTACCTAAGTGCTATGCTTTCCAAGCTGAGCAAGTATAATAGTAAAATCTATTGTAGGCTAATACAGTAATACTCCTGTTATCTTAAAATATACAATTGTTTTTTTTTCAAGTCCCAAAATACAGGACACGGCGTCTTCTCGGTTCCTATTCACGCGCGTGGTATTAATTCTCACGGAGTCACGGTGGTACGGCTCCTGTTCTGGTTCTTTCCCATCTCTCGTGCGCATGCATGCATACATTAACCCTCTCGAGCCCTGCGCGACGCAACTGCTTCCTTAGTCTCTGCGTTGGTAGGAGTTACACCTTATATATTGGGATAGAAAGAGTAGTAAACTAAAAGCTAATTTATATAATAACTGTCTCTAAGGGGCTGTTCAGTTGCATTCTCTCGCGAGCCTGGTCCGTTCAACTCAGTCAGATTGATGGGATACGGGATACACAGATGCAGAGACGGTGTTTGGTTAAGTGTTTAGTAGGCAGGTATTTTAAAATTTAAATATTTTGAAATTTATATAGCAAGTGTGGTCTAGTTTTGTTCGAAAAAATGTTAGGAACTCATTTTTGAAATCGGTTCAGTAATCGGAGATGCTAATTAAAAGATATAAAACAAAAAGAAAAAAAAAGAAACTTACATATCCACGTTGCACCGCATGCATGGTTTACTATTGTGGCTGACAGTGGCCCTTTGCGCAAAACACGAGGCTACATCCAGAGATACGCCCATTTTCTACGTATCTCCAGAGCCGGGCTGCATGGAGAATCTTGCATCCAGAGAACCAGGCTCAAAACTAGATGCAGACAACCAAACACGAGAAAAAAGCAAGATTCTGCATCTGTAGATGCAAATCTCTGTGCATACAGGCAACCAAACAGCCCCTAAAAGTTATTTCTAGATGTTGTGCAATAACTATCTATTCTCCCTCGTACATAAATGATTTACCTATACTTCTGTGCGAAACTGGATACTAAATAAAAGCCTGCTATCTTCTATCTCCTCTTTTCTGACTCTTCCATATAGATCAAAACTAACATGTAGTATAAACTAAAAGCGAACTAATGTAGCCTTATTGTACCTGCCCTAAAAAGTTTGTGGGTTGTAGGTCTCCCATGGAGCTTTCAATGCTCAACACTATGGAGCTCTCTATGTTCGGCAGTTAGATAGAAAGCTAAGAATATTAGATTATGTTCAATACAAAATGTTTAGATAAGTGTTTAAAGGGAAAGAGAAATAATATTATATTATAAGACATCTATTAAGAGTTAAAATCTTCAATACAAATATTATTATTTAAATATTTATAAAAAACAGTTTTTTATTGCTAAGCATTTCTGTATAATTTTAGACATAACTTGTGCGGCGGCTAGGGATATGTTATTTTTATAAATTTATTTAGAAGGGTTAGATTCGAAAAAAAAACAATGAAAGGCTGAGGACTCCGCTTAGACGACGCCTCTCTCCACTCGAGAGCCCGAGCTAGGGTTTCTCTGTCTCTCTCGCCGCCGCCGCCGATTCGCCGGAGGAGGATATGGGCACGCCGGAGACGTCGCGGGAGCCGTGTCCGGACCGCATCCTGGACGATGTGGGCGGCGCGTTCGGGATGGGCGCGGTGGGCGGCTCGGTCTTCCACTTCATCAAGGGCACCTACAACTCCCCCAACGGCGAGCGCCTCGTCGGCGGCGCTCAGGCCGTGCGTATGAACGCGTCGCGCGTTGGTGGGAGCTTCGCCGTCTGGGGCGGCCTCTTCTCCACCTTCGATTGCACCATGGTCTTCGTGCGCCAGAAGGAGGACCCCTGGAACTCCATCATCGCTGGCGCCGCCACCGGTGGGTTCCTCTCCATGCGCCAGGGCACCGGCGCCGCCGGCCGCGCGGCCCTCATGGGCGGCGCCCTCCTCGCGCTTATTGAGGGTGCCGGCCTCATGCTCAACCGCGTCCTCGCCACGCCGCAGAACCTCCCACCGCTCCCCGCCGACGACCCCAACCTGGCCGCCGCCATTGCCGCGGGCGGCGGCGGCATGCCGGGCCTGCCTCATGCGCCCGTGTCCCCTACCGAGGCGGCGAGCACGAGCGGTGGGGGTGGGTGGTTCGGGGGTCTCTTCGGCAAGGAGGGGGAGAAGGAGCCCAGCGCGAGCGGGGGCAAGTCGGAGATCTTGGAGAGTTTCGACACGCCCAGCGCTCCGATACCATCGTTCGAGTACAAGTGAAAAAAAAGGTGCGACTTTTATTCGGTGTGCTCCTCAATTCGCATTTGTTTGGAACTTTGAAAAGGTGCAATCTTTAAATTCGATTCGATCCCTTTTCGTTGTTTCCTCTGTTTTGCTTGATGCGGTGGGGGTTAAGAGTTTGTGTTCTTGTCGCGGAAGTTGGAAAGCATTTGGATTCGGCCACTGATTTGTTTCTCGAGCGAAATACCTCGAGATTTCCGGTAGCAGTCCGTACCGTATCCAACAAGAAGCGTTAATAGATTCCTATTTGAGGGCACGATTGGTCATGCTATATATCTGCTCTGGTGTCCCGATGATGTCGGTGGCGCTTTCGCCACGGGTGCATTCTACTTCATCAAGGCCTTCGGCAACCCTCCCTGTGGCGACGGATTGCTGGCGGTATGGAGGCCTTGCGCATGAATGTGCCGCGTGTTGGTGGCAGCTTCGCTGTCTGGGGTGGCCTCTTCCTTTCTATTCGTTCAAGTGTACCTGGTTTTTTATTGGAGTATCTTTTGAATGACTGTTGCAAGTCATGAGATTAAATACAGTGACATCTTATCTCAGAAGATCTGCACTGAGACAATCTGACTAGAATTACTGTTTGTTGGTTAGAAATAGGGGTGAAAACGGAGCGGATAATATCCGGATAGTATATCCGGTATCCGTTTTCAGAGAAATGGCAAAAAAATCGGATAGTTTTCGGATACAGATACGGATAATTATCCAGATCGGCCAGTCGGATATGGAGCGGATATGGAAGAGGTGTTATCCGACGGATACGGATCGGATACGGATATCCGAATACCGGATAACCGTATAATGGCTACAGGCCGGCAGCCCACTGGCCCAAGACGCAACACTCCAATGCCCAAGCGGCCAGCCGGCAGCCTCCAACTCCAAGCGAAGCGACCAAGCCCTGCACTGACCAAACTGAAATGCAAACATGAGTATCGGAATGGTTTGAAACATTTTGCATTGACGAATAACATTGTTCTCCTTATCTACTGAGAGTTGAGTATACTCATTGCTTAAAGGAGGCAATGTCCAATGTATGAACCATCACAATTTCGCAGCCCTGGTGTATATTTGCTTCATTTTTCCTCCTCATCAACCTTGCTGAAGATGTTACTAGTACTTTTTTTATTGTTGATAGTTGCAATAATGTGCAGACTTGAAATCTTAATTTATTGTTGCTTAGACAGTGTTCACATGGTTGCACTTGAAATACTTGTGTTCTAACTTCCAATCAAATGCGTACATGCAGCACATGAAGCACATGAAGCACAAGTAAATCAAAGTTGAATTCGCAATGCACTTGTATGTCTATTTTTGCTTGCTTTGCCAGGTTACAGCAAGGAGATTCTATGTTGAAACTTGTGTTTTGACGTTTACATATTATCCGACTAAATATTCGGTTTTGTTTCCATTTTCGATCCGACTCCGATTACTATCTGTTTTATTATTATTATCAGATACCGATTCAATATCCGATCCGTTTTTAAATTATCCGTATCCGTATCCGCATCCGGGTGAAAAAATGTGAGCAGATATGAAAATGTCACTATCCGACCGAATCCGCTCCGTTTTCACTCCTAATTAGAAATGTTGAGCTATTATGCTTACTATAGATTAGAAGGTGTAATATTACCAATATTTTCGATGAGTGGTTCTGTATTACTTGTGAAGTCACAAGCGCTATGCGCGGATTAGAATCTCAATTTTAAGGCTTTGAATCACCAATAATTTGGCCAGCATCTGACTGAGATTTTGATACTTGGAAAGGTATCCGGTATGTTCTGTTGTATTGAAATGTCTTCTAGACAAGATCGAGCGTATGGTTCGTTTCTGTGCTGTCCGTTTGATATGGTGTAAATTATGATGTGCTTTTGTTGCACAGTGATCAGGTGTATCAATGTATGCCTCATTGATGATATTAAAAGGTTGTATCCCTCTCTCTAGATGATCTAGCCTTCATGAACTAATGTGCTTTTTGTTTCTACTTCGCAGGTGTGCTGATGGCACTGATGCTTAGGTGGGCTCGAGATTTGGTTGTCTGGAATCGGGGATGCACTGATGCTTAAATCTCGGGGAAGAGATGGAGCACCTGTTTGATGAACTCGTGCGTGCGCCGCTCTACTTCCATGACTTGTATCTATGTGCCAACCTATCGTTGAGAAAGGTTTTGGCCCCGATGTATTGATGTATGTGAGCCTTCTTAGCGTGGCAGGTTCGGAACCCTGCAAATAATACCCATAGCATTCGTATTCTGCATTGCACGTGAAAAGCCTAGACTCATGCCTCAGGCTGGCTTCTAGAGTGGCTTTGTTAGTGAGGTGGTCAGGTGGTTGCATTGCATCCTGTCTCTCCACATATATCTTGTCTTGTTAGCGCTAGTATTTAAGATGATGCTTAATAAAGTGCTCTGTGTAAAGTTCTTGTTTCGTCCTGTTGTTGTTTGGTCATTCATGTAGGGGATCATTAGCCATTACACGACATAGTTGTCACAGGACACGAATATGACATGAAAATTGTGTGTGCACGGTTTTGTAAGCTACTGGCCTGGCTGATGCCAAGTCTAGTGCTGGTCACCGACGTAGTGTCGAATTGTTCATTAGGTGTGCACATTTGCTACTGCTCTTGTGCACGCCATCGTGAACGCTTGGCTGTCCTAAACTCGCAGCGTAGTCTGAACAAACCACAGTTGACGATTCTAGAGTGCGCTAGTTAAGTAGGATGGAAGCAGAGGTTTCAAGTTTCTTTTTCGGTTTTCATCTTGGCACCTCCGAAATTTTAGCATAATATCATTATTTTAGATGAAATCTAAATAAAATATAAAAAGCAAAATTTGAATCCGTTAATTTTTACACCGAAATTATTGATTTCGGTTCAAAGTATAGAAATTTCGGTACAAAATGCCGAGATCTCGGTCCATTCGAAGAGAACGGAAAAGTGTTCAAACCGTCTTAGAAAATTTTGAAAAATTTTTGTATGCTTTTGATAACACCAATATTCTTATAAAATTTGGAGATAATGATTAAGCTTGAAAGTTTTATAAAATTCCTAAAGTGCAAAATACTGTAAAATAGCATCCCGATACTAGAAGAAAAAAATAGGAAAAAATTTAAAAAATTATAAAAGAATTTATGTGACATTCCCTATCTATTTGAATGGAAATTACTAAGTTTTTGCACATAAAATATCCTACACTTAGAAATTTCGACAGCATTTCGTCTGATTTTTGAATTTGAACACTTCAACTAGGTGTCATAATAAAAGCATTACATAATATATCATAAATGATAAACATTTAAATTACATTCACCAACACCATGCGTTCTATCCATCACAATTTATTCAAACATACATACACGAGACAAATGCCTGTCGAAGCATGGATGACACTACAACCCACTGATGATCTGCAAGAGGCATAATTAAATAAGGAGTACGAACATTTATTGCACGAAGAAGTGCTAAACGAGTGAAACGATCTCGTGGACAACTATGCATTGACGTACCAACAGTAGTAGTAGGTGTATGGTGCAATCTCTACCTGTGCATTATCTACAATGATCTTGTTGTACTCTCTCTCGTGCACTTGCTTGTAATCCTCCCAGGTTATGTTCCGCGGTAGCTATGTGGACTTCTAGTGTTCGTAATGAGCGATCCACGACGCATGTTGCTCTGACTGGTGCAAGTACCTGATAGGTATATGTCCTGTGTACGGATCGGTGTAGAGATCAGTGTAGTCAAACAATGATAACATGCTTGATCCGTCGTGACTCTAGTGGTGACCATACACACCCTGATCACCTTTGTAGGTCATCGAGCTGTACTCTAACATCGGGTATACAGGTTGCTCTATGGGGAAGCCCTAATGGCTGCTAGACCACGAGGCCATGTCATCATGTGGTCCAGTCGTCGTAAGCCTCATTCTGATGGAGGCGCAGCACCTCCTCCTTTTTCTTCTCGTGACATCCGCGGAGCTCCATCAACATAGCCTGCTTAACCGTTTTAGACACACCAGGGCAGGTCCTCACCTCGCCGAAGCGGCCAGCGAGATGTTCCTTCAGACGGGTCGCGCCTCCACCCTTCATAACATCGGTACAGTAGTTACACTTCGATCCTTGATCGACACATTCCATATGCTCCCAGATGGGACCTACATGATCTGTCATCATGAGAATCTGCAACAGAACACGATGGCACATACCACAAGAATTAATAACCCATGGCACATACATACAAAAAAATTACACAAAAAAATTACTTCAATCATGCATGCATAGTCATCATCTTAATACATTGTTAGTTACTTCAATCATACAGAACACATACATTGTTAGACACTTCAATCATGCGGAACACAATTACTTTGAGCCTTTGCTGCTATAAGTTGTTGGTATGCAAATGCAATGATATGTACATAGTGACTTCAATCATGCTGAACACACTTCAATCATGCAGAACACAGTCATCTAAGGGTGTGTTTGGTTCATGGGATGAGATTGAATGGGATGGGATGGTTCTGTACCATTTGGTTACATTATTTTGGGTGAATGAGATGTGTCGACGATTGGGGAACATGCCCCCGCCGAGCTTACTTAGTTGATTGGAGGACCAACTCTTTCCCCTTCTTACGTGAAGGGTTGCGTCCGGATGATGCTCGGTCTCACGGGACAGAGGACACTCAAAGAAGGACACAACGATTTATTCTGGCTCGGGCCTCTCACTGGGGAGATAATAACCCTACTCCAGCGTGGTGAGATTGTATTATATATTGTCGATGCTTTCCTCTAAGTGTCTAAGCGGGGGTCCTCTCTCGTACATGCACGAGAGGTATTTATAGGTTACAAGGATATTCTCTTAATTGTAGTCCAAGTAACGGACTGTTTGACTGTGGCTAATATTTGTTGTAACTGAACCTTAATTCACGCCACGTTCTCATCGTGGGTGTAACGGCTCCTCATGACGTCATTATCGCTACTCGGGCGTAACCACCGATCACGACCATCCGACCATACGCTTTGCAGACGAGCTAGGACAGAACAAGTATGCTCGGCCCCCGTGCTCGGGCGCTAGAGCTGAGCATCGGGCCTATCTCAACTGGCTGACCCGAGCAATTGAAATGGATGCTCATGGGCCATCCTCGGGAACGTCCTCCGAGGGTATGTATGGTCGGGTTAGAATTAACTGTCGGGGTACTATGGTAATTATGAAAACTATCCAATCCTGATAAGATGGTTCAACATCTAGAGGAAATATTCCTCAAATTTGTATCACTTGATCAAGAATGGCATGGTGTCATTTAAGAAACCAAACGCATGGATGCCTTTTTTCTTGAATCATCTCATACATGTACCACTTGGTACAGACAACCAAGCGCACCCTTGTTGTATATGAATGTGTTGCCAACTTGCCATCACTTGGGTAGTGGGATTGGTTGACAAGAAACCACAAAATCAAGTGACCAACATATCCATCCATAATAGATGAGCTAGAAATTTCCTTACTTTCAGTGGCCAGATATAGAAAAACGGTGAAATCTCGCCTAAGCACGGCAAGATCCTCACTTCAAGTGGCCGGAGATGGCGAAGAACAGCCGGATCTACAGCGGAGATGCCGGTCGATGGCTACCTGGAGCTTGGGAATGGAGTCTCCGGCTGAGGGATTTGAGCTTGGACAAAAATATGTGAAGGCTCGATTGTCTGTGCAGTCCAGTGAAGAAGGCACTTTTTGCTGGGATGCTACTGACCGAGACTACAATAGCCATCAACATACATGCTAGGACATGAAAGTTCAGTGGCTAAGCTGGTTAGAAGGTGCGCGGCTTAAGGTTTACCCCCTTCTCATGGCTTGGTTTTTTTTTTCGAAATTTAGGACAAGAGCTCTGTCATTTCATTAAGAAGAAAGAAACCCTCCGCAGAGGGCAAAACAAAGAATACCGCCGCAGAAAGCAACAACAAACGCAACTCTCGGCCAACGCTACTGAGCTCACCCGCAAACGCGGAAAATAGCCTGAACACAACGCTGCGCTGCTCTCGGCCGCAGCAACACACCCCACCGCCCTGAGCGCTGCCAGCACCGGCGCCACGAGCACACCAACACTACCGCGGAAAAACTTGATTCATGGCTTAGGTTTGAGTCCCACTCTAGCCACAATTTTTTTACGATTCATATCTTCAATCTAATGCACTATATATAGCATTAAGTTCGGTCAAATCCAGCCAAAAATATGCTATATTTCATAAAAAAAAAATCCAAGATTTCGATTAAATATACCGAAATTTCATCGAAATATTCAAATTTACTATGGCAATTCTTTTTTTTTTTTTTTTTGAAAAACCTTAGTTCCGCTGGGATTTATAATCTGGCGGGGGTGAGGAGGGCGGAGGGCGAAATCTAAAATTTCATCGGAATTTTGAACCCGGATGGAAGGGTGGCCAATATCGTAACATATATCAACATGGAAATCAGAGCAGCAACCTATATTGCACAGATTAACCGGTAATTTGACCTGCACTGAGATTATGACGGAAAACCTTTCTGTCTTTGGGACGGAAATCTGACATGGACATGTTTTTGCAGGGAGATCAAAAATAGAATTCGTCATTCCGATGACATGAAACGCCCACATCCATGTCCCCGTCCCAAAAGCCAAAGCTGCCAGATAAGACGTCCAAGGCCGTGGCCGAATTGAAAGAACACGCATGGACCATTTGCCAACGACTAACCTGAAAGTCCAAGGATAGATCGATCAGATAAGTTCATGGAGTCAACATGGGCCATGTTTGCGCGCGAACAGCCGCTGCGTGCGCACCGCCGTGATCAGAGGCCGGAGGGCGGCCGTTGGAAATGGCCTCGTCTTCTCTTCAGACTCCCATGGCGCGCGCGACTGTAAGCAGGCCAAGAAGCACGAGCTAGCAACCGGTAGAAAGACGCGTCTCCGATCCGATCGAGCCATCGCTGCGCGCGTACGTACAGGACTGGAGCCGGTCGAGTTTGTTGGCAGGAACTTCCCAGAATTGAAACGCTCCTGTTGTTCTGAAACTTTCAGCCTCACTGAAGTTCAGAATACAGAAGAAGAAAAACCAAACCGACAAAAAAGTAACAACTAGAATTGGCGCTGCATAACCATCGCAGCTTTTCTCGTGGTTTTCATTGCTTTAAATAGAAGACTGGTTTACAAGTGGAATCAGATTTGGCTTCTGAATCCGAGACTAACTCTGCTAGTAAACTAACTCTAGCTAATCTACGACATGGCTACTGTTCATTGTCCGATAGGTACTCTTCAGCGATATCAGAACCAACGCCTGGACTCTTGTCTGATCCTGAAATTGCCTTGAGTCAGGATTACAACTAACATTCTCCCCCTTAATCCTGACTTAAATTTGAGTAGCTCTCTCATCTCGGCAAACTTCATCCTGGCGAGCGCTTTGGTCAGGATATCAGCTCTCTGTTCCTCGCTGGTAACATGCTCTACTGAGATCAAGCCATTATCAATGCACTCTCTTATGAAATGATACCTAGTATCAATATGCTTGCTTCTCCCATGGAAGACAGGGTTCCTCATGAGTGCTATAGCAGATTTGTTATCAACCCGCAGTTGAACTTTCTTTGGTGCTTGATCAGTCAAATCACTGAGTAGGCTTCTTAACCATACGGCCTGGCATGCTGCAGCTGTTGCTGCCATAAACTCAGCTTCACAAGAGGATAATGCGACAGTTTTTTGCTTCTGAGAGCACCAAGTGATCGGGCTCCCTGAGAAATAAAACACCGTCCCGGTTGTGCTTTTCCGATCATCAAGATCACTAGCAAGGTTACTGTCACTGTATCCTATTAACTCATTGATCCTATTAACTCATTGTCTCCTCGTTTGTAAGCAATACCAAAGGATATTGTACCCTTAACATACCTCAGTATGTGTTTTACTGCTTGTAAATGATTTCTCTTTGGAGATTCCATATATCTACTGACCAATCCAACAGCATGGCACAAATCTGGCCTGGTGTGCGTTAGATACCGTAAGCACCCGATCAATTGCCGATATTCAGTAGGATTTACAGGATCTCCTTCACCTTCCTTTGTCAGATGGAGCTTTGCCTCCATTGGATATTTTGACGGATTGCAATCCCACATTCCAGCTTGCTGTAGGATTTTCTTTGCATAGCTTGACTGTTTTATGATTGTCTCTTCTCTTGTCTGTTGCACCTCAATTCCAAGGTAGTATGAGAGAGTACCCAGGTCACTCATGTCAAATTGCTTCTGCATTTGTTCTTTGAACACCTGGATCTCCTTTTCGCTGGTTCCTGTGACGATCAGATCGTCTACATAAACTCCGACAATCAAGAGTGTGTCTTTAGTGCTACGCTTGTACACAGCTGGCTCATGAGGACACTTCTGGAAATTGAGTTCCTTTAATGCCTGGTCTAGTTTGATGTTCCAAGCTCTAGGGGCTTGTTTTAAGCCATATAGGGCTTTGGATAGCTTGTAGACCATGTTTTCCTTGCCAGGAACAACGAATCCCTCCGGTTGTGATACGTAGACTTCTTCTTGTAATTCTCCATTCAAGAAAGCTGACTTGACATCAAGGTGATGGACTCTCCATCCTTCTTGGGCTG
Organism: Rhipidocladum racemiflorum; assembly: GCA_036346355.1. Lineage (NCBI taxonomy): Eukaryota > Viridiplantae > Streptophyta > Magnoliopsida > Poales > Poaceae > Rhipidocladum > Rhipidocladum racemiflorum. Next base: position 6,214,998 of record CM070581.1, read on the forward strand.
ACAGTGCAAGAAGAAGTCTCACTGTTTCCATCCTGGCAACCGGTGCATATACTTCTTCAAAGTCCACCCCTTTTTGTTGAACATAACCTTTAGCCACTAGTCTGGCTTTGTGCTTGACCACCTCTCCGGCTGCATTCTTCTTTAGTTTAAACACCCACTTGAGACCAATTGGCTTGGTCCCCTTTGGAAGTTCTGTCAAAGTCCATGTTTTGTTCTTCTCTATTGAGTTGAACTCTTGTTGCATAGCTTCTGTCCAACTCAGATTTCCTGCTGCTTCACAAAATCGAGTTGGTTCTTCCAAAGCTGTTAGGTATAGGCTCCCATAAGAGTAAGAGCCTTCAGTTTCATCATAGATTTCGGCAAGTGACCTGACTCTTTGGGGGGTTTCTTCAGACGTGGATGAGGTTGGACTGAATGGACTCAGTACTGGAGTGGGTGACGACTCTTCATCAGAGTCGGTCTGTTCTGGAGTTTGTGCTAGTGATTCTCCCAAGTCAGTTGCTTCTGAGTTAGGATTATATTGAGGTGGCTCGGCTGCACTTCCCGTGGGAAAGTCTTGCGCCGGTTCTGAGCCTCCTTGCATTGTCGAATTCTGAACAGTGAAGGTCGACGCCTCTGTACTGTTTTCGTTCGACCACTCCCACTCTCTGTTTTCATCAAATACCACGTCACGGCTCACACAAATTCTCTTTGCTTCTGGATCAAGGAGTCGATAAGCCTTACTTCCCTCCTCAATTCCCAGATGTACCATCTGTTTGCTTCTATCGTCCAGCTTTTTCGTGTGTACTGCCGGTACTTTGACATGTGCAACACAACCGAAGACTCTGAGGTGTTCTAGATTTGGTTTTCTTTCCTTCCAAATCTCATAAGGCGTGGCTCCCTGCAATGCCTTGGTTGGTACTCGGTTCAACAGATAAACTGCATGTCTGACTGCTTCACCCCATAATTCTCCGGGAACTCCCATGGTTTTCTGTAAGCTTCTTGCAGTGTCAAGTACTGTCCGATTACGGCGTTCCACTACACCATTCTGTTGTGGTGTGTAAGGAGCTGTAAGGTGTCGTTGTACTCCTTCTTCAGTGCAGAAATCGGAAAAAGATCGAGAGGTGAATTATCCTCCCCGATCTGTTCTCAGGACTTTCAGTTTGCGGTTGCTCATGTTCTCAGCTTGTGTTTTGAAATCCTTGAATGCTCCCAATGCTTGATCTTTGGTCTTTAGCATGTATATCCACATGAAACGGCTACAATCATCAACCAATAGAAGGAAATATTGATTGCCTACTGCGGTTTGTGGTGAGATTGGGCCACATAAATCTGCATGTACAAGTTCTAATGGAACTTTTGCTCAGTACTGAGACTGGAAAGGGAAGGGTTGTCGGCACTGCTTTGCCACTAGACATCCTTCGCAGATTTGTGTGTGGTGATCAATTTTTGGTACCCCTCGTACCATATCCTTTGTCACCATATCTTTTATTGCTTGAAAGTTTAAATGCCCCAATCTTGCATGCCACAACCAAGCTGGTTCATCCATGCTAATTGCAAGACATATGGGTGTGGCAATGTGTAACTGAATCTTGTACAATCTATTACTTGATCTCTGCACTTCCATGAGTAGTTTTCCTTCCCTGTCATGAATCCACAATGATTCTTCATTGAGCACTACTCTGTGACCTTCTTCTGTGAGCTGTCCGAGACTTAGTATATTACTTCGTAGGCTTGGAATGTAATATACTCCCGTGAACAGACGTTGCTCGCCATTCTTGCACTCGAACAGAATTGACCCCTTTCCAAATATTTGTACCGTGGATCCGTCTCCAAATCTGACAAGCCCTTTTATGCCCTCATCCAATTCAGCAAAGGAAGAACGTTGCCCTGTCATGTGGTTACTAGCTCCGTTGTCAAGGTACCACATACCTTCTTCTTCCTTATGATATGAGGTGTACTGTCCCGGTACAATCTTGTCTTCATTGAGCAGAACCAACTCTGTAACTTGTTGCTCACATACGGACAGCATCAGGGCCTTTCCTTCCTCCTGAGTCTTGGTTAGATGTACCTCTTCCTCCTTGCGCTTGGGACAGCGACACTCTGATGCATAATGTCCATATCTGTTACAATTAAAACATTTGATATGGCTCTTGTCTTTACCTATACTGTTGCTGCTACCGTTCATCTCTTGGCACGATGTATGGGAGCTGCTTCGCTCCCCTCTGCCACGACCACGGCCGCGCCCACGCCAACTGCCTCGGCTCTGTCCTTCTGACCTACCGAATCTTGAGTTCTTGTTTGCTGGTGTCGATGAAAACTCCTTGTTGCTGCTATTCCTTTGCCGTGCTTGCCACTCGGCATGGGTGAGCAAGAGTTGCCCATCATTGCCAGTATTGACAGCGCGAAGGCGCATTCGTTCCTCGAATGCTTTTAATCTTCCAATTGCTTCTTCGAATGACATTGTGTCCAAGTCCGAATATTGCTCAATAGATGCCACAAGTTGGAAGAATTTCTCGGGTACTGAATCGAGAAGCTTCTTGACCAATGTTGCATCTTCCAGGGTGGTGCCAAGGTTGCTGTATCTTGCAGCCATCCCACTCAATTTCCCTGCAAAATCATCTACTGACTCACCTTCTTTCATGCGCATCGTTTCAAACTCACTTCTTAGAGTTTGAAGACGTGCCTTCTGTACTCGATCTGCACCTAAGTATCGAGTCTTCAATGCTTCCCAGATTTCCTTGGATGTTTTCTTCTTTGCGACCTGCAACAAAACATCCTCCGGGATTGCTTGGAATATGAACGCCTTTGCCGACTTGTCCTTCTTCTCATCTGCAGCCACTCCGGCCTTTGGTTCAACAGCCTCCCAGATCCCTTGCGCATCGATGATGGCCTCCATCTTGATCGCCCAAGTTGTATAGTTGGACGTCGTCAGCATTGGAGCTTGGAACGACACCCCGCCGTTCTCCTTTGCTCCTTGCTGGGAGGTACCCGCCATGGTTGAGCGTTTGATCCTAGAAGCTCTGATACCAAGTGTTGGCAGGAACTTCCCAGAATTGAAACGCTCCTGTTGTTCTGAAACTTTCAGCCTCTCTGAAGTTCAGAATACAGAAGAAGAAAAACCAAACCGACAAAAAAGTAACAACTAGAATTGGCGTTGCATAACCATCGTAGCTTTTCTCGTGGTTTTCATTGCTTTAAATAGAAGACTGGTTTACAAGTGGAATCAGATTTGGCTTCTGAATCCGAGACTAACTCTGCTAGTAAACTAACTCTAGCTAATCTACGACATGGCTACTGTTCATTGTCCGATAGGTACTCTTCAGCGATATCAGAACCAACGCCTGGACTCTTGTCTGATCCTGAAATTGCCTTGAGTCAGGATTACAACTAACAGAGTTACCGCCGGGAACCCAACCAACGGCAGAGGTTGGTGGCGCTTTGCCATCTCGGTCGCCGCCGGTGTCTAGAACTCTAGATAGCTAGCTTCCTGCCGAACCCACCGATCACTGCAACGCTGCGCTGTCTTTGCCTTACATCCCCGCCACTAGGGGTGAAAATGGGTCGGGTATTACCCGACCCGTATCCGATCCGACGAATATTTTACCCGAAAATTCGGATACGGATACGGGTATTTTTTTTATCGGGTCGGATACGGGTAATTACCTGGGTACTTTTTTTCGGATACGGGTCGGATACGGGACAGCAGATACCCGGTAAATACCCGGATATTCGGGTCGGATACGGGTACCCGGATAATATTAAAAATCGGGTACTCGGTTAGACCCCAAGCGGGAAGCGGCCAGGCCCAACGCCTCTGCGGGCTGCGGGCTGCGGCCTACGTCTCTGCCCGGCCAGAGTGCCGGTGGTAAATCTTGCTGCGGCCTGTGTCGCTCCCGGCGTCTCTGCGTCTCTGCTAGCCCGAGTGGACCTGTCCCATCTGCTATTAAGTACTGCATTTGTGAACCGATGGTAAGAAAAAGTAGCTCAGGTATCATGTGAGATGTCTTATAAATGCAACATTATGTAGCTATTATCTGGGAAGCTTTATATCTTTTCAGGGTCCCAATGGTAAAACTGATATATGCACTTATTTCTTACTTTCCTCGTGTTTTGTTATAGCAAGCAACAAAATACTGTAAACTAACCAACTTGATGCTATGTTATATGATTTATGCTCTTTGACGCGTTAGTTCAACCGTATGTTTTGTATTGTTTGTGTCGGTATACGCTTTGGTTGGATTATTTTTATCACAAATTTTAATGCTACACAATTCACATACTATCCGACTAATTACCCGATATCCGTATTATGCCCGTCCGAATACTATCCGGTACCCGTTTTCTACCCGTTTATAGATACCCGTTACCCGTATCCGTATCCGTATCCGATTTTTAACTATCCGTATCCGATCCGTATCCGAGTAAAAATAATTAGGGTAGGATACGGGATGACCTACTATCCGACCGTATCCGATCCGTTTTCACCCCTACCCGCCCCGCCACGCCTCGCTCGCTCCTCCTCACCCAATGCACGTACGTACGTTCTAGTGTAGGTACTGTACGCTCTTCTTGCGGTTCGTTGCAGGCATTGCGAGGAGATGGAGCTGCTCAACTCCGTGCTCGTCCTGATCCTTGCCGCCACGCTCTCCGTTGCAGGTTCCTCTTCTCGATCGTCGATCTGTTCTTTAACTTGGTGCTTTCGATCGAGTTTGTTCTTCGGTGTTGATTCTGTCAAGAGTCAATTCGATCGTTTGCTGTCGGTGTCGAGGAAGCACGACCACGCGCCGCCGCCGCTGCAGTGCAAGACGCACATGTGCCCCGTGCGCGTGCGCTGACACGTCAAGCTCAACTACAACGAGTACTGGCGCGCCAAGATCGCCAATATCACCAACTTCAACTACCGCATCAACTACACTGGCACCCCAACCTCGACAACATCACCGAGGTCTTCAGCTTCGACTACAAGCCCGTCGTTGTCTACGGCTCCATCAGTAAGCTGGCCCTCCAATTCATCACCGTTGATCCTCTTCCATGCAAGAATGCTTAGCCAAGAACTGGACATTGGATGCTAATGGCGCGCTATAATTTTTTCTCTTTTTTTGGCGTGCAGATGACACGGCAATGTTCTACGGAGTACGGACTCAGGTACTTCAACGACCAACTGATGGAAGCGGGGCCGTACGGGAACGTGCAGTCGGAGCCCGGAGGTGGAAGCCAGCACCTTCACGTTCAAGCAGGGGTGCGCGTTCCCGCGAAAGGTCTACTTCAACGTCGATGAGTTCCAGATGCCACCGCCGTACTTGTACGGTTGTGCCCCTACCTGCCCAATGCCGCGCCGGTGGCCGCCTCAGCGTCGCTGATGAGCTCCGCGGTGGCGGCCGCCGTGGCTTTCTGGGTGCTGCTCATGGCATAAGCATGAGAAGAGAGACAGCATAGTGCTAGAACTCGAAAGAAAAGCTGGTGTTGCCTATCACTGTACTGAAGTGATAGCACTATCTCTTGTTCGCCGATGTTGCCTCTGCAATCCGCGGTTTAGTTTCTATATTGAAGAAATCAAATAACTTAACTTTGCATAGACATGCCTACTCGAAATCAAATGTGTGTGTGTGTGTGTGTGTTCATAGCCACAAAGGATAAATTTTGCGGTATAAGTACAGTGTATGCGTCTCATCTGAGCTAAAATGTGCAGCAAGTAGGAAGTACAATGATCAATGGAACTCAGGGGATCAAGGTAGCCAATGCCCAATCGGGTCAAAACTTTCGTGAAATTTGTACATGCTCACCACTCCTCCCCTACCCATAAACCAGCAAGAATGTCAATGCTGTCCAAATGGTAATGAATGGAAGGAGAAGTGAAGCTGACAGCCGTGGGGAAGCATTCGGCAGCCATGGGTATGCATCTGGAGGTGGCATCACGCAGTTGTCACCATTGAAGTACACTCGTCTTGGGAAGGCCCAGCCCTTCTGGAAGGTGAATGTCGATGGCTCCTTCTGAAATAGAAGCTCAGACTGAACATTTCCATCTGGTCCAGCAGTCATGAGAAAGTCATTGTAGTACCTGATGCCCCATAACATCGCGGTGTCATCTGCGACAGAGGATTTGTCAATAGCTGAAAAAAAAAAACGCTTACTGAATATGAATGTGTTCAGGGGATGAAGTGTTCACTTATTACTCCATAAGGGTTCAAAGATTTGTAGTTGAAGCTGAAAATAGTAGTCAGGTTGTCAAAATTAGGGTGCTGAGCAACTAGGTTCCACTGCGAGTAGTTCATCCGGTAGTTGAAGTTTGTCACCGTGATCTTGACCCTCCAGTACAACTTGTAGTTAACTTTGACATGCCAATGCACTCTTATTGGGCACATGTGAGAAGTACATTGGACCAGAGGCGCCAAGCTGTTCTTGCTAGGACCATTCCCGACAGAAGCCAAATAAGGTGAATTGCCCCTGCCAAAGAGTACACCCAACCGTCACACAACTGAAGAAAAACACTTGCTTATTTTATTTTATTTTATTTTGGGTTATGTCAAATGTAACTTACTGCACGCAGCTACTGTTATTCTGGCAACCACACGAGCATGTCGGGCAGTTGACTATGGTATCGTTGTAAAAAGACGAGAACGAAACACAGCATGTTGGAGATCTTTGGGCGACGAACTGCGAGTATGTGCATGTCACAATCCATGTCACTGCACGAAGAAAACAAGTGGTCACCAAAATGCAAACAAGGTGCTGCTGCTGCTACAGCAGGAGGATTGTGAATTTCTCTGTCGAACAGACCGGATCGAAGCTCATTCCTGGAACTGTTTTTTTTTTTTTTTTTTTTTTTGCATCAAATGTCAGATCATGACAAGAAAATCTTACTGAGGGCTTGGGTTGTCCTCCTTCCATCCTGTGAGGTGAACCTGGTAGGCCTCACAAGCTGAGCAGTTCCACAGGTGTACCCCGGACCGGGGGCCTTCAGAGTGAAGTTCTTGGGCACTCGCACGGTCTTGTTCGTAGTCCCTGCCTGGCCAACACTGACCTGAAATGACGCCACGGCATTGGCAGGGTCTTGTGCCCATGAGCTGAGGACTCCTCCTTTGCAGCAGTTGGCAGTCTGCATATTGTAAGGAGTCCCGGGAAGCAGGTCCACAATGTCCGGGTCCTTCTTGCAGCAATGCGGGGTGTCTCCTTTAAATCTGGAGCAATCGCCTTGCTCTGCGGCTTGGGCGCCGTTCACTGCCCAGATTATCTCCTTCTTTGCCCATACCCACCCGACCTTCCAGCCCGGCGCTTGAATGTGGCGATACTGCTGGTAATTGTATAGCGAAGCAACGGCCTGCAGAAAGGGGGTTTTACGGTGAGAAATTTTTACGGTATGTCAGCAGTGGGAAAGTCTTGAGAACTAGGAAAAGGATCGTGCTGTGGCTGGCCTCTCAGTTGTGTAAAATGCATCTGAAGAAAAAAGGTAAATGATGCGAAAGAGAGAGAGAAAAAACGCCTAGTTTGAAATGCAACAAAGGGTGAGCTTATGTAAAATTGATTATGTGCATGTTGATTCCAAGTAGGGATGCAAATGGACCGGCCCTAGGGTCATCTTTGACCCACTCTAGTTCATTTATTTGTACTAAAACTTAAAAGGTGGAGTAAAAATTAAGTTTTTAGTGCAAACAAATGAACTAGAGTGGGCCAAAGAAGACCCTAGGGTCGGCCCATTTGCATCCCTAATTCCAAGTTCAATTATTTATATGCATATATTTAACGGAGTTTACTCTATAGTTAATGGTCTCAAGAGTATTGATCACTTTCCACCATTCCACGTATATTGGATCATTCCTTTAAGTTTCCATCAAAATAAGTATATAAAACTTGTGCATATATATATATATATATATATATATATATATATATATATATATATATATATATTCATATCAATTTAAATGAAATTTAAATTGAGTTCATTTGCCATTCAATCAATCAAAGAACCAATTATGTATTGATGATGTACTTTGTTAATTAAGGACAAACGAAAAGTTCTTGAGTATAATGAAGCATTAGTTGCATTAATGCACTCATGACACATTTAATTCATTCTAATTGGTTTGGGTTGTAGTCAATCATCAAAGGGGTAGATCGAAGGATCTTGGGGGATCTATTATGTGTTATGGAGTGCATTGACGATTAAGACAACCATGTTTGTTGAACTAACTATTTTCAATGAATTGTGGATATAGGATTAGTCCAACGATGATGAATACTTGTAATGGTATTATGTGTTGATAGCCATTAAATCAAGAAACGGGACAAGGATGTCATCATATGTTAATGAGCGTCAAGAGTAGATCCCGATGAGAGAATAGGAGGTTCATCATGTGTTGATGAACAAAAATACAAGACACGTACTTGGAGAGAAGATGATTGGAAATTATAAAAGCTCCAAGTGTATTACGAAAGGGCAAAGGTATAGCTAGATAGGCTAAGATGTGTTTATAGTCTTTTACCGGTCTCGGTGTTTGGTTGGGAGACCGGGTTTCTGGTTAGGTTTGCCGTACTATTAAGAGGGTTTGAGTCATTTAGCTTGAGCTTTATCATGTGTTGATGAAGTCAATCCGATTTCCTCTAGCTCACTCTCAGTTGGATTTTGTATGAAACTCATATTTGCATATGTTGCAAATGTTGAAGTTCATGCCTGCTTCTTCAATTGCTTCTTAATTGAATTGGTGTTTGCATGGAGTTAAGATTTGCATGTGTTGCAAATAGAAAGATCATGCATTTGAGTTAAATGCTTTTGTTTGCATGGAGCAAAGTTTTGCATGTGTTGCAAAAAGTGAGAGCTCATGAAACTTGACTTTAATGGTTGTTGTTTGCATGAAGTTAGGTGTTTGCATGTGTTACAAATAGAGCTCATGGAATGGAGTCTTAGCTTGTGATTTTATCATGTGTTAATCATCACAAGGCTAAGAAAATTTTATGCTTTGTGTTTAGATCAAATCACAAAGCTAAGACTCCAATCCATGAGCTCTATTTGTAACACATGCAAATACCTAAGTTTTTGCAAAAAATATTGGTTTTATTGAGTTTTATCTTGAAGCATGTGAATAGGGTTTGCGAATGGTGTTCGAATTAACTTGATTATGAGTTGATCATCACATGGCTCGAGATTTGTTTTTAAGTGGGTTGATTTGTTATTTGCAAATGTATTTTGCAAATGAGCTAGAGGTTATAGGTTTCGATCCTAGAGTATGTGAATAGGGTTTGCAAATATATTTGCAAATTGACTTGATCATATGTTGATCATCACATGGCTAAGAGAATTGATCTCGTAAGTTCTTGCTTTATTTGCAAATGTGTTTGCAAATAATTTGGTGTTTTATACAATTCTTTAGAGCATGTGAATAGGGTTGCAAATGTGTTTTTGCAAATCGACTTGATCATGTGTTGATCATCACATGGCTCAAAAAATCAATCATTATTGGATCTTGATTTGAATTGCACAGATTTTTGAGTGAAATCTGATTTTGTCTGAAAGTCGGCACTACTGCAATGTTGGGGCCTGTACTGCCGTAGGTCCAGCAGTAGCGCTGCCTAGTTGTTGGGCTCTAGGGCGGTACTACCGTAGGAGTGGTGGTATCAACCCCTAGTAGCTGGTAGTTATTTTTCAAAGAGCGTTTTTTCTGGAGTTTGCGCTGAGGACGGCAGTACGCTCAAGTGGTATTACCAGGCCCCAGAGGGCGGTAGTACCAGGCTTTCTGTGCAATAGTTGGTTTTCTAGCTGTTGGCCTAAAGGCCAGCACTACCGAGCCCTAGAGGGCGGTAATGACGGCTCTGTTGGTTTTTACCCATTTTGCCCCCCCCCCATGGCTAGATTTCGTGTTGAGGGGCTATATATTGATGCCAAGGGCTGGCATTTGGGCTTGTTGTGTTTGTGGAACATTTTGGAGGAGTAGCGCATGTATTGCACATTTCAATTTGGTTTTTGAGCTAAGAGTAGGCTCTAATTTGCATGTGTTACAAATTAGAAGTGGATTAAGAGTCTCTTGTGCATGTGTTATACTTGAGGAGAGCCTTGTGCATGTGTTGCACTTGGTGATCACCATTATGCATGTGTTGTAGTTGGTGGAGTTCAAGCTAGAGGGCTTGACTTGTTACTCTTGGTGTTTGCCGACACCTAGACGGCGTAGTAGTGTTGTGCGCGGTAAGCTTCTCAATGAAGGTTGTGAAAAGCCCCAGCAAAATTTGTGAAAGTTGGAGCTCTCCTACCCGGAAGGAAAAAGAAGCTACCACTAATGGATTCGAGGTGCGTGCTCAATTAGTGGAGCCGGTCCAAAGGTATTTGGGCTTACTTCAACATGGACAAGGCGAGACTGGCAAGTCTCCGAAAACTATGGTAAAATATCTATGTGTCTCTTTGTACTTTGTTTGCAATTTTTTATTTATATTGTTGTAATTTACATTCCTAAAATTAAATTGCTTGATTGTCTGTATGATTGCTTATTTTTTAGTAGAGACTTAATTAGTTAGTGCACTTAGTGAGCCTAATTAATTTAGGCTTTAATTGTCAAAACATTAGTTTATCGCTTCCGCATTATTTATTGTTAGGGTTTGACATTGGGTTAATTAGGGTGTGTTATTCGTAAAGAGGATTTTTAAAAACCGCCTATTCACCCGCTCTAGTCGGCATCCTCGACCTAACATCAGCTAGCGTCACCGGTGGCTTCAGGGGATGTGAAGTTGCCGATGGAGTAGCTGGCGTCACCGGCGCCTGCGAGGGAGGAGAAGATACTGGCGTCACGGCCAACAGGACAGACGTGATCTGTGCCAGCAAACTCTTCACTTCATTGATTGAAGTTTGCATGCTGATGATCTTCTCTTCGGTTGCTTTCTTGAATTCAGCGAATTCCAGCATGGAAACAGGGTTGTCAGCCATGATACCAGGAGTGTCGTGCTCTGATACCAAGATGTTATAGGCCCGAATAACTTGTCGTTTAACCAAAAGCGATCACCGGATTTTAGATCAGGAAATCTACCGCCTGCCACTGCTAACTAAATTCTGGTTTATCGATTGCTTAATTATAGGGATGACTTACTTGTACAGTAAGAAAGCAATATCTAATTTAAAGGAACTAATCTTATCTCAATCTTAATTAATATAATCCCTTCCTTGCGTGCAATAGTATCGCTCCCTTTGCGTGCTATATCTTTTATCTTTTTCCTTCAATTAACGTGGGAATTTCTAGCACTTAAGAGCAAAAACGGTGGCTCTTTTTGCCTCTACTTAATAATATAATAAAAGATAGATGGATAGATAGATAGAATCTGGGTTTCACTTATCATTTTATGGAAAATCGTGCGAAAATTGATTTTCAAAAATCAGCAAAATCGAGCCAAAAATTGGTCAAAAATCACCAAAAATCATATAGTTTCAAAATCAAAAAAAATTTGGAAGAAAAATTCAAAAAATCGACGATTTTCGTGGAAAATCGACAAACTAGTTAAACTTTTTTGGCGGTTGATTTTTGACAAAAGTTGAGTTTCCACCGATTTTTGACCTATTTACATCGCGTAAATTTTTTGAATTTTTGAAATTTTTTTGAACTGGACCAGTTTATCAAGTGATTTTAGAAGCCGGACCGCGTCGATACGGTCGAAAATCGAGTGATTTTCTTTGGTTTTTTAAAGCCAGATAGATAGATAGACCAGCGTCGGCGCACCAATAGTCAATCATGTCAATTGTAAGTTTATCATGAAAATTGTCTTGCAGTTACGGAAATACTATGAAGGCTATCACTTTCTACTGCAAAATAATATCAGCAAAGCATCACTTCACCAAACAAGACTGTAGAGCAAATAGTTGAACACCATGGTAATGACTTTACTAATCTGCATAAATTGGAGTAAAACGAATGCCTTGTGGAATAATTAATTGTCTTCGCTTATGTAAGATTCATGAAACCAGATGGGGGCTTCAGTAAGAATAGCGACATGCATCGAATTTATCAATAATGGTAATAATGTAGCTCCAAACATGCAGCAGTGGTTTACTCACGACATAGCCATCTGCTGTCCACTGCATTACATCCCACTTGATTGTTATGTTCCCATTCGGATCAAGCGGATCGTATGCATCTGCAAAATACAAAGGAAAAATTTCAGCAAACATGGTACCTCCAAACTAAGTTATGTTTAGGTAGCATACATTTATGAAATCTTGCAAGAGCCTTGTTAATAACACAAAACATATTAACGTAAGGATGAAGATTTGGCACTGAGACCGGTCAAAAGTAAAAACTCTGGCTGGTATCGCAGTGAAAACATGCATGGTAATGATCAAGAACTCGACCTAGTTGCAACAAGTCAAGAGCAACATGAGCGCATGGAGTCTCCAGCAGGAAACACTAGTGCGTCAGGCTCATAATTCAGATGATACAGATGATGGAACCAGACATTGCGGCCATTGTTTCAGAAACATGACATTGTTGGCATAAATTGAACAGAACTATACTATCAGCATTCAGAGGTTTCAGTGATCAGATCAATATACACGTCTTCCTATCATTAACTGTCGTTTGCATACCAAGAAAAGTTCACAATTCTAGCATGATACTACGATACTATCCAATAGGCTGATTCTTCTCTCTGAGTTGCAACAGAATAGTATGCAACGAAGTAAAGAAAACTTATATAAAAAACACTAAAATTCAGGAGAAATGCATATATCAAGGGCTAAATGGTCCGTTCGATAGAGGCCTATAAGTATGAAAAGCTTGGCTCCTAAAATAGTATCGAAACAGACAAAAAAAAAAACCATCAATCCTAAGAAATAACATATGTCATACCAACACAAAATTTAGCCTAAAAAAAATGAAATAAATCGAAGAACACCTCCTGAGAAACCAACAAACCCGATACCAAATTTTGCAAGAATCAACCAAAATGCAGCGGGCTGGGTTGCTGACCTGACGAAGGCACTAGAGAGGAGAAGGCGACGAGCAGGGCAATGGAGGCACCCAAGGGCAGGAGTACCGGGCTCGGTCTTGCCATGGCTCTGCCTGAGCTCAAGAACCAGATGCACCCTGATCAGTGATCACTCTCGTGTCTGTGTACTTTGTGCGGAAGAAGGCAACGAGGACTTCAGAAGAGAGAGAGAGAGAAGCAGCTTTCCTCCCTCTCCTGTGCTTTCTGGCCTGTATACATGCAGACAGGTTTGAGCTATTCTTGTGGGAGGCTTTTCTTTTCCTTCTGGGGGAGTGCAAAGCTAGCTGCTCCTAGATTAGCTGAAAGAAATAACTGGCAATATAATCGATCGATAATTTTTCTGACCTTTGTTGCACTGAAAGATTTTACTCTCGTTCAACTACAAAAGAAAACCGATTTCACCGAAGCTGTATCGTTCGGTCCCTGTGGCTCTCAAGATGGAAAAGAAAGCTGCACCTGTGTTGGACTTTCAGTACATTATCATCAATTCAAGTCTTCCCGGTCAATTGATTATCTGAAATTTTACAAAGCCAGATCCTAGCATGATGGGCCTATCTCAATCATTTTGGTACGTCCTCACTAGCGCTTACTCCAAATGTAGATCACTGTCATGAACATATCCGCCTTTTTTAGACAAACGAAACAAAGTCGCCTTTTAGCGTTTGATAACCTTTCCTGAATAATTTCCGCTAGCGAACGGTCATTGGCACTCATATCAACCGGAATATTGCGCTGCATTTTCTTTTCCTTATGGGGAAGACTCGATCGCTGTAGACTTGCAAACAAATCTGTTAGACAACCTCGCTATCGAATAGTCCGGGGTTGCCTAATAGATCTAAACTGGAGAACAGAAAGAGAGGGCGAGAGACACAATATGAGGAGGAACGGATCTGCTTTTATTATTCTGTATGCTTCTCTGTACAATGGGGTGACCCCCTGCCTCCTATATATAGCGGTTCTGCTTAGAGATAAGGAAGAGTCCATATCGGATACGAATCCGTTTCCTAACACTCCCCCTTGGACTCTTCACTGCGAGATGCATATGCCTCATTAAAACTCCATAAAAACCCAGTGGGAAAAATAATTGGAGAAAGAGTACATAGCATACGCTTGCTGTGTTGCACGGATTGCCTCATCAAAAACCTTATGTAAGAAAACTTCAATGAAAAACTTACTTAAGGAAAAGAGTACAATCCACCCAAACTTCAATGTTAATCTTCAAGATTTACGTTGGGTACTCAAACTTCATGTTTGAGATTTATGTAGGAGTATGTGAAAATTCTCCCTCGAATCTGCACTTCTCTAAGCCTCAACATCCAGATTCCTCTAACACATCTTTCAAAGGAAGATGCCGAGTGACTTAGTGAATAAATCTGCGTGATTTTCACACGACTTAGTATGCATTATCTTTATCTCGTTCATCTTATGCATTTCATGAGCATAAAAGAACTTGGGGTTGATATGCTTTGTAAGGTTACTCTTCACATATCCCATTTGTACTTGTGCAACACAAGCTGCATTATCTTCATAGATAATAGTGGGGTTTGTTCCATGTTGAGACCACATGACTTGGATGTGGTGAACCATTCTTCAAGCCATGCACATTCGAGAGGCTTCATACAATGCAATGATTTACGAGTGGTTAGTCGACGTCGAGACAAGAGTCCGCTTAGACGACTTCCAAGAAATTGCCGCTCCACCGCAAAGGAAAACATACCCGATTTGTGACTTGCGGTATCGTCCGATAGGTACCCGACATCGGCGTAACCAACTAAATTCAATTCATTGTTTCTTCAGAAACAAGCCGAGGTCTTTGCTTCCTTGAAGGTAACGAAGATGTCCTTCACCCCTTTCCAATGCCTTTTTGGTGGGTTACTGCATCAGCGCTAGCAAATTCACTAGCCCGAATGTCCTACTTAGTGCTATTCGCAAAGGGGTACATGAGCGCTCCAATTGCACTCAAGTATGGGAATTCGCTCCCAGGACTTCCTCCCCCTCTTCTTTAGGCCTGTCACGGTCTAGGTCTGCCTTGAGTGACCTTCCGACCATTGGGGTCTTTGCGGGTATGCCTTTTTCAAAGCCAAATCTCCAACACTTTACAAGTGTAGGATGCTTGGTGTACCAAGATTCCCTTGGACATGTTCAAGTTGCCAAGCCTAAACGAACTTGGTTTTACCCAAGTCTTTCATTTCAAACTCAGATTTCAAGTATGTGCATGCTTCTTCAATTTCCTCATCCGTCCCAATGATGTTCAAGTCATCTACATAGACGGAGATTATACAAAATCCATTCGTGGATCGTTGTATAAATACACATGGACAATCTTAAGCTATTCGTGTCGCCTTTGTTGCAGAGAATGTCACTCAAACTATTGTAGCACTTTCTTCCTGACTGTTTGAGCCCATCCATTGTTTTCTTCAATTTCACACTGTATAGATTTATGTTTTCTCTGTATTGGTTCGGGATAGGGATACCTTCCTGCATTTCATGTATATCTCCGAATCCAAGTTTCCATACAAATATGTGTGACAACATCCATTAGCTTCATTTTCAACTTCAGGAGTTGACCGCCATTGAGATCAAGTATCTAAAGGTAATTCCACCCATGACCAGGAGAATAGGTTTCTTCATAATCAACCCCAGGGACGTTGAGTGAAACTCTGAGCCGACAAGCCTTGCCTTGTACCTTACAACTTCATTGTTTTCGCTTTCTTGCGTAACAAAAACCCATTTATGACTCCACGGGTTTATATGGGAGGCGTCGCGGCACGAGCCCAAACACCTCTCTTTTGTTCAGAGAGACTAACTCACTTGTGATTGCCTTCTTCCAATCTTCCCAATCGAGCCTTTTCTTGCACTCTGCGAGAGATGCGGGCTCAGGATCATGATCAATGATCGTGGCAATCTTCTTTGCAAAGTATGCATCGACATTGGGCGTTGCTCTATTCATTGATTCTCCCGTTATTACAAAGTTTATGGCCATTTCATCATGGGGTGCTCCGTGCACTTCTACTTGCTCTTCATTGCTATTTCCCATTCCGTGAGCAAGTTCCTTTAGTTTTTCTCCGCCAATGTGTGCGCACACATTATTTCCGCGGCTTCTTCCAATGGAAGGTTCAGATCTGGAATTGCCTTTCCACAGGCTTCTTTCCAAAGGCTGCCAGTCTCAACTGCTCCCCTTCTTGCTTTGGGGCACTTTTGTGATTGGTCATGGTAAGTCCTCTCGCTTGCTTTCCCCAGACGCGTCTCAGGGTACTTTGGGTTTGAGAAGCGGATCTCCTGCTTCTTTTCTTTGAGGCCTCTGAGCAGATGAGGGATACCTTCGCTTTCTTTGGTATTTCCACCCTCTCTGCATTTCTTGCTGGTACATGCGACTTAACCACGCTCTTGAGATCACAAAATGATCAGTGCAGTTCATTTGCTAAATGCGCAAATCAATTATCTTCGACTTCTTGATTTGCTTCATTAGTCTTGAGATCATGCGCGATCCCAAAGGAATGCCATACTATTTCCCGGCATTTTTCATCCAATGGTTGATTCTCTCCCCCTAATGACGGAAATGGTCCTAAATCGCAAAGATGCAATCGACCTGTGTGTGCAAGTCTCCAAGTCATGGGTTCCAAATACCCGATTATGGATGCACTCTCATAACTAACGTATATCCCGAGACTTTGGCGAGAGGGCCCATTGATCATTGTCCGGGTGGTATAGGTACATATACCATACAACCAAATTTTCTAAGATGGGAAATCTTCGGATGACCCTTGCACTAATTGGCATTGGTGAATGGATGTTGTAGGCCGATGGTCTATAATTGATGAGTGTCTTTGCGTGCAGAGGCTGCGTGTCCCCAACAAGTGTTGGGCAAGTTACAACTCTGCAAGAGCGGTCCGGCAATGAACTTAATCCTCTTTATTAGTGCTTGACTAGCCCATTTTGCGTATGGACGCGGCGCATGATACAGTGCTCAACAGTTATTCCCGTTCTTTGTACAATAATCATCAAATGCCTTGGAAGTAAATTCAGCAGGCATTGTCGATCGAATGGACTTCACGCGATGATCGGAAAAGCATTCTTAATTACGATGATCCGCTGAGATCAACTTTGCGAATGCATGATTCCTTGTTGACAAGAAACATGTATCGACCATTTCGAGGAAGCATCAATGAGCACCATAAAGTATCAAAGCGGTTCCCGACAAGGGCTGAATCGGCCATAAATATCCCCACTGAATGCGTTCGAGAATGCAGGGATTTCATGTTGCACTTTCATAATGTAGGGTCTAGTTATTAATTTCCGGTGGCACATGCATGGCACACAAAATCTTCGTGATTCGGGAAATTCTTAACATTAATGCCATGACCTTGTGAGTTATTAACTATATTTCTCATCAATCTAAGACCGGGATGACCTAATCTACAATGCCATAAAGCAAATAATTCGAGCTTCTAAAGACAATCTTGAAGAAGTATACACTGCGTGTGCATTGATTTTCGTGTAGTACAACCCAGATTCATATGAGGGACATTTTTCTAGTACCATTTTTTTATATTCCGCGTGCTTCACAATGCACAAGTGTTATTTGCCATTTTCTTCATTGGTTTCTACGTGAAACCCATTGGTATATCTTTGAAACTTAAGAGTGCGGGTTGATTCAGTACAAAAGGGCTTCTTCAATTACCAAAGTTGTACCCATTGGCAATATAATTGTGGCTCTTCACGAGCCTATTATATGCGATCGTACTGCGATAGTCGTAATCCTTCCAATGCGTTCTTCGTGATAAATCAGAAGTATTTCGACTCTCTTAAGATATTATTTGTTGTGCCACTATCAACAATGCATATTTCCTCCATTGGGCGCTACACGATTTCTAGATGAAAAAATAATTCTAATCATAAAGTGGCTAAGTAATTCAAAAAGATTGCTTGTAAAGAAAGAATACTGGAATAAATTGTAATTCTATTCATGAGAAAAAGTATGCTCTTCGAGAGCTTACTATTCATTATGCAACTGTGATGTCTATGTGAGATAATTGACAATTCATGTCGGGCTTCAAAAACTCACACGTTAGATAATGCCACACCTTTGCACATTCATAAGTTCTTCCATTAGATTACTACGCGGTAATCTAATAGGAAATGGTCGCTAGATTTAATAAAATGCATAATTGAATTCTCATGAGTTTCCAAAGAAACTAAAAGAAAGAAATAATTTCAAGATTCATAAATACAAGAATCATAGATGAAAGATTCATAAGTGCTAGATTCATAAATGTAGGATTCATAAGTACAAGATACATAAATATAAGATTAATAAATCACGTAATTCATAAATACAAAATTCATATATACACGTATTCATAAATATTCAGAATAAACAATAATTGCACAATTCATAAAATCATAAATGCGGAAATAAATTCTCGAAATTTCAAGATTTTTCTTAATTTGGCAATTTTAGACTCGTTAATTATACAAAGAATTTTCCATCCCTTGATAATGAAAATAAGTAACATGAATTAAACATGGCATAAGTCTAATTACAACTTATATAATTCTTGTTATTTGGGAACAAAAGCAGTAATGAATATCTCTGTCAATTTGACTCTTGGCCAGTCAATTCGCTTCCTAGGGCTCACATGAGGGAGGGAGCACTTCCCGTTTCCGGGTGCCAATTAAAGAACCAAGCCTCATGTGTGTTTTCCTAGACACCAATTGTCTCATATCTGTTTATTCATTACCAAAATCAAATCCCAACCACTCATGTTCTCATTTTATGCCATATGAAATATTTCGAATTTTCTCCTAGCTTCATAATTTCGCTAATTTCAAGCAATTTTCGCAAATTACTTTACAACAGAATTTGAATTTCATCAAATATCAACATGACATAATTCATCAAATATCAACATGACATAATTCATAAATATACACAGATTCTGGATTTTTCTGGAATTTTCATATTTTTCTCGGCAATTTTCGCATTTCGAATTTTCTAATCAATTTTCTGTGTTTTAATCATTTTTGGAAAACCAGAAAATGAATAAAGAATTGGCTTCAAGTCTACGTTCTGGACTTCAAGCCTGATTGAACCAATCGGACTTCTTGTCCATCTTCCTGTCTATGTAATAGACTTCATGTCCATTTGTCAAATACCACCAACGGGACTTTATGTCCTGCGGGAAAACAAGGAGGGTAAAAAGGGTAAATTCCCCTGCCCTTTCGTGCGCCATCCGGTCTTCTTAACCGGATCCAACTGTCTGGCTGGACTTCAAGTCCGAGTCGGACCGAGTTCCATTCGGTTCCATTAGCGGGAAAAGCGGGGCGGCCGGCGGATGGCCGGGCGTGGTAGCGGCAAGAAACGCAGTACGTGCCGGCGCGAGCGTCTTGGCGGATTCGGCCGGGCGGCGGATCCAAGCTACGATGGCTCTGAGCGTATACGGTGTAGCGGCGAGCCAAGCGGTGAGCATCATCCGCCGTGTTCGAACGGCGGGCCGCGCCGACGGCTAAGCCGGTGTCTTTGCCAGGGCCTACGGCGACGAGCTGATGCCAGCGGCATCGCTGCGTGCGAGTGGCGTGCTTCATGCATCTTTGAGAGGACGGCGGCTTCATGCCGTCGAGAGTTTGGCTCGAGCGCGATGGCGGCGAGGCTGGGCGATTCCACGCCGGCCGGCGGTATGGCGGTATGGCGTGTGAACGGCGTCGGCGCCGGTTTCTGGTGCCGCTTATGAGGCCTATAAGTCTGCATGGCGACTGCGTGGTCGGTTATGCGAGTTGGCGCGTGGCCGGCCGATCTTGATGTCGAACCGGCGATAACGGTTATGCGAGCGTGGACGCCGTGAGCTCGACCGTCGGCCGGCGTCGTGTTTTCGATGCCGGTAGTAGCATGCTTGGTGCTCGTGGTTGGCGGCGCTGGCGCGCAGGACCAACCGGCGGCGCGCGGCGCTGCCATAGGCGCTCGGCGGCTACGGGTGACCACCAGGACACGAAGTGCTGAGGGATCGCTACGGCGCTACGATCGGTCGGGCTCGGCGTGGTGGCTTGCGGCCTATCTTCATGTGGTCTCGTGATTGATTCGGCTGCCATCACTGTGCCGTGCATAGTATTGTAGATCGCCGGGTAAATCGCTGTGGCTTCGCGTGCTAATCATTGCTTATCGTCCGTGCCTGACGTAAAGTTCTGCGAGTCGTAGCTTGCGTGCCATGTAGAATAGATGCAAATATAGATTCAACGGCGATTAGATCAATCCTCGTATTCTCACCTTTTTCAATCTGCTTTCCGTGAGACTATCGCGTAGGATAGAGTCGCGTAGGACTTTTATTTCGCAATCAGTGGATGCGGCTTGATGGCGAAGTTGATTGCGGTCCGGATCGGGCGATCAATCGCCGGTAGTAGGACGTTAAATGGTACGTCGATGATCCTTCGCTTCTTGTCTTTTCTCACCTTTCAATCTTTCTCCGGTAGAGCTTCGTGCTGATAACGTGTTAGACAACCTCGCTATCGAATAGTCCGGGGTTGCCTAATAGATCTAAAGCGGAGAATGTAAAAGAGAGGGCGAGAGACACAATATGAGGAGGAACGGATCTGCTTTTATTATTCTGTATGCTTCTCTGTACAATGGGGTGACCCCCTGCCTCCTATATATAGCGGTTCTGCTTAGAGATAAGGAAGAGTCCATATCGGATACGAATCCGTTTCCTAACAAAATCAACCAGGGTCAGAAGTTCAGACCGACGGGGTGGTGAGGCACGCAGTTAAACGAGGAAAAAAATTCTATACAATGGTGCTGCATACCGCGGCCTGTATAGCACCGTGTGGATTAGCGCCACGTGTCCCGCTGCGTTAATCTCTGTGCAAAAAACAATCAAATGATAAGGATTAAAGTGCTTGAAAATTGATGGATCTGCATAGAGATTGAAGCGCCCGCGCGCGTGCGCTCATGTGAGTCAACTCATGTATAGTTCAACTGTTATTTTCCCAAATTAAAAAAAAAAGTATGCGTTAATGCGATGTTTTTTTTTTTCCTTCAGGAAGATAGGTGCTAATGCGGTTTCGAAACCACCAAATGTCCAAACCACTGCCTTAGATTCTCATGCGTGCACGGTACTAGCTAGAGATGGAAACTCCCATGGATTTCCTCGTGAAACTAGCTAGGTTCGCAATATATGTGTTTTCTGACCGCGCATGTCGATTCGATCCCGAAACAGGGCAATAGCCAATAGATCGATCACGGTTCAAAATCTCGGTGAAATTCGGTGAGATTTTGGCGAAATTTCGGATTTTGGGCCCCTCCAAGTTTCATAATCCGGCGAAATTTAAAAACCCTAAAAAAAATTTAAATGCTACAGTACATTAATTTCTCGCCAAGATTGCTATGAATTTGACCAAAATCTCGATAAAATTGACCAAGATTTGTATAAAAATTGACCGGATTAGGTTTTTCACGTCATTTCCCATGTGGGACAGTCGGTAGATCAAAATTTCCGCAAAGTTGAAAAAAAACCTAAAAAATTGAAAGTGTGATAGTATCGGAAAATTTCGCCGAGATTTCGGAATTTTGGACGAAATTTCGTCTAAATCAACCGAAATCTCAGAAATTTCGGTTAAAAAAAACCGGTTTCAAATTTTGCTTTTTGAATTTCGTTTAGATTTTGTCCGAAACAACGAGATCTCGACGAAAAATCGAATTTCGGTGAGTGACGAGATTCACTCTAAACCGAAATTTTGAACCCTGAGATGGATACAACCGGCCGGTTAAACTTGTTGACATGCACGTACTTCCTCACGGCCAGGGTTTCACTTTTCGTTGAAATCCGATCGAATTTCGCGAAATTCGCACGTACCGCTCGAAGCCGAAAAGAGAAACCGTTCTGAAATTCGCTCAAATTTAAATTTGAATTCAAAAAATATAAAAAATTTGGAAAAATTTATCCAAAATTTCTCTATAATTAGTATTAATAGCCCTGTGACCATTGGTGTGAATATTTTTTGAAAATATGGATTTTAGAGATGTATTTGAGCAATTGAAAATGTAGATAATAGAAAAAAAAAAACTCAGCCTTCAGGCTTGAATTTATTTAGTAGCAATATTTGTTGAAGTATATTTAGTATAAATATTTGTTGAAATATATTTAGTTGTCATATTTATTGAAGTATATTTAATTCCAATATTTTTTTTGTAAAAACCAACAGCATGAGACAAGAAGAGCACTATCCATAAAATCATGACCTGTATTTAGAACGTACATCTGAGTTTTTCTTAAAATCACATATAAACTGCTAAGAGATCATTATACTAAATCAAAATCCCCAGTTTAACTTGTTAACAATCAATATAGAATTATATGAGATCTATAGTAATAAACCGTCTATCATTTTTCTCTATTATTTTGAGAGAGAGCCATATCATAACTAAATATTCAACACGAATGCAAGTATTAAACTATCAACTATAGTGCATAAAAAATAAATGAAAATGCATTGTTGATCAAATAAATGCAACATTTGAATCAGAATTTTAGACTACACCTTCACAACACACTGCATGTTTCAATATTTATTCAATTATATTTAGTAGTTATATTTGTTGAAATAATTTTTCAAATATTATTTTTGGCCTTTAATGGTTTTTTTTCCAAATTTTACAATATTTTTTTTACAATTTTTCCTAATTTTTCAACATTTTCCCTCTTTTTTCAACTACCATCAGTTTTTAAGTCTTTTCGAGCGAATTACGAGCCTTTTCGAACGAATTTCGCTCGGAGATTTCGAGACTTTTTGACTAAATTTCAAATTCATTTGACTTCGAACCAAACGGTTTTTAACGAATTTCGAACCGAATTTCGCGAATTTCGGTACCGCTCGGACCTCGAAAAGTAGTCTCGAAACGAAAAGTGAAACCCTGCTCACGGCACGCTTTGTAACGACATGGCGTTTAGAATTCCACTTGCGTACATCACAAGACGTCGGAAGCTTGACGAAACGCGCCATGTGTGCATGTATATATATAACCGTCCATGCATGCAGGTTTCATGAACAACAACCAAAATCCAGCACGGCGAGCCGATCTAGATTCATGCCTTAGGTTGAACCATACTTTTTTGGACTAAGTTATAATTTTTATTGATTTTTCAATACAATTAATTTGTATAAATTTATTATGGCAGATCTCAAATTCAGACCCCGATGGCCTGAGACCTGCCTTTGCCCCTGCGAGCCAGATAACTAAAACGCAGCCACAACACACAACGGACGAGTGTAAGCTACCACGGTATCTTTGCCTTTGGAAAGAGAAATAAAAGCCGGATATAGTTGTGCTACTACATGTGTGACCTCGGAGCACAAGGAAGGGCACGACTAGAGCTGTAAACGGGTTGAGCTCGAGCGGGCTTAGGGCTTCCAGGCTCGAGCTCGAGTTGGGGTCCGAGCCTTGATCTAGACTCGAGCTCGGTTCGAATAAGTTCGATAAGCATGATAAGCTCGAATAAACTCGGTAGACTCGCGTAATCTCGGTAATAAGTTCGAGTAAGCTTGATAAAAAGCTTGAGTAAGCTCGGTTCACAGAGGCTCGATCCAAGCTCGAGTAGGATCGTGAGCTATTTGAGCTCGGCTCGGTGAAGCTTGCGAGCTTAAATTCGGCTCGTTTGGAGCTCAAACCGAGTCTGAACTGAGCCGAGCTCGATCTTTTTTTTACAGCCCTAGCCCTAGGCACGACCCAATGACCCATGCATGCATGTGTAATGTCTCTCTGATTGTCTATCTTATCTCTGGTTTGCTTTGAGCATGGCCTTGGTTTTGCAGAAGTCTCTGTGCCACTTTTTTTTATAGCATGAATTTGTAAAATTAAATTCATCCTAGCCATAAAAAAATAGCAGGTGACATATATCATCGACTGTACTTCTATACCGTAGCAAGACACTGATAACACGGCAATAGCCTCCCATTGGCCTTCGAGCTTACCTTGCTCAACAACGCATTAACTGGCATGCCAAGGTCGGCATCACATCCACACCCTTCATTAATTAAACATTTACCTAATTAATTAATCATTTACTTAATTAAATCACTCATCTAATTAATGATCACAGCATGGCAACTTGATAAGGTCCTGCCAAGGGCAGATGGCACTAACGAGGAACCACTACTACTACACAAATGCTCATCATAGACGATTTTAAAATCTCATCACAGATGATTTTATAAATGGTCTGTAAGCATATATCAGTGATAATAGCGGCACATTACAATTGATTTTCGAACCGTCAGTGAAAATTAACATCAGAGACTGTTCTAACCTAGAACTGTCTCTGATAATATATTATCACAGATTGTTCTAGGCTAAAACCGTCTCTGATAGTAAATTATCACAGACGGTTCTAAGTTAGAACCGTCTCTGATATACTATTACAAACAGTTCTAGCCTAGAACTGTCTGTGATAGCTATATATATATATATATACCTCCAAGCATATGTGAGAACAAATGTTGATGGGTTTCAAGGCAAATTCCAATCCATCCACAATTCATCCTAAAAATTGTCATCATCTGACTTATCCATCCACTCCATCGTCAACCTCGAATGAGAATACTATAGGTAGCCTATTTTCGCTCTAGTATTGTGCATGAACAAGATTATTTTCATGGTTCTCTATTTCGTCAAATATAGAGTTGATTAAGCCATTGAGTATATGATGACTTAATCAACTTTATATTTCATGAAATAGAGAACCATCAAAGTAATCTCGTTTCTACACAAAACCAAAGTGAAAATAGATTAGCCATTGAGTATATGATGACTTAATCAACTCTATATTTCATGAAATAGAGAACCATCAAAATAATCTCGTTTCTACACAAAACCAAAGTGAAAATAGATTACTTATGGTATTCTCATTCGGGGATGAGAGGATGAAGTGAAAAAATAAATCTGAACATGGCAATTCTCAGAACGAATTGTGGATGGAATTGGATTTTGCTTTAGAATCCATCAGCATTTGCTCTCACAGATGCAAGGAGGTGCTTAGCAAACAAGACACTATTAAGTTATTGCATTCAAGATGAGCAAATATTGATGATAAAGTCAGGTAACAACACATTGACAAAATATGATACGACAATACGGCAATACCACATTATTTCATAGTTCAATACAAGATCTTAGAGCCTTTTCATGTTTGCCATCATATGTGCTATAGCTTCCGCAACAGAGGCTTTTTGGTTCTCTCTAACGTTCCACAACTACAGTTCAGTACCCATTTATTTGAAACCAATAACTGATTGATCTCCAATATATCTTAATCCTTACAAAAATGACCATGTGGTATATTATCAATAACCATATCGAATTAAATACTAGTTTAGCTTTGGCTTTATATTACCTTTATAAGCTCACCTTTGGCTTCTTTATATTATTAGTAACTATATTTATAACTTTAAGGAAATAAGGAAAGCATCTTAGAGCTTCTATAATTTGTGAGATGTATTTAATTGGAAAAATATTTGAATGAAAACATCAGTAAGGCATTTAAATTGAAGTCTTGAACAGATCATACGCATTCTCCTCTACACAGAAACATATTTCTAATATCTATATCTCTTTATTTTTTTCTTCTATAGATAATTAAACTAATGTTATTGGTCTATTTTTTTTCTTGCCAGGCTACTGCATACTATTTCCATGAGTTGATTCTTGATGAGGGAAACACCGAGAAATCACATGAGATGGAAATATCCGCACTACAAGCATCAGAGGAGTTTCTGAGAGAGAGCAAAAGGGCTTCCTAGGGTACCGAAATCACAAGCAATGACCTGATATCAAATGAAGGTACTTAATGCAGGGCTCAATTCCCTAATTCTAGCACATTTGACTATACACCCCTTAGTTTTAGATCAAAAAGGACATCAAACCATAATCACCATCATAAGCACCAACAAATAACCAAGAAACACAACAAAAATGCAGCAAATAGCAAGGGAGGAGGTGAAGCGGTCGCTGGGCAATGACACCTTCAATACCACTGTAATAACCTAGAAAATTAACTAAGCAAATAACAGTAGTAATGAGTAATTAGAGCAGTAGTTAGCGTAATTGTTTGCGAAAAGTTTTAAAATGCGAGTAGAACGAATAGAGATAGAAAGGGGATTGCCGTCAGACCCACAGGCGAGGTATTGATCACCGAGATACCAGACCCGTAGGGGCCGAGTCGGCACCTCTCGCTAGACCGGTTCATCACTCGGCAATCCGTACTTACCTGTTCGGATTGCGGGTATCCGTATCGACGTTTATTCCGTTGAATAACCAGTAGCCTTGCTTTAACCAGAAAACCACCCTGGAGCCATTGCTTTACCCAATGGACAACTCCATGCCTTTGACCATTCCATGCCTTCTATAGCCAGCTTGCAAGCCAACTCACTGCCAGCTCACAGCCAGCACTGAGGTGCAGCTCCCCCAACCTTTTTGCACGTCTGCACGTCCCAGGGCCATGCCCTCTTCTTACCCATCGGTCACAGGAAGCAAGCAGCACCCCATTTAACCTTTCCCCTCACAGCAAATGGCAGCAAGCCTCTCCATTCTTCCTTACCTTCCCACCAAGAACCACCAAAGAAAACCACCGAGAACTCAAGAACCAGAGATGGAGGAGCCCCCAAGCAAGACCTGAACCGCAACAAGGAGAATCCCCCAAGAACCTGGAGAGGAGGAGAGTTCCAGAAGCCAGAAGCAAGGAGGAACCACAAGCCAAGAACCGAACCTGGTGATCCCCAAGAACAAAGCAAGGAGGATCCCCAAAAAGGACCGAACCGAGCAGGAACCAGAAGGAACCAAACACTGAACCAGGAGCAAGAGGATCCCCGAGATCTGCACCAACACCTTCTTTCCTCCAACCGAATCCCTGTCAGGTGCACAACCGTTGCTAGTAGCCCCTAGTGGTCTCAGCATTGAACCCTAGGGTTGCATAGATTTGTGCCTAGCCATCCCACTAGAGTTCTACATCTTTGACCCCCCAAAACTTGCAATCGAAACCAAAGTCACAGAGTAGAAATGCGAAAACCAACTAGAAGATCACAGGAATCATAGATCGTGTATTATCTGCTCTTATCTTTGACACAGATTAGCAAATCAAGAGTATAGCAACAAGTAAAATGTGCAAGAACCAAATAAGGATCAAGAGAGTAGCATCTGTTCTCATTATTCACCATAGATGCGAAACCAAAGGTAGAGCAAACGTAAAAAGAGGCAATCGAGTAGATCGTGTAATACCTATTCTCATCCTTAGCCATTAGGGCAAGTAAGGGAGAGAGGGGAGTAGAAGAGAGATTAGAGGGAGGATTCGGCAATAGAGAAGGCAGAGGACTCAGCGTCCAGCCGAGTGAGGAAGGAGAGAGGCAGTCGGCCTAGGGGCAACCAGATAGGAGACAGAGAGTGGAGGGAGCTGGCGTGGAAGAGGAACCGAGGGAGCTTGGGAGGCTTCGGCCAAAAGGCTGAGAGGGCAAGGCGTCAGGCAGAGGAGGAAAAAGGGAAAGGAAAAATAAAATGAGAGAAGAAAGAAAGAAGAGAAGAAAAAGAAAAGAAGAGAAGAGAAAAGAAAAGAGAAAAAGAAAGAAGGGGGAAGAAAAGGAAAAATTTAGGAATCTGGCTATTTCCCGTACGTTACTCGTAGATTAAATCACGGTAATTTGAATCGTAGGAAAAAGCTTCTGTTTTAATTTCTAAAAGCCGCGGTTAATCGGATAGAAAATTTGATTAGTTGTATTAATTGTGCTAGCTGTAGTTGTTAATTTGAATTGCTGTAAATAAATTGAAATGTGGGTAGTTAATGGGTCCTAGTTAGTTTGACGCTGTCAGTAGATGAATAGATTTCCGTAGCAGGTTTAGTTGATGCCGTAGTAATACCTTATTATGGTCAGGTCTCGAGTCGAACCCGTCAAACCATCCCCCCAGCAGTCCGAGCGAGGTCGAACACTTCAGTTCTACTCCAGGCAAGAGCCCTTTGATTCATGTTTGTTAAAAGTCTTTTAAATTGATTTCTGTATACTATGCGTATCATTCATGCATGAAAAACTTATGTTAGAATAAAACCTTAAATTGGATGCTGTTGAGAATGTGTTTGAGAAAATGAAATTGGTTTGGTGTCATGTGACACGGAAAGAAATGGATTTGGTTTGTTCACAGAAGAATCCGTGGTTGTATCATTATTATGGTGGGTAGAGGGTGCCGATGAGAAGGATTGTCATGCCGACGGGGCCCTCTACAGAGGATAGAATATAAGGAATTACAAACTACACTTGGGCATTGAGCCGTAATTGCAGTATCAACCATAGTGTGTGGAAACGGTCAGAAAAGGTTGTCCTATGAAGGATTTAGATCTCCACATTGGGTAAGTTTTATATGGCGTACCCTGGGATATGCCGGGAGGCCCGTGGGGTACAGGTCCACGGAAATGGCGGTATATTTGAAGCCACGGGTAGAGTTACTGCCGACGACTGACTGTCGGAGTACAACTGTTAGCCGCGAGTCGAGGGACTGCCTAGAGAAGGAGTTCTCGATTCGGGTAACAGGGCTGGAGATCTATTTCTGGATTAGTGATAAACGTTCTGGGGCCTCTCTGAGGAGGGTCACTATGGGTAAAGTGGTACAAACCTGCGCAGGGTTAAAAATCATGAATTCATGCCTGTCTCCTGGATTGGAGGCTACGGAAGATCAGTCTGTCTCATATACAAGTGTTAGTAGTCAATTTTAAAATAAAATTGGCCAACCTTTAAAGAAAATCTAATTTCAATAAAAACCTAAGTTTGAGGGAGAGAAAGATCTGTGGAAAAAGAGAGGAAAATTCATGTCATTATGTTACTATTAGTTCTTGCTGAGTACGTTGTACTCACTCTTGTATAATCCTCCTCCTGCTTAGAAGGCGAGCTTGATGGATCCACCGTTGAGGCGTGGACTGAAGGTGACGAGCAGGACCAGGAGCTTCAGGAAGATGCTTACTACTACTACAATCAAGAGAACTAGATGATCGGGTAGAAAGGATTACTTTTGGGACGGTCGTCATGGGATGAGACCGTTGTAATATAAATTTTGTTGTACTTGGAACCAATGTCTAATTATGTAATGGACATGTAAGCCCTGCGTGGCTGAATGTAATATATTTCAGTTCAGTCTCTAATTATTGTTCTGCTGCAATATTCTGATCACGGTATGGTACCTGACAAAGTACTGGACTACCTGGTACTTTGCTAGCTATTATATCGAGATTTGAGTGATTAACATAGGGTAATGCCCAGGTGGAGGTTAATTACTCTAGGTTAATTACCCGGGTCGCTACAACCACCCTCTTCATATACATGAACTATTACAAGCATGACAAAATAAATACTGGTGTATGTGCATTGAGGAGTAACAAATGATTATGTCGACAGAACATTACGGTGTGTTTGGTTGGACGATTTAATCACAAACCATCAAGTAAATACTAGTGACATAATGTACTTAAATCACCCTATATTGTAAGCATAAACATGAGAATCATCAGACAAACTTCATCTCTAAAATGAGAGTATTAATGAGTTTCCTTTTCGATAAATGATCACATTTATAACTAAATACCATCAATGCTCAAGAATCAGACTTATAGTACATACATCACAACTAAAGAACTTAAGCCATGGACAAATGAAATCGACAAATATATATAAACACCTCTGTTCTCAATCAAGTTGGGCATGAATCACAACATAAAGAATGCAACTAATTATGGCTAGTCTAAAACCTTTTTTAAATAGCACACCAGTCATGCAAAGTGGGGGTTTAGGTACTTAGCTCCTGGGAAAGGAGGCCTTTGCCCATGGCCCAGCTGTAGTCGGGGGTGATGCGGCCAGCATGGTGGGGTTTGGGTACCTTGCTACTCGCAAAGCTGGGATCGGAGCTGGGTGAGGAAGCACGGAGCACGGGCTTGCGGGAGGAGGAGGAGGTCGCCAAGAGGGATCAATAACATCGGGGAGGAGGTCACCGAGGAAATCGCTGAGAGGGAGGTTGCTGAGGAGGAGGATGACGGGGGGCTAGGGTTTGGGGGGGAATGCACTAAGTGCTAAGGTCTGCGCGAGGAACCTCGGTATGTTTATATAGGTCTCAATCATTTACAGATGGTTTGTGGCTATAACCGTTTACGGTAATTAGATATCATAGATGGTTTTAGTTTAAAATTATCCGTGATAGATATAGAAGCCATCACTGATGGTTTTTAGATAGAACCATCTGTGATGATGATCTCAATACTGACCCTTCTAACCAAAAACTATCAGTGATGACTATGGTAGTCATCACTGATGGTCTTTTGCTAAAAGGGTTAGTGATGAAGGGTTTTCACAGACAAATTTTGGCTACCGTCTGTGATGAGGAGTCTAATATAAGCCTTTTTGTAGTAGTGTACGGCACGAAGCACGATAGGTGATACATATCGTATGCTGTTGCTTCTGTAGTTAGAGATGATGCTAGTTTTGCAAATTTGTTCGTATGCGACCAAATTTGCGCGCGCGCGCACACACACACACACATATATATATATATATGAAAATGGTTCCATACCTCTTGGAGTACGTACTCCCACCGTTAGTATACCACTTAAATGATGTTATTATACTTCTTTATCCTTTTGAGTATACTCTAATACTGATAATGTACTCCAAAAAAATTACCATATATAGTAGATGTGAGATTCTACAATCTTGTGAAATTTTAAGACCAAAATCAATAGCATTTGAAAAATATAAAAAGACAAATTCAGCCCAAACTGTGATTTTTTTCACTGTTTAGCACTATTTATCTTGCAATTAGTCTTTTTTATATCTTTCAAATACCACTGAGTTTGGTCTTCAAAGTTTACAGGGTTGTAGAATCTCCCCTATCCTACGTATGCTAATTTTTTGAGGATTTTTTAAAGCTATTATACATTTTTTTCACGAAGTTTACACGATAAGAAGGATTTATACTCGATATGTCTCTGTATAGGAAAGACAGCTGTAATAAAGAGTTGTAGGTTTCGTCAGCCATCGACGACCATGTAGACTGTTGAGGCTCACAGCTGGATGCAATCTCTCTCTCTCTCTCTCTCTTTCCTTTTTTTCTTTTTCATAGATGAGCATTGTGCAGTTGTGCGGCGGCGCCTGATCCAGCCGGTGGATGGCGGCAGTGGGTTCGGGAGATCTAGGAAAGGCAGTGATTGGGACAGGACAGATATTCCACGCGGAGACCCACCCGTATTCCCAGGTCAACATCCTTTACCTTTAGCAAAAAAGAAAAAAAAAAAAGTATTCCCAGGTCAACATCCTTTACCTTTAGCAAAAAAGAAAAAAAAAAAAAAACTGCCTGCACACTTTCCGATCGACTTGTACAGAGCGTTAGCTTTAGCCGGGTCAGTCAGGCTAAAGGCTCGTTGTTCCGCACCAGGCTAGCCGCGGTAGGGAGTCTCTGTTGACTAGGGGTGGCAATGGGGACCCGTTCCCCGATCCCCGGCAGGGAATTCCTCTATTAGGGGACGGGTATGGGAAGAAATCGTCGCATGAGATGGAAACGGGAAAATGATTCCCCATCGATAAGCGAGGGGACGAGGGCGAAATTTCTTTCCTGAGGACCCGGTTGGGGACCCGAATTTAGTTTAGTCCAATTTAATTGTTAGATTGCAAACATATTCTCTAGCCCATCATAATCACATTTTCATAAACGGGACAACATAATTTTCAATGAATGAATGCATTTTTTTTCCTTGCCTGTTGATATAATTTTAGAGTTAAAATGGCTATAAGAGCTCTTCTCTTGTGTGAACTTTTCGCGGGGATGGGTCCCAGCAGTCTGATACCCGAGCAGGGATGGGGGCAGGGTATTTTCTCCCCCGAGACGGGGAACGGGGACGGGGATGGGGAAAATTTTATGTCGCGGGGACGGGGATGGGGAGGCACTCCCCGGCGGGGAATGCCCCCGTTGCCACCCCTACTGTTGACTGTTCGTGCGTGTTTGAAGGCGGCACGGACCACGGAGACGTCGAACGTGTGGTCCTCGACCCCTCCTGGTCCAGCAGTCAGGGCGGGCGGGCGTGCCGTGGAGTTGTGGTCCGTCTCAGGCTGAGCGCCAATTTGCTGCCCCGCGCGCGCGTAGACCTGGACGATAAGCCGGACTTTTCACGGGCGATCCGAGGTTCAGTCGGCGCTGCACGGTCCGGTCCGACTACATGGGTCCAGTTCGGGTCGACCCGGCACGGAAGTTATTTTTATACTGCTCATACTATTGGGGCACGTTATCGGGCTGGCGCATCACGGAAGAACCCGCGAGAAATGGCATCGGCCGGCGCCGCGGCACGGAAGAAGCCTTCGGCAACCTACCACTGATCACCAAAGTGAAATTGTGCCTGAACGGTTAATGGGCTGTTTGGTTGGCTGCATCTAAAGATATTTGTATCTGCAGACACAAAAGATGTGTGTTTGGTTATCTTCTCATTCAACTCAGCCTGGCTCTACAGATGCAAAACACCCCTTTCAGCCTGGCTATAGGGAAACGAGAAAATCCACAGTTTCCCCAGAGCCAGGCTTTGCTGAGCTATGCATGCATGTTGACATCAGCATGTACAATCTAGTTTTCTTCTTTTCTTTGCTATATCTTTTGATTAACATCTCCGATCAACGAACCGATTTCACTTATGTGTTCCTGCTATTTTTTCGAACAAAACTAGAACATACTTGCTATATAAATTTCAAAAGATTAAAATTTTAGTTTTTCAATTTATTGATTTTCTAGAATATATTTTAAAACTTTTTATTTTCATTTGTAAAATTATTGATTTTTTAGTATTTTTAAAATTTGTTTCATTCCTCTCTTGAATTTGCCTATCACACTTCTATTCCAGTGCAACCAACCAAACAACATCTCTGTGCAGCGTGTCCGACCTCATACGACCAACCAAATAACATCTCCTTGTATCCACTCAGCCTGACTCCCACCAGCCTGGCTGAGCTGAGAAGGCAACCAAACAGCTCATAAAAAGCGAATAAGTTGCATCGTGCAAGAAAAGCAGCAGCAGCAGCAAAATTTACTGGACAAACAAAGGATACGCATGACACACACAAGCAACTTGAAAGTTACTTCACGATAGCAACAGTTTCGTTTGATTTCAGAACAATGCAGAGAAATACGAGGTCGAGTGAAATCCACTGAATACATGCCCGTTACCGCGCCCGCCGGCCTGAACCCACCTGTCAGCCCCTCCTCCCCTCGCCCCCGCCTGTCAGGCCGGCCAGCCGCGCAACTGGGCTGACCTAGCCGCTCGCCCGCGCGCGCACATGCCCATGGCCCGTTGGCCGGACTGGACCGCACCCGGAGCAAGCCCAGTACCGTTCACGGGTTTTTGATTTTCTTTTTCCGTTTCGGATTTAAATAATTCGAGGAATTCCAGAAAAATCCCAAAAATCCCCGAAAATTCCAAACTTGGCCAAAATACACTGTCTTGATCGTTTCGACCCACTGAGTCCAAAAATAGCCCCAGTTTCTCCTTTTAAAGTTCCGAAAATTCCAAAAATGCCCAAGTTGCCCTCAAACCTTCTTCGGCCCATTTTTTCGTTTCCGTTTTCATTCGTCGTTTCGTTTTGTTTACCGTTTTTCGTTCGTTTGTGTTAGATCCGACGTTCGCGCAATACTCGGAGCCCGAACAGCTCCCGAAGCAGGAGCAGGACTAGACAGGAGCAGAGTACGAATACAATCTCTACGCCCTAGACGACTCCTCAGCCCAGCAAGGCAAGCTGCACGCCATTGATCATGTTGAACCTAATTGTTTCTAATATTACATTATTTAATCTCTATCACATTACTTTAATTAATTGTATGTTGAAATATTGAAAATTGCTAGTTTAGAATGATATGCAACTTAGCTATACCCAGTTTCGCAGTTAGCCTCCCTGATATTGATGAACCCTATTAAACCTTGAATAACCATAGTCAAAGATTATACACACCTTAGCTAATTACTAGTCATATTAGTCTCACTCAAAATCTTTAAATGAGAAAATAAAATGATGGTGAGCAATTGGCTCGGAGTATTTAAAAATGTGCTACGATCAGGGGGTAGTATTGGACTAGCCATGAGGTGGTCGTGAGTCCGATCCCCGACCGATGACGTAAGCCATGTGTGGTTCGGTGATTGGTATGAGCAGGTACCAGGTTGGTTTGTGAATGGTTGAATGGCTTAGTCTTTGGCAACATAAGATTAAACCACATCGAGCAAAGTAAATAACTTAAGATCCCGCTTAATCACAAGTCGGACCGGTCAGTTCAACTGAGCCGTTTTCGACATAGCTCAGTATATTGTCCGTCCCCTGGAAATACTTACATTGCATGGTGGTACCATTCTCGAAAGGAGAATGGGGAGCAGCATTCCCAGCAGGAGAATGACTGATAGGTTGGTGGAACGGGAATAGACGTTAAGGCTGTAAGTTCACTCATATGGAAAATGAAAAACCCAAGGTATGCATTATCAATGTTCATTATTTTATTGCATGTTTAGGATTTAAGTTGAAGTATGAATTTCTCCACTGCTTTAACCACAAAGTGTGTATCATGTTTCCCAATCCATATATTATATAAATGCAAACATTTAGGGGGGAGTTCACACTCTAACTTAATATTTCATTGTATTGATTTATTTCTCATTACCACATATAAAAGATCAAGACATTGAAACTAGATCTTTGGGTATACATTTAACATGCATAGTTGTAGTATACTCATGGTATCATAGGATATGCTCCAAAGCAATAAAATTGAATATGTGCATATTGATTCAAGGTCAATTATATGTATGCATATATCTTTGTGGAGTTTATTCTATAGTTGATGGCTTAGAGTAACGATCATTTCCATACATTCCACATATTATGAATAATTGCTTTCCATCAACATGTGTATATGAAAACCTGTGTAGTTATTATATACTCATATCAATTTAAATAGACATTTAAATTGAGGTCGTTTATCTCTTAATCATCAAAGAACATTTCATCATGTGTTGATGGTGTTCTTGTGATCGATTAAGGACAATCGATAGTTCTTGAGTATAATGAGGCATTAGCTGCATCAATATACTTAAGATACAAATACAATTATTCATTAAATTGACTTAGGTTGTGCTCAATCATTATGGAGGCATCCATTATGTGTTAATGGAGTACAATAGATGATTGTGACAACCATATGTGTTGGACTAACGCTTTCAAATGAGTTGTGAAAGTAGGATTTAGTCCAAGTGGTTGAGATGAAGAAACGGGATAAGGACGACATCATGAATTGATGGACGTTAAGAGGAAATCCCGATGAGAAGAAAAGAAGAAGAAGGTTCATCAAGAAGAGATGAACAAGATGTTATGAGAGCCAGGTGTTGATCCCGGGAAAAGAGAAGTAGAGCTAGGCGACGGTCCCCGGAAAAAGAAGTTTGATTGAAGATCATAAAGACCCCAAAGGGGATTGATCGCGTGCGGCGTCAAAGGTAATTAGATAGAGTTTCTAGTTATAGGATTGCCGTACTATTAAAAGAGATGCAACATTGATGATTTAGAAATATCTCTATGCTCAAGTGTTATCTATCCTTAAATAGATGAGAGACACAAAATGCATAACGTACACCGGAAAGGTTTGTCTTTCTGTCTGGATCGGATGTTCCAATCAGTGGATCGGATGTTCCGGTCCATCGGTAAGTCCGGTGGTGTGTTGGTGAGAGTTTAGAACCTCTCTTGATTGATCGAAAGTTTCGATCAGGGGATCGGAAGGTACGATCTACCGTAAGGTGCTAAGTTGTCTAAGTCTCAGGTGCTCCTTTGTGAGGATCAGAAGTTTCGAATTGTGTGATCGGATAATCCGATCAGGACTTAGAAGTTTTTTGAGTGTGCACCGGACCAAGTTTTTCGGTCCGGCGAAATTAAGCTTCTCTCTGGAAAGATCGGATGTTCCGATATTTGGGATCGGATAGTCCGATTAGGCTTAGTGCGAAAAAGGTACCTCTCTGGAGAGATTGGATGTTCCGATGCGTGCTACTTCAGCCTTTAGGGCGTGCTGTTTTCTGGAAGTTTAGCTAGATCAGATATTCCGATGTTGGGATCGGAAGTTCCGATGTGGGTAAAAACGGCTAGTTTTCCTGCTCAAACGGCTAGTTTTTAGGTGTGGGGTATAAATATCCCCCTTGGCCGGTTGGGAGAAAATGCTGAGGTTGTTGTTCAAGGGCTAAACAAGAGATTGAGCTAATTGAGTAGAGAGAACACCTTGGGATGCATTTGTTGCTCCTTGGTCATCTCTTTAGCTAGAGAGAGCTCTAATCACATGTGTTGTGATTGGGAGTGGATTGAGAATCCATATTGTTTCCTTCCCTTTTGATTTTTGTGACCTCTCTTTGAGCGAGGTGTGGGAAGTGAGAGTTAGTGCTAAGAACGAGATTGAGTGAGATATATCTTGAGCACTAGAGTTCATTTCCAAGATCATCCATTCGTTGGATTTGTTACTCTTGGAGTTTGAAGACTCCTAGACGTCTAGGCGTTGCTCACGAGCAACCAAAGTGTGTGGTGTGCCGTGAGAAGTTTGTTGAAGGTCCGATTTCGCCTCCGAAAGGGAAGAAATCAAGAAGTGGAGCCATATCTCAAGTGTGACCGAGATTGGCGAGGAATATGGTTGGAAAAGACCCGGCTCAAGTGTGACCGAGCCTCCTCAACGAAGACGTAGGAACCTCCTTGGAGGAAGTCCGAACTTCGGTAAACAAATCATCATGTCAATTCTTTACATGTGCTTATTGCTTTACTTTGCTATCTTGTATTGAATTGATCTATCTATGGTTGATTATTTCGCTAGCCAGCTTTACTTAAAGTTGTTGATATTTGCTTGTGCTAGCTTTGAGTAGAAATTAATTTGTGTTTAGGCATAATTCGTTTTGTAATTCTCTATACTCTGTTCTAATTGGATAATTCGACTTAGTATCGGATATTCCGATTGAACATCGGAACCTCTGACTCCTAATCGGAAGTTCCGATATATTTTCCGCTGCGTTGTTCTAGAAAATTGTAAATCGCCTATTCACCCCCCCTCTAGGCGTCCATCCTCGATCCTTCATAGGCGTCATTCGCCGATTCATATAACGATAGGTACCCACTCAGTATGGAGCACGGCTTCTGCGTTGGCCAATGGGGTCCCAAGAACAATGGATCCAAGGACCTATCGGGTAGGAGTTAACATGGGGATATTCAATCAAAAGGCTGTGATGGTCTCGACCTGGCCGCATGCATTTAAGTTGCATGTAATTCGTACATGGCATTAATGATCTTAGATATATTGTGGGTAAAGCTAAGCATCTCTGCAGAGTCTATTAAATGGTATTCGAATACGTCGTGCTTCCTATTAATGAAGCTAAGCTTGATTTGAAGTGACTCCCGTAACCTAGTTCAATTAGTTCTGGGTGAATTTTGAGAACGTGGCTTAACGATGAACATTTGTGAACCCCCTCGGTTACTATTATTTATGGTACGTGTTTCAAATGTAAAATGATCTTGCAAATAAAACTGGATCCACATCTTTATGCCTTGTGACTACCTTTGATGATCTCTTGCATGTAGTATTTAGTGTTTCCCGTGCGACTTATTGAGTACGGTTGTGTACTCACCCCTGCTTAACTCAACACTTTCAGAATTCTAAGAAGCTGGCGTTTACCAGTTCGTAGATGACGAGTTGGTTTGGTTTTAAGGTCTTAGGTTTTTTGCTCAAAGCTGCCAGTGCGGTGTTTTGGATGTAGCTACGCCTCCTTTTGTAAGAAAGTTGGCCGATAGGCTTTATATTTTATAAAAAACAGTTGAATTCGTCTTTTATCTGGCAATAAATACTTGATTCTTGACAACTAATCTTCCTGAGTAGCTGTTGTGGTATTTAAACGTACCACCTAAAAAGGCGATCCGTTACAAGTATTTGAGCTAAAGGGGAAAGCAAACATATTCCATCACATCCCACCACCTACTTGCACACATTCATCCACCGCAAAACGAGATCCCAACCGCTGGAGTTAGTACTCACGATGCCTCGTGGGAGGCGTCGTTCTTGGCCTCAAGAGATGAGGCAGCTGCCTTGTCCAAAAACCACACCAACTTCCCGTCTGTTGGCTGGACCATTCTAGCCGGCAGCGATGCAGAAGCATCCTGACCCTCAATGTTTTCAGAAATGGCTAAATGCACGGCTTTTGCTTTGTCGTCACCAGCAGCCACTATTGCTATGTTTGATGCTGAGTTTATTACCGAAAGGGTGAAGGTAATCCGCTCGGGTGGAGGCTGTGGAGAGTCGGTGATGTAGGTGACCCAGTCGTCTTTCAGTTCAAGAGCGTTATGGTAAGGGAACAATGAGGCCACATGTCCGTCAGATCCCATACCCAGGAGGATGAGATCAAACCTGGGGCAGTCGTTGCTTTCCGAGACTCCAACTGTGCGGACCTTCACCAGCTGCCTGATGACAAATTCGTAGTCTATCGCTGCATCCTCCACCGTGGCATTGTCATTGATGGAGTAGACATGGCCATTGAGGATAGGTACCTACAGAGACCACTTAAAGGCTTATCAGAAACATTTAAATGCAATGATCTAAACCATACATTAAAAAGATGCTACCACATAATGTTTTCAGCATCATCATGAGCCACCATAGAAGCGACAGTAATGGCCCCATCTTATTTGCTTCTGTGGTGCAAGATGAACTAAGTAAAGATAACCATGGAAATCTTTGTAATACAAAATGGAGAGTGCAGAGGCATACGGTGGAAGATACACATATGATCCGGACTCAAAACCGTGTACAACAGCAAAAGCTTGCAATAATCCCATGCGTTAAAACTAGCAGCGACAGGAAATGTTCCAGCTTCAACAAAGCTTTTAGACGCAACTGAGAGTCTTCCTCCTTTAGAAAACTAGCTGGATAGCCAGGATTTGTTTTGAACACCTCGGACTAAGTACCATGCTAGTGTAGAACAATGGAACCAAGAACGCTACATAAACCATGTGATTGGTGCAACTTAAGGCAGGTGTCCTGCTGAGGGGCAGTCATCTTGTTCCAATAAAGGACATTCATTTGGATAAGCTTTTAGTTAGACAATAATGGCCAGTGGTGATCCTGAGAAGATATTGGTTGGCGGTCGGAGCTTCCAGAGTAGTTGAAAGTTGAAACTATTAAAGCAGTAGTTAGGAACCCTTAATCTGGTTCCCACAGTTGGCAAAAGATATTGCATAATCTGAACAATAATGGGCTGCATGCTAAGCCATACCAGAAAATGGCACAGCAAAATGACAAATTAGCCTCTGTGATGCAGCACCTATCCAGATCAACAGTCAGGAACTCAGGACCTAAGGTGTAAAATCTACCTCAAAAGTAGAATGCTTCCAACTGACGTAACACTATATCCTTTTGTCTTTCAACAGATTACATTACTAGTATTAATTTTTAAAGCATAATGAGGAACTAGACCAAACAACTTGCTATCCCGCGATAATATCTGGTATTCAGGGAAGTAAAATGGATAGGTCACACAAAAAGAAAGACATGAGATTGGATGTCAGCAACGTAACTGATATAAGGCGCATTATACTCTCGACCTGAATCTTTATCTAAAGTCTAAACAAACCATGAAATCGTTGTAATAGAAAACATGGAATTCTTGTTTATGTATAACTGTATAGCCCACTAGTTGGTCGTTTTGACTACTGAAGTAAACACTTGTGGGGTGCCAAGCTTGAAATAATTCAAGTACCAAATACTCTGAACATTTGGAGGAAACAAAAAGAACGTAACAATTGATAGACACATGTTAACTCTACGAACCAGTAGGACATCCAAGATTTTTTTTTTATTACTGATTTATAGGATTGACAAGTCAATCTACTGACAGTGGAAAAGAAAGGTTCGACAACAAAAACATCCCTCCAAATCATAGGCACTTGGGCACCAAACTTTTAAACTCCAAAATACATAGCACATGATTTGAGACGTCTTACTGTGCAAAGGTTGAAAAACTTACTCACTACGGTTGTTAAAATTTTCCACATGACTGACGTCAAAACTATTTAACTAACATCATATACAGTTAACAGCACAAACAAAAATCTGAATGACCGAATTGGTACTGCCTATTTGGTTTGACATGCTGAACGAAAGCAAATATTAATTTTAGTAACGTGAAGAAACATTAGTATCTGATGGATCTCATGCAAGGTATAACTATGATTTGGTCGGTACAAAATAATAAATGAAAAACAGAAGGCAAATCAACTCATTTTGAGCAAAATGAAACTCAAGCAACAAATATGAGCAAACTAAAATATGCAAAGCAAACAAATCTTCAGAAACAAAAACAGGGAATTTCTGTATAGTTTGTTCTATGCTGCACTGTGAAAAACAAAGGTTGCTTAAGTGCACATACCTTGGATAGGAATCCTTCTTTTGTTAACTTATAGTTGCTCTCTGCATGATTCTTTGCTACAGCACGTTCATCAGACCAGAAGAAGTACCATTTGGACCAATCCAGGGTCTTGTTGTATGGTGCTTCACAGAGTTTCCTTTTTATAAATTAAAAGAATAACAGTTCAGATGCACAAACGTCTCATGTATTGAAAGTTATTTCACAGAATCAAAGATGATGAGTTAGCTGATAATGATGAGATAATAAAATACCCCAAAAAACTAACAAGGGGAGCTCCAGATATGGCAATAGCAAAGTATCCCCTTTCTTTAACAGAAATTTCTGAAACTTGTGAGATATACTCAGCGAGATCTGTTGCCATCTCCTCTGAACTCTCAAAAATCCTTATTTCACTGTTCTTTTTTGGTTCATATGAGGCAGCCATTTCCCTCTCCATTTTTGTCTTTGGCCTAGAACTCTATATCAAGTTATTGTTCCACCGAAATACCCCTGCACAGAAAGTAGCAGTACATTACCAACAAGGTACCAACAAGGAGATCCAGAGGAAGTAATCCAATTCATGTACTAACACCATAATTTAAGAAAAACTCAAAGTTAAAACATATAATCTAGTTGTTCAAAGTGTTGGAAAAAGGAAGATAATTAATCCTCCATAATATCATTACCTAATCTCGTCCACCCTCTTATCCTAAATTCCATCATAGGAGAGCTTTCCCCATTAATTGAGATATCGATATTGCAAGCATAACATAGCCTCCTCATACAAATCTTAGATTAATTAACTCTATATCTCCAAAATATGATGAATAACTCTGAAGTTATAGAATTACCCTGCAGTAGAATAATACAACAGGGTGTTTCTTTCTAGAATGCAGGAGAGTGAGATCAAGAAAACTGGAAAGATAAGATGCTTCTAGAAACTGGTATGCTGATTGTTCTGCTGCATTATTTAATACGGTATACTTTTACAACCCAAGTTTTGACTTCCAAATATTTCCTGCGTAACCAAATAAAATGCCAACTTGTAGGGGAAATGCTTAAGAAACTACTATATTTTGTAGAACTTGACCAAAAGGAATAGGTTTTCAAGGTAAGAGTTTGCATGCAACAAGAAAGTAACTAAAAAATTAACATGAACGCCCCTACATCACGTTAATTTGTGGGAGCATAGATTTGTTGTGCAATATGATGTGACGGCAGTCTAATTGAATTTGCTAACCCAAAAAGAGAGAAGATAGGACTTAAGATCTATCATTGCTATAACATTATAGCTTTGACATTCCAGTATGATTTTTGCAAGGGATTCTCCTATTGCACGTTAGTAGTTGAAACCAACTTCCAACCCATGGGTGGAAGAGTAAAAGAGGCCACTGCACAACTCAGCTCATGAAGATCTCGGTAAAACGACAATCCAACATTCAGCTGCAAATGACCACTTCCGAACCAAGCGATAAGGGCTAAGGTTCCAAGGTCAATTACATAACTCAAACCGAGACACTGAAA
This sequence comes from Rhipidocladum racemiflorum, assembly GCA_036346355.1. Classification (NCBI taxonomy): domain Eukaryota; kingdom Viridiplantae; phylum Streptophyta; class Magnoliopsida; order Poales; family Poaceae; genus Rhipidocladum; species Rhipidocladum racemiflorum. The sequence continues at coordinate 6,256,901 of CM070581.1, forward strand.
CTAAATAAATACTGCTGCCTGCTTAAGTCGAAATCATCAGGATATGAGCCCAATCACCATAATTATGCCTGAAACGATCTTAAACTTTAGACAAAAAGAAAGCATAACAGATATTGAAATTTCAGCATTACACACAGGATCTGTTTCACGAGGGAAAAAAAGGCTTTACACGCATCAATTCGGAACTCCACATAGTCACTAACACTAGTTCAAAGAACAAACAAATAGCAAATAAAATAAAGAGCACAGGCTGCCTTTCTTGTTCTGTTCAATGAAGGGAGAAAAGCTGAACAACTATGGACCAGAACTGGGGGAAGAAAGTTGAGGAAGAGGGCAGTTGCAACTGCAAGCTCTAGCACCCACCATTTGTTTTGTTTTATAATCACAACAAAATCACTCAAATACTACTTCACTGCTAATAAAAAGTTAAAGAAGCAGGAACACTGCAGGAGGGCAATCCATTGTAGATGTCCAAAACTGAAAAGCTGCTTCCTTTGGCCCATTCCTCGAGTTCCTTTTCTCGAGGAAAATAAACCCAAAAAGAACTCGGATAAGGCCATGGCGACCACACCATTGCTCACCAGACGAAGCCAGCCGGATCAAGAACTCACAACCACGTATAATTCCACAATTCATCTCCAAATCAAATCTTTGATTAACTAAGACACCCACCTAACCACATTATCCAAAACCCCGCTACGACAATCTCACACTCCGTCCGATTCGAATCAACGAACCAATCGACCGCATTTACTACGTGCCACTGTTCTAACAGGAAATCAAGAATCCAAGATACGATCCGTCAAAAACAGGAGGGAGAATTGCAGTTCATCTCCGAACAGGAGAAGACACCAAATCAAGAACCAACCCAACATCACAGGACCGGAACCATATCAAGAAGGGACCGGGTCCCAAGAACTCACCAGAGCTGTGCATTTGTTTGCCCCCTCCTCACTTCTCCTTCCGACGCCGTAAGGAGAAAAAGGAGGGGTTAGAAGAAGCCAGGGGAAGCACACCTATAGGCTATATATACACGCATACGAATACAAATATACGATTATTTCTCTGCGAATAAAATTATTTGATAATAAACTAAAAAGAAATCAAGAAAAGGGGTTGTCTGCGTCGGATAGAAGAGGGAGAAAAACCTTTTTTTTTTATCTGAATGAATTATCTGTGGATTACGTGCTTCTCCTTTCCTTTTTTTTTTTTTTCCTTTTCCTCTCGAACTGTACGAATTAAATGGCTTTATCTTTTTGTTTGTAGGGTCCCATTAAATTTTGGTTGCGTCTATCTGTCGAGCTGCAACGCACGTGCGGCTGTCCTCGTCCTTATCACTACCCTGGCTTCTCCTCTATCTTTAGGACACGTATTATGTAAACACCTAAAATTTATATCGGTAAGTTTTCTAAAAATCCTTAAAATATTACTATACGTAGAGAGGATGAGTTTTTATAATACTATAAAGTTTAAAGATCAAACTCGATCGTACTTAAAAGATATGAAATTGACAAATGTAACGGACCGTCTTTTCAGGTGGCATGTTTAAATACCCCAATAGCTACCCAGTATATAATTACCTGTCAAGAAACCAAGTGCATATTGCCAGACAAAGGACAAATTTAACTGTTTTTGATAGAACATAAAGCCTAACTAACAAGTTTTTACAAAAGTAGACGCAACAGGGCCAAATAGAGTACAACCAAAATACCACACAAGCAGGCCTAAGCAAAAGATTAAGACCTTAAAATCAAACCAACTCGTCATCTACGAACTCCTAGCAAACGCTAGCTTCTTGGATCTCTGAAAAGTGTTGGGTTAAGCAAGAGTGAGTACACAACCCTACTCAACAAGTCGCACGGGAAATCACTAAATATTGCATGCAAGGGATTAACAAAGGTTGAGCATAATGTTCGAGTATTTGTGGATGCAGCTTTATCTGTAATATCATTTTATATTTGAAACACAAACCATAAATAATAGTAAAAGGGGGGTCATTCACAAAGTTATCACCATTAAACCACATTCTCAAAGCTTTCAAAGTCTACTTGAGCTAGGTTACGGGAGTCACCCCAAATTAAACTTAGCTTCATTAACCGGAAGCACAGCGTATTCGAATACCATTAATTCGACTCTGCAGAGCTGCTCAGCTTTACCTATAAGATATCAACGACCGTTAATGCCAAACGTGACTTACATGCAACTTAAATGCATGCGGTCGAGCCGAGACCACCACGGCCTTTTGATTGAACATCCCCATGGTAGCTCCTACCCGATAGGTACTCGGACCCTATTGCTCTTGGGACCCTACTGGCCAACGCAGGAGCCGCGTTCCAATACTGAGAGAGTAACTTATCGTTGTGAGAACCGACGAATGGCGCTACACAAGCCCATTCCTATTCCACCTAACCCATCAGTCATTCCCTCGCTGGGAATGGCTGCTCCCCATTCTCCTTCTAAGAATGGTACCACCAAGCATGTAGGTATTCCTAGGGGATGAACAATATACTAAGCTATATTGGGAAACGGTTCAACTGAACTGACCAATCCCAATTTGTGATTGAGCGGGATCTTAAATTATTTACTTTGCTCAAGGGGGTTTAACCCTATATTACCAAAGACCAAGCCATTTGACCATCCACAAACCAATCTGGTACCTGCTGTACCAGCCACCGAACCACACCTAGCTTACGTCATCGGTCGGGGATCGGACTCACATCCACCTCGTCGCTAGCCCAATATTGTCCCCCCCTGACCGTAGCACATTTAAATATTCCGAGCCAACTGCTCGCCAACCTTATTGTTTCTCATTTAAAGATTTTGAGTGAAACTAATATAATTAATAATTACTAGAGCAAGTGTGAATATTAACTAAGGTTATTCAAGGTTTAATAAGGTTCAACAATGTCAAGGAGGCTAACCGCGAAACTGGTTATAGCCAAGTTGGATGTCATTCTAAATTAGCGATTTTCAGTATTTTAATATACAATTAAAGTAATGCGATAGAAATTAAATACTAGAATATTATCATGGAAAATTGGGTCCAATATATTCAAAGGTGTGCGGCTTGCCTTGCTGGGCTGAGGGGTCGTCTAGGGCGAAGTCGACGTAGCCGTGCTCAGCTCTTGTCTGGTCTGGCTCCGGTTCCGAAAACTGCTCGTGGTTCGAGTACTGCGTGAACGTCGGATCTAGCGCGAAAAAACAAAAACCAAAAATGGTAAATAAATGATAAACGAAACGAAAACGATTAACGAAAAACGGAAATGAAAAACAAAAACAGAGAAATAGGCCGGAGGAGAATGAAGGGTAATTTTGGCGTTTTGAGAATTTTGGGAGCTTCAAATCGCGGAGCGGAGGCTATTTTTGGACTTAGTAGCTCGAAATGGTCAAGATGATGTACTTTTGGACTTTTTGGGAATTTTGGACTTTTCTCTGAATTTTCAGATTATAAATAATAGAAAATCCAAAATTGGAAATAAAAAAAAGAGGGAAATTTGGCCAGGCTGAAATGGGCCGACCGGCCTTGGCCCAAGGGCGGTCGATCTGTGAGCCATGGCCGGCAGGCCAGCGGCTGGCCAAGAAAAGGGAGGCGGTTGGGGCGAGGTCAGGGGTAAGAGCGGCGGTGCGGTTTGTGGCTACGGCGGCGAGGCCGGAGCCGAGGGGAAAAGGGCATGGCGGGGGAGGGGAAAGGCGGAAATGGGCGGCGGCCGACTTGGGGCGGAGCGGCGAGGCTTCAGCTGGAGGGCGAGAAGAAGGGAAGGGGCTCACCGGGCGTGAGGGAGGAGAGGGGTGAAGAATATGAGTGGCTTGGGGGGTTATATCCGCGCGGGGAGAGAGAGCGGGGGTAGGCAAGCGGCGGGCGGAGTGGGCGGCGGCATGGGCACGCGACGCGGTCGGCGAGGAGCAAAGGTGGTGATGTGCGCGGAGTGGGCGAGCAGCGGAGCGAAGCGACGAGAGCCGGTGCGGGAGGAGATGATGGTGACACGCGGGATGGCGACGGGTGACGCAGCGTGACGCACGGGGGAGATGACCGGCGGATGGCGACGCGAGCGGTTGGCTGGTTCGGGACGGGATGGGGCGGCGACGACCGGAGGTCCAAGGCGAGGAAGAACCCAGGTGAGTTCAAAACAACTTCAAAAATCCAAAACTCAATTCAAGATCCGAATCAATTTTTTTTTTGAATTTTAGGGTTGTTTCAACAAGCAACGATATGAACACTAAAAATCACTTTTCAAGTTGAATTTATTGTTTTCATATATTTCAAATGCTAATGATTTTAGTTCTCAAATTTTACAATGTGTAGGAGCTCAACTCTCATACGTATAATAATTTTTAAAGATTTTTAAAAATTTATATATATATATATTTACGAAGTTTACACTATAAATAATTTACATTAAATATGTGCTCCTACCTTCCTTCCCATCTCCTGGTAGATTACCCCTTAAGCTTCCCATAAAAACTCATTATTTTCTCTAAAAAACAATAAGGTTAGCAAATCAATATAATCATACTGAATCTTTATTGCAGTGGGAACTCAAGCCTTACTGTTAGGCCTTATTTGGTAGAGCTTTAGATCCTGCTCCACCTCAGATCTGAAACTTGTAGGCTAAAATAAAGTGAATTAAATTTATATTTTTATTGTGAAATATAAACAAGATGATCCATCTAAACACTCTTAATATACTCACAGCTCCAGCTCCACAAATTTTGTAAAGTTATGAATACCCAGCTCTACCAGATTCACAAATCTAGTGCAGCTGGAGCTCTACCAAACACCTTTATGAAGTTAAAAATATCTAGCTCCACCAAATTCACAGATCAAATAAAGCTGTAGCTCTGCCAAACATCCTGTTTGGCTTTTAACGCCAGTTTTTCTTTTTCTTCGTGTTTGTATCTTCCGCTAAAGCTAATCTATCAGAGGTTGAAGAGTTTGTCAGTTGGCATGTTGCTGCAGGGCGCTCCCGGTCCTGCTCATCTTTTTGGAGAAAACGATGGTGCTCCTGTCTGCATTTGCAGTCTGACAGGAGGATGGTTGGCAATCCTAAGCTTCGAGGGTCCATGCTTTTGCTACCCAAAATCCAAGTGTTTTTTTTTTACAGAACTGTCCTCACTGGTAAGAGCAAGGCCAATAGTAAAGTATACTATAGATTAATAGTAAATTAAAAATCAGTTTATAAAATAATTATCTCTAAAAATTATTTCTAGATATTGTGCAATAACTATCTTTTCTCTCTTGTACATAAATAATTTACCTATGCTTTTTTGCAAAGCTGGTTACTAAATAAGAGCCAGCTATCTTCTCTCTACTCTTTTCTCACTTTCACATAAACCAAAGTTGATATATACAAGCTAAAAATCAGGTGACTTTATTGTATATGCCTTAGTAGTTCCTGCTTGGTTCATGTCCTCAGAAGTGCAATGTACATGTGTGACAGGCCTAGCTTACCTCAGATTTGCTTCGACAACACCATAAACAACGATAACAAAACTGCTTATTTTCATTTTTCAGGTAGACGTTATTAGTAATCAATCACGAGGCGTGCGTTGCATGATGATTAAAGGTGCCGCCTCTTGTAAAACACATTTTTAGATACATAATCTGAAATGGCCCAAAAAATCAAAAGAATTTAAATCTGATTTTTATTTGAATTTTCGGTTTGAAATTGGATTTGATTTTTTTTTGTTTTGGGCCAAATTCCTTTTGGGCCTTCCGGCCCGTTTCCCCGGCCCGCTGGCTCCGGCCTGCGCCTCACCGGCCAGTAAGCCGTCTCCTCCGTGGCCACCGCCCGCGCCATCTGCCACGTCGCGCCATACCACGTCCGCCTCGCGTCGCCCGCGTCGCCGCCCGTGCCAGCTCGCGGCGTCCACTTTGCCTGCGCGTCTTGCGCCGCCATCTGGGATTCCGCCGCCCTTGCTGTCGCTTCTCTCTCTCCTCGTCGCCCGGCTATAAAAGCCGTTGCCCTCCTCGCTTTCCAGCTCGCCCCGCTCCCCACTCCCCTGCGGTGAGCTCCTCCCCCGCCCTCTCCTTCTCCGCGTTAGGCGCGCCATCCGCCCGTTCGCCGGGGAACCTAGGGTTCCCTCACCGTCGATGCGCCTCATTGGGCCGGCCAGCCAACTTCCTCGCCTAGCCCGCGGCGCTGGTGGCGTGCGGCGACAATAAATCCAACAATCCGTTTAAAAATCCAGAAAATACCAGAAAAATCCCTGAAAAATTCCAGAGTCCCAGAAACCAACCAAATACATTTTCCAAACCATTTTGATCCACTGAGTCCAAAAATGACCTCCGATCCAAAATCCGGAGTCTCCAAAATTTCAAAATGACCTTTTTACCCTCCGTTCTCTCTCTCAGCCCGGTTCCAGTTTCCATTTTCGGTTTTCATTTTCGTTTTCCGTTTATTTATTAGCATCCATCCTTTTCGCGCTAAATCCGGTCGTTGGACAGTTCCAGGAGCAGCCGCAGTACCCGGAGCAAGAGCCGGACCCGACAAGAGCCTAATACGACTACGTCAACTACAGTTTATCCGATCCGATCGCCGAGCAAGGCAAGCTGTACACCTTTGATCATGTTGATCCGAATCATGCCATGCTATAGTTATTTACTATTTTCTATCGCATTATTTTACTGTATATTGAAATATTGAAATCCATTATTTTAGAATGACATGATACTTAGATAATGTCGAATTGCTCATGGAACTTCCTTGAAAAATATTGAATCCTTATTAAATCCTTTGTAACCCTAGATGATCGCTTATGCCATGTTAGATTAATTACTATTAATCTGGTTAGTTAGCTAAATTGCTTTTTAAAGTGGAAATAAAGTGCTATCGAACCGCTAGTTCGATTGGTTTGAGAAAAGTGCTACAGTCTGGGGAACAATATCGGGTAAATCCCAGAGTGGATGGAATCCTGATCCCCGGCTGATGATTGATGCCTTGGTTTGTCTGATGGCCGGTAGTATAGGATACCGGAATAGGTTGGAGGATCGAAGGCTTGGTCTTTGACAATGTAAGGACAATAAACCCCCTTGAGTAAAATAAATAACTTATGTCCCCGCTCAACCACAGGTCAGATTGGTCAGAAGGCCTACCTCCGACATAGCTCAGTAAGCTAATCATTCCTGAACTAAAGTTGGATTAATTTGGTGGTTACTATCCTCTTGGAGGATAGGGATCGGCCTTCCCGGCAGGGAAGTATACCGAAGGGGTGGAACAGGAATGGTCCATAGTGTCATACCCTGGTTCTCACAACGGTAGGTGCTATAGCTGGAATAACCAGGTCCAGGATAGCGCGAGCCTATCGGTTAACAACTAAATGACAGGAATGATTAACGAAATGTTGTGATCATCTCGGCTCGACCGCATGCATTTAAGTTGCATGTTATCCGGTGGCATTAACGGTCGTTGATATCTTATGGGTAAAGCTGAGCACCTCTGCAGAGATAATCTTGATGGTATTCGAATAAGCCGTACTTCCGGTCAATGAAGTTAAGTTTGAATTTGAGGTGATAGCCGTAACCAAGCTCAAGTAATTGTTTTGGAAAGTGGTGAATGTGATTAAGTGGTATTGAACTTGAGAAAACCCCTTACTACTATTTATGGTCTGTGCTTCAAATGTAAAATGATGTTACAAATAAAACTGCATTCAAATATTTAAACCCTATTGCCTTCCTTTGTTACCCCTTGCATATAGTATTAAGTAAAATCCATGTACGACTTGTTGAGTACTCCCGTACTCATCCTTGCAAACCCCCGACCCTTTCAGAGTATGAAGCAGCTGGAGCGTATCAGGAATACGTAGATGGCGATCTTGTTTGGTTTTAAGATCTTAGTTTTTTGCTCATGCCTGCCTGTGCGGTGTTTTGATTGTAAGTTATTAGGGCCCTACTGCGCCCTCTTTTGTAAAAAAAAAAAACCCTGTCCGTTAAGCCCTATATTCAATAAAAATGTTTGGAGTTAACTCTTTGCCCGGCAATGAAATGCTTGGTTCCCGACAGCTAAACATCCTAGGTAGCTGTCGAGGCGTACGGTCCTGCCCCTAAAAAAAGGCGGTCCGTCACATAATCCTAACTAGCCTTACTATTTGTTCATGCAGACAAGTTTCCCGTTTTGGACAGCATTTGATACTTACATGCATGCTAGTTAGGAATCTTCTATTTTTTGAGGAGTTATTTTCTTTCACGTTTGCCATTGAATTTTAATATTTTGTGGTGCTTTATATACTTTCAGTCTAAGGAAACATCATGTGAAACACTTCTCAACGCAAATGTGGGTCCAGGGATAAGGAAACCGTCCGGTTTTCGAACGAAAATTCAAAAATCGGTGATAACGAGCCAGTTTGAGAATACAAACCAAATAGTAAACTGATCAAAATTTAAAAATTGGAAAAATTGGAAAAAAAAATATCCAAAAACTCCCTAAAATCAGTATTGATAGTGTTTTAACCTCAGGGATGCAAATTAGTTCAAAAATCGAATTTTTAGCCGTTTTTGCTCCACAACCGAATGTTGAAAAATGAAAATACAAAAAAAAAAAAAACAGTGGCATGCCGACCCACAGTGTCCAAGAACAAGAAAGTGATAAGTCCGCAGCTGAAGACAATCCATTCCAGCGCCTTGTGGAGCTTACACTATGAGTCACAGAAAATCCAATCAGAAAGTGGATAGAGAGAGGGAGGTCCAATGCCGACCCCTTACTTGACGAGGAGGACATAGGGTGACATCCCCCTCCCATCAAACCTCGTGACAAACCCGGTAAACATTGGTGCGTTGCAATCGATAATTGGGTCTGCAAGCATCCCCGAATGGGCAGAAACTACAATGGGTGACACTCACATAGGAAAGAAGAAGTACCAAGCAATGGCGACGAGGGAGCAAGCAAAAAGGAGAGCTCCCTCGAAAGGAAAGGTGGAAATTCCCACACAATAGGAACCGTATGTAGGGAGTGATGACTCAACTGATAACACTCCCACGGATCATCAGAGCTCGCCGTACCAAGAATCCAATGACAATAGCTCTAGGATAGACAGTGATGGCAGTCAGTCCCCTGTTGATCCCTCAATCCGTACCACTTCCCACTTAGAAGCATAGTTTCCCATATATTTTACAGGGGAGTCCTATTATACTCATGCCACATAGGACAAAGATCATGGGGCTTCACAATCACCTAGGAGGACTACTGCAGGGGGGAGGGACCATCGAGCAAGCCATGATGCACCTTAGGATAAGGTAGCTCGTATAGCGTCACCGAGATGCAAGAGAGTTATGGCTCATATCATCCATACGACTACGCTATCCCAGATTCTCGTACGCAACCTCCCACTCAATACGTGTACGAGTGGCAAGGCCCTGGATTTTATACCATGTTGTACCAACAGTAGGAAACAACTAGCCCATGGATGGGGCAAAGCTGGTATGAATACAAGGTGGAGTTGCTAGCTACACGAGGATTGGTCATGATGTCCACTGATGAGTACAATATGGTCAACCATGTGTACAACCAACAATACTACACATAGCCCCAAAGGTAATATTTCATTTGCATGTTTCATTTCATTGCAACTCAATTTTTTTACTAACATAGCATTTATATAGGTCCAACATGGAAGGCCGATTTGAGCATATTGTCCTATCATACTGTACCATTCTGATCATGCCATTGCTAGGATTGATCGTGAAGCAGAAAAGACATTAGAGGCAAGTGCACATTACACTAAATATTGCTAATTTCTTCTAGCAAATATGAATGTATGGACATGCTTGCAAATAATGTTTTGAAAGCACTAAAATGTGAATTTGTTGGATTGAGTTGTAAACGATATTGTAATGAAATGTTCTTTGTTGATATATCATTGCTAAATGTCCACTTTGCAGCTTGAGATTGTCTAAAATACAGCAAAGGTCATGCCAAAATTTTCCATATTTTCCACAATTGTTCTATTATTGCAAAATATGTAATTTACAACTTGAAATAGTCTTAAAATGTACGAAAAGTCTTGCTAGAATTTTATTGTATTCTTCCATATTTTAAATACATTTCTAACATTTTTCCTGTTTTTTGGCCTTTATTGGGGTTTTAAAATTTTTCTCAATTTTTCCCATTTATTCTTGCTTTTTTTTCCTCCAATTTTTCGTACTGTTGTCGATTTTCCATGCAAACCGACCTGTTTTTGACAAAAACCGACTAATTTTCGACCTTACTGATTGGTTTATCCATTTTCTTGGCTTTGTTTGACCATTGGATTTGACTTTTGCATACCATTCGGTTTTGCTCGAATTCAATTGTTTTTTGCGAAAAACTGCTACCAGGCACTTCCTAGTTTTCCAACTAAAATCGATTTTACAGTCCCTGTGTGGATCACACATTTAACTAGTTACAGTTCAATTGGTATGCACGTAGACTATTTATATAATACTCTCTCAACCACAAATACATGTAACACAACTTTGACCACTAAACTATATTATAATATATTTACAGAATCTAATAAAATTATAAAAGTACTTTTCGAATCATGTATACATATGATAATTAGAGCAAGTACAATAATAAAACCCAATACTTACTCCAGTTCTCATCCATGTCATCTAAAGTAAGTAATAAAGCTAGCTTGTACAATAACTATATCTAAAAGTTGTCTATAGAGAAACATTAAAGCGTTTAATTTTGACATTCGACAATAACTTCATCTTTGTGATTATTTGCAAAACACTAACTTCAATACTAAGAGTCACTCGTGCCAGCTTCAACACTGACTTTTAGTAGGCGGTAGCATCAATTTTTCTGTAAGATGCTTGAACAAATTTTGACATTCGACAATAACTTCATCTTTGTGATTATTTGCAAAACACTAACTTCAATACTAAGAGTCACTCGTGCCAGCTTCAACACTGACTTTTAGTAGGCGGTAGCATCAATTTTTCTGTAAGATGCTTGAACAGCTGGTTCTCTTTTCTATCCTCTTTTCTTACTCTTTCACTTAAGATAAAGCTTATGTGTACATGCTAATAGTAAGATGAGGTAGTCTTATTGTACTTGCTCTTAAAAAGATACCAATAATCAAAGTTTTAAAATTTTGACTGCATATGCCCCAAAACGACATGCATTTGTGACAATGGGAGTATATGTTTTGATAAGCCACCAAAAACCTTCAACTCCCCGAAACAGAGTATGGCTTCCTTAGGCTTCTCAATGAATTTTAAGGCACCGTTTGGTGTTTGGGGAGCTCCAATAATTTCTATTTAAATCACTGAAGGCCTAAAGCTCTTAAAAACCGGCTTTTCTGCGAAACCTGCTTCTAGGGGAAGCCATGAGCCCATGACCCTCCTTCAAGTTCAACTCAACACCTATGCATGTGTACTAAGGAGCTAATACCCCTTCCAGCTACTGCTAACCTCCCTTGAAGCCAGCTTCTAGGGAAGCTAAGCCCCACATATTTCTCCCAAAGCCATCCAAGCTTTGAGATGATGAAATGGACAGACGTGTCATTCTCAAGCTTAGGCGCCCCCACAGCTTAGTTTAGAACTTGAAATGCTGCATCGACGGAGGCAATGGAATCTCATCTTCCTTTTCGGTAGTGCAGCATTTCTTACAAGCGTTTGGTTGGCTTATTGCAAGTTCGAAGTTAATTTTGTTTAAATTAGTGGGCAAATTTCTTTAAAAAAAATAAATCAAAAAACGATCGATTTTACTGATTTTCGAACAATTTTATTTGATTTTATGCACATTCAAGAAAAATAAAAAAAATCAATAGACATTATAAAAAATTGCATAAAATCATAACAAACCCCAATTAATCTATAAAACACTTCAGAGAAATTTCAATAATTTTTTTAATTTATTCAGTGCTTTTAGAAAATAAAAAACAATAATTAATGAAAGGAACAGACACTGCCAGATTTTTATAAAAATTTACAATCATGATCATCCTCCAAGATTTTAATAGTATCATAAAGAGTTTCCAGTTATCATTTAGTAAAATTTATATAAATATTAGACTTCATTTAGTGCCCTTACAAAATCAAAAATAGAAGAACATGTACAAAGACAATTGCACCGTCAAATTTTTTAAAAAAATACATAGATCTGATTATTATCTAAAATTTTTAAATCATTATAATTATTGCCTCAAGATCTCACATAAAAATTTTTAAAAATATGAGACTTCATTTGTTGCCCCTAGAAAATCAAAAACAGAAGAGCATGTATAAATACATTAGCACTATTAGAATTTTTAAAAAATACACGGGTTTGATTATTATCTAAAAATTTTACATCATTATAATTATTGCCTCAGAACCTCACACAAAATTTTTCAGAAATACGAGACTTCATTTGTGCTCCTAAAAAAATCAAAAATAGAAGAGCATGTACAAATACACAAGTCTGATAATAATCTAAAAATTTTACAAAATCATTAGTATTGTCTTAGAACCTCATACAAAAAAATTTCAAAAAATTTTAAAACTTTTGAAACTTTTTAATAAATTTTTATAAATTTTTTAAATTTGAATTTGAATTCCACCAATCCGGCTTGATACAGTCGATAATCGCAATTTTTCAACGATTATTGATGATATATAGGCCCCATTCGTTTCAGCTTCTGAACAGCTTCTGCTTTAAAAAAAACGGATTATTTGCCGAACGGGGCGATTCTAGACAGTTTTCTGAGAATCAGAAGCTGATTTCTATATAGAATCAGAATCTGACTGAAACCTGATTCTCACTGATTCTTGCTGATTCTCGCCGGCTCAGTCCGGTACCTAGAAGTTGTAGCAGGCTCGGCTCGATTCTCCCGTAATCAGAAGCAGCTTCTCACATAATCCAGAATCTATAATCCAGAAGTTGAAACGAATTGGACCATAGTGAACATGGTAGGCAAGAACACAATTTTCATTGTCTTAACGAACAATCATGCAAATGCCAGGGAAATCCCAATTTTGGAAGCTCAGCAAACAAACATTGATCAACACCTTCCATCAGAAAAGAAGATAGGGAAGGATCAGCCAAGCTGGGTGTATACAAAATCTATTTTTGATGCGAGAGATTGCGTTGGAGGGGGTATGAACTTTATTTTCTCAATAATTTCGGGACAAATCAGTCCCTGTCAACATGCTGTTGTCTATTGTGCACAATGAACTGCTGATAATGGGATAGCGAAAGTGCTCCGGGAAACAATGGGCACGGTCCAAGGTTGGTGGGCTGTCAATCCACAGATTTCGACAAACAAAGAGCTCACTATTTCTTCCCCTAGACTTGCATAAGCAACACAATTCTTTAACTCCATTGCAGTTGACATTAGTGCCATATGAATGATGAAAATATCGTATTCTTATATGCACGAGCACGACGGTGAAAAAGAAATTATACAAGGATATTTCTCATGCAACATGTCAGCTGCGGTAAAGTGCGCACCCAAAACCAAAATGGCATACTTTCAATAAGAAACACCTTCTTGCTAGTTGGGCCACAACCGGTAGACACCAACAGTGTTTGGTGTTGTTTGTGACTCAGCAATGTCGAGCAAAATTTTAACTTGGAAGCTGTCATTGCAGATCAGAACCTTTCTCGATTTGCTTGTCTTTTGTACACTTCTTTTTCGGTTGCCTCTCATCGAAGCCACCTGTTGGTGCATCAAACTATGCCAATGAAGACAAGGGAGCAAGGGTCCCAGAAGCCCATTGTTTTTGTTATCTCCAGGTGAGAGCCCCTCTATTATGGTGTGGATGATTTCAGCTTCATCCAGGTTTGGCCTATGAGATGAGAACTCACGAAAAGACGCACCCGTGCACGCAAACCAAGTGTTGCTCTACAACAAAGCGAGGAAGACAAATGGCCTTACCTCTCTGATGGAAATCCGGCAAAGGAATATGTGTGCGCCGTGATCTCTTCAAATGTTTCTGCTCATCCATCCCGGCAACCCCCAGTTGCCGAGACCTAAATTCCGACGTGACGTACAACAATCAAGCAGATGTGTGGAAGGCCCCACAGCAATATTAACGTTCAGTGATAAGAAATCTTTGATGTTCATATCGAAGTTGAAGCACTCAAGCTTGATAGAAATAGAGGGATGTTAACCATCCGAAGAGTTCTTATGTGTTTTCCCTCCTAATACAAGTTATACAAATCTTAAAGCAAACGAATGTGTAAGTAATCAGCAATTACTTTTCATTCATAATACTTTAATATTTATACAACTTTCAAAAAGAATAACATAGAAGTACCTCTCCATCCGGTTGGGCATATAAGGGTGAATTGGATGGTACATGATGGATTGGATGATACAAAGAGAATGTTTGGTTGTTTGAATGGAATATAATACAATACTTTATTTGGTTGCTTGAATGTAATGATTTTGAATGGTTTGAGATGCTATTTGATTTGAAGGATGAGGTTGGCATATTAACCTCTCACAAATGTTGCAATGAAAATTTGTTCACGAGTAGCCACCGACATTACATAAAACCTGGCGCACCAGTTGATCGATCTAACGCAGCATGATGAAACTACTCCAAATTGGCTACTTAAATTCAAAAGACCACTTCCCCAGATTTTCTGAGAACCCAGGTTTATGAAACTTATAAAATATGCTCCAAGATATCTGACCTCATGTTTTTCTAATATGCACATGTGAAGAAATTATCCAACAAACTATGTAATAACAACGATTTAGCTATCAGACAACCCATAATTTGTATCAAAACTTCTTAAAGCATCGAACCCAACAAGGCAGCTTGATGATTTCAGTTGCATTGAAATAACCAAAATTTCCAGATACAAGATGAAGCACGTACTTCCTCTTCCAGAGATCTACAGGATGTGAGGCTGACTCGGCACACTTGAAGCGCTCGGAATTCAAAAGATAAAACTTTGGTGCTTCTATCTTTCACAGCTGCCAATGTGGGCATGCTGCTGCTGTGAATTGATCCTGTACATATTGGTTCGGTTGATTTGGCCGAACCAGATGGTACAGTATATTTTGAGAATCTATACCATCTAGTCCCATACAAACTGGTTCCGTTCAGCCAACGAAACGCAAGGATGAGACCATATCCCGTACGGAACGGTTCGGTTTACCTTGGTATAGCGAACCAAACACACCTTAGTACTTTTGGTAGACTAGTGTTCCAAAAATTTTCATGAAAAACTAGGCTGCACAAAACATTCCTGAGAGGAT
Source organism: Rhipidocladum racemiflorum (assembly GCA_036346355.1). NCBI lineage: Eukaryota > Viridiplantae > Streptophyta > Magnoliopsida > Poales > Poaceae > Rhipidocladum > Rhipidocladum racemiflorum. The sequence goes on from CM070581.1 coordinate 6,272,078, forward strand.
ACCTTATCAGATTCAGTCAATTGCTTCATCAGAACCCAGAAGCTTCCTCTCACCAATGAGGTAAATGAAAAAGAAGTAAAATGGTACATTATTTGTGCTAATGAAACAAGGGGTTGCGCAGAACATCAACATCACAAAAGAGTCAGCAGTCCATCAACCCAAAAAAATAAAAACCACAAGAAGACCTCAGATCAGAAACATGTAGTTCGGTTAGCCACTCACAATGGTGCGCACAATTCAAGGACGGCAATTTTCTGGTCTTCTAAATTATAAGTGGACTGTGTCTGTTGTATCCCCTCCCATGGTGAAGTCATCCACTCCAACTTGACTTTTATGTAACTATACATGAATAAGAACAAAGCATTAGTAATGTACTAGTTATATGCCCGTGCGTTGCTACAAAAAACAAAATCGATAACGAAAAATAAAGATTAAAAAATAAAAAAAAATACTATTTCATAAGATCAAACATCTATCTTTAACGCTTCGTTTCTTGCAAAAGCTGACTAATTAAAGCAACGCTTCGTTTCTTGCGTAGGGCAATTAAGCAGGACAATTAATGTGACGTGGGAAGAAACTCTCACTTTATAGCTACTACTATCTGTAGAACGGACCACTGCCACCAACTCTCACTTTAGAATAGTAGAGATTTGCAGGAAAAGATGTGCAGCATGGTTACAGAAAGAAACAATTTACATACCAACTTTTCATTCTATAATTTCAATGTATCAAGCTTCAAGTTTTTGCTATGAGTAATAAAATCAGTTCATATAAAAATGCACTCATTAAATGAAACTTCCATTTACATGCTTAATTGCTTAAAGAATAAATTCAGCACCCAATAAGAAACTCTCGACAGACAGCAATACTATTCTGGTAAGGGGAAAAAGAAACGAATTTAGGATCAATGTGAGCTTTATCATTTATTTATTTATTTATCAATCTTTGCTGCAGATTTGCAAATGGGTGAGACAACTATCTATACACATTTTTTGGGAATCTTTCGGAGTGCGCAGGAGAACACAAAACATAGGGAGTAGACTAGATATGCTCCCCTGCCTTTCTTTGAACGAATAAGTAATCGGTGATTACTTGATTCCTATATGTATCAGAAGATCAACATGATAAGTAGTAGATGTGGACTGTTGGTGTGACCTTGGCAACAGAGAATGGGATAATATGGATCTCAGAACACGTATTTTACAGTGTGGAGCTACCGACAAGTGACAAGCAAACAGCTAAGTTAATTTCACATTGCAAGGTCCATAAATTGAACTAAAACCACACACCAAACAAACTAAATTTCACATTGCAAGGTCCATAAATTGAACTAAAACCACACGTCAAACAAACTAAACTGTAACAATGTAGCCAGAGTGTTGCCATGATAACATGCTGAAGCAGGCTGGAATTTGGGAAAAGAAAAGGAATAAGACAATCAATGTGTAGCCTTTTGAAGGAAGAGGTGTGATAACATTGGGCTCCTAATCCTATTGCAGACTTGAATGCATTTACCACTATCCAGTCTTACTTCCCAAAATATGAGTATGCACAGGATTCTAGGTGTTTGTAATTACCTCACTGTGTTTTTTATTAGAGTAAAATGCACTACATGCCCTTAAACTTGTTCCGAGCGGTCAAGTACTCAAGTAGGTCCCTAAACTCATGAATGGTACTTCTCATGTCTTTAAACTTGATAAGTGGTTCACCCAAGGTCCAAATATGATCAGACCAGATAAAATAACTGAGTTGGCATGCTGACCTTGTCCAACGTGGCCGGGGAGGAGCCACTTTTGCCAAAAGGTCCAACTGATATGTGTTTTAGGTAGGTGAGTCATTTAATCCCACCCAATTGCATTTTCTCCAAATCCTTTTCCCCACTCCATCTCTCTTTGGTCATCTTGCAATTGCTTCATACGTGCCATGGTTGTCACATCCAACTCGATAGGTTCATTTAGGAGGAGGGGAAATGGCCGCTGTTGCTGATCCTTTGCCCCTGCTGCAGTTGGAGGGAGGCTGTGAAGTTCAATTAGGGCACCAAAGAAAACCCAGACCACGATTCTTCATTTTTTGTTTGATTTGGTTCATTCTGATGGAACTGTATGCAACTTTTGGTTGTGAGAGGAGGAACACTCGAGGTATTGCAAAAGGAAGGCACCCTTGAGAGAGATCGGGGTATGGATGTGCTGAACTGCGCATAAAAGATCGCAAAAGGACTCGATGTCGATTTGTTTTCAGTTTATGCGATCCATGGAAAAATGTGGGGCTATTCTGCAAATTCCACCATCCGCTTGGCCCCTCATGTGAGTCACATGAGCATAGGTCCACGCTAGATTTTTTTAAAATCTCTACGCTGGAATCCATCTCAACGCCACATGAGCAAAATGACTCTAACCACACGTGCCTTGCACCTTGGGTGAACCACTTAATAAGTCTACAAACCTACAATGTACCATTCATGAGTCTAGGGACCTACTTGGCTACTTGACTGCTCTGGACAAGTTTAAGGACCTACAGTGTACTTTCCTCTTTTTATTACAATCAAAGCATTACCACTACTCAGTATCTGGTTCTAACCATAAAGCATTTTGAATGTGAAAAGTGTATGTGCGTGTGCGTATGAAACTGCATAGGGGTGCAACTGCTTCAGTTCACTAAAGGAACACGAAAATAGCTATGGTAATCCAATTCTATCCTAAAAGAAAAAGGACACCTCAATTTCTATCAGTTCAACTCATTCATCAATTATTGGGAATCCATGACCAATCTATTGTTAGTTAACTTTGAGACAAGTTAAGAAATCCTACTCAAGCAAAGTTACCTTCTTTTGCTTTTGAGTTAGGCCCTATTTGGTAGAGCTCCAACTCCACCAGATCCGTGGAGCTAGAGCTGTGGGCGTATTAAGAGTGTTTAGGTGAATCATCTTGTTTACATTTTAGAATAAAAATATAAACTTAATTCATTTTATTTTAGCCTAGAAGTTTCAGATCTAAGATGGAGCTGGGATCTAAAGATCTGCCAAACAGGGCCTTAGTCATGCCAAAATCCTCATTTCTCAAAACTTCCTTTCCTTCTCACCTAGATGGAAGTCAGGACGAAAATGTACCATTTTGAGTAGGGATGAAAACGGATCGGATAGTTTCCGACCGATCCAGACAAATTTCGGATACGAATTATGTCGGATTGGATATTTGTCAGATAGTATCGGATCGGATACAGATAATTTTTGTTAGACACGGATACGGATTCGGTAGCTCACTATCCGTCGGATACAGATACAAATCCGGATTGTCCAATGAAGTAGTTCAGATATCCATCTTGAGGAGCCCAGCCCAAGCTGCCCAACTCCCAAGCGCCCAACCGGCCGGCCCAAGCAGCCTTTTGAATTGAGAGAAGCGATGAGTGCATTGGAAGTTTTTATTTTCCTTTTTGCTTTGAAACCGAACATTAGATTATGCACATGCAAAGATGATGTAATATATGAGCTATTCAACCAAGGCCAGCGCTCACTTTGGTTAGTGCGCTGGGTTCTTAGATCATAATTCAGCAGAGTAGGCTAAATGACCTTTCTTTTCTGCTTGGATAAACCGAGTGGCCGCCACTAAAGCCTGTGCATGTCAGCAAGTGCAAGTGAATATATGGTGCGATTCTTTCCAACTTCAAAGCAGAATTCCATGCCATTCTTGAAAAGAAAAATGCAGATTCAAAGTTACAGAATGCAAGCCTATGTTGAACTGTGCTGCAAAACTATTTAGTTTTAGACTATGTTTACCAATTCTAGCATATAATTTCTGTTGTTGCACTAAAAAAGGAAGGTTGTGGACTAGTTAATACATCGAAAATTAGCAAAATATGGTGCCTTCGCAAATCCACCGTCATATCAAACTCATTGTCTAAGTGAATGGAAATGCTTGTATTGTTCAATTTTCAATATTGTTTTGATCAAATCAACTAGTTTTGTGTTTTCATTGATGTCCTCTGTACAATCTAAAGGGTTATCATGTTCCAATAAATATCCATGGCCGTATCCGATTCGATTCGTATTCGCTCTGTATTTGCATTTGATATTATTCATGTTTGTATTCGTATCCGGACTATCTGTATCCGAGAAAAAAAAAAGAAAACAAATATGGTAAAGTTATTAGCCGTCCGTATTCGACCCGTTTTCATCCCTAATTTCAAGGATATTTCTACACTAAAAATTTGTCCATATACATTTGTGCAGAAATTAAGCTTTTGACTCACATATTGAAGTTGGATGGTAGCTGATTTCAAACAAAGTTTAATCTGCATATGCACAACGATATTTCATTATGCTTCATCAATCAAGCGCGAATTAAGATGCAGGTTGAAACAGCTAAACTAGAAAAATGAGCTAGTCTACTGCAAAACCACGGGACCATCCACAGTTCCACACAGAAAATGCAGTAGCAAAGAAGGTATTCTGCATAGCAAGAAGAAAAAACAGTATGACTGTGAAAATTAGTAAATTACCGAAAAAACTGCTCAAGCTCGGATCATTCGACGCCTGGGCTTTTTTACAAAGCTCATTCTGAGCTTGTACAGCCTCTTGCTCTTCAATTTCATCTTTTCTGGCAAAGTCAGCCTCTTCTTCACCTTCTTGTCCTTCTTTGCTTTCACATACCTCTTGTCAATCTTATACGCTCCTGGTGTCACAGTCACCCCACGTGCCACTGCCTCCTTGAACAGTGCATTTGCGCGATCCCCTAAATTATGCTTAGCCAGCTTCTCGATCAGCAAGCTATATGACTTCATGCCAGGTGAATGCCCATATCCTTTCATCATCCTGAAGACCTTGACAGCATGCTCAACCCTCTCAATCCCACACAAAATCTTGATGAACCCATAATACGCCTTCCTATCAAGTTTATCTCCGAACCCAGCAGACCGCATCCATGTCATCATCTCATCCCCTTCAGAAATCCGGGCAGCTTGGTACAAGCTCTTGATAAGAACCAAGTATGTGTCAGCATCCGGCGAACATCCCCACTCACCCATTCGGCGGAACAGATTTATTGCATCCTCAGTCTTGCGAATCTTGCATAGATTTGTGATCAGCACCCGGAATGTCCCTGCATCACGGGGAATCCCATTGGCCTCCATGTCAACTAAAAACTTCTCTGCCTCTGCAGACATCCTTAACGGGTCCTTCTTGCGACAGAGACGGCAGACACAATCAAGAACTGCATTGTAGGCATCCAATCCTGGCTGAAACCCACCACGACTCGTCTCGCCGATCAACCTTAGCGCATGGTCAAGCTTCCCAGCATTGGCATAACCAGATACCAGCAAAGTGCAGATATTGTCATCAGGAAAGATCACATTGGCGACCTTCTTTACAGCACGCTCTGCGTGCGAGGGGAAGCCCTCAGCTGAGAGGGCGGAGACCAGAGAAGTGAGCGCCTCGCGGCTACGCATCTGCTCAGGCAATTCGTCGAACACTTTGACGGCATCCGTGGGGCGTCCGGCGCTCGCAAGCTGGTGGAGGTAGGCGTCGAGTGTGGCGGGTCCGAGTGCGGAGGGGAACTCCTGGAGGAGGGATCGGACGGCAGGGAAGTCGCGGCGGCGGGCGAGGTGGCGGACGACGAGGGCGAGGGCACCGTCGGAGGGGTGGAGCGAGCGGCGGCGGACGAGGAAGCGGAAGAGGTCGGCGGCGGCGCGCGAGGTGGCTGGCGGGGAGAGGGACAGCGCCTCGGCAAGGAGGGCGTTGGTGGGACGGACATCGGAGAAGTGGAGGGCGAAGTAGGCGTCCGGGGAGGTGGCGGGGGCCGTGGTGGAGAGCGTAGCGAGCGCGGCGGCGAGGGAGGAGGCAAGGGAGGTGGTCTCGGTGGGTGTAGGGGAGGTGGAGAGGTGGCGGATCAAGGGGGAGGAGGAGGAGGCGGCAGCAGCAGCGGCCGGAGATGGGAGGAGGCGGTGGAGGAGGTGGCGGCGCCACATTTTTGGAGCGGAGGAGATCGAGCGAGGAGAGGGTTTGGGGAGGTTTCGTGAATGGAATTATGGATACTCCGGTGTTCAGGTCTAAACGGTGCTTAGGGCAGTTCCGAGCGTCGGTTTGAGATCGGACGGTCTCTTAATATTCTCAGTTTTGTCACGTAAGATGGGCTTTGGGCCGGGTAGTGGCCCAGCAAGATGGGAAGGGATGGCAAGGCTTTCGTCTTCATCACGACGAATTGAGATCCTCTGACGTCGATTGTCTGACGTTGAGTCACTGACATGTGGGTCCAACAACACGTGGGGCTCACATGTCAGTGACTCAACGTCAGAGGACACGACGTCAGAGGATACTCTCCCCATCACGACTGCTACCTCTGTTATCCTAGACCCCCTTTCTTCTCGCTATCTACCCCTAATTCCTTGCTAATCCCAGCCTAAACTCGATCTAGTTCAAGACGACTCATCAAGTTTCACCATCGTCATCTCCACCAGACAAGATGACTCATGCTGGCTGCTCGGTGTGCAGAAGATGCCTGATGAAATGTATTGAAGAAGATACTTTCAGCGAGGGAAGTGATTGGAGCCGTGGAGCGTGTTGGTTTGGTTGGCCACCATGGCCACCACCAATTCGAGAGGATTGGAGCAGCAGAACTAAGGTAAGGTTTTTGCAATTGTTCACGCTAAAAACGTGAAGCAGGGTTCCTAGCTTCGAACATACGAGACAAACGCCGGGTTTGTAGAGCGTGCCAGCCGATTTGATCCTGTAATCGGCAAGAGGATGTCAACAGATCGGCTAGAGGATCCGATCTAGAAATCTAGTGGCGCAATCGGCTAGACAATACGTCGATGTATCAGCCGGAAGAACCGATCTAGAAATCTGGTAAAACTTGAATCTTTGCCGGCCAATACAAGCCGATGCAGATAGCCGAACGATAAATCTAATCAATCCGATGAGATTGACCAGATGAGGGTAAATAGGACGTTTCTTCCCAAAGAAGGCGATGCGCAGCAAAATCGGAGAAAAGACGGACCCAAATATGGCGTAAAACAACAATGATCAATAACCGGCGATGCGCAACTTGATTGATCAAAGAGTATTACATATGAAAGATTCTAAAACTAAAAGACTACTACTAGTTGACGGGAAAATAAGGGAAAAGTAAAGCGTGTTTGTGGGTTGGCTCTGGGCACTTTTCCTTCTCGCCTCTGGTCCTCTTATATAGCACTTGGCCTGAACGTATCCTCCTCGGTCTCCTCAATCACCCGTATCGGCCTCAGTCTCTCCTTACCATATTAAGTCCGATCGTATCCGACTCAATCTCTTATCCTACCCGTATCGGACTCAGTTTCCTTTTAATCGCGGCCCTCCAATCCGAAACGGTATCAACTTGCTATAACCGACATATCCTTTATCAAAATCGATCTCCACGAGATCAGCCTTGCCAAATTTTGGTGCAAACATATGCCCCCCATTTTTGGAAGATAACTTGTTGTCTTCCAAAAATTGTGTCGGCTTTACGTCGTCGGCTTCTTTCATTTCCTGTGTCCTTAAGCGTTGGAGCCGTCTGCGCTGTGATGGACTAAGACCAGAGGGGTACCATCTTGGCTTAGGTTCAATTGGCTTTCGGATTTTTCCGGCCAGATTACTATTTTCGTCGCTCGATTCCGAAGACTTGGGAGCGCCGTCGGATCCTAGAGAATCTGGGGCTTCGGAGGACTCGCCTTGATTTGCTGTGGATAGCCTTTCATGAATCGGCTTCTTACTCTTCGGTCTTGATCGGCTTAATTCAGTATCTTGTATCGGCTCTTTCCTTTTTGCATAACAGTGAACCATGTTGATAGAAAACGGACTGGGAGCAAACTCCATCGTCGGCTCTTCTGCAAATTGTAATCGACCATCCTCTATAGTCGATTGTATTATGTTTTTGTTATTCCTGCATTCATCTTTGAGGACCTCATTATCGGAGAAACGAATTTCTTGAACCGATACTCGACGTAAGAGATGACTTAAATTGGTGAATTCCTGCCCGCAGAATTTTTCTTTTAATGGGGGAATTAACCCTTGGAAAGCCAAATCAGCTAATTGATTATCGGGCAGAGTCACACTAAAACACTGATTCCTAATCTCCCTAAATCTTTTAATGTACTCAGTTACCGATTCTCCAAACTTCTGTCGGATAGAACTCAAATCTGAAATTCTAAGTTCTAGACTCCCACGGAAAAAGTATTTGTGAAATCGGCTTTCCAAATCGGTCCAAGTATTAACCGAATTTGGAGGTAAGGTTGTGAACCAAGTGAAAGTTGCCCATGTCAAAGACAATGGGAACAATTTCACTCTTAAACCGTCGGAGTGGGCTACTTCTCCACATTGTGCAATGAAGCGGCCAACATGCTCCAAGGTGGTAGTGTAATCGTCTCCTGAAAATTTTGCAAAATCAGGGACTTTAAAATTATTGGGATATGGTATTCGATCAATATAATCAGGATACGGCTTTCTATAGCCGATTACTTTTTCCTTGGGCTGCAAGCCGAATTGATCTCTCAAAACGGCAGAAATTTGATCAGCCCGATTAACATTATCGGCTAATGCAGCATTGGGGTTTTGCCAATTTAGGTAACTGGCATCCTGCCCCCCGAGTGCAAACTCGGGTGGTCGGCTAGTTCGGGCCGACTGGGCGTTAGAGTTCTGCCAATTGTGGTAACTGGCATCCTGCCCCCCGAGTGTAAACTCAGGCGGTCGGCTAGACGGAACCGACTGATATTGGAGTGATTGGTTGTGCTCATCTCTCTTTACAGCCGGTGAATCGGGTATAGGAACAAAGGGTTCGGTGTATGGGACTACCCTATGCGGGATCAGCCCTTGAGATTGAGGAACCCTCACTGACTCAATCGGCTGAGGAACCGATTGGACGAAAGCGTTGGCCTGAACCACCGATGGCAAGTTGGTCGTTGTGCCTAACTTCGCCGCATCGGTGTATGCGTGGTAATGCGTAATCTCGTCCAAACGAGCACTAGGTGCCAACACCGTAGGTCGGGTCGGCATCATTGCAGGTGTCAGAGCCGACCCTTTCGTCGTGCTGGTGTTTTGTGCTATGGAGAAAACGGGGCATGATGGGAGTGGCCGTAAGGGGTCTAGCAGTCCCCCAGATGAAGCCAATTCTTGGGCAATTGTTTTGACGCTGTTTTCAATCATCGGCTTTAAAGTTGTAACCAAGGCCGATGACTGGTTAGTTAATGCATGATGCATAGATTGTTCAATCATAGCCGATAACTCGGCTTGGGCCGGCATGTATCGGCTTACCGGCTTGGTCGAGATGCTGTCGTCGCCAATGGGGTTGAGCGTTGGGAGCGCGGTCTTCTGGGTAACACCCCATCGGGTCTTCTGATAGAACCCCAGCATCACTTCCTCTAGTGCTGCCTTCCTGTCTTCAATTTCTTTGCGTTGCTCCGGCGTTAGATCGGCCAAAGTTGGCATGATTATCGCGTCGGAGTCGATGTCAGCAGTGGCTGCAGACTTTCCGGTTGATGTCATATTGGCTTATTTCGTGTCCCACCGGGCGTGCCAAAATATGTTCGCGCTAAAAACGTGAAGCAGGGTTCCTAGCTTCGAACATACGAGACAAACGCCGGGTTTGTAGAGCGTGCCAGCCGATTTGATCCTGTAATCGGCAAGAGGATGTCAACAGATCGGCTAGAGGATCCGATCTAGAAATCTAGTGGCGCAATCGGCTAGACAATACGTCGATGTATCAGCCGGAAGAACCGATCTAGAAATCTGGTAAAACTTGAATCTTTGCCGGCCAATACAAGCCGACGCAGATAGCCGAACGATAAATCTAATCAATCCGATGAGATTGACCAGATGAGGGTAAATAGGACGTTTCTTCCCAAAGAAGGCGATGCGCAGCAAAATCGGAGAAAAGACGGACCCAAATATGGCGTAAAACAACAATGATCAATAACCGGCGATGCGCAACTTGATTGATCAAAGAGTATTACATATGAAAGATTCTAAAACTAAAAGACTACTACTAGTTGACGGGAAAATAAGGGAAAAGTAAAACGTGTTTGTGGGTTGGCTCTGGGCACTTTTCCTTCTAGCCTCTGGTCCTCTTATATAGCACTTGGCCTGAACGTATCCTCCTCGGTCTCCTCAATCACCCGTATCGGCCTCAGTCTCTCCTTACCATATTAAGTCCGATCGTATCCGACTCAATCTCTTATCCTACCCGTATCGGACTCAGTTTCCTTTTAATCGCGGCCCTCCAATCCGAAACGGTATCAACTTGCTATAACCGACATATCCTTTATCAAAATCGATCTCCACGAGATCAGCCTTGCCAAATTTTGGTGCAAACAACAATCTTGGCCATTCTCTATGAGCAATGATAGTGGAATGAGGCTGCTACCACCCTGGCCACCTGATCAAATAATTGGTGTGAAGAAGTTTGGTAGTTGAGATGGGGATGTGGTCTGAAAATTGCAGCAACGATGGACTACTATTTCTACCACCGTGGCTGCCCCTGCACCTAGATGCCTCATCACGAAGCTACTAGTTGAATATTTAGTAAAAATGCAGAAACTGCTAGTTTCTAATGACTTGAAGATGGCAAGGAATTCAGTCCAAATGAATTTGTTGACCACACATGGGGATGGTCATACTATTGCTGACATTCTGGATGTTAAGCTCTGTGCTAATGATATTGGAAATGTCTTGGTCATGATTGAGTTGAGAGCTGCAAGACATGATGCAAAAGATGTGACCACCTGGAATTTTGCCATTGACACACTCGATGAGAAGTCCAAATGCAAATTTCATGAAGTTCCTTGTGGGGCTAAAAATTTGCTGCGGTTAGACATAATCAATCTCCTTAAGAGAGAAACTGGTAATATGCTAACTAGTTTTAAACTCAAGGAGTATTTGGATATTCACAAGACTATATTCCAGAAATTGGCTCTTTTCAAGATTGGTGGGTTTAGTGGAGATCTTTTTATTGCGAAATTACTACAACTACCATGGATCCAGGTGATCTACATGTTGTCAATATTGATGAGCCCATTACTACATTTCACATTAACACTTCATTGCTTGAGGTGGGAAGGCTGGTGTTCGTTTTTGTTTGTGATGTTTTTCAGATAGTGGTAGTGGGGTTCCACTGTGGAATCAAAGGGTTACAGATCAGAGCAGCAGAGTAAATCATATGGTACAAGCACTATTTCCTGTTGGTTGTGGCAGCAGTACTTCAGCAAGTTTGCACGTTATTGTGCTGGACTTCGAATGGATATGGCTCTTTGTGATGGGGAATGGGTAGAATACTCTAGTATAAATTTAAAATTTTCTAACACATAACTAAGAAACTACTGTAAGTTATAGATGACGGAATTACCATTAGACACGTAGACCCGTAGTGGAAGTAGAGTCGATGGAGCTTGCTAGTGTGGTTGTAGTCGTATTAGCCTCGCGTCTCCTAAAATAGCTCGTTGTGAATGTCACAGTTTGCATATCATCCTAGCGTTGAAACTTCGCAGTAACATCTCCAAGATATCCACACGTACGAGGTAAGAACAACACGCGCCAGAAGTAGGGGATGAACCCGACAGGTGGACCTGAGCGGGCCAAGACAGAGGGAAGGTCGGTTCCGGCTGGGCCAACGACCCAAGAAGAAAAGGGGCGCATATGCCGTAGCCCAAGAAGAGGGGAGGGGATGGGTCATGCGAATGGGCTCAGCCCAAAAAGGAGATGGGGCTTTTAATTTTTGTTTTTGGATTTAAATAATCCTAGAAATACAAATAGCTTTTAAATAAATAATAAATAGAGCTAAAAAATTCTAGAAAAATTTAAAAAATAATTTAAATTATTTTGAACTTAGAGAAATTATTTTCAAAATAATTTTGGCTTTATTTTTCTTGAATAAATTATTTTTATAACATTGAAAATAGCAAAAGGTATTTCTAAATTAAAAAAATTCACCAAAATTCTTAGAATATCACAAATAATTAATTAAACCAAAATATGCAAATTTTGGGGTGTTACAAAACTATCTCCCTTAAAAACAATCTCAACCCCGAGATTCGAAAGGGCTAGTAATAAGATATGTTTACAAATCCTTCAACCTAATTCTCAGACGTACCCTGCTGCAAGTTTTGTATGGCTTGTGCTGTGACATTGCTCAAGCAGCCTCTTCTGTAGCTCTGTGGCCTTCTTGATGCATTATGGGAGGCTCCGAAGTTGTTCATGCCTAGGATTTCACATCCAACGAAAAAGCAATAAACACAAATTTTATTATTGCAATAATTTATTTATTGTGGTTGCCAACAAAAGAGGAAAAAGACAGCTCACAATCACCGTCTACTAAAAATGGATAATTTAGTCTAGACCTTCATTAGGGTATTCTTCTAGTCTTGATATTCTCAATCATCGATGTACAGAATGGGTCTCCATCTCTTCGAAGATGATAGTAGATTTTAAAGAACACTTTCCCATCCATCGCTTTGCTTGATGCTATCGTTCACCATCTAATCTTTTGAAAGTGGGTACGAGATAGATGCAAATCCCTTTTAAATAACGATTTAGGTAAGGACAAGATAAAAAGATAAGGGTGGAACTTTTTCAAAATACCTTGTTTATTTCAAAATAATTCCTTAAGTTTGAATCATTCTAACTAAGGCCACTCATACAGTCGATATGATTTTGATACCATCTCTATCGAACCCGAGAAAATGCTCCCAAACCCTCTGTGTATACTGCACTAGTCTAGGATTACGCTAGTGCACACAGTTAACAAAGTTGATACCACAACATATCATGCAAAATTTTATTTAATTAATTAGCAGGGTTTACAGCATAAATGACGTGCAAGCTAATATAAAATAATATAGTGGAAGCAAAATAAAATCATAGTAGAACCCAGCAAATCTGCCACAGGCAATCGATTAGGGCAGCGGCCTAGTCGTCGAGATCCTCACTGGCGTAAAACTCCTCCTCTGAATCAACATAGTAGCAATGGTGAGTACAAAAGTACCCCGCAAGTTACACAGGAGATGTATTTTTAATGTATGGATAACAAAGGATGGCATAATATGGTTAGTTTAAGCAATAAACAACATTTCAAATACAATAAATAATTTTTAAGGTATAGTTGAATAATAAAACTGAGTTTCATAAATGATTTTCAACACAGGATCCATCCTAGAGTTTTATCCCAATTTTCTTCCACATGGAACCCCTTTCCATCTATAAATCATATTTCTCTCTGAATTCACTTTTAAAAAACCAAAGTCTAATCTGCGAAAGGCCAACTCGGCATGCCCATGATCGCGGGCGCTGCTAATCAATTATTTTACACTCTGCAGAGGTTGTACAACTTTACTCACAAGAGATAATCAACTTAATATGTCATCATGACATGTGTCGGCGTACTAGCCAACAGGCACCTCCGAGACGGGTGCTTATGAGGTTCTGACGGGGGGCTTTCGGGGCAATCGCCTCGGAAGGGAAGATTTGGTGGACGATCCTGCACCGGAGGCTCAGACTAACGGGGAACGCAAAGAGTTTTTACCTGTGTTCAGCCTCTCAGAAGAGTAATAGCCCTAGTCCTGCTTTTCTTGGTATTGCTTGGGTTCTTGCTGGAGAGGATGAAAACCTACTCACAATCAGTTGAACCCACCCCCTCTCCCATGCACCCCGGCTCCTTTTATACTTTGACCGACGGGGCGCATGGGAGGCTTACACCGCAAGCCCTCATCATTACACCGGCATGGGCTCATTTAATGCACACACATTGTTCTTACATCTATTAATGCCTCAGATCTATCATAGTCCTCGCCTTGGGCCCCATGCCCACTAACGCCGCCCGTTCCGCCACGGGTGAGGTGTAGTTGTGACGTCTCCCAAAGCCATGATGCGCCTGGGGAAAGGGCGCGCCGCCATGTCGCAGCTCCTATGCTTCCACATTAAATGCGCACGATTCGCATTTAATGTCCTCGATCTCGACAGACTATCTCGGATGGTGCGCCAGTTGGCCTAGCCTAACACGCCACGTGTCCGCCGGCGACCACCTTGGCGGTCGCCAACACTGCTCAGACGCCATGTGTCCGTTGGGCGATCACTCATTGGTTCGCCAATGACACGGCTCGCCATGTGTCATGTCTGGCGATTAAGGACATCATTGTCGCCAATATCGCTCAGATGCTTATCGCCAATGGCGATTTGTTGTCGCCGCTACTGTCGCCGATGCTTATGTGTCGCCATGTGATCACATTGTCGCCAGCCAACGGGCCTGTCAGACGCCACGGTCCGCAGGGGCAACCACCGTATGGGTTTCTTTTCTGCCGTGGCCGTGGGCCCAAGCATGCCCTGGTTGCCACTTGATTCCTTTTGTAGCGCTTGAGGCGGGTACCTTGGTGTAGAATACGCCGACAGAGCCTCGGCCCACCTAGGAGCGCTGTTCTGCTCTTCTTCGTCTTTAATCGGCGGCTTGAGAACTGCTCCAGCTCCTGGGTGGGACCCTTCAAAGGTCCGCGCGCCTTGCAAAAAAGGATCTTCCGACTTCTCCGATTCCCGAGCGGTTTGCGCGGTTACATCCTCCTTGTAACCGCCGCACATTCCTTGGGACGCGCCCTATTTATGGGGCTTTTAAACTTCCTCTTTTTCGAATCGCCGCGCTTTTCTGGTTTTCCGCCGATTCGCCTTCCGAGGCCTTATAAAAGGCCGATCGAAGGGGAGCGGTTCTTCCCTTTCAACTCTCCGCATTCCACATCTTTCCGACGTTTCAAGCTTCCTTGCTTCGCCGTCCTTCGCGATTGCGCTTCGAAATCCCCATCCTCCCGATGGCTCCGGTGCTTCCTTCTTCGATTATTGAGGAGGAGAGCGCTAGGTTCTTCTCGTGAATATCACCGGGCGCCCTCCCCTTCGCGCCGGATCGCTCGAGCCCCACTGGCTTACCTGGGAAGTGGTTTTCTTCTGGTGGCAGCTCCTTGCCGCCTACTTCCGCCAGGTTTCGACTTTTATCTTTCTCGTTCTCAACTTCTATGCCATTCACCACATTCACCTTCCTCCCAACTCTGTTATCCTCCTTTACGCCTTTGCTCACTTCTGCGAGATGTTCGTGGAGTGCTGCCCAACCTTCTTCTTTTCGCTACTTCTACACCCTTTCGCGCACAAGCAGACTCCGCCGGGCTGAGTCACCTGCGGCCGTGGCAGCGGCGTTGCGCGCTACATCCCATTGGACCGGTCCAATTGAGGGATTAGGCCTTGAGTGGTCAGACGTCGAGGGCAGCCAGGCATTGAAGTGCTGGAGCTTCCGCGCCCGGCGGTCAAGAACTCCCAAGCTGGGGCTCCGGTGAGCGATGAGCCCGAACTCCGAGGCGATGCTGGCCGCGTCGACGGTTCGCGGACGGCATGGACGGGGGCCATGGTGATCCGGATTTTATTACCGAGGTCGTGTCCTCGCTGGCCGCGTCGCACCGGCCACTGTGATACATGGGCGTGGCGATGGGACCCGAGTATCCTCGAGGTAACCCGCTCGCTCTGTGTCATCCCTTGCTACTTCTGTTTTCTTTTGACAAAACTCGATTCTTTCGGCGTTTCTTTCCTCCTGCGATTTCTTTTCCTTCTCGTCTTAAGCGGTAGCCGGGAATTTGGCCGATGACGTGATCGGCCGGTGGATGCTGAATCGGGCTTATCCGGCCCGTTCGCCATTTCCGGCGAAGCGCGTCTCACTTTGCCGGCTGTCTCCTGGAGCGCGCGGCAATAATCCGCGCCGCTCGATGGACGCCATGGGCTCGCTTGGCCGTGACACGCCAGCGCGCTTTAACGATTCGAGATCCCCTCGCGCAGCGGCCGTGGAGGGCGATTTAACGAGGCGCAGCGCCGGATGATGACGACGGCTCGCCCAACTTCACGAGGCCCCGCCTCCGGCCTGGCCCGTCGGCGGGACTTTACGTTGGTCGCTGGGGCTTCACGCCGGCCACGGGCTGCCACCGCGGCAACGGTTCTCTCCAGGCGGGAGGCTCGTCGACGGCTGGGGTCGTCGCCCTTGCCCCTCGCCGGGTGCGACGCTGGACCTCCGCCGCCGATCCCTTTGGTGCCGCACCGCTACGATGGCGGTGGTCCTTCCTCCGCCTCCACCTCTGCCGCCCGCCAGCGATGGCGGGTCTACCTCCGCCTCCGCTGGGCTGCGGTGGATCCGCCTCAGCCGCCTTGCGGAGGGTCGGTCCTAGTTCCGAGCGTGCCCCGCTTCCTGGCAGCGCCAGGTATTCACCGGAGATGCAAAAATAAAAACTTCGTTAAGGTTAATCCTTACCGTTATTTCCTCTTTTGTTCAGGGTTCCTGCCGGACATCCCTCGCCGTGTGGACGGGGCGCCAAGGTGTCAGCGTTGTCGTGGCCGTCGGCCGGGTCGCCGAGCCCCAGGATTTGCCAGGTCGAGCCGCGAAGCATTTCCGTAGCCGCTGCCACGGCCACGGCCAGGCTGGCTAAGGCCTATTCGGCCCTGTTCCTACCCGACTTCCCACCGCCTCCGTTCCTCGGCGGACGCTGATGCCTGCTGGCGTTCTCGGCCGAGCTTTACTCAAAGAGCAATCGCCTGGTGACGAGGAGCGGTTGACGAGGCGAGCCGAAATCAACCGCTTCCGCGAGGAAGTGCGACTCGCACGATCGGGAGGCGGATCGAGCCGCAGCTATGAGGAGCGGAGCGGCGGGAGCAAAGCTCCAGCGCCGAGCGCTCTCACGCTGAGCCGAGGCGAGAGAGCGACGGACTCGGCCGGAGGTGGAGACGCTGCGGATGCTGCGTCATGCCTTCGACGGACGGTGGCGACCTTGCTCCATCGGGCCGGAGCAACTGGTCCCGCGAGAGGAGAGCTACGGCATTACGCCTTTTGCCTCTCGCCAGGCCGGACTTCCTCACGCGCCTTCCTCGCCGCTTCTTCGGCTCAGTCCGCCAGAGAGGCGCCGTGGTCGCAGCCGGCTACGACGCCAAATGCCGGCTTGGCTACGCCACCGTGACGCCAACTTCAATCCGGACTGTCTTTATGCCCA
The DNA here is from genome assembly GCA_036346355.1 of Rhipidocladum racemiflorum. Lineage (NCBI taxonomy): Eukaryota > Viridiplantae > Streptophyta > Magnoliopsida > Poales > Poaceae > Rhipidocladum > Rhipidocladum racemiflorum. Next base: position 6,289,070 of record CM070581.1, read on the forward strand.
AGGGCTAGAAAGGGTGATCAAGGCGCGGCGGAGGAGCGAGTTCACGAAGCCTCCGAGCGAGTTGCCGCCCAGCTAGCGATGGAGAACCCCGTGATGGAGGCGGTGGCGAGGACGGGCGTGGCCGGTGCCGGGCGTGGCCCCTCATGCCGAAGATCTGGCGAGTGAGGAAGCGGCAGATGACCCGAGGACCCTCGGCGCCCCTCGATAGCTTTTCTTCCCTTCTTTTTTTATCGGTGGTGACCTCTTTGCCAAAACTTTGGGCCACCGCCATCTCGAACGAAGTAGTAATGTACAATTTCTCGCCAGGTTGCTTAAGAACTTGCTTTTGTGTAATAATTTTTTTACGGTTCTATGCGAACGAGCACACAATTGCTTAAAGACTTCAAGTCTTGCGCCATGACCTCGACCCTCAAACCCTTTGCCTTAGCAAAATTTACCTCCCTGTAGCCTCTAGGAACGAACACTTAGTGAGTCGTGACAGACCTTGGGTTTTGGTAATCTGGTGCTCGAGACGCCGACCCCCACTGGACACCGGAGTGTCATGGCCGTCTTGGGGTCGTGGCTTGAACCGCCCAAACGCCCAAGCTTCAGACGCCGCTCACTTAGCGATTCCGTCTTTACTACGGGTATTTGCAAGGCGGCAAGGCATCGTAAGGCGTGTGCCCTGGCTGCGCCCCGATGGGCAAAAGACCGAAGAGAGGACAGAAAGAACTAATACTTTCAGAAAAAGAAAGCGAATATTTAACTTTAAATATAAGGTCTTCCCCGACCCACGGCGGAGAGGAAGACATACTCCACGGCCTGGGGACAGACCCTAGGACTTACAACCTGTTAGGGGTAGAACTTGCGCAGATTTTCTATGTTTTGGGAGTTTGCTAGCTCTTCACTGCCTTCGATGGCCACCGACCGCCCGGGACGAGATCGAGACCACTTTGAAGGGTCCCTCCCACTGGGAGACAGCTTTATGCGACCTTGATGCGTGATTCTTCGCGCAAGACCAGTCGCCCGCCGCCAGCGTTCTCTCATTGACCGGGAGGCGTGGTACCGTCACGAGACTTTGCTTTGGTATCTTGCGGCGGCGCAAAGCCGCTCGATCTCGCGCCCTCTTCCAGAAGTTGACGCGTCGTCCAGCGCAGAGACCCTCCTGCTCCTCTTCTGTGAACGCGCGACGCGGTGATCCCTGGCCTCCAATTCGAAGGGAGAACACTTTCTGCGCCAGTAGACAGAAGAAAGGAGTTTCCCGGTAGTCCCGGCTAGGAGTGGTCCGGTGACCACAACACACCAGTTCTTCGTCCACCGGGGCGCCACGCTTGTGGAGTTTGGCCGAACGCCCGGGTCTTGAGGCCCTTCAATACCAGCGCGTTGGCCCGCTCGACCTGGCCATTGCTCTTGGGGTGGGCAACCGAGGCAAAGCAGACTTTGGTGCCCATCTCTTCACAGAAATCCAAGAAGGTCGCTACTGTAAACTGCGTGCGCCGTTGTCGGTGATAATGCGGTTGGCGACCCCAAAGCGGCGAAGATCCCTTGTATGAACTTGACCGGCACTGCGGGCGGTGATGGATCTCATCGCCTCGGCTTCACCCACTTGGTGAACTTATCGACGGCGATTTAACAGGTGGGTGTAGCCCCCGGCTCAGCGAGGCAGCTCAGATATCCGGCCCCAGGCGCGAAGGGCCAAGAGAGCGGGATAGTTTGCGGTGGCCTGGGCTGGTTGGTGGAGTACGCTTGGCGTGGAATCGCACGCCAGATCTCCTCACCACCGCAAGCATCCTGGAGGGCGGTTGGCCAATAGAACCCTTGACGAAAGCCTTTCCCGCCATCGTTCGTCCCGACATATGGCTCCGCGACACGCCTCGTGGATATCGTGAGAGCAAACCGCTTCCCTCTTCCCAGTGATGCACTTTGAAGAATTCCGTTCTTACCCGGCCAGTATAGATCCCGCCCACCAGGGTATATAGCACTTGGCCTTTCGTGCTACCTTCTCTGTTGACGCATCATCGTCGGGGCATTCTTGATCCCTCGGGTAGGCCAGGATCGGATCCATCCATGTGCCTTCCCCGGTCAAGCACATGACCGACCGCAGGTGGCCGTCCGGTACTCCGCTGGCCAGCTGTTTCGCCGAGCCACTTTCCTCCAAGAGCGAGGGTCGGTTAAGATCACCACCGCCCCCCGGAAATGGGGGTTGGCGGATTCGGTCATAAGCCTTTCTTCAAAGACCCCGACCGCAGACAGGAGATCTGGTTGAGGCGAGCCGGGCGAAATGCCTGCCCAGATGGTTGTCGCGTCGGGGGATGTGAGTATACCCCAACCCTTCAAATGCTCTTTCCAACTTCCTCGACCTCCGCCAGTGCGCCGCCATGACGGGGTCGTGGACAGAGAAGTCTTTCTCTTGCCTCGATTGACGACCACCAGCCAGGAGTCGCCCTTCACTTGCAAAGCGCCGGACGCCGACGGCCATGCGGCGACCCGCAGCCTCGGCCAGCAAGCCCTCGTGATTCGCGACGTTGTTAGTGGCCTTGAAGTCGAGGACGACCACGCATTTGAGGAGGTCCCTGGCCGAGAGAGACTAAGAACCCTCAGCCCCGCGCCTTCAAGCCTGGCGACCTGCCGAAGAAGAGCGCCCAGGGGAGGACGCGGGACTCATCGGCCGGCTCTACCGAGTCCACTCAACGACAAAGTCCGCCACCTTTGACTCTTTATCGCAGACGAGGAGCGAACTTGACACCGAACTCCCCGGCTGACGGACCACTTTGCGATGCGGCCCTCTCGCTTCTCGGTTGTGGAGGATTTCACGCAAAGGATATGAGGAGACTATCGTGATCTTCCTCCCTTGAAAATAGTGCCGCAACTTCCTCGACGCTACCACCACAAAGATAGACCATCTTCTCGAGCCTGAGGGTACCTTGTTTCTCGGGCCGTGTAGCATTTTGGTCGATGTAGTACACCTGGCCGTTGAACACCTTCCCTGCCTCGCCACCAGCTGGCGCCATTTACGTAAGGGCTAGCCGCGACATACAAAGTTAGAACGGCTCGCCTGGCCAGAGCAACCAAAGACTGGGGGGAAGAGGTACTTCTTCAGATCTTCAAATGCTCGTTGGGCTTCTGGGTCCATTCAAATGAGTTGGTCTTCTTCAATAGCTTGAACAATGGCAGACTTTTTCCCCGAGTCGATATGAACTGCCCAGTGAGGCTAGCCTTGACCAAGCATTGTAGTTGCTTGAGCCGGGTAGGCGGCTGCATCCGCTCGATTGCTTCTATCTTTTCCGGATTAACTTCGATTCCACGGCTGGAGACCAGGACACCGAGCAGCTTTCCAGATGAAACACCAAACACACACTTCTGGATTCAACTTCAGATAGCTTCTAAGGCGAGAGAAGATCTCTTCTAGATCCTGAACGAGCTCATCAGCTTTTTTTGTTTTTACCACCAGATCATCAACATACACTTCCAGATTCTTCCCTATTTGGGATCGAAATACTATGTGCATGGCCCGCTGGTAGGTGGCGCCAGCGTTCTTCAGCCCGAAAGGCATCCTGACATAACAGTATACACCGAGGGGAGTCACAAAAGCGGTCTTTTCTTCATCTTCTCGCGCCATGTCGATCCGGTGATAGCCGGAGTAGGCATCGAGGAAGACAGGGCTGCACCCGCCGTGGAGTCGGCGGATTTACGATGTCTATCCGCGGCAAGGGGCACGGTCCTTGGGGCAGGCTTTGTTGAGGTCGTGAAAGTCGATGCACATTCGCCACCTCCCGTTGGACTTCTTCACAAGCACGGTTGGCTACCACTCCGGTAGGTGGCCTCCATACGATCTTAGCAGACAAAAGTTTTTCCACTTCATCCCGAATGGCATCCTGCCGCTCGGCGCCTAGCCGCCGGATCTTTTCTTGCGGAGTGCGCTCGAGGCGTGCTGCCAATCGGTGCTTTCGATCACCTCACAGGGACCCCGGTCATTCCCAGAGGTTCCCGGCGAACACATCCAGGTTAGGACTGGAGGAAGGTGACGAGCGCGTCTTCCTATTTGGCGCCGAGGTTGGTGCCGATCTTGACGACCTTGCCCGAGCCTTCCTCGCCCACGGGGACCGCCTTTGCATCGCCTTGCAGGCGGAGCGCTGGTCTTGACCGAGGGGGAGCCTCGGTTGTCGTCCTTGTCGCGCCGAAAGTGTGTGGTGCCGAGATCCTCGCACCGCTTGTCGAGTCGCAGCTTCCGATCTATCCACCTTCACCGTGTCGGACCTCCAGGCCACAGGATCTTCACTAGCATGTAGGCGTAATGGGCCAACGCCATGAACTTGACCAGGCCGGCCAGCAGATGTTGTAAGGGAGGTCGAAATCGGCGACCTCAAAATCCACGGCCATGTCCAGGAAGTTCTCGAACTTCCGAACGTAATCGCGGCACGGACTTGCCCCCAGGGGTAAGAGGCCTACACCGGCAACTCCGTAAAATAAAGGGGCGGGCCGAAGTTCCTCAGTCACGGGATTTGGAGCGCTCGATACGCTCCGACAGATAGCAGGTTGATGGCATCGCCTCCATCAACTAGGACCCGCCCCGCCTTATGCGTTGCGGACCGTGGGAGACACTCCACGATCGGAGATGGCCAGGGCGAGGTGTTCTCGGGTGATCAGCCCGGCTTGAAATGATCGATCGCTCGACCACTTCAACCGGCCGACTTCGCCTCGGAGGATGACGTTGTGGCACACACTGCCTCGTGATCTCGCTTGTACCGCGAGTTCGATGAGTAGGTGGCGGAGCTACCGTGTATGAACGCCACAAAGGCGCCTCGCTCGCTGGAAGGCTAACGAGCCGCATCTTCGCTGCTTTCGTCTTCGCGTGGTCTTTCTCACGCGGCGCTTCTTGAGCCGCTGTCGACCAACTTGGACACAACCTGGCAATCCTCCAAGTCGTGTCCGCTTGTTCGATGGATGGGGCAATAGGGCTTGCCACCATCGCTTCGCGCATGTGGCGGCGACGGTCCTCGCGGTCGCCACGCCCGCCCGCTCATCTCGCCGGTCCTGGTCGCATGACACGGGACTTGGGCTCGGCTCGCCGGCTAAGACCTCCTAGCGGCCGCCTCGCCGCTTTTTCTTTTTCTTCTTGCGGTCGGAGGACTTTCGAGGCGCCAAGATCGCCGAGTCGGAGGTCTTGTCGCGCACTTCCAGCCGCCATACTTCGCACTTGTGCGCCAGTGGAGAACAACTGACGTGGTTGAGATGACGCTAGCGGGCCATCTTTTCCCGCATCTTCGGTCTCGGACCCTCCTCCGGAAAGCAATAATCACCGATTGCTCGGAAATCCGGGATCGTGGTTGCGGCGATGGCTGAACCGCCGGATGAACTCTCTCGTGACTCCTCTTCGCTTCCAGAGCGTGGAGATCAGTCCTCCACGCCTGGTTGAGCGTGAAGAGCCCTCGAAAGTTGGCGACAAAAATGTCACATAGCTCCTCCCACGAGTGTCTGAGCCTCGCGGGAGGTTAAGCGGCCAAGACGGGCAGAGCCCGTCAACGATGTTGGGAGGTAGTTGGCCATTACTTTCGGATCCTCCGCCGCACACACCACCGTGGTGTAGATCTGCGAGAACTCCTCAGGATGGTGGTACCATCATATTTCTCAAAGGAGGCGGGCGGAACCTCTCCGCCATGCACTGTCGAAGGCGGAGAGAACGCCTGGCATCCGACGCGTTGTAGGAGCAAGCGGCGCTCACGGCCCTCGATCCTGAGGAAAGGATGAGGAGTGTGACTCTGCGCTCTCGCCAGAGTCCGAGGGAGGAGCCCCCGGTCTTGCACCCTCACGGCGCTCGCGAAGGACACGACGCAGGTCACCGTCATACCGACGCTGCCTCGTCAAGGCGAGATCGAAGGTCTTCACGGTTCCCCCTGGACTCGGGGGGACCTCGGGAAGAAGCGGAGTCACGTTCCCATCCCCCCGTTACAGAGGGGGTTGCAACCAGACTCCTTCCTTGCCCGGGCCTTGGTGCCGGAGAAATTATCGTGTGGCGGTGGAAACCGGCGCGTCGATTCGCGGCCTCGTCGCCTCATGCCGAAGCCCTTACTGGTCGCCGCTTCAACTTGTTGCCGAAGCGGTATCCACTGGTGGACGATATCCCGCAGACCAAGGAGTGGCGGGGTGTCGCCCCCTGTGGTCACCGGAGGATGATCGAGGAGGAGCTGCCGCTGAAGGCTTCATCATGGGTGTTCGCCCCCGCCAAAGCGCCGTTGGACGGTGACCGACTCGGCGCGCGGAGCCAAGTGTACCGCCTCCGCGCGGAGGGCCGTGGCCCGGCCCTCTCCGAACATTGGGACCTGGCCACGGCGCCCCTTGCCTCGAGCAGATTGTCGCGCTTGGAATGCGATTCGCCATGCAGACAAGCGCCCTACTCTCGCCGAGCCCCGAACTAAGAGTGAAAAAGAGTAGGCAATCTAACCACCAATAGCCCCTACTCGGGCGCGCCACTGCCGGCAGTATTAGCCAACAGCACTCTCCGAGACGGGGTGCTTATGAGGTTACGACGGGGCTTTGGGGCACCGCCTCGGAAGGGAAGACGGTGACGATCCGGGCACCGGGAGGCTCAGACTAACGGGGGAACGCAAAGAGTTTTTACCCAGGTTCAGGCCCTCCGAAGAGTAATAGCCCTAGTCCTGCTTTTCTTGGTATTGCTTGTGTTCTTGCTAGAGAGGATGAAAACCTACTCACAATCAGTTGAACCCACCCCCTCTCCCATGCACCCCGGCTCCTTTTTATACTTCGGACTGACGGGGGCGCATGGGAGGCTTACACTGCAAGCCCTCATCATTACACTGGCATGGGCTCATTTAATGCACACACCGCTGTTCTTACATCTATTAATGCCTGCTGTATCTATCATAGTCCTGCCTTGGGCCCCATGCCCACCAACGCCGCCCGTTCCGTCACGGGGTGAGGTGTAGTTGTGACGTCTCCCAAAGCCATGATGCGCCTGGGGAAGGCGCCGCCATGTCGCAGCCTCCCATGCTTCCACATTAAATGCGCACGATTCGCATTTAATGTCCCTGATCTCGACAGGACTATCCCGGGGATGGTGCGCCAGCGGCCTGGCCTGTACGCCATGTGTCCGCTGGGGCGATCACCCGGCTGGTCGCCCAGCGGCCTGGCCTGTACGCCATGTGTCCGCTGGGGCGATCACCCGGCTGGTCGCCCAGCGGCCTGGCCTGTACGCCACGTGTCCGCAGGGGCAACCACCGTATGGGTTTTTCTTTTGCCGTGGCAGTGGGCCCAAGCACGCCCTGGTTGCCACTTGATTCCTTTTGTAGCGCGGGGGAGCGGGTACCTTGGTGTAGAATACGCCGACAACATGCTTCCTTAGGTGTGCGACTAAGTGATTACCACAAGGTCTTTACAATGCGCCATTCTAAGCTAGTCATGCCCCACTAAGATTCCACCGTTGGTAGGGTTAAAATTGTCCAGTCCAGAAGCCCCATCTTACACCAAAAAACCACCCATTTGGTATAATCAACAATGGAACTTTGCAAATTAGTTAGCCAAATATATCCCATACTAAACTTGTGGTAATACGGTTGCACTTTATACTCAACAGCTCATAGATCGGTCCTTAACTGACTAGGCGAGACTTTTCACAAACCCATAACTAAGATGAAACCACCTCACAACCGTTTCTTGCCCGGTATAAATCATACTTTCACTTTTTTTTTACACAATATTACATTTTGCCAGGATTACATGGCACACCAATACCAGGGAATAATTTTGTTTCAATAGAAAAATCTAGTAACACCCCGGCACCTAGTATGCCGCGAATCACCCAAACGATACTAGAAGCAACCAAAAACCATATTAAACAATAAATTACGGCAGCTCCGCTAAAAGCTTTAAACGAAATTTCGACAGCATCTCCTTTGTTTTTCTATGGTTTTAAGCATCAATAATAATAGTATAACGAGATAGCAAATGGGAGACAACAATAACATGATAATCTATGATTTCAACACCGATTCAAACTCAACACATAGAATTAATCGTCACCTAAACAAATAAGAAGTAAACGATTATTCATGGAAACCAACGAGGTAATTTAATCCAAGGTCTAACTGGATAAGACAACCATCACAACTATGGAAGGAGCATGTTATTGTTTAAATGTGTGATGCTAAGTGATGATATGAGTCTAGCTCCCTTTTCCCCAGCCGGTTTTAAGGTACCTAAAAAAACATTAAACAACAAGCGTGAGTTCATCACTCATCAAAGTGTATTGCAATGGTACAAAACAATAACAATTCATGTACATACGACATACGTATCAACAAGCATGGAAAACAATCCATGAAGACCTCCTCAATCACATTCTCATTTATTTATGCAATGGAATGCATCATGCCTCTTTGCTTAGCACATACTGGTATTGCCGAGTGCACACCCGTCGGTGTGCACCCTCTTTCCCATCCATCCCGTGGAGGGTGCCTACTCTTACTGACTCGCTCCCATTCACAACCGTGGATGGGACTACGAGGTAGGTCTTTCGTGTTCACTACATGTGAACACATAGGCCCACATCAGAATGGGTCGCCTCTTCCATTATGAATGCACATATGACATAAATATGTATGAACTTGCATAAGTACTTAATATGACAATTGCATAGGCAATATCAAATCATGTTCATCATATCACAAGCAAGGAGCAAGCATGGCAATTAATCACATCATGAATTCATATTGTAATTCTACAACTCTAAATGGCCACCCAAGCCCAAAACCATCCCAATACACTTGCCTTCAACCACGCGAGACAGAGTGGTGAGATGATGAGGGCACTCCTGGGGTCACACCACCTGCACATAGGTACAATACACTCAAAACATGCCTACAAAACAATACAAGAACAATCATCTACAACGACTTCGCACCCCACTCCTAACACCCGAAAAACAGAGAATCTGTCCAACGGGACAGCATGCTTCCAACAAGCAAAACTTGAGTTCTAAAACTCCGAATAAGGTAAACGAGTACATTTTCTCAAAGCTTAGGAGATTTCCCATCTTTTCCTAAGTATTCGCGAAAACTGAATCGGACTCTAAAATCCTCTAATCTATAGTTGAACACAATCTGTCCCAATCACGTCACATATTGGACAGCACTCGGTAAAATAGACATAACTTAACGGCTGAATGGAATTTAACGTTCTTGGTGTCCAATTAAATTTAATTGGATTACCTACAACTTTCGTAACATCCGGCCGATCAGAAAACGCCTCTAAAATTGTCAAAATCGCATCCGAAGACCGACGACCTAATCTGTTCGAGGACAGAACGCAGGGCAGAGATGCAATCACTCTAAATCCTTCTAATCACAGCACATAAACATCAAATTTAACCAAGATCTCCCCCATATAACCAGCACCAAAACTCTACAACCAAGATCCCCAAGGCGTACCTTCTTGGCGAATCACCCGATTGACGAACGTGTCCTCCTCGTGGCCCGAACTCTCCTGCCATCGCCGGGAACGCCTAATCTTCGTGGACGAAGAGCTCCCGGACAGCGAGATCGGAGTGGCTACAAGGGGGAGGAGCTAGGGCCGGCTAGGGGTGGGAAGGGGAAGGAGGGGAGGCGCCATGGGGGGGCATGGCATGGAGGAGAGGAGGAGGGGGCGGCTGTCAAGGAAGCCAAGAAGTCGATTGAACACTTTACATAACCTAACTACAACCCCAGCTCCAGATTTTCTATCAAGTCGCCAGAAATGTCTTGAACAGCCTCAAGAAGGGCATCGACTTGGTCGTTGTCCGTCATGCCAGCAAAGCCTTCCTTGTCAGCTTGGAGATCCACTCGAGGATAGAGGGACTTCACAACTGCTAGAGCATGGCTAGCGCTTGTGGTCGTAGTCTTCCTCAAATAGGCCCAAAGCACTTCGGGCGCATCCTGCAGACGTTGAAGGACCTGATCCTCGTCGCCCGACCCGTCGGGGTGCAGGAACGCTAGCATCGGCTCCAAGGCTTGGCGGAAGACCACGTAAGTAGCTTCCACTGCCTTTGCCCTCCCGTCAAGGGCACCGAGCTGCGCCTGCGTCCGATCCTTGTAGTCTGTAGGCAAGTCGAGCTATCGTCAGGAACACTGTGAGAGTGGCAGAAGTAAAAGAGAGGCCAAACAAAGGAGTGCACCTGCCAACTCCCACGCTGACTCCTCTGCGCGGGTCTGGGCTTGAAGCTCCGATATCTCCAAAGCCTTGAGCCTATCTTGGAGTCCCAAGCTAAAAAGTAACCACCATTAGAGAGCATCTACTTGACGACAGCAACAGAAATAAAATACCTACCTTGGAGGGAACCAGAAACGTCTATCTTCTCCAAGGGCAAGGACTGAACCTTGGCTCGAAGCAATCGAAGCTCACCCTCGCACTCGGCCCTAACCTGCACCAGTTCGGCCGCATACTCCTTGCGCGTTTTGATTTCTGGAAGGACTCGTTGAAGAAACTCGGACTTCTTCTCAGAGTGGTCTTCTAGGGACTAAAAAGAGCAGGAAAGAATGAAGACAACACGACACTGAAGAGAAAGGAGAAAGGGCCGAAAGGCTCACCTGAATCAGCCGGGCGCACTTGATGGAGTACTCAAGGAGTTTCTCCCTCTCCTTCTTCTCTGCCGCATCATTGACCTCCCCCCACTCGCCCTCCTCGCCAGCCCACGTGGTCTGAAGGAGAAAGGGCTCGGGACTGACGCTGGGGTGGTTGTGCCGCTGGAAGGATCTCCTCCACTTGGGGGAGCGAGCTAGCGACCGGTTGTGGGGCCGCCGAACTCGGAGGTGACCCAGGACTCGGGCGCGGTGGCGAGGTAGCCCGCGCTGACTCATGGAATGCTTCGGCCTCCTTGGGCACGTTTGCACTCGGCCTAGGCCCCTGGGTCTATTCGAAAGCGTACTAAGGCCCCGTCTCCAGGGGGGCTCAGTTGGAGCCCCTGCAGGGACCTCAACCAGCACATCCACCAGCACATCATCCGACGGCCGCCTGGGGAAAATGACCGCTCATCGCTCGAATTCACGAAGCAAAAGCAAGATTCAATAGGAAAACTAACTTGGTGGACTACTTTATCTTCAAACCAGGCCCCGACTAAACGAAAGGACCCGGGTGCAGGCTGGCCCCTAGAGGCTTCAGAGCGGGTTGCGCTGGAGGTGGAGCTGGGGGATCCCGAATAACAGGGGCCCCATTCGTGCGCCGGGGGATCAGAGGCCCCTTAGCGCTCGAATCCTGGACCGAGTGCTGTGCTAGCCCTTTCCCCTTCTTGGCACTCGAATCCACGGTGGGGGAGCTTGTCGGCCTCTTCAACTCAGGCTTCTTTAGAGGGAGGGGGTTTGGGATCGAAGCCGCAGAGAAAAAGGTGATCCGGTCCTACAAGTAACAAGGAATGCAATAAATTAACAAGACTATTCAGAGACCAAAGGTCAGAAGACGAAAAGCGCAAAAGACTATTACAAGAGGCGGGAGGTTTGCCAAATTGAAGGGCGCCAGGCACCCCGAAGTGTCGGTCTAGGTGCCTGTGATGAAAAAGTCATCTAGCCGCCGGCGTAATACTGGGTCCGGGATTCGCTCGGGTGTTTCCCAAGTGGGGTCACCCTCTCCGCTGTATTCGAAGCCTAGGTGGATCCGCTCCTTAAGGGGCTGCACTCGGCGGAGGATGAAATTAACAGCAATGCCAACTCCGGTCAAACCCCCCCTTCAGCACGTTGATCGCCCTCAGCAGCTCCTCCACCTGGTCCATGTCGCAATCAGGAGGGGCCGAGACCTAGGAGGGAGAAAATGTGGGCTTGCGCCTGACAAAAACAGGAAGGGAGGGATCGGAATTGGCACAATAAAACCACTCCCGATGCCCATCCCTTGTTGGAAGTTTTGAAGAGGATGGAGAAATAAGACTTCTTTAGCCCATCCCAAAGCTGCAGGCTGGCACCCCCGAATACCTTGGGAGCATTCTTGCTCGGGAATGGCTTGAGAAAAAAAAGATGACAAAAGAGGCTGAAGTGGGGGTTGATGCCAAGGAAGGCCTCACAAAGGTGAACAAAGATAGAAATCTGAAGGATGGAATTGGGGTTCAAGTGAACCAGCTCAATTCCATAAAGGTGAAGGAGACCTCGAAGAAAGGCACCGGCGGGAAGACTAAGCCCGCGAGGGAAAAAAGATTCAAAAACCACCACCTCATCAGGACAAGGGGTGGGAAAGGGCTCACCTATAAACCATGTTGGCATGATTATTCTAGTTATTTTTCAAATGTTTAAGCAGTTTGGTGGAGTTCACCTATAGTGACCTCCACTAGCACCCACAACAGGTAAGAAGAAAACTACGTGGGGAAATATATGAGGTGCAGGTGTGTCTACCTCAAGGAGTTCGAGTACAACAACGTCAAGTGCGGACACAACAATAGGTGGTGGGGAGTTAGCTGCCTATCTCAATAGTAACACTGTCAACTACCAGGAACAACAATAGGAGGACTTTAGCATTTTGCAGTGGTGGTATAAGCACAAGATAACATATCCAGTGCTTTCCATATGAGCACAGGATGTGTTAACAATTTCTATCTCTATGGTTTCTTCGGAGTCTGCTTTCCGTCTATATAGAAGAATAATCGTGGAGAGAAAAAAAAACCCAGTCTTATAAGTGAGATGGTGGAAATATTTCTCACCGTGAAAGATTGGGAACAAGTTAATCAACGAGCTAAACATACTACAGAAAATGTTGAGCTGGCGGAGACGTTTGAAAATCTTATTTAGATAATCAGGAAGAATAATTGTAGTCTTCACTCTTATCCCGTATCACTGAGCTATAGGTTATACTTTTTTTTCTTTGCTAAGGTTTTCTCATATTGAGTTTTTACTTGGCAAAGTTTTTAACGAGGTAGCCAAACATTAATAAAGCTCATTATTTTATTCGAATTATTTGTCTCAATTTAGAATTTCATTTCATATTTTTAGCTTCCCCCCTAATTTACATATATTTTAAAAAAAATTCCTACATTCCTTTGAGTTTTTCTAGTTATTCTAGATTTTGTTTTCAAATTTTTCCTGCATTATTTTTCAAACTTTTACGATTTTTTATTTTTTGAATTTTTTGGCACCAACGGGCTGGCCTCGGCCCGGCACAGCCTGTCGGTCCACAAGGACCCGTGAGGCCACGAGCCGTGCTTGGACCAAAGACCCGGCACAACACGACCCGTTTACTAATCGGACCTAAACGAATCATGGATAAATGGACCATGCCAGGCGGCCCATTGACCACCTCTATGAGTTGCCACTAGGGGTGAGCATTTTAAAACCGAAATTGAAAAACCGAACCGATTTAACCAAATATTTCGGTTTTTTGGGTTTTGGTTTGGTTTTTATTTTGGTGCTATTTGGTTTTTGGATTTCAGTTCGTTTGTTTAACTCATGTGCATCGAATAGACCGAAGAACAGATATTCATTTCATCCCATGATTCCCATCCGGTCATCCCTGTCACAACTTATCCCCAATCTCCTCCCCTCTTGGCTCCCTTCGCGGCTCGCGCAGTGCCTCCCGACGGACGCAACGCGGTGCCCCCTCGCCTCCCTCTTGGCGAACCCGACGCCCCCTTGCCTTCCTCTAGGCGGACCCGGCCTCCCACACCCCCTCGCGGCCTCGCCTCCCTCCGCCGCCCCTGCCCCCGCCTCCCCCTCCCTTTCCCCCTCTGGCTCAGACACGGCGCAGCGCCCCCGCTTCCTCTTCCCCCCTTGGCGCTGGCGTGGGCGTGGGCGTGGTGACGATGGGCGCGGGAGGGGCGGGGCGGCGGCGACGGCCGACGCGGGGGCGGGAGGCATGGGCGAGTGAGTATAAGGCGTCTTGGAAAGATAAGCCACAAAAGCTTGTTATCGTTTCTCGGTTCACCGAAAACCGAAAGAATCGAACTGAATTATTTCGATTAATTCGGTTCAATTTTTATTTTTGAATTAAAAATTTCGGTTACCAATTTTTGAAAACCAAAATTTTTTAAATAAAAAGCCGAGCCAATTTAACCGAACTAACTCAAAGCCACCACTGGCCACGACCCACGAGGACCCGAAGATACCCGGCCCACGGATTTTCTGGGAGACGCCGAGAGCGAAGACACTAGCCACAAACCCTAGCCGCCTCCAACTCTAAATCGATCTCGGCGAATGGCGCTGCGCAACATGGTTACGAGGATGCGGACCCAGGTCGCTGCTGCTCTCCGGCTGCCGTCGGTACCCCGCGTGTCGCCGGCGGCGGTCTCTCGGGCCCTCTCTACCACTGCCCGTCAGGTTCGCACCCCGTCCCCCGCACTCGGTGAATCACTAGTCGAACTAGTAACAGGAACGCGTTGGTATTCGATGGGAGATATCATCAGTGCACGAAAGTAATACCGCTGCCGTAGCCTACATATCATTTATATATACTTGTGCGTCTCGTAGTTCAACGAAGGTTGGATTTCCCATTGATGTACCTGCATGTCTGGTGTAATCCCTGTATTCTGTATGGTGTAATTTTGATATACCATACAAAATTAGAAATGTACCATTTGTTAGGATCGATAGGCAATTAAATTAAGTTACAACTATTAGTAGAAATGTGCAAATAATAACTGAATTGCCTGCTGGCAAGATTTCAACAGCCCATCTTAATCTGGGCATACTGTGATTTATGATATATTTGTTCCTCCATCACTTCCGGCGAGACATAAGAGGATTCCAAGACAACACTATTAGCAACAGGTTGAATAAATATTTTACACTAGTTATTGCCATATCAGCTTCCATTGTCTCATTATTGAATTGGAGGGAGAACAGAAAAACGGTTCTATTTCAATGATACAATATCCTTGTTAAGCTCCCCCATGAATCATCTCCATGAGCGGCTTCTAAATGAGTGGTTGATGATTTATTTTCTGAATATTGCTCTTTTTTTGTGCCCTGTTGGCTTCTAAATATCATTTTATCTGATCATTTCTTTCGTTGTTTGATTTTCTATGCTCATGTTGATTAGAATTTTGCTTTAGGATATATGATTCCCTAGTATTTTTCAAACGAGTTGGATGAATCCAGCTGTAAGGCCTCAAGGGTTTGATGGACGACTGATTAAACCCTGACTGTGCAACACAATTCAAGAGCTTCGCCGAAGCGCCATGGCTGCCGACTTGAAAGGCACTCCACAGCAAAGATTACATCCTGTGACCAGTACTCTGCATAGAAAATGCACACATTGGGATCAAATCGTGTAGGAAGATTCTATCCCTTGCAGGAAAGAAGTAATGGGCGAGTACAAGACAAACTCTAGAAAAATTATACAAGTGCAAGAATGCCCATCATCAAAGATGGCATGCCAGCTTGCAGATGTCCCTTCTGCAGCTGCCAAATGCGGTGAGCTTTATGACAATGGATGCATTTACTCTAATTGGATGGAGTTAAGTATCCCAGAAAGATATGGATTTGAACATTTTATCACTCACAGTCGCAAATTGGGTCAAATGAAATCAATCCATCAAAGTTAGGACCTGCTTACCAACTACAGAAATCAGTACGTATGGATCCCCTCTCCACTCCATGCCACACCAACCATGACTGTGCAGCACAATCTTCTCTCCAGAGGCCTTACGGCTGGATTCATCCAATTGGGGTGTGTTTTTGTATTAGAGTTACTAGTCATGTTTTTTTTTTTTCCATTTGTGATCTGTGTTTTACTAATTTGTCATGGTCATGTTTACTGGATCGAGTTCTTGATGTGCAGAGTCCGATCAATTCCGATGATGGTGTTCATGCCTCTGATTTTTGTGTGAAGGCTTTGGCAATTAGAGGTTTGTCAACGGTGGGAAAAGCTGAGGTTTCTCTTGAGGTGGAAAGTTTCAGCTCTCCTGCAGTTGAACACCCCCCACGCATTAAGTTCAAGAGGCCTGACAAGACGGCCAGGCACATTATGAATGTAAGCCTGATGTCATTTGTTGCACCCATATGTCATCCAGTAACAGTAATATTAGAATGAACACTTACATCAGCCTAACATACTCATTATTTGACTTTGCAGATCTTAAACAAAGAGGCAGTCGAAAAGGTCCGTGTGGAAAGAGAGATTCCTGATGTGCAGCCTGGATGTATTGTTCAAATGAGAGTGGTAAGTCATTTGCATTCTTGCTTTAGTGGTGCTCACTCATTCATGTTTGCAGTTCTGATTCCATGTATAAACAGCAAGTTCCTGAGAACAAGCGGCGAGAGTCTACATTGAAAGGCATTGTCATAGCAAGGCGCAATGCTGGGATCAATACAACTTTCAGACTGCGTAGACTAGTAGCTGGCGTGGGAGTTGAGTCTGTCTTTCCACTGTAAGTGACCCCAAATATGTGCTTCTTTTCCATTTTTATGTATGTACTACTTTGTTTTGGGACTTTCCATGTAGAGACCAAATTACTTCGTTGTTCTGTACTATATTGTTGTGAGAATAAGTACTTGTTTATTCAAATCTTTCAATCATTGAACATACTGTAAACTTTGTGGTTTGAGTGGGCCATTTCTTCCAATTCTTTAGCTTCACAGGCATGTTGGTCATATTATTTGGTTGTCCATGAACTTGTAGCTTGTTATACATGAATTAAATTATAGGTGCGCGCTTCTTGTATTAGAAGCATAGTTGGCTGTTTGCAGAACTGGGAGAAGTGTATTTAGGTTTGGTGTCTTTGTTTCTTGAGTAACTAGTGGCTTCGTTCTTGTTCTCTCTCTCTCTCTCAAAAAAAATTAAGTGTCTGCTGGCTTCTTGATGCCCTTAATAGTTTCACCATTTGCTGATGTGAATGGTGGCACCAGCTTCAATTGATCTTTTAGTTGTAAATCAACGAGTACTATTTTTAGAACCATTTTTACAGAATGTTGCTTGTGTTGTGTTAGTATTTTGTTTTATTACCCGTACAGATCTTATAGTTTTCATAAATAAGATCCAGCTGTGTGATGGAACTGCAATTTTTATAGTTTCGTAGCATGTTCTTTCTTCACCCTGCCGCTGATAAGGGACTAAAAATATTATAAGAATAGCATAAATAGGATTTTTTTGGTATGCTCTCTCACATACTCTCTCTCCTCAGGATCTACACATTGTTCTGCAGTTCATTTCTTCAATCTTTCATATGCAAAATTAGTATAAGTTGTTGAAAAAGTCAAATGTGATAGGTACCATGACATACGGTGTTGTTTTATGTGGATTATTTTCTTGATGCAACTTCCCTTCTGCATTCAGTTCCCTCTCGCATTTAGATTATTTTCTTGATGCAACTTATCTTCTGCATTCAGTTACTCGCCAAATATAAAGGAAATCAAGATCTTGGACAGGAAGAAGGTCAGGAGAGCAAAGCTCTATTACCTGAGGGACAGGATGAATCCACTTAAGAAATGAGACAACTTCTACTTGGTTTTATCCATTTTGTTCTGTTGTGGATCTGCATGGCTTCTGATGACACAGTGCTTGCAGTCCGAGAAGCACATTGTTTACTTCGACCTCCTAAAAACCACTGCTTGTAGTTCTCATGCTTGTATTCAAGTAGCAAGTGCTAGCAGAAATATGCTTCTGTGATTTGGAATTAGCAACGCGGGTGGCATCTTTTTTATTTGCAGTCGCGAGTGGATTATGCTGCAACCTCAGTTCGCTTGCTTTATTTTTCTTTTTCACTTTTATGGTAATATATGAAAGCTGGAATATTTAGCTCTTGAAAGCGTTACACAAGGTTATTAAGATGCCGTTTGGCAACTTGGAACTGGACTGTTTTTAATAGATTCTGGAAGAAACCCAACCAAACGGGCTAAAGATCGGAACGATTCTCTTCGGAATGTTTCTTTTTTTTTTCTACACTACGGTTGAATTGGTCTCAACCATGTTTCACCCGATTCACAGAATCCAATCTGAAACATTTCTACTAAGAATCTGGAACTGTTTTCGTTTCTACTAGAATCTAAAACACGGTGCTCAGCATCCAAATAGGAGTTCAAATCTTCAACAAATCAGACTCAATCGGCTATATATAGCCACCCTATGTACATGTAAATTAAACAAAAATAGTGGATCGTTTTCTATGATTTTTCTTCTTCTTTGTGAAATTTTTCACCTTAAAATTCGTGTCCCATTCGATGCGTCTCTAACCCTAACGATATATGGTTTAGGGATATAAGAAAAGAAATCAATGAAGAACAACTTTAGTTTGACAAGACCCAGAGGTTATCTTCCAGAATCTTGATTGCCGGCTGCACCCTCAGGACTTTTCTATCACTTGGACCTGCTATACCATGCGGCATCCAGATGCCTGGCTCGGAATAACTAACGGCCCGTATGAGAAGTACTAGTACCCAAGTCCCAAGTCCAAAGTCAGTGGGTGTTCTCGGTGTCACAGCTTGTTACTCTGCTCCTGCTCCCTGTACACTGATAATCAGCTCGAGCCCAAAGCAGGGTTCACGTTATCGACGAAAATCGTGTGATTTTCGCGATTTTCGCTCGTATCATCGCGGCCCGATATCAAAAATCGGTCGATAAACCGATTCGATTCAAAAAAAAATTCGAAAAAATTCGAAAATTCGAAAAAATTTACATGTCAAAAACCGGTCGGAAATCGGTAAAAACCGGTGAAAACCGCTAAAAAAGTCGACCGCACAAAAAACTTCAACATGGCTGTCGATTTTCCACGATAATCGTCAATTTTCCACGATTTTTTCATTTTTTTTTTAAAAAAATCTGATTTTTGAATTTATGCGATTTTCGGCTTGATTTTTGCGATTATCGAATTTTACTGTTCATCCGAAAATCGTGATAACGGTAACGTGAACCCTGGCGCAAAGCCATGAAACATCAGTGCAAAACGACCTATCTGAAGGAACAAGCGTTGGGCTGCAACTACATGTTTCCATCAAGTCTTCCTGATCAAATTTCTCTTGTAATATGGCCGAGTAGTAGATCTTGTTTGTGATACCGGAAAGCGAATTGATCAAATCTTCTTGATTTGATGGGATGGCTGAGTAGTAGAGATCTCGCAAATCTTTCTCTCTTTTTTCTTCTCTTTTTTCTTCTCTTTTTGAGAGAGAGAGAGAGAGAGAGAGAGAGAGAGAGAGAGAGAGAGAAGTCGCAAAGGATAATACGAAATAAGGCAGCAATAGGCCAAATGGTGATTCTTGTCTGAATCTGATGCTCTGAGCACTACCGATAGGCGTGCGCAAGTGCATGCATTACTCTGGATTCAGATCACGAAAGAACCGAGTCTAATGCAAATGAGCATCAAATGCAGTTCTATGGGTAATGCAAATGAGCATCAAATGCAGTTCTATGGGTACCCAATTTGATAAGAACAAATGTATTGATCAGATTCAGATATCTTCATGGCAATATGTGTTTAGACAAGTTGCAGCCCAATAATTAATCAAACATGCACGATACATGCACACTAATATCTGAAGTAAGTTTGACCATTGTAGCGTCAGAAGCGTCCCGTAGCGAAATTGGAGCTACAGCAGAAAATTTAAGCCTGCGACCGTCACAGCATGCAGTTGATGTGATGTGAAGTCTGTGGTAGGTTCAAAATACAATCGAAGGGCTAGAACGTGTGCAGATAAAAACATACAATATATGGTTCATTGAGATAAACAAAACAAAAAAGCTACTTAACACAACAAAGCAATGAAACAGATCATACATAAGATGTTGATAAACTACTGCAGCAAAATGCAGACACACGAGTCACGAGTTATAGTCGGTTTGTGTTCCTATAATGCATGAATCAGGAGTTTGCTTACATAATAACAGAGGAGTACAAGCCTCCTACGAAGCTTGGACCATAAGAGTTCTGGTTTGTTAAGCGCACACTAAATTCAGCACTGGATGGAAAAGAGTCACGAAAACGAACTGCATGGCACAAACTGTGACTGTTCGGCGCTAGCCATAATATACCACAGATCGCAATAAACAACATCAATTAATCAACAGGGAGTCAATAAATATAGAAGCTTTGGCTTATGTGGTCCCATAACATTTTTTTTTTTTTGGCAAATTTTGCCCATGGTCCAAACCAATTTGCAAAATAGCTCTGTTTCCGACCGTAAAAGTAGTGGTGACAACACGTGTCGTTTGCTGCGCTCCCCTAGCTCAACAGGTAGTCAAAACCGTGGTAGTTGACCTACCGAGCATGAGGGGTCGGTTAGACCTGCCACAATGCCTGTGCTTGGATACAACGGTACCCAAGCTCGACGATACCCGCCACGGTAGCCGAGCTCAGCAGGAGGGCACCTATTGTACCGACCACCTGCTACTTCGTTGTGGGAGCATATTAGTCGTCTAACGGTACTTTTGTGGCTGAGAAAGTTACTTGCAATTTCATCCGGGAGGAGCTAAAAATGGAAGAAGAAGAAGAAGAAAAAGCGTGCAAGAGGACTACGTACATAATCGGCACATAAATACACATGAGCAGGCTTTCACGAATTAAAATCTCGAAATGTTCCTCGACGAAGACATGACAACTCACAAAGACCAACATTTCTTCTTCTTCTTTGTTCGAACAAGACGCACACCCGCGCGCGCTCCCACCAGGAGCTCATGCAACCTGGTCCCAAAGATAACCACCACAATTACCGTAAACCTAATAGGTAAGGCATGCATGACAAAATATAGTAGAATCAAAACCTTTATTGGCTAACCGGCTCACCAATCCAAGAAAGACAAAGCCATGCATGGAGATGGTTGAAAGTAAACACACACACACACAGAGATCCTAATTATTAAGTCTCCAATAGCTTGCCAACAATAGGCAATTAGGTACGCGGCCCACAAATGGCGGCGGTGGCGGCGGCTGCTCAGATCAGCCCCTAGCGACGGCCTTGCAGACCAGAGGAGTTGCCATCTCCAGCGACATGTTGAGGCGCTCCGACAGGTCGACGCCGCTGGCGGACGGCGCCCACTCGAACTGGTGCAGCAGCTGCGCGAGCCAGAGGTGGATGGTGGCGAGCGCGAGCATCTTGCCGGGGCAGACCCGGCGGCCGGCGCCGAACGGCGCCAGGCGGAGGTCGCTGCCGAGCACGCTGACGTCCTCCTCCTGGAAGCGCTCCGGGCGGAACACCTCCGGCTCGGGCCACACGGCGGCGTCGTGCGCAATGGCCCACATGTTCACCATTGCCGTCGTGCCCGCGGGGACGAGGTGGCCGCCGACGTGCGCGTCGTGCACGGCGAGGCGCGCCCACGAGAGGAGCGGGCCCGGCGGGTGCATGCGCAGAGTCTCCTTGACGATGCACTGGATGTAGGGGAGGCTGGCCACGTCGTCGTCCGTAACGCCCCGGCCGCGGCCCACGACGGCGTCCAGCTCCGCCCGCGCCTTCCCTTGGATGTCCGGGTGCAGCACCATCCTCGCCATGATCCACTCCATCAAGATCGCCACCGTGTCCGTCCCTCTAAAGATCATCTCCTGAACACATCAAATCGAAAACAAACGCTCGACTCCTCAATGCAATCAGTTCAAAAAAAAAACAGCTTTTTTCAAGCCTGTAATTGTGCGTAATGAGTTACCCAAAGAACAGCGATCATGTCGGAATCTGACATCTTCTCTTCCCCGTCGAGACCAACGAGAACATCGACGAAGTCTCCCAGGAATTCATCCGCGACGCCTCGTCTCGCCTTGTGCTCCCGAATGATGTTGCCTACGTACACCTCTACCTTTCGGACTAACCTGTTGCACCGGCGCCGCACGCCCTGGAGGTCGAGCCACTTGAGCAATGGCAGGTGGTCGGCCCAGTTGAACTTGCCGAGGAGGTCGTACCCTTCGCTCACCATCTCTTCCAGCAGGGCGCCCTCTTGGCTCCCGAAGTCGTCGTAGTGCTTGCCGAAGACGATCGCCATGATGTGATTGAGGGACGCCGCGTGAAGGACGCGCCGCAGGCCTACCTCGCCTTGGCGGGCCATGAGGGAGGCGACGTCGCCGAGCATGCGCGCGCCGATGGCGGTGCGGTGTGACGCGGACCCCGCCACGCGGCGCGGGCCGAAGAGATGCGCGGCGGAGAGGCGCCTGAGAGCGCGCCAGTGGGCCTCACCGGACGGGGCGAAGCCCATGGCGCGGTGGAAGAGGAGGTGGCGGGCCGCGTCCTTGACGGGGCGGTCGCCGAACGCCGGGCTGACGAGGATCTCGCGAGCCGTGTCGGGCCGGCTTGCCACGACGAGGCGGGTGAGGCCGACGGAGACGGACATCAATGCCGCGCCGCCGTGGACGGCGCGGGACAGCGCCGCCAGCACGCGGTGCGCCGCTGGCCTAGATAGCGCGGTGACCACGCCCGGCGGGCCGGGCGGCTGGCGACGGCACCGCGAGAGGGCCCACGCGGGGCCGCCGGGAGAGAGCCACAGGAGGAAAGCGGTGAGGAGGAGCGCCGCTAGTAGGGGCGGAAGCACAGAGGTTGCCGGGAGGAGGAGGAGGAGAAGGGAGTCTTCTTGGCCGGTGACCATTGTGAGAGCCATGGGAGTGCCTGCTGTGGGATTTTGAGGAGTTTCTTGGAAGATAGGCGGGGTTGAAATGATGTAGGGAGGAGGCGTTTAAATAGGGGGGAAATGGTTCCATTGCATTAAATCTTTTGATAGAAATTACATAAATTTTAAACAAATAAAGAGATAAATAAGGGATCATCGTCTACCTTCTATCTATACTCCTCTGATTGCGCCGTTGAGCTTTATGAAAAAGCTACCAACTTATAGCATGGGACGGTTGATTTGTAGACCCGTTTCTACTAAAAAAATCATAAGCATTTCTTGTTACTTTGCCTTTTTTTTTATAGTATATCAGAATAAACAGAGCTGTATTGATCGATCTTGTACCAAATTAAGAGAGACAGTTATGGTGGACTTCATTCTAGCAATTACTGCTGTAACACGATTTTAGCTAGGTGTGTGTGACTCAAGAAAGAATTACGGCATCAAAATTTTCATTTTGAAATGGAGTATTTATTCATCCAACATTTTTAAAACCATTGATTTGGGTCAGTAGATGGAATCCATTGTTGATTTTTGCAATTCTCAGGCGTAATGCATAGAAGCATGCACCTCCCAATATAGTCCATAATTCGTAGCTATTAGGACCAATGGTAAACATAAGAAAAATTATATTTGTTTTATTTTATGACTGTAGTAGTGATTGATATGTTGGTCCAAATATATGTCCAAAGGAATGGAAAACTCCGTGTTTATAACGAACTCGCACGTGTGCCCATTTCATATCTTCGGAAACATTCCTTTTATCTTCTGTACCAATTGTTTGCACGTGTCCGCACTCCATTTCATATCTTTTGAGGCGTTTTCTTCGTACAAAACGTACTTACATGCAATTTTGTATCTCCGAGGTTGTTATATTAAACCATGTAACGACTATGGCCTAGTTGCGCGGGAAAACTTTAGAGGCATGTCATTTGCACTATTTTTTTTAATAGTAACGTAGATGATTTGTAAAAAACCTATTATGCACCTTCTTAAGAGTAAAAAAAAAATCTAATTGGCAATCAAAGACTGTTACATCGTTATTACATAATATAATTACAACATTATTTCATACGTGGTCACTTCCTGGTAAAATATAGGCCTATGAGAAACAATAAAATATCTCCAAAGCTCTCCTATTTAAGGGAAAATTGGTTTCATGCTATCCAAATAACACCCCTTTTGAAATATACTGAAAGTTTTCACATTTTTGCATTTTTAATCACTTTTGGACATATATACCCTCCTTCCTCTTCCTCCATCGAGCCACCACTTTCTTCTCTCACTCCGGTAGTCTGCTGCTATATCTAAAGCAACCGTCTTTGATGACCATAAAAGCCGTTACCATGGCTTCCATTGAAATCGAATCAGCCGTGAGCCATGACTAACGACACCATGGTGACCTCTTGCCAATTCTTCTCAACAATAGCCATAGAAAAGTCGTCGTCATGGCAGCATTACCTCTCTCTCTCTCTCTCTCTCTCTCTCTCTCTCTCTCTCTCTCTCTCTCTCGATCTTCTCTCTATGATGGTGGCTTGCGGTGCGCTTCCCTAGGTTCATCTAACCCCATCGTCCTGAATAGCAGAGGGAGGCACAACTGGGTGGTGGCTGTCAATGGAGGATGTGTGCTGGTGGGCGGTGAAGGATGCAGATCGACAAGAAGGTGCTGATGGAGTGATGGTGGATCGATGAAGGATGCATGCGAGCAGACAGAAACAACTGCAAGCAAACGGCGATGGATGCTTGCCAAAGTGCGAGATGGTGGGATGGCGGAGGTCATTGACGGGCACGCTAGCAGCAGCGAATGCCATGGATGGGGTATGAAGAGGCGAGAGTAAAAGGGGGAGAAAGAATAGAAGGAGGGTAGTTTTGGGATTTGAGGGAAATGTCCACTTTAAGATTCGAGACAAGTCTACACATATAATTTTTATGTATCCAATTTAAATATTTAAAAATATATTGTTAGTCAAAGTTTCGAAAGTTTGGCCATCACTATGTCCAAAACGACAGGTATTACCAAACCGGAGGGAGTACTCATTTATATAATTTTTAAAAGAAAAATCACGTAAGTACCTCTCTTTGAAATATACCACTAAGCTTTTTTTTGTTTAGTACAATACCACTTAAAGTGGACATTTCCCTCAAATCCCAAAACTACCCTCCTTCTATTATTTCTCCCCCTTTTACTCTCGCCTCTTCATACCCCGTCCATGGCATTCGCTGCTGCTAGCGTGCCCGTCAATGACCTCCGCCATCCCACCATCTCGCACTTTGGCAAGCATCCATCGTCGTTTGCTTGCAGTTGTTTCTGTCTGCTCGCATGCATCCTTCATCGATCCACCATCACTCCATCAGCACCTTCTTGTCGATCAGCATCCTTCACCGCCCACCAGCACACATCCTCCATCGACAGCCACCACCCAGTTGTGCCTCCCTCTGCTATTCGGGACGATGGGGTTAGATGAACCTAGGGAAGCGCACCGCAAGCCACCATCATAGAGAGAAGATCGAGAGAGAGAGAGAGGTAATGCTGCCACGGCGACGACTCTTCTATGGCCATTGTTGAGAAGAATTGGCAAGAGGTCACCATGGTGTCGTTAGTCATGGCAGCCATGGTAACAGCTTTTATGGTCATCAAAGACGGTTGCTTTAGATATAGCAGCAGACTACCGGAGTGAGAGAAGAAAGTGGTGGCTCGACGGAGGAAGAGGAAGGAGGGTATATATGTCCAAAAGCGATTAAAAATGCAAAAATGTGAAAACTTTCAGTATATTTCAAAAGGGGTGTTATTTGGATAGCATGAAACCAATTTTCCCTTAAATAGGAGAGCTTTGGAGATATTTTATTGTTTCTCATATTTTACAAATCAACTACGTTACTATTAAAAAAAATAGTGCAAATGACATGCCTCTAAAGTTTTCCCGCGCAACTAGGCCATAGTCGTTACATGGTTTAATATAACAACCTCGGAGATACAAAATTGCATGTAAGTACGTTTTGTACGAAGAAAACGCCTCAAAAGATATGAAATGGAGTGCGGACACGTGCAAACAATTGGTACAGAAGATAAAAGGAATGTTTCCGAAGATATGAAACGGGCACACGTGCGAGTTCGTTATAAACACGGAGTTTTCCATTCCTTTGGACATATATTTGGACCAACATATCAATCACTACTACAGTCATAAAATAAAACAAATATAATTTTTCTTATGTTTACCATTGGTCCTAATAGCTACGAATTATGGACTATATTGGGAGGTGCATGCTTCTATATACGCCTGAGAGTTGCAAAAATCAACAATGGATTCCATCTACTGACCCAAATCAATGGTTTTAAAAATGTTGGATGAATAAATACTCCATTTCAAAAGGAAAATTTTGATGTCGTAATTCTTTCTTGAGTCACACACACCTAGCTAAAATCGCGTTACAGCAGTAATTGCTAGAATGAAGTCCACCATAACTGTCTCTCTTAATTTGGTACAAACTCGATCAAAACAGCTCTGTTTATTCTGATATATTAAAAAAAGGCAAAGTAACAAGAAATGCTTATGATTTTTTAGTAGAAACGGGTCTACAAATCAACCGTCCCATGCTATAAGTTGGTAGCTTTATCATAAAGCTCAACGGCACAATCAGTTTACTCCCTCCGGTTTGGTAATACCTGTCGTTTTGGACATAGTGATGGTCAAACTTTCGAAACTTTGACTAACAATATATTTTTAAATATTTAAACTGGATACATAAAAATTATATGTGTAGACTTGTCTCAAGAAGTACTTTCATAATATTATAATTTTATTGGGTTTTATAAATATATTATAATAAAAATTAGCGGTCAAAGTTGTGTTTTGAAGACCGTGTCGATGTCCAAAACGACAGATATTACCAGACTGGAGGGAGTATGTGTTAATTTCTACTAAATTTTACCACGGATTAAAGCACAGGGCGGCCGAAATTTAAAGCTTTAATAGTAGGCAGCACAGTAATACAGAGTTAATCCAAGATCACGGCCACCACGCTGTGCATTGCATGTACCCCAGTAAAGGCCGAAAAACCAGGAGAGAACTGAAAAATCGAGCAGAACGTCCGGCAGTCAGCATGCTCATCTGTTCATCTTCCTCTCTATCTTCGTCGTCGTCGTCATCAGTTACAACCACAAATTTTGGGTTTAAGGCTTTAAGCACGAACCGAAACCAAACCATGCCATCAATGCACATCGGTTACAAGGTGAAACCGCTCGGCCTTTGTGTGCCCCTTTCTATTCTTTGGAGGCATTGCCAGTTACTCCCTTTC
The DNA here is from genome assembly GCA_036346355.1 of Rhipidocladum racemiflorum. Lineage (NCBI taxonomy): Eukaryota > Viridiplantae > Streptophyta > Magnoliopsida > Poales > Poaceae > Rhipidocladum > Rhipidocladum racemiflorum. The sequence goes on from CM070581.1 coordinate 6,315,821, forward strand.
CGAATAAATACTATTCAAGTTTTCAAATTTTGTTTCTAAATGCATACTCTCGCTGGTCACAGATAGCTGTCGTTTTGGAAATCGATACGGTCGGCAAAACGTAACACTGATTACTAATTTATATTATAATATATTTACAAAATCCAAAAAGAAATTAATGTTGCGAAAGTATTTTCCGAGACAAATCTGCATATATGATTTTCGTGCATCCTATTTAAATATTTAAAAAGATATTAAGACTCAAAGTTTCGAAAGTTTAACCGCACCTATGCCCAAAACGACGACTATTCGTGACCGGAGGGAGTATCATTCTACACTTTCAAGGTGTATTTTTTACCATTTTTTTTCAGAAAAACTAAGAAACGGTATACCGTTCCTACGGTATACCTCTGAAACTCATGAAACTTGTGAATTTTTATACTGAAACTCATGAAACTTGGCACTAAAAACTGATGAAATATGAAACTAATGAAACTAAACATTGAAACTCATGAAACCAGCACTGAAACTGATAAGTTTCATAAGTTTCACGGCTATACCGTTGGAACGGTATACCGTTCCCTAGTCTCGTTTACTATCGTGAACTAGAGTGAACTAATTTTAACTAATTTTTTTTACCTTGATACCACTTCTTTTAACTAATTTTTTTTTGGCTGTTTACTATTGTGAACTAGAGTGAGACACATCATCTAAAAATATAATAAGAGGTGGTAACACAGTCTTTTATAGATATATCTCGGTGGAAGCGCAAGAATCTAGAATAATCTCTGTCCATACACCGAGGGAGTAATTTTTCATCGATCTCTCCTTCATTTCGTGCGTTTTCAGCGTAGCCTGGTCCATCCATGGACGTGTAGCTAGCGGACGCCAAAAATGGGGGGCGTAGCTGCAGCGAATGTGAACCGTCTGATTAGAAGCTAGCGCAGGATAAGGGAATTAATTCCCCGGCTTGTGTGTGTGCCGTGTGATAGCTAGAGTGTGCACACTTCAAGAAAATTTCGCTCTCTGAAAGGCAGGGAGTAGCAGTGCGTAATTAGGAGCGCCTCATCGCGTCTTCCTAAGAAGAATTAGGAGGAGGAGGAGGCACTGTGCCACTGTGTTCTCCACTGTGCAAAGATTTTTACACACTCCAAACCCTACCATATGTGCGCATATACCGGTAGTTTTATTGGAAGGAAATGACGGATCACCTCCATTTCCAGCTTGTAAGGGTATGTACAATGGTTATTGTCGGGGGGTCGGGTAATTTCCATAAATTACCTCGGATGCCACCAACGACCAAGCTCGCTCACCAGCCGCCACGGAGGTCGTTACCCTGGGATTGTCCATCGAGCTTGAAGGCTACGCGTTCGGCCCGGTTCGAGCTCGGGCTCGGGTGGGACCGAGAATGCCACGTGCTCGATCGATTCGAGCTCGAGCTCGGGTAAGATGTCCAAGCTCGGTGCGGTCATCGGCCCGACCTTACGAGGTCTCTGAGTCGGTAGGAATAACCACCGGCGTAACTTCCGTTGGCGATTCGTTTCCGTGGGGCGTGGCGGAAGATAGGATCCACGATTGCCACGTTTGGGCCGAGGTCCAAAGCGTGGGTAGTGGGTCATGGAGTTCGATCCTTTGTAAGCTATAAAAGGTCCCCATCGTGAGGGGGACAGATAACAACAAATAGCGACACACCTGGTAGTAAAACTCGGACACATTGCAAGAGTAAGCGAGAGGCTGGAGTAGGGCTATTATCTCTTTCGAGAGGCACGAACCGGGAGTAAAGCTAGCGTGTCCACATTCGTTGGAATCGGTGAGCCATTCTTGAGTAATCCCTCACGTAGAAGGGGTCACGCTTGGTCCCTCCACCAACAAGTAAGCTCGGCGGGGCCTGTTCCCCAATCGTCGGCATTTGGCGCCCGTCGTGGGGACCGACTTTCCCTTTCGTGAGGAATCCCGGAGAATGTCAGAATCCCAGAACCACCAGAGGCTCTATGCCCCCGAGATCGGGGAAGAGGACAAGCAGTTCTTCAACGATGGGGCGGCGTCGCGCAAGATTAAGAATCAAGAGCAGTTCCGAGAGCTTTTCCTGGAAGCCGCTCTTCCTGCCGGGCGATTCTTTCGCTCCCAACTTTCGACTGCCCTCTCGGGACGGCGAATGCGGCGAGCTCTCGATGGTACGGACATCCCGACCTCACGAGCTCGACCAGGGGACCGCTTCACGGGGAGACACCGTGATGTCCCCCTCGCGATCCGTCCAATCCGTAACGTCTTCGTTGCGGAAGAGGATAAACGGCCGGGAAGCAAATCCGGTGGCCAGCGTCTTCCGCTACGAAGCGGCCAAGAGCACCTGCAGGCATCCCTGAATCAGGCCAGCCGACCAGCTGGCAGACAAGTCGAGGTGGCCTGGCCCGATAAGACCAGGGCGAAGTTATTGAGAATCTCCAGCGTCACGGAACTCGGAGCCGTGCGGCGATGAGCAGGCTCGTCACCCCGCGTTCCCCGAGCGGGAACGCCTTCAAGCCCTGGCCACGGTGGTGCGCCCAACCTCAGAGAGTTTCTGAGCAAGTCGACCTAGAAGCCATGAAGCGGCCGTGGCCGGCGACCTCGAGAAATCGCCACGAACATAAGGGCGAGGCCTCCCGGAAAGGGGCGCCAGAGCAATTCCTGAACGCCTTGCTGGCCCCGTCCAGCGCCGCCACCAGATGACTCACGCGGCCGCGCACCAGTGGTGGCCCAGCGCGAGCGCCGGGCTCGGGAGGCACGGAGCAATTCGGGGCTCCCTGGGACCAGCGGAATGTGAGCCACGAAGCGGCCGAACATTCCTCATCGGGCCACTCCCCATCCTACAGGCGTAGGGAGACTTTCACTCGCCCGGGCCCACTAACCTCGGGCTCGGCTGGCGGGGATCGCCCCGACCGCCGCGCTCGTGGTGATCGCCAGAGCAGTCCGTGTTAGTGCGGGGCGTTAGCGGCGTCGGGCGAGTGACTGGCCGACAAAGGTTTAAGCCGGGCCACATCGAGAGATTCGACGGGACTCGGAACCCGCGAGTTTCTCGATCTACACCCGCGGCCATTTTAGGCTGCCGGGGTGATGAAAGGAGTGATGGCCAACTACGCCTGATCCTGGGCCGGGCGGCTCGGGCGTGGCTATTCAACGAAGGAAGAACTTCGATCCGTCCTGGGCCCAGGTGGCGGCCTCTCGAGGAACTTCCGGAGTCGCTACGTCGCCGGAAGGAGCCCAGCGACCTCGGCGTCGTCTGAGGCGGGCCGAACCTGCGCCCGGTTCGTCCAGCGCTTCATGCAAGTCGCGCAATTCCATCCCGAGCATCTCGGATGAGGCGGTCGTCAGGGCTTTCAAGTTCGGGTCCGAGGCGTACGCTTTACTCAGGGACCTCGAAATCCACCCGACATCACGGCCAGCGAAGGTACATTCCGCATGGCTGACCGCTATGCCAATGCGGGACGAGGCCGCCCGATGGAAGAAGGCTGGCTGGGCGAGGAAAGCTGCCCACCGGCCGGGCTCGAAGGGCATCCGAAGAAGCGTAAACTCTATCGAGAAAAAATCAAAAGAAGAAAAAATCCTCTGTCTCGGCATGGTGGCGGCTATCGAAAGACAACGCACCGACCTGCGCGATCGTATAGAGGGGCCCGAAAGGAAAGGGTCGACGGTTCAGCGAACAACGAGCGGGCGGGGCGACCAAACGCCGGCGACCAAGCGCGAGGCGGGCTAGTGCCTATTTACGCCGCTCCACCAGGCTCATGGGCATGACAGCTTCGGAATTGCGGGGCGTGGGCCTCCCGCTCAAGCGATTCTACAATGGTAAGGGTCCCATGCCCACGCTCCAGGTGGAAGGGGCGTCAAGCAAGAAGCCCGAAGAGCAAGACAGACATGGAGTACCAAGAGCCAGAAATCACATCGCCGTGATATTCGGGCTCGCCGCCTATGGATCGCGTCGGGAGTTGAAGGAGGCAGCTGTACTCCGTGTCACTCGAGGAAGCCTCGTCCGGCCCGACTCAAGTGGTCCGGCTGCCGATCACCTTCTCCAGGGGCATCGCCTCAGGGGATAGCGAAACCCCAAAGGCTTCCGTTGGTCGTTAGCCCAACAATGCAACACCACGGAGGTCGGGTCCTTGTGGATTGCGGAAGCTCCTAGACTGATATATGCCAAGGTCTTGGGACGAGATCACGATCCTACGCTCCAAGATCAAAAACATGGTGGTCCGTTCTACGGGATAGTGCGGAAACGTCGGTCGAGGCCACTTGGCCAGATCGTCACCGCCCGATTCGTTCGCAATCCGAGCAACTTCGAGCGGAGCTCATCACGTTCGAAGTGGTCGATTCAGTCGGCTTATAACGCCATCCTGGGCCGACCGGCGCTCGCCAAATTCATGGCCGCCACTCATCACGGCTACGGTGCTTGAAGGTCCCGGCCCGTGGCGTGATCACGATCAAGGAAGCGGCGACTCTAAAGCTGCGGCGAAGGCGTTAGACATGATCGTCCCTGCTACTTGGTAGGCGGGCGAGCAAGCCAGGAGTTCCCACCCAAGGCTAGCCTCAAGCGGAAGAAACCAAGGCCATCCGTTGTGCGACACAAAGCCGACAAGGTCGTACACGTGGGGGCTTCCTAGATCCTAAATAGGAACTCAAGCTCGTGACCTTCCTCGGAGAAGCGCGGACACGTTCGCCTGGGAACCGTCCGAGCATGCCCTGAGTCCCAAGAAGGAGGTCGTCGAGCACAAAGCTAACGATTCGGCGACAAAAGCTTGTCTTGAGCTCAGCGCTTCTCCGAGAAGCAAGCCATCATCGAAGGAACCGACAAGCTCCTCAAAGCCGGTTTCATTCGGGAGGTTGACCATTAGATTGGTTGGCCAACCAGTCATCGTGATGAAGAAAGGAGAGGCAAGTGGCGCGTGTGTCGATCACCACCGGGGCTAAATGCCGCGCATGCGAGACAATTTCCGCTTACCTCGGATAGACCGGTTAGTCGGACGGCCGCTCCGGCGATGAGCTTTCGGGCGCCTACTCGAGGCTATCACCGGTCGGTATATCGCCCCGATGACGAGGAAAACTTCCTTCATCACGCCCGTTTGGCACATTCTCGCTACCACGACCATGTCGCTTCTGGTCTAAGAATCTTTGGAGCAACCTTCCAGCGCCTTATCGAAGAAAACCTTCTCGGAGCCAAATAGGTGGGAACACTGGAAGTGTATGTAGCGACATAAGTCGTCAAGAGCAAAATGGCTCCTCGGAGCCATGTATCCGATCTAGAGGAGACTTTTCATAACCTCAATAAGCATCGAATAAGTTAAACCCTGAAAAATGTGTGTTCGGGGTCAAAGGCTGGCAAGGTGCTCGGATACATGATCGGCCCACAAGGAATCGGGGCCAACCAGAGAGAAGATAGAAGCCATCGAGAACATCGACCACCGACTTGTACTGGAGGTCGAGTCCCTGGGAGAATGGCGACCTTAAGTCGTTTCATCTCGAGGCTCGGGGAACGCGCCTACCTTTCTTCAAGGTGCTCCGGAAGCCTGACGGTTTCACTTGAGCCAGATGAAGCGGAACCGCTCTTTCAAAAGCTTAAAGCTGTATTTGTCAAGACCCCGGTCTTGACCCACGTAGTAGGAAGGTCCTCTTGCTTTACTCCAGCGCCACCCCATCAGTAAGCGCCACGTCATCCAAGTAGAAACGGAGAGTCTGGCCCAGATCTACTACATCGGCGAGTCTTTGCCACGGACCAAAAGGAGCGTTACCAGGGTCCGAAGCTCCTTTATCGCTCCTCGTGGGCCTCGAAGAAATTAAGACACTACTTCCAGGCACACAAAATACAAGTCGGACCAACTTCCCTCGAGGAAATTCCTGGGAATCGGGGCCATAGCGGGGCGGATCGCGAAATGATGAGCCATGGGCTCGCCCGGTCGAGATCGAATTCTCGGCTAGAACCGCGATCAAATCCAGGTCCTAGCGGACTTCCTAGCCGAATGGACAAACCCCGCCCGTCCGAACCCGAACCAACGGCGAGCACGGCCGGGTCATTTGGGTCATGCACTTCGACGGATCTCGAGCTTCACGATTGCTCGGTGAGTGGTCCTCGAATCCCCTGGGGAGCGGATCGATCGCCCTCAATTGCATTTCGCAACAAACAACTAGCCAGAATCTGACGAAGGTCTCGCTGGCCGGCTTCCGGGCATGCAAGCGCTCGAGTCCAACGACTAACTAACGAAGGGCGACTCGCGGTGGTCGTCAACCAGGTTAACAAGGAGATGCTCGGTGCTCCGATGACTCAATGGCGCTTTACCGGCTGAAGTAAGGAAGATGGAAAAGTACTTCGAAACTTGAGTACTATACATCCCGGGAAGGACAATGCCCTGGCCGACCATCTATCGAAGGTCGGTTCCGCCAGCGATTTCCCGCTCCGGCCGGTGCTCATCGAGCACGTCTACAAGCCCTCCATACCCCCAGGAGGAGCAACCGAGAGGCAGGTGGTATGCCTCCTTCCTCGGCAGGATGCGGCTGGATGACGCCATTCATCCAATACGCCGTGCGGACACCGCACTTGAGGAGGAAGCCAGAAAATCCGGCTAGTGAGGCGCTCCTCGACCTATAAAATGATCGAGGGTCTTATACCGCAAAGGCGCGCTTGGCGTCCTCTCCAAGTGCATCACCCAAGAGGAAGGCAAATATCTCCTCAAGGATATCCATGACGGGATGTGTGGAGCTCACTGCCCTTTAGGACCTTGGTGAGCAAAGCCTTAGTTGGAGTTACTATTGGCCCAGCTGGCCTGGCCGATGCACGCTCAATAGTAACCTCTGCCGTCTTGCCAGTTCCATGCTCGGAAGGTCCATCAGCGGCATACGGCGCTTCTGAGACCATCATGCCGCTTAACCTGGCGGTTTCGGTTTGGGGCATGACATACTGGTCCATTTCCCAGGGGAAGGAGGGGTTATGTAAATACTGTTAAATCGCAATCGACACCTTCACTAAGTGGATCGAGGCCGAGCCTATATCAACCATCTCGACACGCAGGCGGCTAAAAGGTTCTTCCGCAATAATGTAGTAACCAGCTTTGGCATTCGAGTCGCCTCATTACCGATAACGGCACTCGATTCACAAGCGAGGTGTTTCAAAGGCTGTGCGAGGAGGTCGGGACAAGATATCCGCCGCGTCTGTGGCCCACACAGAGCAATGGGGCGGCGAGCGTGCGAATCCAGGCGGATCGTCAAGGAATCAAGAAGAGAGTCTTCAAGAGCCTCGTCGGCATGGTCGTGCCTGGGTGACGAGCTACCCCGTCCTCCGGTCGATCCGCACCACGAAGTGGCGAGCCACCGGGGAGACCCCCTTCGGCTCGTATATGGCGCGGAAGCTGTCCTACCACCGAGGTTGTCCTAGGATCCCCAGGTGAACCTGGCCGATAACATCGGCAGAAGGCGAACGCCTTCCGACCTCGACCTTGCGGAGCGACTTCGTGAGCAGAGCTCAATTGCGATCCATGGCGGTTTTACACGCAAGCTCTTCAGCGAACGCCGCCAAATCGCTACGACCAAGGACCTTACACGTCAGCGATCTCGTTACTGCGACGGGTCCAAGACACATCCAAAAGCCAACAAGCTAACTTGAGATGGGAAGGTCCTTACACTGCCGTCTCAACAACACGCCGGGGCTGTCCAGCCTTGCAATGGAAGATGGTCGGGAACTAGCTAGTACTTGGAACATTGACCAAGCTGGCGTAGTTCCATGTCTAACCTCGCCCGTTTTTACCTCTTTAATAAACTTTATCACCTTACCCTCCCATTCTCTCTCTCCCTCTTTCCCCATTCTACGATTAAGCTCGGACCTAGACAAAGTGTCGGGGGCAAGTCGGTCGTTGAGGCAAAACACCGTCACGACAAAGCTCGACCTCGAGGGCCTCCTTCCTCGTGAGCGACCATCTTTTCGCGGTAGACCTCCACCGCATAGTAAAGATTCGCACAGGACACCCTTCTCGAGAGGCTCCGAGTCGGCCCGGTCTTGTGGCGCCAACGTCGTAACCCTAAGGGCCACCACGGTCCCCGCAATTCTACTCCGCCAGCGGTCGTGCGTGCTCATGATTCGCCCACGACCTCCGTTGGCCGAAAACTATGAGGTACCATGTGGCCACGACCTCGGCCTCGTGCAACTTTCACGCCAAAATGGTCACCTCGACCTGCGTGCTACTTCGGCGAGATAGTCATTTCCTCGTCACGATTAACCACTAAGTCGCGTAAGACGCGACAAACAAATCGTTGTCATCTCGAGGAAAAACAAAAACGTCCATTTAAACCAACTCATTCTATATTCAATGGATAGTTTCTCCTAAGTTTTTACGGGTAAAAGGCGAGGAAAAAGAAAATTACGAGGAGCCCGGCCGCGTTTCTGCCGTCTGCAAAGCGACGAGCTCGTCCGCACCGAGTCAAGCTCGGACTCAAGGTCGAGCACAGCCGGAAGCTTCCGACCTTAAGCTCGCCGCTTGTCGGTCGCCTGGACTCCTCCCGTTGCGATCGATTGTCCTTTCGGCGCCGGGCGGCGTCGCGCAAGGTCGCCACCCGTGGCTTCAAGGCAGGCCTGCCTCGCTCGGTCGGCGCTCACGGAGCTTCGGCCTTGCCGACTCCTCCACCTTCCAGCGGATCGGCCTCGGAAGATGTCGGCTCGGCAACGGCGCTCGAGCTCGCAATCTTGGCGTCTGCTCGGCTTGGTGCTTAGCGACAACAGCGGCGCGATCGCGCATGGAAGTCCTTCATGGTGGACTCCGGCACCTGCGCCAACAAGGCGTTTTCAGGTCGTAATCGAAACTCTCGGTAAAAGTACATAAGTCGAGAGTACTTACCCAAAAGTCGGGTCTCCCTGATGGAACAACTCGGCGAGGTCCTCCACCTCGCTCTGGGCGGGTAAAGGGATCCCCGCCTAGTCCCTTCTCCTTGATCGGGCTCGGAGGCTTGAGCCCGAGCCTCCCTCCCCAGCGATGGACTTTTGCCACTGGGGGCGACCTCCGCCTCTGGAGAGGGGCGGCCTCAAGAGCAAGGATTACCTCCGCTCTTCTTCCTCCCGGGGCGGTTGCGCCCCGGGGCTCGCCTCCTCGATCGGGGCTCCACCACTTCGGCGTCCGCGGCCATGGGAGCAACCGGGACAAGGTCCGATGTCCGCCCTTGGGCCGCAGCATCCGTGCGAGAATCAGCAGGGGCACCGGGGTCGGACGACGGCCAAAGTCGGTCTCGGCTGGAGCAGCCTCGGTCCGGCAGATCCCCTCACGGAAGCTGCCCGGCCGCCTCACGGTGCGGGCTTGTCTCCCCGACTCAGCCGGGGTAGCGGCTCTTCCTCGTCGAGGCGAGCCCCACCGAGGATTAAGGTCCCCGAGCCAGCGGGCGGCTGACCCGCGTGATGTCATGAACCGGGGAGACCTCGGCGATCTCTCGAAGAGTCGCGCGATGATGTCGGCACCGGGAAGAATCTCGCGGGAGTCTCGGCTGCTTCATCACCGTCGAGACTCCACGACTATGATGTAGGGGATGCCCTCGTGCGGCCGGGCATGGCCGTGCCATGATCTTCCTCCGTGCCTCCTCTTCGGGAGACACGACCTCCGGTCGGGCTCATGACAACGAGCTCCCCACCTGACGTCGTCTGCCGGCATCGGCGTGCGGGCCTCCATGACCTCGGCTCCCCTTGGCCTCGTCGCCACCGGCACTCCCGTGGGAGTGGGCCTCACATGACCTCGGCTCCACGCCTCGGCTCGTCGCCCGCATGGCGACCTCGGCCAGGGCTAGCTCCCTCTCTAGCACGAAGTCAAGAATATCGTCGACCATCGGCCCGAAATCCCATAACTCGCACCTTACGCCACACCCACTATAGGCGATGTGGGGTTAGAATGGTGCCGAGGAGAAAAAAGACAAACAAGAAGAAGCAGGAGACTCCACCTTGCGCGGCGTCCGGCTACGAGCTTCGGCGCGAGGCAGGGCGGCCATGTCCTTGCGCCTTTGCCGGCCCTGGCGACCGCGGTCGACCTCCTCAGCCCGACCTCGAGAGCTTGATCGGCGTTGGCGCGGCCATTGGCGTGGCGAGGCGACCTCGCGGGACCTCCGGGACCAGAAGCGGGCGAGTCGGCTCGTCCTTTCTCCTCGCGTCCCGGAGTGCGGGCTCGAGCTCACCGCGCAAGCTCGCTTTGAAGAACGCGATTCAGCCCTCCGGCTCAACCTTCCGTATTGGGCCGAGCGCGTGCGCTGGCCTTCTTCGCGCGCGGACAATTTGGCCAAGCGAGCCGATTAGCTCGATTGTTTCGTGTACTCGTCCATCCACAATCTCAGTTCACTCACCTCCTGCCCGGTCGCATACTCCAAGTGTTGGCGGGGTGAGTGGTCGTCGGGCGAGGCGCTGCGTGTGCGCGCTGACGGAGGAGCGTGGCAGGCGCGGATCGGCTGGCGCTTGCGACACTTTGTCCCCTTGGTCTTGACCCGTCCCGCCCGGTAGGATCTAGGGAGACTGGCGACCTCGAGGCAACCTTCTCTGTTGAAAAGAGAAAGACTCAAATGAGGTCGGGTGGCCCCCGTGAAGCTTTGTCCGGACAAGGGCCGGAAAAAGTCGAATCGAAGCTTCCGCTTCTCTGTCAGGTTGGGGCGTTGTTCGGATCTGGCGGCCCTCGATGATTTCCTTGCCTTTGAGTGCGAACATCTCGGACACCCTCGCATCCACCAGTCCTCTGTAGGGTGCATACCACGGCCAAGGAGAGGTCGTGAGAGGCATCCTGCTCGGAAAAGAAGATCGAGGGGCGGCATACGGCGTGATTCCCGGGCGATGTCCTGCCACCCGCCGACCTTGAAGAAGGGATGCTCCTCCTCCTGAGGCGATATCCGGTTCCTGACGTAGTCGGGTAACGTCGGCCGTCGGCCAGGCACATGAGCTCGTTGATGCGTCATGAGGATCTTCTCCTCCTCGGGCTCCACGAGCGGTCGGGGTGTCTCGGCGCGACCTACGGCACCGCAGTAGGAAAGCGTGCCGCCCTCCGCTTTCCTCAAGTAGAACCATGAGTCGGCCCAACGACACCAGGAGTCATAGGCGTGAAGCTTCGGGTACTCGTATGGTCGGAGTAGGGCCTTGCAGCGGAAAATAGCGAGCTGCGAAAGCGTCTTGCGAGTGCGAAAAAGTGTAGAAGTGGAAGAAAGAGGCGAGGAGTGGGCTCGGCGCCCCACGAACCCTTCAGAGATGGTAAAGATGGCCATGATGAGAAACGAGTTGGGGTGGAGGTGAGCGATCTCGCACTCGCGAGGCCAGTGCGACCTCGGCGAACTCACTTTCCGAGCGTCTGGGCCCGTTTATGGCGTAGAGCTTCGGTGGAGGCGATCTCCCCCTCCTCGGTGCGGGCTCTCTTAAATCGCCGGGGCTCTCCATGTACCGGCGTCGAGGTATTACTTCGCCCGCTTCGAGGGTCTCGACTGCGCTGTCGAGCTTCTTGCGGCCAGAACCGCCATGAGGATGAGGAAGATGATCAAGGAGAATGATGGCGAAGCGGAGGAGTGTGAGACACAGCGATCATATCTGACCAAGTGAGTCTAAGGGTTTTTTCTCTTGAGTGTTTAAAAACTCCTCCAGGAGATGAGGAAGCCCTAGAGGCCTGAAGGGGCGATTGGCGTTAAGCCATCCGAAAAGCGACGCGTGGGCACGCGCAAATCGAAACCTGCCCGCCAGAAAAGAGCGGTTCCCGAAGGACAGACGATTCGAGGCTTCTAGAGAAGGAACCGTGAAGAAGGCCCATACTGTTAGCTCAGCCGCGACAGTATTTGGGGAACAAGCTTCGTTCGAAGGAGGTTAATAGCTTCGTTAGTCGCGGCGGATGTCACGCCATGTGCAAACCGACATGCTCGTGAAACGGTAGGCCCAAGGGGAAGGCCTTCCTTAGACCTTTTCCGCCTTGAACCTCGGGGGCTAGGCTGCCGAGGGTCGGGTAATTTCCATAAATTACCTCGGATGCCACCAACGACCAAGCTCGCTCCCCGCCCGAGGCCACCAGGAGGTCGTTACCTGGGATTGTCATCGAGGCTTGGAAGGCTCACGCATTAGGCCGATTCGAGCTCGGGCTCGGGTGGGACCGAAATGCCACGCGTACTCCGATCGATTCGAGCTCGAGCTCGGTAAGATGTCCAAGCTCGGTGCCGGTCATCGGCCGACCTTCTGAGGTCTCGGGTCGGTAGGAATAACCAGCGTAACTTCCGTTGGCCCGTTCGTTCCGTGAGGCGTGGCGGAAAGATAGGATCCACCGGTTACACTTACGTTTGGGCGAGGTCCAAAGCGTGGGGGGTAGGGGTCATGGAGTTCGATCCTTTGTAAGCTATAAAAGGGTCCCCATCGTGAGGGGAGATAACAACTTTCTTGATAGCGACACGGTATGGCTTAAAACCGGACACATTGCAAGAGTAAGCGAGAGCTGGAGTAGGGCTATTATCTCTTTCTCGAGAGGCCCGAACCAGGGTAAAGCTAGCGTGTCCACATTCGTTGGAATCTGGTGAGCCATTCTTCGAGTAATCCCTCACGTAAGAAGGGGTCACAGTTGGTCCCTCCACCAACAAGTAAGCTCGGCGGGGGCCTGTTCCCCAATCGTCGACAGTTATATTTAGCTGTCTATAAGAGATGACACGTAGGATTTTAAATGATGTGGAGGAGAGAGAAGACTGATGTCTACTATTTAATAGACAGCTTTACATTTTGTGTACCATTGTATAGACAGTCTGTTAATTGAATGAGAGACCACTACAGACAACTCTATAGACGATCCATTGTATGAATTATTTTTAGTGCTGTCTGTAGATGATGTGGAGCTACATTATAGACAGCTGCCATCTATATCATTGTACATGCCCTAAGCTCGTTCTCACCGGCCATATTTCAGGTCTGAGACGGAACTAAAATCTGGAGCTCTGTCAAACAGGATCTAAGTTTATAGAATAACCGTTTATACACTCCTTATGTTACAAATAGTTATCATTCTAGATATAAATACATAGTTATCGTTTTAGACATCCATATGGCTTTAAATATTTTTAACGATATTGATAATTATATTTCAAAAGTTTGACTACATCTATCTTCAAAATGATAACTTTATATAATGTGCTACCATAAATATTTAAACACAGTTTTGATAATAATTTCTATTATAATATATTTATAAAACTCAATAAAATGTATAATATTATAAAAGTACTTTTCAAGACAAATTCACTTATGATTTTTATGTATCCAGATTAAATATTTTGAAAGATATTGATAGTTATGTTTTCAAAGTTTGACTATATCTATCTTCAAATTGATTACTTTTTATAATTGAAGGGAGTATATAGTGTGCTACCATAAATCTCACCTATATTACAATCTGGAGCTTTCCGGACCGAAGAGCTGAGCCACGTGCCCTCCCGCCAGTTTTGCGAAAAGTCCCTCCGTTTCTTTTAAATTACAGATAGATCCCTGCAAATTACAAAAAGGTCCTTCACGATTTTTTATGAGGGTAAGAAAAATATTTTCAAATAGCGTTTAGGTCCCTCGCTCGTTACTTTACGAGAAAAAAAAACTCCCGTTAAACATAAATCTCAAACGAGCCATTTTCTAATTTTTCAGAGTAGTGCTCGGGTCAAAAAAAAAATGACAAACAGGCCCAGGTCTTTTCTCCGAAAAAAACGCAAATTCATTTTTCGCTCACACGGGCGACGTACGCAGTGCTTATTAACCTAGTTATACATAAGATCGAATCGATCACGTGACCGCCATCAATGCACTTTGATCCGCCCCTGGTGGAAAAGAAATCGTAACATGTGTAGGTTAGGGCAGCCTCGTCTACAAGTGAGTTATTAGCTCGAATGCTACATGCAAGTATGCAAGTATGCAACTGAGCAGTTGACCTGAGAACAACTTTTGCAAGCAATGGTGCCTACTGCCTACATGATCTGTATGGCAGGCAGTATGGCGAAAGAAAATATTAAAGAAACTCGAGGTGTCAAGTACGGACGTCAACCCAAAGCTTAGGCAAGTGTACCGACCGGTTCACAAAACCGACAAAAACCGCTAGAAAATCACAGTTTTTGACCGTATAAGCCGGTTTGAAATCCTAAACTGGTCGGTAAACCGGTTTAATTCACAAAAAATAAAAAAATTTTGAAAAAATTTATGCGATGAAAACCGGTTGAAAACCGAGTGATTTTTCGAGAAAACCGACGAAAACCGCTCAAAAAACCGACCGTCCAAAAGGTTGGGGTCGTCGATCGGTTTTTCGATGGTTTTTGTTTTTTTCTATGTTTGTTTTGAATTTTTTTTGTTCAAACGCTCAATTTCGAAACTCTTCGGTTTTGACGATTTTCGCGGTAAATCGGTGCCACTGGGATCTCGATTTTCAGTTCGAAAACGGTTTGGTGAACCTTGGTCGTAAGAAGTATATATATATATATATAGCACTGGTGAATACTCAATCAATAATGTAGCCTCCAAAAGCTTCTAGGGATAAACAATTATGTAAAAATCTCAAAAAATTATCATAGGTAGGGGAGGTGAGGTTCTACAACCCTGTAAAATTTGAAGACCAAACTCAACCGCATTTGGAAGATATGAAAAAGACAAATTGCAAAATGAATAGTGCTATAATGTAGCCTCCAGAAGCTTCTAGGGATAAACAATTATGTAAAAAATGTAGGAAACATGAGTTCAAATTCAATTTTTTTAAATTCGACGGTCAAACGGCAGCGAAAAAAAAAATCAAAACCTAACCAATTTTACCAATTTTCAACCATTTACATTAAAAATCGGCAAACTAAGAGAAATAATTCTAAAGTCGATTTTCCATCAGATTTTATTGATTTTCGACCGATTTACGTCTCATAAAATTTTCTTAATTTTTGAATTTAAATTTGAATTTCTTAGATTTGAATTTGAATCACAATTTTCGAGCCATTTTTATCGATATTTGAAACCCTGTTCCTACCTGACATGCTTGCACCAAGCTGGCCCGGCCCTAGCCCAACTGGGCCAGATCGGCACATCCGATTTTATGGCCCGATCAGTTTCTAATCCCTACGAATGTTGAAGAAGAAATTAACAAGCGCAATCTAAAGCATAGCAGTCTGTACCTGTGTAGCAAATACTGAAACCTGCAATAAGCTCAAAGAGTTGCAGCATGCAATCAGATCACCAGTAACACAGCACAACGTTAACTAACCGATGGAGGGCATCAATAGACACAAACAGTGGGCAAACAAGGTACTAAAAACACCAAATTTTGCAATCAACATGATTCATCTTTAGTGCGACAGGTTTTGCACAAGATGACATCCAGGCAGGAGGTCCCCCCAACATAGAGCCATATGGCACATCAATAAAAGGGGTAATTTGCTAAAATTAAACACTGAGTTTTTCCCATATGGGTAACAGAGATAGAAACCACTTCATCCTGCATTAAAGCCTCCTGATGAACATCACTTTCCACCAAACAAGTAGTCCAGGGACGAGCCACCGCCAGGAGCAGCCTTAACATTAATTGAATTACGGCCCTACAAATGTCAACAGAATTAAACCACAAATCGTACTTAATATCATAAGGTAGTAAAAACGATGGAAACAGAAGGGCCATATCTCTGGGTACATATGATAAAACAAAATGCAAGTTAAAACATAAAATTTGGGTCATAAAATGGTGCTTTAATATCTTTAAAATAGCCAGTGACGTGAATCTGATGAACTCAAAAAGTCAAAACATCTAAGCAGTCCCTAGTCATAATCAGGTCATCTGAATTTCCCATTGACCACAAGCATTTATAAATTGTAATGAATAGATTTGTAAATTGTAATGAATAGATAGTGGGCTAGATGACCCGTTTCATCAATTCATTTGCTTGCTAGAAAAAATGCTTAATTGTTACGTCTAGAATTATGCAAAGTGAGTATGCTATAAAGTGCTATAACAGAGAACAAAAGGAAACAGTGAGAAGGATTATGCTAGTTATTGATGATTAATATGGCACACACATCATGTTAAGTACTTCTAACTTTGCAACCTCAGAATGAGCATCATACTTAGGTAGTTTGTGAAATTTGCACAGTATGTAGACAATCATGGTACTAGCAAAAACAAAAATAAAGGAGCAGCTAAAAGTGATTTAACTGCTGTCAATGTAAGCTTTTGACAAGACATATGCACATAGTATAAACAGTTATGCGACCTTTTTATAGCAAGAAACAACTGCAGTACTGCACCAAATTCAGTTCATTACAATGGGAAAAAAAGGCATACCGTAATGAAGTTGCCGGTGTTTTGGCCATCTGCTCGCAAGTAGTTATTAGCTTGGCTACCCTGAATGCCAGCTGGGATCTGCTTGGCTGCATCAGCAGGTATAGACGCTGGTTTCTCAGCAGGTGGAGCCTTCACAGCTGGTGCTGCAGCAGGCTTTGGGGGTTCGCTATCTCCAAATAGGTAACCCAGGGAACTTTTACCACCACCAGCACTCCCACCACGGCTCATCTTGATTGTCCGAGAAAGGCAAACTGCAACAAATTAGTGAACAAGTTCAGCAGGATTGCCACAATCTATAGAAAACAATTGTGTAAATTGTCAAAACAGCAAATAAACCAATAGTTAAAAAGCTGCCAATAAGTCAACCAAGAAATCATGCATCGATATTAGATCATTTTGGATCAATAGTCATTATTAAAAAAATGTTAAAAGTAGTGGCATTTCCAAAACAACGTTAAAAAAACATATCCAGGTAATTTAGGTACAGACTACAGAGATCCATACAAAAAAAGGAAGAAAGACATCCAAAGCATGGATATTGAATCAAGTCTTCAAACATGAATACACGATAAGCTTGAGAAATCAATACTGCTTACATTGAATGAAGTCAGCAAGTTAAGAAATGAATATTGCCACAAATATTTTGGTCAAATACAATATATAATTTGAACAGGTTAGATAAGATCAACTTCATAAAAAGACAAATACTTTGCAAACATAAACAAATACGGTTTGACGTGAACAGCGAGAGAAATTCTAACAATTACTTCTCCAACAGGAGCTTAGAAGAAAGCATTCAGATCATCATCAGTGGTACACACTATACAGCCAATATAGAAATCCCTGATAAATAATCGTGTGACATCACATTGGTTGAATCACAACTGTTGGAAAAAACAGCAATGGGTCTCACTAAATTTGGAACCTTCAGATGAGGTGCGCTTGTGGAGATCATGACCATGGATCAAGGTGAGGGACCAGTCAATCCACGGCCACCAATCACCATCAAACAGTAGACATCCACAATGCTGATTAGCAAAAACATCTGCATTGGCTGGGCACAGTTGAAGATTATCCAAATTCCAAAGTAAAGAAAATAACGGCTTGAAGTCTTGAATCAATGTTTTCATTCATATAGCCTACAATAGTTTTTTTTACACAAACCTACAATTGTATATCACCCAGATATCTACTTACAAGTTAGGAGACTATCATTGGTAACAGTATAGAAGAGTACATTATCGACAAAACCGTTTAGTCAAAAAAACCACTAGTACAAAGGTTTATCAGTATCTTTGGGTTGACATGGCAAAATGAACAGAACAGTAGGCTCCACAATGCACAGTACAGTTCAAAATGCAATGAAGTAGTGAACTACATATTTGTATAGACCGTCCAATAAAAAAATTCGACACTGAAGATCAGTCAAACTAGATAAGAAATTGAAGATAAATTTCTTATGCTTGATAGCATGCAATCCCAGATTGATTTTTCAATTGGATGGCCTGCATGGATGTTCAGCTTAGGTACATTTGGAAACCAAATTGCACAGTATTCTTGTTGCAATGTGCAGCCCAGCACTGTAACCAGCACCCAGTAGGGTTCACAAAACCGGTCGATTTTCGCAAAAAATCAACCGTACCGAGCCGGTTTGAAACCCTAAACCGGTTGGTAAACTGATCCAATTAAAAAAAAAAATCGGAAAAATTTAAGTGCCGCAAACCGGTCGAAAATTGGTAAAAATCGCTCCATTTTCGACAAAATCGACAAAAAGCGCTTAAAAAATCGTCCACCAAAAAAGGTTCAATTGGCCGGTTGGTTTTCAGTGAAAATCAACCGATTTTCGTAAAAACCGGTCGATTTTCAATTTTTATAAAAAAAAAATCGATTTTCAACCTCGATTCGGTTTTGTAAACCCTGGCGCCCAGTATGCAACACAAAAGATCAGGACAGTAACTTCAGTTAAAAGTAAGACAAAAAATAACAACAGACCACATCCATTAGCACCGCACACAATCTATGGAACAGCCCAAATGAAAGGTTACCTACACTATATCAGGCACTGGACCAATCTTGACATGCCGCCTACGGCAAATACAAATAATTCATTTGCCATTCTGTTATTCTTTTCCAACATGGAATTGGGCCTACACCTGATACGTTGCAAAGAAACATGCATATGGGCTGCTTCCAAAATTCTGCACATCATTTTCTGAAGCCACATGCTACTTTTTCATCACAAAAAAGGATCAAGCACCTCTACAACCACTAAACCACATCATCATTCACTAGAACTTCCCCAGTAGTTATTATAATAGCTATCATGGTCCAACCTTCTTTTCGCAAAACCAGATCCCCATCACAACTCGAGTCAATTCCCAAGCTATTGAACATGAAACTGCGCTGATATTGCATACGATTACGAACGACGCACCCTAGAATCTTCATATCTATGTACAAGATAGCCCTTCAAGAAGAAACTGCCGTAAGCACATACTCTTTCCTCCCAATTTCCCCGACTAAAATCCTGATGCGTACAAATCTATCATCACTACAAGAAAAATGACCGACATTACCACAAATCATCCGTCAAAACAACCACCGAAAAAAAATAAGTAGGTGCAAGCCGATACCTACACATCCTAGATCCACGAATCCAAAACAATACGAGCATAAGCATAAGCAGGATCCACGATCCGTCTCAACCGAGAGGACTATACCAGTTCCGGAGCTAAAAACCTACCAAAAAATCCAAGAACAAGGGAGATCCGTCGCGCGGATGGCCGGAACGATATCGCGAGGACTGGATGAGAGGGATCCGAGGGAAAGGGAGGGGATTCGATACCTCAGATCGGGCGCCGACGAGGAGAGGCGTCGTTCGGAGCGCTGGTGTGACCGTGTGAGTGGTGGGGGGGGAGCGAGTGCTGTCTTCATTGGATTCCTTATAATAGGGGCCGAACGTTGCCTGGCTCTTTTGCAATCTCGTCCTCGTTAAAGTTTGCAATTAAACAAAACGTTTTTCATCGAGGAAGCCTACCAAAAAATTCATGTGTTTCCTTGATTTAACTGTTCGACTGGATGGTGGACTATTAAGATCCTGTTTGATAGAGCTTCAACTTCGTCAGATTCGTGGATCTAGTGGAGCTGGGTATTTCTAGTTTCTCATATCCGTAGAGCTGGAGCTGTGGGTATATTAAAGTGTTTAGGTAGATCATCATGTTTACATTTTAGAATAAAAACATAAACTTAATTCGCCTTATTTTAACCTACAAGTTTCAGATCTGAGATAGATGAGCTAAGCTAAACAGGGCCTAAAGAACAAAAAATTCTAATTGAATAGCTAGAGAAAGCTTGCGTCCCTTGTGTTCTAGGGAAGGTGTAATTTAACATTTAAAACAAGAAATCGGAAATGATATCCTACGAAGAGATCGTAGAAAGGCTAAAAGGGGAAGAAGATAAACAAAAAAAAAAGGTGATATCTAGTGACGCCCACCAAATAACTATCCACACTGCACAATTTCAAATCAAGCAAGACTAGGAATTGGATTTCAAATCGGCCTTCAACCACACGGTAAATGAGAAACCACCCGACGAACCGGCCTTTAGGCTTGGCTGGGGCCAGTTGGTGATGAGAATGACAAGATGAGTTAGGTCAGGACGCGTGGGAAATAAGGCAATGTATAAAGAGACGGGGGGTCTTATTGGAAACGCACACGGGGGTCTTATTGTCAAATTCCACAGCTTTGGAAGGACACAAACAGAAAAAACCAAACAAAATAATTTGAACCAAAGCGAAGAAAGAAACTGACAACGGAACAACTCCATCTCCTGTTGACTAAAGTCAACGAGCGGCAGCCCGCATAGAGAGCACATGGGCGGTGATCGGAGCGGCAGAGGTGAAGGGGGCCCCCTCCCTCCCGCATAAAAAAAATGTAGGTTCCACGAGCCGTTCGTCGCGATTTGGACGGCGGAGATCTGGCGAAGCGAATAATTCGGGCGGTGCACGTCTTGTTCCGTGCGCCGTGTGTGCATGCGACCCGTGGGCCCCGTGACAGCTACGCAACAACCACGCCAGAGATGCATTCATGCATGGCTAGCGGCTACTGGCTTTTCGCTCATCCACCTGCTCTTCCTCGCGGACTCGCAAGGAAAAAAAAAACATCAAAATGTTGCCCTTCGCAATGATTTGACACTACATTGCATTCAGCACAGCCTGTATACTACTCCCTCTGTCCCACAAAGAGTGCATTTCTAGTGTTCAAATTTTGTCCCACAAAGAGTGCATTTCTAGTCTGTAGGACTCCAATTTGTAAGTGTATGCGTACTCATTTAAGTCTTGAAACCAAGATCAAAGACGTCTTGTGTATGGAGTAATGAGGGTCACATTAGTCATTTACCTTGCACACTAATCTGTCTTAAAAATCCTAGAAATGCACTCTTTGTGGGACAGAGGGAGTATGTATATTAAATCTGCAAGCTTTTAGGCGTTTTTGCCGTGCACGCCATTTTCCGTCGCAAGATATCAAAATTTGTTGGGAAAATGGGTTAAGTTAAAAAAAAATATGCGACGTAAATATCGTGATAATCGGTGAACATTGAGAGAAAATCGGTCAAAAAATTGGCTCTGAGAAATAGTCAATTAGCCAGTCAAAACCGAAAGAAAATCGGTAAAAAATCAGCAGATTTTTGTTTTTTTTTTGAAAAAAAATCAAAAAATTGGTTTTCAAAAACATGAGGTTTTGGCGATTTTCTGTGAAAATCGGTACCGGGGTAGAGGCGATTTTTTCTCTGAAAAAGATAAGGTGCACCTTTATGTCGCCCGCTCGATTCAGACGCTTATACGGCTTATATAATTTAACGCTGCCACTTTATGCAATATTCGAGCGATGTAGTGGCAACGCCTCTCCAGCCCCACACCATCGGTCGTGCTATGACTCCTGGCTGCGCTCGCTCGCGCATCGCGCGCGCGATTTTTTTCGCGCGATGTGTGGCTCGTTCGCTGAGGGGTGCATTTTTTGTGAAAAAACCCTTGGTTTACTTTTATTGAGATCCCCCAAAAATTGTGTATGAGTCCTTTATACCCTTTTTTGCGGGAAGGCTCCGAAAACTAATTTATTTTTTTCGTTGAGAACCAGAAATTTTTTTAAAAAAAATTCCCTCACCGAGCCCCCCAAAAAATACGGGGAGCACAGGCGCATCAAGCGCAAGAGCAGGAAGAACACATACGTGATCAAAAGCTGAAGTCCGACAGGGCCCACCAGTACAAGTTTGTTACAAACCCGACATAATAGAGAATAGGAGACTGGGATTGGAGATAGATTGGGGCAGAAGAAAGGTTGGGGAATATTATAGTTTTTAGTTTGGTTGCATGTACTAAGTGGTACATGTATGAGATGGTTCAAGAAAAAAAGCATCAATGTGTTTGGTTGATTGAATGGAACTATCCCATTCTGGACCAAGTGATGTAAATTTGAGGAATATTCCCTCTAAATTTTGAACCATCACATTCACCTAAAATAATGGAACCAAATGGTACAGTATCATCCCGTTCCATTCAACCTTATTCCATTAACCAAACACACCTAGTTGATTCCTACAACTTGGGCCACCGCTCCATTTTTACGGAGAAAATTCTTCACGTACCACTGAAAGTTACTTGATCCCTTAGGGTGCGTTTGGTTACCTGTACCAAATGGTACATGTATGAGATGGTTCAAAAAAAAAGTCATCAATGCGTTTGTTTGCTTGAATGAAATCATCCCATCCAGGATCAAGTGATACAAATTTGAGGAATACTCCCTCTAGATGCTGAACCATCTCATTCACCCAAAATAATGGAATCAAATGGTAAGAACCATCACATCCCATTCAACCTCATCCCATGAACCAAACGCATATATACCACTGAAAAAAATTTCATTTTTTTCATGTCACCGAGTTTCACCTTTCGTTCCTTGTATACCACCGTTGTCAGCTTTGTCAAGCCCAGTTGTTGTTAACCCATTAAAAGTTGTCAGACTTGGGTCAAAATGCCCATATTACCCTCACAAACATATGGCCCACATGTCATCTTCCTTGTCCTACCACTAAAGCCAACAGCTCTAGAGGCTAGAGTCCATCTCTGTCCTCACCCTCTCCATTACTTTCCCCTCCTCCGTCTCTCTTCACTCTCTCCATCCTCCTTCTCCCTCTCCCTCCTCACTCTCTCCATCCCTCTCTCTCTCTCCACCGACGACCAATCCACACGCGACGATCGGCGGTGTGTGGATGTGAGACCCTCATTTTTATGTCAGTAAATAACATAAATATGAGGTTCTTTAAGTGCATCCTGTGCCATTCCCATGATCAGTGGCTGGCACGCACAAACACAATTTAGATATTACAGCCACACAGATACACATTTTTATTACATCACAAGTTTTAGAGTGATATTACAATACCAAAAGTAGCAGGAAATTAAAACCCTGTCTCATAGTTTGCCAACTATCCCATAACTCCACAGGCAAGCTTTGAGATGAACCTAGAAAGATCGATTGTCGCTAAAATTCGCGAGTTCCTCATACTCATTCCGTCATTATCGAAATCTTGCTCATCACCTAAAAACATTGTTGAAGCAAGTTGAGTACATTGGTACTGCAAGACTTTGTAGTGTATGCAATTCTGGAATATATGCAGTGAAATAGATAGTGGTTTCTACGGTTGTTTTGCATAAAGCGAAAGTTTTGAATGAAGTAATACTGAATAGTAATGGAAAGCGTAAATAAAACTTTTAAGACAGTTTGATAAGTAATTGAAATAACAAGTAATAAAAAGATAATAACATTTTACTCACGGCCCTTTGTGAGCAAAATAACGATCAAGACCCTCCATGGTCTTACAAAACAAAATATATCGACAAGTGATATTAATCAATCGTAAAACATTTTCCAAAGTCTTTTACCAAAGTTTTTCAAAATAGAAAACATCTAACTATGTGATGACTTTACCAAGTGCTCATGACCGCGAGCGCGGCTAATCGATTAGGTTTAAACTCTGCAGAGTTTGTACTGCTTTACCCACAAGATATGTTCTCCCTTTTTGCAAGCTATAAGACACACTTCCTTTGGTATGCCCGCGAGGAGTTCATAACGAAACCGTTCGATTACTTGAACCTTAACTTTGCACTAGCCCGATGACGTTACCCCTGACTATGATGGAAGCAAACAAACGGTGAAGCAATAGTATTCAGAGCCCGCGGCTCAAATGGTATAACAACAGCCCCAATTCATAGCCAGGCGTACACCGTTACAACAGCAGATGCCAACACCTCGGTGATGACACCTCCCTCGAGCAAACCAATACCCGGAATGCCCGTGCTACAACTGCCTACCAATGTGCAAAGCTAATATTCAACTAATTTAATAGGTTAAGACTGTCCCATTTCAGTACTTGTGGATGTACGGTTACCTTGGCCTGAAAACAACACATAAGCTCGGTCCTTATTGTGACATGGGCGATACTCCACCCTATCTACGTACACGTTAAAACATGTACAACCGGCTACTGCCAATAATCACCCATATCAAATCAGTAGTTTTATTTTCATTTTTAACAAACTACCAGTATCCTTTACTGCTTAAATAAACCATAAAAGATTTCATAAAGGAGTGTGTGTATGGGTATAGATGTCATCGTATCATTCTAAGCATTGCTAAGCAGATGAAATTAATAATCGTTATAGCCCATCTATGGAATGAATCTACCCATACCTATGGTTATCATGGAATTCATGTCAACATGATTGAAGTAATCCATCAATTTGGGTTATAGCTACCAGGGACTTAAAATAGACATTTATATCATAAGCATGCAGGAAGATTCTTAATCATATTTTAGTTGTTTATGAAATCTGGGATTAAAATGATCAAAGGGGTGCTTGCCTTGCTCCTCGACGGTGTAAGCTGGATCTGTGTCGTCGATAGTGTAGTCGGCGGTCTCAGCGTCTATACGTCGAATACGAACATAGTAAAAAGAATATTTCAATATCGATGAAGAAGCAAATACACAAACAATAAAGATAACAGTTGAAAGATTCAAATAAAACCAATTCAAATCAACCAATGATAGCAATCATTTCATCACTTCAAGTATTAGCTAAGTTGTTAAATTATAGTCCTAAGGATTAAAGTTTTAGGGCATACAACACGGCTATCTTCTTTGTGTATTATTTCATTCTAATTTACGAATTCAGGAAGCTAAGATAGAAAAATTAAATAAACAAAATTCATCTTCAGGATTTGGGGTTAATTATATATATATATATATCAATTTAATATCTAAAGTAGCATTTAACATGACAACTAGAATCAACATGGTATATCTTTAAATTCTATCTCATGATCTGATCCTAAATAATGTAATTAGCACCATAAAACAAGTTTCATTTTATTTGAATGATTTTTGCTCAAGTTATAGCAATTATATTGAATTTATGCATTAAGTAAAGTCCTTAATATGAAATTTTCACAAACTAGTTCCAAATCCAAATCTAATTACATATTTGGACAGTACTTGACCTAAGGATTCTAACAAAATTTGTTTCACTCAATTTGGACCTATTTTGCAAGATTTCTATATGGTACATATTTAAATTTTACTTCTTAAATTTAAATTCAGATTCAAATTTCTAAACAAGTTTAAAATGTTTTTACATATTATGAAACTAGAGGATTTATAATGAATTTAGAAATTTGTTTCATCTCATTTGGAGCTATAGTTTAAAAGTTATAGCAATTTGAATCAATTCGGGTTACTAAATTCCAGAAAATTGAGGAATACGCTTTCAAACAAGGAAAGCGTCTTTTCGCTGTTTGCGCGCGCGAGAGTTCAAACTCAAGCCGCAGTCACTGACATGTGGGACCAAGGTGTCAGTGGCCGCACTTTTGCACGCGCAAGACCATGGTAACTGACGACGCGGCCCCACCTGTCGGTGCTTCATGTAAAAGGGCAAGGCGCCATCGGCGACTGTCCTGTGGGACCGGGTTGGCAGTGAGTCAAGCGCGCGCGCGAGGCTGACCTTGATGGCCCGCACGGCAGTGACACGGCGCAGAGGAGATAGCCGTCGACCTCACCGGCGGCTCTCCGGCGACGTCGATCGACTTCGGCTGGTGGCACTAGCTTCACGAGGTCATGGTGATTCCAGGGAACTTCTTGGTTATAGGTGGTGTTCGGAGGAAATGAGCGCACGGCGGTGACCGGCGGCGTTTCACGGCGGCGCACGGCGCTAAGGGAATCCTTGAGCTTGAAGAACATTCGTGAAAGCATCTAGAGGACCTAAGGACTCTATTCGAGTTCTTGGACTGAAGGATGGGTGGCCGGGTGGTATCCTCACCGTGCAGAGGCGGAGGCGGAGGAGGTCGCACGGCGCGGGGTGTCTCCGAGTTGCTTCGGACTGCAAGAAGGTGCGCAATAGCTTCATGAGTATCGGTAGATGCTCAAAAGCCAATCAATTTGGACAATCTCTTACCGGGTCGTGCGAATTTGGAACTTCCCCCAAATTGGCTTCGCCGGCAACGAAGAAGAAAGGTTTGGCCTGGGTGGTTTCGGGCGCCAGAGGGGGAATAGGTGAGTGCTCTAAGTTTGGCGATGCTTAGAGGCTCTATCCCTTCCTTTAAATAGGCAGGGAAGGCGGTAAGGAGGGGTTAGCTTGGAGAAGGAATGGCGGCGGTTTACTAGGGCATTCTCTGGAGTCCTCCCGGTCAATCGCACAGTGCTAAGCATGGGCAAGGGACTTCGTGGCAGCAGCTGGTCGGGGTGTCCTCGAGGCGCGGGATTGCGGCGGGGTTGCGACAAAGGACCAAGGCGGTCGAGTTGGTTCCGTCGAGGAAACAGAGAGAACGAGAGAGAGAGATAGAGAGGAAGGGAGGAAGAGGAAAGCGGCTGGGGCTCGGGTCCACCCGCAGCGAGACAAGAGAGAAAGGAAGGAGAGAATAGGAGGTTGACGCGTGGGCACGGAGGCTTCTGGGTCCCTGTCGGCAGCGGTGCCAGCGCCCAAGCCACTGGAAACGTGGCCCCCACGTGTAAGGAATGAGAGAGAGAGAGAGAGAGAGTTTCTAGGTTTCTCCTCTGGACAGCGCACAAACCCCATTAATTCCCGGGTCATTTCATCTCGAGATTTTTCGAAACTTTTTCTACAAGTTGCTGGGTAAGTTATCTACTTCCAGTAAAAATTTGAGGTTAAAATGATCTACCATTTAATTATAATAATTCTGACAACAAATGCTGCACAGAAAAACCAATTTAGTTTTTGAATTGATTAAAGGACTAGATCAACGTATTAAATTTTGAAATTTTTACTGAAGGTTTGGTTCTAAACAATGGACCTATCATAAAAATTTCAACATTAAAATCTCATTATTTAATTCTCCATAAATCTTTTATTGATTTCTGCAGAATTTCAAATTTGCCTAAAATAAATGCTAAATCATAGCAAAATGACTTATTAATTTTTGAAACTTTTTGTGGGTGAAGGTGATATGTCTGAGGTCCTATGGTAAAATTTCCAAAGCCTAGATTGCTCCACGTTTTTCTCCATAAATCTGACAAAGATCTGGACAGAGGTGAGGTTTAGCATTTTAAATTGTTTTCTTTAACAATAGATGCATGCACATGGTCTTTTGACCATCTATGGATATTTCCTAGGGTTTGGCCAGGTTATACAAGATTTTTACCATGGTAATTTCATTTCTTACCAATTTACTATTTTCTCTTTTCTTTTCTCTTCTTTCTCAAATTCCAATATTCATTTCAACAATTCAACCAATAGATCAATTATCAATAAATGCACATAAAATCAAGAAATGCAACACAAAACTAATTTCACATTTTTAATATTTGATTTTTGTTACTTTATAAATTTGAGGATGTTACAGATCTACCCCCCTTACAAAAATCTCGTCCTCGAGATTTGCGAGGGCTAAAAGAAAACTAAAAGAAGTCTGGAAACTCTTTCATCAGATGATCTTCGCGCTCCCACGTAGCTTCTTCTTCAGTATGATTACTCCACTGAACTTTCAACATTCTGTGGATCTTGTTTCTCGTGTGTCGCTCGGCTTCTTCAAGAATACGAACAGGACGCTCTCGATAAGATAGATCAGGTTGTAGATCGAGATCGTCGAGATTTGCGAGGTCAGTCGGCACACGAAGACACTGCTTAAGTTGAGATACATGGAAGACATTATGAACTTCCGATAAACGGGGTGGCAGTTCCAACTTATATGCCATCTCTCCCATCTTCGCGATAATTGGAAACGGTCCAATATATCGAGGGGCTAGTTTCCCGCGGATTTGGAAACGACGAACTCCGCGAAGAGGAGAAACTTTCAGATAGACATGATCTCCGACTTCAAAGCTTAATTCACGTCGACGATTGTCGGCGTAACTCTTCTGACGAGATTGGGCTTCTTTGAGTCGACTCCTAATCATGTCAACTTGCTCTTGGGCTTCTTGGATAATGTCAGGCCAAAGAAATTTCTTTCTCCGGATTTGAGACCAAAGAGAGGGTTCGGCACTTTCTCCCGTAAAGTGCTTCAAAGAGGACATCACGAGGCGGCTTGAAAGCTATTATTATAGGAGAATTCAGCAAAGGCAAGCTTTTCTCCCAATCCATGCCATAAGATAGCACACAAGCTCTCAAAGATGTCCTCAGGGTCTGATTGGTCCGTTCAGTCTGTCCATCTGTTTGGGGATGATAAGCCGTACTGAAATTCAGCTTTGTCCCTAACAGAGTATGCAAATTTTCCCAGAAACGAGATGTAAACTGGGATCCTCGATCGGACACAATTGTCTTGGGAACTCCATGAAGACGAACAATATTTTCAAGATATAACTCTGCGAGTTTATCTCCGGGGTGAGTGGTTTTGACTGGTATGAAATGGGAAACTTTGGTTAATCGATCCACGATAACCCAAATGGAATCATGTCCTTTTCGGGTTCTCGGTAATCCAACAATAAAATCCATACAGATATGGTCCCACTTCCATTCAGGAATTTCAAGAGGTCGAAGTAAACCAGCTGGGCGTTGATGCTCGGCTTTTACTCGCTGACATATATCACATTTCGCGATATACTCGGCGATTTCCTTCTTCATGCCGGGCCACCAATATTCCTGCTTTAGATCTTGATACATCTTCGTGCTACCAGGATGGATAGAAAGAGGTGATTCATGAGCTTCACTCAAGATCAACTTCTTGATTTCTAGATCACTGGGGATATAAATTCGATTCTTGAATTGAAGTATACCATCCGAATTTTCTGAGAATTCCAGTTCTTTGCCTTGTTCCAACTCTTTTCGGATTTTAGATATAGCTTCGTCTTTAGATTGAGCTATCTTAATTTGGGTTTTCAGATTTGGTTGCATTTGGAGACTGGCAACAAATCCTTTTTCAACAATTCCCAAATTAAGCTTCTGAAACTCCTTTATTAATTCAGATTGATCAGTGTATGCTGACACTGTCAAACAATGAAGCTTACGGCTCAGAGCATCTGCTACGACATTAGCTTTACCAGGATGGTAATGAATACTAAGGTCGTAATCCTTTATTAGCTCCAGCCATCTCCTTTGTCGCAGATTAAGATCTGGCTGAGTAAAGAAGTATTTTAAGCTCTTATGATCTGTGTAGATGTCACACTTATTTCCAATAAGATAGTGACGCGATTTTAGGGCGTGCACTCTGCAGCCTAACTCCATCATGAGTTGGATAATTAAGTTCATGAGGTCGGCGAGAAGCATAAGCTACGACTTTCATCTCTTGCATCAACACGCAACCAAGACCATTGCGTGAAGCATCGCAATAGACATCGAAGCTCTTATGGATGTCGGGCAACACCAAAGACTGGGCCGTGGTTAACCGTTCTTTAATTCGAGAAAACTTGCTTCGCGTGCGGAGTCCATTCATATTTCTTTTCTTTCTTCAAGAGCTGAGTCAAAGGTTTGGCGATTTTGGAGAAGTTTTCGATAAAGCGGCGATAATATCCCGCTAAAACGAGGAAACTTCGGATTTGAGGAACAGATTTTGGTTGCTCCCGATTTTGGACCGCTTGAACTTTGCTGGGATCAACAGAAATTCCACCTTTGGAAAGGATATGCCCGAGGAATGCAACTTCCTTCAACCAAAATTCACATTTCTCGAACTTGGCATATAATTTATGTTCTCGGAGTTTCTCAAGAACCAAGTGTAAATGTTGGGCATGATCTTCTTCATTTTTGGAATAGATGAGAATATCATCTATGAATACCACTACGAACTTATCGAGATACTCCATAAAAACTTTATTCATTAAACTCATAAAGCTAGCTGGAGCATTTGTAAGTCCGAAAGACATTACGACATATTCATATAAGCCGTAACGAGTGGTAAAAGCTGTTTTAGGAATATCCTCCGGTCGAATTTTCAATTGATAATAACCATGTCTAAGATCAATTTTGGAGAAGATTTGGGCGCCGGTTAATTGATCGAAAAGATCATCGATACGAGGTAGAGGATATTTGTTTTTGATTGTAACATCATTGAGAGCACGATAATCTACACACATGCGTAGACTACCATCTTTTTTACTAACAAAGAGAACTGGGCTACCCCATGGAGAAGTACTTGGTCGAATGAACTTTTTATCTAATTGTTCTTGAATTTGCTTTTTGAGTTCTACTAACTCATTTGGTGGCATACGATAAGGTCTTTTGGAAATTGGGAGTACTGTATAAGATCAATGACGAACTCTAAGTCACGATCTGGTGGCAAACCTGGCAATTCTTCCGAAATACATCGGAAAGTTGGAAACTACGAGGCAGATTGAATCTTTTCCATTACCAATGCATTTAAGTATGATCTTGATTCGGAAAGATTCTGGGTGGAACTAAAGTTCACTTCAATTCCTTCAGGATTAATAAGAGATATGGATCTTTTAGCACAATCTATCTGTCCTTTATTCTTTGCTAACCAATCCATACCAAGAATGATGTCTAATCCTGGGGTTTCTATAAGAATAAGATCAGCATAAAATAAAACTTCATTTATTTCAATGCTAATCTTAGGACACATTTTAGTTGTTCTCATTTTTGCTCCAGGAGAATAGATTATCATGGATATAGGTAAAGATTCAGTTTGGATTTGATGTGATTCTACGAACTTCTTGGATATAAAGGAATGAGATGCACCGGAATCAAATAACACCAAAGTGGGAATAGATTGGACGGGGAACATACCCAGAACCACATCTGGTGCTTAGTTGCTTCTTGGTAGTCACATGATGTAAACGTCCTTGATTGGCGGCTTGGCGAGCAAAGTGTGTTTTCCAGCTTGTTGTCCTCCGGCTCCTTGAGGGCGACCAGGGGTTTTCGAGGAACTCCCTTGCTTGGGCAATTATTGGCATAATGTCCAAGCTGCTTGCACTTGAAGCATGTAACATTCTGAGTCTGAGTCGATGCTCCGTGGGCGTGCTCGATGGGGATTCGCCGGACGAGGCAAAGGTCATCGAGGTCGAGGGGCGGGACCTTGACGTCTTTGCTTCGTGGCGAGCGGTGGTCGCGCATTACCCTGAGGTGCGAGGCGAGGCCTGGATGGGCTTGCACCTTGGCGATCTTCTGTGCCATCCACTTCCTCTTGCGTGACTCCATGGCAGCTCGAGTGCTATGCTCCACTCGAATAGACTTGTCCACCGAGTTTGGAAGTCATTGATATCAATGGCAGCTAATGCACACTTGATTTCTTCATTAAGGTTGTCGAAGCGTTCGGCTTGCGCTTGAGGTAACTTCTAATGGTGCATAGCGGGAAAGGTAATTGAAGCGATTAAGGTACTCCATTCTTATCGATTCCCTTGGACGGAGATCAAGAAATTCCCGCCTCTTGATATCCATCGGATGGAAGGAATATGGGTTTGAAAAGTATCCTTGAAAGCCTCCCATGAAATCGATCTCTGGAAGTATAGCTTGGTAGTTCTCCCACCATAATGCAGCACTCCTCCCAATTGATAAGATGCATAGAGAACTTTCTCCGATCATTGCACCTTTGTGCAATGTTCAACTTGCTCTCCATTGTTCTCAGTCATCTGCGTCCAATGGGTCGATGCGATAGAGAATGTAGGAGGCCGAGTCTTGAAACTCGACAACCTTGATGGTGGAGCACCACCACCACTTCCTCCAACGAGGACTCCTTGATGGGAAGTATTACGAACTAAGCATTGCAGAAGAAGTGTATGGGTTTGACGGTTTTGCTCGATCATTGCCAGAACTTGCGCCATTGTGGGCGGACCTGGCAATTGCTCCTCCGGAATTCCACCTTGCCGATTAGGATTTGAATCTAGATTGGGTGGATCTGGCACATGACGAGAAGATGAAGCCCTTGCAGAAGGGTGCATCGGATTAGGTTGCACTGGAGTGGGCAACGTTTCGCGAGGAGGAAAAGGCTCCTGCGATGCCTCACTTTCCAAGATCCCGCGAAGAGATCTGGTTACAGGCATCCTGAAATTTCAATTCAGATGAGAAAATAATGTATTGTAATTAAATGATTTTAAGCTAGTAGACTGGAAATCTAAACTCAAACTCATTGGTTAATGGGCAACATTTCATTCCCTAAAATTTTATTATTCTTAAAGAAATTCATTAACAAGGAAGGTGTGTTATTATGTTATGTCATATTGTAAATGATATACACAAAGGATCACATCATCGTGAAATTGTAATAAAACATTAGAAAGTCACGAGAAGGAACCAAAACAAACAGAAATAAACAGTAACAGCACTTTATTCAAACCACATATTAACAACATGTACAACAAAAGTATGGCAACCTCACAACTCAACTCTACATGACCACATGTGCTGCTACAACTCAAGGTAAACCTACTCCAAACCTGGTGCTACAACGTCCTGCCATGAACTCAACAGGATCCGCAGGGGTAGAGTCAGTCACCGTGGCGGGAAAGGTACCACGACGCCTGTAAACCTGCGTCACACGGGGACGCAGTACACCTGCAGCGACCTGCCCAAGTCTAACTCGCGACAGACGTGGACGACTAACTCCTGTGGACATCCTAGCCCGTCGGGAACGTCTAGTGGCTCTAGCAGACCTAGGTGTCGGAGTACCAGGCACCTCCTGGGCTGGCAACAAAGTAGCGTCGTCACCAAGTGTAGACCTAGAGAACAAACCCATAGCCACGAAAGGAGCTATGGCGTTCTCTAAAAAGGCTACTCTCCCACGTGCTATGTAGTACTCTAGTCTTGCTCGCGGTGGTAAGCAGTCGACATGAAGAAACTCAACTATGATCCTATAGTGCTCATTAGGCCGAATCGATCTATGTAACTAGTGTCTCCTCTCGGCAACAAAGCGGTAACTCTCGTGCTTGATCGCCATCTCTGGAAGTGCGTGGCGCAGTCGAACGATGGCCATATAAGCAACATCGCTCAACGCGGAAGACACCGAAGCTCCACGACCATCAAAAGTACGATCTGCCTCTCCGAACTGTGTCCTAGCCGGGATCTCAATCCTAGCTACGTACTCTATCGAAACTGGACTCACCATCCTCTGGTAGATGGTGTATCGAGGTGTCTCAAACTGCGCAAAATCTAACATCTGTGCTAAGACTCCCATCAATCCCGCTCCCAGACGCTCGGAAGTGTGAAAGCACGGCGAATACCCTTCCATCTGCACATTTAATAAGGAATTAGTATTCCAGATTAAATGCAAGATGCAACGATAACGCACAAAAGTAAAGAGTAGAAGACAAAACAGTAAAGAATTAATAACAGATATAACAAGTTTTATATCCCTAAGTGTAATGTGTCTATTCAAAATTTTAATTTCCCTCTTAACGACCATTCTAACTAAGGTTCACCTACAGGCAGCGTGGCTCTGATACCAAACTGTGAGACCCTCATTTTTATGTCAGTAAATAACATAAATATGAGGTTCTTTAAGTGCATCCTGTGCCATTCCCATGATCAGTGGCTGGCACGCACAAACACAATTTAGATATTACAGCCACACAGATACACATTTTTATTACATCACAAGTTTTAGAGTGATATTACAATACCAAAAGTAGCAGGAAATTAAAACCCTGTCTCATAGTTTGCCAACTATCCCATAACTCCACAGGCAACTGCTGAGATGAACCTAGAAAGATCAGTCGTCGCTAAAATTCGCAGGTTCCTCATACTCATTCCCGTCATTATCGAAATCTTGCTCATCACCTAAAAACATTGTTGAAGCAAGTTGAGTACATTGGTACTCGCAAGACTTTGTAGTGTATGCAATTCCTGGAATATATGCAGGCTGAAATAGATAGTGGTTTCTACGGTTGTTTTGCATAAAGCGAAAGTTTTGAATGAAGTAATACTGAATAGTAATGGAAAGCGTAAATAAAACTTTTAAGACAGTTTGATAAGTAATTGAAATAACAAGTAATAAAAAGATAATAACATTTTACTCACGGCCCTTTGTGAGCAAAATAACGATCAAGACCCTCCATGGTCTTACAAAACAAAATATATCGACAAGTGATATTAATCAATCGTAAAACATTTTCCAAAGTCTTTTACCAAAGTTTTTCAAAATAGAAAACATCTAACTATGTGATGACTTTACCAAGTGCTCATGACCGCGAGCGCGGCTAATCGATTAGGTTTAAACTCTGCAGAGTTTGTACTGCTTTACCCACAAGATATGTTCTCCCTTTTTGCAAGCTATAAGACACACTTCCTTTGGTATGCCCGCGAGGAGTTCATAACGAAACCGTTCGATTACTTGAACCTTAACTTTGCACTAGCCCGATGACGTTACCCCTGACTATGATGGAAGCAAACAAACGGTGAAGCAATAGTATTGAGCCAGCGGCTCAAATGGTATAACAACCCAATTCATAGCCAGGCGTACACCGTTACAACAGCAGATGCCAACACCTCGGTGATGACACCTCCCTCGAGCAAACCAATACCCGGAATGCCCGTGCTACAACTGCCTACCAATGTGCAAAGCTAATATTCAACTAATTTAATAGGTTAAGACTGTCCCATTTCAGTACTTGTGGATGTACGGTTACCTTGGCCTGAAAACAACACATAAGCTCGGTCCTTATTGTGACATGGGCGATACTCCACTCCTATCTCATTACACGTTAAAACATGTACAAACCTCACGCCAATAATCACCCATATCAAATCAGTAGTTTTATTTTCATTTTTAACAAACTACCAGTATCCTTTACTGCTTAAATAAACCATAAAAGATTTCATAAAGGAGTGTGTGTATGGGTATAGATGTCATCGTATCATTCTAAGCATTGCTAAGCAGATGAAATTAATAATCGTTATAGCCCATCTATGGAATGAATCTACCCATACCTATGGTTATCATGGAATTCATGTCAACATGATTGAAGTAATCCATCAATTTGGGTTATAGCTACGAGGGACTTAAAATAGACATTTATATCATAAGCATGCAGGAAGATTCTTAATCATATTTTAGTTGTTTATGAAATCTGGGATTAAAATGATCAAAGGGTGCTTGCCTTGCTCCTCGGCGGTGTAATTTGGATCTGTCGTCGATAGTGTAGTCGGCGGTCTCGGCGTCTATACGTCGAATCTGAACATAGTAAAAAGAATATTTCAATATCGATGAAGAAGCAAATACACAAACAATAAAGATAACAGTTGAAAGATTCAAATAAAACCAATTCAAATCAACCAATGATAGCAATCATTTCATCACTTCAAGTATTAGCTAAGTTGTTAAATTATAGTCCTAAGGATTAAAGTTTTAGGGCATACAACACGGCTATCTTCTTTGTGTATTATTTCATTCTAATTTACGAATTCAGGAAGCTAAGATAGAAAAATTAAATAAACAAAATTCATCTTCAGGATTTGGGGTTAATTATATATATATATATCAATTTAATATCTAAAGTAGCATTTAACATGACAACTAGAATCAACATGGTATATCTTTAAATTCTATCTCATGATCTGATCCTAAATAATGTAATTAGCACCATAAAACAAGTTTCATTTTATTTGAATGATTTTTGCTCAAGTTATAGCAATTATATTGAATTTATGCATTAAGTAAAGTCCTTAATATGAAATTTTCACAAACTAGTTCCAAATCCAAATCTAATTACATATTTGGACAGTACTTGACCTAAGGATTCTAACAAAATTTGTTTCACTCAATTTGGACCTATTTTGCAAGATTTCTATATGGTACATATTTAAATTTTACTTCTTAAATTTAAATTCAGATTCAAATTTCTAAACAAGTTTAAAATGTTTTTACATATTATGAAACTAGAGGATTTATAATGAATTTAGAAATTTGTTTCATCTCATTTGGAGCTATAGTTTAAAAGTTATAGCAATTTGAATCAATTCGGGTTACTAAATTCCAGAAAATTGAGGAATACGCTTTCCAAACAAGGAAAGCGTCTTTTATTGTTCTTGTGAAGTTCAAACTCAAGCGCGATCACTGACATGTGGGACCAAGGTGTCAGTGGCGCACTTTACCTGCGCAAGACCATGGTAAGCGGACGACGCGGCCCGCTGTCGGTGCTTCATGTAAAGGGCAAAGGCGCCATCGGCGGCGTCTGTGGGAGTTGGCGATGAGTCAAGCGGTGAGCTGACCTTGATGGCCCGCAGCGGTGACTGGCCGAAGGAGATAGCCGTCGACCTCACCGGCTCTCCGGCGACGTCGATCGACTTCGGCTGGTGGCACTAGCTTCACGAGGTCATGGTGATTCCAGGGAACTTCTTGGTTATAGGTGGTGTTCGGAGGAAATGAGCGCACGGCGGTGACCGGCGGCGTTTCACGGCGGCGCACGGCGCTAAGGGAATCCTTGAGCTTGAAGAACATTCGTGAAAGCATCTAGAGGACCTAAGGACTCTATTCGAGTTCTTGGACTGAAGGATGGGTGGCCGGGTGGTATCCTCACCGTGCAGAGGCGGAGGCGGAGGAGGTCGCACGGCGCGGGGTGTCTCCGAGTTGCTTCGGACTGCAAGAAGGTGCGCAATAGCTTCATGAGTATCGGTAGATGCTCAAAAGCCAATCAATTTGGACAATCTCTTACCGGGTCGTGCGAATTTGGAACTTCCCCCAAATTGGCTTCGCCGGCAACGAAGAAGAAAGGTTTGGCCTGGGTGGTTTGCGCGGAGGGAATAGGTGAGTGCTCTAAGTTTGGCGATGCTTAGAGGCTCTATCCCTTCCTTTAAATAGGCAGGGAAGGCGGTAAGGAGGGGTTAGCTTGGAGAAGGAATGGCGGCGGTTTACTAGGGCATTCTCTGGAGTCCTCCCGGTCAATCGCACAGTGCTAAGCATGGGCAAGGGACTTCGTGGCAGCAGCTGGTCGGGGTGTCCTCGAGGCGCGGGATTGCGGCGGGGTTGCGACAAAGGACCAAGGCGGTCGAGTTGGTTCCGTCGAGGAAACAGAGAGAACGAGAGAGAGAGATAGAGAGGAAGGGAGGAAGAGGAAACTGACAGGTGGGGCTCGGGTCCACCCGCAGCGAGACAAGAGAGAAAGGAAGGAGAGAATAGGAGGTTGACGCGTGGGCACGGAGGCTTCTGGGTCCCTGTCGGCAGCGGTGCCAGCGCCCAAGCCACTGGAAACGTGGCCCCCACGTGTAAGGAATGAGAGAGAGAGAGAGAGAGAGTTTCTAGGTTTCTCCTCTGGACAGCGCACAAACCCCATTAATTCCCGGGTCATTTCATCTCGAGATTTTTCGAAACTTTTTCTACAAGTTGCTGGGTAAGTTATCTACTTCCAGTAAAAATTTGAGGTTAAAATGATCTACCATTTAATTATAATAATTCTGACAACAAATGCTGCACAGAAAAACCAATTTAGTTTTTGAATTGATTAAAGGACTAGATCAACGTATTAAATTTTGAAATTTTTACTGAAGGTTTGGTTCTAAACAATGGACCTATCATAAAAATTTCAACATTAAAATCTCATTATTTAATTCTCCATAAATCTTTTATTGATTTCTGCAGAATTTCAAATTTGCCTAAAATAAATGCTAAATCATAGCAAAAATACTTATTAATTTTTGAAACTTTTTTTGGGTGAAGGTGATATGTCTGAGGTCCTATGGTAAAAATCCCAAGGTCTAGATTGCTCCACGTTTTTCTCCATAAATCTGACAAAAGTCTGGACAGAGGTGAGGTTTAGCATTTTAAATTGTTTTCTTTAACAATAGATGCATGCACATGGTCTTTTGACCAACTAGGGATATTTTCTAGGGTTTGGCCAGGTTATACAAGATTTTTACCATGGTAATTTCATTTCTTACCAAATTACTATTTTCTCTTTTCTTTTCTCTTCTTTCTTAAATTCCAATATTCATTTCAACAATTAATTCAACCAATAGATCAATTATCAATAAATGCACATAAAATCAAGAAATGCAACACAAAACTAATTTCACATTTTTAATATTTGATTTTTGTTACTTTATAAATTTGAGGATGTTACAGTGGATGTGTGGGGGTCAGCGACACAGTGATGGGGATGTCGAGGCACCACATGGCACGAGTGATAGTGGCCAGCGCGGGTGAAGACGGTCGGATTAACGTTGGCGAGCCCATCACCGCCAGATTCGGCATCCTTGTCGTCGACGACTTGGATCCTGCGAAGGTGCTACCGCGCAAAGAAACAAGACATCGGATCTGTTTGTCTTCATACTCGCCAACAAGGTGCACTCATCCCTACGGCTTGAGGAGCACTTCATTCGCCGCCGTAGTACTCCGCCTCCTCTTCAGCGCTACCGCAACACTATGTTCGTCGGGGACGAGGCTCGTCCCGGCAGCGGACATCGGTCGCCGCGCTATGTTCGTCGGGGACGAGGCTTGTGTCTCCTTGAAATATCCCAAAATTTCAAAAGGATTTGAATTGGATTTTGGTTAAATTTGTTTTCGGTTTTGAATTTTCGTTGGGCTTCTGTTGGCTTTGGGCCTCTTTTTTTGTGGGCTTTTTCACTTGTGGCCCACCTGGCCCGATCCCGTCCACAGCCAACACCTTGCCCGTCGGCCAGCCGGCCCGGTGACCGCTCATCTCCTCACCTTAAGCGCCGCCCCGTCCGCGCCTCGTCGCCGGCCAGTAGCGGCGATTTGCTGACCGCCTGCCGCGTCGCCCGCGCCATGTGCCGCCCCGCCGAGCGCTCCGGCCGTCGGTCACCTCGCCTCCTCTCTCTCCTCGCCCGCGACTATAAAAGCCGAGCCCCTCCATTTTTTCCTCGCCCTGACCTCGCCTTGCACGGTGAGCTCTCCCCTCCCCCTGTCTTCCTCTCCTCCGACTACCGTGCCGCCGCGCCCGTCCCGCTGCCGCCACAACCCCAAAACCCTAGCCCCGCCCGTTCACCTCCCGGCCCCACTGCCAGAAGACCCATGCGGCGCCGCTGTCACCGGCCTTGCCACTGGGCGGCCCGACGGTCTCGGGCACGCTGGCCGATCTGTAAGTGGGCCATGCCCCAACGCGGCCTGTTACTATTCTAACTTTTTTTAATTTTTTTTTGGATTTATTTTAAATCTAAAAATTCTAAGAAAATCCCAAAAATACACCACCTTAACCGTTTTGTGCCACTAAGTCCAAAAACGACCTTCGCTCTGCTATCTGAAGCTATCAAAATTCTCAGAATGCCCATTTTGCCCTCCTACCTCTCTCTCCGGCCCTCTTTCGAGTTTGTTTTCGGTTTTTCTTTTAATTATTTTATTTTGTTCGTTTACTTATCGTCTTTCATTCCTTTTGCGCGAGATTCACCGGTTGAGCAAATTCCGGAGCAGGAGCAGTACCCGGAGCAGGAGCAAGACTAGACGGAAGCCAAGTATGACTACTTCCACTACGATCTAGACGATCTCGCCGCCGAGCAAGGCAAGTCGCACGTCATTGATCATATTGAACCCAATTATTCTTGATATTGTAGTATTTAATTTCTATGGCATTTTTTTCTCATATATTGAAATATGGAAAATCAATATATTAGAATGACATGATATTTACTTAATACCAAATTGCTCTTAACCTCATCGACATTGTTGAACCATGCTAAAACCTTGAATAACCCTGGCTATTAACTATGCAACTGTAGTTAGATATTAATCCAGTTAGTTCACTCAAAATCTTTAAAAACGAAAGTTGTGGCGAGCAGTTAGCTCAGTGTTTTAAAATTGTGCTACGATCAGGGGGACAGTATTGGGCTAACCACGAGTTGGATGTGAGTCCGATCCATGACTGATGACGTAAGCCATGGTTGTTTGGCGGCTGGTACGTGCAGGTACCAGATGGGTTTCTGGATTTTGGTAAGGCTTGGTCTTTGGTAATATAAGGTTAAACCCCCTTGAGCAAAGTATATAACTTAAGATTTCGCTCAACCACAAGTCGAACCGATCAATGGAACCGTTTCTGTCTTTCTGACATAGCTTAGTACATTGATCATTCCATGGAATATACTTATTTGGTAGTAACATTCTCAGAAGGAGAATGGGGATCGATTCCTACAGTGGGAAGTAATCGAAAAGGGTGGAGCAGGAATGGGCGTGTAAACGCCATTCATTTGGTTCTCTAGCAGTGAGTACTCGCTTAAGACAGTGAGTCCTAAGTGGAGTAGTCTTGGACCTACTGGTTAAGGGCTAGATCTAGGGATGTTTAACAAAAGGTTGTGATAATCTCGGCCCGGCCACATGCATTTAAGTTGCATGAAGTTAGCGCTTGGTATTAACAATTGTAGATATCTTGTGAGTAAAGCTGAACAGCTATGCAGAGTTACATGAAATGGTAATCGATTACGCCGTGCTTCCGGTTAATGAAGCTAAGTTTGAACTGGGGTGACACCCGAAACCTAGCTCAATTAGTTCTTGGAGAATTTTGAGAATATGGTTAATTTGTGGTAACTTTGTGAACCCTCGTTGTACTATTATTTATGGTTTGTATTTCAACTGTAAAATGAACTTATAAATAAACTTGCATTCTAATACTTAAAACCTTATGCCATCCATTTTTAAACCCACACATGTAGTATTCAGTGTTCCCGTGCGACTTGTTGAGTACTGTTGTGTACTCACCCTGGCTTAAACCCAACCCTTTCAGAATTTTAAGAAGCTGGAGATTATCAAGAAATCGTAGATGGTGATTTGGCGTGGTTCTAGGTCTTTTATCTTTTGCTCAGGCCTGCATGTGTGGTGTTTTGCATTGTAATATATTCTGAGGCTCGCCGCGTCTCATTTTTTTAAAAACTCTGGCCGTTAAGCCTTAAGTTATGTAAAAACAGTTGGATTTGCTTTTACCTGGCAATGTACACTTGGTTTCCAACAGCTAATCTTCCTAGATAGCTGTTGTGGTATTTAAACCCACCATCCGTCACACCCTCTCCGCCAAGATGTTCCCTTCCGTGGGTAACAATGCCTCCTCTCCGCCAAGATGTTCCCTCGGGGTGACGAGGGTCGAGCCGCCGCTCGAGTTTGGCCTGGAGGATGGAAGGAAAGCGCCGGCCGGCCGGCCGCCCCTTCTGTCTCAAGCAAGATGAAAGAGCAGTGCCCCTTGCCAAGGCGAAGCCAGCACTCGGGCTGGACCAGCTATTCTTGCACTGATTTGTGATTTTTAGCGATTGTTCAAAAGATTTTTCGTGAGCTTTCCATGAGGCCTGGCTCCGCCCCTGCAGCCTAGACGAGTACCTAGTTCCAGATTAATTCGGAAGAGTGCTCAATCTCACATGCATAAAACCCGGTTCCAGATTAATTTCCTGAAAATGTGCTCTTGTATCCAACATGCCAGCGGGCACGGGGAGGATGCCGTCGTCGGGACGAGGGTGAGATTCAGAGCTCCTGCTCTGCTGCTACACCGCGACAGCATCCTGCATAACGACGACTCGTAAATCATAACGTTTCGCCTCAGCCTCAGGCGTACTCCCGTCCTCGAAGCATGCACGGCGGCGGCCATGGAACAGTACATGGAGACCAGGCTCACCGGCCGGAAACGCACGACGGGAAACGTGCCCTCATGACGCCTGTACCGGCGGCGCGGCTGCTATCTCTACCAGGGCTTTGTGCAGTGCCTGCGGCCTCGAGAAGAAAGGGGCGTGGTCCGACCCTTTCAACCGCAAAACCTTCTCCGGCGGGCTGGACCCGCACATGCTCTGCTGAAGGGAAAGAGGTATCGCGTTGTCCTCCGTGGTCTCCACGTAGAACCGCCGCACGGATCCGTAGTTCTCCTCCGTTAGGGCGAGCTTCTCCAGCACCGGAGCAAAGGGGATCGGTCTCATGGACACCGAAGCCAAGGATACATCCTTCAAGGGCAAAATGCAGGGGGGGGGGTGAGAGCTCAATTTTGGAACTAGGATTCAGCGATATGATCGGAGATGGCTCCGCACAGCACATACCTTGGAAGGGCTTTGGTTGAATAATAGATCTCTGAGCAATGCCTTGTCGATGTTGATAGTGGTGGGAGGCCGGTCCTTGCCGTTGGAGTATACAAATACCTGCGCCTTTTGGAGCGTACCGTTTGTATCCATCTGCAGTGTAGGGAGTAGGATTGCCAGACATCAGGGCAGAATCATTGAAAGATATCTAACTTGAATGCAAGGCAACATTTAGATTCTAAAGATGATGTGATAAGAGTCATAGATCAACCTGTTGTTGAAACATTTCAAGAGCACTATGTCCATTTGTCAGCATTGCTGCACAAAGGAAAACAGCCTTGGCAACTTTCGATGGAAGCATCTCCATTGCATGGGATATACAAGCACCACCAA
Organism: Rhipidocladum racemiflorum; assembly: GCA_036346355.1. Lineage (NCBI taxonomy): Eukaryota > Viridiplantae > Streptophyta > Magnoliopsida > Poales > Poaceae > Rhipidocladum > Rhipidocladum racemiflorum. Next base: position 6,357,848 of record CM070581.1, read on the forward strand.
CATCATGTCCAACCAAAATCACCTGCGTGATAACAGAAACATCAAGATGTGTATTGCTTGGGAGAAAGAAAGATGCTAGGCATAACAAGAATCTCATAGAACAGGGACCCTGATGCACCCTTGAACTCAACCGTAAAAATCTGTGGGAAAAGTTTCTATGATGCTTTGAATAATCAGTATCATCGCCACTGAGAACATTACAACAAATATGAAGCCGATGCATCAGTGGGCACACAAATCATTCCACCGATCATAAAATGGCATATTCTTCATAAAAATTTTAGACTCGACTTTAGTGTCATGTCATGATCCGGTTACTTGAAGTCGTTTAAGTAACACTAAGGCATGCTCAGGCTTCAAAGTTCAAACCAAAATGATCAGACCAACTTAGGTGGTGCTTCAGGTTCTGAATCATGATCGTGGGGCTAATTCTGTCGCAGTATCAATTAGCATGAATCTTATTATGATTGTGATCCCCAGAACAAGTTTACAGAATCTACCCCTTATAAATTGATTCCCAGAACACTGAAACATACAGTATCTTTGCTTATGACTGCTGCGTTTACATAATGCTACAATGAATGTTTAGGAGTAATCTTAGGCTAACAGTGTCTATCTTAACATATTATCACCCCAAAAGTGCATAGTATCAGCCATGTCCATCAGACACTTAGATCAACACTCTGCTGCTCACAGTTTCTTGGCAGCTGTGCTAGCTAAGATTCAGAATATAGAGCATAAAAGGTTAGCAAATACCATTTGTAACACCAGTATACCGCAACAGTCAATGGTAGCCTACTAAAACATTCCAAATGGAAGTAAACATTGCTAAATATTCCAAACATATTATCATTAATTCATCAATATTATCAAAAGAGAGCAAACCTTTTCAGAATCACCTAGGCCCTTAAGGTAAGATGTAAGTGGCTCAGCATATTCTGAAAGACTGCTAATATTGTTTGTATCATAAGAATGAATCCCGGAACCTGTTAAGTCGATAGCATTGACTTTGAACCCACTATCTTCAAGAAGTGCTATAGTCTTGTACCAACACCAAGCACCAAAACCACCTCCATGAACAAGAACAATGATATTGGTTTCCAAATCTTTAGTATTCAAATCCTGTTTGAGAAGTAAACAGTTGGTTAATTTGATAGTGGTTGTATGCATGCAATGAAGTTAGATAAGCATTACTCTACAATACAAACACAATCAAAATATCTGCATTACTTAACAACAATCCGTAGTAAATCTGAGAGATGTGCAGTTATGATAACCAGTTCGGATCGTTTGAAGTTCCCCAGGAGGCCCGGAATAACAGGAATCAACCAAACACTACAATTCAAGAGCAGAAGACGCTAGACAAAAATGTCATACAGGTACTTGTGCATGTTTTTTAGTTGCAACTGTGGAAATGATTGTTTGCTCGTGAGCACTAGAAAAGAATACCAATCAACAGTCAAATGGCGTGCTAATTCAGCGTACCATCCTATGCATTCATCAACTGACCGGTGACATTGAAAATGTCAAACACGAACTTCCCAATCAACAGAGCCTTCCAGCTGGCTGGTATCTTCTTACTAGTCAACACTACTAGTGCCCAGTGCATAGTCAGATTGGCTTTGGAATTTTGCTTGCTTAGTGGTCAGCAATGCCGGTATATAAGTCAATACAGCGTAGTAGCCACGCTAGCAGCCGTTTCCAGTAATGGTGAAGGCAAACCTGGATACAACAGAACCAGACAACACAAATGCATCGAGACTGAAACAATTGGTAGTAAAGATTTCAGGATCCCCCACCATTGCACAAGTTGAGAGCTCTCCCCTTGTCATTTTTTTTGCAGAAAAATGAACACATGACAATATGATTGCCCTATAAGCAACAACCAATCAATTCCAACTGCCCATATCCATGAAGGAGTTTCTGGACGGACCGATATATACTGCCAACCACCATTCATCACCCATTCGACTCCTACTTGCTCTAAACTTTTACCAAATCAATGCTCGGTCGTTGTCCAACACCCATTTGTTTACACGTATCAAGAGATTTCATAAGGTCCAAATGATTCTTCGAGGTCCTTAGTCTAGATAGAAAATTAGAAATGTGCTTCCCCAATGGAACAGGAGAACCATCAGAGACGGGAACAGAACTACACAGAGAGCTCTCTTGCTCCACATGTACGTAGCACTGCAGCACAGGAAATACGCAATTTCCTGAGGGAACTGCACCAACAAGGATAAGAACCCATCAAGAGAGAGAGAGAGAGAGAGAGAGAGAGGAGCACTTTCTTAGCTCCAACCGAGCCAATGGAACTAAATTCGCATCAAAGAAAGGTACTTATCGAATGGATTACATTCTGCAGTCATGGAGGTAAGGTAGGAAGCACTGGCCCCGGATTGCAGGCTTTCAAGTCTGAACAACAGTACTGCTTATGGCTTGCGGGAGCCACAATTTATGGTCCCACCAGCCAGTGTCACAAATGGATCAAAGATTCAGAGAAGCACCACGAAATGGAACTGCTACTAACATACTACTAGTACTCTCGCACAAGCCAATCGTAGTAGACGCAAAGGCGCGACGAATTCGACATAGGTAAAAACAAATTAGAGGGATTCGTCCAGGAAGCAACAAATCCGACAAATGAGAAGCGAAGAACAATCCAAAGATCGCACCTTTCTGCAACTCGAAAAAGAATCGAAATTTCACCACCCCCCCACCCAAAAAAAATTTTGCTGGGGGGGGGGGGGGGGCGGCGCAAGGCGAGAACCGATCAACCCCACCGAAAATCCCGAAGACAAGACGGAAAGTCAACAGAGAACAGCGCTAGAATTCCACGCGGCGGCACGCACACCAATTAAGCAATGCAGCCGGTAGAAGCAAACGAGGAAGGGAGGGAAGAGGCGGCCTCGATACCTTGGGGAGGAGCTGCTGCAGCTGGAGCTCGGGGTCGGCAAGCGAGCGCGGGCGCGTGCTGGAGCTCCTCGGCAGCGGCGGCCCCTGCTGCTGCCTCTTCGCGGCGTACCGCACCGACGCCGACCGCTCGAAAGCGCCGCCACTGTGCCGCTGCCCCAGCACGAGCGCCGCCGCGGCGGCCAGCGCCTGCTCGTCGATGGCCGCGGCCTTGACGGCCTCGCGCCCGCCGCCGCGGCGGGAGGACGTGGAAGAGCGCCGCTTCGCCGCCGCCGGCGGCGAGGCCGAGGTGGGCGGGTCAGAGACGCAGGAGAGCAACGAGCCCATCCGGCCGGGCCTGGGCCTGGGCCGATTCGGGCTTTCCTTGCGTTTGCTCGGGTTCCGGAGTCGGAGTAGAAGGGGAAAGGAGCAAACAGCAGGGGCGCGGCAGAAATGGCAGGAAAAGCTTACGAAAATTTATACTTCTGGCAATGCCGCATTTACAGAAAAGGACTCCTATTCCGACGAATTTGGCTTTGGAGCGGTTGCCTCTTGGGCATAGTGCTACACTTGTACCTGATTTGACAAGACTTTGGGCTGTGAAAATGTAGCATGTTAGGTCAACAACATCACTCAAAAGCACCCTAAACAAAGACCCTGGTAAACAAATTTTTACGGTTACAAAGCTCTGGTAATTCCTCGAGGGTACCAACCCGAAGCTCATGAATTTCGTCGAATATTTGTAGGAAGGAGTACAACTCTTTTCAAAATTTCTAGCTACCTTACTCTATTCCAAACGTCCTAAATAGATAGGGGCTGTTTGGTTTGTATCCATTTGTTGCCAATGCTTGCCATGCCAAATTTTGGTAGTGTTGACCAAATTTGGCAAGCATTTGGTTTGCAACCAAATTTTGGCTAGATTCTTTTCTCCATTGGCTAGCCAAATTTTCCTAGTTCATTTTCTAGCCAAAAGTTGGCCAAACTTTGGCCACCAATTTGGGCACCAAAATTTGGCTAGCCAAATTTTGGCATGACATGGCTTGGCAAATTTGGCCTCAAACCAAACAGCCCCATATTCTCAGGAGAGAGAGAGAGAGAGAGATGGCCTATGTCACCTACGTGACTAGGTCTGCCAAAGTTCCTGATTCGATATGGACAGGGAAAATGGAAGTCTCAATGCCGGTCCTTTCTTTTCCCTCTGTGGTGTGCTGTTGATGGATCAAACTCCCAAGATATCACTGTAGTAGACTTTTTTTTTACAAATGTAACTCAGATAAAATAATTTGCAAAAGTAGCTCTCAGATCCACTCCCATCGCGCTCAAATATCACGGAAGAACCTCCAGCGCTTAGGTGGCGCGTGGGCGGGCGCACTTGTGGCACAGCCGAGTGAGCTGGGCAATGGGCGGTCACGGCCATGTAGCCGTACGCACGCGTGTGCGTTGGCGACCGAGCTAGCGATAGCGAAGGCGGCCCGTTGAGTATCAGCTCCTGCCTCCGTCACATGTCGCCTACAACTCGGCTTGCCATCCGCCCGCTGCCCAGCTCGCCCACCCGCGCTGTCCTGCCGCGTCACTCAAGCGCTGGAGGTCAGTTTCACGCTCGGGTACCGCGGAATCTTCCGCATTATTCAAACGCAATAGGAATCGATTCGAGAGCTATTTTTATAAATTATTTAGACAAACTACTTTTGTTAAAAAAACAAACAAACAAAGAGACTACTACATTTGTCTCTTCTTAAACTCCAGGCATTAAAGTCGACTGCCAAACGAAACGATTAAGGGTGCGTTTGGTTGATGGTATAGGGTTGAATGCGATGGGATGGTCCTGTACCATTTGATTATATTATTTTAGGTAAATAGAATGGTTCAGCATCTATAGGGAATATTCCTGAAATTTGTATCGCTTGATCTAGGATGGGATGTTCCATTCAATCAACTAAACACATGAATAACTTTTTTTCTTAAACCATATCATACATGTACCACTTAGTAAAAACAACCAAACACACTCGTAGTAAATAATATTGGCCAATTCCTCTTCAAGGAAAGAAAGAAAGAAAGAAAGATATCTTGTCCGTTCCTCAAAAATATGCCAAATGGCATTGACGCACGGACGCACACCCGAGACGCGAGCCATGGCAACCTGCCAACGACCTAAGAGCGCCCTCGAGCAAGGTTTCAAATATGGCTAAAAAAACTATTTTTTGATCGTATCGAGCCGGCTCGATAAACCGAGTCGATCTATAAACCGATTAAATTTAAATTTAAATTTTTTAAAAAAGTTTAGAAAATTTTATGCGTTGTAAATCGAAAAAAAAAACAGTGGAAAGCGATTTTTGAATTATTTCATTTAGTTTATCGATTTTTTTGTAAATAGTTGAAAATCGATCAATTTTCGAATTATTCGCCGATGTTTGACCGGTGAGTTCGAAAGTTTGACTTTGTACTTGTTCGATTTCTATCGATTACCATCGGGAAATAATTTTCGCGCTCGATTCGATAATATAAACCATACTCAACGCATCTCACCAAGAACAACGACTCCAGATGTCAGTGACGTGGGACGAACCAAAATCTTGGTTCGGTGTTTGGCCAAATGAAAATTATTTACACACATAGTGCCACCGTTGCGCGAGTTCGCTCGAACAGGAGAGAAGGAACGATTTTTTTTTAATCCGACCATGGGTCCTAGGTATTGCACGATTTTCGTTGATTTTGTTAACCCTGGTCCCAGCTATGGGTCGAAACATTGAGAGAAAAAAAATGCAAAGTCATCTACTCGCCGGCTGCTATGTGGGCTCTCGAGCCGGATCAATGCTGTGCATGCCCTAAGCACTACGGATCGAATAAGTAAGTTAAGCAGCCGGTTGTGGAGTCGAATTCAAGGCCTGCGCTGCGCGCCCGAGTCATTCAGGAAACATTCCGAGTTAATCTGCTCGCGCCGCGTACGGCGTACTTGGTTACGCAGTAACGTGTAATCGTGGATGCCCCGCACGAGAACGGCAGAAAACGTGCTTGACCAACGAGCGGCCTGATCCCGTGATCCGCGCAGCAAGCACGCACGAACGAGTACACAACTCGTACTACCGATTTGCGATTGCCCGCTGAGGCTTACCATACATGGATAGCGTAAGAATTCAGCGTTGCTGGATTCCAAAGATAAACTAGTTGCTAATGTTTTACGTGACAAAAGAAAAGGCGGATACAAACTCGGTTCGAGCCCAGTCTAGCGTACATTTTTTTTCCCGTAGGCCAAAGACTGCAGGAGTGGTCCACAGTGAAAGGATAGTTAGTGAAAGGATAGTTAGACCATCTTCAACCGTGTCCCTTCCCCTCCCATTTTCTCTCCACGAAGGGATTTTCATTCCCTTCAGCGCTCCAACAGATTCACTTCAGCATTCACTTCGTGAAAAGATTCTCTCTCCCATTCCTTCTAGCAAGGGATTCTCTCTCCTTTCTCAATACAATGCTCTTTAAAGGGAATCTGTTGGAGATGAGGGGAAATAAAGGAAATGGGAATGAGTAAAGGGAACAGGGAAGTGAATGAAATGAAGGGAATATGGTTGGAGATGGTCTTACAGAGTCGAAGCCAAAGCAACCAAAAAAGCAAAAAGAATAAAACAAAATAAAGATTAGTTAGCTTCCAAAGCACAAAACCACTCGGTGATAACACCACTGAAGGCTTCGCTGGCCCGAAGAAGATTTCAATCGAAGCGAATCTTAGAAGAAATTGCAATCGAAGACAAATCCCTGGAGTTGAAGATCTTATCGTTTTGGCGTAGCCACATATGCCAACACACAAGCGAGAAGTGCTCATTGTAGAAAGGCCGCGTAGCAGGATTGGCTCGAGGGAAAGCATGAAGAATTAAAGGTCAATCCTGTGACACCATCGGGATGAAAAGATTGAGATTCGATCAAACCTCCTCGGATGCCGAATATTGTATGAAAGGGTGAAGCAACGTTTCATCTATGTTTGAGATACAAAGAGAACAAGCCGGACTCCCATTCCAAATACCTTTACGATGAAGGAGACTTTTAGAATTAAGCCGATCAAGCAAGGTTAACTAGAGGAAGAGCTTATGCTTGAATTGACTTTTACTCTTACAAACAAGGTGGTAACCAGCAAAAAGAGTGAAACTCAAAGAAGACATGCAATACCTATAGGACCGGCTATATGATAATTTGTTAGGCTGCCACGAATAACTACAACTGTCAGGCTCATCGTCGGCCAGGTGAAAGTCTTCAAGGATCTCGGTGAAGCTCTCCATTTGTGCCACTCCAGCCTCACTCCAAATAGTGGAAGTGAACCTGGAGGAGGCATTCGATTCCAGCAAGCAGTGAATAGAGACTCGACTTCGACGACAAGCTGAGTAAAGCTCATGCAACTGTTCGCCCAGGTGCTCACCAAGCCAATTATCCTCCCAAAATTGAATTACCTTGCCATCACCAACAGCACAGGAACATATAGATAGATACCTTGACATGAGCTTCAAGATATCCTTCCACCAAAAACCTCCTTTGGGGAGTGCATTTTGCGCCGCAGGGGGGGGGGGAGGGAGGGAGGACGAGAATAGAGTACTTGCCAAGCCATTGCACCCAATGAGGAGAGACTTTATGAAAGAGCTTGTGAAGGAACTTGAGCAACAACCCCTCATTCTGAATAGACAAGTTAATAATGCCCAAACCGCCTTGCTTCTTCGTCTTACAAATATTTTTCCATGCTACGAGGTTATCACTGGCTTTGTAAGTGCTACTCCAATGCCACAAGAAATTGCGTCTCAACTTGTCAATTTCCCTAATCGCACTTGCCAAGAGTTTCAGAAAGCAAAAAATGAAGGTTGGGATGACAAAAAAGACATCATTAACAAGAATAAGTCGACCACCCAAACTCAAATAGCGAGCTTGTCAACCCGCCAACCGCTTGTCTATGCGTGCAAGGAGATGTGCATAATCTTCCCGATATGGCCACTTCAAATACAAGAGAAGTCCCACGTACTGAATTGAAAAGGATCCAACTTCACAACCAAGAATTACCGACATATGTGAAGTCAATTCAGTGGAGGCAGAAATCGACACAATGATGGACTTGCTATAATTCACTTGGAGCCCCGTGAACTCACCATAAGAATGCAACATGACTTTCAAGAAAACTACACTGAATTGCGATGCTTTGATCAATATAATTGTATCATACGTGTATTGAAATACTGGGAAGGTAAGCCCTGAAGGCATCGGCAAAGGTGGATGCAGTAGGGCCTTTGAATGAGCATCATTCACAAAAGTATTGTAGAATGTCAGCAATAGTAGCATAGAGAAGGGGTGAGAGAGGATCCCCTTGGCGCACTCCCCTCTTGCATGTGATATGACTTCCTGGGACACCCTTAAGAAGGACCGAAGCACTAGCTAAAAAATAATAGATCTCACCCAAGCAATCCATTTATCAGCAAAACCTTTTCTTCGGAAAACCTCCAGAATAGCAACATGGGATATAACATCAAAAGCTTTAGAGAAATCCAGCTTAATGAGAATGGCATCAAAAGAATGGGTGATATAATGAGATAACAGTTGAGTGACTATCGCTACACAATCATGAATCGTTCGCTCTTTGATAAAACCAAACTAGTTAGCATGAATAAAAGAACGAATACATGGTTGTAATCGGTTAGCCATAATTTTGGCGAGCAGCTTCAAAGAACCATTAAGGAGAGAAATAGGCCTATAATCATTCACTACCACGGCTTGTTGATTTTTTGGGATGAGGCTAACATAGGCAAGATTCAATCTTTGAACATCCAAAGAGCCATTAGAGAAATTATCGCAAAGAGTATAATAATCCACTTTGATAATATCCCAACAAGATTTCAAGAAGTCATTATTAAAACCATCGGGGCCAGGAGATTTACCAGAATCTAACTCCTTGGTCACTACATCAACTTTCGAGCAAGCAAAGTCCACCTCGAATGAGTTAAGAGGTGTCGGGCTCACCCAGATATACAAAGGAAGGTTTGGTTGTGTTCAGTGGCGTATCTAGGATTTTGAGTATGGGTGGTCCAACTTGGCATAAATTTTTTAAATACCGTGCAAGTATAGACTGTAGTCAGCAGTCGGTGCACTGCACATAATTTGCGAAGCACAATTAAAACTCAGTTTCTGAACTCTGAAATTAGAGTACTTGCCCTTCATAAAGAGCTAGAAAAATTACTAGTTAAGAGTAGCAAAAACAGAAGCTACACGCCTAATTTTTCTCATGACAAAAGATACTCAAAGCAATCGATTAATTAATAGATGCATACTGCTGCAAACAAAAAAATGGCTTAATGCCAATAGTAAGCAACATAGCTGCTACTTCAAAAGATTAATAGAACAGCAGCCCAATCGATAGATAATCTAACATTCTGACCAACTAGCAATTTATGAACTAGTATAAGAACGATAACATCTAACACATGCAGGTCACGAACGGCAGCAGAACTACTGAACTATTTTATACTAGTTTAGGTGTCACTAGGCCTTAGGCTGAGGATTCTTTGGGTGGACCGTGGCCCACCGGGACCACCCTCTGGATACGCCCCTGCAATTAAATGGGGTATCCAAATCATTTTCTCTCATATCTTTCCTAATTTACTTAACCTTAATCATTGTGAAAAAAAGAATCAAAATGTACTTTATATTTCTCAAGTAAGGAAGTATCTCCTTAGAGGATTAACTATTTTAGGAGTTATGAGGCCAATTCTACTTTATGTATATGCTCGCATTTGGATTAGCCACCGTGGAGAAATAGGGATGATGGGAGTAGTTTTCCCGCGATCGGAACCTTGATTTGAAAAGAAGAGATGTGTTAATATACATACGCGAAGATGCCTATATATGATAATGCGACCTGATGCCAAGTGTTTTCATGGCATGCATCATAGACTAAGGTATCTGTGGTGTGGAGTGTCGCCAAATGATGGTTGTTGGCCTTCTAATTAGAAATACGGGCACATGATTGGTTCACATGTGACGACACTTATAAACGGTTTTGGGAAGGATTTTTATAAATTTGGAGCTTAAGCACTCCAAGCTACATGTTCGTACTTCGTAGCAATGGAAATTTGGGTGGTCCAAAGATAGAGATGCTTTTATGCTTCTATGCTTTTTCTTTTTATAAAGCTCGTATGACCAAATCTTCGATAGAGAAAATTAAGATTTGCAACTTGGCTCTCTCCAAGGATGGCCTGGAAAACGGCCTGTTTGGATATTTGGAGGTCTATTTAGGCCTGTAGCCATCCCAAGGGGGTGTGCTATGTGCGCCTCTATTAAAGAGGCTGGAGTGGTTCATCCCTATATAGAGAGGCTGTTCTCCCGTGTGCTATATGCGAAGGAGAAGTTTGTCTGATGGTTGATATACAGGCAAGGAATTCAGGCTATGGTTGGGGAATCAATTCAATATAAAGGCACAAATCAATTGCAAGCCGCACGGTTCAAGGCTTGTACAGGCCTGATTTTTCAGGCCATCCTTGGGCTCCCAATTAGCTCCACTAATTCTGTGAATTCCACGCATAAAGTTCTTCTTAAATGCCATTCAGTCACCAGTCACCACATACTGGCAGACCACTCGCTGCATAATTAATTTTTTCTTTGTTTTCTGAAAACCCACTTGATTCACAATAGGCAGCTTTTGTTTACATCTAATTTCAAGGACAATAACAAAGCCTACTAGTTACTTAGGGTCTATTTATTTTTGCTTTTGATTCTCGATTCTGACCCCAAAAACTAAATAAAAAACAAAGAACATAATTCTAAAGTTCGATTCTCACAATCCAGCCCATCCATATACACTAGATTCCACAGTGTATTCATATGTGCTTTTGGATTCGAGCTTTTAGAGAATCAGCTTCTTAATAATCACAATCCAGTATCCGCTTTTAGAGAATCCAAAGCAAAAGCAATCATGCCCTTAATCTCTCATTCATATCATCTCTAGATAAGCAATAAAGTCAACTTGTACAATAACTATCCTAAATGTTGTCTCCAGATGTTGTGCAAAAATTATCTCTCCTCTCTTATACTTAAATAATCTGTCTTGTTTCCCGTGTCATACTACTCTTGTATGAGAGACAACTCTCTTCTTTCTCCTCTTTTCTTACTCTTCCATATAGGGTAAAATTGATATGTACAGACCAAAAGTAAGATAAGATAATCTTATTATACGTACCTTATTTACCAACTTCAATGTCTCTTCTCCTGTTCTTTTCTCTACTTTATTGACAACTGCCAGAATAGAAAGATAAAAAAAAAAAGATTTCATTTGATCTTCACACAGATCAAAATCAGCTCACCCCGCAGGTTGCTCACATGTTCCCCACCGGAAGGCTGAACTGGAAGTTTCTTCAGAGCGATCCTTTTGGGATAAAAGCCAGCACAGCAGCGAGATGAGTAGCATGATTGCTTCCATTCCGTGGCAGCAGCGTAACAACATCATGAATTCCACGAGACTTTCCGTATGCCATCTCTTCCTTCTGCTCCTTTTGCCTTTTTGTCTATTTTTTTTTAAAATCTTTCGCCTTTGTACGTATGAAATTACCAATTCATCCTCCTTCTCAACTGTGAAAAAAATCAGGAGACAACACACAGGTCACTTCCACGGTATGGGACCACGGCAGGTCCACCTGTCGTATTATGAGAACACGGTAGGTTCCTACCAGGATCGAGAAGAGATCAGATTTACAATTTCATTCGAAAGAAGACCAAACTTGCAAAAAAAAAAAAAATTGAGCTAAGGGCTAGGAAGATTTTGCTTTGTAAGAGTGCTATGGTATTAACAAGTATTCCCTCTGGTCACAAATAGTTGCCTTTTTGGAGATAAGTGTAGTCAAACTTTTAAAAATTTAAATGTTAATATCTTTTAAATATTTAAATTGGATACGTGAAAATCATATTAGTAGATTTGTCTCGAAAAATGCTTTTATAATATTATAATTTTATTAGATTTTATAAATATATTATAATAGAAGTTAGTGATCAAAGCTTTATTTTGTAGATCGATGCAAAGTTTAAAATCTTGCCGAGATTTCGGAAATCTCGACTGAAATTTTGGATTTCGGTCGAGGCTGAGATTCCAATCTCGGCGGGATAATTTCTTTTGAAATTTTTCAAATTTATATAGTGATTTCGGTAAATTTCACCGAAATTTTGATTTATTGACCGAAATTGCTGCAAGTTGAACCGAATTTAGCCCACGATCCCAGCCCACTTGGCTCAACTAGTCTCCCCTAACCCTAATGCTCACTCATTCTACAACCTCCGCTGACTGGATTTCATTGCTCTCTCTCTCTCTCTCCGCCCCGACGCGTTCTTCACTATCGCTAGTAGACTCCAGTGGCTCCCCTCCAACCCTCTCTTCCAGCTCCCTCGCTCACTTGTGCCGCCGCCTCGTCGCTGGCCACCTCCCAGGCCTTCTCTCGCCTCCTACCTCCTACTACTCGTAGTTAGCCTCGCTGTCAGCTACTACCGCGACACCCTCCATCCTAAGGTGTGCCGCCGCCTTGTTCTACAAATTCGGTGGGACATCACCATCATCGGCTACCTCTCGGCCTCCTCTCATCCTTCCCCTACCTTTCTCTACTTTTAGACCCGTGCTAACTTCCTTCCCTGACTCCAACGCCGCGAGAACCCAACCAGCAATGCCATCTCTAGAGAACCGCGGAACCCCTTCATGTCCTTCGATGTGTCCACTGCCGCATCCTCCTCCTTGCCGCCCCTCTTCGCCTAGCCCATTGGCGCCTGCTCGGTAGCACCCCTCTTCACTAGGCCCATCAACGTCAGCTCTGATAGCTCGCTTGGAAGATCTTGCCCAACTAGGACGACGGTAGTGCCTCCAAAATCCTCCCCACTTCCGTTTTGTTGCTAGAGCTAATGTTTTTCTTTACAGATCCAGAAATGTAGATGATGCTCAATTTTTCCCATATTTTCCCCAATCTTTTCTAGTCTCGGGAAATCATTTCATAGGGGTTTAAAATCACCGGAATTTTGTTTTAGGGTTCCTAAAATATGCTAGATTTGAAATTTATTTTTTGAATTTCGGGCGGAAGTTTGAAATCTCATCAAAATTTGGGATTTTGGCCGTCTCCGAGATGTGATCCGAAAATGAAATTAAAAACCTTGGATCGATGTCGAAAATGATAACTATTTGTGACTGGAGGGAGTAATTGCAGCACAACATGCAAACAACTGAATTCTGAACACATCAAGGGAGCAAAGTATCACTTTGCCATGAGTTTGTAGAGTGCGGATTAAAGCTTTGAGAGATTATGTGCTGCAACTGCAAGCATATCACGGATGCATTAATCTGTCTTTAAGAGAATAAAATGCAGAGTAGTACTAGTACTAGCTAGGAGGTTGTTTGGTGAATTATTTGAAGAATTCCTCGTATTTGCCGCCCTAGCAAGAGAAGCTTCAATGCATGATTATTTCGAATGCTGTACTTCGTCAGACATGAGAAATAACTAGGAAATTGAGCGCGGCGGCACGCCGCGCACGTGAACGAAAAACAAAATTTAATACAAAAAAAACCGAGAAAATGTTTTCGTAGAAAAAGCGGACCACGAGAACACTTTAAAACATTTTTTTCATGCTCTGAAGGAAAAAACGGACAAAAAAAACTTTTTTTTTCAGGTAAAACGGAGAAACGAAAACATTTTTTCCATGCTCCGGAGGAAAAACAGACCACAAAAACATTTTTCGTTTTTTTTAGGAAAAACGGAGAAACGAAAACATTTTTTGCATGCTCCGTAGGAAAAACAGACCACAAAAACATTTTTCCGGGCAAAACGGAGAAACGAAAACATTTTTTTCATGCTCTGAAGGAAAAACGGACCAAAAAAACTTTTTTTTTAGGTAAAACGGAGAAACGAAAACATTTTTTCCATGCTCCGAAGGAAAAACGGATCACGAAAACATTTTTTGGTTTTTTTTAGAAAAAACGGAGAAACGAAAACATTTTTTCCATGCTCCGGAGGAAAAACGGACCACAAAAACATTTTTCGTTTTTTTAGGAAAAACGGAGAAACGAAAACATTTTTTGCATGCTCCGTAGGTAAAACAGACCACAAAAACATTTTTTCCGGGCAAAACGGAGAAACGAAAACATTTTTTCCATGCTCCCGAGGAAAAACGGACCACAAAAATATTTTTTCGGTTTTTTATAGGAAAAACGGCCAACGAAAATATTTTTTCCATGCTCCGGTGGGAAAACGGACCACAAAAACATTTTTTTCCGGGCAAAACGGAGAAACGAAAACATTTTTTCAATGCTTCGGAGGAAAAAACGGACCACAAAAACATTTTTTGGAGGCAAAACGGAGAAAGGACCTGAACGAAAAGTGCACGGACCTATTTGTTATGATTTTGGACCTGTTCGCTATTTTGAAAAACTATAAAAGGGCTCGTTTACGATTCATATTTAACGGGAGGGTCTTTATGTAAAACGGCGAAGGAGGGACCTAAACGCAAACCGGGAAAAAAATCTCTCTCTCACAAAAAATTACAAAAGGACCTATCCGTAATTTCAAAAACTGGAAGGGCTTTTTCGCAAAAAGAGGAGAGAGAGAGGGTGGGACGCGTGGGGGGTCTCCCCGGGCGCCCTTTCTCCCGATTATAAGGTAGGTATAATATCTGGTGGTCAAGAAGGCATGACATGACATGTTCAAACCATCGAGAATGAGCCTGGGGCAATCGACTAGGCCGTTGGCACTCTGAAACCGAAAGTACTAGTAGGTAATTAAAATCACAGTACCCCGTACTCCCTCTTTCACAAAGAAATTAAACAAGCAAAACCCTTAAGATATGCTAGTAGATTGCATCATGTACATATAGCCAGGGTTTAAAATCTCGGCCAAATTCGGCGAGATTTCGGCGAAATTTTGGATTTCGGGTCCCTCCGAGTTTCGGTGAATTTAAAAAACCCTTAAAAAAATTTAAAGTGCTACAGTGCATTAATATCTCGCCAAGATTTCGATGAATTTGACCGAAATCTCGGTAAAATTGAACGAGATTTGTATAAAAGTTGACTAGATTTGACCGTAATTGACCGGATTGGATTCTTCACGTTATTTCCCATGTGGGACAGTCGGTAGATCATAATTTCCGCAAAGTTGAAAAAACCCAAAAAAATTGAAAGTGTGATAGTACCGGGAAATTTCGCCGAGAGTTCAAAATTTTGGACGAAATTTCGTCTAAATCAACCGAAATCTCATAAATGTCGGTTAAAAAAAAACGGATTCAAATTTTGCTTTTTGAATTTCGTTCGGATTTTGTCCGAAATAACGAGATCTCGGCGAAAAATCGGATTTCGGTGAGTAACGAGATTCTACCCTAAACAACAATTTTGAATCCTGCATATAGCACATCAGCGCTGCAAGACTGGCTGAGGAAAATTTTCAGCGGGGCGCGGTTTTATACGTACAACATTATAATCATATATAATAATTTCAAAATTTGCTTAAAGTACAGTACAAAATAGTTGTAAAATCTTACAAATCTCTAACCATCAAAATCAAAACTAATTTGATCAATAAATTTAACATATGATGTCATGATATTTCTTAATTTTCAGGGGTGCTCGGTGCATAAATCCGCCTATGGGAGGTCATAACCATGAACTGAATTCCGAAGCACACCTGCGAACTTTTGACCCGATGTCTTGTCCTTGAGCGCACAGAGGCATCTGCCACTCCGAATTGAAAGTAACTGATCAATCATGCATGCAGCGGTGGTTGAACCGTTAATCCGCTACTACCCCGTTTTATAATAGTTATAGTTCTAATTAAATTTATATAAAATAAAGAGATGTGAAAAATAACTTGTCTATCCTCATTTAATTCACTTCTTTTGTGGTTAATATTGTTTACTGGACTGGTTGTATCCTGGACTATTTGCATGCCGATGCAATTAAATGATGAAGGATACAAAGGTCATGTTGCCTCTAAAATTGCATTTGAATGTGAGAACTATAACCATTTTGATAAAATTTTTGAATGCTATAACTACAACCATTGTGAAACAGAGGTAGTACTAGATAGCACATCACACACTTGTGCACAGAGGCATTTGACTAACTTTTTTTAACTTCTTCTTTATTACTTAGTCTGTCCCAATTTATAAGGTCTATTTTTAAATAACTAGTAAAGTGCTCGTGCGTTGCAAATCCCAAATAAATAATGACACCAGTTCTAAACTCTTAAAAAAAAACGAGAATTTAAGACTTGAGATATCACTTATTTGAGATCCGTTACTGAAGAATCACTGAACAAGGGAATACAATGAAATGCAAATAAGGTTAAACAAACAGCAAATAGCTACAGAATTCCTCACCTACTGGGCCTTGGGTCCGTACTGTTCTGGCCCAAGAACAACCTGGCAGACTCACCATCACTACCAACTCATTATTATAATAGTTAAGATTTTATTTATAAATATAAGATTTATATATAAATTTAATATGATCTTTTCTTGTATATTTCTATTTATTCTCTCTCAACTATATGTATTTCTTCATTACACTTATACAAAATATATTTCTCATCTTTCAAGATAATTAAGTGATGGCATCTGAGTTATTTTCTCTCTTACCTTTCTCAATTTTAACGCAGCTTTAATCTTTATGCAATATTTTCCTAGGGAGGGAGTATTTCTTTTTTCTCTCTCTAAAGTTAAGGTGGCTAAAGTGATCGATCGATCGAAAGACAGCCGCGTAGCTACCTACCTCACATGCCATACGGCAACCACCCGAGCAAACAGTTCAATGCGGCCCATGAGATATGCGTATGCGCGACGCTTGTGTACGTGAGCTGCACGCGAGCGTGGCATGCCATGCTCATGTGCGATGGCGGAAAGGCGCCGAGCAAGCGAACGAGCTAAAGGAAAAACTTTCTGCATTGTAAAATGCTTCTGATCTTCCCTTTTTATTTAAATAAACAAAGAAAGAGGCATCTGATCTCCCTGATGTAGTGATATATATATACTACCTCAGCCCTCCACATCACCCCCCACTCTCTCTCTTTCTTGCAGAAAAAACATCCGATTCTTTGGAATTACGGATAGGTCCTTTCTATTTACGAATAAGTCTTTTTTAATTTTATGTAAGTGGAAAATATTTTTTCCCGGTTCGCGTTTAGGTCCTCCGTTCGGCGTTTTACACAAAGAGCCTCTCGTTAAATACGAATTGCGAACGAGCCCTTTCTTACTTATTCAAAATAGCGAACAAGTTCAAAATTATAACAAATAGGTCCCTGCACTTTTCGTTCAGGTTCTTTCTCCGTTTTTCCCGAAAAAAATATTTTCGTGGTCCGTTTACTCTTCGGAGCATGGGAAAAATGTTTCCGTGGTCTGTTTTTTCTCCGGAAAAAAAAACACAAATTTTTTTCGTTCACGCGCGGCGTGCGCCGCGCTTGCGTTTCTAGTATATATTATTATACGTACTTATCAAATTAATCAGGAGGAGCAACCACGTGCACGTGCCCGAACGGGAGAGGCTGTAGTTATGGAACCACAAGCTTCTCAGCGAAAAGAGAACTTCTTCTTCTTCTTCTTCTTCTTCTTCTTCTTCTTCTTCTTCTTCTTCTTCTTCTTCTTCTTCTTCTTCTTCTTCTTCTTCTTCTTCTTCTTCTCTGTGAGCGCAAATAAGGTCTTGCCCAACGTGCTCAAATAATAGTGTCGGCGTGGTGTGGTGGTTTGCCACCCTAGTAAAGTGAGTTGGGCTCTGGCCCAATTTGAGCAACGGGCCAAATACCTAACACGTGAATGGGCCATAATGCTGGGCCGCTCAGCTAAGTTCCCTCTCGTGGGATTTTACATTTTTTTGCTTCGTCAGAGGCTCAGAGCTCGCTTCAGAGTTCTGACTCACACAGCTGACAGGGGGCAAACGTTGAGTTCATGGAAAAATCAAAAGAAAACCTTCTCACTTATCAGTTCATTCTTCATCAGAAGACAGCCAGGCCAAGTAGAGAGACGGCCGAGCCTCTCTCTGGAAATTCTTAACCCTACAGATTAGCTGAAGCTCAGTGGTTCAGACTACTTATTCGTAAACAAGATGTTATATAAGTAAGAATATACTAGAATCAGCTGCCTGTGGAGCGATTATATCTATCCAACAATCTGAAAAGAAAAGAAAAGGTCTCTCTGTGTCCAGATTCCATTTTACATTCTAGACCGCAAGTTCTGATCCGGTTCCTGAAAACAACTTGCCAAGAAGAACATTGAGAACCTTTGCTTGCTTCGCTCTGGCCAAACCAAACAACCCCATGCCCTTATCCTCAGAAGTCGTTGCTTAGCAAATTCCCAATCAGCATACTATGGTTAGCTTAGCACACAAGCTTTTGCCGAATGTCAATTTGGGGCTAGCTGCATGTGTACTTGCCCACATGCAGGGCTGGCCTTCTTATGAGAGTACCTGTACCACATGACAGGCATATGCTCCCCCCTTGCTGCCAAGTAGTATGTACCTATGCACGCCAGTCAATAGAAACAGTAGCCACGAGGGAGATTACTTGGTTAGTTAATGGCTAATTTATGGTGGATCTCGAATCTCTACAAACGGTAGCCACGAGGGAGATTACTTGGTTAGTTAATGGCTAATTTATGGTGGATCTCGAATCTCTATCTCAAACACAATCTAGCTAGGGAGATCCACCTATAGTCTAGGGAGTACTATTTGTTGTATGAAATTGGGTTGTCCCAAATTTTACAAAAGAGAGAAAAAATATTGGACTACTGGGCCAACTAGACCAGAAGGCACATCTGGCTGAGCCAACCCAGCCAGCTGAGGCTAAAACACCGCACAATGGTGCCCTAGCCCCAAAGAGTGTGTCGAGAGGGAGAGGTGATGAGTGTGGCGGCAGCAAACGCGTCGGCACGGCTTCCTTGCGTGTGGTGGCAACTAGCGGCCATTGCTCTATCTCCTCCTCCTCCTCCTCCCGTGCTCCTATAAATCTCAGATCCATGTTCCTCTAGAAGTGAAGAACGACGTGATTTTCCCCTTTTACTGATTTATAATTCACATGCGATTTCTTGTGTTCATCAGCAAGATCCTCGGCTACTCAACGCCTTCTTGTGGTATTTGGTCCCGATCCGTCCCCAGTCACCTCGTGGATGCTGCTTTTGTGTGTAACTCAAGGTGATTGAAGGGTGTTGACTTCGGCCAGCGACTTGAAGCGCTCCATGGATGGCGAGGTGCGTTTGGTTCTATCTATCGCCGGGTCTTGGTGTTGACCTTACTTGCTTGGTCACACACACACACACACACGACGCCGAAATGGGGCACCATGGTGTCTGGGCACCACGATTTCAAATGCGTAAATTCAAGTCAAATTCGGGTATATTTTTTCAAAAATTTCAATTTTAGGGTGTATACCCATCTATTACAATTCAAATGAAACACATACCTTTGAAAAAATATATTCAAATTTAAAGATTTGAATGAATTTAGATCACTTGCTTTGCTAATTTATAAATAAAATCAACATATACCTACAATCAAACTACCATCAAAAAAGGAAACTCTAATTTGAATTTCAGTTCAAACTTGTTTGAACTAGTTAGTAAACTAGTTAAACTCAACATCCTAAAAATTACAAAAAAATTTGCATGCAAATATATAGGAAAAATACCTATTTTGGATCATAGTACCCAGGCACTACGGTGCCTCAGGTAATTGTACTATATATATACATATATATAGCCATGCTATTCTATGGCTGCGTGTAGAATAGTTATCCTGCGCGTCTAGTAATTTGCATACGTTGTATATAGTAAAATGCATTCATGATTTACTACTTATTTCGTGATTTACTATATACAACATATGCAATTACTAAGGGCACATAATAACTATTCTACACGTAGCTGCAGAATAGTGCTAGTGTGTGTGTGTGTGTGTGTGTGTGTGT
This sequence comes from Rhipidocladum racemiflorum, assembly GCA_036346355.1. Classification (NCBI taxonomy): domain Eukaryota; kingdom Viridiplantae; phylum Streptophyta; class Magnoliopsida; order Poales; family Poaceae; genus Rhipidocladum; species Rhipidocladum racemiflorum. The sequence continues at coordinate 6,377,665 of CM070581.1, forward strand.
GTGTGTGTTTTGAAGCCTTTTCCATACCCCACGAGTACGTACTTTCACACTCCAATACCACTTAAATGAACATGTTATACCTTTTTATCACTTTTGGTATACTTAAATACCAATTCTAAGATACTCCAATTCGACATGGTTGAAAAAAAAATTATTAGAACACTTTATTTTTTATATATAACTTTTTTAATATGTAAAGGAGTATACACATAAATTATGCTATAAATAGTGGATTTTGATAAAAATTTTCATGGTACTCACTTTGGAGTATCTTTTATATACATACATACATACATACATACATACATACATACATACATACATACAATGTATGTATGTATTACTAATATGCAAGTGCACGCGGATTAGTTATTTGCGCTTCGGCCGGAGAAGCGCATGCAAAACGTCCCATGTACGCTCGCGTGTTGACCAAGCCAATCACCTATGTAGCCAAACCAACTATTTAAATGTGTTTTTTGTTTGTGCATGAATCTATATTTAAATGTGTTTTTTGTTTGCATATATGAATCTATTTTTTTGTTTGATTTAACTATAACTTTTGACTGCTCTGATTCAAAAACAGTTTTACCAGTAGCTTACTGCTAACGAGAGCAACATATTGATATAAGTTTCGACAATAAACATCGCATGAATCAGATTTTACTATCCGTATACATAAAATTTACTATTGATATACATATATTTTACTATCATGCTAGAAGGTTCAGTAGCCTATGCGGTAGTAAAATCTTACGACACATTCCGTAAATTGATAGTAAAAACTCATTCATGTGGTATTTATTAGCGAGACTTATATCGTTATGTTGCTTTCGTCGTCAGTAAGCCATTGATAAAAACCGTTTGTGAATTACAGCTGTTAATAAAAAAATTTATGGCTAAATCAAAGAAAAAAATATTTTACTTCAAACAAAGAAACACATTACTAGTTTACGCTGCATAACTAACAAGTAAAATAAATTTCTGGTTTGTACATGAATCTGTTTTTTCTTTGATTTAGCCATAACTTTTTATTGACAGCTTCGATTTACGAAGGTTTTTCACTGGTAGCTTACTGTTAACGAGAGCAATATATTGATATAAGTCTCAACAATAAACACCGCACCAATCATATTTTACTATCCGTTTGTTTATATTTATATATATTTATATGTATATATATATATATTACTATCAGTATATATAGATTTTACTATTATGCCAAAGAATTCGACAGCCTGTTGAGTCTATACAGTAGTAAAATATTATAATATATTAATAGTAAAATATTAGATAATATTTGGGTGCCATCGTACGAGCTTGTTAATCATTGTCCATGCATAGGTTTCTAACTCCATTGGTTCTGAAGACAAGCATTTCAGATCTCGTTTTCTTACTGCAAATTGTTTTCTTCGGTTCAGACCTTATGTGTACCATATTGCATACAGCTGGTCATGTGTTTGTGTGTTTTATTTGATAGATTGTTGATGTTTATTTTTCATCTTATACTGGAAGAGTTATGGATATATATATAACTTAAGTTTCTTGTACCACCTGTTAATTAGTTTCCTGTACTTAGTGCTTGACGTGTTTGTGCCCATTGCTTCCCTACTGTGCATCATATATAACATAAACGTATCGTTCTGCACATAGCCGGTCCATTCCGCAATCTGCAAGCAGCACCGCTGATGCCCGTGTTTGACGGAGGCGAGAACTTCGACGCCGACATTGCCAGCCAGACGTTGTCACAAGGCCGCACGGTCAGCGTCCGGCACTGCTATAAGGTCGGATTTTACTGTCCGTATATATAGATTTTTGTTATCATCCAATGGTAAATTAGTATTTATTTATTAGTAAATATAGATTACACACCGCTGAACCCTCTGCATGATAATAAAATCTCTTTATATATAGATAGTAAAATCTATCACCGAATAGCAAATGGACTGTTTATCGGAGAGACTTACATCAACTTGTTCCTCTCGTCGTCATTAAGCTACTAGTGAAAATCTTTTGTAAATCGGAGCTACCAATAAAAATTTATAGCTAAAACAAAGAAATTTTTTTGTACGAGCAAGAAAACACATTTACTAGTGAGTTTGCCACGTAGATGATAGTTAACTTTGACAATTTTGTTGCGCTGAATACTGGGATATGTGGCTCAATCAGTCGGCGTTACTTGGTTGGCAAGTAGAATATCATATTCTACAAACAGCTGAAGAATATATATAGGCTCAATCAGTCGGCGTTACTCCGTTAGAATGATCTATTGATTATGATTCATGTTAATTTTGCAAGTTCAAAAATTGTTTAGAAATATTGTTTCAGATTAGTTTGTGATCCTATCTTTAGTGACGAAAGGGTCAGTTAATTCATGTACCTCAATTTCTCAGAGTAAATATTTAACAAGTTGAGCTTTTGTTGTTAGGTTATAGTGTTATATACTACTCCCTCCAGTTTGATAATAGATGTCGTTTTAGACATCGACACGGTCTTCAAAACACAACTTTGACCGCTAATTTTTATTATAATATATTTATAAAACCCAATAAAATTATAATATTATGAAAGTACTTCTCGACACAAGTCTACACATATAATTTTCATATATCCAATTTAAATATTTAAAAATATATCGATAGTCAAAGTTTTAGAAGTTTGACCATCACTATATCCAAAACGACATCTATTATCAAACTGGAGGGAGTAACATTTAACAATTGATACTGAAACATCTAAAGCCAAAACGGCAGATGAAAGGCATAAATCTAGATTATACTAACACATATATAATTGCGCGGAATTTACGACTAGCTTCCTTGAACTGTCAAAATAGTGTGCAAGTGCTGGAAAAAACATCGTCATGAAGCCATGATTACTGCCCTCAACTGCTGTTTGGCATGAGGAAAGCAGCTCAATAATTTCCCAGCTGTGTTAGCTAGCCATGCTGGTTTAGGCCACTAATTGCCATGGACCCCCGGGCTCATGGCATGTGGGGCCACCCTTCATCCTCCTCTCGCTTCTCTCACCTATGGATGGGGTCCCACCTGTCTGTGCCCCACACCAAGGACAGGGAACCTCCTGCCTAGAAAAGCTAGCTAGCGAGCTAGATGGTGTAGCAAGGCGGGTTGAGGGATGTTTTGGCTGGTCACTTATCTCGCATTCGACAATGTTTCTTTTAAAATTTAGTCTTATTTCGAATATAGTTACTGAAATAGTTATCTCTTTAACTACAAAATGGTAGAAGATGATACGTGTCATCAGCAACATTAGAGGACCACGGCAAGTTCCAACCGAGGTCCATGGCTCGACAAGAAATTGTGACATTAATTATTCACTTAATTAATCAGTTAATTGGTCACTTAATTAATTATTCACTATGATAAATCACTTAATTAATGATGCTTGCTTAATTAAATCGGTTCATTAATGCTATTCAGGTAGCAATACTTGGTAGGTGCTCTTTCGGAGCTCCTGCAGCGCGGTAGGTGACACGTGTCGTCTGTCGGTACTTCGACGGTTAGAGTTATTTTTTCAATTGCATTCAGAAGGACACCAGATTTACAACAACAACAAAAAAGTTTATCGGGGCTACAAAAGTGATGGATTCAGATTCGGATGTTCTGGAGTCAACTGTCATGTCCAATCTTGACAGGCCACCTGTTCCGATCAAGTATTTTCCCCATTCCGAACCAAATATGCCATGTCTGCACAACGCTATCGATCTATTGCAAACTTCAAAATGTTCTAGCAGTGGTGTTCTCATTTCAGGCCAATGGTGAAATTACACCCTTAAAACAAAACAGTGCATAAGCTGTGCTTAGCAAACATGCACTCGGCCTTCGTTCCCCAGAGAAAGCCAAATAAAGCAGTCTTTGTCAGCTCATCCACCACCTATCGGCAAGTTTTTTCAGTAGCACAGCGCGAAACACCCAAGGTGTACACAAACTAAAGCAGGCATCACCATCAACACTACTAAGTGATCTCTATCAGAGCAACCAGCAGTTTCATGACAACACTTTCCACAGCAAAGTGAATGAATTGAAAGCTCGATACATCCCGGCCGGTGCACAACCAACCAGCTGCCATATATATATATCGACATGTTCCATCTCAAAACACCCAACCTACATGGCGAGTCTATACATACTACGTACACACTCCATGCATAGTAGCTAGCTAGGTTGCATGGCCCCCTGCATATATATCCATCATCTCACATGGCCAAAGCACAGCTAGCTGGCAAAATATCCGGCGCAACCATCGTTTTCGTGCAATCACTGTGCAACCCTACTAAAAAAAGTTCCAAAAAAATCTGAAAAAAATCATGGATGTACATCTCAACTTACCCCATCTACGTATAAAATTTCATGATCAAATACGTCCTATGCTAGAAGTTACAAAAAAGACAAATTTTCGCTTGGAATCTTGCTACAGTAGACAGCACAAAATTTGTTTTTTGGAACTTTTATACGTAGATGGGGTAAGTTGAGATGTACATCCATGATTTTTTTAGAATTTTTTGGATCTTTTTTTAATAGGGTTGCACGGTGATTGCACGAAAACGGTGGTTGCACCGGATATTTTGCCCAGTTAGCTAGCTAGCTTTGTAGCGCATGTACAATATCGGCCATCGGTTAGTTGGATGAGATGAGATGGCATCGATCGACGTACGTACGTGTCATCGAGCCGTCGTGATCAGAACGGCGAATGGGCCAGGGTGCACATGCTAGCTGTTCGCGCTGATCACGAATGGGGGCGATCGATGAGGCCAATGCATGGAGGAGATGGTCGGCCGGCCGGGTGATGCATCAGCATAGCATGTCATGTGCCGCTTCGAGTTGTACAAAAGGACCTTTGCACTGTCGTCTAGCCCGGTGCTCATGCATTGCATCGTAGGCAAGGTTTTAGATCTTGCACTGTCGTCTAGCTCAGTACTCATGCATTGCATCGTGAGGTGGGCACTTGGGCTGGGTTTCTTTAGGCTGGCCTGAAGCACGACGGGCACGGCATGGCCCAAGCTATGCTATGCATTTGTACATTAGCACTGTAGCTTGAGCCGTGTCGGGCTCGGGAACCAGGCACGACGGGTGGCACGGCCTGGCACGACTGTTTGGGCTGGGCCCGTGCCGGTACGGCATGACACCTGTAAATGGCCCGCCGCCACTGCCCTCTTAATTATGCATTTCTTGAAAATTCAAACTTAAAGTTATGGACCCAAAAACTGTATTTTCAAACCTTCTGTGTTTACGGTGCTAATCCCACGATCAGTCTTTAGCACATTAGCGAGAGAGGGAGCAAGGGCGAGATAGAAAGAGGGGGAGATATGGGCGCGCACGCGCGAGAGAGAGAGAGCAACGGACGAGAGAGTGGGGAGATGGGAGAGAGAGAGAAGAGTTGAGAGAGAGAGGATGAGAAAGACATGTAAGAGAGAAGAGAGAGAGCTGAGAGAAATTGAGAGTAATGGGTGAGAGAGGGTGACTTCTTGCAATGTACAACAGTATAAGTCTTTGTACTAACTACTAAGGAGTATCGTGCGTATCCGGGTCCTTTTCATCTCGTCACAAATAGTGTAAATAGGAGGGGCCTGGGTCGGCACAGCACGAAGCGCAAATGGGCCATGCCTGGGCTCGCCCAAGGCGAGCCGGGCCGGCACGGCACGGCACGATGGGCCGTGACGGCCTAGCACAGTTTAGGTCCGAAGCACGATAGGCCTGTGCCAGGCCGGTCCGGCACAGCACGACGCTTGGCAAGGTTTTTAGATCACCAATTTCGCGACTTCACGTACGGTAAGGCCCTAGAAAAAACTACAACGGCTATCGCCGGCTATTTAGAACATTGATTCTAGGTCTTGAACGGAGTTATATAATTACTGCACCCTGTGTATCGGTGCCGTCCTGCGAATTAAGAGACGAGATCAAAGGACCCGTTTGAAACAAATTAGTTCCACACAAAATTAACCAACCTTTCAAAACTAGCACAAAACTTTTGTGAAATTTCCCGTGTTCTAAATAGGTCCTCCGTACAGTATTAGCTTAAGTGTTGAGAAATTTTATGGTGCATTATTAGAGATGGCAACGGGGACCCGAAACCCGAAACCCGACGGGTATTTACTCTATTAGGGGCCGGGTATGAACCGTTTTTCATACCCGCGGGTATATTAACGGGCAAAAACTATTACCCAGCGGGTAGAACGGGTACGGGTCCGTACTACTGTTGCTACCCGCGGGTCCCCGTTACATATGGGTGGCTAATATGGAATATGTCATGTATATATAGGTGTGAACAAGAGTGAAAAAGTTGCTAGCTGTTGTTTGTCTAACTAGACAGTAGATCGACGAAATGTTTTTTTGGGGCCGGGGATCTCTACAGCCCATTTGTCAAGCATTTGGTGTTAACCAATGGGCTGGTGCTGCTAAATCTGTTAGCTACCTTTGGTCTACATGATCACATACCATCAATTAATACGGTAGCTAGGTGACATAAACGAAAGCATGCACAACTTTGTCTTAGTACAGTCAATATGATAGCATATGATCTTACCGAGCCCAACATATTATATATTGTATACAATCATATTGTGTAACCCTTTGAAATATGAGTACTATATACAAACAAAATAGAACTTTTGTCATGAAACCTGAGTCCTGACTTTCGGGTGCGGGTTACCCGCGGGTCCCCGTTACCCGCACGGGTACGGGTATGGGTAAATTTTGTACCCGTATGCGGGTATGGGTATTGTAGCGGGTGGATTTTGCTACCACGGGTATGGGTACGGGGTGGTGATACTCGCCGGGTATATACCCGTTGCCATCCCTATGCATTATACTGGTAGTATATAATGTGGAGTAGAAATCAGATCTAACCGTTGATTTGTTAAGGGTGTTTCTACTACTGTACTACTAGATAAAGTATAAGTAAACTCCAGTTAATCTGATACATTGGGTCGAAAAGAATGAACGGCTCATGTTCATTAATTTAGTGTACCGTAAAAGAGCTCTAAATGTTAGCTTTGCTAGACTTTTCCTGTGTGTAAATCTATGGGTTTTGAGCTCAAACATGCATGGAGATTTGGTTGTAAAACAAAACTCAACATCATATAGCTAGAACTTTCTTTGCCAAATACTTTGGCTTAAAATATGAGCTCTTTTACAGTGGATTAAAATCAATATAAGCTGTCCATTCCTTTGAATCTAATGGTTAAAATAATTTAGATCTAGTTATACTACCACCTGTAGTATTGGTAGTAAAATTCAAAAAGGGGTAAAAGGGTAAAAAATTCTATCATATTACTTATCCTCTACGGTAAAACACGTCATGTGGTCCTAATGAATGGCGGATGAATGGATAAGAAGCCTCTGAAGATCATCAGGTATTCGGTGAATCCAAAACTGTGAACGAATTAGAAAAAGTCTAACATACGATGAATGGATAGGAAAAACCTAAAATACCCTTGAGGAATGGATAGTTAGATTTGATTTGTACTACCATCATTTACTATCTATATTATCTATTGTAAAATTTCTCTAAAATATGCTCCTTGCACACCCCTGAGGTGTACGGTGTACTTTTTGTCCCACTTAATCTTATTAACGTATGCCAATGCTGAAACTTGGATAGCTGCATAATTGCATAATTGGCTTATACGGCTGGCGCCGTTCAACAGCCTTGTCAGTTTGGATAATCTCAGGCTGTTTCTGAACCCCATAATAAAATATATAATACGTGCAAGGAGAGTACAATTGTACAGAGCCATGCATGAATTGGAAAAAAAAAACAGAAACTAATTTAATCCCTTTCTGTATTATTTTTTTTGTTGATGGTAAGTGCAAGTACGTGTGCTGCTCAGCTATTCCAGGGCTAATTAAGCGCCACATGAGAGCTACCGTGTGATCGTGATGCAAATTGCGATGATGCATAATTTCCCGGGTAATTGATTACTGAAGTGCACACGGAAGAAAAGAATATATATATATATATATATATATATATATATATATATATATATATATATATATATATATATATATATATATATAGAGGTGCTTCTATTCTCTCACTCATAATACAATTTTCAAAAATATTGAAGAAAACGAGGGGGTAAGTAATCCTCATCTACCCTTCATTCATGCTTTAATATTTGTGCAACTTAAAAAGGGAAGAGCATAGAAGCACTTCTCATATATATATATATATATATATATATATATATATATATATATATATATATATATATATATATATATATCTTAACTATTATAAGAATGAGTTGGTGGTGATAGTTAGTCTGCTAGGTTGTTCTTGGGCCAGAACAGTAGAGGCCCAAGGCCCAGTAGGTGAGTCACTATTGCTTTGCTAACCTATAGTTGTAAATCTGCATGACAACTAAATACAGATGATTTGATTTATTTACTAGATATGTTTTGCTTGATATGTGTGTTACAGAAAATTGATTTATTGTATGATTAAGGATCCTGTATTATAATTATGTATTATTCTCTTTTGAAATTTCGTTGCAACGCAAGGGCATCTTACTAGTGTGTGTATATATATATATATATATTACATGACGGACTTCCATTATCCGAATCGCAACGATAATGTATGGATAAAACTGCCATTTTCATAACCATATTTCCAGGCGTTGGTTCGAAGCTATGGCTTGACTGCGGGTGCAGCACTAGCTTATCACCCGCTAGATTCTCTGAAAGAAAATCGCCACCCGCAAGATCTTGCAGCCTGTACCTGTAGAGAGTATTTATGTCAGGTTAGCTTGGCTGCAATTGCAGGGCAGGTTGCTTTGCTCATTCACATATGTCGGCACACCTACTACCGAGTACTGACAGGGCCAGATGGTTAGTAATTAATCGCTAATTAACAATCTCCGTCAAAATCAGACGGCATCTCGTGTTGAAAGAAGGAGGGTTATTCCAGAATTGGTTGGTGCCCTTTCTTTCAGAATTTCAACCATGCAGAAGCTGGGATCACTGGTTGGTGTCTAGAAGACTGGAGGCAGTTGAGATGTGGTCTCAAATAAAAACAAGGAGAGTAGTAGGAGTCTAGGAGATGTGCCATGGTAGCCATTTCGTTTCTTTTCTTTTAAGGTATACGCAATGATACGTCGTCATTAGTAGCTAAAGATAAAATAGAGCAAAAAAATTTTGGAGAAAATTACTAGCAGCTAGCGATAGCATCGCTCCTGACGCCGGCCGCATGCTATGCTATGCATTTGTTTTCTTTGATTCTATATACACAGCGCACACTTTCTTTCAATTTAACAGTAGCACGCACTTTCTAATTCGTGGATCCTTCTTTCTAGCACGTTCCCCAGGCTAACTACTAGTAATTTTCTCCAAAAAATATATACACCCAGCCTAGATTTTAATTTTGGGGGTGATTAAACAGAAGAAAAAAAAGGTGTCGTATGCAGTATGCTACCAAATCATTCAATTTTCAGATTTTTACAGAAAATTCAGGGGATAGGTAAAGGTCCTTCTACCTAGGATTTTGAACTCGGCAGCCAAACAACGACGAAAACAATCGAAAACTAATTGATTTTACCGATTTTTAACTGATTTTATATCGATTAACATCGAAAATCGGCACACACAACGAAAATTTAAAAATACAAAAAAAATTATAAAAACCTGGTAAAAGCCCATAAAATCATGAAAAAATGTTAGAAATATATAAGAAATTTGGGGGAAAAAATACAAAACAAATTCGGCATGACTTTTCCTACATTTTAAGATAACGTCAAGTTGTAAAGTGCACACTTTGCAATAATAGCACAACTACGAAAAAATATAAAAATATGAAGAAAAAAATTTTGACATGATCTTTACTGTATTTTTGACAATTTCAAGTTGTAAAGTAGGCAATTAGCAATATCTCAATAAATAACCTTTCATTTCAATACCATTCACAACTCAATCCAACAAGCTATTACATACATTCAATTTTGCTAAAAAAAACCGCCACACAAATTTGTTTTTCAAAAAAAAAATCATGACAGGTGTCAAAAAATCTATTAATACTAATTTTATAGAACTTTTGGAAACTTTTTTTCCATTTTTTTTTTGACTTGGAATTGAATCGCGATCAGTTCCGTTTTTTAAGCCAAACTGATACAGATTTTTGAGCGTCTTTCGTCGATATTTCAAACCTGCTCCTACCTGCTGGAGATCACCACCAGCTAGCGTGCGTCGATCGATGATCATGCGTGGAAAGCGCATCAAATCATTCGCCCAACAATTCGGTCCGTACTTTGCTCCACGCCTTGCACCTTGCACATCCTTCTAGAACCCTAAAATAGGCTCTCTTAATTTCCTCTCGTATTACTAAGCCATTATGCACTAGAATCTACACTCTGCAACTGCAAGCACAAAAAAAGAACACACACACATACTCGCGGTACGTAGCAGAGGATTTCCATCTGTGCAGATGAAAGGAGCCAACCACGTACGCTCTGCTCCAGCTTATAAGCTAGTTCATGCATCACCGATCCATGTATGCTGATGCATGTTTCTTCAACTCACGGTGCTGCAGAAAGTGACTGCGACCTTTTGACAGAGCATCTGCATCCATCCCTGCACTCTGTGCATACTGGCTGTAACAGTAAATACTAGTATGGCATATTGGCATATTGGCATGCATGCATGTCTGCAGCAACCCAGCCATGCTGCTAGCGACCCTGCCCCAGGGCCAGAAAGCAACCCCAAGCCGAAGATGCAGCAGGCCAGGAGAGTTCCATTAGTCATCCTCTCCAAAGGAGTACACAACCATGTCGCTCTCAGCTGCTCGGTGTCTGCAGGCCAGCTTACACTTCACTCAGAGAGAGAGAGAGAGAGAGAGAGTGACGACGATTAACCTAGACTATTCTACCTTCTAGCTTGCAATTTTATAAGAAAAAAAATATCCTATAAATAAAGACAAGGTTCAAGATCTATTACATAGTTACGATTTCAATTAGAGTTAAATTTAGTCACATAAAAATATTCCCGATCAATGTACAAAACTTTAAGTTAGAAATATGATATAGTTACCTCGACCAGTCATACACATACTAGTCTGTAATGATTCATTCAACTACACTGACCAGCATATAGGTTGGACGTTGGATAATATTCACCCCGATTTGTTTGAGGTCGGGAAAGAAGTTACCTCCGTATAAAACAAAACGTGCAGAAGACGCTTTCTCTAACTAGTATGCGTATGACTTAGAAAGTTACTCTTTACAAAGAGATACCTCTTTGGTGAAAACACGTCTCTTCGGCAAGGAGACGCCTCTTTACCAAAATACATTTTTTGACGGAAAAACACCTGTTAGAAGATAACAACTGCCATCCCTTCATCTACTATAAATAGGAGGCTCCTGCAAGGAATCAGAAGGAGGATCATATTCAAGATCAGAAGCAAGATTAAGTTTAGTGTTAGTTTTCTAGTTTTTCACTATAAGTTTGTACTTTGTAAACAGTCGTGACTCGGTAAAATACAATCCCCATTTTCTGCTCCTTCAGGTCTTTAATTTTTAGATACAACCAATTCAAATTATATTCGTAAGTTCGATCTAGTGATCTACAGGTCTTAAACATCGACTATAGAGAGTAATGCAATGTCCATGCGGCAATGTCGTCTCTTTCCCTGCGAGTTATGCTGCAGAGTAGATGCTCTCCTGATCAAAAAAAAAAAAAAAAAAAAATTCAGAGATTTTTGGAGGACAAATGTTTTGACACTGAGAGGTGACTGTCGCCTTTGTTGGGATTCAATTCAATTGGATCGGAGTAATGCACACGCCGAAAGGCATCTTGATCGGCTTGATGCACTTGGCGACGGCGTACCAGCCGTTGACCGGCATTACTAGTTTTAGTACTTATCGAGTGCAGTGTGGTAGCCCGTCGTCTTTGTTCTCCCTGCCAAATGATTAAGAGAAAATTTTGAAATTTTATTTTATCCCCCCGGAAAATAAGAAACAAAACTGGCGGCGTCATCCTTTAAGATTCTTTTTAGGATTAGGTGCAGTTTCGCATTTTTCAAGCTGTGCTGGTGCATCAGCCACACACATTTTCTTCACCAAGAAAGATAGATGCTTGGGGGCTTGGCCCTTGTGCACTCCCATCGAAAAAAGAAACTAAACAATCCTAGAGGGGAATCACAATTCACAATTCACAACATGGGGAGATACTTCTACTGTTGAAGGAAATCAGCTGAAATCCTCTGCGTTCTTCGATTAAATTCGAACGCCCTCGGAACGAACGGAGTAGATGTTGTCTTCATAAACAGCTAGCACAAAATTTGCTTCGAATTTGACCGTTCTGGCTAGCATATCAAGACCTTTGTGGAGGCAGAATTGGCGGGAAGGAAGAGATACTGCTCCCTTCTCTTCACACGTAGGACCGGAAGGTATAGCTGGCGGGAAATCTAACGAACACCCCTTACATACGCGGGGATTCTTCTACCTAAACAATACTCTGCCACAGCATCGAATTCCATAATTTCGAAACCGCAGTGCCCGAAATGTATTCGAATTCGGTGGACCGGGAAGTTTTCATGCAATGTATGCCATCCCGACTCTCAGTTTAGCTTCGCTTGGTAAACGGGTGAAAATTAGCTGAGAGGTGCTTCTATGCTCTTCCTTTTTAAAGTTGCAAAAATATTAAAGCATGAATAAAGGGTAGATGAGGATTACTTACCCCTTCGTTTGCTTCAAATTAGCTGGATTATCATCATCCCACACGATAGTATATACGCTGTCTCACCGGTTCAGAACAAATCTTGGATTAGCAAAGCAAGAAGGAACAGGCTAACAAACCCTGGATTAGCTTATTATTATGGTGAATCCATGATTCAGTCAGGCATATGGTTCTTAGAAGAGGGAATGGTACAAACCTCGTCTGCAAAGCGAGACTCCCCCCGATTCTTACAAGAATTGAACCGTTTTACATGGAATTTCTGCCAAAAGCACTTCACCTTGGCACGTATGATCGATTTACCAGCGGGAAACATGATCATGGAGCGAGCTAGCTAGCTAACTAACTAGGGGTCCAAGCCTACTCCAATGCACACCACAAGATAGCACTAGGCAGGCATCTCTGCCTCCAGATCCACCTACACTGGTCCCGGGGCCCCACTCCTCAGACAGGTTCCTCAATACGCATGTTATCTGTTTGTGTTTTTGTTCGTTACCAGTTAAGTTTCTGCAAAAAGGGGAGCTGAGCTGGGCTGGGCGCAGCCGTGCAGTGCAGGCTACAGAGATTACTAAAGTACTACTCCTTGTATCTAAGTTTACAAGATGTATTTTTCTTATAGCACGTAGATCAAGAAGATATTGAAAATAAATAGATTACTCTTAATTAGTACTAATAAGCACTATACTCGATGTATGCAAGTAGTAGAGAATATTTATCAGGGGTATAGAAAGAACATCTGGAAAAAATCGTATTCAATACAACTGTGTGCTCGTATTTACGAAACGATACAACATTTTCGCGAAATTACAAAAAACCCACCCTTGACCGGTTCCTGGGGAACCATTGATGCATGGCCGGTTCCCCAGGAACCATACAAGCGCATGACCGGTTCCTGGGGAACCATACATGCCTTGGCCGGTTCCCCAGGAACCATTCAAGCCATCTACTGCCTCTGGGAAGGCTAAGCCATGTACTGATTCCCGAAACCGGCCAAGGCATTTTTTTCTTTTTCTAAATTTTGGGAAATTTTCGTATTTAGCACATGTTTCAACTCGTTGTTAAACGTAAGAAATAATTAATGTGCTATACCCGATTATTTAACCATTAAAAATTATGAAGCCACTTTTGTTATTATCGAGAAAGTAAATAACATGTATTCGTAAAAAACTTAGGGTGTACCAATTAGCTTTTGTTCGGTGAGGTCATATCGAGCCATGGCCGCAGATTAAAGTATACCGTAATGCCGTAATATCTTTGCCATAATACCCTAAGTTTTATTGTCAACGTTAACTTTTAAGCCTTTTCGGCAAATTCAGTAAAATATCACGTTTAAATGTAATTTTTGGCACGAATCTTGCAGATTTGCTCTTCGATATATGGAGTACCATATTCGCAAAATATTTTATTTACACCTTGCTTTGCTACAAAAATATGCTGCCGCAATACACCTAAGTTTTATTGTCAACGTTAACTTTTAAGTCTTTCGGCAATACGTAAAATATCACGTTTAAATGTAATTTTTGGCACGAATCTGCAGATTTGCTCTTCGATATATGGAGTACCATATTCGCAAAATATTTTATTTACACCTTGCTTTGCTACAAAATATCTTTTAATACCCTAAGTTTAATTGTCAACGTTAACTTTTAAGCCTTTTGGCAGCCAGTAAAATATCACGTTTAAATGTAATTTTTGGCACGAATCCGAGATGTGCTCTTCGATATATGGAGTACCATATTCAGGAAAATATTTTATTTACACCTTGCTTTGCTACAAAAATATCTTTGCCATAATACCCCTAAGTTTTATTGTCGACGTTAACTTTTAAGCCTTTTTAAGACAGTAAAATATCACGTTTAAATGTAATTTTAATTCGTGCCAAAAATTACATTTAAACGTGATATTTTACGCCGTCAGAAAGGCTTTAAAAGTTAACGCGACAATTAAACTTAGGGTATTGCCGCAGATATTTTTGTAGCAAAGCAAGGTGTAAATAAAATATTTTCCCAGCATTATGGTACTCCATATATCGAAGAGCAAATCTACGATATTCGTGCCAAAAATTACATTTAAACGTGATATTTTACGTATTGCCGAAAAGGCTTAAAAGTTAACGTTGACAATAAAACTTAGGTGTATTGCGGCGATATTTTTGTAGCAAAGCAAGGTGTAAATAAAATATTTTGCCAGAATATGGTACTCCATATATCGAAGAGCAAATCTCAGTATTAGTGCCAAAAATTACATTTAAACGTGATATTTTACGGGTCAAAAGGCTTAAAAGTTAACGTTGACAATAAAACTTAGGGGTATTACAAGAAGATATTTTTGTAGCAAAGCAAGGTGTAAATAAAATATTTTCCCAGAATATGGTACTCCATATATCGAAGAGCAAATCTACAGTATTCGTGCCAAAAATTACATTTAAACGTGATATTTTACGTATTGCCGAAAAGGCTTAAAAGTTAACGTTGACAATAAAACTTAGGTGTATTGCGGCAGCATATTTTTGTAGCAAAGCAAGGTGTAAATAAAATATTTTGCCAGAATATGGTACTCCATATATCGAAGAGCAAATCTGCAGTATTCGTGCCAAAAATTACATTTAAACGTGATATTTTACGGGCTGCCGAAAAGGCTTAAAAGTTAACGTTGACAATAAAACTTAGGGGTATTGCGGCAGCATATTTTTGTAGCAAAGCAAGGTGTAAATAAAATATTTTGCCAGAATATGGTACTCCATATATCGAAGAGCAAATCTGCGATATTCGTGCCAAAATTACATTTAAACGTGATATTTTACGTATTGGGAAAGACTTAAAAGTTAACGTTGACAATAAAACTTAGGTGTATTAATGCGACATATTTTTGTAGCAAAGCAAGGTGTAAATAAAATATTTTGCCAGAATATGGTACTCCATATATCGAAGAGCACATCTCAAAGATTCGTGCCAAAAATTACATTTAAACGTGATATTTTACGTATTTGCGAAAAAGGCTTAAAAGTTAACGTTGACAATAAAACTTAGGGTATTGCGGCAAAGATATTTTTGTAGCAAAGAAAGGTGTAAATAAAATATTTTGCCAGAATATGGTACTCCATATATCGAAGAGCACATCTGCAGGATTCGTGCCAAAAATTACATTTAAACGTGATATTTTACTGTCGCGAAAAGGCTTAAAAGTTAACGTTGACAATTAAACTTAGGGTATTGCGGCAGATATTTTTGTAGCAAAGCAAGGTGTAAATAAAATATTTTCCCAGAATATGGTACTCCATATATCGAAGAGCAAATCTGCGATATTTGTGCCAAAAATTACATTTAAACGTGATATTTTACGTATTGCGAAAAGGCTTAAAAGTTAACGTTGACAATAAAACTTAGGGGTATTGCGGCGGCATATTTTTGTAGCAAAGAAAGGTGTAAATAAAATATTTTGCCAGAATATGGTACTCCATATATCGAAGAGCACATCTGCAGGATTCGTGCCAAAAATTACATTTAAACGTGATATTTTACTGGTACGAAAAGGCTTAAAAGTTAACGTTGACAATTAAACTTAGGGTATTGCGGCGGCATATTTTTGTAGCAAAGCAAGGTGTAAATAAAATATTTTGCCGAATATGGTACTCCATATATCGAAGAGCAAATCTGCGATATTCGTGCCAAAAATTACATTTAAAGCGTGATATTTTACGTATTCTTAGGAAAGACTTAAAAGTTAACGTTGACAATAAAACTTAGGTGTATTGGCGACATATTTTTGTAGCAAAGCAAGGTGTAAATAAAATATTTTGCCGTAATATGGTACTCCATATATCGAAGAGCAAATCTGCGATATTCGTGCCAAATTACATTTAAACGTGATATTTTACGAGTGTTAAAAGGCTTAAAAGTTAACGTTGACAATAAAACTTAGGGGTATTGCGGCAGCATATTACGGCATTACGGTATACTTTAACTGCGTCATGGCTCCCGATATGACCTACCGAACAAAAGCTAATTGGTACACCCTAAGTTTTTTACGAATACATGTTATTTACTTCCTACTTGATAATAACAAAAGTGGCTTCATAATTTTTAATGGTTAAATAATCAGGGTATAGCACATTAATTATTTCTTACGTTTAACAACGAGTTGAAACATGTGCTAAATACGAAAATTTCCCAAAATTTAGAAAAAAGAAAAAAATGCCTTGGCGGTTTAAGGAACCGTACATGGCTGGCCGATTCCCAGAACCGTAGATGGCTTGAATGGTTCCTGGGGAACCGGCCAAGGCATGTATGGTTCCCCAGGAACCGGTCATGCGCTTGTATGGTTCCTGGGGAACCGGCCATGCATCAATGGTTCCCCAGGAACCGGTCAAGGGTGGGTTTTTTGTAATTTCGCGAAAATGTTGTATCGTTTCGTAAATACGAGCACACAGTTGTATTGAATACGATTTTTTCCAAAGAACATCACACTAAATTTATATTAAATTTTATATTTATGATCAAAATTATTAAAAAAAACATACGTCTACATATACAGGATGACGCTACAACCGCACTGCTTGCGTTTGCCGAGAAGCAGAGTTCGTTGCTGCAGAAAGTTACGGCGCCACTGCATCGCATCGTCAGCGAGGAATAGGGTTTTTATTGTACTGCCTGCATCTCTCTTGTCTGCGTCGCCAAATCCCTCGTCGTCGTCTCCCTGCCTCCTGCATCTGCATCTGCATCTTGGGTGGCCCTGGGACTTGTGACAGCAACATGGACCACCGCCATGAGAGCGCTCACGGTCACAGTTGCAGCCATCCTTCCAGATTGGCGAGAACAAGTTGCATAGCGGCAGCACGTCAGTACTCGCCTACTCGGTAGTGTAGTAGTTAGTAACGGAAAATCACACAAATTACTCCAGTAAATAACTTTGTGTGATCTTCCATTACTAATTACTCCAGTAAATAGCATTTATGAAAGTAGTTTTGAGACAAATCTACGCATATGATTTTTAAATATCCAGTATAAAATTTTAAAAAGATATTAACGATATACCGTATTCTATTTTGCGAGCCCACAGACCTATAAAGAAAAATAGCCCATAAATAAAGACATTGCCCAAGGCCAATTACCTGGTTACAACAGCAATCAGAGTTAAATTTAACCACGTGAAAATATACCCGACCAATATACATAATATTGATCGGATTATATGGTATGCTCTGAATTATCCCGACCTGATAGACACGCATTGGTCGGATAACCCTGACCAACTTACAGGTCGGACGTGGGATAAGTCTACACTCCGACCTAGTCGAGATCGAGAAAGAAGTTACCTCCGCATAAGACTTACGTGCGGGAAACGTTTTTCTCTGACAGGTACAGACAACAGTTTTAAAAGTTACTCTCTATGAAGAGACGCCTTTTTATCAAAAGACACGTTGTGATAAGAAGATACCTCTTGGAGGATAACAAACTGCCATCCCTTCGTATGCTATAAATAAGATGCTTTCGTAAGGAAAGGGGGGGGACAGAGTGTATGATTAGAAATTAGTAATAGTCTGTACTTTGTAAAAACCTGTAATTCAATAAAGAAGTAATCTCGTTTCCTACTCCTTTCAATCTTTGATTTACTTGACAAAGACAACCAAAATTACATTCATAAACTCGATCTAAGGACCCCCGGGTCTTGAACATCGACAATTGGCGCTAAAGGGAGAGCACCCGTCAGAAATTATGGTTGAAAAAGGTAATGTGTTGTTGCCAGAATCAATAGACAAAGAGAATTCCTTCGATCTTGCCGATTACGCTCACCTCACCGCCGATGACTTTGTGGAAGAAGAAGAATGTAAGTGCAACTTCTATTGTGAGTATGTTACTGAGGTGGAGTTGTCCAAATTGACAACTTCATCCAAACCGAATGAAGCCATGTCAGGAGCACCATTTCCTGAGAAAAAATTAGGAAAAAAGAGTGACTCCGTACCTGCCCCTGTCTTAGAGGTAGATGACAAGGGCACATATCCTATGGAAGTCGATAATGTTCAAACTCACCAGAACAATAATGACTTCCATGAAAGTTCATCTTCAGAAGATTTTCTCCGAGGTCTTAAACTCGATTACACCTCATCATCATCCTCCAATGAGGGAGTGCTTACCCCTTTTGTTAATTTCGAATTTCGCGTTTGCGCAGTTACAGAAGAGACAGAGGCACAGCGAGTGGAACACGAACAGCATGAAACTCAGGAAATGACCACTCCAGAGCAACGGGAGAGCCTCACGATTGCCAAACAAACAGGTTGTGGAAGAGGCGAGATGACTTTACCACAACAGTCAACCAGGAACTTTGCAGAGGCCGGATCCCTTGGGGAGTAATCCCCGACATATCCTCCCAATTACGTCGCAGGTTCCAAGGTTGGTGGTAAGGGACATAAACATGGTTCCCAATAGTTAATAAGAGGAAACTCCTGTGGACAAAATTCACATTATAACTGGTGTAATTTTAAACCAACCCATGGATGGAAACAATGTACCACTTATAAGATATCTAGCTGCTGGTCTGCAAGAAACTGCTGTAGAAGTGCAAAAACTTGTTTATTTAATCTACCAAAAGGATCTATTTTCAGTTCAAAAACTTATTCTATGCCATTGTAAACAATTTTAAAAGCTGTTACACGAAGCCAGGTAAAGAGAATGACTTGCATCATCTTTGCCAAACTTCTGATGAAAATTTACGTCTGTTCGTTAAAAGGTATGTAGATGTACAGAATACAATTCCTAACATATCTAATGATTCTGTAATGCATGCATTCAAGCAGGTTGTACGCTACAAGTGTTTCACAGAAGACATCAACATTCATCCGCCATCTACCATATCAGAACTCTTTGATATAGCAGATCAGTATTCCGATGCACACGAGGTGGTTGAATAAAACCGTTCGATCAACAAGGGTCATACACCACCTCAATTAGGTTTGAAGATCACCGAAGGTAACAAATCTAAGAAGATTTCTATACCTGAAGGTAGAAAAATAAAAATAAAAAAGAGTAAAAAGATCTCTCAAAAAGAGATCGCGTGCATTTCCGAATGACCTGCATAATTCAAGGATAAAACACCTTGGAATAAGAAACCTGGATGGAGAGGTGACCAATTCATTCATGTTGGCACCCAAAATTGAGCGACCAAGACGGGCGCGAGTATGAAGCGACCAACATGAACCGGGTCGGCAAAAGGTGGCGAACAGGTGATTCGGAAGGTTGCGATCGTATGGTAATACATGGATGGAAAGGAAAGACCAAAGTCAATACGACTTGAACCAGATACAATCATGCTTGAGATGGAAAGGGAGATTTCGAGGCCGGTACGAACGAATAAAGAGACCAAAGCACATACGATCAGGCCTGAGGTTTATAGAAGGAGACCGACGAGCTACGTCAAAAAGGGACACACATCCAAACAACCAGTCAATCAATTGCTTTACTTTTCAGCATTAGGAGTAGTCTTTTTAGCCTTGTAATCTTTCTTCCTGTAATACACGTTGATCAACACGAGTTGCGCATCGCTAGTTGTTGGTTTCTGTTGCATTACGCCCTGTCAAGTTCTACTTTCTTCCTGATCTTGCTGCGCATCACCTTTTTTGGGAAGGGTAGGCTTTTACCCTATCTGATCGGCTCACAAGAGTTGGTTAGACTTATCGAATTCCCCCGATCTACACTGGTTCGCTTCAAACCGGTTAAGATCGATCCATCGACAGGCCCCTCAATCTTCCTCTTGATCGATCGTATCGGGGAATACATCTCTTGCCGATTGCGTGATCAAATCGGCTGGCACGCCCGCAGAATCTGAACCCGGCATTCTCGTGTGTTGGCGGCGATTGACCCGTCGTCAAGTTTTTCAACGCCAACAATTTCCAAATATCAACTCCAAATAGTGGGAATAGACGATGGTGTCCCCTGTATAATATAACAGGACACGACTTGCGCAATTGCCAAACCATGGTAAAGGCGTATGGATGAATTTTACCCTGGTAAGGGTCCTACGCCGACCTTACTAGAAGGACGAAGTATAAAAGATGCAAATGGTGATGAAGACATGGATTATGAAAAACCAGACAACAATGTCAACATGATCTTTAGCGGATCATCTGCATAATATTCGAAGGGGTAATTTGAATCCGTATGGAGGGAGGTTAATAACATCAACACCTGACCTGGAAAACCAGACTTTCCAAAATGGTTAGATGTCATAATCAACTTTAGCAAGGACGATTGCTCAAAAGGTAGGCCTACTTCTCGTAAACTTCCTTTGGTAGTATCTCATACTATTGGTAACTGTAAAGTATGGAGAGTTTTAGTTGACAGTGGAAGTTCATTAGACCTACTTTCTATCCATACTCTTGATAAAATGCAAATTCCTCAGTCTAAGATTTGGCTTGTGACAAATTCCTTCTTCGGAATTATCCCTGGTCCGTTGGTAACTCTAATAGGATAGATTGCGTTACTTGTCACCTTTGGAGATGCCCATAATTTCAGAACCGAGTTGATTTTATGTGAAGTTGTAGACTTTGAATCTGCATACAATGCCATATTGGGTAGACCTTCACTCATCAAATTTATGGTAGTTACTCATCATGTCTACCAGAGCCTCAAGATACCTGGTCAAAAAGGCGTGTTTAACATGCAAGGTAATCCAACTATTGCACTGAATTGTGATTAAAAATTATTTGAAATTGTCAATCAATTACCATTAAGAGATATTAATGATGCAAAAAGGTCTTGCAAGGTTGACAAACCTGACAAGTCAAAAAAGCTGAAAGCTAATACTCAGCCGAATAAGCAAGTAAAGCTTATTCCCATTGACCCCACCGATCAGTCAAAAAACTGTTCGGATAGGGTCAAGGATGGATGCCAAATAAGAAGGCGCGTTCATTGCCTTCCTACGAGCTAGTGCAGATATGTTTGTGTGGAAACCACCCAACATGCGTGGAGTCATAAGGGAGGTGATCAAGCACATGTTAGCTATCCGACCTAAAATACGATCAGTGAAATAGAAGCTTCGACGATTCACTTCTGATCGGCAGGAGGCTATTCGACAAGAGTTGGACAAACTCTTGGAAGCTGACTTCATTCACGAAGTTGATCATCCAGATTAGTTTGTGAATCCGGTTATGGTCAAGAAGGCAAATGGTAAGTGGCGAATGTGCATCGATTTCACCAGCCTAAATACCGCTTGTCCAAAAGTTGATTTTTCTTTGCCCCGAATAGACTAGTTGATTGACTCAACAGCGGGTTACAAAATGACGAGTTTCCTAGATGCATACTCAGGTTATCATCAAATAAGCATAGCAAGCAAAGATGAAGAGAAGACTTCTTTCATAACCCCGTTTGGAATTTAATGCTATCAGAAGATGCCATTTGAATTGAAAAATACTTGTGCAACGTACCAGCGCCTCATGCAGAAAGCTTTCATAAGCCAAATAGGAAGAAACCTAGAAGCTAATGTAGATGATCTCGTTGTAAAGAGCAATAAAAGTTCTAACCATTTATCAGATTTGAATGAGACATTTGTAATTTGAAAATATGGAATAAAATTAAATTCCAAAAAGTGTACTTTCATAGACTCTTCTGGCAAATTGCTAGGATTTCATATTTGTTCACGCAGAATAGAAACCAATCCCGAGAAGATCGTGCCATTGAATCCTTAAAATCTCCTTCTTCGGTGAAGTACAAAGATTAACCGATCGGATGGCTACCCTTAGTCACTTTATATTTAGATCGAGTGAACGTGGATTACCTTTCTTTAAGGTAATTAGAAAACACGATAAATTCCACTGGTTGGATAAATCAGAAAAATCCTTTCAAGACATTAAAAATTATTTATCAAGCCCACCAATATCGGTATCACCTAATCAAGAGTAACAATTGTTGCTTTATTTAGTGGCTACAAATAATGTGGTTAGCGTTGTCTTGTTCGTTGAAGGAGATAAGATTAAAAAAACCTGTACTATGTAAGTAAAGTTTTACATAGACCTAAGGAGAGATACACTTAGGTTTCAAAAACTATTTTATTCCTTATTAATGACTTCAAGGAAATCAAGACATTATTTCCAATCACATCGAATTATAATACCCTCATCATTTGCTTTTGGTAATATTCTCCGTAACCATGAAAAAACTAGTCGGATTGGTTCTAGATAACTATTTCATCTCTCGATCAGCGATCAAGTCACAATTTTTGGCAGATTTTATTGCTGAATAGACTAAAAGTGAGCCTTCTGTAGAACAGAATTCCACTGACACCGACCATTGGACCTTGTACTTTGATGGTTCTAGATAACTAAGAGGTCCGGAGGCTGGTATAGTGCTAATCACACTACAGGGTGATCAGTTACAATACGTAATCTAGATTTAATTCCCTACTACCAATAGTGTAGCAGAGTATGAAAGTTTTCTAGTTGAGCTCTGAGCAGCCAAATCCTTGGAGTCTGTCGGCTTTTAGGCAATTAGTAGTAAACCAGGTTAGCAAGGAATATAGAACGTCTGATGAGGAAATGCCTCAATACCTGGCTGAAGTGAGGAAAATGTAAAAAAAAAATACTTCGTTGACTTCGAAGTCCAATAAATTCTGTGAAAAAAATAATCTTTTAGTGGACCAGTTATCCAAATTGAGCTCATCACGATCATCTGTTCTAACAGGTGTATTTCTTGAATATTTGTCTAAACCTTCTATAGATACTTCTATAGAAGAGTCCTCGACCAACAATGAGGTCGGAATCCTCGAGTAAGATTCGGATTGGGCTAAACCATTTAAAGCCTATCTAGGACATGGGACACTGCCCGGGGATATATATGAAAAAGACAGATTGATTCGAAAGGCGTGAATATACAAATTACTCAACAATACTCTTTATAGAAAAGGAACTCATGGAGTTTTAATGAAATGTATATCCCAAGAATGAAGGATAACATTGCTTCATGAAATACATGGGTAATTATGTGGAGAACACACTTCATATAGGACGCTGGTCGAGAAAGCATTTCGGCAAGGGTTATGTTGGCCTACAGCTCTACAAGATGCTATGCACCTTGTTAAGACTTGTGAGTAATATCAATTTCATGCTTGGCAAGTACATCAACCAGCTAATCAATTCAGTTATCAAGAGGAATTACATAAATTCCTTTATCGAGAACCTAACAGGCGGGTTTAAAAGGAATGCATGATTATGTAACTCCTTTAAAGTTGAAAAATCCCGAGTAAATACTTTTATTTACTCGGGCCTTGGGGGCTAGCTGACGATGATTGCCATACCCTATCCTATTTTGTAGTCCCACAGACCCATAAAGAAAAAAGAGCCCGTAAATAAAGACAGTGCCCAAGGCCTATTACCTGGTTACGACTTCAATCAAAGTTAAATTTAGCCATGTGAAAATATCTCTGACCAATATACATGAAGGACCATGTGGAGGTCCATCTATGTTTGTGATGAGTATTTGACTTTATTTGAGCAAGGTGTGCTCATGTTTGAGTTTGATTTGACTTGGAATTGCATGTTTGAATTTATGATAAATATGGACTAAACATGCAGGAAGAAAAAAGTAAGATTGTATTATGGAATGTGCAAAATGGTTTGGTCCTTGCGGTACAGGTGATTGAGGCAGCTGTGGTCGTTGGTGAGTATCAGGACTAGGTTGGGAGAACCGAGGTCCAGAACGGTCGAGGTTGCCGACGAGATAGTTGGACTCAAAACCGGGATCACTTGGACGCCATAGAAATGGACTTGAGGTGACTCATGGTTTCCGGTTCGGGTTGGAGGCTCGAAGAGACGAAAATGAAGAGGTCAAGTCCGGTGGATGAAGGCCCGTTACATCAGGTTGACCGGGTTTTGTTTAAACCCATGCATAGCCTATGTAGCCCATGTAAAGCCCATGTGTGGAGTGAAATGAGTGGGTTAATCCTAGCCCTTGGTAGAGTGCCCTAGGGTTTGGGACTTAACCAAGGGTGGTATGTGGCCCAAGAGTAGTATAAATAGGGGTGCCCTCCCTTACTTGAATGTTTGAGTTGCTCCTTTGACCTTTGCCCACATGGAGTGAGGCTTTGTAAACCTTCCAACCAGAAAATACAAAGATTTTTACATTCTTGTTAGTTTAAATTCCGCATTTACATTATGTCTTTACTTTACGCAATTTAAATTCAGCATTTACTTCCCTGCATGTAAATTCTCGCAATTTGGATTTATCTCCTCTCCTTTTAAATGCTGTTGATCAAGGATGTCTTGAGAGTGCTCATTTGATTTTACATCTTTCTTGCACCCTAGGATAGACTAGAGATCAAGTTTCTATCAAGATTGCAAATCTGTCCTTAATTTGTTCTTCGCGCAGTAGTTAGTCTTTGATTTTTAAAAAATATAGAGAAATTCTTTTTGATTGATTCTTATTGGAGAAGGTGCATGACTCATATACCCATCTGTGAAAAATTTTTGGTGTCCATTGGTTGCACCATTTGGGAGTTATGAGGTGAAAATCGAGTCCCAAATTTCTTGATCGAAGTTCCTGACTGTCTACAATCCTTGATTTTTCCTGATGTTTCTACAAGGTTTTTGGAGGTGATTTTTAAGGAGTGTTTCACGACTCATCTGCTCATAGGGTGAAAAATTCTCAAAAATTTTGGAGCAATAGAAGTCCACCAACCACCTACTCCAAGTGAGGACAATTCCTGAAAAAGCTGCTTTTGCTTTTCTAAAAGAGGCTTTTGCGATTTGGCTTGCTCTCTTTTAGAAAAGAAGTATTTGAATTGATTCATCTTTACTTTGGACACTTGACAACCAGGATTGTGATTTAAAAATCCCTCACATGATTTATAGTTCTCTTTCATGTAAGCTAGGGATACATATAGTTGTCTAGTCGTTTCCGTTCTTGCAGGTTTTGCGATTTTGAAGAGCACCGGTTTTCTTGCGGGATTGTTTGGAGTACGTTGAGTAGGGGACGATTTTATTTGGGAACATTCACCCCCCTCTGATCGCCATCTCGATCCTTCAATACATAATATTGATCGGATGATATGGTATGCCCTAAATTATCCCGACCTAATAGACACGCGCTGGTGGGATAACCCCGACCAGCTTACAGATTTAATGTGGGTAAGTCTACAGCCTGACCTAGTCGAGGTCAGAGAAGAAATTACCTCTGCGTAAGGCTTGCGTATGGAAAAAGCTTTTCTCTGACAGGTATATATAGCAGTTTTAGAAGTTACTCTTTATGAAGAGACGCCTTTTATCAAAAGACGCTTTTTGACTAGAAGACGGCTTTTGACGAGAAGACACCTCTTGACGGGAAGACACCACTTGAAAGATGACAAAGTGCCATCCATTTGTATGCTATAAATAGGAGGCTTCCACAAAGAAAGGTGGACAGAGTATGATTAGAGATTATTATTGGTCTTTTAGTTCTCCACTCAAGTATGTACTTTGTAAACATGTGTAATCCAATAAAGAAGCAATCTCGTTTCCTACTCCTTTCAATCTTTGATTTACTTGACAAAGGCAACAAAAACAATGTTCGTAAGCTTGATTTAGGGACCCTCGGGTCTTAAACATCAACATATATTGACAGGCAAAGTTTTGAAAGTTTCGATCTATATTCAGAATGATTATTTATAATTGGAGGAAGCGTCGGATTTGAAAGGAAAATAGAAGAGAAGAACTAGACAAACCGTTGATAGAGAAAAGTTTTTTTCCTTTATTGGGACAATTGTCGTACCAGGATTTGGTCTCTGGATCTGATTAACCAATGTTCAACAACGTTAACCGTTCTCACGCTCCAGCAATCATGTACAATAGTACATATCAACTCTCTATAAAGGTATGTCATATCGGATTTTAGATGATGTGAAGGAGAGATGGGGAAGAGAGAAATATACTATCTACTATTTAACAGACGGTCTTGTAGACAGCTTTATATTGTATATTCTATTGTACAGACATTCTATTAATTATATGAGAGATCAGACAGCTATATAGACGGTCTATTGTATATATTGTCTTTACTACTGTCTGTAGATAACCTAAAAGTATATTATAGACAATTATCATTTATACCACCGTACATGCGCTAAATGGTGACTCTGGAGTTAGCGCTGTGTTTACCACGACACCTGCTCGCGTAATGACTCGAGTGAGTGCGCTAAAGCCCAATGACCGTGCATGTTACAGATAGCAAGCTAGCTGTGCCTCATAATTGTTCTGTCCAACACACACTTCAGAGTTTAGAACCCATCCATCTCCAGATCCATTCACTTTTGGGAATCTAGAGGTGCTAAGGACTACCGCAGCCTTCAAATTCAGATAAGATCCCAAACGCAGGCAGCAGTAAAAGAGATCACAGATTCACCGTGGCTGCATTGGCAATCAACAGCAGAAGCAGTAAATAGATTTCAGGGGTTCAGAGTGCATGGAGAGTAAGGGGCTGTTTGGTTGTTTTCTCTCGTGAGCCTGGCCCGTTCAACTCAGCCAGGCCGATGGGATACGGGATGCACAGATGCAGAGACGGTGTTTGATTGAGTATTTAGTAGGTAGATATTTTAAAATTTAAATATTTTAAATTTATATAGCAAGTGTGGTCTAGTTTTGTTCGAAAAAAAGTCAAGAACTCATTTTTGAAATCGGTTCAGTAATCGGAGATGCTAATCAAAAGATATAAACAAAAAAGAAAAAAAAGAAACTTACATACCCACGTGGCACCCCATGTATGGTCCTCATGCAGAACACGAGGCCGCTTATGCGTTGCATCAAGAGATACGCCCATTTTCTACGATCTCCTCAGCCAAAGATGAAGAATCTTGCATCCAGAGCCAGGCTCAAAACTAGATGCAAGCAACCAAACACAAGAAAAAAGAAAGATTCTGCATCTGTGAATGCAAATCTCTGTACATGCAGGCAACCAAACAGCCCATAAATACCGAGTCCTAACTAACATCCTTCTGCCACGAACAGTTATTGCTTTAAATATTGATATAGTTTTTACAACACAAATGCAATCACTAAATTGTATTATAATACATTTATGAAATCCAATAAATAAAATTATAATATTATGAAAGTACTTTTCGAGACAAATCTACATATATAATTTTTATGCATCTAATTTAAATATTTAGAAAGATATTAACAATAATTTTAAAATTTTCACCGTACGTATATCTAAAATAACAACTATTCGTGTACCGGAGGGAGTACTGCACTAAAACCCTGTTTGGCAGAGCTTCAGATCTCAACTCCACCTCAGAATTGAAACTTGTAGATTTAAATAAAGTGACTTTAAGTTTATAATTTTATTCTAAAATGTAAACAAGATGACCCACCTAAACACTCTTAATATACCCACAGCTCCAGCTCCAGAAATTTAGTGAAGCTAGGAATATTTAGCTTCACCAACTCTAAGAATTTAGTGGAGTTGGAGCTCTGTCAAACACCTCCTTGATATGCGTGACTCCATGGCGAGCACAGGCAGGCTCCTCCTGCCTTTCCACCATGGCAGAAATGCAGCGAGAATTCACCATGTCCACTCCACCCTACAAGAGGAATCTAACCATCAGATCAGATGGGCATGGTACATCGGCACTCCCAAAGCCCCACTGCCACACACGCGGGCCCGCATACAGATACAGGGAGTCGAGTGAAGAGTCCCATGACAAGATCTCATATGCGATGCGACCATACTACATAGCAACATCTCACGTAGGTATGAATACGATGTACGCGTACGGCCGTCATACGCGCGCGGACCGGCCGGTCCTTTCTCTCGTCATCCTGGCAAAGTTTGGCGACGCCGACGAGCCGGCCCTACCGTTGCTGGGAGAGAGAGGTATCTGATATGCATCATCCCAAATTAAGGGTGCGTTTGGTTGATAGGACGAGGTTGGATGGGATGGGATGGGATGGTTCTGTACCATTTGATTCCATTATTTTGGGTGAACGAGATGGTTCAACATCTGAAGGGAATATTATTCAAATTTGTACCGCTTGATTCCGGATAGAATGGTTTTATTCAAACAACGAAACGCATGGATGATTTTTTTAAACCATATTATAGATATACCAATTTGATAGACAACCAAATACACCCTAAGAACCCCGCATATGTGGCGAGCCTTAGCCACCAGGCCCACCATTAGATGATAGTGCAACACAGCGCAGCAAGAACCGGTGGACCGACCGAGCCCGCCCGCCCCCGCCAACCAACGTACAGCAGCAGCAGCGTCGGCATCATGATCCATGAATTCAACCTCGTCTCGCCACCCAACCATACGTGTCTACTCTAGCCGGTAGCTGCTGCGCAGAAGAGATCTTTAATTTACCGTTCCTGGAAGGTACCGAGGTATTAAACTTTTCACCTTTCTAACCAAAACAAGCATTGAAGTAGAGGGCGAGCCGTAGCTCGTTGAATAGTACTCCCTCTGTCCCCATAAAGAGTGCATTTCTAGTGTTCAAATTTTGTCCCACAAAGAGTGTATTTCTAGTCCGTAGGGCCCAGCTGTAAGTGTATGCATGCTCATTTAAGTGCTTGTGGAAACCGAAGCACCAACATGCTTGTGTATGGAGTAATGAGGGTCACATTGGTCATTTACCTTGCACACTAATCTGTCTTAAAAATCCTAGAAATGCACTCTTTGTGGGACAGAGGGAGTATGCTGTTATGCATACGGCCGATCGTGAATTCGTGAGTTTGAGATCGACTCACGAGCCTTACCGTCTAAAAAATTAGGAATAAGTGTATATATGTATGTGTTTAGTGATACAGTCGTAGTATTTTCCCACGCTATGGAAATCTTGATGCCTTTAATCTCTCTTTTTGGCATATGTAGTGGACACGTACGTGTGTACGTGTGTGAAGTATGCGTGCGTGTTGCTTTGTACCCTTAAAAAATACATTGAAGTAGTGATAAGAGGTATGAAAAATTTAAGAGTAGCGCTTCTTTGCTTTCTTTGTCAATACAAGTTGCACAAATAATCTTTAATCAGCATCTACACTGTCATTCATGCGTTACTATTTGTGCAACTTTCAAAAGAAAATGCACAAAAGCACCTATCAGAATTTGAAGGGTGCAGGTACATGAGTTTTATGGTAATTTAGTGGTATCTTATGATACTTTTTAAGTATGTTAAAAATTGTACCAAACTATCCATTGAGTTAGAATCAATAGGTGCCCCGAACTCTGAAGCTGGACACGTGACATGAACGTGCCGTGCCGGGCTGCCGGTGGTAGGGGCTGGCACGGTGGAGTTGGCATGCGTGGAGTGGAAGGCCGGTGCCGGTGCAGGCGCGGGCCGGTTCCTCCTCCCCTTGATCCTAAAAACTCCCGTGCGCGGCTGCGGTCTGACAGGCGTCACATGCCCGCCCGCCCGCCCGCGCGCGCGCGCGCACCCACACCGGCAACGACATGATCAGCCCTCACATGGATGGCCTTGTGATGCAGCAGCGGGTGCAGGACCAGGGACACGCCTTGACCCACCCCAACACCCCATGCCGGCGCCCCCCCTCCCCTCCCGTATTTCTACCCCATCGCACACGCACAGGCTGCTTGCCTCTTAAATCCACGAGCCCCCCCTCCTTCCCCTCCGTCATCCTCACGAGGACCTGCATGGCGCCACAGCAATGATAGTATTCCTCTGAAACTCCCGCATCCCAAAGAAATAAAAAAAAAGGGAAGAGGAGAAGAGGAGAGAGAGCTCTGTGCAACTTCTATATCTGTACCTGCATCTCTATCTATCTATCTATCTATCTATCTATCTCTGCAAGTGTAGATAGATTATATTGCTTCTTGCTTGTACTACTTACTCCTATCGGTTCTTCTCTGGTTTCGGAATCTTCTCCTGCTCTGGTTGGCGCTGCACTCTCTCTCTCTCTCTCTCTCTCTCTCTCTCTCTCTGTGCGCGCGCGCTTCCTGGCCTGCTGGGGCCTGAATGTGAGGTGGTGGTATTCTAGTGTGGTGCTTTGTTCGGTGCCTGACCGATCAGTTTGGGGCCTGAAAGATGCCGGCGGCGAGGATGCAGAACGCCTTCTCCGACGACATGCCGGAGTTGGACCGGCAAATGGGGTGCATGGCCGGCATATTCCAGATCTTCGACCGCCAGCGGATGCTCACCGCGCAGCGCGGGGGACGGGGGGCGCAGAAGAGGCTCCCTCCAGGTAACGAACAAACAACACATGCCATGTTCGTTGGTCTCTTCACCTTTCTGCTCTGTTGTGCTCACACTGAATTGCCGTGTGTCAAGTTCTAGCATAATCGTTTTTTCTTGATTACTGTTAAATACTTTTTCGGAGTTTGAAACCACACTCTGTGAATTATTGTATTATCCGCAACTCTTTCTGCTATTGTTGACTAGATATTACAAAGTTAGGTGTTCTTTGGTAGAAAATTTTGCTTCTTGTGTCGGTTGAAAAGAAAGTCCTTTCAGGCTATCATTCCAAGTTTGGTAAGATAGACAGTTGGAAGGTTCAGTAAAAAAAAATACCTTGGTTGTTAAAACCGTCAAATGGTATAAGCTGCTTTTGTTGAAGCATGGTAGATACGAGATACCCAGGGTGTTAGTCAGAAAATTAGTTATCTTGAGAACGGCAGAACAGAATCCTGATTTTATTTGAACTTTCGTTTTACTGACAAGAGACAAAGGCTAAGGCTTACAGAAATTTACTACTGTAGAAGTAGAATTCTAAACAGCAAAAAAAAAAAAAACAGATTGCTTAAAGTAATTGTGACCACAAAAGCATTTTCTTGAGAATGTACTGTGACAGCACATGACTACTTTTAACACTATATGAACAAGGCATTGACATAATGAGAGACAATGATGTGGAGTTGGGTATCCGGAAGTAGCATAATTATTGAGGGAGACTAGAGAACGGTATACCGTTTCAACGGTATAGCCGTGAAACTTATCAGTTTCAGTGTTGGTTTCATGAGTTTCAGTGTTTAGTTTCATCAGTTTTTAGTGCTAAGTTTCATGAGTTTCAGTGTAAAAATTCGTAAGTTTCATGAGTTTCAGAGGTGAATGGTATACCGTTTCTTAGTTTTTCTGATAATTATTTGCACTGACTGAAGAGGAGAGCTGAACAGTTGGTTATTAAATTTCATTTATGTAATGAAACTGAAGAGGACAGCTGAACATTTGGTTTTTAAAATTTGCATCCTTGTAATAATAGATTAACTGAAGATGACAGCTTAACAATCGATTATAATAATTTGTATTCATGTAATAATAACGAATAATAGTAAAATAGTAAAGAAAACATCACCATCTTATTTTCTCTTCTCGGATGTTGTTTTTTTGGCAACAATAATGTCCTCTTATTTTCTGCAGGCCGTAATCCTCCAAAAAGCAGCAGCAATGCTCCCGTGCAAATCTCAAGCACCTCAAAGATCGTTCTGGTAATTTTCCCCGTCTGGAGTAGCTCCATCTTCTTCTCTCTCTCTTTTTTTACTGAACCTTCCAACTGCATGCATCAGAAGAGAAGTACATTTGGACACATCAAGGAGAGGGCTCTAACCTATGAAGTATGAATTGATTTTGCAGGAGAAAACGTTTAGCAAAAGTATGACCGAGAACAGCAGCCTTTCAATAGAGTCATCAAGAGCTTCTTCCTCCTCCTCTTCGTGCTCATCGTTCTCATCACTTGACGGCAACAAATCGGTCCAGCAGGAGCTTCCATACATCAATGGGGAGCTCTTTGCGCAGAGGCCACCGAAGAGCTCACCAAGTCTGAAGGGTGCTGACATGGACGCCAAGTCCGGACAACCGAACGTCGGTTTCAGAGACATCGTGAAGGACTCCATCAACCGGGACCCCGGAGGCCTGACCGTAAAGACCTCGGCGAAGGAGCCAAGGAGAAGTGGGCAGCACAAAGACTCACCGAGGCCATTGCTGCTCTCCAAATCAACAGACGGGACGTACGTCATCGGCATCGATAGAAGCAGCAAGGTTCCAGCGAATGTAATCGTCGAACCCAGCAGCAGGCGTTTCCGGGAGCAATCGCGCTTCTCTTGCGATGATCGACGGCTCCTGCCGCCGGTCGAAACACAAGAAACCAAGAAGCCTTCCACGAGGCTCAGAGAGCTTCCTAGGCTGTCCTTGGACAGTAGGAAAGAATCTCTGAGCTCGAGTTCACGTCCGACGAGCTTGAGTTACCAAAGAACCGATGACCATCTCATGGATACTCTGAAGTCTCAAGAGTCTCCAAGCCACAGGCGGGCCAGCGGCGTCATTGCCAAGCTCATGGGGTTGGAGGTAGCACCAGATGCTGCAGGCATGGTGATTGCTGGTAGCTACGAGCCAGCAAGATCGCCAAGACCAGCGCAATCCACTCAGAGCGAGCATTATCCATCACGTTCGCCCAGAAGCACTTGCCAGGATCCTTGTCCGCCGCTGCCGAGGAGCCAGCCTTCGGCACTGAAAACCAAGCCTTCTCCGAGAATTCTCACCGAAGCAGCTCCTTGGAGGCAGCCGGAGAGACGTGTCGCCACCAGCAAGGCTTCGCCGTGTCGAGATGCCGAAGCGAGGCCAAGAACCGCGTCTGTCTATGCCGAAATAGAGAGAAGGCTCGGGGGGCTCGAGTTCTTGGAGAGCAACAAGGACTTCAGAGCTCTCAGGATTCTGGGTGCATTGCACGCAAAAGACGCTAAGCGCCAGAACGACAGCAATGCCGGATCAGTGGCTGATCAGCAGGCAGAAGATGCCCTAGCCACCAGTTCCAGAAACTTCCAGTCTCCCATTGTAGTCATGAAGCCGGCAAGGACCGCCGAGCAATCGGGGGTTTCGCTTGTTTCAGTTGCTCCTCTTGCAGGGCTCAGAAGCCTCAGGAAGCTGCAGCCAAGAGATTCGTCTTTCACTGGCAAGAACGAAACCGGCACAGATGATAAGATCCAATCTCGCATCGCAAGGGTTCAATCCAAGTCCGACGAACCTGTAAGCAGTGCAAGCTCACCGAGACCTACAGGCTCATCAAGCCCCAGACTGCTGCAGAGGAAGGCGGAGTCGGAAAGGAGGTCTCGTCCGCCGGTCTCACCAAAGTCCCCAAGCAAGAAGCCCAATGAGGCAGCCTCCCCAAGAGGAAGAGCAAGATCAAAGCCTTCTCAAGTGAGGAGCCACCGTGACAGTGAGGTCTTGCAGAGTCCAGGGAACGGAATCAGCTTGGCGAAGCAGGTCGACGTCGGTATATTGGGTTCCCAAAAGCCTCTGGTTGTCAGCCCATCGCTCGTTCAAGCAAGCTACATTTCTGCAACACCAAGTCACAAGGTACGCATAGAGAAACAACCATATATATGAA
This sequence comes from Rhipidocladum racemiflorum, assembly GCA_036346355.1. Lineage (NCBI taxonomy): Eukaryota > Viridiplantae > Streptophyta > Magnoliopsida > Poales > Poaceae > Rhipidocladum > Rhipidocladum racemiflorum. The sequence goes on from CM070581.1 coordinate 6,411,644, forward strand.
AGAAACGAACCTACTAATTCTACGAAATTTTCCATGTGCTCGCTGTTTATCAATTATCACTAATTAGTGGAAATTCTCGTTTTGTTTTCAGGACCCTTCTTCGTTTCTGGGATCAGACCAGAGGATTTATTCAATGGAGAACGTCCCGAGCCCTGTCTCTGTCCTCGACACATCTTACTACCATATAAGGGTCTCAGATTCATTCAAAGGTGAGAAGCTGATCTAGCAGTTAGTTTTTCTGCATTACTTTGCATAAGATAACCAACTGCAAGAACAACCACAAGTTAGATCCTGCTGTTTGGTCGCATTCAATTCAGAAGCCCACAGTGTCATTCGAAGGACAAGCATAGTTAGCTGTAAGCGTGCTGATGACGCTTGTGACAGATAATCTGCAATAAAAGCTACCAGGTAGCTCGTGGTCCTGCGATTCAGAGGAACCTCAGCAGATTGGCAGTTGCAGCTAGATGTGCTGGTGCTGAACAGTGCTACGTTTGCAAGCCCCACATGTTGCACTTGCTTGTGCAGCAACATGATGTGTGTCTTTTGGATGTGTCTATATTGCTAGTATAGATGTGCCCACCAGTGTCCCTCTCTACAAATACACCTGGTGTTTATGATGCAGTGATCCTGTAGACAGATAGTGATTTCATACCTCCTGTCTGATACATGTTTTTTCAGTTGTGTTGTCTGATAGTAGCGAATCCTGTATTTCTGTCTGGTACATTATTTTTTTCCCCCTGCAGCTGTATTAAGCATCGGTTTCTGAATATATGTGTATCCTTTTTCTGCTTGTTCAGATGGAGAGAGACATACTTCGGACGAGTGTTGGAACCCAGTCAGCATGCTTGAAACGCCACAGATCAAACCAGAAAATTTGGAAGCCAACCAGATCAAACCAGAAAATTTGGAAGCCGTCATCCAGAATCCCGAGCAATTGCGATCAATGGATGATGAAGCCGCAAACAGGAAAGATCACCAGTATATCTACGAGATACTCTTAGCATCTGGTCTTCTGCACAAAGAACTGAGCTTCGCAGCAATGCCTGGCCAACTCTGGCCATCCAGTTGCCCGATCAATCCGGAGCTCTTCCTCGTTCTTGAACAGACAAAGCCGCACTTTGTTTCGGCAAGGCAAGCTGTTAGTGGTGGAGCTAAGAAAGGTTCTATGCCCAACGCAGAAAAGCTTCACCGAAGGCTTGTGTTCGATCTGATAAACGAAATTATAGCTCAGAAGATGAGCATCTATAGCTCTGCAAGTCAATCGGCGAAGTTTCTTCGATCAAGGAACCCAAGCGGGTGGAGACTTTTCAAGGACTTGTGCACAGAGGTTGACAGGCTCCAATCCGAGAGCTCGGCGGTAAAATGCTCCGAAGAGGATGAGGACGAAAACATGCTGTCAGCCATGGATGCACCGCATGGAATGGAAGATTGGAGAAGCTTTGACAATGAGCTGCACGGCATGGTTTTGGATATCGAAAGATCCATCTTCAGGGACCTCGTCGACGAGGTCGTACGCGGTGAGGCTACAGAGAAGATGCAAGCCGGACAATGGAAGCTGCGGAGGCAGCTTCATTTCAGTAGTATAAACTGAGTATGCTTGGCAATGGCAATAGTTGTTTCCGTTAGGAAGCTAAGCCAGTAGTAAATGTAACCTTCTGTATTTTGCTGAAGACTAAACTATAGAAGAAATATAAATGTTCCTCGACATTAGTCTCACTGCCATCGACCGACACTGGAAGAAGCAGGCGATCGACTATCTGCACTACTCTTTATCAAGTCTTCTCTTCTCTATAGACGTTTCTTAAGCTGTTCTTCTTTAAAACACCAGACCATGCTCTTGTTCTTGACTACACAGGCTGTTATTTGTTTCATGAGAATGAGATATGGTCACCTGAAGCAACAGCTTTACCCAATCCGCATCTGTTTTGGATAACAAGGGACCGTCTGGCTTCTGCATGGCAGGAACATCTCACGCTGTCGTAGGCAACACGACGTTTCCTGCCAGATTGTGCTAACTCCCATCCCACTTGAAGTTCTGACCCTGTAGTTCCCAAACTGCTGCTTATATCTAAAAAAATCAGCGACAGTTGCACGTGATTGGGATCCCTACTCAAAATGCACGGTGTATTTTGATTTGCATTTTGAGTAGCAAAAGGCTAAAAAAAATTGGAAAAAAAATCAAATTGCTACAGTATTCAAAATTTTGGTAACTTTCATTGAATTTTTGGATATTTTGATTACAATTCATATTTTTAAACTAGATTTTTCTAGAATACTGTAGTATTTTTTTAAAAAAAACTTTTTTTAGTCTTTGCTATTCAAAGTGCAGATCAAAATACACCGTGTATTTTGAATAGCAAAGACAGAGGATCTGAGATTCGCACGAGGATAGTGTCGCTAAAACCAATCATGAACTCCTCGCCTGGCAGTAAATTGAACGAGCACAACTGCACAATGCACGGATGTAACGTCCATAGATTGCAACAGAGGAGGCTCTGTGCTGTACAGGCGAATCACATGTCTATCCAGCGTCAGGGCATGTTCAGATCCTCGACGAGAGAACTGCACTCGAGTCCGTGCCATATCATCCAGGTCCAGGCTACATCGCCCCACGCCACCCCCAAAAACCCCTGCCCGTTTTGTTTCGTTAAAAACCCTTCCGCCTCCTCCTCCCGTCTCTCGTCGCTTCGCCTCCCCGACTCGAGTCGAACTGCTCTCCGCCCCCCGCCTCCGCGCGTCGCCGACTCGCTCCGCTAGGGTTTTACCCCTCCCGTTGCCGGCGGCGGAGGCGCCGTCGACTCGCTCTCGATCCATCGACTCCGGGAGCACTCCCCGCTCGGAAGGTCGTATCCCTCCTCCCATGCGTCTCGATCGCTCCTCTTAGGCTATGGTGCTTCCTGACGAACGACCTCGTTTGCTTGGCGCGCGTTCGTCGTGACGCGATCTGTGGACCCTGTGGGTTTCGTCGGTTGATGTGGTGTGGGGATCGCGTTTGGTGCGTCGAGATGATGTGCTATCGGGGCCTTGGGGCGATTTAGGTTTGAATCGGGTCGGGTTTGTAGATTTATGCTTTTGGCGGAGTTATTTTGGGGGATTATTTTGGGTGGGATGTTGCAGGAGGAGTCTCGTCAGGATAGACGAGCTTTCGTTTGGCGCTATCTAGGGTTTATGCATTTATGTGATGGAAAAACTTGTTTTCCCTAAAAAAGACGATATGTATGAATTGCTGGTTGGGGTGTCGTAATGGTGTGTTTTTGTGTGAAATTGTTATAGCTCTATTTGTATATGTCTCAGTTGCTGCTATGCTAGGTTGACGGGTATGGAATATCAGGACAGTCTAATGCTGCAAATCCAACATGACTTCTGTTGGGGCCATTATATGGGAAACGTGATCTACCCCTGTTATTTCTTGTGCTACTTGGCACTTTTGGTGGGAGTGTTACGATTGGATGTTAGCACTGAGCTATATAGATCAAACTAAATAATGTTTATTGCTTTGGCATTTTTGGACATAAGTTTGTGCAATAGGGGTAGGTGCATGAGATGTGGTGGATAGTTTGATGTGTAATTTGTTGATTTTTTGAGCTTGGTTTCTTGTTTCAGTTCTGAAATTTTGAACATTTTCTTGTGGTTAGTTGTTGTTTCTGTACGGATGTTTTAAAGTCACTTTTCCTTTGCAGAAAGAGGGGTGGTAATTATTTCTGCTTTCATGTTGATTTTGAGCTTAGGCTTTGGTCAGGTTGAAAAATGGTGATTTTAGTATGAAAATTGGGAGAAAGGCTTTGGCCAAAGTATCATCGTTGTATCCACAATTTGACAGTGAGATAGTTAATCCGATAAATGTTATATTTGTACCCATTGGTTAAGCTTTGCCAATTATGTTTGCTTGGTTTTGCTGGAAATACCAGTCAGCATGGATGCATTGGTAGACCATTGGCCTGAGTTGCTGATTGCTTGTTGTTTGCAATTGTTTGGTTACTTGTAAACAATGGAGCTCATAGCTGGTGCTCAACAAATTAGTTTACAGTTTTTGTAGCAACAATCTTTCTGCGTCATTTTTCCCATTTTATGATGAACCTTCTTGATTAATTGTAGCTTTTGAAGTGCTACATTTTCTTTTGTTGATGCTGCTACATGTTTGTGCATCTTCTATTCATTCACCTCAAAGCTTTCAGATACTAATCAGCACTATCCCTTGTGCAGCAATGGCTATTCAAGCTGGGAACTCATTAGCTCCTTGTAGTCCGCATGTGGTAGTGTTTTTTAAACCCTTTTAATTAACAATCTACTCTTAATTATAGTTGTATTGTTGAACATGATCGTTATCTTGCTTACAGATTGGGAGTGCATTTGCTCAACAATACTACAATGTTCTGCATGGGTCACCAGAGCATGTCCATAAGTTCTATCATGACGAAAGTTTTCTTGGCCGACCAGATTCTAACGGAACGATGATATCTGTAACCACTATGCCTGTAAGTTCTTTGCAACAGTATTGTATGCTCTTCCAATTTTGTATGAGATGTATAGATGCTATTAGGTGGGCATCAAATTACGGACATACTTGTTTGCTCATTTTAAATTTCTGTGGCTTGATTTTTGTTCATGCTGTAGACTTTACTTCTTCCCCTTTATTATTTAGATTAGCTTGAGAACATCAAATATAATGGTAGATGGTCTGCCGGTAGTTATAATTTTGTTAGCTTGTTGAGGTCAGCCGGCTGCTCTGGCACATAACCACATGATATTTGGTAACTGGATGATCCTTCTGTGTGTTCTATCGTGTGGTCTCCTATCTGAGAGTGAATGTTGATTGTAAATTGGGCGTGTTGTAGTGGTTGTGCACTTGTGCTATATTAGTGCAATTGTTAGGCCATACCTGTCGCTGAAATGTGATTGATGAATTCTAATGTCTTAGCTAAAGTTGTGCATGCCAATATGGTAATATGGTCTTTAGGCCATCTTATTATGTTGCATTCATGTGCAATCATGTAATGTCATGAGCTGTGAGATTATGTGCCATGTACAAGGTAGTAGAGTTTTCCAGCACTTTTCTCATTTTATTTGTCTAATGTATGTAATCAATTGAGCAAGGTCATATCTCTTTGTTTGTACAACTCATTTATGAGATATATACTTAGATCGACTGTATGGATTTGTTTTCTGTGCTTGACAAGGCTATCAATGAACAAATTCTGTCTACGGACTTCACTAGCAGTTTGATAGAGATAGAGAATGTAGATACACAGTCATCTCACAAGGATGGTGTGCTGATTTTGGTTACTGGATCTTTCACTAGTCCTGATACTGGGAAACACAGATTTACTCAGTCATTCTTCCTTGCTCCACAAGAAAGCGGAGGCTATTTTGTTATGAATGATGTGCTTAGATATATCCCGGAAAGCCCATCAACTGAGATAAATGAAGCTTTGGCTAACGGTGATAATGAAAACACTCAGATTGCCACCATTCCAGCTGAGCCAGGTAAGGAGTTTGAGCACCTACAAATTTGTCCTTACATAGCTTTGCTGACTTTTCAATATTTGAACAGAAACAACATCAGTCAAGGAGAGTGCAGACCCAGAGCTTCCATCTGCAGATAATATTTCCGTCAACGACGAAGTCATAAGTCCGTCAGAAATTGACAGTTCTCAAGTTGAAAATAATATTGGTGTCGAGACATGCGTGAAAGTGGTTAGTGAGGATGCAGAGAAGATCCCTGAGGCTGCACCTGCTCCTCCTACTTCAGCTCAAAAGGATGTTATTAAGAAATCTTACGCATCGATTGTGAGTTTTCCTGCACTTCCACCACTTGGTAGTGCCTGAATATTCGTGCTTAGTTTTGGCCTTCTATGACTTGTATTGTAGGTTAAAGTCATGAAGGAGGGTGCACCTCCTGCCCCGGTTACCAAGCCCAAACCAAAGCCAATGGTAAAGGGATCTGAAAGTGTGGAGAATTCCGTGTCCTTACCTGCAAAACCTGCTCATGCAGCTGATTCTACACCTCCAAGTGACAAAAATGTTTCTGATGGTTGGTTCTTTCTCCACTTCTTAAAAACAAGTTATTCTTTTAAAAAAACACATGTTATTTACTTTTGTACTCGACTTTGACACTACCTTGTTCTGTAGGGCAAGGGTATTCAGTTTTTGTGAAGAATTTACCTTTCAATGCAACTGTTGAAATGGTTGAGAAAGAGTTTAGAAAATTTGGTGCTATCAAGCCTGGTGGTATACAAGTTAGAAATCGTCAGGTTAGTTAATCTTGTAGGTTTTGTTTCCAGAAGTCGTATTTTTGTTGACATTTTCATCATGGTTCTGCAGCCTGATCGGTTCTGCTTTGGCTTTGTGGAATTTGAGTCTCAGCAATCCATGCAGGCAGCAATTGAGGTTTGTTTTTCAGGATGGTTGTCTTAGTCCATAGTATACTTTACAAGATAATTGTTTAGCTGTACTGCTGCGTTTGGTTTCAGTTTTACTTGGAACTACATCTGCAGTCTAAGTAAGCTGTGTCGAATCTATCCATACTGATTAAATTAGCTGGAGCACATTTATCTTTCCTTTTTAAATTATCGTGAGGCTAATTGTGACTTATATTTGTACTTGGCCTACCTGTACATTGTGGTTTCACCACTTGACATCTGCAAGATGGTACAAGATAGTATGTAATATAACTAATATGTGTTTTGATTTTTAGGCATCTCCAATTCGTTTTGGCTCGAAAGAATCTTATGTCGAGGAGAAACGCACCACAACACGAGGTTAGAAAAGCATTCTGATCTGCACAGCTAAGCCACCAAAATATTATGTTTTGTTCCATAATTCTAGTCAGGCTGGCTCAGATGTGTACAATCTCCTGAATTCGAAGATGCTTGTGCCCTTGGTCTCAAAAAATAGAAGATGCATGTAGCGTAGCGATAATCTTTATATAATATAGTGTCTAGACGCTAGGAAGTCAACTGAATTGTAATTTGTATTCCCATACATCTCAGATAAATTATGTTGCTTATAACTGAATAATTCTACAGCAATTGCTGCTTCGCTACATGTTTCATCTAGTTTTAGTCAATCCTCACCAAAATGGCCTTTTCCTGGTAATTGGGCCTGTCATCCTTGGATGACAATATTTCACAGGAAACTAAGTTCAACACCTAGTGCTGCAGCTTCTTTATTTAGTTTTAACCTGACTTTTGTTTGAATTGATATACCAATTGTCTCGTATCTTTGACTGTCAGTTGTTAATGGTGTTATCACCCATGGTGACAACAATGGCAATGTTCGGGGCAGTCGTTTCCAACCAGGCAGAGGTGGTTACCGTGGCGACAACTTCAGGGGACAGGAAGCAGGCATTCTGATCAACAGCAACTACCGTGATGGCAACAACTTAAGGGGAAGGGGAGCGAGTTCCATGAACAATGGTAACTACCGTGATGGCGATGACACGAGGAACGAATTCGGAAATCGGAACGAGTATCCAGGCCATGTTCGAGGACCGCAGGGGAACAGCTACCGTCAGAACGGGAATGGCTACCATCAAAACGAGAACGGCTACCATCAATACGGGAACAACTTCCGTCAGAACGAGAACGGATATCGTCAGAACGGGGACGGATACCAACAGAACGAGAATGGATACCGGCAGAACCGGAGTGGGTACCGTCAGAACGAGAACGGACATCATCAGAATGGGAATGGCTATCATCAGCACCGTCCCTTACACAGTGGGAATGGGAATGGGAGGTCCGGCCGCTTCAATGGCCCCCGGCAAACACCAGTTGAGGCATAGAAGTATCGTTGTGCAATCCAGCATAGTAGGAAATTAGTGGAACACCAGTTCAACCCTTGATATTATTTTCGGGCCGGTACTGCTTTAGGAACCCTCTTAAACCGTATTAGGCTGTGACAGGATGGTCTCAGCCGTCGTTTTGACTGGGTGCTGTTTTGAAGCTCTATTTGGTTGACACCAGCTCGCAGGTGTAATTTTGCGCTGGCTGTATTTTGGGTGTTGGGGATAACCTGTAAGTGCATGCGGAGATTTGCTATATTTATACGCTTCAGTACTTGTGGGTCTCTACCTTTTTGCGTTGTTTTGTTGCGTGGGAAATCCTGGGCGAATCACTTGCAAGACTTTCATTTCCGGTTTGGATCTGTGTTTCTTGAGTTGCTGTTCTCTTGTAGTTGGTGACCTTGGTGATCACCGTAGGCGTTTATATGTTGTAGCTAGTTTCGATCTACCGTTCTTCACCAGCAAATCAGTTTCGAACCATTTTTTGTTGATAGTTGATACTCTATAGCACTTTTGAAGTAGCTGTTTCGCATTATATAAAGTGGTTCAGGTTGTGCACTCTATGTAGGGGTGCAATCAAAGTGGATACAGACGGATATCGTTAATCTTTATCCTATTCCGCAGTTTTTCCAAAGAGGCAGCTATGGATACCCATTTCTCGATTAAGTATTCCTTCTGCAAGCCTTCGATTGGCCTGTAACCTGTTTGATGGAAATTATTCTTTTCTTTGGCAGCTACACAGGTCATGTAACTGTACGAGTGTGATCAGAGGAGCAAACATGAAGGAACTAATCGACGAGGTGTTAAAAGGAGAGCAGTGTGTAAGAACAAAGAAAATAAATCTTGTAGAGATAACGAAAATAACGATGTTAAAGTAACCATAACAAGAGAAAGATTTGGTGAAGCTAACATCAAATTTTTTAATACAACCTCAAAAGAGTATATGAGATTATCATTTTCTCACAACCCTCTCGAACCTTTTAGAATTATCAGATCCTTGCTCTATACAAGAATTTAGTATTAAAGAATGAACTAGCATCTAACCCTCTTATACGTCTCTCGTTTTTGATGAGTTAGCTTGTAGCCTTTTGGTTGCTCGGGTTCTAACTACCCTATAGGTTTATATAACCTCCTTAGCCTTCCTCTAAACAAGAATAGAAATCCTAATTCATCTGAAACACCTTGTTACATATCTTTTTAAATCGTAAAATACTAGATATAGGTCACCGTACTAACATGCTCCTAAGTGAAGTGACAACTTACTTTCTCATACTACATGACATTAGGGCATATATAGAAAGATATTACTCATCACGTATCCTATTTCTCATTTTCTTTCTCGGTGTCAGGGTCTGACATAGATAATATTAAATACTCTTTTATTACTTTCGCATTCGCTCAACACACCAATCGGATAAAAATTATCCATTTCATTTACACACTACAGTGGTAACGGTGACATTCATCCTCTAGTCCTCGAAATTTTGCCCAGCTTAGTTGCCTGTGCTGGAGACTGGAGTTGGGTCAATAAGGCACAGCATCACCTCCCAAACGGGCTCTTGAAAATGTATCGCTGCTCAAGTACTCGGCTGGCCTTAGGCAAAGGGGCCCTAATATCTTATCTCTTAAGCCCGAAGAACGCTACCTCATCTGTATTTGCGAAAACACCTCTTCGGAAATTCTAAAATTGCGTCTAATTTTTCACAGTTCCTTTGAAAAAAAAATCATATAGTTCCGCAAATTTATACCTAAGTTCGGATCTAGCTTTTTTGTAAACACATCCTCGCGGTTCTGAAAAAATACGTCTAGACTTAGGCATACCTATTTTGTAAAAAAAAAAAAAAAGAGAGAGACCCTATGCTACTCAAAAATTGCATCACCGCTTTTGCAAAAAAGAAAAAAAAAACAATATCTTACATTTTCAGATACCTTCTTCTCGTTTTTCACATACCTTCTTCTCGTTCGTCGTTATTGCAACAAGGCCTCCCGTGAGTTTTAAAGTAGTGATAATTTCAATTTTTTATATATATATTTTCTGTTGTTTCACCTAACAAAATATGGCATCCACAAAAAAAGATGGCATTAACTATACAAGTTATTTTTACTATCTAAACACTCTATATAGATTTACCTGACGCAGCGTATCGCTCGGTCCCACCTAGTAAGCTTTACAGAAAAGGAGTACCTGTCGTGCAAGTTTACACCAAACGTCACATCTCACATGCCCCTTCGTGGGTGCAGCATCCATCCACGATTCTCTTCGTCCCCCTGTGGCGACACATGTTTCCAGTTCCATGGCTACGTCCTTTCGTGTCTGGTTCCCAATCGATCACTCCTCGCAGTCGCGATATTTCCCGGATTCTCTCTGCCGGCGTGCTCTCCTTTCCGCGCATTCTCGATCTGCGATGCTGGTACATGCACGCACCGTCTCCCTCTTGAGATAACACACACAGACGCAGAAGAGAGAAAAGCATGGCGAAACTTGTGGCGCAAGAACCGTACACACATGCATATATACATATACATATATGGTCCTATTTAGTATGACGGAGTTTTTATAAAAAGTAGCTTTTAGCTGAGCTGCATGACTGAACGGTTGGGCTGAAGAGGTTTCGTGTTTAGCAGTAGCAATATGATTTTTAGTATAGCTTTTAGGTGTGAGAGATGCGGGTTGGGAATGAGAATGAGTGCGATACGATATGAGAATTTATACTTTGTGGGAAGGGGTAATTTTCTTCAAACTCTAATGGTAAAGTTATAACCTCAACCCACAGAAGTCGTAGGAAGCTACCTCAGATCAGCTTTCGGCTTTCAGCTTCTTCTAGTACAAATGAGCTACTGGCTTTTGACTTCTGGCTACGAAAAAGCTAGTCATTTGAAACATCTTTTGGCTTCAAGCAAGGTTCAAAATCTCGCTGAAATTCGGCGAAATATCGGATCTCGAAAACCCGCGAGGTTCATAATACCGGTGAAATTAAGAAAACCCTTTAAAAAAATTCAAAGTGCTACAGTAACCTATAATCTCGCCGAGATCTCGGTGAATTTGACCGATATTTGACTAAAACTTGATTGGATTGAATTCTTCGCGTTGTTTCCCATGTGGGACAGTCGGTAGATTATAATTTCGGCAAAATTGAAAAAAAAAACGTAAAAACTTCAAAGTGTGACGGTGCGTAAAATCTCGTCGAGATCTCGGTGAATCTCGCCGAAATCTCGGCAAATTTGATTGAGATTTGACTAAAACTTGATCGGATTTAACCGGATTCAAATTTTGGTTTTTGTATTTCATTCGGATTTCCTCTTGTAGGACTATAATAACCGGATTCAAATTTGATCATAATTTCGGCTTGACAAGGATTTGGGTAACTAAAATGAAGACCTAACTCATTCTTGTAGGACTATCTCTCCGGAGGATCAAGTTGGGTGCTTGATAGTGGTTGCACAAACCACATGACCGGAGAGAAGGGTATGTTCTCATATTTTGATGAGAGAGGGTCACAATATGAAAATATTGTGTTTGGTGATAATGGTAAAGGTGAGGTCATGGCTTAGATAAAATTGCAATTTCGAATGATCATTCAATCTCTAATGTCTTGCTAGTTAGATCTTTGAATTACAATCTATTATCCGTATCGCAACTTTTGCGAAATGTGTTACAATTAATTATTCACTAATGTGGATGTGACCGTCTTTAGAAGAGAAGATTAATCAATTGCCTTCAAGGGATATTTGAAGGCTAAGCTCTATTTGGTTGATTTCAACTCAAATAGCGCTAAACTTTAAACATGCTTGATGGCAAAGTCTACCATGGGTTGGTTATGGCATCGCCGACTAGCCCATGTCGGCATGAGAAATATTGATAAGCTTCTAAAAGGGGAACACATCATCGGACTAACAAATGTTGAATTTGAGAAGAATAGGATTTGTAGCGCTTGTCAAGCCAGAAAACAAGTTGGAGCGGGTCATCCCGCCAAGAACATCATGACAACGACGAGATCATTAGAGCTTCTACACATGGATCTCTTCGGACCCGTTGCTTATATAAGCATCGGAGGCAACAAATATGGTTTAGTTATTGTTGATGATTTTTCTCGCTTCACTTGGGTTTTCTTTTTGCAAGAGAAAAGTGAAACAGATGGCATAATCAAGAAGTTTTCAAGAATGGCACAAAACGAGTTCGAGATGAAGATCAATAAGATTCGAAGTGACAACGGAAGCGAGTTTAAGAACATTCAAGTTGAAGACTTTCTTGATGAAGAGGGGATAAAGCACGAATTCTCGGCTCCCTACTCCCCTCAACAAAATGGAGTTGTAGAGAGGAAAAATCGGACGTTAATAGAGATGGCAAGAACGATGCTGATGAGTACAAGATATCCGACCAATTTTTGGCGGAAGCCATCAACAACGTATGCCACGCGATCAATCGGTTGTACCTCCACAAGATCTTGAAGAAAACGGCTTACAAACTCATCATCGGTAACAAGCCTAATGTCTCTTACTTTAGAGTCTTTAGTAGTAAATATTTTATTCTGAACAAGAAGCCAAAGAACTCCAAATTTGCACCTAAGATTGATGAAGGCTTCTTGCTTAGGTATGGATCAAATGCTTACGCCTATCGCGTTTTCAACAAAATCACCAGTTATGTTGAAATAGTGAGAGACGTGACATTTGATGAATCTAACGGCTCTCAAGTAGAGCAAGTTGACTTAAATGTGCTAGGAAATGAAGAAGTTCTAAGCATTGCGATTAAAAGAATGGCGATTGGAGAGGTAAGGCCTCAAGAGGTGGAACATCAAGATTTTGACTTTACTCCTAGCTAGCATAAGATAGAGTAAATGAACTAGACAAGATGCACAATAAGCAACTAATAAGTAAATTGAAGAGATGGTATAATTTTTTTCTCGAAGTTTGGATCCTTGAGGGGATCCTACGTCTCTGTTGAGGAAGCTCACTAAGAGCCGGGTCTCTTCCAACCCATTCCTCACAAACCCCGGTCACACTTAAGGTTTGGCTTCATTTTTGATTTCTTCTCTTTCGGAGGCGAAATCGGCCTTCAAAAACTTCTCACAGCCACCCACAATCTTTAGGGGCTCGTGAGTGACGTCTAACCGTCTAGGAGTCCTCAATCTCCAAGAGTGATAAATCCAACGTGCAATCGACCTTGGAGATGAACTATAATGCTCAAGATGAATGCCTCATGTTTTTGCTCTTAGCCCTAAATCTCTTCTTCACACCTCACTCATTAAATGATCACTAAGATCAAGAGGAGATGAGGAAAAAGCAATAAGAATGAGTATTGAATGCTCAAAGTGCTCGGCCAACAGAGATCCCTAAATCTCTTCTTCACACCTCACTCAAAGTTTTTTTAAATCGAAGCTTTTTGAAAACATATTTATTTAAAGTGAAAGTTTTGGATCAAAAATATTTGAATTGAACGATTTTGGAGTTGAAACTTTCTAATTTAATTTCGGATAAAAAATAATCGAGCTGAAAATTTTCGAAAATTTGAACGACTTGATCTCGAGGTTCCGAAACACAAAATCTCAACTGAAAATTTTGAAATCTAGCCACCCATGTTTGGATCCTTGCGCAGCTAGCCGCGGCCGCGTCAGCCCGTGATTCACATATATTCACTACGGAGTCGTTGTCACCGTTCAAGCAGTATCAATTTACTATTTCTTTTACTTTTATGCACGACTCGCTTGTTCGTTTCTAGAGTCACTAACTAGTGGAGCACTATACCACAAGTTAATTATGCTATACAAGTTGGCAATTTACAAGGATTAAACTAACGGAAAGACTACTTTATGAAAGATGGTAGCAAAGCTCTCGGCAAAGGCATTCTTCATGCGACACGTATCCATATATAAAGGCTTCTCCAAAGCATCTAATGCATTGAAATGCCTCCAAATCAAGTAGATTTTTTGTGAGTTGCATTTTTCATTTAAGTTTAAAATTTTTTAGTTCAATTTTTTTTGGATGAATTTGAAAATTTCTGTGCTGAAATTTTTGACTTGAAATTTTATAGTCCAAACTTTTCAAACCGAAAAAGTTTTTTCATCGAAACTTTTCGAACCGAAAGTTCTTTCAAATCGAAACTTTTCGTAAAAATGTTGATTCAAACTGAAAGTTTTGAATCGAAAAATTTTGAATTGAAAGATTTCGAAGTTGAAACTTTCTAATTTAATTTTTTTTTGAGTTAAATTTTTTTGTTTTGAATTTTTTGATTGAAAATTTTCAAGTTAAATTTTCAGTTGAAACTTTTTTGAATTTTTTTGATTGAAAATCTGCGTGTGAACTGCTTGTAACAATGCACAATTGCACAAACATCTTGCTCTCCCGCATGTGCATCAGGAACACAGACTCGTACTCCTCGTCCGTCTGTGTCACTGTCAAACTCTGGACCAGCCGCACCATACGAGCCGTACGACCACCGTAAAATAGTCGTACCCTTAAACTAATCCCTACGCTTATCATGCAATGCAAGTATGCAACAAGCATATCGTAAAGCAACTTGCTCTTTGTTATAATTAAACGCAGGGTGTCCAACGATTGTGGTCGATTGCGTGTTGCATCCTAGTCTGTTTTGATAAAGTAGCTACAGGCAGGGTATATCCATCGTTGTCAGCCCCCCTAAGATTTTTTTCTAAGACAATCGGCAGGAGCTCTACCAATTTATTAAGCAGGAAATGAAGAAAAAATTTCAGTTTCAGTTACAGTACAATACCGCTTCAAGCCACAACAGATAAGCGGCAGCCACCCCAAGATTTGCAATTACACCAACTAAATGAAAACAAATGATCAAATCTCTCGAGATAACTAGATAAAAAATTGGACGTCATGTGATCTTTGTTTAGATCTTTATCATCATCACAAATTCACAAGCTGTGGAGGTTTTTTAATTAAACGGATCGTCGAGAATAGAGCTCGAAACCTAAATCTTTCATTTAACTTTTATGCAACTCATTATAACGGTAAAGTATGGTCTACCAGCTCCCACTACAGGCTATGCAAACAACGTATAAATACTAGTAATATCTTTTATAAAAACTACTCTGTTTATTTTTATAAAATATATTTTAACTCGCACAAGAATTAAGGTTAAATTAAAATTAAGAAAGGTATAAGAAAAAATAACTTAGATACCCACACTTAATTATCTTAGAGGATGAAAAATATACTTTGTGTGGGTTGTAATGAATAAATGCATATGATTAAGAGAGAGAGAGAGAGAGAGTAAATAAGGGTATAAAAAGAAAGACCTCATTAAATCTACACGCAAGTCGTATATTTGTGAACACGATCATTTAAAAAATAAACCTTATAAAAGTGAATGGAGTAATATGGATCGGCTGCACATATTCAAGGTATTGCCTTTTTTTTTCTCAATCGCACATCCATGGTTTCAAATTTTGGTTTCGAATTATATCCGGAGGGGACCAAAATCCAAAATGCCAGCGAGATCTTAGACTTTTGGATGAAATCCAAAAAGCAAATTTCAAGTCTGGATTTTTTTGACCAAGATTTTCGAGATCTCGGTAAATTTCAACCGAACGAAAAATAATTCAAATTTCAAGAAAGGAACATCGTGGTCCCGAAAATTCCTCGCAGGTCTTGAAATCCCCATTTTCGCGGGAAAGGCCATCAATTTTTCGAATCTTGTTCCCATTCTTCGTTTATATATGTGAAAAGGTCCCATAAATTATAATATTGTGAATACTTTGGTTTTCGTTAGAATTTTTGAAGGTTTCGTGAAAATAAGAATGCTGTGACGGTTAGTTTTGCTATATGAGTACACTATCAAAATTTATCCGGTGCAATGCGGCGTGCGTCTATGTACATAGACTAGCACTGCTGCTAATAATACTAGTCTAAGACTCTCTCCAACGATGGCCTCTAAAACGGCCTGTTTGGATATTTGGAGGCCTATTCAGGCCTGTAACCATCCCAATGAGGCGTGCTATGTGCGCCTCTATCCAAGAGGCCAAAGGGGTTCATCTCTATATAGAGAGGTCGTCCTCATGTGTGCTATGTGCAAAGGAGAGACTTGTGTGATGGTTGATATACAGGCAGGAAATTCAGGCCATGGTTGGAAATCGACTCAATATGAAGACCCAAATCAAATGCAGGCCGTACTGTTCAGGGCTTATACAGGTTTAGTTTTCCAGGCCATCGTTGGGTTCAGCCTAACCACCACCAGAGGCCGGAGTCCGGAAATGCAAGTTCTCAACTTGCCGCCGGGCAGTGGCAACCACCCAACCGCGGTACGCCACGGCGAAGCGGAGGATACGAGAAAAGGAGAATAGGAGGAGTTGGGTTTGGATCGGACAGCGTCAGATCGCCGACGCCCAATTTTTTCTTTTTCTTTTTTTTTTTTTTTTATGTGGCGAACATCGTACAAAATCTTTATCCCCAAGATTGTGTTCCCCGCCTCGCGGATTTGCTGGATCTCCTGCGAATGGGACACTTGTTGTTTCCCCGTATGGCTTATCCTCTGTGGAGCAATTATTGGTTACTTGTCATAATCTTGTTCCTTTTTTTTTGTGGTAACTGGTCAGCCTTGATAGCCGCATACTGTTCAGATGAGCGATTGTGTTTAGCTGGATCATTGAGAACTGAGATTAGCTGTAGCTCTTAATTTTAAGTATTAGGTGATTCATGCTTTATGCTTACTTCTCATGTAAGCTAGCTGTTTGCACCAAAATTCGGTATGTATTGGAATCGGTCTAAAAATAGAAGAAGTATCGTACAGAAAGGAATCGGTAATTGGCTCGGAAAAGGAATCCGTTTCTAAAAAAGGAAAGGAAATTGGATAAAAGGCCGATACGGATAAATACAATGATCATGTACAACTCTGGATCGATCAGCGTCATTATAAAAGGGGCGCCAAGCGAAGAAAGAATCAATTCCAACAACTACTTTTACGACCTCTTTTACATTGCTTTAGCTTCATAGATTTCTTTGCAAGTCGACGATCAACATATTGCATGCGATTGTTGATTTTGCGGATTTCACCAGTTTGATTTGCTTCGCTTTGTTCATCGCCTTCGAAGCCCGATTTACTTATATCCGGATCAATCAGAATCGCATGATCTAGTTATCTCCTAATCGGTTCTTGCCGAGCTAGTGAAAAGCCGATAGATCCTTGTTTTATCGAAGCCGATCAAATTACAACTCTACCTCCAGCCGAGTCAAATCGGACCGCACGCTCAAGCCCACGGTGTTTGTCTTGTGTGTTCGAGGCCTAAAACCCACTTCACGCTTTTTGGTGCGAACATATTTTGGCACGAGTGGGACGAAAAAGAATGTCAGCTAGACAAACCCACGATCCTGCCGATATCAACAGCGACGCCATAATCGCCTCGGATGGCCGATTTAACTCCCTGAGCAGCGGAAGAAATCGAAGATCGAAGGCGCTCTGGAGGAAATGATGCTACGACATGCTTCCGGAAAACACGCCGTGGCGTACTCAAAAGATTGCGCTCCCTAAGCATCAATCCTATCAGATTCAACATCTGAATCGATGGCCGATACGCACCGCTCAGGCTGATTTATCAAGTATGATCGAGCAATGTCCATCACGCATTGATTAACCAATCATCGGCTCTAGTATCTACTTTAAAGCCGGGATAGAAAATAGTGTGAAAACAATTGCTCAAGAATTAGCGTCATCAGCTGCTAGATCCACCACAAACCATCCCTATGTACCCGGTGTATTCCATAACACCCAACACCAACACGATGGCGTGTGGCTCAAGCACTCTATCATGATGCTGGCTCAACCTACTGTTTTGAAACCAAGCATACAGAGAGATGGGTTCACACACTACCATGGGCACGGATGGAGCCAAGATAGGCGCATCAAATCAATCAAGTCGCCCTCGATAACATCGGGTTTAGCTTATCAAATTGATCGAAATGGACGGAGTTCCACTGATCACGAGGGCCACAAACCATGAAACAAGCACCATATAGGGTGGTACCATCTACGAACCTTTCGCGCCTATACCCGATGCATTAGGTTTTAATCACAATTACGACGCAAAGCACCAAGACCTCCCTCGAGGTGCGAGTTGGACAAAGACCCGAAGTTTGCACTCGGGGCGGCGCATAAACAATGAGAATTGGCCGTGTCATTTGCACCTAGCCAAACAATGTTAATTGGTGCGAACAAATTGCCAATGTTTTGAGAGAAACAGTTCGGTTTACAACCCGGAGAGAGTGATCGGCTACAGGAAGTGCATCCGATTACATAGACGAATGCCGCACTCCCACAACTTTAGGATACCGGACTTTGCTAAATTCTCGGGGATGATTCTATTACCACAATTGAGCATATCGGACGGTTCATGGCTCAATGTGGGGAAGCTGCATGATCGATGGGTTAAAAATTAGGTTGTTTCCTTTATCATTATCCTGCATTCACTTGGTTCACAAATCTACCACCTAATTCAGTTCATATATGGAGCGATTTAGAAAATTCCATGAGTACTTCTTTTAGAACTATGGAGCTTAGATTTCTGATCTTAGTTCATCGAAACGTAATGCTGGCTAATCGGTCTCTCGATTATATCAAAAGATTTGGGCGTGCTGGAATAGGTGCTCTGATGTAACATTACCAAGCGATCAATTGGCCGACCTAGCGTTCAAGGGTTAATCCCTCCATTAAAAGAAAAGTTGTCGGGCCGTGAGTTCGACTTAGGCCACCTACTACATCGTATCGGCACATGAAAGCCGAGTATGCAGAGAGCAAAGGAGTTTAAAGATAAGTTTAGGACAAACGGCAATGAAAAGGCCAAAGTAAACATGGTAGATTACGATTCGGGCGACACCTCAGGCACGGCCAGAGTGAACATAGCCGAGTGGGCCAAAGGTTCCAAAACCACTCGTATGCTCTCTGCTTAGGGGCCGACAAAGAATAAAGCGGAAGTCAAGTGCACTGTATGATGTGTCAAAGTGTGACAAGATATTTGATTTATTACTACAAGAAAAACTCATAAGGTTACGGAAGGGCATATCATACCATCGTGAAGAAATTAAAAGCGAAGGTATTGCAAATGGCATCATTCGTTCTCTCATAACACTAACGATTGCAATATTTTTCGACAAAGGATCCAATCGGCCATCGATGGCGAGGTTAAAATTTGCGGAAAGAATCGGCTATGCAGATAGATATGGGCCCTTTTCGAGTCAACATGGTTCAATGTTCCGCAAAAAGAAAAGAGGCTGCGGAAGAGGATAAGCGACTAAGGGAATTGTATCACGAGGCGAGGCGGTGCGGATCAGCCGGTTCTATACAAATAGAAGCCGATAAAAATGGACAAAACTCAAGAACGGTGAAACCAAGAGGGACTTAGAGGTCGGTAAATGGTATCGGTGAAGGCCTCCAAGGAGAGCCGATTTCAAACCAAAGCCGACCTTCTCACAACTCCTGGGAAATATGAAAGGATAAGTCGAAGGTATAACCCTCAACACCACCAGGGTTTTCATCGTCGAGGGCAAAGGAGGGACGACGTCGTGGCCATGTGCCACATCGGCCGATTCTGAGAAGAGAAACATCGGCAATGTCCTTTTTGGCGCTTTTCTTTGGGAGAGGATGACCTTACTAGCGGTTGTATCTTGTCCTATGCAACACTCGTCTACATGTCGGCCAAACCAATCAGTAAAACCAGGTTGTCCGGGACCAAATACACGATCGTCGAGTAAGGAAGCGGAAAGTAGATCTATGAAAGGTTGTCAACATCGAACAAGCGAATCCTCCCAAAATCGGGAATTATCGGCTAACGCCAAGAAGGATGGAATCCGTGGAAATGGGCAATTTAGTGGAAAGATAAGAAAGCCGATAGAACCCAAACCTAGATGGTGCCCTTCGGGTCTCGACCAAGTAGTCGCTTAAGGCTTCAGCGATTAAAAACACAAGAAGAAAGAGGAAGCCGAAAAGGAGAGTGAGAGGATCGGACGTTTAATAAGTTAAGACCCGGTACCGATTTTGAAAAAGTGGAGAAAGAAGGAACAGATCGATAGTGATTCAGATCAATCGGTTCAATCGGTTCTCAGATGATCCGAGATGATATCGCCACCAATGGATATAAACATGGTATTCACTTTACCCGCGAGTTGAGCAGAAGAATCGGTGAAGAAGTATTCGCCCAATTGTGCCTCCGGAGCACCCGGCCATTGTGTTTGAAAAACCACAAGACATGCATCGGCATTTGAAACCATTGTATCTAAAGGATACATTAATGGCGACCAATATCCCGTATGTTGGTCGATGGCGTGAACATCAATGATGCCGTTAAGTACTTTCGAGAAAGTTGGGAAAAGCGCGAAGACTTAATCAAGACCAACATGGTGCTAAATGACTTCACCGAGACCCAGCCCGAGGCTAAAAGGCGTAATGGTGTCGAACCGGATCGGTAATAAAACTTTGCCGATTGCGTTTTTGTGATTGAAGCTAAAGGCAATTCTGGTACTCTTGGCGGATCGATCCATGCTAATCGTTGTATACCATCAACTATGCACCAAGCCGTGCGGTGGAACGATGATCTGATTAGAAAGTCGTGCCGGTAGACACATCGGCTCATATCGCCATGGCTAGCACGACACCAATTGGCCACAGAAGTGAATGCATATCGTGAAAAGCCTTGGACAGTGCGATTTTATCTGCGTTGAGAAATCGTGATTCAAGCCGATCAGCGTTAAACCCAATACGTTTGATCGGACAGGCTGATAAGAAGATGGAGCGCAAGACAATAGCAAAACCGCAGAAAGCAAGGAGCTATCGGCAGAAGAATACGAAGAAGTCATGAAGATTTTGAAGAAGAAAGAAAGGGGTTAGGATTTACTTATGATTTGCTTGAAGAAATCGATATTGGGGAAGGGATAGCAAAAGACCAACGTTTGTAAGTGCTAAATTAGAACCCAGTTATAAAGCAAAGTTGGTCGAAATACTCAAGGAGTATAAGGATTGCTTTGCGTGGGAGTATTATGAAATGCCAGGTTTAAGCCGACAGCTAGTTGAACATCGGCTACCTATAAAACCTGGATATCGGCCGTTCAAACAGTACCCTAGGCGGTTTAACCCTACGTTGTATGACGCTATAAAGGAAGAAGTAGGACGATTGCTAGAGGCGAAATTTATCGGCCTTGCCGATAGGTTCTCAAACATCGTCCCTGTGAAGAAGAAAAACGGCAAACTTAGGGTATGTGTCGATTTTAGAGATTTGAACAAAGCTACGCCAAAAGACGAGTACCCGATGCCCATAGCCGATATGCTTATCGATGCTGCATCTGGAAATAAAATCATAAGCTTTTTGGACGGGAACGCCGGATACAATCAGATATTCATGGCCGAAGCCGATATACCCAAAACGGCTTTGGATGTCCGGGGCTTTAGGGCTATATGAATGGAAAGTTATGACCTTCGGTTTAAAAATGCCGCTACTTATCAACGTGCTATGAACCATATTTTCCATGATTTGATCGGCAATCTTGTGGAAATATACATTGACGACGTAGTGGTAAAATCCAAAGAAGACTGGCAACATTTAGCCGATCTGAGAAAAATGTTCAAAGCACAAGGTTACATGGGTTAAAAATGAACCCTCTCAAATGTGCTTTCTGAGTATCAACCGACAATTTCTTGGGTTTACTGCATGAAGGAGGGATTGAAGTAAACCCAACCAAAGCGAAAGCCATAGCCGATACTAAACCACCGACAAGTAAAAGGAGTTGCGGTGTTGATTGGGAAAATCAATTACTTGCGACGTTTTATCTCAAATTTGTCGTGGCGTATTCGGGCCTTCACACCGCTGAAAATTAAAGATAACCAAGAGTTTAAGTGGGAAGCCGATCGCAAAGGCCTTCGACGACATAAAAGGTTATCTCGATGAGTCCACCAAGATTGACCGCACCAAACACGGTATACCGTTTAGACTATATATATCGGCTGAAGGTGATTCTATTGGACCAGTTTTAACACAAGAAGCCGAAAGGAAGGAACAAGCAATATATTACTTAAGCAGACGTCTTCTAGATGAAGAAACCAGGAAGCCCTTAGTAGAAAAATTATGCTTGTCATTGTACTTTGCTTGCACCAAGTTAAGACATTATATGCTGGCGTCCAAATGCGTTATAATATGCAAAACCGATGTAGTTAAATACATATTATCGGCGCCCATCCTGCGTGGTCGGCTTGGTAAATGGGCATACGCCCTAACAGAGTTTGAGTTATCCTATGAATCTAAATCTGTGAAAGGACAAGTCATGGCCGATTTTATCACAGGGAGTGAAACATTAGTAGGAACAACTAGTGTAACTCCTTGGCAACTGTATTTTGATGGGTCTGTTTGCCAAGAAGGCGAAGGCATCGGTGTGATATTAGTTTCACCTAGAAAGCAGGAGTATGACTTCATGTATCGGCTAAATAGCCGATGTTCAAATAATCAAGCAGAATACGAAGCATTACTAAGGGGTCTACAACTGTTAGACAGCATCGGAGTGAGAGACGTCGAAGCTTTTGGAGATTCGATGTTAATTGTACAGCAAGTCAGAGGAGAATACCGATGCAACGATGATGCACTAGCCCAGTACTTGCATCAATGCCTCCAGATCATCGAGACGTTTACCACATTTTCCATTGAACATATCCCCAGGGAAGCTAATGGCAAAGCAAATCAAATGGCACAATGTGCATCAGGTTACAAGATTGAAAGCCGACAGGAACCAATCGAGCTAAACGTTTGGCCGATTCTATGTGTCCATCCTGTCGACTGGAGAAAAGAAATACATGATTATTTGTCAGACCCATCTAAGCCGACTGAGCAGAAGGTCAGGCGTAAAGCACTCAAATATGTTCTACTGGAGGGGGTATTATACTTTCGGACCATGGAAGGCTTATTGCTAAGATGCCTGGGGATTGAAGAAGCCAAAATAGCAATGGGAGAAGTCCATGAAGGAATTTGTGGGTCACATCAATCGGCCCATAAAATGAAATGGATACTGAGACGAACGGGATATTTTTGGCCGGCAATGTTAGAAGACTGCTTCAAATACTACAAGGGGTGCCAAACATGCCAAAAGTTTGGTAACATACAGGCAGCGCCAGCATCGGCTTTACACCCTATCATCAAGCCTTGGCCGTTTAGGGGATGGGGTATAGACATAATCGGCCAAATATTTCCGTCATCCAGCAAAGGACATAAGTTCATCCTCGCAGCTACGGACTATTTCTCAAAATGGGTTGAGGCTGTACCACTCAAGAAGGTTACTAGCAGGGAGCTAATCGATTTCGTAAATGAACACATCATCCATCGGTTTGGGATTCCACAGACAATTACTACCGATCAAGGGACTGTGTTCATGTCTAACGAGTTCAAAGGTTTTTCGAAAAGTTTTGGGATAAAATTACTAAACTCTTCCCCTTATTACGCTCAGGCCAATGGGCGCCGAAAGTCATCAAACAAGACATTAATAAAATTAATAAAAAGAAAAATCGAAGAAAAACCAAGAAATTGGCATACAACGCTATCGGAAGCATTGTGGGCTTATCGGCTGTCCCAGCACGGATCAACTAAATTATCACCTTTTCAGTTGGTATATGGACAAGAAGCTGTTTTACCCGTAGAGATCAACATCGGCTCAGTAAGGCTATACGAGCAAGATAAGGTATCAGCAGATGAATACCAACGGGCGATGCTTGACAATCTAGATGATTTGGCTGAACTAAGGTTGATCACGCTAGATCGGCTTAAAAGGAATAAGGAGAGGGTTGCCAGATCGTATAATAAAAAGGTGATTTTTAAGTCATTTAATCAAGCCGATTTGGTGTGGAAAACCGTGTTGCCGATCGGGTCTAAAGATAATCGATTCGGCAAATGGTCTCCAACATGGGAAGGACCTTATAAGATCAATCGACCGATTGACGGAAATTCATATATATTGGAAACCTTAGACGGGTTCGTCCTACCTAAGGCAATCAATGGGAAATATCTAAAGGCGTATTACCCAAGCATATGGGTCGGGTCATAACTACATAAAGAAGAACAGTAAAGATCGATTACAAGAACACATGCATATAAAATCGATCCTACAGCCGACCAAGTCAGTCAAACATTCAACCACCACAGTTTACAAAACAATCGGCTACATGGCCGATACAAAGACCAAGTTCAAGAGTTGCCTTCAAGGAAGTCCGAACTGTGCAAGTGGGCTCCCAAAGCCGATAGTGCCGCCGCCCTACCAATGGTAGCCTGGACACTATCAATCAATTGTTGATCAGCCCTTGCATCGCCGGAAGGACTATTTTAGTTGATTGAGTCTTGACTTGTGCGAAGACCTCGCCAATCTTCCTCCTTTGGGCGGCGGTGAAGATGTAGAGTCTCGTAATACCAATCGGCATTCGCTAGTTCTTTTGTGACCAAGGCCAACTGTTCTTCAAGCTTGATCTTGGTCGATTCCAGCTCTTGAGCCCTGCTCTTGGCCGATTTCAGTGCCGCAGTACCTTGGTCAAATGCATTCTTTCGAGACTTGGCATCTGCTATGAGCTTGTCCAAGATCTCTTGGTCGGCTTGTTGGGTTTTTCTCTGTTCAACCCTCGCCTTGGCCGATGCCACGTCCTGCCGACGAGTGTCCAATTGACATACCTCTAGTAGTGCATTCATAGCAGCAGGAGGAAGATCGGCTTGCACGGCCGCCATAGCATTTCGCAGAGGTTGTGTATTGGCCAGTAGAGCTGCTTCCGGCTGCAACACTTCATCAAAAAGACGATTGAGACGCTCTTGCATACCCGGTTCAGCGGTGATCGCAGCAGATCTTTGCGCAGAGGCGGCAATAATACGTTGAATGTCACCGATAGTCGTCGGTGGCCACAATCTCTGGGTCGTCAAGCTCATCCAAGGAAAAGCCTAAAAGATCGGCTAAGTCCATCGACGGAGCCGGTCCAGAAATAGGTTTTGGAGGTGACGAAGCGGATGGCGGAGCAGGAGCCAAAGCTGGTAAGATAACCACGTCCGTCTGGGTCTTCTCTGCATCGGCTTCTAACAACTGAACGGAAGGGGTTTCCTGAGGAATGCGTTACAATAAGATGCGTTACGATAAGATAAGGAACAAAAACAAGGGTCAAGATAAGGATCGGAGCTAACCGCAGTAGCCGATCCAGTCGGGGATGTCACGCATCACGACCCGCAGGTTTTGGGGATCGCTTGATGACGACTCTACGGCTCTTCTTCTCTCGAAAATTATAAACATGGGGTTAGCCGACAAAGAAGCATGAAGACTTCGCCTACAAAAAAAAAAAGTCCGAACAGAATTGGCGTACTTTTGGTGCGCTGACGGCAAGATCGATCAGTGATGGGCTATTGACCCCAACGTGCGGAAGATAAACCGGCAAGAGAGGGTCGATGACCTTTGCCGCTTTAAGCGATCGTCGGCCGATGCGCTTGCGCCGGTTGATCTCTTGCTGGTCCAAGGGTAAAAAATATGGTTAAGCCGATGAAAATCTTATTCTAATAAAAATCAAAATGAAAATACCTCTAAAGATGAGTTAGCATCGCTCGAACTCGAAGCTAGACCCGGCGACGGTCTCCGTCGGCTCGAAGCCAGGAAGAAAAGAGGACGGGACCTGGAATAGTACGCCTCCGCAAAGTGCCTCACTATGAGCCCACCATGTGGTAAATTGGCCCGATCGACGTGTGTTTAACACGAGGAATGGCAAGTCTACCACATGGAGTTCATCGGCTAGCTCAATAATAAGATCCGCCAGAGTTGGTTACTTTGTTTCGTGGTTTAATCATCCTAAGCAAAGGAAAGCAAGGAATGGTTTGTCCAAAACCCACCGGCGTGCATAAACCGAAGGATGATAGAATTCATAGGTCGGCTGAAATGTTCTGCTTTGAGTACTTAAGCCGACGTGAAGGATGCAAGGAGAAATCAGTGAGGAAGCGGTCGAGAGTGGATTGGGGCATTAGGGAGTCAGTCGAGTTTAAACGAAGAAAAGAAGGCCACGAGATCGGCTAATTGATCAGTATGAAAAGAAATCTCTACGGTTGAAAGAGGCTTGGTTAAGATGCAAGAAAAAGGACAAGTATTTATGGAAGCCGACAGAGAGATTTTTGTTCATTGGATGAACACATGGTAAATTTTTCACTGAGGATCGGCTAGGTTGGAATACTGAGGCGGCACCCTCAGGAAAGTCTTCCGTTGGGAAAGCCGATTCTTCCGAAGGGTCCGGGATAATGAGGCGGCCAAAAACGCAGTAAAGCCAAATCTGGATAAACCAAAGAGGGCCGCCAACATTACCAACGACATAGGAACCATTGCCGATAAAAGCCGACTCTCGATGATATGCATCATATGGTATACGGCGCCAGCAAGGATTTCCCTAAAGATAGCCGACTGACCCATAACTAGTTGCTCGACATAAATTGATAGACACTGGGTTGGTCCTAGGAAGCGCCACGTAAGAGGAATCGGTCTAACCATAAGTTGATAAAGGCTACGTGTTCTTCATCCGATCAGGCCGGTTACTTTGTTGTTATTTTGGATGTATCCGACCAACCTTCTCCCTTTTTTCTGGTCAATTTGTCGAGGTTTCCACTAAAAGCCGATATTTGTTCTCCATCAGTGCCTAAGACAAAGATAATTCAGCCATATCTAAAAGGGTTGGGCCGATGGACCGGTTGGGAAAAGAAGGCGTTAAAAGAGTCCGACCAAAAATAGCAGCAGACTACCAAAGATTCGTTGGGCTCCGGGCAGCTAAGGACAGGGGATACACTCAATGATGCCCATACCTTCCCACTGCTTTCTTTTGGGCCGATACTCTAATGTACCAGACCTCCACTTGAGAGCCGTCGGCCAAGACCTAAAACTTTTGGACCACTCATTGATGTTGTAACCAGAGCCGATAAAGGGAGTCTAGGATTTCATCCCCAATGACAGATCGGGTTCTATGGTTCCTATAGGACCTAGGAAGTAATCTTGATGATCGCTATCTCGATCGGAACAAGTACCGAGATGCGTCCATTTCAGCCGATGCTATGAGAAGAAGGGTTGAAGCGGAGGAAAGCCGATTTCGTGGATTAACGAGAGCACGCCAGGTGAAAATGACTGAGGGAGCCTCATATTTATACCTCGGTGAGAAGGTGAAAAGCGGGAACAGATTCTTTGCATTGAAAACGCACGAGAAGATTGCGGCACCATTAATGGGGAAGTTACCAAGGTGAATCCTAAGCGACAAGCCGATCACAGAAAACGAAGGATTTTTGAAAGATAACAAGTTACCTTTCAAAAATGGGGGCATATGTTTGCACCAAAATTCGGTATGTATTGGAATCGGTCTAAAAATAGAAGAAGTATCGTACAGAAAGGAATCGGTAATTGGCTCGGAAAGGAATCCGTTTCTAAAAAAGGAAAGGAAATCGGATAAAAGGCCGATACGGATAAATACACCGTATCCATGTACAACTCGGATCGGTCAGCGTGTTATAAAAGGGGCGCCAAGCGAAGAAAGAATCAATTCCAACAACTACTTTTTACAGCCTCTTTTACATTGCTTTAGCTTCATAGATTTCTTTGCAAGTCGACGGAATCAACATAGTGCATCGCCGATTGTTGATTTTAGCCGATTTCACCAGGTTTGATTTGCTTCGCTTTGTTGCGCATCGCCTTCCCGAAGCCGATTTTACCTTGTATCCGGATCAACTGTAACCGGTTGATCTAGTTATCTCCTAATCGGTTCTTGCCGACTAGTGAAAAGCCGATAGATCCTTGTTTATCGGCTTCGATCAAATTATAAACTCTACCTTGTCGATTTCAGGTCAAATCGACTGGCACGCTCTGCAAACCCGGTGTTTGTCTTGTGTGTTCGAGGCCTAAAACCCCCTTCACGTTTTTGGTGCGAACACTAGCTATATATATTGGGGCGAGTTTTGAGGATTGAGAGCCAATTTGTTAATATAAGTTCAAGCTAGTTTAGTTTGTTGGACTTGAGGTATGTATGTGAAATTAGGTCTAAGTAACTCATGTAAGTAGGTTATATGATGCCATCTTATATCAGGATGCATATATTTTAGCTCAGATTTTAGCAATTACAGGTCAATCTAGACTTAGACATCATATTATCTTTTTCAGCCGCTCAATATAAATATGTGCTCTTATTATAAGCACTAGAAGTAGAACAAAAGTAATGTCAGATTACTAGTAGCAAAGCTAAAATTTAAATGACAAGAGTGTTTCTACGGTGGCAAAAATAACTTTACAATTTTATGTTTCGAAGTTAAAAAAACGACGAGGCAATTAAAATTTCATCTTAATGTGAAAGCCATTTTAACTGTTTGAAATCCTTTCGTCCTATGTGTATCTAGTTGCCAAGATGAAATAGAAACATCTTAGAAAAACAACACACACCATATTAGATACCCTCTGTTTATTGTGAAAATTTACAGCATACTCCCTCCGTCCCAGTATATAGGGCGTATAATTTGTTTCACCAAGACCAATACAGAGCCATGCAAACAAGTTTAGACCTATATTACCCCTATTAGTTCTCTTCGGTTACCGTGCAATTCAATGCCAACTGATTAATTACCTGCAAGGCACAACAAACTAAGAGACACAATGAAGGGGTAAGTTTGGAAGATTTGGGACTAAATTGATTTGGTGCCCTATATTTTGGGACAAAATTTGAAAACTAATATGCCCTATATGCTGGGACGGAGGGAGTACTACAAAAGACTAAATCTCTATTATTATAAAGCAACAGTTGGTGGCGGTGGTGAGTTCTACCCACATCATTAATTGCCCTACTTAATTGCCCTGCTTAATTGCCCTACGCAAAAAACGAAGCGTTGCTTTAATTAGCCATTTTCGCGTTAAAGCAAGCGTTAAAGATAGATATTTGATCTTGTGAAATAATTTTTTTATTTTTTAATCTTTATTTTTCGTTATCAATTTTGTTTTTCGTAGCAATGCACGGGCATGTAACTAGTATATCATAAGGTTAACTTCACAATTCGTGATCTGGCCCCAAAATTCTATTTATTGTGAAAATTTATAACATACTACAAAAAGACTAAATATACGGTGAAGGTAACTTACAATTCGCGGTCCGGCCCCGTAAGATTTGTCGCCCATCCAACAAGCCCCGGAGTACACCATATCCGTAGAGGATCTGACCCTCCCAGCGGTGGGGGACCACAAGCAAGCGCAACGGGCCATCCACTTGTACGCGGGCCCCACCGCGCGGGGGGGCAGACATGCTACTCATCCCTGCCGTCCGTTCACGTCCTCCCCTCGCCCGACACGTGGATCTAAGAGCAGTACGTCGGGTGACGTGTCCTCCCCACCGCAGACGTCGCGCGAACGCCCAACCCCCGCTTTGCATCACAGAAACCCCCCCCCCCCACACACGCCCGTACCGACACAAGGGCCCATGAACGCGCGGACCCGCATGTCATCGAAATGAACTGGAGACGGTGGGCTCGGAGCGGCGACGCGCGGCAGGTTGGCCTCGGGGGCAGTGCGCTGTCGTGGGCCCACGTGATGTGCCCGGGTGGCACACGTGGCGTGCGATGCGGCGGGATAAAGCGGATTATTGGGGGGCGCGACGTGTCGCTGCGGCGTAGGTCCCCCACGGGCGCGAGAGGGTGGGCCCAGCGACGCCGCAAGTTGCGGCTGCCTGCCTGCCCCTACGGGAGCGCG
Organism: Rhipidocladum racemiflorum; assembly: GCA_036346355.1. Classification (NCBI taxonomy): domain Eukaryota; kingdom Viridiplantae; phylum Streptophyta; class Magnoliopsida; order Poales; family Poaceae; genus Rhipidocladum; species Rhipidocladum racemiflorum. Next base: position 6,441,123 of record CM070581.1, read on the forward strand.
GAGAGCTGCCTTTTTACTTTCTGTGGGCCAGCCAGCCGAGCCGCCGAGCCGGTTCATGAAACTTTCCTTTGGGTCTGGCTCGGCTTGGTAGCTTTGAACTCGGTTACCGTTAAAAGTTTACTGCATGTAAGCTTTTGTACATGTTTGAGGAGATTTTATATATTTTAGGACTAAAATTTAACGTTTTAAAAAGAACAAAAAAAAAATTCAAATTTCAACACTCTGGGGATTTATCTATTATGTGACTTATCTTCCTCCAAATAGGACGCAATCTTCATTCCACAAGTTGCAAAGAAAGTTCGAATAGCACAACACTTGCACATAAATATGAGTTTTTCACTAGGGAATATTTGGAATGCAGAAAATTCATAGGATTTTCTTAGAAAAAATAAAAAAAGGTTTAGTTTTCACAGGATTCGGAAAAAATTCTCACATTCCAAATAGACCTTAAGTAGACTAGTTTTCGATTTTTTTTAAAAATAATCGTATTTTATTCGTGAAATACAGAAATATATCGTGATTTAATTAATTTATTTATTTTGCAAAAGTAGCCGTCTGTCGCGCTATGTCACAGTGACTGAGCATCAGTCGCGCCACGGTGGCACGATAGAGGTGAGGTGGCACGACATTTTTGAATTATGAAGAATGATTCACCAAATCCTAGGACATTTTTGGAGCCATGGTTAACATAGTTTTTTTTTTCATAATTCATAAAATGGTCTTCAAGTAAACTTGATTCAAACAATTTATATCTGCATAGAAATAGCGGTTTTTATTGTATAATCCGAATCCTTATAGCTTAATACAAATTTAGAAATTTATTTCGTTGGGTTTGGAGCTTCCTAGAAAAAGATATAAAATATTGAATTAAAAGATCGAATTAAATTGAAAAAAATAGAAGAAAAAAATGAGCAATCACTTGATGTACATGCGACTGGAGCAAAAAAATTAAAAAGTGGAGCAATCGCTCCATGGTTCTGCATCTAACGAAAAAAAATTATGTTGCCTCTCTCTCTCTCTCTCCCGCTTTTCCCCTCTCTGTCCCTCTTTTCCCGCGGGCGTCGGCCAGGTCTGCACCAGTCGCGCCAGCACACCGCGACTGGTGCCACCTTACCTCTTTCGCGCCACCGTGGCGCTACTGGTGCTCAGTCGCTGCCACGTGGCACGACAGACGGCCACTTTTGCAAAAAAATTAAATCGCGGTATATTTCTGTATTTCATGAATAAAATATGATTATTTTTAAAAAATTCACTAGTTTCCTATTATGTGTTTGGTATAACTACGTTCACTGGAGAATGCCACAGAAGATATGATAAGTTAATATTAATTTGACCATGCACACGGAATAAGAAAATCATTTAAAGATAATAGCGTGATTAATAAAATTGAGCTAGGCTATTTTAAATATTGTGGCAACCAAGCCATTTATTGGTGGGAAACTTCTCGAGGCCATCGAGTCCTTCCTTCTCCTAGATTCAGCTCTTTCCCTTCCGCTTCGACTCCCCACCAGCGAAGATAAGGGTGAGGGACCCATCCCTATGCATATACGGTGTCAATGGGATGCGTATGTCTCACATTGTGGACCTACTAGTGTGGAAACCGGTGAATCACTGATTGAAACTCTAAATTTATCCTTTGTAGTTGTCAGATGCGCCTTTTCATCGTATTGGTCTCGATCGTTGATGATCGTAGCAATGTGCTACTCACCTTTGGTGGATCCAATGTCGCTCTACCTCCCGTCTTTGGATCTGGATGGAAAATTGCAATTGCCCCCCCCCCCCCCACTTTATGTGTTATCCTTTTTCTTTTTTCCTTCTATGGCCAGTTTATTCTACGGTGGCACCTCGCCGGCGATGAGCTTCCTTCCTAGCCAGGTCAACAGTAACCTCCATGGCACGACCTTCCTTGCTGTTTTTTTGTAAAAAAAAAACACCAGCATCATCATCTTTGCTGAGACCAAAAACAATAAAAGAATGCAAGGACTTCAGCATCATTTTCTTTCTTTAGTGTTCTTAATGTAATTTGTGTGTAACTTTACAAACTTCTGTAGTGTCCAAGTAATGCTTGAGTTTTAGGCCCTTTGTGGCCATTTACCTTAGAAAAATGTTGTGGAAAGAAGAGTAGAGTATAATACATCTATTTATGAGTAAATACTAACAAGGGATTATAGTGGAGAAATGATAGTAAAATATAAATAACAACCATGTTGCATGGGTACTATCATAACAAAACTACAAAAACTTTTATTTCCTAGCTTTGCAAATACTTTATTTGGTCACAAATACTTTGCGCTCTATGGTTCCTAATGAACAATTCCTTATTTTACTCTCAATAATTTCTCCTTTATTTCTCCTCTACCACACATTTGGTGAGCCATAGCACATTAGTTTTGTTATCAAGGGCATTTTAAGAGAGTTGCTTCTATGCATATCCCCTCAATACAAGTTGTACAAATCTTAAATAAATGAATGGGTAAATAATCACTATATACTCTTTATTCATGCTTTAATATATGTGCAACTTTTAAAAAGAGAAGCATAGAAACACCTCTCGCATTTTTATTATATTATATAAAATTAATAGTTGCTTAGATAAGTATGCTTTATCAAAAGCATCAAGTAAACACACACACAGAGAGAGAGAGAGAATGATCCGAAAACACAGTTGTTCTTGCTGAAATACAACTGAACTGTAAGGTTTTGTGGACGAATTCTGAAACTATCCTTGAGGGGTTTTGGCTATATGTTTAGCCTACATTGTACATCAAAATAACGAAGGAATCAAGATCAATAAAGAAAGCTTTACTCCCTATATTCGGTGTTCATCTGTGTGATTGTTCTTGGATATTCTTTATTTGGTGATTGGCAATGGATCTATTCTTTGGCGACTCATTGATTATTTAATATGTTATCAACACAAAGCTCTCCAAAGGCCAAACGGTATGTCACAAGGATTCCCCTTTTTCCAATCAACATGCTATTAGATTAATCTTGTAGATTAATTATTGCTTGCTACTCCCTCCAGTTTGATAATAGATGTCGTTTTGGACACAGTGATGGTCAAACTTCTAAAACTTTGACTATCGATATATTTTTAAATATTTAAATTGAACATATGAAAATTATATGTGTAGACTTGTCTCGAGAAGTACTTTCATAATATTATAATTTTATTGGGTTTTATAAATATATTACAATAAAAATTAGCGGTCAAAGTTGTGTTTTGAAGACCGTGTCGATGTCCAAAACGACATCTATTATCAAACTGGAGGGAGTACTTCCTTAGATTAGATCGATTTAATCATTAACTAGGGTCATCGATCCGGATTATCGTTAATATCTATGTGGCATGGTGATTCGCATACCGACATGCCACTAGAGCAGGAGCAGAAGCCACGCATCTGATTATGAAAAATATTAGGAAAATTATGAGAAATTATTTATAATTATGTAAGGATTCAACTATGAGCATGTAATATATTTATTTTACAGTAGTATTTTTTTTTCATGAATATAGGGCATGTCGACAATGCGAAGAGTGAATTTGCTGAGCTCGCCTGAATTGCAGCAATTACCTCACCTAGGCAATTGATGCGAAGATCAACCTGACAGCTCGATCTCTTGTAGATGCAATCATGCAGCCCGAAGCTGACTCTCTTGCTCTCCTTCGAAGCCACCAAGTGTGCGGCTTTACACTTCACAAGGAAACATCTTTATGTGGACTTGAATGCCGAGTCTTTCATGGAGGAGAACCCATTGGTACTATGGAATTCCTTGAGGGAACGTTATAACCTGCAAATATCCACCCTGCTGCTAGACATGCGGACTTGAATGCCGAGTATTTCTTGGAGGAGGACTCGTTGGCATAGAATTCCTTTTGGGAACACTATAACTTGCAAATATCCACACTGTTGCCAGAAGCACAATGCAAATGGACCCTCATACACTTTCAGAACTATAAAACCGTGGCAGCATAAACTTCGTCATGCACAAACATGTCTCTAAACCATGATTCTGTAACAAAAAGTTACAGATGCTGAAATGATAGACAAGACAATATATACCTTCCACCCCAACATGAGAATACTGTAGCAACAGTATCATCATGCCACTTACTAGAGGTACTATGAGCTTATCTGCACTTTGTAAGAAGCAGAGAAGCGTGATAAACTCCTCAGGAAGAATCACCATATTTTTCCAGTAAGACACATGCAATGCCTGATGCGCAGGCTAATGCTCATCAGTTTAGCAATTGCCATGGTCACGGAAAAGGCCATAGGCATAATGGGAGAAAATGGGAAAAAATGACAGAATACATAAGGGAAGAGGCAAGCCCAGGGAAGAGGTAAAGCTAAAGGTCCTGGGAGGTTCTAGAAGCAAAGACTCACCCAACAAGGTTGCTCACCCTCCATAGCCCTGCTTTATATGTGGCTATACCTGTCGGCGTATTCTACACTAAGGTACCCGCTCCCCCGCGCTAAAAAAGGAATCAAGTGGCAGCCAGGGCGTGCTTGGGCCCACTGCCACGGCAAGAGAAAAACCCATACGGTGGTCGCCCCAGCGGACACGTGGCGTCTGAGCCAGGCGGCTGGCGACCAGCAAGGTGATCGCCCAGCCGGACACGCGTGGCGTCTGAGCCAGGCCAGGCGACCGACAAGGTGGTCGCCCAGCCGGACACGTGGCGTCTGAGCCAGGCGGTAGGCGACGGCAAGAGATCGCCCCAGCCGGACACGCGTGGCGTCTGAGGCCGCGAGGCGCCCGGCCAGCGGTGGTCGCCAGTGGGCACGTGGCGTCTGATCCTGGCCAGCGCACACCATCCCCGGGATAGTCCTGTTGAGATCAGGGACATTAAATGCGAATCGTGCGCATTAAATGTGGAAGCATGAAAGCTGCAGCGTGGCGGCGCGCCTTCCCCAGGCGCATCCTGGCTATGGGAGACGTCACGACTACACCTCACCCCGTGACGAAACGGGCGGCGTTGGTGGACATGGCCAGCAGGGGCGGAGGAGCAGGTATGGCCAGGTATGGCACCTGCCATACCTGCCCTGCTGCCATCGTAACCCCCCAGCAGGTATGGACGGATGGTATACACGGCTTGTATTATGAAGCGTGTGTGCGTATACATGCAGGTATGGATGGATGGTATACAATACACATGCATGCGTGCGTGGGCCGCGACCGGCTGCGGGCTGCGCTGCGGGCCGTGTTGCGTTGCGTTGCGTTGCGTTGCGCAAGTCTGCAATACATCCGATCGTTTCAACTACCCAATGCCCATCGGCCATCGCTATTCGCCGTCTGCCTGTCTCGCCGAGTCGCCGACTGCGCGTCCGCGTCGTCTCGTCTCGTCGGGCGCAGCGTCGCCGACTCGCCGCGCAGCGTCACCGACTCGCCGCGCAGCGTCGCCGACTCGCCGTCTCACCTTAGTGTACGTGTCTCTGAAGTCTGAACTCTCATCTCATTACGAATCGGTTTCCTCAATATTTGTCTGTGTCGGATAGTAATTAGTAAACAGTATCAAACTATCAATGATTCAATGAGGAGTCTGAAAGCAATTAGTCCAGGAGTCAGTCGGTAGAATTAGAGTCTACATGTAATACTTAGTTCTATTTAAATCAATGAAATCCCCTACAAAAGTAATTAGTAAACAGTATCAAACTATCAATGATTCAATGAGATGGTGTGCTACATTGAGAGAGACATATTCAAAAGTCTTCATCTTAATGAAATTAAGAAGCATTTTCAAAATATGAAAACACGGCAAATGCAATTGCCTCGGTTTTCTATGCTCAATTAACAATTTAATGGTATGTTTCTTTCTTCTTTTGCACAATTGCACTTTGTATGTTTTATGATACTATTTTTGTTTTATTCAGTGTTATATATGCTTGTTAGTGTTTAGAACTTTGGATTGCTTTTACTTTGATTTAATCCATACTTTAGATCTCGCCATACCAAAATTTTAAACCGTCCTCCGCCACTGGGACATGGGGCCCGAGGCAGGATTGTGACGGATGCGACAGACATTGATGTGACATAAGAACAGTGACGGGCGCATTAAATACGCCCGTAGCAGTGCAATGATGATGGCTGGCAGTGTAAGCCTCCCATGCGCCCCCGTCAGCCCGAGTATAAAAGGGAGCCAGGGTGCATGGGAGAGGGGGTTCGAAAGACTGTAAGGTTTTCATCCTCTCTAGCAAGAGCACAAGCAATACCAAGAAAGGCAGGACTAGGGCTATTACTCTCCGGAGGGCCTGAACCTGGGTAAAAAACTCCGCATCCCCCCCGTCAGCTTGAGCCTCCCGGTGTCCCGATCGTCACCGTCTTCCCTTCCGAGGCGATTGCCCCGAAAGCCCCCCGTCGGAACCTCATAAGCACCCGTCTCGGAGGTGCCTGTTGGCTAGCACGCCGACAGTGGCGCGCCAGGTAGGGGCTATTGGTGGTTAGATCGTCCCCCTTTCTTCCGTTTCAGGCGAAGGGGCCCAGCAGAAGAGGGGGCGTTTGTCTTCATGGCGGATTCGCACTCCAAGCGTGGCAATCTGCCTGAAGAAAGTGGCGCTCATAGCCGCTCCAGGCATTCGGGGAGGAACCGCCTAACCGGGTCCCTCCACCGCGAGGAAGCGCGTGACTCCCACGGCCCAGGTGTCACCTGTCTATCGGCGCTTGGCGCTCGGGGATGACACTCCGCGCGAGTCTTCATGCGGCCGGCTTCTTCTTGATCATCCCCGATGGCGGGGGTAACACCAGTCACTCCATGGCTGCGGGATATCGTCCACACAGTGGGCGTCGCACAATAGCAAGTTGAAGCGGCGACCGGTAGGGGCTTCCGGCGTGGCGGCGAGGAACGCAGCGTGCGCCTAACTTGCCGGGTTCCGGCCGCCACGATGACACCTCCGGTACAAAGGGTCGAGGATAAGGAAGGAGTCTGGTTGCCACCCCTCGGTGATGGGGATGGGCACGTGACTCCGCTTCTTCCGTGGTCCCCGAGTCTAGGGGAACCGCGAAGACCTCCGATCGCGCCTTGACGAAAGGCGGCGCTGGCGACGGTGACTGCGTCGCGTCCTCCGCGATCGTCGTGAGGGCGCAAGACAGGGTTCCTCCTCGGACTCTGGCGAGCGCAGGTCGCACTCCTCATCCTCTCCTCAGATCGAGGGGCCGTGACGACGCCGCTCCCATACAACGTTGGATGCCAGCGTTCTCTCTCCGCCTTCGGCAAGCTGCATGGCCGGGAGATTCCGCCCGCCTCCATCGAGAAGTATGGCGGTACCACCAACCGGGAGGAGTTCCTGCAGATCTACACCACGGTGGTGCGTCTGGCGGGAGGGTCCGGAAAGTAATGGCCAACTACCTCCCGACATCGGCGGGCTCTGCCGGTCTTGGTCTTAACCTCCGCGAGGCTCTGTACACTCGTGGGAGGAGCTGTATGACATTTTTGTCGCCAACTTTCAGGCTCTTCACGCTCAACCAGGCGTGGAGGGCGATCTCCACGCTCTGGAGGCGAAAGAGGAGTCCTCGAGAGAGTTCATCCGGCGGTTCAGACCACCGCCGCAACACGATCCCGGATTTCTGGCGATCGGTGATTATTGCTTTCCGGAGGGGGGTCCGAGACCAGAAGATGCGGGAAAAGATGGCCACGCGCATCATCTCAACCACGTCTGAGCTGTTCTCCCTGGCGCACAAGTGCGCCAGGGCGGCCGAAGCCCGGAAGTGCGCGACAAGGCCTTCTGACTCCGGCGACGCTGGCGCCTCGAAGTACTCCGACCGCAAGAAGAAAAAGAAAAAGCGGCGGGAGGCAACCGCTAGGGAGGTCTTGGTCGCTGAGCCAGAGCCCAAGTCCCGGCGTCATGATGATCAGGACCAACGGGATGAGCGCCGGGGCCGGCGCGGCGACCGCAGGACTGCCGCCGCCCGCCGCGAAAACGATGGTGGCAAGCCCTATTGCCCCATCCATCGAACAAGCGGACACGACTTGGAGGACTGCCAGGTTGTGTCCAAGTTGGTCGACAGGCGGCTCAAGAAGCGCCGTGAGAAAGACCACGAAGACGAAGACGGCGAAGATGCGGCTCGCTTAGCCTTCCAAAGAAAGCGGAGCGCCGCGGTGGCGTTCATACCGCGGTGGCTCCGCCACCTACTCATCGAACTTCGCAGCATAAGCGAGATGCTGGGCGGTGTGCGCCACCACGTCAGCCTCCGGGACGGGCCGGCCGCTGAAGTGGTCGGAGCAGCCGATCACTTTCAGCCGGGCCGACCACCCAGAGAACACCTCCGGCCCTGGCCATCTCCCGATCGTGGTGTCTCCCACGGTCCGCAACGCGAAGCTGGGGCGGGTCCTGGTTGATGGAGGCAGTGCCATCAACTCGCTATCCGTTGGAGCGTACCAGCGCTCCAAGTCCCGTGAGAACCGCTGCGTCCGGCCCCGTTTCTCTGAGTTGCCCGGGGTGGGCCTCTTACCCTGGGACAAGTCCGGTTACTGTCACATTCGGGAGTTCGGAGAACTTCCTGACAGAGCCAGTGGATTTTGAGGTCGCCGATTTCGACTCTCCCCAATTGATTTAATACCCATACCATGGGTACTCCCATCAGCCCTAAGCACCGAACGGGCCGACCTATCACTACGAGGCCCAAAGACCACCGAAGGTACTTGGGCGCGAGGAACAAGCCCCGACACATGCGGGGCCGACCCTGACGGTCGGCGGACTCGATTCGGCGGTCGGCATGCGCCGGCCGCCTAATATTGAAGCTCAAGCTCCACTGCGCCACGAGCCAGCGGGCCCACGCCGATGTCGGCGGCTGCCTTGTGCGCGGCGTCCTCGACATCCGTCACGTGGTAGGCGGCTCCTTCCCAAAGTGCTCGGAAAAGCCACCGAAGAAGTCAAGCCCCGCCCCGTCGCCTGGCACACCGCAGAGGAGTACGCCCACTCCGAGGCCAAAAGCAAAGTCAAGCGCCATTAAAGCCACCAAGGTGACAAGAGCACCACGCAACACGCCACCCAGGACGGCACTACGCGGTATGCATGCAGAACCACCAACCACCTCGGGGACGAGCGGTCGATCGGACAAGACAGAACCGAGACATCAAGGCGTGCAGGCCCCTTCCTCGTAGTTTTCACAACTCCTGTAACTCGCCTCCTCCGTCTATATAAGGAGAGGCGGGGCCGAGAGGAGGGGGTGAAGAGAGAAAAAGCGATCTTCTAGGTAGCTTCAACTCCCTAGCGAACACGTCAAGGGATCGGACGGTAGGACCGTCGCCTCGCTTGTACACCCCTTGTCCATCTCCCAAAGATCAATACATCCACACCGCCTAATCGAGTAGGGACATTACGCCCGAACCAAGATACATCTTCGGCTCCTTGAGTCGACCATTCGAGAGAGAGGCGCGCGACCCCATCCGACCATAAATTCGTATTGCCGGTGCACGAAACACCGGCTAGTTGGCGCGCCAGGTAGGGGCTCTCGCGTCTTCACCGACATCCTCATCTTCGGTTCCCATTCTCCTCACGATGGCTTCCTCCCACTACGTTTCGCCCGATGTCGAAGTGGATCCGCTTGGCGCCCTCGATTTCATCGTCACTACGGCGAGAGCTTGTCCTCGTCCTGCTGCCGTCGGGACCGGACGCCCTCATAAGCCTGGATGCGATTGCTGACGTCCTCAGCAACCTCAGCCTCGAGGCCCCCGCGCAAGCCGCGCGGGCGGGCCCGTCGCGCGCCGGCACTACCCCCGGCAACATTGCCTACGGACTGCGGCGAGCGGCGACTCCACCCTCCACGAGCTCCCAACTCGTGGCCATGGCCGGTTACGCGCCGGCTTCCCTCCACGACCTGCTGGCGGACTCCTCCAGCCATGGCTCTAGCTCCGACAAGGAGTGTGCCCCTCGAAGGGCCTACACCCGCGAGTGCAATATGACGGGTGCGGCGGAGCCATCCTCCACCCCCGTTACCATCGGGACCCTCCTCCCGCGCGACGAAGCGCGGCGGGAGGAATCCCGGCGGGAAGACGACGCACAGCACCTACAACGCTTCGCTGACCTTCAGCGACAGCGCGAGGAGTTAGAAGCCCGAAAGGCCGAGCTCGATAAGCTCCAGGCCGAACTGGAGCGCCGTCGACCTAGCCCACCACCACCGCTCGGCGCGTAGCGCTGGCGTCAGTGCATCGGCAATTGGTGAGGAAGCGAAGCGACCTTCCGTTCTTCCCTCATGCCAACGAGAACATTGCGGCTAGCGGCAATCTTTGCTCGAGGGCTGCTGAGCCAGCGGAGCCTGAAGCCAAGGCCACCTACGAGAACCTCAGGGGGCGGTAGAGCGTCTTGTCGTTCGGCACGCCCAAGGTTCTAGCTCGTGACGGGCGCCACTTCGGGCCGCTGGGCCACTCCCCTCCGCAGGCGGCGGAGCCCAGCCAAAACGGCCCGCCCCACGAACTCCCAGGCATCATACACCTGGTGCGCCATCGCCTGGGGACAAGTATGATCTCCGCACCACCCTCGAGGCGCGAAGGAGAGCTACCGACGGCCAGCGACACCCTCGCAAGTCGTCGATGGCGGGCGGCGCAACCATCCCGACCAGGATTCGACGGTCCTGGGCGCGCGTGTTCACCGCCCGTATCCGCATAGCCGACTTCCCGGTCGGATTCAGGGCTCCGACCAACATAGCCAAGTACCGCGGGGCTACCAACCCGATGTCTGGTTAGAAGACTATCGGCTACTTTGTCGGTGGGGAGCGACAGACGACTCCTTCGTTATCGATACCTCCCCATCTATCTTGCGGACTCGGCTCGAGCATGGCTCGAGTACTGCCCGCCAGATACCATCGGCGGTGGGCCGACTGGCGAACCTTTCGTCGGAAATTTCCAGGCACGCATACAAGCGCCCTGGCAACTCCTGAGATCTCAAGAGCTGCAAGCGGCCGGGGAGACCCTCGGGACTACATCCGCCGCTTCTCCCAGAAAGGCAACGAAGCTCCCGACATCCGCGACGCCGGCGTCGTCGGCGTTCATCTACGGCACCACGTCGCGAGGCTCAGTCCACAAGTTGGGGTGTGCGAAACCCCGGACCACCAAGGAGCTCCTCGACATCGCCACCAACCACGCCTCGGCGAGGAGGCCGTGGGGCCATCTTCGAAAGGAAGGCGACCCACAAGACACCGACCTCGGGCCGGCGCCCTCTCCGCCATACGACAAGAGGAAGCGGAAGGAAGCGAACGCGAGGGCGAATAATCGCCGCTTGCCGACCGACCTGCCAAAGCGGCCGAGGCTCGGCAGGACGCCCGACCGGATTCGAGAGATTGATGGATAGTCCATGCCCGAACCAAGACTATCACGTCAAACACAAGTATCGGACCGCGAGGTCCTGAGCGTTTCCTCAGCGGGAACCCCACGACATCACGGGGAAAGGAAGAAGCGCGACCAGCGCGACAGCCGGGCAAAGGGCGATGAGCGGCCGACGAGTTCCCACAACTCGACGGCCGCCTCATGATCTTCGGGGCGGAGTGCTACGCCGACAAGCGACGGTTGAATCTCGCCACCGGAGGTCCACACGGCTACCCCGCCGTGCCCGCTACTTGAGGTGGTCGGAATGCCCGATCGCCTTCGACCGGACCGACCACCCCGACCACATCCCGCACCGGGACGCTACCGCTTCGTCGTCGACCCCATCGTGGGGACGGCGCTGACCAAGGTGCTCATGGACGGCGGCAGCAGTCTCAACATCATGTATGTTGAGACCCTGGATGCCCTAGGGGTCCCTCGCTCCGCCCTCCGGCCGAGCAAGGCGCCCTTCCATGGCGTCGTACCAGGCCAACAGGCCCACCCCTCAGGCGGTCGGCTGCCGTCACCTTTGGGAGCCAGGACAACTTCCGCGAGAGCCTCACTTTCGAGGTTGTGGACTTCCGGCTCCTACCACGCCATTCTGGGACGACCATGCTACGCGAAGTTCATGGCGGTCCCCAATTACACCTACCTCAAGCTAAAGATGCCAGGGCCGCAAGGTGTCATCACCGTGGCCACATCTTTCCAGCTCGCCTACAATCAAGGAAGCCCGGCGGTGCGAGCTGGCCTCAGCAGTCGTCGCTTCCGCCGAGCTCGCCCAGCTCCAGGAGAAGGCCCCCGGATCCGCCCCCGACTCCAGCAAGTCGGGGCCTAGCTCTTTCAAGTCCGCGGAGGACACGAAGGAGGTCGCTATTGATCCCGAAGATCCTGCCAAGACCGTGCGGATCGGGGCCGCCCTCACCACCAAATAGGAAGGCGCGCTCGTCGACTTCCTCCAAGCAAACCGAGACGTCTTCGCTTGGAGACCCTCGGACATGCCAGGAGTCCCGAAGGAGGTCGCCGAGCACTCCCTGAACATTCGACCGGGATCTAGACCGGTCGCCAGTCACCTGCGCCGTTTAAACGAAGAGAAGCGGCGGGCCATTGGGGAAGAGATCGCCAAACTTTTGGCCGCCGGTTTTGTAAGGGAGGTGCGTCACCCCGAGTGGCTCGCCAATCCCGTCCTTGTAAAGAAAAAGTCGGGGCAATGGAGAATGTGTGTTGACTACACGAGCCTCAACAAGGCCTGTCCGAAAGATCCATTCCCATTGCCTCGCATCGACCAGGTCGTGGACTCCACCGCCGGGTGTGAGTCCCTTTCCTTTTTGGATGCCTACTCGGGCTATCACCAGATTGCGATGAAGGAGTTCGATCAGCTCGCGACCTCCTTCATCACCCCGTATGGCTCGTACTGTTACGTCACGATGCCTTTTGGTCTGAAAAATGCAGCGCCACACGTACGATGTATGCAGCATGTTTTGAGACCAAATTGGCCGTAACATCGAGGCCCTACGTCGGCGACATCGTTGTCAAAACCAGGAAGGCCGATGACCTCATCACCGACTGGAGGAGACTTTTGCGAACCTCCGACGGTTTCGCATAAAGCTCAACCCCGAAGTGCGTCTTCGGGGTCCCCAAGGGCAAGTTGCTGGGATTCATCGTCTCCGAGCGCGGCATCGAAGCCAACCGAGATAAGATCTCCGCTATCGCAAGGATGGGGCCAATCAACGATCTGAAGGGAGTTCAAAGGCTGATGGGATGCCTCGCGGCACTAAGTCGCCAGTATCCTGCCTCGTGACGAGGAATGCCACTCTACAAGGCGATGAAGAGGTCCGACCATTTTTCTGGACCAACGAAGCTCGTGAAGCCTTTAGTCGACTAAAGGTCTTTCGACCTCACCTCCGGTCTGGTCGCCCGAGCCGCGAGGAGCCTTTGCTCCTCTACATCGCCGCCACGACTCAGGTCGTCGGTAGCGGCACTTGTTGTGGAAGCGGCGGAGGAAGGCCGCGTTCTCAAGGTGCAGAGGGCGGTCTACTTCGGCCGAGGTGCTCTCCGAAACAAAGGTCCGATATCCTCGAGATCTGAGATTCTTGTACTCGGTGCTCATCACCAAGAGGAAGCTTGCCCATTACTTCGATCGACACCCCATCTCCGTGGTAACCTCCTCACCGCTCGGAGAAGTCGTCCCACAACCGCGACGCCACCGGAAGGATCGCCAAATGGGCTCTCGAGCTCAACGGCCTCGACATATCGTATGTCCTCAGGGGGCGATCAAGTCCTGTGTCTTGGCGGACTTTGTCGCCGAGTGGACCGAGGCGCAAGTCCTGCGCGGTCGAGGACCCGGAATCTTGGGCGATGTACTTCGATGGGTCTTACACCAAGAACGGGGCGGTCGGGGTCGCCATCATCTCCCCACACGGCAACAAGCTCCGGTGATGCCATACGACTACTTTTCGACGCCACCAACAATGTCGCCAGTCTGAAGCCCTCGTCAACGGCCTTCGGATCGCCGCTGACACAGGCGCCTGACGGCTCAACGTTCACGGCGACTCCAAGCTGGTCGTCGACCAAGTGATGAAAGCCACCGAGCCCCGTGACGCTCGGATGGCCGCCTACTGCCTGGAGGTCCGCAAGCTCGAGGAGAAGTTCAAGGGTTTCGAGCTCCACCACAGCTACCGACGCTACAACGGTGAAGCCGACTCCCTCGCCAACCTCGCCTCCGGGAAGGGGCCGGTTCCCCCTGGAATCTTCGTCTCCGACCTCGTGACCCATCAATCCGGTTGGACCCGAGTCTTGGCGCCGCCGACCCCCTAAAGGCGGGCGGCCCCACTGATCTTCGGTCAGATGCCCACCCGCCTGGGTCGGACTTGGGCGTCCTGAGCATCGAAACCGACTGGAGGCGACCGTTTGTCGATCGGTTGACAAACGGGTCGCTCCCCGCCGATACCACCGAGGCTCGGCGCCTCGCTCGGCGGGCTAAGTCTTTCGTCCTGATAGAAGGCGCCCTCTACAAGAGGAGCCCGTCTGGAATCCTTCAGAAGTGCGTTCCGACCGACCAAGGGAAGCACCTTCTACAGGACATCCACGACGGGGTGTGCGGGCACCATGCCGCGCCGCGGTCCCTGGTAGGAAAAGCCTTCCGACAAGGTTTCTACTGGCCGACAGTAGCAGATGCGACCAGATTGTCCGCACTGCAAAGGATGCCAATTCTTCGCCCGAGCAGACGCATCTTCTGCGCAAGCCCTGGCAGACGATCCCCATCACATGGCCCTTCGCGGTTTGGGGCTCGACACAGTCGGACCCTTCGTAGAAAAGCGCCGGGGCTTCACTCACTTGCTTGTCGCCGTAGACAAGTTCACAAAGTGGATTGAAGCAAAGCCATTGGCAAAGATCACGTCGGCGTAGGCGGCAAGTTTCTTCCGCGACATTGTCTACCGGTTCGGGGTGCCCAACTCCATCATCACCGACAACGGACGCGATTCACGGAAAGGAGTTCCTCGAGTTCTGCGACAACTTCAACATCCGAAGTCGATCAAGCGGCGATGGCACACCCGAGCCAACGGACAAAGCCGAGCGAGCCAGCGGCATGATCCTCCAAGGACTCAAGCGCGAATCTTCACCGATCAAGGAATTCGCCGACGATGGGCAGCCGAGCTACCGCCCGTACTTTGGAGTCTGCGAACCACGCCCGACCCGGTCGGCCGGGTTCACTCCTTTTTCTTGGTGTTCGGGCGAGGCTGTCCTCCCGACCGACCTTGAGTCTGGCGCACCAAAGGGTGCGAGAACTACAACAGCCTTGCGGGCAATCGAGCGACAAGATGACCTCGGCCGACTCGACGGCTCGAGACGTCAGCGGTCTTACTGATCGGCAAAATATCAGCCAGGCGTTGCGTCGCTACCACGGTAAGCCAGGTCGCGGCGCTTCGTTCAAGTCGGCGACTTAGTGCTGCGCCAAGTCCAGTCCGCGAAGGACAGGCACAAGCTCTCCCCGCCTTGGGAGGGCCCTTTCACCATCGCGGAAGTCCTCCGACCCGGCACTTTCCGCCTCAAGGACACCGAAGGGAATCTCGTGACAAACGCCTGGAACATAGAGAAGCTGAGAAGGTTCTATCCATAGTCGGTCTCTCTCTTCTTTTTTGTACCACGCGAAAAACACTTGAGCAAAGCGAAGCCGCAACTCTCGAACCACCAACCAAGTGCTTTCCCTCCTTCTTCCATCTTTTTGCCTGCCGCAAGTACTGCGACCTACGCCCCGAAAGCGAAGGTCCCGGCGATTACTCGCATTGCAAAACCGCTGACACAAGAACAACCGACCTACGGTTGGACGGGTCATCTCGGCGGCAAAAACGCAAGAAATTCCACCTCCAACCTACGCTGGATCCGCTGCGATCCCAAAAGACTACAAATATGGGCGAATCATAAGTGCAAAAAAGTCCTCAAAGAAGAAGGAAGAAACGGGAAGCGAAGCAACACTTTATTCATTCACAGGAGGAACACCGGCCCGACCCAAAAAAGGAACCACTCGCCAAGGTCCCTTTACTCGGCAAAGGCACGATACTCCTCCTGGTGTGCGCCCAGCCAACCGACCGACGCGTGACGTCGCTCGATCCTGCCCGGATCGTGGCGCCCTCACCTCCACAGCCGGGAATGCCCGCGACAAGGATGCCGACTCGCCACGCGCATCCCCACGCCGCGGCCGGCCTCGACCTCCGCCACCACCGCGGCCAGGCTTGTTCGTCGCCCACCTCCTCTCGGTTGTGTGTAGCGGTCCGCCATAAGCGCCTGAAGCAACCGTTTGGCGGCGATCTTGGCGAAGTAACAAGCACCTTGGCGCCTCTCCTTTATAACTGCTCGCGGAAGGCAAGCGCCCCAAGTCGCCAAGGCGAGGCGAGAGGAAGCAGAAGACGAAGCGCCTTGGGGTCACCTGCTTGGCCTTGAAGACGGCGCCAGCGTCGGCTCGAAAATCGGCGCAGTCCTCAAGGCGAAGTTAATCCACCCTTATCCCAAAAGCATAAAGTTCCTTTTCGAAAAAATCGCACACCCACCACGAACTCAAGCGGCGCGTGGCGACTCCACCCTCAGTCCCCACGCACCACTCGGGGGCTGCATGACCTCAGGGGTCGGCGACCTAAATCGATAACCGGTTACCACTCCGACCGAGCTCCCCTCTTAAAGTAACCTCCTCAAAACCAAAATGCTACGGCCCACGCCCCAGCGGCTACGGTTCCGAAGTAGCACTGGGTGCAGGTGGCGGCTACCGGAGCGAAGGGCCGAGCGGCGGGCGGACGGAGCCTTTCGATATAGGTTGACGAATGCTACAACTTATACTTCGCCCAACCCGACCATCATTTAAAAAGCAGCGGGTCGCTAACCTAAGCCGCACCCGACCGACCGAGCTATCTACCTCGCGGCTACTTCCCTCGGCTCAAAGTGCTCACGGCCCTCGCCCGCGTCTCGGCCAGTAGCACTCTGCGGAGGAAACAAGCCCTCAGAGCAAGAAACACTATGAGCGGTCGGAGCACCCCACTTAGGTTAGATTTCAACCCGCCAAGCCGCGAAGGAGGTGGTCCGACCCAGACACCTCCTTCACCAAGCAATCGCCGAGGCGGCTCGCCCTCCCGTGTCCTCTTCGCATGAACCTGGTGCAACGCCCACGCCTCTCGGGGCACCCTGTGGACCCAGTAGCTACGGTTGTAAAATTGCCCAAATTCATAAAAGAAACACGGGGTAGGCAGGCAGAGTAACTTAAAGCGACCGGCGTTGAGCTCGACTAGGCGATCATGTTCATTACATACATTGCCAAAAAGCAAGCGAAGGAAAACTAATCTTCCTCCCCTTTCGGCCGGAGAATTTCGCGCGGCGAGATTCGTAGGCAATCTCTTGGCGCACGGATCGACCGGGCCATGAACGCGTCGACCTCTTCGTCGCCCGGTCGGCGGCCAGCGCTCCCGACCGCCTCAAGGTCGACGCCCGTCGTAATAAGAGACGGTGTTGACCAGGGCGAAGCGCCAAGCACCGCCGCTTCGCGCACCGACGCCTCGGCGCTCGAGGGATCCACCCAAGCATGGCGGGGATGGCGCTGGGCCGAGTAAGCCCGAACACCGGTCGCAGCGGCCTGGGCGCCACGTGGAGGGCCGTCGGTGGCCGTCGTATCGGCCGCGCATCCTCTCCGCCACCGGTAGCTTGTTCAAAAGGGCCGAGTCGCGTGACTCGACCGCCGCGTCTCGTGCCTCCGCCACCCTTCGCGACTCCAAAGACGTCGCTAAGGTTTTTCGCAGATCTGCGAGGGCGAAAATGGCGTCGGGGGCGCTGCCGTGGTGACTCCTGGAAGAACGAACTACTCACCGGCCACGGAAGCCTCCTTGGCGCGAAGTTCCTCCTCGACCTTGGCACGCGCTTCGGTCGGCCGTAACGCGGTCGGCAAGCTCCTTCATCGTCACGAGCTCCCCGGCGAGATCCCGCTCGGCCTTGGCTAAGTCGGCCTCCTGCGGATCGACTCGCATTCCTCCCGATAGAGGCGGCCTCGCCGAGAGCGGATCTTTACCGCACTTGTCTGCGAAGTCTTGGCCGCCCGACATCCGCCAGGGGACGACACTGGCCCTCTCTCCTCGGTGGCCAACGACTCCGCCGCGTCGCTAAGCCTCCCGCAAGGCTTGGCGACCTCCCCGGCCGACCCGCGAGGCAGCCCTTCCTTGCTCGGCTCAAGCGCCCTCCGGCGTCGAGCGGCTCTTTCCCTACGGCACTCCCCGGTGTGCAAGTGCGGAGGAACATTGACTTATCCACCGCCGGGATGTCAAGCGCTGCAAGTACCCGCCGGTCGATCTCCATTTCCGGTCAAGAAGATGCACAAGAGACAAATCCCGTCAAACTTACCCGATGCCGGCGGCGGGACTCCTGAGCAATGGACTTCCTCGCCTTGGGCCTTGGCGTCAACAACAAGGGTAAGGCGGCGTGGATCCTTCCCATCTCCTCCTCCAGGCGTCCCAATCCGCGCGCGTTACTGCGTCGTCGTCGGAAACGAGCAGCGGGACCCCGGCCAGTCGGTAGGGCCAAGTCAGCCAGGCGATCGCGGCGCCACGACTTGATTTCCCGCCCGACCAGGCGCTGTGGCGGTCGGTAGCGCTCATCGGCGACACTCGGACCGCCAAAGTGGCGGCAGCGGCGAGGTGGTAGATCTCGTCCGCCGGCGTTGCAAGCGCCGCGAATCGATGCTTCCCGGCGACAGGCTCGCGGCCTCCACGGTCGGCAGAAGCGAAGGCAGCGAGGACCAGCCGGCCTCACTGGTCGGCAACGCAGGCGAGCACGCCGACGGAAGCTTCTGCCGCGGTCGCATCCGGCGGCGGGGATCGTCCCCCTGGCGGCGTCCTCGCTGACGGGCCCTACCGCGAGGCGCATCGAACGATCCCGCTCGACAACCACCGCCACGCCCATGCTGGATCGGCCGGAGGGGCGATTCCTCACCGCCAGTAGGGCTCGGCGCCCTCCAGCTGTGTGGCCCTGCGTCTGATCGGTCAGGAATTGCAGAAGAAGACAGCACCGGAGAAATTGCGCAAGTCACTTACCGGGAGGAGCGAACAACCGGCACCCGACGTGCCCTCTTTGCCGGACCCCTGCGAGGAGGTGACAGGGACCCGCGCTTCCGCAGGATAAACCCCTGCGCCGCGGTCTCTTCGGAGAGCGCGATCGCCCGGCCCGACCAGGACCAGCGTCGCGACGCGAGCTCGCCTCCGGCAACTTCTTCTCCCTCGCTCGGCAACGACTCCTCGTCACCCTCACTCGAGGTCTCCTCCGAGACCTCCTCGGACCTCCTCGCCACGCGCGGCCCGGTCCGCGCGCTCGTTCCTCTTCCGCGTCTTGGTGGCCTCTTTTTCCGCTAGCGGGCGGCGTCCGGCGTCTCCTTTTCGAGGCGCGCGGCCGCCCTCAACTCCGTTTCCCGGCAGCAAGGGACGGAGATCGATCCACCGAGCCTGGAACACGCTCGGGTAAGGGGCCGTAGGACCAGTAGGCAACTAGAGGGGGTGAATAGATGCGAATAAAATTCAACTATTTCTTTTCTGAAAATTAAAGAACCCCTAAAGAGCGGAAGAATATCTAATATCGTAGAAATCAAAACCCTAGATTAATTAGTGAGACAAGTCGAAAAAAAAATAAATCAAAACTAGTTCTATCAAAAATCGAACAATCCTTCTAATCAAGAATCATAGCAAAAGAGTATGTAAAAATTGCATAACCTTTTCTTTATTCCAAAGCCACTCCTGCCGGGAGGACACCAAAATCTCTAATCTCACAAGATTAGAAAACCATCAAAATCTCTAATCTCACAAGATTAGAAAACACCGAAAATCTCTAATCTATTGTAGGCACCTCTTGCTTCTTGCGCTTTGCCTTAGATTCATGATCTTTGGCTTCATTGGCTTTGTTTAAATAATGCAGCCCACGTCCTCCTTATTTCCTTTGCCTTCTCCGATTCCTATCCAATACCTGTGTCCAACTTGGACACTGCTGCCAGGCCTGCCATTGGTCCTGCCGTAGCCGACATCTCCTGCTTTCGCTTTGCCGCCACGGCCTCATGCCCTGTCTTCCGAGTCGGCCGTGGAGCACCTGGCCACCGTGCCACAGCAGCCTGCGCTGCCTCACTGCACTCCACCTCGGACACGGCATGCAAAAGCGGCTGCTGCCTGTACTTCCACTCGGTCACGGCAGCAATGCCCCCTGCGCTCTGGCCTTCCTGCATGCAAACACACACCATGCATAACACTACGCACGCCATGCATGCAACTCACGCCAACACTCACGTACACACACTCACATGCATGCACACCATGCATTACACACACATGCATGCACTCACGCACACACACTATGCACATGCACACACACTTATGCACATGCACACAAAAAAAAATTCGTATACACGCCAGATGACCCACTTGCAGCCGCTGCACAGCCATCGACGCTGTGAGCCTGGGTACTGCCGCTGCCGCAGCCGAAACTCCGTCGCTGGTGACGCCATCGACTCCCTGCCGATGCAAGGTGCCCCGCGGCCCGGCTGTTGCGGGCCTGCTCCACGCGGCTCGGCCGCCTAGTTGCCACGCTCACCGGCTGCCGCCAGCGCCAGCCGTTTACCCGCGTCGGCCGCCACCGTCGACTTGCTTGCGCGTCGGCCTCGCGAGCTCTTCGCGCCAGAACGATCTCGACCTCACGTGCACCGTTTCTCTAGTCCGAAACATCTCGCGCGACACTCCTTGACCCTCACGACCTCGGTTCCTCCCTCGAACCTAGTCTTGGTCCTCGCCATCGACCATGTTCGACCTCGAGCAACACCTGCACGTGAACAGAAAAAACAATTTCCGAGCCCAAGTCCACGACTTGACTCAAATTAATCCATACAACCAACTGGTTTCAGATCTTTTTCAAATAAAGAAACCAAAAAATAAATCGGTTCAAATTGGTTTCAAATCTTTTTCAAATACTGAGCCAAAATCAAATCAACTCAAATCTTTTCAAATCTCTTCGAATATTCAAATACTCATCATCAAAAACACATGGATCAAAAAACAATGATCCTTCAATCTCCCCCTTGATGAGTAATTTGACAAAACACAATAAGATTTGACAAGAGTAAAGAGAAAAAAAAAAAAATTTGAGACCCAAAAGATTCCAAGACCAAGTAAAGACCAAGAAAATCCAAATTCTCAAACAGTTTGAAATTCACCTCTCTTTTTATTTTTCTTCTTCTTGACTTTTGCTCTCCCCCTTTTTGACAAAATAGTCATCAAGATCTCAAAACTCCCCCTTAATGAATGCAGTATCTCAAGCTTTGAAGTATATTCAAGGTATATAATCAAAGTAAAGCATTTGGAGAGTTTTTACGAGAGTTTTCACATTTTGTATCAATTTATCCAATGAGAAAGCAAATTGTGAGAATATGGAAGCCCTAACACATAGAATAGTTGTTGCATAAGCAAATTAGAGCAAACAAGTAAAATGTCATAAATTGATTTTGCCAAAACTAAAAAGAAATCTATCATGAGCAAAGAGAGACTTTCAAATTCACTAATGTTTGTCTCAAGCCTTTTCAAAAAATTGAATTTCCTTTTTCTCTTTTAGCAAGTTTGACAATTTTGCTTTGTGATCAACAGGGATGACAAGTAACTGCACACTAGCCCATACTTGTGTATGAGTAGGTAGTTCTTTCTTGTATCTTTCTCAGTTTAAATTGGCAAGTGGCTTCACATTGTTCTGAACTTTTGTTTAGACAAGTAGCCTTTTCTTGCATCTTTTGAATTTAAATCCTGGCAAGGAAGCTGCACATTGTACTAAACTTGTGTTTAGCCAAGTAGCTTTTGCTTGCATCTTTTTCAACTTGCTTTTATCATTTAAAACACTGATTTTGCTTGAGACTCATAATGATCATTTGAAGTCCAACAAAAGCTCACACATAGTTTCTAATCAGCTCTAGCCTTTCAACAGATGACAAGAAACTTTTAAGCCTATTTCACAAATGTAATACCATAATGAACAAGAGCCAAAATATTCTCAAAAAGCATCTCAAATTGAATTATTTTAGTCTTTTAGTCTTTTAGTGAGAAGTGAAGCAATGTAGCATTAATTTGACTATATACACAAGAATAGTCAACAAAGCTTTGTACTACATGATGTAATGAAAGCAGGGAGTTTTCTTTAAGTGTAACGACAAAATAGCTCCTTGTAGTAACCAAAGTCAAGTAACACAAAAGAAAGAGTTAAAATCAAGACTTCCTCAAATCAACCCATGGGGATGAATGATCCCAAGTTCGGCCACAGTAAAAAGCAAAGCGAGAAGAATCAAGCGGCTTAGTGAAAATATCGACAATTTGAGCATCCGAATCAACAAATTTCAGTTCAATAGCTCCTTTTTCAACATGATCTCTAAGAAAATGATATCGAACATCAATGTGTTTAGTCCTTGAATGTTGAACAGGATTTTTAAGCGATGTGAATTGCACTAGTATTATCACAAAGAAGTGGAACACTACTAAAGTTAATGCCGTAATCTTTAAGAGTTGAAGTGATCCAAAGAATTTGTGAACAACAACTAAGCTACCGCAACGTATTCGACAAAGATGATTGAGCAATCGAGGACTGTTTCTTAGAAGACCATGAAACAAGTGAAGTGCCAAGAAAATGACATGTGCCGTAAGTACTCTTTCGATCTAATCTACACCCGCAAAATCAGCATCGAGAATATCCTAGGAGTGTAAGCGAAGAAGAACAAGAATACCAAATGCCAAATTCGAAGTGGAGCGAAGATACCTGAAAATTCTTTTAATTGCTTGTCGATGTGCTTCTCGAGGAGAGGCTTGAAATCGAGCGCACAAACAAAGCGCAAAATGTATGTCGTGCCTCGGCGAGTCAAGTACGTATGATCCAATCATGCTTCGTATTCTTTTTGGTCCATCTCAACACCATTCTCGTCAAGATCCAAAATTGTTGTTGTGCTCATTGGAGTAGATACTCGACTTTCCTTCTCCCATGTCGAATTTCTTTAGTAGCTCCTTTGTATACTTGGATTGGTGCAAGAAGATCCCTTCTTTCGCTTGCTTGATTTGAAATCCAAGGAAGTATGTCAACTCTCCCATCATACTCATCTCGAATTCCACTGGACATCACTCGAAAACTGCAACACAAGAGAGTGGGAGGATCCTCCAAAGATAATATCGTCCACATAAATTTGCACCACAAGAAATTGATCATTTGAATTTTGAGTAAACAGAGTTTTATCAACTTTTCCCATCTCAAAATTATGTTGAAGCAAGAAGCCTTTTAATCTATCATACCATGCACGAGGAGCTTGTTTTAATCCATAAAGAGCTTTTGATAAACGATACACATGATTAGGAAATTTTTCATTTTCAAAACCAGGGGGTTGTTTCACAAAAACTTCTTCTTCTATAAAACCGTTTAGAAAAGCACTTTTCACATCCATTTGAAATAACTTAAAACCTTTTGAAGCCGCAAAAAGCCAAGAGGATGCGAATAGCTTCTAAACGAGCAACGAGGAGCAAATGTTTCATCAAAATCAATTCCTTCAAGTTGAGAATAACCTTGAGCTACAAGTCTAGCTTTGTTTCTAACAATTATTCCATCTTCATTTAACTTGTTCTTAAAAACCCATTTTGTTCCAATAATGTTTTGATTTTTAGGAGGTTCCACTAAAGACCAAACTTTATTCCTTTCAAAGTTTTCTAACTCTTCATGCATCGCATCTACCCAAGAACTATCGGTTAAAGCATGAGTAATGTTCTTAGGTTCAAAATTTGCAACAAAAGCAGAATGCATGCATAAAAGAGTTTGAGATGAATTAGAACGTGTCACCCTTTCATGAAGACTTCCAATAATTTGTTCAGAGGATGGTTCTTCAAAACAGTAAGGGAGGTCCAGCTTGTTTCGATCGTCGTGAGAGGTGTAGGAGAATCAAGTAGTAGTCACATCAATTTGTTCAGGAACAACTTCCCGCTCAAGGTATGAGCTCATCATTGTCATCGTCTTCATCATTTTCTTGAATCTTTTATCCAAAAAGATTGGCTCTAAATCTTCTCGTGAACCTGAAATGCTCGGGTCTAGCTCGAGGCTAGCCTCATCAAAAGTAACATCGCATGTCTCCAACAATTTGTTAGTTGATAAATCAAGTACACGATATCCACGAGTGCAACGAATAGCCAAGGAAAATACCATCTGTACTCTGAGCTTGAATTTATCAAGATTTCCATGTTTAAGAATAAAGCATTTGCAACCAAACACTCGTAAGTGAGAAGCAGATGGTTTACGATCAAATCTCGATTCATAAGATGTTTTACCAAGTAAAGCTCTGAGATAGACCCTATTTGATATATAGCAAGCGTAAGAGATTGCCTCATTCAAAATTTTCTTGAAGTGTTGTATTCATCTAGCATAGTTCTAGCCATTTGAATCAAAGTTCTATTTTTCCTTTCTACAACACCATTACGTGAGGGAGAATATGGCGAAGAAAATTGATGTTCAATCCCATTAGTTTCACAAAAAGATTTAAACAAGGCATTTTTGAATTCTGTACCATTATCTGCTCTTATGGCTTTCAATGAGTTAGGCAATTCATTTATCAATCTCTTAATGAAGACATGAAAGAGTCCAAAAATCTCATCTTTTGAAGACAGGAAAATGCACCCAAGAGTATCTCGAATAATCATCAACTATTACTAGAAAGTACCACTTACCTCCCGATTGTACTCGAGATGGTCCCATCAGATCCATGTGAAGAAGTTGACCGGGGCCAGTGGTCATTACAGAGAGACAGGAGCATGAGGGGCTCCAACCATCTTATCATGTCGACAGGAAGCACAAACAATGTCTTTGCAAGATTTCAATTTTGGCAAGCCACGAATTAAGTCTAGACCACTCAATCTAGATAATGTGATCAAAGCCCATGTGACCTAACCGACGATGCCAAAATTGAGATTTCTAGATTCAAGCAACAAAACAATGTGAACTTGAAGCATTGCTAAAATTTGCTATGAAAATTTTTCCAAGTCTAGATATCTCAAGAGTCAAGTTTCGGAAGCATCGAGTACTCTACATGCATTTGGTTTAAAACTCACTTCAAAGTTTTCATCCAACAATTGAGATCTGAGATAGAAGGTTGAATTTCGGTTTAGACACCAAAGAGACATTCTTTAAAGTAAAGTGATCATTCACCTTCACAGTACCTTTTGCAATGGCCAGCGTCGATGGCTAGCATCTCCAAAAGTGATCGTTTCGTTCCCAGATGCTTTTGTTAGGGAGGAGAACCAACTTGGGTTGCCTGTCATGTGTTGGCTGACATCCTGAATCAACGACCAGGATGTTCTCCTTCCCTTCTCGTACCACCTACATGTTATGAGCAGAAGATGTTGAGGATTATTGTGGGGTTAGAGAAATATGATTTAGGTATCCAAAGATCGAATCACTTTCGACGAGGAGGTGATCGTACAAAAGCTTGTGAATGCAAAGTAAATGAATTTCCAGGTATTTTGTTTGCTTTCACTAGCGGAACATGTGGAGAAATGATACGTGTTTGTCTAAAGTTAGACTTAGCCTTTGAATTTTCCTTTCTTTGTTGTTTGGCTAGTCTAAAACAAAAATTCATCAAATGACCATCTTTTCCACAATGAGTGCAATTGTACTTAACAAATGGTTTGTCTTTAGAAGCAGAAGCAACATTTGCATTCATCATAGTAGAAGATAAAATTCCAGCAGATTTGAAGACAGTTTTCTCAGGTTCTTTGACAATTTCAAACTTTCCACTTTCAAGAGTTTTAACAATAGTAGGAGCATATGATTTGTGATGAGCATAAGGATCAAAACCTAAACCTTTGTGATGAGTGCTGACTTTTGATTGATCCAAAATCATATTTAGATTTTTCTTTCCTTTAGTAAAACGTTCTAAAGACTTTTCCAAGTAATCAATTTTTCGGGAGAGTGTTAAACAATTATTACAGGAAACATCTATTTTTTCTTTTTGCTTGCGACAAGTTGAGCATGAAAGAACTTCATGTGTAAGCAAATCATTAACCAATTGAGTAATCTTAGCATCTGCATCATGCAACTTCAATTCTAGTATGGGACATTTAGAACAAGAAGTTTGACCATGTAAACCATCAGTAGAGCAACCAACATTTTTCACAAGTTTTTCATTTTCAATTGTTTGGCATAAACTTGTTCTAGTTCAATCATATGTTCCTCTTTTAGAGATTTAATTTCAAATTTGAGATCTAAGCAAGAATCACATGTCTTTTCGTAATTTGAATTTCTAAGATCAAAGTTTTCAGTTTTAGCATGGATAGATCTTTCTCTAAGTTTTTATTTTTGAGTGAAGATTTTCTTAAAGATTTTCTCAATATGACTAAAACTTCACAAAGCTCATCATACGAAGGTATTACCTCATCACCCGTCATTTGGAGGTCTTTGTCGTTGTCACAAGAATCACTAGTGTTCCCTTTCGCCATGAAGCATAGTCCGGTGAAATCTTTCTCGTTCAACCGTTTGCTTTGCTTCCTTCTCATCGTCGGTTGAATCATCAATGTCGCTTAAGTCTAAGCGACCAATTGCCGCCAAGACTTTGTTGAGCATCTTCTTTGTCCGTTGCTTATTTTTGTCCTTGCTCTCTTTTGGCGGAAGGACTTGG
This sequence comes from Rhipidocladum racemiflorum, assembly GCA_036346355.1. Classification (NCBI taxonomy): domain Eukaryota; kingdom Viridiplantae; phylum Streptophyta; class Magnoliopsida; order Poales; family Poaceae; genus Rhipidocladum; species Rhipidocladum racemiflorum. Next base: position 6,467,600 of record CM070581.1, read on the forward strand.
AGGGTTGCTTTGCTCCTTCTCCTCTTTATCTTTGTTCTTGAAACAGCTTAGCACGGATGTGCCGGCCTTACCGCAGCTTGATAGCAGTGGATGGAGGCTCCTCTTCTCTCCCTTGATCTCATGTAAGTGCATTGACACGCTTGGAAAGAAGAGCAAGTGTATCTTCGGTATTTGATCTAGCTGCTCATCACTAAGAGCACTTAAAGCGATAATGGAGTATGATGATGAAGAACTAGTAGCATTATCATATGAAGAATTAGCATTAAGAGCCATAGAATTATCATTGGAAGTTCTTGAAACAATGTCTATCTCAAAAGTCTTGAGACTAGAATATAGTTTATCCAAAGTCATTTCACTCATCTTATGAGCTTCCCTAAAAGCGATCACTTTCATTTGCCGATTTTAAGATCAAGAGATGATAGGAAATGTCTAGCATTTTCGTGAGTCAGTACTTTACATCTACAGCTCTAAGATTGTTTAAGATTCATTAAAGCGAGCAAAACAATCATCTAGAGATTCTCGAGTTCATTTCAAATCTAGTGTATTCCTTTTAAATTGATCTTGCCTAGCTTCTTTTACAGAGTCGGTGCCCTCATGATAATCTTGAAGAGATTTCCAAATTTCATGAGCGATGAGTAAATAGCGAACTCTATCGAATTCTTTTCTAGCAAGTCCTTGAAGCAATATGTTTCTAGCTCTATTATTGTTTTCAACATCTTTTTCAAACTCGATTTTATCAATATCATCATTAGAAGGAAGCTCGTACGAAATTTTTACCTTGCGCCAAATCGCGTTACCTTGAGCTTGAAGATATGCAGTCATTCGGATCCGCCCGATGGGAAATGCATGCCATCGAAGATTGGCGGCTTGTTCGAGTATTTCTCCGTTGCCATAACTTACCGTTTACTAATCACCTGTTAAGATGGATTAGTAGAACCTGGCTCTGATACCACTTGTAGGACCGAGTAGGCAACTAGAGGGGGGGGTGAATAGATGCCGAATAAAATTCAACTATTTCTTTTCGGAAAATTAAAGAACCCCTAAAGAGCGGAAGAATATCTAATATCGTAGAAATCAAAACCCTAGATTAATTAGTGAGACAAGTCGAAAAAAAAAAAAATCAAAACTAGTTCTATCAAAAATCGAACAATCCTTCTAATCAAGAATCATAGCAAAAGAGTATGTAAAAATTGCATAACCTTTTCTTTATTCCAAAGCCACTCCTGCCGGGAGGACACCAAAATCTCTAATCTCACAAGATTAGAAAACCACCGAAAATCTCTAATCTCACAAGATTAGAAAAACACCGAAAATCTCTAATCTATTGTAGGCACCTCTTGCTTCTTGCGCTTTGCCTTAGATTCATGATCTTTGGCTTCATTGGCTTTGTTTAAATAATGCAGCCCACGTCCTCCTTATTTCCTTTGCCTTCTCCGATTCCTATCCAATACCTGTGTCCAACTTGGACACTGCTGCCAGGCCTGCCATTGGTCCTGCCGTAGCCGACATCTCCTGCTTCGCTCGATGCCTTGCACGGCCTCATGCCTCGTCTTCCGAGTCGGCCGTGGAGCACACTGCCACTGCGTGCCCGCAGCGACTGCAGCCGCCTCATCGCACTCCACCTGACACGGCATGCAAAGCGGCCGCCTGTACTTCCACTCGGTCACGGCAGCAATGCCCCCCTGCGCTCTGGCCTTCCCCGCATGCAAACACACACCATGCATAACACTCGCACGCCATGCATGCAACTCACGCCAACACTCACGTACACACACTCACATGCATGCACACCATGCATTACACACACATGCATGCACTCACGCACACACACTATGCACATGCACACACACTTATGCACATGCACACAAAAAAAAAAATTCGTATACACGCGTATGACCCACTTGCGCCGCCCGTAACTGCGATCGATGGCCAGTGTCGAGCATGTCTTGCTGGCCAGCCGCCAGCTGGCCGTCATTGGTGGCGCCATCGACTCCGTTCCGATGCAAAGGTGCCCCGACCTCCGGCCAGCTGTTCGCGACCGCTTTGGCTCCATGGCGCTCGACGCTAGTTGCCGGCCCGGCTCCGGTAGCCAGCTCAAGCTGCAGCGTGCCTACCGCGTCGCCGCCCGGCCGTCGGCTTGCGCGTCGGCCTCGCGAGCTCACTGCCAACTGCAACGATCTCGACCTCACGTGCACCGTTTCTCTAGTCCGAAACATCTCGCATGACACCCTTGACCCTCACGACCTCGGTTCCTCCCTGAACCTAGTCTTGGTCTGTCATCGACCATGTTCGACCTCGAGCAACACACACGCGTGAGCGAAAAAACAATTTCCGAGCCCAAGTCCACGACTTGACTCAAATTAATCCATACAACCAAGCTGGTTTCAGATCTTTTTCAAATAAAGAAACCAAAAATAAATCGGTTCAAATTGGTTTCAAATCTTTTTCAACATCTTGAGCCAAAATCAAATCAACTCAAATCTTTTCAAATCTCTTGAATATTCAAATACTCATCATCAAAAACACATGGATCAAAAACAATGATCCTTCAGGCGAAGGAGCGAGCAAAGCAAAGCGAGCGAGGAGCCGTCAGGCGTACCAGGTTCTGCGGATTCTGCGCCCGAGAACGGCAGCGCCTCGCCCGGGTTCGGTGTCTCCGCGATGGAGGCTGCGGACACACGCAGCGAGATCTCCGACGGAGGAGCTCCGCTCAAGCGACCTTGCGGGATCGGTCGGCCCAATGTACTCAAACATGGGGCGTAACCGACCCTTGAGGGGTTGGATGCGCCTCTCCATGAACGTCTTGAGACCACCTTGCCTGTCGAGGCCCGCCGCTTCAGGTCGCGAGCTTTTCAAGGATCGCGTCCACCTTCTTCCGGTCGCCGTGTCGGGACCCAGCCCCAACAAGGATGCGGCGTTGGTAAATTCCCATGAAGGGAGGGGCACCGTTGTCGAGGTTCCGGACGTAGAACCACTCATTTGTGCCACCCCGGTTAGGCGTCGGCGGCCTCAAATCGACGTAGAACGGCTTGCGATGGTTCTGCAGATTGGATCATCGAGCTCAGGAGGCCGGCGGTATCCGGTGGCGGCCTCGCGAAGAAGAAGTGGCGCCCGAGCCAAAAATGAGGTTCAATCCCCAGAAAGGCCTCACACAGCGTCATGAAGACCGCAATATGGAGGACTCCATTCGGGTTCAGGTGATGAACTTCTCCCCCGTAATAGTGCAGCAACCCCCGGACGAACGGGTGAAGCGGAAGCCGAAGCCCGTTCGTAGAAGGGCGCCAATGAGACTATCTCGCCGTCCTCAACCGAGGACCTCGGTCGGCCGGCGTGAACTTCGCCAACCGGACTCGGGCGCGGAAGAAGGAACTCCTTCCTCTCCAGGCCCGAGATAGCGACCCCGCCGCGGCGAGTGCAGCGTCTGGCGACATCTCCAAATGTGCGAAGAAGCGAGGAAACGGCGGCGAAGCGAGAAGCTCCTCTTCTTCCCTCGTTTTCTTTCTTCCCTTTTCCTTTTTGCAGAGCCCGAAGCAGAGGGCTTGGAGCCAACCACGCCACCCACTCCTTCCTTTATAGGCGCCAGGCCCGGAAACGAGCAGCGCCTCGCGCCCGAAATCGACGCCTCCTCACGCAAATCAACGCGACGCAAACCGTCACTTTGCCGCCTCGCCGCCGTTCCCGATAACGTGCGCGATCCATTTAAATCCCACTGCGCATTAAGCGCTCCGACAGGATGGCACGCCTCGCGCCCAGCCGCATCACGGCATCGCGGGCCTCGCCGGATACGATGGGCGGCGCCCAGCTACGGAAAGGTATGCAAGCGGCCCATCGCCCGCCTCGGAGAGCAAGCCGCCTTATAGGCTCGCACCGAGCGGCCCGGCACCGTCTTGTGGGTTCTGAGGCCGAGTCGGCCACCGGAACAAGCGCCCCAAAGACGTAAAAAGAGCGAGGGGCGAGTCGCGGTGAGCCCCCAGAGGGCCTCCAGATGGGTCGGCGGACGACCCACTCACCGTGACTTCGCGTCGAGACCATACCTCACACTCTCCCGCGAACTCATCGATGAGTAAGCGGCCAGCGCCCCGGTCGGGCGGACGACCGGCGGTCAGACACGGGAACGCAGTAAGGAAAGGTTTTTATGGAACGCCCCGGTAGTCGGGCCCACGCCGGGAGCTACGTCGCTTGGGAAAGCGAACCCCTCAAGGGGATCGCCAGGTTCCACTCGGATTACCCGATAGTAGCTTCGCCTGAGCCGCAGCGTTCAAGCGAAGCCGAAGTTAAGCAGCGCGTCGCTCACGACTACGAGGACCCGTACCGCAGTGGCTGCAGTCCGGCCAAGGTAAACCCAGGCCGGCTCTCCGACCGCTCGGGGGCTCGGGGGCTACACCCACGGTGCGCTCATGCCCCGGGCTCTTTGGGCGAGCACGGCCGACAAGCGGCCCCGACCTAAAGCGTCGCCGACCTCGAGGTCCGCGGCCACTTTCGGCCGGGTAAACCCCGACCGGCTCCGACCAGCTCGAGGGCTGAGAGCTACACCACCGGTGCGCTTCGCCTTGCCACCAGGGCTCTTTGGCGAACCACGGCGACAAGCGGCGGCCCGACCAAAGCGTCGCCGACCTCGAGGTCCGCGACCACTTTTCGACCGAAGGTAAACCCCGGCCGGCTCTCCGACCGGCTCGGGGCTCAAGGCTTACACCAGCAGGTGCGCTCGCCTTGCCAGGAGCTCTTTTCTAGGTGGCACGGCCCCAGGCAGCCACGACGACCTAGCATCACCGACCTCGGGCGACGGCTACCGCCGCCGAGTTAAACCCAGCGGCTCTCCGACCCGCTCGGGGCTCGGGAACTCTTGGCGAGTACCCATACCATGGGTACCCCATCAACCGGAAGCACGAACGGGCTGACCTATCCTGGCGGAGGCCCAGCACCACGAAAGGTACTTGGGCGCGAGGAACGAGCCCGACTGTGCGGGGCCGACCGGACGGTCGACGGACTCGGTTCGAGGCGGTCGGCATCGCGCCGGCCGCCTAATATTGAAGCTCAAGCTCCACTGCGCCGCGAGCCAGCCAGGCCACGCCCGATGTCGGTAGCTGCCTTGTGCGCAGCGTCCCCTGACATCCGTACCGGGGTAGGCGGCTCCTTCCCGAGGCTGTCAGAAAAGTCATCGAAGAAGTCAAGCCCCCGTCCCGTCGCCTGGCACACCGCAGGAGTACGCCCACTCCGAGGCCAAAGCAAAGTCAAGCGCCATTAAAGCCACCGAGGCCGACAAGAGCACCACGCAACACGCCACCCAGGCGGCACTACGCAGATGCGCCCGCAGAACCACCAACCACCTCGGGACGGCGAGGGTCGGTCGGACAAGACAGGAACCAGACATCAAGACGTGCAGGCCCCTTCCCTCGTAGTTTTCACAACTCCCGTGTAACTCGCCTCCTCCGTCTATATAAGAAGAGGCAGGGCCCGAGAGGGAGGGGGGTGAAGAGAGAAAAACAGTCTTCTAGGTAGCTTCAACTCCCTAGCGAACACGTCAAGGGGATCGGACAGCCGACTGTCCGCCTCGCTTGTACACCCCTTGTCCATCTCCCAAAGATCAATACATCCACACCGCACGAACTGGAGTAGGGACATTCTGCCCGAACCAGTATACATCTTCTGGCTCCTTGAGTCGACCATTCGGGGAGAGGGAGCGCGCGACCCCATCCGACCATAAATTCGTATTGCCGGTGCACGAAACACCGACACCTATAATGCCTTGCTCGGCCGCCCGGCCCTGGTCAAGTTCATGGCAGTGGCCCATTACGCCTACATGCTGGTGAAGATCCTGTGGCACTGGGGTCCAGTGCGGTAAAGGTGGATAGGCCCGAGGCCTGCGCCTCGACAAGCCCCGAGGATCTGGCCGGCACCACCGCCGCAAGACGCGACAAGGACGACAACCCGGCCTCCCCCTCGGCCAAGACCCGCGCTCCGCCCAGACCCTTGGGCGAGGCAAAGGCGGTCCCCGTGGGCGAGGATGGCTCGGGCAAGGTCGTCAAGATTGGCACTGACCTCAGCGCCAAATAGGAAGACGCGCTCGTCACCTTCCTCCGGTCTAACCTGGATGTGTTCGCTGGGAACCTTGAAATGACCGGGGTCCCAGGTGATCGAGCACCGATTAACAACGCTCACTGGAGCGCACCGGTTCGACAAAAGATCCGTGGCAGCGCTGAGCGACAGGATGCCATTCGAGGATGAAGTGGAAAAACTTTTGTCTGCTAAGATCGTGCGGGAGGCCACCTACCGGAGTGGTGGCCAACCCGTGCTTGTAAAGAAGTCCAACGGGAGGTGGCGAATGTGCATCGACTTTACTGACCTCAACAAAGCCTGCCCCAAGGACCCGTACCCCTTGCCGCGGATAGACATCGTCGTCGACTCCACGGCGGGGTGCGAAGCTCTATGCTTCCTCGACGCCTACTCCGGCTACCACCAGATCAGCATGGCGCAAGAAGATGAAGAAAAGACTGCTTTTGTGACTCCCCTCGGTGTATCTTTGTTATGTCGGGGATGCCTTTGGCTGAAAGAAACGCCTGGCGCCACCTATCGGCCAGGCCATGCATATAGTGTTTCGGCCCCAAATAGGGAAGAATCTGGAAGTGTATGTCGATGACCTGGTGGTAAAAACAAAAAAGGCCGATGAGCTCGTTCAGGATCTAGAAGAGACCTTCTCTCGCCTTAGAAACTACTGTCTGAAGTTGAATCCCAAGAAGTGTGTGTTTGGTATCTCATCTGGAAAGCTGCTCGGTTTCCTGGTCTCCGGTAGTGGAATCGAAGTCAATCCGGAAAGATAGAAGCGATCGAGCGGATGCAACCGCCTACCCGGCTCAAGCAAGCGCAATGCTTAAGCAGTGGCTAGCCTCCTGGCAGTTCATATCCGGCTCGAGGAAAAAAATCTCTGCCATTGTTCAAGCTATTGAAGAAGACCAACTCATTTGAATGGACCCGAAGCCCATGAGCATTTGAAGATCTGAAGAAGTACCTCTCTTCCCAGTCTTTGGTCGCCCCCCCCAGTAGGCGAGCCAGTTACTCTTGTATGTGGCGGCTAGCCCATACATGAGTGGCCCATGGCCCGGTGGCGGAAGCAGGAAGGTGTCCAACGGCGGTCTACTACATCGACAAAATGCTACACGACGCAGTAAACAAGGTACCCTCAGGCTCGTAAGATGGTCTATCTTTGTGGTGGTAGCATCGAGAAAGTTGCGGCACTATTTTCAAGGAGGGAGATCACGGTGGTCTCCTCATATCCTTTGCGTGAAATCCTCCACAACCAGAAGCGAGAGGGTCGCATCGCAAAGTGGTCCGTCGAGCTGGGAGTTCGGTGTCAAGTTCGCTCCTCGTCTTTGCGATAAAGAGTCAAAGGTGGCGGACTTCGTCGAGTGGACTCGGTAGCCCGGCCGATGAGGTCCCAGCGTCCTCCTGGGCGCTCTTCTTCGACAGGTCGCTTCAGGCTTGAAGGCGCGAAGGCTGGGGTTCTTCTGGTCTCTCCGACCGGGACCTCCTCAAATGCGTGGTCGTCCTCGACTTCAAGGCCACTAACAACGCGTCGCCCAGGAAATGCGAGGCTTCTTGCCGGTGAGGCTGCGCCCGCGCCTGGCCGTCGGCGTCGGCGCTGCAAGTAAAGGGTGACTCCCTGCTAGTCGTCAATCAGGCAAGGAAAGATTTCTCCTGTCCTGACCCCGTCATGACGGCATACCTGGCGGAGGTCAGGAAGTTGGAAAGGCATTTCGAAGGGTTGGGGTATACTCACATCCCCGACGCGACAACCATCGGGCAGAGCTCGCCCGGCTCGCCTCAACCAGATCTCCCGTGCGGTCGGGGTCTTTGAAGAAAGGCTTCCGCGACCGTCCATCGCAGCCCCGTTTACGGCGGGGCGGTGGTGATGCCGCTTGACCCTCGCCCTTGGAGGGAAAGTGGTTTTCGGAACGCTTGGCCAGCCGGAGTACCCAGGCGGCCACCTGCGTGGTCGCCGGTGCTTGACCGGGAAGGCACATGGATGGATCCGATCCTGGCCTACGAGGGATCAAGAATGCCCCGACGATGATGCGTCGGCCAGAGAAGGTAACCACGAAGGCCAAGTGCTATACCCTGGTGGCGGGGATCTATACCCGGTAAGAACGAATTCTTCCGAAGTGCATCACTCGGGAAGAGGGGAGCGGTTGCTCTCGATATCCGCAGGCGTGTCGGGAGCCATATGTCCTGACGAGCGATGGTGGGAAAGGCTTTCCGTCAAGGGTTCTATTGGCCAACCGCCCTCCAGGATGCTTGCGAGCCGGGTGAGGAGATGCGGCGTGCGATTCCACGCCAAGCGAGATCCACCAACCAGCCCAGGCCCTCGCAAACTATCCCGCCTTCTTGGCCCTTCGCGGCCTGGGTCGATATCTGAGCCCGTTCAGCGGGCCAGGGGCTACACCCACCTGCTCGCCGCCATCGACAAGTTCACCAAATGGGTGGAAGCCGAGGCGGTGAGGTCCATCACCGCCGCACTGCAGTCAAGTTCATACAAGGGATTTTCGCCGCTTTGGGGTCGCCAACCGCATTATCACCGACAACGGCGCCACGATTCACCAGCGACCTTCTTGGATTTCTCGTGAGAGATGGGCACCAAAGTCCGCTTTGCCTCGCCGCCCACCCCAAGAGCAACGGCCAGTCGGCGGCCAACGCTGGTATTGAAGGGCCTCAAGACCGGGCGTTCGGCCGACTCCACAAGCGTGGCGCCCGGTGGACCGAAGAACTCCGGCTGTGTTGTGGTCACTTGGACCACTCCTAGCCAGACTACCGGGAAACTCCTTTCTTCCTGGTCTACGGCGCAGGTATTCTCCCTTCGAATTGGGCTGGATCACCCAGCGTCGCGCATTCACAGAAGAGGAGCAGAGGGTGCTTGGGCGGACGACGTCAACCTCCTGGAAGAGGCGCGAGATCGAGCGGCTGCGCGCGCGCAAGATACCAACAAAGTCTCGGCGGTACCACGCCTCCGGTCAATGAGAGAACGCCGCGTTGGGCGACTGGTCTTGCGAAGAATCGATCGCATGCCGGGTCGCATAAACTGTCTCCCAGTGGGAGGGACCCTTCAAAGTGGTCTCGATCTCGTCCCGGGCGGTCGATCGTCGCCGAAGACGGTGAAGAGCTAGCAAACTCCCGAATATAGAAAATCTGCGCCAAGTTCTACCCCCGATCGGTTGTAAGTCCTAGGGTCTCCCAAGCCGTACGAGTATGTCTTCCTCTCCGCCGTGGGTCGGGGAGACCTTATGTTTAAAATTAAATATTCACTTTCTTTATCTCAAGTATTTGTTCTTTCTGCCCTCTCTTCGGTCTTTTGCCGGCTCTTTGGGCGGCGCCAAGGCACTCGCCCACAGTGCCCTGCCGCCTTGCAAATACCCGATAGTAAAGACGGAATCGCTAAGTGAGAGCGGCGTCGAAGCCTAGGCGGTTGGCGGTGGTTCAGCCCACGACCCCAGACGGCAACCATGACACTCAGGTGTCCCAGTGGGGTCGGCGCCTCGAGCACCGTTGCCAAAGCCCAAGGTCCTGTCACGACTCACTAAGTGCTCGTTCCTAGAGGCTACAGGAGGCAAATTTTGCTAAGGCGAGGGGTTTGAGGGCCGAGGTCAGCTGGCGCAAGACTTTAAGTCTTTAAGCAATTATGTGCTCGTTCGTGTGGAGCCAGAGAAAATTACGCGAAGCATGTTTTTAGGCAACTTAACAGGAGCTTACACTTCTATTTCATTCAAACGATAAATGCCTAAAGTTTTGCGGACAAAGGCACCACTGAAAAGAAAAGAAGAAAAAGCTGCGAGGGGCGCTGAGGGTCCTCCGGTCATCTGCCGCCTCCTCAGCCGTGCATCTTCGGCAAAGGGGCCACGCCCGGCCACCATCGCCACGTCCTCCGCCACCGCCTCCATCTCGGGGTTCTCCATCGCTAGCTGGGCGGCAACTCGCTCGGAGGCCGTGAACTCGCTTCCTTCGCTGCGCCCCGCCCTCTAGCCCTTGGACAAAGAAATTGGATTGAAGTTAGCGTCACGGCCGCGACAAGCCGAAGACATACTTCGCCAGAAGCCGCAATCGCTGCGCGCCCCTCCTGGGCGGACCGAGCGGAAAGGACGGCAGGCAGGCGCGTGAGGAAGTCCGCGGTCTGGCATAGGCAAAAGGCGTAATGTCGTGGCCTCTCCTCCCGCGGACCCGGTTGCTCCAGCCCCAAGGGAGCAAGGCTGGCCACCGTCCGATCGAAGGCGTGGCGCAGCATCCGCAGTGTCTCCACCTCCGACTAAGCTCGGTTAGCTCTCTCCGCCTCCAGCTCCGCGGAGAGACGCTCAGCGCGGCTGGTGCTTTGCTCCTGCCGCTCCCGCTCCCTCCGCAGCTGCAGCTCCACTTCGCCCGATCGTAGGTCCGCCACCTCCTTGCGGGCGGTTGATTCGGTTCCCGCCTCCGTCAACCTCTCCTCGCTCGTCACCAGACGATTGCTCGTCTTTGGAGTAGAGCTCGCCGAGGGCCGCCAAGTGGCATCGGCCGCCGAGGAACGGAGGCGCGGGAAGCTTCAGGGTAGGGACGGGGCCGAACGGGCCTTGGTCCTGAACGACGACCGCAGCAGCGGCTACCTGAGAATCGTCCGCCGGCCCCTGACCGCCCTGGGGCTCGGCGACCCCGGCTGACGCAGCTCTGACAGCCGCGGCACCTTGGTCGTCCCCGGCACGAGCAGCGGGGATATCCGGAGCAGGAACCCTGGACAAAGGAGGAAATAACGGTAAGGATTAATCTTAACGAAAATTTTTATTGTATTTGCGTCTCCAGGTGAGTACCTGGGCGCTGGCCTTGGGAAGCGGGGCACGCTCGGAACGAGGACCAGCCCCCCGCGCGGAGGCTGGCGGATCCGCCGCAGCGGAGGCGGAGGTAGATCCGCCATCTTTGCCGGCGCGGCGAAGCGGAGGAAGGACCACCATTCGGTGGCGGTGGCGGCACAAACGGGATCGGCAGCGGAGGGTCCAGCGTCGCGCCCCCGGCAGGGGCAAGGGTGGACGACCCCCCGCCGATCGACGAGCCCCCCGCCACCATGGAGGAACCCGTTGCCGCAACCGAAGAAGCCCCCGCGGCCGACGTGGAAGCCCCCGCGGTCGACGTGGAAGCCCCCGCCCCGGCCGGGCCTAGGAGGCGGGGCCTCTGGGAAGGATGGGCGGAGCCGTCGTCATCGTCCGGGCGCCTGCGCCTCACTCGGTCGCCCCTCCCCTGACCACCTGCGGGAGGAGGATCCCGGATCGTTAAGGGCGCCTGGCGTGTCACGACGGGCGAGCCCATGGCGTCCATCGAGGGCAGGGCGCGGATTATTGCCGCGCTCCCGAGACAAGCGGCAAAGTGGGATCACGCGCCGCCGAAAGCGGCGGGGCCAGGCCGGATAAACCCGATTGCGGCATCCACCGGTCGATCACGTCATCAGCCAAATTCCCGGCGGCTGTCGGCACGAGAAGGAAAAGAAATCGCAGGAGGAAAGAAACGCTGTAAGAATCAGGTTTTGCCCGAAGAGAAATAGAAGTAACAAGGACTGACGCAGAGCGGAGCGAGGTTACCTCCGGATACTCCGGTCCCATCTCCCACGCCCATGTATCTTGCCAGCCGTGGCGGGCCAGCGGCGGCGCAAGGCACAACCTCGGGTAATAAAATCCCGGATTACCATGGCCCCGTCGCCAGCCCGCCGCCCGAATCGGCGCGCCAAGCATCGCCAGAGCTTCGGGCGCATCGCTCACTGGAGCCCCCCAGTTGGGGTTGCTGACCGCCGGGCCGGCCGGAAGATCCAGCACTTCAATGCCGCTGTTGTCCTCGACGTACAGCCACTCTGCACGCCAATCCCTCCAGTTGGACCGGCAGTCCAATGGGATATAGCGCGCAACGCTCGCCACGAACGCGGTGACAAGCTCCCGAAAACCGTGAGTACATTGCGGCGCGAAGGGTGTAGAAGAAGCGAAAAAGAAGGTTGGGCAGCACTCCCACGAACATCTCGCAGAAGTGAGCAAAGGCAGAAAGGAGGATAACAGAGTTGGGAGGAAGGTGAATGTGATGGATGGCGTAGAAATTAAGAACAGAAAGATAAAAGTCAGAGACCGGCGGTAGTAGGCCGGCAAGGAGCTGCCACCCGAAGAAAACCACTTCCCAGTGCCGGCTGGGGCTCGGCGATCCGGCCAGGCGAAGGGCGCCCCCGGTGATGTTCTGGGAGAACCTAGCGGCCCTCTCCTCCTCAATGATCGAAGAAGGAAGCACCGGAGCCATCGGGAGGATAGGGATTTTGAAGCGCAACCGCAAAGGGGATGAAGCAAGGAAGCCTGAAACGTCGGAGAGAGGTGGAGTGCGGAGAGTTGAAAGGGGGAAGAACTACTCCCTCTTCGATCGGCCTTTTATAAGACCGCGGAAGGCGAACCGGCGGGAAAACCGAAAAGGCGCGGCGATTCGAAAAAGAGGAAGTTTAAGAGCCTCATAAATGGGGCGCATCCCAAGGAACGTCTTGGCGGTTACAAGGAGGGAGTAACCCGCGCCAAACCGCTTGGGAATCGGAGAAGCCGGAAGATCTTTTATGCGAGGCGCGACCTTTGAAGGGTCCCACCCAGAGCCGAGCAGCTTCTCTCCGGGCCGCCAATTAAAGAGGAAGAAGAGCAAGACCAAAAGCGCTCCTAGGTGGGCCGGGGGCTCTTGTCGGCGTATTCTACACCAAGGTACCCGCTCCCCCGTGCTAAAAAAGGAATCAAGTGGCAGCCAGGCGTGCTTGGGCCCATCGCCACGGCAAGAGAAAAACCCATACGGTGGTCGCCCGACACGTGGCGTCTGAGCAGGCCGGGCGACAGAAGGTGATCGCCAATGGACACGTGGCGATAAAGCCAGGCGGCTGGCGACCAAAGAAGGTGGTCGCCCACGGACACGTGGCGTCTGAGCCAGCCGGGCGACCAGCAAGGAGATCGCCCAGCCGGACACGTGGCGTCTGAGCCAGGCCGCAGGCGCCAGCGGTGGTCGCCCGATGGAGCACGTGGCGTCTGATCCTGGCCATCAGCGCACCATCCGAGATAGTCCTGTTGAGATCAGGGACATTAAATGCGAATCATGCGCATTAAATGTGGAAGCATGAAAGCTGCAGCGTGGCGGCGCGCCTTCCCCAGGCGCATCCTGGCTATGGGAGACGTCACGACTACACCTCACCCGTGACGAGCAAGCGGCGTTGGTGGACATGGGGCGGCGAGATTGTGACGGATGCGATGACATTGATGTGACATAAGAACAGTGACGGGCGCATTAAATACGCCCGTAGCAGTGCAATGATGATGGCTGGCAGTGTAAGCCTCCCATGCGCCCCCGTCAGCCCGAGTATAAAAGGGAGCCGGGGTGCATGGGAGAAGGGTTCGAAGATCAGAAGGTTTTCATCCTCTCTAACAAGAGCACAAGCAATACCAAGAAAGGCGTGACTAGGGCTATTACTCTCGGAGGGCTTTGAACCTGGGTAAAAAACTCCGCATCCCCCCCCGTCAGCTTGAGCCTCCCGGTGTCCCGATCGTCACCGTCTTCCCTTCCGAGGCGATTGCCCCGAAAGCCCCCCGTCGGAACCTCATAAGCACCCGTCTCGGAGGTGCCTGTTGGCTAGCACGCCGACAATACCGACCATTGGTTGAGCATCTACTGCACCCCAAAGCATTTGGTGGACCTTTACATGCAATCCACTGAAAAAATTAAGAATACCAAGTGGAACAATATTGAGGCTCACTTCACTGCTCAACCTGTTATTGACATGGACATCGAGAAGAGTGACGATATGGTTCTTGATCCTATAGAGAAGTTCTAAAAGGACTTTCGCGGATATGGAAATACTCCCATGGATGAATATGACCTTATTGATACTTAGTTGGAGGAGTCCCAGAAGGACACCCATGACTTACATGGAGACCTGAAACTAGTTTCCTAAATATTCCTTCATTTCTGCTAGTCGATGCCATATTTTCTTATAAGTCTCTGTAAAGTCTACTTATCAGTTTAGTCTTAGTTCATAAATGAACATTGGTCTACGCTCCTATTGAGAAATTATAATTTAAAGTTGAATAAATTATTATTTTTCAGGATATTTGATTCATTTATTGTGTTATGTTTGTTGTATATTTTACAATATGTTACTAATGCAATAATTATTTGATTGCTAAATCATATTTCTAATATAAAATAATGTATAATCTAATGGTGGAGGAGGAAATCTATCTTGTAGATAGTTGCACCTCAAACTAAATATTTTTAGACTTTAACTAAGAAAATTAAAAATATTATTATTATCATCGTTGGAAGCGCTGCCCCTTTTGTTAGCTCTGAAAGAGTCATAATAGTTCTTCATATGGGTACTCGTATAATAATAGAGGATGCTTCCTTATATCTTGAGTCTAGTCGTACTCTATTAACTTTCAAAGACATCTGTCTGAATGGTTTCCACATGGAGACAGATAATGAAGATGGGACAGAATACCTACTAATGACCAACTTTAATGGGTGCCAAAAATGCGTGTTTAATGGGTGCCAAAACGCGTAGTTGAAACACTTCCTTACTTCTCCTCGGGATTATACTATACATATATAAAACCTGAAGTTTATGTTGCGATAAAAAAATACTTAAAAACCCAAGACTATAAGATCTGGCATAATCGACTGGGTCATCCTGGGTTGTATATGATGAGAAAAATCATTAATAATTCTGCTAATCATAGCATAAAAAACTACGGACTTCCCTAGACCTGAAAATTTCTTATGCCCTAATTGTGCTAAAGGAAAGCTCATAATTAGACCCTCTTATCTAAAAGTTAGGGAAGAATCACCGAGTTTTCTATAGAGAATTTAAGGTGATATTTGTAGACCTACACAGCTCCTATCACGCCCCCTTAGATACTTTATGGTTATGTAGATACTTCTACTAGATGGTTCATTACATGCCTCTTATATACTCGAAACCATGTTTTTGCAAAATTAACCGTCCAGATTATTAAATTAAGAGCATCCTTTACAAATGAAAGGATTAAGATTATTAAATTAAGAGCATCCTTTACAATTCGAACCGTCCAGATTACCTCATAAGCATTAAATGATTATGTATGGCTCTGGGCATTAATGTAGAGCATTCAGTTCCTCATGTCCACACATAAAATGTTCTTACGAAGTCTTTAGTTAAAAAAAACAAAGTTATTGCTAGGCCACTCTTAAAAAATTATAAACTATCCACTAGTTATTGGGGCCACACTGTGATGTACGCTGCTGTATTAATTCAACTAAGATCAACTACATACCATGAAATTTTTCCTTTGTAGATAGTACGTGAGAAAGAACCAAGTATTTTTTTATTTGCAAAAAATTGTGTGCGTTGTATATGCGCCAATCTCACAACCACAATGTACAACCATATGTCCTCACACGGAGTTGGGGATCTATATAGGTTATGAATCTCTGTCAGATATTAAATACCTATAGCCTATGACAGGAGCTCTGTATATGGCTCAGTACGCTGGTTGTATTTTTAATGAGGACAATTTCTTAGCATTATGAGGAGAAAAGTACCACACTAAAGAAAAGCCGAGAATAGATTAGAATTTCACTAGTAGTCAGCCCTAGGCTCAGGTACTAAAGAATCCGAACTTGAAATTCGATTGATAGTAAATCAGCAACAAATAGCTATTAATTTGTCAGATGCTTTCACTGATCATAAGAGAGTTACAAAATCTTATATACCTGCAGTAAACGCACTATAAAGAGTAAAAATACTCAAGAAGGATATTGAATCCACTCTTACCCTTCATGAGAAGAACAGGGGGAGGCTTTTGGGTGGACGAGACTCAATTCCGCAAAGATGTTCATAGAAATAGAGAACCGAATAAGTGATAATACTACCCAAGACAGTAGAAGAAGCTTAACCTGATGTTGCAAAAATCCTTGAAGTAAGCCATCATGAAGATGGTAATCGCATATCTGAAGTGAGCCAACCGAAAGATGATAATCCCAACTAATATTTGCACGTAAAATCTAACGCCAGGAAGTTGGAATATCTAGACTCTATGATTGTGGAAAATCGCGAGTAGCTGAAAAAAAATTAATGTAGAGATTTTTACTAATTATGTGGATTCAGGAGAGTTATATAAAAGAAAGACTACAACTGTTGACATATATTTGGCCTCAAAAATTTCTAAAATATTTTAATTGGATCCAGAACCAAAGCACATGACAGTGTCAAAAGCACTTATGTTGGGTTTTCTTCCAAAAGAGAAATAAAAAGAACCACGAGGTGAGTAAAGCAATGTTTGTAGCACAAGGGTTTACGCAGAGTCTCGGCATCGATTATGATGAAACTTACTCTAATGTATTGAGTGGAATAACGTTTCGATACTTGATATTAATGGCAGCTGGCTTAAAGTTATCACTGCAGTTGATGGATGTAGTGACCGCATAATTATACGGGTCATTAGATGAGAATATTTAGATGAGTCTCTGAAGGAGTCAAATTTTTGGATCCTAATAAAGAAAATCGCAACATTTATAACGTTAAACTGTAGAGATCGCTATACGGATTAAAATAGTCGAGGAGAATATGGTACAACCAACTTAGTGAGTTCTCCTGAATAATAGATACTCCAACAATAATGATTGCCCATATGTGTTCATAAAGAAGCCCCTGAATGGATTTGTATTATCTTAGTCTATGTCGATGACTTGAATATCATCGGAACTATAAAGGATATAAAATAAGCAAGTTCTTAGCTGATGAACGGAGTTTGAGAAGAAAGATTTGAGTAAAACCAAATATTTTTTAGGCATGCAGTTAGATCATTTCAAAGAATAATTTTTTACAGCAGTCTACCTATACGAATAAGGTATTGAAAAATTTTAATTTCGATAAATATCATCATTTGAAGACCCTCATGGTACTAATATCTCTTAAAGTGGATAAAGACCCTTTCAGACCAAGAATGAAAAATAAGGAAGCCTTAGGACCTGAAGTCCCATTGTGGGATGTCCGAGACCCGGGTCCTGCAAAGAAGCCCAAAGGTCGAGTGGCCAGAGCAGTAACTGGGCCGTCAACTCTGAAATGCCATATGGAGGACATGGCCAGAGTCCAACTTCTTCACCCAGGCAGCTTGTTGACCCCCCCCAACGAAGCTCTGTCTCACATCAAGACAAAGCTGTGTAAAGCAAAGCCTGCAACATGCAACCTGCAGCCACCAAACCCTTGCGAACTCGCAGGCGCGAGTCGGGAAAGCCACGACCGAACTCCTGGTAGTAGTTGGGTCCAGCAGATAGGGACACAGAAGATACTCATTAGTCCACCTAATGATAGGCCAGGTGTCACTCTTTGTAAGGCGTCCCCCCCCGGTATATAAGGGGGGAGGAGACAATACTGGAAAAGGGGGAGGAGAAAAACTCATACATACAAGAACACAGGACTAGGGTATTATCTCGATCGAGAGAGCCCAAACCTGTCAAAAAAGCCCTCGTATAATGTGTTACCATCGAGCTCCGATCTCACACGAATCCCCCACAAATCACAAATCTCATTGCCGACGATACCAACCGTCGACACCCATACTTAAGCGCTATTTGAGCACTTATGTATCCTTTGATTGCACAAGTCTTGGTGTTACATTCATAGTAAATTTGCTAGCTAAACACAGTGCAGCTCCAACTAGAAGATATTGAGTTGTTGTCAAAATTTTATTCTCAGATACTTCTAAAGTACTCAAGATCTTGGTTTATTTTACCGAAAGGACCATGACTTGACCATGGTAGGATATATAGATGCTGTCTATTTGTCTGATCCCCCAAAGTGCTAAATCTTAGACTGAGTTTGTGTTTACCTGCGGTGGTATAGCGTTTCTTAGTTGTATTTTAAGCAGACATTGGTAGCTGCTTGTATCAACCACTTAGCGATTACATCATTATATGAAGCCTGACATGAATGCATTTGGCTAAGACGTGTGATTAGCTATATCCAGAAGTCATGTGGCATTAACACCATCAATACCATCACAATTACATACTAAGATAATGCTGCTTGTGGTTCACAAATACCATTAGGTTATGTAAAGAACAATATCACGAAGCATATTGCTCGTAAACTTTTCTATCCTCACGAACTCCAAAATAACGATAAGGTAAAGATAATGCAAATTAAATCATGTAAAAATTTGGTTGATTTATTCACAATGTTTTGATAGCATCCAATTTTCAAAGATATGTTCGTGACATTGGAATGACACAACTTAGATATATGCAGATTTTAGGAGGAGTAAATCACTGAACCATGATCCTTAGTATGATCCTAAGGCTACTATCTTAATCTAAAAGATTATAAGTTGCACTCTTTTTTTCTTAATGAGTTTTCTCACATAAACGTTTTTTATAAGACATAAGTGTAACATTATAAATATGGCACCCATTGTAAAAAAAATTAATCTAATAAAGAAAAGACAGTTTTGCTTTGCTATATCCTATATATTCTTTATAATTATTCTGATTATCCGATCGATGTATTATATTTAATATAAGATGGTCTTTATCGTTTTACAACGTGACTAATCAGAAAATAGATTTTAGTCCTCACCGCAGTACAACCAAGCTGAGCCGCCTCTACAAGCTCGGCTCAGCTCAGTTCGGCTCGGCTCGTCAGGATCCAACACGTGTTCTAGTTGTCCTACACGTGGCCACCCTCCATGCGGTCGTCGTCCCATCCAACTAGTTCCGCCTTTTTTTTTTCCCAATAATCGCAAGGAAAAACTAGTATTTTTCTTGGTTTAATGTAGGAACAAAGAGATTAGGAAGACACGAAGGCCTCGTCTCTTCCCTCCTGCTTCCTCCTCTCTTCTCTCCGTTTCCAACTCTCTCTCTCTCTCTCTCTCTCTCTCTCTCTCTCCTCCTATGCTACGCACAGCGGCACAGGGAGAGATCTGATTGGTCCAATCCTGCTTGGTCCTGTGTCCCTGCCCACTTCTTCTCGATCTCTGCGCGATTCTGGGCAGTGGCCGCCGTATCTTTGCTCATTTCTGGGTGCTGTAATGTCCTTTCCTCTGCATTTGCGGCCCGTGATTTCTCCGCCGTTGGAGGAATTCGCAGCATGGGCGAGGTGCTTCTGAGGAATTTGGCGTTCTTGGAGCTTGGCCAGGCGAAAGACTACCATCTGTTGCTCGTCTCGCGCTAAATTCTTGGTTCTTGGGGAGTGCCTTGCTCTGAGTGGTTGGTGCTCTGCCATGGCGTCGAGGGACTTCTTGGGCGGGTTCCGCGGCGAGGAGGGTGCGCGGGCGGAGAGGGCGGGGAGCGTGGCCGGCGAGTCCGACGAGATGGAGCTCAGCCTGGGCCTGTCCCTGTCCCTGGGCGGCTGCTTCGGCGCTGACCCGGCGCGGGATGCCAAGAAGCCTTGCCTGGTGCGGTCCTCTTCCATCGCTTCCATCTGCTCGCTCCCCGGCAGCGACGACCTCGCCGCCACGGCGCCCCCACCGGCGCCGCTGATGCGCACCAGCTCGCTTCCCACCGAGACCGAGGAGGAACGGTGGCGCCGGCGCGAGATGCAGAGCCTGAAGCGACTCGAGGCCAAGCGCAAGCGCCTCGAGCGGCGCAACTCCATGAACTCCGGCAGGTCCGGCGGCGGCGGCGGCCGGGACGACGGCCAAGAGCCGCTGTACCCCAGCGGGTTCCAGCTCCGGCGCGCCGTCGCCTCGCAGGGGAGCACCTCTTCAAGCACGCTAGAGCAAGGTATATATGCTGCTATTATCTCCCATACTTGGAAAACTATTTACTACAGTATGTTAGTAATTTCCACTGTCTTGTTGCGATTTTTTAGTTGAATTATTCATTTAGATGCGTTGGTTGCTACTCCTTGATTATTCATGCAGGTTGGTGTCATGTCATGCCGTGTTGTTTTTGCTTCTACGAAGTTGCGTTCTTTAGGTAGGAGATGCATGGGCAGATAGATCTGAGTAGGTTTAATTGGACACGGCTTGCAATTCTGATGTCATGGAGAAGGGATGGTGTTTACTGAGCTGAATTTGTTAGCTGTTCTTGTTGTTTACTACCCCTGATCAGAAGACTTCTGTGGGATGTCCTCGCTTTTGTGTTTCCTACAAACTTTTTTTTTTTTTCAAATATAGCCTATTCTGCATGCCATTAAAAAAATGACTCCATCCTGACCGTGGAAAGGATGGTAGGGGATACGTGTCACCTTTCCGTGCTCCCCCCGTAACGTGAAAGGTGAGACAACACTGTACGAGATTTGCAAAAAAAAAAAAAAAAAAAAAAAATTGACAAGAGATGGTTTCTCGTTGTTGTTGATGCTTTGTTTTTCAGTATATCGGGAAACTTTTTCGGAAATTAGTTGATGGATTCTTTTGCAGCAAAAACGGAGAACCCTTTATGATAAAGATGATGCTTTTACACATCGGCTTGCTGTTTCTCGTTAGTGTTGGTTTTGATTGATGTCGTTTATGGATTTTTTTTTAGGTGTGTTGTCGTTTGTAGAGACCAGACGTGTGCCTGTTACAGGATGGTTCTTGCTTCTAAGATTTCTGTCATTACGTAGCATAGAAGTAATATAGCTCAGATTAGTCATTGTACAAGCTGGTGTGTAAGATTCACCTGATGACGCCGGTGCCATTGGCACAGTTGGAAATCATCGAGTACAAATGAAGAGAGTCAAAACCTATTTCATACTCTTTAACATTTCCTTTCATTTGCATCGCAGCAAGTGCAGGTCATCTTACTTGAACGACCCCTGTCAGCTTGCCTATTATCGCTCTGTTGTTGTTTTTGTCATTGCAAATGGTGATTAGTTTCTCGCAAAAAAAAAAAAAAAAAGTGATTGGCAGATGTATCAAAATTGCCAGGAATAAATTTGGCTATGAATTCTGTCTTCAATTCTTCTCATGCTGGAATCTGAAATGCGACGATTTGCCCCTCTGCTCTTGATGCGCAGGTGGCGGTGGTGCTGAGCAGGTGGGGAGCCCGTCTAGCATAAACACGTCTTGTGATAATCCCAGCAATCAGAAAAAATGCCTTCCCCGGACGACATCGGCCGGGAAGCCGCTGAGCGACATGATGAAGGAGCAGCCACCGTTGCGAACCCTCCGGTCCCTGACGATGCGCACGACGAGCACCGGCGACCTCCGGAAGAGCATGATGGAGGACATGCCGATGGTCTCCTCCAGGGTGGACGGCCCCAGCGGCCGTAAGATCGACGGCTTCCTGTATAAGTACAGGAAAGGAGAGGAGGTGAGGATAGTGTGCGTCTGCCACGGCAACTTCCTGACGCCGGCCGAGTTCGTGAAGCACGCCGGCGGCGGCGACGTCACGAACCCGCTCAGGCACATCGTCGTCAACCCCTCGCCGTCGGTGTTCTTGTAAATCGTGAAGCGTGCGTACGTAGGGGAGGAGAGGTGTTGTCTTCTTTCATTTTTCATCTGAATTTTCTTTGTATGATCGATCGATTAGCGGTGCCCTGCCTTCCCATGAGTGCAGGGCCTGAGCCGTTTGCTGTAAGTTAAAAGGGTGCGAACAATTTGAGAAGAATTATCAGCTTAACAATATTTTTGTCAGTTGGCTTCACGGTAACTGTAACATGGCTAGCATAGTAGGATGGCAATCGAGCTGCGTGGGTAATGTAGTGCTCGTCTATACCTATATTTTCTCTTACGGATATAACGAAGGATGGCGAACGAAAAATCTCGTTTATACCCGTCGTCTGTGGGTATAGGTAGTGTCCGCCGTTATTTTATGTAATCAGCATCTCATCATAAAGACAATAAATATAATAAAAGAAAGCAACAGTTCAACCTAAGTTGACTACTACTTTCCAGAGTCGATATATGAAAAATATGTAATATAGCTCGGATCTCATGTTACCAACATCTCATTATAAAGGCAATGAACATATTAAAAGAAAGCAGCGGTTCAACCTAAGTTGGCTACTACTTTTCAGGCTCGATATTTGATAAATATGTAATATAGCTCAAAGATCTGATAGCTGGATACAAATCACAAACAATAGATCGAAAGTTAGAACAGAGAATGGAAGAAAAATAAACATAATGATGTAAAACCATGGGCTAAGAGGGGTGAGACCACCTCAGTCTAATTGGACCCTTTTCGTATAATAGGAATGCCTCTAATGTTTTTTAAACATGGTCCTCCTGTCAATACTTGTTGTCAGGTAATCGAGTGAACGGCCATGGGTAAAACTTTCCATGCATATGTCTGTTTACCTGTCGGGTAAAGATTTGCCTCACGAACATATCCACAAGCAATAAAAGATATATATAGAGGCGCACACACACGATTGCCATCGCTAAACATGGCATATGAGTAAAATTTATGGTTTTTGATTCCACATAAAGAGGGTTGTTTTTTGCAGCCGCCATGTCTCACGCAGTGACGCAGTATCGAGTCGAATTGAAACCCTAAATCGATCCCTTCTTAACCGCGAAAACATCAGTAGCTAACACGTATCACCTACATACTCCAATATCGTGGTAGGTCATCGACATCACATCCACCGTGGCAACCGAGCTACCGTGCTACTTGAGCTAAGTGAGATGGAGGTACCGCGGTGCACGAGTTTGGAAGATACCTATCGCAGTATCCGAGCTTGGTAGGAAGGTGAATCAGTCGCCGATCATGCTTGTCGAGGAGTGGGGGTGTCGATGAGTTATCTCGGTAAGAGAATATGGTAGAAGATACATATTATGTATTGGTATTTTTAATTCTTAATCGATGTACGCTGGTCTAATTCGGACGCAATTTCGGCAGGGTGAGGCGACACTCCCTCCAAGATTTTGGATTTTGGACCCTTCCCTCTCGAGATTCCTAAATCTAAACCGAGTAAAAAAAATTAAATTGCTACAGTAACAATCCAAATTTCGCCGAGATCTCGGCGATTTTGATCGGATTTTCATTTTTTCGGGCCAGATTTGATTCGATTTAGGATCAATAACATCTACAAAAAAAATTTGACGTTTTTTTTACCATTTTTCGATCGGTGCAAATGGACCGAAATTTCGATGATTTTGACTGAAATCTCAGATTTCCTAATTGAAAAAAGGCGAAATTTTAATTTTTTTTAAATTTTGTTCAGATTTTATTTAAAAATTTGAAATCTCCTTTGGATTTCGGACACCTTAAAATAGGATTCGAAAACGAAATTTGAATCTTGCCAACAGCATCGAACAGTATATCTGTAGAGAGCGCATGCATCATCACTGTTAGGAAACGGATTCGTATCCGATATGGACTCTTCCTTGTCTCTAAGCAGAACCGCTATATATAGGAGGCAGGGGGTCACCCCATTGTACAGAGAAGCATACAGAATA
This sequence comes from Rhipidocladum racemiflorum, assembly GCA_036346355.1. Lineage (NCBI taxonomy): Eukaryota > Viridiplantae > Streptophyta > Magnoliopsida > Poales > Poaceae > Rhipidocladum > Rhipidocladum racemiflorum. The sequence continues at coordinate 6,490,963 of CM070581.1, forward strand.
ATAAAGCAGATCCGTTCCTCCTCATATTGTGTCTCTCGCCCTCTCTTTACATTCTCGGTTTAGATCTATTAGGCAACCCGGACTATTCGATAGCGAGGTTGTCTAACACGTTATCGCACGAACCTCTCTGGGAGAAAGATTGAAAGGTGAGAAAATACAAGAAGAGAAGGATCATCGACGACGACGAACGTATACTAACGGCGATTGATCGCCCGATCCGATCTGCAATCAACTCGCCATCAAGCCGGCATCCACTCGGATTGCCGAAATAAAAGTCCTACGCGACTCTATCCTACGCGATAGTCTACCGGAAAGCAGATTGAAAAGTGAGAAAGGTGAGAATCGAGTGATTTAATCTAATCGCTCGTTTGATTCCTATGCAAGAATCTACGTGGCACGAAGCTACGAGTTTGCCGTGTTCCTGTTTTTCAAATATACAGTATGAAAAGATCAAGTAGCACGAAGCTACAACTATGAAGCTGCAATTTGTAGAAGCTACTGTACATTGAAACTACAGATGCTGAGAATAGACACGCGGCGAAGCCACCGGTCGCATATGACCACGAAGAGCTGGCGCCATGAAGCACTTGCGAAGCCGTCTCCGCCGCGGCCTCCATGGCGCGCACGACCGCACTTGTCGCCCGGTACATCCGGCGCCATGTGGCCCCGTCGGCCACTTCCGCACCATGGCGCTTCATTTGCACTATGCGAAGCATGAGCAACATGCCTTGATACGTGTCAATGCATGTCTCGACACATGCATGCACGTGGTGCATGAACAAGAAGCAAAGTCAAGGTGGACTTGAATTCTGCTTTCCATCTGTCTTTGGCCATAGTCACGCCGCGGCACAAGATGGGTATTGACCGACGGCCGAGAAGCCGTCGCGAGGCAACCGCGCCGCCATAGCCCCACCGATGGCGTCGCCGCCTCGCTGGCTAGTCGCTCCGCCAACCTCGGCTGTTGCCCGGCTCTTTGTTTTCCCGGCTGACGGCCCGTGAGCCACGGGTTCTTTTCTTTTTTTCGCGCAACGCTACTCTACTACTTGTCCCGTACGGCTCGGACATGGAGTCCAGGGACATAAAGTCCATATTGATCCATGACTTGAAGTCCATTATTAATGGACATGAAGTCCCAGCTCGTATGGACTTGGAAGTCCGGTTGGAAACTGAATTGGAAGCAACGTGAAGTCCAGAAGGAGGCAGGACATGAAGTCCATCTTCTGAACTCATACGGCCCCGAGCAAACTCAAAACCATATTGAGTCCGGTCTTGGCGCGCAGGGGAAGGAGGATTTTACCTCCTTGCCCCGGGGTTTTAACCCATTTTTGAAAAATGATTAAAAATTAAGAAAATCAATTAGAAATTCCAGTAAAAAAAAAAAAATGCTCGAATATTAACAGAAAATTGTATAATTTGCTAGAAAATTATGAGAATATCTTGTTCATGCTTTGGATCTGGTTTTATTTTTCCTTCGCATTATGTCATGTTGATATTTGCTGAAATTCAATTTCCTGTTGTAAAGTAATTCTGAAAATTGCTTGGAAAATTAGCAGAAATCATGAAAAGTGATGGAAAAATTCCAGAATTTCTCATACAACAGTTTATGAGAACATGAGTGGTTGGGATTTGATTTTGGTAATGAATAAACAGATATGAGACAATTGGTGTCTAGGAAAACACACATGAGGCTTGGTTCTTTAATTGGCACCCGGAAACGGGAAGTGCTCCCTCCCTCATGTGAGCCCTAGGGGCGAGTTGACTGGCCAAGAGTCAAATTGACAGAGATATTCATTACTGTTTTCGTTCGACCAACAAGAATTATATAAGTTGTAATTAGACTTATGCCATGTTTGATTCATGTTGCAATTTATTTTACATTTATCAAGTGATCTTTGGAAAATTGTTTGTATAATTAACAGAAAATTGCCAAATACTAAGAAAAATTCGGAAATTTCTGAGAATTTATTTCCGCACTTATGAATTTATGAATTGTGCAATTATTGTTCTGTTCCATGCATTGTATTGATTGCTTTAATGTAATTTATTATGAAATTCAAGCACGCCGCCTGGCAAGCTGCCACCGTCGCGCCCGAAGAAGGCCGACGCATGGAATCGAATGCACCACGCGCATGAAGCCGCGTTAAAATCGATCGCACGAAGCCGATCGCGCATATGAATCTGATCGTTTGCACGAAGCCGATCACCTACATGCACGTAGTTGTATTTCTGAATATTTATGAATCTGTGTATATATGAATTTTGCATTTATGAATTCCGTACTTATGAATCTTGTACTTATGAATTTTGCATTCATCTTTGAATATATGAATCTTGATATTATTGCTTTCTTTTAGTTTGCTGGAAACTCATGAGAATTCAATTATGCATTTTATTAAATCTAGCAGCCATTTCCTATTAGATTACACGTAGTAATCTAATGGAAGAACCTTATGAATGTGCAAAGGTGTGGCATTATCTAACGTGAGTTTTTGAAGAACTGACATGAATTGTCAGAATTATCTCACATAGACATCAGATTGCATAATGAATAGTAAGCTCTCGAAGAGCATACTTTTTCTCATGAATAGAATTACAATTTATTCTTTATTCCAGTATTCTTTCTTTACAAGCAATCCTTTTTGAAATTACTTAGCCACTTTATGATTAGAATTATTTTTCTTTTCATCTAGAAATCGTGTAGCGCCCAATGGAGGAAATATGCATTGTTGATAGTGGCACAACAAATACCATCTTAAGAGAGTCGAAATACTTCCAGACGATCACGAAGAACGCTGGAAGGATTACGACTATCGCAGAAGCGATCTCATATAATAGGCTCGGGAAGAGCCACAATTATATTGCCAATGGGTACAACTTTGGTAATTGAAGAAGCCCTCTTGTACCCTGAATCAACTCGCACTCTCTTAAGTTTCAAAGATATCGGCCAATGGGTTTCACGTAGAAACCAATGAAGAAAATGGCAAAGAACACTTGTGCATTGTGAAGCACGCGAATATGGAAAGATGGTACTAGAAAAATGTCCCTCATATGAATCTGGGTTGTACTACCACGAAAATCAATGCACACGTAGTGTATACTTCTTTGAAGACTGTCTTTAGAAGCTCTGAATTATTTGCTTTATGGCATTGTAGATTAGGTCATCCTGGTCTTAGATTGATGAGAAATATAGTTAACAACTCACAAGGTCATGGCATTAATGTTAAGAATTTCCCGAATCACGAAGATTTTGTGTGCCATGCATGTGCCACCGGGAAATTAATAACTAGACCCTCTGTTATGAAAGTGCAACATGAAATCCCTGCATTCCTGGAACGCATTCGAGGGGATATTTGCGGACCGATTCAGCCCTTGTCGGGGGCCGTTTCGATACTTTATGATGCTCATTGATGCTTCCTCGAAATGGTCGCATACATGCTTCTTTGTCAACAAGGAATCATGCATTCGCAAAAGCCGATCTCGCAGATCATCGAATTAAGAATGCTTTTCCGATCATCGCGTGAAGTCCATTCGAATGGACAATGCCAACAAATTTACTTCCAAGGCATTTGATGATTATTGCACGACAGCGGGAATAACTATTGAGCACTCATGCACGCATGTCCATACGCAAAATGGGCTAGTGAAGCACTAATAAAGAGGATTAAGTTCATTGCCGCATCAGCTCTTGCAGAGTTGTAACTTGCCCAACACTTGTTGGGGACACGATCTGCCTTGGCGGCACTCATCAATTATAGACCATCGGCCTACAACATCCATTCACCAATGCAATTAGTGCAAGGGGTCATCCCGAAGATTTCCCATCTCAGAAAATTTGGTTGTATGGTATATGTACCTATACCACCCCCACAGCGAACTGCAATGGGCCCTCTCCGCAAGTCTGGGATATACGTTGGTTATGAGAATGCATCCATAATCAGGTATTTGGAACCCATGATTTGGAGACTTACACACCGATTCGGCTAATTGCATCTTTGGCGAGGACCATTTCCGTCATTAGGGGGGAGAGAATCAACCATTGGATGAAAAATGCCGGGAAATAATATGGCATTCCACTGGGATCCCCGCGCATGACCCTCGCACTAATGAAGCAAATCAAGAAGTTCAGAAGATAATTGATTTGCAGAATTTAGCAAATGAACTGCCTGATCATTTCTGTGATCTGAAGAGCGTGGTTAAGTCGCATGTACCCGCAAGAAATGCACCAGAGAGGGTGGAAATACCAAAGAAAGCAGAAGGTATCCCTCATCCTGTTCAGAGGCCTCAAAGAAAAAGAACAGGAGATCTGGCTTCTCAAACCCAAAGTACCCGGAGACGTCTGGGGAAAACTGGGCAAGAGGACTTACCACAGCCAATCACAAAAGTGCCCCAAAGCAAGAAGGGGAGCCAGTTGAGACCTGGCACTGGAAAGAAGCCTGTGGAAAAGGCAATTCCAGATCTGAACCTTCCATTGGAAGAAGCCGCCGGAAATAATGTGTGCGCACACATTGGCGGAGAAAAACTAAAGGAACTTGCTCCTGGAATGGGAAATAGCAATGAAGAGCAAGTAGAAGTGCACGAAGCACCCCATGATGAAATGGCCATAAACTTTGTAATAACAGGAGAATCAATGAATAGAGCAACAGCCAATGTCGATGCATACTTTGCAAAGAAGATTGCCACGATCATTAATCATGATACCTAGCCCGCATCTCGCAGAGTGCAAGAAAAGGCTCGATTGGGAAGATTGGAAGAAGGCAATCACCAGAGTTAGTCTCTCTGAACAAAGAGAGGTGTTTGGGCCTGTGTGCATACGCCTCCCATATAAACCCCGTAGGTCACAAATGGGTTTTTGTTCGCAAGAGAAAGCGAAAACAATGAAGTTGTAAGGTACAAGGCAAGGCTTGTCGCTCAAGGTTTCACTCAACGTCCTAGGGTTGATTATGAAGAAACCTATTCTCCGGTCATGGGTGGAATTACCTTTAGATACTTGATCTCAATGGCGATCCAACTTGAAGTTGAAAATGAAGCTAATGGATGTTGTCACAAAGATATTTGTATGGAAACTTGGATTCGGAGATATACATGAAAGTACCTAAGGTATCCCTATCCCGAACCAAGACAGAGCAAACGAGAAACCTATACAAGGTGAAATTGGAGAAATCAACTGTATGGGCTAAAACGATCGAGGAAGAATGTGGTACAATCGCTTGAGTGACTTTCTTTGCAAGAAAGGCTACACGACAAATGAAGATTGTCCATGTGTGTATTTATACAACGATCCCCGAATGGATTTTGTATAATCTCCGTCTATGTAGATGACTTGAACATCATTGGGACGGATGAGGAAATTGAAGAAGCATGCACATACTTGAAATCTGAATTTGAAATGAAAGACTTGGGTAAAACCAAGTTCTGTTTAGGCTTGCAGCTTGAACATGTCCAAGGCGGAATCTTGGTACACCAAGCATCCTACACGCAGAAAGTGTTGGAGAGATTTGGCTTTGAAAAGGCATACCCATAAAGACCCCAATGGCTCGGAAGGTCACTCCAAGCGGACCTAGACCCGTCTGAGGCCTAAAGAAGAGGGGAGGAAGTCCTGGGAGCGGAATTCCCATACTTGAGTGCAATTGGAGCGCTCATGTACCTTCTTGAATAGCACTAGGCCGGACATTGCGTTCGCTGTGAATTTGCTAGCGGATGCAGTCTGAGAACCCACCAAAAGGCATTGGAAAGGGGTGAAGGACATCTTCCGTTACCTTCAAGGAAGCAAAGACCTCGGCTTGTTTTACGTAAGAAACAATGAATTGAATTTAGTTGGCTACGCCGATCTTTGAGTACCTATCGGACCCGCATCTTGGCAAGTCACAAGCTGGGTATGTTTTCCTTTGCGGTGGAACAAAGCAATTTCTTGGAAGTCGCTCTAAGCGGACTCTTGTCTCGACATCGACTAACCACTCGAGAAATCATTGCATTATATGAAGCCTCTCGGGAATGTGCATGGCTTGAAGAATGGTTCACCACATCCGTAAGTCATGTGGTCTCAACATAGAACAAACCCCACTATTATCTATGAAGATAATGCGACTTGTGTTGCACAAGTACAAATGGGATATGTGAAGAGTAACCTTACAAAGCATATCAACCCCAAGTTCTTTTATGCTCATGAAATGCATAAGATGAACGAGATAAAGATCTTGCATACTAAGTCGTGTGAAAATCTCGCAGATTTATTCACTAAGTCACTCCGGCATCTTCCTTTGAAAGATGTATTAGAGGAATCGGGATGTTGAGGCTTAGAGAAGTGCATATTTCAGGGGAGAATTTTCACATACTCCTACATAAATCTCAAACATGAAGTTTGAGTACCCAACGTAAATCTTGAAGATTAACATTGAAGTTTGGGTGGATTGTACTCTTTTCCTTAAGTAAGTTTTTCATTGAAGTTTTCTTACATAAGGTTTTTGATGAGGCAATCCGTGCAACACGACAGCGTGTGCTATGTACTCTTTCTCCAATTATTTTTCCCACTCGGGTTTTATGGAGTTTTAATGAGGCATATGCATCTCGCAGATGAAGAGTCCAAGGAGTGTTAGGAAACGGATTCAGATCCGTTAGGAAGCGGATTCGTATCCGATATACTTCCTTATCTCTAGCGAACCGCTTATATATAGGAGGCGGTCACCCCATTGTCTGAGAAGCATCTGAGAATAATAAAGCAGATCCGTTCCTCCTCATATTGTGTCTCTCGCCCTCTCTTTCTGTTCTCCAGTTTAGATCTATTAGGCAACCCCGGACTATTCGATAGCGAGGTTGTCTAACAATCACGTCTCGAAATGCGAGGATATTTTTCTCGTAGAACTCGCGCGAAGGTCGCACGTGTGTTTCGGCCACTCGCCCGAGGCAATGCCATAGCGTCGTGTTATCTTGTCTGAGAGCGTGGTTCGAATAGTGCTTTCTTGCTAAGCTGCCACGCGCGCTCATGTGCTGCACGCTTCCTGCCACTCAAGGACGTCAGTGCCTGCCTTGCTTTTCATTACCTAACATGCTTGCTGACACATACTGCAACCCCCCCCCCCCCCTCCCCTCCCTCTCAAAAGGCAACCTGCAACTCGTGCAATTATTAGATGGGCGTTTCCATCGGGACTATCAAGCTGCATTTCAGCCCAGTTAAGATGTAGCCTTCTGGGCCAAGTAAAGTCAGGCCCAATCGCTCTCAAATGCCATGGAATTCAGGCCCAAACCATCGGAACATCCTGCGCCGGGAAGACGAGCGCACAATGTTTGTGCTGCTTCTACCTTCCCCCGGTGAATTTTGTTAGTTCGTTAGCTTCCAGTTAAGATCTACGGTGTTAACACCGTCGAACAAGATAATCCCCACAAAACCATACAGAATTAGCCTCAATTCTGTTACAACATTCCCGGCATTGCCTCCTTATATATGTAGATATCGCTCGTCGTCGCCGCGATCTGATCGACGCGCACCCCCCTGCAAGGCCGACGGTAGCAGCAGGCCACGCCGCAGGAGCTGACATATCACACCGGCGAAAATGGCCTCCCTCTGTACGTGCACGCCCGTCCGAGTTCCGACCCCAATGCGGCGGTTCTGGTCCAGTGATGTTGTGACTGTGATCGTGAAGATGCGGCGGTTCTTTGTGCGTTTTACCGTCGTTGCGTTTGCACGCGTGCAGGGATCGCGGCGTTGCTGGTTCTCGGATGCGTGGTGGGCGGCGGCGCGGCGCGGCCGCTGGTCGGCGGCGGCGGGGCGGAGAAGAAGGCGGCGCTGCAGACGTCGCGGCCGTTCAACATCGCGCACCGGGGTTCCAACGGCGAGCTCCCCGAGGAGACGGCGGCGGCGTACATGCGCGCCATCGACGAGGGCGCCGACTTCATCGAGTCGGACATCTCGGCGACCAAGGACGGCCACCTCGTCTGCGCCCACGACATGACGCTCGACGACACCACCGACGTCGCCGACCACAAGGAGTTCGCCGGCCGCCGCCGCACGCTCGAGGTGCAGTGGGCCAACGTCACCGGATACTTCATCAGTGAGCTTCCTGTTTACATCTCTCTCTGGTAGACTTGTGATGATCAAGTGATTAATCTCTGGCGCGCGCGTTCTTTGGTTGTTCATCTTCTTGCAGCTGACTTCACGTTGGCCGAGCTGAAGACGCTGAGGACGAAGCAGAGATATGCATTCCGTGACCAGTCCCACAATGGTTCGTGTCGATCGGTTGCAACGATCCAATCGCCATTTTGGTGGTTTTTTTCTTAAAAAAAATTCTATTGCTCTGAAATATGCACCCATGTTCAGTTCAGAAAGAGATGAGATCATCCGTGTCTAAATCCCCTTTCTTTTTGCAGGCGTTTCTCCCATCATCACGTTCGACGAGTTCATCAACATCGCACTGAACGCCAAGAGAGTCGTCGGGATCTACCCGGAGATGAAGAACCCCGTGTTCATCAACAAGCAAGTGAGCTATATATGCGTATTCCCATCTCTATCAAGAAACGAGATTGTAAGCTCTAACTATGTTAATCACCTTCGATTAATCCTTGGCCCGATTGCTTTTATCCGCAGGTGAAGTGGGCGGACGGGAAGAAGTACGAGGACAAGTTCATCGCGACGCTCAAGAAGTACGGGTACGGCGGCAAGTACATGTCCAAGGAGTGGCTCGCCAAGCCCGTCTTCATCCAGTCCTTCGCGCCGACGTCGCTCATCTACGCCGCCGACCTCATCGACTCGCCCAAGGTCTTCCTCATCGACGACGCCACCGTCCGGACCGAGGACACCAACCAGGTGCTTGAGCTTGACCACATCACATTGTTTCCAGCTGCAGTCAGTACGGCATGAATAATGGATAACGATTCAGTGCTGATGAGATGGCGTGCGGTGCAGTCGTACGACGAGATCACCTCCGACGAGTACCTGGACTACATGAAGGAGTACGTGGTCGGCGTGGGGCCGTGGAAGGACACGGTGGTGCCGCCGACCAAGGACAACAAGCTGGCGACGCCGACGGACCTCGTCGCCATGGCGCACGCGCGGGGGCTGCAGGTGCACCCCTACACGTACAGGAACGAGAACCAGTTCCTGCACTTCAACTTCCGGCAGGACCCCTACGCCGAGTACGACTACTGGCTCAGCGACGTCGGCGTCGACGGCCTCTTCACCGACTTCCCGGCAAGCCTCCGCCGCTACCAGGAGTGGACCACCAGCAAGAGGGGCTGACTGGCTGACAGACGAGATGCACGTTAGTCAGAAGGTTCAGATATATTTTCTGTTGTTTTTTTAGGTTGCTACTTATTTATGGTTCTATGTAATGGGATAAAATCTTTGGATTTTGCATTGGCTATATATATCCATTCCATTCGACTAGTTTCTCTTGTGCCCTGCTGCGGTTTCTGAGAATTAAGAGATGAGATTTGATCATCTAACGACCAATCACTAAGATAAGAGCAACTGAACAAGAAGTTAACTGAAAGAATGTTCAGATCCAGGGTAGTCTACTTGTGGTGCTAACGGAGTAACAAATTGTGTCAGGTGATCCATTAATCCCGGATAGAATTAGTTCTGCCTGAGATGATCTGAAGCAGGAAGAATTCTGTTATCTGTTTGTGCCGGTTCTTGCCAACTCACTTTCGAAACCTGTACGAAACTGGGCAAGACGTAGGCACTCAGTAAATTAGATAGAACTTGCCATGTTGTACCCACATGAAACATGACAATACAGTGACAAATTTCGGGGCGCTTTGATGTTTGCACCGAGATTTGCATCATGAGTCGTTTGCTTGCTCTTTACCAACTGCAGACTGAAACAAGTTCAGTCCAGACAGAAACTGAAACTTCCAAGTACAACCTTGTAACTCTTCAGAAGTAAAACCTAGACGTGCTCCTGTGATAGTTATGCCCTGTTTTCAACAACTTTAATTATGCTATCGTGTCATTCTCTTTGCATCTTCTTTATTTTCTGAGAGATGCCATTTTTTTCCCCTAAAGGAGTTCCCAACATAGCAAAAGGAGCGTGGGGGTTTCATAATCGTAATTATTCTCTTCCACGCCAGAGGAGCTACAATTCAGTAACAGTAAAAATTGTGGAACTCCTAAAAACAGAGGTGTCATATGAACCAAAAGTGACAGTTTTGAGACAAAGCAGATGCCTGCACTAGGTAGCTACATCAAGACTCTTAACAATGATTGGATCATGTGATGTTCAATGTTTAGGGACTCCCAAGGTTTGCTCTACATATGCATACCTACTTGTTTAATTAGTCAGTTGACTGGATGGAAGCTTTGGTCTCCATACACAAATTCAGAACAGAAAAAATAATACAAATTACGGGGAAATATATACCATAACAAAACCTCTAGCATGATGTTGTAGAGATGATAAACCTGCTGGAGGCCACCAAATCTTTTTCGAGGCATTTTCTTGTGTGCTAGTCCCATGTTGATATTGCATCACATATGGGATTAACACGCACTGAAGATTCTTTTAAAGGAAACAACAAAGGAGCACAGGTCAGTCAATCTAGAATGGAATCTTTGGAATTAAGATTGTTAATTTACATCTGCTCATCTTATCTGCAGACACATTAGTGAGCAATTCAGCGGAAAACTGTATTATACAAAGCTGGCATCTACAAGACAAAATCTAGTCAAGCAGATGACTAGAAAAAATCATCAAGGGACACAAGTTACATCTATCTTTACCTTCTTCTACATGTTGAATATGTAAATCATGCATCCTTTATCGGTGTTCACGAATTGGAGGCTGGAGTTGCTTTAGCCGTTGAACGACCTCTTTCATGGTCGGACGTACAGAGAGCGAATCAACAGTGCACATCACTGCTAAATGCAATGTCTCTACCAAGTCATCGTGCGGGCCCACATCCCACAGACCATCGATGAAGAATTCACGGGCACGGCCTTGACGAAGCAGCATGCATGCCCAAGCAACTATGTTAAACCCATTACCATAAGGAGAAAATGATGGATCTAAGGCTTTCTTGTCTGATATCAACTCCATCAGTACAACACCATAGCTATACACGTCAGCTTTATCCGAAACACGGCAAGTCATAGCATATTCAGGAGCAACATATCCAAAAGTTCCAGCTACACCAGTGGTTGCATGGGTTTCTGAATTTCCCAAGAGCCTTGCCAGTCCGAAGTCCGAGAGATATGCATTAAAGTCAGTGTCCAACAAAATATTACTTGGCTTCACGTCACGATGAAGGATCCGAGGAACACAAGTATCATGCAGATAAGCAAGTGCTTTTGCAACGTCCAAAGCAATCTTGTGCAGCATCCTCCAATCCACTGGTCTCTTCGATCTCTCATGTATAAATCTCTCAAGATTTCCTCCAGGCAAGTAGTTATATATGAGAAACATTTCAGACTCACCAAGATGGTAGCCTACCAAGGTAACAAGATTGGGATGCCTTAATCTCCCGAGAGTTTTGATCTCAGCATGGAACTGTTGGACTCCTTGGAATCTCCCAACAGAGAGCCTTTTTATAGCTACCAACACTCCAGGTGAAATTTCAGCTTTGTAAGTGGCTCCGAAACCCCCACTTCCAATGCAATTGCTTGCATTGAAACTTCCAGTTGCTCGAACAACAGTCTCATAAGTGATCAACACCCCAATTTCTTGGAAGATAATAACTTCTCTTCTTCCAGATGGCCGAGCTGACATTCGGGGAGCACATTTTCTTGTGTAAATAAAGAGCATGATCAGAGCAAGAAGAACCGAAACGATAGCTGTAGCCGATGTTATTGAAGCTATTTCAAGTGCATTGAATGAATTGTTTCCTCCTTGATTTTGTGGATCTGCTGGCAATGTATCATTGTAATCATTCGAATTCAAACCACGCCCCTGCTGAGCAGCTGACGGGACTGCCAGGGTATACATGTGACAAGATTGTAGTAAAGGATTCCCAATGACGCTATCACATCGAACTGTACTGCTGTTAGTTGGCACTGGACCAGACAAATTGTTAAATGACACATTAAAAACGGTAATAGATGCTGAGTCAGCAAATTCTGAAGGTATCTTCCCAGTAAGTTTGTTATTATCAAGGAGGAGGGCAGTGAGATTTGTCAAGTCAGCTAAGGCACCGGGGATCTCCCCTGTTAGGAAGTTTGAAGACAGGTCCAAAACCTTCAGAGACCACAGCTGATTGATATCATTTGGAATAGTGCCATTTAGAAAGTTATGACCCAAAGAGAGGCGCTCTAAATGTGGCAAGTTCTTCACAGAAGTAGGAATTTCACCACCAAGGTGGTTCCTGCTCAAATCCAAGCTGATAAGATAATTCAACTTTCCGATACTTGTTGGTATCGAACCAGAAAGTTGATTACCAGCAACACCAAGAACAACAAGCGAACTGCACATTAAGCCAATCTCTGTGGGAATCCCACCTGTTATCAGATTGTTACTGATGTCCACAATGAAGCCCCTTGAGCTGTTGCACTTGTCGAATAGCCCAGGTTGCAACTGACCTGCAAGATTATTTCCATCAGCCAGGAAAGCATAGGGCCCCTGCATTCCCAGCTTCTTGGCAGCAAGTGGCAAGGATGTCACTGTTCCAGTAAAATTGTTCCGGGCAAAACTATGGTAACTCGTCAAATCTGTACCCAAGACTAATGAGGATGAGATGAAGCCAGCAAGTGCCTGATATGTGAAGAATGAAGAATACTCTGACACCAAGTCATCAAATGGGAGCTGAGATGAAGGACAGTCCTTTGAGAAGAACACTGGAATCGAGCCAGACAACCGGTTTCCACTGACATCGAATACATCCATGCAAGGCACTGGCACTGAGGGACCAACTGAACCTGTAAACTTGTTCAAGCTCAAATTCAAGAACTTCAGATGCCCGCATTCCACAAGTCCGTTAGGAATCCCACCAGAGAACAAATTCTCCCCCAAATTCATCATCTCCAAGCTCTGACAAGAGTTCCAATTCCCCGGCAACTCCCCCTCCAGTGTAGCTCTTGGCGCCCATAGCACCCTCAGCTTCGGCAGCGCAGCCACAGCATCTGGAATACCTCCTTGGAAATAGTTGAAGTCATCGACATCCCCATAATCCGACGAATTCAAACCAGCAATCGGTGCATAAGGATTAGACAGCACAAGCACTGATAGCTCGACACAACCACCAAGCTCCGCTGGCACAGGCCCGCTCAAACTATTCCTAGACACATCCAAAGCCCGCAAGTTCCTGAGCCGTCCAATCTCCAGCGGGATGACGTCATCCAACAGGTTGGAGGACAGCAACAGCGCCTCCAGCTTGCTGCAGTTCCCCAAGCTCCGGGGGATGCCACCGACGAGGAGGTTCCCAGAAAAGTCAAGGAACTGCAGGCTACGGCACCCTGCGCCACCGAACTCGTCGGGGATGGCGCCGCCGAGGCGGTTGGAGGCCAGCGACAGGCGCCGCAGACCCGGGAGCGCAACAAGCGCAGCGGGCACGGAACCGTTAAGCTGGTTGTAGGCTAGGTCCAGCGTCTGAAGCGCAACGCAGGCGAGTGACTCTGGGATCTCGCCCTGGAGTCGGTTGCCGGATAGGTCGAGCACGAGGAGGCGGCGCAGCGACCAGATCGCGGCCGGGAGCGGGCCCGAGAGCGCGTGGGAGGGGAGCGCGAGCACGCGGAGGCCGCGCAGCGCCGCCACCGCCGGGGAGAAAGCGCCCGAGAGGCGCCGGCCGGGGGAGGAGATGTTGAGCGCGACGACCTCGCCGGAGGCGCCGCAGAGCACGCCTGGCCAGAGGCAGTGGTCCGCCGAGGCTGGGGACCAGTCGCGGAGGAGCCCACTATCGTCGGCCGTAAGGGCCGCCTTGAACCTAAGCAGGGCCTCGCGATCGCCTCCGCCGCCGGATGCTCGAACGGCGGTGAGCAGCAGCAGCAGCAGCGATAGTAGGGTTTGGGCGATGAGGGTGCCCATGGGAGGCGGCGGCGGCGGCGGCGGGTGCCGCCGTCGCATTGGGGTGGCACAGTGGGGGAGGCCTGAGACTCAAGCCCGCGGCGGAGTGCTGGAGCGCGGTGTGCGGCGGCCGGCGGCGAGGGTGGTATGGTGGGGTTTTTGCGGCGGGGACCTCGGCGTGGGTGGAGTTTTGCGTTTTGAGCCCTCGGGTGGAGGCGGGGGTGACGTGGGGTTGCTTCGTTTGGAAGCTTGGAGCATGTGAGCGAGCGAGTTGGGCACAGTGAGTGTGGTTGGCAGTGAAGGGCTCCGGTTACTGTCAAATTTGCACTACGGCGCCATAGGTTTTTGTTTTGCCTGCTGTTGGCTGGACTAGTGCCGTAGTGCCGGCCTTTCTTTTCTTTTTCACTTTTTTGTCTCCTGACAAGTGAGATATACCAAATATAAAAAAATATTAATAAAAGTGATCTTTCTAAACAATTTACGGTTTTTGAGATTTCGAACTAAACCATCTAGCAGAAGAAAATAATAACTACAGATGATGTATTTTATACTCCATCGTCAAGGGATAGCTGCGAGATTTTGTGTTTGTCCCTTCTAGGGAGTCACCTTATTTTGCACTTATACATCTAGGTGGCGAGGCAATTAGTGGTATGATATAGGGTACAAAGTTGATAGCTATATAGAATTAAGGAAGAGGGCCCAACAGTGAGAAATAAACGGTGGTGGCAGCATCACCAACCATGCGGGTACGGAATGAGACGAATAAGAGGAGGATTGGGACAGGGAAGGAGGTAAAAAGGTAGCGATAAAAGGAATGAGATTGTGTCCGTAAGGTCATAAAGAATATATGGGACTAAATTGTCGATGTTTAGGACATGAGGGTCTCTATACCGAGTTTATGATTACAATTTGGATTGCCTATCTTTGAAAGTGACACTGAAAGGGGAAAAAAGAATGGATGAAAATTACATCGCTTTGCTCTTTACAAAGAACAGATGATGCTGTTGTAGATGTCTAAAATAAATGCTAGTTTAGAATATGGACATGTCGAAATGTATCTTGCTCAATGTGTCAATCTCAATCAAAAGATGTTCTTTGCCCTTGGGGGAAGAAGTCTATTTATAATATCAAAGTGATGCTAGTTGTCGTTTTTGGAGAGATGTCTTCCCATCAGAAGGCATCGCATGATCAAAAGGTGTCTTCTTATTGAAAAGATGACTTTTCGTTAAAGAGGCGTCTCTTCGCAGGGAGTAACTTTCAAGCGGTTGTTTGTACCTGTCAGAGAGAGATTCTTCTGCACATTATCTTTGCGTAGAGGATTTTTCTCCGACCAGAGCATGGTCAGGTTGATTTAGATCTAGATCGATAAGGTAAAAGACGTCATAGGCGAGCTGAAAAGGTTTGCAGGTTGGGCAGTTGCCGACCTGGCAACGCTTAGCTTTTGTCTTGACCTAATTTAGGTCGAGTAGTTATTTACATGGTCAACAGTAACTTTGACCGATTAAAATATTAATGTGTCTCTTCGTTACATGGATCGTATTTATGAGGACATGACGGGCTTATTGGAACCCATGATTATTTATGAGCCTCAAGACAGTTTTAACTACCGTCGCCATAAATAACATAAGGAATTGAGGAGATTAATGAAATCAGATTCAATCATTAGTATTAGGTATGTGTGATACGATCGATACAACTTACTTCATGAAAAGAAAAAATTAGTACCAAGAAAATGATATTCTTCTCTCATTTACTCGAAATAAACATATTTGTGGGGTTAAGAGCAGGCTTTAGTGCGAACTAATCCATTACGATTTATAGCAAAACCGTATGAGTTTTACCGTTGCCATGTTGTAGGAAACAAGTTAGCACATTCAGGTCGATGAGTAGCAACTTCATCTTATACATATATATGTATATTGAATCATTTAGGATTGGTGAAAAATAAGATTTGAACATGTAAAATCTGTCTTACCTTTCGCTTGCAGCAACACATATCTACTAGGGTAGCGTGGAGATGTCTGGTTCGTGGAGCGATGGTCATGCATATGAACAAGCGAAGAGGCTCGTGCGAGTCTCCACCACGCGCGCACGTCTACGCCACAGCGATGTGGTTGGACGGTTCGGATGGGTCGAGAACCTAAATGGAAAACCGGAACATGGTGAGGGCCTCTTCGCAGATTCAGTGATGTGGTGGGGCTCGGAGCGGCTGGAACCTTTGGATCTTAATAAAGGTATTATATTATAGTACCATGATTTCCCAAACAAAAGTAGGAACGATAATATCCCAAGCACATGCACGTTTTTTGGGGGGAAAACATAGTACAAGTTGCACAAATCTTGAAGCAAACAAGGGGTAAGTATTCCTTCTAGTACAAGTTGCACAAATCTTGAAGCAAGCGAAGAGGTAAGTAATCACCATCTACCCTTCATTCATGCTTTAATAGTTGTGCAACATTTAAAAGGAAGAGCATAGAAGCACTTCTCAAACATTAATAGAACAATGGAAAACCAACACCATTAAGTGCTTAACAACACAGTAACATGCTATTCTTGGAGGGGAGGTTTATCTTCAACATCGTGGTCGAAAGTTTTTGGTCGTGAACCAAGAGGCAACAGATTCCCGTTCGCTATACTTTTTACTAAGGCTCCTTTACAAGAAATAGGGGCAATACGGTGTACCCAGCCGCAAAATTCCACGAGAAGGAGAGAAGCCGAGCATTGCCGAGTGCGATTTCACAAAAAAGGCAATGTGAAATGCGAAAAATGCCCCCCTCCTTTTCTTTCCTTTTCCTTTCTTTATTCCCCTCCCCTTCACGACCCGACGACGGCCTCCGCTTTTTCACTGTCGCTTTTCCGCACCAACCCAAGCTCCCACACCCACAATCCCTTCCATGTCTGATCCATCTGACGGATGCAAACACGTGTCCTCAGGCGGGTACATCCTCGCTCGGTGTGCGCAAGCCCCCCTCACCTCACTGGTGCCCCCCCAACCCGTTGCTTTTCCGGGAAGTGGGGTTCGTAATTCCGAAAGCGACGCGGCCCGAGAGCCACCCGCCCCGCATGGATCGCGTGGCCCACGTGACCCACCAGCAGTGGTGTCGGCTTCGAATGCCGACAAAGAGAGAAAGAAAGGCAGCTAGCTCGCTTAGATTAAAATTCGGACGAAATTTTAGTGAAATTTTGGATTTCGATCTTTTATAAAATATATAATTCTGGTGGAATAATTTTTTTTAAAAAAAATCAAATTGCTACCGTAATTTCGGAAATTTCGCTGAAATTTTGGTTTTTTTGACCGGATGTGCACTTCTTTGAACCGGATTAGATGGTCAGCCTCTGACTTTGAACGAGAACCATTTAACAAAATTCAAAAGAACCGCACTTCATTTATTCTGCTAGCACTGGTGTTCACAAACTTGATTAAAAATGTGTTATACACAATGTCGCATGGTACTACTTAGCTCAGTGGTAGAGCACCTACTCTCCAGTATGCAAGTCCCCAGGTTCGATCCCAGAAAAGTTGCATTTTTTTTGACCGATGTCACTTAGAGCATCTCCAGTAGAGCTCCTAAACCGTCCTCTAAGGGTGCGTTTGGTTGGAGGTACGAGGGTGAACGGAACGGGATGGTAGAGGATAAATTTTGATACATGCGTTTGGTTGAGTGTACGGAACCATCTCATCCAGGATGAAGTAGTACAGATGCTGGGAATATTCCTCACAAATCCCGTACCATCCCGTTCGACCAAATCGGCCGAACCATCTCGTCCCGGACGCGTTCGTTCCTCTCCCCGCGGGTTTCCTCTCGCGTAGCCGCCCCCGCGCCCACTCTCCCGCCCCCGCGCCCTCACTCCCGCGCCCTCAATCCGCCGTTCCCGCGCTGGCCTTTTCTCACGCCGCCGCTCGCGCGGTCTCGCTCCGCCGCCCGCGCCCTCAATCCGCCGTTCAAGAACCTGTCCCCAAGGCCTCCAGCGTGAAGCAATCGAACCACCTCCCCATCCCGATCCTGTGCAGCGGCGCCCGTGGATCGAAGCTCCCAGAACCTGCTAGCCACGAAGAGCTGGTTTCTTGCCGACGTACTGGATCCACGCCGCCGCCGGATCTGCACTTCCTCTACTGCTCCGCCTCCCCCGTTCGGCCCAGGTACTAGATCCACTTCTTCATCCCCTTCTTGACTTTGGTTTGTGTGGAATGTTATTGCTGTTTAGGTTGATTTATCTAGATGATTTATCTTGATTAGTTTGGCCCGGCTACTGGATGCTTGGAATGTTATTGCTGTTTAGGTTCTTGGCATGGATTATTTTGTGAAAGAATTTGTTTTGTTTAGGGACCAATATACTGGCATGGATTATTTTGTGTGGAAGAATCTCAATCTAGTTGATTTATCTCTAGGCTCACAGACTGTAGATACTGCTGAATTTCCTTTTCAATATGTTGTTCTAGCATGTTAGCTGAGGGAGCAAGACTTTTGTTTGGAGGCAAATTACGCTATCTGTCTTTGTAAGAAAAAATTTGTTGTAGTTACCAAATACTGGTATAAGCTTGGGTGGATCTTGCACACTAGTGCATATGGTGACCCATTGGCTAGCTCATAAATCCATTTGAAGAATGTGCATCCAATGTGCTTCAGGTCTTTGCTGGCTTGGATACACATAATTTTTTCTATTTCTTGAGTTTGGTTAGGTGGCTAAATATATTTGGTTGCTAGGCAGGATTGTTATTTCATTGTGCACAACCCAAATATAATATGAGAATAGGATAAGCATGGCTACTCAAATTAGTTGGGTCAAGTATAAGCAGTCCCAATTGACAAAATTCGACAAAACAGGTAATTGTTGCCTTTGCACTGTTTGGTATGGTTGTTTTTTCCCCTTAAAAACCACTCAACCTTACTTGGGTCAGCATATAGTGTATGGAAGCTTCAGAAAGTTCAAAGCTCAAAATTAGATAGTACGTACTTTATATACTTTCCCTCATTTCCTGTGGAAACATGAACTTATGCAATGTTTCTGAAAATATGACATTAGTTCTTTTGCTTTCGTATGCTAAATTATTTCCTGCTCTTGGTTGCTAAAGTTAGGATAGTGCTGTAAAGGCCTCGATAGCATGAGATTCTGCCATATTTATCTTCTGCTACACTGTATATTTATCTTCTGCTATGCTGTGATGGCATGAGATTCTGCCATCAAGTTGTCTGCTCGATGCCTTGATTTTGTATTCATTTTCAAAATCTTGTATATGTGCTCACTACACCTTAAAAGTTGTCATGATTTTTGCTGCAAGAACCAGCCTTGATCTTGTGGATGGTGCACTGAAAGAGAAGTACTAGTAACTTTTCTTTGCTGAAATGGAATGTGCATATTTTACAATGCTGAACCAAGAATATATTAGGAACGAGTAACTTTAGCAATAACTTTTAGATGGATAACTAGAGCTAGTTCTCACCAGATAACATACTGATTGTGTTGGATAATTTGGCTAGTATCTCTATCTAATTTTGGATAACATACTAATTTCGTTGCTGAAATGGAATGTGAATAGTTAGGCTTGTTGCTGATTATTAATCTAACTGTAGATGGACAAGAGGAAGCTCAGACGAAGGAAGATGTTGATTAGTGGTGCTGCTGCATATATGGTTGCTTGCATGATGATGTTGTATGTGCGATGTAGAATACGTAATAGGAGACAAGGTATTACGTATGGCCCAATCGAGCAAAGTGACAAGAATAGAATAGATTATCTGAATAATAAAATTTGGAAGAATGATACAACTTGTATTACGACGATAAGACTTCAGAGAGCTCCTTTCTTTAGGTTATGCCGAATATTGAGAGAACGCTCTTTGCTCCGCGATACTATACATGTATGCGTTGAGGAGCAAGTTGCTATGTTCTTGAACACAATTGGACACAACCTAAGGAATAGGATAGTTGGTACCAACTTTAGTAGATCAGGTGAAACAGTTAGCCGCTATTTTGGACATGTCCTTCATGCTATAGGCGAGCTGCGAAATGATCTTATTAGGCCACCTTCATTGGAGACACCAACCAAAATTGCAGGAAACCCAAGATGGGATCCGTACTTTAAGGCATGAAAGCTAACAAGTATGCCTTATAGATTTGTGGATAAACTTTGTGGTTACTAAACTTTTTTTGTCAATTTATTTGAGCAAATAGGATTGTATTGGAGCCATTGATGGTACACATATAAGAGCTTCTGTTAATAAGTCTATGGAAGCAGCATTTCGTGGTAGGAAATCATTTCCTACTCAAAATGTGCTGGCAGCTGTAGACTTTGATCTTCGATTCACATATGTCTTGGCTGGTTGGGAGGGGACAGATCATGACGCTACAGTCTTAGCAGATGCGATAGAGCGTGAGAATGGCTTACGTGTCCCTGAAGGTAAATAGAATTAAGGTGGTAGTACATCTTCATACCAAATTGTTAAAGACCATTATCATTAACGTGTTCATCTATTTTAGGGAAATTCTACCTAGTTGATGCTGGATATGGTGCCAAATCTGGGTTCATGCCACCTTTCCGCGGAGTGCGGTACCATTTGAATGAGTGGGGGAACAATCCAGTTCAAGATGAGAAGGAATTGTTCAATCTGAGGCACTCCTCATTGCGAGTAGGAGTAGAGCGTGCCTTTGGATCACTCAAGAGGAGGTTCAAGGTCTTTGATGATGCCACTCCATTCTTCCCCTTCGCAACTCAAGTTGATGTTGTCATCGCTAGTTGCATCCTCCATAATTGGGTTCTTTCTGAAGGAACTGACCATTTCATTCTACCGGAGGATTCTTGGACCCCTAACCCCAGTAGGACATCAAGAGAGCAAGCAAATGACCATAGAGCTATGGTTAACAAGAGACAAAGTATTGCCGATCAAATGTGGGAGAACCATCAAAACTACCTAGGCCATTAATCATTTTCGTTTCATGTGAACCTTGTATTTTCATTTTTGTTATTCTAATGATTTGTGTGAACTTGTACTATCTTTTTCGTTATTCCGATGAAATGTGTGAACCTTGTATTATCATTTTTCATGACTACCATTTGAACCAATATTTCTGTTTTCTATGTATTACTGTAGGCAATGGATTTGGATCAGCATGGGGATAGTATGAAGTCTTTGAGGTTGTTTGGACAAATGCAATGTCTATATTTGTGCTAACCTACTTGACTAATCTAGTAGCTAGTGGTACAAGAACATCTATAGGCTTTAAGCAAGCTCATCTCAACAGTTGTGCTAAGGACTTGAATGAGCATATGAAGGTTCATGTGAGTGGCATTCAGGTTAGTAATCACCTCAGGAAGTGGAGAAAGATTTGCGCAAAGATAAACAAACTGAAGAACTTAAGTGGTGCTCTTTGGGATGAGGGCACTTGCACTATTAGACTTGAGCGTGAGCATTACACTGGTCATGTGAAGGTATTTTTCTTTCCAAATTTCAACAAACATGTTTGTAGAAAATTTGATGATGTTTGAGACTGACTACATCTTTAATGATTACAGGACCATCCTAAAGATGCTACTTTCTTGAACACTCCACTTGAGCATTATCATGAGATGGCCACTATATTTGGGAATAGCATGGCTACAGGACAGTATGCTAAGGGAGCAAATGACCCTCTGGCTACAAATGTGATAGAAATAGAAGAAGAAGCTCCGGTCAATGAACATGTGAGTGCGAAAGAGGTGATGGCGTCGGGGTATGGTGGAGGTGACTCATCAGCAAGTAAACCATCAAAGAAGAGGGCCAAGACATCCAGTGATGATGACTTGCTAGCGTTCATGACCACTGGTATTGATAGACTCGCTCAAGCTATTGAGAAGACCGCTAGTTCAGATAGTGATGTTCCAGATGATCTTTGGGACAATATGATGGATCTCCCTGGATTTGATGAAGCACAGTTAGCTCACTACTATGCTTATTTGTGTGAGAATGCTGCACTTGCCCGAGCATTCAACAAGCTTAGTATTTCAAACAAATTGGTGTGGGTAACTAGATACATCACGAGGGAAAGCCTCTAAGGTAATCCAACCCTTTTTTACATTGGATGTCCAGGAGTCCAACAAGTGCTTTACCCAAGCATATCTGGTGTATTTTGATGTTGATTTTTATCTACTGAAACTGGTTCTGTATAATCTATTGTATCTACTGAAACTAGTTCACAATGTAGTTTGTTAGAGCTCTATTTGCAAAGATAAGATTACTACTGTTCCATCTTATGATATAAGCAGCAAAAGAGTTGTTTACCATAGTAGGATCTGATGGTTCATAGTAGAATTTGATGGTTTACCATAGTAGGATCTGATGGTTCATAGTAGGATCCTCAATGTAGTTGCTATGTAGGATCTGATGGTTTCGATTCGATCTTGATCTATGTTCTCGTTGTTGTGTAGGTCCAAGACATGCAACCTGAAATTTATCGCCTTTTACTTTGTCACGAAAAGAAGTTCATCTATGAAATTTATCAGTTCTAACATCTGAATTCTGAAGCTTTCTTTATGGATCTGATGGTATAGGTAGTGGCACTCCTCAGTAAGAAGCTTTCTTTATGGATCTAGCTAATAGTTATATTATGAGAAATATCTAGAACTATGAGCTTGTAATCTGTTTGGAGTAAACTCCCCGTGTCGTGTTATAGGTGTTATAACACTGGAGCGGATGTGAATGCAGTGTTAAGGATAATGCTAGCACGTTCTGGTATTTCTATCTAAGTGAGAACAATATAATAATATCTTAGACCTATTGCTATGTATGGATCTCGTTCTGGTATTGCTATGTATGGCTAAGGATAATGCTAGCACGTTCTGGTATTGCTATGTATGGATAATGCTAGAACGTTGAAAGTGCATCTCGGCACTTATGTTGTTTTGGTGATTAATGATAAACGATTAATGACAAACGCATGTAATGTCAATCAATGTAATTGTACAAATTCTTAACTTAGTGCTTAACAAATGACAAACCTCTAATATGTTTATATTGTTATGAAACTCATTTTTATTGCCTAGTTGAATATTAGTCTCATCTATTTTAGAGGAAAATCAATTGGGATGGTTAAGCAAAAATGAGGTATGCAATCTCGGTATTCCTTCCATATTTGTCATTGCATTCTTCTTTAGCAGATGTATATTGAACTCTAAGTAACTTGTTGATTTCATATGTGCACATTGATTCATGTCATAATTGCTTGTGCATATATATATATATATATATATATATATATATATATATATATTCATTTGAGTTCATTATGTGCTTTGTTTTTAATATGCTTGTGTTAACTAGAGTTAAACTTCATTGCTTCATATTGACTTGGTGCATACATGTCTTAGTTGTGTATCTTCTAATGCACCTCTCTTAGTGAAGTTTAATCTAGAATTGGATCACATTATTTACTCTCCTTCTAAGTATTATTTGCACATGTACAATTCGTGTACATTCTATCATGTGTTTCTTTTAAGTAGAGATTGTGATCCTTGCCATGATTTAATTGATTCTTCATATTGGCAATTATCTCTCTAGTGCAGTTAGATCAATCATATATTCATCATAATGCACTTAGCAGAGAATATTTCTATTGTCAAGTGTTTCCATTCATATTGTGCTTCTTGATATGAAACACTTGTTATTATCAATCTATTCAATATATCTTTTAAGCTTGTGGGACTAATATGTTTGCTGAGTGCTTTGATAAGAGTTTGGTCCCAAAGCTGTGTGTATGATGACCAAGATGGTTTGAAGGATGACAAGCGAGTCAAAGTCAAATAAGACGACGGTGTCACCAAGAGCTGAGGACTAAGTCAAGAACGACTTGGCGTGAGGATCGTCTTGGTGATGATCGAGGTCAAGGTCGGAGAGGACGAGAGTCTCATGAGGTGAATCGCGTCGAGGTTGACAAGACGAAGGGCGTCATCAATCTTTGTGGAAGCGTCATCATGCACCGTGCATCCGGAAGAAGTCGGCATGTAAGCTTAGTGTAAGACTTAGATTTTGTGTTAAATTTGAGTCTAAGGATTGCCGTACTATTAAGAGGGATGCAATCGTTGAAATCACTTAGACATGTCCCAAGTGCTCAAAAGTGGTCTATCCTTGTCTAAGGTTGAGAAACCCAAGTCACACCGTGTTCACCTAGGTGTAGGTGGGTTGGTGTGAGGGATAGAAGTGTTGGTGGTGCCGGAAAGTGAGGGTTGTAGGTCTCTCTTGGATTCCTTGTGATATCAATTTTTATCCTTTGGGATTTGGGTAGTGAGACCTTGTTAGTTGTGTAGCCCTCGTTCTTAGCTTTTCGAAAAGTCCGAATTCATCGAAATCGGAGTCCAGGATCAAAAGTTATGCCCGTTTTCGTCCGGCTGCTGCGTGCTGCCTGGGAGATCCGGAGTATCCGGATTAAATGTCCGGAGTATTCGGATGATCCGGAGTGTCCGGATGATCCAGAGTGTCCGGGTTAAATGTCCGGAGTCTCCGGGTTGCCCAGTTCGGTCCAAACGGCTAGTTTTTTTGGGTTCCTCTATTTAAAGCCCCCTTCTTGCCCACTTCGAAGGAGCCGTTGGGGGGAGGTTTTGCTGGGTATTAGAGGTGTTCTTTGTGAGTTTTTGAGCCCCCAATACTCCTCCCTACTCCTTAGATCTTAGTGATCCCCTTTTATGAAGGGTTGGATAAAGGAGAGAGGTGTTTGGATTGAGGATTGATTTGAGGAGTGGAGCTAGTTCCTTGGTGCTTTGAGGTGTTCTTCTTAGTGATCTTTAGCTCCCAAAAGCCCCTCCAACCCTAGATCTTAGTGATCCCTTTTGAGTGAAGGTTTGGGTGTGAGAGTGGGTAGTGATCGGATTGAGTGTGATTAGTGTGTTGAGCACTTGAGGAGGACTCTAAGTGAGTTCTTCGGGATCATTTGTTGCTCTTGGAGGTTGAGGTCTTCTAGACGGCTAGGAGTTGCCGGTGAGCTTCCAAGCTTTGTGTGGAAGGCCACCGAAGGTTTGTGAAGGTCCGATTCCGCCTCCGCAAGGAAAGGAATCAAAGAAATGAAGACCGGCGAGTGCATTGTGCAACACCAGGAGGAAGAGGGTTGAAAGAGACCCCGGCTCAAGTGTGACCGAGCCGCCTCAACGGAGACGTAGGATCCCCTCAAGGATCCGAACTTCGGGATAAAATCTTCGTGTCTCCTTCCTTACTTCGGTTTCCTCTTTTGCTCATCCGCTTAATTTGCTTTCGATTCTTGTGATTAGATCAATTAGATTGTGTCTACTGCATCTATTCTTGCTTGTATCCTTACTTTGTTGCAGTAGAGTAATTTGTATCTCTTGAATCGAAGAAGTAATTAATTTTGTTGCACTCTCTGTTACGAAGCAGGCAACCAGAGTATCCGGTATATTGATCCGGAGTATCCGGACATACCGGAGTATCCGGACTAAATATCCGGGGTCTCCGAGTTGACTGTCTCGGGCTGAATTGTTTAAGTTGAAAAACTTAATTATCCCAAATTGCTTCCGTATTATCTCTGATAGATTAATTTAAATTGGGTATAATTTTGTAATCGCCTATTCACCCCCCCTCTAGGCCGACATCCCGGTCCTTTCACACGTTCTGATATTGCTATGTATGGCTGCCGTTGCGCTGACCAAGTTCGCCTGCACGGAGTACCTGCACGTCGACCATTCCAAGGCGATCATCAACGCTGGCGGAGCGAAGCACCTTGTCCAGCTGCTAGTGTACTTCGGCGAGCAGAGACAGGTTTGTAGCGATGGTTCTGCAACCGTTAAAATTTTAAATAACCTTATCCCTCCAACCAAACATTATCTCGTTCCATCCTGTACCATTCCATTCAAGCAACCAAACAAAAACTTGTACCATCCAATTCAGACAACCAAACAACTTCCCTGAACCATCTCATCCAGGATCATCCTATCCATCATGTACCATCCCGTTCTGCTCACCCTCGTACCTCCAACCAAACGCACCCTAAATCGTAAAATAGGCTTCGAGATGATCTTATTGAGCATTTGTGGGCAATTCACAGAGCTCCTAAACCGTCCTCTAAATCGTAAAATAGGCTTCGAGATGATCTTATTGAGCATTTGTGGGCAATTCACAGCGCTTCGTAGTTTGATTCATTGTTCAGAGTTTTTATTTATCTATTTATCATGTTTTGAAAATTTTAAATTTAAATTTGAAATATCATGTTTTTAAATTGTAAATGTTAATATGCTTATGTTTTATGTATTACAAATATTTTTGATTGAATTTTAGTAGTGTCAAATGAAGATTATACATAGCGGATATGTCAAAATAGAAGAAAAAGTAAAATATGGGCTGAGATTTAGGGGCTGTTGCTGGATTTGTGCTTTAAAAACAAGACCCTAAAAAATAGGGGGAGTCTCTAAATCCAAAATATGGGCCCTATTTTAGAGGACCTTTGCTGGAGATGCTCTTAGCATCAAAAACCGAAAAAAAAATTAATGTGGAACATTGGGTTCGAACGCCCGAACTCTCAAAGTGAGCACTCGCGCTTTGACCAACTCGGCTAAGCTCAAGAGCGGCTCAAGGGAACTGAAATTTCAGTTTTATTGACTAGATGTGCACGTCTTTGAACCGGATTGGACCAGATATGACAAGGAAGATGCATAGCTGAGATGGCAGGATGCTCAGAAGACATGGGAGAGGTCTTGGGTTCATTCTCTGATGACAGCAAATTTTTTTGATGTATCCAAAATCTTAAAAAAAAAGTTTGCAATTTGGAATCACACTGCTCTACAACTCCAATAGAAGGTTGCAATCTTTCCCTTGTGGTAGCCAAGCTCGCCAGGGGCGGATTTAGGCCCATGGCAGCGTGGGCTTCAGCCCAGGACTTGAATTTTTAGCATGTGTATAGCCCAGGTAAGCCCAGGTCCTCAATCCAGCCCATTTCGTAAAGAAGCCCATGAAACAACCCCATGAAATAGCCCACAAAATGGAAATACACACCAAAACCTAATCCCACTCCACACATTCCAACTCCACCAGGCACTGAGGCACCAGCAGCCGTCGGCCCGGATCCGCCAGCCCTTCGGCCGGCTGCCGCCTACTCGCCGGATCCGCGCCGCCCCAGCGAGCCGCGCCGCCTCGCCTCGCGGATCGCGCCGCCCCTCGTCGCTTCGCCCGAGCCGCCCGCGCGCCCTCGCCCGGCCGGCCCCGTCTTCGCGGCGCGCGAGCGTCGCGCAGCAGCGTCGCTCTATTGCCGGTGCGCGCCAGCGCCGATCGCCGCCCCTCGCCGGATCCGCGTCGCCCTTCGCCCGCCGCGCCCGAGCCACGCCGCCCTCGGCCTCGATGTTGCGCCGCCCCTCGCCGGCCAGCGCCCATGAGCAGCGCCGCCCAGCGTCGTCAGCAAGCAGCGTGTCGCTAGCCTGCTGCCCGGTGCCGCGCCGCCCCTCGCCGAGTCGCCGGTCGCCGCCCCGCGCCTGCTGCGCCCCCAGAAGCGGCTTCTGTTATTGTGCTTTTTTTTGGTGGGTTTTGAGGTAGCTTAGGTGCGTTTAGGAGAAAGTTTTGATCTTTGCTGTTCTTTTTGTTGATCGTGTTGGGTTATAATTTAAAGTGCCATTTGCTTGTCAGTTTAGTTTATTACTAGAAAGTATCAGCCGAAAGAGGATAATATGTTAGTATTTATGATTGTTGCATCGTCCAGAATAATGTTAATTATGATTCTTGTTTTTTTATAAAATTAGTGATTACTTTATTGTTGTGAGAAACAAATCTGAGAGACTTTTATGACTTAGGAATCAACTCTTGAGTAGCGCAAATCTGGCATCTCGCTTGTTGAGATCTCGCGGTAGTGGTAAGCTAAGATCTTGTAATTACAAAATTCACATGATTTGTTATATATTATGCTCTCATTGACTTTATGTGGTAACTTTTCAGGTTCACCTTAGTGTGCAATTGATGATGAATAAAGTAGATGGTAGTATGGACCTAATCTTCGTTATTTAGGTAAACATCACATCCTTCAACTCGATGTTTTATTATGTTTTATGTTATAGTGGATTATATGGTTAAATTCACGTATCAATCATGTATGTGTGTTCCACTTTTTTGAATTTCTCGGTGTGTTTAGTTTTCGTTGTTTGTACATAATTTAGTGTACTATATTTTAGCCCGGGACTTGACGAGATCCTGGCTCCGCCACTGAAGCTCGCACTATGTTAGGATGCACCAAACTAAAATTTTATAGGAATATTAGTGATGTGTAAGGACAGTATCATCATCATAATTTTTGAAAAAACTTTAAGCTTGATCATCATTTAAAATTTTTATGAGAATATTAGTCATGCATCAGGACCAACCACAAAAATTTTCAAAATTTTCTAATGTGGTTTGAACTATTTTTTATTTGGTTGAAATTTGCTAGTTAGCCTTCAGTAGCATTGTCTAAATTTTTGAAAATTCCTCAAGCTTGATCGACACATAAAAAATTTATAAGAATATTATGATGTGTCAAGACCATCTACAAAAAAAATTAAAAGTTTCTAACGTGGTTTGCACCATTTTTCATTCGGTAGGAATTTATCAATCGGCTTTTTATCAAGATAGTAGCATTGTCGAAATTTTAAAAATTCCTCAAGCTTGATCATCATTTGAAATTTTTATAGAAATATTATTGATGTGTCAGGACCATCTACAAAAAAAATTTCCGCACTTTGGACCAATTTTTGTTTAGTTAAAAATCACCGAGATCTCGATGAGATCTCAGAAATTTCAATCAAAAAATAACCATATTTGAATTTTGCCTTTTGCGTTTCATCCAAAATAACAAGATTTTATCAAAATTTTGGATTTCGGAGGGTGATGAGATGTGAACCAAAAACGAAATTTAGAACCTTGCCCAGGAGGGGCTGGGAGTGAAGTTTTTTTACCCTTGTACTCCCTCCGTTGTTTTTTATAAGGCGTATTAGGTTTCGTTAGGACAAAGCTTTGACCAACAATTACTCTATTAGCATATAATTTTTGTGACACAAAATTGATATTAGTAGATTTGTATTCAAAAGTACTTATATATAATTATGATTTTGTATTGCATAAATGGTATATTAATGAAGTAATCGTTGGTCAAAGTCTTGTCCTAACGAAACCTAATACGCCCTCTAAATTCCAACGGAGGGAGTATCATTTTGTTATCACCTATCCACGATATAGAAGTACGGTAGATACTTACCATAGTTGAGAAAATGTTAGATTTACAATTTTGTTAAAATAGAGCCAACTTGCAGCAAAAGTTAGTGTTCGCTAAATGGTACCCAAGTGTTTTATTGTTTACGAATACTTGATTTTTTTTGTCCATTAGATGTTACTTTATGATCTACGTTGTGCTTTATCATTATATCTTTGTGAGTTCTTTCTCGGTGTGAACAAAATAATAAGGAAATAATCAATTTTTTACGGTCATCGGAAGCTACCAATGTTTTAAATCATGGTTAACAGTTAACGAATGAATTCTCCATCTTTTAATGTTTATACAGTAAACGATTTTGTAAACGGTCTTGCAAACAGTTTTACTATTTAAAATTTAGAGAAATATATACATGCGTTTATGGTAACAAAATAAACATATAATTCATCTTATTTCATGCATTAAAAAGAAAACTATCAGGCTATCAACAATTATCCAAAGCGGTAACATGAAGTAAAAAGATGATATAATGTGAATGTGATTAAAGAATCATAATTAAATGAATAAACATCTCAAATGGCAATGAAAAGCAAAGCTAGCATTCATCTTATGTATGTCATAATGTTCCGTTACATATGATAATCTTGCAACTTTATTCAAATAAATGGCCCGATAAAACGGCCCTGTTAAACGCTAACGACCTAATAAAATGAACAAATCTTGAAATATCTATAAATGCAATTGGTAGGGGACTTTCACCATTTTAACAACCGTTTGCAAGGCCTTAACAATCTTTATTTAGAATACTGGAAGCTGTAACATAAACGAACAAGTAGACTTTTTGTTCTATGTGTTCCTTATAGGTTGTTATGTTCCTTTCTCTCTTTTTTTTACAAATTATCACATTACTTTTTTCATAATTTAATTTATGTAAAACTAGTATATAATTAATATAAAAAGGCCATGTTGAAAAAAATATGTATTAGAGGATTCCTTAATGTATCACATCGTATGCTAATAACTAAGAGTTAACTAGTAGACAGATACATATATGCACCCGATATCTAAAAAATTGAGTGCAGCTTATCAAAATAGTACTCGAAATGGAGGAGCGAAGGTAAATAGTTATTGTTTTAGATATTGACATGGTCTCTAAAATATAACTTTGACCACTAATTTCTATTATAATATTATGAAAGTACTTTCGAGACAAACCTACGCATATAATTTTTATGTATATAATTTAAATATTAAAAAATATTGATAGTTAAAGTTTCTAAAATTTAACTATATCTATATCCAAAGCTATAACTATTTGTGACTGGTGAGAATATTTACCAAAAAGAAACAATCAAGTTCTCATGCAAAAAAAGGTCAGAAGGGAAACAAAATCTAAAGCTGCCGGTGGGACCCGGGGGCAGTCAACGGTAGTGAGGGGCGGTCAAAGCATCTGCTGCGTTAGCTAGTGGCGTATGTGTGGAGGATAAGGAGAGACGAGAGAGGGAGAGGGGAGAGCGTGCATGTTGCGGACTTGCGGTGCAGTGCAACACAGCGTGGCCGGCACGTCGTTGGATTGGGTCGTGCCACCTGGGTGTCACTCGCTGATGGACGCAGTCAAGCGATTCGGATGACTTGGATCCAAGGGAAATGGGCCCCTTGGTGGCCTTTTTCCGCGTCGCGTCGCATCGCATTTGCGTGTTCGGTTGTTACATGCGTGTGTGTGCCCGCCGTGCCAAGGAGGGAAAATGGCCATGCACTCCAGCATAATGACTCATGTGCTCGCTCATTAGCTAGATTCGCGTTGCTTGAGGTAGGTTTGGTTGTCTAGACGAGACTAGATGGGATATAGCCATCTAGTCTGCTAGGTATTGAGCCATTTAGGTGTCTATTTGTTATGTGAATTAGTTGGTGGATAGAATAAGTTAATTTTTTTTATTTGGTTGGATGAATGAGCATCCCCACATTCCCCGTCGCTCTCTCTAGCCGCGTTGCCCCTCCTGCCGTGCCTCCACTCCAGTCGCGCCGCACCTCCCGTCGATCTCCCGCACCATGCCGCCATCCTGTCAGATCGCGCCGCCCCTTGATCTCCCGCATCACCCTCTAGCCACACGCGCGTGGACAAGGCTTTTTTTTGGATCGATCCATCCGACATTTGGGAGAAATATTCATGAAAACTGAATATACCTAGCCAATCCATTTAAATAATTGAATAACTTTAAATCTATTGATAACTATATCTCCTCTAACCTCCTTATTCAGGCAACAAAGGCCACCTGATTTGTCGAGGTACAGCGTGTGCAAAGCAAACACGGTCCTCCCGTACGCGTGGGCGTGGTTGAACCATCGTTACTGCACGCAAGTTCAAGATGCTCCTCGGGCGTCGTAGGTTCGTAGCCATGTCTCGCAAGTCGCAACTCGCAGCCGAGTACTATAGGCCGTGCTGTAACAAATTCCGTCCTCCTCTGGTGAGCCAAGCCAACTATAGCATTGAGAATAATTAGTTAGATAGCCTGCCCTATCTGTTGCAGCGTGTGTTTTGTTTCATGAATGCCTGAATCGATTTTCTCGGCCGATGCACATAGCGCCCCTGTGATTCCCACGAAAACGCCATGACTTGTTGACTCCCGCTGGAAACAAAACAACAGGAATTGTTGGGGGAAAAAAAGAGAGAATTTGTCTGGTTGCCTCACAGAAAAGCACATTGAATTTTGAGATTAAATACCAGTTGGTTAGATAGAGAATGGAGTGAGGAGGAGCGAGATTACATCGAAACCCTCAAAGGAATTACCAGCATGAGGTTAAACTTGTGCCAGGATTTCTCTAAAATTCACAGTAGTTTTTCCTATCCACCGAAGCTCTTTCAAAACAATTCTATCCAAAGCAAAACACCCTTTATAGAAGAGAAGAATTTCCCTCTCGATTTCTTCCTTTTAATTCCCTCTTTCCACTCAGAGAGGCCCGTGCGATGTGGGAAAAAATGCCTAAATATACAACATATAAATTCAAATTTCAGAAATATACAATAAAAAAATGAAATAGCAAAAATACCAGTGGTGCCCATTGGTGCCACGTGTATGTCGCTTACACCACACGCGGCCGCCATTAATTCCATGGCGGTAGCCCTGGCTGCCGCCACCCCACACGGCGGCAGCCAGTGGCTCGTCCCACCGACACACGTAATTTTTATTTTATTTGGTTTTTTCTTTCCGCTCAATTCCAAATTGAATAAAATAAATCATCGAAATTTCAAAATTCATTTTCTTTTCCGCTCAATTCAAAATTGAATAAAATAAATCTGCCTGCATTTTTGAAAAATCATTTGGATTACGAACTTTGTAAAATTTCGTAAAATCATGCTTATTAAGAGTATGCTTATTAATTAGGAAAAATACTCCAAATTATCACTTTAAATTTGGTAGAATGTTAGACTTTACGATCAGATATGACTTTACCGTCATGTTCGCGTCCATATTCGAAAGCGGTTGGCTATGTCCGAGGTGGAAAAACGCTGAAATATACCACTTGTAAATTAAAAATTGTAGTTATAATTGTCATTACAAAATTATCGGTACAAAGGTACACAAATAATAATTATAACTACAATTCAAAGCGTGATACTCTACCGATAGACGGGGTAGTATCTTTGTTGTATTTTAATGCTATACAACCCCTATCAATAGATTATCTATATTACCGCCTCATATGAGCGGTTAGATTCATCACCTAATTGACGGATGACACACTACATCTTACAATAGCATAGATGGCGCTTATTTATAGTATATCATTATATTATGTAAAAATAACTCATACAATAGATTATCTATAATACCGTATAGGACATTACTGTCATTATTCGCGTCCATATCCGAAAGCGGTTGGCTCTGTTAGGAGGTGGGAAAACGGTTTTATATACAACATGTAAATAGCCGAATTTTTTTAGTTTTCTCAAGTTATTCGACCGGATCCGATTGAAATGCAAATACCGATAATTGTGTAATATTTTATTTGTACAATCGTAATCGATAGTTGTGTAATAATTTTTTGAGACTTCCTGTAGTTTTGGTCAAAGATGGGCGGATAAATTACGACGGCTTACTTAATGGTAAACAACAAGTGGCATATACCGGACTAAACCTAACATGCCTTAGGGAAAGGGAACAACAAGAAGGGCCCTTGTCGTACATTTTATCGAGAGCAATGAGGATATTTTCCTTACGCAATCCTTCAGCCTCCGCCGCTCGCCCTAGCTGCCCTCTCACGCTTTCTCTACTTTCACCTCCCTCTCCGCGGCATGGCTGCCGCTGCTCGGCCTCCTCGTGCAAGCATCTGCTCTCGAGGCCGCTTGCGCTTCTCCTCCTGATCCTGCTCACACCACCGCTGCTCCACCATAGCCCTCCGATGCGAGTACTCCGATTCCGCATCCTTTCCATCTCGAGAGTTTGTTCCGCGTCGTAGAATCGGATGAACTTCGCCTGATGGAAGGCCGTAATTGGTCACATCACATGGTGTTAGACACATGCAGGTTCGATGCAACACAAAATGCGAGTATGAACATACCGGGCTTCTCCGCCGCAGCCGCATCCCCACTTTGGCTCGTAGTCGTGGTTGCGGCAACTCCAGACCTCATACCGTGACGCGTGTATGAGTTGTCTATGGATCACGGAGCGGCAAGGATCCCGCATAGGCACATGGGGACCTCCGTGCCGTCGGGGATGGTTTGGACAACGCCGTGCCTTGGGGCGAGGAAACTCCATTGGTGCTTTGCTCGTTTGGTTTTGGGGATGGTTCTCTTTGTTGTATTGGAGCGATCGTTCGGTTGATGCAATGTCGAAGCCAGGAAGGGGTTAAATAGCCTGAATTGATAAAACGACAGGACTTGAAGCAAGAACGAATCCGCTGAGCATCGATTCCTTTGCGGCTCGCCTGCTTGGAAGCGACAAATGCATGCAGCTTTGTAGCTGCTAGGGAGGTGCCGGGCTTTGGCAGCTATGCTTTGACATGACGACTAAGGCATTCTCTCGCCACGCATGCATTTGATGACATGATATATCCCGCAGGCTTTGCCGCAGTTGCTTTGACAGGGCGTCTCGTGCCAATGCAACGAAAGTTTGGATGATGACAACTTAATGGATAATTATAATAGTCGCGGAAAAATATGACAACTTAAGCATATTCGGGCCGTGAAATATCACGTGTGACTCCATTTTTTCTAAGAATGCAGCCCATTTGGTCTTGTGTATACCGACTACGATATTATGGAAAAATATTATAATTACAGACTTCCTTTGTATGTACTTTCGTATAGTTCAAAAGGGCTAAATATAATAGTCGCGGAAAAATATGACGACTTAAGCATATTCAAATTTACCAGAAATATCACGTGTGAGTCTATTTTTAGGAATAATGCAGCTGATTTGCTCTTCTCAGATAATCGACTACGATATTATGGAAAAATATTGTAATTACACCTGCCGTTGTATGTACTTTCGTATAGTTCAAAAGGGCTAAATATAACGGTCGCGGAAAATTGCATCTACTACGCCTTTACGAGTATTAAAATGGAATGAAGTTGTTAAATTAACTCTTCGTATGTTGTGTTGGTGTATCCGGTGTTGTGCCGCTTCGTATGGCTTGTAACGACAAAAGATATTAAAGGCGGAAAATACAACGCTGAAATATATAAGTTACGACATAACATCACAACACGGGAGAAACAACGCGTTGGAATACCGTCAATCGCCAACGCATATGACGGGTACATGACTACTACATATTATTTGAACAACTCACGCAATTCTCGGATTAGAACTTTCCGTAATCATCACTATCTCGCATCAATACCCTCCTCTTCTAAAACCGCCGTGATCGCGTTTGCCCTCGCTATCGCCTCGTAGTCACATGGAAGACAACGAGTCAGTCTACACCTTCGTGTCCTCCTCTTTGGCAACGAGCTTAGTGTCCTCTTGTCTTTGGCCGTGGGGGTTTGATCACAAGAATTGCTAGATTGTATGGCGACATGTTCGAGGCTACTAGCAATAGCTTCGATGTCGCGAATAAAGTCGTTGAATTCGTTCGCACTTGAATCGCTGCCAGGATCAAGTTGTCTTTAGCAATTTTATTCAGGTCACCGCGATGCCATCTATTTCTTTGATTGTCCGTGCCCAGCCTTTATCTTGAGCCGCTCCGGATCCTTGTCCATCTACACATTGGAAGCAATTATATTTCAGCCTAGAAGAGTAGGATTCAAGCATAATCGAAATGTACTTCGATCAAAAACATAAAAGGAACAGATGGCCCAAAGCCCCCAAGAAGCCATCAATATCCATCGTGACTTCACTGACCCAACAACACAACAATGTCACCGATCAGCCGAAAATAAATTTCATAAATAATACCTTTGAAACACTCGCGTTGTGGGTTGAACTCACCGCAACTTATCGAACTCACTCGCGATTGCCCGATAGAAATGCATGCGGCGTTGTAATTTATAGGAGGGCACAAGGGACAAACAAGACGGTGGCGGCACATCGGTAGCGCTGGAGTTTAGGGTCGAAGACAGCAAGCGTGACGTGGAGCGCGTTGCAATGCGCGGTGGGGCCTGGTCCAGCTTCTGCATCCGTACTGCGTCACGTGGAAGCGTTTGCAGCGCAATGGGAGGGGTATGGCGAAGCAAAGCTGCAGCTCGGCAAGTGTCCGTAGTGCCCATCCCCTCCGCTTATGGCACATCACTGCAGGCGACGGCCAGGACAGGAAAGCGCATATTCGGCCGGCCGTAAAATATCACGTGTGAGTCCATTTTTTCGGAAGAATGCAGCTGATTTGCTCTTCTCTATACTGACTACGATGTTATGGAAAAATATTGTAATTACACATTCCGTTTTATGTATTTTCGTATAGTTGAAAAGGGCTAATTATAACGGTCGCGCAAAAATATGACAACTTAAGCATATTCGGCCGGCCGTGAAATATCACGTGTGAGTCCATTTTTTCGGAAGAATGCAGCTGATTTGCTCTTCTCTATACTGACTACGATATTATGGAAAAATATTGTAATTACACATTCCGTTGTATGTATTTTCGTATAGTTGAAAATGGCTAATTATAACGGTCGCGCAAAAATATGACAACTTAAGCACATTCGGCCGGCCGTGAAATATCACGTTTGAGTCTATTTTTTCGGAAGAATGCAGCTGATTTGCTCTTTAGTCCGTTACGCACATACGTTTGACGAAATTAAAACCTATACATTTCATGTTTACCACGGACCAAATATCAACTCTGTCACGTATGTCACGGACCAAATTGAATGGTCTGCAGTAACTCGCATTTTTGGAGGTCTTCATGTGCTGCAATCATTTTTTGCTCTACATGAAAGTTGTAGAGAATTCCAAGACGCAACTTTTTCATGTCGACAAGTTTTTCATTTGAGCAACAGAAAAAATCAAAGAAAATCGGAAAGGTAAATGCATTTGCGTCGGACCAAAAATTGTTCGCGACGGACCCTTCTGTAATTCTCGATTTTGGAGATTTTCCCGTGCTCTAATCATTTTTTGGTGTACATGAAAGTTGTAGATAATTCCAAGATTCAACTTTTTCATGTTGACAAGTTTTTCATTTGAGCAATATAAAAAATCATAGATAATCGGAAAGGTAAGTGCATTTGCGCCGGACACCAAAAACTGTTCGCGACGGACCCTTCTGTAATTCACGATTTTGGAGGTCTTCCTGTGCTCGAATAATTCTTTGATCTACATGAAAGTTGTAGAGAATTCCAAGACGCAACTTTTTCATGTTGACAAGTTTTTCATTTGAGCAACATAAAAAATCAAAAGAAATTTGACAAGTTTGAATGACATAGATTAAAGAAGTTAACATAAGTCTCATACAACACGATCTAGTTCGCAATTGCAGACAAAATTAAAACATTACATTGAAAGTAAAATAATGCAATCGAACGGGTTGATCAATAACGGGTTCAACGGCCTTCTGGGTTAGTGTTCCCCCTTCCTCTTCCCCTGGCCCCCTACCACGACGTTCTTGGTTATCGTAGTCCGACGGTGTGAAATTTCGGGCGCTTGGGGACACGTGAGTCCAGCCGCCGCGCTGGACCTAACCGCGTGCATCTCGCTCGTTCGGCGTCCGAATCGCCTGCTGGACCGCGTCTGACAGCGCGCTGTGGATGCCCCATGCGACCATCGATCGTCTGCATGGTACCCGATGCGCGTGAGTACGTCCAAGGCCGCCGCTCTGCCCGATTCGATCCACCGGCCTCCTCGGAGTTACTTGGGACGCGATTCCAACCCTAGGGATTGCAAACACGCCGTCGCGAGCAAATCGCTGAATGTAGCCCCGGATCCCATAAGGTCATCGTCGCCCTCGACACGCCCTCCCATGTTTGTTGATGCTTTGGGCGGGGTACTAAAAGACTCTCGCGGCAATGATGGGGACGGTGACATGTTGATGTGTACTCCTCCTTGAACGCTTGCCCCAAAGACCTATTTCAACGCACTCGCCTCCATGGCCCCGCCGCTCTCATGGCTCGGGACCGGGAGGAAGTCGATGCTCTGGGTGGGTCTTGCCGCCGCCGAGGAGCCACAGCGCTGCACGCCTATCCATGGACATGCTCCTCATCGTGGGGCCTTGCGGTGCGGCGCCAGACGGTACATCCTCGTAATCACGCTGGGTAGACGGTCTATGGCCACCAACATCTCTCGACCGCATTTCTTATGCGGTGGCCCGTCTTGGCGAAGAAGGTTCCGTAAAGCGATTGCTTGATTGACGTTCTTTGCTCCTGTGATCGCGTGAGGATCTCGTCCGCCTGGTCATGCATGTACTCCGCCTCACGCCTCTGCAAATTAATACATATCGAATGTTTAATTGGGTATATCCCGCTTTTAATATGTGATAGGTGCGATCCGTACGGTGTGTGCATGCGCTCTGCACTCCTCAAGATAGCCATGTTGCACCGCATCGCCACACCCTGTCTAGGAGCACCGCCTGCAGCGAGGTCTGTGCAGATCAAGGTACCCAAGTGTGTCCGTCTGCAGGCTGCGCCGATGGGTTCCAGACGTCCTCAATGGCCATCGAGTTCCACCTCTCAATATGCCGGCTATTCCGTGCGACCCGCTTGTAGTTGTGCCTCGATGTACTCCTCCTCGCGGATCAATCCAACACGTTATTAATGGTTTTCACAAAGAAGCGTGAAAGTAATGTGACATGTAGAGACATACCCATGGGAGCTTTCGAGTCCTGCCGGAGGCGGTGGAGGGAAAGATCGCGGTACCCAAATTGGCGCCGAACGCGCTCGGAGAGTATGGCTCAACGGCACTCATGCACAGGAGGAAGCATTTCGTCATCCAATACCGAGGCTCCCCATGCACAGTTGGAGATACGGCCTCCCGACGCAACCTCCGTCGCGGCCTGGTGGAAAAGGGATCCCACGTGACTGGCGCCGATGTCAAGAAGTCTAGGTCCCCACGAGACGAGGGTAGGAGCAGCGGTCTGATTCACAGGCCCATCGGAGTCTGGCATGCATCCATTTGTAACCCAAGGTTGGCCTTGCGAGTGGATGCCACGTTAGCTTCATCGACGGCACTGGGTAGTACCGCTTTGACACTCTTGGTCGCGCTTATGGGTAGGTACGACCAGGACCACAATCAGAGAAGCAGGGCAACCTCCCATTATTGAAGTTGGTCATGGCCGGCGGCAAGCCGCACACATCTCGCGATATGTGTCTCATGCGAATCGCCGAGCCTCACCAGTAGAAGTCGGTCTTGCATCTTTCGCACCTGCTCGGCTAATTCCCGAGCGACCCAAACGAGGTGGGGGGCAACGGAATCACCATTTCCGTTTGTAAATAAAATTCCTGCAAGGAGGAAATAGAGGTACACCTCGAAATGCCTATTTATCTGACCAGGGTCAGCGTTTTCAGGACATGGTCCAGCCTCCGGGAGACTGTCAAGCCATGTGAAAGAGACTCACGATCACGATTCCTCGTGTAATGCGTTGTGCCAAACCTGCATCGAAGAAAATCACATGTTAGCAAATCACGTTAACTCCCAGATAAGTGTGGTCGGTGTGCTTTCACATTTATTACCTTTCCTCTACATAGTTCTTCCATGCCTCTTTGGAGGGCTTGCGCACTACGAGGGGTTTACCGGAAAGTGGAAGGCCAAATAACATGGCGACATCTTTGAGGGTCACCGCTATCTCGCCGAAGGGAGGTGGAAAGCATGCGTCTCCTGACGCCATCTGTCGACCAACGCGGTGATAAGGGCCCCGTCCAGTCTAGGCATCGGGGTCCACTGGCCCCTTCCTTCGTAGGCTCCACGCACCATAAATGCGAAAGCTAACAGGCCCGTCCGTCCCAGGCCGTATATGAACTGAGGGTCCAATCTCTTAATGTTACGGGAGCCACGCATGCGGAGAGTGTTAAGCTGCAAGGACAAAGCAAGTAAACGTACTAAGCATAACGAAAGGTGCGTACGCTTGCGATACGTTACGACAGTGTAGTAATGACGTTACCGTCTGGCCGGAGGCCCACTTCCGGGCCCTGTGGTCGTCATCATACTTCGATCGCAACAGCTCTGGCAACTCCATAACAAGCCTGCATAATCTCCAGGGAATGAAACAATGAAATACAAAAAAATAACATCAGAAGAAATTTCAAAACCACTGTACATACCCAAAGAAATTTAGGTTCATAAATTACATAACTGAAATTTCACGAAGAGAATGCAAAAGGAAGGTAGTAGGAAGATGTTGCATGTCTAATGCGTATAGTTGAAATATTACATTGGACAACATCACCCTCTGTTTGGGCAGCTTCTACGGTCATGCCCCTGCTCCGTCACAGATGCGATGCGCCGAAGGCCATCGTCTCATTGAGACGCATCCATGTCACCCTCAAACCGCGGAACGCGATCTACCCGGGCGATCGCACCTTAGTGTGGGGTACGGAGCCACGTAGGGGGTTCGGAGGTCTTGTAGTTGTTGCCGACGTTGAACGGTTCGAAATGCCCCGTCCATGTTGCTCTAACGGCATCCATACGGTAGTACGGTGTGACATATTGTGTGCCGTCGTTGCCCCCCATGTCACGGCACGCTGCTAGCACGCGGCGAGCAGGATGTGCTCTAAGCGAGGCTTGTTGCATGAGCAGGTCGCCTCATACGGCCGAGTGGCATCTCTGTTTGTGTCCCCGCGAGTATCCCGAACGGTGCTTGCGCTTACACTCGGCGAGAAAAATGTTCTGCGCAGTGGTCCATCATGCGCGTCGCGGTGGAATTGAGCTTTACGCCTCGACGCCAGAACAAAGCCTCGACACGGGAGCGAAGGTTGAGCGCTGATTATGCGCCGCCCTTTGCCGATCAACAAAGTATTTCGCGGTCCTAAAAATGTGAGCTCAATGATTGAGCAAATGGGTAGGCAACGAGCCCCGCAAAGACATTGTTGTGCGACTCGGCGAAGTTAAATGCGTCATGATGGAGTATCTGCAGAAGAGAAGCATACCGCTTAGGTGGAAAAGAGTGCCGTCACAAATGATGTGCTACCGTACTAGAGAGGGCATTATCTTACCGAGCACCATTTGTATCAGTCGCCCAGGCCCATCTCTCGGCGGGTTTACGAGCTATCCATTGAGCGAATGTCATCTTGCGCCCGTCACGGAGACCTCCGAGCCACCAATTACTGTGTGCCCTCCGTGGTCTCTTCCGCCACCGATTCCTTTGAGCGCTGCTCACCGGGTTAAATATCGTATCGAACTTGGCGCAGCTTGGTTTTGCATGCATAGGGTTTTGAATAAGCTTCACCATGTTCTTGTTCCTGCACATGGTGTACAGGTTCGCCCCAAGGTGACGCATGCACCATCTACGCCGAACGCCTCTCCACCGGGCAATGGCAATCTTCATCCTCCGCCATTCTATCGAGGGCGTTCAGCCTCGTGATTACG
Organism: Rhipidocladum racemiflorum; assembly: GCA_036346355.1. Classification (NCBI taxonomy): domain Eukaryota; kingdom Viridiplantae; phylum Streptophyta; class Magnoliopsida; order Poales; family Poaceae; genus Rhipidocladum; species Rhipidocladum racemiflorum. The sequence continues at coordinate 6,531,980 of CM070581.1, forward strand.
GTCCGACACGACGCACACACCGGGCCTATCCCGCACCACACGGGTCTTCACCAGGACAGGAACCTAACCACCGCCGTTGCTTTCGCCCTCAACCACGGCGAAGCCAGCGGTAGTAGCTGGTTGTTTGCATCGGCAGCCTAGGGGTGAGTAGGGTGCCATTGTAATCTTGGCCAGGAAAATGTCCCATCCACGCATATAACAGGGCGGCGATTCTTTGAATGCCGTGATGCACGGACCGAACGCCCGAACACCCTGAGGAGGTAGTAGTGTTCGAGCGATCGTTCCATCGGGAAGTCAGCACGGGTTAGACAAAGAATAGCATATTCGAGCCCGGGTTTGTTGCGACTATCGGCCTTAGTAGTCGTGGAGCCCAATTGAATGACTCCATAAAACTACCAAACAAAGATTTTCAAAGCCATCCGCTTTGCTCGCCAAGCTTGCAAGTAGTTTATGGACATCCTCGCCTGCTCGCATCTCGCCAATTATGGTTGCGGGCCTGAGGCTAATGTCGGCCTTCAAAGACGCCTAACGTGATTTGGCGCGATGAATCTTGATTTCACCACACCGCTTGTGTTCGAACAAGCGCCTCTGTGCATGTGTGCGGTGTGTACCGAGTTATAACGAAATGGTGCGATGTTTAGGGCGGTTCGCACGAACATAGTATTCGTGACCGCCGCCCTTTCTTACATTTAAGCTCGAGCGTGTCCGGGTCAGAAGCGGCGAGTCACACTGATAGTCACGCCCGGAGTCGGCACCGCCGCGTAATTAGTGCGAAGTGCATCGCTTCCTCCTTTGTGGCAAACTCGATCGAAGTTCTATATCGCTATGGTCTTGCCCACGCCTAGAAATATCCTCCAAGCGGGCTGTAACATCGGTAGGGTTCGAAGAAGTGCAAAAATGCGATTGCCGCCCCGGTCCTCATCTTCGTCAGGACCATCACCATAAGTAGGGTGAGGGTCATCCGCTAGGGCATCCGCGATCAACCTCGGGGACGGCGCATCCATCTCGCCAGCCTCGCCAAGCCCCTTGAGCGGGGACTTGCTGCGAGCTCATCGCACTTCCTCTTCTGCTCGGGTTGTTCGTCCGCATTGACCCCCATGTCCTCCTCCCTGGCTCGGCTCGTCCTCGCCTCCCGGGGTGCGAGGGACCAGCTTCACGTGAACACCTAGTGCGAACCCTTCCTCGTAGCGGCCTTCTCCATGTAGAATCGCCAGGCACTCGTTCTACTGAGCTCGAATAGGTCAGACACGTAAAGCAAGCTATTTGGCACTACATGGGGCCTAACCCCATCTACCACGAGCTTGTACAACGTACGGTCAACACTAAGAGCGCGTGCAACCGCTCTTGCTACTGTACGCAACTCTATCGGTGGATTTACAGTTGTCTCTATGTGTGCACAATTATGCATGCTGACAAATGGGCCCTGCAATTTTTCTGCTCCCCATGCCATATATGAAGCGGGATCGCCATCGATGACTGTAGAAATACATAATTGTAGTCAACAATAAATGCACACACGCACCGCTAACATCTTAAAACGTATTGGCATTACTCAAATTTTAATTACGAAAGCATTAATGTTATGGTTACGTACAGTTGAAATGTATGCCAACATATAATTATGTATATGTTATATAACATACTAGCACAAGACATATGCAGTTTATTAAATCCTAAAACCACATTCCACACTCATAATATCATGTAAAATACTACTACACAGAAAGGTATTGTATACTTTACATTACAGGTTCGTACAAACTAAGTAAAACAAATATACGTACATAACAAATTAATTTGCTGTTTTTTCGATATTTTTGTGCGCATGTAATTCCAGGTGATACGATTAATTCGCAATTTTTATGGAATGCGGGGATTTATCTACCGGGTACGCAATATATGGTTTTTACTAGGAGAAACGCATGCATGCATACATTTCATCACAACAACATAAGTATGGTAAAACTGTGCTACCAGCATGATATAAGGGGAGATGCTTGCCTTTCTCTGAGTTTCCTGGAACGGCGTTGAGGTCAACGTGTGCGGTCTCTGCAGTGTCGGTACCTACACGAAGCAAAAACAATACGAAGTCCAATAAGTAATAAGGGAAAATACGTTACAATGGTGCGGAACTTCGGCCCACCAATATTTAAGTCGGATTAAGTGGCTACTTTGGTTCGAGTTGTAAAGTTCAGAAAGGAGGTCAACTCCTTTCGGGTCCAAGTAAATGTTACGTTCAAAAAAACAGTCCTTCGCTGCAGCGAATTATCGTGCGGAATAAATACAAAGGCAACGTTCGGGTGGAAGCTTCGGCGGAGGGTCACGACCTCACGAAGAGACTCCTTCGGTCAAAAAATTAAGTCAGATTAAGCAGCAACTTTGGTTCGAGTTATTAGGTTCAGAAAGGAGGTCAACTCCTTTCGGGTACAAGTAATGATTACGTCCAAAAATAAATACAGCAATACAAAGTCGAATAAGTGATAAGGCACAATGAATTAACACACTACAACTTCGTGCAACCAATATTTAAGTCGATTAAGCACCAACTTTGGTTCGAAAGTTATTAGGTTCGTAAGGAGGTCAACTCCTTTCGGGTCCAAGTTGTGATTACGTCCAAAAGTAAGTACAACAATACGAACTCGAAGTTGTAAAAGGCAAAATGAATTAACACGATGTAACTTCGTGCAACCAAGATTTAAGTCGATTAAGCGACTACTTTGGTTCGAGTTGTTAGGTTCATAAAGGAGGTCAACTCCTTCCGGGTCCAAGTAAAGATTACGTCCAAAAATAAGTACAACAATACGAAGTCGAATAAGTAATAAGGCAAAATGAATTAACACAGTAAAGAACTTCGTGCAACCAGATGTTTAAGTCAGATTAAGCAGCTATTTTTGTTCGAGTTATTAGGTCCAGAAAGGAGGTCAACTCCTTCCGGGTCCAAGTAATGATTACGTCCAAAAATAAGTACAACAATTTGGTAATTTTTATGGAATGTGGGGATTTATCGACCATTTCGAAATATATGGTGTTTACTGAAAGTAACCCATCCATACATGCATTTCATCAAAAGAACATAAGCTAGGACAAAGCGTGGTATTCACATGAAAGAAGGGGAAGTGCTTGCCTTGCTCTTAGTTTTCTTGAATGGCGTCGAGGTCGACGTATGCGGTCTCTGCAGTGTCGCTACCTACACGAGAAAAAGACAACAATACAAAGTCACATAAGTAATAAGGCCAAAAAAAGCTTACCACGGTCCAGACCTTTGTGCCACCAATATTTAATGCTGATTTATCAGCCACTTTGGTTCGAGTTATTAAGTTCAGAAAGGAGGTCAACTCCTTTCGGGTCCAAGTAGAGATTACGTCCAAAAATAAAAACAGTTCTGTGCTGAAAAGCGAATAATCGTGCAAAAAAAAGACGGTCCGATGATCATCGGAGGCTACTGCCCCCCGAGACAGTTCAACATTACCTCGACAGAGGGTCCAGACCTCTGCATACACTCATGGTCCCAAAAATATGTTGTTATTTTATGTAGTACTAGCTACTTGAACTTTTTATTCAATTAGAATCTTCCTACTTACGTACACATTTAGAGTTGTCACGGTAAATTCACGTTTTCTACACTTAATAGCATATATATTACTGCTACACACAAAGCCATCACATACTTTACATTTCATGTTCGTTGTAGCCAAGTAAAAAATTTATACATAGCCAACAAATGAATGGTCATTTCATTTATCTATCTTCTTTTGCGGCACATGAAATAACACCTCTCCAACGCATCTTTTCAACAAAAGCACTACTGCGGCACGTCAGAATACACCGAACATTTCTTCATAACAACTTAATCTGGTTAAGATAGTGGTACGAACATGATTGAAGGAGGTGCTTACCTTGCTCTGAGTTTTTGGTCCTACAGACAAAGTTAGCGTGTCGCGCCTCCGTTAGGGACGGTTAGGTTGGCACCTACACGAAGCAAAAACAACATTAAAAGGCGAAATATGTAATAAGGCGAAATAACTTACCAATGTCCAGAACTTCGGGCCACCCAAATTTTAGTCCGATTAAGCGGCTACTTAGATTCAAGTTGTAAAGTTCAGAAAGGAGTTCACCTCCTTTCGGGTCCAAGTAGTGATTATGTCAAAAAAATAAGAACAGTCCTTCGCTCAAGCGAATAATCGTGCTTAATAAATACAGTCCAACGTTCGAGTGCAAGCTCCACAGAGGGTCCTGACCTCTGGAGGAACTAGAGTCCCGAAGGATGGTGTTTGCTTTATGCAACAAATTTTTAATGTACCTTCATATTCCATTCGAATATTCTGACCGACATACATATTTGTAGTTGCACCGTTTCATTGCCATTTTTAGTTGCTACGTACATATTTCTAGTTGCTACGATTAATTGCTGATTTATATGGAATGTGGGTACAAATGTACCATGTTCTAAGTATACGGTGTTTACTGAAAGTAACGCATGCATACATACATTGGTTCATAACAACATAACCTAGGTAAAAATATGGTATGAACATTACTTAAGGAGGTGCTTGCCTTTCTCCAAATTTTAGCGAACGTCGAGGTGGACGTGTGCTTCAAGGAGGTGCTTGCCTTGCTCCGAGTTTTCGGGAACGTCGTCGGTACCTACACGACGCAAAAACAACAACATGAAGTCAAAGAAGTAGAAAGGAAAAATGATTGAACTATGCGATAATTTCAAAAAACTATAACCACCGACTAATTAATCTTACTGTTTCGCGCTCTCGATCTGTTGGCCTTGCCTTCAAGCACCCAAAACATCCACTACAATACAATCTCCTCTCACTATCTTCCCTCACACTCTGCTCTCGCACACAGCAAGGAGGAGAGCGACGCAGCACCTCCATTTATAGGCTCACAGGTCATTCTTTATTCGTTTACATTAATCAAGATCATGTTACGCATAATCGTGTCATTTATTTTTAATTACGTTGATTAGAACCAAAATTAGCCGTAATCTGTATTTTATGCGGCATTGGATACCAAATGGATTTGACTTGACGTGACAAGTCCTGCTATTGCAACCACCCTTCACTGTTTCTCCCACATGCATGCAACTTTCGGTGGCTAAAGCATCCAGGTAAAGGACCTCCATTTCGCATGCTTGCTCCAAGGAAAATAAGAGGACGAGTGACACGGCAGGGGGGGCAGAGGGCCGGCGCGCCATGGGTGGCACCTGGCTGCCGCCACCCCATACGGCGGCAGCCAGGCCGACACGACGGGACGGGGGGCCAGGGCCGGCGTCATGGGCTGCCACACTGCCGCCGTCCTCGTGGCGGCAACCAGCGAGGTGGGACCGGGGAGAGGGCAGGGCGCCGGCGAGCTGCCACGTGGCTGCCAGCCGTCCTCAGGCGGCAGCCACGGCTGACGCCGTGCCGACCGGCGGCCGCTGCCCCGTATGGCGGCCTCAGTGTTACTTTTGAAAAAAAAATTAGATGTTGTATAGTTTTGAAATTTAGTATTATATGTTGTATATTTGAGCCATTAACTCTGCGATGTGCTGTTTGTGGGCTGGTTTTCTTATGCCTCGCAGTGGATTCAACTGCAAGGGTGCCGTGCCGGATGGTGGTGTCACCAGTTTTGTCGCTGGCGGTAGACGATAAGATCGCTCCTGACGTGCAGCGCATGAAATCTAGCCCGGTTGCTTGTCCGCTTCGGATTGGGGGTGGTGGTAAATAAAGAAGCGCGGAGTGGTGGTGGTGACCGGTGAGCAGCCACGACCACGAGCGGAGGGGAAGGGACGGCCTTTCTCGGGCTCGGAGGCATACCTAACCTGTTGGCCGGTGCTCCCAACTCCCAAGCATATCGGGAACAGCGCCTTTCTTTTCTTCGAATTTATTTTTATTTAATATTTATTTTAAATATTTTTTCAAATCTAATCGATGGAAACAAAAAATTGCAAAAATAGGCACCCGTCGCCTCAATATGGGGCGATAGGTGTTAGAAATAAAGGCACATTTAGGTTTAATTTAATCCAAAAGTAAATCATGAACAACATGTGATTGACTATCGGTAACGAATAACAGGAGCATACCATAGATGCATATGCTAGAAGACTACACATATATCCATCTAATGTGCTCACAATCAGTAGGTTGAAAATAAACAGTAGAAACATTGTAACGCATCGTTAGGTATGCGAGATGGAGCGATGAGTCGTTGTAAGCGCGTCTGATCTAGGGCCGAGGCGGAAGCGCCCGCGATCGAAAGTGCGATGCCGAGCACCGCTCTGAGCGTCGAGGAAGACGAGCCGTGACGGTGACGCTGAAGCGATCGCGCCGAGCGCTTCCCAAAACCTTATTCGTCCTCTCCGGTGCAAGAACGCGAGGACGGACGGTTTCGAGACACGCTTTCCCGTTATTTGGTGCACGCCGTGCACGGACGGGCAGACTTGATGGCGGCGCAGCGAGAGGAAAATAGCAAAAACCTAGACGTGGTGTGTATCGTACTCTTCCGGACGGCCAAGCGCGTTATATAAAGGAATAGCCTGGTAACAGCCAGAATCGAACACGACTTCAAGAAGGCGTGCCACGATCGGTCGATTCTGGTCGATTCTGGTTTCTTATCCCTTCGCAACCGTGGCGATCCCGAGTAGCAAAAGAATAAAGCTGCAAGGAGGCTGCGCCACGCAAAGCCCTGGACCGGATTTCGGCGGACCATTCACGCAGTGCCAGACGCCCGCGCCGCCGCTTCGCCCGCGTGCAGAGCCCGAGCCGAGCCCGACCCGGCCAGGCGAGGCGAGGCGAGGCGAGAGCGCGCGTTTGTATTCTTTCTCCCTTTCTCCACATGGTTCTACCATGGTGGAGCACACTCCACTATTTAAACTAGTGTTCACCACTTTAGGCTAGCAATGTGGTACTATTGCTAGTGCACATGCCTCTTCATGAGGTGGGCCTTTGAGATTTTCTAGGATTTATTGTCTCAATTAAATGGGCTTGGCCCAAATAATCCAATAATCCCCCACCAGATCTCAAAGTCCCACTAACAGTTTTGCCTATTCCAAAGCTGTTGATATACCAGCGTTTCGGTGACAATGGACTATGCCTTGAATTGCACCTAGGACTCCAAATTGCACTCAGCCACAACTTAAACAATGGACTAAGCCTTGAATTGCAAGTTTTGTGCGACTGAGTTTCATTTAGAGCCTTAGCTGATACTAGGCTGCCAATAGGCTACCCCTCGGGTGGAGCATATAAGTCGTACTCCATGGTCTCTTCATGAGATTATTAGAGATTACCCAAGTCTCATAGACTGCGACTTTCAACAGTCAATCTCATATAGGTGTGTTCTTTCAAGATGCTATGTAGGATGACATCTTCGCTAAATAAAGCCAACAGAACACATTAAGGCAAAAGCCAACCTGCCATACAGATTTCGAGAGTATTGCATCTTCACTTGGAACTAGTTAGAAAATTACTCTCCTCCAGTTAACCAGTAGCTTGTTTTTCCCAGGTCCTAATTCACGGGATCTCCGATCACATAGGTTGGGTTACCGCTATGGTATAACTCACATGGGTCTCATGCCTAGTTCCTTTGATGCGTTATCTATCACATTCCGCGATCGCCCCATATTGAGGCGACGGGTGCCTATTTTTGCAATTTTTTATTTTCATCGATTAGATTTGAAAAAAACATTTAAAATAAATATTAAATAAAAATAAATTCTCCTTCTTCCTCCTCCGCCTTCACCTCCACGTTTGAAAGATTTTGATTGGTTTCGATTGTGGATTGCACATTTGCACGTAACCAGATCCGCCAAACCGTGCTTGACGAAGCGTCTCGTTTTGGGCGGTCGGCTCGCGATCTGACGGCTGGTGTTAAAGACAGGGCGGCCTGGGAAGTTTAGGTTGTTTGCTGGGCTGTCCCTTGGGCCAAGCTTTCGCTTCTCTAATCCCAGGAGCATGTACTCCGTACCCCATGTATATTAACTGATGTTACATAAGTGAAAGTTGTTAACTAGTTTCTCTTAATTAAGAAGTTGTTTTTAACCAAATAGAGATAGAGAGTACATACTTCTGATAGTGTGTGTATTCAAAACTAACCTCCTTCCGAATTAATTTTCAAAACAATCGTGTCTCCTGACCACAATATGCAACACGTGTCACCTTCTGCACTCCAGTACCACGACAAGACACTGAAGGTTCCCGTCGAGCTCTCCTTCCTCGATAGGAACATGCCCATCAAATCAATTAATCAACCACTTTTAATTAAGTAATCACTTAGTTAACCACTTTTTATTAATTAATCCATTTGACTAGACCACTAAGTTGGGGTTGCTCGGCAAAGTCCTGTTGCCATCTCCTATTGCTCGGCAAGTGTTGCGATCGATCTCCTACTGCTTGGCAAGTGCTTTCTATGAGAACGCAGCAGGTGACACACCATCTGCCATTGTTTTTGTGGTTGAGGACGGGACTAATTTTGTAAATTCATTCGCACGGACATAAATTTTTAAAAAAGTGTGTCAATATTCCCTTTGGCCGGCCCAGCTAGTTCTTTCATGTTTCTGGGCTGCACTGTCGCGTCTAAAAACCATTTTTGATTTGTAGTGACTGGGTATTCTCTCTCTCTCTCTCTCTCTCTCTCTCTCTCTCTCTCTCTCTGAAAACCGGATATTCTTGATCAATAAGTTGTAAGGCATTCTTTTTTTTTTCTAGACTAACTTATGAGATAATCCAACGACGTTCATCCATGTATGTATTCAGATTACTAATAAAATAAAATCTCAAACTAAAAAACTCTAGCTTTACAAAAAAGGACAACTCCTTCAAAATTTATTTATTTAGTCTCCTGTCTCAAATAGGACGGGTCCCATTTGAAACTCAAAAAGTAAGAAAGGAACGCTGTAATGCGATGGCACGTATTGTAGAACCCTATTGGAGGCTCATACAGTAATGCGTAAATTTTGCAGGGATGCATTTTATTTTAAGAGAGGTTACCTTAGACTTCTCACACAGAAAATAAATTGAGCCCATCTAAAAAAAATATTTGAAAAATGTAGGAAAGGAAGATTTTCCATTGAATTTGCATAGCTGCTATAATCAAAGCTTTAAATCACTATTTTTGCGGCTTCGCAGCAAGGCCCCAAAAAAACTGCAACAGCTATCGCTAGCTATCACAGAAGCTATCCTTCATCGTGTTTTTAGTATTAAAATATTTTTAAAAAAAATTAAATATGTATACAGTATAAGTTACCTCCAAACAAATAATAAAGATATAATATTTTAGAAGGTACTAATATCTTTATAATAAAAATATGGGTCAAATCTGGAATTAACAACATTGAGCAATGTGGATGTTGGATTACTGAAAAAGGGCGAGATGTGGTCTTTTACAAGGTTTTCTTATAGTTTAGGCTTATAAGAGATGATTTGAGCATTTTCGTAATGTTGAATTTCAAAATGGGTCTAATATTTTGATCCATATGTATTTATGTAGGATAACGGAGCTATCGCTAGTTACGAGCTACGTCAAATAGTGGAGCTATTGTTAGATATATCGCTTGTAGCTAATATAGCAAAACATTAGCCGGTAGGTTCGCGCTTAGGATCTAAAAAAACTATCGTGCAGCTATAGCGTAGCTATAGAACAGTTCCATAGAAGAGTTCCTGTGAAATGTATACCCCAGAAAAACCCTTTGTATTATTTTCCAATCAAGCCCTTCCCCATACTAGTTTTTGACACACCCGTTCATTTTCTTCCCTACACCAGGGTTTAGAGCAACTCCAAAAGACCCCCTATCCTACTGTTGAGCTCTAAATCTTACCGAGCGGTGCCCAAAAAACACCTCCAACAGCCTCCCTACTCCGTTCTCCAAAACTTACGAGCGGAGAGAGAATCGCTAGATTTGGCGAGTCTCTCTCCGCTCGCTATCCGGCGAGGCGCAACCGGTTCTTCCATTCGCGCGTCGTCACGGAGCGTCGCCCCTCCATTGCTCTCTCGTCCGCCGCCACCGTCTCAACCTCCACTCGCTCGCTCGGCCATCGGAACCGCGGGCCAGAGCTCCCCATTTCTCTCCCTCCCCGAGAAGTCGTCGGCAGATCCGAAATCCCCCGAAGCCCCTGGCGGATCCCCATCCCCGACGAGGCATTGGACGGCCGATCTAGTACGGGTAATGTGTTGTTGACCTGTAGATCTGGGTGCTGCTTCTTGATTTGTTGCTGAACTTCCCATTGTTTTGTTGTTTCCTCGCATGCATTGATCGTCTCACCATCCGGCGGCAGATCCCCACCCCCCCACGAGCACCCTTGTCCTCGACGCGGCTCCGACGTTGATCCGTTGCTGCTACTGGCTTGGACCTGCAGATCCTAAGCATCTCGTTCGTCTCCCGGTAAGGATTCGCCCTAGCGCCATTTCCCCCTTCCTCTGTGTTACTGATCTTCCAGAGCGATAATTTATTGTTGGGCACATGCTTATATGGTAGACATCAAGTAGCGTTCCCTTAAGTATTGTTTGATTCCAACTCCATGTAGGTCATAAGAAATTGCAGAAAACATTGATTCAATGGATTGATCCCATTGTCCTGTCTGATCTGGTAATAGTATAATGGTAAAGCGTAGGATTGGATTAGGTCTCCCTTTGAGGACTGGAGTTAAAGTAAGAGCTGTGAAATGTATTTTCGGGTTTTCAAATGCCTGGTGATAACATTTGTTGAAAATGAATTGTATGTTTCTTTGAGGAATATGAGATGTTTCTTTGAGGATTAGGTCTCCCTTTGAGGAATTGTATGTTTCAAATGCCTGGTGATAACCTAGAGTCTGTGATCACAAATGAGAAGTGATAATTCATGGCAGAAAGGAGGAAGTCCAAATTGGGTAACATTGCTGACAATTCATGGCAGAAAGGGATACCACACATGGGATATGTTGACGCACAAATTATTTATTTTCTTTTAGATCTTGATGCAGTCTCGATTTTATCCATTGTCACATAAGCGAAATTTGAACCTAGTTTGTTCAGCATTCTTTGTTTGTTATGGTCAATCGAATATATTGTGATTTGATAGTAAATAACAGGCACATAGGTCCTAGCGGGATAAAATGCTGAAAAGCTTCGTAAAGACAATTTAGATGTGTAGGTAAAATACATTGACATAGAAATGGCGCCATAAAAGTATATTAGAAATTGTGTTGGATATCAAACCATAGTGATGTTTGTAAACAGAGGAGTAAGCACAATTTGAGCTGAAAACTATGACCATTCCGTGTGATGAACTTAAATTTGTTTTCTTACGTGTGTAACATAATGCTAATCTTGCTTACTAAAAGCTAACAAGTACTAGCGAATGACCACAATGATAGAGTGCAAACACATAATTAACAATCTGTTTTCAAAATTTGTCCTTAACCAAAAGGTGTATTAGTTCGAACGAAGTGCAGGTGCTAATGGCTGACCTGAATGCCCCATGAATTGTGAAGTGTAATAGTAGGAGAAGGCTAGCATTCTACAACTTCCTACCAGTTTCTTTTTTTTTTTGGAATCAGCAATATTGTACAACTAAATGGTCATTCAGTTTGCCTTTGGGTTTTTAAATTTGGAGAGCCAAGATTGAGAGAAGTGTTCACACTGACCCATTTTTATACTCATTACCTTCATGTATCTTCGCTCTTCAGCTGAAATTTGGAGAGCCAAGATTGAGAGCAGTGCAAGGACTTGTTGTTTTTGAAAGCTGCTTTGACTGTTGGACACGATAACTAGTTGGATCACGATGGTTGGACCTGTCAAGTTGTATTTGCGATACACAAACCAGTTCCTACTGATCCACGCATGTAACCGGTTCCAACATTTTTTAGATTTCTTGTCCAAGTTCTATAAGCTGGTCCAAGCACTAACGATTCTTTATCCAAGTTCTACAAAGATTTCCGGGTCGATTGCAACTATTATAGCAATAACCAGTTCTATAACTCTCCAAGTGTTGGAACTGGTTAGATTTCTTGGCCAAGTTTGTAACATGACACGATAACTCAATTTTTTTTTATAGAAACATCTAACCAGTTCCAACAGTCGAAGCATCTAACTAGCAGAATTATACAAACTTGGACAAAGCCTGCACACGATAAGAAATAGCCTATTTTTGTTAGAATCTTGGACTATTTAAATGCTGCTTTGCTGGACAAGCTTGTACCCTGTTTTGTCCGTTTCTATAATTGATACTGGGGCATCTCTAAATACTGCATTGCTGTTTTGAAGGAAAAGTCTGATTTGTATAACGTAACAGTGTGTCCAACTCATAGTTAGAGCCCGTACAATTGCTGTTTTCAGTTACCTATTACCCCCAAAATAGCTCAAGTTTACTATTGCTAATTTCAATTCTTATTGCTAAGTTCAAGTATGCTCTCTCTTATTGCTCAGTTCGAGTATCTATGCATATTCTCATATCTCTTAACTTACTAATTTCATTGAATGTAATTCGCCTCCTTAGGTTTTGCTATTTAAACTGCACTGCTTTCCAAGTTTGTGGCTCTTCCCAGTTTACTGATAAAGTAAGTCAAGTCGATACCCTTTTAACGTTTATAACCTTGTCCCATTTTAATTTGTGTAACTAGGATGTATTAATCTTAGTGTACTATTTACTTCCATTTAGATGGATAAAGATTCAAAGAAAGTCCGTGAAGTGCATGCTTGGACAATTAAGTGTGTAGAGGAAATCGCAAGTGATATTAAGAACATGGTGCATGATAATTTTTCCCTTGCTCATGCGAGGCGAAAGCGAACTCAATCGGATCTTACTAGAGATCGAACATGCTGCTCAACGTCTTGATGACCTAGTCATACAATCGGAAGACTTGGTTGGAACAGTAGTTGTTGACCCATGACGAAGAAGAAGGAGACGCGGCGATTGCACCCATACGACTACGAGAGTGATGATTCGGACAAAATTCTAGATCATCAATTTAGAGAGGATGAAAGTATTGAGTCCAGTGACTAGTGTTATTCGTGTTCTACTTGTAGGAGCTACTATTTGAGTCAAGTACCTGGTATTATTCGTGTTCAATGTAGTAAGACGTTTACATGTATTGTTATCTTTGTTTAATTAAGTATTATGCGTACCTTCACATGTATTGTTATGCATCTTTGTTAAGTTAAGTATTATTCGTACTTTCACATGTATTGTTGAGCATCTTTGTTTAATTAAGTATTGATGATTACAGTTTGTGCAATATGGATGACTTCTATGCTCGTCTGTTGAGTGAGGGGGGAAGCGAAATTCGTTGGGAGGAAAGCCCAATTGGGGAGCAACCTTCTCTAGTTGCCCATTCCAGTCCCCAATCGAGAGCTCAACCTAAAAGATCAAAGAACTTTTCGGAGAATGAAGATAATATGTTGGTATCGGCGTGGCTTAATGTTAGTTTGGATCCAGTTCAAGGGACCCAACAAACTCGTACCACGTATTGGAGTAGAATACATGATTACTTCCACGAGAACAAAACTTTCGACTCGGAGCGTAGTCAGAACTCACTTATGCACCGATGGTCATCTATTCAGGAGCATGTTAACAAGTTTTGCGGATGTTATGACCGCATTGAGCGTAGACGGCAAAGCGGGACAACAGAGCAGGATAAGGTTGGTCCATATCCCTTTTTTCCTTATAGCTTCATATGTGTTGTCCATGTTAATAAGGTACATGTCCTTCTGTAGATTGTCCATGCTAAATCATTGTATCAAGAAGAAGAAGGGCGATTGTTTGCATACTTGCATTGCTGGAATATACTTCAACACCATCCAAAATGGACCAGTCATTTATCTCAGAAAAAGCAAAAACTTGGCCAATGCATCTCAGGGTAGTTCCGGCCAGTTAGCTCTAATGCAAGTCATATTCATGAGGATGTCTTGCTCTGCAGAAGGTGATGTGCTCATTAGGCCAAGCGGTAGGAAGGCCGAGAAAGAGCGGATACGCCATGTAAGTCTCTTTGTTGAGAGTGGTGCTACTGAGATCACTCTACATGGAGGCATTAGAAAACTTTAGGAAAGAAATGAAGGAAATGGAGCTTATTAAAGAGCAAAAGAAAGAAGAGCGGTATGAGCGAGCATTTGCGCAAGAACGAGGAGAGGATTGCTCATGAGAAGGAAAAGATTGAGATAAGGAAGAATGAGTTTGAATTGAAGAGAATGGTTGAAGAAGAGAGAATTATGAGCGTTGACACTAGTCGCTTGAGTGGGCCACAACAACAATACTACTGTCCTTGCGAATGATATCATCGCCGCATGAGATGTAATAGGTCCGATTGATGTATGAACTAATTATTGATGTAATAGGTCTGGTTCTGTACTAGATGAATTCCTTATTTTGCTTAGACTTGAGTTAGTAATGGACTTGAAGTTTAGTTGTGCAAAATCCTTATTACGATCAATATGCATTTGAACTATTTTGCAATGCTTGGGAATTGAATACATCGAGTTGAAATGCATGAGCGAACCGTACATCATAGTTGATGGGAAAAAACTAGTACATCATAGTTGAAATGCATGAACTGCTACATCATAGTTGAAGGGGAAAAAGTAGTACATCATAGTTGAAGGGAAAATGGTTACATCATGCGCTCGCCTACATCCCTCCATAACGGGCGCATAAGTGCTCGACTAGATCTTCTTGGAGCTGAGAGTGAGCTTTTCTATTTCTGATGGATTGATGAGTTTGAATAAACTCAGAAAGCTCAGGTGTTCTTTCATGGGAGGCGCAACATTCTCTCCCATTGCTTCGTAATTGTAGTCCACTTTGCACCTTCATCCCGCTCATCTTCAATTATCATGTTATGCATGATGATACAAGCTGTCATGATATCTCTTAGTGCTTCCTCGATACCAAAACGATTTGGTCCACGAACAATTGCAAACCGAGGCTTGTAAAACTCCAAATGCTCGTTCCACATCCTTCCTAGCCGCTTCTTGAGCTTCTGAAATGTTTTTCTTATTCCCTTGGGGAGCTGGTATTGTCTTCACAAATGTTGCCCATGAAGGATATATTCCGTCTGCAAGATAGTATCCCATTGTATAATTGTGACCGTTCACGGTATAATTCATACGGTGCTTGCCCTTCGGCTAGCTTTGCGAAGAGAGGATCGGTGAAGAACATTAATATCATTGTGAGACCACAGTAAACCAAAAAAGCATGCCATATCCAAAGATCTTATAAGCAACGGCTTCTAGAATGATTGTTGGCTCATGCACATGACCAGTATACATGCCCTGCCATCTTTGCAGGCAATTTTTCCACTTCGATTGCATGCAATCTATGCTCCCTAGCATTCCGGAAAACCTCTTTCCTCGCCAATTGCAAGTAATCTAGCGGTGTCATTATCATTTGGAGATCTCAAGTACTCATCTCGAAGAGTTCAATAATAGCTTTCACAAACCTTCTCGGGCTCTCTATAGCGATGCTTTCTCCAATCCTCACATAATCATCAATAACATCTGCCGCTACTCCATACGCTAGCATCAGAAAGCGTGGTAACCTTTTGCAAAGAAGATAACCCAAGAATTCCAGCACAATTCCTCTTGAATGAAATAGTTATCATGCCCTTCTACAAGATGCAATATGCGAAGAAATAAAGAACGATTCATTCAAACCTCTCGCCAAAAAAGAAGGTTCACCATGACGGAGACGATCGACATAAAATGCGAACACATAAACAACGAATACTTCCATACTGGCCAGAAAGAAGGTTGGGCCATAGATAGGAGGATCGACAAAATAGTCTTCGAGCAGTCTAGCATGTCCTTCTTGTCTATTGCGATGAAACGACTTGATGGCCAGGAGTAGAACCGCCATGGCGTCGAACATTAACATCCCGATCTTCCATGTGTGCTAGGTATCCTGTTGTCAAAAGAAATACGTACTCATCATTTCTCTCGGACTCCTCATCTTCCGAGACATTCCGATACTAAATTTCGACGACTCATCTCGGTATTGTTAGTAGTGAACAACAAGAAGCGTGCAATACTTGAAGACCAAATGGGTATGTATATATAGAAAAGAATAATATAGCCGTTGGAATTTACGGATTGAAAAATATAGCCGTTGAAATATAGCCGTTGGAATTTAGCCGTTGGAATTTGAATTTTAAATTCCGCATCAAAAGATAGCCGTTCGAATTTACAGTTAAAAAATAGCCGTTGCGGCGTTATCGTTACAATATATTCGAATTTTAAATTCCGCATTGAAATATAGCCGTTCCAATTTACCCGTTGAAAAATAGCCGTTCTTGCGTGATGGTTACAATAAATTCAATTTTAAATTCCGCATTGAAAGATAGCCGTTCGAATTTACAGTTAAAATTCCCTTGCGGCGTTGTCGTTACAATAAATTTCGAATTTTAAATTCCCGCATAGAAATATAGCCGTTCGAATTTACCCGTTAAAAAATAGCCGTTGCAGCGTTGTCGTTACAATAAATTCTGAATTTTAAATCCCCGCATTGAAATATAGCCGTTCGAATTTAGCCGTTGAAAAAACCGTTCTGCGTGGTGGTTACAATAGCTGTTATGGCGGTTATGGAATATGATTAAAATATAGGGGAGAGAAAATAGAGAGTGTGATATGGAGAGTGCTGTTGGAGAGGAAGGAGATATAGAGAGTCAAATTTTTTGAGAACTCTCCAAATATGGCTTTTGGAGAGTGAGATTTGGAGAGTGCTGTTGGAGATGCTCTTAAGAGCACACCAGAAGAGCACCCCGATGCGGTTTAAAGGAGCAGGTTAGGAGGGGAGCCGCCGCCGGCCGCAGCAAACGCGATCGCGACTCGCGTGGCTCCGAAGGTAACAAAATCCGCACCCCAGCCATCGAAATCTTAACCCTGAACAATCTTTTCGCTTTCAATATGTGCGAAGTTGTCCTGGATCGAGGCGTCCGCTTCAGATTCTACTTGTCGGTTTCTTGGCGCATGGTTCTTGTGGTTTGGATTAATTGTTCGTCTAATTTTTCCGCCAATCTAGTGCATCGGGTGCAAAGATTAGAAGATCATGTGATATTCAGATTCTACAATACTTCGAATTGTTCCTGGTACCTGGTTAATTTGGATCATTGGAAGAGTTGGGTCTGGAACTAAATGGAACCTAACTCAACGTCGCTTATGCTAGTAGATGGGTAGTAACAAAAATCTAGCAACTTTTTTTTTTTGTTCAGTTTGATATTCTTGCATAAGTAATTGTGGATTTGTATCTGACAATTTCGTCCTTTTCTTTTCTCAGTGCCTGTGGTTTCTAGCAGGGTATTTGAGCAATGGCTTTCGCTAGTAGAACTGCAAATGCACTTAGGACAACCTCTGTGTCCTCGAATTCGTCACTGCTTCAGGCAGTAAGATGCATGTCTTCTTCAAAGGTTTTTGTTGGAGGTATGTTCTAGTGGATCATTCTCCTCTGTAGTATCACCTTTTGATTCGGAGATACATACATGTTTCCTATGCCGCCTAAATGTCATTTCGGATCTACACACTTTTAGGGCTCTCGTATGCCACAGATGACACCACTCTGAAGGATGCCTTTTCTCACTATGGGGGTGTCCTTGAAGGTTGTTTGTCCAATTGCTGTTCGATTGATGTTGATTTGTTGTCATGTTGGCCATGTTGTTAACCCTTCTTTCTTTTCGGATTGGATTCAGCTAAAGTCATTGTTGATAGGGACTCCGCCAGGTCAAAGGGGTTTGGATTTATAACTTATACATCCAGTGAAGAAGCTGCGGCTGCCATTAGTGCCATGGATGGCAAATGCTATGACATTCATGTCCATTTTTTCGTTTTATATCCATGTGCGACTTATGCAAAGATAGCCCCAAACTTCAGGTTGCATGTTTTCACTTGAGGAGTAGCTTGTCCATTCGTAATGCTTGTGTACTTCCTTACAGCTGTCATGGATTTGTTCTATTAAATTACAGCACGCAAT
This sequence comes from Rhipidocladum racemiflorum, assembly GCA_036346355.1. Taxonomy (NCBI): domain Eukaryota; kingdom Viridiplantae; phylum Streptophyta; class Magnoliopsida; order Poales; family Poaceae; genus Rhipidocladum; species Rhipidocladum racemiflorum. The sequence goes on from CM070581.1 coordinate 6,549,891, forward strand.
GTAGATAATGCATTATTGAGTTTTGGCCTTTGATCCGAAATGCATTTCTGGGAACTGGCATCAATCCACCAATTAACTGTCAAATTTTGCTTCTCTGGTTAGTTTGAAATAATGGCCAAAATTCTTCTTTTTAACTATGCATCAAGCTGGGTAAAAGAAAAACTGCATTGATTTGTGCTCTGCGCAGCACAATGCCAAGCTTCCTTTTTGTTTCTTTGCTTAGTTCACATCATGGTTTGATATACAAGTAATGGACTTGACCCAAATATGCTTAGAGTTACCAGACATCTGACATTTTTTAGTGACATTTGGTTGTTAATACATTCTTGTAACTTGTAAGAAATCTTAAGCTGTTTGCCCATGGTTTCCAAATCCCAAGATTCAACAACAATCCAGATGTTAAGTCTCATGTCATGAACACCAACAAAGTTACCAGATCAGATCAGCCATACTTGCTGAGAGCATGTATGTCTAGACAATAGCATTTTGATTGTTGCTACTTATTAATTTACGGGTAGGGTATTTTGCTGAGCTGTAAAAGTGGCCTGCGCTGAATCTTGTGAAAATGCTGTTCTTACCGTCACAACTTCAGAATTGTTTTGTACTTTTTGCCCCCCTTCGACGGAAGTGGCATATTTCTATAATGTGTAGATACTTGTGAAGAGTCAATTGTTTTGTTTATTGTTTGTAAATTTTGAAAGGCTTTCATCTGATTTAGGAACTTCAAGGACGAGTTGTAAGGGTGAACTACGCCAATGACCGTGCTGGTGGAATACGTGGAGGTGGTGGATTCGGTAGTGACGGGTTTGGCAGTGGTGGTGGATATGGTAGCACTCGATTTGGAAGTAGCGGTGGTGGATATGCTGGCAATGTTGGTTACGGTGGTGGAGCTGATGGTGGTGAGTACGGTAGCAACTACAACAATGCTGCTGCTGGCGGATACGGCGGCAGCGGAGGCTACAGTACTGCTATCAATTCTGATGGAAGCGCTGGTGGCTACGGCGGCAATGGTGGGTATAATTCCCGCAGGTCCTACGGTGCCGGCCACTACGGCAGCATAGGTGCCGGCAATGGATCCTCTGGTGGAAGCGGCGGTGGTTTCAGCAGTGGACATTTTGGTATTTCTGGTGGCAGCAATGGTGACGGTAACTTTGCCGGAAATGTGACTGGTGGCAGCCGCAATGGCAACCACGACGCCGGAGGATTTGGTGGCGGCGAGGCTGATTTCTTCGCCGGTCAGGAGGACGGCCACGCAAGCAGGAGAGCATAGGTGAGTGTTGCACTCCTTTCTTCTTGGCGCAAAACATTTTGAGCCAAGGAAGTCGCGCTCAACGGTACTAGTTAGAGAATATGCTAAGCTCTTGGGGTTATACTGCTTTGGTTTTGCAAGTTATTTTGAAGTACTGTGATGCCATTGGCAATAAGTTGCATTTACCAGTAGTGCTTTTATACATTATCCTTGCAATACAAGTTGCGCAAATCATGAAGCAAGTGAGGAGGTAAGTAATCACCATCTATTCTTCATTCACGCTTTAATATTTAGGCAACTTTTAAATAACGACGTATTTATACGTTTCGTTGAGAATAAGAAAGAAACTACTAGTTAAACTGTTAATGGTGCTGTTTTTCTGGCTGTTCATCCCAGAGTAAGACGATCGTAAGTTCATACATGTAGCACAGATGTCATTTAAGGGTGTGTTTGGTTATCTGCATCATCCTAGCTTGTTTCGTATGAGCTATCCAGGTGTTCGCGCTAAAAACGTGAAGCAGGGTTTTAGGCTTCGAACACACAAGACAAACACCGGGTTTGCAGAGCGTGCCAGTCGATTTGACCTGAAATCGACAAGGTAGAATTTATAATTTGATCGAAGCCGATAAACAAGGATCTATCGGCTTTTCACTAGTCGGCAAGAACCGATTAGGAGATAACTAAATCAACTCGTTATTCTGATTGATCCGGATAAAAGGTAAAATCGGCTTCGAGAAGGCGATGCGCAACAAAAGCAAGCAAATCAAACCTGGTGAAATCGGCTAAAATCAACAATCGATCTGTGGCTATGTTGATTACGTCGACTTGCAAAGGGATCTATGAGGCTAAAACAAAGTGAAAGAAAAGCTTGTAAAAAGTAGTTGTGTGTTGTTGGATTTGATTGTTTTTTGCCGCCTGGCACCCACCTCCTTTTATAACATGCCTGGCCGATCCGAGTTGTACACGGATACGGTCCGTTTATCCGTAACGTCCTATTAACTGATTTCCTTCCCTTTTTAGAAACTGATTCCTTTTCCGATTCATTTGATGATTTCTTTCCATGCGAACTCTTCCTTTCCGTCTAGGGCTGATTTCAATACACATCGAATTCCGATGCAAACACATACAATTGCTTTTATCCGATTCAAACCCATTTTGCCATGTACAGAATTTTGGCGCAAACATATGCCCCCAATTTTTGGAAAGAACTTGATACTTTTCAAAATTGCAATCGCTTGTAGTCGAAAATTCTTGGTAACTTCCCATTAAATGGCGCCGTAATAATCTCGGTCGTTTTTAATGCAAAGAATCGCTTCGCCCGCCGCCTTCTTTCATCAGCGGTATAAATATGGGGTCCCCACGGTCATTTTCACGCTTTCAAGCTCTCGGATCAGGCACCATCGGCTTTGATCATCCTCTCTTTGTCCTTTGAAAATCGGTGACATGGACCCCTCACGAGGTATTCATTCCGATTCCTCAAAGTTCCAATCAATTCTACTTAGGACCGATAGGTAGTATGTCGGCAGACACAAATCATCAATACCGAGATCCCTAGACTCCCTTTATCGGTCAGCTGGATACAATATTTACGAATGGGGAAAAAGTTTTAGGGCATGGCCTACTAGCACGAAAGGATGGAGATCTTGGTTCATTAGGGTATCGGCTCAAAAGAGGGTAGAATGGGAGAGGATGGGTATAGCCGAAGTCTCTATCTTTGAGTCTAGCCGACCACGAAGCCAATGAACCCTTGGTAGGCTGCGGCATGTTATTTTTGGTCGGATTCTTTCAATGCTTTTTATTCCGTCCGCCCAATCGGCCCTACTCGCTCGATGTAGCCCAAGTCTTTGTCTTAGGCCGGATGGGGATCGACTATCGGCCTTTAGTGGAAAACCTTCTTTCAAACTAATCCGCAAGAAAGGCGAGGTTGGTACAAATATATCCAGAATAATAATAGAGTCACCGGTCCGGTATCGGCTGAAGAGCATACCGCTTTTCTCAACCTTTGGTTAGACCGATACCTCTTCTGCGGTGCTTCTCTTGGCCCCACTCAAACCTTTCAGCTAGTAGCGGAGCGTCTAGTAGAAGGGTCATCGGCTTTCCCTTGGCAAGATGTTCCTAGGGCGATATTTCAAATGATGTATGTGATCCGTAGCCGACTTTTTTCCGGCTTTGCCAAACACGTCGTTGGTAATATAGGAGGTCCTCTTTGGTTCATTCAAACATGGCTTCATTGCATGTTTAGCCGATCTATTCTATCCGAACCCTCTGGGAGCTCAACTTTCCCTCGGGAGGATTACCCAGAGCATGTCGTTCCACAATATAGAGCTAGCCGATCCTATGGCGAGAGGTTTATCATGTCTTCGGCCGGAGAGTTAAAAATGGACTCGATCGGCTTGCACAAATACCTCGATTTCTTCCTTTCCTTAGATAGGGCTTCCTTCGCCAACAAGACTTTTTCCAATATACCGATGTAGCCGATTGTCCATACCCAACATTCCTTCACCTTGATTACGATAGCTCCTTGATGCCCCAATCTACCTTAGATTTGTACAGAATCATCCTCACTCCTTGTATCTTAAATGTCGGCTTGAACACCCGCTTGGCCAGAACATTTCAGCCATCTTATGAGTTTTACCACCCTTCGGTTTCGCTCGTCAATTAGGCTTTGGGCAAACCATTCCATCTTTCCCCCTATTATCTTGTGTCGAGCCCCGAGCCCGAAAGTGACCAACGATGTTCTTTCTTTGAGGTCATCCTTGAAGTAGCCGATGGTTTGCAAATCCTCTCAACGCCACATTTTGTCCTTAATTCCCGTCGGTCATTTGCGTTCTCGCAGATGGTGGACTAGAATATCGAAGCCATACTAATGGACAGGACTCCGTCGGCTATAATTCATTTATTCCTTCCCGATTTTCATGAGCCGACGGTAGTTTTAAGGTCCAGCTCAAGCTCGGGTTATAGCGACTCTTCATGAGTCGTAGAGGTACCGTGGTTTTTATATCCCTTCGTTTTCACTAGTGTCGGCTTTTATTTAGAATGCCTTTGATCTTTCCGGTCGGCACGGGTCTTTGGTGAGCCATCAACCGATCCCCATGTTTACGCGAGTAGTGGCGAAACAACGGCGTCCGGTCATCTGTTGGCACCACTGGGTATACTTCAGAAATTTGGATATTCAAGCTCCATCCTTAACGGACTTGACTCGCCCGGTACTTGATAAGTTTCTTTTGCGTCGACTATTATGTTATTGACGTAGTTAAGGTTTTAACTTGAGTCGACTTCAGAGAGGAGGAAGAAATCGCCAGCGTTCACCTGCACTGTGAGGCGACAATCCGATGGCTCTCAGGAGCACTCGGCCATCGATGTAAGTTTTGTAGTCATCGTGAGTTTGTGTAGTCATTTCCTTTGTCTGTCTTGTGATCTTTGACTTGCTTTTGTTCTTTAGCGGTCTCCATCAAGACAGATAAGCGGGGTTATAGCCGATCCCCAAGGTGCTACATCGGCTGTCCCTCCATCGCTCTCTCTACCACCGGCCGTTCACCTTGATCGAGATCCCCGATCCTGACCCCAAGGTGCTACATCGACTGATCTAGCCGATCTGCTTGGCTTTTCCTTGGACGAACTGGACGACCCGGAAGTCATGGCTACCGACGACTATCCAGCTGACATTCAGCGTATCATAGCAGCTTCTGCGCCAAAGATCGGCCGCATCTTGCCCGGCTGGTATGCAAGAGCGACTTGATCGTCTTTTGGACGAGGTGATGCAACCAGAGGCGGCTCTGCTGGCCAATACGCAACCATTGAGGAATGCTATGGCGGCCATGCAAGCCGATCTCCCTCTGCCCGCCATGAATGCACTTTGCTGAAGGTACGCCACTGACGATCGTCGGCTGGGCGTGGAGTTAGCCAAAATAAGAATCGAGCGAGAGGAAAGCCCAGCACGCCGATCAACAGCTCTTGGACAAGCTCATAGCAGATGCCAAACATCGGAAGAGCGTATTTGATCAAGGTGCTGCCGTACTCAAATCGGCTAAAAACAGAGCTCAAGAACTTGAGTCAACCAAAGCTAAGCTTGAAGAACAATTGGCATTGGTCACAAAGAACTTGCAGATCGCCAGATTGGCATTTCGGACTCTACATCTTCGCCGCCGTTCGGAGACGGGAGATTGGCGAGGTTTTTGCACAAGTTAAAACTCAATCGGCCAAACTAGTTCGATTCCGGGTGATGCAAAGGTGGTCGACCAACAACTTGTAGATAGTGTCCAAGCTACCATTGGCAAGGCGGCGCAAATGCACTATCGGCTTTGGGAGCCCATTTGCGGATCAGGACTACATTAAACTTTGATTCATCGGTACCATGTGTGTGGTCAATCTTTTTTGTAATATTGCCTTAACCTTGGGATGACGCTCTGAAAACTTGCTTGATCGGCTATGTAACCGATTTTTGTAAACTGTTTAATCTGGATGGATGTTCAATTGACTCGGTCGGCTTTATGGCCGCTTTATGTCTTGTAATGGACCGTTTTCCTTCCTGTGGTCGAGGACCCGACCCATATGCTTGGGTAATACGCCTTTAGATATTTTCCATTGATCGCTTTAGGTAAGGCGAATCCATCTAAGGACTCGGTATACGAATTTCCGTCAATTGGCCGATTGATCTTATAGGGCCCTTCCCACGTTGGAGACCATTTGCCGAATCGATTATCTTTAGACCCAATCGGCAACACGGTTTTCCATACTAAATCGGCTTGATTGAATGATTTAAAAATCACTTTTTTATTATGCGACCTGGCAACCCTCTCTTTGTTCCTTTTAAGCCGATCTAATGTGATCACCTTTGTTCACCAAATCATCTAGATTGTCGGCAAAGATCGCTGTTTGTATTCATCTACCGATACCTTATCTTGCTCGTGTAGCCTTATTGAGCCGATGTTGATTTCAACAGTAAAAGCGGCTTCTTGTCCGTATACCAACCGAAAAGGTGACAATTTGGTTGATCCGTCTTTGAGATAGCCGATAAGCCCATAAAGCTTCTGATAGTATCGAATGCCATTTCCTTGGTTCTTCCTCAATTCTTCTTTTTATTAGCTTTATCAACGTTTTGTTCGACGATTCGGCCTGTCCGTTGGCCTGAGCGTAGTAAGGGGAGGAGTTGAGCAATTTTATCCCAAGACTTTCCGCAAACCCTTTGAACTCGTTGGACATGAACACAGTACCCTGATCAGTAGTGATCGTTTGTGGAATCCCAAACCGATGGATGATGTGTTCATTTACGAAATCGATTAGTTCCTCTGCTAGTAACCTTCTTGAGTGGTACAGCCTCAACCCACTTTGAGAAATAATCTGTAGGTCGCGAGGATGAACTTATGTCCTTTGCTGGATGACGGAAATATCTGGCCGATTATGTCTATACCCCATCCTCTAAATGGCCATGGCTTGATGATTGGATGTAAAACCGATGCTGGTGCTGACTGTATGTTACCAAACTTTTGACATGTTTGGCACCCTTTATAATATTTGAAGCAGTCTTCTAACATCGTCGGCCAAAAATATCCAGTTCGTCTCAGTATCCATTTCATCTTATGAGCCGATTGATGTGACCCACAAATGCCTTCATGAACTTCACCCATCGCCACTTTGGCTTCCTCGGTTCCCAGGCATCTTAATAATAAACCTTCCATAGTCCTAAAGTACAATACGTCTTCTAGTAGAACGTATTTGAGTGCTTTGCGCCTGACCTTTTGTTCGGTCGGCTTGGTTGGATCTGACAAATAATCCCTTATCTCTGTTCTCCAGTCGACAGGGTGAACACATAAAACCGGCCAAACGTTTAGCTCGATTGGTCCTTGTCGGCTTTCCACCTTGTACCCTGATGCACATTGTGCCAATCGGTTTGCTTTATCATTAGCTTCTCTGGGGATATGTTCTATGGAAAATGTAGTGAACATCTCGATGATCTGGAGGCATTGATGCAAGTACTGGTTTAGTGCATCATCATTGCATCGGTATTCTCCTCTGACTTGCTGTACAATTAACATCGAATCTCCAAAAGCTTGGACGTCTCTCACTCCGATGCTCTCTAACAATTGTAGACCCCTTAGTAATGCTTCGTATTCTGCTTGATTATTTGAACATCGGCTATTTAGCCGATACATGAAGTCATACTCCTGCTTTCTAGGTGAAACTAATATCACGCCAATGCCTTCGCCTTCTTGGCAAACAGACCCATCAAAATACAATTGCCAAGGAGTTATACTAGTTGTTCCTACTAATGTTTCACTCCCTGTGATAAAATCGGCCACAGCTTGCCCTTTCACAGATTTAGCCGATTCATAGGATAACTCAAACTCTGTTAAGGCATATGCCCATTTACCAAGCCGACCCCGCAGGATGGGCGCCGATAATATGTATTTAACTACATCGGTTTTGCATATTATAACGCATTTGGAAGCTTGACATATAATGTCTTAACTTGGTGCAAGCAAAGTATAATGACAAGCATAACTTTTCTACTAAAGGATACCTGGTTTTACGTATCTAGAAGACGTCGCTTAAGTAATATATTGCTCGTTCCTTCCTATCGGTTTCTTGTGTTAAAAGCTGCTCCAATCGAATCACCTTCAGCCGATATATATAGTCTAAAAGGTATACCGTGTTTTGGCGCGGCCAATACTGGTGGACTCATCAGATAACCTTTTATGTCGTCGAAGGCCCTTTGCTGATCGGCTTCCCACTTAAACTCTTGGTTATCTTTAATTTTCAGCAGCGGTGTGAAGGCCCGAATCGTCCTGACAAGTTTGAGATAAAACGTCGCAAGTAATTGATTTCCCGATCAACACCTGCAGCTCCCTTTTACTTGTCGGTGGTTTAGTATCGGCTATGGCTTTCACTTTGGCTGGGTTTACTTCAATCCCTCCTTCATGCACCGTGAACCCAAGAAATTGTCCAGCCGATACGCCGAAAGCACATTTGAGAGGGTTCATTTTTAACCCATGTAACCTTGTACTTTCGAACATTTTTCCCAGATCGGCTAAATGTTGCCAGTCTTCTTTGGACTTTACCACTACGTCGTCGATGTATATTTCCACAGTATTGCCGATCAAATCATGGAAAATATGGTTCATAGCACGCTGATAAGTAGCACCGGCATTTTTTAAACCGAAGGTCATAACTTTCCATTCATATAGCCCTAAAGCCCCCGGACATCTGAAAGCCGTTTTGGGTATATCGGCTTCGGCCATGAATATCTGATTGTATCCGGCGTTCCCGTCCAAAAAACTTATGATTTTATTCCCAGATGCAGCATCGATAAGCATATCGGCTATGGGCATCGGGTACTCGTCTTTTGGCGTAGCTTTGTTCAAATCTCTAAAATCGACACATACCCTAAGTTTGCCGTTTTTCTTCTTCACAGGGACGATGTTTGAGACCCACTCAGCGTATCGGCATGGCCGGATAAACTTCGCCTCTAGCAATCGTCCTACTTCCTCCTTTATAGCGTCATACAACGTAGGGTTAAACCGCCTAGGGCTCTGTTTGACCGGCCGATATCCAGGTTTTATAGGTAGCCGATGTTCAACTAGTCGGCTTAAACCTGGCATTTCATAATACTCCCACGCAAAGCAATCCTTATATTCCTTGAGTATTTCGACCAACTTTGCTTTATAACCGGGTTCTAGTTTGGCACTCACAAACGTTGGTCTTTTGCTATCACCTTCCCCAATATCAATCTCTTCGAGCAAATCGGCAGAAGTAAATCCTAACCCTTTTCTTTCTTCTTCAAAATCCTCGACGGCTTCTTCGTATTCTTCTTGCCGATAGCTTCTTGCCCTTTCCTGCAACTTTGCTAGTGTCTTGTGCTCCATCTTCTTACTACTTCGTCTGTCCGATCAAACGTGTTAGGTTTAACGCTGATCGGCTTGAATCCTGACTTCTCGACGCAGATAAAATCGCAATTGTCCAAGGCTTTCCCTGATATACATTCGGCTTCTTCGTGTGGCCAATTGGTGTCAGGGCTAGCCATGGCGATATGAGCCGATGTGTCGGCCGGTACGACTTCAACTGTATCATCGTTCCACTGCACCAATTTTTGGTGCATAGTTGATGGTATACAGCAATTGGCATGGATCCAGTCCCGCCCGAGGAGTACGCTGTAATTACCTTTGGCTTCAATCACAAAAAATGCAGTCGGCAAAGTTTTATTACCGACTGTCAGTTCTGACACCATTACGCCTTTAGCCTCAGTCGGGTCTCCCGTGAAGTCATTTAGCACCATATTGGTTTTGATCAAGTCTTCATCGGCTTTACCCAGCTTTCTGAAAGTACTTAACGGCATTAGATTAATCTTGTTCTCGCCATCGACCAACATACGAGATATCGGTCGGCCATTAATATATCCTTTCGGATATAATGGTTTGAGATGCCGATGCATGTCTTGTGGCTTTTCGAACACACGGCCTGGTGCTCGAGGCATAAGCTGGCGAACACTTCTTCAAACCGATTCTTCGGTTTTGAACTTCGGCAGTAGAGCGAATACCATGTTTATATCCATTGGTGGTGTATCATCCGGATCATCGGAGAACGGACTCAATCGATTGTTCTGAATCACTATCGATCTGTTCCTTCTTTCTCCACTCTTTTTCAAAGCTGGTATCGGTCTTAACTTGTTGAACATCCGATCCTCTCGCTTTCCTTGTCGGCCTCCCTTTCTTCTTGTGTTTTCAATGTTTGAAGCCTTGGCGTTGTGACTTCTTGAGACCTGGAGGGCACCACCGAGGTTTAGGTTCTATCGGCTTTCGTATCTTTCGGCTAAATTGCTCATCTCATTTGTCGATTCCATTCTTCCTGTGTTAGCCGATAGTTCCTGCTTTTGGGAGGACTCGCCTTGCTCTGTTGACAACCTTTCATGGATCGGCCCCTCAGCTTCTCATATCTGGATAATTGTATATCGGCCTAGACAACCTATCTTTTACAGATCGGTTTGGCCGATATGCATTTAGTGTTGCATAGGACAAGATACAATCTGTTGGTAAGGTCATCCCTCTCTCCCAAAGAAATCGCCAAAGGGACATCGCCGATGTTTCTCTTCCTCGAGTGGCCGACACGCATATCTAGCCGCCATCGCTCGTCCCTCCTTCGTCTCGGTTGATGAGGATTCTCGTGGTGTTGAGTGTTACCCCTCCGACTTATCCTCTCGTACTTCCCGAGGAGTTGTGAGAAGGTCGGTTTTGGTTTGAAATCAGCTTTTCTCGAGCCCTCTCACCGATACCATCTACCGACCTCCAAGTCCCCTCTTGGTTTTACTGCTTCTTGAGTTTTGTCCATTCCTATCGGCTTCTATTTGTATAGAACCGATAGTGATCTATCTTGTCTCGTCTCGTGATAATCGACTCCTTCGTCGGCTTATCTTCTTCCGCAGGCCTCTTTTCTTTTCGCGAACATTGAACCATGTTGACTTGAAAAGGGCTCATATCTATCTGCATAGCCGACTCTTCCGCGAATTTTAGCTTTGCCATCGGCGATGGCCGATTGAATCTGTTGTCGAAAAATATTGCAATCGTTAGTGTTATGGGAGAATGAATGATGCCATTTGCAATACCTTCGCTTTTAATTTCCTCGTAGATGGTATGATGTGCCCTTCTGGTAATCTTATGAGTTTTTCTTGTAGTAACAAATCAAATATCCTGTCACACTTTGACACATCATACGAGTACTTGACTTAGCCTTATTCTTTGTCGGCTTAAGTAGAGAGCATACGAGTGGCTTTAGAACCTTTGGCCCACTCGGCTATGTTCACCTCTGCTTAGATCCTCGGAGGTATCGCTCGAGTCGTACTCTATCATGTTTATTTTGGCCTTTTCGTTTGCTATTTGGTTTAAATCTATCTTTAAACCCTTTGATCTCGTGCATACCGGCTCTCGTGGTGCCGAAATCGCCGATGGAGTAGGTGGCCTAAGTCGGGGAACTCTTGGCCTCGATAATTTCTCTTTTAATGGAGGGATCAACCCTTGGAACGCTTAGGTCGGCCAATTGATCGTCGGGTAATGTTACCTTTGTAGCATCTATTCCAGTGCGCCCGAAATCTCTTGATATAATCGAGACCGATTCCCGTACTTAATTTGATCAATCGAGATCGGAAATCCTAAGCTCCATAGTTCCCGAGAAGAAGTATTCATGAAATCGGCTTTCCAAATCGTTCCATATATGAACTGAATTTGGTGGTAGATTTGTGAACCAAGTGAATGCAAAGGTGCGGACAACGATAAAGGGAACAATCGATTCTTAATCCATCGAATTTGTCAAAGCTTCCCCACATTGGGCCATGAACCGCCCGATATGCTCGATTGTGGTAACAGAGTCATCACCGAGAATTTAGCAAAGTCCGGTATCCTAAAGTTGTGGGGGTATGGCATTCGGTCTATGTAATCGAGTGCGGCTTCTGTAGCCAATCACTCTCCCTCTGGGTTGTAAGCGAACTGTTCCCTCAAAACATTGGCAATTTGTTACGCCCAATTAACATTGTCGGCGTAGTGCAAATGACACCGCCAATTCTCATTCGTGCCTGCCGAAAAGTGCGAACTCGGGCTGTAATCCAAATTGCACCCCGGAGGTCTTGGTACCGTGTCATAACCTAATGTATCGGGTAAGGGTGCGTCTGGCGCTACTCTATATGGTGCTTGCTTCATGGTCGTGGCTCCCGTGGATCAAGGTACCTGGCCTGTTTCGATCGGCTGATAAGCCGATATCCCGATGCTATTGGAGGGCCCATCTAACTGATTCGACGCGTTTATTTTGGCCCCATCCGTGTGCCCATGGTAGTGTGTGAATCCATCTCTCTGTATGCTTGGTTTCAAAAGCAAGAGGTTGAGTCGGCATCATAATAGGTGCATGAGCCGACACGCTTACTGTTTTGGCGTTGGGCGTTATGGAATATACTGGGTACGTAGGGATGGTTTGTGGTGGATCTAGCATATTTCCAGACGCAGCTAATTCCTGAGCAATCGTTTTCACACTATTTTCTATCATTGGCTTTAATGTGGATACTAGAGCCGATGACTGGTTAATCAATGCGTGATGGACAGATTGCTCGATCATACTTGATAAATCGGCTTGAGCGGGTGCGTATCGGCTCACCGATTCGGCTGACGAATCTCCGATAGGGTTGATGCTTGGGAGTGCAATCTTTTGAGTAACGCCACGGCGCGTTTTCTGGAAGCACCGTAGCATCATTTCCTCCAGAGCCGCCTTTCGGTCTTCGATTTCTTTCCGTTGCTCAGGGGTTAAATCGGCCATCTGAGGCGCGATTATAGCATCAGTGTTGATATCGGCGGTGACCGCGGGCTTGTCGGTTGACATTTTTTTTGTTGGTCCCACCGGTGTGCCAAAATATGTTCGCGCTAAAAGCGTGAAGCGGGGTTTTAGGCTTGAACACACAAGACAAACACCGGGTTTGCAGAGCGTGCCAGTCGATTTGACCTGAAATCGACAAGGTAGAATTTATAATTTGATCGAAGCCGATAAACAAGGATCTATCGGCTTTTCACTAGTCGGCAAGAACCGATTAGGAGATAACTAAATCAACTCGTTCTGATTGATCCGGATAAAAGGTAAAATCGGCCGAGAAGGCGATGCAACAAAACGGCTAAATCAAACCTGGGTGAAATCGGCTAAAATCAACAATCGGCGTCTTGCGGCTATGTTGATTCCGTCGACTTGCAAAGGATCTATGAGGCTAAAACAAAGTGAAAGAAAAGCTTGTAAAAAGTAGTTGTGTGTTGTTGGATTTGATTGTTTTTGCCGCTTTGGCACCCACCTCCTTTTATAACATGCCTGGCCGATCCGAGTTGTACACGGATACGGTGCGTTTATCCGTATCGGCCTATTATCTGATTTCCTTCCCTTTTTAGAAACGGATTCCTTTTCCGATTCATTTGATGATTTCTTTCCATGCGAACGCTTCCTTTCCGTCTCGGGCTGATTTCAATACACATCGAATTCCGATGCAAACACATACAATTGCTTTTATCCGATTCAAACCCATTTTGCCATGTACCGAATTTTGGCGCAAACACCAGGCTAGCCTTGGCCTGACTGAGTGGATGCAAGTTAAGTTGTTTGGTTGCTTGTTTGTGCATCTCATGGGCCTGCATTAGAGAGAAGTCTAGGGGCTGTTTGGTAGGCTGCATCTAAAGAGAATTGCATCTACAGATACAAAAGACACTTGTTTGGTTGGCTGCACGAGGGGTGGAGCCTGTCCCCCGAGATGCAATTGCATCTGCTGAGCCAGGCTGTGGGGAAACGTAGATTTTGGTCGCTTCCTATGGGCCTGGCTGGTGGGATGCATGCAAGGCATGGGGAGGCACATAAACAGTCAACCAAACACATTCTTCCTATTCTTCTCACAGCCTGACTCAACTCATGCACTCAACCAAACACCATCTCTTTGCATCCACACAACCTGGCTCTCACCAGCCTGGCTGACTCGTACGAGCCAGACTGAGATGAGAAGGCAACCAAACAGCCCCCTAATTTCTGTGTTTTCTCCATCCTGTATGAGTGGGTGCAATTGCATCCACCTGGCCAGGATGAGCAGGAAACCAAACATGTGTCCAACATATACAGTTGTATCCACTCATGCGATTCAGACACCATGCAGGCAACCAAACACACCCTAAGTGTGTAACACATACATGCATAGCGAGCTATTTTTTTAACAGGAAAGAGCCAGGATCACTACGTACAATCCGCACAACTCAGGTACCTTATTAGCCAGGAGCGCTACGTACAATGCTGTTCTTTATTAGGAAGATACCACGAGCTTATTCCATAACAAAAACGATGCAAGTGGAGCATGCATGACGTAGGCATCTAGGCAGGGCACGGCGGTCCAGTCCAGCTCAAAACCCGGCACGGTACGGGTTGAACCGTGCCATGCCGGCCCGAAACTGTTCACCGGATCGTGCCGGGCCAGAAAATAGGCACGACGGACGGCCCGGCCTGGCACGGAGATTTGGGTCATGCCGGCACGTCGGCATGGTCGAGCACATGTGGGCCACCAGCACAGGAGGGCACGACGGGGTTGGGGTGAGGCCATACCTCTCACTCTCTCAGTCCCTCTCTCCGGCCCACTCTCACTTTACCAGTCCCTCTCTTTCCCTTCAACTTTATGTAACTCTTTCTGGCTCACCTCACTCTCTCAGTCCCTCTCTCTCCCTCTGACTCTATGTAAGTTTCTCCGGCTTACTCCACTCTCTTAGTCCCCCTCTCTCACTCCGACTCTCTATGTAACCATCTCAGTTCCTCTCACACCCTTCGACTCTCTATGTAACTCTCTCTCTCTCTCTCTCACACACACACACTTCGACTTTCTATGTAGCTCTCTGTAGGATCGAAGTATACGAATATAGCAATCAGAGGGGGGGTGAATGATTGTGCGGAAGCTAAAACCAAATTCTTGACCTATTAAAAGTTCACCCCTAAAACAGAACCAAATAATTGCCTCGTTTTCGACAAAAACAGAATGACAGAGGTTCGGTAAAACGCGAATTCTCAGAGATCCAACCGTTAGATTGATCTGAAATTTGGACACAAGAAACTAGATTCCAATACGAATCGAACCCAAAAAGAATCAGCTCGATCGGACTTACGGATCAAAAGTTATAAGCTTCGCAAGCTTGCTGTTTCAGAACTTGACGAGAATCAATCTAATCAAAACTTCAAGATTAAACAAGATCTTCAGAAGATTAATTAACTAGACTTTGAGAAACTCTAAATCAATACCCTAGAACGGTTTTTGATGGATCAAATCAAGATGAAACTCAATTATCAAAAACCAATCTAGAATTAGAACAAGCATGCAAACAAGAACCAAAACAGAAAACACTGTAGCGACGTGGTTACTGTAGCACGCAAAAATCTTGGAAGAATTAATTTTTATTTCTTGCCTAAAATACTCTCATCAAAAGAGTACAAACCCTAAAACCAAGCTCAAGGCTTGATGCGCTTAGCTCTGCTTGGTGCCTTTCAACAGGAGACCCATCACCTATTTAAAGCACCAACCCACAAGGAGTTCTGAATACGATTCCTATTCCCTAGAAGGAATCCGTATCCAACACAACTCTACTTGGCCCAACCTGGCCGAGTACAACTCTTGCACGCGTATGGCAACCCTACCATACTCACGTGACTAACACTTTGCACGCGTATGGCCACCTGCCATACTCACGTGACTAACACTTTGCACGCGAATGACCTCCTGCCATTCCCACGTGACTAACCATTCTTCATGTGCACCATTCCCTTAGCCCGAACGTCCCGCATGACATCCTTGACCACCAAGACCTCAGTTCCTCCTGAACCTAGTCCCGAACCTCAGTTCCTCCATGAACCTAGTTCCGGTCCCGTCATCGACCACATTCGTCTTCGAGCAATACCTGCACATGAACAAACCACAAAACAAATCCGAGCACAAGTCCACGACTTGACTCAAGGTCAATCCATGCAACTACTCACATGAGCATTGCATAAAGTCCACTTCAAAACACGCATCATGAAATCATCACAAATTTCATAATTTCAAATTCAAACCATTTCAATTTTGCTCAAAACCGCCAAAAGCATGTGTTTGACAGACCAAAACATTTGGTCTGTCAAACATGGGAAGTATGAGTTTGCTATCAACATGTGTATGACAGACCAAAGAGTTTGGTCTGTCATACATGGGAAAAATGAGATCGCCCAAAGCATGTGTATGACAGACCAAAATCTTTGGTCTGTCATACATTGAATAACGAAGTCACCAAAAGCACGTGTATGACAGACGAGAAAATTTGGTCCGTCATACATGGAAAAACGCGATTTCTTGTACAAGCGTAAAAGCATCAAAATCACGTTTATGATGAGACCAAAAAGTTTGGTCCGTCATACATCACAACGCGATTTTTAGTTATTTGGTTCGGCGCAAATGCAAAGTTTTACTTTTGGATGTTTGAATGTTTGGTCCTTCATGCAAGCAATTTTGCAAGGTTAATCCTAACCAATTTTTCAGCACAAGATCAAGCCAATTTTTCATCACATGATTCACAATCTCCCCCTTGATGAAAACATTGGCAACACCACTTTAGATTTGAACATTGGCATTCTCTTTTTTTAAAAGATTGATCCAAAGGATTAACACCAAAACACAGAACCTCCCCCTTGACAAAAAGGCAAAACAAAATCTCCCCCTGAGAATGAAAATGTGTGTGAATGTGCAATGTGTCCAGGAATTCCAAAATTCTCCAAACTTTTCCCAAAAAGCTCAAATTTCCAAAAAAAAAAAAACTTTTTCCCTTTTTTCTTTGAACTTCTCAAATATTCCCAAAATATCTCCCCCTTTGACAATGGATTCATCAAGAGTACAAAAGAGAGAATTTGTTCAAAATTTTTCCTGTAGCAAAGATTTCACAAGGAGAAACAAGGGAGTGCCAAGATAGAAAAAGATGAGCTCATTCGATCATATAACCTTATATATCACATAATATGCAAAATACATGATCTTGAAGTGATTTTAACAAGTTAGGGAATGACATGCATCTCAACCTCAATTTAGTCAACTATAGCCAAGTACTAAGCAAGATCTTAGTAGAAAAAGCAAGGCTTTAAAAAAAATTGAAGCAACTAACAACTTAGGGCGAGCAAGTAGTTTCAACTCCAATCTAGTAGACCAATTTAATCTTTAAACAATAAATCGCATGTGGCATGCTTGAAGCATACTTCTTTTATTTTCTAGGAGTGGCATGCTTGAAGCATACATCTTATCTTTGAGGGAATGGTATGCTTGAAGCATACATCTTATTTTTTAAGGAAAGCATGCCTGAAGCATACAACTTGAAGCTTTTGCTTTTAACACCCCTTTTTTTATTCCCTTTTCTTTTTTTTTTCTTTGATTATAAACATGCAAAAATGATTAAATGGTCTTATGAAAGAGTAAAGTTGAAACCACACTTGCTTCATAGCCCAAATTTGTCAAGAGGATTCAATATCAAGCCTAGAAGAGTAAGATATCACAGAGTATTTAGCTATAGGCAATCAGATCAGGGAATTTCGCAATGTCATTCTTAGTTCAAGTGAGACAATTTAGATTATCATATATTAGCTCAATTATATAGTATATAAAGAAATATGATAAAGAGAGCTCATCAAGTGAAAGAACTTGGCAAAGAAACTCCCCCTCAAAACAATCCCATTGGATGAACAATTCCAAGTTCTCCCCGAATAAAAGCAAAACGAGAAGAAGACAAAGGTTTTGTGAAAATGTCCGCCAATTGATGTTCAGTATCCACATGATGAAGCACAATGTTGCCTTTTTCAACATGATCTCTAAGAAAGTGAAATCTGATGTCAATATGTTTTGTTCTTGAATGTTGCACAGGGTTCTTAGCAATGCAAATTGCACTAGTGTTATCACACGTAAGAGGAACACTATCCAAAATAACCCCATAATCTTTAAGTGTAGCTACTATCCAAAGAATTTGAGAACAACAACTAGCGGCTGACCACATATTCAGATTCAAGAGCTTGATTGTGCAAATGTAAGATTGCTTTCTAGATGACCATGCAATGAGAGAATTTCCCAAGAAGTGACATGAACCGAAGTGCTCTTCCTATCAATTCTACATCCTCCAAAATCAGCATCGTAAAAGATCTCAAACTAATGCATGAGGAAGCAGAAAGCCAAATGCCAAAATCTTGAGTTCCATGAAGATACACGAAAATCCTTTTGACAGCTTGTCGATGTGAAGCACACGTGGAGAAGCTTGAAAACTAGCACACAAGCACACAGCAAATTGTATATCCGGCCTTGATGCAGTGAGGTACAAAAGTGAACCTATCATGCTTCTATATTCCTTTTGATCAACCGCTCACCATCTTCATCGGTCAAGTCGCGCAAGTGCTCTCCATAGGTGTCATGATCGGCTTGTCGCTTTCCATCCCAAAACGATGTAGCAAGTCTCTTGTATATTTGCTTTGATGCACAAAAGTACCATCCTTCGCTTGCTTGATTTGAAATCCCAAAAGTATGTCAACTCACCCATCATACTCATCTCAAACTCCTTCCTCATTGTTTCGAAAACTTCAGGACACTAAAACATGAGATGAACCACCAAAGATAATATCATCAACATAAATCTGAACGAATAGTTGATCATTGCCTTGCTTGAGTAAAAAGAGAGTTTTGTCAACCTTTCCCATTAAAAGCCCTTTTTAAGTAAAAAGGTTTTAGCCTATCATACCATGCTCTAGGGGCTTGTTTCAAACCATACAAAGCTTTTGTTAGTTTGAACACATGATTTGGAAACTTTGGATTTTCAAAACCAGGTGGTTGCTTGACATAAACCTCCTCATTTATGTAGCCATTCAGAAAAGCACTTTTCACATCCATTTGATACAATTTGAAACCTTTGGATGCAGCAAAAGCTAAAAGGATTCTAATGGCTTCAATTCTAGCAACAGAGCAAAGGTTTCATCAAAATCTAAGCCTTCAATTTGAGTGTAACCTTGAGCAACCAATCTAGCCTTGTTTCTAACAACAACACCATCCTCACTTTGTTTATTTTTGAAAACCCATCTAGTTCCAATAACATTAAAATCGAGGTGGTGAGACAAGTTTCCAAACTTTATTTCGCTCAAAATTCTCTAATTCTTCATGCATGGCATTGATCCAAGATTAAATCGAGATAATGCATGAGATATATCTTTGGGTTCAACGAAGCAACTAAAGCGAGAATGAGTATGAGTGTCGAATGAATAAACCTGGATCGAAAGTGACTCTCTCATTTAGGTCTCCAATCATTTGTTCAGATGGATGCATTTTTGAATGTGCAAGGGAGCATTGACTTTGAGACTTCTCCTTCTCCTTCTTCATTTTCAGCATGTACAGATGATCTTGTAGCTTGAGGATGGTTAGGCAGTAGGTGATGTAGTAGTAGGTGCCAAAGGTGCTACAGCTTGTTGTGCATTAGAAAGAGTCAAGACCTCATCTTCAACATCATCATTATCTTCAAAGATTTTCTCCCCCTGAACATATGCTTTGTACTGCATTGCTTGGACTAGTGCCTGGACTAGCCTCATCAAAAGTAACTTCACAAGTTTCCACAATTTTGTTAGTCTCCAAAACAAGCACCACGATAGCCACGAGTATGAGCAGATATCCAAGAAAAATGCCATCAGTTGATCTAGCTTCAAATTTATCAAGATTTCCAGATTTCAAGACAAAACATTTGCATCCAAAAACTCGAAAGTGAGAAATGTAAGGTCTATGTCCAAACCGAAGCTCATATGGAGTCTTACCCAATTTTGATCTCGTAAACACGGTTTGAAACATAACAAGCGATTGAAATCGCTTCACCCAAAAATTTCGAGGAGAGTGATGCCCATCTAGCATAGTTCTAGCCATTTCAACTAACGTTCTATTTTTCCTTTCAACTACACCATTTTGTTGAGGCACTCTAGGAGATGAAAATTGATGATCAATTCCTTTTTCAAAGACAAAAGAGATCAAAGGAAGCATTTTTGAATTCGTTCCATTATCACTTCTAATAGCTTTGAGAGCTCCTAGATGGTCAATGTAGAAAGCCTAAGAACAAGACTTCTAAAATGACTAAAAGCCTCATCCTTAGATGCCATAAAATACACCCAAGAGTATCTAGAAAAATCATCAACAATCACAAGCACATACCGTTTGCCTCCAAAGGATTGAACTCGAGATGGTCCAATCAGTATCAAGATGTAGAAGCTGTCCTGGAGCGTTTGTCATCATCATGGTAAGAGGTGGATGTGAACCTGCAATCATCTTACCATGTCTTTATTGTACCTTTTGCCACAACAGAAGAGGAAGAAGCATCTCCAAAAGTAACACTTTCAGCACGAGATGCACGAGTGAGGGAGGAGAACCAATTCTTATCACCGGACATGTGGCGTGAGCATCCTAATCCACTAGCCATATGTTCTCCTTCCTCGCGAGAAGCCTACATAGCAAAACATGTCGAGGTCTCGATTACTAGGGTTGGGAATGAGATTTTTGGGAATCCAAGATCGGTGAGACACACGACGCACAACAAGAGGTACAACACGATAATTTTTATGCACAAAATCAGATTTGCCTTTTCCCATGTTTCTAGGAACAGAAGGTGTTTTCATCACTCTAGGCGCATAAAAATGTGCTTTGCTGAAATTTGACCTAGCCTTAGTTCTTTCCTTCTTTTTCTGTTTGGCTAGTCTAAGGCAAAAATCTACTAAGTGTCCATCTCTACCACAATGAGTGCAAGTGTACTTGACATGATGTTTAGCTTTAACAAGAAAAGCACATTTTGCATTCATCATAGTAGAAGATAAAACCAAAGCAGATTGAAAAGCAATTTTCTTAGGCTCATTAGATAACTCAATTTTGCAAGGAGCCTGAACAACGGTCACGAGGTTTAGTTTCATATGTGGCATAAGGATCAAAACCTAAACCTCTCTTGTTTGTGCTAACCTTAGATTGATCCAAAATCATGTTCAACTTCTTCTTGCCATTAGTGAAACGTTCCAAAGAATTTTGCAAGTAATCAACTTTCTTAGCAAGAGTTAAACAATTATTGCAGGAACATCTACTTTTCCTTTTGCTTATGCATAAGTTGAGCATGAGAGAATTTCATGTGAAAGCAAATTATCAGTTAATTGAGAAACCCTAGCATTTGCATCTTTCAATTTTAATTCAAGAGTTGAGCATTTAGAACAAGAAGTTGAACTATGCAAATCATCGTTGGAACAATAGCATGTACAACATGTTTCTCATTTTTCTCATTTAGATGTAACAAAAGAGCATGTTCTTTCCTAAGCAAGGTGAGCTCATTGTAAATTAAGTCACATGATTTGCAAGTATCATCACTAGGAATCAAAGTCTTAAGTCTAGCAATTTCAGCATTCAATGATTCAATAATGAAATCATGTTTCTTAATTTTCTTATCACGTTTGTCAAGCAATTTTCCAAGACGAGCAACAAGAATAGCTAATTCATCATAAGAGGGATCTACCTCATTGAAGTCATTTGCCGTGGTCGTCTCGGTGAAGCTATCCTTGCTGCTTGCCATGAGACATAATCCTATCAAATCATGCTTGCTTGGAGTTGCATCATCTTCGCCGCTTCCTCCGAGTCCACATCGCTCAAATTGACTTGTTCAAGAGCGGAAAGAACTCGTGAACCACCTTGCGTTGATGAAGCTCTTCTTCTTCCTATCATTTGACGAGAACCTTTTCTTCTCATTCCTTCATCGTTGTCCTTCTCCTCCTTTGATGTTTTTCCTGCAAGCTTAGGACAATTTGTGCGAATATGGTTGAGGTCACCACACTCATAGCATCTTGGAGGACCACCTCTCTTTCTCATTCTCACATTCTCGCAGCTTTGTTAAAGCGAGAAGAGAGTAGTGCCAGATCTTCTTCAGAAACTCTTCAAGTTGCTCATCCGTTAAAGAAGACATGGAAGACAAGGCAAAGCTAGAAGAAGAATTTGCATTTGACATGTTAGGGTTAGAGATCAAAGCAATTGATTTAATGTTACCCTTCCTGGCAAGAACATCCAACTCATGAGTTTTCAACTTAGAGTAAAGAACATCTAATGTGAGTGTGCTCATGGTAGTAGATTCTTGTATAGATGTTACTTTCATCTCCCACACTGACATGTCCAAAGCACTAAGCAATTGTCGAGCATTTTCAGCATCAGTGTAGCTAACTCCAACAAAGACGTAGATTGCTAAGAATTTTATTGAAACGCAAAGAAGTCATCTACAGATTCACTAGGTTTCATCTCAAAACGCATGTATTCTTTTTTTTTTGTAAATATCTTGGCGAACCTCTTTGACAGTGTTAGAACCCTCATGGTAATCACAAAGAGATTTCCATACCTCATATGCGGATCGAAGATGAACCACACGATCAAAGTCGCTGCGTCCCAAGCCTTGGATGATCAAGTTGCGCGCCTTGCTATTTGCTTCAACATGTGTGCGATTGGTGTCGTTGACGTTGTCGTTTGCAGGGACTTCATATGGCTTGTAGACCTTCTCCCAAATTGTGAAGCCCTGTGCTTGGATGAACGCCTCCATCTTGGCCTTCCAAAACTGAAAATCAACACCATCGAACACACACGGTTTTGTCGAATAACGATCCATTGATCTAATTACCGGTTAAGATAGATTAGAAAGACCTCGCTCTGATACCACTTGTAGGATCGAAGTATACGAATATAGCAATCAGAGGGGGGGTGAATGATTGTGCGAAAGCTAAAACCAAATTCTTGACCTATTAAAAGTTCACCCCTAAAACAGAACCAAATAATTGCCTCGTTTTCGACAAAAACAGAATGACAGAGGTTCGGTAAAACGCGAATTCTCAGAGATCCAACCATTAGATTGATCTGAAATTTGGACACAAGAAACTAGATTCCAATACGAATCGAACCCAAAAAGAATCAGCTCGATCGGACTTACGGATCAAAAGTTATAAGCTTCGCAAGCTTGCTGTTTCAGAACTTGACGAGAATCAATCTAATCAAAACTTCAAGATTAAACAAGATCTTCAAAAGATTAATCAACTAGACTTTGAGAAACTCTAAATCAATACCCTAGAACGGTTTTTGATGGATCAAATCAAGATGAAACTCAACGATCAAAAACCAATCTAGAATTAGAACAAGCATGCAAACAAGAACCAAAACAGAAAACACCGTGTAGCGACGTGGTTCTTGTAGCACGCAAAAATCTTGGAAGAATTGATCTTTATTTCTTGTCTAAAATACTCTCATCAAAAGAGTACAAACCCTAAAACCAAGCTCAAGGCTTGATGCGCTTAGCTCTGCTTGGTGCCTTTCAACAGGAGACCCCTCACCTATTTAAAGCACCAACCCACAAAGAGTTCTGAATACGATTCCTATTCCCTAGAAGGAATCCGTATCCAACACAACTCTACTTGGCCCAACCTCGGCCGAGTATTAACTTCTTGCACGCCAGATGGCAACCCTACCATACTCACGTGACTAACACTTTGCACGCCAGTATGGCCACCGCCATACTCACGTGACTAACACTTTGCACGCGAATGACCTCCTGCCATTCTCACGTGACTAACCATTCTTCATGTGCACCATTCCCTTAGCCCGAACGTCCGCATGACATCCTTGACCACCAAGACCTCGGTTCCTCCTGAACCTAGTCCCGAACCTCGGTTCCTCCATGAACCTAGTTCCGGTCCCGTCATCGACCACATTCGTCTTCGAGCAATACCGCACATGAACAAACCACAAAACAAATCCGAGCACAAGTCCACGACTTGACTCAAGGTCAATCCATGCAACTACTCACATGAGCATTGCATAAAGTCCACTTCAAAACACGCATCATGAAATCATCACAAATTTCATAATTTCAAATTCAAACTATTTCAATTTTGCTCAAAACCGCCAAAAGCATGTGTATGATGAGACCAAAACATTTGGTCTGTCATACATGGAAGTATGAGTTTGCTATCAACATGTGTATGACAGACCAAAGAGTTTGGTCTGTCATACATGGGAAAAATGAGATCGCCCAAAGCATGTGTATGACAGACCAAAATCTTTGGTCTATCATACATTGAAAAAACGAAGTCACCAAAAGCTCGTGTATGACGGACGGAAAATTTGGTCCGTCATACATGGAAAAACGCGATTTCTTGTACAAGCGTAAAAACATCAAAATCACGTTTATGATGGACCAAAAGTTTGGTCCGTCATACATCAAAACGCGATTTTTAGTTATTTGGTTCGGCGCAAATGCAAAGTTTCTGTTTTTGGATGTTTGAATGTTTGGTCCTTCATGCAAGCAATTTTGCAAGGTTAATCCTAACCAATTTTTCAGCACAAGATCAAGCCAATTTTTCATCACATGATTCACACTCTCTCAGTCCTTCTCTCCCCCTTCGACTATCTATGTAACTCTCTCCGGCTAACTCTCACTCTCTCGGGTCTCTCTCTGACTCTATGTAACTCTCTCCCTCTGACTCTATGTCAATCTCTCTAGCTTACTCTCTCTCTTAGCTCCTCTACTAGGTTGGTACTGTGCCTAGTTCTCTCCGCTCCTCCCTCCCAATCAACCTCATCGACTACCACAGATATCCCACCCTTTCAATCCAACTCTGGTGACCTTATCGACCGATGCTCCTTTCCTTTCGTTAGAATAGTGCAAATGGGCTGGGCCTGGGCCGACACGGCACAAAGCAGATATGAAATGCAAATAGACCGTGGCTGGGCTCGTCGAAGGCGAGCTGGCTGACCCGACATGGCACAGAGGACATAACGGGCCGTCGCGGTCCAACATGATTCAGGCCCAAAACATGATGGGACCATGCCGGGGCCGGCCCGGCCCGACACCCACCTCATTGCGGCTCGTAGTATATATTACGCTCGTAGCAGCAGATCGAGGTCATATGGATGGCTTAGAGCATCTCCAACAGAGCCCCTAAACCAGTCCCTAAACCGTAAAATATGGAGTGTATTAAAAAAAACAGATCTAGCAGGGCCCCAACTCAAGCCCCTAAAATCAGGAGGCCCCTAAATTTGCCTCCTCAGCCCCAAAATCAGGAGGCCCCAACTCAAGCCCCTAAAATTAGGAGGCCCCTAAATACACCAGGAGATTGAAGACAGGGAAATACATAAGAGGTTTCAAAATGATCTTATTGAGCATTTGTGGGCAATTCACAGCGCTTCGTAGTTTGATTCATTGTTCGGAGTTTCTATTTGTCTATTTATCATGTTTTGAAAATTTTAAATTTCAATTTGAAATATCATGTTTTTAAATTGTAAATGTTAATATACTTATGTTTTATGTATTACAAATATTTTTGATTGAATTTTAGTGGTGTCAAATGAAGATTATACATAGCGGATATGTCAAAATAGAAGAAAAAGTAAAATAGGGCTTGAGATTTAGGGGCTGTTGCTGGACTTGTGCTTTGAAAACAGGGCCCCAAAAAATAAAGAAAATCCCTAAATATAAAATAAAGATCCTATTTTATGGGCCTTTGTTGGAGATGCTCAGTAGTTGAGCCTCTCGGGTGGCTGTTCCGGCGCCTGTGGCACGGGCTCCTCCGGCTCCACTAGATCGGTGGGCTCGTCGCTGTCTCAGCCCGGCCGCAGTGGAGATGAGGTCGGTAGGTGGTAAGGCGCGTCGCGGCGGTGCTGCAGGTGGTCCGGCTCATCGGAGACGGGCGGCGTGGACGCCCATAACCAGGGGCGGGCCCACCAGTGGGGCAGGTTGTGCTGCTGCCCCACCTACAATTTACAAGGCCCAGGTATGTTGTATATACTGCATATGCATAGGCCTAACAAATTTCTAGTGAGTTGCTAGTTTGTGTTTCTTGCTTTGATTCGAAGGACTCATTTGCTAAGTTCGATCAAGAGAAGCTTCTTCGACTTGCTAAACTTTATGATGGAGATTTCTCTAATGGTGATCGTGCATTGCTAAGTGAGGAACTTGAGACATATATTGTTCATGTGAGAAGGCATGCTTCTTTTGCTACTTGTCAAGATATTGCATCTCTATCTATGAAGATGATTGAGACCGGAAAGCATATGGTTTTTCCATTAGTCTACAAGCTAATTGAGTTGGCATTGTTATTGCCCATGTCAACGGCAACAGTTGAGAGGGCATTTTCAGCGATGAATATTATCAAGACTGAACTACGTAATAAGATTGCCAACAATTGGATGAATGACTTAATGGTTTGCTACACGGAGAGAGAGATCTTCAAATCATTTAATGATGAAGCCATCATCCGACGATTTCAGCGCCTCAAAACTAGGAGAATACAATTGCCTCGTCCCTCACCAATTGTTAACTGAGTGGTATGTTGCCTATTTGCTAATTCTTCTTTGACCGTATTAGTTAAACGTTATATTTATGCTTCTTTAATAATACTATTGTTGTTACAGTACATTGCATTCTTTTTAGCGTTTTAATACTACTTCAACCCTGCTCCATCTATAATTTCTTCTTAGGTCCGTCACTGCTCATAACCGATTTGAGCCTTCCCGCCGCCCCCTCCCTATGCGGTCTGGCGGAGGCCGTCGCGGCCAGCGCTCCGAGGAGAAGGGACGGCGACGGCCTCATCGATCACCGGCCGGTGGAATCCTGGCCTCCTAGCTTAGTCTTTTTTGTAGTAGAGCTCTGTCGGGCTTTGATTTGTCAGCGATCGATCGTTGCATGGACGGCGGCAGCCGGCCGGGCATTTATAGCCGCGCGCGGCCAATGGACGCCGGTCGCGTGTCGAGGCCGCGAATGCACGCCGTGTTTAAGGCTAGCTGAAGAAGCATGCGGAGCGAAGCAATCGGGTACGACGTACGTGTGCCGGCGAGCGCCCGTAGGAATCGATCGTCACGCGGCCGTCGATTCGGCCGCGCGCGCGTTTGAAGCAACACGCGGTGCATTGACCATCTCCAACCATGTCCCTTCTCCTCTCATTTTCCCTTCGTGAAGGGATTCACATTCCCTTCAGCGCTCCAACAGATTCTCTTCAGCATTCCCTTCAGCCTGGGATTCTCTCTCCCATTCCCTCCAGCAAGGGATTCTCTCTCCTTTCCCTATACAATTCCCTTTAAAGGGAATCTGTTGGAGATGAGGGAAAATAAAGGGAATAGGAACAGGAAAGGGAACAGGGAATGAAATGAAATGAAAGGAATATGGTTGGAGATGGTCTTAGCATCGATCCCCGATGACCGTGCCTTTTCCTCCCCCGACTGTACGTGCTTCAGAAAGTCCAGCCACGCACGTTACGTACATAGGTACGTGCGTACCTGCTGCTCTTATACGGTTTACTAAATTCAATATAAATGTTAATTCTTTTTAATCTAATAGATCAGATTAACTATTATCTATTTATACTTCTTTCGATTCTTTCATTAGTAAGGTAGTAGAATACATTGAATAAATCAATGACTACATCTTATTTTTACTACGTATCATATACTACAAGTATAATACAAGCACCTCCCTAACTCGTTTCTTTTTTATCCTTCAAGAAAAGGCTTGTTTGAAAATGCTAGAATCCCAATAACCCTACATAGATAGGCCGAGATTTTGGGTTTTTCAAACAAGGCTAAGGAGTGTGTGTACATCGTATCCGTGGAAGGTCTCACGTGTGCTAAGAAGCTATTACGCCATACATAGGAGGAAAATTTTGCATTAGAAAAATTTGCACGACATATGTTAGAAAATTTTGCAGAGACTTCGCGGTCTCATGGAACACAGGCACACATTTTCTCACTGAACGTACATGCGTGTACCGTGTCGGTCCTAAAGTAAGAGATAGAAAGGTAGGTTGTAACCGGAAGATGATTAGTGGGCTATAGCCTGCACCAGACATCAAAGAAGCAAAGGCCTAGAGGCTTACGTTTTAATGGGCTAGCCCAAGGATTGAAAAGGGCTTAATGGGCTAGGCTGAACTGGGTTCCATCACTGATGAGTAGGCTGGGTGAGGGTCCCCTAAGAATATGGGGCTAAGGTGGTGTGAGACCCTGATCGCCTATCCGTAATCTCCCAGATTTCCGCATTAGTCAGATCGAAGAGCTAGTACACAAATGATGATACATCATTGCCGAACATAACGAAACTTGTAATGTAAATATTCAAGTATAGGCCACATGGCCACTTATTACAATACTCGGTCCAACGACGGACACTCAAAACAATGAAGCAAAGAAAGCAACGAGCGAACGCCACAACGCCACAAAGCGGCGACTAGGGCGCAACTAGTCCTCCTGGCAATCCTCCTCGAAGAACTCCTCTTCTTCCTCAAAGATCTTGATAAATTTCCTCGATGATTACAATGTTGGTGTAGCACGTGAGTACAAAAGTACTCAGCAAGTCGGGAAATTATGATCATGAGGGGCTTTCCAAAGGAAGCTTAATAGGGTTTATTTGCATAAAGCCACGTTTGATTAAATCATACTTAAGTAA
This sequence comes from Rhipidocladum racemiflorum, assembly GCA_036346355.1. Classification (NCBI taxonomy): domain Eukaryota; kingdom Viridiplantae; phylum Streptophyta; class Magnoliopsida; order Poales; family Poaceae; genus Rhipidocladum; species Rhipidocladum racemiflorum. The sequence continues at coordinate 6,578,139 of CM070581.1, forward strand.
TAAATTTCACAAAGCATATTTTACAACTCTTTTTAGTAATTGAATTATTTATTATTGTAGTGAGGTTCTATCCACCATCACTAACATAAAGGCTCTATCCGCCAACAGTTTAAGGGATCAAAGTTAATCATGTGACTCCATCCGTCAAATGCAAAACAGGTTCTATCCACCTGGGTTGGCTCTTTCCGCCAAACAACATTCGAGAGTTCTAACCACTCCCGAACCCCAAAACAAAACACTTTTTGGTTTTAAAACACAAAATCAAAGTCTACCAATATGAAAGCATTCTTCGCTTTGCCTTTGACCATAGGCACGGCTATTCGAATAGTTTATACTCTGCAGAGGTGTACAACTTTACCCACAAGACAAGATATACCCTTGTTGCCATGCAATTAACACACTTCCTTAGGTGTGTCGGCAGGGATATCTTGACAAGGCCGTTACAATGTATCTACCTAGTTAGACCCACCCGCTGAGGTTTCACCGCTGTTAGGGTTCCCTCCACCCAGATCTGAAGCCCCCTCTTGCGCTGCAGTGTGAGCAAAACAACATCCACAACAATGCCTCCGTCCGGCTCTCACACAACAACCGAGTGGTGAGTTTAAACTAGGCTTCTACAAATTAGTGAGCCAGGTCGTACCATTATAGACATGTGGTAGTACGGTTATGCTTAAAATGGCAATCATAAGCGTCGGTCCTTATATGACTTGGGGCGGTACTTGCACAAAAGGATTAAGGCTTGATCCGCTTCCACCCGACATTCCAGGCCGCCCAAGTCAAAGTCATTTTCCTTTTCTTTTATTTTAGAAAACAGGACCAAAATCATAATAATAAACTTCCAATCACATTTAATATCATTCTTTTTGAATAATCCCACCCCTGGGTTGTTTTTGTCGGAAAAGGTCCTAAGCAATTCTACCGTACTATATAGCAACGGATACCATATAAACATAGGCATGGTATAAACAATGTTCTAGGGTTACAATGGATATGATTCACAATGTCGAGGAGGAATCAACAAGTTCGGAATAACTAGCTCTTATATTTGACATATTTAATTAAACATAGCCATGCAACTTTATAAACAGTTTTAAATCATTTCGCAAACATAGGAGCAAAGTGCATCAAGGAGACTTGCCTTCAGTTGCGGCGGCGGTGTCGAACTCGGAAGGCTCGACGGGGAAATCGGCGGTCGCGGCGGGATCGTCGACTACACGCAAAACGAGGCAACAAATAAATAACAGAAAATAAATAAAATCCAAAAATTATAAAATTAGTACTGGCAGGAAGGTCTCGATTTTAGATGAATTTAGAAATTTGAATGAGGTCAAACGGAGTTCGGATGAGAAAGTTATGAGCTTCCGAAGTTTGAATTTCGAATAAATCGAAAACCGGGAATATTCTCGGAATATTCCTCTCTGGTTTGACTGGTCAAACCTTTGACTTGGCTTTGACTGATTTGAGTCTATGGCCAAGGGGCCCTACATGTCATCCTCTAGAGAGTCTTCTTCAAGCTCTTGGCCATGGAAGAAAAACAGAGGAGAGAGAGCAAAGGCGCCGTGAAGAGCGGCCGTGGTTTGCATCGGCGCGGCGGCATGTGGCGAGCGCGCCGGCAGCAGCGGCGGCGGCGATGGGCAAGCGGACTGGCCATGGCGCGCTTAATCTGTTGGCGCGGCGGCAACAGCCTTGGCGGCGGCTGGCTGGCGAGTTGGCGGCAGCGGCGAGTAATGTTGGCGGCGCGCGGCTAGCCGGCCAAGCTGGCAGGCAGACCTACGGCCGGCGCGAAGCGCGGAGTCGCGACGGCCATGGCATGGCGCGCGAGGCAGGACGCCTGGCGTACCAACGCGGCGAAGGCGGGCAAGCAGCCGGCAGGGCTGGCCGACGGCAGCCGGAGGAGCTTCAGCCGGGCGGCGCAAGCCAAGAACAGAGAAGCCCCACTTTGCCCAAAAACTCAAATTTTCAACAAATTTTTGATCATGACCACCACAACTAATTGAAGAATCATGCAAAGGACCTCCTAAGGAACCTAGGGATGGAAGGAATCGAACCAATTCTCACCGGAGAAGATGAACTCGACGAAAAACCCGAGTTCGGTCGAAGCGAAGAAAATCCGAAATTCGTCGCCCACGGTCGATGAAACCTAAAATTGATTGAAGGATTAGAGACTAGACATTCATACTAACACAAAGAAACGATCGGGAGGAAGAAAGATCCACCGGAGTGGAAGATATGAGCAAGAACACGAAGAACGCGAAGAACACGAGAGTTCGTCGGTTTTCTTGATCTTGCGGCCGATTGGGATTGAGAGGCTAAAGGAGGGTGACACCACCGGGAAGAGGGTTCTTATACGGAGAGATGAGGGGCGGAATCACGCGAAACGGATTAGAAACGGCCGCGCAATCCCCAAAAGAGTAGATTTCGGGTTTCTCGCAACCGTTCAAAAACCAGCGCGATCTCGGGCGCAACAACCCCATGGATAGAAAGAGGAGGCCGTTGTGATCCCAACGGATCCGGCGGTTATTGATTTGGAGTTGTATTGGAGGAGATACATGAATTTGAATCCATGGAGGAGAGAAGATGAGCTTCTCTGTTCTTTCCTCCCAAGGAAATATACGTACCAGGCCAACCCAAGGTTGAAGAAGCAACTGTAGCGCCACGTGGCGGCTCGTGGTTGGTTGACTTATACGCGAAAGTTCCACCCTAGAGAAAAATTGGGAAAAATGGCCTAAAAATTCCGGAAAAATTCCTAGAGCCATTTTAGATTATTTGGAACTCAATGGAAGTGGTTGGGTTGAATTTGGATGATTTTTGTGGAATTGGATATACGGGCGCGGATCGCAGGCATTAAACAAAAGCCGCGTGAGATAAAATAGGAACGGATGTCCAAAAACCCGGGAAATGATTCCTAAAATCATTTCGGAATATTTGGAACATTTTAGAAGTGGTTGGGAGATTTTTGGAGCATTTTTGGACTCGGGTGAATTTCCGGGTACCGGCGGTACTGGAAAATCCGATTTTTCGCCCGGGAGGGAATTAATTCCCGATTTCGAAGGGGAATGGATGCCAGGTTATTATAAACACCAGAGAAACTCCAACTTTTGAATTTACTTTATTTAAATTAGGTTTTTCTCCAGAAAACCAAAACGAGGATGTTACATGTGGTGTTCAGGCTAGGCCTATTACCAGGCCCATGCATGATGGACTTTGGGCTTATATTACAGGATGAAGGGAGTAGAAAAGTAGCTTACCTCGGGTAGACAGGTATTACAGTACGGGTTGATTATTATAACTTAGGCAGATGGCAGAATCAAGGTGAGTTGGTGAAAATGGCTAATCAAGCAATCGTGCCAGTGTACTACAGTGATGGGAACGAATTTCCTAAAAAAAAGGTGATGCGAACGGATTTCCTAAAAAATGTGATGGGAACGGATACCTGATCCAATTTTAACTAGATTTAGCGTCGATTTGCAAAGAATAATGCCAAAATGAGCATGAAGCAAAAGATAGGAATAAGACTTTAGCATCCAATAGTTCTGGATTCTTCCATTGACAAAGTAACCACCAGGTTAATGGGTTCCTTGGCACGTTACTTAGAAACTAGGCTCACGCACTTAAATTTTGTTGTATTGCCCAAGTGACTGCGCGAGCAATCTGTCATTCAGACATAGATATTCTTTTTTTTAGATTAAGAGGACACCGCCCAAAGCGGATGCCCCGTTTCTATTACCAGAAACCAGCCAAAGACAGATATTCTTAGGGTGATAAAAAACGATTTGATTTTTTTTTTCATATTTCAAGGAGCAAGTAATGTATGAGATGATCAAGGAGGATGGGTGGGAATGTGGGACTCAAATCTCAATCATTAAAACTAGAAACGCAAGTGCGGCGCACGCCGCCCGCGTGAAAGAAAAATATTTTTTGTTTTTTTTTTCCCGGAGAAAAAATAGACCACGGAAACATTTTCCCATGCTCCGGAGAGTAAACGGACCACGAAAATATTTTTTTCGGGAAAAACGGAGAAAGGACCTGAACGAAAAGTGCAGAGACCTATTTGTTATAATTTTGGACTTGTTCGCTATTTCGAATAAGTAAGAAAGGGCTCGTTCGCAATTCATATTTAACAGGAGGCTCTTTGTGTAAAACAGCGAACGGAGGACCTAAACGCGAATCGGGAAAAAATATTTTACACTCACAGAAAATCACAAAGGATTTATTCGTAAATGGAAAGGACCTATCCGTAATTCCAAAAAATCGGAGGTTTTTTTGCAAAAGAGAGAGAGAGTGTGTGGGTTGGGGTGAGGTGGCAGCGTGAGCATCTAGGAAACCTTCCAGGAATATAGAGTTGAATATATAGTATCCAATAGGACTAAAGTAATGTTAGCTTGCTCTATCATAAATGTGCTTGTTATCAAATATAGGACTAAATAAGTCAGCTTTGTTTTATCATAAATGTGCTCGTTAATACTAAGTAAATAATAAATAGAGTTCTTCAATCTCTATATTAACTGCAACTATCAAATGTTTACATGGGAAGAAATATGCTTTGCATACTACAGAGTACAGACATTCGAAGAGTAGTAAACCTCCAAAAATGGAGGCAACAAAACTTGCATAACTTTACTACCATCGTTTTGTGAAGATTATGAAGATACTCCAAAGACTACAGAAAACTAGCAAATCAATGTGAAGGTGCAGTCATACCTGTGAACTGAAAAGAACAATACACGAGGGTCACTATAAAACATCTTCTGTGTGCCACTTCCACGATGAACATCCCAATCGACAACCAATATCTTCTTGATACCTAAATCAGGCTGCAATAGAAAAGGCAAAGTTGAGGCTGAGCGTTAGCTCGGGCGGTGAGACGCACCAGTGGGCAGCCCACCCACCTGCGTTCGAGCTTGCTCGGAGTGCGGTGCTCATGAGGGCTGGATTTAGTCCTGCCGTTGTTTCTCTTCTTTGCGAATGCCAGTAGCTCCTGGCTAAAATTCAAAAGGAAAAAAGAAAAAAAGAAAAGGCAAAGTTGGAAAGCTTGACTCTGATGTGTTCTGTTGGGTCAAGCTGGACAGATGCCCAGCTGAATGAAGGCCTTTATCATTTTGGGGAAAGCTTATTTCTGTTCCAGAATCCAGACCGTAAGATGAGAAGTTGAGAAGGGCCAGATGCTTATTGACATTCTTGTTGTATATGCAACCCATATGTTGCTTAATGACATCCTTGTTATCCTATGACTTCTGAATGTTCTGCTACTTTAGACTTCTATGGGTTTATCTCTGGTCTGGTTTATGCTGTGCTGCTTACTGACATGTCATATTTTGGTTAATATAAAAATTGAATTAATTGAATCGAATTTTTCGGTTATTTTCATTTGGGTTTTAGAATTTCGGTTTATAGTTTTGAAAAACCGAATTCTAATCCGAACCGAAAAAACCGAATTCTAATCCGAACCGAAAAAACCGAATAACCAGCCCTACTCGACCATCCCGTCGCCTGCCTCCGTTGTCGATCAACCTCCGATTGAGCCCCGCCTCACCTTCACCGCTGCCCCGCCTCACAACCCCGGCGGCTCGACCTCTGCCCCGCCTCACCACCTCCGTCGTCGGGCCGACCTCTGCCCTGATTAAGCCCCGCCTCGCCTCCGCTGCCAGCTTGCCTCGCCATCTCCGCCGTCGGCCTGACCTTCGCCCCACCTCGACCCCCGCTGCCCCTCCTCGCCGCCTTCGCATCACCTTCCCGCTCGGCCGTCGCTGTGCTTGGCTCGGTTGCCGCCTCTTCGGCCGTCTCTTCGTTCGATTGTCCCTTAAAAGCTATAACTGCAGCAATCAGTTTTCCTAATAACATATCACGAAAAACTACAACCGTTAGCTTATAGCAAGTCAAAAATAGCTTTATAACCTAGCCACAGCCCCAAAGACTCCAAGAGGCCCCAAGAATAAGACACGGCGCACGAGTGACATCTCGGCGGATCCATTGCAATCGGCTCGGACGGACGCCGGACGCCAGGCAAGTTAGCTAGCCGTGCACGGAGATCAGCAGCCGCGCGCCGGCCGTACGTGCCGCCTGATTGCGAGCTGACCACCACAAGATGATCTCGCTACCAGCTGAAACGGCACGAAATGTGCGGCGTATCGTATGCATCCAAACGAGCGACGTCGCTGTCGTCTGCGCACAGGGCACGACGACGTATGTACGCACCGGCTACAGGGCGCGACGACGTATGTACGCTAGTTGCCATATATTTTGGCGCGCGCGCGGCGTGGATGGACCCGTCGGAGCTCGTGTAGGACCGACCGACGCCAAGCGCAGCTCCAAAACCCGGCCGCGACGGCGTGGCGCCCGCTCGTGTAGGATCTGACTCAGCTACAGGATACTCCGCTGGACAAGCACGGCGAGTCGCGCTCGTCGGACGTCGATCGGCGCGTGCTGCTGTGTTACTGTCAGCCAGCTGCTACGTGCCGTCCGATTCGGACTTTGGGGGAGACAATGGTGGTTGACAGGTTGGTCTGTCGTAACGGGATTAATACTAACGATATTTATTTAAAGGATAAAATGATAATCTTATTCCATAAATATAGATATGATATAATTATCACCTCACAAACATATCACTAAGAGGCACACATGCATGCAGGCTAAGAAATCTAGGGAGAATGGTGTGGTTGCTCAATTGGTTCCTGCTTTCTAGCCGATTCCTCATCGCATCGTATGTGAGCGCGCAGCCTGAACAGGGCAGGTCGAATGGTTGCATACGTCGTTGTTCCACTACAGTGTGGGTGCTACTGTGCATGGTTCAATACGTACATACACCTTGGCTACGACATCTAGCGTGGATTAAACGATTTGTCAGCTCTCACCACAGATATTGTAGATACCAAAATTTACATGGGAGGTAACAATTGAATTTTTTTAAAATAATATTATTTTTAATGAATATTTACAAAATCAATATGCTATTTAAAAAATAACAAAAATACCCCAATATATTCATTCAAAATGGCGTCAGGCCTGTCATCATTTCAATTGGCGCAGCTCTCTGTCGCCATTTAAAATGGACACAGAGACCAAAATTTTGTTTTTACCTTTTGTATCCATTTCAAATGGATACATGAGGCATGTCGCCATTTGGAATGGATACAGGGGCATCTCACTATTTGAAATGGATACATAGGGGTATTTGTGGCCTCAAAACACGTTGCAGCAAAGGAGGGATTTTTTTGGTTGGGCTACATGTTCGCAAAACACAGAAAAAGCTGAGTCACCGTTAACGTGGCCACTCTGTCGCCAAATTATTGAAAGTCAGTATTATTTCAACAATCGCTAGAATTTTAGAGTTCAAACCAAGGTTCAATAGATTAAGAGAAATTCATACTTATCAGTGATAATTCATGTGGTATTGTACAAAATTATTATTGTCAACAACAAAAAATTCAAATTTAACTCATTGTTAGTTTTGTATGAAGGACAAAACGTGAGGAAATATTTAATCTAAAAATAATGTAATAGAGTGAAATGATATTGTTAGATTGTTTATACTGTGGGGATAAATGTAAATTTGTAGGACATATTGTTTCATTCTAAAATTTTTAAAAACAAATATATGCAATGGAAACTAGCACCCACCTGTTTGGGGATTTTTTTTAAATAATCATATTTTATTCGTGAAATACAAAAATATATGCCGATTTTTTTTTCAAAAGTAGCCCTCTGTCGCGCTTGATCAGCATGCATAGTGTGACAGCGCCGGCATTTTATTTTTATTTTTTGCTCGATCAGCTCAATCGCGATCGTATTTTTTTATTTTTTTTGCCGGTCGCACATTGATGTAGCAGTTGGAAAATTTTTATTTTTTCCAATTTAATTTATCTTTTAATTCAATATTTTATATCTTTTGCTAGGAAGCTCTAAATCCAATGAAATAAATTTCTAAATATGTATTAAACTATAAGGATTCATATTATATAATAAAAACTACTATATTCTATGCAAATATAAATTATTTGAATTAAGTTTACTACCCTTTTATGAATTACGAAGAAACTATGCTAACCATGGCTCTAAAAATTATTAAATAAATATCACTTATTCCTAATGTCTTAGATGCCCCATTTTTGAAAAAATATTTAGGAATAAATTCAGTTAGTAAACCATATGACTATAAGAATACTCTCTTGCATGCAACAAAAAGTAGTTAAAATATGGATAAAATGAAGATGAAATTTGGTAAAAACCAGTTTTGTTGTATTCCTGGGGTCACAAGGATCCCAAATATACACACAAAATAAGTTTAGCCATCGTATGTATTTTTTTTGTAGTCAAAGTTTGAATACTAGAAATGCTTAAGTCTTTTTGGCAGCCCGTAAAATATCATGTTTAAATGTGTTTTTAGAAAGAATGGACTAGATCTAGTCTTTGATATATGGACCACCATATTCGGGAAAGATATTTAATTTACACCTCGCTTAGCATCTAAATTGTACGGATGCAATAACTGTAAGTATTATAGTCGATAACAATTCATGTACATGTGATAATCACTACGATTTGCTTGGTTTTCTTTCTATGCTTGCGGATTCACCTTAAAGGATTATTGAATCATTCTTTAGGGACTGGTATGAAGGGTACCAATTTTAAATATCCTAGGATTTGGTTTCCATCAAACTTTTAGTTTGTTTGCGAAAGTTACGAGTATTCAAGCTATTCTAGTATTGAAACTTTGACTGTAGAAAAAATAATGCATACGATGGCTAAACTTAAATTTATTTGTATATTTGGGATCCTTGTGACCCTAGGAATACAACAAAACTGGTTTTACCAAATTTTATCTTCATTTTATCCATATTTTAACTACTTCATGTTGCATGCAAGAGAGGATTCTTATAGTCATTTGGTTTATTAAACTGAGTTCATTCCTAAATATTTTTTTCTTTCAAAAATGGGACATCTAAGACCCCAGGAATAAGTGATATTTATTTCATAATTTTTGGATCCATGGTTAGCATAGTTTCTTCATAGTTCATAAAAGAGTCTTCAAATAAACTTGATTCGAACAATTTATATTTGCATATAACATAATAGTTTTTCTCTACTATTCTAAAGCATCACTTGGTGGCAGTGGTCCTTTATTCCCACATCATTAATTGCCGTTTAATTGCCCTTCTTAATTGCCCTACTTAATTGCCCTGCTTAATTGCCCTGCTTAATTGCCCTACGCAAGAAACGAAGCATTGCTTTAATTAGCCAGCTTTCGCAAGAAACGAAGCGTTAAAGATAGATGTTTGATTTTGTGAAATAATTTTTTTATTTTTTAATCTTTCTTTTTCGTTATCAATTTTGTTTTTTAAGCAACGCACGGGCATGTAACTAGTATTATATAATCCGAATCCTTATAGCTTAATACAAATTTAGCAATTTATTTCGTTGAATTTGGAACTTCCTAGTAAAAGGTATAAAATATTGATTTAAAAGATTGAATTAAATTGAAAAAAATAAAAAAATTTCCAATCGCTACATCAATGCGCGACTGGGCACCAGTCGCGCCATCGTGGCGCGACAGAGGGCTACTTTTGGAAAAAAAAATTAAATCGAAGTATATTTTTGTATTTCATGAATAAAATATGATTATTTGAAAAAAAAATCCCTGTTTGGTGGTCATATGAAATGTCTCATTGGTTCAGATGATGAAATATTTGAAAACGAATATATGCAATGGAACAACTTAAATTATTTGTTGAAAACATATGAAGGCATATACAATGAAAGTTCAGATGATGAAATAAGCAATATATTATATTACAAGGGCATTACAGTAGTAAATAAATTGCTAGATGAACAAACTAAGGAAGGCACTGACTAACACAGTATCGAGATCGCGTAGCGTGCCACTGTTTCTCATGGTGGAACAAGTGGTTCCGCCTATCTAGGTAGAGTAGGAATGATGTACCACATTTTCTGCACATTACCGTTCCCGTGTAAGTTATGTGATGTGTTGTCAGACACCGTTCAATTCCTCTTATGAAAGAACTCCATGAGGATGTGCAGTTCTCCCAGCCGTGGTCGATTGGGTGGCCTATGTCGTACGTCTTGGGGGTATATGACTGAACTTTTTGGTCTTTATATGGATTTATACCCTCCCATATGGGCATGTCATCCCAATTCCGGCGTTGTCGGCGTATTTTACGCCAGGGTCCCCACTCCCCCGCAATAAAAGAGACCGCCGGGCGGGAAGGGTGCGTCCGGGCACACCGCCACGGCGAGCAGCAACTCCCCAGCGTGGTCGCCCAGTGGACAGGTGGCGATCAGGCCACACCACTGGGCGCCCAACAAGGTGGTCGCCAATGATGACAGTGGCAATCAGTCACACCCTGGCGACGGCGAGGTGGTCGCCAGCGGATGTGGCGATCGAGCCACACCACTGGCGCCAGCAAGGTGGTCACCAATGACAGTGGCGATCGAGCCACACCACTGGCGCCAAAGAAGGTGGTCACCAATGACAGTGGCGATCAGGCCACACCACTGGGCGCCCAGGAAGGTAGTCGCCCCGTGGACACGTGGCGATCAGGCCACCCCACTGGGCGCCTAGCAAAGTGGTCGCCCAGAAGACACGTGGTATGCAGGCCACTCCCCTGGCGTCCACCCCCGAGGCTGCAGCGCCCAGATCAAGGACATTTAATGCGAATCGTGCGCATTAAATGCAAAGCATGGAGGATACAGTACGGCAGCGCGTCTTCCCCAGGCGTGCATTAATTACGTGTGACATCACAGCAGCACCTCACCCCCTGATGGAACGGGTGGCGTTGGCGGACGTGGGGCCCGAGGCGGGGGTGTGACGGCTGCGGCAGATGTTAATGGGATGTAAGAGCAGTGACGGGTGCATTAAATGCGCCCGTGGCAATGTAATGAGTGTACCTTGCCGTGTAAGCCTCCTATGCGCCCCCGGGAGCCCAAGTATAAAAGGGGGCCGGGGTGCATGGGAGAGGGGTTCGATCCATGGTTAGTAGATTTTCATCCTCTCAAGTTAGAACACAAGCAATAGCAAGAAAAGCAGGACTAGGGCTATTACTCTCCGGTGGGCCCGAACCTGGGTAAAAGTTCTTGCGCCCCCTTGTTCCCTTGAGCTTCCCGGTTCTCCGGTCATCTTCTTCCTTTCCCCGGCAATTGCCTCGAAAGCCCCCCGTCTGAACCTTATAAGCACCCGATTCGGAGGTGCCTGTTGGCTAGTACGCTGACAGGCGTCTCCTATGTAAATATCACCGGGCTCCCGGATGGTTTGCGTAACCCGTCAAGGATTTGTTGCGCAGTGTGAACCTCGACCGACTACTTCCCCTTATCCCTTCCTCTTCGAGAGGAGGTACCCTCTTGCACTTCTGGTGCGTTGGCCGTTGGCGGAGACTTGCCAAGACGCCTGCTCTGTTTCGGCTCGCACTCCACCGTATGGTGCAGGAGGTGTGAGTTGGGCTTGTCCTTGTACAACCAGAAGCGTGCTTTGTAGTTAATGTAGTATGCCCACTGTGATCGTTGAATAGCACCGTAGGCGTACTCGGGGTTTGGCTTTTTTGGGCGGTAGTAGCACCACAGAGAGGGTTGCTCCCCCAGTTATCCCATGCGGGAAGGGTGAGATATGGGTGATACGTCTCCGGGTCCACCCAGTTGAAGTAGCCGCATGATTCATCCTCGCCCAAGGGGTACTGATAGAATCTCCGGTCGGCTAGATCATCGTGGTAGGTATCAACTTCTGCCTGCAGGCCGTGTTTCCAAACTTCGGGTGGCCCCTGAGGATGTTCATCCTTTGTCTTGAGCCATTTTAGAAGTTTTTTTTAAAGTCCTGTATGCGACAAACTGGTTTAGAATTATTACTTTGTGAGTGAAACGAAACATGAGCATATCGTATGAAACTCACCGATTGGTTGGTCCCTTACCCACCGGTCTTGAACAGGGACATATCCTGGCGGCCTCTTCCACCGAGTGAAGTTCTCAAGTGAAGTGGGGTAGGCGTCATGGCAGTTGTTGAAAAATTCATAGTCACGTTGTTCTGGCCTGTCAATCCATTGAAAGAAGCAACACTAGTCCTTGTGCTAATAAAAGAAAGATGCATGAAATGGTAGTGTTACTCTGTATTGTATGGACACCAGTAGGTTTACCTCGTAGCGGCAGACACAATAGTAGTGAGCGCGGGCGGCCGTATCTCCGTGCGTAGATTGCATCATGTTCGTCGGAAGGTTGCGGTCGCATTTCGGCCGAGGCAACTCCGGCAGAACTGGGGCATCAATGCTACTAGCATCCGGGTATTCAGGGGGGATAAGTTTTGCTTGTTGTAGAGCCAATAGTAGAACGATATGGTGCCCGAATTTGTGTAGATTAGGATAACATTTATTATTGGTCTGGCGATAGTGGATGTCTCTCCCTCGGTCGGTTTTATAGTGGTGGTGAGGAACTTCTCCACACAACTACAGCAGTTGTCGCTTTTGGAAAGTTTGACGACCAGGCATCCTTTATGAAAGCTGCATGGCCTATCACACATTTGGCAAAGCTGCATTGTATGTCACCCTTTATGAAAGCTGCATGGCCTGTCACCCCTTTGGCAAAGCTGCATGGCCTGTCACCCTTTATGAAAGCTGCATGACATCAACCTGTTAACCTCTGTGAAAGATGCACGACTTGTCACCCTTTATCAAGCCTGGTCATCCTGTCACTCTTTATGAAAGCCACAGTAGTTGTCATCCTCTGTGAAAGCTGCTCGACCTGTCATCCTTTGTGAAAGCTGCATGACCTATCGCCCATTATGAATGCTGCTCGACCTGTCACTCTCTATGAAAGCTGCACAACTAGTCACCCTCAATCAAAGCTGCATGACATATCACCCTCATTGGAAGCTGTTCGACCTGTCATCCTCTGTCAACGATGCACAGCCTATCACCCTAAGATCTGTCATGAAGCATTCATACATGTGACATATACGAGGTGAAGTAAACAGGTCAGCATGTAACAAGAACTCATATTGAACATAGAATACGAAATGCAGACGATATATGAGTAACAACATAAGATTATAACATAGAAATACAATGTTCAACTAGATAAATTTATAGTAGTACTATTACAGATCGGCGGCCTCCCCCTCCTATCCCTGGTGACCTCCCTCCCCCTGTGCACGAGGTCTAGTGTGTGGCCCTGCGTGGGGTCCAAGTGGCACAGATGCTGCAGGAGTATGACATGAAGAAGACGGCATAGTCACCGCATCGATATTAAAGGGTGGTCCTGAAGGACTTTGTACCGGCAACCATATCATTTAGGAAATTAACGTTAATAGAATTTGTATGCTAAGCAAGTTGTAAATAAGATATTTTTCTACAATTTGGTCGTCCATATACTAAAGTGTATTCCTAGACTAATGCCCCAAAATTTATGTATAGATAGTTTCTTTTGTGAATAGCCGAATAGGCTTAAAAGTTTTAGAATCTCCAAGTAGTATAGTAGGGATGAAAGGAAAAAAAAACTAGCTAGCGCCCCTGTGCGGTGCGACCCCTCATGTGATCCTAGGCCTCCTACGACGCTGAACATGTCTGGATGGATACGTCAGGTCGTCAGAGGGCTGTCCACGAGTACTCCTAGTAGACTGTACTGGTGCTGTCGGAGTAGCAAATGGGGCCTGGGATGGCTGACTCGGTCCGGGCGCATCGGGGATCTGCGACGGACCAAGGATAACACTCGTCATCTCCGGTTGGGGGTCCGCAAACAACTCTTCGATAGTGGTGTCATCAAATATTTCACATTAGTACACCACATAATGTAAAGAACGTAGTAGATGAAGGGAGACCACAAAGGTTTACCTGCAGTCATGTGGGTAGACGCTGCAGAATGGTGCTAGCTGGAGCCCCCCAGGACATCGGGAGGAGGGGCGGGGGGCGTGTGCGCTGTCCCAGGTGAGGTGTTCGACGTGTGTCGCCCATGTACAACGGATGAACGGCTGGGGACCTGTGCCACATCGTCGTCCCTCAGCCTCCTGCAGGACGTAAGGTGGACGATGTGAGTGGCCTTGTCCTCAACACGCTGCAACGCCCCTCTTAAGTGATCCATGCTCACCTCCAACCTGTTCCCCCTGCCAACAGTAGCCATCAGGGCGGTGGTCTCCTCGTGCACATCCCTGGCAAGGTCACTCTGTGAAAATGCTTGTTAGTTGTTGTTGTTGTATTAACAATACATTATACAACGTTGCGTCCTATCTACGATCTCATGTATGCTCAGTTGGTATCCGTGCTAACTAATTCTTAATATATTTTCCAGACTGATGTGCTGCCAGTACTACGAGAAGTCAGGGAGTTTACTTTCCCGTCTGACCAGCAAGGTTAAGGTGACCAGAGAGGAGGTGACCTCTTACTTCACGAGGTATCGAGAGAGCGCGAGACGAGCCCTCGACTTGGCAGGATGCCGACAGCCTTCCAATGTGGTTCACAGCGTGCCGCTTGGAGGAGGCAGGGGTGTTGCAAGTACATCTTCTCATGCTACAGCCTCCCATACCACCATCACATCGCCGGCTGCGAGAGGGCAAGGTGCTGGACACGCTGGTCTAGCCGGTCACGCCGGAGATGAGTACTTAATCGCACTTTCTATGTTTTGCAATCATTTTTTGAACTCACCCAATAATTCTTCTTTTCTTACAGGCTCACAGGCACCTGCACCTGATGAATACGAGGGCTAGCCTGATGATTCAGCCTACGCAGACTACGACCTCGACGATGCTGATGTGTCGAGGTACTTCGTTGGTGCGAATGAGCCTAGACCATCGCAGTTGCATGGAGCACCACCACCGACGCAACCTACTTAGGAGGGGTACGCTACACCTCTAGATAGAGCATAGAGGCCCCACCACGCGCTGACTCAGTTGACGTACTCGCGGGGGATATTCGCAAGAGGCCTGCACAGCCACCCAGAGCCGCACCGAAACGGGGCCAGCACTAGTTTCTTATGTTTAGGATTGTTACTACTTTTTATCTGATGTATTTAGTTTTTGTATTCCAGATATGTTGTACAAACTATTTTATTTTGTTATGTAATACTATTATTTAAAATATCCCTTCCGAATGCCTACAAAATATTTACAATTAGACAACTCATAGGCGTGAATCTTTGTAAGGGCGAGTACACTAGTCATAGGTAGCAGCTTTGTCAGGGCAATTAGACAACTCAAGTCACAGCAGCTTTTTCAGTGCAATTAGACAACACACATGCGTGTAGCTTTGTAAGTACGATTACACAAGTCACAGATAGCACCATTGTCAGGATGAGTTGTCATAAAAGAAAGCATCCATTACCTTTTCCAGTGACAAGTTACAACACTATACCATTAGCTTTGTCGGCCCAACTTGGCTACACACTCCAGGGTTTTGATGTCCCTTTGCACGTTTCATGGTAACCTTTCAATACTTAGTCCATACACCACCTGCTTTGATAAAGGGTGACAAGTCGTGCAGCTTTCATAATAAGTGACAAGTCGTGTAGCTTTTTACAGAGGGGTGACAGGTCGTGCAGCTTTCATATAGAATGACAAGTCGTGCAGATTTCACAAAAAGTGACAGGATGACCAAACTTGACAAAGGGTGATAATTCGTGCAGCTTTCACATAGGTTATAGGTCAATGTCATGCAGCTTTCATAAAGCATGACAGGCCATGCAGCATTACCAAAGGGGTGACATGCTATGTATTGTAGCTCTCATAAAGCGACAAGAGTTGTAGTTCTGTGGAGAAGCCCCTCACCACCACTATAAAATCGGCCGAGGGATACTGCCTATATTTTTGTAAAAGATCATTAAAAATACACACTATATTTTTTGATGAAGTGAGTCTTGTTAAGTATAAACTAAATTAACTAAATCAAGAATAAAAAATAGAAAAATAAGCAATTTGATTGTGATACGAATTCAAAAGTAAACCCTAAAATAAATTTTGTAATACAATAAATAAAAAATAAAAAATAAATTTTATACAAAGTCCAATCTAAAACTGAACAATATCCACCTAAAATATGATCTAAAATATGCAAATTTGGAATAAATCAAAGGATGAACAGAGATTTGATTTGTATGCCAATTAGAAAGGTAAATTCCAAAAAATATTAAAGTTTTATAATAAGATTTATTACCTATATTAATTATAAACCATGAGAAAATTTCCGTACTGAGAAAAAAAATTAATGTTTATCTAACCGAATCAAGCTATAGTATCTATCACATATAATCCAATTTAACAGATCTAAATGGCTATGGCCCCGTTCGTTTTAGTTTCTGCATAGCTTCTGTTTAAAAAAAAAGAATTATTTGCAGAACATGTGAATTTTGGACAACTTCTCCCACAATCAGAAATTACCCTCTATATAGAATCAGAATCCAACTGGAACCTGGTTATCACTGATTCTTACTGATTCTTGTCGGCCTATTCTGAAACTAGAAGTTGCAACTGGCTCGACTCTTCTCTCATAATAAAAAAATAGCCTTTTCTATAATTCAAAATCTATAATCTAGAAACTGAAATGAAATTGAGTATATATCTAAGAATCTAGCTAATGGGAATGCACAAGTTGCCGACCACTCCCTTCGTTTCACAATGGTTGTAGTTCTAGCTAAATTCACATGAAATAAGAAGAGTAGAAAATAATTTGATTATCCTTATTTAATTCATCTCCTTTGTGATTAATAAAGTGTAGCTGAACAGATTAGCTAAACAGATAATTGCATTAATGAAGGATACAAATGTTATGTTACCTCTAAAATTATATTAAAATATGAGAACTACAACTATTTTGATAAATTTTTTGAACGGAGAGTACTAACAACCGTTATGAAAAGGAGGGAGTATTATTTACGATAGCTCGCGTGGCCCACGTTGCCGTGAAACTGCAGCGGCTCAGGTTGCGCGCTATATGGCGTGTTTGGATGTCCGCTCCAGAGCGCCTGGCCCGTCCGAGCCTGGCCCGCGGGAAACGGACTCGCGCGCCGTTTCCGCGCGGCCAGGCTGCACGCTGCGTTTTGGCCTTGGCTGCACGCGCGGAGCCAGGCTCGATCGAGCTGAAGCGGCCAACCAAACGCGCGCACAACTCCGGTCAATGCACGCGCGTGGCCCGGCCGAGCTGGAGCAGCGAACCAAACAGGCGGATAACATCCGCTCAATGCACAGACGCGCACTCCAACGAGTGGGCGGACGCGCGTGCAAGCGGCTAACTCGACCAATGCCGCTGATCCTCACCTCCTCCTCGCTGGCGCTGCCGCCGTCGGCATCTCGTTCGAGGGCCCGCGTTAGGGTTGTGGCGTCCACCGACGTCAGCGCCGCCGCCGTGGGCGGCGGCGGCGTCTTCCCGTCATTCCTACCCAGGGCGGTGGAGCGGATCCGCGACGGCGCCGCCATCCACCTGGCCAAGCGAATCGAGCGCGTGCCCGTCCAGGCGAGTTAATTCTCTCAAATTTGCCCAAATTTTCCTGCTTTCTTGGAGATTTTTTTCGGGAATAAAGAAGCGTGGACTGCCTAGTACAGTCGGTGATGACGTTGCTTTGAACCAATCCTCCTGTCTTCAGACTGGCTTCTCCAAGAGTCCGATACTGAGCAGCTGCGTGAGGCCACTCAAGCAGCAACGGAGCAATGACCCGGTTGTGCTGCTCCATGGCTTCGACAGGTGCGTGCAATGCAAGCGCCAATTTGGGGGACGCCTATCTTGCGGTTCAACAGCAACTTGCATTGTCTAATTCCAGTGTCGACCATTGTCTCTCCACTAGAGTCTCGTGTGGTAATTCTATCATGCATTTGGCAGCCTGGGCCTTTTAAAAGTATTAGAAATGCAGTTCTTGTTTAGAGTGGAGGTACACCTACCCATTACTGGAGGAGGCTGGACTGGAGACTTGGGCTTTGGACATTCTTGGATGGGGCTTCTCTAATTTACGTATGCCCATTCTCCATTCTTCATGGGATTTTGTTCAACTATTGTGCTTGCCACAGTTGTAAGTTGTAAACTAACCCCTTCTAATTTTGCTTGATTGGCTCATAGAAACAAGGCCACCATGTGACGTTGCGTCAAAGCGCGAGCATCTTTACCAGGTATATGTCAACATTTACTGCGGGTGTACATGTCGTTAATTTTCTTAGGATGAGTTCACTTCCTACTTCCTAGTCTCTAGACTTGTTTGTGATTGTAATATGGTAACCAGTACCTCAATTTGAACAACTTATCTTAGAACGACCAAATGCTTGGTATGTGAATCTTTAATTCAGAATGAGTTTGATATGTAAATGAAGTACCAGTATTGCTCAGAACTACTTAAAACTTATCTTCTATAGCAAAACAATGGCTGTATTGTCCAGTGTGCAGTATTACCATGCTTTTCTTTGAGCAAGTTTGCTGTCTGCTTTCCCTTGTGTATACCATGTTCAGTCATGTAAGACCAGTTCTAATGACTTGGTAGCAACCACAAAGTAAAACTGTTTAGTCAGACTGATGCTGCTATCTAATGATTATAGTGGTATCATCCTTACATCTTAACAACCCCTTTGTGTAGTTCTGGAGATCCCACATCAAAAGGCCTATGGTGTTAGTTGGGCCCAGCCTCGGTGCTGCCGTTGCCATTGATTTTGCAGTCAGCTATCCGGAAGCGGTACAAGCATGTTAAGACTTATGATCTTCTCTCTATTTCTTAGCACATAGGAATATAGGATTAGTATCACAAAAGTACTGGGAGATAACTGTAATGCTCTCTGTGATGCGAAATTTATCTATTTTTTCTGTAACTAGCTTTCTTACAAATCCCACAAGCTGAGAGTTTTGTATTACAAGAAGCTAACTTTATCTTGTTTGTCATAGGTGTCAAAATTGATATTCATTGGTGCAAGTGTATATGCTGAGGGCACAAGAGATATGACCAGCGTGCCTAAATTTGTTTCATATGTTGGGGTAAGTTGTTTGCTGATCTGCGTGCTATAGGTTCTTTAAGATAGCTTGCTTCAGCTTTGTAGCGTTCTCTTTTTGTTCATATACTTTTCTGTTGCATGTTTAGGTTTCATGTCCTGATGTTCATTTTTACTATCTAATGCTAGTTGTAGTTCATTTTACTTAATGATATGCTTGTCCTCAAGAATCATTCATGTTGGATTATTATCTTTAATTGACATCGAACAAATCCAGTGCTATGCGCATTTGTATTGGCTGAAGTACACTGTAATTTTTTTTGTTTCCCCAGGTTTTTATACTGAAGAGTCTTCCACTGCGATTGTTAGCTACGCGCTTGGCGTTTAATAAAATTCCAGATGGATTCTTTGATTGGGTGCGAGTAAGTCTATTCATTCATTGGAACTGAACAAAAACAACTGTCATGTTCTGGCTATCAGTCTGTTCTGGTTGTTGGTCTATCAGTTTTCTCCACTTTTTTGGAGGTATCCTTATATCTTCCAATTAAGTTGTTTTCTCCATTGTCCTGCAAGAAACTGGTGATATTGTCAAGTTCTTGAATAGTACTCACGCTGCTGTTGGTGTGTCAAAAATTATTATCCAAATCTTTTTACTTCATGCTGTAACATTTTATTTTGTATCCAAATCATATATTTCTTTTCCACTCAGTTGCTTCTGTATATCTGATATTCCATTTCCTGTTCCTCTGTACTTTTGGGATCTGAAGACGTGTTTTCCCTTTCTTTTTTCAGATTGGTCGTCTACATTGCCTACTTCCTTGGTGGGAAGATGCTACAGTTAATTTTATGATTAGTGGGGGTTATAATGTCCTAAACCAAATAAAGCAGGTTCTTTTCTTTAAGCATCCAAACGTTGAGTTTTTCTCTGTTCAAGATGTTAATATTTCTGATTTCCTTGTCCGATTTCCTTGTCCTATCATCCATGACGCTGCAGTAGTTGTTGCCACTAGTCTCGTTGTTTGCTGCAACAAAATGCTCTTGAGATGAAAACTACCACTCAGACAAACATCTAGTGCTAACACCATTTTTTTTCTCTTTTAGCTATCAGTAACACTAAGACCAACTTTATAATAATGAGAACATTTCCTCCCATAGTTTTAGCTATGCTATCTATTCTGATTCAGTGTTTCCTTTAATTCTCAGTATTGCTTCCTTTTCTACCTGATATGTTTTTGTCCCTTTTGTATAGATAGTTGAAATGCTTCCTGCATCATTAACCGAACGTGTTGAGTGACAAAATGTATTAGCTTGAGTCTTTTATATTAACACAAACATCAATAGGATGTTGCACTGTTGTTTCATAATGCTACATCATCCTCATTTTGCTGAGAAGCAATAAAAAAAAAAAATGAAGTGGGTTGGGTAGAAGAGAGGAAGTTCTAATTGTATTACTCTATTCTGTGGACAGGTAAAGCATAAATGCCTGATCTTATGGGGAGAGGATGATGAAATAATTAGCAATAAACAAGCATATGTAAGTTCATTCGAGCATGCTTAAATGTTACATGTGATCTAATCTGCAAGGTATAGGCATGCCTGAGATACAAATGCACATGCACATGCTCATGTGCACACGTCGCACACCCTTGTAATGTGTTTTTGTCGCTCTGCAGAGGTTGCATCAGGAACTCCCAAATGCCATACTGAGGCAGGTACGCCAGTGTGGTCACATTCCTCACGTTGAGAAGCCAAGGGAAGCGGCAAAACATGTCCTTGATTTCCTGGGGAGCGACAAAGCGGAGAAGGCAAACCGGGCTCCTTCCGTATCAGCACTCACGTATGTCATTTCTCACGGAAAGCCTTGCTATCCTGCCACCTGCATCACTCCGTGTACACGCTTGAGCATCCTCGCATTGACGTCCCAATTGTGCAATGTGCTGCAGGACCCGGCGAGCAGAACCAGATACTTCAGGCTAGGGTGTGCACAACAGTGCAAGGTAACATGCACACTGCTGTCTATGCTCGGTTCCAAGCTGTTCAGCTTAGACGAAGCGCAACCGTATTCTGCACCTGGGAGCAGCCGAGACGATGAGCTGGTGCCAAGGCTTCGCCGTGGAGATGGAAGAAGTGACGCAGGAACTTGGGAGGAGAGCACAGCCAGAAGTACACCCCTGCTGGTCAGCCGCTCTTTTTTAGGTCGTTGGCGAGCTGCCTAGCACTAGAAAATGCATGTGGATTCGATCGAGCAAGCTGGTTGTTATTGTACCGTAGTCCATATGGATGTGCATCGTCTGCATGCTCCGTTCAGGAGTCGTCGCGGTTTATTTTCTGCCTTCTATTAGAAAGTTCGCTTGCCGTTCGGCGCGCTTATGCATTTTCCTCCCGCCGTCGATTCCTCCCCGTTTCGCTGCCTCACCCCCGGCTCCGGCCGCCGCCGCCGCCGCCTGCCAGAGCCTGGCCAGGTTGCGGGTGGATGGAAAGCGAGAAGAGGGCACGGGCCCCGGGATGCATGCGCCATGTGCCGGCCAGGCGACTGGCGTCGCAGCTGAGCCAGCCCGCGAGACCGACGCACACCCCAATGCCCCGGGCCTCCTGCCCAGCGCCCGCCCGGATCCGGTTCCGTCAGTGACTCACGTCACAGAACTCGACGTCAGAGAATCTCATCGCGCGCCCGCCCACCCGATCGAGCCAGACCGCGCCGTGCACATGCGACACGTGCCGAGGCCGAGTGGGACGAGATTTCGCACTTCGGGCGCACTCACGCAAGGTTCAAAATCTCGCCGAAAACCGGTGAAATCTCGGATTCCCCCAGATTCAAAAAAGGCGCCCGAATGAAAAAATTTCAATTTTTTTTTTTGAATTTCGGCAAGATCTCACCTCTTTCGCCGCTTAATTTGTTTGAAATATTTCATATTTTAGCCGGATGGCATTGATTTTTGACCGGATTTTGCTTCATTTTTTTATGAGCATTGATTTTTGACCGGATTTTGCTTCATTTTTTTTATGAGCATTGAAATATCATTTATGATGTACTACCGTAAAAAAACTTCGAAAAAAATATTGAAAAAAAATCGTGTAACCACCTCAATCCATCTATGTTTCTTGTAAATGAAGCCTGCGCAGAATATTTATAGTTTAGGGGCTTGTTTGGTGACCAAAAAACAAAAACACCGGTACTCATTTGCCCACGGACGAGACAGAACATTTAAATGAAGCCTGCGAAACAAGCTGGTTGTTATCGTACCGATGTCCATATGGATGTGCATCATCTGCTCCGTTCAGGAGCCGTCGCAGTTTATTTTCTGTCTAAGATTTGTAGAAGGCAAGAAAAAACTCAATCTCATTCTAAATTAATCGATTCAATTAAGGTTTAATATTTTAACTACTTAAAGCACGCGCGCGTGGTAGCCCGTAGAATATCCCGGAACTTGCGCCAGGCGCCGGTGAGATTAATTACACTTGTTTGTATGATCTTCCGCAATTGACATGGATCACCATCACCATGGACGCGCGGGTGAGAGGAGATGAGAAGAAGACCGAGCTGCTGCGAGAGTTCCCCGGCGCGACAGAGCGTGTGCGGCTGTTCGAAGCGGACGTCTACGACGCCGCCACCTTCGAGCCGGCGATCAGCGGTTGCGAGTTCGTATTCCTCGTCGCCAACCCGATGCAGCAGCAGCACAACTCCGGCAGCTCCAAGGTACCGAACACCGATCCGACAAGTAACACTCGCGGTCGATTGTACTTCAACCTATCTCTGTGCTACCTACTTTGATAGTCTACCTACTTTGATACATTATTGCATTATATTATGTGTTCATATCCTTGTGCTTGTCAGTTTGTCACTTGCGAGTTGTGACCGACAACTCAATCTGTTCACATCGATGTACTCTATCTCTGTGCTAGTGTTATTCTCTTGTCGGAATTATTTGATAGTCTACCTACTTTGATACATTATTGCATTATGTGTTCATGTCCTTGTGCTTGTCAGTTTGTCACTTGTATCTCTGTACTCAGAAAATTGTCCACCAATGTTATTATATGTCATTACAGGAAAACAAGAGCCACATAGAAAACGAAAACGAAAACGAAAACATCAGAATATACAGAAAGGACGACAGATGCGGCGTCGACCCGGCCTGAATCCATATGTAAGCCTCCTTCACCCCTAAGGTTCTGCTTGGATGAGTGGTAATTTCAATGAAAGTTTTGGAATTTAGTTCAAATTTGAATTAAATTCTAAAACATTCTAATAAAATATCCCTAATCAAGCACCCCTAATGGTCTAATGAATGAAGAATGAATCATGACCCTTGCGAGCTGGCGTCCTTCCGAAGCCTCTTGCGACTAGAAAGCCACCAACGTTGCAGATCGGAATCAGGCCCTTGGGCTAACGTGTGGCGTCCAGTTTTGTGGAGGAGCCGAAACCATCTCTCTCGTTGTTTTTTGCCAACTAAACAACCTATGAGGTAGATTTCTTCTGAAAGCTTAACCAGGAGCTGTGCTCTTCGTTTTCAGAAATTTCAGAAGGGAAGAGAGAGAGAGAGAGGAGTTTTTTTTTTTTAATAATCCATTAAAAATTATAGAAATAATACGTAAAAAATTACAAAATATACCTCCGTGAGCATTTAAAATGACAATAGAGTCTCTGTCACCATTTCAAATGGCGACAAAGCCTTTGTCGCCGTTTGAAATGGTGACAGAGACTCTCTCGCCATTGTTAGGCACTCTGTCAAAGTGCCAGCGGGTGGGTGCCAGGTCATCTATCAGCCTTTATCGCCGTTTGAAATGGTGACAGAGACTCTCTCGCCATTGTTAGGCACTCTGTTAAAGTGCCACGCGGTTGGATGCCAGGTCATCTATCATAATTTTAATTGACGACAGCGGGTACAAATCGTCAATTAAAATAGCGACAAAGGACGATGCCATTTGGGAGAGGCAACCAACGGAAACAAATAGAGAAAGAGATAGGCAGAGAAGAGAGGAAGAGAAGAAAAGAGGAGAGGAGAGGAAAAGAAAAAAAAAAAAAGAGGGGAGGGGAAAGAGAAGAACAAGAGAAGATTTTATCAGGTAAGTTTTTTATTTTTTATTATGTTTTGAAAATACGATAGATTAGCAACTAATTAGATATGCATTTGTGTAGATATATAGCTGTATAGATTTATAGTTGTGTAGAGCTTTAGTTTTGTAGATACGTAGGTATATAGTTACATAGATCTATAGTATTTGTGTAGATATGTATGTGTGTTTAGATATATAGTTATTTTGATTTGTTGTATTTTAAACATAGAAATGAAGTATAAATTTATGAAAATTGGTAATGTAGTTGAAAAAATATCAAAATTTTGTCATAAAGTATGGAATTGGAAAATAAAATTTATAGATATTTGCATAATTTCTTTATTGTGAATAAAGTAGAAAAAATGAAGCATGTAGTAAGGAAAAATTTGAGATAATCAGACAAGAGATGCATGATTTTAATTTTTGTGCATTGTATTTGATTAGATTTAGGGTCAAGATCATCCACAAAAAAAAAAAAATCTCACAAGACATATTTTTGACCATTTCTTTGTCGCTTTAATTTGTCGATTAGTCTTAAACAGCACTGTTCGAATTTTAATGGCCATCGGATGGAGCTGGAGATCGTGCGAGTCTCGTTTAGAAATCCAGAAGGTCTCAAGTTTGCATCGTTTAGAAATCCAGCAGGTCTCTGAATAGCAGCAGAAGTTTGCATCGCGCCTACACGTGGTGGTAATTAAAAGCGACCAGCTTGTCAGCGCGTCCCCGCTAATTGCTATTGGACAAATCAAGAGTAATCAAATAATGCCATTGAGTAGCACATCACCATGGCGGCATGGCCCCATGAGCAACAAGTGGCACACTGAATGTACGTTTTTGGGGGGGCTAGCGCCTACCGCCTAGCGGTAGGATCAGAAAATGGAATGGCCCCATGAGCCAGAAGGTGCTAAGTCGTAGGAGCCAGAGAGAGACACGGAGAGCCTGCAGTGGACTGGACGGGAAGAGAAGAGAAAGATGAGCAGGGTGTGCGTCACCGGAGCCGCCGGCTACATTGCGATCTGGCTCGTCAAGAAGCTTCTGGAGAGAGGATGCGTCGTCCATGCCACCTTGAGGAATCTTGGTACTCTCTCTCTCTCTCTCTCTCTCTCTCTCATAGCCATGGCGAGACATGGATGATGGGTTGCAGGGGATGAGAAGAAGACGGAGCTGCTGAGGGGGCTGCCCGGCGCAGCGGAGAGGCTGGAGCTGTTTGAGGCGGACATCTACAACGCCGCCACCTTCGAGCCGGCGATCAGCGGCTGCGAGTTCGTCTTCCTCGTCGCCACCCCGCTGACGCACGACCCCGGCAGCACCAAGGTACGCAGCCAATCGCGCGCGCACGGAGATTTCTACTGGCTAGTGGCTTCATCAGTATGCTCGTTAAAAACGTCGTTTGATTGTAGAAAAAAAATTTAAGCTTGGTGAACCATACAGAAGACAAAGCTAAAAAAAATCTAACGTAGATAAAAAGTAAAATAAGGGGGTTTACAAATCTTAAAGCAAAGTAGTTAACATAGGTATGCATAATCTAAAAATTAAAACAAATTGAAGATTTGCCCATACCTAATATTGAAGTCTATATCTAATCTTCACTTTGATTATTTTTTTAGATTGCCATATATTTGCTATTAAGATTTATAAACTTTTTTTAAAATGCGTACTAAATCAAACCCATAAAATAAATCTAGGTGAACCCACAAAATACAAAAAACAATAATAAAATCACGGTAAAGTTGTGCTAAAATGTTACATAACTTAGCACTAAAATTTTAAGATTCATACAACTGAAAAATGTGTTTTAGGTGATTGAGTGAAAAGAAAATTTTGAATAAACCAAAATTAGCATACTAAGTAAAAATATCCCTGTGCTCCAAACAAACGCTCCAATGTGTTTTGCCGCCCTGCTTGCCTTTTTCTTTTCCTGACAGCCTGACACTACCGTTTTAATTAGTATTTTTTACTAGTTTTATGAATAAATACTTAATTAGGATAAGCTTGCGGCACAGACTTATGATTGCTAAGAGTTGTTTGCGTATAAGTTGGCCTTTCTATCATTTTCCGGATGGTAACCGTGGCAAGTTGGCTTTTTGCTTCCCCTGTCCCCTGTATGCAGTCAAAATATCTTTTCGTCTGTTATATATTAAAAGAGATTTTTACCATGTTGTACCAAAATTTACATTGATTTTTGATATCTCTTGAAATTTCAGTATCTTTCAAAAATGATAAACAGTTTCATATTTAAAACTTAATCAAAACATGCGATCTTTTGTGGTTGGTGAAGTGTTTTAGACTTTGGATATGACTGCAGCTTTGTCAGGGTGATACTTCATACGCTTAAGCCTTGTTTGAGGGCTCATTTTTAGCCGGAATCCATCTAGATAAACTAGATTTTCCAGCCTACCGACAATTTAGCCTGTGAAGTTTGTTCGTGTCAGCAACAAAGATTGACTTAATATGGTCCCCGAGCACCGAGCATCCTAAACATTTCACTAGTTTGTCCGTACTATCAACTTCTTCTCAGTATGACACGTGTCTGTGTGTTCCGGAAGAAATTAGAGACTATTAATCATTCTTGGGAGGTGACAAGATGGTAAAAAGTCTCGAGACATTAACCTTGCCAGCGCCGCGACACATTAGGCCGATCACCAAGATTGATGGATCTTGCAGTACAAGAACACCACCAATGCGATAGTAGACGCGACGCGCATCATCCTGCAGCAGTGCGAGCGGTCCAAGACGGTGAGACGCGTCATCCACACGGCCTCGGTCACGGCCGCCTCACCACTGAAGGAGGACGGCGACGGGTACAAGGACTTCATCAACGAATCCTGCTGGACTCCGCTCAACCTCTCCTACGGCTACAGCAACACTCACCTGGACGTAAGCATCCACTAGCTAGTAACCAACCGATCGCCGATCGCCATGAAACGCAAGTAATTAACGACGCTGATGAATTTTGTAGGCGTACGTGTCATCCAAAACCCTATCCGAGCAGGAGCTGTTGAGGTACAACGAGTCCAAGGACAGGGCATTCGAGGTCGTCACCCTGGTTTGCGCGCTCATCGGCGGCGACACCGTGCAGCCCTACCTCTCGAACAGCACCATCACAATAATCGTGGTGCCGATCACTGGCAACGGCGTCCGCCGCAACTACCTTAAGTTCTTGCAGGCTCTACTGGGCTCCGTGCCTCTGGCGCACATCGAGGACATCTGCGAGGCACATGTCTTCTGCATGGAGCGGCCGTCCATCGACGGCCGCTTCCTCTGCGCCGCCGGCTACCCCAACATGCAGGACTATGTCGACCGCTTCGCCGCCAAGTACCCAGAGCACAAGATACTCCTCAAAGAGTATGCGCGTAATTGAGTTTTTGCATGTTGATTAATATCATAATGGGTTTTGATAAGTTTCATCCGGATGTTTTCTTTACCAACCATCATCCAAATTTCTGGCCACTAGATTTGCTTTCAGATCAATGCACGCCCCCCTAAATTCGAGGTGGGTTGATCCTACGGATATGTGTTTTGATCGTACGGTCCAAAGTTTGGATGATTTTTAGAATAAAAACATCCGGATGATGCCTATACACTCCCTTGTTATGTGTTTTGCTATGGTGAATGTATGATCGATCTCCTGGGTTTCTGTGGTGATTTTGTAGGGTGGTAGGAGAAGGGGTGAGGGTGCAGACCGATACGAACAAGCTCGTGGATTTGGGGTTCAAGTACAAGTACGGGGTGGAGGAGACACTGGACTGCAGTGTGGAATGCGCCAAGAGATTGGGGGAGCTCTGATGTGTAGCCGATGTCATACTCCACTACTCTTGTATGTCTAGTGGTTTATGGTTGTATATCCCGTTTACATTGGGCTGGCAACTAGCCGTATGTTTGATATGTTGTTGTACAAGCTTACTTTTAGTTTATTATTAATCTATAGTGAGATTTGCTATTATACTTGGTTTAATGGCTAATTTGCTATTCGACAAATCAAGAGTAATCGAATAATGGCATTGAGTCGAAGAAGCGCATCACCATGGCTCCAGGAGCATTGAGCAACGCTACAAGTTGCACATACTCGACGATGTCCGTTTTTGGAGGCACTAGCGGAAGCTTCGTAGGATCAGAAAGTGGAATGAATGGAGCAGATCAGGCCAGAAGGTGTTATACAGTGTATAGACGGCAATTTAGAATCGTCAGAACCGCTGGCCTGACTGGCCAAGGTGATCGGCCGTCCTGGAGCATATATATATATACATAGTACTATAGTAGTAGTATACGATTAGATAGCCCGGAAGACCAGAAGGAGCACGTGATTAAACGGAACATGTCTAGTGACAACTCTAGTCTCTAGATAAAGTAGACCGCACTCAGCCGACCAACAGATTAATCAGCATGCTTGATCGACGAATTGGTCCACCTGAACAGCCACTCAGAGCCGGCCGAACGAGCCAGGAGTTATGCTGGATCCCTAGATTAAGGGTGTTGTCGGTACCAAGTAGTATATATATATGAGATGGCTCAAAAAATAAATTATCTATGTGTTTGGTTGCTTAAATGGAACCATCACATCCTGAACCAAGTGATACAAATTTAAGAAATATTCCCTCTAGATGCTGAATCATCCCATTCACCTGAAATAATGGAATCAAATGATACAGGACCATCCCATCACATTCAACCTCATCCCATCAACCAAACACACCTTAATATATAACTCATCAGTGCTTACGGATAACGATACATAATGTAGTCAATGTGTAATGTAGCTTTTAGCACCAGAATCCATAATAAAAACAAAACCAAACATGCCCTAGTTTGTTGACGTAATTTTGAATAGTTTTGTTCATAAATATAAGATACATTTTATGTTTTTAATGTAAATTAGTATGACATTACTTTTATACCTTTAGTAAACATATAAATAGAGCAATGCTTCTATGTTTTCCCTTCTAATACAAATTGTAGCACAAATCTTGAAGCAAATGAAGAGGTAAGCAAAATCATCATCTACGCTTCATGCATACTTTCATATCTATACAACTTTCAGAAAAAAAGCAACCTCTCATATAAATTACTTGATATTCTTTAATACATCATTGAGTATAATGTCTAGGATAATAATTAAGATTATTCTAATGTTTTTTAATATCATATCAGTCTATCTGTCTATGTGTTAAAAAATACATGGTATAAACTTGTACAAAGGGAGTACTGTATTAGTAGTGCCTTCTGATCGGGCGGCGATCTCCTTAGTTGACTAGTGTTTACACATAATATGAGCGACGAATGCAGTTGAGGAGTAGCTCTCCGAGACGATTGCGTCCTGATTGATACGCAAGCACTGAATATATGCCTGGTCAGTACTCTGAATTTCTTCAGAATTCACGAAAGTGTCTTGCTTGATCCATCTAATCCAATCTGTTGGCAGCCAATGACTCCTCAAACTAAAGCCCATTTGTTGCCCGGACCGGCCGCTAATTAATGACCATCGGATGGAGCTGGAGATCGTGCGAGTCTCGTTTAGAAATCCAAAAGGTCTCTGAATAGCAGCAGAAGTCTGCATCGTTTAGAAATCCAAAAGGCCATTTACATCATGTTCGGTGACATGACAAGATAATTATGAAGAGAGAGATAGAAAGAGTTTCATGGGAGGTGAGTGAGTTTCATTAGAGCAAGTACAATAAGGCCATGTCAGCTGGCTCTTAGCCTGTACATGTCAGCATTAGTCTATGTGGAAGAGTGAGAAACGATGAGAGAGAAGATAGCTGGCTCTTATTTAGTAGCCAGCTTTGCACGGATGCATATGTAAATCATTTATGTACAAGAGAGAAGAGGTAGTTATTGCACAACATCTAGAGACAACTTTTAGAGACAGTTATTGTATAAGCTGGTTTTTAACTTACTATTAGCCTGCAGTGGGCTTTACTATTGTACTTGCTCTTAGGCCATTTACAATGGAGAGTTTCATTACACGGTTTCCAAGAGTGCCACATCAGCTTTTTTTCTAGGTAACCGTGTATCTCAGGTTTCATCCTGATGAAACTCACTGACCTCCCATGAAACTCTTTCTATCTCTCTCTTCATAATTATCTTGCCATGTCACTAAACATAATGATGTGTCACATCATTTAATGAAAATGAAACTCCCACTGTAAATGGCCTTAGGACGGTTATCTAGATAAAAGCTGATGTGGCACTCTTGGAAACCGTATAATAAAACTCCCCATTGTGAATGGGAATAGCATCGCGCCTACACGTGGTGGTAATTAAAAGCGGTCAGCTTGTCAGCGCGTCCCGCTAATTGCTATCGGACAAATCAAGAGTAATCAAATAATGCCATTGAGTCAAAAGATTTAGTCAAAGAAGCACATCACCATGGCGGCATGGCCCCAGGAGCACTGAGCAACACAACAAGTGGCACGCTGAATGTAGGATAAGAAAGTGGAACGAGTGGAGCAGTTCTGGCCAGAAGGGTCGGTGGGAATTTTTTACTGTTCTGGTCGTACACGTCTAAGTTTATTTGAATCAGTTGCGGTTGAAAAATCAGAACAACGAATGACCTCCAGCGGTTCCAAACTGTTAGACAACCTCGCTATCGAATAGTTCGGGGTTTGCCTAATAGATCTAAACTGGAGAACAGAGAGAGAGGGCGAGAGACACAAAATGAGGAGGAACGGATCTGCTTTATTATTCTGTATCCTTGTGTGTACAAAGGGGTAGCCCCTGCCTCCTATATATAGCGGTTCTGCTAGAGATAAGGAAGAGTCCATAAGGCCTACGAGGCCGGTTTCCTAACACTCCCCCTTGGACTCTTCACCACGAGATGCATATGCCTCATTAAAACTCTATAAAAAACCCAGTGAGAAAAATAATTGGAGAAAGAGTACATAGCACACGCTTTCTGTGTTGCACGGATTACCTCATCAAAAACATTATGTAAGAAAACTTCAATGAAAAACTTACTTAAGGAAAAGAGTACAATCCACACAAACTTCAATGTTAATCTTCAAGATTCACGTTGGGTACTCAAACTTCATGTTCAAGATTTATGTAGGAGTATATGAAAATTCTCCCCCTGAAATCTGCACTTCTCTAAGTCTCATCATCCCAATTCCTCTAATGCATCTTTCAAAGGAAGATGCCGAGAGTGACTTTAGTGAACAAATCTGCGAGATTTTCACACGACTTAGTATGCAGTATCTTTATCTCGTTCATCTTATGCATTTCATGGGCATAAAAGAACTTGGGGTTGATGTGCTTCGTAAGATTGCTTTTCACATATCCCATTTGCACTTGAGCAACACAAGCTGCATTATCTTCATAGATAATAGTGGGGGTTTGTTCCATGTTCAAACCACATGACTTCTGGATGTGGTGAACCATTCTTCGAAGCCATGCACATTCTCGAGAGGCTTCATACAAGGCAATTATTTCTGAGTGATTTGTCGACGTCGAGACAAGAGTCTGCTTATACGACTTCCACGAAATTGTTGTTCCACCGCAAAGGAAAACATATCCAGTTTGTGACTTGCCAGTATGCGGGTCCGATAGGTATCCGGCATCGGCATAGCCAACCAAATTCAATTCATTGTTCCTTCTATAGAACAAGCCGAGGTCTTTGCTTCCCTGAAGGTAACGGAAGATGTCCTTCACCCGTTTCCAATGCCTTTTGGTGGGTTACGCCTTTGTCATCAGTGCTAGCAAATTCACGGCGAACGCAATGTCCGGCCTAATGCTATTCGCAAGGTACATGAGTGCTCCAATTGCACTCAAGTATGGGAATTCCGCTCCTAGGACTTCCTCCCCCTCTTCTCTAGGCTTGTATGGGTCTAGGTCTGCTTGGAGTGACCTTCCGACCATTGGGATCTTTGCGGGGTATGCCTTCTCAAAACCAAATCTCTCCAACACTTTCTGCGTGTAGGAAGATTGGTGTACCAAGATTCCTCCTTGGACATGTTCAAGCTGCAAGCCTAAACAGAACTTGGTTTTACCCAAGTCTTTCATTTCAAACTCAGATTTCAAGTATGTGCATGCTTCTTCAATTTCTTCAGCCGTCCCAATGATGTTCAAGTCATCTACATAGACGGAGATTATACAAAAATCCATTCGTGGATCGTTGTATAAATACATATGGACAATCTTCGCTGTTCGTGTAGCCTTTCTTGCAGAGAAAGTCATTCAAGCGATTGTACCACATTCTTCCTGACTGCTTCAGTCCATACAGTGATTTCTCCAATTTCACACTGTATAGGTTTCTGTTTGCTCTGTCTTGGTTCGGGATAGGGATACCTTTCGGTATTTTTATGTATATCTCCGAATCCAAGTTTCCATACAAATATGTTGTGACAACATCCATTAGTTTCATTCTCAACTTCAAGTTGACTGCCATTGAGATCAAGTATCTAAAGGTAATTCCACCCATGACCGGAGAATAGGTTTCTTCATAATCAACCCTAGGACGTTGAGTGAAACCTTGAGCGACAAGCCTTGCCTTGCATCGACATTGGCTATTGCTCTATTCATCGATTCTCCTGCTATTACAAGATTTATGGCCATTTTGTCATGGTGTGCATCATGCACTTCTACTTGCTCTTCTCTGCTATTTCCCATTCCAGGAGCAAGTTCCTTTAGTTTTTCTCCGTCAATGTGTGCGCACACATTATTTCCGACGGCTTCTTCCAATGGAAGGTTCAGATCTGAATTGCCTTTTCCACAGGCTTCTTTCCAGTGCCAGGTCTCAACTGGCTCCCCTTCTTGCTTTGGGGCACTTTTGTGATTGGCTGTGGTAAGTCCTCTTGCCCATTTTTCTCCAGACGTCTCCGGGTACTTTGGGTTTGAGAAGCCAGATTTCCTGTTCTTTTTCTTTGAGGCCTCTGAACAGGATGAGGGATACCTTCTGCTTTCTTTGGTATTTCCACCCTCTCTGGTGCATTTCTTGCTGGTATATGCGACTTAGCCATGCTCTTCAGATCACAAAAATGATCAGGCAGTTCATTTGCTAAATTCTGCAAATCGATTGTCTTCTTGACTTCATGATTTGCTTCATTAGTGCGAGGGTCATGCACGGGGATCCCAATGGAATGCCATATGATTTCCCGGCATTTTCATCCAATGGTTCATTTCCTCCCCCTAATGACGGGAAAGCGATCCTCGTCAAAAAAAAATGCAATCGGCCAATTGGGTCAGATGCAAAACTCCAGTCGTGGGTTCCAAATACCTGATTATGGATACATTCTCATAACCAACGTATATCCCAGACTTGCGGAGAGGGCCCATTGCAGTTCGATGTGGGGCTGGTATATGTACATATACCATTCATTCAAATCTTCAGGATGACCCATTGCACTAGTTGCATAGTTGAATGGATGTTGTAGGCCGACGGTCTATAATTGATGAGTGCTGCTGCGTGCATGACTGCGTGTCCCCAACAAGTGTTTGGCAAGTTACAACTCTGCAAGAGTGGTCGGGCTTATGAGCTTAATCCTCTTTATTAGTGCTTCAGCTAGTCCATTTTGCGTATGGACGTGCGGTACAGAGTGCTCAACAGTTATTCCAGTTGCTGTGCAATAATCATCAAATGCCTTGGAAGTAAATTCGCTGGCATTGTCCATTCGAATGGACTTCACGCGATGATCAGGAAAAGCATTCTTAATTCTGATGATCTGCGAGATCAACTTTGTGAATGTATGATTCCTTGTTGACAGCAAACATGTATGCGACCATTTCGAGGAAGCATCAATGAGCACCATAAAGTACCGAAACGGCCCCGATAATGGCTGAATCGGGCCGCAAATATCCCCCTGAATGCGTTCCAGGAATGCAGGGATTTCATGTTGCACTTTCATAATAGAGGGCATAGTTATTAATTTCCCGGTGGCACATGCATGGCACACAAAATCTTCATGATTCGGGAAATTTTTAACATTAATGCCATGACCTTATGAGTTGTTAACTATATTTCTCATCATTCTAAGACACTGATGACCTAAATATACAATGCCATAAAGAAAATAATTCAGAGCTTCTAAATACAGTCTTCAAAGAAGTATACACTGCGTGTGTATTGATTCTCGTGTAGCGCAACCCAGATTCATATGAGGGACATTTTTCTAATACCATTTTTCCATATTCCGCGTGCTTCACAATGCACAAGTGTTCTTTACCATTTTCTTTATTGGTTTCTACGTGAAACCCATTGGCGCGGATATCTTTGAAACTTAAGAGAGTGCGAGTTGATTCAGGGTACAAGAGGGCTTCTTCAATTACCAAAGTTGTACCCATTGGCAATATAATTGTGGTTCTTCCTGAGCTTATTATATGCGTATCGCTTCTTGCGATTGTCGTAATCCTTCCAGCGTTCTTCGTGATCGTCTAGAAGTATTTCGACTCTCTTAAGATGGTATTTGTTGTGCCACTATCAACAATGCATATTTCCTCCATTGGGCGCTACACAATTTCTAGATGACAAGAAATATAATTCTATTCATACAGTGGCAAAGTAATTCAAACATTGCTTGCAAATATAGAATACTGGAATAAAGAATAAATTGCAATTCTATTCATGAGAAAAGAAAATGTATGCTCTTCGAGAGCTTACAATTCATTATTCAAAATTCATTAACAACCACTATTCTGTAGTCTGCAAACTTCAGGCGAACCCAATCTTGCTGTGCTTGGAGCAAGATGGTGGATTTGAGTTTCTCGAACTGCTTCTGGGGTGCAGTCCATAATTCAAGTGCACTCACCTCAGCCATGTATTCATTCTTCCGAGTGGCTGAAAGGTGATGCCTGAGAAAAAGGGCAAAGTTTGATCCTTTTGCTCGGCAATAGTTTGCGTGTCCTTCGAGGACCCTAAGCCGGTGGCAGCTTGGAGCTTCTTGCTCGCAAGTATGATCTTCAAACCTGATGCCCATGTGAGATAGTTCTGACCTTTCGGGGTCAGTTCTTCAAACTCACATTTAATAATGCCAGGTATTTGCATATTCAAAAGATTCTTTTCATTAGATTACTTCGTGTAATCTAATAAAGAGTGGTTGCAAGATTCATAATTGCATAATTAAATTCTCATGAATTTCCAGCAAACTAAAAGAAAGCAATAATTTCAAGATTCATAAATACAAGATTCATAGAAGCAAAATTCATAAGTGCGAGATTCATAAATGTAGGATTCATATATACACGGATTCATAAATATTCAGAAATATAACTACGTGCATGTAGGTGATCGGCTTCGTGCAAACGATCAGATTCATATGCACGATCGGCTTCGTGCGATCGGTTTTAACGCGGCTTCATGCACGCGGTGCATTCAGTTCCATGCGCGTCGGCCTTCCTGGCGCGACGGTGACCGCTTCGTGCGGCGTGCTTGAATATAATAAATTATATGAAAGCAATAAATACAATGCATGGAACATAACAATAATTGCACAATTCATAAATTCAGAATAAACAATAATTGCATAATTCATAAATTCATAAATGCGGAAATAAATTCTCAGGAATTTCCGGTATTCTAAACAGGGCAATTAGTGTGAAAATACATGCAAATATTCATAAATACAGAAAATAAGGCTAATACAAATTTAAAACAGAGCCATAAAATTTTTCTGCAATTTTCTAGATTTTTTCATAATTTTCTATCAATTTTTCATAATTTCCTAAATTACTTTTCAATTTTCAGAAAAGAAAACAATAAAGAACTATAAAGAAAAAGGAGGGAGGGCAAAGAGGTAAAATCCTCTGCCCTCCCCGTGACCCAACTGGTTTCAGAACCAGATTGCACCTGTGGATTTCATGTCCAAAGGGACATTGGACTTCACGTCCAAGGATCTTGTAGTACCTGGTCTTCAGGTCCACCATGCAAGGACTTCATGTCTGCTAGGCACAGGACTTCATCTCCAATCTGCAAGGTTCGGTCCAGCCGGCAAGGTCCGGTCTCTGCGGCCAGCGAGCCAAGGCCGAGAGTGGCTTCGGGCGCGGCAAGTAGCCGGAGCGGCCTCGGGCGCTGCAGGTAGCCGGAGCGGCCAGCGCGGCGGGGAGCATCGGATGTGGCAGCAAAGCTTCAAGCGGCGGTTTGGCGGTACTCCGTCTTGGCCGTGGCTCAAGAAGAAGGCGCTGCAACGCGGTTTGGTGACGATCTTGGCGACTTCGTCGCGGCGGCAGACTCGGCTTTAAACACGAGGTCTGGCGGCGCTTCATGGCCGACGGTCCTTCACAACCAAGGGAACCGGAGCAAAACGACAGTGGATATTAGCCTCGGCTTCGTGCCGATCTGTGATCTCCGGCCGTGGTCAGCAATGGCTTCATGCCAAGCCAACGTACAATGCATGATTCATAAGCCATGGCTTCGTGCCACTACTCTGTAAAGTTGCTGTGTGATGTATCTTCGTGATAATCATGCAATCGCTGTGCGCAAAACGTCCAAACCAGATTGGACTTCTTGTCCTTCCAAGTCCGGTTGGACTTCAAGCCTTTCCAGCATTTGGACTTCAAGTCCATAAATCCATAATGGAGTCCATGTCCTGTGCGGCTGGATCTTTCACGTGCGCAACTTTCGGTCCAGCGACTGGCGCAAGACGCGGCACGAGGACTTGGGACGGTGCACTGTGCGACGTTGGCGATTTGCAGGCTGTCGAGCCGTGGGGCCGAGACGGATGGCAGCGGCACGCGGACGAAGCTAAGCGGCGGTATGACCGGGGAGGCTGCGAGCCCCGGCTGCGGCTTCGTTTACCGGGTGGCCGGCGGCGATAACGCGCTTCGTGCGCTGCAGGGAGGCCAAGCCAGCGGCGACGGTGCGCTGCATGTGCGAACCGAGGCCGTTCGGCGAGTTCGGGCGCTGCTTGCGCGGAACAAGCCGAGTTGCTTCATGTTGCTATACAATGCTGCGTAGATTAATACAAAACAAGCGATTAGATTAATCGCCTAATTCTTACCGTTCTCACCTTTTAATCTATTCTCCGGTAGAGCTTCGTGCTGATAACGTGTTAGACAACCTCGCTATCGAATAGTCCGGGGTTTGCCTAATAGATCTAAACTGGAGAACAGAGAGAGAGAGCGAGAGACACAAAATGAGGAGGAACGGATCTGCTTTATTATTCTGTATCCTTGTGTGTACAAAGGGGTAGCCCCTGCCTCCTATATATAGCGGTTCTGCTAGAGATAAGGAAGAGTCCATAAGGCCTACGAGGCCGGTTTCCTAACACAAACCACTGGACGTCCTGTAGCCCATTTTTTTATTCCGTTTTATCGCCGGCCGGTAAAAAAACATAAAACAAAAAAAAATCCAGTAGACTGGACTGGACGGTAAAGTTATAGGCGTTACTCTTTTAAAGCGGCAGCCAGAGAGATCCACGGAGAGTCTGCAGTGAACTGGACGGGAAGAGGTGAATGTATGATTAATATCACAATTTGTTATGTGTGTTTGCTACAGTGAATGTATGATCGATCTCGTGTCTGGGTTTCTGTGGTGATTTTGTAGGGTGACAGGAGAAGGGGTGAGGGTGCAAACCGATACGAACAAGCTCGTGGATTTGGGGTTCAAGTACAAGTACGAGGTGGAGGAGACGCTGGACTGCAGTGTGGAATGCGCCAAGAGATTGGGGGAGTTCTGATGTGTAGCAGATGTCATACTTCACAAC
The DNA here is from genome assembly GCA_036346355.1 of Rhipidocladum racemiflorum. Taxonomy (NCBI): domain Eukaryota; kingdom Viridiplantae; phylum Streptophyta; class Magnoliopsida; order Poales; family Poaceae; genus Rhipidocladum; species Rhipidocladum racemiflorum. The sequence goes on from CM070581.1 coordinate 6,615,708, forward strand.
TCGTGTATGTCTAGTGGTCTATAGATGTATATCTCGTTTATATTGGGCTGGCAACTAGCCGCATGTTTAACGCGTTGTTGTACAAGCTGACTTTTAGTTTACTATTAATCTATAGTGGGTTTTGCTATTGCACTTGTTCTAATGGCTAGCTTGCACTAGTAGAAACTTCACTTTCTGTGATGAAGGAAATGCGTCATAATATGCCAAAAAATCGTCACAGTTAGGTTTTTATGACGTACTTATGACGGAATAGCAAGCGTCATAGTATCCGCGTCATAGAAAGTTTTTGTTGACGAAACAAGTACTATTCGTCATAGATTGTCAAAATAATCCATGACGCCTCAATATGCGTCATTGAATTACGCATTCTATGACGATTTGGTATGTCATACAAGGTTATAAAAATGTCGTTAATAAGATCGATTTCGTCATAAAAAGAGCGTCACGAAGGCTTTCCCGGGCCGTTGACCAACTATTTTGTGACGATTTTGTTCATCATTGATGGCTGCCACGTAGGAAAAAATTTTTGTCACTAACACGTCAATGACACGTCAACATAGTACACGTTAGCTGATGCGACATTTTTTTAGTGACGATTTTGGTCGTCATAGAAGGACAAGTTGTCTAGTAAGAAACCAGCGTGTAGGATGAGTGGGTGATATGGCACGTTTTTAGTGACGAAATTTGTCATCATTTAAAGGTTTCCAGGTGATTATTTTCTTGACACGTTCATCGTCATAAAATTATAGAACATGTACATTGATAGAAACTATTACTTTATACAATATCACAAATCATAATTGTCTAAAGGTGACTTCAATACATAACAAGAATAAGTTCACATGGCACATTGACAGAAACTAGTACTTTATACAATATCACAAATCATAATTGTCTCAAGGTGACTTCAACACATAGCAAGAATAAGTTCACATGCATCCAGACACAGATAAATCCTTATAAAGTGTTTGAACCACTTCCAACAATTAAACAAAATAAGTCCGGATGCAACTGCACACATAACTGATAAGTCAAACTTCTATATCTTGTTGAACAACATACAAAAGGAAACCAAAATCATAACTTGTTGATTACTAGTTAGGTTTCTGAAGGCACAAGAGCTTCCTCAGTAAAACATTGGTTTCTTCTTGCTGCTTTTTGAGAGCCTCCATTTCTTCCTGGGTTTTGATCAAGGCTTCATCTGATGCCTGAGATTTTTGCTTCAGGCCCTCAATCTCGTGCTGCTGTTGCTCAATGGTACCTTGCATTGCAGCTGCTCCTCTTTTCTCTGCTTCAAGTTGCTCCTCAAGCCGCTGCTCTTTTCTTTGTCTTTGTAGTCTTCAGATTGGTGATTTTATGCCAACATTCTCAGAGGAATGTGTTTGTTGCACTTTTAGTGGTCAAGACCTTGGAGACAGACTCTGTTGGAGTACATGAGGGTTGATCCTCACCATCATGTTGCACCAAACCTTCCATCTCAACCTAAGATAATAAACAACAGCATTTTAACAAACCACTTGCTGAAATTATGTAGATAACTTCATATGCTTGCATTTATAAAGGTTTTAGAACATACGTTAAAAAGTATTATTTACATGAGATGGCAGTTGACAGAACACAATTAATGTTCACCATGTTTGAACATAGAAAATGAAACTTCAAAATGGAAGTAATGAAAAGATGACTTAATGTGCACTCACTAACAAAGTCGCACTAACCATAGTAAAACAAATGTTTACCGTTCAAGAATGAAGCAGTTGAATTCAATTGGTCATATTTGATTATAGTTCTAATCAATTCATTAATGACATTAGCATGGAAAGCTACATTTCAGTTTTGCATTGGAATAGTCAGAGGGCACCAGACAACTATTTTTTTTATAAATTGTGTTGTCACCTACTAATTTATGTTATCTGCTAGTTGCACCTTTGAATTGTGTACTATTTGTAATCAATACCAACAAGCCTACAGCTTGAAGTTTGCCAACACTCCAAGAAAAAAGATGCAAAGACATGGTATATTTTTGAATTTAGTTTGAAGACCAGGAATGAAGAATAGAAACATACCAATGCTTCTGCCTGCATTTGAGAATATGCTTTTTCTTCTTGTCGTAGTGGCATGCTGAACATATCCAATGCATCTATGTCCTGGTTTTCAAAGCATTCTCCTTCGTAATTGGGTATTTGCAAGTATTTGATTTTTAAGTATTTGTACAAGATGAATAATTGTACATTGGAAATAAATAACTATATGGAAAATAAATAACTACAACAGAATTGTACTTACTAAAGAATGGCAATGTGCTATGTAGCTAAGAGATCCCGCTGCTTGATGGAATTTCACTTTACCACTGCTCGCTTGTTCTTCTCAGAGATTTCCTATAGTACATGATTCGGCTTAGATGTTTTCAAAATATGATATGAGAAAACTAAGTATTCACTCATAGTACCTTGTTTTTTGGGTCTAACCAAATTAGAACTTGAGCTTGCCCACTTTGCTCATCAGTCATATTAGGGACCGGAGATGTTGAACGAATTTCATTTCTTTGGGACACCATCGAAATATTTCTTCTTCAAATAATATCTATTCTCGCCTTGTGCCACGCCTCAATAGATCAAGACATACATCCTGGTGGCCTTATCATTGGCGTCAACGACTAGATTTACCTACCAAGATTTAAGGATTGGAAACAAAGGATTAAAAAGGTACTATGTGCAATCGATAAATGTACTATGTGCAATCAGATAAATGTACTATGTGCAGACTTCAATTGTTCGAAGTTTCATCAATGTGTAGTGAATACATGAGTAGTATTAACCAGGCTTAGTAATTCTAAATCTGAACATACAGCACTGTGGTTAAAAACTTTATTCACATATACTATGATGAACGATTTTACTTACATTTAATTTTGCGATGAAGTCCTCAAAAACTTTGTTGTCATTCTTGTACTGTTTCCAGTGTGAGAAGATAGGCATGTGGTTCCTAATTTGAATGCCAGCCTCCGATGCAAGCTTGGCAGACTACACTGCTTTGGTTGGCCTTCTCATACCTTCAGTAATTTGGATGGGCATCCTCCTATTATCCATCATTTTATTCATCTTGTGCAAATTGTTTACCTATTGTGGCTCCTCCTCTTTTTGGAATTTGTCCTGTTGTTTATACATCAATGATTTGATAGCAGTTTGTGCACAAGAAATTAAAACAAATGAAGGAACATGGCACAACAAACATACCTTGGTTGGGTAGCTGGTTGTTGTCACTAGGCGCAACATTATCAGTGCCCTCTTGTGGGTCAAAACCTTCTGTGGCCGAGGACCAGTCTACAGGTGGACTCTGAGGTTCCAAAATTGGTTCATGTCCTTCTCTCTCAGCTTGATCATCATGAAGTTCTGGTTCTGATGCTTGATTAGATGTATCTTGTTGCTGTTGAGCTCCTTCCAAATGTTTGTCTAATGTTTTTGAGACTCCAATGGGTTGCTCGGTTGGTGTAGCTACTCTCACTCTCTTTGAATGTCTTGTGCCACCTGGAGGCATGTTGTCGATGTCTGAACTGTTGCGTTTTAAAGGTTTCCTATTGGCCAATCTCTTATATAATTTCTGAAATAAAAGAAATCATCAATGCAATTGTGTGAACTAAAGGAAATATACAGCAAGACAACAATAACCTAAAGCAAGCAAGACCTACAATTTAGATGAACAAGACAGAAAAGCAAAAAGTACATGCATCTAACATCCTTTTTTCCCAGGTAGATAGATGGACAAGCACCTTAGAGGGTGTAGCGATGATGGCGTGACACCTTCCTCGTCGACCATATCATCTTCTCTGGTCATAATCGGAGTCCACATTTATAGGCACATTTGAGTTGCTAGGATTTATAGTGCTAGTTGATTGTAAATCTTTTGCAATTTGTTGGAGACCAAGGGATTGTACTTTTTTTTTATCTGCTCAATGTTTGCACGTCGTGTATCTTCATATGGATGTAGTTCAGTACTATATTATAGAAAAAGTATTATTGTTGGAAAAGTAATCATTTTTAACTTGCAAAATTGAGCATAGGTATGCAAAGTATATAATGGAATGATGCAACATGAACAATCTCAAGCGTAGTTTCACATGAAAAGATAGTAAGAGAAACAACTTGGGAACTGATAATAATATTTTTCTATCCTTATGATGACAGTACGATACCATCCTCATCTTAAATTTCTTATTGACCCTTATATGCAAATATTGCAAGAAGTCAAGCCGTGGTGGTCAATGGCAATGGTTCTCAACTTGATAAAAATTTACCATTATGTCCTGCAGTAATTCTTACCATTTTTAATCCCAAAATGGAAATCTCCAAGTTAATAGTTACGAATCTTTTATTTCATAGCAGAATATTAGTTACATAGCCGAGCGTGTTGTGGGGCATGGTTCGTTTGGAGTTGTCTTCCGTGGGTCGTTAATGTTAGCTTGTGTTTAGTTAACTAGTTTAATGACATTTGGTTTGTTGAAATTATCTTTAAAAGGCTAAGTGTCTAGAACTGGTGAGAGAGTAGCTATAAAGAAAGTTCTTCAAGATGTGAGGTACAAGAACCATGCAAAATTGAGCATAGGTATGCAAAGTACTCAATGGAATGATGCAACATGCACAATCACAATCGTAGTTTCATATGAAAAGATAGTAAGAGAAATAACCTTTCCCTTTGGTGCGTCGTGTTCTCATTGGCTTCTCCCGATAGGTTGTTTTGAAGGCCTAGGATATATGATCTGCATTTAATAGATAATACACATCTCAAAATTAGATATAATTAGATACAAGAAAATGGTATCAAATAAATACATGCCTTAGAGCTAGGAGAAAATTTATTTTGATCGTAACAATTATGGTAGCTTTGGAAGAGAAGCATATTCACGTGGAACTGTATATAGCGCATAGCGCATAGCAGTAATTATGTCCACTCTCTCGGATAATTGACAAGCTAACATTAACTTTCGATTACCAATTAGATTGTTCCTGTGATACTCTTTTTTTCTCAGTTTATTCATTATAAGATTGCCAATTTAATAGTACTTCTATGTATCAAAATAAATTTTCTACTAGCTCTAAGTATGTATCATTATAAGGCCTCTAATCCAATACATCTGAACTCCCATCACTACAAAAACACGGCAATGGATCTAATGAGCAATTAGATCAGAACAAGTATGGAAAAGGGAACCAGAATAGAGTTATCCAATTGCTTCATTCCCATTACATGGAATAAAAGCTGATAATAGTACTTATATGTATCAAAATAAATTTTCTCCTAGCTCTAAGGCCTCTAATCCAATAACTCCCGATAATACATCTCTACGGACTCAAATAAATACATGCCGATCGAAATCAAATTTCATCCAATCGAATAAATAAAGATATTGTTTGCCTAATCATGCTATCAAGAAAGGAAGACCTAGAGGATCTAGATTGTTTGCCTAATCAGATCTAGATACAAAGAAAGATTTGAGCAGCCCTCATAGCGGAGGTAGCGGATCACCGGGAGGACCTAGATGATGGAGAAGAAGGGGTAGTAGAGGAGAAGAAGGGAGACGAACCTGCTTGCTGACGCCCTTGTAGCGGAGGTAGCGGATCACCGCGGCGCCTCCTCGTCTCGGATGTGGAGCGGTGGAAGCGTGGGGAAGCCTCGCCATTGGAAGTGGGGAGGAGCGATGGCTTAGGGGATATGCGGGATGATGGAGAAGAAGGGGTAGTAGAGGAGAAGAACTCGCTTGCCGGCACCCTCGTAGCGGAGGTGGGGAATCACCGTGGCGCCTCCTCGCCTCGCGAACGTGGAGCGTGGAGGCTGGAGAGGTTGTGGGATGACCTAGTATTTGGGGAAGTGGGAGTCGGTATTATCGGAGAGGTATAGGGTGGTTTCCACTGAAATTTATGGAAAATTAGTAGAGGTAAAATTGGCAGAGGTAAAATTGGCAGAGGTAAAATTGGCTCCACCTAAATTTTAATGTGGGAAAAAATAGTTTTAGTGTGGTAATTTTAAAAACAAATGTAAGCAGTAGTTTGATTATGGAGAATCAGCATAAATAAAACCATAGGAATTGCAATATAAAGAAAAAATCTACATGTACATACCTAATCCTCATCGTTGTCATCGATTGGAATATCGTCATGCTCACTATCACTAACAAACTGCACGAAAGTGTCATCTTCATCGGATTCACTCAAACTATCCTCTCTTCTTGTTTGGTTGACTATGTTGTGCACTACATCAGCATCAACATGTTGGACTTCGTCATCGTCGTCACGGTGAAAAGTGTTTGAAGGAGGATTAATATCTTGCACATTACATTCAGTATCCGAACAATCTTCTTCTTGGTATGCACAATCATGGGGCCTCTCATTTTCAGACACATTATATAGATGTCTATGCTCAAATTTCTGCACAACTCGCCAGTTTGTGCCCCACTGATTGTCTGGTAGGTAAAATACCTTTTTTGCTTGAGACGGCAAAATAAATGGATCTGTCTTGTACCATAACCTCTCAATATTGACAGAATTAAAATATCCATCATTTTTAATGCCTCTTGTCTTGCCCTCTAGATTGTACCAGTCACAACGAAATAAAACAACTGACCGACGATTTTGTAGATCTGAGTTGTATACCAACTCTATTATCTCTGTCAATGAACCATAAAATTCTGTGTCTTTACCTTTATGAGTACCCTCGGTCATGATGGAACTATTCTGTGTCTTCATGTTTTTCTCACGATCAACGGTGTTGTACCGAACGCCATTAACAGTGCAAGATGAGTATATTGTGACTCAAAGATCTGGACCACATGATAATGCCCATAGGTGATCGCTAATCCCATCTCTCCTCTCGCTCAAGTGGTTCTTAAACCATTTCGGAAAACCAACCATCATCCTTTTCTCCATATCATGTGTCCCTTCTTTCTCTATCTCCTGTCTAAACAATCTGCAAAATAGCAAAATTCGACTAACCATTATTTTACACAAAAGTAAGTTTATATTTAGCACTAAATTCAAATGTAGATAGTATTAGTTACTCACTTCACGTAGGGATCAACCTCCTCGCAATTATTTAGGACATACCAAACAAGCTTGTCAAATTCTTCAGGAAGGTATGTAATTCTGTTGGCTCCTATTAAATTAACACCATGTGTAAAAACAGAGACGTCACAATCCACCGAAATTCCTAGAGATCCATCACCACTTTTGTCCCCTTGATTAAATCTAGTGTTTACATCATTCATATATCTTGAACAAAATGTCAATGCTTCATCGGCTATGTATCCCTCCGCAATGGAACCTTCAGGCCTCGCCTTGTTCCTCACGAAACCCTTTAAAGTGCATAGTCGACGCTCTATTGGGTACATCCACCAAATTGTAATGGACCTCTCAAAATTGCCTCATCTGGTAGATGAACAGCTAAGTGCACCATCACATCAAAGAAAGCAGGAGGGTATATTTTCTCAAGCTTGCATAAAATGATTGGGATTTGTGCTTTAAGTCGTCGCAATACATCTATCTTCAGATTTCTACTGCACAATTCCCTAAAGAAGTTCCCCAACTCCACAATTGCTTCATATATATCCCTACGCACCACTCCCCGAAGGCCAACGGGTAATAATCTTTGTATAAGGATATGACAATCATGTGTTTTCAGCTCCTGTAACTTCAATCCATCTGCACTAATACATCTAGCTAAGTTGGAACCAAAGCCATCCGGTAATTTCACCTCTCTAATAAAATCACAAAATGCAAGCTTCGCTCCTTTGTCAACGTATAGCATGCATGCGGGACTCTATAAGACGGTCCACTCTCCTCTAAATGCAATTCCCTCCTTATGCCCATATCTTGCAAATCAAGCCTAGCATTCAGAGTGTCTTTTGTCTTCCCCTGTACGTTTAGAAATGTAGCAAGAATGTTCATGCATATATTTTTCTCGATGTGCATCACATCAAGATTATGTGCCAACATCAATTCCATCCAATATGGCAAATCAAACAATCTAACCTTCCTCTTAAATAATGCAGGCTCATCATTCTCATCACGCTTCCTTTTCTTATTTGAAGGAGGACAAGGATGCTTTCCTGGTTTGACATCTTTCACTTTCTCCAGCTGCTCCAAAAGCTCTTGTCTACTAAACTTCCCTGGCTTCTCACGCTTCTCATGGTGTCCATCAAAAGCTAAGCTTCTCCGCATACTGATGCGTCTATTGAGAGGTAACGACGGTGGCCAATGTAATGAATCTTATTCCTAATGCCCCGTGATAGTGGATCTTTGTCACAATGAATGCATGCATAATATCCTTTTGTAATTCGGCCCGATAAAGTACTTAAAGCAGGGTAATCATGGATACACCAAATAACTGCAGCACGCATATTAAACACCTCGGCGGTAAACGCATCATAAGTAGGGACACCTTGCCATAGTTCAAGCAACTCATCTATGAGAGGTTCCATGAATAGGTCAAAATCCTTCCCAGGACATTTTGGGCCAGGGATTAGTAATGCCATCATGCGATTCGATTGATCCATGCATACCCATGGTGGCATGTTGTAAGGCATTACAAGCACCGCCACATCTTTGTATGACGTACTCATAATTCCAAATGGATTGAAACCATCTATAGCTATGCCAAGCCTCAAGTTCCTTGAATCTTCAGCAAAATCTGGATATTTTCTATCAAAGTCTTTCCACGCCTCTCCATCAGCTGGATGACTCATCTCATTATCATTTGGTCAGCCGCTTCAACTTGTGCCATTGTGTATCCTCTGCTATTTGTTTTGAAGTAAAATATCTCTGCAATCGTGGTCTCAGCGGAAAATATCTCAACACCTTTTGAGGCACCCGCCTATTGACATTCCCATCTATCCACCTTGATTCACCGCATATAGGGCATTCATCTCTATTCTCAAATTCCTTTCTAAATAGCACACAGCTTATTGAAGCAAACATGGATAGACTCATATCCAAGACCCAATTCAAGAAGGTATTTCTTCACTTCATAAAATGAACTTGGAAGCTTGCAATGGGGAATGCTTGCGGCGATAGCTTTACTAGTGCATCAAAAGCGGAATTGCTGATTCGATAGTATGACTTCACATGAAGTAACTTGACGAGAAAAGAGAATCTTGAAAATGGTGATTGAGAACAAAGTACTCGCTTCAGATCTGCCAAAGACTCTAACAAAATTAGGATGTTCTCCACCTTTCTCTGAAGCCGTAGAGCTCCTTTATCATATCGAGCAACCCTTCCTCCTCATCATCATCCTCACTCCCAATGAAGCCATCGTGACTTAACTTTCCATATCACAATTAATTTCATTGACATGCACCTGAGAATCCACACCTTCAACATCAAATGATTCTCCATGATGAACCCACCTCGTGTATGTACTTGACATGCCATTTATATGAATGTGGTCTTCCACAATGGATCGAGGTCTCCGTGACGTGATTAAGACATTCACGACATGGGCAAGGTATCTCATTATTCCGACCAAATCTTTCTTGAACAAATGTCATGAATTCTCCCACGCCTTTGACATATGCAGGGGTAAATTGTTTAGCATTGATCCAACTTCTATCCATCTTTTCAACATCATGCATGAGAAGAATAAAGCATAATTAGGCAAGTATTTCCAAAGTAATGTAGATATATATATATCACCAAGTAAACTAGGAGGTACTAAAAATTGTGTAAAAATGAACCATAATTAACCACAATAGTATATATAATAGAGCTTAAGGGCAATAGGTTGTACTTGTGAAATACAGAGCTCCTGTGTCTAAATACTTTACTTTGTTTTCGTTGCTCTGCCTGCTCACAGCTTTTGTAGGATTGTATTGCACATATTTAAAGGCTACAGATTTTAGAGACCGACTGCTTTCATTGCTTTGCTTCTCGGTTGCATCGACAAAGTTGGACTCGGAATGTGACTACCATACCGCCGTTCTCCTCAGCCTCATTGAGTCCAAATACCTAGAGAAGTAGAGAGAGACTCGGTTTCTAATCTTGCTCGGCGCTAGACCTAGGTCGCGCCCACACCTTGACGCGGGGCTGTGGCGGCGGGAGATGGCGCCATGAGGAGGCGGGCGGCGGGAGTTCCTCGTGGGGATGAAGGTGCTGGTGGTGGACGACGACCCTCGTGCCTCGCCGTGCTCAAGAGGATGCTCATCGAGTGCCACTACGTCGGTGAGCAGCTTGCTTTGCCAACCCCTCCCCTTGCCGCCTCGCTTAGGAGTTTGATTTGCTCTTCCCGTGATTCTCGGGAATTTTACACGGTCCTCGTAGTTCTCAATTTTTGAGAGATTTTGCTACTTTTTAGGTTTCTATATCCGAGAGTGGATTTGTGACGTATATTTGCTTAAGGATTAGTGATTGCATTGGAGATCTGAGATTCGAGTCGATTCGTGTGTGAGAAAATCTGAAAGCGCATGGCTATCAAGCATCGATTGCTAACTCCGAGCACTTATGCCTTAAGCAAAAGTATTAAGGATTAGATTATTGGGATTCATGTGAACTTGAATTATGATTCTAGTACCGTTACTAGACTTGCATATCTTAGGAATATATCTTTGATTAACCTATATTACAATATCTTAGGAATGGATCGTTGATTAACCCATCTTTTGCTCTTTATCCTGATAACGTTATGTTAGGCCTAATGACCGCAAACCGTGCGCAGAAAGTTTTTGGGGATCACCAAGTTAGTACAGGTGCTATGCATCACCTAATCAGGGTCATAATAAGATATCTTCCACACGGTTCGTTCTGTTGTGGGACATTGTTGTCAACATGAATAATATATAGAATCCATGTTCTTTAAGGCGTTCCTATTTTCTTCTAGTTTCGCTTACGCACACGAAGATCGGTGTAGCTGGAATCAATCTCAAGTTGTGCTCGATCGTGTTATTGATTTCTCCTTGTGAATATATATGAACATAATCCACCATATAATACGTTTTATATATTTTTGCAAAGAACAACGCGATACTTTGGGGAGTTTGGCATCGGCATCTATTTTGATTGATGCTTCGGGAGACATGGTACAGATACATGAATTTTTATTTATCTTGTGATTCAGATCTAATTATTCATGACATGTTGTCAGATTTGGCATGGAGAAAATAAACTGCTACAAGGCATGTCCGCTTTCTTTGTTGGTCGCGAATCATATGCATCAGGATCAGAAGATGGCACTGGTAATATATTGCTATGCTTTGCTATGGTTATAAAAATGTCGTGCACTGTACATATAGGAGTATTAGCTGATAATTTTGTTACTAACAACATTGCTATATAGGCATGATTTAAGTATGCTCTTATTCTGGTTTATAATGTCGACCTACCTTCAAGGTGTCAAAAACCAGGTTTGGTCATTGAAGCCATACAACATAGTGCATATTTCCTTTTGTTTGTGTGATCGATTGTTTTTGTTCACATAGAAAATGTATTGGTATATCCATTGTTTGGAAATTTGTCAAGATGGTTATCACTGCTTTCCTGCCGCTAATGTTAGGGTTAGAATTAGACAATCCTCATAGTTGATTCATTTTTCCATGTGTGTCACTTCCTTGGATGGTAGTAGATCTCACATTTGGTGGCTTCCATGTAGCGAGAGGAGGGCAACGCAATGGTGGTGGTGATGGATCGGTTCTTGACCTCGATATCACTTCTCCAAAAGATTGTTTTGTCCAAATCTGTGATCTCAAAAGTATTTGGCTCGGTGAGAGATTCTATAGCGTAAAAATACGGAGGGTTAGCTATTCTCTTGTCCAACTAGAATGATCCAATCTTATGTGGAATTTAACCACTGATCCAATCTTGTGTGGAATTTAACCACTGATCCAAATCTGTTCATGTTCATGCTTTTGGTTTCCAAATCAAAGACTTTGTTTGTCGTTGGTTTTGATAACCATTAGTCTACTTTCCTTTACATGTTGTTTCTTCCTTTTCTCGTTAACTTTCTTGGCAAATTTATAAACTACACTTATTTTCGCTTCCTCTTGATGGAATCCTATCCTGTTAAGAACTCTTGATGGAATCACTAAGATCTACCTGCAGGATAACATTAAGAAAGCAATTGTTGCCAAGATTTTTTAGGACTCCAAAGGTAGTATGCTTTCTCTCATTACGAAAGAACTTTTTCCGAGAAACCCATGGTATGACAAAATGATATGAAGTGCTTTGCACAACCCACCCACTCCTATTCGAAGCCAGGTAGAGATGTATATAACCGATCCTGGTTAGCAATTTCACTTATCATCGAATCGTTGATTACCATAGTAAATTAGTAATGTATAATGAAACTTGGCACATGCCATATTTACGAAAAATGACTTAGTGATTAAATTGTAATGTATAATGCAAAGCAATGTTCTGAAATAAAGAAAAGGACTTGATAACGTTGCAAGAAGCACTTGAGCTGCAACTTGGCTATTTGCCCAACTAAGATAGGTGAAACATTAATCCATTAGTTGAAAGCAGGATTATATCATGGGTTATTGCAGGCATGTTGCCGGATCTGTTTTTCTACATTCTCTTGCAGGGTGTGCTACATATTGACTTTTGAATTCTATAGTGCATCACCTACATCACTACATTTTTGATGAAGAAAGTGGTAAAAAATGATGAAGAAAGTACTATACCATCTTTTTCTTATGAACTTGTTTACTTATACCTGGTAGATAGGTCATGTATATATCTTTTTACCCCCCTTACATGTAATCAACAAATCGACCATCGCCATACAAAATTACAAAATTAAATGAATTAGTTTGTCTATTTTTTAAAATCTTTGATGCTTCCAGGTTCCACATTTTTGTTTGCTAATATTTTTATTATATTTTGATAGAATGAAAGTAGTGTGCAAGTCGTGGAACAATCTTCCTTGTCGACGTTGACAATGAGGCCGAGCCTGATCAGCGGGGTGTGTGACATCGTTGAGAATTGGAGTGCAGCCCGCGCAGCAGGTGTGTAGTGCAAAGTGCCAATGAACCGGCTTGGGAGACTGGACCGTTAGATTTAATCTTGTTGTTAGTTACTTAGATTCAGTCTTCGATTAGTTTTAGTTTTCAATTTGTTTTCTTGATTACATGCAAATCAGAGTAGAAGTAGTAGTAGTTTTAACTATTAGTAGAAGTTCTCCGAGTAAATTCGCATTTAAGGTGTTTTGATGGAACCACGATATATTAATGTAAGACTAGCTTGTAATTGGTCACAAGGCTATAAATAAAGCACAATCTGGTGGTGGAAGCATTGACAGAAAAGCAATTGAGTCTCTGTTTGTTCTGCAATCGGAAGTGCAATCAAAATCTGTTTGCACTCCACACGCCACCGCACTAATTTGGTTCTTGCCGATGCGTTGATGCCGGATTGCTTATGGCCGATTTTTCATTATGAGCTATGTCCTGATATTTAGGATGGCTATTGTCAATATTTGTTTGAAGTTAACGCTGGAATCAAGTGTATAAAATTTTTTTGTAGTTAATGGATTGTTTTTGTTGTTAGCAATAAGGAAAAACGCAATCCCATTAAATATTAAAAACAACTGCTAATGATGTTAAAAGTTTGCTTATGGAATTGTTTGAACCAATTGTTGATACTTCAACTCGTCTTTTTGAGCCCGCGGCGGCATGTGGAGTGCAGGGCGACGGCTGATGGCCGGCTAGGAGACTGGGACGAGTTTATCTATGTATATCAAAAAAGTAAAAACCTAATCAATAGTTGCCCATTGGCGCGACGGTAAGGCGATGCGGGTGTATTGGAGAGGTCCCGAGTTCGAGCCACGCAACTGCAATTGTGTTTTGGGTTTTTTTTCTCTGTCCTTAACATGTGGACCCCAAATATGGGTCCCACATGGACCACATCTGACGTGTTATGTGTAACCCACATGTATATGGGCTCAACAACACCACGTTGGACAAGGGGCCCACTAGGCCTAGCGACTCGCAAATATAATTATCCTGACGAAAGTATATTGTCATAGAAAATACATACATATGACGTCATGGTGCGACCAGGAACCCCAACATGATTTTCACTATCTATGACGATTTGTTTTGTTATGTTATGACGAAATTTTATGTTTCGTCACTAAAATTCGATGGGCCGAGGGGCACGATATGATCCATGACGAATTTCAAAAATTAGTCATAGAAGATTGAACATTTATGACAAAATGTCAAAACGTCACAACATTTTCGTCATAGATAAGCACTTCTCTTGTAGTGTTGCTATTCGACAAATCAAGAGTAATCAAATAATGGCATTGAGTCAGAAGCGCATCACCATGGCTCCAGGAGCATTGAGCAACGCTACAAGTTGCACATACTCGACGATGTCCGTTTTTGGAGGCACTAGCGGAAGCTTCGTAGGATCAGAAAGTGGAATGAATGGAGCAGATCAGGCCAGAAGGTGCTATACAGTGTATAGACGGCAATTTAGAATCGTCAGAACCGCTGGCCTGACTGGCCAAGGTGATCGGCCGTCCTGGAGCATATATATATATATACATAGTACTATAGTAGTAGTATACGATTAGATAGCCCGGAAGACCAGAAGGAGCACGTGATTAAACGGAACATGACTAGTCTCTAGATAAAGTAGACCTTACTCAGCCGACCAGCAGATTAATCAGCATGCTCGATCGACGAATTGGTCCACTTGAACAGCCACTCAGAGCCGGCCGAACAAGCCAGGAGTTAAGGTGGATCACTGGATCAAGGGTGTGTTTGATTGTCTGTATTTAGGGTGCGTTTAGTTGCATGTACTAAGTTGTACATGTATGAGATGGTTTAGAAAAAAAGTCATCCATGGGTTTGGTTGCTTGAATGAAATCATCCCATCCTAGATCAAGTGATACAAATTTGATGAATATTCCCTTTAAATGTTGAACCATCTCATTCACCCAAAATAATAGAATCAAATGGTACAGGACCATCCCATCCCATTCAACCCCATCCTATGAACCAAACGCACCCTTAAATAGTATATGTATGAGCTGGTTCAAAAAAATCGATATATATATATATATATATATATATATATATATATATATATATATATATATATATATATATATATATGAAGCCTTTTTCGTACTCTTGGGAGTATGTACTCCCACCTCCAGTATACCACTTAAACTAATGTGTTATACTCCTTTATCATTTTCAGTATACTCCAATAATAATTTTAAGATACTACAATGCGACATTGTTGAAAAAATTCATCTGAGCCCTTTATTTTTTTTGCTATATACCCTTTTTCATATGTAAAAAGAGTATATAAACAAATTATGCTATAAAGGGTAGACTTTGAAGAAATTTTTCGTAGAACTCACTTTAGAGTATCTTATAATCAGTATTAGAGTATATTCAAAAGGATAAAGATGTATAATAACATCATTTAAACGGTATATTAAGAGTGGGAGTACGTACTCCCAGGGGTACGGAACCATTTTCCTATATATATATATATATATATATATATATATATATATATATATATATATATATATATATATATTTGGTTGCTTAGATGAAACCATCCCAACCTGAACCAAGTGATACAAATATAAGGAATATTCCCTCTAGATGTTGAATCATCCCATTCACTCAAAATAATAGAATCAAATGGTATAGAACCATTCCATCCCATTAAACCTCATTCCATCAACCAAACACACCTTAATATATAACTCATAAGTGCTTGCGGATACCGATACGTAATGTAGTTTTTAGCACCAGAATCCATAATAAAAGCAAAATCAAACATGCCCTAAGTTTGTTGACGTAATTTTGAATAGTTTTGTTCATAAATATAGGATATATTTTATGTTTTAATGTAAATTAGTATGATGTTACTTTTATACCTTTAATAAATATATAAATAGAGCAATGCTTCTATATTTTTTCTTTCAATACAAGTTGTACAAATCTTGAAGCAAATGAAGAAATAAGTAATCATCATCCTCTCTTTATGCATACTTTAATATTTATGCAACTTTTAAAAAGAAAAACTGTCGGGGGGTCGGACGAATCCCATCAATTACCTCGGGTGCCACGAGCGACACGGGCTCGCTACTGCCCGAACCACCGGAAGGCCGTCCCCCGGCACGACCTAGTCGAGCGCCACGAGCAGCGCGAGCTCGTCCCCGCCCTGGCCATCAGGAGGTCGTTCCTAGGGACGACCTTGCCAGGACCTGAGAAGGTCGCATAACCTGGTGGGTCGATGGCTCGTGCTCAGGAGAGGTGGCCGAGTTCGGAGTTAGTTGTTAGCCGACCTGACGTGATCCCGAGATCGCTAACCGCCAGCTGCGTAACCTCCGCTAGTTCGTTGCGTTCTCCGCGGGAACATGGCTGGAGTATAGGATCTGTTAGTTATCACGTTGGACCTGGTCGAACGTGGAGTTAGTGGGCTTGAGCAAGTATGCCCCTTTGTAAGCTATAAAGCATCCCCGCCGTGGAAGGGGGAGGCAGAGACACATTCTTACGGAAAGATACACGAGCTGGAGTAGGGCTATTATCTCCTTTTTGAGAGGTCCGAACCAGGGTAAATCACTGTGTCCTCGCCCGTTGAAGCCCAGTGAGTCACTCCTCTGAGTATTCCCTCACGTGAGAAGGGGTCGCAGTTGGTCCCTCCACCAACAAGTAAGCTCGGCGGGGGCCTGCTCCCCAATCGTCGACAGCTGGCGCCGTCCGTGGGGACCAACTTTCCCTTTCGTGAGGAATCCCGGAGGATGACAGACTCCCAAGATCGCCAGGGCCTCTACGCCCCCGGAATCGAGGAAGAGGACAAGCAGGTCTTCGACAATGGGGCTGCCGACGCCGCTGGCCTCGAGAATCACGACGGTTCCAGGAGCTTCTGCCCGGAAGCCGCCGCACGGGAGCAGTTCTTTCGCTCCCAACTCAACGCCCTCTCGGACGACGAGTACGACGGGCTTTACGATGGCCTGGACATTCCCGACCATCTCGAGCTCGACCAGGGGACCGCCTCACGGGGAGACACCGTGATGTCACCCTCGCGGTCCGCCCAATCCCGTAACATCTTGGTTGCGGAGGAAGGTGGAAATACCGGGGGCAAACCCCCGGGCGAAATACGCCTCCACCGCTATGAAGCGGCCAAAGAGCACCTGCAGGCATCTCTGAATCGGACGCTGGCCAGCTTACGCCGGCAAGTCCGTGGTGGCCCGGCCGACAAGACCAGGGCCGAGGCTCGTGAGGATTTCCACGCGTACGGGACGCCGGAGCCCGTGCGACGACGAACGAGCTCGTCACCCCGCGTTCCCCCGAGCGGGGAACGCCTTCAAGCCTTGGCCACAGTGGTGCGCAACCTCAGAGAATTTCCTGAGCAAGTCGACCTAGAAGCCATGGGTGCAGCTGTGGCCGACGACCTCGAGGAAATCGCCACGGACATAAAAGCGGCAGAAGCCCCCCGAGGAAGGGATGCCCGGAGCGATTCCTGGGAACGCCGCCGTCAGGCATCCGTGCGCCTCCACCCCGGCGACTCACGCAGCCGTACCCAGAGTGACCGGCGCGAACGCGATCGGGCTCGGGAGGGCACCCGGAGCAATTCCCGGGCGCTCCCTCGAGATCGACGGGATACGAGCCATGGGCAGTACCGGGCCGAACATTCCTCTTCGGGCCACTCTCCATCTTACAGGCATAGGGAGGTATTCTCTCGCCTGGGCCCACGAACCTTGGGCTTGGCCGGTGGGGATCGCCACGCCAGCGCTCAGCCGAATCCGGCAGTCCCGTTTTGGTGCAGGCGTTCGCAACGTCCGCTACGACGTGTGACTGGCCAAGAAGGTTCAAGCCAGGCCACATCGAGAGGTTCGATGGGACGCAGAACCCGACGAAGTTTCTCTCGATCTACACCACGGCCATTCTAGCCGCCGGAGGTGATGAAAGGGTCATGGCCAACTTTCTGCCCACAGTGCTGGATGGGCCGGCCCGGACATGGCTATTCAACCAAAAGGAAAACTCGATCCGATCCTGGGCACAGCTGAGCAGCACTCTTCGAGCTAACTTCCAGAGCTGCTATGTCCGCCCGGGGAAGGAGCGCGACCTTGAACGTCTGATACAGACGGAGGGCGAGACCTTGTGCCAGTTCGTCCAGCGCTTCATGCAAGTACGGAATTCCATCCCGAGCATCTCGGATGAGGCGGTTGTCCGGGCTTTCAAGTTCGGGGTCCGGGACGTCCGCTTTACTCAAGACCTCGAGATTCACCCGGACATCACAATAACGAGCCGCTCCGCATGGCCGACCAGTTATGCCAACGCTGACGCAGGCAGTCAATGGAAGAAGCTGCCGGACAAAGGAAAGCCCCTCGGCCGGACTCGAAGAGGCGTCAAGCCGAAAGAGCGTGAGCTCGATCGAGAAAAAATCAAAAGAAGAAAAAACCCTCTGTCTCCGAGCATGGTGGCGGCCATCGAGCAGCGACAACGGCCGACCTCGCAATCGTATAAGGGAGGAGCCGCAAAGGAAAAGGTCGACGGTTCAGCGGAACAACGAGCAAAACCGGACGACCAAGACCGCGCGAACAACGCGGACGGGCTAAGCGCCTATTTTTGCCCGCTCCACCAGCGCATCGCACGACTGCGAATTGCAGAACATGGGCCTCCCGCCTGGAGCAATTCTACAATGGTAAGGGTCCCATGCCCACGCTCCCAGAGCAGGAAGGAGACGTCAAGGGCAAGAAGCCCGCCGAGGAGGAAGATACGGACATGGAGTACCAGGAGCCGAGAAACCACATCGCCGTGATATTCGGGGGCTCCGCCGCCTATGGGTCACGTCGGGAGCTGAAGGAGGCCGCACGCGAGGTACTTCGTGTCACTCAAGGGAAGCCTCCCGTTCAGCAGCTCAAGTGGTCCGAGCTGCCCATCACCTTTTCTAAGGACGACTATCCCCCGGGGATGACGAAACCCCAGAGGCTCCCGACGGTCGTGAGTCCAACGATCTGCAACACCATGGTAGGACGAGTGCTTGTAGATTGCGGGAGTTCCCTGGACCTGATATCAGCCAGGGTCCTGGACGAGATGCAAATTCCTCGGTCCAAAGTCAAGAGCGTCGTAGTCCCTTTCTACGGGATAGTCCCCGGCACCTCGGTCAAACCGCTCGGACAGATCGTCCTGCCCGTAACTTTCGGAGGCCCGAGCAACTTCCGAACGGAGTTGATCACCTTCGAGGTAGTCGATTTCGAGTCGGCCTACAACGCCATCCTGGGCCGACCAGCGCTCGCCAAATTCATGGCCGCCACGCATCACGGGTACCAATGCCTGAAGGTTCCCGGCCCCGGCGGCGTGATCTCGGTGAAGGGAAGTCCGAAAGCAGCCCTAAACTGCGACGAGAGGGCATTAGACATGGTCGGGCAGCTGCCCCAGCGCGGGCCCGACCAAGAGCCGAGGAGTTCCCGGCCCAAGGCTACCCTCCAGGCCGGGAGAGAAACTAAGGCCATCCCGCTGTGCGACGCAGAGCCAGACAAGGTCGTACATGTGGGGGCTTCCCTGGACCCTAAATAGGAACTCGAGCTCGTGACCTTCCTCCGGAGAAGCGCGGACACGTTCGCCTGGGAACCGTCCGACATGCCCGGAGTCCCAAGGGAGGTCGTCGAGCACAAAGCAGCGCTCGGCTCGACAAAAGCCCGTCTTGGCAGAATCTCAGCGCTTCTCCCGGAGAAGCAAGCTATCATCGAGAGGAACCGGACAAGCTCCTCAAAGCCGATTATATGGGAAGTCGATCACTCGATTGGTTGGCCAACCCGGTTATCGTGAAGAAAAGGGGGCAAGTGGCGCATGTGTGTCGATCACACAGGCTGAATGCCGCTTTGCCCCAAGGACAATTTCCGCTGCCTCGGATAGACCAGTTGGTGGACGCAACGGCCGGCTCCGAGGCGATGAGTTTTCTGGACGCCTATTCAGGTTATCACCAGATCGGCATATCGCCCGACGATGAAGAGAGGACTTCCTTCATCACGCCGTTCGGCACGTTCTGCTACACGACCATGTCCTTCGGTCTAAGGAACGCCGGAGCGACCTTCCAGCGCCTCATGCAGAAAACCTTCTCGGACCAAATAGGTCGTAACCTGGAGGTATACGTGGACGACATAGTCGTCAAAAGCAGGATGGCCTCGAGTCATGTATCCTATCTAGAGGAAACCTTCCGTAACCTCAATAAACATCGAATAAAGCTAAACCCTGAAAAATGCGTGTTCGGGGTCAAAGCCGGCAAGGTACTCGGCTACATGATCGGTCCACAAGGAATCGGGGCCAACCCCGAGAAGATAGAGGCCATCGAGAACATGCGACCACCCGCATGCACGCGGGAGGTTCAGTCCCTGACCGGGAGGATGGCGGCCCTAAGTCGTTTCATCTCGCGGCTCGGGGAGCGCGGCCTGCCTTTCTTCAAGGTGCTCCGGAAGCACGACGGTTTTGCTTGGACAGAAGAAGCGAACCACTCTTTCAAAGAATTAAAACTGTATTTGTCAAGACCCCCGGTCCTGACCACACCACGAATAGGAGAGGTTCTTTTGCTCTACCTGGCCGCCACACCCCAGGCGGTAAGCGCCGTCATAACTGTAGAATGGGACGGGGTGCAGCGCCCGATCTACTACATCAGCGAAGTCCTACACGGACCAAAGGAGCGTTACCCCGAGGTCCAGAAGCTCCTTTATGCACTCCTCGTGGCCTCGAAGAAGTTAAGACACTACTTCCAGGCCCACAAAATTCGAGTCCCGACCAACTTCCCACTCAGAGAAATTCTAGGGAATCAGGATGCAAGCGGACGGATCGCGAAGTGGGCCATGGAGCTCGCTGAATTTGAGATCGAATTCTCGGCCAGAACCGCGATCAAATCCCAGGTCCTAGCAGACTTCCTAGCCGAATGGACAAATCCTACCCCATCCGAGCCTGAACCCGACCAGTCCGAGCACGGTCGCTGGGTCATGCACTTCGACGGATCCCGAGATTACGATTGCTCGGGGGCTGGGGTGATCTTAGAATCCCCTCAGAAGGAGCGGATCCAGTACGCCCTCCAGCTGCATTTCGGCGCGACGAATAACGCAGCAGAATACGAAGGTCTGCTAGCCGGGCTTCGGGCATGCAAGTCGCTCGGAGTCCAACGACTAACTGCGAAGGGCGACTCGCAGCTAGTTGTCAACCAGGTTAACAAGGAGTATCAGTGCTCCGATGACTCAATGGCGCTTTACCTGGCTGAAGTAAGGAAGATGGAAAAGTACTTCAGAAACTTCGAAGTACTATACATACCCAGGAAGGACAATGCCCTGGCCGACCATCTATCGAAGGTCGTTTCCGCCCAGCTCCCCGCCCCGGCGGGGGTGCTCGTCGAGCACCTTTATAAGCCCTCCATACCCACCAAGGAGGGGGCAACCGAGACGGGTGGTACCGTCTCCTTCCTCGAGCAAGATGCGAGTTGGATGACGCCATTCATCCAGTACCTCGCACACGGACCTTTGCCGAGGAAGAAGCCGAGAAATCCCGGCTCGTAAGACGCTCCTCTGCCTATAAAATGGTCGAGGGCCTCTTATACCGTAAAGGCGCGCTTGGGGTCCTCTCCAAGTGCATCACCCAAGAGGAAGGCAAATATCTCCTCAAAGATATCCATGACGGGGTGTGCGGAGCTCACTCGTCCTTTAGGACCCTGGTAAGCAAAGCCTTTCGGTTGGGTTACTACTGGCCGACGGCCCTGACCGACGCACGCTCAATAGTAACCTCCTGCCGATCTTGCCAGTTCCATGCTCGGAAAATCCATCAGCCGGCATATGCACTACAAACCATGCCCCTGACCTGGTCATTCTCGGTTTGGGGCATCGACATACTCGGACCATTTCCCAGAGGAAGGAAGGGTTGTAAATACCTGTTCGTCGCAATCGACACCTTCACTAAATGGATCGAGGCCGAGCCTGTGTCGACCATCTCGGCACAGGCGGCTAAAAGGTTCTTCCGCAATAACGTAGTGACCCGCTTCGACGTTCCAAGTCGCCTCATCATGGACAACGGCACTCAGTTCACAAGCGAGCTGTTTCAGGCTTATTGCGAGGAGGTCGGGACCAAGATATGCTTCGCGTCGGTGGCCCACCCGCAGAGCAATGGGGCGGCCGAGCGCGCGAACGGGCAGATTATCCAAGGAGTCAAGAAGAGAGTCTTCAAGAACCTCGATCGGCATGGTCAAGCCTGGGTGGACGAGCTACCTCCCGTCCTCTGGTCGGTCCGCACCACGACGAGCCGAGCTACGGTGAGACCCCTTTCAGCTCAGATATGGCGCGGAAGCCGTCCTACCCGCCGAGGTCGCCCTGGGATCCCCAAGGGTGAATCTAGCCGACGACATCGACCACGTAAGGCGGCGCCTTCTTCTCGACCTCGCGGAAGCAACTCGAGAATGGGTTCTCGCTGCGATCCGCGGTTTACCTGCAAGCTCTCCGCAGCACGCCGCTAAGTTTGCATTTACCGAGGACCGTACATATCGGCGATCTCGTTCTGCGACGGGTCCAAGACTTGTCAAAGGCTAACAAGCTAACGCCGAGATGGGAGGGTCCTTACATGGTCGTCTCAACAGCACGCCCGGGGGCTGTCCGCCTCGCGATGGAAGATGGTCGAGAACTAGCCAGCACTTGGAACATCGACCAACTGCGTAAGTTCCATGTCTAACCACACCCACTTTACTCCTTTAATAAACTTCGACACCTTGGCCTCCCGGTCTCTTTCTCTTTTACCCCCAGCGAAATCTCGCAACCAAGCTCGCTCCAGACCAAATATCAAGAGGGGGCTCATTGTCGGCAAAACGGATCAAGGCGTCCGACCAACATCGGGCCACCAAAGCTCGACCTCGAGGGCTTCCTTCCAAATAAGACGACCATCTTTTCGCGGCAGGCCTCCGCCGCAGGCAAAGGTTCGCATGGACACCCCTCGGACGGTTCCAAGCTCAGGTCGGCCGGTGAGCGGTATAGACGCACCGTATACAAAAAAGGCACACGATCTCCGCAGGCGCCATCTGGCCAACGAGGTCGTGCCCGCAGCCTACGCCCACGACCTCCGTTGACGGCGGGGGCTATATGGGTGCCGTGTGGCTACAACCTAGAGCAGCTTTCGCACGAGGTAGTCACTCCCTAGTACGATCGTTCGCTAGCTCGCATGACCGTCAACCTTTGTCAAAAAGGGAACAACGGGATAAAGCAACTCGTTATCATTACAAGGGAAACAAAAGAGCATCTATTAAATTCGAAACATTCTTTGTTCGACTAGGAGGCCTTTTTTGAGTTTTTTTTCAGGTAAAACACGGGAAGAAGGAATTACAGGAGGCCGGCACGCTTCTCGTCCTGCAGAGCGACGAGCTCCTCCCGCACGGAGTCGAGCTCGGACTCGAGGTCGAGCACCCGCCGGCGAGCTTCACGACCCTCGCTTGCCGCCTGACGAAGCCTCCTGGACTCCTCCCGTTGCTGGTCGATCGTCCTTTCGGTGTTTCGAGCGGAGTCGCGCAGGGTCGCTACCGTCGCTTCAAGGCCCGACCTCGCCTGCTCACTCTGGTCAAGGCGCTCCTTAAGGGCATACACGGACTCCTCCATCTTCCGCCGGAGCTCGGCCTCAGAAGACTTCAGCCCGGCAACCAGGCGCTCGAGCTCCGCGATCCTGGCATCCTGCTCGGCTTGGTGCTTGGCAAGAACTTCTGGCGGCACGGTCGCGGCCTAGAAATCCTTCATAGTGGTCTCCAGCACCTGCGCGACAGAGTATCTCGGGTTACGATCGGCTTTTTAGGACAAAAGCACGAGTGCTAGGAAAACTTACCCAAAAGAGCCGAGCCTCCAGCCCCTCCTGAAACAACTTGGCGGGATCCTCCGCTCCGATTTGCTCTCCCTGGGCAGGCAGGGGATCCTCCGCCCCAATCCCTTCTCCTTCGTCGGGCGCGGGAGCTTGAGTCCGAGCTCCCTCGTCCCCTAGGAGCGGAGGGTCTTGGCCCTGGGGATCGACTTCCATCTCCTGGACGGAGACGGCCTCAAGAGCGAGGATCACCTCCCGCGCTTCTTCCTCCCGGGCAGGAGTTGCGCTCGGGGGCTCCTCCCCTTCGGCATCCGGGCCAGCGGGGTACTCCGCCCGGGGCGCGGCGTCTACATCCGGAGGAACTTCCTCCCCGGTAGGCACGGCGTCTGCGGGCACGAGGTCGTCGACTCGGGGCACCGGGTCGGCAACCGGAAGGACGGCATCGACCGAGGCGGCCTCGGCGCACAACAGCTCTTCCTCGTCGGGCGGGCCCCCGTTCGGGTTGAGGTCCCCTGACACCGGGCGGGCGTTGGTGTCCGTCGGAGCGTCGTAAGCTCGGGGAGAAGCCTCCGCGATCTCCTGAAGCGTCTCGGCGATGATGTCGCTGGCTTCGGCGGAGTCCTCGCGGGGAACTTCGGTGACATGCTCGCCACCACCGGGCTCCCCCGTGTCGTCATCACCACCGGACTCCCCCATATCGTCGTCCTCGTCAATTATGACGTGGGGGATGCCCTCCCTCGCGGCTCGGGCATCGGCAGCCGCAATCTTCCTCCTTGTCTCCTCTTCAGGAGACACGACCTCTAGGGGCCGGATCTCCGCGGCAGCTGGCTCCTCCGACCTGACGCTGTCTCCGCCAGCGGCCCGCGGGGACTGGGCCTCCGCGGCCTCAGTTCCCGCCTCGACCTCGTCACCACCAGCGGCCCGTGGGGACTGGGCCTCCGCAACCCCAGTTTCCACCTCGACCTCCTCACCCGCGACGACCTCGGTAGCCCGGGCGAGCTCCCGCTCTAGCACGAGGTCAAGAATATCGTCAGCCATTGCTTCGAAATCCCATAACTCCGCACCAGCTGCCACACCCACTATAGACGATGTGGGGTTAGGGTGGTGCCGGAGAGGGAAGGAGACAAGCAAGTTAGGATTTAGGAGCTGACCTCGCTTGGCGTCTTCTAGTTGGGCTTGGGCGCGAACCATGAGGGCAGCCATGTCTTCGCGTGCCTTGTCGGCCCTGGCGATTGAGGGGTCGACCTCCCCCAAGCCGGCCGCAGAAATGGTCGGCGTTGGGCGCGGTTGGGGCACAGTGGACGACCTGCGGGACCTCGGGACCAGTGGGGCGGGGTCCAGCTCGTCCTTCTCCTCCTCGTGGTCCCGAGGGGTCGAGCTCGAGCTTACCCGCGCGAGCTCTGCCTGAAGGGCCGCAATCTGGCCCTCCAGTTCCTCCCTCCGTGCTGGACCAGCCATGGCCGCGGCCTCCTTCTTCGCCCGCGCGGCAAGCTGACGTAAACGAGCCATCAGCTCGGGGTTTTTTCTGGTATGCTCATCCATCCAAAGTTTTAATTCGCTCACCTCCTGCCGATCAGTATACTCCAAGTGCTGGCGGGGTGAGCGGTCGTCCGAACCAGGATGCCTGCGCGAACGCCGAGGCGGAGACGGCGTGGCTGAAGGAGATCGGTCGCGGCGCTTGCGGCCCGCCAATTTTTTGGTCTTACGACCTCGTCCCCCCAACCGTGATGCCAGTTGATCCACGGCAACCTCGAGGGCGACCTTCTCCTGCCAGAAAGAGTCTTATAAGGTCGGGGCACCCTGGGGAGACTCGGACCAAATGGGACATCAAGAAAGGAGGGCCAAATTGAAAACTTACCGACTCGGTCCGGTTGAGGATGTTATTCGGGATCTGGCGACCCTCTAGGATCTCCTTGCCCTTGGGGGTGCCGAACATTTCGGACACCCTCGCGTCCACCCAGTCCTCCGGTGGAGCTACGTACCGAGCAAGAGGAAGTAGTAAGAGCGAATGTCTTCTTCATAGGAGGGAAGGCCGAGGTCGATGATATACCTGAGCGTGACTCCCGTGTGATGTCCTGCCACCCCTCAACCATGAAGAAGGGATGCACCCTCCTCCTAAGGGGCGACACCCGGGCTCTGATGTAGTCCCGGGCGACATCCCGTCCGGTCAGCCCTGAGCAAGTGAGCTCGTTGATCAGCAGGAGCACCTTCTCCTCCTCCGGCTGCACGGTCGGCCGGGGTGCTCGACAGCCCGGGCTCTAGTACCAGTATAGGAGAGCGAGCTGTCTTCCGCCTTCCTCAGATAAAACCAGGAGTCGGCCCATCCCGACACCGAGTCCTTGAGCGTGAAGCTCGGGTACTCGTACGGGCGGGTGGGTCGGAGACGGAAATAGAGGCAGACCAGCGAAGGCGTCTTGGTCTTGTGATAAGGTGTAGAAATGGAGGAAGAGGCTGGGAGTGGGCTCGACGCCCACATACCCTTCGCAGAGGTGGGCGAAGATGGCCATGATAAGGACGGAGTTGGGGTGGAGGTGAGCAATCTCGCACTCACAGAAGGCGAGGACGGACTCGACAAACTCGCTTTCAGGCATCCGGAGCCCGTTTATGGTGTAGAGCTCGGTGGAGATGATCTCCCCTTCCTGCTCCGGCTCTCCTCGCCCTGTGGGCTCTCCATGAGCCGGCGTCGAGGTACTTCGCCTGTTGAAGAAGCTCCAGCTTTCGCCTATCGAGCTTGCTGGCGCCAAACTTCGCCATTTCGTACGGGGGAGGCGATCGAAGAAGGAGACGTTCGCTCGCGGTCAGAGGAACGAGCGCTGGAGCAAGGGATGATTCGAGGCGTTTTCTTTTACTGGAGACTGGGCAGAGCTAGGGTTCACACCGGTGCTTAAAGCCCCTCCGGAAAACAGGAAAGCGAAGGGACTTCCCGCCGTTATGGTCGAGGAAGCCTTAAAAGCGCAGAGGGCAGTTGAGGCGTTCGCCACCCAGGGGACGACACGTGGGCGCGCAGGTCGAAACTATCCTGCCAAGAGACGGCTTTTTCCAGAGGGAGCGGTTTGAACTGACCGAATGAAAGCTTCCGGGAGAAGGAACCGTTTAGGGGGCCCACGTTCATCCGCCCGAAACACGACGAACTAGGCCAAAAGAGCTCGTTCCCAGAGATGGATGATAGCCCGATAGTTTCGGCAGCTGTTCACCGGAACAAACCCGACGTACTCATATGACAATATGCCCGAGAGGAAGGCCTTTTCTAGGCCTTTTTCCACTCGAACCTCGGGGGCTAGCTGTCGGGGGGTCGGACAAATCCCATCAATTACCTCGGGTGCCACGAGCGACACGGGCTCGCCATCGCCGAACCACCTGGAAGGCCGCCCCCTAAGACGACCTAGTCGAGCGCCACGAGCAGCGCGAGCTCGTCCCCGCCCTGGCCATCAGGAGGTCGTTCCTAGGGACGACCTTGCCAGGACCTGAGAAGGTCGCATAACCTGGTGGGTCGATGGCTCGTGCTCAGGAGAGGTGGCCGAGTTCGGAGTTAGTTGTTAGCCGACCTGACGTGATCCCGAGATCGCTAACCGCTAGCTGCGTAACCTCCGCTAGTTCGCTATGCGTTCTCCGCGAACATGGCCGAGTATAGGATCTGTTAGTTATCACGTTGGACCTGGTCGAACGTGGAGTTAGTGGGCTTGAGCAAGTATGCCCCTTTGTAAGCTATAAAGCATCCCCGCCGTGGAAGGGGGAGGCAGAGACACATTCTTACGGAAAGATACACGAGCTGGAGTAGGGCTATTATCTCCTTCTTGAGAGGTCCGAACCAGGGTAAATCACTGTGTCCTCGCCCGTTGAAGCCCAGTGAGTCACTCCTCTGAGTATTCCCTCACGTGAGAAGGGGTCGCAGTTGGTCCCTCCACCAACAAGTAAGCTCGGCGGGGGCCTGCTCCCCAATCATCGACAAAAACATAAAAACATCTCTCGTGTAAATTACTTAATATTCTTTAATGCACCATTGAATATAATGTTTAGAGATAATAATTAAAAATAATCTAGTGATTTTTAATATCTTATCAGTCTATGTGTTAAAAAAAATACGTCGTATAAACTTGTACTAAGGGAGTACCGTATTTTAGTAGTGCCTTCTGATCGGGCGATGATCACATTAGTTGACCAGTGCTAGTGCTAGTTTACACATAATCTGATTACTGTATTAGTAGTGCCTTCTGATCGGGCGATGATCACATTAGTTGACCAGTGCTAGTGCTAGTTTACACATAATCTGATCGGTGCAGTTGAGTAGCTCTCCGAGACGATTGCGTCCTGATTGATACGCAAGCACTGAATATATGCCTGGTCAGTACTCTGAATTTCTTCGGATTTCTCGAAAAGCTCTTGCTTGATCCGGCTAATCCAATCTGTTGGCAGCCAATGACTCCCCAAACTAAAGCCCATCTGTTGCCCGGACCGGCCGCGAATGGCCATCGGATGGAGCTGGAGATCGTGCGAGTCTCGTTTAGAAATCCAAGGTCTCTGAAATTCTGAATAGCAGCAGAAGTTTGCATCGCGCCTACACGTACGTGGTGGTAATTAAAAGCGACACCTTTGTCAGCGCGTCCCCCTAACTGCTATCGGACAAATCAAGAGTAATCAAATAATGCCATTTAGTCAAAGAAGCACAGCACCATGCTGATGCCACACTGAGTGTACGTTTGTCGAGGGGCTACAAGTCGTAGGCGTTACTCTTTTAAAGCGGCAGCCAGAGAGAGCCACGGAGAGCCTGCAGTGGACAGGACGGGAAGAAAAGAGAAGAGAAAGATGAGCAGGGTGTGCGTCACCGGAGCCGCCGGCTACATTGCGATCTGGCTCGTCAAGAAGCTTCTGGAGAGAGGATGCGTCGTCCATGCCACCTTGAGGAATCTTGGTACTCTCTCTCTCTCTCTCTCTCTCTCTCTCTCTCTCTCTCTCTCTCTCTCTCTCTCTCTCTCTCTCTCTCTTATAGCCATGAGGAGACATGGATGATGGGTTGCAGGGGATGAGAAGAAGACGGAGCTGCTGAGGGGGCTGCCCGGCGCGGCGGAGAGGCTGGAGCTGTTTGAGGCGGACATCTACAACGCCGCCACCTTCGAGCCGGCGATCAGCGGCTGCGAGTTCGTCTTCCTCGTCGCCACCCCGCTGATGCACGACCCCGGCAGCACCAAGGTACGCATGCAACCAATCACGAGCGCACGGAGATTTCTACTGGCTTGTGGCTTCATCAGTATTCTCGTTAAAAACGTCGTTCGATTGTCTCACAACATCAATTCACTCGGTGCCTTGTTTAATCTGTTGAGCCCGTTCATCCGCTTCTCTCCCTTTCTGGTTTGCCACAACGACATGTTAGAACCACAAGAGTCGTTTTCTTTTCTATAGAAACATACAAATATAGAATTATCTATTCATTAAATGACTATAATTTTTTTAGATAAAAGGACATCACAAGATGCTCCAGTTCTAATTACTGAAACCAGGATATAACAAGTCCAGTTCATACAAAAGTTACGTGAGCTTCCCTACTCATCAATTCACCAAAACAGGAACCAAAAATCGCTCAGAAACAAACTGGAAAGGCATATTACATCCTGTCATTCACCGACTTAGGAAAATACATTGAGAAAGACTTCAAATCCTCAGATGAAACCTCTTCGTTTTTGACAGCAGCTTCAAAGATTTCCTCCGTTTTCGACTGCCTCTGAAATCCAGCAGGAGTGGCGCCTGAATTTTGGCATCCAACCAAGTGCAAAAACGCGCCATACGAAATATCATCTCCTCCTTGAGCATCGGATTCCAATTCTTTAGATTGAACAGAATTTTCCTCCAAATTGTTTTCACGCTCGACCATTTCTGAGAATAAAAAATCATGTTATTTCTAGCAAACCACAAACCCTATAAGGTAGCCACACAAACAATATTCAGAACCATGTTTTTCTTATTGCTCAACCAAAAGCGAGCTATCGATTCATAGTCAAACCCAATATTAATATCAAAAAAATCACCAATTATAATCCAAGTAACTCTGGCCACAACACAACCACAATAAGATGATTGACCGATTCATTTTCATTACAGAAACTACAGTCCCTTCCCTTGTCCATACCACGATTCAACAAGTTGTCTTTCGTCATAATCTTATTATGCGAAATAAGCCAAAGGAAAAACTGGACTCTAGGGGGAACAATAAGGCTCCAAACCGCAGAGATAAAAACAGGACACACTCTCCTGAAGTTGATAATGGCATACAGAGATTTAACAGAATAAACACCATTACTATTATATTGCCAAATTAGAGCATCATCCTCATCAACCAGATTAATACTATTAACCACCTCCAGCAACTCAAACCATCTAATCATCAAACTTTTAGAAAAAGTCCTTTTAAAGGTACACTTAAAATTGTCACCATCCCAAATTTCAGCAATAGTAACTCCCTTTTCATTAACTAACACATAAAGATCTCAAAATTGGGTAGCTAAGCAAGAATTACCAAATCAAATATCTTCCCAAAATCTAACTTTATTACCATTGCCCACACTCTATTTATACCCAAATTTAGTGGCCTTCAAAGTGACTACAATTTTGCTAAATTTTACTCACTTTTCTTAGCCTTTGAATAAAGATAATCACTACCCTCACCCCTTGGACAAACGATGAAACGAAAACATATTCTACCCGAGAAAAAAAATTTAAGTTTGGTGAACCATACAGAACACAAAGCTAAAAAGATCTAACGTAGATAAAAAGTAAAATAAGGGTTATGCGTTGGTACATCTTTTTCTAAAAGGTTTACAAATCTTAAAGCAAAGTAGTTAACATAGGGTTATTAATAATAAAATCACGGTAAAGTTGAGTTAAAATGTTACATAACTTAGCACTAAAATTTTAAGCTTCATACAACTGAAAAATGTGTTTTAGGTGATTGAGTGATAAGAAAATTTTGAACAAACCAAAATTAGCATACTAAGTAAAAATGTCCCTGTGCTCCAAACAAACGCTCTAATGTGTACGACGCAATAGATCCACGATCAAACGCCTTGTTTCAGAATAAACTAGCTAGGAATAGAAGCGGCCGTACGGGCACTAACCGTTTTTTTTTAAAAAAAAAAAGGTTAAAAGGCTTAATAAATAAACAATATTTTTTACTAGTTTTATGAATAAATACTTAGAATAAGCTTGCGGCACAGACTTTTGATTGCTAAGAGTTGTTTGCGTATAAGTTTGCCTTTCTAGCATTTTCCGGATGGTAACCGTGGCAAGTTGGCTTTTTGCTTCCCTGTCCCTGTATGCAGTCAAAATATCGTGATAATTCCTGGCGGGGAGTTTCGTCTGTTATATATTAAAAGAGATTTTTACCGTCTTGTACCAAAATTTACATTGACTTTTGATATCTCTTGAAATTTCAGTATCTTTCAAAGATGATAAAAAGTTTCATATTTAAAACTTAATCAAAACATGCGATCTTTTGTGGTTGGTGAAGTGTTTTTTAGACTTTGGATATGACTGCAGCTTTGTCAGGGTGATACTTCATACGCTTAACGGCTTAAGCCTTGTTTGAGGGCTCATTTTTAGCCGGAATCCATCTAGATAAACTAGATTTTCCAGCCTACCGACAATCCTGTGAAGTTTGTTTGTGTCAGCAACAAGGGCCTGTTTGATCCATGTAGCTAATAGTTAGCTGCTAAAAATTAGCTGGAGTGGATCCAAACGCCCCAAACTAATAGATCAGATATCTATTAGCTGGGCACTCAGCTAATGGTTATCTCATTAGCTAGCCAAACTCAGCTAATATCAACTAATAGGTGGCATTTAACCAAAACACTCTTCGCGTCTACCACCAATAGCATTTAATAGCATGTGTATTCTGAACAATAGCATCTATTAGCCACATATTAGCTGGTGGATCCAAACACCCTCCAACTAATAGTTAGCTAGCTAATATTAACTAGGAACAATTAGCTAGCTAATTATTAGCTGCAAATGGATCCAAACAGGCCGTTAATATGGTCCCCGAGCATCCTAAACTTTTTGTTAGACAACCTCGCTATCGAATAGTCCGGGGTTGCCTAATAGATCTCAAGTGGAGAACAGAGAGAGAGGGCGAGAGACACAATATGAGGAGGAACGGGTCTGCTTTATTATTCTGTATGCTTGTGTACAATGGGGTGACCCCGCTCCTATATATAAGCGGTTCTGCTTAGAGATAAGGAAGAGTCCATATCGGATACGAATCCGGTTTCCTAACACTCCCCTTGACTCTTCAACTGCGAGATGCATATGCCTCATTAAAACTCCATAAAACCCAGTGGGAAAAATAATTGGAGAAAGAGTACATAGCACACGCTTTGTGTTGCACGGATTGCCTCATCAAAAACCTTATGTAAGAAAACTTCAATGAAAAACTTACTTAAGGAAAAGAGTACAATCCACCCAAACTTCAATGTTAATCTTCAAGATTTACGTTGGGTACTCAAACTTCATGGTTGAGATTTATGTAGGAGTATGTGAAAAATCTCCCCTAAATCTGCACTTCTCTAAGCCTCATCATCCCGATTCCTCTAATACATCTTTCAAAGGAAGATGCCGAGTGACTTAGTGAATAAATCTGCGAGATTTTCACACCGACTTAGTATGCAAGATCTTTATCTCGTTCATCTTATGCATTTCATGAGCATAAAAGAACTTGGGGTTGATATGCTTTGTAAGGTTACTCTTCACATATCCCATTTGTACTTGTGCAACACAAGCTGCATTATCTTCATAGATAATAGTGGGGTTTGTTCCATGTTCGCACCACATGACTTCTCGGATGTGGTGAACCATTCTTCAAGCCATGCACATTCCCGAGAGGCTTCATACAATGCAATGATTTCGAGTGGTTAGTCGACGCCGAGACAAGAGTCCGCTTAGACGACTTCCAAGAAATTGCCGTTCCACCGCAAAGGAAAACATACCCAGCTTGTGACTTGCCGCATGCGGGTCCGATAGGTACCCAAAGATCGGCGTAGCCAACTAAATTCAATTCATTGTTTCTTCAGAAACAAGCCGAGGTCTTTGCTTTCTTGAAGGTAACTAAGATGTCCTTCACCCTTTCCAATGCCTTTTGGTGGGTTCTGCATCATCGCTTAGCAAATTCACTGGCTAACGCAATGTCCGGCCTAGTGCTATTCAAGGTACATGAGCGCCTCCAATTGCACTCAAGTATGGGAATTCCGCTCCCGTGACTTCCTCCTCTTCTTTAGGCCTGCAGGTCTAGGTCTGCTTGGAGTGACCTTCCACCATTGGGGTCTTTTGCGGGTATGCCTTTTCAAAGCCAAATCTCTCCAACACTTTCTGCGTGTAGGATGCTTGGTGTACCAAGATTCCGCCTTGGACATGTTCAAGTCGCAAGCCTAAACAGAACTTGGTTTTACCCAAGTCTTTCATTTCAAACTCAGATTTCAAGTATGTGCATGCTTCTTCAATTTCCTCATCCGTCCCAATGATGTTCAAGTCATCTACATAGACGGAGATTATACAAAATCCATTCGTGGATCGTTGTATAAATACACATGGACAATCTTCGCTGTTCGTAGCCTTTCTTGCGGAAAGTCACTCAAACGATTGTACCACATTCTTCCTGACTGTTTTAGCCCATACAGTGATTTCTCCAATTTCACACTGTATAGGTTTCTGTTTGCTCTGTCTTGGTTCGGGATAGGGATACCTTCCGGTATTTTCATATAAATCTCCGAATCCAAGTTTCCATACAAATATGCTGTGACAACATCCATTAGCTTCATTCTCAACTTCAAGTTGACTACCATTGAGATTAAGTATCTAAAGGTAATTCCACCCATGACCGGAGAATAGGTTTCTTCATAATCAACCCTAGGACGTTGAGTGAAACCTTGAACAACAAGCCTTGCAATGGTTGTTGCTCTTTTCATAGATTCTCCTATTATTACAAAATTTATGGCCATTTCGTCATGGTGTGCTTCATGCACTTCTACTTGCTCTTCATTGCTATTTCCCATTCCAGGAGCAAGTTCCTTTAGTTTTTCTTCGCCAATGTGTGCGCACACATTATTTCTCAAGTGTTTCTTCCAATTGAAGATTCAAATCTGGAATTGCCTTTTCGACAGGCTTCTTTCCAGTGCCAGGTCTCAACTGGCTCCCCTTCTTGCTTTGGGGCATTTTTGTGATTGGCTATGGTAAGTCCTCTTGCCCATTTTTCCCCAGACGTCTCCGGTACTTTGGGTTTGAGAAGCCGATTTCTGTTCTTTTCTTTGAGGCCTCGACAGGATGAGGGATACCTTCGCTTTCTTTTGGTATTTCCACCTCTCTCGTGCATTTCTTGCTGGTACATGCGACTTAACCACGCTCTTCGTGATCACAAAATGATCAGGCGTTCATTTGCTAAATTTACGCAAATCAATTATCTTCTCGACTTCTTGATTTGCTTCATTAGTGCGAGGGTCATGCGCTGGGATCCCAGTGGAATGCCATATTATTTCCGGCATTTTTCATCCAATGGTTGATTCTCTCCCTAATGACGAAACGGTCCTCGTCAAAGATACAAATAATGACCGAATCAGTATGCAAGTCTCCATGGGTTCCAAATACCTGATTATGGATGCACTCTCATAACCAACGTATATCCTGCACTTGGAGAGGGCCCATTGCAGTCCATTGTGGGTGGTATAGGTACATATACCATACATTCAATTCTTCAAAGTTGACCCAATGCACTAGTTTGCATGGTTGAATGGATGTTGTAGGCCGATTGTCTATAATTGATG
This sequence comes from Rhipidocladum racemiflorum, assembly GCA_036346355.1. NCBI lineage: Eukaryota > Viridiplantae > Streptophyta > Magnoliopsida > Poales > Poaceae > Rhipidocladum > Rhipidocladum racemiflorum. The sequence continues at coordinate 6,650,292 of CM070581.1, forward strand.
AGTGTCCGCATACAGGATCATGCGTGTCCCCAACAATTGTTGGACAAGTTACAACTCTGCAAGAGCGGTCGGCAATAAACTTAATCCTCTTTATGAGTGCTTCTAGTCCATTTTGGCGTATGGACATGCGTACAGAGTGCTCAATAGTTATTCCAGTTGCTGTGCAATAATCATCAAATGCCTTGGAAGTAAATTTGCCGGCATTGTCCATTCGAATGGACTTCACTCGATGATCAGGAAAAACATTCTTAATTTTGATGATCTGCGAGATCAGCTTTTGCGAATGCATGATTCCTTGTTGACAAAGAAACATGTATGCGACCATTTCGTGAAGCATCAATGAGCACCATAAAGGATCGAAAACAGCCCTAACAATGGCTGAATCGGTCCATAAATATCCCCTGAATGCTCCAGAATGCAGGGATTTCATGTTGCACTTTCATAACAGAGGGTCTAGTTATTACTTTCCCGGTGGCACATGCATGGCACACAAAATCTTCGTGATTCGAGAAATTCTTAACATTAATGCCATGACCTTGTGAGTTGTTAACTATATTTCTCATCAATCTAAGACCAGGATGACCTAATCTACAATGCCATAAAGCAAATAATTCAGAGCTTCTAAAGACAGTCTTCAAAGAAGTATACACTACGTGTGCATTGATTTTCGTGTAGTACAACCCAGATTCATATGAGGGACATTTTTCTAGTACCATCTTTCAATATTCGCGTGCTTCACAATGCACAAGTGTTCTTTGCCATTTTCTTCATTGGTTTCTACGTGAAACCCATTGGCGCGATATCCTTGAAACTTAAGAGAGTGCGAGTTGATTCAGTGGTACAAGAGGGCTTCTTCAATTACCAAAGTTGTACCCATTGGCAATATAATTGTGGCTCTTCCTCGAGCCTATTATATGCGTATCGCTTCTGCGATTGTCGTAATCCTTCCAAATTCTTCGTGATCGTCTGGAAGTATTTCGACTCTCTTAAGATGGTATTTGTTGTGCCACTATCAACAATGCATATTTCCTCCATTGGGTGCTACACGATTTCTAGATGAAAAGAAATATAATTCTAATCTGACAGTGGCAAAGTAATTCAAACATTGCTTGCAAGTAAAGAATACTAGAATAAAGAATAAATAACAATTCTTATTCATGAGAAAGTAAAAGTATATTTCGAGAGCTTACAATTATTAACTAATCAACCACAATCTAAAAGAAAGTGCTAACAATGTTATTCATGCACTAAACGGAATCAGAAAGTATGCATTCATTTCTCGCTTCTATGTCATCCACGTATGTTTTCTTCATTTGCCGAGGGCTTGGTGCATCATTGATGTCTAGGCCGGCCGCGAGGATGAAGCATGCGGGTGTCAACTTCTATGACATCATCATTGCCTACTTCGCAAAATGTGCCTCTGCCAAAGGCATTTCCTTTGGCCTTCTTCTTGGCCTCGATATGCATTGATCACTTCTTTGGATTCCGGCATATTTTTGACCAATGCCCCCCGTGATTTGAAGCACGCTTGGTTTTGCTGTCCATACGGCTTGCCCTGCGCTTTTCCTTGTCATCCTTCTTCTTTTGGGCTATGGACTTTCCTTTGGCCTGATGTTTCTCTTTTCCACCCTTCTTGACCCACTTCATGTGGGCGGGCTTTTTCACCTTATAGCCGTTGGCATTGATTTCTGTACAATGCTCCTTCCAGGTGGTCGTGAGACGAAGTTCTGAGAGCTTCGTCTTGTGACTCCAAGAACTTGCATAACATCAATCGATTCGCTATACTCCTTGTATGCATCCTCGACGATAGTCGGGCACTCTGGATAGCATTGGGGTGAAAAGTGGAAAGAGTTTTCTCAATCTTCTCCTCCTCAGTGATCTTCTTGCCACATAGGAGAGATTAGTACAAATTCTGCAAGGCACTGTACTCGCCACTGCTTTGTAGTCCGCAAACCTCGGACGCACTCCAATCTTGGCTGTGCTTGGGGCAAGATTGTGTATTTGAGCTTCTCGAACCGCTTCGAGTGCAGTCCATAGCTCAATTGCACTTTCTTCACCCATGTATTCATTTTTCAGGGTGGTGAGAGATGGTGCTCGAGGAAGTGCAATGCTTGATCGCTCGCTTCGGCGAGGTGGTGCGCCCTTCGAGGACCCTAAGCCGATGGCACGGAGCTTCTTGCCGCCGAGTACGATCTTCACATCGGATGCCCAAGTGAGGTAGTTTTGACCGTCGGGCCAATTCGCAAACTCACGATTCACAATGCCGGACATCCGCATTTTTACAAGATTCCAACATTAGATTATCATGTAATCTAATAAAGTGTGATTGCATAATTCATAAAATGCGAAAGTAAACTCTCATGAATTTCGAGAATTTTCTTAGTATTTGGCAATTTTCGTTAATTATACAAAGAATTTTCCAAAGATCACTTGATAACAAAATAAATTTCAACATGAATTAAACATGGCATAAGTCTAATTACAACTTATATAATTCTTGTTGGTCGAACGAAAACAGGTAATGAATATCTCATCAATTTGACTCTTGGCAGGTCAACTCGCCTAGGGCTCACATGAGGGGAGCACTTCCCGTTTCCGGGTGCCAATTAAAGAACCAAGCCTCATGTGTGTTTTCCTAGACACCAATTGTCTCATATCTGTTTATTCATTACCAAAATCAAATCCCAACCACTCATGTTCTCATTTTATGCCATATGAAATATTCTGGAATTTTCCTAGCACTTTTCATAATATCTGCTAATATCCAAGCAATTTTCAGAATTACTGTACAACAGAAAATTTTAATTTCAGCAAATATCAACATGACATAATTCATAAATTCATAAATTCGGAAAATAAATTCTTAGGAATTTCCGATATTCTAAACGGGGCAATTATTGCAAAAATTCATACAAAAATTCATAAATGCAGAAAATAAGGCTAAGTACAAATTTAAACAGAGCCAAATAATTTTCTGGATTTTTCTAGGTATTTTCATATTTTTCTGGTAATTTTCAGGATTTTCTGGAATTTTCTATCAATTTTTCTGAGTTTCTAATCATTTCAAGAAAAGAAAAAAAAAACAGAAAAACATAAAGAAATTAAACCGGGGGCAAGGGGGTAATTTCCCCTTCCCCCCGTGCGTGACCGGATTTTCAATTCGATTTGAATGGACTTCATGTCCACTGAATCTTCATGTACTAGATGGACTTCAAGTCTTCAACATGCACATGGACTTCAAGTCCTGGATATTTGACTTCACTGATTCACCCGATGCAGCTTGTTCTTCAATTGGTTCAGGACTTCAATTCCCGATGGGCTTCATGTCTATTCTCAGACTTCTGTCCTTTCCAATTGGTTCAGACTTCAAGTCCAAGCACACCAACCGAGAAACCCACGGAGGAGTTGCGTGCTCTGTCGAACGGGCGCAAGCTAAGCAGCGAGTGGCGCCGGCTCCGACGGGAGCTACGGCTTCATGCTCTAGCCGATGTCCGTCGGCGTCAGCGCGCAGCAAGCACGAGAGGCAAGGCTCTAGGCAGCGTCGCCGGTTCGCGGCGAGGCATGCGCGGCAGACGAGCCGACGAGGCGCGCTTGAGGCCGTGGCGGCGCCGCCGCCGTGGGCTGCGAGGCCGACAGAGGCGGCGTTCTGGCAGCCATCTACAAGAAATCAAGCCATCGCGAGGCGGGAAGCCAGCGCTGCATGCCAGGGCTAAGCCGAAGCGCGCAGCGACCGACGGCGGCTGATCAAGCGCGCGGCGAGTTACTCGGCGGTCGGCTTGCGTCGGTGATTCAATCTACTAGATGCAATCCGAAAAATCTAACAGATTCAATCTAAAATTGCTAATAGATTGTTCAGCAGATTGATTTCGAGAACTGTCGCATTATTAAAAAAAAAATTCATAGTAGATGCGACTACAGCTCATGTATTCGGTTCAATACCTTTGCTTGATTTTTGATCGCAATTTCGTCGACAGTCGTGTAGGACTGTTTGGCTATCGCGTAGGATAGAGTCGCGTAGGACTTTTTCGGCAATCCGAGTAGGTGCCGGCGTGGTGACGAGTTGATTGCAGATTGGATCGGGCGATCAATCGCCGGTAGTAGACGTTCGTCGTCGTCGATGATCCTTCGCTTCTTGTCTTTTCTCTCCTTTCAATCTTTCTCCGGTAGAGCTTCGTGCTGATAACGTGTTAGACAACCTCGCTATCGAATAGTCCGGGGTTGCCTAATAGATCTCAAGTGGAGAACAGAGAGAGAGGGCGAGAGACACAATATGAGGAGGAACGGGTCTGCTTTATTATTCTGTATGCTTGTGTACAATGGGGTGACCCCCTGCCTCCTATATATAGCGGTTCTGCTTAGAGATAAGGAAGAGTCCATATCGGATACGAATCCGGTTTCCTAACACTTTTCACTAGTTTGTCCGTACTACCATCTTCTTCTCAGTATGACACGTGTCTGTGTGTTCCGGAAGAAATTAGAGACTATTAACCATTCTTGGGAGGAGACAATATAGTAAAAAGCCTCGAGAAATTAACCTTGCCAGCACCGCAACACATTTGGCCGATCACCAAGATTGATGGATCTCGCAGTACAAAAACACCACCGAAGCGATGGTAGATGCGACGCGCATCATCCTGCAGCAGTGCGAGCGGTCCAAGACGGTGAGACGCGTCATCCACACGGCCTCGGTCACGGCCGCCTCACCACTGAAGGAGGACGGCGACGGGTACAAGGACTTCATCAACGAATCCTGCTGGACTCCGCTCAACCTCTCCTACGGCTACAGCAACACTCACCTAGACGTAAGCATCCACTAGCTAGTAACCAACCGATCGCCGATCGCCATGAAATGCAAGTGATTAACGACGCTGATGAATTTTGCAGGCGTACGTGTCGTCCAAGACCCTGACCGAGCAGGAGTTGCTGAGGTACAACGAGTCCAAGGACAGGGCGTTCGAGGTCGTCACCCTGGTTTGCGCGCTTGTCGGCGGCGACACCGTGCATCCCTATCTCTCGAGCAGCATCCCGGTGATCGTGGCGCCAATCACTGGCCACAGCGTCGACCACAACTCCCTTAAGTTCCTGCAGGCCCTGCTGGGCTCCGCGCCTCTGGCGCACATCGAGGACGTCTGCGAGGCGCACGTCTTCTGCATGGAGCGTCCGTCCATCGACGGCCGCTTCCTCTGCGCCGCCGGCTACCCCAACATGCAGGACTACGTCGACCGCTTCGCTGCCAAGTACCCGGAGCACAAGATACTCCTCAAAGAGTACGCCCGTAATCGAGTTCTTGCGTGTTGATTAATATCACAATTTATTATGTGTTTTGCTATGGTGAATGTATGATCGATCTCATGTCTGGGTTTCTGTGGTGATTTTGTAGGGTGGTAGGAGAAGGGGTGAGGGTGCAGACCGATACAAACAAGCTCGTGGATTTGGGGTTCAAGTACAAGTACGGGGTGGACGAGACGCTGGACTGCAGTGTGGAATGTGCCAAGAGATTGGGGGAGCTCTGATGTGTAGCAGATGTCATACTCCACTACTCGTGGATGTCTAGTGGACTATGCGTACATCATATGTATAAGTTTTAAAAAAAAATTAAAAAAATATCATATATAGAGAAGGTGAACTTGTGTTATCATATGAAATTTAAAGATGAAACTTAATCATATTCGAAAGACATGAAATTGACAAGCAGCTAGATTAGTATTAATGGACGGTGAAAATCACTATTTATGTTGAACTTACTTTTTTTATATCTTTCAAATGCAATTAATTTTGGTCTTCAAATTTTACAGGGTTGTAAAAATTCCACCTTCCCTATGTATGATATTTTTTTTGAGAATTTTTGAAAATTTGTACATATAGTTTCCATGAAATTTCAACGATAAGAGTGGTTTTCGCCTGATATGTCACTCTAATGTGTAACAGATGTCATACTCGACTACTTGTGTATGTATAGTGGCAAGGCTGTACCTGGTATTTTGGGGCTCTGAGCTAAATTTAAAATTAGACCATCTTAAAAGGGTTAATTATCAGAACAAAAGATCGTGTTTCACTATTTAAATTAGTATTTGACTTTGTAATCATTGTAGTCCAGCATTTATTGGAATAAAATCTTCAAATTTTATGTAGTTAATTCTTTTCCAAATTAAACATCAATTTTAAGGGCTTCTTTCTGTGAGACCCCGGATCGGCTATCCGGAATCTCCTGTGTATTTCTGTACTAGTCTCAGATCAGTAGCTAGTACACACAGTCACAGTGTTGTATCATAACCGAACAGAACAAAATAACATCGTAAATATAAACTACCAGCCACATGACTATTTATTACATAACGTGGTCACATGAACAAAGTTCAGCAACAGCGGAAACAAAATAACAAAAGGTAAAACCCAAACGACACCACAGGCGACGACTAGGAACGCGCGCTTAGTTGTCTTGGCAATCTTCATCATACTCCTCGGTATAGAACCCACCTTCCTCAATGGCATCTTCAAAGTTCTCTGATGACAAAATTGGTGTAGCATGTGAGTACAAAAGTACTCAACAAGTCTGGAAAAGTATGCAACATGTAGGACTTCCCAAGGAAGGCTTAATAGGGTTCTTTTCCACAAAGCCATGTTTCATCAAACTATACTTAATATTAGTTTTCACAAAGCAACTTTTTCCAATTAGTTTAACAATTGATTTTTTTTACTTTAGTGAAGGTTATATCCACCCTCACAAGTATAGAGGCTCTATCCACCACATTTTCAAAAGATTAAGGTAATTCAACTCATGACTCTATCCGTCAAGATCAAAACAGGTTCCAACTACCTGATTGGCTCAATCCACCAAATAAACATCCGTGAGTTCTAACCACTCCCGAATCCCAAAACAATTATTTTTAAAACCAAAACCAAAGTCTACCAGTATGAAAGCATTCGCTTTGCCCTTGACCGTAGGCACGGTTATTCGAATAGTTTTAACTCTGCAGAGGTGTACAGCTTTACCCACAAGACATGATCATCTCTTTATGCCAAGCTATTAACACACTTCATTTGGTGTGCCGGCAGAGAGATCATGACAAGGCTTTTACAATGTATACGTCTAACCTGACCCACCCGCTGAGGTTTCACCGCTGTTAGGGTTCCATCTACCCAGTACAGAAGCCCCCTCTCGCGCCGTGTGGGAAGTACAACTTGCCTCCATCTAGCACCCACATTCCACCAACTGGTGAGTCTAAGTTAGGTTTCTACAAATTATTCATCCAGGTCGTACCCATATAGACATGTGGTTGTACAGTTATGCTTAGAATGGACAGTCATAAGCGCCGATCCTTAATTGATTTGGGGCGGTACTTGCACAATAAAAACTAGTGCTCCATCTGCACCCGCCCGACATTCCATTCCGCCCAAGTCCAAACCATTTTTCATTTTATTTTTATTTTACAAAAATAGTAGCAAATACATTGCTATATTTCTCAAACATTCTTTAAATCATACATTCGATGAAATCCCACCCGTGGGTCAGTTTAATCCATTTTGCAACTAAGCATAACTACCGTACTAATCAACATGTGTTACAATATTATTTGAGCATGACATATCAAAGTATCCTAGGGTTACAATAAACATGGATGACAATAATCAAGGAGGGAATGACAATTTCGGAATAGCTAACATCCTATATTTAACATATTTTAATAAAAGTAGCAATGCAATTTATAAAATCGTGTAAATCGTTTCAAAACATAGGACCAAGGTGCATCAAGGAGACTCGCCTTCAGTCGCAGCGGGAGCTTCAAAGTCCTGGGTCTCAGCGGCGGCGGCGGCGGATCCGGTGAACTATTCGGCTACGCGCAAAACGGTACAACAAAATAAATAAAATAAAATAAATAAAATCTAAAAATTACAAAAAATATATTGACAGGTAGATCTTGAATTTAGATGAATTTAGGAATTTGAACGGGTCAATTTGGAGTTTTGATGAAAAAGTTAGGAGCGTTCGAAATCTAAAAATCCAGGAAAATGGAAAATCGAGAATATTCCAAGCATCTTTTCTTTCCCATATCCTGATTTTTGTTCACTCTATGACAATGGGGCCCACTTGTCATTGGCTAGTGGCTTCTTCTCCAATGAGGAAAAAACAGAGGAGCTTGAGAAGCTCCATGGCGCCGGCATGGGGGAGCTCGGCGGCGGCTGGTGAGCGGCAGGACGGGGAGGGGAAGGGGCGGTGGACCGGCGACCGGTGGTGGCGCGGCCGGCTCGTGGCGGCGGCGGCGACCGGCGCTTGCGCGGGCGCCGGCGAGTGGAGGCGGAACGGGACCGTCCGAGGGGCGCATGGTGCGTCTTAAGACGGAAGCCGGCGGGATGGTTGGCATGGGCCGAGGAGCCGGAGCGGTAGCTGCGACGCGAGCTCGGCCGTGGCGGCACGCGACGACGCGGTCACGGCCGGGGCCGGAGCGCGCCGAGGCATGGAGAGGGGCGGCGCGCCATGAGGGTCGCGAGGCGCACGTTGGCCGGCGGCGAGGATGGCCGGAACAGCGGCGCGGCAAAGAATGGCCCGCGATCGACAAATGAATACTGACCGTAAACAAATAAAAAAATTTCGGAGCGCGCATTCACGGAGAGGAAGTGAACACCGTGTAGAGCTCAACGAGATGAGTCCAACGGTGTGGTCGGATTGGAGAGAAGCTTACCAGATCGAAAGTAATTGACGAAAAACCGAGCTCCAAACGATGATTTCAACGGCGAAATTCGTCGCCGTCCTGCAACGAAAAGTAAAATTGATTGAGGGCTTTTACTTGTGGCGACGACACGAACACGATAACGCAATCGGAATTGAGTTTGGCTCACCGGAACAAAATGTGACGCGGTGGTGTCATCGGAGGACAACCAGCGTCGGGTTTTGCTTGATTTCGGCGAAATGGAGAGAGATGGCTAAGGGAGGAAGTGAGCACAGGGTAGAGGACTCCGAGACGAAGATTTGAGAGGTGGTGGTGCATCGATTCATGGAGAAACGGCCGAGTAATCTTCATTTAAGCAAATTTCGGTTTCGGGTTGATTGAGCCGTTTCCGGCGTGATTGAAGATGAATGGTCATGGGGAATGAGTTCTCCTCATCTCCCTCTTCGCAACGGATCCGGCCGTTCGCGTTTTGGAGTTTTGATGAGGGAGTTATGAGCAATCAAAGTGGACGCGCCATGAACGGTCTTTTCAGGAGCTTCTCTGGTCTTTCCATCGTGTGGAGAAGATGAAGGAACAGTGCTGCCACATGTTGCTTCCTTATTGGCCGGTGTAAATGAGAAGAAACGCGCGCGAGATAAAATAGTAAAAAGAGTTTAAAAATCCCGAAAAAATTCATAAAAATACTAGGGAATATTTGGAACCCAATAAAATTGGTTTCACTGATTTTGGATGAAATTTGGAATTTAGACAATTCCGAGACGAATGAACGGCATTTGACGAAAGGCCGCGAAAGATAAAATACCAGAGAGATTCTACAAATCTTGGAAAAATTTCAAAAATCATTTTAGAATATTTAGAACCTAATGTAATAGGTTTCGGGATTTTTGGAGCATATTGGAACTCGGGTGGAATTTCAGGTAAGGACCGGAATTCGGAAATTCGACTTTTCAGACGATGAAGGATTGAATTCCAATTCTGAAAGGATAAGGATGCCAGGTTAAATAAAACACCGAAGGAAATCCAATTTTTGAATTTAATTAATTTAAATTAGCTTTTGGCAGAAGACCGAAATTGGGGATATTACACTTTCTAATCCATTAGATCTTTATTGAGTCACCGTAGAATCCTAGGACTTCAAAAAATTCCACCTATAAAAATTCCCTTCTGCAAATGCAAAAACCATGAAAATACTCAATAAAATTATATATGCAATAATTGAATTACAGAAATAATAGTTCTTTCACAATCTTTAAAATATCAATTGGGCTTATATTTTTCTTAGGAATATTTTTTTTAGATAAAATTTTAGTGCAAGAAAATGAAGACAGAGAAGCAGGGAAAGTAGATGTGAATTGGTGGAAGTTTCCAGGGAGAAGTGGCTAAAATGGCCTGCCCACTTCCTAGTTTACCACTAATACCAAGATTAAATTTTAGTTAATTGAAGAAGGTTTAGTAGAGAAGGGGCCTTAATTTTTTGAGGCCTTTTGCTGTTGTTCGTGTTGCACATGCCCTCGATACGGGCCTGTCTAGTTGTCTATGAGTATATCCCGTTTACATTTGGCTGGCAACTAGCCGTATGTTTCAAGCGTTCTTCATTCAACATTCATCCAGAAGTACAAGGAGCAATGAACTGAGAAGAAAGAGTTATAACTTATAAGTGAGGGGGAAAAAAGTAAAGAGGGAAATCGAAATTGTTATTACGCGGACGTCGGCTGGATCCGAGATTCCACGATCACTCTCTGATCCATCAACGGAGTTTGGGCCTATTGTCGTCCTGAGCCCACGAATCACTGAGTTGCCGCAGCCGATGGAATCCGGGCTAGGACAGTGAGACGTTTGCTTCGTCGCAGGCAGACTAGGCCCGGCGTGCCATCCACTTAAAACCTAAGTTGCCTAACACACTTTTTATATTGAGTTCATACAAAGATCTACTACTAAAAGCTGATAAATTCACTCTTTAATTTATTTTTTTTGTAACTCTTGGTTAATGAAAATTTTAGTTCCTCTAAAAAGTGTCAAAACGTAACATTTGCTGCGGTGCGGCCGCCTCTGCGCCACATCCCACGTTGCTGCCGTGCGCGCCGTGTGCCGCCCCACTGCCGCCGTTGCCGCGGACGGGCCGGCACGAACGGACACGCGTCTCGTCCGGTGGCGCGCGAGCCAGGCGAGGCAGGCCCGAGCCCAACATCTGCAGTGTGGCGCCAACTCGGCGGCCTACCACAGGCAGCGCCGCCGCGCCCCGACGACGACGGCGGCGGGCTCGAACCACCGTGCGGACCGAGCAGAGGCAGGCTGCGCCGCGACGCCATGACTGCTCGCCCGCGCGCCTGCCTCTGCGTGCAATTACTCACTGCGACGCACCATCATGTGCGTCTGCACGCAACACCCGGAGAAAGATGCAGCATGGCACATTGACTTGCCATGATCAAGCTCTTGTACAGCTAGGCAGGCAGGCAGGCAGGCAGGCCGGCTCCATGGCGCCCACAGATCACTCGTGAAGCGGTTCCAGCTTAGCTGTGCACCGGGTATGCTTCCGTACGGCAACGCTGCTCAGTGGGGGCCTGCAGCTGCCACCGCGTGCAACATCTACTGAGAATCTGCGATACGCTAGGCAACAAGCTGCGACAGGGAGATGGAACCCCACTTGGAAAAAGATCACGAGAAACGGACGATCGGTTCAGTGTTGCCCTGATGCGCGCCACATCACCTAACAGCTAGTCAGCTAAGCATAACTCCATTCATGAACGCACTGCCATGCTAGAAACCATGAGAACATTCCTTGCATTGAAGCCCTGATAGCAACGTCCCAGCGGTGTTCGATCATTGCGTAGAACGGCTCGGATCAAGCGATCCTCGTTTGCCCAAAGCTAACCTTAGCCACAAGGATCCAAATTTCGGTCCCAAATGCGAAATCTCGGCCGAGATTTCGCATTTCGGACCCCCCGAGATTCAAAATACCGGTTGTTAAAAAAAAAATTAAAAAAAAAATACAAAATGCTACAGTGCGTATTCAAATTTCGCCAAGATCTCGGCGATTTCGGCCGAGATTTGTATTTTTTCCCCCGGATTTTTAATTGTTTTCACCGGATATGATTGCATTTAGATTGAAGATCATCCATAAAAAATTTCATATTTTTTTTTATGTTTTTTTGACTATTTTTTGGTCGGTTCAAACCGGACCGAAATCTCGTTGATTTCGGCTGAAATCTCGGAATTCCCAGTAGAAAAACACCGGATTTCAAATTTGAATTTTAGATTCCGCCCGGATTTGATTTGAATTTCCGAAATCTCAGCGGCACCACCGATTTCTTTTTTGAAAACGAGATTTGTAACCCTGCTTAGCCATCGGCTGCCAGCATAGCCTGACAGCTCGATTTTGCAAGTTTCAGAGCTACATGACACCGAGAGTACAAGCCACCGACAGGGGATAAAGAACCTGACCACAAATCGATTACAGCCTACGACGGCACTGTCCCAACAGCATTCTCATTCCAACCAACCTACCGGCCTCCCTAGGTTTATTTACAATATGAAAGGAGAAGAAGAACGAAATGCAAGAGTCCTTGCATGGAAAGAGGCAGCCATCCTACCAGATTACGGAGCACAGAACACGCGGTAGCCATAAAAAAGGAACACAAAAATCACCCCACCAACGCAGACCCGTCGACACCAAACGAGAAGCAGCAGGCACTGGTGGGGGTTTTTGGACGGGGTGACACCTTCATCATATGGATTAGGTCTTTTCTTCGTTTCTCCATAGATCACAACACTCCTGAAACAGGCTTACTAGAACGGTTTCTTTCTATCGGCAGATAGGAGTAGGTGTTGCTTCTAGGTTAGAACTTCAGGCAGACGCGATGAACAGGAGGAGCACGGCGAGGAAGGCGGCAGGCCCAGCCGTCGGAAGCAAATCCGCCGCTGCGGTGTCCATGCTGCCCGTCGTGCCTGTTGGTCCTAGGCCGCCCAGTCCGGTGCCGGTGGTGCCGGTTCCCATGCCAGCCCCGGTGGTGGTGCCAGTTCCCATGCCAGTCCCAGTGCTAGTGCCAGTTCCCATGCCAGTACCGGTGCCGGTACCAGGCGTGAAGGTTCCTGGGGTTGCTCCCGTTGGGCCTCCGGTGGTCGGAGTGGTTGATGTTCCAGCGGAACTGCATAAAGAAATTGTTGCGGAGTAATTTCGATTCAAGAGCATGCCGAAGCACTTGGTGCCAAAATGAACTAAACTTCTATGTTGTTGCTCAGGGTGAAGCATCAATCAGCTCAAGATGATTTCTCAAAACATTTTAATTCCATTGTTGCAATTCACCGAAAGAAGAAGGAAAAAACTAGTGTCATAATCTCTCTAAACCCGAACCAGTTTAGGGCACGGGGTGTGTGTTCGCAGTATAAGTGACGAACCGCGAACCCGTACAACGCAGAAGTATTTCTCATATCTACAAAGTCCAAAATGGAAGTTTGGAAAGCTATGCATTTTGGTTTTTATGGTAGGAATGAAGAATGGTTGCTCTTAAAGCTTGTATTGGTTCACCTAGAGAAAGTGTAGTTTTCATTAAAAAAAAAGGAGAAGAAAAGAGATGGAAACTAACTTAGGGAAGACAGAGTTTGTTTCAGATGATGACAAGGACCTGGCTCTATGGTGTAGTAGTATTTTTAAAAACAGCATAGTGCAGGATACTAAGGTAATAAAGATGTAATGCAGGTGAGCAGAAACACTTGCTTAAAATGTTAAAAGTTGAGAACACATCAATTTCAGTTCAAGATTGATGGCTATTCGCAGTTTTGTACTCGTGATTTTCCAGTTTAGGCGCATCAGTTATCAATCAAAGCAGTCGGTTGCGTTCCAAACTATAACATGACGCACAAAGTTTCATTGTGGTACGCTTCTCAAAATGGAACATCAATCGGTCCTCAGCGGTACACATTATAGACAGTCAATTCAAGTGAAGAGGTTAATAATGTACCTTGCACTTGCAGGGTAGGAGCAGCCAGAGGAACCTGTAAGTAAGCAAGAACATAAGATATCATATAAGAAATAAATATGCCTCCAACTGAGAGAGAAAAAATTACACAACATTGTCACCTTCCACTCCAGAATCAAGACTCTTTTTTTTTGTATACTTCAAAAATCAAATGCATTTTCAATTTTCATGCCGATTTTCAACATTCTTCTGGCTTAAAAAACAGTTGCCAGTGACACCTAAGAATCCAAATCTACAAAAAAAATATTCGATACCACATCGATAGACAATTCTAGTCACGAAGCTTGGCCCGTCGAACGACACACTAGATTAACATTGAGCTAAGGTGACAACAGAAAACAAGTCCAAAAACATTTCCTTATCTTCATCGCCAAAACATTTCCGATCCAAGCTTAATGACTAGATTCTTGAACTAAGCAGCTAAGCAGCGGATATGATGTATAGGTAGGGGTCGTTACTTGGGTCGCTGGTGGTGAGGGTGGCGGTGCCGCTGAAGTCGCAGGTGGCGCCCGTCGCCCTGTTCCTCTGGAAGTAGCTGTTGGCCGCCCAGGAGCAGTGCGCGACGACGGAGTTGGGGCTGTAGCACTGCCCCTGGTCATGGATGTAGGTGCAGTCTGCCCCTGCGCCGCATGCGTAGTCGATGGTCTTCTGCAGCGAGGCCTGAGGCTGATCTGACCTGCACACGCACCAATCTGCCCAAGAACACAAGAAAAGATTAGCACCAGAGATTAGAAAAAGGAAAAGCTTAGGCTTTTTCGATCAGGGAAAAAGGCGGTTCTTTTATTCCAGTTTCTTGATGTGCATGTCGCGAAATGCGCGGAAGAAAGGGATGGCTAAGGAATGTGACGAAAGCAGCAGCAATACAAAGTAGAGACTAGAGAGTGAGGTTTGCCCGGAAAGAAAGGAGAGAACGCCGACTTTTCCATTCGCATCACGCTAACGGGATTTTTACTTTTTTTAGGTAAGTTTGGTGGCATTTTGCTTCGAAAAAGAAGAAAAATCTTTTTTTTTTGGTTGTGAAATCTACTTGAGAAGAACACATCTCCAGGAGGAAGGATGGTGAGATCTCCTGTCCTTGTTTCTTGCTTGTTGCTCTTGAGCAATTTTCTTCAAAAAGAAAGCAACAAGTGGAGCTAGGCATATGACTACCATCTCGCATAACAAGGCAGAAAAGGGAATCTTGATAAAAAAAAAAGTTGATACATCAAAACCAAAGTTGCGCGTCTACGTAATGGCTGTTCGTTTCTCCTGAAAAAAATTGAAAAATGAGAGAACCTTTTGCTGTTTCAAACATAAGCATAGATGAAAATAAGCAGAAACATCACAGGGGAAAAAAAGAAGAAGTCAGTGTCTATACAACAGCCAAGAAGTAGTAGAACAGCTGAACATGAAAGACGGGGCAAAAATCCACGAGAACTCGACATATCAAATTTCAGAAACAAAAAAATGAGGCTTCAGGGTTTGCAGTCATTATTTTAGACACGAACCCTGGGAAAAAAAATCTCACGAAAAGGAAAAAAAGGTTAGAAAAAGACCGGAGCTCGCTCACCTGAAGCAACTAGAGTGGAGGAGAGGAGAAGCAGCACAGACACCAGCAGCGCCTCCATGATGAGCTGAGACGACCAACCACGAGCACGCGCAAGAGAACTCTCCGGGATTCGCAGGTTTTGGGGAGGTGAAGCTGGAACAGAGAGATTTCTTGGGGGCGTGTACCCAAAAGATGGCTATGGCTTTCGCTTCGGCTTTGGCCTTGTTCCTCCTATAGAGAGGGGGGGGGGAGAGCTGGAGAAGGAGATGTGAGGAGAGTGTGGTCGTTTCAGGAGTCAGGACAAGAGCAGCAGCAGGGACTAGGGAGTGATCGCTGTGCAGTGTGCGATGTGCGGGGTGCGCGTGGATTTCCAACTCTCTTTTTTTCTTTTTTTTTTTTGCATCAACGGTTGCGACCTCTAGGACTAGGAGAGTGTGCGTTCGCTTCTCTGCATTATTCTCCTGCTCACCGCAGCGAAATGCCAGCATATTTCGTGTGGCAAGGGTGGAGCCAGTGACTGTTTTGCTTTTCATGCATGGAAATTCGCAAAAAGGTTTGCTTTTTTCACTTGGTTTGTGCTCTTTTTATACGGTGATTTGGTGAGGAGGTATCGGAAAGTTTTTTACGGTTCTTGTTTTGTTTTTTTTTTTTTGGGTCATGAGTAAATTCATCAATATCGCATAGAAGGTTATATTGGTTCGATTTTTAGAATGGTACATTTCGATATCGATCTATATCGGTGTACCGTTTCGAATTTAATATAACAGTATATATTTATAAGTATATATATATGTGTTTAATTATATGAACACTAAAGTTTAGTTATAAAATTACGCCAATCACATAGTAGTACTATCAAATATGATATAGTTCAATAGACTGTATTATCAATTCCATCGGTATGACTGGTATTGATCAGTATCGGACCGGTATAACTGGTATTTATTGATATGGAGGCCGGTATCGATGTCGGTATGGTATTGTTGGTGTTTCGTGCACCGGCAATACGAATTTTTGGTTAGTGGGGGTCGCGCGCTCCCTCTCCCCGAATGGTTAACTCAAGAGGCCAAGGATTTATACTGGTTCGGGCCGAACGTCCCTACTCCAGTTCGTGTCGTTGGGGTATATTACACTTGGGAGACGAACAATGGGTTACAGGCGATACAGGGGGGCTGAAAGGATCGAACTCCCTTGTGTTGAGCTCGATTTTGCTAGGTTGCTCGCTTGGTCGTCACTGTCTGAAATCGTTCGTCCCTCCCCCCCCTGGAGCCCTGCTTCTCCTTATATGATCGGAGGCAGCAGGTTACATGGGAATTTGGAGAGAAAAAGGAGGGGGCACAGTACGCCTTGGAGTCTGGTTTCTGTCTTGTCTTCCGACCGGCCTCTGCCCGCCCCCACGCCGGGTTGGTAGTCCTGCGCCGAGCGGTCTTCGGCTGGCTGTCAAAATGACGCATTGCTCTGTACACTGTCAGCTTCAGTGGTTTTAAATGCTACTTGACCTTAGCTTGGCCTTGGGGGAGGGCGCCTCTCTCTGCGGCGTGTCAGGTGACGGGACATGGGCTTGACTTCTTCGACGGGCCCCCTGACAACCTTAGGAAGGAGCCGCCTACCTTGGCACGGCTGTCAAGTGGCACCACATGCGTGGGGCTGTGAGGAGCCGCCCAGATCGTCCTCGAGTTGTTGGATGAACAGTTGCTCCCATCGGATTTTGGATCCTAGCAACCAATCACCGGAGGTGATCCTGATGCTAATACCCAAGCCCAATGGAGACAACCTTACGAACGTCCAAACGACTCGACAACAACCCCGGTATTCCCCCGGTATGCGACCCGAAACACGCCCAGGATCACCGCATACCGGAAAACAATACGATATCAATTCAATTTGCATAAAGGGGGCAACGAACCCGAAACTTTCGAACCAACACGCAAGCGGATAACAATAGCACAAAGACGAACCCAACAACCACCAACCAAGACTAAAAACCACGCCGAGACTCCAAACTAGGCAAAAAAACGGAGAAAAAGACCAAGACTCCGAAAACTGAAAAATTCGGCATGACCTTTCTAGATTCTACGGACATCCACTCAGCAGACAAGAAAACACAGCAATTGATATATAGATATGCAAAAGTAATGCAACAACCACGGCAACAACACATTCACAAGCAGAGAGAATCCACGGGACAACGACATAGACTAGAACAACGACGAGGCATAAAGTAGAAGACTAACTATACAACAAAAGTGAATCAAATCGCAACACATAGCAAAATAAGACTACTCCGGAAGTGTCCTGCCACTGAACACTTCCGAAAGGCAGCGATAACGCGCTAAGCCTCTACTCGGTGCCCCGCCTTGGTCACCGAGAGGCGATATGGGCGTAACTCACACCCGCCATCCTGATCCTCACCTGAAAACCACAAAGCAGAAGCATGAGTACGAAAGGTACTCGCAAGACTTATCCGTGGGTCCATATATGACCGACTCCAAAGGATTATGCATTTAGTTGTAGCAAGGAGTAAGCTTAAGGTAAAAGTGCGGAAAAGCATTAACATTTGTAATATAAGTGCGACAACCGAAACAAATACAAGTTTAAAGCAGTTATAGACCGCACTTACTTCTAGTGTGAAGTTGAAAGTAACAACAATTAAAGTAGAGCAATACATAACCAATTTAAAGCTCAAGCCCAACGGCGAACCGCAAGTTCAAGTTGTTTACTACGTGACTGTGCGATGAAAGAGCTTGCTCATATCCGAGAGCGCGGCAATTCGAATCGCTTAATTAACCCTGCAGGGAAGCATTGATCGCACGACACTTACCACAAGGGCCTAGTGTCAACCCCCTCCCAATCATACCCAATCGCCAAGCGTCCTCCTGTGGCCGAAAACCTAGCACCCTCGAGCAGCCCCAAGCCCGGCTTGGCGCCGAGAGTCGGCTTAAGCCTCGCCCTCAACCACGTCCAACCACAGGAAGTTACGGTCCATCGATTCCGTATGAGAGAAAGAGTGGCTTACCGTACCATAATCGGGCATGCGACCAACCGGGGTGTGCTCAATCAAAGGGCAACCATCGAATCGGTCCTTAATCGACTCAGACGGGGCTACACATTTGAGTCTCCATACCCAAATGAACCAACTCCCCGCCCGGTCCACAATTCATTTTCTTTTCAAAACCTTTCCCAATCCCAAGCCAACATAATGTAGCGTGTGTATAATAATAACAACCGCAAGTGACAGAACCCTCCGTCACTTGGCCCGAACCCCGACCTCTAAGCAAGGCTAAGCGCTGACTCAGTTATATTACCCGTATTAGCTTCAAGGAAGTGTTTAACAATTATCAATGGGTGTATGTGCATCAAATGGGATCTAGTCCTATCCCACAATTAACTCCTAATGCAAAACGTAACTCGCAATTTAGCAATTTATTCTCAAAAATAGAATCATATAAAGGTTCAAGATGCTTAGGTGCTTGCCTGATGCTTCTGCCGGAGTCTCAGTGACAACCTGCTCACCGTGATCACCCTCGATCGCGGCCACGTCACCCTCCGCGTGATCGTTCTCTACACGACACATATGTATGAAATGAGATGCATGCTATGCCGATGACATGTAATGAGAATGGAAAAACAACACGCAAGCACTCAACAACCAACAGGGAATTACAATATGAAAGTCCACCAACAGTTAAACAATAAACCTTGAAACGCCCAACATTTCCGTAATCGACAACTATAAGTCATCCGCCCATTTGATCTCTCACGTACAATCCATCACAAATAAGTGAGAATCCACAAAACCCTAACCTAGATTACCGCCATGCACCACATGACCTAAATAAGGATTCTAGCATTTCACATTGTGGCTTAGCCTTGACCCAACATCCGCTAAACACCTTCGTTCACTAATTAAGTTCAATCGCTAATTCGAACCTTGTCGGCATTTGATCGAGCACCGAGTAGGCGCATTCCAACAACTACACCATAGCCATTGCATGAGCACACCCAACCACAAAGTCTCCCCCATGGGCATTTCCACAAACACCTAGCCTACAACCCACCCAAATCCCCAAATCCCAAAACCCTAGCCATAACTAGAGAGAGAGGAAGGGAGGGGAGAGGAAAGGGGAGGGTGGTCAGCTGCACCACTGAGGAGGAGGGGGTCGCCGGCGTGGAGGGAAGGCGTGGCCGGCGGATGAGCCGCTGGCGTCGGCAGTGGAGGAGGCGGCCCACTGGAGGGGCGTCAGGCCTGGCCACGGTGGAGGAGGCGGCGCGCAGGCGTATGGGGGGCTCGACTGTGAGGGGAGAGGAGGCCGGCGACGCAGGCGTGAGGGCGTCGCTCGGGGGAGGCGCAGGGGCGCTCGGGTGGGAGTGGGAGCCGGTTGGGGGATGGGGAGAGAGATGAGTGGGAAGGGAGAGAGGAAAAGAAATGGGGAAAAAAATTGGGGAGGGAAATTACTTGTTTACCCCCAAGACCACACACATAAAGAACCAGGACCATGACAGGGGCCGTTGGTTCTCCACTAGCGCAAGGCTCGCCCCCTCGGGCGACAGTGGAGCCGACCGATCGTACACCCCGACCTCGGAGGTCGGGGCCTGCTCGACCGTTCGGGGCTGGCTCCGAACGGGGCCTGGCCCACTCTTTGCGGCCCACATACCTTTCGCCAGCACAGGGCTTTCGGAGAGGTAGGTTAGCCCGTTCGTGGTCCCAGGCTGATGGGGGTACCCATGGTATGGGTACTCGTCAGGTATATAGGGCTACTTCGTATCAGTTTAAGTGCCAAAATGTTACATACCGACCAAATCGATCGATACGTATCGGTATTGATAACTATGGTTATAAGTCATGACCACTGCTTTTAGTACTCAAATTTGTGCTGAGAGGGCAATTCCTCTGAATAGAATGCTTGTATATGAAGTTCAAGGCCTCTTTGCAAGATTGTTAGAATCTCGATTCAGATGCCATGACTTCAAATTCAGGGATGGCCATATCCTATTCATCCTCATCCACCCAACCAAACGCCACCTAGACTAATTCGATCCTTGTAAGAATTTTTGTATTTTTATTATTATTCCAAACCTTTTAGAACATTATGATAAAATTTTTTCAAATGATTCTATCTGTTCTAGTGTTTTATTATAAATAATTACATGTATATTTATTTTTAATTGTAAAAACAAATTATTTTCTATGTCTTCATGCCCACTATAATTTGCATAAACAACATATGGATCTTTCATTTGCACTACATTTTTGTAAACAAAAGTTCAAAAGGTATGATTTTAAAAATGTAGTAGTGCTAAAATACATGATATATTTTTAAAAAATTGTTTCTTTGGTAAAATTAAACAGAATCTTAGATTATATATCAATCCTACGCGGGGTGTTTGGTTCAAAAGAAAGATCGTATGAATTCCTTTTGAAATTCCTATGGAATGATGTACTTTCATGAAATTTTTGGAGAGAAAAAAAAAGACATCCACTCAAACACCTAGAAAATTTTCCTTTGAGTTTATGAAAAACATGCCATTCATCAAGCCTCCTGTGTTTTTTTCCTATGGCGTAACCAAACAATATTTGTAACACATTCCTATGTGTAACAAAAAAAAAAATCTCAAATATGGATATTCCGGTATTCACATAGACATAATATTTTAGAGTATTAGTTATGTAGTAAATGCTATCTACAGGAACAAAAATGGATGCAGTTCTAGCTATCTTAACCACTTAAGCCATCGTATTTAAGGATATTAGCGGACTACGCACTGTTGTAATTTTTTTTTTTTTTTTTTTTTTTTGTACAAAGTCGAATACAACACACACTTCCCCACACACACGCTAAGAATTTTGTAGAGGCCCCGGGATCTCTAACTAACCAACATACTGATCGCATACGTGTGTATATACCCTGATCTAATCTCTACTATAAAGTGAGAGTTTCTTCCCACGTCATTTCATCAAAATTACTAGTTCTGCCATTCTTTAATTACACACCTCTTTAATTAACCACTTCAGGCGTGGATGGAAGACAGCACACAGTTCTGCCATTCTTTAATTAACCTCTTTAATTGTAGAATGTAGACCATTAAGGTATTATTTGCATAACATTTTTTTTTTCTTGTTTCATGTTATCGTAATAGCAGGACAACCGTTCAAAATGTAGATACCGTTGCAACGCACGGGCACCTTACTAGTTTTATTTAAAAGGTGAGGCTTATAGTCGATCTGTGGATCAAACCCACTACGTGACTTCGAGCGCACCAGCTCAAGGCCAAACGAGCTAGCGTTGCATGCATTGCGTTCTTATTTGCCTTAGGTCTATCGTTTGTACTTCTTATAACCTGTTTGTTTCGTAGGATTTTCATGGGATCCGCAATAATTTCATAATAGACAGTCAAATTTCCATAGAAATAGGGGGGAAATTTTGCATTCAAAATCAGGCCTCAAATGTGAACTGTTGGATTTAAATAAACAGTTGAGATCAGAACCGCAAAGTAGTTTGGGTCTATTTATTTTTACTTTTGATTAAGGATTCTGACTTTAAAAGCTGAATAAAAAAATAAACAGCACGATTCTAGGAATTGTTTCTCACAATCCAGCCCACTCATATACACTAGAATCCACAATCTACTTCATATGTGTTTTTAGATTCTAGCTTTTAAGGCCTATTTGTTTTTGCTTTTGATTCTGCATTCTAATATTAAAAGCTGAATAAAAAAATAAACAGTCCGATTTTAGGAATCGATTCTCATAATCCAGTCCACTCATATACACTAGAATTCACAATCCACTTCACATGTGCTTTTGGATTCCAGTTTTTGAAGAATCAGTTTTTCTACAACCACGATCCAGAATCAACTTTAGAGAATCTAAAATAAAAAAACTAGCCCTTAGATATTCAGCTTATCTATAAACATAATCTACAATTAATTTTTAAAAAATTCAAAGCAAAAAACAAACAGAAGCTAATCTCGTAGACACTCAGCTTTCGCCTCTTCGCTCCATTACGCTCAAGTGGCTCTAACTAGCACACCTTCCCCGTACTAGTCATGGATGCTATGAATTCACATGGATGCGTGCTTAGCAGGGTTCACCTTTTCGTCGAAAATCGACCGTACCGCTAGGGTTCGACATCAAAAACCGGTCGGTAAACCGGTCCGATTCAAAAAAAAATTCAAAAATTCGAAAAAATTTGCGTGTCAAAAATCGGTCGAAAATTGGTGGAAATCGGTCGATTTTCGTCAAAAATCGTCGAAAATCGCTACCAAAAGTCGACCACACAAAAAGTTCAACATGGTTGTCGAATTTCCATCGATAAATCATCGAATTTCCATCGAAATCGATTTTTGAATTTTTTTCAAAAAAATCTGGTTTTTAATTTTTTGCGATTTTTACGATTTTCGGCTTGATTTTTGCGATTATCAAATTTCACTGTTCATTCGAAAATCGGCAAAACGAAATAGTGAACCCTGGTGCTTAGACAGTTCATATACTCTACGAAACACCAGGTAGGAGTACACGAATATACCCACATTCTCTCTGCAGCAATGAGCCAATGATCACATTTGATTTGAGCAGCCCTAATGTAGAGGAAATTTTACTGTAATAACCTCTCAAGTCATATTTTTTTCTTCGAAACTAGCGTTTGTACGACCAGTTTTACAAAAATAGCCTTATATCCGAACGCAGAAGATTTGACAGATGATATGTATCACATATCACGGTAAGGTACACTCAGAAAAATGCGGGAGCGTAGCTCCCGTGCACGACAAATCTTCTGCGTTCGGATATAAGGCTATTTTTGTAAAACTGGTCGTACAAACGCTAGTTTCGAAGAAAAAAATATGACTTGAGAGGTTATTATAGTAAAATTTCCTCTACATTAGGCTATTTTCCTCTATAGTAAAACTGGTCGTGCAAATGCGTTGACCTCTGCTGCCATGCCCGTCACCAACGCCGTTTGTCATGTGGAGTTTCTACGCTCACTCAAGGGCTAGTTTTGTATTATTATTATTTTGCAGAAAAAATATATTTGAAAAAAATAGTCTAAAGAGCTAGTCCAGTAAACCGTTCAATGTAAAGTACTCCCATAGCATTATTACTGCCTTCAGTTGAAAAATACACAGAATTCCTTTTTTAGCAAAAGAAACCCTCACAAGTCACAATCTATAAGAAAAGAGAAGAAACCACGCATGCATTGCAGCCTCCAAGGAGGAATTACAGTTTTACAGTGTTACTGCAAGCGTCAGGGTGCACCTCGGTCATCGGGTACATTATCTTCGGTTGGTGTGTTGTGGGGCCACAGGGCCAGAGTCAAACAGACACATGACACCATCCCTGTCTCGGTCCCCGTTGTAATAACCACGTAGATCCGACCACACCAGGTAAACATCCCACTGTTACAACCGCACACCTGATATCTTTTCTAGGGTAGCCAATTTTTTTTGGTGGAAGGGAAGCTTTCTTTTCCCTTCTTGACCTAGTATTTTATCCGAGTCCGAGAGAATGAAAAACAAAATTTTGTTTAAGGAGAAAAAAGAGAGAGAAAAACTAATGCAGTTAGGAGGGTGCACACTGCAGGTTTTCCCTTCAAGATTAAGGGTATTTTTTTGTTTTTGTTTTTATTTTAGATTCTAGCATCGAAAGATGCCTAATTCTAAAAACCGATTCTTATAATTCAATCCACCCATATGCACTAGAATTCACAATCCATTTCATATGTGCTCTTGGATTCTAGCTTTTGGAGAATCAGTTTATCTACAAGCAGAATCCAGAAACAGTTTTGTATAGAATTCAAAACAAAAACAAACAGATCCTAAGCATTACGGTTGAAAGCAAGATTTTTACATAAATTTTGTAGGAGTTTCACATAATTCAGTTCAGAGCGGTACTTCTACGCTTTCTCTTTTCGATACAAGTTGCACAAATCTTGAAGCAAACGAAGAATAAATAATGATCATCTACATTTTATTTATATTTTAATACTTATGTAAATTTTAAAAAGAAAAACATAGAAGCACCTCTCTTCAGTCTAATATCCTTCACACGCATGCGTTTTACACGAGAGATTGAGCGTAACAAACTATTACTGACCAGTGGTATTAAGTATTAACGTTCTCCTGCATGAAACGATGAAGCTACTACTGCGATCTGTTCGTCCCTTTTGACCCGAGATCAGATTCTCCGATCGGTCGTGCAGGCCTTGATTGGTTGGTGAGCCTGTGGGCTACGGGAATATATGCGGCTGTTGCGAGTGGACTCTCGAATCATTGTGCCGCCGTGCCATTACCGTGCACGTTCCACGGTCCAGAAGAGCTTTAGCCTAGCCTCGCTGCATAATTTTTTGCCCCATTCTTTGATGCTCTCGAACGTGGAAAGGATGCGGCCAAACCTGCACTTGTGCATTTTTCTAGGGTGGTTCGATCCGGCCGCTCGTAGATAATGCAGTTTAATATCGTTGCGTTTGAGTGATCAGATCGTACTGGCTCAGTTTCTGGGAGAGCTTCCAGCATGGGTGAAATCAATCGCTGCTTGTGCTTGAGTCAGACAGTGGTTTGTACTTAGACCATCTCCAACCATATTCCCTTCATTTCATTCCCTTCCCTGTTCCCTTCCCCATTCCCATTCCCTTTATTTCCACTCATCTCCAACAGATTCCCTTTAAAGGGAATTGTATAGGGAAAGGAGAGAGAATCCCTTCTTGGAGGGAATGGGAGAGAGAATCCCAGGCTGAAGGGAATGCTGAAGGGAACCCGTTGGAGCGCTGAAGGGAATGGAAATCCCTTCGCGAAGGGAATGAGGGAGGGGAGGGGAATGGGTTGGAGATGGTCTTACGGCGGGGCTAGACTAATTAGCTTTTTTGTTTTTTGGGTTCTGTTCTCTCTCTGCCTAAACGACTGACCAGTGCCAGAGTTTGAGGAGAAACAACGGTAGCCTGCTGGTTGCAAATTTGCCAACTTATAGTTCTAGATGCCCTGACAGGGGTCAACCAAATTTTGAGCTCTATGATACTTTTTTTTTTTTTATTTTTACAAATTTAGCTCTCTTTTAAACGCGCATTGTATTGTCCTACCGAGCAACATTTTCGTGGCATGCTCATCAATTAAACATCTTAATTAGTCTCTTAATTAATCACTTTAATTATTTTATCATTTAATTAAGTTATACCGAACTAGCCTTACACGGCGCCTACGGCCTACCTACAGAGTTATTAATTCCAGATTTGAAACAAAACACAGGTCAAGCGGCGAGAAAAAGAAAAGTGTGTTAGGAAACGGATTCGTATCCTGTTAGGAAACGGATTCGTATCCGATATGGACTCTTCCTTATCTCTAAGCAGAACCGCTATATATAGGAGGCAGGGGGTCACCCCATTGTACACAAGCATACAGAATAATAAAGCAGGCCCGTTCCTCCTCATATTGTGTCTCTCTTTCTCCCTGTCTATTCTCCACTTGAGATCTATTAGGCAACCCCGGACTATTCGATAGCGAGGTTGTCTAACACGTTATCAGCACGAAGCTCTTACGGAGAAAGATTGAAAGGAGAGAAAAGACAAGAAGCGAAGGATCATCGACGACGACGAACGTCTACTACCGGCGATTGATCGCCCGATCCGATCTGCAATCAACTCGCCATCAAGCCGGCATCCACTCGGATTGCCGAAATAAAAGTCCTACGCGACTCTATCCTACGCGATAGTCTACCGGAAAGCAGATTGAAAAAGTGAAAAAGGTGAGAATCGCGGGATTAATCTAATTCTCGTAGCACGAAGCTACAGTAGACAACAATCTTTTACAATTTGTGGCATGAAGCCACGTAATGCGGCAAGCATGAAGGTTACAGATCATGAACTCATCTACTGTTCAATGAAGCAACCAGTACGGCTTGACGCCGTCGCTGCTGTTTGGCACGAAGCCGAGGCTGCCGACGGCTTGGCCAACCCGTCGCGCACGAAGCGCATCGTCCCAGTCTGGCATGAAGCTGCCCGCCACAGCCGAACCGGCGCTATGCCTCCCGCCGTGTCGGTTCCTATAACGTCGCTGTCTGGCTCCCTACGGCACGAAGCCGCACCGAGCCTTGTTGCCGATCACGCTGCGCCATGCGACGAACTCATGATCTGGCCGGACACTACAGAACAAGTGGTCTCGCACTGCGCCATGGCTGGCTGCCGCGCTCTCGGCCTCCTCCGACGTCGTCAGACGACCGCCCGGCCAGAAGCGCCGTCGGCTCGCCTCCTCGCGCATGTTGCGCCAGAATCGCACTTCCGCCGAGCCCGCTTGAAGCCGCACCTGCGTCGTGACTTCGGCTTACTGCCGCCACCGAAGCCCTCGCAGCCGCTGCACCGCCGTTGTCATCTGCAGCCGCTTGCACCTCCGGTCACGCGATACGTTTACACGCACGCGCCTTGGTCACACGATACGAGCCCGGCCACCTACCACGCTGAAACCACACCGGCAGCTGACGCTGCCTCCGCACGGGCCGCGAGTTCGCGTCAACCACCGCCGATGCCTCGCTTGCCGGGCCGCCGAAAGCCATCGCCATGCGTCGGGACTACCGTGGTTGAAACCATCGCCAGACGCCGGCACTGGCTGCGTTAAATCGGCCGCCACAGACCATGCAGTGTCGCTCGCTGCGCTCAGCGCTACCGCCGCCGGCTTGTCACGCCGACCAGCCGACATGTCGCGCCTGACGCGGACCCGCCTCACCTTGCCCCCTTGCAGGCCAGTCTGGCTCCCTTCCATGCCGAGTGGACATGGAGTCCATCACATGGACTTGTGATTGCGTTCAAAAGACTTTGAACAATTGTTCTTTGAGTTCGTGCGGGCACAAACAAGCAACAAACCTGATTGAAACCGAAGCTTACAAGACGGGGTGGGTGGGCATGAGGAAATTACTCACTTGCCCCCCAGCCTTTTTATCCTTTTTTTTTAATTGTTTTCTGTTTTTTTTTTCAGAAAATGATTAGAAACCTAGAAAATCAATTAGAAAATCCCGGAAATTCTGAAAATTGCCAGAAAAATATGAAAATTCCCAGAAAAATCCAGAAAATTTTTTATGGCTCTGTTTGAATTTGTACTTAGCCTTATTTTCTGCATTTTTGTATGAATTTTTGCAATAATTGCCCCGTTTAGAATATCGGAAATTCCTGAGAATTTATTTTCCGAATTTATGAATTTATGAATTATGTCATGTTGATATTTGATGAAATTCAATTTCCTGTTGTACAGTAATTCTGAAAATTGCTTGGAAATTAGCAGGAATTATGAAAAGTGCTAGGAAAATTTCAGAATATTTCATATGGCATAAAATGAGAACATGAGTGGTTGGGATTTGATTTTGGTAATAAATAAACAGATATGAGACAATTGGTGTCTAGGAAAACACACATGAGGCTTGGTTCTTTAATTGGCACCCGGAAACGGGAAGTGCTCCCTCCCTCATGTGAGCCCTAGGGCAGTTGACTGGCCAAGAGTCAAATTGACAGAGATATTCATTACCTGCTTTCGTTCGACCAACAAGAATTATATAAGTTGTAATTAGACTTATGCCATGTTTAATTCATGTTGCAATTTATTTTCTGTTATCAAGTGATGTCGAAAATTGCGGTATAATTAATGTAAAATTGCCAAATACTAAGAAAAATTCGGAAATTTCTGAGAATTTATTTCCGCATTTATGAATTTATGAATTGTGCAATTATTGTTTATTCTGAATATATATGAATCTCGCACTTATGAATCTCGCATCTATGAATCTTGTATTTATGAATCTTGAAATTATTGCTTTCTTTTAGTTTACTGGAAATTCATGAGAATTTAATTATGCAATTATGAATCTTGCAACCACTCCCTATTAGATTACACGAAGTAATCTAATGAAAAGAATCTTTTGAATATGCAAATACCTGGCATTATTAAATGTGAGTTTGAAGAACTGACCCCGAAAGGTCAGAACTATCTCACATGGCCATCGTGTTTGAAGATCATACTTATGCGAGCAAGAAGCTCCAAGTCGCCACGGCTTAGGGTCCTCGAAGGACACGCAAACTATTGCCGAGCAAAACGATCAAATTTTGTACTCCCCAGGTATCACTTTTCAGCCACTATGAATAATGAATACATGGCTGAGGTGAGTACACCTGAGTTACGGACTGCGCTTCAGAAGCAGTTCGAGAAACTCAAGCCCACCATCTTGCTCCAAGCACAAAGAAGATTGGGTTACTTCAAGTTTGCGAGCTATAGAACAGTGGTTGTTAATGAATTTTGAGTAATAAATTGTAAGCTCTCGAAGAGCATACATTTTCTTTTCTCATGAATCGAATTGCAATTTATTCTTTATTCCAGTATTCTTTATTTGTAAGCAATATTTGAATCACTTTGCCACTATATGATTAGAATTATTTTTCTTTTCATCTAGAAATCGTGTAGCGCCCAATGGAGGAAATATGCATTGTTGATAGTGGCACAACAAATACCATCTTAAGAGAGTCGAAATACTTCCGCATCGATCACGAAGAACGCCGAAGGATTACGACTATCGCAGGAAGCGATACGCATATAATAGGCTCAGGAAGAGCCACAATTATATTGCCAATGGGTACAACTTTGGTAATTGAAGAAGCCCTCTTGTACCCTGAATCAACCCGCACTCTCTTAAGTTTTAAAGATATCCGCGCCAATGGGTTTCACATAGAAACCAATGAAGAAAATGGCAAAGAACACTTGTGCATTGTGAAGCACGCGGAATATGGAAAGATGGTACTAGAAAAATGTCCCTCATATGAATCTGGGTTATACTACACGAAAATCAATGCACACGCAGTGTATACTTCTTTGAAGACTGTCTTTAGAAGCTCTGAATTATTTGCTTTATGGCATTGTAGATTAGGTCATCCTGGTCTTAGATTGATGAGAAATATAGTTAACAACTCACAAGGTCATGGCATTAATGTTAAGAATTTCCCGAATCACGAAGATTTTGTATGCCATGCATGTGCCACCGGGAAATTAATAACTAGACCCTCTGTTATGAAAGTGCAACATGAAATCCCTGCATTCCTGGAACGCATTCAGGGGGATATTTGCGGTCCGATTCAGCCCTTGTCAGGGCCGTTTCGATACTTTATGGTGCTCATTGATGCTTCCTCGAAATGGTCGCATACATGTTTGCTGTCAACAAGGAATCATGCATTCGCAAAGTTGATCTCGCAGATCATCGAATTAAGAATGCTTTTCACGATCATCGCGTGAAGTCCATTCGATTGGACAATGCCGCGAATTTACTTCCAAGGCATTTGATGATTATTGTACAAAGAACGGGAATAATCATTGAGCACTCTGCATCGCACGTCCATACGCAAAATGGGCTAGTGAAGCACTAATAAAGAGGATTAAGTTCATTGCCGGACCAGCTCTTGCAGAGTTGTAACTTGCCCAACACTTGTTGGGGACACGCAGCCTTGCACGCAAAGACTCATCAATTATAGACCATCGGCCTACAACATCCATTCACCAATGCAATTAGTGCAAGGGGTCATCCCGAAGATTTCCCATCTTAGAAAATTTGGTTGTATGGTATATGTACCTATACCATCCCCACAGCGGACTGCAATGGGCCCTCTCCGCAAGTCCAGGATATACGTTGGTTATGAGAGTGCATCCATAATCGTGTATTTGGAACCCATGATCGAGACTTGCACACACTGATTCGCTGATTGCATCTTTGACGAGGACCATTTCCGTCATTAGGGGAGAGAATCAACCATTGGATGAAAAATGCCGGAAATAGTATGGCATTCCACTCGATCCCCGCATGACCCTCGCACTAATGAAGCAAATCAAGAAGTCCAGAAGATAATTGATTTGCAGAATTTAGCAAATGAACTGCCTGATCATTTTTGTGATCTGAAGAGCGTGGTTAAGTCGCATGTACCTGCAAGAAATGCACCAGAGAGGGTGGAAATACCTAAGAAAGCAGAAGGTATCCCTCATCCTGTTCAGAGGCCTCAAAGAAAAAGAACAGGAAAACTGGCTTCTCAAACCCAAAGTACCCGGAGACGTCTGGGAAAATCAAGCGAGAGGACTTACCACGACCAATCACAAAAGTGCCCCAAAGCAAGAAGGGGAGCCAGTTGAGACTGGCACTGGAAAGAAGCTTGTGGAAAAGGCAATTCCAGATCTGAACCTTCCATTGGAAGAAGCCACGGAAATAATGTGTGCACACATTGGCGGAGAAAAACTAAAGGAACTTGCTCTGGAATGGGAAATAGCAATGAAGAGCAAGTAGAAGTGCACGAAGCACCCCATGATGAAATGGCCATAAACTTTGTAATAACGGAGAATCGATGAATAGAGCAACGACCAATGTCGATGCATACTTTGCAAAGAAGATTGCCACGATCATTAATCATGATCCCGAGCCCGCATCTCTCGCAGAGTGCAAGAAAAGGCTCGATTGGGAAGATTGGAAGAAGGCAATCATCGCAGAGTTAGTTTCTCTGAACAAAAGAAAGGTGTTTGGGCACGTGTGCCGCACGCCTCCCCATATAAACCCCGTGAGGTCACAAATGGGTTTTTGTTCGCAAGAGAAACGAAAACAATGAAGTTGTAAGGTACAAGGCAAGGCTTGTCGCTCAAGGTTTCACTCAAGCGTCCTGGGGTTGATTATGAAGAAACCTATTCTCCGGTCATGGGTGGAATTACCTTTAGATACTTGATCTCAATGGCGATCAACTTGAAGTTGAAAATGAAGCTAATGGATGTTGTCACAAGCATATTTGTATGGAAACTTGGATTCGAGATTTATATGAAAGTACCTGGAAGGTATCCCTATCCCGAACCAAGACAGAGCAAACAGAAACCTATACAAGTGTGAAATTGGAGAAATCAACGTATGGGCTAAAACGATCGGGAAGAATGTGGTACAATCGTTTGAGTGACTTTCTCTGCAAGAAAGGCTACACGAGCAATGAAGATTGTCCATGTGTATTTATACAACGATCCACGAATGGATTTTGTATAATCTCCGTCTATGTAGATGACTTGAACATCATTGGGACGGATGAGGAAATTGAAGAAGCATGCACATACTTGAAATCTGAGTTTGAAATGAAAGATTTGGGTAAAACCAAGTTCTGTTTAGGCTTGCAGCTTGAACATGTCCAAGGCGGAATCTTGGTACACCAAGTATCCTACACGCAGAAAGTGTTGGAGAGATTTGGCTTTGAAAAGGCATACCCCGCAAAGACCCCAATGGCTCGGAAGGTCACTCCAAGCGCACCTAGACCCGCACAGGCCTAAAGAAGAGGGGAGGAAGTCCTGGGAGCGAATTCCCATACTTGAGTGCAATTGGAGCGCTCATGTACCTTGCGAATAGCACTAGGCCTGACATTGCGTTCGCCGTGAATTTGCTAGCGCTGATGCGGTCTGAGAACCCACCAAAAGGCATTGGAAAGGGGTGAAGGACATCTTCCATTACCTTCAAGGAAGCAAAGACCTCGGCTTGTTTTACAGAAGAAACAATGAATTGAATTTAGTTGGCTATGCCGACGCTGAGTACCTATCGGACCCGCATACTGGCAAGTCACAACCGGGTATGTTTTCCTTTGCGGTGGAACGACAATTTCTTGGAAGTCGTCTAAGCGGACTCTTGTCTCGACGTCGACTAACCACTCGTAAATCATTGCATTGTATGAAGCCTCTCGGGAATGTGCATGGCTTGAAGAATGGTTCACCACATCCGTAAGTCATGTGGTCTCGAACATGGAACAAACCCCACTATTATCTATGAAGATAATGCAACTTGTGTTGCACAAGTACAAATGGGATATGTGAAGAGTAACCTTACAAAGCATATCAACCCCAAGTTCTTTTATGCTCATGAAATGCATAAGATGAACGAGATAAAGATATCTTGCATACTAAGTCGTGTGAAAATCTCGCAGATTTATTCACTAAGTCACTCCGGCATCTTCCTTTGAAAGATGTATTAGAGGAATCGGGATGATGAGGCTTAGAGAAGTGCATATTTCAGGGGAGATTTTTCACATACTCCTACATAAATCTCAAACATGAAGTTTGAGTACCAAACGTAAATCTTGAAGATTAAAATTGAAGTTTGGGTGGATTGTACTCTTTTCCTTAAGTAAGTTTTTAATTGAAGTTTTATTAAATAAGGTTTTTGATGAGGCAATCCGTGCAACACAGAAAGCGTGTGATATGTAATCTTTCTAAAAATATTTTTCCCACTGGGTTTTTATGGAGTTTTAATGAGGCATATGCATCTCGCAGTGAAGAGTCCAAGGGGGAGTGTTAGGAAACGGATTCGTATCCTGTTAGGAAACGGATTCGTATCCGATATGGACTCTTCCTTATCTCTAAGCAGAACCGCTATATATAGGAGGCAGGGGGTCACCCCATTGTACACAAGCATACAGAATAATAAAGCAGGCCCGTTCCTCCTCATATTGTGTCTCTCTTTCTCCCTGTCTATTCTCCACTTGAGATCTATTAGGCAACCCCGGACTATTCGATAGCGAGGTTGTCTAACAAAGTGGAAGCATCCGAAACGAATCGCGAGGGACGGTGTTCACCAACTAGAAAGTGGAGGCGAAGAAGCCCCCAAAGGTTGGTGCCAACTTCACTGTAGAAGTACTTCCTGTCTTGGTTAGGTTTGGCAGTAGCACATGATATGGTACACCAAGGCCTAGCTCATAAAGGATGGAATAATTGGAGGGGTTTCTTGAAAAATGGTCAAGTTTCCCGTTAGAGGTGGCTAAATGGGCCATACCAGATGGGTTGACCAGTAGTCTGTTACTGTAGGCACGTCACGGTTCGTTTAGCCCGTGTTATTTGAAATATAGCCGTTTTTAGCCGTTAGAGGCTTAAAAAAATAAAAAAAAATCGGAGGAGGAACAAGAGCAGCAAGAGGAAGACTTCAGTACTTTATAGTTGTGGTATGAGCATATGATAACATATCCGACGTTTTCTATATTAGCACATGATGTGTTAACAGTTCCTATCTCTATAATTTCTTCGGAGTCTGTTTTTAGTTTATTTGGAAGAATAATAAAGGAGAGAAGAACAAATCTGACAAGTGAGATCGTGAAAATACTTCTCACTGTGAAAGATTGGGAACGAGCTGAGCAACGAGCTCAACACACTACAGAAATGTTGAGCTGACGACAACGTTTGAAAATCTTTATCTTGATTAAGAAGAATAGTTATAATCTTCATCTTTTCCCTGTACACTGAGCTATAGGTTGTACTCTTTTTTCTTTGCCAAGGTTTTCTCGTGTTGAGTTTTTACTTGGCAAAGTTTTTAACGAGGCAGCCAAACATCAATAAAGCTCATTATTTAATTCCAATTATTTAGCTCATTTTAGAATTTATTTCATATTTTTAGTTTTTTCTCAATATATATATATTTGAAATTTTTTCCTACATTCTTTAGTTTGTCTAATTATTCGAACTTTTTCTATTTTTCTGTATTTTTTTCATTCTTTTTTTATTTTCTGATTTTTTTTCTTCGAAATTTTCATTTTTTGTTGCTAATGGGCCGACCAGGTCCGTTTCGACCCGTTGGCCCGCGTGGCAACAGACCGACACAGCATAGCCCCACCACGTCCATAGCTTAAACGGGCGGGACCGTACGTGCCGCCCGTTTGGGCACCTCTATTTCCCGTCTCCGAACATCTAGTGGCTTCAACGGGGTCCCACGAGCTCCAAAACCCTAACCAAATAAACCCACACCGTTCGAACTCCCAAAACCCTTCTCCGGCCCTTCCCGCCGCCGCCGCAGCATCCGCCATCGCCTCCTCCCCCCGTGCGCCAACACCGCCATGGACGCCGGAGGCGCCTCCGACCAGTCGCGCCAGGTGCGCGTGCGCTTCGTGACGAAGATGCCGCCGCCGCTGCGCGCGCCGCCCACCGCCATCGCTGTCCCCGCCGACCTCTCCCGCATGGGCCTCTCCGAGATTGTCAACTGCCTCCTCCTCGCCAGTGAGCGCACCGACACCCTAACCCCGACCTCGCTAGAACGAACTAACCCGCCTATTTCACCAACCACTTCGTTTTGTAGCCGATCCGGACCACCAGGCGCAGCCCTTCGATTTCCTCGTGGACGGCGAGCTCGTGCGGTTGCCGCTTCAGCAGTTCCTCCTCGCCAAGGGCATCTCGGCGGTACGAATTTCTGGTCGAAGGTTTGGTTTTGGGAGATAGTGCTGTGATGTGGACGTGGTTGTGAAATCATGTGGAGATTTGGTGCGAACGTTTTGCAGGAGAGGGTGCTTGAGCTCGAGTATGTGAAAGCCGTGGCGCCGAGGAAGCAGGAGGAACCCTGCCCGCATGATGACTGGGTTAGTGCGGTTGATGGATCGAACCAGAGGTATGTTTTTTTTTAGTCTGATGAGGATTTAGGTGGCCAATCAGGCCTTGTTGGTGATGCACAAACCATGTCTGTCGAAGTAATTGGCAAGGAATTAAAATCTATTTTCCTTCTATTTGCTATAATGTGTGTAATGTCTTTTTTGGGGCCCCAAACAGATCAGTATTGTGCAACTAATACACTTACACCCAGTGACAAGTTCGACCGTTTCCATAGTTAGATGTACACAAATCACTTTTGAAAATTCAAGTGAACTGTTTACATCTTTGATCTTTATTTGAAGTTTTGCTTTCATGTGATTCCAGTATTACTAAACTACTTATCTTTTGGCAGCTTCATATTAACAGGTTGCTATGATGGTCTTGCAAGGTATGCATCGCTTGAGTCTTACTGTTTATTTTATTTGACTCGATTTTTACACAAAAAGTATGTAGAACTGTTGTATGTCTTACCCTTTTGGTTTCATTGCTTGCATAGAATATGGAAAGACGCATCTGTATGTACTCAAGTTTTGGAGGGACACAGTGGTGCAATTACTTCTGCCACCTTTATCAATAAAGGTTACCTTGGCTTGCTCAAAATATTTAATATTTGTTTATTAATGCTACAAGGGCATACCTTTTGCTAATTATTTCCCCATCATTTTCACAATGTCAAGATGTGTGTATTTTTAAGTGATTAACTTGGATAATGTTATCCCAGGAGTTGAAACTGAAGGCGATTTGCATGTAGTGACTGGCTCAAAGGATAGGTCATTGCACCTATTCAAGGTAAAGATACTCTTTTCAATTTTATTTCCAAGCCTTTTTTATTTACATTGTAATATTTTTCTTATAATCTTACATTATGCTGTGCATTCCTGAAGTTCGATACATCAGTCACTATGGGCTATCCGAAGCGGATCGGGGCTTACAAAATTCTTCCTGGGCACACATCATCTGTTCAAAGTATTGCTGTAGACCCTTCCAAAGATATGGTAATGATCACTTGATCTTGTCTTCCACAGCAATGTTATATGATATTCATTTTGTCCTCAGTTCCTTCTAACCTATTTTTTGGTACCTAGATATGTTCTGGTTCCTGGGATAGCACAATCAAACTGTGGGCGATTGAAGGGTCTGAAGAAGATGGTGACACTGTCTCGGTGAAGAAGAGAAAAGTGAATTCTGATTTATCTCGACCCGAAGAGTCTCAGTTAGAGGTTACTTTCTAATCCGTGTTCTATGGTGTTATTAGCGTAGTGCCAAGGCTGTAAAGCCTCTATATCAGTTGATTGATCATGTTTTTTCACTTCCTTTTTGTGTGTGTTGGTGTTTTTTCCTCTTGGGATGAGGAGCTACGGTGATAAATAGTGTGAATACCCTGTGAAGTGAGAAGTGGTTTGATTCTTGTTCAAGTTATAAACCACTCTACCTTTCCATAGTGCTCTATCTGGGACTTGACCAATTGATTCCAATTATTAATTTGAAATCGGGCCATGTATTGGTTTTCAAATTCCTATGCCATGATAAATTTTAATGTTTACAGAGTACCATGATTGAGGGAGACGGAAGACAGCTGACAGTTTCTGTTATTATGAAGTTCATGTTATTTCTTATCTTGAACTCATGATAAATCCCGCTGATCTCAAGGTTTTGATCCTGTTGTACTCCAGGGTTCAGCCACTTCAACACTTCTGGGACATACACAATGTGTTTCTGCTGTTGCCTGGCCTGAGCAGCAAACAATATATTCAGCATCTTGGGATCATTCTATTCGACAGTGGGATGTTCAGACAGGGAAAGAAGCATGGAATATGGTATGCAAAATATATCTATATGTTGCAATTATTCACTGAACTCGTATCTATTTGGTTTCAATATACGAAGCAGGGTTTTCCTATTCTAGCTTGAAAATATTCTATATATTGCAAAAAAGAAGCACGAGCGATATGCTGTTTTCATGCTAGCATAGCAGAAGAAAAGGAAACATCTTTTTTTTTTATGCTAATCGATCGCCATCTGCAACATTTGGTGCTGATTTTCTCTCGATTTTGCTTCTTGCAAACTGAATCAAAGTCCCTACTTATTCTTCGATTACTAAATCTTACTGTTCAAAAAAATATTTGTCTAGCAGTGTCATATAGCTAGTGCAACTATCTTGTTCTGTTTCATAACTGATCCCATCTTATTTCACATTGATGTCCAAACCTTTTCCATAGGTTTGTGGGAAGGCATTGAATTGCTTGGATTGTGGTGGTGAGAGCTCTTCACTGATTGCTAGTGGTGGTTCTGACCCTGTCTTGAGGGTATGGGACCCTCGCAAACCTGGTAAACTTGTACAAAATTGTGTTTGTAATTATTTTTTGTGGACCACATTCAAGGTAGCTCATATCTTTTCCCTTAAACAGGAACCCTAGCTCCTATTTTTCAGTTTTCTTCTCACTCAAGCTGGATTACTACATGCAAATGGCATCCAAGTTCCTGGTTTCATTTGATATCATCTTCATTTGATGGGAAAGTTATGTTGTGGGATCTAAGAACAGCAGTAAGATTCTAATAATATTTTTTCTTGCTCATTTGCACTCTCTCCTAGATTGTGGTATGAAAATGTCGTTAATGATTTTGCTCTTGTTGCAGTGGCCACTGGCTTCTGTAGACTCGCACAAAGATAAGGTATTCTTTTTTATAGTATTACACCCCTGCACCCCATATTTGAGGAAAACAAATGAGGTGCTCAATTAACTTCGGTGATTGTAGGTTTTATGTGCCGACTGGTGGAAAGGGGACAGTGTGATCAGTGGTGGAGCTGATTCCAAGCTGTGTATCTCATCGGGGATTGAGATAGTGTGATGAAGATTTTCCTCTCGTATGTTTCCTATGCACGTGCTATTGAGTTTTTTTTAAACTTCTCTCAATTTTCAGTTGTTTTAAACAGTTTAAGGGTTAATTAGATACATGCCACTGCAAAGTTTCCACTTTCGGATAGTTCGAAATTGGAGATACATATTTCGAAAGTGGGAACTTTGCAGTGGCATGTATCTAATTAAACCGTTCAAAATATCCAAAGTTGACATCTTTTTATTTCATTTTAAATAGTTGGACTCAGCTTTACCCTTGTTTCTTTGTTGCGAACTGTTGTTCACTTGCACAGATTATATTGGGTGACAAGACATCCCTAAAAGCCAAACCATGTTAATTATGGTTGGAAACATGTGCAACCTTCGTCAGATCAATATAACACATGGAGTTTGCTACCAGTCGTGCATGCAATCATGCATAAGTAAGATCTACACTAGGGATCACCATATTTTGCTTATCAAGTTTTTGATTCTTGTTCCTTCATTCGGTGAAATTGACTCACAAATCAATACATTATCACAAGACCATGAATTATAGTCCTGAGGTAATTGTTAGGCTGTTAGCACTTCATGTTGTTGTTATTATTATTATTGTTATTTTAACAATGTGAATGCTAATTACTTGGTTGATAGTGATAATGGTATTTATTGGATGCGTAGTACGTCTTTTGACAGTGGAAGAACTCCCTACATACCCTGGCATATGATTTTCAGCTGTTACGGTTTTTGTGTAGTAGGGTATTTGACTGTTGCATAGTATAGTTGGTTTCCTTGAGGGAGCATGTTACCAGTAGTCGCACAAGCTGAGTTGATGGGTCAAAATTTGGCAAATCAATCAATTGCTGCTGTGATATTATAGATATTGAATTCGTAATGCATATAGTCATTGAATCCTTATATATCATCTGATATGCAAAATTATTGCGCACAGAACATGAAAAGAAACACGATTGTTCTCTGATCATCTTTCTAGATCAGCTCGGCTCCGAACCGAATGTCCCGTCAATGCTCGTATTCTCCTTACGATTCGGTGCACCTTTAGGCACGCCGTTTCCTCTTAGCAGTTGGCCTAGCAGCAATACGTTCTCCTACCTGTTTCGCACGCGACAAATGCACGGTGCACTCACCAGCCTGACAGCTCTCTTCTCACCCAAAACGTAAGCGGACAGACAAAAAAAAACAGCATACAGGAACACCCAAGCCAACTGCATACTCACGTACGTGCAGATGGCCAACCTTGTTCCAGAGCGCCCGACTCCAAGTACGGTACCGCGTAAAAGGCTGTCTGATTTGGTTAACACTCCAATTGATTCTCCGCATAGATTTGCTGTATGCCTGCAGTTTCCAACAGTTCGCGTCGCATCGGAGCCACGGGTGAAAGCACGCCTTGTATCTTTTCGTACGTCTCTCCGCCGGCGCCGGGCCGCGTGTACGAACGTTTGCTCTCTCCTTCACAGATCCCTCCGGCGCTGGCGATTAGGAGCGGTCGGCCGCGCGCGCCGCGCCGCCGCCTCCAATATCGTTGGTCGCGTTGTGGCTAGCTGCACCACGACTTCCACATTCCCGCGCGCGCTGTGTTCGGACGTCTCAGCTCGACGCTTCTTAGCTTCCGGCGCCGGCCGTGCGTGAAATCGGTATG
Source organism: Rhipidocladum racemiflorum (assembly GCA_036346355.1). NCBI lineage: Eukaryota > Viridiplantae > Streptophyta > Magnoliopsida > Poales > Poaceae > Rhipidocladum > Rhipidocladum racemiflorum. The sequence goes on from CM070581.1 coordinate 6,689,327, forward strand.
TGCCGACTTCAGTACCGTCCTGCCGGCGCGGCCAGGCGGCGTGTAGCCGAACAAGTCACTCTGTTTAGACCTTGACTTCATTGTTAGTGATATACCTTGAGACAATCACAGAGATGATTCCATCATAATTATGTTTATGTAATAATATGATTATTTTGTCTCTTAAATAAATATCACAAATATGTAACTTGTTCGTGAAACTCCTTGTTTTTGTTTTGATATTATTCTGAATTATCCTTAACCTTGTATCATCATATTGTGTAATTATGATTTATATGTTAGCACATATATTGATTGATGATCTTGTTTCACGGATCATGTACATAGGGATATCAAATCAATAATATAGACACATGTTGGAGAACATAGTATTGGAGTGACTCACCATGAGACACCGTGAGAATTGTTATATTCTCAAGTGTCATCAGTTGGTCTTTATACATAGTGCATGTGGGATTCTTAGACCTGAGATCGTCATGGTTTCCTACATGTATAATAATATACTTAGGGGTTGCCAAATGCTACCTTATAACTGGATAGTTATGAAGGTGAAATTCGTATTTACTATGAAGCATGCAGAGGAATGTGAGCGATCAAGATGAAATTTGCCCCTCCTATATAATGGTAGAGATATCACTGGGCCTCTCAATGTGGTTGGATTAAGGAAGTGTATAGCCATGCTGAATGTGATTGAAGAGTCAATTATAATTAAGTAATTCACCATAGAACGAGTGAAGGATTGAGCTATCATAGGGTGTCACGTTTCTCATCTTGATTTTGATCTGGTATCATAAGGAAAAAGGTAGGGGTGGGCATTTTTAAACTTACATCGAATTACCGAACTGAATTAATCGATTATTTTGGTTTTTCGGTTTATGGTTTTCGGTTCGATTTTTATTTTGGTATAATTTGGTTTTTAGTATCCGGTTCGTTCTTTTGATTCCAAAAATCGAAATAACTGAATAACTCATGTACAATACCACTTTTATAATATTCTTCCTAAAGTTACCAAGCAATTCTCATGTTCTAACATCTTTATGCATATGTGTGGTATGTTCATATATTCTACTATGCTTATACTGTAATAACCTATGAATATTGTGTGGGTTTATCTTTGATCTGTGTTGCGACATGAAACGAATAAACTATAATATCCATAGTGTTTATTCATATTTTGGTTAACCGAAAAACTGAATTAACTAAACCAAAATATTTCGGTTAATTCGGTTCGGTTTTGGTCCTGGAAATTCGGTAGCCAATTTCTAAAAGCCAAATTATTTTAAAATAAAAAACCAAACCGATTAAATTGAAAAAACCGAATACCCACCCCTAGAAAAGGGATAATACATGAAAACTATATAGGTTCATTTGATATGATCTTTGTATGTATTTAAAAATCACTGTCCTGCTAGGGGCCGCCGCAGACTTATGGGCCAAAAGGAGTTTTGGGCCATAGCGGAATATGCATGAGCTTACAGGGTCACGCACTTAACATGCTAGAATACAATGGTTCAGATTGGATCCGTCACTAATGGGCTGTCGGACCCCAAAAACACTTCCGAAATCCTGTGTACCCTGTACTAGTCTAGAAAAGTTACTACACACATTAGAAATGATACCATAATATATCAAGCAAAATTTTATTTATTTAAATATTAGAGTTTACAGCATAAATGTTGCGCAAGCCAGCATAAAATAACACAACGAAGCAAAATAAAATCGTAGTAGAACCCAGCAAATTTGCCATAGGCAATCGACTGGGGCAACAACCTAGTCATGGAGATCCTCATTGGCATAGAACTCCTCTAAATTAACAGAGTAAGCAAGTGTGAGTACAAAAGTACTCCATAAGTTACATAGGAGATGCATTTTTAATGTAAGGATAACAAAGGATAGCATAATATGGTTAGTTTGAGCAATAAGCAACATTTCAAATACAATAAATAATTTTGAAGGCATAATTGATTAATAAAACTAAGTTTTTAACCAATTTTCAATACGGGATGAAACCCGGAGCTTAATCCCAAATTTCTTCTAGATGAAACCCCTTTCCATCTATAAATCATCTTTCTTTCTAAAATCACTTTTTAAAAAACTAAAGTCTAATTTGCGAAAGGCCAGATTGGCATGCCCATGACCGCAGACGCGGCTAATCAATTAGTTTACACCGGCGGCGACAGAGGATGGCGAGGGGTTGGCGCGAGACCGGAGACGATGGGAGATGGCAGCGGAGCGGGCAGTGACAGGAGGAAGTGGCGGTGGTGGCACCCGAGTGGAGAGAAAGGGAGGGGAGAAAGGGGAAGTAGCGGGAGGAGCGATGAAGGAGAGGGAGGCCAGGGGTGGGGAGGGGGGTTATATGGGGCAAGGGCTCGGGGGGGGGGGTGGGGGGGTGGCGCATGGGCGCGAGAAAGGTGGTGGCGGTTGTGCAATTTGATAGCCGGATAGGACAGGATAGGGATGTTGGCGGTCGAGGAGGCGACGGGATAAGGGCGGCGTTTTATCTGCAAGAGAATGGAGGAAACGGGCGCGAGAAAAGGGGAGGAAGGAGCTCAGGTGGCTGGTAATGGAGGAGAGAGAGGCAAGTAGGAGGTAAGAGACGAACCCGACAGGTGGGGTTCGGTCCCACCTATCGGTGAGCGGAGAGAGAGGCGGTTGGGCTGGGCTGTTCGGTCAGTGGGCCGAAGAAAGGGGGAGGCCGGGAGAGGAGGTGGGCCGGGCGAACGGGCTGGCTCAAAAAGGATGTGTTGCTGCTACCGCGACACTGATGAAGACAATCGACTCCCACACGTGGTGATCGACCACTGCACAAGGAAGATCGAACACCGCAACAGGACGTGAGCTACGTAAAATTAGGCTGCATCAACTTTCCTTCCGCTGCACTGCGCGTCTAGTGTAACGATCTATGATCACTTACTTGCTTGGCTTCATAGTTTACATGGTAGAATTTTTAATTCATGCTAGTGTAGTCTACCCGTATCCCTTCACTTCGAACAGTACTAATCGCGTGATCAACAACAGATGAGGTGTACGCGTACGTGTTTGCTCAAGCGTAATGTGACATGCACGCGTAGCATAGAAAATAAAAAGTAGGATTGCTAGTGTGCTATCGATAGCACAGATCCTCCATGCTATAGCGCTGTGTTTGCAAAATTCAAAGACGAAACTGTTGATCTAAACCGTGCATTCTGTTCATCTAATTGAAATCTCACTACTCACCAAATTTTATATTTTTTGAATTTTTTCTCCTATTTATTTTGTATTTTAAAAAATCCACGATCTAATTAGTTGTGGAGCGTCCAATGAAGCTGGTTTTTAAAAATACAAAATAAATAGGAGAAAAGTTCAAAAAATATAAAATTTGGTGGGTAGTGAGATTTCAATGAGATGAACAGAATGCATGGTTTGGATCAACAATTTCATTTTTGAATTTTGCAAACACAGCGCTATAGCACGGAAGATCTGTGCTATCGATAGCACTCAAGCAATCCTCAAATAAAAAGTCTCTTATGACATATGGGACAACAATGCAGACTTTGCTCTCAAACTTGTCCGAACTGCTCCGCCTTTGCTCATGCCAGAGTTTTTTCAATGAGTCGTTGTCCTCTAGAACATGCCATCACAAATTCGCAACTAATGTAACAGGTTATCGATCTGATCCGACGACAGCACGCACACCGCACATCAGTGATCAGTGCATGCATGCATGCACGCACCACAAGTCCTCAACCACCCCTTTACGTTGCGCGCTAGCTCACCAACCTGATCACTCAATTTCCAACCAAATCATCAGCTAATCACAGACCCAAAAAGGCCGGATCGAAAAACACAAAGAAATACTCAGATCAGATCACCAACCAAGTCCTGATCGAGCGCTGACTCTTAATTACAACATGCTGACAGGAACAATGCTTACGTCCTATAAGTACCGCACTACTCGCCCCTTCCATTCCATCGATCCCAGAAGATCAAACACTTTTGATCTCTTAATTTCTCCGAATACAAACAACAAAACGATCACGTACGCACGCACCATCCGACATGGTCTCCAAGGACACCATTGCCTCCCTCCTCTGCCTCGCCACGCTGCTCCTCTTCTGCATGATCAGCACGAGCGGCGCGGCTAGGAACCTCGAGGAGGCGGCGCCCAAGGAGGAGCACCCGGCCGTGCCGGAGCTGCCCGAGCACGAGCTGCCGCCGTTGCCCAAGGTCGAGCTGCCGCCGTTCCCGGAAGTGCACCTGCCACCGAAGCCGGAGCTGCCGCCGTTGCCCAAGGTGGAGCTGCCGCCGAAGCCCGAGCTGCCGAAGGTGGAGCTGCCGCCGAAGCCCGAGCTGCCCAGCATCCCTGAGTTCCACTTTCCGGAGCCAGAGGCCAAGCCATGATCCTACGTACGTGTGTTGTGGTGTGGTTTGCCCATGTAGAGGCATGGTACGTATGAAGCTATATATGAATTTGTCGCTATGAGTGCACCGTGTACGTGTGTTAGGCTAGGCGTCTGTCGTTAATTTTCAGTGCGTGTGTATGTGCCGTGATGGCTGTTATGTACACGCGCATGTACGTATGCATGCTGTATGCAGAGCAGTTGCTGTGTTACTTTAATAAAGCGAGTGTTTGGCTGTTTCAAAATAGCGCGGCTCTTGCTGGATGCTTTCAGTCGTCATACAATCTGTAAATTAAGGTCATGTTTGGGGAGCTGTGCTTTAGTTTTGGACCTAAAGCTCTCTCAAACAGTCCAGCTGGCAGCTGCATAGCTGAAGCACCCCTAAAAATCACAGCTGGTAGAGATGTGTTTTTCAGCTGTGACTTCGCTCGACCGCCTCCCTTCTCGCCCCATCGTCTCCCCGCCCGATCGCCTCCTCGGCTCCCTCCGGCTCGGGTACCGCCTCCTTGACTCCCTCCTCACTCGGACCCACACGGTTGCCCCCAAAAGCTACAGCTGCAGCAGCTAGTTTGCCAAACGACATAGCAAGAAAAGTCACAGCCGCTAGCTACAGTTGCTTTACAGCCTAACCAACCAAAAGCAGCTTTTCAGCCCAGCCACAGCTCCCCCAAACAGGCCCTAAGACGATGAGCCCGTCAATAAAACTGGCTATTGCTAATTTAAAATTATCCTCACTAATTATTTGACGAGGATATATTCGGATGTTATTACATGACACCCTCTCCCTTCGTTCTCCTTTCTCTTCCCCTTCTCCTCTATTGTAGAAAGTTCGTTTCAAAACTTTAAGTTAAATTCAATCGAAAACTTTTGATTCAAAAAAATTTTGGTTCGAAAGTTTGACTAAAAAATTTTCTGTTCAAATAATTTTGATTAAAAAACTTATTATAAAACATTCAATCCAAAAAAAATTCAGTTAGAAAACTTTTGATGCAAAAAATTTTAAAATGGCTAAAAATACTTCATATTAAAAAATTAAAGGGAAAATTTGAAAAAAAAAACTATTTTAAGTTTGAGAGGAAAAGAATGGTGGAAAAAAGTGGGCTGAAGGGGATGCCGCTAAGTATCACAACGAGAGAGTTTTCAAGGAAGAAAAGAAGTGAGTAGGAATAAGGTATCACCACGTAACAGAATGGGAGTACGTCCACACCGATAATACCTTCAAATTAACACTGGGTACAACTAGTTTAGGGCCACCCCTAAACTAAAAAATATTAAAGATATCTTTCTAGGATGTCATTTCATTTTCTCTATCCACCTCCACCCTTTCTTTTTCTCTCTTTCCTACTCACTTCCTCCACCTCGTTTTTTTTCTCTCCGATATAAAATTTTCAAATTTTAAACATGAAATTACAGATAAAAAAAATTAACTCAAAACACAGACGAATGACTGTTTTCCTGCGCGCCGCACCAGCAAACACATGGGTCGAGGCATATATAGTCACCGCGTCTCTGCCGCTGCACGTGAGATTGGTGTGATGGTGTCCCGCGCGTCTGGCCTTCACCAGAGCCCAGGCCGTGCCGTGCACCTCTGCTTTTCGTAGGCGGTTTAGGGCCTGTTTGGCAACAAAGTATTTTCATAGTTTCTAGGCAAAACTATGGTTTTGGAGAATACCATGGTATTTTTGGCAACATGGTGTTTGGAAGCAACCCAAAAAACTCTGTTTTGAATACCATGGTATTGCCAATACCATGGTATTTTTGGAGTATTGAAAACTCTACTCAGAGTGGAGTTTTGGGCTTTTGGTGCTAGTGTAGAGAGTGAGAGATGTCAATACTTTCAAAATACCATGCAAAAGACTTTGTAGCCAAACAGTTTGTAGTTCCAAGAAAAACCATGGTTTCAATGGTGGTAGACGAAACCATGGTATTTAATTATGCCAAAACAATTTCTAAGCCATGGCTTTATAATACCATTGTATTGAAAAACTTTGCTTCCAAACAGGACCTTAAATTTTTAACCGGGCTACCTTTGTTGGGTTCAAACCCGTTTTACAGGAGCCATCAGCCAAGTAGCTCCTTTTCTTCTCCCCTATCGGGTCTAAGATAACGACAACCCAAGTTGAAGTAACATGCGCCGTTTCTTTAGACAAAAAGAAAAGAAAAGAAAAATTGGACATCGATTGAACAGTGATTACGTTTCATTCGTTTCAAGTCTCTCATGCTCTTTCTACGAGCTGGCGTGATCTCCGCAAGACTGCAACATGCTGGGTACTACAGCTAAACTAAACCAGGTAACCTGACAAACAGCACGTACGTGAGACGGACAGACCAAAAAGATCACAAACACACTAGAACCAACCACAAAATTTTGCAGATGACCAAATCAACCAAGCCCCGAACCGCCGGACTATCACAATTCACAAGTCACAGCATACCGACGCCGGCTACTCCCCACCTGCTTTCCATCCCACAAATCAAACACTTGCTCTCGCTCTGACACAAGCGAGAATCACATCTCGACCTCTTTTAGCATGGCTTCTGATACGGTTTCTCTCCTTTATCAGACTTCTTATACAGCTTTTGTCCTAAGTCCAAACCATTTCGTAAAGAGAAGTAGAAGTTGGTCGAGAGGAACTTTTGGCTGCCTTTTGGAGGAAATTACCCACCATGCCACTGGTAACTGGCATACCCTTTTGTTGAGTCGAGCAAAAAAAAAAAAAAAAAATCGGCACAGCTGGTTAGAAGCTTGCTTTTGCCGAGCACAAGCCGTACCAAAAGGTTCTTCGCACACACAAGTCAATTTGGTTATTACCAAGAACACCATCTCCTCCCTGCTCGTCGTCGCTGTGGCGCTGATACTCTAAATATGCAGGCTGCAGTGGCATGAGCAGCGTGGCACGTAGCATGGAGCAGAAGGACATATCACACAAATGCGCCATGACGTGCAACAACTCGGGGTTCTGTTTGCAAAAAGGGTATGACCATGTTTGGACACAATTTGTCAGAACCACAAGGATCTATTTGTAAAAAGGCTCCGTCCGAACTTAGTTGAAAATTTGTAGAGCCAGAGGTTATTGTCGGCAAAAAGCCAGTGAAAAGACCTGATTGTAATTCAGTATTTTCTTTGGCTGCACGCATGTGTATTTATGCGAGAGATATATACAAGTCGTGAGAGGGAAATCTGAGATGTTTCCAAAGAAGGGAGCGAGTGATTCACACAACCATCAATAATTAACAAATTTTTTTTTTCTATCGACTCGCCAAGGATTACAAAAAGTCAAGAAAAACACGAGTTACGTAATTTTTATCATTCTTGAAAGATATAAAAATTTGCATTGAAGTAGTACCAAAAATCAGCAACACCACCCTTTAAATTTCCAGTAGCTCTTGGTACTACCTCATTGGATTATTAATTCCCAACTGCCCAGCCTAAAAACCTCAGATCAAGTTGTGTCCATGTATCCCCTCTATCTACGAGCTGGCGATGCCGATCTGTGCGAGACGATGGCCCGCCAATGGCACCGGCCGGCCGCTAACCAAATCGGGCGAACTGACCAACAGTACGCACGTGAACGTTCTTAAGCTACACTTTGAGCGCATGGTGCTTGGCTGCCTGCGTTCACCAACCTGATCACTCATCGGTTTTAGTATACTCTATTTCTCTCCCGTTGTACTTCGCTTGCACGGTCTGCGCTGCTTGGCCTAACAGCAGGAGATGTGTAGCACACATGCATTAGCGCATTCACCAATCAGATCACTCAGGTCTCAATATTCCCAACTAATTAGACCACACATAACTAGACATCAGTAGAGATCACGCGCAAACCAAGTTAATTAAACAACCACCAAAATGCAGATGACCTACCAGGTAGAGCAAAGGATCGGGAGGCGCGCACTCCTGCAAACATGCATGCATGCACACGCTGCAAGCTTTCATTTGGCACTATAATTAGCAGGCTTCTCTTCTCTCCCAGCCATCACAAAAACAAGTAGCTCTCCCACAGATACACATAGATCAGGAGTACAATATACATCACCCACTATGGTTTCCAAGGGCTCCTTGTCCTCCGTTCTCTTCCTAATTATGGCGTTGCTGCTCTCGTGCAGTGGCATGAGCAGTGCAGCACGATACCTGGAGGAGACCGCGTCCAAGGAGGAGTACCCGCCACATCCCACCTTCCCGGAGTTGCCTAAACCCGAGCTGCCCCCACACCCTACTGTGCCCGAGCTGCCAAAGCCTGAACTACCGCCGCACTCAACCATGCCAGAGGTGCCAAAGCCCGAACAACCGCACCTGGTCGAGCCAGAGGTGCCAAAGGAGACCCACGTGCCGCACCCGGTAGAGCCGGAGGTGCCAAAAGAGCCCAAAGTGCCGCACCTAGTAGAGCCGGAGCTGCCAAAGCCCGAACTGCCACACCCAGTCGTGCAGGAGGTGCCAAAGGAGCCCCATGAAGTGCCACACGGAGTAGAGCCAGAGTTGCCAAAGCCCGAACAGCCGCACCTGGTCGAGCCAGAGGCACCAAAGGAGCCACAAGTGCCGCACCCAGTAGAGCCGGAGTTGCCAAAGCCCGAACTGCCACACCCGGTCGTGCAGGAGGTGCCAAAGGAGCCCCATGAAGTGCCACACGGAGTAGAGCCGGAGTTACCAAAACCTGAAGTGTCGCATCCCACCGTGTCGGAGCTGCCAAAGCCAGAGGTGCCAGAGTATGAACTGCCGCCATTGCCCAAGGCTGGGTTGCCCCCGAAGCCAGAGTTCCACTTTCCGGAGCCGGAGACCAAGCCATGATGTGCCACTTATCTGAATTATATACGTGCAGTGTGTATGTAAATTGTGATCGATGTTTCCCTGCGATCCTGTCCGTGAGCTGGCTGTCTGTGTTCTTAGCAAGGTGTGTGATGTTTCCATGCGACAGCTGCTTTGTTTTTTGTATACGTATGCACGATCTACACATGTATGACATAGGTTTCATTTATCTTCGTGTTATGTTTGTTTCATCTACAAATAAATAAAGATTTTCTTCAAGTTTGCACTACCTGCTTTTGATAATGGACGTAAATTCAATATAGTTGCTGGTTTATCTTCAAAATGATTTAAGACGTTTATTTTCAAGAAGCTGTCTAAGTATAGAAGTTCTTAATGTAAAAGAGATTTTTTTAGTATGGACATTTGTTGATCGATGTTGGATTAATATTTCAGAGGTCTATATCACAAAATGTCCTTTGCTGCACAGTTCCATAACCTTTAAAGAATCATGTCAACAGCATTCTTGATGCATCCAAGTGTCAGGAACTTCTCTATCTATTTTTAAGTTGGACTATTAGCAAAAGCAAGATTTGGTTAAAACTAGTTTTGGAGCCCAAATCTGAGACCATGTTTGGTCAGTATGAAGGTTTCAAATTTCATTTCCGGTTCACATCTTGTCACATTTCGAAATCTGAAATTTTGGTGAAATCTCGTTATTTCGAATAAAATACAAAAGGTAATATTCAAATTTAGAATGTTTTGAACTGGGAAAACTAAGATCTTAGAAAATTTTAAATGAATGGATAATGGTACAAACTACGTTAGAAAATTTTGAAAATTTTTTTGGATGGTCCTGAGTCATTAGTTATGTTCCCATAAATTTTTAGATGATGATAAAACATTAGGATTTTTTTTAAATTCTGACAGTGCTACTGTCATGATAAAAGCCTTATAGGCAAATTTCAACCCAATGAAAAATAGTTCAAATGGCATTAGAGAATTTTGAAAAAAAATTGGATGGTCCCAACTCATCAGTTATATTCCTATAAAATTTTTAGATGATGATAAAACATTAGGAATTTATAAAAATTTTGACAATGCTACTTTTTAAGTAGGACTATTAGCAAAAGCAAGATTTGGTTAAAACTAGTTTTGGAGCCCAAATCTGAGACCATGTTTGGTAACGAGGTTTCAAATTTCATTTCCGGTTCACATCTTGTCACCTTTCGAAATCTGAAATTTGGGTAAAATCTCGTTATTTCGAATAAAATACAAAAGGTAATATTCAAATTTGGAATGTTTTGAACTGGGAAAACCGAGATCTTAGAAAATTTTAAATGAATGAAAAATGGTTCAAACTACGTTAGAATTTTTTTAAAAAAAAATTGGATGGTCCTAAGTCATTAGTTATGTTCCCATAAAATTTTTAGATGATGATAAAACATTAGGATTTTTTTTTTAAAATCTGACATTGCTACTGTCGTGATAAAATCCTTATAGGCAAATTTCAACCCAATGAAAAATAGTTCAAATGGCATTAGAGAATTTTGAAAAAAAATTGGATGGTCCCAAGTCATCAGTTATATTCCCATAAAATTTTTAGACGATGATAAAACATTAGGAATTTATAAAATTTTTGACAATGCTACTTTCCTGATAAAAGCCTTACCGACAAATTTCAACCGAATGAAAAATGGTTCAAAATACGTTAGAAAATTTTGAAACTTTTTGTGGATGGTCATGAGGAATCACTAATGTCACCATAAAAGTTTTAGATGATGATCAATCCTGAGAAATTTTTAAAAAGTCTGACAGTGTGTCCTGATAAAAGCCTTACTGGTAAATTTCAACCAAATGTAAAATGGTTCAAACCATGTTAAATTTTTTTAATTTTTTTTTGGGACAATCATGACACATTACTAATGTTTTCATAAAATTTTCATATGGTGATCAAGCATGAGAAATTTATAAAAATTCTGATAGTGCCACTTTATGCATGTTCAGCTCACAACTATATGCATGCATGCTTGCTACTCAAGTGATCATACTCATACATCAAGTGCTCATAACCAAACTACATAACACACACTAACACTAACACATGCTTGCAAGTAACACACCCTACATAACCAAAGTAGCCACTAACACACACTACATAACCAAACTATGCACAAAAATGAGCCAGAAACAAACCAAGGTGAAGAAAGCTTGCTAACCGAGTTGTCTAGCTTCAAAATCTCGGTTCAATTGGGCGAGATCTCAGTAAATCTCGCCGAGTTTCTTGTTGTTGCTGACCGGAGCAAGGTGAACATGGCCGGATGAGTAAGAAAGTGACCGGAGAGTGAGCAAACGGACTAAGGACACTAAGCTCGCTCGGCCAGTGCACTGTGGCACCACATGGGAGTTAGATGCCAGCAACATCATTTTAGTACTTCACTATAAGAGTCAGTCAGTGCAGCTATCTAAAGGCGTAACAGATCAATGGTTATGTAAAATGCTTTTGTAATTTTCTTCTTAAAAATGCTCCTGTATTTTTCTGAGAACTATGATGAATGCCTTAGAAACTAATAGTATACCAAGTACCAACTATATATAGCTGGTAACATATATCACACCTGATGTAATTTCCTGTTGAGGACTTATCTAGCGTTAATTGTCTGAAAAAATGGCCATACCAACATGACAAAGAAGGCGCATAAACAAGTTTACAGCACTGGTCATTTTACACTCGATTTAGTGCGAGCAAAACCAAACATTTCGTCAGCACGGACCAAAAATCAACAACACAACCCTTTAAATTTCTAGTAGCACTTAATACTGCCTCCGAATACATTAGTATCCTCCGGTACTACTTTAATATAAATTTTGGTTCATTCTAAACTAATGTTACATGGAGACGATGGCATGGCCCGCCAATGGCACCGCTAACCAAATCGGGCGAACTGACCAACAGTAGGCACGCGATGACGCGAACGTTGTTAAGCTACACCTTGAGCGCATGGTGCTTGGCTGCGTGCGTTCACCAGCCTGATCACTCATCAGTTTTAGCATACTCTATTTCTCTCCTGTTGTCCTTCGCTTGCACGGTCTACGCCGCTTAGCCTAACAGCAGCAGATGTGTAGCACACGTGTATTAGCGCATTCACCAATCAGATCACTCAGGTCTCAATATTCCCAACTAATTAGACCACACATAACTAGACATCAGTTAAACAACCATCAAACCGAGTTAAACAACCACCAAAATGCAGATGACCTAATATGCAAACATGCATGCATGCACATGCTGCAAGCCTTCATTTTGCACTATAATTAGCAGGCTTCTCTTCTCTCCCAGCCATCACAAAAACAAGCAGCTCTCTCACTGATACACATAGATCAGGAGTACAATATACATCACCCACTATGGTTTCCAAGGGCTCCTTGTCCTCCGTTCTCTTCCTAATTATGGCGTTGCTGCTCTCGTGCAGTGGCATGAGCAGTGCAGCACGATACCTGGAGGAGACCGCGTCCAAGGAGGAGTACCAGCCACATCCCACCTTGCCGGAGTTGCCGAAACCCGAGCTGCCCCCACACCCTACTGTGTCCGAGCTGCCAAAGCCTGAACTGCCGCCGCACCCAACCGTATCAGAGGTGCCAAAGCCCGAACAGCCGTACCTGGTCGAGCCAGAGGTGCCAAAGGAGACCCACGTGTCGCACCCACTAGAGCCGGAGGTGCCAAAGGAGCCTCAAGTGCCGCACCTAGTAGAGCCGGAGCTGCCAAAGCCCGAACTGCCACACCCGGTCGTGCAGGAGGTGCCAAAGGAGCCCCATGAAGTGCCACACGGAGTAGAGCCAGGGTTGCCAAAGCCCGAACAGCCGCACCTGGTCGAACCAGAGGTGCCAAAGGAGCCACAAGTGCCGCACCCAGTAGAGCCGGAGCTGCCAAAGCCCGAACTGCCACACCCGGTCGTGCAGGAGGTGCCAAAGGAGCCCCATGAAGTGCCACACGGAGTAGAGCCGGAGTTACCAAAACCTGAAGTGTCGCACCCCACCGTGTCGGAGCTGCCAAAGCCAGAGGTGCCAGAGCATGAACTGCCACCATTGCCCAAGGCTGGGTTGCCCCCAAAGCCAGAGTTCCACTTTCCGGAGCCGGAGACCAAGCCATGATGTGCCACTTATCTGAATTATATACGTGCAGTGTGTATGTAAATTGTGATCGATGTCATGCGATCCTGTCCGTGAGCTGGCTGTCTGTTCTTAGCAAGTAGTGTGATGTTTCCATGCGGCAGCTGCTTTGTTGTTTGTATATGTATGCACAACTTACACATGTATGACACAGGTTTCATTTATCTTCGTGTTATGTTTCTTTCATCTATAAATAAATAAAAAATTTCTTTGGGTTTGCACTACGTGCTTTCGATAATGTACGTACATTCAATATATTTGCTGGTTTATCTCACTACTGGAATCACATGGTTTCTCGACGACCAAAGCCCTCAAAAAAGGTCAAGAAACCATCGAGATAGATTACTCTCGACAGCTGGCCGTCGACAAACGGCCATCGATGAACAACAGTCGAGAGAGACCATCTGTGTCGACGGTACATTCGTCGATAGATAATTTATCGACGGCTAACCAGGCCACCGTCAAGCGAGGTCAAGAGATGACCGGTTGGCCGTCACATGGCTCTGTCTCCCTCTCTATCGATGGCCTAGAGGCAATCGAGAGAGGCGAATCTCACGGGAACTGGGGTCAGCTCTCTCGACAGCCACGCGATATCAGGGCGATCGAGAGAGGGGACCCTGAGATATCGCTGGCTCACCTCTCTCGACGGCATGCCCATGGCCATCGAGAGAGTTTGGGTCCAGTAGGGTTTCCTGGATCCCCTTTGTCTCAACGGCCTAGGCTTGGCTGTCGAGAATAAGTGAATTCTAGCCAAAAAAAAAGAGAGCTGATAAAATGGCTAAAAAAAATCAGAATTTAGTAGCAGTTGCTGCTGGCAGCACCTGCAAACCCAAAACAACCCGAGCATTTCATAATTCCCCCGCGTTGCACACATATTCATCCATAATAACATTTTCAAGCAAAAAAACAAGATATATCACAAAATATAACCAAACCATGTCCATCCATCACATGTATGCATGCATAATCATATACAAAGCAAAACAAGTCCATCCACAAGTCAAGAGAGTGGCGGGTCATCCCGTAAGAAGAGTGTGTAGTCCATCGGCGTTCTCCCAGACCTGTCATCTCCCTCGTCGGGGTCGTCACGTAGAGCCAGAGCTGGAGTGGACAATCCCGAAGGAGCACTAGGTGGCGGTCTGCTCAACGAGGCCTACACATTAGCGACACATTAGGTAAAGACTTGTACGGTCGAAAGAAACGAAATGATGTGATCGTAGTCACTTACTCCAACAAGTCTCAATGTTGTCTCCAACGCGAGGATCCTTGATATCATCTCTTCCTGTGCCCGCCTCTGCTCCTACTCGTGCTATAGCTACTCCTCCTGCACCGTTCTTAGGCTCGCATGCAGTGCCTCTATCATCTGTTGCTGCTCCATCAACCTATCCTCGTTCTCCCTATAGACCCGGGCCACAAACTCGTGTCGGCTTTCGATGGCACCCTGGGAGGCTGCGACCTACAATTAATATTAAGGACTGTGGGTAGTTTTCAATATCAATGGTTTCAAATAAATGACATGCTAGATAGTAATTAGCTCACCTGACGTGATCCCCTCGTATCACCAGCCTCCTGTGTGCCTTGATCCCTAGGTGCTTGTGGATCACCACTAGGTCGAGGGGCGCGTCCTCCCGGAAGCTGTCCGCGCCGTGCTCCTAAGTATATGCTTCCCGGTAGCGATCCTACGTTATTTCGAGTTAAACTAAGAAAAACCTACAAATCTACTAAGGGTGAAAGTTTTCGTTGACACTTACCATCTTCTCTTGCGTGTGGGTGTAGTGGTGCGAAATTTACCTCGAGTGGGCGGCAGTGCCGACGATGGGGCAGTGGCAGCTCCTCCTCCTCCTCCTCCACCACCACCTTCTCTTCATTCGACAGTGGCCTCGTCTCCTCCTCCTTCCTTCTCCCCCTGCGGCCAACTCTCGTACTCCTCTCCTCCGGTGAGCGGTGTGGTGGTGGCGAGGCGGCAGCGGCAACTCGGCAGCGGCGGGGCTGGGGCGGCACGAGGCGGCGCGCGACAAAGCGAGGGCCAAGGCGACGGCAAGCGGCGCTAGGAGGAGGCACGGGTGGTGGCCGGCAGGCGTGCGGGATGCAGTGGACGCGGCGGGCGGCCAGAGCTCGGCAAGGGCGAAGCTCGTGAGTCAGGGGCCATCTGCTGCGACGGTTTCAGAGGTAGCCATCGAGATAGGTGTCTCGGGGGCTAATTTTGCCCTAGCCGTCAAGAGACAACTCTCTCGATGGCTTACGTTGACTACCGTCGATAGAGGTCAGACTGTCTCGATGGTTCCTACAGTTGCTATCGATACAGATGTTTGACTCGACGGCCCCCTTTCTTGGTCATCTAGTGGTCACCTCTAGCTATTTTAAATTTTATAAAATAATATAATCATGATATTGACTATAACTTTTGATTATATTGCTCTATATGTGACTTAGCATGTTTGAAAAAAGTTTGAAATTTTTTGACGTTCTGGGCTAGGGGTTTATGTGTAATCACCTTAATCGACTCACTGGCGGGCTTTAGTGTATCTACATGTTCAAGAATTATTTTGTACAACTATGTTGATTTCATTCCACTGACACACTAAACGTATAAAATTATCAATCTCTGCTATGTGGCATGTTCGATACTTCATTTCTTGTTTAAATTTTCACTAATCCAAACATTTTTGGTACATCCAAAACAATTTAACAATTTTCTATCATCATAAAATACATTTAATTTACTATTTGGTGCTTAGTGGTTCGAACAAAATACAGAAATTCATTGCAAACTAGAAGAAGTATTTCCAGTAACTTTGCAATGCCTACTTTCATAAATGCAATCCATATAGCCACATGTATGCATGTATGGGAGTTTAGCAAAATTTATCAAAATCCAGTCTCTCTCGACGGCCAGAGGTATGGCCGTCAATACAGTGGCCTAGCCCTCCGGCCAGTCGAGTCAAGCCATGAAGGCATCATCCAGCTAGGACGTCTCTCGATGGCCACTAAACGACCGTAGAGGGAGACACTTGCGCGCCAGCGGGCACGGGCAAATTTCCCCATTCCCGCTCATGTCTCTCTCGACGGCTGACGGTGGACCCTCGAGACAGCTAAACATCGTGAGGCTTTCAGCGCTCCCATGGATGGTTGCTCCAACTCTATCGACGATTGTTAACAGAACCGTCGAGACAAGTTTCAGGATTCAATAGCCGAACGACAGCCGTCGAGAGACGTTATCTGTCTCGACGGTCACCGTCAGCCGTCGAGAAAGATAGACGAGGTCAGCTTTCACTACAATTCCTGTAGTGTCTTCAAAATGTTTTAAGAATGTTTGTTTTCAAGAAGCTTTCTAAGTATAGAAGTTCTTAATGTAAAAGAGATTTTTTTTTATTATGGACATTTGTTGATCGATGTTGGATTAATATTTCAGAGGTCTATATTACTAAATGTCCTTTGTTGCAAAGTTCCATAACCCTTAAAAAAATCTTGTCAACAGCATTCTTGATGCATGGAAGGGTCAGGTACTTCTCTATCTATTTTTAAGTTGGACTATTAGCCAAGGCAAGATTTGGTCAAAACTTGTTTTGGATTCGAAATCTGAGACCATGTTTTGTCAATATCAAGGTTTTAAATTTAGTTTTCGGTTCACATCTTGTCACCTTCTAAAATCTGAAATTTCAGTAAAATATCATTATTTTGGATGAAATTCAAAAGGAAAAATCCAAATCCAAAATGTTTTGAACTAGGAAAACCGAGATCTTAGAATATTTCAAACGAATGAAAAATGGTTCAAATGACATTAGAAAATTTTTGCAATTTTTTTTCAATGGTCCTGAGGCATCACTAATGTTTTCATAAAAATTTTCGATTATGATCAAGCCTAGGGAATCTTTTAAAATTCTGACAATGCTACTGTGCTGATAAAAGCCTCATAGGCAAATTTCAACCTAATGAAAAATGGTTCAAACAATGTTAAAAAAATTTGAAATATTTTTTGGATGATCCTGAGGCATCAATAATATTTCCATAAAATTTTAGATTATGATAAAGCTTTAAGAATGTTTAAAAATTCTGACAGTTCTACTGTCCTGATAAAAGCCTTACTAGCAAATTTCAATTGAATGAAAAAATATTTCAAGCTACGTTAGAAAATTTTGAAAATGTTTGTGGGTGGCCCTGAGGAGTAACTAATGTTACCATAAAAGTTTTAGATGATGATCAATCCTGAGGAAGTTTTAAAAAGTCTGACAGTGCGTCTTGATAATGGCCTTACCAGCAAATTTCAACCGAATGTAAAATGGTTTAAACCACGTTAGAATTTTTTTAAAAAATTTTTTGGATGGTCATGACAAATTACTAATATTCTCGTAAAATTTTCTTATGACAATCAAGCCTGAGAAAATTATAAAAAATCTGATAATGCCACTATATGTATGTTCAGCTCACAACTATATGCATGCATACTTGCTGCTCAAGTGATCATACTCATACATCAAGTGCTCATAACCAAACTACATAACACACACTAACACTAACACATACTTATCAGTAACACACCCTATGTAACCGTAGTAGCCGCTAACACACACTACATAACCAAAATAGGCACAAAAATGAGCCAAGAACAAATCAAGGTGAAGAAAGCAAAGTTTCTCGAAAATTACATATAGGTTTTTACAAGAAGCCTCTCAGGCCCCTGGGAGCTTACGATTTACGAAGAGCTCTACGCCACGCGATTTTACAAGAAGGTTCTCGGGGTTTCAGGAATTTGCGAGAAGGTCCTGTTGCGGATATTTTACAATAGGGGGTCAGGGTTCGGGGATTTTATGAAAAGGTCTATGCCTCACGATTTTCCATGAAGGCCCCTAAGGTTCCCAAAAATTACAAAGAGATCCACGCAAGCAATTTTCCAAAAGAATCCCTGGGGTCCTAGGAGTTTACTAAGAGCCTATACGCTAGTTATTTTACATGAAGGCTCTCGGGGTTCCAAGAATTTACGGAAGACTGCGCTATACCAAAATTCACCCGCACTACCACATATTTTGCCATCAGTACCGGTTCATAACTGCCATTAGTACCATTTTTTGAACCGGTACAGGCCATCCGGGACTGACGCCCATTGGGCATTAGTACCGGTTCCACCAACCGGTACTGATGGCACTTGAAATGTTTCAAAATATGTCGATGATGTATGGGAGAAACGGGACTTGAACCCGCAACCTCGCGACTCTAGCCTCACCCTTCTAACCAACCCACCCACCATCACGGATATAAATAGAATATGCATTCCTTTTGAACTTTCCTGAAACAAGACATCAGTACCGATTCGTGTTATCAACCGGTACTGATGCCCCGTGCCTTATTACTTGAGCTTCATGCTCCATATCACTGATCCACCAAGTTGCACCATGTTAGATTCATGTTTTCTCGGGCCATTCCATGCTGCCTCTACCTACGAGCCACGCCGCCACGTTTCCGTAAAGCTGCTCGGCCACCTCCTCCGATCGAGACTGCACCGTTGCTGCCTACTCCTACGGCCGTAAGTTGAGCTGCAGTTGCTCCTTTGGCCGTGAGAAGATTGGGAATAGGGAATGAGAGGGGGGATCAAGAGGTAGCGAGAAGAGTGCGTCCAAGCACTACATGATTGGTGCAATGCCAACGGTAACGATGGTTGTATGATATGCCATCAAATCAGTAAGTAACGATATACTGTTTTGTAGTATTTCTGTATGTGAAAATGGTATTCTTTTTTATTACTTTTTTAAACGGGTGTATGCTGCTTTCCGGGGAGCAGGGGCGGAGTTGGGCCTCGGGGCCACTGGGGCTGGGCCCGAGGCCTAGCCGAAATAGCAATTCAAAATACAGGTTTTATTTAGTTGGGCCCGAGGCCTTTTCAAATCAGCCCAGCCGCCACCCTGCCCCCATCGGCGCCGCCCCCGCCCACCCGCCACCACCCCCTGCCCCCATCGGCGCCGCCCCCGCCCGGCTTCACAACCCGTCGGCGTTACCCCCGCAAGGAGCCCGCCCGTCGGTGCCGCCCCCGCAAGGAGCCCGACGTCGGCGACCCCCACAAGAAAGGCGCTGAGATATCGCCTGCGGTCTGCTGGCGCCGCCGCCGGCTTCACAACTAGTCGGCCAGCCGGCCACGCTCCCGCCGCTCGCCGCAGGAGGCCGCTCCTGGCCTCCCGCCTGCCTCCAGCCCTACCCCTGTCGGCGCTGCCCCTGCAAGGAGCCCGCCCGTTGGCCACCCCCGCAAGCAAGGTGCCCCGCGCCCCCACCCGTGACCCGTGGGCGCTGCCCCCGCAAGGTGCCCTCCCGTCAGCACCGCCCCCACCTAGCGCCCGGCCGCCCACTGCGAGTTCATTTGCTTCAGCCTTCAGCCCTTCAGTAGTTCAGTACTTCAGTGCTTCGCTACTTGAGGCCTTGAGCCATCAGGAATCTAGGATTCTGGAATGAGTTTCGGACTTGAGTGATTGACACTTGACAAATTAAGTATTTTGAGTCATTGAGCTACTCTTCGGTCTTCAATCTTCACTCCTTAAACGGGTGAGCCTTAAGGTAGCTTCTTCTTCAGATCTCAGTTCTCTCCAATCTTAAATTTGAGAAACAAAAATGCTAAGTTCTAACTTCTAAGTATCTCTTTACTTGCATGGACTATATGAAGTATCAAATATGTATACTAATCAATTGATGCACATTTTACGAGCTCTGATTTGATGCAACTGTGAATCACTGAATATGTTTCAGTGAAATATGAGTAATAGTGTATTAGTGTAATACTACCTTTTTTCAAGGATAAAACTGTGAATCGTTGAATTGTGAATGGTAGTTTTGGTTGTTTTTAATTGCTAGATTCAAACATATTGATTAATCGATTGGACTCAATTTGATGTATATTGTCTCATTGAATTGACTTTGATTTTATCCGTTGCAACCGCAACAGTAGAGAGAGCTTTCTCAGTTATGAACATTGTCAAAACTGAGTTGCATAATAAGATGAATGATGAATGGATGAATGATAGTATGGTATGCTACATTGATCATGATGTATTTGCAAGCATTGAAGATAACAAAATTTTATAACGTTTTCAAAGTATGAGGTCTCGTAAGTAACAATTACCTCGTAGTCTTCGTGCTAGTGGTATGTTACATTCTTCTAATGCAATTTGTTTTAATAGTTACATTCGTAGTTTTGTGTGTCTAATTTACATATGCAATTTTATCTTTTATATGTTCAGATTCTTTTTCTATTGTTTATGAAAATATGTTAATCTCAGATGCAACAAACCTTCATTAATTAGGTATTAACTTTTCTACCACTCCACTATGCTACATTATTTTGACATATTTTTTTTGAGAGGTACTTCTATGCTCTTCTTTCTGGTACAAGTTGCACAAATCTTGAAGCAAGCGAAGGGGTAAGTAATCACCATCTACCTTCATTCATGCTTTAATAGTTGTGCAACTTTTAAAAGGAAGAGCATTGAAGCACCTCTCTTTTTTCTATTTTATTGAAATGTTAAGCATGTAATTTAAATTTATTTTTAATTCTGTATTTGTACTGTACTTTTGTTATATCTAAATATCCGTAGTCTTTAATGACAGTAATAGTCGCTTATTTCAAGGACGTATACATAGCCATCACGCACGACACCGGCCACTTCCAAGGACGTCGAACTAACTCGGCACACACTCACTGATAAATTACCCACCACCATCTATACCACTCATATATTGTAACATCTCAAAAATTTAATAAGAGATAAAATATATTATTAAATTGTGAGTGTGAATTAATATTGCATTTCCTGAATTTTATGCCTTTTGTGGATTTTCTTGTCATGGAAGAAATTGAATAATTAGATTTTTAAAGTTAGAAAAGGGAAATGGTAAAAAGATAAAAAGTGAGAAATTACCCCAAGAAGCTGCTTGGCTGATGGCTCCTGTAAAACAGGTTCGAACCCACCAAAGGTAGCCCGGTTAAAAAGTTAAATCGCCTACGAAAAGCAAAGGTGCAAGGCACGGCCTGGGCTCTTCGGACACGCGCGGGACACCGTGACACCGATCTCACGTGCAGCGGTGGGGATGCGGTGAGTGACTATATGCATCGACCCACGCGTTTGCTGGTGCGGCGCGCAGGTCGTCCATCGGGGTTTTGAGTTAAATTTTTTTGAGCTGTAATTTCTTCTTTAAAATTTGAAAACTTTATATCGGAGAAAAAAGAAGCGGGACGGAGGAAGTGAGTAGGGAAGAGAGAAGAAGAAAGGGTGGAGGTGGATGGAGAAAATGATATAACATTTTAAAAAGATGTTTTTAATTTTTTTAGTTTAAGGGTAGCCTAAAACTAGTTGTACCCATTGCAAATTTGAGGGTATCTTCGGTGTGGACATACTCCCGTTCTGTTATATGGTGATAACTTATTCCTTCTCACATCTTTTCTTCGTTGAAAACTCTCTCATCGTAGTACTTAGCGGTATCCCCTTCAGCCCACTTTTTTTCGCCATTCTCTTTCTCTCAAACTTAAAATAGTTTTAGGTCGTTCGGCGGAGGCGTAGGGGTGACAATGGGCTTGGATCGATCTAGATTTTTTGGATTAGACCGGTCTAAAACTGTAAATAGATTGGACTCATTTTGGATTGATGGTTATTTGAACCAGATCTAGACTAGAATGGACCGAGCTTAGACTAGGCTGAATCAAGAAACAAAAATAGGAACTTGGATCAGACTTGTACTGGACCGCGGCCGCGGCCGGTGACCAGCAGCTAGGCGAAAACAGGCTTCTCAGGGCAGATCGCGTACAAGTGCGTAGCCGATGGGAAATCGAAAGAATTGAAGATGCTGAACCGCGGAGATAATCTCGGTTTAACTGACAGAAAGCATCCACCAAGAGCCGCGCTATTTGAAACAGCCAAACACTCGCTTTATTAAAGTAACACAGCAACTCCTCTGCACACAGCATGCATACGTACGTACATGCGCGTGTACAAAACTCGGCACATACACACACGCACTGAAAATTAACGACAGACGCCTAGCCTAACACACGTACACGGTGCACTCCCGCGACAAATTCATATATAGCTTCATACGTACCATGCGTCTACATGGGCAAACCACACCACAACACACGTAGGATCATGGCTTGGCCTCTAGCTCCGGAAAGTGGAACTCAGGGATGCTGGGAATCTAAAAAAATTTGAAATATTTTTTGGATGATCCTGAGGCATCAATAATATTTCCATAAAATTTTTAGATTATGATAAAGCTTGAAAAATGTTTAAAAATTCTGACAGTGCTACTGTCCTGATAAAAGCCTTACTAGCAAATTTCAACTGAATGAAAAATATTTCAAACTACGTTAGAAAATTTTGAAATTTTTTGTGGGTGGCCCTGAGGAGTAACTAATGTTACCATAAAAGTTTTAGATGATGATCAATCCTGAGGAAGTTTTAAAAAGTCTGACAGTGCGTCTTGATAATGGCCTTACCGGTAAATTTCAACCAAATGTAAAATGGTTCAAACCATGTTGAAGTTTTTTTTAAAAAATTTTTGGACAGTCATAACACATTACTAATATTTTCATAAAATTTTCATATGGTGATCAAGCATGAAAAATTTATAAAAATTCTGATAGTGCCACTATATCCATGTTCAGCTCACAACTATATGCATGCATGCTTGCTACTCAAGTGATCATACTCATACATCAAGTGCTCATAACCAAACTACATAACACACACTAACACATGCTTGCAAGTAACACACCGTACATAACCAAAGTAGCCACTAACACACTCTACATAACCAAACTAGGCACAAAAATGAGCCAGAAACAAACCAAGGTGAAGAAAGCAAAGTTGCTAATCGAGTTGGCTAGCTGCAAAATCTTGGTTCAATTGGCTGAGATCTCAGTAAATCTCGCCGAGTTTCTTGTTGTTGCTGACGGGAGCAAGGTGAACATGGCCAGAGGAGTAAGGAAAGTGACTGGAGAGTGAGCAAAGAGACTAAGGACACTAAGCTCGGCCAGTCCACTGTGGCACCACATGAGAGTTAGATGGCAGCAACATCATTTTACGCTAAAACATGTAAATAGCATAATTTTGGCATTTTTGTGAGCACTAGCAGTGAGCATAATTGATGTGCTCGGAGAATGGAGAGATGCATGTGCTTTAGCATACTATATTTCTCTCCTGCGCTTGCACGGTCTAGCAGCAGGAGATGTGTAGCACACATGTATTAGCGCATTCACCAATCAGATCACTCAGGTCTCAATATTCCCAACTAATTAGACCACACATAACTAGACATCAGTTAAACAACCATCAAACCGAGTTAAACAAACTCCAAAATGCAGATGACCTACCAGGTAGAGCAAAGGATCGGGAGAGGCTCTCCTGCAAACATGCATGCATGCACATGCTGCAAGCCTTCATTTGGCACTATAATTAGCAGGCTTCTCTTCTCTCCCAGCCATCACAAAAACAAGTAGCTCTCCCACAGATACACATAGATCAGGAGTACAATATACATCACCCACTATGGTTTCCAAGGTCTCCTTGTCCTCCGTTCTCTTCCTTGTTATGGCGTTGCTGTTCTCGTGCAGTGGCATGAGCAGTGCAGCACGATACCTGGAGGAGACCGCGTCCAAGGAGGAGTACCAGCCACATCCCACCTTGCCGGAGTTGCTGAAACCCGAGCTGCCCCCACACCCTACAATGGCCGAGCTGCCAAAGCCTGAACTGCTGCCGCACCCAACCGTGTCAGAGGTGCCAAAGCCCGAACAGCCGCACCTGGTCGAGCCAGAGGTGCCAAAGGAGACCCACGTGCCGCACCCAGTAGAGCCGGAGGTGCCAAAGGAGCCCCAAGTGCCGCACCCAGTAGAGCCGGAGCTGCCAAAGCCTGAACTGCCACATCCGGTCGTGCAGGAGGTGCCAAAGGAGCCCCATGAAGTGCCACACGGAGTAGAGCCAGAGTTGCCAAAGCCCGAACAGCCGCACCTGGTCGAGCCAGAGGCGCCAAAGGAGCCTCAAGTGCCGCACCTAGTAGAGCCGGAGCTGCCAAAGCCCGAACTAACACACCCGGTCGTACAGGAGGTGCCAAAGGAGCCCCATGAAATACCACACGGAGTAGAGCCAGAGTTACCAAAACCTGAAGTGTCGCACCCCACCGTGTCGGAGCTGCCAGAGCATGAACTGCCGCCATTGCCCAAGGCTGGGTTGCCCCCGAAGCCAGAGTTCCACTTTCCGGAGCCGGAGACCAAGCCATGATGTTGCCACTTATCTGAATTATATACGTGCAGTGTGTATGTAAATTGTGATCGATGTTTCCCTGCGATCCTGTCCGTGAGCTGGCTGTCTGTTCTTAGCAAGTAGTGTGATGTTTCCATGCGGCAGCTGCTTTGTTGTTTGTATATGTATGCACGACCTACACATGTATGACACATGTTTCATTTATCTTTGTGTTATGTTTCTTTCATCTATAAATAAATAAATATTTTCTTCGAGTTTGCACTACGTGCTTTTGATAATGGACGTACATTCAATATATTTGCTAGTTTATCTCACTACTGGAATCGCAGGGTTTCTCGACGACCAAAGCCCTCAAAAAAGGTCAAGAAACCATCGAGATAGATTACTCTCGACAGTTGGCCGTCGACAAACGGACATCGATGAACAACAGTTGAGAGTGACCATCTGTGTCGACGGTACATCCGTCGATAGATAATTTATCGACGGCTAACTAGGCCACCGTCAAGCGAGGTCAACAGATGACCGGTTGGCCGTCACATGGCTCTATCTCCCTCTCTATCGATGGCCTAGAGGCAATCGAGAGAGGCGAATCTCGCGGGAACTGGGGCCAGCTCTCTCGACAGCCACACGATCTCAGGGCGGTCGAGAGAGGGGACCCTGAGATATTGCTGGCTCACCTCTCTCGACGGCAGGCCCATGGCCATCGAGAGAGTTTGGGTCCAGTAGGGTTTCCTGGATCCCTTATGGCTCAACGGCCTAGGCTTGGCTGTCGAGAATAAGTGGATTCTAGCAAAAAAAAAAGAGCTGATGAAATGGCTAAAAAAAAATCAAAATTTAGCAGCAGCTGCTGCTGACTGCACCTGCAAACCCAAAACAACCCGAGCATTTCATAATTCCCTCGCGTTGCACTCATATTCATCCATAATAACATTTTCAAGCAAAAAAAAAAACAAAATATATCACAAAATATAACCAAACCATGTCCATCCATCACATGTATGCATGCATAATCACATACAAAGCAAAACAAGTCCATCCACAAGTCAAGAGAGTGGCGGGTCATTCCGTAAGAAGAGCGTGTAGTCCATCAGCGTGCTCCCAGACCTGTCGTCTCCCTCATCGGGGTCGTCACGCAGAGCCAGAGCTGGAGTGGCCAATCCCGAAGGAGCACCAGGTGGCGGTCTGCTCAACGAGGCCTACACATTAGCGACACATTAGGTAAAGACTTGTACGGTCGAAAGAAACGAAATGATGTGATCGTAGTCACTTACCCCAACAAGTCTCAATGCTACCTCCAACGCGAGGATCCTTGAGATCATCTCTTCCTGTGCCTGCGACTGCTCCTACTCGTGCTATAGCTGCTCCTCCTGCACCGTTCTTAGGCTCGCATGCAACGCCTCTATCATCTGTTGCTGCTCCATCAACCTATCCTCGTTCTCCCTATAGACCCGGGCCTCAAACTTGTGTCGGCTTTCGATGGCACCCTAGGGGGCCCGAACCTCAGGCATGTAATCCTGCGACCTACAATTAAGATTAAGGACTGTGGGCAGTTTTTAATATCAATGATTTGAAACAAATGACATGTTAGATAGTAATTAGCTCACCTGAGGTGGTCCCCTCCTATCACCAGCCTCCTGTGTGCCTTGCCCCCTAGGTGCTTGTGGATCACCACTGGGTCGAGGGGCGCGTCCTCCCGGAAGCTGTCTGCGTCGTGCTCTTGAGTGTATGCTTCCCGGTAGCGATCCTACGTTATTTCGAGTTAAACTAAGAAAAACTACAAATCTACTAAGGGTGAAAGTTTTCGTTGACACTTACCATCTTCTCTTGCGTGTGGGTGTAGTGGCGCGAAATTTACCTCGGGTGGGCGGTAGTGGCGACGATGGGGCAGTGGCAGCTCCTCCTCCTCCTCCTTCTCTTCATCCGACGATGGCCTCGGCTCCTCCTCCTTCCTTCTCCCCCTGCGGCCAACTCTTCGGTATGCTGCGCGAAAATGGTATTCTTTTTTATTACTTTTTTAAACGGGTGTATGCTGCTTTCCGGGAAGCAGGGGCGGAGTTGGGCCTCGGGGCCACTGGGCCCGAGGCCCAGCCGAAATAGCAATTCAAAATACAGGTTTTATTTAATTAGGCCCAAAGCCTTTTCAAATCAGCCCACTATCCCAACCGCCAGACTGCTTCACAACCAAGCAAACCCTACCATTCCGCCCCTGTTAGGCACTCTCCCTAGTCGTAGCCCGCAGGCCACGCCACCACCCCTGCCCCCATCGGCGTCGCCCCCGCACGCCCACTGCCGCCCTACCCCCATCGGCGCCACCCCTGCCCCCATCGGCGCTACCCCCGCAAGGTGCCCGCCCGTCGGTGCCGCCCCCGCAAGGAGCCCGCCGTCGGCGACCCCCCACAAGCAAGGCGCTCTTCAGATCCTGCCCATGACCCGTCGGCGCCGCCCCCGCCCGGCTTCACAACTAGTCGGCCAGCCGGCCACGCTCCCGCCGCTCGCTGCAGTAGGCCGCTGTTGGCCTCCCGCCTACCTCCGGCTCTGCCCCCATCGGCGCCGCCCCTGCAAGGAGCCCGCCCATCGGCCGCCCCCGCAAGCAAGGTGCCCCGTGCCCCCACCCGTGACCCATCGGCGCCGCCCCCACCTAGCGCCCGACCGCCCATTGCGAGTTCATTTGCTTCAGCCTTCAGCCCTTCAGTTGTTCAGTACTTCAGTGCTTCGCTACTTGAGGCCTTGAGACATCAGGAATCTAGGATTCTGGAATGAGTTTCAGACTTGAGTGATTGACACTTGACAGATTAAGTATTTGAGTCATTGAGCCACTCTTTGGTCTTCAGTCTTCACTGCTTGAACGGGTGAGCCTTAAGGTAGCTTCTTCTTCAGATCCCAGTTCTCTCCGATCTTAAATTTGAGAAACAAAAATGCTAAGTTCTAACTTCTAAGTATCTCTTTACTTGCATGGACTATATGAAGTATCAAATATGTATATATACATATTAATCAATTGATGCACATTTTACAAGCTCTGATTTGATGCAACTGTGAATCACTGAATATGTTTTAGTGAAATATGAGTAATAGTGTATTAGTGTAATACTACCTTTTTTTTCAAGGATAAAACTACGAATCATTGAATTGTGAATGGTAGTTTTGGTTATCTTTAATTGCTAGATTCGAACATATTGATTAATCGATTGGACTCAATTTGATGTATATTGTATCATTGAATTAACTTTGATTTTGCCCGTTGCAACCGCAACATTAGATACGACAGCACACGACGCTCGTTCTTACTCTGTTTGCTGTCATCTTACTGAGAGTTTGCTGTCATCTTAGTGCGAGTAAAACCAAACATTTCGTCAGCATGGACCGTATAGCAGCTACTATCTTACTCTGTTTCTCAGCTGCTTGTCATTGGCATGCACGGTTTTTCTCTGCATTACCCGGTGGCCACACAAATACAGATACGACAGCACACGACGCTAGTTCATCCACCAACCAGCTCACCTTACGTGGTCTCAATGTTCCCAACTAATTAAACCACACACAAGTAGAGATCAGGAGAGATCACACATTGACCAAATTAAACAACCACCAAAATGCAGATCACCTACCAGTTACCAAACGATGAGAGGACTATAAATACCAAGCTTGTCTTCTCTCCCAGACACCACACAAAGATCAGACGAGCAGACCACTCAACTTAACATGGTTTCTAAGAACACCATGTCCTCTCTTCTCTTCCTCGCCGCGCTGCTGCTCTCATGCAACGGCATGGCCAGTCCGGCACGGTACCTGGAGGAGACAGCGCCTCCCAAGGAGGAGTACCCTCCTGCCGTGCCGGAATATCCAAAGCCCAAACCGCACCCCATCATGCCTGAGCACCCAAAGCCCGAGCTTCCGCACCCAATCGTGCCAGAGGTGCCAAAGGAGCCCGAAGTGCCGCACCCTGCAGTGCCGGAGCTGCCAGAGCCCGAAGTGCCGCACCATGCCGTTCCGGAGGTGCCAAAGGAGCCCGAAGTGCCACACCCTGCCGTGCCGGAGCTGCCATATCCCGAAGTGCCACACCATGCCGTTCCGGAGGTGCCAAAGGAGCCCGAAGTACCGCACCCTGCCGTGCTGGAGCTGCCATATCCCGAAGTGCCACACCACGCCATTCCAGAGGTGCCAAAGGAGCCTGAAGTGCCGCACCCTATCGTGCCGGAGCTGCCAGAGCCAGAAGTACCGCACCACGCCGTTCCGGAGAAGACAAAGGAGCCTGAAGTGCCACACCCTACCATGCCAGAGGTGCCAAAGCCTGAACTGCCACACCCGGTCATACCAGAGGTGCCCGAAGTGCCGCACCCCACCATTCCGGAGTTGCCAAAGCATGAAGCGCCGCACCCTACCGTGTCGGAGCTGCCAAAGCAAGAGGTGCCAGAGCATGAACTGCCGCCATTACCCAAGGCCGAACTGCCCTCGAAGCCAGAGTTCCACTTTCCGGGGCCGGAGATCAAGCCATGATGCGCCAGTTATCTGAATTATATACTTATATACGTGTAGTGTGTATGTAAATTGTGGTCGATGTTTGCCTGCGATCCTGTCCGTGAACTGGCTGTCTGTTCATCACTATTCTTAGCGAGGAGTGTGATGTTTCAGTGCATGCGGCAGCTGCTTTGTTGGTTGTATACGTATGCATGATCTACGCATGTATGATACAGGTTTCATTTATCTTTGTGTTATGTTTGTTTCATCTATAAATCAATAATGATTTTCCTCGATTTTGCACTACCTTCTTGTGAGAATGTACGTACTCTGCCAGATCCACCGTTCCGGTCGTGCCGATCAGCTCGGCAAAAGCCTGTAGGGTGGTCGTGTTGAGCGGTGTCTTAAAAATACCGAGTTATCGCTGTAGCGTGGTTGTAGGATCGATATATATTAGTATAGCAATCAGAGGGGGGTGAATGATTGCGCGGAAACTAAAATCAAAATTTTGATTTACTAAAAATTCACCTCAATTCGGAATCAAATTATTGCTTCGTATTCAACAAAACAGAATAGATGTGTTCGGTAAATCGTGAATTCTCGGAGATCCAGCTGTCGGATTGACCTTAAATTTGAACACAAGAAACTAGATTCCAACAAAAATCTAACAAAAAAGAATCAGCTCGATCGGACTTATGGATCAAAATTTATGAATCCCACAAGCTTGCTATGACTGATTATGACGAGAATAGATCTAACCTTAAATCCTGAAGATCCAGCTGTTGGATTGATGTGAAATTTAAACTGTAAAAACTAGATTAATTTTTAAACAAACCCAATAAGAATCAACTCAATCGGATCAAAAGTTATAACCTTCTCAAGTTAACTGTATCAATAATGACGAGAATTGATTAAACCCTAATTTCGTGATTAAACAAAATCTACAAAAGATTAACCAACAAAATTTTGAGAAACACTAAATTAATGCCTTAGGAAGGTTTTGGATGGATCAAATCAAGAAAAAAAACTAAAAGAATCAAGATAGACAATAAATCAATCTATTAAACCGAAAACCAGGCAACCAAAAATCAAAAAATCAGTACCGCAGCAAATCACGCATTAACAGTAATTCGGCTAGCTGAGGAAAATCTGATTTTCTATTTCTTCTTTGTTTGGTTACAGCACTCCTACAAAAGAGTACAAACCCTAATGCCTAGCTCTCTAAAAAAAATAGGAGATACTCTCTCCTATATATAAGAAGTAAACCTTAGACGAGTTCGCATGCATATCCACTTGGCCTAACATGGTCCAATACATGCAAACTACCTCAAACGACATAATCAAGACGCTGTCTCATCTGCCGCACTCACGTGACTCACTAGACTTCACGTGCACCGTTCTCTAGCTCGAACGTCCCGCATGACATCACCGACCACTAGGACCTCGATTCCTCCCTAAACCTAGTCCCGAACCTTAGTTCCTTCATGAACTTAGTTCTAGTCCCATCATCGACTACGTTCGCCCTCAAGCAACACATGCACATGAATAAACAAGAAACAATTCTGAGTACAAGTCCACGACTTGACTCAACATCAGTCCATGCAACCACTCACACGAGCGCATTGCATCAAGCAAAACAATTACCATGCTATCACAAGCATATCAAATAATTATTTGAAACAGCACATGCACCACATATGCCATGGGCACAACCACTTTGCAATACTAAATTCATCACTAAGTCAATTTTTCAGCATATGATTTCACAGTGGTGTTGTCCATTTTGCCGTTTGTAGGCAACAGTCCTAGTTTCTTTGCTAGGTGGTGCTGTGCTTTTTCAGATGAGTTAAGCTTTGTGAAGGCCTTGCCGGCAAGGTGTGCACTCCATCGCTCTTTCGTCTTCGCAGTGTTCGTGATGGGTGTTGCGGGAGCATCGTCCTGGGAGATCGCAACGACCTATATATATGTCGTTGTTTGCTCTGTAGTTACTTAGCTATGATGTCGTCTTCCATCTTACCCTTGATGTGTTCCCCGTTTCAGTGCTCCTTAAGGTGTTTTGTGTTCTGTCCTTTACTCAGTAGATGTGTATTTTGCCATGGCCCTGTTGTCTCGCTGGACAGGCAAGTTCTGTGTTTTCCCGTCCCAGTGCTCCGTCGGGCGTCGGCGGTTCTGTGGTCTATCTTTTGCGTCATCGTTGTGTATTGTGCCGTGGGCCTGTCGTCTCCCTGTGTCAGTCTAGGCAGGCTTTCTTAGCCTCTTGTAACCTGTGTTGGATGTCTCCAGAATTTAATGTGATTGTCCCAGCACTCATGTTGTTTCCAGTTTCTCCAAGTTCAATAGGGGTGCTCCTGTCTATCTAGCGTCAGGTTTGCAGGTGCACTGGGTCTTCTACAGAAACCTTCCTTGCAAGAGTCATGGAAGCAGCTGTATTGTTTCTTCTTAAGGCAGGAAGCACAACTTCACAGAGCACAGGTGCGTAACTTAGCATGTCCTAGCAAGACTGTCGGCTCTTAAATTGGAGTGTAGGGGGCTTGAACTCTCAGGCAAAAAGAGCGAAACTCTCGGAAACAATTTCAAGCAGGATTTTTGTTTCTTGCCGGTCCAAGGCACAAGATGGGGGAGGGGGTGGGGGGATTTGTAACAATCGGCAAGCAGACGGAATAGAAGCAGCGACAGGACTAGACGGTGAATAGTTAACGTGGCTTATAACTGTGTGTAATCCAGTAAAAGGTAGCTGAAAAGCGCTAAATGGTTTGCTGAGTTAGTTAGAGTTAAAGTAAGTAGTGCAAAAGGGGTTCTGCAAAGGAGAGATAAACTCATAAATCGCTAGCCGAGAACTGACGATCCCAGTAAAATCCCCAAATCTGGTTGGCTCAGTCCAAGATCAACCACCACGGCTCCCCCAAAACCATCCGTGCAGACTCAGTTTGTTCTGGAGGCCATGGAAGAGACATACGGACGAGCGGATGAGAAATTGACTCTGATTAAAGAGAGTCTTGATCTATTGTTCTCTCGAGTGGAGATGCTCGATTCGATGCAACAGCAATTGATGGCCCGAACGGATATCACCGCAAAGATAACAGAGCATAGTATCAAGGAACAACAGTTGCTGGCAATTTAGAAGGGACGAGATACTTATAAGGAATGATCTGAAGTTTCTACAATTTAGAAGGGATGAGATAGTTATAAGGAATGATTTAATTTAGTATTACTTTTCATATACTAAAAGTTCAAGTTACATTATTATTATTATTATTATTATTATTATTATTATCATTATTATTATTATTATTATTATTATTATTATTATTATTATTATTATTATTATTATTATTATTCCAATATTGTCTCATCATGAATTTTCAACCCAATGATTTAGCATTCGCGAGAGCAATCCGTATATTAGCACATAAAACTTCACAACAAAGAGTAACAACACTAACGATTACATACTCAAAATTAAGGGGGTGTTTGTCAGAGCTCCAGCTCCACCAGAATCGTGAATCTGGTGGAGTTGGGTATTCCTAGCACCACCAAATCTGTGGAGCTGGAGCTGTGGTTATATTAAGAGTGTTTAGATGGGTCATCTTGTTTATATTTTAGAATAAAAATATAAACTTAATTCACTTTTTTAACCTACAAATTTCAAATCTGAGGTTGAGTTGGATCTGGAGCTATGCCAAACAGGACCTAAAACATAGGGAAATCTAAAGTTTCTAACTATTATCCTATCTTTAACATTTTTATTTGACCTGACAATATTTAATTCTACATGGTATGGCTTGACGTTGTGATTCCATTCTATGGCTCCTATTATGTTTGAGAAACATCAGACCTTTTTGTGTCTGAGTCAGAATTGCTATATACAATCTAGGCAAGGCGATGAGGTGGATATTCTTCAGGTTTAAAGGCACAATAAGTGGTTACTTGTGGGGGTAATTAGGTAGAGACTAGCCTAAAGTGGCTTAGGTATTCTCTGTGGTTACCAGTACGGCGAGATCTTGGTCTTGATTTATTTATGGATGGTGTAGGCTCAGGCACATTTAGGAGTGACGATGGAGGTTGTGGTATTTTTTTGGAACTGGGTTTTGGGAAAATTCTTGACGTATTGTGTGAGTGGCATGGGAATGGAGAAAGGCATTTTTTTATGATGCGGTGGAGTTTGCATATGCGGTAAAATAGTTTTCAACATTCTCCCTCAGTTGTGGCCAAACAAGGTCAGGTATTGTCTTCATTTATAAAGGTTTGAAATTTCTTAATTATGAGTTCTTATTAATTTATAGGTTGCGACATCGTGAAATTTTAACTTTATGCCAAGCATTCACGAGTGCATCCCAGGAAGCAATATAAAAAGTTGACGACAAAAGTTCAACAATAAAAATGACGCATTATAATATATAGAGGTTCTAGGGTTCTTTCTTTTGCCAACCTATATCATTAGGGTTACTCGTAACCAGGATGATATTGCCACTCTAGATAGGTTGCACAACGACAAGTTTTCTCTAATTCTTGCACCATTTGTTGATAATGACGATCCAAGGCTTCCACGAAGTCGGAGAACTAGCGAAGCGTCACATCCATCACTCTACTCTTGTCGGTGTAGATGTTGTAGTCTGCATTGACTGGCTACCAGAATTATGTTTAAAAGATTTGTCGGTAGCATTTAATGAGAGCAAAGATAAGGAGAGAAATCATTATAGCAAGAATAAGAGTATATATAGAGACACTATATAAACAATATAAAACACCATTTTATGAGTTATTATCTATATCAAACACTTTTTCATACCGGGATGCCATATAGACAATTTTAATATATCATATATTATACAAGTTATCTTTAGTTTTGTTTTTAGATGGTATTGAGGATTATATAGGCTCTAATAAAGAGTTTCATGTGATCTGCACTATATGCTTTAGAAAATGCACGATATGTTTATGGTATAGCTTAATATTGTTCAGGACTATTCGTTTTCAAATTTCAAGAGGTTGTTTCGGAATGGACCATGCCACAATCTTAAGTTTACCATTTTCCTCCACTCCCCCTTCTAGCATAAGTACATAGTGGATGGCCGAAGAAGGGTCTGTAATAAATTGCAAATAATTCAGCACATTGGCATCACATATACTTGTACCATTGGCAATCCTATTTTTGTTAATTACTGTGGAAATTTCTTCACGTTGGTTTTATACTTGAGAGGTCTATATTACAAAATACAAATCCCTTCACGCGAACCTTTAAAAAATATGTCATTTTTTAATCTGAATAAATAAAAAGTTGGATATTATTTTGATGTCAATTTTTATTTTTTGTAGTTTTTAGTGGTTATGTGGATCTTGAGATTTATCAACAAGACGGTTCCTAGATTGTTTGTGATGTCTATTTTTACATTAGGTAGTTTCTAGTGGTTATGTGATCTCGAGATTTAGCAAAACTGGTGTGGCACCTGATTATCCTACTGAAGATCCACCCATGATGTGAATTCTATACTGCTGTACAAAGGGTTAGCTAGCGTAGGTTGTTTGAAAAATGGTCATACCAGCATTGCAAGCAAGCAAGGCGCTTTTACGGCGGTGATCATTTTTCAACTGGATTTAGAACCAGGAAAGTCAAGCATTTCGTCAGCATGTACTGTATAGCTCATCTTACTCTGTTTCTCAGCTGTTTGTTCTTCGACACATATGCAGGGGCCCTAGTTTGCGTTTCCCGGGGACCAAACAACGATGGACACGTACACCAATTAGGTCACTGCAAGTCTCAATATTCCCACCTAATTAAGCTACACACGAACAGAGATCACACACGCAGACCAAATTAAACAACCACCGAAATGCAGATGACCTGCCATGCACCAAACAACACGCATCAGGTTCCACTTCGCGAGCTATAAATTCGAGCCTTCTCTTCTCTCCTGGCCATCGCAGAAAAGAACGGGCTTGCTCGATCTCCAGTTGACACACGTAGCTAGCTAAGCTAGATCACAAGCAGTGTAGAGCATCCAATATGGCTTCCAAGAACACCGTGTGTTCCCTTCTGCTCCTCACGGCACTGCTGCTCTCGTGCAGTGGCATGAGCAGCGCGGCGCGCTACCTTGAGGAGTCAGCGCCACCCAAGGAATACCCACCGCATCCCACCGAGCCGAAGCTGCCCAAGCCAGAATTGCCACCACACCCTATTGTGCCAGAGCTGCCAAAGCACGAACTACCACCGCACCCTACCGTTCCGGAGCAGCCAAAGTCTGAATTGCCGCATCCGACTATACCGGAGCTGCCAAAACCGGAACTGCCGCACCCGATCGTGCCGGAGATTCCAAAGGTGCCCGAAGAGCCACACCCCGTAGTGCCAGAGGTGCCAAAACCCGAGCTACCACACGCTGCCGTGCCGGAGCAGCCAAAGTCTGAATTGCCGCATCCGACTATACCGGAGCTGCCAAAACCCGAACTGCCGCACCCGATCGTACCGGATATTCCAAAGGTGCCCGAAGTGTCACACCCCATAGTGCCAGAGGTACCAAAACCCGAGCTGCCACACCCTGCCGTGCCGGAGCTCCCACACCCGGCCGTGCCGGAGGTGCCGAAGCACGAGCTGCCCCCTCTGCCGAAAGCCGAGCTGCCGCCCAAGCCCGAGGTCCACTACCCGGAGCCGGAGGCCAAGCCATGATGCGGACTACGTAACGTACATATATCCGTATAGTACGTCCCAGGGATCTATACCAAATACGTGCTGTGTTGTCTGTGATCAGTGTGTATGTACGATCATGTATACTCTTGTTCGGGATGATCAGCTGGCTAGCTGTTATTAGATAGGAGCGTGATGTTTCTGTGGTGTGTGTTCTGCTGCTTAATTTGTTCTTTGGTGATCGATGTACCTATGTTCGATACTTGGATTCATGTTTAAATGAATAACAGAGTTCTATTCCGCATCATATGCTTGAATACAGTGCTCATCAGATGTGTATAGTATGTGTTCTGGTCTTTTCTTAAAGGTTTGTTTACGATTAATGCTCGTTTTCAGAAAGCTATTTAAGAATGGATTACAAAGAGTATATAGATGTAGCAAAACCTTAGGTTTCAATTTAGCGGTATGCCGGTATATGTGAAACTGGTACTCTTTTTATTTACTTTTTTTAACAACAGATGTATGCTGCTTTCAGGGAGGTCTATATATACTTAACAAATTGTCCTTTGATTTACTTCTCAGTTCCATGAACCCCCCAAAAAAAGATCATGTCATTTATACTCTTAAGGCATCGAGAGGCTATATTTGGCTATGTATTCTTCAGTTGGTTTTGAGTACGCTCTTGAAAGCCTGGTTTTTTAGTACTCTACCAAAAAACCCGTCAGTGCAGCTAACTCGATTCGCAAAACAGAACAGATCGAATAGTTCTATATGATGCCTCTGTAATCTTCGAAAAGAATCATTATCGAAAAGGAAACACTACTATCGAATCGAAAAGAATCTATGTTAAATTTAGAATGCCGTAAAAGATCTTCAAAAATTAGACTGCAATGAAATGAAGGTACAACAACATTGGGCTCCTACCTGGAGAAACCGGCCCATATACCACCCATATGGACCAAATGCCACTGGCCGTTATAACAGGGGAGATTTTGCACGATCCGACGGCCCAAACTCCAAAAATATCTCCACTTGTACAGCTTTCGCGCTGCCCGCCACGGCGCCGCGCCCTCTTCAACCTCCTCGCCGTTTCGGTCGGTCGGCAAACACCGCTATGCGGATCTACAGGGTATGCCGGGTGGGCCACGGCATACCCTGTAGATTCAGCTCAGTATAATCAGCTTGTGATCAATTTCCGTAATTATCTTATATAGTTAGTTTGTAAAGGCTATAACTTTTGATCCGTAGATCCGATTGAGCTAATTCTTATTGGGTTAGTTTTGAGATTGAATCTAGTTTCTACCGGTGAAATTTCACATCAATCCAACGGTTGGATCTTCAGGAATTACTGTTTTAGTTAACATGTGTAAGTCTGTTTTTGCTGAAACCGAAGCAATTTTTTTATAATTTGTTTAGGGGTGTTTTGAGAATCAATAAAAAATTATTTTAGCTTCCGCGCAATCATCGGTTTGATGCATAGAACTTGATAATCGGTTTGATGAGGTTAATATGGAGTTGCTTTTTTGTATATTAGCCTTCAATCCTACCGGCTCGTTTGCTTCTTTTGATGCATAGAAAGTGCGTAGACTTGTTTAGTTCTACCCTAATGACATTATCTCAAGTACCAATTTGATAAAACTTGAGTTGCAACTCGATAACTATATTGACAACATAAGACTAGATGATAGATTCAAAGCTCTAGATAATCTTGTTGATCTTTCAGTTAAGCTTGTTGAAACAAAAAGGTATATAGTTTAAGGTTTACTTTACTTGCTTCTGAAATTGGTATTGCTTCTACCGGTGGCGACGGCAAGTGTTGAGAGTGTATTTTCTGCAATGTGTTTAGTCAAAAGTAAGTTGAGAAATAAGATGGGTGATAGTCTTTTGGATGATTGTTTAGTCACGTTTATTGAGTGAAATATTTTCTTCCAAGTTAATGAAAATAATATAATCAAGAGTTTCATGGCTATTAGAAGGCGGAGGCCAAACAAGAAGGATAAGAAGTAATATTGTATTCTTTGAATTATTGTAGGTGCGTAAGCTTCTTTTATGCATCTTTCATAACTAAAATGTTTGAACTATTTATATTGTAATTTATACTTGTATTATCATGTTTCTAGTTATTTTATTTTATACTTGTATACCGAATTTCTCAACAACATTTGTAGTTGTTTACCAAATTGTTCATTGGATTTTACCGAATTGTATGTTATAGTATTAGCTCGGCATACCCTAACTTAAAATCCTAGATTCGCCACTGCCGCTAATGCGCGACCACGACTACCTCCATGCCTCCGCGCCTCCTTACCTTCTTCCGCCGCCTCCTCTCCACCGTCGCCGCCGCAGCTCCCGCTCCAGAGGCCGCCTCCGCGGCCGCGCCCAGGCCCACCGACCCGGCTGCTCCTCACTTTGTGCACGATCCTCTACCAAAGACCACGCCCGGACACCACGCCGCACCGCCTCTCTCGTGCTTCCTCTCCCTCCGCCCCGCCCGACCTCCGCGAGCTCTTCCTCCAGGCCTCCGCGCGGTTCCCGCTCTCTGGCGCCCGTGCACCGCCTCCTCGCGCACCTCACCGCCCGCCACGGGTTCGCTCACTCCGTCACCGCTGCCCGCTTCCTCGGACGTCCTCGCCAAGTCCCGCAATGTCGAACTCCTCCACTCCACGCTGCTCTCCCTCCCGCCGAGGCTCCTCTCCACCGCTGCCCTCGCGCCGCCCGTCGCGACCTCGGCCCCTTGCGCGAGGTCGGCAAGGTATCTGCCCTCCTCGCTCTCTTCCCCGATGTCCACCGCCCTCGCATGCTCAACTTGGTCACCGACGCCGTCGTTTGCTCGAATGTAAGCTGCCCTGGCGTGGCGAAGAAGGTGATCAAGCGGCCGAGCAAGACCGGCGTCGCCGCGCCGGAAGGTGCCGCGAGCCTGGTCGTCGCGTCTTGCCCGCGCCCGGGATGTTCGAGGGCGCGTGCAGGGTGTGGAATGGCATGGGAACGATCGGGATCGAGCCGGGCGCCCGCGGCGTCTGAGAGATCGTGGTGACGCTGTTCAAGAGCAACCACGTTGCCGATGCCATGAAGGTGTTCGACGGAATGCGGAAGCGGGGTGTCCGGATGGCGGTCGCGGAGGGTGCTACCGCTGGTGGTGTCGTGGCTGTGCAAGGAAGGGAGGGTGTGGGGCGTACATGGTGTTTGCGAAATGGTGAAGAGAGGAGTAGAGGTGGATGGGGAGGTCCTGGGAGACTTGGTGTACGGGCTGCTGGCGAGGAGGAGGGTGAGGGAAGGGTACAGGGTCTTCCATGGTGTTAAGGAGAAGGATATTGCGTTGTACCATGGGTTGATGAAGGGGTTGGTGAGGATCAACCGGGCCGGCGAGGCGACCGAGGTGTTCCGGGAGATGGTCGCCGGGGAGTGCGAGCCAAACATGCACACGTACATCATGTTGCTCCAGGGGCACCTGGGGAAGAGGGGCAGGAAGGTGAGGGATCCATTGGTGAATTTTGAGAGCATATTTGTTGGTGGATTGGTGAAGGCTGGCAGGACGCTGGAGGCGACTAAGTTTGTGGAGAGGACAATGTGGGGTGGAGTGGATGTGCCGAGGTTCGACTATAACAAGTTCTTGCACTATTTCTCCAATGAGGAGGGGGTGGCGATGTTTGAGGAAGTTGGGAGGAGATTAAGGGAAGTGGGGCTTGTTGATCTCGGGGATATCTTTCTGACCTATGGCGAGAGGATGGCCACAAGGGACAGGAGGAGGAGAGCGATGAACAGACGTTTGACAGAGGTTCAACATAGTTGCTGATCATCGTATCAGGAATCAGGAGCTAGAAGCTTGCGATGTGTATTATCATAAACGGTGTAAATGATGCAGTTTGGAGGAACAGACAAATACTTTGCGCTTGAATTTGCCTTGCTTTGATTCTCTTTGTACTAGGTAAGTTTTTTTTTTTGGTTAGGTTTTGGAAGTTCTTTAGGAGGATTTAGTGGGTTAACAAGAGCATGGTTCGAGGAATTTGTTCTACTCTACTATAGATGCAGCTAGAGATGGGATCATTCATGCTGTTTTCGTTTAACATTTTAGAAGTGCGA
This sequence comes from Rhipidocladum racemiflorum, assembly GCA_036346355.1. NCBI lineage: Eukaryota > Viridiplantae > Streptophyta > Magnoliopsida > Poales > Poaceae > Rhipidocladum > Rhipidocladum racemiflorum. The sequence continues at coordinate 6,729,005 of CM070581.1, forward strand.
GCTAGTTAATAGAGGAGAGCGTTATATCGCGTCGCTGTAAGATTTATGCAATTTGATGTTTACTAAAGCATGAAGACTAAACGAACTATCGAGATTACCCCAAACAGGGAATGACAGATTTGATAGGAACGACTGAGGAATGAATGATGGCCATTTTCCTTTTGCCCCAGGAGCGTTGTCCGGGGCAAGCCTCGATGGTTCTTTCATTTTTAGATATAGAAACAAATGATGATACATCTATCATATTAAAGGGAATTGATTTTGCTTAACCTATTCTGGAATAACTTTTCAGGTTGATAATTTCAATGACTATGCCGTGTCTTTGTTTGCATACTACTTTTTCATTTTTATTTCCTTTCACACACTTCTGTGCTCCATTAGATTGGTGGATATGCACAGATGGAGAAGACATGTTAGGTTAACAATCAGCTTGAGAAAACAATAATCAAAACCAGATCTGGGCAGAGGTATGAGCAAGCGAAACCGGCGTACCCTGGCCGATCCCTTGGGATCCTCCGGCGGAGCCAACCATCATTTGCGCAAATGCAGCCACGAGCAATGGTCAGTTCCTTCGTCTTCTATCATAATCTTTCCATGCTTGCAGATCATCTTTTCCCATCTTCGTTTAATAATGCGGCAGGAGGGATTGGCCCAACCTGCCGTCGGAGATCACCCAGCAGATCGGAAGCCGGTTGCTCCGCCACGACGTGGCAGAGTACCTCCGCCTCCGCACCGCGTGCAAGCCGTGGAGGGAGTGCACGGATGACCCGCGCGGGGTCCGCAGCCTGGACAGCCGCTTCCGCCCCCGCCGTTGGATCATGCTCTCCAACTGCTGCGATGGCGTGCGACGCCGCTTCCTTAACCTCACCACCGGCGCGGCGGCGCCTTCAAAGCAATGCCCTTCTTCTTGCCGGACTTGAGCTCCTCTACCACTTCCGCTTCTTTGACCATCATCTCATCCATCATCAACCGGCAAATCACGTCATGAGGAGTGAGTGCGTCGAAGTTTGGCCGATCGCGAATGAGTTGAACGAGATTGCGGTTGGTGGGGGTGATCACTCGGAGGATGATCTTGACAATAGCTTTGTCGGTGAGCTCGGTGCTTCCAAGTCCCTTAGCTTGATTCACCAACACAATTAAGCGGTCAAACATCTTTGTGTAAGATTCTCCTTCTTCCAATGTGAATCGGCTAAGTTCACCAATGATAAGCTCGATCTTAGATTCACGGACACTTGACACACCTTCATGAGTTACCATTAGCCTTTCCCAAATTGCCTTGGCGTTGTCAAGACCATCGACTCGGTTGAACTCCGAATCACTCAAAGCATTAAACAAGGCATTGACGAGCTTTATCTTCTTCGAAAGTAAGATTGTTGGTATCGACGGGCTTGAAACCTGTTTCAACAATCTTCCAAATGCAAGGATGAAGTGATCTCAAATACATCTTCATCTTATGTTTCCATGCCGCATAGCGAGTGCCATCGAAATGAGGCGCTCGACCGGAGGAGACGGAGACATAAGATGAGGAGTTTGAGACTCCAAAAGAGGAATAATCGAAAGGAATTGCAACCCCTTTACCGGAATCCGTAGCCTTCTCTTGGTCACAGGTTTCGGCAATCTTTTTTATTTCCGACATCTCAGATTCTCCAAGTGGTTAAGTTAAAACAAAGGAGATTTGGCTCTGATACCAATTGAAAGGACCAGAGATGTCGCCTAGAGGGGGGGTGAATAGGCGGATTAAAAATTTGCAGCGGAATTAATCTTGGCCGAGCAGATCAATCCGGAGTCTCCGGGTATTTTATCCGGAGACTCCGGCTTGTCCGGAGTGTCCGGTATTTTATCCGGATACTCCGGGTTAGGCGGCTCGGGAACGAAACTAAAACTACTCTATCTAGCACAAGATACTTCAACAAAGTGACAGCAAGAACAACCTAGATCAAAAGCTAGTGCGGATTTAAATTAAAGCGTTGCAACAAGCTAGATCTAAGCTCTACAAAGACAAATCCACACAAGCTAAGCTAGGAAGTAAAAGAGTAAGTGGGAGACGTGATTTTTCACCGAAGTTCGGATTCTTGAAGGGAATCCTACGTCTCCGTTGAGGTGGCTCAGTCGCACTTGAGCCGGGGTCTCTTTCAACCCGCTTTCCTCCCGGTGTTGCACAAATGCACTCGCCGGCTTCACTTCTCATCTCTTCCCTTTCGGAGGCGAGACTCGCCTTCACAAACGACCGGGGCGCACCACAAGCGTCGGTTGCTCCCGGTGACTCCTAGCCGTCTAGGAGACCTTCAACCTCCAAGAGTAATAACACCACGGGAACTCGCTTGGAGGATGAACTAGTGCTCAAGGACTTGAATTGAATGCACCTAGCACTTTTCTTCTTCCCCACCACACCAAATGAGATCAACCAACAAATCATGAGGTGGGGGGAAGTGTGAGCTCTATTGAATGCTTAGAGAGGGTTAGGAATGGCTTGAATGCTGCTATGAATGAGCTCAATAGAGATTCTAGCCGTTGGAGGGGAGTGGAGGCTTTAAATACTCTTTTGGAAAACTAGCCGTTATTCCCCATTTTGAACTGTCCGGACACTCCGGATGAATTAACCCGGACACTCCGGATGGTCCGGACTATCCGGACAAAATGTCCGGATACTCCGGACTAACTGGAATGACATTTTTGGCGAAAGGGTTAACCCGGAGAGTCCGGATACTCCGAGTTAGATGGCTCGGTTGGAAATAGCTGTTTTTGAGAAATGCAAATATTTGAGTGCTAGTTTGTATGCAAGTTTTGACCTTGAGCACATGCGCATCCTAAAAACGATTTTCCGTCGTATCCTCTTAATAGTACGGCTATCCTTAGGACTCAAAAAGAAATAGAAATTACAAATCTCGTCTTGATGCTGTTTTCTTGAATTTTAATGTACGTAGGAGCGTCCAATCTCATTCCAAGCTTGAAGAGTTCTCGATATCTGCATTATTCTTAGTTAAACCATTAGATCTCCTTAATTATGTCATCATTAATCACCAAAATAAATTGAGGGGCCTAGATGCACTTTCAGTTAATCTTTACAGGTAAAATGGCCTCTTGCCCGTATACCGGCTGGAAAGGTGATATCTTAGTCGCCCCGTGGTAAGCCAGCCGATAAGACCACAAGGCTTCTGATAGCATTGAATGCCAATTTCTCGGCTTTTCGTCGACCTTTCGTTTTATTAATTTTATCAGGGCCTTGTTTGATGACTCGGCTTGTCCATTAGCCTGAGCATAATAGGGCGATGAGTTAAGTAGCTTAATACCCAGACTTGCTGCGAAACTTTGGAATTCTTTAGACATGAACACTGCTCCTTGATCGGTCGTGATTGTTTGTGGGATCCCGAATCTATGAACGATGTGTTCGTTAACAAAGCTGATCACTTCTGAACTGTTGACCTTTATTAGTGGCACGGCTTCCACCCATGTTGAGAAGTAATCCGTGGCAGCAAGAATGAACTTATGCCCTTTGCAGGATGATGGGAATATTTGGCCGATTATATCCATTCCCAACCCCCTAAACGGCCATGGTTTGATGATCGGATGCAAAGCTGACGCAGGCGCAGATTGCACATTATCAAATTTTTGACATGTCTGGCATCCTTTGTAGCATTTGAAGCAATCTTCCAGCATTGTCGGCCAAAAGTACCCTGTTCGTCTCAACATCCACTTCATTTTATGAGCTGATTGGTGAGACCGACAAATCCCTTCATGGACTTCCCCCATCGCTACCTTGGCCTGTTCATCTCCAAGACATCTCAAGAGCAAACCTTCCATCGTTCGGAAATACAAAATTTTTTCTACCACCATATATCTCAAAGCTTTCTGCCGGACTTTCCTCTCAGTCGGCTTTGCCGGGTCTAACAGGTAATCCCTTATCTCTGTTCTACAGTCGACAGATTAGGCACACATGACCGATTCTTTAATTGTCTCGGTCGTCTCTAATCAACTTTTGCTTTTATATCCCGATGCCCATTGTGCCAGCAGGTTGGCTTTGTTATTCATCTCTCTAGGGATATGCTCGATAGAGAATACTGTAAATGTCTCGATGATTTAAAGGCATTGATGCAAATATTGGGCCAATACTTCATCATTGCATTGGTACTCTCCTTTAACCTGTCGCACAACCAGCATCGAATCTCCGAAGGCTTCCACACTATTTACCCTGATGCTTTCCAGCAACTGTAGCCCTTTTAGTAGTGCTTCATATTCGGTTTGATTATTGGAATGCCGGCTATTAAGCCGATACATGAATTCGAATATCTTCTTTTTGGGCGAGATCAGTGTACTACACCGATGCCTTCGCCTTCTTGACAGACTAATCCATCAAAGTATAATTGCCAAGAAATAACATCGACCATCCCAGTGGTACTTCCCGTGAGAAATTCGGCTATAGCCTGCCCTTTAACAGCTTTAGCCGATTTATTCGTAAGATCAAACTCGGTTAAAGCATATGCCTATTTTCCAAGCCGGCCCCGTAGAATGGGTGCGGATAGTATGTATTTAATAACGACGGTCTTGCATATTATGGTGCATTTTGATGTCAAGATGTAATGCCTTAATTTTGTGCAAGCAAAGCACAGGGATAGACATAATTTTTCTACCGCGGGGTACCTGATTTCAGCATCTAGGAGCCGTCGGCTCAAATAAAATATAGCATGTTCCTTGCCATCAGCTTCTTGCGTTAGGACTGCTCCTATCGCATCTTCTTCAGCCGATATATACAATTTGAAAGGTAAGCCATTCTTAGGCGCGACCAACACCGGTGGTTTCATCAGATAACTCTTTATGTCGTCAAAAGCTTTCTGCTGATCGTCTCCCCACACAAATTCTTGGTTGTCTTTCAGCTTTAGTAAGGTGGTGAAAGCACGAATTTGACCGAACAAATTCGAAATGAAGCGTCGTAAGTAATTTATCTTGCCGATCAATACTTGTAGCTCTTTTTTATTTGTCGGTGGTTTGGTATCGGCTATAGCTTTAACTTTTGCCTGATTGACTTCAATCCCTTTTTCATGCACCATAAACTCGAGAAATTTTTCAGCCGATACCCCAAAAGCGCATTTCAAAGGATTCATCTTTAAACCATGGGCTCTTGTGCTTTCAAACATTTTTTCCAAATCGGCTAAATGTTGCTGATCCTCCTTTGACTTTATGACGGCATCATCAATGTAAATCTCTACAGTATGGCTGATTAAGTTGTGGAAGATATGGTTCATAGCACGTTGATATATGGCCCCAGCGTTTTTCAAACCAAATGTCATTACAGTCCACTCGTAGAGCCCTAAAGCCCCTGGGCATCTGAAGGCCGTTTTAGGTATATCGGCTTCTGCCATGAATATCTGATTATATCCGGCATTCCCGTCAAGAAAACTTATGATTTTATTTCCGGATGCAGCATCGATAAGCATATCGGCTATTGGCATCGGATACTCGTATTTAGGCGTGGCTTTATTCAAATATCTAAAGTCCACGCATACTCGTAGTTTGCCGTTTTTCTTCCTTACGGGGACGATATTTGAGACTCACTCGGCGTATCGACAAGGTCTGATAAACTTAGCTTCCAGTAATCGCCCTACCTCCTCTTTTATAGCGTCATACAATGTAGGATTAAATCGTCTTGGGTATTGTTTGAACGGCCGATACCCGGCTTTTATAGGTAGCCGATGCTCAACAAGCTGTCGGCTTAATCCTGGCATCTCGTAGTATTCCCAAGCAAAACATTCTCTATATTTTTTAAGCATCTCGACCAACTTTACTTTATACCCTGGATCTAGCCTAGCACTTACAAAAGTTGGTCTTTTCCTATCGCCTTCCCCAATATCGACTTCTTCGAGCAAATCGGCGGAAGTAAAACATTGCCCTCGTCTTTCTTCTTTGAAATCCTCAATAGCCTCTTCGTAATCCGCTACTTGCCGATAGCTCCTCATCTTTTCCTGTAATTTTACTATTGTTTTGGACTTCATCTTCTCACAACTTCGTTTGTCCGATCAAACGTATTGGGTTTGACGCTAATCGGCCTTAAACCTGTCTTCCCGATAAAGATGAAATCGCAGTCGTCCAAATTTTTTCCCGATATACACTCGGTTTCCTCGTGCTGCCAGTTAGCATCTGGGCTGGCCATAGCGATATGAGCCGATGTGTCGGCTGATACAACCTCAACTTCATCGTGATTCCATTGCACCAGTTTTTGATGCATAGTCGATGGAATGCAGCAATTAGCGTGGATCCAGTCCCGTCCGAGGAGCACGTTGTAATTGCCTTTAGCTTCTATTATGAAAAACGTAGTTGGCAAAGTTTTACTGCCGTCTGTCAGCTCTGTCATCATCACGCCTTTTGTTTCGGTAGGATCTTCCGTGAAATCGTTTAATACCATATTGGTCTTGATCAAATCTTCATCGGCTTTACCCAATTTTCTGAAGGTGTTTAAAGGCATTAGATTGACTGTTGCTCCACCGTCGACTAACATCCTTGATATCGGTCGGCCATTGATATGGCCTTTGAGGTACAGTGGGTTCAGATGCCGATGCGTGTCCTGAGGTTTCTCGAATACGGCATCTTGTGCACCAAGGCACAACTGGGCGAACACTTCCTCAGCCGATTCAACCTCGGTTTTGAACTCGGCGGGCAATGTAAACACCATGTTGATGTCCATTGGCGGTGTATCATCTCGAATCATTGGAGATCCAAAATCGACCGATTAATCTGAATCATTATCGGTTTGATCTTTCTTTTTCCATTCCTGTCTTATGACCGGCGCTGGTCGTAGTTTATTGAAAACCTGATCTCGTTCTCTTTCTCCCTCTGCCTCTCTTTCTTCTTGAGTCTTCAGCCGTTGGAGATGCCTACGTTGCGATTTGCTATGGCCCGAGGGGCACCATCTCAGCTTGAGCTCAATTGGCTCTCAGATTTTTCCAGCCAAATTGTTTATTTTGCTGTTAAATTCCGACCATTAATGGTGTCGGAAATTGGTGTTGTTGGCGTTTTGGAGGATTCACCCTGTTCTGGCATTGATAATCTTTCATGGTTCGGCCTTTTATTTTCTAATCCCAACCGATCACGCACAGGTCTAGACAACATATCTTTAACCGATCGATATGGCCGATTTCTGATCGGATGCTGCATGGGGTAAGACACCATTGTAGGTAAAGTCATTCCTTTTTCCCGACAAAATTGCCAAAAAGGGCATTGCCAATGTTCTTCTTCCTCACGGCTGGGCCGACAATAGCTATCTGGCTGATAGTATTCGCTCGGGCGACAAGTGTTTGGCCAACACAAATAGCTTGGTTGACGGGACCGTTACTGTCGATAGCTTATCCTTTTGTACTTTTCCAAGAGTTGCTAGAAAGTTGGTTTGGTTTTGTGTTTGAGTCCCCTTGGTTGAGTTTTCTCCGCCTTGTACCATTTTCCAATCTCTAATTCTCCCTTCGGTTTCACTATCCTCGAGTTTCGACCATACTGATCGGCTTCTATTTATATCGAGCCGATGGTGATCTGCACGGTTTCATCCCCGTTGGTGCTTGACCGGACTTCAACCTTCTGTGTCGGCTTGATGTCCTCTTCCATAGGTTCTTTCCTCTTCCGTGAGCATTGAACTATGTTGATTTGAAAAGGATTCTCATCTATCTGCATAGCCGATACATCCGTAAACTTCAATCGTCCATTAGCAATAGTCGATTGAATTTGTTGCCGAAAAATGTTACAATCATTAGTATTATGCGAAAAAGAATGATGCCACTTACAATATCTTCGTTTTTTAATCTCATCAGCCGATGGGATGACGTGTCCTGCTGGTAATTTTATAAGTTTTTCCTGCAACAGTAAATCAAATATCCTATCGCATTTTAATACATCAAAGGAATATTTGACCTCTGTTTTATTTTTCGTCGGCTTAAGCCAAGGGCAAACAAGTGGCTTTTTGTGACCCTTAGTCCACTCGGCTATATTTACATCTGCTTCATCGTCTTCGGATGTTTCGTTTGAACTACATTCGACCATATTTACTTTGCCCTTTTCCATATTATTCGTTCTAAACTTATCCTTAAACCCTTTATCCGAATATCGGCTTTCTTGTACCGATAAGCGATGAAGCAAATGCCTAAGTCGGTGAATTCCTGCCCTGCAAATTTCTCTTCCAGGGGCAGAATTAATCCTTGAAATGCTAAATCAGCCAGTTGATCATCGGGTAACATAACACTAAAGCATCTATTTCGCACATCCCTGAACCTTCTAATGTAATCTGAAACAGACTCGCCGAATTTCTGCCTAACTGAACTTAGATCAGAAATCCTTAGTTCAGTGGTTCCAGAGAAGAAATATTCGGGAAATCGGCTTTCGAAATCATCCCAGACATGGACCGAATTTAGTGGTAAATTGGTGAACCACGTAAAACCTGTACCTGATAAGGACAATGGAAAAAGCCTAATTCTTAGTCCGTCAGACTGTGCTGCTTCACCGCATTGGGCTATAAACCGTTTGACGTGTTCGAGGGTAGTAACAGAGTCGTCTCCCAAAAATTTGGCAAAATCCGGGATCCTATAATTATGGGGGTATGGCATCCGATCTATGTAATCGGGATACGGCTTTCTATAGCCGATGACCCTTCCCTTGGGCTGCATACCGAATTGATCTCTTAATACGGCGGTGATTTGTTCTGCCCAATTAGTATTATCGTCTTGTGGTGCCACATGACCCTGCCATTCATCGTAGTTTATGCCCTGCCCCTCGAGCGCGAACTCGGGTCGTCGGCCGAATCGCATCTCTGGATGCCTGGGTAATGGCTCATAATCGTTGTTTCTTACAACCGACACTTTAGGTATAGGTACAAAGGGTTCAACATATGAAACCACTCTATGGGGGGGGGTTTGGTTTCTGGGTATAGTCCCTTGGGATTGATAGGCTTGATCTGTCTCAATCAGCCGAGAAGCCGATTGATCGAACCCACTAGTAGAGGGCACGTTGGGTAAATTCGGTATGTTCAATTTTGCCCCATCTGTGCGCCCATGGTAGTGTGCAACTCCACCTATATGAGTGCTAGGTCTTAACACGGTGGGCTGGGTACGTTGGGAGAGATTGTAACAGATCTAACAGACTTCCAAACACAGCTAACTCCTGAGCAATTGTTTTAACACTGTTTTCAATCATCGGCTTCAACGTAGAGACTAGAGCCGACGACTGATTGATCAATGCATGATGTACATACTGTTCAATCATACTGGATAAATCAGCCTGGCCAGGTATATATCGGCTTACCGGGTCAGTAGGGAGATTGCCGATAGGATTGATTGTTGGGAGTGCAGCCTTTTGAGTAACCCCTCGTCGTGTTTTTTTGGAAACATTGCAACATCATCTCTTCTAGCGCTGCTTTTCGATCTTCAACTTCTTTTCGCTGCTCGAGGGTTAAATCGGCCAACGTGGGCGCGATTATTGCATCTGTGTTGATATCGACGGCAGCCGTGGATTTGCCAGTCGACGGCATGATTACTTTTCTTCGTGGTCCCACTGGGCGTGCCAAAATATGTTCACGCTAAAAATGTGAAGTATGGTCCCTAACTTCGAACATACGAGACAAACGCCGGGTTTGAGCGTGCCAGTCAATTTGACCTGAAATTGACAAGGTAGATCTTGTGAAATCAATCAAAGTCGATAGCAGAGGATTATCGGCTTAACTCTTGTTGGCTAAAGGCCGATTAGAGGGATAACTAGATCAGTCAGTTATGGCTGATCTAAAGGTAAAGGTAGACCAGCTTTGAAAAGGCGATGCGCAACAAAACAAAGCAAATCAAACCTGAGATGAAATCGGCGTAATTAACAAATTGGTGACGCGCTAAGAAAAATGAAAAGAATTGTAAACGTAGATGTGTGATTGTGTAGATTGATTGCCTTCTTTTGTCTCCCGGCTTGTCTTCTTTTATATGCCTTGACCGATCCGAGTCCTGCATGGATACGGCAAGCTTCGCATCGGCCGTGATTCGATCTGTTTCGTTTTCCGTATTGGTAACGGAATCCTAACCGATCATGGTGCGTTTTCGTCCGTTCATATTACGGATCGGGCCAATTTCCTGTACATGCCAAATTTTGGTGCAAACAAATATCCTAACCCTGTAAGTTCCTATCCGCAGGTGTATGTTCAATTGGAGAATCTGAGTTGCGCAGATCCACCATACAAATCTGTCGCTGCTCTTAACTGTGTTATATTATTTTGCGCAAACATTTGGGATCTTGAGCGAGCGTATGATGCTTTTGAGACAACAAAGGAAAAGTTCCAACTTATACTCCCTCCAGTTTGGTAATTTCTGCCATTTTGGACATCGACGCGGTCTTCAAAACACAACTTTGACCGCTAATTTTTATTATAATATATTTATAAAACCCAATAAAATTATAATATTATGAAAGTACTTCTTGAGACAAGTCTACACATATAATTTTCATGTATCCAATTTAAATATTTAAAAATATATCGATAGTCAAAGTTTCAGAAGTTTGACCATCACTATGTCCAAAACGATAGATATTACCAAACTGGAGGGAGTACCTGATATACATTCATTCAATGCCCTGCTGTATGCATTTGGAAAGCAGAAAAAGGTTTTATTAATATTGTCTAATATATTTCCTTGAACTTTTTTATGACTTCTTTCAGCTTTTCTGTTTGCCACTTAGATAATAATCCCTACAATATGTGTTGCACAGAAACAGGAAGCTTGTAACGTCTTCCAGCATTTACTAAGCCTTGGTGTAACGTCTTCCAGCATTTACTATCTTCGAGTTAGGGGTTAATCTTTATCTTTACTCCTTTATAATTCACCAGTTAATTCTTTCCTACATGCACACACTTTTCTGCCCCCACAGAGGATATTATTTCTTTGTTCACCCTAACACGTGCACACACAAATCCTACTTCCTCATAATCAAGCGCTAAGATGTTCTATCACATCACTTCATCAAATCTGATGGACCAAATCACCCGGTTCATCCCATCAAACTTTCCTCCCCGCCCGTGCCCCAATCGCGCCTAACCCGAAGCTCCGCATCGCGCGCCCCCCAATCGTCGCCCGTGTGCGCCGCGCCCCAATCGCCCGTGGGTGCGTCGCCCTCCCGCGACAACCTCGCCGCCACGCTCGCCGAGCCGCTCCTCCACCCGGGTGATACATCGATACACAGTGCACTTGAATTGTGCCCGGGTGCAGAGGTAATCTTGCAGCTACAAGTATAAATATCGGCATCACTTTTTTTCTTTCTTTATTTTTTCTGCACGTAAGATGCATGATCTGCAGAGGAAATCATCACAGCAGCGTGCTGTTTATGAATTTTTAGTTTCTTGTACTTCCAGCGCAAAGGAAATTATCACAGCAGCGTGCTGTTTATGAATTTTTGAGGGGCAAAATACTGGATGTCTTCTCTGATTATCATAAGAAGGCTGAAGATCATTTATCCAAAGCAGTATGTTGCAGAACACTAAACAATTCCTTGTATACATTTACTGTTGGTTCGAAACTTAAATAATTACTGTTGCTACTGGATATATTAGGTAAAGCTGAATCCATCTCTTGTAGATGCATGGCTATGTTTGGGTAACTGCATATGGAAGAAGGGGGATCTAGCTTCAGCAAAGAACTGCTTTTTGTTAGCACCAAGCAAAGTAAATTTTAAACTGGAAGTAGTTTACTAACTTTCCTTTCCTCTGTTGCCAAATTCTGCAGCACAATTTCATTTTTGCAGGGTGTAGACAAGAAAATACTATGTCAGCTCTCCATGCTTGAAAGAAGTATGGCTCAAGGTGAGGATGCCCGTTATATCATATTGTAAGTCCTCGGTTGATAGTTTTTAAGGAATTTTGTAGATTTTATCACCAATTATGTCATTGTCTTAACACCATGATGAATTAGAGATACTTTTTTTGTAATAAGTACAAAAATTCTGCTGATGTGGAAATGAAACAATCGGTTCAATCTGACATTTCTTTTTCCTAATTATCTTTGAGTGTCACCTGGATGTGCAGTAAACAAGTTGTTAACAAGACTATTAGCAGGCCATATACTGGTGGCATTTTATCAGAGCATTGTCTATTAATTGTAATGTTGATAATCTAGGTACCATTGTCACATTATGATCTAACTTGTTTAGACTAACAACACTGCAAATGAGCATCCTATATCACTCCATTGGAGCATCTATGCCAGAGATGAGCAGAATAATGTTGTAACAAATCTCAAGATTATATATGTATTATTGTAGATGGGTGTGACTGGTTTGTTTGGTGGAGCCACTGGTTGGAATGGTGGATCAGTAACCTCACCTGTCTGGCTTCAATATCTGCACTCCTAGAATTCATTACAATGTGAAATGCAGCTTATTTCTGATAGCTACCATAAATCCACTGCTACAACTTAAGCTAATGAAATGTGATATTAATGCAAAGAAACAACTGTGCAAGAATGGCGAGAGGTAGCCAAGACATGAGGACGGACCATCTGACAGACATGTGATGGTGTTGCCTCTATATCAGCAACATTAAGCTTCCATAAGTAATTTTTGCATTACACCTTTTATGAGTCTGCATGTACGCTTCAAGTTGCTCTTCAGTGTAGTGGCACTCAGCACTAAGATGCTTCTTTAAGTTTGATCGATGCCTCATCTTCAACTTTTGGGTTGCTTCAGGTTAACAATTTTTCATTAATATGGTCAAGCCGAGCGGAGGGCGAGCTGCCTTCAGCGATATATCGAACAGCAACAACACAGGTATATATTTGATGCCTAGCTACTGGTTTGTACTTCATTCATAAATTGATGCCTAGCTATATACGTTAAATACTGTGTACGACGGCTCAATCAATTTGATGTTGAAAAAATCATCGCAACATCACTTCAAATAACACTTTCTGATGAGGCACAGCGTAGGAGGGAAGAAAAGAACAGAAAACAACGTGAATACCGTGCAAGGAAGAAGGCTGAAGCAAATAATCCGTACACTGGTACATTTAATCATCTGTTTACTATGTCTGGGACATGTAATTCTCATACCAGCGCTAAATTGTTGTGATCGTTGTGAAGCTCGTTCCATCAACGACAGTATTGTTTTCTCGGCCACACCAACACAACCCACACCTATTTCCCTTTCACAACAACGTAAAAGTGAAAGGGACAAGTACCGGCGAGGTGAAATGTCCGAGGAGCAGAGACAAGAAATGAACAGAAAGCAGCGTGAATACCGAGCAAGGAAGAAGGCTGAATAAAACAATCTTTACAGAGGGAGTGCTGGATCATCAAACCCGTCCACACCTACTCTTGGTAATGTTTAATGTGAGATAATGTGAAAAGCACCATTGTAAATAATTCACATAAGCAAAATTGTAGATACTTCGGCCATAGGACAACAATCACCATATGGAACGGCGTATTCAACCCTTTTGCAAGCACCCATCTTAAGAGACAAGGAAAATGTCAATCCAGATGAGCCCATGGACTGGCTACATAGAAATGATCAATACGTCCGACGATATGACCCCAGTTATGTTACATGTACATTTCTGTCGGATCAGAATGGTGCCACCATCGCAATTTCAAGTTCTTTGCGTCATTACTCGATATAGAGCTTGTGTTGCTAATTAATTTTTTGTTGCACTGATCCCCAGGTAGTTCACGTAAGGACAAACTCCTAATTAACAGGGAAAGATACATCAGTATGGATGAATCCAAGAAGAAAATATTATTGCAACATGTACGGAAGTACAAGAAGAGGAAAGCTTGTTGTCAGTGTTTCGTGCACCGAAAATACGAATTTTTGGTTAGTGGGGGTCGCACGCTTCCTCTACTCGAATTATAATTTATTTAATTATAATTTGTCTTACCGTAGCACAATTAATATTTTCTGATGATGGTCCATAATAATGCATGTACAGGATGGGAAGCTGTTGAGGGCTAAGTTTCTCATGAGCCTATTGAACTACAGTGAGAATGAATCGAAAGACAACATTCTTGAAGTTATACGGGAAATCCTAGAGCGTATCAGGGATTAGATATATTTTAATGATAAACAGTTCTTATGTTACTATGCACTTGCTTGTGTAATCAACGATATAATAACTCTCTGTATCTTTCTTTTGTGCACATCTTACTATACTTTATTACCAAAAAACATATAACACCTTTTGCTTATTTGAATTGTATTATCAAATATCGCCGTAGCGTTAGCACGGGCAATATACTAGATCTAGCCCAATGCACGACTCTTTATTCTTTCGTTCTTTAATCTTCCAGTGAGAGGTGGTTAATTCTAACCTTTTTGTTTTGGTCAGGCAGGTCATATTTATTCTTGTCGATTCTGTACGGATTTGTTTTGTCTTAAAATTGATTCTCAAATCGCATTGAAATTATAGAAAAATATATTAAAAAAATTACATAATACACCTCTAATCAATTTATTTGACGTTATAGCCGTTGTCAAATAAATTAGTGAAAAAATATATCAGGATGCGACCGTCAGCCTCCTGATGCACAAGTACGAGTGCGCACTACCCAACAGTCAGCCCATTCACTTTGCAGCCCATTCTCATCCTAGGGTTGTCTTGATACTCCATTCGCAGGGCCAGCCGCCACCACGCCATCATCGAGTATCACTTCAGAAATCAGAACCAGATCTGAGCAGAGGTATGAGCAAGCGAAACCGGCGTACCCTGGCCGATCCCTTGGGATCCTCCGGCGGAGCCAACCATCATTTGCGCAAATGCAGCCACGAGCAATGGTCAGTTCCTTCGTCTTCTATCCTAATCTTTCCATGCTTGCAGATCATCTTTTTCCATCTTCGTTTAATAATGCGGCAGGAGGGATTGGCCCAACCTGCCGTCGGAGATCACCCAGCAGATCGGAAGCCGGTTGCTCCGCCACGACGTGGCAGAGTACCTCCGCCTCCGCACCGCGTGCAAGCCGTGGAGGGAGTGCACGGATGACCCGCGCGGGGTCGGCGGCCTGGACAGCCGCTTCCGCCCCCGCCGCTGGATCATGCTCTCCAACTGCTGCGACGGCGTGCGACGCCGCTTCCTTAACCTCACCACCGGCGCGTGCGCCCACATAGACCTTCCGGAGCTCTCCGGCCACCACCTCGAAGGCAGCGCCGAGGGCATCCTCGTCCTTCGCGACAAGGTCAGCGACGTCATCCGCCTCCTCAATCCGCTCACCAGGTCCCTCACCGACCTCCCGGCCATCACCATGGCGCTGCGCTGCGTGAGCCCTACCTGGAAGAAGGACCGGGGCGCGTCTCCTTCACGCATCGTCGATGTCGGCATCACCGACGAGACCTCCCCTGCAACCGTCGTGCTCTTCATGAGAGGCGAGGTCTGGGACATCGCCTATGGCAAGCCTGGTGACGAGAGGT
This sequence comes from Rhipidocladum racemiflorum, assembly GCA_036346355.1. Taxonomy (NCBI): domain Eukaryota; kingdom Viridiplantae; phylum Streptophyta; class Magnoliopsida; order Poales; family Poaceae; genus Rhipidocladum; species Rhipidocladum racemiflorum. The sequence continues at coordinate 6,744,402 of CM070581.1, forward strand.
GGTCGCTCATGAACGAGGGCAGGATGTCCGAACCCATCCCAATTTACGACAACTGTGCGCGCAGATGCGTCTGGTTGTTGTCGGCGATGACGCTGCGGGGGCGCGTCTACTTCGTGACACACGAGGGAAACATACTGGAGCTGAGGCTTGCCGCAGAGCCTCGGCTGGTGTTCGTTGTCCAGAACCAGGCTGGTGATGGCAACGTAGTCTCCTATCTTGTCCCGGCCGATGACGACCACCGCACGATGCTCGTGGTGCGCCACTATTACGACCTCGGACACCTCACCCGTGATGAGCAGAGGCGCATCAAGCGCAGGAAGAACACAGACGTGATCAAGCTCGAGTCAAATTATCCCCGCCGCCGCGGATATGCCTGGCACCTTATTGAGGTATTAAAGGTGGACCTCGCCGGAAAGAGGCTCATCCAGACAAATAACATCGGCCGCCGGGCGATATTCGTGGGGAAAGTAGCGTGCCTCTCCCTCTCGGCTGAGAACTTCCCCTCCGTGGGTAGCAACGCGGTGTACTTCGGGGTGAAGAGCAGCAGCTCCACTCCTGGCGGCGTGCGCTACCTGGATACCAAGAGAATGGAGCCGCCGCTTGAGTTTGGCTTCGAAAGTAGCACCGTCCATCACCCCTACTTATCATTGGAAGTGAGAAGGGAAGTGCCCCTTGCCCGCCCCTGCAGCCTCGAAGAGTACCTTGTCTGCTACGTTGGCTTTAAGGATGGGATCAAGGACTAGTGTGTCACTTGGTTCATTCCTGGCTTGTTGCTCTATTATATTATTCCCTGTTACATTTTGGTATTTATGCCTCTGTGGTTGTTCCTCATCCGATATCCCTAAGTCACCAGCTTTAGCTGGGTTGTTTGGATCCACTCCAGCTAATTTTAGCAGCTAACTGTTAGTGCTAATGGATCCAAACATGCCCTAAGTATGATGGAATACCCTAACCCTGTAAGTTCCTATCCGCAGGTGTATGTTCAATTGGAGAATTTGATTTGCGCAGATCCACCATACAAATCTGTCGCTGCTCTTAAGAGCATCTCCAACAGTACCTTAAATCCATACCCTAAATCTGTTTTGGGACTTGATTGAGAAAATATATGCTCCAACAGTTCCTCATACTAGCTCCCAAAATTTTCGCACGCCCAAAAATGGAGCCCAGCGTCCTCTTTTTTGCGCGCCGTCACTGCGCTCCCAATCCTTGCTACGCTCCTCTCCCGCGGCCAAATCTCGTGCGCAATTCCTCACCCCCATCCTCTTCGCGCCATTGCAGCTCTTCCCTACCCCATCCGCTCGCCGTCGACTCGTCTCCTCCTGCCGCCGCCTCGTCATCTCCACACGACGACGTCCCCAAACTCCCAAGCAACCGCCGATTCCTCCCGCAACCGCGAGGACTGTCGAGGAGGGTGGCTGTGACACCACTGAGTGTCGAAGACTTATAAAATGTGAATGATGAGGTCAAAACACTATGAATTATGGTATGGGAGGTTAAAACCTTATGGTATGAGGGTTTTAACAGCGTTCGAAGCGTTCCAGGTTTTTGGGCCGCTCCGGGGATGTTTTGGGCTTGGGGGGCTTGGTGGGCCGAGTGGTGGGACTCCTTTGGCCCATGTGGGGGGTGAGGAGGGGGAGCTAACCCTGCTGCCCTAGCCCCTCCCCCTCCCCTTGCGCCGCACCACCCCTCCCCCTCTCCCATCTCACCTCTCCTCTCTAGCCTTCCCTCCTCCCTCTAGTCCTCCTCCTCCACCCCAAGCCGCACCCCCCTCCTCCTTGCACCCCCCAAGGACGCCTCCTCACTGCCACAACTCGCCCCGCTGCTGCCCTTGCCATGGAGGAGCTCCGCGACAAGTGGATTGGACGGGATCGGCGCGTGCGAGGAAAACCGGGGGAAGAATGCGAAGTTTCGGCCGTCGATTCGTGTTTCTCCAAGAAGGTAATGGGGGGATCTTGTGGGGTAGACCTCTTGCTGCTGTAGAGGATGAATACCATGTTTTTAGATCAAGGGTTGTGCTGCCATGGGGTAGAATCTATGAAATCTTGAGTTGCATTCACGTTCTGTTCGGGCAGATTGGGGACCCGAGCTAGGGCAGGCGTTTTCGCCAATTTAGAGTTGGAATCTGGCCGTACGGACTTCTAGGAAGTTGTAGATAATTTTATTATCTTTCCGTGCATATAAAGAAATTGAAATTCCGCCCAGCCGTTTGGAAGTTATGCCTGTTTTACCGAGCGCTGTCAAATCTGTGACGAGATTGAGACAGTTTGTGTTCAACGTTAGATTAAACAACTTTAGAGTCCGAATCAGTATTTACCTATAACTAGAAAAAGTTGGGAAATTTTCTAAGCTACGCGAGGATGTACTCGTTTATTCAATTTGGAGTTCTAGAACTCAAGTTATGATTTTTTCAAAGCCGCTGTCCAGAACGGGGCAAAAATCTGTGATTTCGGGGTTTTGGAGTATATAGCGTATTAGGTGTAGTGGGTACTGTTTTGAGGAGTCGAATTAAGTGTGTGGCACGTGTTTACAGGTGGTGTGCCTCCGGGAGTGCCCTCAACCTCTCGTCACTCCGTTGCCCGCGGTTGAAGGCAAGTGTGTTGTGTGGATTGAACATTATATGTGTTGCTAGAATTGCTTGATAGTGTTTGGGATAGATAACATGCTGTCTTGCCATGAACTACATGTTATAATTATTATGATGTCCTTATGCCATGTTTTAAATATTGTCGATGATATGATGTCTTCATGCCATGATTAAAATGCTTGATGAGGATAAGTGATTTACATGCTATGTTGTGAATGGGCACCGTCGATGGTCGAATACGGTCCTACATGTTGAGATGCCATGTGTTGCTATGCAATACTTCTATTTGTGTATACATGGCTGTCCATTTTGCATGCATGGCATATTTTCATGGCCGTAGGTGAGATAAGTCATAACTATTCCGGTAGGGTCGGTGAGAACTGTTATGACTAGTCCGGGGCTAAACTTTTGAGTAAGACCTACATCGTGATTCCATCCACCGCGGTGAATGGAAGCGAGTGATAGACACCCTCCATCTTCGGGATGGAAGGGGGAAAAGGGTGCATGCCGACGGGTGTGCACTCAACCATACCGGTATGAGAATTCCAGGAGACATGTGCATTGCATTGCATGAATGATATACATGAATGAAGAAGTTTATGAATTAATGATGAGAGTACTCTTGAGGTGTTCATGAAATGGTTATCATGTTGTTTTAAAGAGTGTATATAATGTCAAGTATGATGTGTTGTGGTATAACTGTGGAGATTGGTATGATGGTTTGTTGTTTTGGATCCTTGTCGATTCATTTTATTACACCTTGCTGAGTTTTGAACTCACGCTTGTGTTTTTCGTTGTTTGTTTCTTTAGGTACCATGAAATCGGCGCGCGGTAAAGGGATTTAGCTACATTCCTCCACGTAGCATCATAATCTAGCTAATTCACCTGTTTTGGAGACATTGCAATAATCATTAGTTTATGGTCTTAATGTTTGGTTGTTTCCCCCATGTGTATCATGGAGGGCTATGGAGTGAATTGTTATATCTTCCTAGACTTAAATTGATGCTTATTCTTTTGCTAGCGATGCCTATTGATGTTTTAATTGATGATTGGTTATCATTATCGCTGCATGTGAAGGTCTTGTTTATCCTACTTATTAATATGATGATTATGTTGTTAAGTTTCATGCAAAAACAAAGGAGATGCTGTCAAAATTTTCAATTATTCTAAATGATTTCTTGCTGTAATTTACTTTAAATTATGGTATTAAATGTGTTATGGTCTATGTTTGGTGACATTCTGGGCTTAGTAGAAGCTGGCAAGGGTGAAAACGGTTCGGATACAGTCGGATATTGCTGTTCCCGTATCCTAACCCATTTTTTTTTCCGGATTCGGAATCGGATACGGTAAGACCGAATACGGATACGAATATGGATATTTCGGAGTTTCGGATATGGTAATGTCGGAGCGGATACATACCGGATTCGGTTCGGAAACAGATAATACAAACAGATACATACTTGTTGAAACATTTGATAAGTAATAAATTCATATATATTACATAAATTTGACAACTCACACAACACAAGTATAACAAGGTATCAAATTCATACATAACTTGAACAACTAAGTCCCGCTCGCCCAACAGGCCAACACACTGAATTCATGCAGCGGCGGCGGCGGAGGCTCAAGCACTAGGGTTAGTTTTCGGGTTGGGGAATCGAATGGGGAGGCAAAGACTGAGGCTTGCGAGAATCGAATGGGAAGCCCTTGACTCTTGAGTCTTGACTTGAGTATGGAGTACCCTTGTTTTGTTGATTCGGATATCCAGTCGGATAATATCCGGTTACCATATACCGCAGCTATTCGGTCGGATATCCCGTCTCCCGTATCCGTTACCGTATCCGGTAGCAAGTATCTGGTACCGTATCCGAATCCGGCCGGATACGGAATTTTTTTCCCGGATATGGTTTTTAACGGATTCGGTACCGGATCGGTCGGGATTAACCCGTACCATTTTCACCCCTAGGGGGAAGTGATGAATGTTCTTGGTGGAATAGAATTGCATATGCGTGCGTGTGAGTGAAATTACTTGGGTTTATTTTATTGCGACATGGATGCAGCCTGCTGTGCCTGTCAGCTAAGATGATTAACTTGTATGATTAGGGGTGAAACCGGGTCGGATACGGGCGGATATTGCTCGTCCCGTATCCTAACCCATATTTTTTTTTCGGATTCGGAGTCGGATACGGATGCCCCGGATACGGATACGAATTCGGATTATTCAGGATTCGAATACGGAGCGGATACCTGATGGATTCAGTTCGGGATCGGATATCATAATCGGATAGTAGTATAACACATAATTGTGTATGTAAAAGAAAGAATGAAGCATTAACCTTACAACATTAGCTTCAAGTCATAATTATTTCAACGTAGGATAGTAGTATAGTTAGAGGTGCAAATGGGTCAGATACAAGGAGAGAGATCGAGACATAAAGAAAACCGAGAACAATGGGGGCTCTTCCATCAAACTTAACCTTACGGAATAAATTCCTGGAGATATTAAATAATGTTGAATTGTCACATTCTGACAAACTGAAAACAGACTTCTCTCATAATGAGGACTACTTAGATTTGTTTGTTATGCTTCAATTTAGCGACTCAACTAATTCCAGTAATTTGAATAGAAAAGAAGTTTATCAAATAAGTTGAACAAATCAATTTAGGTAAAAGCATTATGTCATCACTCTATTTGTTTGTTGATAGATTTGTTGAAGTTCACTCTTAATAACAAAGTACTCCCTCCGTTTCTTTTTATAAGGCGTATTTTGTTTCGTTAGGACAAGACTTTGACCAACGATTACTTCATTAATATATCATTTATACAATACAAAATCATAATTATATATAAGTACTTTTGAATACAAATCTGCTAATATCAATTTTGTGTCATCAAAATTATATACTAATAGAGTAATTGTTGGTCAAAACCTTGTCCTAACGAAACCAAATACGCCTTATAAAAAGAAACGGAGGGAGTAGTGTTTTTTAGTGCCAATATCAAACAACTACTCTATCTATCCAATAATGAACCAAATTAATGGAAGAATAACTAATTTTATCCGGATATTCGGGTCGGATATTTACCGGATATCGGGTCGGATATTGCTCTTCCCATATCCTAACCCATATTACATGAGATTTTTCGGATACGGATCGGATATTGCTCTTCCCATATCCTAACCCATATTACACCGGATTTTCCGGATACGGATACGGATAACATCGGTACGGATTTTAAACGGATTCGGTATCGGATCGGGCGGATATTTCCTGTCCCATTTTCACCCCTAGAAGCTGGGGTGTTACAGTTGGTATCAGAGCGGGCATTAGGTCCTTGGATTATGTATTTAGTGTCATACCATAGGTTCAACTAAAAAATTTGAAGTGGGATAACCTAGAAACATGGCTTAGGTTGTAACTAAAACTTTGTTATAGGATAGCAACCTTAAAATTTGCAAGAGTGGTATGACTAACTTAAAATCTGACACACTTGGATGCACAGTAGGATGGGTTTATGGATTACGATTTTGTATCGCGCTGTTTATTTGTTGAAAGCTTTGATTATGTTGATGTTGTGATTATGATTGTGATTATGCTTGCTTGTGTGACTGTAGCAGCCATGCCGAGGGGTAGAGGCCGTGGACGCCGTGGCCGTGGAGGCCAGGGGCGAGGCTCTCAGGGAGTCGCGGAGTCTGTCGCTGAGGGTAGCGTTTCGCTCAGTGCTCCTGGGCCAGCTCAGGAGGAGCTTCCAGCGGCTCAGTCGGCGGGGTGCCGCCAATGACGATCTTGTTCAGGCTCTGCAGAGGGAGATTCAGGAGCTGCGCCAGCAGTTGCGGGCAGCCCCTGCGGTTGTGCCTCCCCCTGCAGTGGCCCCAGTTGTGCCTCCCCCTGCAGTGGCCCCAGTTGTTGGCCCCGCAGCGCCGGAGCCGAGGATGAGTCTCCGGGAGTGGATGTCCCTCCGTCTTGACACCTTTGACGGAGCGGGCACGCCGGTCCAGGCTGCAGATTGGCTGCGGTACATGGAGCGGCAGTTCGAGGTTTTGGAGCTGACCGCGGTCTTGAGGGCTCGCTTTGTGGCCTTTCAGCTGAAGGGCCAAGCTGACATCTGGTGGGAGGGGGTTCTGGCTGCTAGAGCCCCCGATCTTGGTCCCGCCACCTGGGAGGACTTTGTGGCTCGCTTTCGAGCCAAGTTTTACCCAGAGTCTTTTCTCGAGAGGATGGAGCATACTCTGACGACTCTTTCCCAGGGAAAGAAGTCGGTAACGGAGTATGAGGCGGAGTTCAACAGCGTGGTGCGTTTTGTGCCAGCTGTTGCAGCGGATGACAGGGAGAAGGCAAGGAGGTTCCGTAGGGGCCTCAACCAGGAGTTCAGAGTTGTCATGGGGGCGACTGTCCCTCGTGACTTCTGCTCCGTGGTGGAGCAGGCGAAGGGCATGGAGCTCGAGTTGGAGCTCTCCCGGGATAAGCAAAACCCGGGTGGTTCAGAGTCCTGCGGCCCAGGTGGGGGCCGAAGAGGACTTTTGGTGGAGGGTGGGTCTTCTCGGCCACCCACCTTCAAGAAGTTCAAGGGAGGACAGGATCTTCCTCGTGGCTAAGAAGCCGCCCAGCTGCCTTCCTCGCGAGCGGGTGTTCGGCCTGTGCCCGGGCAGGGCATGATGTGCTTCAAGTGCGGTGGTGAGCACCGTGCTTCTGAGTGTGGTTGGACTGGGAGTTGCAACCACTGTGGCAAGCCCGGCCACATGGGACGAGTCTGCCGGATGAATCCCGGTAGCATCATCAAGTGGGAGACGGTGCCTTCTCCTCCCACTCCAGCGGCGTCTTCCCGAGGATCGGTGCACATGATGGCTGCTCCTGTGTCTCAGCCGCCCTTTGCGTGGGCGCCTCCAGCGGCTTACTGGTGCCCGCAGCCATCTGCTCCTCCTCAGTTGCCTCCTCCGCCCCCAGCTCTGTTGGGGCATCAGACGGGAGTCGGGGCTCCTACTGTCTCGGCGCCACCAGGTGTTTACGCTTTGCCGACTGCCGAGTCAGCGGGACATCCAGAGGTGGTTTCAGGTACTCTACTCGTGGATTCCGTTGATGCCCTTGTTTTGTTTGATTCCGGAGCGTCCTACTCTTTTGTGTCGTCGGAGTTTGCTAGTAGAGCAAAGCTGGGAGTTCACGATTTACGAGTGCTGTCTTTGGTCAGTTCTCCTGGGGGTTTGATTGCTAGCTCTTTGGTTTGCCCGGGTTGCACCATTGCCATCGATGATGAAGTTTTCTTTGCCAATCTTATGGTGATCCAGTTGGCTCCTTTTGATGTCATTTTGGGCATGGACTGGCTGCATCAGTACCATGCCAGGATCTGTTGTTTCTGGAAGACGGTTGCCTTGCAGGCCCCGTCAGGAGTAGAGTTGACCTTTCAGGGTGGTATACCTTCTAGTTCTGTCTTTGTTTTGACCAGTCTGTTTTCTGGTCGCCGTTTGAGGCATTTGGGTTTCCTCATGGCTTTGTCAGAAAAGCCATCTTCTTCAGTTTCTATTGAGGAGATTCCTGTAGTGAAGGAGTTTGTTGATGTGTTCCCTGACGAGTTGCCTGGTTTACCTCCTGTGAGGCGTGTGGAGTTCCGTATTGATCTTGTTCCAGGCACTCGACCTATTTCTATCTCTCCATACCGCTTGGCTCGTCCTTTTCAAGACGAGTTGAAGAAGCAGTTGGAGGATTTGTTGGCCAAGGGTTTTATTCGGCGCAGTGTGTCGCCTTGGGGAGCACCCGTCCTTTTTGTTTCAAAGAAGGATGGCAGTTGGCGCATGTGCATCGACTATCGTGCTCTCAATCAGGTGACAGTCAAGAACAAGTATCTGTTGCCCCGCATTGAGGATCTATTTGACCAACTGAAGGGAGCAAAGGTGTTCTCCAAGATTGATCTTGATGCAGTTATAATCAGATTCGTGTGAGGGAGCAGGATATTGAGAAGACTGCGTTCTCCACTAGGTATGGGCACTATGAATTTAAAGTTATGTCTTTTGGACTAACTAATGCCCCTGCTGTTTTTATGGAGGCGATGAACAGTATGCTACACCAGTATCTTGATGAGTTTGTGGTAGTGTTCATCGATGACATTCTGATTTACTCTAAATCAGAAGAAGAACATGAGCAGCATTTGAGGCTTGTGCTGAGTACATTGAGAGAGCATCACTTCTTTGCTAAGTTGAAGAAATGCGAGTTACGGATTTGAAGTGGGTTTTCTTGGCCACATCATCAATCCAGATGGCATATCGGTAGATCCTAGCAAAGTCTCGTGATTCTGGATTGGAAGAGACCTTCCAACGTTAAAGAGGTGCGAAGTTTCCTTGGGTTGGTGGCTATTATCGGCGCTTTGTGCAGGATTTCTCCATCATTGCTAAGCCGCTTTCTGATTGACTCGAGAAGGGGATGAAATTTCAGTGGATCATGCGGATTGTGAGCGCAGCTTACGCACTTTGAAGGAGAAGTTAGTGACTGCTCCTGTTCTTACCCTTCCCGAGCCCGGGAGGCGTTTCACTGTCTATTCTGACGCTTCTTGTCTGGGATTGGGTTGTGTGCTCATGCAAGAGGGCAAAGTGATTGCTTATGCGTCGAGACAGTTGAAAAAGCATGAGCAGAATTACCCCACTCATGACCTTGAGTTAGCCGCTGTTGTGTTTGCATTGAAGATTTGGAGGCACTATTTGTATGGTGAGTCTTGTGACATCTTCACTGATCACAAGAGCCTCAAGTACATCTTCACTCAGAAAGATCTGAATTTGAGGCAGAGGAGATGGTTGGAATTGATAAAAGATTATGATCTCACAATCCAGTATCATCCGGGGAAGGCAAATGTAGTGGCCGACGCTCTCAGTCGCAAGACAATGCCCCCTGTTGTGGATTGTCTTGTTGCTGATTTTGAGCGTTTGGGAGTCTCCTACTGCTTTGCGGGGACCGTGCAAGCTAAAATTCAATTGATTCTTGAGTCAGCGATCCCCGAGCGTGTGCGGGAGGCACAACAGCATGATCGGTTGCTCCAGCAGGTGAGGAAACGCCTTGAGGATGGCAAGTCTGGAGATTTTTCCGTCGATGATGTGGGAGCTTTGAGGTTTCAGGGTCGTTTGTGCGTGCCTCAGAAATCCCAAGTGAAAGAGGATATTCTGAAAGAGGCTCATCGCACTCCGTACACGGTCCATCCTGGGGAGACCAAGATGTACAGGGACTTGAAAAAGAATTTCTGGTGGAAAAGGATGAGAGTGGATATTGCCAAGTATGTGGCGTCTTGTGGGATCTGTCAGAAGATCAAAGCTGAGCATAAGCGTCCCGCCGGTCTGTTGCAGCCATTGGAGATCCCTGTGTGGCCATGGGATGACATCTCCATGGATTTCGTGGTTAGCCTACCTCGTACTCCACGAGGGAAGGATGCTGTTTGGGTTGTGGTGGACCGTCTCAGCAAGTCTGCGCATTTCATTCCTATCCGCACTACCAACTCAGCGAGCGAGTTGGCTCCCATCTATGTGCGGGAGATAGTAAGATTGCATGGTGTGCCCAAGACCATTATTTCTGATCGGGATGCGAAGTTTGTCTCCAAGTTCTGGGAGAGTTTGCAGAGTGCTTTGGGTACGCAGCTTCGCCTTAGTACCGCCTTTCACCCTCAGACGGATGGACAGTCTGAGCGTTGAAGGACCATGTGGAGGTCCATCCATGTTTGTGATGAGTATTTGACTTTATTTGAGCAAGGTGTGCTCAGGTTTGAGTTTGATTTGACTCGGTATTGCATGTTTCAATTAATGATAATTGTGGACTAACATGCAGGAAGAAAAGGTATGTGCATTGTGGTATGTGCAAAATGGTTTGTTCCTTGTGGTACAGGTTCCTGAGGCAGCTATGGTCGTTGGTGAGTACCGGGACTAGGTTGGGAGAACCGAGGTCTAGAGCGGTCGAGGATGCCGACGAGATGGTTGGGCTCAAACCAGGTTCACTTGGACGTCATGGAAATGGACTTGAGGTGGCTCAATGTTTCCGGTTCGGGTTGGAGGCTCGAAGAGGAGGAAACTGAGCGGTCAAGTCCGGCTGATTAAGGCACGTTGCATCGGGTTGATCGGGTTTTGTTTAAAACCCATGTATGGCCAATGTGGCCCATGTAAAGCCCATGTGTGGGTTGAAATGAGAGGGTTAATCCTAGCCCTTGGTGGAGTGCCCTAGGGTTTGGGACTCATCCAAGGGTGGTAGGTGGCCCTAGAGTAGTATAAATAGAGGGGAGGGTGTCCTCCTCACTTGAAGGTTTGAGTTGCTCCTTTGAGCTTTGCCCACATGAAGTGAGGCTTTGTAAACCTTCCAACCAGAAAATACAAAGATTTTCTTTACATTTTTGTGAATTTAAATTCCGCATTTACATTATGTCTTTACTTTACGCAATTTAAATTCAGCATTTACTTTCCCGCATGTAAATTCTCGCAATTTACTTTCTCGCAATTTGGATTTGCTCCTCTCCTTCTAAATGTTGTTGATCAAGGAGGTCTTGAGGGTGCTCATTTGGTTTTACATCTTTCTTGCACCCTAGGATAGACTAGAGATCAAGTTTCTATCAAGATTGCAAATCTGTCCTGAACTTGTTCTTCGCGCAGCAGTCAGTGTTTGATTTTTAGAAAAATATAGAAAAATCTTTCTTGATTGATTCTTGTTGGATAAGGTGCTTGACTCATATACCCATCTGTGGAAAAATTTTGGAGTCCACTGGATGCACCATTTGGGAGCTGTGAGGTGAAAACCGAGCCCCAAATTTCCTGATTGAAAATCCTGACTGTTCGTAGTTCTTGATTTTTCCTGATTTTTGTAGAAGGATTTTGGTGGTGATTTTTGGTGGAGTGCTTCACGACTCAATAGCTCACAGGCTGAAAAATTCCCAAATTTTTTGGAGCAACAGAAGTCCACCATCCACCTGCTCTAATTGAGGACAATTCCTGAAAATCTGCTTTTGCTTTTCTAAAAGAGGCTTTTGTGTTTTGGCTTGATCTCTTTTAGAAAAGAAGTATTTGAATTGATTCCTCTTTGCTTTGGACACTTGACAACCAGAATTTGTGATTTAAATATCCCTCACATGATTCATGGTTCCCATCCATGTAAGCTAGGGATACACATAGTTGTCAAGTCGTTCGATTTTTATGGTTTCGCGATTTTAAGGAGCATCGGTTTTCTTTGCGGGATTGTTTGGAGTACGTTGAGTAGGGGATATTTTTATTTGGGATCATTCACCCCCTCGATCGCCATCTCGGTCTTTCAATTGGTATCGAGCCGGTTTTGCTCTTTCATAGATCTTGACCAGTGTCAAGAGCCATGGCGACGGACAAGTACTCAACTAAGCCTCCAATTTTTGCTGGAGTTGATTATCCGTTCGAAGGTTCGGATGGAGACATACATCACTGCCAGGGCTTTTCTTTATGGCAGAAGGTGAAGCACCCGTATGAGGTTCGGCCGATGAGAACGTCAACGCCGCAAACATGGGTGACGTTGAGGCAAACGCTAAGGCCAAGAACCTCCTCATACAGGACTTAGCCGCGATGAGTATGATCGCGTCTCTCACCTACGATCGGCTCACGAGATCTGGGTGACCCTCAATGCTTACCATGAGGGCACCACTCGAGATCAAGTCCGTGAGACAGGATCAATTTAAGCGTGACTACAACAAGTTTGAGCGACGCTGGTGAGAGCCTTGATGAGTGCTTTGCTCGTTTTGCAAAGATTCTCGGCAATCTTCGGTCGATGGGTTGTTCATACATCGATTCGGAGAATGCGAGGCATTTTCTTCGAGCACTCGATCTGAGGATTTGGGAGATGAAGGTAACCACCATCACGGACCATACGGATTTGTCGACCTTGACTCTTGACGGGTTGTATTCCCGCCTCAAGACTCATGAGCTCGACATCGTCGCTCGCAGGACGAAGTCCCAAACGATGGCATTGGTTACCGATCCCACCGGTCTTCCTCTTGGACCCCTCTTGACTTCTCTTACGGTTTTCTCTCCCGCTCTTTGCGACGTGGCGATGACGTTGGAACAATTTCGGAAGGCGAGCTTGCTCTTGTCGCCGAAAATTTTCGAACATTTACAAGAGGGTGAGAGATAGGAAGAGGAGTGGCAAGTTCACTTGCTTTGAGTGTGGTGGCCCCAACCACATTCGGCAAACCGCCCCAAGGCTGGAGAAGGGCAATAATGAACAAGGCGGTGCGGGCAAGAACGACTACATCAACAAGAACCGCAACAAGAAGCCTCCATTTCGCGAGCCGCGCAAGAGAAGAAACACCGCAAGTTCGCCAAGGGCAAGAAGCTCTTTCACCGCGTCCTTGCCGCGCTCGACGACCTTGACCTCTCCGACACGGAGACATGGAGCGACGAGGACGAGGATGAACCGCAAGAGAAGGTGAAGGGCGGCGATGACTTCTCCATGTGCTTCATGGCCTCCAATGCCATGGAAGTACCCGACACCGAGTCAGACAAATGACACGGAGGAGGTACCTTCTTATGACCAGCTCCATGATGCTTTTATCAAACTAGGAAAATTTCATTCCAAGTCTAGAGCTAAGTGTTTGGATCTAGAGAAGGAAGTAGGTACTTATCTCGGGAGTTAGCTTCACTTAGATCTTGTTCCTCCCGAGACTCTGATAGCTGTACTTTGTGTGATGCTTTGCTTGTGGAGTTGGAGAACCTAAGGACTCTACATGATAGTGTGCTTTCTGATCTTGAGTCACTTAGGTCGAAGGATGCTAGCACATGTCCAGTAGATTCTATTCCTGTTGATGCTAGTTTTCTTCACACTCACACAAATGCTTCATGTGCTAATTGCCCTAAGCTTCTCAATGAAATTGATGCCATGAGTTGTCACCTTAGGAAGCTATCTGCTAGAAATGATGAACTTGAAAAGCATGCTTCTAAGGACCCAATCAGCTCATGTGAGGGCTGTATGCAACTAAAAAATGCTTATGATGACTTGGTGCTTGAAAACTCAAAATATGCTAAGGATCTTCTAGCTAAGTCACAAAATGGTTGCATCTTTGTGTGTTGGGGTAGCAGAGGACATGAATCAAATTCATGTAGAGCTTAGGAAGAAGCTCAAAGCCAGGTGGGTAGGATTAGAGACTCTCCATGTGTTTCTTGCGAGTCCCTCAAGATTGAGGCTGCTCTTTATAGGGAGAGATTTGATCGTTTAGTTCGCTCTTCTCCATCCGGCTCTTCCCTGCTACTCCTTCCTTGCTCTTCTTGTGCCTCACTTTTCGAGAGTGTCGGTACCTTATGAGCACTCTCGAGAAGTTTGTTGGAGGTAAGAAGAAGCTCAATCTTATCCTAGATCACCCAAGATTAGCAGATTCAATCAAGGTCTAGGGTTTGATGCCTTGGAGCATACAGGCGCATCCGCCCCTTGTTGTGCGTGCCTCCAAGAGCGGAGAGATAGTGGTGGCTCCACAGTGAGCACCATCGTGTTTAGATCAGCGAGGATTGTCCACGGACGTCTGGCGAGAAGGGTGCTTCTCATGCTACTTCACCCCAAGGCGAAGTATACATGCACCTTCCGCCGAGAAGGATGGACATATAGCTGATTACGCTTGAATGCGCCAAGATTTCTCGGCGTGAGCGTGTCCATGCTCTTAGGGGTATTCAGGGTCATCCCCAGACTGAAGTGCGCCTAAGGCACACACGGCTTCTAGACAGATAAACAAGCTAGAGAGTCTCCTGCTTTTGGACAGCGCATGGGGCTTGGTTTTCAGGCTTCTACTGTTTTCGCCCAGAGTCGTCCGAGTCGGTCTTTCCGCCGTCCTCTTGATATTCCTCGCTTTTCCCATCGAGGTAGATATCGGCGGCGTGAGTTTGCTTTCCCAATGGGAGGTGCAGGCAGCGACGGGATGGTCCGGCCTTTGCACCTCGGCGGACCAACCCGGTGCTCCTAGACGCCCCATCGGAGCGAGTCTGAAGTTTGTGAGAGTCGAGTCACGGAGAGGTGCCGATTGCATTCTTCTACTCCGTTATTTGTTTGTCTCTTGCCTGATTGACTCAAGATTGGGTTCCTAGATCTGCACCGATCTATCCTGCATGCTTGAGACATCTGCTTTTCACTCTCTTTGATTCAGTCCGTAGGGCGAGGAAGAGGAGGTTTGGATCGTAGACTCATTTGTTCTCGCCACATGACCGAGACTCCGTTGGTTTTCTTCCCTGGACCGTGATCCGGTGATGAGGTAATCACCTTTGGGGATCTTTGCGTCGGGTAGAGTCATTGCTAAAGGTACCGCCTCAGATTAACGATCATTTCATTCTTAAGGGCGTTGCCTTAGTCGTATGGCTGCATTTCAACTTGCTTTCGCCTCTCGGCTTCTTGATGACGATTTCGAGGTCAATTTTAAGAGGAGCTCTTGTAGGATCCTCGATTCTTCTAGGGAGTTTGTTTATGGATTTCGTTTTGGGAGAGTCTTTCGTGCTGATTTTTCTTCTTCCTCTAGAGACTCTCTCCATTGCCTTATTGCTTCTGAGTCCCGTGATCTCTCCTTTTGGCATAGGAGACTTGGTCACATTGGCTTTGATCATTTGACTCGAGTTAGCGGCCATGATCTCATTCGTGGCCTGCCTAAACTCAAGATGGTCAAATATGTTGTATGTTCTCCTTGCCGACATGGCAAGATGGTTGCTGCCTCCCATCCTCCAGTCCCGAGTGATGATCGATGCACCAGACATTTGCTACACATGGATACTGTTGGTCCACTCGAGTGCGATCGGCCGGTGGGTAGTGGTATATTCTTGTCATTGTCGATGATTTTCGAGGTACTCTTGGGTGTTTTTCATGGCCTCGAAGGATGAGTGTTTTTCACACTTCAGGGGTTTGGTCCGTAGGTTGTCTGTTGAGCTCCCAGGTGCCTTACGAGCGATCCGCGATGACAATGGCACGGAGTTCAAGAACTCCTACTTTAGCAAAGATCTGTGAGGAGTTAGGCTTAGAGCATCAGTTCTCCTCTCCATCGTCCCTCGGCAAAATGGCGTAGTGGAAAGGAAGAACAGGACCACTGGTTGAGATGGCCAGACGATGCTAGATGAGTACAATACTCCTAGGAAGTTTTGAAATTTGAAAGTGTAGCTACGGCATGCCATGTTGCCAACAGAGTTTTTCTTAGGGCACACTTGCATTGCACTTCTTATGAGTTGAGATATGGGCGAAAGCCTAGTGTATCTCATTTTCGTGTTTTTGGTTGCAAGTGCTTCTTCTTGAAGTCTGGGAACCTAGATAAGTTCGAGTCACGTTCTGTGATGGGATCTTTACGGGTTACTCGACTTACGCGTAGCTATAGGATTTGGGTCGTAGATTTGGGTAGGATCATAGAGACTGCGAGGTGACTTTTGATGAGGCTAGCCCGGTGCTAGACCAGACATTTCAGGCTCTTCTCCTCTTTCCCAGTCTATCTTCTCGGAGGAAGTTGATGACGGAGATGAAGGCGCCTTGCCTGATCCAGTCACCATTCCTGCTCCCGAGGTGCCTCCCATTTCCATATCTGCACCTCGGGAGATCAGCCCTTACCCTCGCACTCTTCAAAGCCAGCCTAGTGGCTCTGTTCCTACTTCTCCCACGCGAGGAGTAGAGGTCACTACGCTTCGACCTCCCGCCACATTCGAGGCTCATCCACCGACGAGATCATTGGAGATCTGTTTGAGCGAGTCACTCGCTCTAAGTCGAATCTGTCCACTTTCTGCCTTCACTCTGCCTTTGTTGCCTCTTTTGAGCCGAAGGATGTTTCTCATGCATTATCTGATGAATCTTGGATTAATGCTATGCATGAGGAACTTGAAAACGTCGAGAGGCACAAAGGTTGGAAGCTTGTCGAGCCCCTTCCGTCACAATATCATTGGGACCAAATGGGTGTTCAAAAACAAGCAGAGTGAGGATGGGGTTGTAGTTCAAACAAGGCTAGGTTAGTCGCTCGGGGTTTCTCTCAGGTCGAGGGTCTCGACTTTGAGGAGACTTTTGCCCCTGTAGCTAGACTCGAGGCCATCCGGATCCTGCTCGCATTCGCGGCATCCAAGGGCTTCAAGCTTTTTCAAATGGATGTCAAGAGTGCATTCCTCAATGGCTTCATTGAGGAAGAGGTGTATGTCAGACAACCTCCAGGATTTGAGAACCCCAAGTACCCAAACCATGTCTTCAAGCTTTCCAAAGCTTTGTATGGACTTAAGCAAGCTCCACGAGCTTGGTATGAGAGGCTTAAGTCCTACCTCTTGAGTCATGGTTTTCATATGGGTCAAGTGGACAAGACTCTGTTCTTCAGACATTCTGATTCGGATTTTCTCTTAGTCCAAATCTATGTCGACGACATCATTTTCGGTGGTTCCTCGCATTCGCTCGTTACTCAGTTCTCAGATGTGATGAGTACTGAGTTCGAGATGAGCATGATGGGCGAGTTGAGCTACTTCCTTGGCTTCCAGATTAAGCGGACTCGGGAGGTACATTCTTGCATCAAGGCAAGTACACTCGAGACCTCCTGGCGCTTTGACATGTCCGATGGAAAGCCGCTTATGACTCCTATGGCCACCACTGCTGTCCTCGAGCCTGACGAGGATGGTGAGCCGATTGATCGAAGGAGTTCGAGCATGATCGGCTCCCTTTTGTATCTCATCGCCTCGAGACCGACATACATTTCTCTGTATGTCTTTGTGCTCGATTCCAGGCTTCTCCCCGCGCCTCTCACCGTCAGGCGGTGAAGCGCATCTTCCGGGACCGTCGAGCGACCATTGACTATGGTATCTGGTACTCTTCTTCCTCCGGTCGATCTCTGAGAGCCTTCTTCGATGCAGACTTCGCATTTGTAGGATAGATAGGAAGAGCACTTCGGCACTTGCCAATTCATTGGCACTTCTCTTGTCTCTTGGTCGTCTAGGAAGCGATCCGGTGTTGCATGATCCACCGAGGCCGAGTATGTTCTTTGCGGCCGATTCTTTGTAGCTGTGTTCTCTGGATGAGATCGACCTTGCGGGACTTTGGGTTAGTAGCGGATTGTGTTCCACTTTTACGTGATAACACGTCTACCATTCACATTGCTAAGAACCCGAGTGCAACACTCTCGGACCAAGCACATTGACATTCGCTATCACTTCCTTAGAGACCATGTGGAGAAGGGTGATATAGTGCTCGGTTGTGAGAGTGACCACCCGGTTGGTGACATTTTCACCAAGCCTTTGGATAGCTCCAGGTTTGTTTCCTGAGAGGAGAGCTTGGGATTATGAGCCCATATGGCATATCTTGAGGGGGAGCCGGCTTGTATTATATGTTCGTATGTATATTCAGCCTTCCTTTCTCTTTACAGGTATCTTTGGGATGGTTTTCATTTGGTTGAGTCCACTTCACCTAGACTTCGGCATGCCTCGGCATGGACCTCTCACCTTATGCTTTAGGGTGCTATTCCTCTCTTATTCTCGGTTGAGCTCACTCACGCCTTTTAGGTCTAGCAGTGTTGGGCCCCCTGGGTAGACAGTGGTCCATGTTTGCTCCTGGGTTGAAGTTGGAGAAGTAGCTTTCCTATATAAGTCATATGGGGAAGGTGAGAGCGAGTCTGAGTGTTAGTGTTTCTCTTCATGTTATCTTTGCTCCTAGACTACCAATGTGTCAGGTGCTTGATTCCTTCTCATCATTTCTGTCTATCTTGTTTCAGTTGAGTTAAATTCATCCTTTTGAATCTAAAATTGCTAATAACTCAACTTCAATCAGATTTTGTGCTTAATCGACTCACTTGTTGAGGAGCTTGGAATTGATTCTTTTGCATTGCATATAGACTTGTTTTTCATTTACGAGCTTTGTCTATTATGCAATTGATAAAATTGAGATATGTTGCACCTAGCTACTTTTACGAAGATATTTGCTAATCTAGGTCATATCCAATTTGGTATAACATGTGAAACTAGCCAACATTTTAAAATTGAGCTTTCTGAAAAGTTGATGAAACATGGCTTTTACTTGCTATACTTCTTCACTAGATGCTTATGCCATGCTTATTGAAATAGTGGGTTTCTACTAGAGTCCCTAGAGCAACTTGGGTTAGCTACATTGTTTCATTCTAGAATCCTCAATAATGCTCATGAATCTAAGTGCTGAAAATATAAATTGACTCTTTTGTGCTAAAATTGAACTCAACACTATTCATTCACTAGACTGCTTCCCATTGCACTTGGGATGAACTTGGAATGAAGTGTGTATGACCAAAACCACTCTTTTAAGCTTCTTGCTTGAGATGGTTGCTAATGGCTTGAGTCAATACACCAAAAAATGCAAAAATAACTAGAGGAAGAGAGTGATGCCTAGGAGACCTATGTCGATGGCTCCTAGTCGAGGTTGTGTTTCTCTAGGATAAACTCTCTAAACCCTGAAAGGTTTGTGGAGGAGAGTGAAGCTTAGGAGGCCTTTGTCGATGGCTCCTAGTCGAGGATGTGCTTCACTAAGCCTAACTCTCTCATACCGCTTTATGAGCTTTAATCTAAAAATTTGCATTTAAAGAGATGATTGAGCATGAGGCTTTTCTTATGGACGTGTAGTTTCCCAAAGTGTTGACTAGGTTGAACTCTAGTATATCCATTTGCTCGTTTGGTTGGCTTTGCTTCTAGTATTGAAGTTATGCTAAGTGTTGCTATTGTTGAAATCATACCAAAGTATTATAACTTCTTTTGAGCTAGTTAGCAAAAATTGAAATATGCCATTGGATATGACTTAGGATGACATAATCTGAACTTGAGTAGCTTGGTGTCATACTTTGTCTAAGTGGTCACTTGCATAATCCTCAAAGCTCTTCTAGGTTGCATTTCATGCAAAAATTGTTCTCTTGATGCCTATATTGCCAAAAGGGGGAGAAAACGTAGAAAAGACATCTTAGAGAATTAAAAAAAAAATGCTTTCTCATGATCTTGTTGAACAATTGTCCTTGCATTTGGATCATGAGTAATATTGAGCTTTTTGAGAGATTTCTTGGTTTTTGGAGCTCTTGTTGAAAAATTGTCCTTTCAAGTGTTGAGCTCTAAAAATCTTCTCATCTATTTGGTCATGAGCTTTCTTTCTCTTTTTATTGGACCAAATATGATTTTTTGCAATCAAATTGCTTTTCTTCCTTTGTTTACAAACTCAAATTTATGCCTTTTGTGTGGTTTGTCAATATACTCATCAAGGGGGAGATTGAAGGACCAAGTGGAGGTCCATCCATGTTTGTGATGAGTATTTGACTTTATTTGAGCAAGGTGTGCTCAGGTTTGAGTTTGATTTGACTCGGTATTGCATGTTTCAATTAATGATAATTGTGGACTAACATGCAGGAAGAAAAGGTATGTGCATTGTGGTATGTGCAAAATGGTTTGTTCCTTGTGGTACAGGTTCCTGAGGCAGCTATGGTCGTTGGTGAGTACCGGGACTAGGTTGGGAGAACCGAGGTCTAGAGCGGTCGAGGATGCCGACGAGATGGTTGGGCTCAAACCAGGTTCACTTGGACGTCATGGAAATGGACTTGAGGTGGCTCAATATTTCCGGTTCGGGTTGGAGGCTCGAAGAGGAGGAAACTGAGCGGTCAAGTCCGGCGGATGAAGGCCCGTTGCATCGGGTTGATCGGGTTTTGTTTAAAACCCATGTATGGCCAATGTGGCCCATGTAAAGCCCATGTGTGGGTTGAAATGAGAGGGTTAATCCTAGCCCTTGGTGGAGTGCCCTAGGGTTTGGGACTCATCCAAGGGTGGTAGGTGGCCCTAAAGTAGTATAAATAGAGGGGGAGGGGTGTCCTCCCTCACTTGAAGGTTTGAGTTGCTCCTTTGAGCTTTGCCCACATGAAGTGAGGCTTTGTAAACCTTCCAACCAGAAAATACAAAGATTTTCTTTACATTTTTGTGAATTTAAATTCCGCATTTACATTATGTCTTTACTTTACGCAATTTAAATTCAGCATTTACTTTCCTGCATGTAAATTCTCGCAATTTACTTTCTCGCAATTTGGATTTGCTCCTCTCCTTCTAAATGCTGTTGATCAAGGAGGTCTTGAGGGTGCTCATTTGGTTTTACATCTTTCTTGCACCCTAGGATAGACTAGAGATCAAGTTTCTATCAAGATTGCAAATCTGTCCTGAACTTGTTCTTCGCGCAGCAGTCAGTGTTTGATTTTTAGAAAAATATAGAAAAATCTTTCTTGATTGATTCTTGTTGGAGAAGGTGCTTGACTCATATACCCATCTGTGGAAAAATTTTGGAGTCCACTGGATGCACCATTTGAGAGCTGTGAGGTGAAAACCGAGCCCCAAATTTCCTGATTGAAAATCCTGACTGTTCGTAGTTCTTGATTTTTCCTGATTTTTGTAGAAAGATTTTGGTGGTGATTTTTGGTGGAGTGCTTCACGACTCAATAGCTCACAGGCTGAAAAATTCCCAAATTTTTTGGAGCAATATAAGTCCACCATCCACCTGCTCTAATTGAGGACAATTCCTGAAAATCTGCTTTTGCTTTTCTAAAAGAGGCTTTTGTGTTTTGGCTTGATCTCTTTTAGAAAAGAAGTATTTGAATTGATTCCTCTTTGCTTTGGACACTTGACAACCAGAATTTGTGATTTAAATATCCCTCACATGATTCATGGTTCCCATCCATGTAAGCTAGGGATACACATAGTTGTCAAGTCGTTCCGATTTTTGCGGTTTTCGCGATTTTAAGGAGCATCGGTTTTCTTTGCGGGATTGTTTGGAGTACGTTGAGTAGGGGATATTTTTATTTGGGATCATTCACCCCCCCTCTGATCGCCATCTCGGTCTTTCAAGCGTACCATCCAGACTTTGGAGGATATGCTTAGGGCCTGTGTGATGGCTTGGAAAGGTAGTTGGGAAGATCATCTGCCTCTTGTAGAGTTTGCTTACAACAACAGCTATCATGCCAGCATTCGGGCTGCTCCTTATGAGGTACTTTATGGCCGGAAGTGCCGATCGCCACTTTGTTGGGATGCCGTGGGAGAGAGAGCAGTTCTTGGTCCAGACTGGGTTCAGCAGACAGTGGATCGTGTGGCAGAGGTGCGACAGAATCTTCTCGCAGCGCAGAGCAGACAGAAAAGTTATGCTGATGTGAGAAGGCGGGATTTAGAGTTTGAGGTGGGTGACAGTGTGCTCTTGCGAGTGTCTCCCACCAAGGGTGTGGTACGCTTTGGTACTAAAGGGAAGCTTAGCCCAAGATATGTTGGGCCATTTCCTATTTTGGCTCGAGTCGGCAAGTTGGCTTACCGCTTGGAGCTACCGGATTCGATGCAAGGAGTTCACGATGTGTTTCATGTATCGATGTTGAGGAAGTACTTGCACGATCCGGAGTTGGTGGTTCCGTTGGAACCACTGGCGGTTGATCAGAACCTCACTTTTGAGTCCATACCTGTGAGAATCCTGGAGAACTCAGAGCGAGTGCTGAAGAACAAGACGCTCAAATTTGTTAAAATTTTGTGGTCGCATCAGACCGAGAGAGAAGCGACTTGGGAGCTGGAGTCTCGCATGCGCGAGAAGTATCCCGAGCTTTTCGCCTCAGGTATGTGATGAGAAAACCTAGTTATCTTCGGTTTTGCTGGGTTCCGTTTTGGTGCGATTTAGATTCGAGGTCGAATCCTGTTGAAGGGGGGGAGAATGTGACACCACGGAGTGTCGAAGACTTATAAAATGTGAATGATGAGGTCAAAACACTATGAATTATGGTATGGGAGGTTAAAACCTTATGGTATGAGGGTTTTAACGCTGCTTGGGCCGTTCCGGTTTTTTGGGCCGCTCGGGGGTTGTTTTGGGGTTGGGGGGCTTGGTGGGCCGCGTGGTGGCACTCCTTTGGCCCATGTGGGGGGTGAGGAGGGGGAGCTAACCCTGCTGCCCTAGCCCCTCCCTCCCTTGCGCCGCACCACCCCTCCCCCTCTCCCATCTCCCCTCTCCTCTCTAGCCTTCCCTCCTCCCTCTAGTCCTCCTCCTCCACCCCAAGCCGCACCCCCCTCCTCCTTGCACCCCCCAAGGACGCCTCCTCACTGCCACAACTCGCCCCGCTGCTGCCCTTGCCGTGGAGGAGCTCCGCGACAAGTGGATTGGACGGGATCGGCGCGTGCGAGGAAAACCGGGGGAAGAACGCGAAGTTTCGGCCGTCGATTCGTGTTTCTCCAAGAAGGTAATGGGGGGATCTTGTGGGGTAGACCTCTTGCTGCTGTAGAGGATGAATACCATGTTTTTAGATCAAGGGTTGTGCTGCCATGGGGTAGAATCTATGAAATCTTGAGTTGCATTCACGTTCTGTTCGGGCAGATTGGGGACCCGAGCTAGGGCAGGCGTTTTCGCCAATTTAGAGTTGGAATCTGGCCATACGGACTTCTAGGAAGTTGTAGATAATTTTATTATCTTTCCTTGCATATAAATAAATTGAAATTCCGCCCAGCCGTTTGGAAGTTATGCCTGTTTTACCGAGCGCTGTCAAATCTGTGACGAGATTGAGACAGTTTGTGTTCAACGTTAGATTAAACAACTTTAGAGTCCGAATCAATATTTACCTATAACTAGAAAAAGTTGGGAAATTTCCTAAGCTACGCGAGGATGTACTCGTTTATTCAATTTGGAGTTCTAGAACTCAAGTTATGATTTTTTCAAAGCCGCTGTCCAGAACGGGGCAAAAATCTGTGATTTCGGGGTTTTGGAGTATATAGCGTATTAGGTGTAGTGGGTACTGTTTTGAGGAGTCGAATTAAGTGTGTGGCACGTGTTTACAGGTGGTGTGCCTCCGGGAGTGCCCTCAACCTCTCGTCACTCCGTTGCCCGCGGTTGAAGGCAAGTGTGTTGTGTGGATTGAACATTATATGTGTTGCTAGAATTGCTTGATAGTGTTTGGGATAGATAACATCTTTGTCTTGCCATGAACTACATGTTATAATTATTATGATGTCCTTATGCCATGTTTTAAATATTGTCGATGATATGATGTCTTCATGCCATGATTAAAATGCTTGATGAGGATAAGTGATTTACATGCTATGTTGTGAATGGGCACCGTCGATGGTCGAATACGGTCCTACATGTTGAGATGCCTTGTGTTGCTATGCAATACTTCTATTTGTGTATACATGGCTGTCCATTTTGCATGCATGGCATATTTTCATGGCGGTAGGTGAGATAAGTCATAACTATTCCGGTAGGGTCGGTGAGAAGCTGTTATGACTAGTCCGGCTAAACTTTTGAGTAAGACCTACATCGTGATTCCATCCACCGCGGTGAATGGAAGCGAGTGATAGGCACCCTCCATCTTCGGGATGGAAGGGGAAAAGGGTGCATGCCGACGGTGTGCACTCAACCCTACCGGTATGAGAATTCCAGGAGACATGTGCATTGCATTGCATGAATGATATACATGAATGAAGAAGTTTATGAATTAATGATGAGAGTACTCTTGAGGTGTTCATGAAATGGTTATCATGTTGTTTTAAAGAGTGTATATAATGTCAAGTATGATGTGTTGTGGTATAACTGTGGAGATTGGTATGATGGTTTGTTGTTTTGGATCCTTGTCGATTCATTTTATTACACCTTGCTGAGTTTTGAACTCACGCTTGTGTTTTTCGTTGTTTGTTTCTTTAGGTACCATGAAATCGGCGCGCGGTAAAGGGATTTAGCTACACTCCTCCACGTAGCATCATAATCTAGCTAATTCACCTGTTTTGGAGACATTGCAATAATCATTAGTTTATGGTCTTAATGTTTGGTTGTTTCCCCCATGTGTATCATGGGGGGCTATGGAGTGAATTGTTATATCTTCCTAGACTTAAATTGATGCTTATTCTTTTGCTAGCGATGCCTATTGATGTTTTAATTGATGATTGGTTATCATTATCGCTGCATGTGAAGGTCTTGTTTATCCTACTTATTAATATGATGATTATGTTGTTAAGTTTCATGCAAAAACAAAGGAGATGCTGTCAAAATTTTCAATTATTCTAAATGATTTCTTGCTGTAATTTACTTTAAATTATGGTATTAAATGTGTTATGGTCTATGTTTGGTGACATTCTGGGCTTAGTAGAAGCTGGGGTGTTACAGTGGCGCTTGGTCCTCGCGTTCCTCGTAGGGCGACGCTCCATCTGCATCAAGATCTGCATCGGTGGTAGCAGTAATCTGGTAGTGTACTAGTGTTGGTTGATTTCTTTCTTGGAATGTTTGGTTTGATCTTGAGTGCAGAACTCTTGGTGGATGCGTGCGTGCGTGCAGCGGCCGGTGGCGTGGGAGCCGAACAAGCCGCTGGTGATTGAGGACGCGTTAGCTGGCGCCGCCAAGCAGTAAAGTAGGTCCGCGTCAAGATCCTCTTCACCGCCCTCTGCCACACCGACCACTACACCTGGAGCGGCAGGGTCTCTTCCCCACTCTTACTATTTTTCTTCAAATCTAGGTTTCTTGCGATTGTAAGAGCTCGTCACTTACACTAATAGTACACTTCCTAATCCTAACCACTTATCTGGTGCTGATAGTTAGTGGCTGCACCAAATGGAATTGGATTTTCCTTTCATTAGTAGTTTGTTGTGTCGTGCACTTACGCAACATCTTAGCAATTAGCAAGTTATTATTCTAAGAACTTAGATGTTTCTTCCAGATTATTATGAACTGGAAGAATAAACGTGATGCTACCAAAAAATTGGGGATTACTTCTAGGCGGCATTGTATGAGTTGTTCCTATTTGTCCTTTCCATTTAGTGGGAATGGCTGTAGATTGACGGTAACCGGTGGATAAAAGAAAATCTTTGTGGAAACCTGAAAGTTTGGAGTATATACCCACTACATGCTGTAGAGATTTACTAGACCTTGTGGTCATGTCATAAACTTGTTAAAAATTTGATTGATATGTAGGATCCATCGTTCTGATGGTTGATTCTTGATCACATCCCAGAATTCTTTTTTAGCAAATGGTACCTCAAGATCATTACTGTAATTCCCGAGAAGTACTGCTTGGAGATGATCTTGATTTTGCATCTGAAGATGTAAAATGGCTACTTTGGAGGTGGAGTGTTTGCAACCCTCCAAGAATAAGGCTCCAGGATTCCAAGAACTCTAGACCCAGCTACCTCGCCAGCAGGAATAGCAGCTGAGATTGACGCTGTCGTCTGGTGGCTATGTACCGAACAAAACAAATTGCGTGAGGAAAGGATGGCCCACCAGACCAATTCAAAGGTTTTTTGGGAGAAAATATGGGAACTGTTGGAGAACAAGGTATTTTGTAGGGCCAAAAACTTTTGGGAAGGTCCCAATCTAAAGATATTAGGAATCTAAATATTAGGAACTGTTGGAAATGCTCTAACTGTGTTATATTATTTTGCGCAAACATTTGGGATCTTGAGCGAGCGTATGATGCTTTTGAGACAACAAAGGAAAAGTTCCAACTTATACCTGATATACATTCATTCAATG
Source organism: Rhipidocladum racemiflorum (assembly GCA_036346355.1). Taxonomy (NCBI): domain Eukaryota; kingdom Viridiplantae; phylum Streptophyta; class Magnoliopsida; order Poales; family Poaceae; genus Rhipidocladum; species Rhipidocladum racemiflorum. The sequence continues at coordinate 6,770,407 of CM070581.1, forward strand.
CCCTGCTGTATTCATTTGGAAAGCTGAAAAAGGTTTTATTAATGAGAATTGCTACGTAGCACTCGAGTGTTTTTTGGTTCATGAGCACTCAATTTTTTTGTTTATAGAGTACTTAAAATGTGAGGAGAGCAGGGTTAAAAATTTCGTTTTAGAGCAAATCTCGTCAACGACCGAAATCCGATTTTTCACCGAGATTTCGTTATTTCGGACGAAATCCGAACGAAATTCAAAAAGCAAAATTTGAATCCGTTTTTTTTTAACCGAAATTACCGAGATTTCGGTTCAAAAACCGAAATTTCGGTCCATTTAGCTGAGATTTCGGCCAAATTAAAATGATCTAAAAAGTGTTCAAAATTCGTTAATTTTTTTTGAAATTTTTTATGTATGTTTCTGACATATCATCAATATTGCCATGAAATTTGTAGATGATGATCAAGCTTGAGGAATTTATAAAAATTCATATAGTGAAAAGTACTATAAAATGGTATCCCGAGGCTAGAAAAAAATAGGAAATTTTTTGAAAATAATCATGAAAGAATTTATGTGACATTTCTATCTGTTTGAATGAAATTTACTTAGTTTTTGCACATAAAATACCGTACACAACCAAATTTGGCAGCATTTCGCCTGATTTTTGGATTTAAACATTTTAACTAGGCAACATAATAAAATCATTACATAATATGATCACAAAATGATAAATATTTAAATTACATTCACAAACATCATGCATTCCATCAATCACAATTCAAAAGTTATAAAATTTTAAATTTTTTTGTGGAAGGTCCTAATGCATTAATAATGTTGTCATAAAATATTTAGAGGATGAGTTTGTCTGGCGGTACAAGAAGTGGATAATGAACATAAATAATCTTATTAGTTATTTACTTCCGACAAACATTCAACTCAATTTTGTATATAAGGAACGGTAGACCATTGTGCTACCTGTATTTGTTGTTCACCTTGTTGTGCTCGGGAGTAACTCAACTTTCTAAAACTGTATAGCCATGACATTGATCATTTTCTTTAAATGTAGAATATTTTAAATTACTCAGTCTGCCCCCATGTGTATCATAAGGCGGAACAGAAAAAATGTTGTCATTGTAGCATTTCTAGGCATACTTTGTATCTATCACTAAGTTTATCTAAACACAAATAGAACCTGTGTACTTCTGTACATTTTGAAAATAACACAAATGATTCTTACAATCCCTGGAGTGATGGCTTTGATATTTTGATTGAGTAGGAGCCTGCTTGGTGGAAAAGAATCAGATGTGTGTGTGTGTGCATGTTGGGGTTTTTGCGATTTACTCCTGAGAGAAAATCACCCAACTAGTTGGGACGGGAGGGAGTAGTACATGATCCAGGCATCCACCGCAGCAGCCAAGCGGGCTTCAACAGAGAGGAGTATTCAGATCTCCGTTCTTGGTGCAAACAATGCTAATCATCAGGCCGGCAGATCAGGATACCCCCATGAGTTTATGAAACAAAGAAAAATGAGACTAGAACTAAGCAATTTTAATTTTATGGTGGTGAAAAATCGTCAATTTTTTTTGAAATTTTGGTCAAACATGGAAAACGACTTGAAGAATCCAATCCAGTCAAACTCCGGTCAAATTCCGATCAAAAAACCGAGATTTCGGTCCATTTAGCCGAAATTTCGCCGAGAAAATAGGGTACTGTAGCACTTTTAAAAATTTTCAGGGTTTTTTTAGATTTCGCTAGGATTAGGGAACTCGGGGGGGGGGGGGTCCGAAATCCGAAATTTCGGCGAAATTTTGTGGGATTTCGGCGGGAATTTGAACCCTGGAGGAGAGATGGTAAATTGATTCTATTAATTGAATTTAGATCTAAAGACTTAAAATTTAAGTACTATTTAACAAGAAAACACTCAGGTACTTCCTAGACATCCCCTTTATTAATATTGTCTAATATATTTCCTTGAACTTTTTTATGACTTCTTTCAGCTTTTCTGTTTGCCACGTAGATAATAATCCCTACAATATGTGTTGCAAAGAAACAGGAAGCTTGTAACGTCTTCCAGCATTTACTAAGGCCATGTTTGGATGGGCTAAAACTAATTGTTAGCTGGCTAATAGCTAGAGCTAATTGTTAGTTAGCTAATAATTAGCCCATCTAAAATTAGCCTAGGGCTGTTTGGATACATGACTAATGATAATGATTGGACTAATTTATTAAAAAAGTCATGTCTACCCCTGTATTGGATGATGGTCACTGCCATAGACGCACTCCTTTTTCGCGTGTTTGACTAATTCCCAGAGCTGCCGCTACTTCGACGAGAGTGCTCACTGCCATGGACGCATTGCTTTTTCGTGTATTGTACTCATTCCCAAGGCTGCCGCTATACATGAGACGAGAGTGCTCACTGCCATGGACGCACTCTTTTTTTGTGTGTAGACGCTAAATTTCAATGCTCACAAACAATGGCACGACAACAGGCCATTACGGCAATGACAAAATCTGTCTGAAGATAAGCCAGCGTGAGGGTAGTTCTGTCTTTTCCCATGTGTTACCTGCTATTAGCCCAAATTAGCTTCCTCCCACCAACTAATGGACTAATTGTTAGCTGAAGGGTTGGCTAAAAATTAGCCCACCTATTAGCCGTCCTATTTGGATAGACTAGGGCTAATTTTTAGTTAGCTAACAATTAGCCCAAGGATCCAAACATGACCTAAGCCTTGGTGTAAAACCAAATGCAACAACATACTCCCTACTTGTCGACACACATCTTGTCAATCGAGATCTAAGTGCTGCTCTTGCTGTAATCGTTGACATGGTCAGTTGAATTTACCTTTCGCTTTGCCGAGCTATAGTTTCTCAAATCATGTTTGGTTTAGGTTAACTAGGTAGAATGTGCGGCATACGCCGCACGTGTAAGATTTGCTCCGTTTTTTTTCTAAAAATATGTTGCATGAGAAACTAAACATGAAAATGGTAAACCATATTCTTTTACTGTTGATTTAAGTATATGCCTAGGTAGCCAGATCAAAGAATTGCTATTGCTTGAAGCAGAGGTAACTTACCACAACCACCTCATGAGACAGCAGCAAAGGCTATCTGTACCATGAAATGAATCCTATCAGCATAATAGCTAAGCAGCAACAATGTGCTTAAAAATACACAAAAATACCATGATTTAACATGCCACATACCTAATTGGCAGAAATGATAGGACACTTCATTCATCAAGCATCTTAGGAAAATAATATAATGACTGACAATAGAAATCTGAAGAAGTTCGAGCACAATGCTTAAATAACAATCACACTTGTTCAGTTATGTAGAGCTACTTGAAACCATAACATTTGAGATGAACCCTTCATTCCTACTTTAATATCTGTGCAAGTTTCAAAAAGTGATGCATAGAAATATCTTTCACTAAACAACTTTCTTTGGAAGCTAATTTCTGGTAGTTCCGTCATTTCAATGAGATTAAAATGTCCAGAAATATTAGACTCACCAGTGCGCAGTTTGTGAACAAATACAATCCATCACTATACTCCTACAAAGAAAAATCTTTTAGACACATAAAAGATGCGTAATTTTTGTAACAAATACAAATTAGCCCATGAATGCAAGTTCCTTGATTCTTTATGAGAAGAAAGGAGCATAGAGCAGTAACAACATTATTCAATAGCTATAAGATATCATGCTTCATATATGTTGGACATATTGCCGAACTCAATGTTTACTTTTGGGAAGCCTGACAAAGTTTTAGGAAAGTGATAAAATGACCTTAACTTTTGGGAATCCATGCTTCACAAAGGAAATTCATGTTAGAAATTTATGACGTATGACAATAATTCAAGCAGAGCGGACATGTTGTAAGCAGTTTTTAAACGAGGAAGAAACAAAAAGTGGACACTTGATACTTACTTTTAACATTTTCGTGTGTAAGGGACATTGGTGCTTTATGAGCAGCATCATAATCCACATTTCCGTATGAAATATACAGAAAATTTACAAGCATGCAAACATGTGGCATCCGATCTAAGTAAAGATAAGAAGAAGAGTGTACCACTTGCAAGGCATTGAGCAAGAATATCTACAATTTTCAAACGAAATCCTACGCCTTTGCCAAGGAGTGGAAACGAATACATTATATTCCGATATGTTTTGAAAGCAAATGGTGTGAAGCATATAAAGCGTGATACCTGTCAACCTGTTTGAAAATTTGCATCCAAATACTTTTACTTTGCAGAATCCACTCCATGACCAACTGACCAAGTATAAAATTATGTTGTCTAGGTTACGGAGGCCGACTTCCTTAGCCATTTTATTGGAACCACATTTAGAAGGTGCTCCGAGGATAATTCTAACCGCTGAGTTCACAAATATCTGAAATATCCGAAATAGCTTAATATGAAATAAAAGGCACAAAAAAAAAACTCAAGGAATGAAACCGCTAAATCTGTAAAATGAGAGCTATTTTAGCTAAACGAATGACTAATGAAGTAAAACATGGAGTTCAACATATTTTTATGAGGAAATTCAACTCGTTTTCATGAGAAAAATACAGCACCTTCGTTGGAGCGAGCCTTTCTTTTCCTCAATGGCCAGCAAGGATACATAAACCGTGGAAGAGATGGCCTATCCAAAGCATGTGGATCAGATGGAATAGAGGCTGAGAATGACCAACCAAAATTGCTCAAGAAATCATTCTGAACTACTCATATATATGGACCATCTTGATCTCAAGAAAGCATTTTTGTTACTGAACGATTAATACCTGAGAATAACCAATATTATTGTTATTACATACGTTAGGGAGAGCACGCTATATTTGTTCTCAGTTGATTAAAAAAACCTTGTTACATTGAACTAATCTAAGCTAACTGCTTCTAATCACCATTTACTCGAACAGGACCGGAAGTTATTATGGCAAAAACACAATATATCTGGTACTTTATACACCTTATCTTACCTAGCTTCATTATACACCTACGAAGAAGGCAGCGATGACGATTTTTGGAAGGAGGAGCGAGAGACAGAGAGAAGGGGAGGAAGGCTATACCGCGGGAGATGCGTGCTGACGGGAGTGCATGGGTCGCAGGAGGGGCACGGGTATCTGCAGAGACCGGAAGGAGAGCGGCAGCGACTGCAGGAAGCCTCCGGACGGGGGTGGCGTGGATCGGAGGGCTGGTGCCGACATCCGATGCCACTGAGGAAGCGGAGGAGCCGGATGCACAGCGCCTGCACGCAACCCTCCGTACACTTCAAGAGTGTGGCAGCGGCACGGTTCGGAGGGTTGGCGCCGCCAGCTGATGTTGCCAAGAAAGCGGAGGAGCCAGGTACGCAATCAGGAGCGACGTGTGAGGCAACAGGCTCGGCGCGCCTCTCCTGCGGACGGAGACGAAGAGGGCGGGTGGCGCGGGTGGATCGGGAAGGCATGGTGCGCGGCGCGGAGGACCTTGGAAGGGCAGCGCGGGAACCCTGGAAGGGCGGCGGTGGCGCGTGGCGGGTTGAGAGGAGGAAAAGGAGGGAGAGTAGGGGGCGATGGATGGCGATAGCGTGAAGAACGCGGTCGAATCGAGGACACGAGGGGGGCGGCGTGGGAACTCCGGAAGGGCGACGGCGGCGGCACGCGGCGGGTCGAGAGTTGGAAAAGGAGGGAGAGCGGCGGGCGATGGACGGCGATAGCAGGGAGAAGGCGATCGAATCGAGAGCGCGAGGCCTCGAGTGCTCCGTGGGGGATGATTTCACGAGGCTTTATCAGCCTGCGGGCGCTAGGAGAATGGGCACCGAGGGCCCGGGCGCAAAATCGCGTAAACATCGGGTTCTCCACGCGTAAGGCGCCGACGTAGCATTGCCGGGAGGCCATGGTTTCCACACCTTGTAAGATAGTAAGTATGCCTCTGTGGTTGTTCCTCATCCGATATCCCTAGTCACCAGCATTGTCTTACCTTACTAATTCGCTACTATGTACAAGCGGCTTTGCAGTTCCACGTCGGGCAATGAAATTGTGTCAGAGTAATCACATTTCAATTCTGGTTTGTAGTTGTTTTCAATGCCATTTGAAAATATATTCTTGGATGGGCACTTTATCGCCGTGTTATGATTTTCTTTTGCTAAGTATGATGGAATACTGTTCGCGCTAAAAACGTGAAGTATGGTCCCTAGCTTCGAACATACGAGACAAATGCCGGGTTTGAGTGTGTCAGTCAATTTGACATGAAATTGACAAGGTAGATCTTGTGAAATCGATCAAAGCCGATAGCAGAGGATTATCGATTTAACTCTTGTCGGCTAAAGGCCGATTAGAGGGATAACTAGATCAACCAGTTATGGCTGATCTAAAGGTAAAGGTAGATCGGCTTTGAAAAGGCGATGCGCAACAAAACAAAGCAAATCAAACCTGAGATGAAATCGGCGTAATTAACAAATTGGCGATACACAACTCTTTATTGATCAACAATTTCCTGTACATGCCAAATTATGGTGCAAACATATGCCCCCCTATTTTTAGAAGATAACCTATTTGTCTTCTAAAAATTATATCGGCTTTTCTTTATAACTGCCCCATTAATGGTGCCGTAAAAACTTCGGTGCGTTTTTAATGCACCCGTCGTGTTAAAACTGTTCCCGCCCTTTCATCTTTTTTCACCCTAGTATAAATATGCGGGTGCCCCATGGTCATTCCTTACGCCTTCACGCTCTTGAATTAACAGCAATCGGCCTTCTTTTTTGCTGTCAACGAATCTCCAAACTCCCTTTTGAAATTGGCTGTGATGGACTCCTCTCAGGTACTCATTCTGATTCCTAATAGTGATGATCAGTTCTATTTAGGGCCGGTAGGGCAGTCAGAAGCCGACGCAGTTATTAACCAGGAGATCTCGTGTCTTGTGTTGTCGACCGCTGGCTATAATGTGAAAGAATGGAGTAAAAGTTTTAGGGCTTGGCCGACGCCTCTCAAAGGATGGAGGACTTGGTACATTAGGGTTTCGGCCCAGAAGAGAACGGAGTGGGAACGGATGGGAATAGCCGAGTGTCTTCCTCTGAGTTTAGCCGATCCGGAAGCCAACGAGCCCCTGGTGGCCACGGCGTGTTATTTTTGGTCTGATACCTTTAATGCCTTCCTTTTCCCTACTGGCCCGATTGGTCCGACTCTCATGAACATGGCCCAATTATGTTGTCTTAGGCCCGATGGTGACCAGGTGTCGGCCTTTAGCGGCAAGCCCAGATACAAGTTTATTTAGGCCAAGGGTGAGGGATGGAGAAAGTATATTCAGAATAACAACAAGGTTAATGGGCCTGTATCGGATGAAGAACATGCTGCTTTTCTTAACCTGTGGTTAGACAGGTATCTCTTCTGCGGAGCCTCCCTAGGACCCACTCAAGTCTATCAGTTTTTGGCAGAGCAGCTAGTAGAAGGCCGTCGGCTTGCATTTTGCAAGATTTTGCTAGGGGTCGTATGCCAGATGATGCACGTGATCCGGAGTAAACTTTTCTCAGGGTTTTCCAATCATGTTATAGGCAATGTTGGTGGACCTCTCTGGTTTATTCAAGTATGGCTTCATTTCCTCTTTAGTCGATCACTTTTCTCCGATGAAGAAGACTCAGGCTTCCCTCGAGAGGTTATGCTGAAGAATCAAAGCCGCAATACACAGCTAGCTGATCTCAGGGGGAAAAATTCATAATGTGTTCAGTCGGTGAGACAAAGATATCCCTAGCTGGTATTCGCAAGTATTTGTCATTTTTTCTGAACCTGGATCGCGCCAGTTTTGGTCCACAAGATTTCTTTAGCTATACTAATCTAGCTGATTTTTCTCGACCGTCCTTTTTTCATTTGGAGGCCGATAGTCATTACATGTCCTCATCGTCCCTTGATCTCTATAAACTCTTTATTTCCCCTAGCATACTTCATGCCGGGTTGAGCTCCAGAAATAGAACCTTCCAGCCATCTTATGAATTCTACCATCCCTCTATTTATGCTCGCCAGCTGGGCTTTGGCCAAGTTATCCCCAGTCTACCTCTCCTTAGCCGAATTCAACCCAGAACCAGAGTGACAAACCAGGTGGCCGCAGAGATTGTTCTTGAGCTGGCCGACGATTTGCAAATCACCAGGCTCCAACACTTTGTTCTTAACTCCCGTCGATCAAGCTGATATACAGTTTGGTGGACTTCGGTGTCTGGTGCTCTTCTTTTAGACAGAACTCCATCGGCCATTATCTCCTTATTCTTGCCTCATTATCATGAACCCACAATAGTTCCCACTGCCTCAAGCGAGGAAAGCTCCTCTTCAGGTTATACTAACTCGTCGATAGCCGTAGAGGTATCATTCTTTTGTTTTTGCCAATTTTTTGGATTTTTTGTTTTGCTTTCTGGCATCGGCTGATTAACATGGTCTTTACTCAGGCTCAATGTGAGGACCCCTCTTCCTATACCGTACTGTACGCCGTCTACTGTGGCGTATAGCACCGTATAGCAACAGAAGCCTCGACACCGAAAATCTGAATCTAAAAAAAAATTCGATCGACGGGATCGAACCCTTAGCTTCAGACCCGGTGCCTGTACGCATCCGATACTGGTTCCCTGGATCAGTAGCCCAGTATCGCGTACCAACAACACGAGTATCAATGCACAAAGTAATGAACTAAAGTTAAATTACATAACTGGGTGTAAATCGTACATACACATTACAAAATCCAAAAGTAGAATAATAGCGGAAGCAAAAGAAACACTAAACCAGCGGTGGCCCGACAACCCCACGGACTCTTGACCGAGGAAGGACTACAACCGCCATACACCGCAGAACAGAGGACCACCTGAGCCATCCGGATCACCATCGGAACCATCCTCTGAGACAAGGTTAGTAAACAACAGCAAAGCAACGGTGAGTACACGTATGTACTCACAAGTCTTTAGTGTATGGAAATATAGTTAAATGCAGGCTATTTCAACAGGAATAAGCTTCTATACTAGGTTGATTGCATAAAGCAGCATTTATTTGTAAACAACATTTAACAACCGATAGCATTAGTAATTGAAAGAGCATTTGACATAATACATATTTCACAAGATATGTATAATGTATATTATCCCAACCGGTTCGCCATTCCCGCTCGAATGCAACCGATGGGCTAGATTGTCGACTCTATCCATCAAACACTTCCTTTCCGCTCGAGATTCACACTTTTTCGTAAGAAGACACAAAACCAAACTTCTATACTCTCCATACTTATCTGGGTAGATGCTCTTAACCGTGAGCACGGCTAATCGATTAGTTTTACTTAACACTTCTGCAGAAGTTGCACACATTCCCCACATGGGTCTATCTAGCAAGCGTGTTGCCACGACGCGCGATACTTTTCGATGCAGACTCTTGCAGATTGACCATGCCGCTCCCATCATCGGTGTCACCGGACATCAAAGACAATAGCGTGATCCCACCCTGGCGGATTTAGGCGGCCGTGACGCTGCAACACGGGTATCCCTTGCCCCGGCCCCATTACCCCACGAGTGGCACTATTGTTGCAATGGAACCCACAACACCCCTTCTTCTCGTCAATGGATGACAGAAGTCCCTTCCGAGAACCCCGCCAGCTTGCAGACTGTCAATCAAGCAAGTTCTCATCTTGCTCTTCGGCCTACCAACAAATCGCTATCCTCAAGTCAGTACATAGGCATTCTCGCCTGATTCAGTTCATGTGGTTGCGCGAGACTCACCCAAAGATTAACTTTGAGTTCGGTCCTTATATTTTTGTTGACTCGGGCAAGGACTCCAATCCTAACCACACCATCACCTTCACATTCTATACCTCCTCCCGAGTCATTTACACCACTCATTTTTATCAATTAACCATTAACCATTTTGACTCAATTCATTTTGAAATCATATTTTGATTGATGAGTGTAATCTAAGGACTAGACTCAAATCTATTGCATTGACTAAGCATATGCATTTATTAACATTTTATACCCAAGTGACATTTATTAAGTTGCCTAACCTCTACTAGGGCTATCAATGTGACCATGGGAAATAGATTAAGGAAAACCACCAATTTGGGTTATATCTACCATTCCCACAAACTAGCACATTTATCAAATTAAACGCATGCATATAGTTTGATAAATCAAAGTAAACATCGTAAAATATTGGATCAAGATGATCAAAGGAGGTGCTTGCACTGTCTGCTGCTGCTCTGATGGATCCGGGACGAACTCGTAATTGTTCGAGACGACTCCGACTCACTCGCCTCTAATCGAATAAAAACATCAAAACAAATGAACAGAGAAATAAATTAGCAAAAAGTGACTTTAGAAGCATAAACACCAACTTAACATCAAATAGAACTCATCTAGACACTAAGAAAGCAAAGAACGAAACAAGCGAGAAAAATGGCGAAATCGCGATTCGAACGGCGATTTCGCGAATTTCGCCAACTTGAACAAAATGCGCAAAATAATTTAAAATTCAACTAAATTTTGTTAAACACCTAGAATTAGGTATAATACACCTAATGGAACTTACGGAACTCGTTTGGATTTAAAACGAACAAACGGAAGCCAAAGCAGTGAAAATCAATACACAAAATGTGAAAAATCGAAAAGAAAACGGCACTATTCACCGTAACGCAAGAGCCATTTCTGTCCAGAATCCATTCGAACGACTTGCGACCGATTCCAGGGACTCCACTAGGTACTTTAGGATGTCTAGGACCTATCTGGACCTTGCCCCTTGAAAATTCACTTAATTTGCATCGAAATCCGATCGAAAGCGCAAATTAAGCCGAGGTTTACGCCTCGATTCGCACAGGGTCCGAAAATGGCTCAAACTCGATTCCACTTGCGCGAGGAGCACGTTTTCGACTCTACTAAGTCTAAATGACCCTAAATGATTCATTCCGACAGCTAACTGGCGAAGAAACCCCTAAATGTGGAATATGGCCAAAATGGCTATTTTGCTCGAAAACGAGCAATCTCGCCCAAAAGGGCCGTTTTGAGCTGAAATGCCGCGAGACTTGTTTTAAGCCCTCGGCTAGTTGCTTAGGGATACTTACGACCTATCGGAGCCATTCCCCAGCATGGATGACTTAATCTTCTCTGATTTTTGATCAATTGCCCGCTTAACTCCGGTAATTACCCGAGAAACGGCAAAAGTCCGAAAAGTGACTTGAATGCGATCCAAAACACGCGGGAAGCATGCTATCGACCTTAGTGACCTTAAACGAAGCTAAACAAAGCTAAGGCTGTGTTTGTTTAAATTTAGTCTTTGGAGGAGAAGTCTTTGAGCCGGAAGAAGCTAGCCGACTCTTGGAGCCGAGGCTAGAGTGGAAGAGACTTGATGAAGGGGATGGCAATTTTTGTAAATAAGATCAAGTTGCAAGGGTACCAGGAAGTGGGATTTTCGAGCTCAGCCAGCCCGAGAAGCATCGTTTTCCTTGCTTCTCTCGTGTAGTGCAAATTGGGCTGGAGCTTCTCCTCTCCAGCTAGCTGAAAAATTACTGTTTGTTTTGGCTTGTGACTTATGAAGGCCTAGAAGCCAAATAAGCCTAAGCAGAAGCCTAAACAAACACAGCCTAAATGCCTTAAACGGCTTGTGAGGCCTATAATTACTAAAATAAAATGCAAAGTGCTAAAATGCAAATCTAGCGATTCTAACTGCTTTTCTAGTCTCTAAGGGGACTAATGGTAAAGTCAATACATGCCTCGGAGCTCTAGGATTTTATGAAATAAAAATAAATTAAAAGAGACCTAGAGCTAACAACTTGTAGCAGGTTTTGACGAAACTTAATTTCGACTCTTCTGATCGCAACCAGGGCTATCAGAAGAGCTAATGGAGCTATCGTTATACGCTATGGACCTTCGGTCCATTGTAAAAATAGTTAACACCTAAATGAATAAAATAAATTTCGGCTTAGCGAAATTGAATTCCGATTCCTCCGGTAGCGACTCTAGCCACCAGAACTGCTATGGGAAAAATCTATACATGCTATGCACCACTAGAGCTCCAATAAATCGAAGACCTAGCGATGGACTTGAGCGAATACGAGGGTGACTAAAAGCTAGGTTGGCTATAGGATTAAATGAGCCTAACGATGATCTGAGTCTAGATTCTAAAGCACAATTGCCATGCGACGTGTCTAACACATGGAACCTAGTTTTGACCTAGGCTAGGGTTTGAGATAACTTAACGAAATGCGAAGCTACGAAGGGGGAAGTCGTAGCTACGGCAAGAGGGAAGTCCCGGGAGCCGAGAAATCGAGCTAGAACTCAAAAACCCCACGGGAACTCAAATAAACATCCATGGGAAATGAAGTAAAACTCACATGAGAGGGTCTAGGAGATGGGGATCGCGATGGAGAGGATGAATCCGGCCTCCGTGTCAGTTTCCACCGGTCGAATAGCCTCCAATCCACTGATCTGGGTGAACTAGGGTTAGGGTTTCCCCTTCTCTTGCTTGCTGCGTGTGGGGAGGCAAGAAATGAAGTGTGGGCTGTTTCTTTGCTTGGTTGGAGAGGCTTATAACACTAGAAAACACTATGCACTTATCTAGGGGCATTTTGGTCAAGTGTCTAGTTTTGAATAATTGAACTTCCAAAACTGATTTTTATCGATTCTAATATATTCTGGAAGGTTCTTAGGTCACTTTAACACTTATCCAAATAAATTTGCAATTATTTTTGAGTTAGGTTACTTAAGTTGAAGGGTTCTTTTTGATCCCACTTAAGTACACACATTAAATTGCGTATACACAAGATCAGTGTATTATTGAACAGTGTTTGAGTACAAATGTACAGTGACTCGAGTATAGAAATACTCGGGATATTACACTCAAACATCAAAGAAGGCAGGCAGCAAGAGGGCGGCTTCGTCAGCTCTTCTGGCAGCGCCCAATCGACTAGGAGACCGCATCAGTCGACGGGTCTTACCGGCTATGCATCGGGCAACTTGGGTATTGACAGCCCTTCCTTGTCTGACCTAGCGAAGCAGCAACCATCGAGTGAGTTTTCTTACCAAGAATCATCGGCTTTTTCTGCACTATGTTTTATTCTAACCGACGTGATGCGTCTTCCTTTAGAACGGACCAAGAAATACAAAGTCACCGTAAAAAGGCCCGCCCAGACTAGAAAGAGGTGCTGAAACTTCACCGGGTGGATCGGCTGCTAAGGTATACTCCTTTCCTGGATTGGTAACCGTACTCTTTCACTTATTATAATCAGTCCCTTTTTTGCAGTCATCGTCGGTCCAAGTGGTCACTGTCCTGGCCGACCTTCAAGGGAGTACAGCTACCGATCCGATATTGGCCGTGACACCTCCAGCTCCGGTGGCAGATTTAACCGGTGAAGCCATTATCCTGCAAGTCCCAGTGCCTACCAACATGCCCCTTTCTCCAATCTTGTCGGCTGATCCACTTGACTTGTTGGGATTTTCTTTGGATGAGCTGAACGATCCGGAGGTCTTGGCTACTGACGACTATCCGGCCGATATCCAACGCATCATTGACGCATCGGCTGTTGCATCAACTGCTGTTACTTCGGAGCCGGGTATGCAGGAACGGCTTAACCGTTTATTTCATGAAGTGATGTAACCTGAAGCCCGACTCCTGGCCAGCACACAGCCGCTGCTGACTGCTATGGCCACTGTTCAAGCCGATCTCCCCCCTGCGGCCATGAGCGCTCTATTGGACGTTTGTCACTTGGATAGCCGACGGGAGGAGGTGGAAGCGGCCAACAAGTCCAGACAAACTCAAAGGGAAGCGCAACAGGCTGACCAGCGGCTCTTGGGTGAACTGGTAGCCGATGCTAAGCTCAAGAAAAAAGAGTTTGATCAAGGCGCTGCTGCCCTCAAGCTGACTAAGGGGAAAATTCATGAACTGGAAGCAGCCAAGAGGAAACTTGAGGAGCAGTTGGCTTTGGTTACAGCAAAGCTTGTAGAGTGTGCAGGCCACTGGATCGTCTTCTGCTTTGGTAGACAAGAAGCGTCAGATCGGCGAAGTGTTTGCCAAGGTCAAGCTGCAATCGGCCAAGATAGTGACTGTCCCTGGCAACGCGGCGGCCGATCAGCAACTGATTGATAGCGTTCAAGATACAATTGGTAAGGCGGCAGCAGCACTATCGGGCCTTGGAGCTCATTTGCCCGGGCCTGGGCTGTAATAGTTTACTTAAGCGTTGAATGTTGGTTGTCCTGTGCTTTTGCTGAAGAACTTGCAAACGTTGTCGGTCGCATAGCCGATCATGGTGAAACGCTATATTATGCTTTTTAATCGGCTTTCGTTTCCATCAATTTGACGTCTTTAAGCCCCAATCCATACGCTAGGATAATATGCTTTCAAATATCTCCCGTTAATCGCCTTCGGTAATCTCGATCCTTCGAGGGTTTCAAGTATATACGCGTTACCATCAACAAGCCGATTTATTTTATACGGCCCTTCCCATGTTGGTGACCATTTATCGAATCGATTATCCTTGGACCCGACTGGCAATATGGTTTTCCATACTAAGTCGGCTTCTTTAAAAGATTTTGGTACCACTTTTTTGTTGTTCGATCTGGCTACTCTCTCCTTATTTCTTTTAAGCCGATCCATCATAACCAACCTTTGTTCTGTCAGGTCATCCAAATTATCGAGCATTAAGTGTTGGTATTCGTTGGCCGATAAATCGTCTTGTTTGGATGTTCTTGCCGACTCTATGTTAATCTCTACAGGTAAAATGGCCTCTTGCCCGTATACCGGCTGGAAAGGTGATATCTTAGTCACCCCGTGGTAAGCTAGCCGATAAGACCACAAGGCTTCTGATAGCATTGAATGCCAATTTCTCGGCTTTTCGTCGACCTTTCGTTTTATTAATTTTATCAGGGCCTTGTTTGATGACTCGGCTTGTCCATTAGCCTGAGCATAATAGGGCGATGAGTTAAGTAGCTTAATATCCAGACTTGCTGCGAAACTTTGGAATTCTTTAGACATGAACACTGTTCCTTGATCGGTCGTGATTGTTTGTGGGATCCCGAATCTATGAACGATGTGTTCGTTAACAAAGCCGATCACTTCTGAACTGGTGACTTTTTTTAGTGGCACGGCTTCCACCCATTTTGAGAAGTAATCCGTGGCAGCAAGAATGAACTTATGCCCTTTGCTGGATGTTGGGAATATTTGGCCGATTATATCCATTCCCCACCCCCTAAACGGCCATGGTTTGATGATCGGATGCAAAGGCGACGCAGGTGCAGATTGCACATTACCAAATTTTTGACATGTCTAGCATCCTTTGTAGTATTTGAAGCAATCTTCCAGCATTGTCGGCCAAAAGTACCCTGTTCGTCTCAACATCCACTTCATTTTATGAGCTGATTGGTGAGACCCACAAATCCCTTCATGGACTTCCCCCATCGCTACCTTGGCCTCTTCATCTCCAAGACATCTCAAGAGCAAACCTTCCATCGTCCGGAAATACAAAGTCTCTTCTACCACCATATATCTCAAAGCTTTCTGCCGGACTTTCCTCTCAGTTGGCTTTGCCGGGTCTAACAGGTAATCCCTTATCTCTGTTCTCCAGTCGACAGATTGGGCACACATGACCGATTCATTAATTGTCTCGGTCGTCTCTAATCGACTTTTGCTTTTATATCCCGATGCCCATTGTGCCAGCAGGTTGGCTTTGTTATTCATCTCTCTAGGGATATGCTCGATAGAGAATACTGTAAATGTCTCGATGATTTGAAGGCATTGATGCAAATATTGGGCCAATACTTCATCATTGCATTGGTACTCTCCTTTAACCTGTCGCACAACCAGCATCGAATCTCCAAAGGCTTCCACACTATTTACCCTGATGCTTTCCAACAACTGTAGCCCTTTTAGCAGTGCTTCATATTCGGTTTGATTATTGGAATGTCGGCTATTAAGCCGATACATGAATTCGAATATCTTCTATTTGGGCGAGATCAGTACTACACCGATGCCTTCGCCTTCTTGACAACTGATCCGTCAAAGTATAATTGCCAAGAAATAACATCGACCATCCCAGTGGTACTTCCTGTGAGAAAATCGGCTATAGCCTGCTCTTTAACAGCTTTAGCCGATTCATTCGTGAGATCAAACTCGGTTAAAGCATATGCCCATTTTCCAAGCCGTCGCCGTACAATGGTGCGGATAGTATGTATTTAATAACGTTGGTCTTGCATATTATGGTGCATTTTGATGTCAAGATGTAATGCCTTAATTTTGTGCAAGCAAAGTACAGGGATAGACATAATTTTTCTACCGCAGGGTACCTAATTTCAGCATCTAGGAGTCGTCGGCTCAAATAAAATATAGCATGTTCCTTCCCATCAGCTTCTTGCATTAGGACTGCTCCTATCGCATCTTCTTCAGCCGATATATACAATTTGAAAGGTAAGCCATTCTTAGGCGCGACCAACACCGGTGGTTTCATCAGATAACTCTTTATGTCATCAAAAGCTTTCTGCTGATCGTCTCCCCACACAAATTATTGGTTGTCTTTCAGCTTCAGTAAGGTGGTGAAAGCACGAATTCGACCGGACAAATTCGAAATGAAGCGTTGTAAGTAATTTATCTTGCCGATCAATACTTGTAGCTCTTTTTTATTTATCGGTGGTTTGGTATCGGCTATAGCTTTAACTTTTGCATGATTGACTTCAATCCCTTTTTCATGCACTATAAACCCGAGAAATTTTCCAGCCGATACCCCAAAAGCGTATTTCAAAGGATTCATCTTTAAACCATGGGCTCTTGTGCTTTCAAACATTTTTTTCCAAATCGGCTAAATATTGCTGATCCTCCTTTAACTTTACGACGACATCATCAATGTAAATATCTACAGTATGGCCGATTAAGTTGCGGAAGATATAGTTCATAGCACGTTGATATGTGGCCCCATCGTTTTTTAAACCGAATGTCATTACAGTCCACTCATAGAGCCCTAACACCCCTGGGCATCTGAAGGCGGTTTTAGGTATATCGGCTTCTGCCATGAATATCTAATTATATCCGGCATTCCCGTTAAGAAAACTTATGATTTTATTTCCGGATGCAGCATTGATAAGCATATCAGCTATTGGCATCGGATACTCGTCATTTGGCGTGGCTTTATTCAAATCTCTAAAGTCCACGCATACTCGTAGTTTGCCTTTTTTTTCTTCCTTACGGGGACGATATTTGAGACCCACTCGGCGTATCGACAAGGTCTGATAAACTTAGCTTCCAGTAATTGCCCTACCTCCTCTTTTATAGCGTCATACAATGTAGGATTAAATCGTCTTGGGTATTGTTTGAACGGCCGATACCTGGCTTTTATAGGTAGCCGATGCTCAACAAGCTGTCGGCTTAATCCTGGCATCTCGTAGTATTCCCAAGCAAAACATTCTCTATATTTTTTAAGCATCTCGACCAACTTTACTTTATACCCTGGATCTAGCCTAGCATTTACAAAAGTTGGTCTTTTCCTATCGCCTTCCCCAATATCGATTTCTTCGAGCAAATCGGCGGAAGTAAAACCTTGCCCTCGTCTTTCTTCTTCGAAATCCTCAATAGCCTCTTTGTAATCCTCTACTTGCCGATAGCTCCTCATCTTTTCCTGTAATTTTACTATTGTTTTTGACTCCATCTTCTCACAACTTCGTTTGTCTGATCAAACGTATTGGGTTTGACGCTGATCGACCTTAAACATGTCTTCTCGATACAGATGAAATCGCAACCGTCCAAAAATTTTCCCGATATACACTCGGCTTCCTCGTGCTGCCAGTTAGCTTCTGGGCTGGCCATAGCGATATGAGCCGATGTGTCGGCTGATACAACCTCAACTTCATCGTGATTCCATTGCACCAGTTTTTGATGCATAGTCGATGGGATGCAGTAATTAGCGTGGATCCAGTCCCGTCCGAGGAGCACGCTGTAATTGCCTTTAGCTTCTATTACGAAAAACGCAGTTGGCAAAGTTTTACTATTGACTGTCTGCTCTGTCATCATCACGCCTTTTGCTTCGGTAGGATCTCCCGTGAAATCGTTTAATACCATATTGGTCTTGATCAAATCTTCATCGGCTTTGCCCAATTTTCTGAAGGTGTTTAAAGGCATTAGATTGACTGTTGCTCCACCGTCGACTAACATCCTTGATATCGGTCGGCCAGTGATATGGCCTTTGAGGTACATTTGCTTCAGATGCCGATGTGTGTCCTGAGGTTTCTCGAATACGACATCTTGTGCACCAAGGCACAACTGGGCGAACACTTCCTCAGCCGATTCAACCTCAGTTTTGAACTCTGCGGGCAATGTAAACACCATGTTGATGTCCATTGGCGGTGTATCATCTCGGATCATTGGAGATCCAGAATCGACCGATTGATCTGAATAACTATCGGTTTGATCTTACTTTTTCCATTCCTGTCTTGTGACCGGCGTTGGTCGTAGTTTATTGAAAACCTGATCTTGTTCTCTTTCTCCCTCAGCCTCTCTTTCTTCCTGAGTCTTCAGCCATTGGAGACGCCTACGTTGCGATTTGCTAAGGCCCGAGGGGCACCATCTTGGCTTGGGCTCAATTGGCTCTCGGATTTTTCCAGCCAAATTGTTTATTTTGCTGTTAAATTCCGACCGAGTAATGGTGTCGGAAATTTGTGTTTCTGGCGTTTTGGAGGATTCACCCTATTCTGGCATTGATAATCTTTCATGGATCGGCCTTTTATTTTCTGATCCCAACCGATCACGCACAGGTCTAGACAACCTATCTTTAACCGATCGATATGACCTATTTCTGATCGGATGCTGCATGAGGTAAGACACCATTGTAGGTAAGGTCATTCCTTTTTCCCAACAAAATTGCCAAAAAAGACATTGCCAATGTTCTTCTTCCTCACGGTTGGGCCGACAATAGCTATCTGGCTGATAGTATTCGCTCGGCCGACAAGTGTTTGGCCAACGGAAATAGCTTGGTTGACGGGACAGACTGTTCAATCATACTGGATAAATCAGCCTGGCCAGGTATATATCGGCTTACCGGGTCAGTAGGGAGATTGCCGATAGGATTGATTGTTGGGAGTGCAACCTTTTGAGTAACCCCTCGTCGTGTTTTTTGGAAACATTGCAACATCATCTCTTCCAGCGCTGCTTTTCGATCTTCAACTTCTTTTCGCTGCTTGAGGGTTAAATCGGCCAACATGGGCGCGATTATTGCATCTATGTTGATATCGACGGCTGGATTTGCCAGTCGACGGCATGATTACTTTTCTTCGTAGTCCCACTGGACGTGCCAAAATATGTTCGCGCTAAAAACGTGAAGTATGGTCCCTAGCTTCGAACATACGAGACAAACGCCGGGTTTGAGTGTGCCAGTCTATTTGACCTGAAATTGACAAGGTAGATCTTGTGAAATCGATCAAAGCCGATAGCAGAGGATTATCGGCTTAACTCTTGTCGGCTAAAGGCCGATTAGAGGGATAACTAGATCAACCAGTTATGGCTGATCTAAAGGTAAAGGTAGATCGGCTTTGAAAAGGCGATGCGCAACAAAACAAAGCAAATCAAACCTGAGACGAGATCGGCGTAATCAACAAATTGGCGATGCGCAACTCTTTATTGATCTCGTCGACTTACAAAAGACTAAAAAAAATGAAAAGAATTGTAAACGTAGATGTGCGATTGTGTAGATTGATTGCCTTCTTTTGTCTCCCGGCTTGTCTTCTTTTATATGCCTTGGCCGATCCGAGTGTTGTATGGATACGGCAAGCTTCGCATTGGTCGTGATTCGATCTGTTTCCTTTTTCGTATTGGTAACGGAATCCTAACCGATCATGGTGCGTTTTCGTCCGTTCATATTACGAATCGGACCAATTTCCTGTACATGCCAAATTTTAGTGTAAACAAATACCCTAACCCTGTAAGTTCCTATCCGCAGGTGTATGTTCAATTGGAGAATCTGAGTTGCGCAGATCCACCATACAAATCTGTCGCTGCTCTTAACTGTGTTATATTATTTTGCGCAAACATTTGGGATCTTGAGCAAGCGTATGATGCTTTTGAGACAACAAAGGAAAAGTTCCAACTTATACCTGATATACATTCGTTCAATGCCCTGCTGTATGCATTTGGAAAGCTGAAAAAGGTTTTATTAATATTGTCTAATATATTTCCTTGAACTTTTTTATGACTTCTTTCAGCTTTTCTGTTTGCCACTTAGATAATAATCCCTACAATATGTGTTGCACAGAAACAGGAAGCTTGTAACGTCTTCCAGCATTTACTAAGCCTTGGTGTAAAACCAAATGCAACAACATCTTCAGCTAAATATTTCTCCAAGGTTTCCTTGAAGCTCATGCTTCCACCTCACCCCCCACTCTCTCTCCCTTTCTTGCAAAAAACACCTCCGATTCTTTGGAATTACGGATAAGTCCTTTCCATTTACGAATAAGTCATTTTTAATTTTATGTGAATGTAAAATATTTTTTTCCCGTTTCGCGTTTAGGTCCTCTGTTCGCCGTTTTACACAAAGAGCCTCCCGTTAAATACGAATTGCGAACGAGCCCTTTCTTACTTATTCAAAATAGCGAACAAGTCCAAAATTATAACAAATAGGCCCCTGCACTTTTCGTTCAGATCATTTCTCCGTTTTTCCCGAAAAAAATGTTTTCGTGATCCGTTTACTCTCCGGAGCATGGGAAAAATGTTTCCGTGGTCTGTTTTTTCTACGGAAAAAAAACAAAAAATATTTTCCATTCACGCGCGCGGCGCACTTTCTCCGTTTTTCCCGAAGAAATATTTTCGTGGTCCGTTTGCTCTCCGGAGCATGGAAAAAATGTTTCCGTGGTCTGTTTTTTCTCCGAAAAAAAACGTTCACGCGCGCGGCGTGCGCCGCGCTTGCGTTTCTAGTACTCATACTTGTCGACACACATCTTGTCAATCGAGATCTAAGTGCTGCTCTTGCTGTAATCGTTGACATGGTCAGTTGAATTTACCTTTCGCTTTGCCGAGCTATAGTTTCTCAAATCATGTTTGGTTCAGGTCACGTGTAAGATTTGCTCTGTTTTTTTTCTAAAAAGATGTTGCATGAGAAACTTAACATATTTTTTTCGGAGCGATCTCAAAAAAATTGGATGGGTATGAATCGTCTATGAATTTGCGTAACCATTTTTTTTCGGAGTGATCTCTAAAAAATTGGATGGGTAGGAGCCGTCTACGAATTTGTGTAATCACGGGTCCATTTTTTTTGCAAAAAATAACCTAAACGTAATCTTCCAGGCACAATAGATATATTTTCTCGGGAAAAACAGAGAAATGATTTTCTTTTGCCGAGTGTAATACTCTATACTTTCACCGGTGAATAATACATGTTTCAAAAAATATTATAAATTGAGTTGCAAAAATAACTATAGAGATACAACTCTAATATTCTAAAAAATATTAGAAATCGAGTTACAAAAAAAAGATAGAGCTACACACATCTTTCTTTTGACGAATTTGGTTAACACTCTATTATTACCCGATCAACCTCATTTTGTCGAGCTTAACACTCTATGTGTTAACTAGGTAATAATACATGGTCCAAAAAATATTAGAGATGCCAACCATCTTCTGTCGAGTTTAACACTCTATGCGTTCACCGAGTAAAAATACAATCTTCTTTTGCCGAGTTTAACACTCTATATGTTCACCGGTGAATAATATATGTTTTGAAAAATATTATAGATCGAGCTGAAAAAATAACTATAAAGATACAGCTCTAGTATTTCTAAAAATATTAGAAATCGAGTTAAAAAAATAGAGAGATAGAGTGGTACGCATCTTTCTTTTGACGAATTTGATTAATATTCTATTATTACCCGATCAACCTCCTTTTGTCGAGTTTAATACTCTATGTGTTAACCGAATAATAGAACATGTTTTGAAAAATATTAGAGATGCTGACCTTCTTTTGTCGAGTTTAACACTCTATGCGTTCAACAAGTAATAATACATGTTTTGAAAAATATTAGAGATCGAGTTGGGAAAAAAGTCTAGAGATTAAAGATCGAGCGACGCCGACCTTCTTTTGTCGAGTTTAACATTCTATGCGTTCACCAAGTAATAATACATGTTTTGAAAAATATTAGAGATTGAGTTGGGAAAAAAGTCTAGAGATTAGAGATCGAGATGGGAAAAAAGTCTAAGGATAGAGCTGCACACATATTTCTGTTGACGGAAATATTTTTTTCGTGAAAAATTAAAAAAAGGCTTGTTCACGATTTGTATTTAATGGGAGTTTTTTTCGTGACGAACCGTGGGACCTAAACGCTATTTGGAATATTTTTCTTACCCTCACAATAATCGCAAAGGATCTTTTGTAATTTTACAGGAACCTATTTGTAATTTAAATAAAGTGGAAGGATTTTTTTGCAAAATCGGCTAGGCATGACGTGGCCGGCCTGGCTGCTGGCATTCTCTCCAGACATAATAGAGTTAATATAAATATATATATGCAGGCTTTACACCTTAAAGGTGACACATAAGAAGATCCAAAGATGCTGCTCCCGTGAATCAGACTTTTTACAGTGATGAGAAAGTTCAATCCCTATCTAAACAGTTAAACTGCCGAATGGGTGGTGACGGTCGTAAGGAGTTGCTCTATAAACATGAATACAGTACTGAATATTGAAGCAGTAAATACTGGGCCAACCTTTCTGAATCCTACTCTTGTTTTTTATCTCATACCAATAGTGCCTGCTATTTTTATACATTAGCTAGTTCACTCTGCTGATTATGGCTTGCTTGCTGCTTTTGTTTTGCCAGTTGATTTTGATGATGTTGGTGCTCTTTCCATCCTAGTAGGCACAATGTATACGGTTTAATGTTACTTGAAGAGCACGGAGGCTGTAGTCTGTAAATTATACTTCTTTGTGTCAATTTTTCTAACTATCATTCAGTATCCCAAGATATGTTTTTGTTGGCAAAATCGCACATGATTTATGTTAGGCTTTCAGAATGAGGTCCTAATACATTTGTTTGCCTTCTCAAAGCACTATTTTCTAGTCAGAGGTGGTTAATTCTAGCCTTTTGTTCGACTCTTGTATTCTTTCGTTCTTTAGGTCAGGCAGGTCATATTTATTCTGTGGATTTTGTACGGATTTTTCCTTTTCTTGGTGTCTTAAAGTTGCTTATCAAATGGCATTGAAATTAGTAAATTGCGTTTAAACCAAGTTTGTCTACACAAGGCAATAGCAGCGCAAGATTTTGTAAACTCTCAAGCCTCTAATCGTCCATCACATACTTCCATCGATGGAACCATCGGTCCAACCTCCATGCATGGTCAGTACCACAGCAAATTGTTTTTTTTTATTGTTGTTGTGATGAATTTGGGCCAGTTTAGGAATCTGATTGTTGTTGTGTTGAATTTGCAATACTGATTAATTACTGCATGATCAATAATACCACAGCAAATTGTTTTTTCTATGTACCAATTACCAAAGTTAATTCTGAATTGAAAATTATACTTTACTGTGTAGACGATAGTTCATAAATTCATACCCAATTCTTCTGATCTGCAGGTGTAGATGACTGTCATTTTTTAGCATAGGAAGAACATTTTGAGTACCACAGTGCTTGTTTTTATTGAGAATAAAAGCTAAAAACAGATGAGGCAGAAGATAGAATTAGTAAGGATATATTGCCATGGATACAGCACTCAAGTAGTAACTAAGTCATGGCTAAATTTGACAGGAAATACTAATAGTGCTCAAGTACATAAATATGTCACATGACAGTGGATACTCCACATAGTAGTAGCTATGATAAATGTAGCTTGTCTATCCTACACTCCCCCAACTCGCAAAACATGGCGATGGCTCTCTACTCTGTCCTCTGTCCTTGCCTCAACCCAGCGAGCATATTTTTCACCTTGTTATCCAAGTCGGTAGCTTTATCCTTTAAGTTCGAAATACTAGTTTTGATCTTTACTATATTTGCTTGGTCCGCTGAAATAGGACGATAGTGAAATATGGCATTTTCCGGACGAGTCCTGTATTTAGATAGTAGAGAACATTATGACCTCTAGCTAATTTTTTAGAATACAGAACTAAATTAAAGCAAGAGTATTCTCTAAAAAAACTACAACAAAAGTGACTTACAGCAAGGTGTATCTTCTTTTCTCAAGCCTAGGGATACCCCAACGGTTTTTCTCCATATGAGCATATGAACCAACCTAATAGAGCACGGAATTGTGTGAAAGAAAATAAAAATAAAAAGTAGTATGATAGGCTGATAACAAACGAAGATACGACAGTCATTAAAATTGTCACCCTAAATAAATTAAGCAAGATCACTTTGCTCTAACATGACACATTTAGATCTCTATCAACATCTCTATCTAAATATAGAAGAACGCTCAAGGCTTGTCCTGTATGACGATGCCCCATGGGCATTCTCTTTCATTATTCAACCGTTTCCAATCAATTCTCTTATTCTGTTCTGTTTGTTTCGGGTTATCTAGTAGTACATCACTCTTGATGCTTTACTAATACCAAACTGCATAAATCTTACAGCGACATGATAACACACGGTAACACACTTTTCTCTATTAATGTATTATAGTTAGCTTGTTAACAAGATTGCTGTGTTTGATAATAGAATTGCATTTCTTTTTTTATGGTTTGAAGGATAATGAAAATGCATACACATGTGTGCTTGAACTTTAGCAAACTCAATCACTTAGTGGTCCTATCGATTATATAAAGAAAAGGACATCATTGGAGTAATTTACTCTTAAGGTCTTGTTTGCACAAAAATCGTGGCCAACGAAAGTGTTACTAGGTATGAGCTTCGTAAGAAACAAGCCAAAGGTTTTCTTTTAGAACTCATAAGCAGTGGCATATCTGGGATTTTGAGTATGGGTGGTCTATCTTGGCATAAATTTTGAGTATCGGTGCACTGCACATAATTTGCGAAGCACAATTAAAACTCGGTTTCTTAACTCTGAAATTAAAGTACTTGCCCATCATAAAGAGCTAGAAAAATTACTGGTCGAGAGTAGTAGAAACAGAAGCCACACACCTAATTTTCTCATAACAAAATATGATCAAAGCAATCGATTAATTAGTAGATGCCTACTGCTGCAAACCAAAAAAATGGCTTAATGGCCACAGTAAGCAACATAGCTGCTACTTCAAAAGATTAACATAACAGCAGCCCAATCGATAGATAATCTAACATTCTGATCAACTAGCAATTTGTGAACTAGTATAAGAATGACAACATCTAACACATGCAGGTCACGAACGGGAACAGTACTACTGAACTACTTTATATTAGTTTAGGTGTCACTGGGCCTTAGGCTGAGGATTTTTTGGGTGGGCCGTGGCCCACCGGGACCACCCTTTGGATACACCCCTGCTCATACTCATAAGTTTAATGTTAAAAGATAAACACGCATTCTTATTATAGTATTATTATGTACTAACCTACCAGTGTTTGAGATGTTTCGCTGTTATAAAACTAGATTATCTATCTATATATACACACACACGCATAAAAACTCCATGTTCAAACAAACGAATTTAGCGCTCATCGTACTTCTGATTCTTTTTATTGTACCCTTTAGCTACTCCGTTTTAAATGCAGATTTTTACATGCTATTTCACAATATACAGGTAAAGGTAAACATTTTGCTATTCTACGTATGATATTGGCTCATCTTTTATAAAGATATTCTCACATGTTAAATAGTCTTCTTTATATTTTATAGGATATATAGATGTCCCAGTTTGATACATGAATACACCAATATCATAGGATTTTGTAGTTACGTAACTATATCCATTTTAAAAAGAAGTCATATGGATGGTCTCACATCTTAAAAAATGAATGGTCTCAAAAAAAAAGTAGTAGATCTATGTTATCTTATTAGAATACACAAATAACTTATACTTAATATACTAACCGTTTCCATGCCCTCCTCCAGCAACACCCAATTGTCTATACCATCATCTGCAGTTTTGGGACATAAAAAGATTTTTCCTCCTGCAAAAAATTACATGTAGCAACCAAAACAAAATATGTTACTTTTCCTTTTTAAAAAGTAACTGCAATAAATAACGAAAATATATTTAAAGAATAAAATAATAAACTTACCAAGCTGGCTTGCTTGGTTCGATGGATTGGCGGACCATAATAAATTAGTATATCGGCTATTGTTCAACAGGATGGCAACATATTCTTTTGGGTCAAGCCAACGTTCTGTTGCTTTTTGAATAACCATGTCAACAGTCAAATCTGCAAATAGTATATTAATTTGTAAATGACTACTGCTATCTATTCCATATTGGTACAATAATAAACCGACTAAGTTATCATCCGCTGATCCCGCACTAACCATGTTAAGCATATTCTCCCTCGCAAAAAAAAAAGTTTAAATATATCATATTTTTAGTTTTCTTAGCTAATAAAATGAGATTGTTCAAGCTCGCGATCCACGCTCTCCTATCCGAATGTAAACAGACACTTGATTTCTACCTTTGTTGGTTATATTCTAAGGAAACATGAGAAAACTTAATATTAGTTTTGTTTGTCACCTGGTTTATAGTGATTGAACTATCTTCGCCATGTCCCTCGATGTTTTTAGATGGAACGGAGAATCTTTACGGGAAAGCATCAAACAACGTGAGCACTTCCTGGCTCTACAGCTTGGGTTGAAGCCAGGAATGAAGGTCAAATTTTCTTATTAAAACCTAATAACCTATTTCAGAATGGTTTTTGTTCCTTGCTACAGCATAACATGAATATGAAACATTGGTAACTAGATATTGTTTGCTTCATTTATTGGGTGTAGGTTTTGGACGTGGGCTGTGGAATAGGCGGGCCATCAAGAGAAATTGCCCGATTTAGGTTTGATTACTGGGCCACAACCCTTCATGCTTGTGATGCATGCAGTTCAAGGGTTTCGTACGCATAACTAATGCATCGGAATTTCTCAATCTTTATCACTTAAAATTCCAGTGACTTCAAAACCTGGGGAAAGACAGCAAGCAGAGGGTGGCGTGAGCCATGGGGACCTCGGCCCAGTGGTTACAAAACATCCAACATCACTATATAAAGAGCAAGAGCAACAGTATCCGTGAGAAGAGGAAGTGAAGGAGAAATACTCAACCGCAAAGTAAGAACAGTTTACCTTGCCCTAATGATTACATGGCATCCAAGTGTACGTATGTATGTAATTTCAAGTATGGTAGGTAATAGTGCAAGACCAACTAGGTGTTAACTGTGTGAAGAGCAATATGTGATTATTATTCTTAGTTAAATCTATTTTTTATTTGTTACATAAAGTTAAATTCAACTAAATATGTAAATACAAATTAAATATTATTGATAATAATAATATATAATAATAATAATTAGTTACTTTTTGAAATATGTAGTTCACAAACGTTTGGTTTTACATTTTGTTAGCTCATGTTGAAACTTAAAAGCATGCATGTAGCGTTTGGAAGCACAGCGCACGTCCGAAGCTGTCGCTGGCTCACGTCCGTCCAACGCGCGACGCGAGGGCGACGCCAACACCGTGGGGCCGGCGCGAAGGCGACGACGCAGCCGACGTCGCTGCTCCGCTCCTGCGCACAACTTTCAGCCCTCTCTCCTCCACGCCAGCGTCTCTCTCTCCTCTCGCGTCCTCCTCGCGTCGGCCACTGGAGACAGCCTAATAAGTTTCCAGTGGCAGAGGTCCCCTGCGGGTGGATACTGCCATGGTGCTACAGGTGCGGTGCAGGCGAGACCCTACTCGAATATTATTATCATAGCTGTTAATATTATTATTGATTGCAACAGTACAGGTTTCGGATGGCAGTAGAGTGAGAAGGAGAGGGGGAGAGGTAGACTCTGGCACCCCAGTACCCCACGCACATAGCCTGCTACCACCTTTCTCCCCTCATACCTCAGTCCTCACTCACTTAGCTCAAAAATAATTCTTTTTGGTACACCAGAAATTTGTACTATAAAAACCACCAACCCTTTTTACTGTAATCTACTTTGGGACGGAGAGCATACATCATAATCTATGGTTAAACTAATACGCCATTAGCCGTGCAAGCATTCAGCTTTCTCTCTCTAGATGCCAAGATAACTTAACATGATACTACTAGCAGTATCGTGGGAAATGCCAAGAAAATGAACATTGAATGAACAACAACAAATAGCAGAAATCTAGGGGAAAGGTTAATTTTGACATCACACTCCCAGATCTGATTTGGTTAATTCTGCTGCTGATTTTCATTCATAACTTTAGTTAAATATGCAGCTTTTAATGCTAATATTTCTATCCTACAATTTTTAGCTTGTACTGTTTTTTTAACATTGTGGCCTTTCCATTTGGCATTCTAAATATCTAGGTTTGCACTAAACAAAAGTTAGGCATATTTTATCACTTAGCGCTACAAGCGCGACTACTCATGTATGCAGCAGTCAGTAACCTAAATAAATAAATAAGTGCATACCTTCGTAGGAGTTTATCCGGTGTATGTGCTGCCCAAGCCACATGGCTGGAATGAACCAAGTTATATATTGTATGAAGATATATTATTTTAATTATAGAGAACTATGTATGACGAAACAACAGAAAGAAGAAAAATCACGTACCGGCGTTACCACTTGCTCCAGCCATCGTCGATCTAATATAAAATAAAAGGTAAATAATTTAGATTATAAGTATCAATCAACGAGACAAAGTCTTATATAAAAACTGTTCTTACTTTGCTCTGACTATTTCTCCTTCACCTTCGCGTCTCCTTCTCCTTCGCGTCTCCTTCTCACGGTCACAGAAACTGTTGCTCTTACTCTTTATTATATAGCAAGGTTGGATGCCTTGTACGGCTCACGCCCGCCTTGAAACGACTCTTGCTCAAGGCTCAAAGATGAGATTGCTATCCTCACGCCATATGTTGATGACACGTTCCCTGTCAGTCACTCTGTATATCACGGAGGGAAAGCAACAGCAAGAGTCTCTCTCTAGGGGGTCTTCAGTTTTGGTGCTAGTTTGGAGGGGGTGAGGGGACAGCACCCATCGTGAAGCCTGTAGCATGGCCATGTGCTCTTCTGCTTTTTGTTGCTGCTGTCTGATCTGACCGCTAGTTTTACGAAAAGTCGTAAATGAAGGCCTGCAAAAGCAATACAACTCCCAACCCTCCCCCCCGTCTCTTTCTACCGTGGAGGGAGTAGTTTGTGAGCAGCCTTTTTAACTTATTTCTCTCTAAAAGCTTAGACCAATTTATCTATTTTCCTCACTTAGTTGTTTTTACTTTTTACTAAACTTTTTTGCTTAAAAGTAACCCTAAGAAAAATATAGGCATAATTGATATTTTAAAGATTGTGAAATAACTATATTTAAAATACTGTCGTTTTTTTTTAAATCTCGACAAGGTCTCGGTAATTCAACTGAAATCTCAAGTTTTTTTTTTATCAGATTTTCATTTTTGTGGGACAGGTTTGATTGGATTTACGATTAAGATCACACATAAAAAATTTGAAAATTTGTTGACATGTTTTTTTTACCATTTTATGGTCAGTTCGACTTGACCAAATTTTCAAAAATTTCGACTAAAATCTGAAAAATTCATATTAAAAATGATCAAATTTAAAATTTAGTCTTTTAAATTTCAACAAAAATTTATTTAAAATTTGGAGATATCACCGAGATTTCGACCATCTTCGGAAAATCTTGGTTGCCATGGTGGCATGGTGCTAGCGAGTGCAACGAATATCATAGCTGCTAATATTATTATTGACTGCAACAGTGCAGGTTTTAGATGGCAGTAGAGAAGGAGAGGGAGATAGGCAGTCCGATACCCTACGAAGATAGCCTGCTACCACGGTACCACCGACCCCACCTTCCTCTCTCACTCTGCCCAAAAATAATTCTTCTCGGTACACCAGAAGTTTATACTATACTGCTGCTCACCAGTTATAAGATTACCCATCGTATAAAAATCAGCCTCCCTTTTTTTACTGTGCTCTACTGGGGGAGAGAGAGAGATCGCATACTACAGCATACTCGATGGTTAAACTAATATGCTATTGGCCGTGCAAACATCCAGCTTTCTCTATTTAGATACCAAGATCACTTATCATGTTACTTACAGCAAGATGTATCTTCTTTTCTCAAGCAAAAGGGTACCCCAACAGTTTTTCGTCATATGAGCATATCCATCAATCTAATAGAGCACGGAAGTGTGTGAAAGAAAATAAATATAAAAAAGTAGTATGATAGGCTGATAACACACAAAGGCACAATATAGTCATTAAAATTGTCACCCTTAAATGTAATTCTAAAATAAATTAAGCAAGATCAATTCGCTCTAATCTTGAGAGGCAGGCAAAGCAACAGCAATAGTTCCTCTCTCTAGACGTCTTTAGTTTTGGTGGTATGGGTGGGGACAGCACCCATCTCTGAACTCTGCACGTAGCAGCCTTTTGTCGCTGCAGTCTCTGACCGCTACTCTACGGAAACTCATAAAGAAAGGCCTGCACCGCAACGCAATACACTGCCCCTCCCCCCTCTCTGCCGTGGTCTGTGCCACTGTGCACACCTGGACAAAAGCAAATGGTAAAAGAAGACAGTGAGGGCCTACAGTTTCTATATAAAATCATGGTTTTGAAAAATATCATAATACTTTTAGTCATAAAGTATTCATTATCATTCACGCCCAGTATCTGTGGAGACATGAGAGTGGTAGCTGTTTTGTTTGCCCTGCCCTTGTGTGGAGAGTGGTAGCTGTTTCGTTTCGTGACCCTGTTCCATGCTTTCCAGCTAACATATATATAGCTCGTATGTTTGTCTTGTGGGTGGCTGGTTGCGTTGGAATGACTACTCTTTGTTGGGCGATTTGGCGGGCAAGAAATGCAGCGAGTTTTGATAATAAATGGCCATCACATCCTAATCAGATTGGTTATTCTCTGTGCCATTTGTTTCGTAGTTGGTTTATTCCTCAGAATAGGACAAGCGGGAAGTATTGTTGCAAGGTGCAAGGTAGATGCAGATAGGGATGAAAACGGAACGAAAATTATCGGTAAATGACTGTTCTGTTTTCGTTTTCACATTTTTGACTGGTAACGGAAACGAAATCGGAAACCCCGAAAACGGATACAGAAACGGAAAGTGACAGAAACAAATGCGGAATGGAACGGAACGGATATGGAAACGAAAGTGGAAATTCCACAAGAACATAGTAGAGAATCATAATATACATGATTACAAGAACAATGTAGCCCATTCCACCTCCAAGGTGGACACAAGAATAGTGTTATATTCACTGGTATCATTAGAAAAAATTTCTTAAGTTTGTCAGCTGAAGGCACGTTATTTGTCTTCTATATCAGACCATCATATCCTCATCCATATAATTATCATGGATATCCTCTTGCTCCACCAACTACAAAGGTTTAACACCCAAAAATTAGTATTTATTGTTCGATGTTCATTTATGATTTTCTAAAATTTATCTTGGATTTTTTATTGTTTATAAATACCATTTTGCTATTTTTAGATTTATAAAATTAATTTATTTATAAAAAATAAAAACAAAATTATGCTGAAAATAATTTTTCTAGGTTAAAAATATTCCAAAGTATTTTTGAGAATGTTTTTAGAAATTTTGAACTCTATTTAATATTTTATATAAAATTATTTGTATTTATGAAATTATTTTTATTCGACAATAAATATAAACTCTCCTTTCTCATTTTTGGGCCAAGCCCATTTATCTTTCCGGCCCATTTCCGTTTTTAGTTTTCGGTTTCACTTATACGGAATTTTCGTTTCCGTTTCTGCCGGAATTGGCTCTCCCGTTTCTGTTTCCGTTTCTGACAATAAATTTCCGTTTCCGTTTCCGTACCGGTATTTCCGTTTCCGTTTCCGTACCGGTATTTCCGTTTCCGTTTCCGAAAAAGGGCTTCCGTTTCCGTTTTTCTTCGGAACGGTCGGAAACTTTCCGTTCCGTTTTCACCTCTAGATGCAGGTGGTGACTACCGAAGTATTCCATCGAACGCAAGGTTGGGGCGAGGGTTAACCAAACCGAATCAAGTTTGATTTTTGAAACTCAATTGGCACCGATTTTCGTTGAAATTGGTCGAAAATCACCAAAAAAATGAAAGGTTTTTATATCAAACTTTTTTTGAAAAAATATAAAAATCAATCGATCCTCACGAAAACCGGCCGATTTTTTAGCGATTTTCGTTGAATTTCATCAAAATCGCTCGATTTTCACCAATTTTCGATCAGTTTACGTCGCATAAATTTTTCTAAATTTTTTTTTAATTTTTTTGAATTTCACTGGTTTACCGATCGGTTTAGGGTTTCGAACCAACTCAATACATTCAATTTTCATCGGTTTTGTTAATCCTAGTTGGGGCAATGCTGTCAGGCTATTGTGCTGAAGTCGTTGAAGATCTGTTGTCCCTAGTTGAACTTAGCACTCCCTCTCAAGTGTAAACTCTCAAGTCCAAGAGGTAGAATACAAGTGGATTACAGTTTTGTTAATTACACCAACCGGATCTTGAACTCAAGATCTATTGGTTTTGATACCAAATTGAGTTGCATGTAATAGTTAATTCATCAAAAAACTTAAATTGATGAGAAAAGATGAGTAATTCACTTATACTTCAATAGTTTGTAGTGTTGTTGAAAAACTAGCTGCGGTAGATTTTTATGTTTGGTTTGTCCGTTTTGTTTCTCATCTGGAGCTTGATCTGCAATAACTGTGTTGAGGCTATCTGCTCCATAGTGGCAAAGGCTGGGGAATGATATCTTAATATTCTAAAAAATCTAAAAAAAATGTTTTCCTTCTATTTCCTGCTGCATTTACATATGCACCTCTTCACTAAATTGACATGGTATTAATTATGAAAAGGTAGGAGTTATTCACATGTAAAACCCTGTCCATTAGTAAACTTGCACAACATGTATGAATAAGGGTTTGCATCACACTTAGGAAAATACATGAATAATGCTTTGCATCATGCTTAGGACGTATAGAATGTTTTGAAACTTAATTTCAAATCATTATTAGCAGTGGATTCTCGAGAGCTACCCAGGACGTGTAGGACGCGCTTCTTGTGTTATCAAGACTGATGGAACTCACTCAGGCAAGTCGCTCTATAATCATGTCTCTAAATTGATTTTGTGGGTTGTGGGTTGCTTTAAAATTATATCTTGTTAACCAAAATTTAATTTCTAAAAATAATTAAAACATGTCAAGTGGATCAGGTGGATTCACCTGGTATACTGAGGTTGAACTAGGGGAGGTCCAATAAGTAGTGTTATAACGTAGGTAAGGTTATTGAATTATTTGGTGGGTAGAAGAGTTCCGAGTCGTAACAACATAATAAGTAGGGTTATGTTGTGGAAGTTAGGACTCCTTTACATAGGGATAGAACTTAAGGACACAATCCTCTGGCAAAATGATTTGTACTGACCATGACCATGAATTTAGAATGGGATAGGTTGGACTGACTATGAGAAAGTGACTGTTCTCACTTCACAGATAGGGGCAATCACCCTAGGTTGAAACTGTAAGGTAGGGGTCTCAACATGTAGGTTTAGTAAGGCAAGGTGACAATAGTGGTTGCGACCACTACAACAGTTTGACTTGTGCCAACTGGCAGATGTCAAAACACATGTTTTCTATAGGTTTTGGTTCTTTAGCTTAGATGTCAAAGTACGGTAAACAAGGTTTTGGTTCCTTAGCTTAGTTGTGTGCTAAAGGTAGCATATAGGCATAAGTTGGCAAGTATTTGGGTAAGAAAGTTTCGACCACATGTGAAAAAATTTGCAAAAGGGAGTGAGTATATTTTCTCTTACAATATATAATATCAAAATATCACAAATGGAGTTCTACAATGATCTATTTTTCAAAAATAAAAATCACATATATATTATCGAGTAATTTAAACATATTTTAAAAATGATACATGGGAAAGTGTGTGGGCCACCTTGCTAGTTGAATCAGGAGTTCAATGTGTAGCACTATAATGTGTGCAAGCAAATTCTACAATGTTCACCGTTACGTCTCATAAAAACAACCTTCATAGTTCATCGTCAGTGTAGGATCAAGGATAACCGACTAGAGGGGGTGAATAGAAAGTTTTTAAAATTATTGGCTCTAATTGCAATAATTTAAACAAGTAATACTGAAATTGAGAATTTTAACAATTAAGGCCTAAAATGTCTAGGTTTCACTAAAGTCTACCAAACATGATAAGTCTAAACAATTCAACAATCCTAGGGAGAATACCAAAGCCAAATACACTAGAAAAACAAATTGCACAAATTTAAATACAAGAAAGCTGTGAGACCCCGGATCGGCTATCCGAAATCTCCTGTGCATTTCCGTACTAGTCCCAGATCAGTAGCTAGTACACACAGTCACAGTGATACTTCATTGCCGAACATAACGAAACTTGTATTATAAATATTCAAGTATGGGCCACATGGCCATTTATTACAATACTCGGTCTAAAGACCGGAAACAAGCAGCGGAAACAAAAGCGAAACGGGCAGACGCCAAAATGCCACAGGCGACGACTAGGAACGCGACTAGTCCTCCTGGCAGCCTTCCTCGTACTCCTCCGCGTAGAACTCGCCCTCCTCAATCGCATCTTGATAATTTTCTGATGATGACATGTTGGTGGAGCACGTGAGTACAAACGTACTCAGCAAGTCTGGGAAAATATGCTTATGTGGGCTTTCCAAAGGAAGCTTAGTAGGGTTCATTTGCATAACGCCAAATTTTATTAAACCATATTTAGGTAATAGCATTTCACAAAGCAACTTTTCGCAATTCTTTTGAATCATTGAAATATATAATATCGTAGTGAGGTTCTATCCACCATCACCGATATAAACGGCTCTATTCGCCAGATTTTAAAGAATCAGGGTTAATCATGTGACTCCATCCGTCAAATACAAACACAGGTTCTTTCCACCTGGTTGGCTCTATCCGCCAAATCACATCCGAGAGTTCTAACCACTCCCGAACCCCAAAACAAAACATTTTTCAGTTTTCGAAACCAAAACCAAAATCTACCAATATGAAAGCATTTCTTGCTTTTGCCTTTGACCGCAGGCGCGGCTATTCGAATAGTTTTACTCTGCAGAGGTGTACAGCTTTACCCACAAGACACGATCATCTCTTAATGCCAAGCTATTAGCACACTTCCTTTGGTGTGCCGGCAGAGAAATCGTGACAAGGCCGTTACAATGTTTCTACCTAGCTAGACCCACCCGCTGAGGTTTCACCGCTGTTAGGGTTCTCTCCACCCAGTACAGAAGCCCCCTCTTGCGCCGTGTGAGGAAAACAACAACAACAACAACAAAGCCTCCTTCCGGCTCTCACACAACAACCGAGTGGTGAGTCTAAACTAGGCTTCTACAAATTAGTGGGCCAGGTCGTACCATTATAGACATGTGGTAGTACGGTGTTGCTTAAAATGGCAATCATAAGCGTCGGTCCTTATATGACTTGGGGCGGTACTTGCACAAAAGGATCAAAACTCAATCCGCTCCCACCCGACATACCAATCCGCCCAAGTCCAAACCAGTTTTCCTTTTTATTTTATTTTGGAAAAACAGTATCAAACCAATTATAATACCTTTCAAGTCATTTTGGTAATCATTCATTTTTGAGAAATCCCTCCCATGGGTTAACTTCATCGATAAAGGTCCTAAGCAATTCTACCGTACTACAATCAAGGGATACCATATAAGTGTAAGCATGGTATAAGCAATGTCCTAGGGTTACAAGTAATATGGTTGTCGATATCAAAGAGAGGTAATCACAATTTGGATTAGCTAAGTCCTTATATTTGACATACGACTTTAAACATAACATGCAAGTTTATAAAGCATTTAAACACATTTGAAAACGTAGGATCAAAATGCGTCAAAGGGACTTGCCTTCTGTCGTGAGTAGGTCGTCGTACGCAGCAGAACCGTGGCGGGTTCGGCGATCGGCTTGGCGCTCGACTACGCGCAAAACGAGGCAATAAATAAATAACAGAAAATAAATAAAATCTAAAAATTACAAAAATAATACTGGCAGGTAGATCTTGATTTTAGATGAATTTAGAAATTTGAATGAGATCAATCGGAGTTCAGATGAGGAAGTTATGTGCTTCCGAAGTTTGAATTTCGAATAAATCGAAAACCGGGAATATTCCCGGAATATTCCGTTTTGACCGAGTCAACGTTTGACTGCGCTTTGACCGGACTTTGACTGACCAAGAGAGTATGACAGTGGGGCCCACGCGTCATAGAGAGGAAGTGAAAAGAGGAAGCTTCCTCAAAGCTTGCCTTGCATGGCAATGGAGGAGAGAGAAAGTGAGTGAGAGAGAGGAAAGGAGAGAGAGGGAGTGGGGGCAACCGGCGACGCGGGGCCGCAGCGGCGGCGGGCGGCATGGCGGCTGCCGGCGGCGGGATCCGGCTGGCATGAAGCGGCTGGCAGACGCCAAGACGCAGCGTGGCCAAGACGGCACGGCATGGCAAGACGCCGGCTACGGCGGGGGATGGCGGCGGCGGGACCGGCCATGGCATGGTTCGGCGAGCTCCAAAAACAGAGAGCCCCAAAAAAAAGAAAAAGAACCCGGTTTCTCCCAAAAACTTGATTTTTCCACCAAATTTGCACGGATTTGATCCAAACAAAAGCCTAAACCTCTAGATTATGTCCTTAGCAACATCTAGGAGGAAGGGATTGAGCCAAAACTCACCGGAGTTGATGAATTCGACGACGAACGGAGTTTCGGCCGGAGTTGGAAAAACGCGAAATTCGTCGCCACCGATTGATGCAACCTAGAATTAACGATTGGGTTAGATGCTAGACTCATCCACGGTCACAAGGAACCAAGTGGCATGAAGAAAGGCTCACCGGAGAGGGAGAAACGACGACGAACTCAAGAACTCCGAAAAAGCACGACACGAGCTCGGTTTTCTTGATCTAGAGAGCAAATGGTGGGGAGATGCAAAGAGGGGTTTACACCACCGGAAAGAGGGCTTTTATACGGTGAGATTGGAAGTGGTGGCGCGGCGTTTGGACGAGAAACGGCCGAGCTATGAGCAATTAAAGTCATTATGACCGTTTTCGGTTTTCGGGCGCCCGTGTGAATTCCGGCGAGGGGTGGTGGGGGATGCGAAGAGGACGACGCTCCGAATCCAACGCAACCGGCCGTTCGTCGATTGGAGTTACGTGGAGGGAGTTAGGAGTGATTAAAGAAGAGGTAGCCATTGATGGAGCTTGGAGCTTCCTCTCCCACCATGCATGGCTAGAGGTTGAAGATGACACTATTCATGTGCCACGTGTCACTCCCTCATTGGTCCTCTTTTACGCAAACGCTACGCCTAGAGAAAAATTAGGAAAAATGGCCTAAAAATTCCGGAAAAATTCCTAGAGCCATTTTAGAATATTTGGAACTCAATGGAATTGGTTTGGTTGAATTTGGACGAAATTTGTGGAATTTAATATTCCGGAGCGAATTGCGGGCATTTAACAAAAGCCGTGCGAGATAAAATAGGAACGGAGGTCCAAAAATTCGGGGATAAATTCCTAAAATCATTTAGGAATATTTGGAACATTTTAGAAGTGGTTTGGAGATTTTTGGAGCATTTCTGGACTCGGGTGAATTTTCGGGTACCGGCGGGACTGGAAAATCCGATTTTTCGACCGGAAGGGAATTGAATTGCGATTTTGGGTTGGATTGGATGCCAGATTAATATAAACACCAATGAAACTCCAACTTTTGAATTACTTTATTTAAATTAGGTTTTTCTTCCAGAAGGCGAAAATGAGGATGTTACAAAAGCAAACCACAATAGATGGACACAAGAATTTATCCCGTGGTGTTGGAGACTTGCTGGTCTCCCCTAATCCACATTGAGGAAGCTGGAAATACTCGAGCCGGCTCCTTGTGCAAATGAGCCTCCCTCGATCACTAGTAGTAGCTTTTCCCCGTTCGAGTAGGCAAGCTCCGGCCTTCACAATCCATCAGGCCTCATCACAAGCTTCTTTGAGGACATCACCGGTTTTCTGAATCCTACTGGGCCAACCTTTCTGAATCCTACTCTTGTTTTTTATCTCATACCAACAGTTCCTGCTATTTTTATACATTTGCTAGTTCACTCTGCTGATTATGCTTAGCTTGCTGTTTTGTTTTGCCGGTTGATTTTGATGATGTTGGTGCTCTTTCCATCCTAGTAGGCACAATGTATACGGTTTAATGGTACTTGAAGAGCACGGAGGCTGTAGTCTGTAAATTATACTTCTTTGTATCAATTTTTCTAACTATTATTCAGTATCCCAAGATATGTTTTTGTTGGCAAAACCGCACATGAATTATGTTAGGCTTTCAGAATGAGGCCCTAATACATTTGTTTGCCTTCTCAAAGCACTATTTTCTAGTCAGAGGTTGTTAATTCTAGCCTTTTGTTCGACTCTTGTATTCTTTCATTCTTTAGGTTAGGCAGGTCATATTTATTCTGTGGATTCTATACGGATTTTTTCTTTTCTTGGTGTCTTAAAGTTGCTTATCAAATGGCATTGAAATTAGTGAACCAAGTTTGTCTACACAAGGCAATAGCAGCGCAAGATTTTGTAAACTCTCAAGCCTCTAATCGTCCATCACATACTTCCATCGATGGAACCATCGGTCCAACCTCCATGCATGATCAATACCACAGCAAATTGTTTTTTTTTATTGTTGTTGTGATGAATTTGGGCCAGTTTAGGAATCTGATTGTTGTTGTGTTGAATTTGCAATACTGATTAATTACTGCATGATCAATACCACAGCAAATTGTTTTTTCTATGTACCAATTACCAAAGTTAATTCTGAACTGAAAATTATACTTTACTGTGTAGACGATAGTTCATAAATTCATACCCAATTCTTCTGATCTGCAGGTGTAGATGACTGTCATTTTTTAGCATAGGAAGAACATTTTGAGTACCACAGTGCTTGTTTTTATTGAGAATAGAAACTAAAAACAGATGAGGCAGAAGATAGAATTAGTAAGGATATATTGCCATGGATACAGCACTCAAGTGGTAACTAAGTCATGGCTAAATTTGACAGGAAATACTAATAGTGCTCAAGTACATAAATATGTCACATGATAGTGGATACTCCACATAGTAGTAGCTATGATAAATGTAGCTTGTCTATCTTACACTCCCCCAACTCGCAAAACATGACGATGGCTCTCTACTCTGTCCTCTGTCCTTGCCCCAACCCAGCGAGCATATTTTTCACCTTGTTATCCAAGTCGGTAGCTTTATCCTTTAAATTCGAAATACTAGTTTCGATCTTTACTATATTTGCTTGGTCCGCTGAAATAGGACGATAGTGAAATATGGCATTTTCCGGACGAGTCCTGTATTTAGATAGTAGAGAACATTATGACCTCTAGCTAATTATTTAGAATACAGAACTAAATTAAAGCAAGAGTATTCTCTAAAAAAACTACAGCAAAAGAAAAAGTGACTTACAGCAAGGTGTATCTTCTTTTCTCAAGCCAAGGGTTACCCCAACGGTTTTTCTCCATATGAGCATATGAACCAACCTAATAGAGCACGGAATTGTGTGAAAGAAAATAAAAATAAAAAGTAGTATGATAGGCTGATAACAAACGAAGATACGACAGTCATTAAAATTGTCACCCTAAATAAATTAAGCAAGATCACTGTGACGGCCCGCCTTTTTAGGGGCAGATCCGTACGCCTCGACAGCTACCCAGGATGATTAGCTGCCAAGAACCAAGCATATTATTGCCAGGCAAAAGTCAAATTCCAACATTTTTATGCAATATAAGGCCTAACGGCCAAGGTTTTTACAGAAGAGGGCGCAGCAGGGCTCGAATAACTTACAAGCAAAACACTGCACAGGCAGGCCTGAGCAAAAGACTAAGACCTCAAAATCAAATTGCCATCTACGCATTCCTGGAACGCTTTCAGCTTCTTCAATCTCTGAAAGGGGGTCGGGGTTGCAAGGGTGAGTACGGGAGTACTCAACAAGTCGTACGGAAAACACTGAATATTACATGCAAGGGTGTAGCACAATATTGGTACAAGGTTAAAGTATTTGTGGATGCAGTTTTATTTGTAACATCATTTTACATTTAAAACACAATCCATAATAATAGTAATCCAGGGGGGTTCCATTCACAAAGTCATCACCATTAAACCACATTCTCAAACATGCACCAAGATCTACTTGAGCTAGGTTACGGGATTCACCCCAATTAAACTTAGCTTCATTTACCGGAAGCACGACGTATTCGAATACCATTTATTCACTCTGCAGAGATGTTCAGCTTTACCCACAAGATTCCACGATTGTTAATGCCAACTCGAGTTTAACACGCAACTTAAATGCGTGCGGCCGGATCGAGGTTATCATAGCTTTTCGTTGGACATTTCCCTCTTTAGTCCCTATCCGGTAGAGTTTTGGTCCACATTATCCCGGGGTCCCCACTGGCCAGTGTGGAGTACTTGGCCCCGCTTACTGTGGACACCTACCGTTGTGAACCCGGAATGCCACATTTTCCTCGTGCACACTTCCGTTTCACCCCCATAACTTGGACCATCTCCCACACCTGGGAAAGTAACCCTGCTCCTATAGGTATTCCGAGGGAAAGTATAATGTACCGAGCTATGTTGAGTCAAGCCAACGAAGTTGA
The DNA here is from genome assembly GCA_036346355.1 of Rhipidocladum racemiflorum. Classification (NCBI taxonomy): domain Eukaryota; kingdom Viridiplantae; phylum Streptophyta; class Magnoliopsida; order Poales; family Poaceae; genus Rhipidocladum; species Rhipidocladum racemiflorum. The sequence continues at coordinate 6,811,050 of CM070581.1, forward strand.
CCGGCCCAACCTGTGGTTGAACGAGTTCTTAAGTTATTTACTTTGCTCAAGGGGATTATTATCCTTACATTGCCAAAGACCAAGCCTTTTCCGATCCACAACCCCATTCCGATACCCACTGTACCGGCCACCAGACAAACCAAAGCATTAATCATCAGCCGGGGATTGGAACTCATCCACTCCGGGATTTATCCAATTCTGTCCCCCAAACCGTAGCACTTTTCCAAACAGAACCGAACCAAAGGTTCGGCAGCCTTTTATTTCCATTCTCAAAAAGCATTTGACTAGACTAATAGGATAATAATAATTAATACCGGAATATTAATTAACCTAAGGTTACAAGGATATAATTAGGTTCAATAATTTTCAAGGAAGTCTCATGAGCAAATCGGCATTATCTAAGTATCATGTCATTCTAAACTAAACAGATTTGCAATATTTCAACATACAGTAAAGTAATGCGGTAGAAAATAGTAATTAACTATAATAAGGCAAGAATAGGTTCAACATGATCAATGGTGTACGGCTTGCCTTGCTGGCGATCGGATCGGACGAAGTGTCGTTGATGCGGTCGAAATTGGCTCTTTGTCGGGTCCGGGTCCTGCTCCGGGAACTGTGGCGGCTCCTGGAATCGTCCAACGTCCGGATCTAACGCGAAAAGGACGAACGACCATAAAGAAACGAAAAACGAAAAGAAACTAAAATGAAAACGGAAACGGAAACTGAGAACGAAACAGGCCGAGAGAGAGAACGGGGTATTTCTGGCATTTTGGAATTTTAGGGACTCCGGATTGAGGAACGGAGGGCATTTTTGGAATCAGTGGGTCGAAACGGTTCGGAATATGTATTTTGGGCATTTTTGGACTCTCGGATAATTTTGGGTATTTTTGGTATTAAAAAGAATTAAAACGAATTTCTGGAATTAAAATCCGAAAAGGAAAATGAAACGGGGCACTATTCATTTGGGCTGCGCTGGGCCGGACTCGGCCTGGGCTTTAACGCGCGCGGGGAAGGCTTGCTGGGCCGGCCCAGTTCCACGGCCAAGCCGTACTGACGTGCGGGCCCGGGCGGGCAGAGAGAGGGAGGGAGGAGGCTGGCACGTGGGCCTCGGTGCGCGCGGGAGTGGAGCGGCTGCGGGTGGGGTCGCCTTGGCAGCGGGTGGGGGTTTGTGGGCGGTGTGGCAAAGGGACCCAGTGGCGAGGCGGGTGGGGTCTTTGGCCGGAGCCGAAGCGAGCCAGCGGCGCTAGCCGCCGGAGTTGGGGGAGACAGGGGCGTTCCCCACGTTCTAGGGCACGGGGAGGGCACGGGCTTGGGGCAAAAGGATGAGGGGCTCACCGCAAAGCTAGGGCTCGGCTCGGGGGAGACCGAACGGCGGCGGAGTGGCTGGGCGACGGCGTTTGGCTGGAGATGGAGGTGGTGGCCGCGGAGCGACCGCGGGAGCGCACGGGAGCGAGGGAGAGAGAGAGAGGAAAAGAGAGAGTGGAGGGCGGCGGGTTCGGTGAGCGAGGAAATGGGGCCGGAGATGGCTTAAATATCCATGGGAGAGCTTGGTGAGGTTGCCGGCTTCATGATGGCGAAGGGGACCGAGTGGATCCGCGGCGATGGGATGGCACAAGCGGCGCGGGGCTCGGGGTGGGCGCGGCGTGAGGGCGGCGGGGCATGGAGTGGCCTACGGGGGCTAGGGCGGCGAGGAGACGCGAGGAGCAGAGTCACTGGCGGCGGAGCCAGCTCTGCCATGGCAGAGTGCACGCGGGAGAGATGCATAGTGCATCGGCGGGTTTCGGCGGGGCGTCGGCGGCTTGGCGCGGGCGGGTTTCCGAGCGGGCGCAGGCGCGCATGGGAGGCAGTCGAGCCGGACGGGCGCGGGGCGAGGGCGGAGGCGCACTGGCCGAAAGAGGAAGGCGCACAGGCGCCGAAACTTTCCCAAAACAGCAAAAACTCGTAATTCAATCAAATAAATACAAATAAAATAAAAAAAACAGAAAAAAATATAAAACGCAACTAGAGTCTAAATTTAAATCAAATTCGAAAATTTTGGAGTGTTTCAATCACTTTGCTCTAACATGACACATCTAGATCTCTATCAACATCTCTATCTAAATATAGAAGAACGTTCAAGGCTTGTCCTGTATGACGATGCCCCATGGGCATTCTCTTTCATTATTCAACCGTTTCCAATCAATTCTCTTATTCTGTTCTGTTTGTTTGGGGTTATCTAGTAGTACATCACTCTTGATGCTTTACTAATACCAAACTGCATAAATCTTACAGCGACATGATAACACACGGTAACACACTTTTCTCTATTAATGTATTATAGTTAGCTTGTTAACAAGATTGTTGTGTTTGATAATAGAATTGCATTTCTTTTTTTATGGTTTGAAGGATAATGAAAATGCATACACATGTGTGCTTGAACTTTAGCAAACTCAATCACTTAGTGGTCCTATCGATTATATAAAGAAAAGGACATCATTGGAGTAATTTACTCTTAAGGTCTTGTTTGCACAAAAATCGTGGCCAACGTAAGTGTTACTAGGTATGAGCTTCGTAAGAAACAAGCCAAAGGTTTTCTTTTAGAACTCATAAGCAGTGGCATATCTGGGATTTTGAGTATGGGTGGTCTATCTTGGCATAAATTTTGAGTATCGGTGTACTGCACATAATTTGCGAAGCACAATTAAAACTCAGTTTCTTAACTCTAAAATTAAAGTACTTGCCCTTCATAAAGAGCTAGAAAAATTACTAGTCGAGAGTAGCAGAAACAGAAGCTACACACCTAATTTTCTCATGACAAAAGATGCTCAAAGCAATCGATTAATTAGTAGATGCCTACTGCTACAAACCAAAAAAATGGCTTAATGCCCACAGTAAGCAACATAGCTGCTACTTCAAAAGATTAACATAACAACAACCCAATCGATAGATAATCTAACATTCTGACCAACTAGTAATTTATGAACTAGTATAAGAACGACAACATCCAACACATGCAGGTCACTAACGGTAACAGAACTACTAAACTACTTTATACTAGTTTAGGTGTCACTAGGCCTTAGGCTGAGAATTTTTTTGGGTGGGCCGTGGCCCACCGGGACCACCCTTTGGATAAAAATTACGAGAGCCCAATGATTTATGCCTGGACAGAAGCAATAAGTACTGATGAGGGATTAAACACGATAGTACCATCTATTAATCTTGATATGCCCCTCCCAACACATTTATTCTTTGACGTAATCTACTAATATTTCCTTAGGTTCTTCGAAAAGTCCTTAACTGGGATTTTCAGCTTCATAATCGTTGCCACATCTGTAGGATCGAAGTATACGAATATAGCAATCAGAGGGGGGGTGAATGATTGTGCGGAAGCTAAAAACAAATTCTTAATCTACTAAAAGATCACCCCAAAATAGAACCAAATAATTGCCTCGTATTCGACAAAAACAGAATGACAGAGGTTCGGTAAAATGCAAATTCCCGGAGATCCAACCGTTAGATTGATCTGAAATTTGGACACAAGAAACCGGATTCCAATATGAATCGAACCCAAAAAGAATCAGCTCGATCGGACTTACGGATCAAAAGATATGAGCTTCGCAAGCTTGCTGTTCCAGAACTTGACGAAAACTAATCTAATCAAAGCTTCAAGATTAAACAAGATCTTCAAAAGATTAATCAACTAGACTTTGAGAAACTCTAAATCAATACCCTAGAAAGGTTTTTGATGGATCAAATCAAGATAAAACTCAAGAATCAAAGACCAATCTAGAATTAGAGCAGGCATGCAAACAAGAACCAAAACAGAAAACACTGTAGCAACGTGGTTACTGTAGCACGCAAAAATCTTGGAAGAATTGTGTCAGCGTACTAGCCAACAGGCACCTCCGAATCGGGTGCTTATGAGGTTCAGACGGGGGGCTTTCGGGGTAATCGCCGGAGAAAGGAAGAAGATGACCGGAGTACCGGGAAGCTCAGGAGAATGGGGGAACGCCAGACATTTACCCAGGTTCAGGCCCTCCTAAGAGTAATAGCCCTAGTCCTGCTTTCTTTTGGTATTGCTTGTGTTCTTGCTGAAGGAAATGAAAGCCTTACAATCTTTCGAACCCCCTCTCCCATGCACCCTGGCTCCCTTTTATACTAGGGCTGACGGGGACGCATGGGTGGCTTACCCCCCAGCCACCATCATTACACTGGCATGGGATTATTTATTGCGCACGTCGCTCGTTCTTACTCTTCATTAATGACTGCCGCAGCTGTCACAATCCCACCTCGGGCCCCCCGTCCACCAACGCTTCCGTTACGCCGTGGGGTAAGGTGTCGCCGTGATGTCACGCAATTAATGCGCGTTCGGGAAGGCGGGCCGCCGTGATCGCATCTCAAGACGCCTTGCATTTAATGCGCATGACTTGCATTAAATGCCCTTGACCTCGGGGGAGTGGCCCGCGTGCCACCTTTCCCCGGGGCGACCACCTTCCTGGTCGCCCAGGGGCGTGGCCTGGCTGCCACGCTGCCCCTGGCGACCATTTCCTGGTCGCCAGGGCGTGGCCTGGCTGCCACGTGTCCCCGGCGACCACCTTCCTGGTCGCCAGGGCGTGGCCTGGCCGCCACGCGCCCCTGGCGACCACCTTCCTGGTCGCCTAGGGGCGTGGCCTGGCTGCCACGCGTCCCCGGGGCGACCACCTTCCTGGTCGCCCAGGGGCGTGGCCTGGCTGCCACGTGACCCCGGGTCGACCACACACCTCGACCTTTTAATCGCGGGGAGTGGGGACTGGCGCAGTACGCCGACAGTAGCCCCCGGGTCCACCCAGGAGCGCTTTTTGACCTACCAACTTCCTTTTTCTCTCTTTTGAATACTAATCGGAGAACCGCTCAGCCTCCCGGGTGCGGCCATTAATTAGCCCACTCGCCCCGCAGCCTTTCGAGACTTTTCGCTTCTTCCTGGTTCCTGTGGCGGTTATGCGCCATTATTCCCGCCTGCAATCGCCGCAGACGATCCTTGGGACACGCCTTCTTAATCTGGCTTTTGAACTTCCCTCTCTTTTCCCGAACCGCGCCCTTTTGGTTCTCCCGCCGTGGCTTTCCTCGCAGCCTTATAAAAGTCGACCGAGGGGGACTCCTCCTTCCTCTAACTCTCCTCACCCCGCCTCTTCCTGGCTTTAGAGCTTCCTTCTCCTTTGTCTTTGCCGACGGACTTCGACATTCTTCCGCACCCGATGGCTCCCATTCTTCCTCGTCACTGCCGAGGAGGAGATTGCCGCCCGCATTTCCGGAACATAACTGCTGGATCTCTCCGTCTTCGCCGGACCGTCGAGCCCACCGCCATCCCGGGAGGTGATCTTTTCGGGTGGCGACTTCTTGCGAACTCTTGCCACCGGTTTGATTTTTATCTCTCCGTCCTCAACTTTTATGCTATTCACCACATCCATCTTCCCCCCAACTCCGTCGTTCTCCTTGCTGCTTTCGCCCACTTCTGTGAAATGTTCATAGGAGTGCTCCCCAACCTCCTTCTTTTTCGCTTCTTCTACACCCTCAGCGCCACGGGCGGCAACTCGCTTTATTCGGAGCTGTCACCGCGGCTCGCGACGGGTCCTTGTCACGCTTACCTTCCTCTCGACTGCCGATCCAATCGAGGAATCGGGCGTGAAGATTGGATGTACGCCGAGGACGATAGTGGCATTGAGGTGCCGAGCTTCCGCTGGTCTTGGCGTCAAGAACCCCAACTGGGGCCCATGTGAGCGAGACGCCCGAAGCTTACGGCTATGCTAGCACGCGTCGACCACCGCGGACGGCGGGTTTGACAGGCCCATGGTCATTCGGGACTTCGCTTTCCGGAGGTCGTGCCCTCTTCGCCGCTGGCCCGCCTACCTGGCAAGACATGGGCGTCGGCGACGGACCCGAGCATTCTCGAGGTAACTCGTTTCACCTTGAGCCATCCCTCTCCCTTCTACGCTATGGGTCGAATTTTGGTGCCGATGTTGTTTTTATTCTCTGGGGCTTCTCCTTCATCTTTTTTGTGTGCCGCCGCCGAACTCGCCTTCCGATGCGATCGGCAGTGGATGGCGCAAGCCGGGCTTCGTCGGCCCCATTCGGAATTCCGGACGGCGCGTCCGCTCTGCCCGGTTGTCGCCGGGCGCGCGGCGATAATCCGTGCCATGCCGTCGATGGACGCCATGGGCACGCCCGACGTGACACGCCGCACCTTGACAATCCGACCCTCCTCCGGGCGCGCCAGGGGAGGGCACCTAGGAGGCGCAGCGTCCGGATGACGATGATGCTGACGGTAATGGTGGTCGTTCCCAGAGGCCCCGCCTTCTGGGCTCGACCGGGGCGGGAAACTCTACGGCGGCCGCGGTGTCTTCTTCTGGCGCGGCGGCCGTTTCCTCGTGGGTGGCGGGAGGTGTGCCGAGCACCGGGGGCCCGGCCCTCCTTGCTCCCGCCGGTGTGGGGACAACAAACCTTCCACCGCCGGCCTCCTCGCCTTCGCGATCGGGGTGGTGGGCAAGAAAGCCACCGCTGCCTTGCCGGGCAGCTGCGCTGCCGCCGCCACCGCGGGCGGCGAATCTTCCTCCGCCGCCACCGCTGGGCCGCGATTCGCCGCCAGGGCCGGTTCTTAGGCCGACAGATCAGCATCGACAAAGACCGCTGGGGCTGGTCTCATTCGGCGTGCCACGGTTCCCGAGGCCAACACCAAGGTACTTATTCAAAAAATGCACATACAGTACGGAATTTAAGTTTCTTTGAGCGGCATTTTGCCGTTACTTACGCCTTTCACGTCTCTTTCTTAGGGTTCCCGCCCCGGACCCTTCCGTTGCCCAAGCCGCGGGTGGTCCGGGCGCCGTGGCTGCAGGGGTCGTGCCATCCGGGGTAGCCGATCCCCAGGACGGCCGGGCAGGGGAGGGCGACCCTGCGGCGATTCTTGGCGCTGCCGCCGGCATCGAGGTCCGCCGCCTCGCTTCTACCCCGATCCACCCATCGCCTCCGTTTCTCGGAGACGCAGACGCTTTCGGCAGCTCAACGAGCTTTATTCCAAAGATAAGCGGTGCTCAGCGACGAGCAGGAGCGTTGACGGAGGCGGAATCGAGATTAACCGCCCGCAAAGAGGTAGAAGATCTGCGCGACCGGGGCGGATCGAGCGGAGCCGCGGCCGAGCGAGCAGCTGGAACAAAGCGCTCGCCGCTGAGAGGTTTCGCGCGAGCCGAGGCGTAGAAGGCCGATAGGGCCCGGCCAGACGTGGACACTTCGCAGATGCCGCGCCATGCCTTCAACCGAGCAATGGCCACTTTGCTCGTTAGGGCTGGAGCAATGTCCGGCAGGAGGAGAAGCCACGGCACTATGCCTTCGCCGCTGCATCGCAGACTTCCTTACGCGCCGCTCGCCGCCTCGCCGCCAGGTCCGGCCCAGAGGGGCGCTGCGGCGGCCACGGCAGCACGTGGCTTGTTGCGCAAGCCGTGACCCCAACTTCGATCCCACAGCCACGGTCCGGGATCGAGCGATCAAGCGCGCAGTGAGGAGCGGGTCCACGACGCTTCCGAAAGGTGTCGCGGCTCACCGGTAGCGATGGAGAACCCTCAGGTCGAGGCGGTAGCTGAGGACGTGGCGCTTCATCTGGACGTTCTCCCGGTTGCTGAGGATGTGGCGGCCGCTGAGGCGGCGGCAGAGGACGAGGAGGATCCCCCCGCAGCGTAGTTAGCTAGTTTGTTTTACTTTTGCCTGTAAAAACTTCAGACGTAAGACAGTTCAAATGGAATGGAAGCACGGGCTTCCCGCTATATGGCTTAAAGATTTCTTTGTTCTTATTCTTTACGGCTCCACGCGGAACGCTTGGAGACTTAAGGTCTTGAGCTAGGGAACGATCACTTAGCGAGTTCGGGCGGGGCCCCAGGTTCTTGGCAGTGGTGTTCGAGTCGCCGACCCCCACGGGGACACCCTGAGTGTCATGACCGTGCTGGGGATCGTGCCAAACTAGCCATCCAATCACCCGTCCCCGTGCGCCGCTCACACTTAGTGATCCTACCCTCGCCATCGGGACAGGTACCAGAGGCAAATCGCCTGCACTATCCGATGTAAGGCAAAAGACCGAAAAAGGGCAGGAAGATCAAAGTGTTTGGACAGGAAAAAAAGAGTATTTAACTTCAAAACAGAGGGCCTCCCCCGACCCGCGGCGGAGCGGAAGACATACTCCAGCCGGTCGGGGGACGGAACCAAGGACTTACAACCAATCAAGGGTAGAACTTGCGCAGATTTTCTATATTCTGAGAGTTTGCTAGCTCCTCGCCGTCTTCAGTGGCCAACCTGACCGCCCCGGGACGAGAGACAGAGACCACTTTGAAAGGTCCTTCCCACTGGGGGGACAGTTTATGCGACCGGCATGCCTGGACTCTTCGCAAGACCAGTCGCCAACCGCCAGCCGTTCTCTCATTAACCCGGAGGCGTGGTACCGCTGAGGCTCTCTGGTACTTTGCAGCGCAAAGCTGCTCGATCCCGCGCCTCTTCCAAGAGGTTGATGTCGTCTCGACGCAGCCTCTCCTGGTCTTCTTCCACAAACGCGTAACGCGAGGTGACCCTGGGCCCAGCCTCCGAGGGGAGAACAGCCACGCCAGAGACCAGAAGAAAGGGGTTTCCGTGAGTCTGGCTAGGAGTGGTCCGAGTGACCACAACACAGCCGGGAGCTCTTCGTCCACCGGCGCCACGCTTGTGGAGTCGGTCGAACGCCCGGTCTTGAGGCCCTTCAAGACTGCTGGGTCTGCTCGACCTGGCCGTTGCTCCCGGGTGAGCGACCGAGGCAAAACAGACCTTGGTGCCCATCTCTTCACGTAAGTCTAAGAAGGCCGCGCTAGTGAATCGGGCGCCGTTGTCGGTGATGATACGGTTAGCGACTCGGCGGGCAAAAATCTCTCGTATGAACTTGACCGCAGCGGCGGTGATGGATCTTACCGCCTCGGCTTCTACCCACTTGGTGAACTTGTCGATGGCGGCGAGCAGTGGGTGTAGCCCCTGTGGCCCGCGAACGGGCCCAGATATCCAGCCCCAGGCCGCGAAGGGCCAAGAGAGCGGATAGTCTGCAGGCTTGGGTGGTTGGTGGACTCGCTGGCGTGGAATCGACACGCTTCACATCTCTCACCACCGCAAGCATCCTGGAGGGCGGTTGGCCAATAGAACCCTTGACGGAAAGCTTTTCCCGCCATCGCTCGTCCGACACATGGCTCCCGCGACACGCCTCCATGGATATCCGAGAGCAAATCGCTTCCTCTTCCCGAGTGATGCACTTCGTAAGAATTCCATTCTTACCTGCCGTACAGTCCCCGCCCACCAGGGTATAGCACTTGGCCTTTCGTGCTATCTTCTCTGCTGACGCATCATCATCGGGGCACACTTGATCCCGCAGGTAGGCCAGGATCGGATCCATCCATGTGCCTTCCTGGTCATACAAATGACCACGCAGGTGGTCGTCCGAGTACTTCGCTGGCCGGGCATTTCCAACGGAACCGCCTTCCCCGTGCGAGGTGAAGCGGCATCACCATCGCCCCCGCCGTAAATGGGGGCTGCGATGGACGGTCGCGGAAGCCTTTCCTCAAAGACCCCGACCGGTACAGGAGACCTGGTCGAAGCGAGCTGGGCGAGCTCGTCCGCCAGATGGTTGTCACGCCTGGGGATGTGAGTGTATCCCAGTCCTTCGAAATGCCTTTCCAACTTCCTGACCTCCGCCAGGTATGCTGCCATGACGGGGTCAGGACAGGAAAAGTCCTTCCTTGCCTGATTGACGACCAGCAGGGAGTCGCCTTTACTTGCCGCCGGACACCGATGGTCGCGCGGCACGGAGCCCAGCCAGCAAGCCCTCGTACTCGGCGACGTTGTTGGTGGCCTTGAAGTCGAGGGCGACCACGTACTTGAGGAGGTCCCCGGTCGGAGAGACCAGGAGAACCCCAGCCCCCGCGCCTTCAAGCCTGAAAGACCCGTCGAAGAAGAGCGCCCAGGGAGGGCGCGGGACCTCATCGCCTTCGGACTCATGGAGTCCACTCGACCATGAAGTCCGCCACCTTTGACTCTTTATTGAGGTACGAGGAGCAAACTTGATACCGAACTCCCCACCAACGGACCACTTGGCGATGCGACCCTCCGCTTCTCGGTTGTGGAGGATCTCGCAGGGGTACGAGGAGACCACTGTGATCTCTCCCTTGGAAATAGTGCCGTAACTTTCTTGACGCCACTACCACCGCATAGACCATTTTCTCGAGCCTGAGGGTACCTTGTTTCTGCGTCGTGGAGCACTTTGTCGATGTAGTAGACCAGCCGTTGGACCCCTTCCTGCTCCGCTACCGGGCCAAGGCTCACTACACAGGGCTGGCCGCCACATACAAGAAGAACGGCTCGCCTCCTGGGGCGACCAAAGACCGAGGAGAAGAGAGGTACTTCTTCAGATCTTCAAACGCTTGTTGGGCTTCTGGGTCCATTCAAATGAGTTGGTTTTCTTCAACAACTTAAATAAGGCAGACTTTTCTCCCGAGCCGGATATAAACCGCCCAGTGGAGGCTAGCCGCCACCAAGCATTGCAGCTTGCTTGAGCCGGTAGGCGGTCGATTCGCTCAATTGCTTCTATTTTCTCCGGTTGACTTCGATTCCACTACCGAGACCAGAAACCGAGCAGCTTCCTGACGAGACACCAAACACGCACTTTTCGGATTCAACTTCAGCGAGAGTTTCGAGGTGAGAGAAGGTCTCTTCAAGGTCCTGTATAAGCTCGTCGGCCCTCTTCGCTTTCACGACCAGATCGTCAACATACACTTCGAGGTTCTTCCCTATTTGGGGCCTAACACAATGTGCATAGCCCGCCGATAAGTGGCACCAGCGTTTTCAGCCCGGAAGGCATCTTGACGTAGCAATATACACCGAGGGGAGTCACAAAAGCGGTCTTCTCTTCGCCTTCCTGCGCCATGTCGATCCGATGATAACCGGAGTAGGCGTCGAGGAAGACAAGAGCCAGACCCGCCAGGAGTCGATTTACGATGTCTATCCGCTGCAAGGGGTACGGTCCTGGGACAGGCTTTGTTGAGGTCGGTGAAGTCGATGCACATTCGCCACTTCCCATTAGACTTCTTTACAAGCACGGGTTGGCCAACCACTCCGGTAGGCGGCCTCCCGCACAATCTTGGCAGATACAGCTTTTTCCACCTCGCCCCGAATGGCGTCCTGCCGCTCGCGCGCTCGCCACGGATCTTCGCCGAACCGGCGCGCTTCCAGAAGCGTTGCCAATCGGTGCTCGATCACCTCCTGGGGACCCCGGTCATTTCGATGGTTCCCGTGCGAACACATCCAGTTAGACCGGAGGAAGGTGACGAGCGCATCTTCCTATTTGGCGCCGAGGTCGGTGCCGATCTTGACGACCTTGCCCGAGCCTTCCTCGCCCATGGGGACCGCCTTTGCCTCGCCCACGGCCTGGCGGAGCGCGGGACTTGGCCGAGGGGAGCCCGGTTGTCGCCCTTGTCGCTGGCCGAAAGGTGTGGTGCCGGCAAGATCCTCGCACTGTCACGAGCCGCAGGCTTCCAATCTATCCACCTTCACCGTAATGGGACCCTGTGCCCCGGGATTTTCACCAAAGATGTAGGCGTAGTGGGCCACCGCCATGAACTTAACCAGGGCGGGCGGCCGAGCAGGGCATTATAGGGGAGGTCGAAGTCACGACCTCAAAATCTACCAATTCGCTCGAAGTTGTCCGAACTTCCGAACGCATCGCAATCGGACTTGTCCTGTGGGTAGGAGGCCCACCCCGGGCTACTCAGAAAGCGGCCGGGCGCAGCTCTCAGACGGATCCGAGCGCTGATACGCCCCGATCGACAAAGAGTTGATGGCACCGCTTCCATCAACCAGGACTCCGCCTAACCGCATTGCGGACCGTGGGGACACCACGATCGGAGATGGCCAGGGCCGAGATGTTCTCTGGGTGGTCGGCCCGATCGAAAGTGATCGGCCGTTCGACCACTTCACGCCGCCGGCCCCGAGATCGACGTGGTGGCACACACCGCCTCAGATCCCGCTTGTATCGCGAAGTTCGAGGTGTAGGTGGCGAGCCACCGTGTATGAACGCCACCGTGTGCTCACTTTCTTTGGAAGGCTAGCGGAGCCACATCTTCGCCGTCTTCGTCTTCGCAATCTTTCTCGCGGCGTTTCTTGAGCCGCTGTCGACCAGCCTTGGATACAACTTGGCGATCCTCCAAGTCATGTCCGCTGTTCGATGGATGGGGCAATAGGGCTTGCCGCCATCGTTGGCGCGGGCGAGCGACGGTCCTGCGGTCGCCGCCGCCTCGGCTGTCTCCGTTGGTCCTGGTCATCATGACGCCGGATTTGGGCTCGGCTCGGTGACCAAGACCTCCTAGCGGTTGCCTCCCTCCGCTTTTTCTTTTCTTCTTGCGGTCGGAGGACTTCAGTGGTGCCAACGCCACCGGAATCGGAAGGCCTCGTGGCACACTTCCGAAGCTGGCCGCCTGGCGCACTTGTGCGCCAGGGAGAACAACTCAGATGTGGTTGAGATGACGCGCGTGGCCATCTTTTTCCCGCATCTTCCGTCCCGGACCCCCTCCGGAAGCGATGATCACCGATCGCCGTAGATCCGGGGGATCGTGTTGCGGCAGTGGCTGAACCGCCGGATGAACTCTCTCAGGGACTCCCCCTCCGTCTGCTCCAGAGCGTGGAGGTCGTCCTCCACGCCTGGTTGAGCGTAGGAGTCCTGAAAGTTGGCGACAAAAATGTCGCATAGCCCCTCCCACGAGTGCACAGAGCCTCGCGGGAGGTTAAGTAGCTAAGACCGGCAGAGCCCGTTAGTGACGCTGGAGGTAGTTGGCCATGACCTTCTCGGACCCTCCCGCCGCGCGTACCACCGTGGTGTAGATCTGAAGGAACTCCTCTGGGTTGGTGGTACCATCATACTTCTCGATGGAGGCGGGGCGGAATCTCTCCGGCCATGCAGCTTGCCGGGCGGAGAGAGAACGCCTGGCACCCAACGTTGTAGGGGGAGTAGCGCCGTTCGCCAGCCCCCCGATCCTGAGGAGAGGATGAGGAGTGCGACCCTGCGCTCTCCCTAGAGTCCGAGGGAGAGACCCCCTGTCTTATGCCCCCGCGACGTTCGCGGAGGACATGACGCAGGTCGCCGCCACGACGCCGCCTTCGCCGAGGCGCGATCGGAGGTCTTCACGGTTCCCCCTAGACTCGGGGGGACCGCGGGAAGAAGCGGAATCATGTGCATGTCCCCTCGTAACTGAGGGGGTTGCAACCAGGACCCCCTTCCCCTTGTCCCGACCCTTGACGCCGGGAGGGGTCGTCGTGTGGTGGCTGGAACCTGGCACGTCAGGCGCGCGCGTTCCCTGCCGCCACGCGCCGGAAGCCTCCGGCCGGGTTGCCACTTCAACTTCTTTGTTGTGCGGCGTCCACCAGGTGGGCGATGTCCCGCAGCCCACGGAGAGGCCGGGTGTTCGCCCCGCAGTTACCGGGGATGATCGAGAAGCGCCGCCGCATGGAGGCTTCGCGGGTGTCGCCACCAGCGCTAAGCGCCGCTGGACGGTGACCCGGCGTAGGAGCCATGCGCTGCCTCGGCGGAGGGACCGGGTGGCCCGGCCTCCCCGAACGTCCGGATCGGCTACGGGCGCCGCTTTCCTCGGGCAAATTGCCGCGATTGAGTGCGACTCCGCCATGCGCATAAGCGCCTCGCTTCACGAGCTTCGAATCGAGATGGAAGGAAGAGGGCAATCTAACCACCAAGAGCCCCTACCTGGCGCGCCATCACAACAGATTAGCCAACAGCACCTCCGAATCGGGTGCTTATGAGGTTCAGACGGGGCTTTCTGGTAATCACGGAGAAAGGAAGAAGATGACCGAGTACCGGAAGCTCAGAGAATGGGGAACGCCAGACATTTACCTGTGTTCAGGCCCTCCTAAGAGTAATAGCCCTAGTCCTGCTTTCTTTTGGTATTGCTTGTGTTCTTGCTGAAGGAAATGAAAGCCTTACAATCTTTCGAACCCCCTCTCCCATGCACCCTGGCTCCCTTTTATACTAGGGCTGACGGGGACGCATGGGTGGCTTACCCCCCAGCCACCATCATTACACTGGCATGGGATTATTTATTGCGCACGTCGCTCGTTCTTACTCTTCATTAATGACTGCCGCAGCTGTCACAATCCCACCTCGGGCCCCCGCCCACCAACGCTTCCTGCTACGCCGTGGGTAAGGTGCTGCCGTGATGTCACGCAATTAATGCGTGCCTGGGGAAGGCGGGCCGTCGCACTGCATCCCGCACGCCTTGCATTTAATGCGCATGACTTGCATTAAATGCCCTTGACCTCGGGGGAGTGGCCCGCGTGCCACCTTTCCCCGGGGCGACCACCTTCCTGGTCGCCCAGGGGCGTGGCCTGGCTGCCACGCGTCCCCGGGGCGACCACCTTCCTGGTCGCCCAGGGGCGTGGCCTGGCTGCCACGTGTCCCCGGGGCGACCACCTTCCTGGTCGCCCAGGGGCGTGGCCTGGCTGCCACGTGTCCCCGGGGCGACCACCTTCCTGGTCGCCCAGGGGCGTGGCCTGGCCGCCACGTGCCCCCGGGTCGACCACACCTCTGGCGACCTTTTTAACTGCGGGGGAGTGGGGACCCTGGCGCAAAGTACGCCGACAAATTGATCTTTATTTCTTTTGTCTAAAGTACTCTCATCAAAAGAGTACAAACCCTAAAACTGAGCTTGAGACTCTCTGCGCTCAACTCAAAATCGTTGCCCTTCAACAGGAGACACCCTACTTATTTAAGGGAGCAACCACAAGGAGTTCTGAATACAATTCCTAATTAAAAGGAATATGTATTCAACACAACTCCTCTTGGCCCAACCTGGCCAAGTACAACTCTTGCACGCGTATGGCAACCCTACCATACTCACGTGACTAACACTTTGCACGCGTATGGCCACCTGCCATACTCACGTGACTAACACTTTGCACGCGAATGGCCTCCTGCCATTCTCACGTGACTAACCATTCTTCAAGTGCACCATTCTCTTAGTCCGAACGTCCCACATGACATCCTTGACCACCAAAACCTCAGTTCCTTCCTGAACCTAGTCCCGAACCTCAGTTCCTCCATGAACCTAGTTCCGGTCCCGTCATCGACCACATTCGTCCTCGAGTAATACCTGCACATGAACAGAACACAAAACGAATCCGAGCACAAGTCCACGACTTGACTCAACATTAGTCCATGCAAATACTCACACGAGCATTGCATAAAGTCTACTTCAAAACAAGCATCATGAAATTCTCACAGATTTCATAATCTCAAGAACAAATCAAACACAATTCCAATTTTGCTCAAAACCCTAATCGAGCAAAAACGCATTCACGACGGACCAAAAAATATGGTCCGGCGTACACATGAAAAAGTCACTCAAAAAACCATTCACGACGGACCAACAAAATCGGTCCGTTGTACAAGTGAAACTCTCGGTTTCAAGAAGAAAACATTCCGGCGAAAACACGTTCACGACGGACAAAGAAATTGGTCCGTCGTACATGCAAAACTCACTGGTTTCTTGGAAAATTGAATGAGCTCATGAGCTCAAAAAGCATGTCCACGATAGACCCAAAACTTGGTCCATCGTACATGCGCAACCTGGTTTTGAGGAAACAATAGTTTGGCTCAATGAGTTCAAAAACATGTCTACGACAGACCCAAAAACTTGGTCCGTTGTACATGTGAAAGTCTCTGATTCTTTGGAAGAAAAAGTTTGGCTCATGAGCTCAAAAGCATGTCCACGACAGACACAAAAACTTGGTCCGTCGTACATGCAGAACTTACTGTTTTCTTTAAGCTTGGTCCGGCGCCAAAGCGAAACTTACTGTTTCTTGGAAAATTGTCAAACACAAGCACAAGCACATTTTGCAAATTCAATTCTAAGCCAATTTTTCAGCACATGATTTCACAATCTCCCCCTTGATGAAAACATTGGCAACACCACTTAAAATTGAACATTTGACATTCACTTTACAAAAGATTTTGAAATTCAAGGGATCAAAGACCAAAGTAAGAAAACACATAATTCCCCCTTTGACCAAAAAGCAAAACAAAATCTCCCCCTGAGAAGGAAAATGTGTGTGAATGTGCAATGTGCTCAAAAATTCCAAAATTCTCCAAACTTCTCCCAAAATTCTCAAAATTCCAGAAACAACTCCCCCTTTTTCTTCTCCCCCTTTTTCATTAATCTTTTCAACAATTCCCAATTTTCTCCCCCTTTGACAATGGATTCATCAAGAGTACAAAAGAGAGAACATGTTCAAAATTTTTCTGAAACAATGATTTCACGAGGAGAAACAAGGGAGTGCCAAGATAGAAAAAGATGAGCTCATTCGATCATATAACCTTATATATCATATATTATGCAAAATACATGATCTTGATGTGATTTTAACAAGTTAGGGAATGACATGCATCTCAACCTCAATTCAGTCAACTATAGCTAAGTACTAAGCAAAACCTTTAGTAGAAAAACAAAGGTTCAAAGTTGAAGCAACTAACAAATCAGGGCGAGCAAGTAGTTTCAACTCCAATCTAGTAGACCAATTTAATCTTTAAACAGTAAACGGCATGTGGCATGCTTGAAGCATACTTCTTTTATTTCTTTGGAGTGGCATGCTTGAAGCATACATCTTGTCTTTTGAGGGAATGGCATGCTTGAAGCATACATCTTATCTTTTAGGGAAAGCATCCTGAAGCACATAACTTGAGGTTTTTGCTTTTAACAACCCTTTTTTTAACTGATTCCCTTTTCCTTTATTTTTTGATTGTAAACATGCAAGGAGATTAAAAGGTCTTTTGAAAGAGTAAAGCTGAAAACACACTTGCTTCATAGCCCAAATTTGTCAAGAAGATTCAATAACAAGCCTAGAAGAGTAAGATATCACAGAGTATTTAGCTATAGGCAATCAATCCAGGGAATTCCACAATGTCATTTTTAGTTCAAGTGAGACAATTAGATTATCATATATTAGCTCAATTACATAACATATAAAGAAATATGATAAAGTGAGCTCATCAAGTGAAAGAACTTGGCAAGGAAACCCCCCCTCAAAACAAACCCATTGGATGAACAATCCCAAGTTCTCCCCGAATAAAAGAAAAACGAGAAGAAGACAAGGGTTTTGAAAATGTCTGCCAATTGATGTTCAGTATCCACATGGTGAAGCACAATATTTTCTTTTTCAACATGATCTCTAAGAAAGTGAAATCCAATATCAAATGCTCAAGAAAGAGGATTACTCAAGAGGTGGCACGAACCAAATCAATTCAACATCCTCCAAAGTCAACATCAGAATAAGCTCTTAAACTAATGCATAAGGAAGCAAAAAGCCAAATGCCAAAATCTTGAGTACCATGGAGATACCTGAAAATTCACTTGACCGTTTGTTGATGTGAAGCACGTGGGAAGAGTCTCTCATGTAAACCTCCAATTATCTCATCCTCAATAGCATCATCATCTTTATGAACAAAGACACTCTCCCCCTGAACATATGCACATGTACCTGCATCATTTGGACTAGTGCCTTTTGCGAAAATAGAGGTGGAAGAAGCATCTTGAAAAATAACACTTTTAGCACGAGATGCACGAGTGAAGGAGAACCAAATCTTATCACTGAACATATGAAGTGAGCATCCGAAATTCACTAGCCACATGTTCTCCCTCCTCGCGTGAGAAGCCTACATAGAAGCAGAAAGTGTCGAGGTCTCGGTACTAGGGTTAGAAATAAGATGTTTAGGAATCCAGTACTGAGACACACGACGCACAACAGTAGGCACAACACGAGCATTCTTATGCACAAAGATAGATTTGTCTTTTCCCGTGTTCTTACCAACAAAAGGTGTTTGCATCACCCTAGGCACATAATGAGAAACAAAGCGTGCCTGTCTGAAATTAGACCTAGCCTTAGTTCTTTCTTTCTTTTGTTGTTTGGCTAGTCTAAAGCAAAAATCTACTAAATGTCCATCTCTACCACAATGAGTGCAAGTGTACTTAACATGATGTTTGGCTTTAGAAGTAGAAGCATCATTTGCATTCATCATAGTAGAAGATAACACTCCAGCAGACTTAAAGGCAATTTTCTTAGGCTCATTGACAATTTCAAATTTTCCTCCTTCAAGTGATTTAACAACAGTGGGAGCATGTGATTTATGATGAGCATAAGAATCAAAACCTAAACCTTTGTTATGAGTGCTGACTTTTGATTGATCCAAGATCATGTTTAGGTTTTTCTTTCCTTTAGTGAAACGTTCTAATGACTTTTCCAAGTAATCAATTTTTCGAGAAAGGGTTAAACAATTATTACAGGGAGCGTCCACTTTGCCTTTTTGCTTGCGATAAGTTGAGCATGAAAGAACCTCATGTATAAGCAAATCTTCTGTTATTTGATAAACCCTAGCATTTGCATCATGCAACTTCAATTCTAGTATGGAGCATTTAGAACATGGAGTTGTATCATGCAAATCAGTGGTAGAACAACTAGCATTTTTAACAAATTTCTCATTTTTCTCATTTTCAGCATTGATTTGCTCTAACAAGGTAACATGTTCTTTCCTAAGCAAAGTAAGCTCATTGTAAATTAAGTCACATGATTTGCAAGCATCATCATCAGGAATCAATGTTTTAAGTCTAGCAATTTCAGCATTCAATGACTCCACAACAAAATCATGTTTCTTAATTTTCTTGTCACGTTTATCAAACAATTTACCAAGTCAAGCAACAGCAATAGCTAATTCATCGTAAGAAGGATCTACCTCATTGAAGTCGCTATCATGATCGTCCTCGGTGAAGCTGTTGCTGCTTTTGGCCATGAGACACAACCCCGTCAACTCATGCTTGCTTGGAGTTGTATCATCCTCGCTGCTCTCCGAATCCACATCGCTCAAATTGACTTGTTCAAGGGCGGAAAGAACTCGATGGATAACTTTGCGGTTCATGAAGTTCTTCTTCTTTCTATCACTTGAAGAGAACTTCTTCTTCTCTTTTCTTCTGTCGTTGTCCTTCTCCTCCCTTGATGCTTTACCTGCAAGTTTAGGACAATTTGGACGAATATGGTCGAGATCACCACACTCATAGCATCTTGGAGGATCACCACCATCTCTCTTTCTCTTCCTCATATTTTGCAAAGCTTTGTTAAAGCGAGAAGAGAGTAGTGATAAGTCTTCTTCTGGGAATTGCTCAATCTGTTCATCGGTTAGTGAAGACAAGAAGGATAGAGCAAAACTTGAAGCAGCACCATTATGAGATATGCTAGATTGAGATGTCAATGCAATTGATTTATGATCATTCTTTCTAGCAAAAACATCTAATTCATGAGTTTTCAACTTAGAATAAAGAACATCTAAAGTAAGTGTACTCATGATAGTGGATTCCTGTATAGATGTTACTTTCATCTCCCACACCGACATGTCCAAAGCACTGAGCAATTGTCGAGCATTTGCAGCATCAGTGTAGCTAACTCCAACAGCACGTAGATTGCTAAGAATTTTATTGAAACGTGCAAAGAAGTCATCTACAGATTCACTAGGTTTCATCTCAAAACGCATGTATTCCTTTTTGTAAATATCTTGGCGAACCTCTTTGACAGTGTTAGAACCCTCATGGTAATCACAAAGAGATTTCCATACCTCATATGCGGATTGAAGATGAACCACGCGGTCGAAGTCACTCCTTGTTGACACCAATTTTATCTAAAAAAAATCGGTATTTACAGATGAATAGACAAAGTTTGGAAGAAAAAGTTTGGCTCATGAGCTCAAAAGCTCTCATGCAGACGTGCAGTGGCATGAGCAGTGCAGCACGATACCTGGAGGAGACCGCGTCCAAGGAGGAGTACCCGCCACATCCCACCTTGCTGGAGTTGCCGAAACCCGAGCTGCCCCCACACCCTATTGTGCCCGAGCTGTCAAAGCCTGAACTGCCGCTGCACCCAACCTTGTCAGAGGTGCCAAAGCCCGAACAGCCGCACCTGATCGAGCCAGAGGTGCCAAAGGAGACTCACGTGCCGTACCCACTAGAGTCGGAGGTGCCAAAGGAGCCCGAAGTGCCGCACCTAGTAGAGCCGGAGCTGTCAAAGCCCGAACTGCCACACCCGGTCGTGCAGGAGGTGCCAAAGGAGCCCCATGAAGTGCCACACGGAGTAGAGCCAGAGTTGCCAAAGCCGGAACAGCCACACCTGGTCGAGCCAGAGGCGCCAAAGGAGCCAAAAGTTCCGCACCCAGTAGAGCCGGAGCTGCCAAAGCCCGAACTGCCACACCCGGTCGTGCAGGAGGTGCCAAAGGAGCCCCATGAAGTGCCACACGGAGTAGAGCCAGAGTTACCAAAACCTGAAGTGTCGCACCCCACCGTATCGGAGCTGCCAAAGCCAGAGGTGCCAGAGCATGAACTGCCGCCATTGCCCAAGGCTGGGTTGCCCCCGAAGCCAGAGTTCCACTTTCCGGAGCCGGAGACCAAGCCATGATGTGCCACTTATCTGAATTATATACGTGCGGTGTGTATGTAAATTGTGATCGATGTTTCCCTGCGATCCTGTCAGTGAGCTGGCTGTCTGTTCTTAGCAAGGTGAGTGATGTTTCCATGCGACAGCTGCTTTGTTGTTTGTATACGTATGCACGATCTACACATGTATGACATAGGTTTCATTTATCTTCGTGTTATGTTTGTTTCATCTACAAATAAATAAAGATTTTCTTCAAGTTTGCACTACCTGCTTTTGATAATGGTCGTAAATTCAATATAGTTGCTGGTTTATCTTCAAAATGATTTAAGACGTTTATTTTCAAGAAGCTGTCTAAGTATAGCAATTCTTAATGTAAAAGAGTTTTTTTTAGTATGGACATTTGTTGATCGATCTTGGATTAATATTTCAGAGGTCTATATCACAAAATGTCCTTTGCTGCACAGTTCCATAACCCTTAAAAAGTCATGTCAACAGCATTCTTGATGCATCCAAGAGTCAGGAACTTCTCTATCTATTTTTAAGTTGGACTATTAGCAAAAGCAAGATTTGGTTAAAACTAGTTTTGGAGCCCAAATCTGAGACCATGTTTGGTCAGTATCAAAGTTTCAGATTTCATTTCCGGTACATCTTGTCACCTTTTGAAATCTGAAATTTAGAAAAATAAAATTTGGTTAAACTAGTTTGAAATCTTAACCATCTAAAACCTTGTCTGGTTAGCATACAATTTTTTTTTGCAAAACTCAAATTATCAATTTTATGTAAAAAAACATGCTGCACTTGATTTCAGAAAACACAAAACTCAAATAGAATTAGCAGAATAACTGAAAAATATTTTTAACACACAAAATTTGTATTAGTAAAACTTGAAGAAAAAACTGTTTTCACTAAATCGGTTAACGAATCAGGTGACCACTCAGAGCCTAGTTTTCTGTAGTACATATCCTTCTATTCTCTTTTTACTACTTGTTTTATAAGTATGTAATCAGCCTTTTAAACATTTGACCATAAATATACATAATAATATTTAGATTTGTTGCACGAAAGTTATGTTAATTCATTTATCATCAAAAGTACTTCTATATCATTTTTTTTCATGTTTTTCTAACACAACTAGACAATAATGGTTAGAGGGGTATATTATAGACCATGTCAATATCCAGAATGGAGGTTGTATATACTAAACATTGGCAGGTGCATCTAGCTATAAAAGCAAAGCAGACCAAATAATTCTGTACCGTGCTTCTGCATTTTAGAAAAAAATGATCTTGAATGAATTAATTAAGAACCGAAGAGATATCAACTAGATGGTAACTGGTGTGGCACCCGGTAATCCTACTGAAGATCCACCCATCGTGTGAATTCTGTATTGCTGTATAAAGTGTTAGCTACCGTAGATTGCTTGAAAAATGGCCATACCAGCATTTCAAGCAAGCAAGGCGCTTTTACGGTAATGGGCATTTCTATATAGATTCGGACCTAAAGATGCGACGAGTTTTAGATTTTAGAACTCAAGTTTTAACCGATGAGTTTCAACAAAATTGAACCAAAAATTTCAATAGATTTCAAGCAAGTTGTAAGAAGTTTCGGCTAGTCTCAGTGAGCTCACGTGGCTACAAACACTACTATGGAGAGAGACATCAGTGGCGGTTCTTAAGAGACATCAGTGGCGGTTCTTGAACCGCCACTGATTAAGCGCCACTGATAATCAAAGATTATCAGTGTATAATGACCATTAGTGACGGTTCCAACTAACAACCGTCACTGATAATGCTAATATCAGTGACGGTTTCAACTAAAAACCGTCACTGATAATGCTAATATCAGTGGCGGTTCCAACTAAAAACCGTCACTGATAATGCTAATATCAGTGGCGGTTCCAATGAAAAACCGCCACTGATAATGCTAATATCAGTGGTGGTTCCAACTAAAAACCGCCACTGATAATGCTAATATCAGTGACGGTTTTTCATTGGAACCGCCACTGATAACCCCCACCCGCATTAAAAAAAACCAGCATTTGTGGCTAGCCTCAGGAAATGCTAGCCATGCCCTCTGAAACAGCACACAAATAACAGTTTATATCATACACAAAACAAGACGTATATGTGCATAAATGCATATAACAGATTCATATAAGCATTTACACATATCAACATCAACACATAAATCTGTACAACCAAAAGAGTAGCAGAATAACATCTCCCACTCATCACATGAATATGCATATAACACAGCCCATTCAGAGATCAAATACAGTAAATTTCTTTTCCGACAAGATTGGATTTTTCCTGTAGGTTCCATGCACACAAACTGTGGATAAAAGGAATGAGCACAAACACACTACCATTCAGGAGATGATGCAAAGTCAGTTTTAAAATCACATACCTTTCCTTTGCGAGTCTAAATCAATGTTGGCACGATCCTCCTCTGATTCATCCTCATGGTTCATTTCCAAAATCTAAAAGAGTTGAGAAAAGTACAAACCACATGAGTAGATCATATACAAATTATTCCAAAACAAAGGCTACATGAATATCCCGATCAAATGCTAAAGCACAGAGAAACAACAATTTCTAAAAATAAAACTAAGCTATCACATTGTCTAAGCAAGAGGGGGTGCAGACGTGCAGTAGCAGTATATTTTCATACTTCACATTGTCTAAGTTTAACATTGATACTCCTCAATTCTAATTTCTTGATGGTTGTCTAAAATGGAATAATGGACGATGGATTGGGATTTTTGCTTCAAGATTTTGAATGGTTGATATTTTTATTTGCTATGTTTTCTATGTTTTTGTGCTAAGATACAAAGAGTTGGAGAGGTAATTAATATGTTTTCTATGTTTTTGTGCCATTTCCTTCCTCTCACTCGCTCTCTCTCTCCCTCTCCATCCTTTTCAATCCTCATCTCAAACACCCTTTGCAAATCAAGAACCCGCAGATCCAAAATCCCATGGAAATCACGATGAGACGAGAGAATAATTATATCACAAAAACTAATCAGCATTACAACATTCCGGTGTAATAGATCGATAATTATATCACAAGCAAAACTATTATATCACACACATTGTAATAGATCGATAATAAATAAGATTAGTCATATTGACCAGTAGAGTATCTTCTCATTTCTAAAGTTTGTCATGCTCTCGTTTACAATTTACAAGTCCACATCCAAGACCTAGTATCTTCTCACACAATCTTAAGCCTACGAGCCTTCAGGGTTCTTTGGAGGCGAATGACGTTTAACAACAGCATGGAGCAATTGATCATTGTTGTCTTCATCATAAAACTCGCCCTTTTTGTTGATGACTTCCTTCATGATGAAGTAAGCGAGCTGTCCCTGAATGGCTTGGATGTCAAGAGGATGTAGTCCTGTCGCAGGCAATTTGAGGCGCTACAAGTACGAAAAATAAATCTAAGAGTATATATAGAAATTGAGTGGTGCGAATAAATGTGTAATGTTAGCATGACAAACCTCTACGTCATTGTCTATTATTGTAGAAGATAAGATTTCGCGCATGTATTGGCACACGAAGTACCCACATAAATTTGTGCCTTGCGACTGCTTGTGACACTACAAAAATTGAATAAACTAAAATGTCATGGAAGGAGTTATTTACTATGAAATGCGATATAAGAATATTTCTTGTGTGCGTACCGGAAATTTAGTTCGGACTGAAAGGGATTTCTGGAATGGGCGGTATCTCAAGCTCTTTGTACAATATCTTTTGAACGCCGCATTCATTACACTTAGCAGCTCTTCGTAGTCTTTTTATCTTTGTCCATCGAATCTATGACCAGCAACTTGCTCTTTTCTGGAGTCACTACTACAAGAATCCAGTGGAACCTACATATACATGTATGATGCTATAGTCATTAGCCCTAGGATAAGAGAAATGAGCGAATTCAACAAGTGATTTAACTAGCCAGTGAAAAACTTACTTAAAATTGTATGGAACAAGTATGAATTCCTTGTCTTGTAGTTTTAGCAACGCCCTGTATATGTATTCCTCAACCTCATTTGGTGCTCTTAAGATTTCGGTCTGGCACACCTTTCCTGGGTCGAGGAATCCCACTGGGCCCTTGGTTCTTCTCAATTCAATAGTCTCGTATCTAGATAAGGAAAAAGTTAGACAAGACATTTATCGGTATTACGTGAATGTAAACCATGATTTATATAGTAGACACTTACGATTGTCCAAAGATCGCAAAAAAGACACGTCGAGGGCGTCGTGATAGAACAAGTTGTGCAAGTTATCGAATTCTATCATGAAGTAGCCAGACCCTGCATGGTGAAAATGTTCCTCTCCGTAAATGGCAGTGATCACCTTCGGGAGTATATGTTGATTGGATCGCATCATGTACCAGTCATGTAATCGCTGTATCATGAGTGTTGGGCTCTTCAACTTCGATTCGGTGGCTAATGGCTTTCCAAGCTCGTATTTCAGCCTTTTGTGATTATCTTGTACTTGAGATTTCGCTTTGCCCTTTCCTTTTCCTCTGATGACATCATACTGCTTACGGCCGCTGATCTAACTGATATGGCTTGTCTAACGGGCCATTTCTTCGGATCAGGTGTTGTACCTTCGTCTTTTGAAGTGGTCACACTAAGCTTTTGATGTTGAGGCGCTGGTGACGAATGGGCTCCTAGAGCAGGCTCCTTTATAGTGGGCGCACTAGCCATTTGACGCTGAGGTGTTGGTGATGAATGGGCGAGTTGTACAGCAGGAGAGGCTGGCGGTTGTACTGCAGGAGAGGCTGGCGGTTCATGATCCAAGACGATGTCACGCTTACGCCACTGGATGAAAGTGTGAACGGCACTTCCTAGAGTTGTGACCTCATCATTGCAAGGCATTTCGGTCCAACCTCAAGAAGCTGTGGAAGCACCGTGTCCACCTGGACCTTTGCATAACCTGGAGCTATCGGAGAGTTGTGCAAAACATCCCCTTGTTGGTATGGATAAGCTATCCATGTAGCAGCCTGTAAAAAAATGTTCATGACAGGCACATTGAGCTGGCAGGGTGTGGGGTCTTGTATGTCGTCCACAGGATAATGCGTGTTATCCGGTTGTACCAATGGTGTGGACGCGCAACTGCTACGGCGATTCGTAGGGCTGGCGAGAATAGTGTAGTGTCCTTGCGACTGGCTCATGGCTTCTTGTACTTTTTGTTGAACTTGTTGTTCTATGGTGCTTTGTAATTCTTGAAGCATCTTTTGCTTCATCTCCTCCATATCCCGTTCCGCACGCTCTTCTTTCGCTCTCTTGCGACTCCTATACGAGTCTCCGTGCTCTGGGAAACCAATCTTCCAGGGAACCTTGACCCCTACGCCTCGTGTCCGACCAGGATGCTCTTTATTTCCCAAGGCTGCTATTAGTTCGTCCTTCTCCCTATCTGCGTGAAAATTTCCTTGGGTGGACTCGGCGTGCAGCTCCTGAATTCGTTGGGAGATTGCTTCATCATCGTTGCTTTTGAATGATAAGCCCCCACTAGGCATGACAGATGCCCTTGCTAGCACATAATGCTTAACTCGGTCCGGTAGTCCGGCCAAGGGACTTGTGCCAGTCGATCGGATTGCATCCAATTCTTCCCTCTCCCAGTGAGGAATCTTACCCGCGTACCCACTCGTGCCTAGTCTGTGGGGTGAGTGTTCATCCTTGCGATCTGACGGTGGTCCTCACTGGATTTTATTGCTGCTTCGCCTTGCTTCATCGCAATAAATTCATCCCAATATGGCTCTACTTTAGGATAATCTCTGATGGCTGACCGATTTTTCATCACATATTGCGTATTCAGCTTGGACTTGAAGTTCCTCCATGCGACATCCATTGACATCAAGGCATTACGACGCACGAGCTCCTCAGCTCCTTCAGGGAATTCGAAAGTTTCTTTCAGCTCTGTCCATAGATCCATTTTGATGGCGTCGGGCACTTTGTGCCAATCCAAATAGGTGATTGGCACTTTATCCCTTGCGATGTACCCGCATGTTGACCTATATTTTGCTGCTATTTTTGCCAGTTTAACCGGGACTCCAGCATCTGAGACCTCTGAGATGGTATGCCGGCCTTCAGGCTTCTTAGTTTTCCCTCGGCCTCGACGTCTTGCAACGGGAGCATCAGCATCTCCAGCAGTGATGGAGGCCTCGGCACCTTCGGTGGTTGGATGGTCCAACAGGTATCTGCTCGGGCTTGAGTTCGGGGACGGATTGGAAGCATCCTCCAACCCAGGCTGGGCCTCAGGCTCCATAAGAACTACATTTCGAAAGTAAACATAGTCATTTCGAAGATAATGTGAACAAGAGGTCTTATTGTGTAGAGAGATCAACCGATGTGATAAATAAAGTTGAGAAATCCTAGCAAGCGAGGTAAAACTACTCTGGCAATTTGATTAAAAGAGAAGAAGTCTTGTAATAACTAGAAGGTCTTATGGCCAAGTTCTTAAGCAATGAGGTAAGAAACGAAGGAACTCGCTCTCAACGCCACTCCATTGCAGAATTACAGCTACAATCCATCTCAGAATAAGAACCATAAATCACGAATTAAGAGAAACAACAAGAATCTTGGTGTCCGAGCACCAAGAACTCCTCGAGGTCTACGCGCCTCGAGTCGCACCTATTGCTACTGAAGAACATGAACACCATAAGATGCAAATAAGAGAACAATAAAAACCCTAGTGTCCGAGCACAGGAGTGGATACAGAAATGAAAGCAAAAATTTCCACAATAATATAGTTACACAGAACAACAACTTAAAAACATTTACAGCAAAATGGAGAGCTACCAAACTATATCAGTATAGCTTTTTTTTCTTAGCATAAGGGATACTGGAGAAACTAAACTAATAACAACATGCACCTTCAATTCAATGATACTAGACAGACTAAACTAATAACAACATCCATAAAAGCTACTAGACTTGTAACTAGACTCAAGCTCAAAATGTCCTTTTAAAAATCAAGTTCACACTCTCCAGCCAGTTGTACACTACTAGTTAACCAAACTCAACCTACAAAGTTATGAAGTTCATGAACAATAACACTACGCAAAACCTTACTATGCAATTACAGCACCGGCAAACAGAACAATTGGCAAAAGAACTAGGACAAAGCTACCTGGTAACAATTGGTAGGGGAAGAATTCTTACGCACTTTTAGGCCACAACCTATAGTAGTATTGGCTAGATTGCAGTAATTACTGACCAAACTAGCTAGATTATTAAACCACCAATAAACTTGGAGAAATGGCAAAGCCACAGCAACATCGACCCATACAAACCAATCCTCGAACTAATTCCAATTATGAACAATGACATTTGCATATGGCAGAATCTCTTGAAAATGCTTTAAAATTGTTCAAATGTTTTCAGTAAACTACCAGTCCGCACCTCATCAATCATAGTAGGCTCAAGATCATCAAATCAGTCTAGAATATAATATACATCAGTAAAACAGTGTAGATCCAACCAGATCAGTAACAGATAAAGC
Source organism: Rhipidocladum racemiflorum (assembly GCA_036346355.1). NCBI lineage: Eukaryota > Viridiplantae > Streptophyta > Magnoliopsida > Poales > Poaceae > Rhipidocladum > Rhipidocladum racemiflorum. The sequence goes on from CM070581.1 coordinate 6,839,033, forward strand.
ATACATATAGCAGTAAACATGATGGATCTATCAGCTAAAGCATACATATAGCATACATATAGCAGTAAACATGATGTGCTCAGACGGGTTGGGCTTGAGACCGCTTGATTGATTGACCGAGTAGCAGATGCTAGGTGGTTTGGTCGGAATTTTTGATTTGGGTTATACGGAAATTCCGTTTCGTTTTCGTTTCTGTTAGAACTGCCTCATCCATTTCTATCTTCACTTCCAGAAAAGTGTAAGAAGGCAAAGCATGCACTTCTGCAATTGCATTTTCTTACACATAGTATTCAATAATTTGACTTTATTATATAAGAAAGAGCTTTAGTATGAGTTGAAAATAACCACAACAGGAGTATGGCATATGCAACATTCGCAATTCAACCATAATGTAAACCTTCACTGAAGTTGAAAATAACAAATTAAAAGGTTTTGCAAATGTAGGAAAATCCGGATACTAGCAGCTAACAGGAGGAACTAAACAGTTTAGAAAACATCAGTGATAGCAATCATAGATTATTCAAATTGGAGGACTAAAATTGACATTCTATGTCTCCCTTGGCTACAAGTTTATAGCTTTGAATCTATACCCGGGTGGGGCGGGTGGGGCGCCAGCAGGGGCCAGGCGGGACGAGGTCGCCGGGCGCGGGAGGGAGGCGGCGGGGTCGCCGGGCGCGGGAGGGAGGCGGCGGGGTAGGGTTCAAAGCTACTGGTGAGGACTGACCACTGTGGCGTGGTTTATATTGGGGGACATATCAGTGGCGGTTGTAATTATCTGTGGCGGTTTTTAATTACAACCGCCACTGATAAACCTTATATGTGGCGGTTTTTAATTACAACCGCCACTGATACTATTTTTCAGATTTCCTTCTATTATAAAGCTATGAATTAATGTATTAGTGAACCTATCATATATATTAAGTACTAATTATTCATAATTAATTTATCTATGATATATAAATTTATATTCTTATGAAATTTGAATCCCTGATTAATATAAATTAATATAAAGCATATTTTTCAGATTTCCTTCTATTAATATAAAGCCATGAATTAATGTATTAGTGAACCTATCATATATATTAACTACTAATTATTCATAACTAATTTATCTATGATATATAAATTTATATTCTTATGAAATTTGAATCCCTGATTAATATAAATTAATATAAAGCATATTTTTGATTTCCTTCTATTAATATAAAGCCATGAATTAATGTATTAGTGAACCTATCATATATATTAACTACTAATTATTCATAATTAATTTATCTATGATATATAAATTTATATTCTTATGAAATTTGAATCCCTGATTAATATAAATTAATATAAAGCATATTTTTCAGATTTCCTTCTATTAATATAAAGCCATGAATTAATGTATTAGTGAACCTATCATATATATTAACTACTAATTATTCATAATTAATTTATCTATGATATATAAATTTATATTCTTATAAAATTTGAATCCCTGATTAATATAAATTAATATAAAACATATTTTTCAGATTTTCTTCTATTAATATAAAGCCATGAATTAATATAAAGCATATTTTTTAAGAAAAAAATGCCATTACTCCACATAAATGCATATTTCTGACATTACATTTCCATTACCCCACATAAATACACACATTTTGCCATTACTCCTAGCTAATTATTTTCTTTCACAATTTGGCCTTCTTCATGATCATCACGATGATAGGTGGCTTCCTGAGTGGTTGCTTCCTCGAGCACGATCTTTGCCATCTACGAAAGGAGGCAACTCATCAAAGCTGGTAGTAATCTTCCTAATCCAAGACATTATAAACTCCGACTATCATTTGTTTTACTATAAGAACTACATGACGAATCTTATCTGCAGGGTAGATTAAAAAGAAGACATGTGCAACATGCATCGCAAGTCTGAATGGTTCGCCTCTATATCCGACTTGCTCGATGTCCACGATAGTGAAGCCATATTTGTCCACCTTGACACCCTTTGGGAGTTGGACCCAACGATACCGAAACACCGGATCTTGAAAATGCAGATGGTCGAGCTCCCAAATCTCCTCTATACACCCATAGAAGCTGCTCTTCTTACTGCCTGTATTGTCGTAGGCATCTATACGGACACCACTGTTTTGGTAAGTACTTTTGCTATCCTGAGCTCTCGTGTAAAATGTATATCCATTTATGTCGTATCCTTGCCATGTCACGATTGTACTGATGGCCCTTTTGCCAACCACCTCAACGTAACACTCGTTTCTTCACCGGACATGTGCTCCTTGAACCAATGATTGAACACACGATTGTGCTCTTTTGTTATCCAAACCTCACGATCGTCCACGATTTTCCCTCTGTAGCTTTTCCTTGTGCATGTCCATAAACGGGATACCTCATTATTCTTTGCAAGGCGTGAAATGAGCTTGTTCGAACAAAAAATGATCGTAAGAATTTGTGGATTTCTTTCCGATTACTCCTTTGCCGCCTAGCCTCCCCTCATGGCGTGATACGGCACTCCTACCGGTTCAACCTCGTCCATGTAATCGACGCAGAACTCAATAACATCCTCAGTTGCATAACCTTCTACAATGGAACCTTCCGGTCGCGAGCGATTACGTACATATTTCTTCAGAACACCCATGTACCTTTCGAACGGGTACATCCGATCTTGAGAATCTTGGCCCACAAATATTTATCTCATTCACAAGGTGAACAATGAGATGAACCATGATATCGAAAAATGATGGAGGAAAATACATCTCTAGGCGACACAGTGTTGACCACATCGACTGCGATTCATAAAGTCCAACGGGATCGATGACCTTCTGTGAAATCGCGTTAAAGAAGAAACACAACCTCATGATTGCCTCTCGAACCTTGTCAGGCAAAATACCTCTAATTGCAATAGGGATCATTTGTGTCATCATCACATGACAATCATGAGACTTCATACCAGTTAACTTCATATCTTTCATCGATACTAGTTTCTTGATGTTTGCGAATGCTTAGGACGGAACTTTCACACTACGCAAGCACTTGCAGAGGTCTGTTTTCTCTTTCTTGGGCCAGTATAGCAAGTCGGGAAGGTAAAGTCGGCCTTTCCCGGTGTCTTGAGGATGTAGCTCGGCTCTGATCTTCATATCTTTCAGGTCCCTTCGTGCCTTCAGTCCATCCTTTGTTTTGCTAGAAATATTCAGTAAAAGACCAAGCACGCTGTCACATACATTCTTTTCTACATGCATGACGTCGATGCAATGTCGAACTTCTAAGTCCTTCCAATAGGGCAAATCCCAAAATAAGGATCTCTTCTTCCACGTGGTTTTCTCAGTACGGAACCTCGATGTATCCCCTTTCCAAGTACAACATTAATATCCTTAACCATATCATATACCTCTTCCCCAGTAAGAGGCCTTGGAGCTGAACCGTCCTCCTTTGTACCGTCAAATTGTTTTTTCATATTACGGTACGGATGATTCTTTCGAAGGAACCGACGGTGACGCATGTAGACTGTTTTCCTCGAGTTGTTAAGCCACACGCTACTAGTTTCATCCAGGCATTGGAGGCAAGCTTTAGCTCCTTTTATAATGCAATGGCCGACAGGTTACCTAGGGTGGTAAATCATTGATGGTGCGAGAACAACATTGCGCGTAGAGTGAAGTACTCCCGCTTGTACTCATCCCATACCTGTACACCTTCATTCCACAAGAGCACAAGATCTTCCACCAATGGTTGTAGGTATACATCAATATCGTTTCAGGTTGTCTCGGCCCTTGGATAAGCGGCGACATCATAATGTATTTTCGCTTCATACACAGCCAAGGAGGAAGGTTGTAGATACTGAGAGTCACGGGCCAAGTGCTATGAATCGCTCATGTTACCGAAAGGATTCATTCCATCCGTACTCAACCCAAACTTTATATTCCTTGGCTCATTTCCGAAGTTCTCCTAAAGAGCCTATCGATGGTTCTCCTTGGCGAGAATCGGCGAGGGTGCCTAAGCTTTCCATCCCTCTTTCGCTCTTCTCGAGTGCCATCGCATCAGCTTGGCATGCTTTTTATTTGCAAATAAACGTTTTAGGCGAGGTATTCTTGGCAAATACCACACCACTTTAGCGGGAGCTCCATTCTTCACTTCTATGCCTTCGTTTTCCTCGCCCTTACGCTTGTATCGCGATGCTTTGCACACCGGACATACATGCGTTTCTGCATAGTCTTTGCGATAGAGTATCTGATCGTTTGGACACGCGTGTATTCTTTCTACCTCCAATCCCAAGGGGCATACAACCTTCTTGGCAAAATACGTGGTCTTAGGCAACAGGTTGCCCTCTGGAAGCATGTCCGCTAAGAGACGTAGCAACTCCGTGAAACTCTTGTCGGACCAACCATTGCTTGCCTTCAATTTCAGTAGTGAAAGCACAGTGTGCAACTTTGTGTATTCCTCCTTGCAACCCGGGAACAAAGGTTTCTCCGAGTCCTCTATCAAACCCTTGAACTGATTAAAATCTCTCTCACTACTGTAGTTTCCTTCTGCATCGCGCAACATTTGAGCCAGATTATTGTCATCGTCAACAACCAACCTATCCTCATCGGTTCCATACCCGATGTCAGTTGCCATATTGGCGGCTTCTTCGTCGTCGACATTATCACATTGAAGTATGATCTCCTCTTCACCGTGCCTTGTCCAACAGGTATAGCTAGGTACAAAGCCCCTCCGAATCAAGTGCAAGTGGATTTGGTCTTTGTCCGAAAACATCTTCTCATTCTTGCAATCAATGCATGGACAATGTATGTACTCCGTCTTCTTTTGCAATCTGTTCTCCTCATTTGCTCGTAGAAAGCGAATCTGTAGTCGATGTATTCTCGGCATAGCAGTTCGCATTGTACATCCATCTCCGGTCCATCTACAATTAATTAATGTAACAATTAATAATATGCAATTATCTTAATTACATAAATCATTAATCCATTATTTGTTACTATCCAATAACCTGAATTAAATAAATTTAATATATGCTCAATCATAATTTATCATCCAAAAAAGGTAGACAACTTAATCTAATAGAGCAAGGTAGTAAATTCATCATCTCACTAACGGTAAGAAAATTAATGGTAATTAGAAACAAATATTAAGTACTATGCATAGCCAAAATTAAATTTATCCTCTCAAAGAGGTAGATAATTCATCATCTCAAAATGCAAGGCAACTTCATGATCACCTATATACCATATACATTAAATTTAATGTGTATTAATATCCAACAATCTTAATTAAATAAATTTAATATATGCTTGCCATATTTTGTCATCTAAAAAAGGTAGACAACAAATAATCTAATGGAGCAAGGTAATAAATTCATTATCTAGATATAAATTAATCTAAAAAATGCTAGGTAAATAAAAAAAGTTGAACCTAAGCTTTACCATTGAAGAAAGGAAAATCTTAAATAAACTAGATCTAGCCATTAAATTGCAACTACATCACCACAAATGAAGAGAGGAGAACAAATTACTCACCTTGGAACAACCCTACGAAGTAAAAACTCAAGTTTCTTTGCAAACAAAATCTCAGATCTGAAATTTTGCTTTTCTTCTCGGGGAGGAAGATGACCATGAGCTCCTGTACAGTGCTGTAGCGACTAGTATATATAGGGGGTTTTATTTGTGGCGGTTCTAAACAAAAACCGCCACAAATACATCTGTGGCGGTTTTTGTTTAGAACCGCCACAAATAAGCTAATTATCAGTGATGGTTTTGTCCTCCAACCGCCACTGATAATACCTACATATCAGTGACGGTTTTTCTTACGAACCGCCACAGATAGTGGACTATTAGTGGCGGTTTAGGGTTAAAACCGCCACTGATAGTTGTCGCAGTATTTCTGGCGGTTATAACCACAAACCGCCACTGATAGTCCACTATCTGTGGCGGTTCGGAACAAAAACCGTCACTAATGATCCTGGCACCGGTTTGCACTTAAGAACCGCCACTGATACTCATATTAACCGCCACTAATAGGGCGTCTCCTATTTGCAGTTTTGTAGTAGTGAAATGGAACCACCACACCGTCGACGGCCGTTGGACACTATTCGCTGCCGATGCACCCTCCTCTACAGCTTTGGTCCCAACTACCACGGGCACCATGGAGTCGAACGACACTGCTCGACACCTAATTCTTACTTGAGCTTCATGCTCCATATCACTGATCCACCAAGTTGTACCGTGTTAGATCCGGCTGGATCCGAGGTCGATGCCACCGGATATGCTGGTTCCTATCGGTGATGAAAACGACGGGTCAAAGCCACCACATCCATCATTAGACTTGGATGCAGGGCCTTGTAGTCAGCCGCCACCACTCGATGTGAGCATTGAACTATTGCCAGATCCATGTTTTCTCGACCCATTCCATGCTGCCACCACAAGTTCGTGTTGCTGCCTAGCTCTATGGCTCAACCTACGACTACGAGCCACTTTTCCCTAAAGTCGCTTGGCCACCTCCTCCGATCGAGACTGCACTGCTGCTGCCTACTCCCTATGGCCGTAAGTTGAGCTGCAGTTGCTCCTTTGGCCGCGAGAAGATTGGGAATGGGGAATGAGAGGGGATGTCGCGATGGGGGAGGGGGGGATCAAGAGGGTACGTAGCGAGAAGAGTGCGTCCAAGCACTACATGATAGGTGCAATGCCAACTATATCGATGGTTGTATGATATACCATCGAATCGGTAAGTAACGATATATTGTTTTGTAGTATTTCTGTATGTGAAAATGGTAATCTTTTTTATTACCTTTTTAAACAGATGTATGCTGCTTTCAGGGAGGTGTGTGTATAAATATAGTACAATTATCTAAGGCATCATGATGCCTGGGCACTATGATTTAAAACAGGTATTTTTCTTATGTATTTGCATGCGAAAATTTTTAAAATTTTTAAGATGTTGAGTTTAACTAGTTTATTAACTAGTTCAAACTTGTTTGAACTGAAATTCAATCTAGAGTTTTCTTTTTTAATGGTAGTTTGGTTGTAGGTATGTGCTGATTTTATATATAAATCAGCAAAACAAGTGATCTAAATTCGTTTAAATCTTCCAATTCGAGTATATTTTCTCAAAGATATGTGTTTCATTTGAATTGTAATAGATGGGTATATGTCCTAAACCTGAATTTTTTGAAAAATATACCCTAATTTGGCATGAATTTGCGCGTTTAAAATCATGGTACCTAGACACCATGGTGCCCCATTCCACCGTCATATATACAAACACATACACTTAACAAATTGTCCTTTGATTTACTGCTCAGTTCCATGAGCGCCCAAAAATGATTATGTCATTTAAACTCTTAAAAGCATCGAGAGGTTAGATGCTAATTGCTACCATATTTGGCTATGTGAATCTTAAGCTGGTTTTGAGTAGACTCTTTAAAGCCTGGTTTTTTTAGTACTCTACGTACCAAAAATCCGTCAGTGCAGCTATCTCAATTCTCAAAACATAACAGAGCAAATAGTTCTGTATGATGCTCGTGTAATCTTCGAAAAGAAAGCGATTGATATCGATCAACTCTATAGATCAAGACAGGTTACCATGCATGGTACGTAACTGATGCAATCCTAGTGCGTACCCATGCATCATGCATGCATGCATGGTGTGAAAAACTGTGAATCCCACTAGATATATAATCAGCTGCTGTCATCTTAGTGCGAGTAAAACCAAACATTTCTTCAGCATGGACCGTATAGCAGCTACTATCTTACTCTGTTTCTCAGCTGTTTGTCATTGGCATGCACGGTTTTTCTCTGCATTACCCGGTGGCCACACAAATACGGATACGACAGCACACGACGCTAGTTCATCCACCAACCAGCTCACCGTACGTGGTCTCAATGTTCCCAACTAATTAAACCACACACAAGTAGAGATCAGGAGAGATCACACATTGACCAAATTAAACAACCACCAACATGCAGATCACCTACCAGTTACCAAACGATGAGAGGACTCCTGTAAATGCATTCACCAACTTAAGCTTCCATTAGGGACTATAAGTACCAAGCTTGTCTTCTCTCCCAGACACCACACAGAGATCAGACGAGCAGACCACTCAACTTAACATGGTTTCTAAGAACACCATGTCCTCTCTTCTCTTCCTCGCCGCGCTGCTGCTCTCATGCAACGGCATGGCCAGTGCGGCACGGTACCTGGAGGAGACAGCGCCTCCCAAGGAGGAGTACCCTCCTGCCGTGCCGGAATATCCAAAGCCCAAACCGCACCCCATCATGCCTGAGCACCCAAAGCCCGAGCTTCCGCACCCAATCGTGCCAGAGGTGCCAAAGGAGCCCGAAGTGCCGCACCCTGCAGTGCCGAAGCTGCCAGAGCCCGAAGTGCCGCACCATGCCGTTCCGGAGGTGCCAAAGGAGCCCGAAGTGCCGCACCCTGCCGTGCCGGAGCTGCCATATCCCAAAGTGCCACACCATGCCGTTCCGGAGGTGCCAAAGGAGCCCGAAGTACCGCACCCTGCCGTGCCGGAGCTGCCATATCCCGAAGTGCCACACCACGCCATTCCAGAGGTGCCAAAGGAGCCTGAAGTGCCGCACCCTATCGTGCCGGAGCTGCCAGAGCCAGAAGTACCGCACCACGCCGTTCCGGAGAAGACAAAGGAGCCTGAAGTGCCACACCCTACCATGCCAGAGGTGCCAAAGCCTGAACTGCCACACTCGGTCATACCAGAGGTGCCTGAAGTGCTGCACCCCACCATTCCGGAGTTGCCAAAGCATGAAGCGCCGCACCCTACTGTGTCGGAGCTGCCAAAGCAAGAGGTGCCAGAGCATGAACTGCCGCCATTACCCAAGGCCGAACTGCCCCCGAAGCCAGAGTTCCACTTTCCGGGGCCGGAGATCAAGCCATGATGCGCCAGTTATCTGAATTATATACTTATATACGTGTAGTGTGTATGTAAATTGTGGTCGATGTTTGCCTGCGATCCTGTCCGTGAACTGGCTGTCTGTTCATCACTATTCTTAGCGAGGAGTGTGATGTTTCAGTGCATGCGGCAGCTGCTTTGTTGGTTGTATACGTATGCATGATCTACGCATGTATGATACAGGTTTCATTTATCTTTGTGTTATGTTTGTTTCATCTATAAATCAATAATGATTTTCCTCGATTTTGCACTACCTTCTTGTGAGAATGTACGTACTCTGCCAGATCCACCGTTCCGGTCGTGCCGATCAGCTCGGCAAAAGCCTGTAGGGTGGTCGTGTTGAGCGGTGTCTTAAAAATACCGAGTTATCGCTGTAGCGTGGTTGTAGGATCGATATATATTAGTATAGCAATCAGAGGGGGGTGAATGATTGCGCGGAAACTAAAATCAAAATTTTGATTTACTAAAAATTCACCTCAATTCGGAATCAAATTATTGCTTCGTATTCAACAAAACAGAATAGATGTGTTCGGTAAATCGTGAATTCTCGGAGATCCAGCTGTCGGATTGACCTTAAATTTGAACACAAGAAACTAGATTCCAACAAAAATCTAACAAAAAAGAATCAGCTCGATCGGACTTATGGATCAAAATTTATGAATCCCACAAGCTTGCTATGACTGATTATGACGAGAATAGATCTAACCTTAAATCCTGAAGATCCAGCTGTTGGATTGATGTGAAATTTAAACTGTAAAAACTAGATTAATTTTTAAACAAACCCAATAAGAATCAACTCAATCGGATCAAAAGTTATAACCTTCTCAAGTTAACTGTATCAATAATGACGAGAATTGATTAAACCCTAATTTCGTGATTAAACAAAATCTACAAAAGATTAACCAACAAAATTTTGAGAAACACTAAATTAATGCCTTAGGAAGGTTTTGGATGGATCAAATCAAGAAAAAAAACTAAAAGAATCAAGATAGACAATAAATCAATCTATTAAACCGAAAACCAGGCAACCAAAAATCAAAAAATCAGTACCGCAGCAAATCACGCATTAACAGTAATTCGGCTAGCTGAGGAAAATCTGATTTTCTATTTCTTCTTTGTTTGGTTACAGCACTCCTACAAAAGAGTACAAACCCTAATGCCTAGCTCTCTAAAAAAAACATGAGATACTCTCTCCTATATATAAGAAGTAAACCTTAGACGAGTTCGCATGCATATCCACTTGGCCTAACATGGTCCAATACATGCAAACTACCTCAAACGATTACAACTGCACGCGTACAGCTCATCTGCCGCACTCACGTGACTCACTAGACTTCACGTGCACCGTTCTCTAGCTCGAACGTCCCGCATGACATCACCGACCACTAGGACCTCGATTCCTCCCTGAACCTAGTCCCGAACCTTAGTTCCTTCATGAACTTAGTTCTAGTCCCATCATCGACTACGTTCGCCCTCAAGCAACACATGCACATGAATAAACAAGAAACAATTCTGAGTACAAGTCCACGACTTGACTCAACATCAGTCCATGCAACCACTCACACGAGCGCATTGCATCAAGCAAAACAATTACCATGCTATCACAAGCATATCAAATAATTATTTGAAACAGCACATGCACCACATATGCCATGGGCACAACCACTTTACAATACTAAATTCATCACTAAGTCAATTTTTCAGCATATGATTTCACAGTGGTGTTGTCCATTTTGCCGTTTGTAGGCAACAGTCCTAGTTTCTTTGCTAGGTGGTGCTGTGCTTTTTCAGATGAGTTAAGCTTTGTGAAGGCCTTGCCGGCAAGGTGTGCACTCCATCGCTCTTTCGTCTTCGCAGTGTTCGTGATGGGTGTTGCGGGAGCATCGTCCTGGGAGATCGCAACGACCTATATATATGTCGTTGTTTGCTCTGTAGTTACTTAGCTATGATGTCGTCTTCCATCTTACCCTTGATGTGTTCCCCGTTTCAGTGCTCCTTAAGGTGTTCTGTGTTCTGTCCTTTACTCATTAGATGTGTATTTTGCCATGGCCCTGTTGTCTCGCTGGACAGGCAAGTTCTGTGTTTTCCCGTCCCAGTGCTCCGTCGGGCGTCGGCGGTTCTGTGGTCTATCTTTTGCGTCATCATTGTGTATTGTGCCGTGGACCTGTCGTCTCCCTGTGTCAGTCTAGGCAGGCTTTCTTAGCCTCTTGTAACCTGTGTTGGATGTCTCCAGAATTTAATGTGATTGTCCCAGCACTAAGGTTGTTTCCAGTTTCTCCAAGTTCAATAGGGGTGCTCCTGTCTATCTAGCGTCAGGTTTGCAGGTGCACTGGGTCTTCTACAGAAACCTTCCTTGCAAGAGTCATGGAAGCAGTTGTATTGTTTCTTCTTAAGGCAGGAAGCACAACTTCACAGAGCACAGGTGCGTAACTTAGCATGCCCTAGCAAGACTGTCGGCTCTTAAATTGGAGTGTAGGGGGCTTGAACTCTCAGGCAAAAAGAGCGAACCTCTCGGAAACAATTCCAAGCAGGATTTTTGTTTCTTGCCGGTCCAAGGCACAAGATGGGGGAGGGGGTGGGGGGATTTGTAACAATCGGCAAGCAGACGGAATAGAAGCAACGACAGGACTAGACGTTGAATAGTTAACGTGGCTTATAACTGTGTGTAATCCAGTAAAAGGTAGTCGAAAAGGGCTAAATGGTTTACTGAGTTAGTTAGAGTTAAAGTAAGTAGTACAAAAGGGGTTCTGCAAAGGAGAGATAAACTCATAAATCGCTAGCCGAGAACTGATGATCCCAGTAAAATCCCCAAATCTGGTTGGCTCAGTCCAAGATCAACCACCACGGCTCCCCCAAAACCATCCGTGCAGACTCAGTTTGTTCTGGAGGCCATGGAAGAGACATACGGGCGAGCGGATGAGAAATTGACTCTGATTAAAGAGAGTCTTGATCTATTGTTCTCTCGAGTGGAGATGCTCGATTCGATGCAACAGCAATTGATGGCCCGAACGGATATCACCGCAAAGATAACAGAGCATAGTATCAAGGAACAACAGTTGCTGGCAATTTAGAAGGGACGAGATAGTTATAAGGAATGATCTGAAGTTTCTACAATTTAGAAGGGATGAGATAGTTATAAGGAATGATTTAATTTAGTATTACTTTTCATATACTAAAAGTTCAAGTTACATTATTATTATTATTATTATTATTATTATTATTATTATTATTATTATTATTATTCCAATATTGTCTCATCATGAATTTTCAACCCAATGATTTAGCATTCGCGAGAGCAATCCGTATATTAGCACATAAAACTTCACAACAAAGAGTAACAACACTAACGATTACATACTCAAAATTAAGGGGGTGTTTGTCAGAGCTCCAGCTCCACCAGAATCGTGAATCTGGTGGAGTTGGGTATTTCTAGCACCACCAAATCTGTGGAGCTGGAGCTGTGATTATATTAAGAGTGTTTAGATAGGTCATCTTGTTTATATTTTAGAATAAAAATATAAACTTAATTCACTTTTTTAACCTACAAATTTCAAATCTGAGGTTGAGTTGGATCTGGAGCTATGCCAAACAGGACCTAAAACATAGGGAAATCTAAAGTTTCTAACTATTATCCTATCTTTAAACATTTTTATTTGACCTGACAATATTTAATTCTACATGGTATGGCTTGACGTTGTGATTCCATTCTAGGGCTCCTATTATGTTTGAGAAACATCAGACCTTTTTGTGTCTGAGTCAGAATTGCTATATACAATCTAGGCAAGGCGATGAGGTGGATATTCTTCAGGTTTAAAGGCACAATAAGTGGTTACTTGTGGGGGTAATTAGGTAGAGACTAGCCTAAAGTGGTTTAGGTATTCTCTGTGGTTACCAGTACGGCGAGATCTTGGTCTTGATTTATTTATGGATGGTGTAGGCTCAGGCACATTTAGGAGTGACGATGGAGGTTGTGGTATTTTTTTGGAACTGGGTTTTGGGAAAATTCTTGACGTATTGTGTGTGTAACGTCCGAAACTTTGCTCAACTTAATAAAGCCTCATTCCATGCCTTTACAAGCTAAGCATCTCATTACTGTGTTGATCAAAGGATGGATACTTCTGAATTTCCTCTCCCATGTCTCTAACTCATGGATGCTTCTAGGTTTTCATTTATAAACCTTCTAGCCCTAAGATTTCCTTATCAACTTTGGCCAATCCAGCACTTGGAATCTGACAGCTCTTTGTGGCAATCAAGTACTGCATTGTCTGAAAACTTGTTTTGTTGTCTGGACAAAGTATTTGTGTCAAGCAGTTCTAACCAGTGCATTGCTTCACCAATTTGAGAGGTGAAAGACTATCTTCAGGACTTCATTTCTAATCTGCTAGCTCAAGATCTTCCTATCTTGTTGAGCCAATCCAATACCAGGACTTGACTTCTCAGTTGCTTGAATCGACAAAGCAACGCCAAGCTTGTCGGGCCGAGACCGTAACTTGTCACGGCTGCTTCTCTGAACTTAGCTGCTGAAGAAAGGGGTTGAGAGTGGCATTTGTCGCCGTTTAGTCCGATTGAGCTCTGCTAATTAGAGCTTTGCAATACCAAATTGAAACCTTTGAATCTTTGCTCTCGAATATCATTTTCAAATCTCCTAGCTCCAAGATTCCCCATGTCATTCCGATCGATCCACTGTTGAAGTCTAATGACTCGGTGTAGCAAATGAGCATCTCTTTGTCCGAAACTTCCTTAAGCTAGCGAAATGCTTGTTTCATCAATTACGACATCCCCAAATCTTGCAGTGAATGCTTGTTTCTAGGTTTACTTGCTCGAGATTTCCAAATATGGTTGGCCAATCTGATATTTGGACTTGACATCTCATTGCCTGTACCCTCAATTCACTGAACCAATCCAAATTACTACTTTGTCAGACTTCGCACTGTAGCTTGTCTCGGCAATCTCTGAACCAACTGCTTTCGCTGCGTTGTTTGAATCATGGCGCAACGCATTGAGCAGTGGATGATTAATTCCAGGACTTCGCTCCCAAATTCCTTTGCTCAAGATTGTCATAGCATGTTGGGCAAATCAAATGGACAAACTTGAGCAAACCGAGTGCATGAAGCGTCAATTCCCTGAATCATCAGTCGTTCCTTGGACCAATGTAGTCATTGATTTTGTCCGAACCAGTGAATAGTGCATTTGGGCATCAACTGAAACTCTATCAGTATAATGATTTCCCATTTCCTATTACTCAAAGTTTAAGCTTTTCATCATTTCTCCGGGCTAGAACTAATGCATCCATTTGGAAGCCTCTAGCTCAAAGATCCCCTTATCATTCTGGCCGATCCAAAGCCTGAAATCTGACAACTCAATACGGCAACTTCATTTGCCGTTTTGGTCTGAACCTTGCTCCGTGCCGAGCAGTGGTGGCCCAGGCGAGCTTGGCCGTTGCCTCCGTTCCTCCGTTCTTTGCCTCGCTCCATCCGCCCGTCTGTCTGGCTGCTGCGGCTGCTCCCCTCTGCTCCTTCGGCTCACGGCGTCACCGCGCCTCGCACCCTCTCTCTCTTCCGGCCATGCCGCCAGTTAGGGCCCGAGCGCCACGCGGCTGCCGTGCGCAAGCACCGAGCGCTCCGTCGCCCATACCGCGCACTGTAACCTCGCCTCCTCCGCCTCAGCTGCTATAAATCAGCGCGGTCACCTCGCCATTGCTCCCTTTCACCATTCCTTCCCGAGCCATCTCCCTCTGCACCGTCCATCCGTCAGAGAGTGCCCGAATTTGGGAAAAACGCCAATCGAGCCGATCAGTGGAGTAGAGCTTCAATTCCTCTGGGTTTTGGCATCTTGGAGCTTTGCTGATCTCCTCCCCTCTTTCAATTGCAGCTCCCACCGCCTGGAGCGCCGCCGCCGCGGACTGCGTCTCCTCCGCCTCCGGTCGCGTGCCGACAGCCCGTTCCGCAGCTCCATTGCCCCCTCCAGGTATTCCGTCAGCTTCACCTCCTCCCCCTGATCCTATTCCATCCCTCGGCCGGGCCTAATCCTCCTTCCTCTTCCTTACCGGCAGTCGCCATCGCCGAGCTGCGCCACTTCACGCCGCGGGACCTCTTCACCGTCGCCCGGCCCGAATCAACTTCTCACCCAGGTGCGCCTTGACCTCCTCTCTCTCACCATGCGGTCACCGTACCCTCCCCGCCGCCCGTAAGCGCGCCCGTGGCCGACTTGCCCCGAGCACCCCTGCTCGGTCTGGATGTTTATCACGGGCCCAACCTGTCAATGTGGCTCACACTCAGGCTAGCCATTGGCCGGTGGGGTCGGTTGTCGAGCGACCAGTGCCACTGGAGCACGTCTTGGCGCCTCAGAATGCGCTTCCCCTTTTGGGGAAACGTACTTTCTAATTTTCCAATTGATTTCGGCCGAACCAAATACAAAAATGCATAACTAGTGCTACACAGCTCCAAATGAGATGAAACCACTTCCAAAATTGGTGTAAAATCATGAACTTTATGAATATGTAAAAATATTTTAGGTTGGACTAATGTACAGGAATTGAACTTAAATATATGCTTTAGATTGATAGTTGCATAATGTACTAATTGTGCATTTCAACTCCAAATTAAATGAAACCAACTTCATTGTGATCCTTGGTCTGTAATCTTGCTGAATGTATGATCATACTTGTATTTGGACTTGATTTGCAATGAATGTCATCATAGTTGTGTTTATTCAACTAGGTTTGCCAAAATAATGTTGATATGTACAACTTAAGTATAGATGCATGTAAATGGGTTCCTAAGACTTTAATATGGTGTGATCATGCTGTCATATGACTTGCTTAGGTCTTATTCACTACCTATACATGCTTTAGTATCAATTTTGTTCCATGCTCTTAGGGAAGAATGAAATGAGAATAAGGCTTCCATGCTCAATTATGCTATTAACCTTGTAATAGACTTCATGACAGGATGAACCCAACCCTAAGTTACCTCCATATGCATTCCCTAATAACTCTTAATGTTGGTTAGACAAGTTTACCATGTTGCTATCTCAATTTAAACATGTAAGTTATGACTTTATATATGTGCAATTATGATCTTTTAGGCCTTTTCAGTCTTCCATAGAACTACTCGTCTAAATGCAAAAATTAGGGAGAATAGCTCCAAATCACTCTACATTATGTATACTACCATGTTTTAGAAAAACATTTCATTTATAACTTGCTTTGCATCTGAATCTCATTAGAGCAATAGGCCTAAGTTTTATAATTTTAGAGTGCATTGCTTAAGTAGCTAGTCTTGAATTTCCTTTAATCCAAACAATCTTAGCTTCCTGAATTCGATTGCTTAAACACTAAGATACATGTACTTAACCTGTTGTGTGTGGAACTAGTATGCTAGCATTTGAATTGAATCCTTCCTGTGACTGCTTGTTCTTTTGTTGAATTTCAAGTTGTTATTTGCTTCTGATTTCCTTTTGCCCCATTTTGATTCGCTGTTATTTGCTTTTTGTCGCGGTTTCTCTCGTTCGTGCGCGTAGCTGACGACGTGTCGGAGTCCGTTGCTAACGACCCCGACTACCTTCCCGAAAACGATCCCGAAGAAGAGCAAACAGGCAAGCACCCTCCTTTGAACATGTTGATCCCATATTTTACAAAGTCTAATTTGTTTTAATCAAACTATTATGCATGCCTTTAATTTCTGTAAAGTTGCTATATTGTGGGTCATGGTAGTTATATTCCTAACTTGTGGGTTTACCTAAATTACATTGCCATGAGAACTTGCTGGAACTTAGGCTAGGGATTATTCATGCTATGAAATGAAAGATGGTTATTATCGATACATAATACTATGCTTAGCCATGCTTTAGTTATGGGTAGAATGTTAGGCTTGAATCTTTATGAAACTTTGCAAATGTTGAAAATGGCAGTAAAGGATACTGGTATGTGGTTAAAAATGGAAATGAAAGTATGTTTTAGACACGGACGAGTTATGTATATCTGAAAGTGCAATGGGGTGTCTTGCACCGTACAAGTGGCCACTTGTACGGTACAAGGAATGGATTGGTGTTGTATGGAAACTGGTCATTGCACGTAGATAGGGGGAAGTACTACTTTGAGTCAACCTAAGGACCGAACTTGATACTATCAACTGAGTTAATTGGTGCAACCACATGTGCTAGTATGGGATAGCCTTAACTTAGTAAGCTAGATGAAGTTTTAACCTTGCACGTTGGTAGGCCGAAGAGTATGGACGAACCGGGTGAGCGGTGTCGTTCTAGGTGCTCCCTTCACTGAGGCGTTGGGAACAAAGCATTCCAATACAACGAGTATGCCTTGCTATGGGGAGAACGAGGGCGATGCCTAGCGGGACCATCGTAACTGTTGAAATTCTGCCGCCATAGTAAGGACAGGTCATACTCGGGCTAGTGCAAGGTTAGGCTTTAGCTAGTCGAAAAGTTTTGTCATAGTCTAGCAAAACGGATACGTGTGTATCGCGTGGCATGGTTGACATGATTGCTAGAATATGTCATGTGGGTAAAGTGTACACTCTCTGCAGAGATTTAAATCTAATCGATTAGCCGTGCTCACGGTCAAGAGCGGCTTGGAAACATAATGTCAAGTATAGTGTTTTGGTTTTGGTTTTTGCAAAATGACTTGGAAAATGGTGTTATTGTGTTGGTGTAAGTTATGGTGGGTTGGTTATGTCACGGATATTGTTTATGGCCATGGAGGGTCATGAATGATTGTTCAAATACTTATATGATACTTATAGCTTTTATCAAATGCTCATTCCAAATGTTATTGATGTTTAACAATTGCATGGTTAAAAATAAAACTTGCCTTATGCTGAAATTAAAACCTAGAATAGAAGCTTTCATCCATTGAGTAGCCATGCATGTGTAATTACTTCCATACACTAAAGTCTTGCAAGTACATATGTGTACTCACCGTTTGCTCTAATTAAAAATGCTTAGAGTAAGGTGATGAGGACGCTCCTGACGGCGCTTACTTCGAACCGGGGTCAAGCGATTTCTTGGTTGGATGAACTGGGTTTTCCCCAGTCGGTTGCCTATGGGTTATGGTTGGCACACCGTTGTTCCCCTTTTGGACTTAAGGTTATTTTCGCTGCTCTTTACTCTTTGTGTATTATTGAGTAGATGTAATCGTTTCTAGACTACCTTTATGTCCTTTACATATTTGTATGTGTGATGAAACGTCTCGAGTGCCAAATATGTGTGTGCTAGGCGTTGATCTTGGGAACTAGCACCGAACACATATGCGGGAAGCTCGGATTGATTCCAACCGGTTGGCAAGAGCACGTGTGTTGCGCCGATTTGTTGATCTCAATCCGAGTACGGTTTCAGATAAGTGATTGGATTTCTTTCGGGTTGCATCATTATCCAGTCCGATGCAACAGTAAGAGTCTTTATCGCTAATCTAAGACCGGAGCCCCCACAGTGTGAGTGGCATGGGAATGGAGAAAGGCATTTTTTTTATGATGCGGTGGAGTTTGCATATGCGGTAAAATAGTTTTCAACATTCTCCCTCAGTTGTGGCCAAACAAGGTCAGGTATTGTTGTCGGGACCCCGAATTTGCAAATCCGGACCCTCTGTGTATTCAGCACTAGTCCAGGAAAGCGCTAGTGCACACAGTCTTAACATCGGTAAATATCACAATCATACCAATCGATATTATCAAAAGTGCTTTATTTAAATAACCAAACTGGTTACTTGACCTTATGGTCAAGTTACAAATGTATGCCTCGCAAGGCGAAACTTATTAAAAGAGAAATAATAGCAGCGGAAAATAAGATAACTTCGTGGCGCCATCCAGTATACCACAGATGGCCCGGGCTCGCTTCCCTAAGTAGACGGATCCTCTTGGAATTCCTCCTCCAAAGTCAGTGCGATCTCTTCTTCAACTGATATTGTGTTGAGGCAAGGGTGAGTACTTGGTACTCAAAGAAGACATGCAGAATGCAAGCTAATATACTATATGCATGGCTTGGTACAAAGGAATAGCTTAAGGTATATTTGCGATGTGACATTTGACAAGTATCATAATTAGATTCGAAAGCAGTAGAAACAAGTAAAGCATAAATAACTTTTCAAAAAGTTTAATAAACATTTTCCCCATCCTAAACCACATTTCCATCATCTTCATTACTAAACCAACCCAACTTCCAAATCCAAGTTATTTTCAGAAAGTCTAACCCTTGACTGTAATTCCCGAGCATTGTCGATCTGGACTCGGCTATTTAAATAGATTCTACACTCTGCAGAGGTTATGCACTTTACCCACAAGATACAATCAAACACCACAAAGGCGAGTTCCTCAGTAACAAAGCCTTTGGAAGCCTCAAACAACACAGGTGGTCCTCTCCTGTTCGTGCTCTACACCATCCCTTCCCTTAGCCAAGGCGAAGTATGGGACCAACACACCGTTAGATGGGTATCGGCCACAGCCACGATACGCTCCCCGCATAATCACACAAGCGGTGTAATCGACACCTGAGGCTCCACAAGTGAGTCCTTAGCGACTTAATCAACTAGGGCCGTCCCATTCCAGCCATGTGGTTGCAAGTATGACCCAGTTCAAAGGCTTGCAAGGTTAAGTCCTTAGAGTGACCAGGCAAGACTACCCGAAAAACCAAATCAACACTCCCAATGCCACAACTGGCCCACTGATTACTCTTGCCACATGCCCCTGGTCAAAAGCGTTTTATCAAACCCCGCTTGATTACCATGCACCACGTGCCATCAACATCACATGATACTTTTCCCAAAACAGGTTCAATATATCATTAAGTCAATATTAACATTTGATTGTCCAAAATCATGTCATGAGCACGAAAGTGTGTCTAAGCGTTATACTACAACGGTCTAAACCCATGTTGGCAATTTAATAATGTCCAACTAGTAAACCACAACTAGGGTGACAAAGGGTCATGGCACATACTTAAGTAATCAAGGTGTCATATAGCAAATTGGTATTTATCTAACCCCCAGGTTTAAACAAAGTATTTTTCTAATTGAACTAGCATGCAATAGTTTAAATCAAAATAGATTTCGAAATAGGATCAACATGGTCAAAGCACAACTTGCCTTCAAAAAGTACTTGCTCTTGGTCTTGAGTTGGATCCTGAGTCAATACTTCTCCTTCGAATCCTTGGCACTTCAACGTCTACTCGTAAAGCGTGCAAATAGCAAATACGCAAATAAACAATAGGCAAAAACATCCCAAAACTCCAAATAAAATCCATAAACAGAGAGAACATAATTTTCTGGATTTTTAGGAACTGGAATCGTTCAAATCGGAGTTAAAATGCAAAAGTTATGATTTATTAAAGTTTAAATAATCAATTAAATAATATTACAGAGA
Organism: Rhipidocladum racemiflorum; assembly: GCA_036346355.1. Classification (NCBI taxonomy): domain Eukaryota; kingdom Viridiplantae; phylum Streptophyta; class Magnoliopsida; order Poales; family Poaceae; genus Rhipidocladum; species Rhipidocladum racemiflorum. The sequence goes on from CM070581.1 coordinate 6,859,304, forward strand.
AAAACTTTAGTCCAAAAATTAAATAAAATTCATATTTGAGTAGATCTGAATTTTATACAAATTTAGAAATTTGAATCACTCAAATCGGAGTTGAAACGCAAAAGTTATAAGCGTTTGAAGTTTGAAACAAAATCTGAAATCATTATTCGAATTAATAAATCATTTTTCTTTTTCGGAAATTAATTATTGCGTCAGCATGGACACGTGTCAGCTCTGATTGGATGGTCGGCGTCGGTAAACTCATGGGCTCGGCCACGGCGCGGTTTGGTCCAGGGTGGACCCGGTCCACGGCTTCGGTGGTGGCGGTGGGACCCACCTGTCGATCTTGAGGTCTCACGCAAACGCGGTGGCGTGTGGGCCTCTCGACATGCGGGGCCAGCGTGTCGAGGACACGCTCACACGCCAGCGTCTGGCGCTGACCGCGTCGGTCCAACTTCCCGACACGTGGCGCAAACCCGGCCGTTGATTTGAAATTGGCGGCCGCGATTAGATCCAGGGTTAACACGTTGAATCTACTCGATGATCGTGGGCCGTTCGATCTAGATCGGACGGTCCAGATCTAATCCTATAATAACACTACTACAAAGACGTGGCGATTGTGAACCGTTGGATCTTGATCCAACGGTCCAGATCTAACCGGGTTTGGAACACGTGAACTCACCTCAACTGCACGATCAAGATCGGACGGTCCACAGAGCTCGCGAGGGCGATGGCGACGCGGCGGAGCTGCAGCCACCGGAGACGAAACGACGACGAGCCCGACGGGCGCTCCAGGGTTGCTCGGCGAGATGAGTCCTCCTTCGGGTGCGTCTTGTCACGGATTCCGGATCTGGGCTCCTTCGGCGGAAGACGACTGACGGCGACGGATCGAACAAAATCATGGCGGTCACCTCCTCCAACTACGGCGAGCTCGCACGGGCAAACGGCGGCGGCTCAGGCGAGATGGCTCGGGGAAACGGGTGCGCAAGGATGAGGGCAACCTCGGGGCGTGACCAGGGCTTTAAATAGCCTCGGCGTCCGTGCCCGAGACGGAAACCTAATTCTACACGGCGGCGGGCGCGGCGGAGTCCGGCTCGGACTCGGCGGAGACGATGACGCTCAGCCGTCCACGTGGCACGATCAACGGCCACGATCGCACGGGCGCGATCGGATCCGGGCCGGATACGGCTCGAACCGGTACGGGCGGATCTCAGCCGTTGGATCTTGATCCAACGGTTGGGATTGATTAGGGTTTTGAACTGGTTTGATCGAGCCAACTGGCTTGGGTCGGACTCGAGTCCGACTCGGGTTCCGACTCGGTCGGATGAACAGTACTAGACCCGAGTTGATTTTCCAGCGATTTAATATTTAATATAATTCCCAGTAATTCATTTAATTCATTAAAAATAGCAAATGACTCAGAAAAATTCCAGAAAAATTCTGGAAAATATTTTGGAACATTTTGGACTCAAATAAAATATTTCCAACAAAATTTTATTTGCAAAATTAAATTCTTTAATTATTTCAAAATGGAATAAATTCAAATAAATTCCAGATAAATCCAAATAAATTCCAGAAAATTCCAAAAATTTCACCAAAGTGCCAAATCACACATGAATTTAAGAAAAGCAAAATTTTGGGGTGTTACAATTGTCTTCATTTATAAAGGTTTGAAATTTCTTAATTATGAGTTCTTATTAATTTATAGGTTGCGACATCGTGAAATTTTAACTTTATGCCAAGCATTCACGAGTGCATCCCAGGAAGCAATATAAAAAGTTGACGACAAAAGTTCAACAATAAAAATGACGCATTATAATATATAGAGGTTCTAGGGTTCTTTCTTTTGCCAACCTATATCATTAGGGTTACTCGTAGCCAGGATGATATTGCCACTCTAGATAGGTTGCACAACGACAAGTTTTCTCTAATTCTTGCATCATTTGTTGATAATGACGATCCAAGGCTTCCACGAAGTCGGAGAACTAGCGAAGCGTCACATCCATCACTCTACTCTTGTCGGTGTAGATGTTGTAGTCTGCATTGACTGGCTACCAGAATTATGTTTAAAAGATTTGTCGGTAGCATTTAATGAGAGCAAAGATAAGGAGAGAAATCATTATAGCAAGAATAAGAGTATATATAGAGACACTATATAAACAATATAAAACACCATTTTATGAGTTATTATCTATATCAAACACTTTTTCATACCGGGATGCCATATAGACAATTTTAATATATCATATATTATACAAGTTATCTTTAGTTTTGTTTTTAGATGGTATTGAGGATTATATATGCTCTAATAAAGAGTTTCATGTGATCTACACTATATGCTTTAGAAAATGCACGATATGTTTATGGTATAGCTTAATATTGTTCAGGACTATTCGTTTTCAAATTTCAAGAGGTTGTTTCGGAATGGACCATGCCACAATCTTAAGTTTACCATTTTCCTCCACTCCCCCTTCTAGCATAAGTACATAGTGGATGGTCGAAGAAGGGTATGTAATAAATTGCATATAATTCAGCACATTGGCATCACATGTACTTGTACCATTGGCAATCCTATTTTTGTTAATTATTGTGGAAATTTCTTCACGTTGGTTTTATACTTGAGAGGTATATATTACTAAATACAAATCCCTTCACGCGAACCTTTAAAAATATGTCATTTTTTAATCTGAATAAATAAAAAGTTGGATATTATTTTGATGTCAATTTTTATTTTTTGTAGTTTTTAGTGGTTATGTGGATCTTGAGATTTATCAACAAGACGGTTCCTAGATTGTTTGTGATGTCTATTTTTACATTAGGTAGTTTCTAGTGGTTATGTGATCTCGAGATTTAGCAAAACTGGTGTGGCACCTGATTATCCTACTGAAGATCCACCCATGATGTGAATTCTATACTGCTGTAGTGCTGTACAAAGGGTTAGCTAGCGTAGGTTGTTTGAAAAATGGTCATACCAGCATTGCAAGCAAGCAAGGCGCTTTTACGGCGGTGATCATTTTTCAACTAGATTTAGAACCAGGAAAGTCAAGCATTTCGCCACGGCGCCGCGCCCTCTTCAACCTCCTCGCCGTTTCGGTCGGTCGGCAAACACCGCTAATGCGCGACCACGACCACCTCCATGCCTCCGCGCCTCCTTACCTTCTTCCGCCGCCTCCTCTCCACCGTCGCCGCCGCAGCTCCCGCTCCAGAGGCCGCCTCCGCGGCCGCGCCCAGGCCCACCGACCCGGCGCTGCTCCTCCGCCTGTGCACGATCCTCTACCAGCACCAGCACGCCCCGGACGCCACGCTGCACAGCCGCCTCTCCGTGCTTCCTCTCCCCTCCGCCCCCGCCGACCTCCGCGAGCTCTTCCTCCAGGCCTCCGCGCGGTTCCCGCTCTCCTGGCGCCCCGTGCACCGCCTCCTCGCGCACCTCACCGCCCGCCACGGGTTCGCTCACTCCCCCGTCACCGCTGCCCGCTTCCTCGACGTCCTCGCCAAGTCCCGCAATGTCGAACTCCTCCACTCCACGCTGCTCTCCCTCCCGCCGAGGCTCCTCTCCACCGCTGCCCTCCGCGCCGCCGTCCGCGGCCTCGGCCCCGCCCGCGAGGTCGGCAAGGTATCTGCCCTCCTCGCTCTCTTCCCCGATGTCCACCGCCCTCGCATGCTCAACTTGGTCACCGACGTCGTTTGCTCCGAATGTAAGCTGCCTGACGTGGCAGAGAAGGTGATCAAGCAGGCCGAGCACCGGCACGGCGTCGCGCGCACAGGAAGGTGCTGCGAGCTGCTGGTCGTCGCGTACTGCCGCGCCGGGATGTTCGAGGACGCGTGCAGGGTGTGGAATGGCATGGGAACGATCGGGATCGAGCCGGGCGCCGCGGCGTACGAGGAGATCGTGGTGACGCTGTTCAAGAGCAACCGCGTTGCCGATGCCATGAAGGTGTTCGACGGAATGCGGAAACGGGGTGTCCCGGATGGCGGTCGCGGAGGGTGCTACCGCGCGGTGGTGTCGTGGCTGTGCAAGGAAGGGAGGGTGTGGGGCGCGTACATGGTGTTTGCCGAAATGGTGAAGAGAGGAGTAGAGGTGGATGGGGAGGTCCTGGGAGACTTGGTGTACGGGCTGCTGGCGAGGAGGAGGGTGAGGGAAGGGTACAGGGTCTTCCATGGTGTTAAGGAGAAGGATATTGCGTTGTACCATGGGTTGATGAAGGGGTTGGTGAGGATCAAGCGGGCCGGCGAGGCGACCGAGGTGTTCCGGGAGATGGTCGCCGGGGAGTGCGAGCCAAACATGCACACGTACATCATGTTGCTCCAGGGGCACCTGGGGAAGAGGGGCAGGAAGGGGAGGGATCCATTGGTGAATTTTGAGAGCATATTTGTTGGTGGATTGGTGAAGGCTGGCAGGACGCTGGAGGCGACTAAGTTTGTGGAGAGGACAATGTGGGGTGGAGTGGATGTGCCGAGGTTCGACTATAACAAGTTCTTGCACTATTTCTCCAATGAGGAGGGGGTGGCCATGTTTGAGGAAGTTGGGAGGAGATTAAGGGAAGTGGGGCTTGTTGATCTTGGGGATATCTTTCTGACCTATGGCGAGAGGATGGCCACAAGGGACAGGAGGAGGAGAGCGATGAACAGACGTTTGACTGAGGTTCAACATAGTTGCTGATCATCGTATCAAGAATCAGGAGCTAGAAGCTTGCGATGTGTATTATCATAAACGGTGTAAATGATGCAGTTTGGAGGAACAGACAAATACTTTGCGCTTGAATTTGTCTTGCTTTTATTCCCTTTGTACTTGGTAAGTTTTTTTGTTAGGTTTTGTAAGTTCTTTAGGAGGATTTAGTGGGTTAACAAGAGCATGGTTCGAGGAGTTTGTTCTACTCAACTATAGATGCAGCTAGATATGGGTTCATTCATGCTGTTTTCGTTTAACATTTTAGAAGTGCGAGCTAAGGCCATGTTTGGATCCTTGGGCTAATTGTTAGCTGATTAAAAATTAGCTCTAGTCCATCCAAACAGGAAGACTAATAGGTGGGCTAATTTTTAGCCAACCCCTCAACTAACAATTAGTCCATTAGTTGGTGGGAGAGAGCTAATTTGGACTAATAGGATGTAACACACAAGGAAAAGTCAGATATACCCTCGGGCTGCTTATCTTCCTGACCGATTTTTGCTCCCAGTTCGTGTGACCCGGCGGCGTGAAACCTACTCCTGCGCCTCGGCGCTCGTCCTCGCCGCCAGCGTCCTGCTCGTCCTGCTCCAGCGTCCTGCTCATCTGCGCCTCGCCGCCAGCGTCCACGGCATCGCCTGCATCCTGCGCATCGCCGCCAGCGTCCACGTCATGTGCTGGACGCTAGTGCGTCCATGTTTCTTTCTCTGTGACGGGCTACAAGATCTCAAATGACAGGCAATGAGCCCTCTCGTCTCATGTAGCGGCAGCCAGTACCTAAGCTATTGCTTTCCTTTACAACGATCTTACCCTTAGATAAAGAGCCCTTACGTACACATTAACAGCATAATAGCGATCGGCATATGGTCATATGGATAGTCCAAAAGTACGCACATAACCAGCTCACCACATTTTACGCTTTAAGACATGAGACAAGAGGGCTTTTACCATTATCCAATACAGGGGTAGACACGACTTTTCTAAGAAATTAGTTCAATCATTAGTTATGTATCCAAATAGCCATGAGCTAATTTTAGATGGGCTAATTATTAGCCAGCTAATAATTAGCTCTAGCTATTAGCCAGCTAACAATTAGTTTTAGCCCATCCAAACATGCCTTAGGCTAAGTTAATAGATGAGAGCGTTATATCGCGTCGCTGTAAGATTTATGCAATTTGATGTTTACTAAAGCATGAAGACTAAACGAACTATCGAGATTGCCCCAAACAGGGAATGACAGATTTGATAGGAACGAATGAGGAATGAATGATGGCCATTTTCCTTTTGCCCCAGGAGCGTTGTCCGGGGCAAGCCTCGATGGTTCTTTCATTTTTAGATATAGAAACAAATGATGATACATCTATCATATTAAAGGGAATTGATTTTGCTTAACCTATTTTGGAATAACTTTTCAGGTTGATAATTTCAATGACTATGCCGTGTCTTTGTTTGCATACTACTTTTTCATTTTTATTTCCTTTCACACACTTTTGTGCTCCATTAGATTGGTGGATATGCACACATGGAGAAGACATGTTAGGTTAACAATCTGCTTGAGAAAACAATAATCAAAACCAGATCTGGGCAGAGGTATGAGCAAGCGAAACCGGCGTACCCTGGCCGATCCCTTGGGATCCTCCGGCGGAGCCAACCATCATTTGCGCAAATGCAGCCACGAGCAATGGTCAGTTCCTTCGTCTTCTATCATAATCTTTCCATGCTTGCAGATCATCTTTTCCCATCTTCGTTTAATAATGCGGCAGGAGGGATTGGCCCAACCTGCCGTCGGAGATCACCGAGCAGATCGGAAGCCGGTTGCTCCGCCACGACGTGGCAGAGTACCTCCGCCTCCGCACCGCGTGCAAGCCGTGGAGGGAGTGCACGGATGACCCGCGCGGGGTCGGCGGCCTGGACAGCCGCTTCCGCCCCCGCCGCTGGATCATGCTCTCCAACTGCTGCGACGGCGTGCGACGCCGCTTCCTTAACCTCACCACCGGCGCGTGCGCCCACATAGACCTCCCGGAGCTCTCCGGCCACCACCTCGAAGGCAGCGCCGAGGGCATCCTCGTCCTTCGCGACAAGGTCAGCGACGTCATCCGCCTCCTCAATCCGCTCACCAGGTCCCTCACCGACCTCCCGGCCATCACCATGGCGCTGCGCTGCGTGAGCCCTACCTGGAAGAAGGACCGGGGCGCGTCTCCTTCACGCATCGTCGATGTCGGCATCACCGACGAGACCTCCCCTGCAACCGTCGTGCTCTTCATGAGAGGCGAGGTCTGGGACATCGCCTATGGCAAGCCTGGTGACGAGAGGTGGTCGCTCATGAACGAGGGCAGGATGTCCGAACCCATCCCAATTTACGACAACTGTGCGCGCAGATGCGTCTGGTTGTTGTCAGCGATGACGCTGCGGGGGCGCGTCTACTTCGTGACACACGAGGGAAACATACTGGAGCTGAGGCTTGCCGCAGAGCCTCGGCTGGTGTTCGTTGTCCAGAACCAGGCTGGTAATGGCAACGTAGTCTCCTATCTTGTCCCGGCCGATGACGACCACCGCACGATGCTCGTGGTGCGCCACTATTACAGCCTCCAACACCTCACCCGTGATGAGCAGAGGCGCATCAAGCGCAGGAAGAACACAGACGTGATCAAGCTCGAGTCTAATTATCCCCGCCGCCGCGGATATGCCTGGCACCTTATTGAGGTATTAAAGGTGGACCTCGCCGGAAAGAGGCTCATCCAGACAAATAACATCGGCCGCCGTGCGATATTCGTGGGGAAAGTAGCGTGCCTCTCCCTCTCGGCTGAGAACTTCCCCTCCGTGGGTAGCAACGCGGTGTACTTCGGGGTGAAGAGCCGCTGCTCCACTCCTGGCGGCGTGCGCTACCTGGATACAAAGAGAATGGAGCCGCCGCTTGAGTTTGGCTTCGAAAGTAGCACCGTCCATCACCCCTACTTATCATTGGAAGTGAGAAGGGAAGTGCCCCTTGCCCGCCCCTGCAGCCTCGAAGAGTACCTTGTCTGCTACGTTGGCTTCAAGGGTGGGATCAAGGACTAGTGTGTCACTTGGTTCATTCCTGGCTTGTTGCTCTATTATATTATTCCCTGTTACATTTTGGTATTTATGTCTCTGTGGTTGTTCCTCATCCGATATCGTATTCACCAGCATTGTCGTACCTTACTAATTCGCTACGCATATACAAGCGGCTTTGCAGTTCCACGTCGGGCAATGAAATTATGTCAGAGTAATCACATTTCAATTCTGGTTTGTAGTTGTTTTCAATGCCATTTGAATTGATATTCTTGGATGGGCACTTTATCGCCGTGTTATGATTTTATTTTGCTAAGAATGATGGAATACCCTAACCCTGTAGGTTCCTATCCGCACGTGTATGATCAATTGGAGAATCTGAGTTGCGCAGATCCACCATACAAATCTGTCGCTGCTCTTAACTGTGTTATATTATTTTGCGCAAACATTTGGGATCTTGAGCGAGCGTATGATACTTTTGAGACAACATAGGAAAAATTCCAACTTATACCTGACATACATTCATTCAATGCCCTGTATGCATTTGGAAAGCTGAAAAAGGTTTTATTAATATTATCTAATATATTTCCTTGAACTTTTTTAAGACTTCTTTCAGCTTTTCTGTTTGCCACTCGATGCCTGGAACTGACATGATCTTTTTTTGGGGGGTTCATGGAACTGAGAAGTAAATCAAAGGACAATTTGTTAAATATATATAGACCTCCCTGAAAGCAGCATACATCTGTTGTTAAAAAAGTAAATAAAAAGAGTACCAGTTTCACATATACCGCTAAACTGAAACCTAAGGTTTTGCGACATCTATATACTCTTTGTAATCCATTCTTAAATAGCTTTCTGAAAACGAGCATTAATCGTAAACAAGCCTTTAAGAAAAGACCACACCACATACTATACACATCTGATGAGCACTGTATTCAAGCATATGATGCGGAATAGAACTCTGTTATTCATTTATACATGAATCCAAGTATCGCACATAGGTACATCGATCACCACAGAACAAATCAAGCAGCAGAACACACACCACTGAAACATCACGCTCCTAGCTAATAACAGCTAGCCAGCTGATCATCCCAGCTAATAACAGCTAGCCAGCTGATCATCCCGAACAAGAGTATACATGATCGTACATGCACACTTATCACACACAACACAACACGTATTTGGTATAGATCACTGGGACGTATTATACGGATATATGTACTTTACGTAGTCCGCATCATGGCTTGGCCTCCGGCTCCGGGTAGTGGACCTCAGGCTTGGGCGGCAGCTCGGCTTTCGGCAGAGGCGGTAGCTCGTGCTTTGGCACCTCCGGCACGGCCGGGTGTGAGAGCTCGGGTTTCGACACCTCCGGTACGGCAGGGTGTGGCAGCTCGGGTTTTGGCACCTCTGGCACTATGGGGTGCGGCGGCACTTCGGGCACCTTTGGAATCTCCGGCACGATCGGGTGCGGCAGTTCGGGTTTTGGCAGCTCTGGTATAGTCGGATGCGGCAATTTTCTGGCTTGGGCAGCTTCGGCTCGGCGGGATACGGTGGGTATTCCTTAGGTGGTGCTGACTCCTCAAGGTAGCGCGCCGCGCTGCTCATGCCACTGCACGAGAGCAGCAGTGTCGTGAGGAGCAGAAGGGAGCACGTACACGGTGTTCTTGGAAGCCATATTGAATGCTGTACACTGCTTGTGATCTAGCTTAGCTAGCTACGTGGGTCAACTGGAGATCGAGCAAGCCAGTTCTTTTCTGCGATGGCCAGGAGAGAAGAGAAGGCTTATAGCTCGCGAAGTGAAACCTGATGCGTGTTGTTTGGTGCATGGCAGGTCATCTGCATTTCGGTGGTTGTTTAATTTGGTCTGCGTGTGTGATCTCTGTTCGTGTGTAGCTTAATTAGGTGGGAATATTGAGACTTGCAGTGACCTAATTGGTGTACGTGTCCATCGTTGTTTGGTCCCCGGGAAATGCAAACTAGGGACCCTGCATTTGTGATTTTGTGTCGAAGAACAAGCAGCTGAGGGCATGTACAATGGTAGACAGCTGCTGTCTCTAACCATTGCCATGTCATCTATAGATAGCATTGGAGACAACTCATATAATGGATTGTCTGTAGTGTTGTCTACATGATCATTTATTGCCAGCATGGAGTAAAAAAAAATGGTGATCAAGTGTGCACAAGCGGCAACATATAGCTGAGCTAGCTTATCCCGTATCCGTCACTCGCAAAAAAAAAAAACAAATACACATCTCAAGGGTCCGGTTCCAAGGATATCAGTTACCAGATCAAAGATTCACATTTACCTACAAAAGAAAATGGTCCGGTCTGCCAAATCGATAGAGGAATGCCACAACAGTGATGTTGCCATCGTAGCAAAATTGTCAGAAATTTTTAGAAATCCTATTGTCAGATATTGGATTACAAATTCATAGCAAAATTGGATTACAAATTGGACAACAGATTCATCAGATTCAATACATACAGATTCATAACAAAATTGGATTACAAACCGGAACCATGTTAACCTTTATTGTCAGAAATATATCCAAAAGAACATATGTCATGATCCACAACCATAATCAACTCACAAGCAGAAATAGCAGTACATATAGTTTCAAGACAACAAAACATCACAAGCAAAAATATAGAATTAACAGCTCAATCCACCATTTAACACATGCGAACCAATTTCAATTCAGTACTCATCCAACATCACAAGCAAGATTAAAACCATAAAGGTGCATCTACCAGCAAAATATTCATCTACCATGGAACATAATAACAAAATGGGATCCTTTGACGAAGTAAGCATCCACCAATGTCTCCACATCCAAGCATCCATCTCACAATCTGCCATAAACCCATAAGCATATGTTTGATCATCCTCGTGGACCTCCAAATCTCACAATCTGTAAACTGCAATAAGTTATCCACTCATCTTAATTATCCTCCCTACATAAGATAGAAGAGACTCAACCACTCATCTTAATTATCCTCCCTGCATAAGATAGAAGAGACTCAACTACTCATCTTTTATTCTCTTAATTATATGAGTGCTTTCATCAAGTACAAAAGCAATATAACATAATCCAAGATATTTGGTGGAGAATATGGCATGACACATGGCATACTTCACCATTACCAAAGATACATAAAAAGGATTTAGCATGGGAAAATAACCGCAAATATTATCGCTGTCAAGCAGTCGTGCATGAAGCTCAAATTATTGAAGTAAGGTTATACATCATGAGCTTATCCGCTGGCAAAAAAGCGATACACGGAATCATCATTGAATACGTAATGTGAGTGAAAAGCTTTTCACCTTTGCAAAGACATCCGAATGCTTCCTTGCACACAGTAACCTATTATAAACCAAGCATAAGTTAGTTTCCCCATTCGAAATGTGGAAATGATTCGCTTATAGCATCTGTGCTATAAGCCAAATAGATTTTCAATTAAATAGAGCATATGATTAACAAATGACATATTAGCAGGGAGATGTACATGATATGAACAAGTACCTAGGAATCATCGCCAAACAACTTCTTACTTAAACATTTTATTGCCTTCATGTGCTCAGCTCGGATATCTTCAGCCATATCACTAGTGTCACGGGCCATGAGAGACATGTATGTTTCTAGCATTTTGGCTTCCTTGTTCTCCTTAGAGGCTTGATGGTTTAGTTTTGCTGATTCAAGCCTTTCGGAAGAGACACGCTGTTGTACTTCCATCAAGTCATTGCGACTTCTATTTGTTTCAGCTTGCACCTTTAAGTACTTATCAAGCTCTTCTATATCTGAATCGTCGTCCTTCTTCTCCTTCAGTTTGCTTTTCTTGGCATTACGTTCAGCCTTAGCTGCTTTGCATCCCTTCAGGCGTGGGATATCATCATCTACAGTAGATGTTATGTCAATAGTATCTGCTACCTCTGAAACTTTTAATTTCTTGTTCTCACTGAGATTCTTATTGTAAGACTGCCACTTAGGTTCTTTTCTGACGGCCTTCCAAGTACTTATTTGGACAAATTGTCCTCCATATTCTTTGGCATAGAACTCTTGAGCCTTTTCCATCAAATGATCATCGGACTGTCCACTTGGCCAAAGACGATAAGCCTTCATCCAACAAGATTGGTATTGATTGACTAATTTGTTTAATCTGTGCCAACGGTCTTTCGCTTGCTTCCATTCTCTATGACGTTTTTTTTGGGTGGTGCTATTGTATGCAGCAGCAACATCCTTCCAATAATGATCGTTTTACTTGTTATTACCCATTATTGGATCATTTGAATTGTTCAACCATGCACTCATCTACATTGTGAAGGAAATTTGTTAGTGCCATGTGTATCATAAGTACCTATGAAAGTTAAATAGAACAAAATATGGCGTACCAATCTTTGGTCCTCCTAGCTTAGATCCTAGTTCCTATGAAGCGCAGCTAGTGTCCTAGGATTTCATTACAATGCATGAACAGGCCTCAAACATTTAAGCAGTGCCATATGTGGGTGTATACTAAGCTTGAGTATATTATGTTCCAAAAATGTGGATAAAATTGTGCAGAACACAACATGTGCAAAAGAGGAGGTAAACAGCTCTATAGGTTCTGCAATCTTCCTAAGTTCTCAACTCATACCTGTCACATTGGGTCATGCAACTGTTTCTCCTTAATTTTGAGCACCAAAGTGTCATTAACAACCGGAGAGAAAGGAGATCAATCCAACCAACTACTAGTTAATCTTTATCTATTTTCTCATTTCACAAAGCAAAAAGAAATTACCAATTTGTGGGATCTGATGGAGATGGGTGCTCGGCCATTGGAATCGGTGGCGCGGCCCGGCCCCTGCATATTCCACAATGTATATAGCATCAAGATTAACCATGTTCTACAACTTCAATCCCTGTTTTTATTGAAGCTGTAAATACTATGATGAAGAAGGAAATGCCTAGAAGAAGCATAATGCAACGCACTACCAATCTGCGACTTCTTATTTGATAGTTAAACAATCTGCAGCTCAAAGCAAGATCATGAGCCAGCACAGTCAAATGGCCGACACAGGCACACAAATGATACATCACAAGACACAATCCTCCTAATTGTAAACGTCTGCAAGGGTTTAAAAACAACATGGTGATGGACACCCAATCAGGCTTATCTGCCCTCCTGAACATCACTGACCCCATCCTAACTGAGGAAGCGAAACATGGCGAGCAAATCATCAATTGAACCAGTGAAGAACAACATAGCTGAAGAAAATATCACCTAGAACCAATGAAGAACCCCTGGGCGACGGTGGAGTCAGTGGCGCGGTGCGCCTTCTCCCTTTCTCGACGAGGGTGGAGACGGAGGGGCGGCGCGGGCCCTCGACGCAGCTGGAGGCGGAGGCGCGGGGTGGACGCGGAGGCGCGGGCCCTAGACGTGGCTGGAGACGGAGGCGCGGGGTGGAGAAGGCGGCGGCGGGGTGGAGAAGGCGGCGGCGGGGTGGAGAAGGCGGAGGCGCGGTGCGGGCCCTCGACGCGGGTGAAGGCGGAGGCGGCGGGGTGGAGGCGGAGGCGGAGGCACGGGGTTGTGGCGGCGGGGTGGAGATTTGGGGAGAGGAGATGGTTTCGCGCGAAAAAATGGGGAAAGGAGCGACTGGGTGGGAAAGGTGCGTAGCGCATCCCGTGAATTCGTTCGTTGGAGTCGATGCCGTCTGCAAGCCGTCTCTAGGTATTGTTTTTTGCGCTAGCGTCGTCTGCTGCATGCGAGACGACTATTATCTCTTCCCTTATTTACTCCGGCCCATGTCAGCAACAATGTGAGGTGGCATTCTTTAGAGACGGCTTAGAGATTGCTGATGTGGACCATTGTACATGCTCTGAGAAACAGAATCGGCCACTTAGATTACCATCTAAAGAGGTCCGTTTGGTACCCTAAAATTACTTAGCAACAATCGGACAAGTGGGTAATGTTGGGGTAAACCAAAAAAGTTTGGCTAGAGCCGGATCTAAGTGTTGGCTAGGTTAACGCCCAGTAGTAAGAGGGGTGGTTATGAACCCTGTGGACCACCCCCATGGGGGCAGTGAAGGAAAAGCCCCTATTAGTAGAAAAAAAAACCCACAACCCTTTGGGGTTATCCTGCGCTTGGAAGAAGAACTAGGAAAAGAAAAAAATATAGTGATAGTTTTATTCTTCGTCTCCGAAACAATCTAGGAACCGTCTAGTTGATAAATCTCGAGATCCACATAACCACTAAAAACTACTCAAAATAAAAATTGACATCAAAATAATATCCAACTTTTTATTTTTCAGAATATAAAATGACATAATTTTTTAAGGTTCGCTATTGCCAATGGTACAAGTATATGTGATGCCAATGTACTCAATTATATGCAATTTACATACCCTTCTTCGACCATCCACTTTGTACTTATGCTAGAAGGGGGAGTGGAGGAAAATGGTAAACTTAAGATTGTGGCATGATCCATTCCGAAACAACCTCTTGGAATTTGAAAATGAATAGTCCTGAACAATATTAATACCATAAGCCGTGGAGGGAGTGCACGGATGACCCGCATGGGGTCGGCGGCCTGGATAGCCGCTTCCGCCCCCGCCGCTGGATCATGCTCTCCAACTGCTGCAACGGCGTGAGACGCCGCTTCCTTAACCTCACCACCGGCACCTGCGCCCACATCGACCTCTCGGAGCTCTCCGGCCACCACCTCGAAGGCAACGCCGAGGGCATCCTCGTCCTTCGCGATAAGGTCAGCGACGTCATCCACTCATCCGCCTCCTCAATCCGCTCACCAGGTCCATCACCGACCTCCCGACCATCACCATGGCGCTGCGCTGCGTAAGCCCTACCTGGAAGAAGAACCGGGGCGCGTCTCCTTCACGCATCGTCGATGTCGGCATCACCGACGAGACCTCCCCTGCAACCGTCGTGCTCTTCGTGAGAGTCGAGGCCTGGAACATCGCCTATGCCAAGCCTGGTGACGAGAGGTGGTCCCTCTTGAACGAGGGCTGGAAGTCCGAACCCACCCCAATCTACGACGACTGTGCGCGCAAATGCGTTTTGTTGTCGTCGGCGATCACGCTGCGGGGGCGCGTCTACTTCGTGACTCGCGAGGGAAACATACTGGAGCTGAGGCTTGCCGCAGAGCCTCGGCTGGTGTTCGTGGTCCAGAACCAGGCTGGTAATAGCGACGTGATCCCCTATCTTGTCCCGGCCGACGACGACCACCGCACGATGCTCATGGTGCGCCACTATTACAGCCTCGAACACCTCACCCGTGATGAGCAGAGGCGCATCAAGCACAGGAAGAACACAGACGTGATCAAGCTGGGGCCTAGTTATATCCGCCGCGGATATAACTGGCAACTTATTGAGGTATTTAAGGTGGACCTCGCCGGAAAGACGCTCCTCCAGACAAATAACATCGGCCGCCGTGCGATGTTCGTGGGGCAAGCTGCGTGCCTCTCCCTCTCGGCTGAGAAGTTCACCTCCGTGGGTAACATGAAGTCACGTTATTCTTGGCTTGTTCCCACGATATAGCATCTATAACATGAAGTCACGTCCCTTGGCCACCGAACGAATCGGGCGTGAGATCGAAGCGATCTGATAGATGAACTGGTAAAGGAACTGAAGGAAGAATAGTAGTAGAGTAGAAAGTAAGAACACAGAGGAAGGGGAGACTTGAGCAAAAAGAAGAAGGAATAGGAGAAGGAAACTTTTGATTCAATTCATTTTCGTCCCCTATACAATAGGCATCTCCTCTCATTAATAGTTCTCCTCTATCCCTCTTACATGTGGGTCCATAGAGGTGTGACACATGAAGACACCGCTGAGTATTGAAGCAGTAAGTACTGGGTCAACCTTTTCTGTATCCAACTCTTGTTTTTTACCTCATACCAACAGTGCCTGCTATTTTTATACATTAGCTAGTTCATTCTGCTGATTATGCTCTGCTTGCTGTTTTTGTTTTGCCAGTTGATTTTGATGATGTTGGTACTCTTTCCATCCTAGTAGGCACAATGTATACGGTTTAATGCTACTTGAAGAGCACGGAGGCTGTAGTCTGTAAATTATACTTCTTTGTATCAATTTTTCTAACTATCATTCGGTATCCCAAGATATGTTTTTGTTGACAAAAACGCACATGATTTATGTTAGGCTTTCAGAATGAGGCCCTAAAACATTTGTTTGCCTTCTCAAAGCGCTATTTTCCGGTCAGAGGTTGTTAATTCTAGCCTTTTGCACGACTCTTGTATTCTTTTGTTCTTTAGGTCAGGCAGGTCGTATTTATTCTGTGGATTCTATACGGGTTTTTTCTTTTCTTGGTGTCTTAAAGTTGCTTATCAAATCGCACTGAAATTAGTAAATTGCTTTTAAACCAAGTTTGTCTACAGAAGGCAATAGCAGCGCAATATTTTGTCTAAACTCTCAATCATGGCTCTAATCGTCCATCACATACTTTGATCGATGGTTCCATCAGTCCAACCTCCATGCAAACATATCCTGCAAGGGATTTTTTAAAATAATACATTTTAAAAATAAAATTACAGAAAAAAATATATAAAAAAATTACATAAATATACATCTATCACCAATTCATTTGATGGTGATAGAATTCATGTTGTCAAATGAATTGGTGAATAATCATTTGTCGCTAAATGAATTGGAGACAGTTTTATTTATATAACGGTTTTGTCGATGATTTGTTTGACTTACAAGTCCATTTGTGCATACTAAAAAACTTATGATTTCCACTGCAAAAATCAGTCACAGCTTGGATACTATGGATGAAAGCGGAACGATAAAGATCGGTAAATGGTTGTTTCGTGACCACAAGAACAATGTAACTCGTTCCACCTTCAAGGTGGACACAAGAACAATTTTATGTTCACCGGTATCACTAGAAAGTTGTTCTCAAATTTGTCAGTTGAAGGCTCGCTATTTATCCCCCAGATTAGACCATCGTGTCCTTCTTCGTATCTTTATTATTAACATCCTCTTGCGTCTCCAACTACAAAAGTGTAATGCACTAAAATTTATATATTATTAGTTCATGTTCAATTACGACTTTTTTTATATATTTATCTTGGATTTTTTTTTTGAGTTTATAAATGCTATTTTGCTATTTTCATATTTATAAAATAATTTATTCATAAAAATAAAACCAAAATGCTGGAAATAATTTTTCAAAGTTCAAAATGTTCCAAAGAATTTTTTTTATAATTTTTTGGAATTTTGAAATCTATTGGATATTTTCTATAAAGCCATTTGTATTTCTAAAATTGTTTTAATTCAAAAATAAATGTAAATTCTCCACTCTCCTTCTTAGGCCGAAGACTGTTTCACTTCTCGGCCCATTTTCATCGGAATTTCTGGTTTCACTTACATGGAGTTTCCTTTTTTGTCGGAACTGGCTCTTCCGTTTCCAATTTCGTACTAGCATTTTTCGCTTCTATTTCCGAAAAAGGGCTCCAATTTTCTGTTTTTCTCCGGAAGATCGCAAAACTTTATGTTCCATTTTCAACCCTATTTGATACACATGTATGAGTACATTTCACTTTGAGGCCCATTTTTATCCTAGGGTTGTGTTGCTACTGTACATACCTACCCACCCCATTCGCAAGGCTTATCGCCGCCACGTCGTCATCCAGTATAATTTCAAAGATCAGAACCAGATCCAATTTTTTTTTGTTTTTGTAGCCTTGTTGTCAACTTTTCTTTTTTTTTAAAAAAAAATATCCCCATGCAACGGAAATTTCATTTTTGATCCCAGGTATGAATGCGGAAGACCCGACATGTGACACATGTCACCTACAATGTTCTGGTTGCCCAGAAGGTAGGCGAGGGGGTAGCAACCCGATCGACTACGGCAGGCAGTGCGGCCCGCATCATTGCCGACCTCCCGCATCTCGGAAATAGGTACCGAGCTTGGCGTGCTTGGTAGGATGTCGCTCTTGCCGCACTAACATAGCTCAGCATGTGTTACCACACTGTCCTGCCATAACAGCCTGCCTCCTCCAGCGTCCCCGCGCTTCCTTCCACGCTCACCCGACTTGCAGTAGCATTGCCCACCTTTTGAGCTCCCATAGCGTGGAGGGAGCACATGTTGCTTGCCGCACCTTCCGAGATAATCAAGGGGCTATTTTTGTAATTTCAACGAAAGGGGATATATTTGTCAAAAGCAGCTTCCACCTTCCAGGATGATTGCTAATAACTTAGCGAACACTACTAAAATGTTAAACAAAAACAGCATGAATGATCCCATCTATATGCAGTACCTATAGTTTAAGGAGAACAAACTCCTCAAACCATGCCGTTATTAACCCACTAAATCCACACCTAAAGAACTTACAAAACCTCACAAAAAAGACTTACCAAGTACTAAGAGAATCAAAGCAAGACAAATTCAAGAACAAAGTATTTGTCTGTTTCATCCAAACTGCTTAATTTATAACCTCTACGATAATACGCATCGCAGGCTTCTAGCTCCTGATTCCTGGTATGATGATAAGCAACTATGATGTTAAGCCTCCGCAAATGTTCCATCATCGCTCTCCTCCTATCCCTTGTGGCCATCATCTTGCCATAGGTCAAAAAGATATCCCCAAGATGAACAAGCCTCAATCCGCTCACCAGGGCCCTCAACGACCTCCCGACCATCACCATGGCACTACGCTGCATAAGCCCTACCTAGAACAAGGACTGGGATGCATGTCCTTCACACATCGCCGATCGATGTTGGCATCACCGACGAGACCTCCCTGGCAACCATTGTGTTCTTCATGAGAGGCGAGGTCTGAAACATCGCCTATGCCAAGCCTGGTGACAAGAGGTGGTCGCTCATCAACTGTAATGCCCTGAGCTTGTAATTAAGTTAATTAAGTGCTTAATCATGTTTTGAGTTACTCTTATTGGATCTTAATTTGGAGTTAATCACTTTCGGTGTTCGTTTGCTGAGTTGCTTCGGTTAGGTTTCGATCTCCAAGCCTTGAGTTCGATTTTGGTCAAGATCCAAGCCTTGAGTTCGATTTTGGTCAAGACCCTAAGCGTTTAAGCTAGAGCCAAAACCGAAACTCTAGAACCTGCAATTGGAGTCCTTCGATCCTTCTGTAGATCCCTCGTGTGGATTCCGAACCACGCAATGAAACTCCGGAGGAATTCAGAGTTTTGCAGTAAGGCCAGATTACCGCCACTCTGGCCGATACTGGGCAATGCAGAGTACCGACTGACGGCGACAAAGTGGTACTTGTTTACCGAGATATTTTCTTCATGGCGCCCATACCGTCGCCTGTAGCCATGATGCCGCCCATACCTCGGCTCTAGAGGCTTCCTCCCCCGCCTCCTAAGCCCCCTAGCCCCTCCTCTCTCCCTGGCTCTCCCTCTCCCTCATTCTCTCCTCCTTCCACCTTCCTCCTCTCCTCTCTCAAGCTCACCTCCCCCTCCTCTCTCGACCGAGTTGAGCACAAGGAGCAAGAAGAGAAGGCAAGCACAAGGTGTGGACAACTTCTTAAAGCCACAAGCAAGCCCCAAGTCCGATGGAATCAACCCCGAGTTCAATCTGTTAGGTTGTTAGCTCAAACCCTAGTTTTTCCTCTTTCCCTCTTTTTCTTCCTTTTGGTTTAGCCCTAGAAATTGTTGCTCGAGATGTTGATCATTGTTTAGTTCAGTGTCTAGGGTTGAGTTGAGCTCAAAAGAATTAGTTGCCGCGAAAGAATCGATCCGAAAGCCCTAGTAGGTTTAGCTATCGGATTAATTAATCAAATGTCCTTTTCTTTGTGCTTTTGGAATTTCTTTTGCAACCTTTCGGTCTCTGGCACTACCGCCCTCTCTAGGCTGGTACTACCGGGTGACCGGAGCTACCATGGCTATAGCATCAGTACCTTTTTCCAGAGAGCATCCCTTCGGTCTCTGGCACTTCCGGACCTGGGCCTGTGATCGCCGGTGGCGGCAATATCGAGATGCCGCAGATCGTCTTGCTCAGGTCGGGTCCAGGTTTCTTTTTGTCTAGTTTTTCATTCGCTTTTTAGATTTGCTTTGTTTTTGTATTTGTATCTTATTTGCCATGTTTGATTCGTTCTTATTTATACTTTTTGCCGTTACTTTGCTGTTCGATCGTGTAGATGTTGACGCGTCGGAGGCCATTGACGAGGATCCCTACACGTTCGACGAAGAGCAAACAGGCAAGCACCCACTTTGATCATGTTGATCCTAAAATTGCAAAAATTATTTTGATTTATCAAATTATTATGCATACGCGTAATTTCAGTAAAATTGGTAATTTTAACCAAGATTGATGGTTTTCCTTAATAATTTGGACAAGTGAACCTTGATGACCCCTAGGTTAGGGATTTAGACATTATACTAAATGTCGAATGGAATATATACGAATAGTAACTGCATATGCTTAGTTCTGCAGTAGAACGAAATTGTTTGATCGGTGGTCCAATTCAATCAAAATATCTTGGATATAATCTGGGTTTTGGAATGGTGGTTTTGGTTGAAAAGGTTATTTTGGTAAAGATTGAAACAAAAAAGAGAGTGGGTTTTGACCAGGTGGACGAGTGAAGGTCTCGCCTAAGTCACCCTAAGGATCGAACTTGATATTATCAATTGAGTCACAACGTGCAACCATATGTACTAGTATGGGATAACCTTAACTTAGTACAGGAGTTGGGATTTAATCCTGCACTTTGGTAGGCTGAATTAGTATGGACACTCTGGATTAGGGGTGAAAACGGTACGGAAAGTTCCCGACCGTTCCGAAGAAAAACGGAAACGGAATCGGAAAGTGCCGGTACGGAAACGGAAACGGGAGAGCTAGTTCCGACGGAAACGGAAATTCCGGCTACAGTATTTCGGAAATTCCGAATGAGACCCGGCCCAATACAACCGGCCTCCAGTCCTCCAACATGTAGGGCAATATGCCCATACTCTGATATGCCTCCAGACCTCCGGTCCTCCAACCTGTCAACCCTAGCAGCAAGCCAGCCACACAGGCGGCGGCGGCGCCAACCCAGCTCGGCCCGGCCTCGATCCTCCGCGATCGTGCCCCTGACGTCCTCGCCGTGTCGCGCCATGCTCCGACCTCAGCGCCAGATCGCGCGCCCCAACCCGCGCCGCCCACTCTCCACGGCTCCCCAACCTCGCGCCAGGCCCTCGACGTCCTCGCCATGCCATTGCGGCGCCACGACCTCCGCGCCAGGCTCGCGCGCCCGACTCGTCGCTAGGTGATCGATTCGTGACCGAGTGTGGGGACTAGGGAATCAGAATCTGTGGCCAAGCGTTAATCATCCTTCTCGCATATTGTGGTATACATTGACTATCAATTTTCTATTTAATCATTAATCATCCCAATCATGTTATCATGTATTTGCCACCATCCCGATTGACGCTCAAATTTATGATTCAATAATTTTTGTCAAGAGCCAAAGCGTGAAAGGATAAGTATAGGATTATGGTGCATAATGAATTCATTATTTAGAATCTACCTGGCAAGAGAACTTCTCTAATAGATTATTGAGAGCACCAATCGCAACAAAGATATGAAAGTTTTTAGTTCCTCAAGTATGAATAGTTGCAATGCTATGCATATGGAATACCAAATTATTCAATTGTGTATGGAAATTTTAGATGAAAATTAGAGGAAGGATCAACTATTAATCGCAACAAATTATGTGGGAAAAGAAATAATCAAATTATTGTATATTCTTTTCCTTTTACCAATTACACTCGTAAATGCAGAGCTTGGAATGATTGCCTTATCACTCTACTTGTGTGTGTTGCATTCTTTGATCTCTTTCTTTCTTTTACTTTTCTTTGAGTACAAGATGTGAGTAGTTAGTTTTGGTTTCCAAGCTTTGAGTTTGTCATATAGTGTATTATTCAGGCTATTAGGCTTGCGTAGCTTGTTGTAATCTGGAGCTAGCTGACATGCTCTGTATAGAAAACAATTGACGGTAAGTTGTGGAATCTGATTCTCTGCATATTTGATAACACGATTGGGATGATTAATGATTAAATTATCACCTTCTCTGCATTCTTATCATTATTTGCATAGAACAATACTACAATAACATGGTAGATCATATGGGAACAGTCACATTTCCATGTGGAATTTTCGATAGATCATGTACTACTGTACTAGTATACTACGTCTTTGTGGAATTTTCCGCTTTCGTTTTCGTATCCGTTCCGTTCTGTTCCGCTTCCGTTTCCGACACTATCTGTTTCCGTATCCGTTTCCGGGGTTTCCGATGTCGTTTCCGTTACCGGTAAAAAATATGGAAACGGAAACGGAATAGCTATTTACCGACCGTTTTCGTACCGTTTTCACCCCTACTCTGGATAAACGGTGTTGTTCTAGGTATTCCCTCGTCGAGCTGTCGGGGTCGAAGTATTCCAATACAACAGTGTATGACTTGCTATGGAGTAATGGACATGATGGGATGCAAACCATCATCGAAACTGTGTGTGAGCGGATTTGAAAGAGCGTGAAGGGGTGTGAACCATCGTGAGTACTGTGTGTACGGGTTGTACTTCCACCCGATCTAGGAGAGCGTGATAGGGTGTGAACCATCGTGAGTGCTGTGTGTACGGGTTTTACTCCCACTCATAGCAAGGGACGCACATCACCGGAGCTAATGCAAGGTTAAACCCTGGCAAATGGAAAGGTTTCGTCATAGCCTACCAAAACGGATACGATGAGTATCGCGTGGCATGGATGACATGATTGCTAGAATGTGCCAAGTGGGAAAAGTGTGCAATCTTTGCAGAGAATAAATATAATCGATTAGCCGTGCTCACGGTCAAGAGCAGCTTGAAAAGTATCATGAAGTATAGACTTTTGGTTTTGGTTTTCGAAAATAGTTCTAGGCAAACGGTTGGTTTTGGGGAAAAAAGGTTTGGCGGAATGGAAATGGCATGGTGAATTGGGATGGGAAGATGATAAGTGAAATGGTTTGGTTATTGGTATGGCAAATGGAATGGAAAAATTTGAAATGATGGATTGGCTCACTGGTATGGTGAATTGATGAGTTGGATTGATGGATGGAATGTGCATTATAGATTATATGAAATACTTATTGCAACTACTTTCTTTACCAATTGCTGTTGTAAATTCCAAATGGTTTAGAATCTATTATTCTATTGCAAATAAATCCTGCTTCGTGTAAATTAAAACTAGTGTAGAAACCTGATTCATTATCATAGCTTACATTCTATTGTACTTGCATACACTAAAGTCTTACGAGTACATACGTGTACTCACCGTTTGCTCTAAATCAAAACTTTGAGTAGAAGGCGCAGGAGAAGATGAAGGCGACCCTGTCGACAAGTTCTACGAGCCGGGTCCCGACGACGTGTTTGACGGCTAGCTGAGTCTTCACACCAATCGGTTGCCTTTGGGTATTGGGTGGCACACCGTAGCCGTTGTTATATCTGCTACTTTTGGTTCTCTTTTGCACTGTATTTGGCTAGTTAACCTAGATTGTAAAGTTAAACCAGTTGTAATAGTTTTACCCCTTCAATATATGTCTGCTATTGTTGTGTATGTGTTGTGTATGTGAACTGATGCATCTCATCTGAGAAAAATATATGGTGCTAGGCTACTGATCTAGGGTATTTGTGGGAAGCTTGAATTAGATTAAACCAGTTGGCCAATGAGCACGAGCTATGTGTGAAGGGCTGACTGATTGGCTTCAATCCGGGTACGGTTTTGGATAAGTGATTGCATGTCTTACGGGTTGCATTAATTCCCAGTCCGACGCAACAGTAAAGACCCGAATCACTGTTCTAAGACCAGACCAATACGAACAATTTCATGAAGAGTCTAAGGGGGGCACGATTGGTCCAGATGCTATAAAAGAAGACGATGAGCAGCTTAGAAAGAGGACACAACCAATAAAACTACTAGTTTTGTTTTTCCTTTTCTTTTCGAACTAAGAGTAGCATTATAGATTTGTAATCTTTCATCTGTAATTCGCTTGATCAATATAATTGCACATCGCCGATTGTTTTTTTCACTAACTTACAGAAATCCAAGTTTGCTTATTCTCCGATCTTGTTATGCATCGTCTTTTTCATGAAAACGACCTTTACCCCATCTAATCTAATCATCTTGAATAGTTGTTTAGATTAGATCATCATTGAGACGATAAAATCGGCTTAATGGCTGACTGAAGTAAATATCGTTTCTTGCCGAATACAGGATCAAATCGGCTAGCACATCTATAACAAGAATTAAACCCGGTGTATGCATGTAGTGATTGCCGATGGACCCTTCTTCACATCACTTGGCGTCAACAGTCACCAAACCTCTGATAGGTCTGGCACCCTTTGTAATGCCTAAAAGTCGGCCAAAAATAATCAATACATCTTATCAACCATTTTATTTTATGAACCGATTGATGTACTTCACCCATTGCTTATTTGGCCTCTTCAATCCCAAGACAACTCAACAAGCCCTCTAGTTCGATAATAAAGTGTATCATCAAACAAAATATACTTTAATGCTTGCCTTTTAGTCTTCTTTATTTCTGAGTCTTTGCCCTGTAACCTATGACGACTATTTTCTCCACAGTTGGAATTCAAGCTTTAGATATCCCCGTAAGCAGTCCAGGTGATTCCGACCGCGCCTGTGAATCGCCCCTGCAGATTGAATCAGGGAAGGGTAGTGCCCCTTCAGCCTCGAAGAGTACCTTGTCTACTAGTTCGTTCCAAGGGCGGGCAAGGACTAGTGTTGACACATTCATGGCGTGCACTGGCCATTTGGTTCATTCCTGGCTTGTAGCTCTATTATTCACTGTTACATTTTGGTATTTATGCATCTTTGTTCTTGCTCATCTGATATCCTACTAATCAGCATTGTCGTACCTTACTAATTTGAGATCTGCAATGCTTGTGAAAGCGACTTTGCAGATCCTATGTGCTGAGTATGCTTTACTTATCAAGAGTTGATAACAACTCGTTGCGTTCACTGTAATTTTATTGCTTCATACTTATATTAGACACCGCAGTGCCGACGAACAGCTCTGATCAAGAGGCTTTTGGTCGAAGACTTTAAAAGCTTCTAACGAAAATGGTATACCATAGATTTGTTTAGAGTAGACAAACATGACTATTACGCTGTTAAGTGTGCATGAGTACAACAGCTTATGTGCATACACTATAACGCTAAACATTGAACTGCTATTTCAATTCCGTGCAAATTTGAGCTTACAACGTAGATTTGGGAGACTAAAAAGCTAAATTTACTATAGAGTGGGGAGCAAATATAACATTGATCCGGTGGGAAAAATTGCGTCGTATTTCAGAGCTGGTTTGCAATTGTTTCATCTAACTGTGTAACGACCGCCTCAATTGACTTCATTTTGTCCTTAATCTCTATCAACTCAGTATGCAGTTTCTCAAATAGATCATGAGCATGAATACGCTTAGAGATGATCTGATAGTGAATGAGCACCAGAACAGTATCCATCCTGTCAAAAAAAAATTAATTAATCTAAACATACCGATGACAGGAATAAAAAAAAAAAGATATAATACTAACATCCTAAACGTTATTTTCCTTAAGTGTCCATGGTAATAATTAGCGATCAACAATCTAATATTTTCATTTAACTGAAAAAGATATAACATAAATTAGTATTTAAATTAATCTTATTAACAATAGCTATTTTCCTTAATAGCACACGATATTCCAATAGTCATCAATACCACAGCATTTTTTTCGAGACATCGCCTTCCCGATTGCACATCGTCCGCTGAAGCATGTTTACCATTAGAATGGAATACAATGCCAACTGGAAATAAAAAATATATAATCTGTCAGATATTTTTTAAAAAAAATACATTTCAAATCTTCAAGGCGATCAGGGAACTTAAAAGCCCCAGCATTTAAAAGCATGCATAAGTACTGTTGAATTTCAAAATCAACAGCAGCAGTCGCGACATGTGCAATATTGAAATCTATGAGACAAATTCAAATACAAAAATCAAAATATTAATAATACTGAGTGTTTAAGTACAAATTTATTTCGTTCGAGAGAAATTCCGTTCAGGTATTTTATCCCATGCAACTCCCATCACAAAAAATCTGGTTTAGGATGGTTTTAATGCTAATTTGCTACATATGGTGTATTACGCGGAAGATATTATTCTTGATTTTGTCTAGCAGCTACAAAACCAACATTACCATCAAAGTGTCAATACATACCGAACTTGGTGAGTTCCAATACTGGATTTCTTTACCAATTTTTTTTAACTCTGTGAACTTACATTTTCTGCGCCTTTATTACCTTTTTATTCTAATATTTTTAGTTTTCTTAGCGAACGTTAAGAAAACTAACATTAGTTTTCTTAACGTTCGCTAAGAAAACTAAAAATATTAGAATAAAAAAGCAACCAAGGGGCAGAAAATGTAGGTTCACAGGGTTAAAAAGATTTGTTAAGGAAATACAGTATTAGAACTCACCAAGCTCGGCTTGTATTGACCCTCAGATGGCAATGCTGGTTTTGTAGCTGCTAAACAAAATTAAGAACAAGATCTTCCGCAGAATGCATCATATGCAGCAAATTGGCACCAAAACCATCCTAAACCAGATTTTTTAGGATGGGAGTTGCATTAAATAAGATACCTGAACGGAATTTCTCTCGAATGAAATGAATTTATACTTAAACACTTAATATTATTAATATTTTGGTTTTTTTATTTGAAGTTATCTCATAGATTTCAATGTTGTACATGTCGCGACTGCTGCTGATTATTTTGAAATTCAACAGTACTTATGCATACTTTTAAATACTGGAGCTTTTATGTTCCCTGATCACCTTAGAGATTTGAAAGGTATTTTTTCATTTTTATTTTTAAAATATCTGATAGATTATATATTTTATATTTCCAGTTGGTATTGTATTCCGTGCTGATGGTAAACATGCTTCAGCTGACGATATAAAATGGGGAAGACGATATCCCAGAAGAGATGCTGTAGTATTGATGACTATTGGACTATCATGTGCTACTAATTAAAATAGTTACTGTTAATAAGATTAATTAAAATACTAATTTATGTTATATCTTTTTCAGTTAAATGAAAATATTAGATTGTTAACCGCCAATTATTACCATGAACACTGGAGAAAAACAATATTCAGATGTTAGTATTATATCTTTTTTTATTCTTGTCATCGGTCTGTTTAGATTAATTAATTTTTTTTTTAATAGGATTGATATTGTTCTGGTGCTCATTCACTATCACATCATCTTTAAACGTATTTATGCTGATAATCTTTTTCAGAAACTGCATACTGAGTTAAAAAAGATTAGAGACAAAATGAAGTTAATTGAGGCGATCGTCACACAGTTGGATGAAACAATTGCAAACCAGCTCTGAAATACAACTACTCTGATATTTTCATAGCCTGAGACGTGACTAAGCTCACAAATAGGCGACGCAATTTCTTTTGCAGACATCAATGTTATATTTGCTCCCTACTCTACAGTAAATTCAGTTTTTAGTCTCCCAAATCTACGTTGTAAGCTCAAATTTGCACAGAATTGAAGTAGCAGTTCAATAGTTAGCGTTATAGTTTATGCACACAAGATGCTGTACTCATGCACACTTAACAACGTAATACTTGTGTTTATCTACTCTAAACAAATCTATGGTAATACCATTTTCGTTAGAAGCTATCACAGTCGGTTTTAGCATGATAGTAAAATAATACGATCATCACAATCGGTTCTAGATCAAAACCGATAGTGATGAAAGACTCATCACAATTGGTTCTTTATAAGAACCGACCTATCGCTTCTTTATAAGAACCGACCTATCGCTTCTTTATAAAAACCAATAGTGATGAGAGAGTGTTGTTTCTCGTTTGCCCACCCTATCAAAAATAACACATATTACACACAATATGCACACATATCACATTCACACAGCACAGATTACACACAATATGCACACATCACATTCACAGAACACAAACACTTTATTACAACACGCATATCACATTCGTTTACAATATAGAACACAAACATGCTGAACTACTGTAGGCGAATATTTAGAGCTCAATATCACCTAATTTATTAACATATATCATCAGGGAGAACTAACAATTGTAATATTCTAATATTATTTATTAACTGTGGAAGCAATGTTCTTACTAGGGGTGGGCAGAAAAAACCGAAAACCGAAAACCAAAAAACCGAACCGAATCGAAATAGTCGAAATTATTGGTTTTTTCGGTTTTTGGAGTTCGGTTCGGTTTTTTTTCAAGTATAGATCGTTTTTTCGAGTTCAGTTCGGTTTTTGGAGCCTAGAAACCAATGAACCGTTCAACTCGAATTTAGAAGAGAGGAAGGGGAAGGAGCAGTGGGCCGGTGCGACAGGGAGGGAGCAAGGCGCCAAGGCCCGCGAACGGCTAGCAGCCCAGGCATCCAGCCAACACACCCACGACGCCCTTAACCCTAACCCTACGGAGCCGCCCTAAACTCCACTCGGTGTCTCCCTCTCCCGACTCCCAAAGCGGCGCGCCGTGCTCCCTCGCACTTCTGAGCTCTCAGATAACGCCACACAGGTTCTCGTCCCTGGGCCGCCAGAGCTCTGCCCTCAAAGCAGCCTCTCCTCATCTCGCGCCGACGCCGCCGAGTTTCCCGTCAACGCCACGTCGTGCTCCTTCGCCCTCGCTCTCCTCGCCCCGCGCCGCCCGGCTCTCGTCTGGGCCAGCCAGGTTTCTCGTCCTCGTGACGCACTACGCCGCCCCCGCGCCGCCTGCATTCCCTCGCCCTCGCCGCTCGTTTCCCGGTGGCCGTGCTCGCCCACGCCTGCGTGGTCGTGCTCTCCTGGTGGCAAAGAAGAAGAGTGCAAGACCACATATCCACGTAGATAAATGTGGTGAGTTTCTGGCTTTCTGCTGTACTTTTTCCAGCTATACTTCATACGTGTGCAAGAGAAATGACTAAGAATGCTTGTGGTAACCTGGGAGTCATTCGCCATTCAATCATATAGAGTAGTTACTGACTTACTGAGTTGTGATCTTTTAAGTTTGTTAGAACACAGAGCTAGTAAGTAGTTACTGACTTACTGAGTTGTGGTGAGTTACGGTGAGTTACTGACTTACTAAGTTTATACACTCCTAATAGTTAGTCTTCCAAGGACTGGACATTTATAATGCATTCTGGACATGTAATGTTAAGAACAGTGAGTGCTAGTCTTATTGATCCCTTTGAAGTTTGATGATTTGGACATGTCATCTATGAATTTTAGACATTCAAATATGTAATGTTCTATGTATGAGTCTGATTCATGTGTAATGTTCTATATTTTGGACATGTAATGTGGCCCCTTTGAAGTTCGGTTAAAAACCGAAAACCGAAAAAACCGAACCGATTTTTTTTTTGTTAATATGGTTCGGTTTGTAAAATTTATAGACATATTTCGGTTTCTAGTTTTCGAAAACCGAAGTTTCAAAAAACCGATTAAACCGAACCGAATTAACCGAATAAACCGAATGCCCACCCCTAGTTCTTACGTACACTTTGAATTCTTAACTTGTTGCATGAATGTCAGTCACACCAAATTAGCCAATCAAAAGAACGATGTGCTATCTCCAAAGGTACCCATAATATCATAACTTTGTAAAAGTATCTCCACCCAACACATGCCATATATCTCCATACTGATAACATGATAAGATCAGCCAATGTCAAGAGCAGTGACTACCCTCGCTGGCAGGGTTAGCGACCACAGAGATATTGCTGCTTAATGACAACAGGATTGGCCTAACACTAGTTTAGTGACAACTTTCAGGTAGACATGGAGTCATGGAACACAATGAATGCAGGAGAACACCAAACATAACACAATAGAAAGCAAGAAATTGCTACCATTTACTCTCTCCATTTCAAATATTAGAATATTATATCCAAATTTATTAGGAAATACTACAAATATTTTGATGAATTGCCATGCAGTACAGTGGGACTACAGAAAATATAGCATTTTTGTTTGTCAAATCAAGTTAAAAGGGTCCTTTTACAATGAATAAAAGATTGGTGGCATATGCATATACCTGTTGAGTTTTGATGTCAACTCCTGAAAGCCAGCAACCAAAGCCAGGATGAGAGTGGTACCAGCCCACCACCATTTCATGTCTGTAAAAGCAACAGAACTGTCAACATAATTGTTTACCTACAACAAAGTTGAATAAAAATAACAGTAGATCATCAAACAAAAAATGTGTCGACCAAAGAAAAAGCATCTCGCATTGCAATAACTCTTTCACTGCATTTAAAAGGGTAGAGAGTGAAAACATTGCAATAACTATACTCTTGATTCCCTCAAGAACAAATATTTCGAAATGGAGACTCCTAAAGCCATGGACAAACATAGTGAAACAGAGGGAGTAATTGACAAATATATATCCCGCGTGAGTAAATAAAAGTGCCAAGGTATCTTCGCCATCTTTTCTACAAATGTATGATTTGACAGCCATCACTTTCTATCGTGATCCGAATTTACTCTAATGGAAATCTTCTTATATATCTGAAGGATTGTGCTTAGCAGCAGGTAAAAACTAACATATTCATTTTTCTCTGAAAAAGGCCAATCCTTCACAACGGAACTGATGCAAGCATTTAATGGATTGCAATATGTTATATGCCTCATGGTGTATATATAAGTTAGGAATCTATAATTCTTCAAAATAATATAATCTAGAACTTGGTTTTCTTGACATGAATGTAACAAATAGCAAGACAATTAATTGAGTAAATTTACTTAGTACTAACACTGGGTGAAGTTTCGATTTCCTACTAATAATCAGGAGAAGTATAGCAACTAAGTTGCTATCAGGCCCCGTACCTCCCGGTCTGCTTGAGCATGTCGAGCATGTTTGTATGGGAGACATGGTCGAGGGCCTCGACGCTGACCCCGGTCCCGCTCTGCGGCATGGTGAAGACGTCCACCACCCTGATCGTGTAGTCGTCGACGAACTCGCCCAGCATCAGACCCATCACCTCCATCGACACGCCGCCCCTCCCTGCAGCAGCAGCAGACACCAGCACGTGAGCCCAACCGCGAACCCTAACAGCCCTAGCTAGCCCGAGGCAGAGATAGATCAAAGGGGGAGGAGTTAGGTCTACCGACGATTGACCGTGCTTTAGCAGCTAGAGGAGCGCAAGGGAGGAGATGTGGACCTGCTCGGAGGAGTCGAGCAGCGGCGAGCCCGACGGCGGCTGCCCCATACCGGGGGTACCGAAGATCTGTTGGTTGATCTCAGCCATGTACGGGATGATTCCACCCAAATCCCGCATGATACTCACTTTCCTAAAACTAAGAACTTTCCTAATCAATCATGCGCCATGATCGGAGGCGCCTTCCATACTTGGAGCACGCCCCCGATTTCCTCAGCACTATAATAAAAGGGAAGAGGTGAGCACATGTATAGGTGACGATCTATGCACGGTTTCCCTCTCCCCAAAACCCCTACCGATCCTTACTTGCGCTGGAGGAACCTCGAAGGGTAGTGTTCGGCCAGTGCAGGTGGAGACCCGAAGGTCGCCGACATCCTCCAACAGAACATCCACGCCGGCAGTTCTCTGCGACCACTACATCACCGACAAACGAACTAATGGCTTCACTGTCATCTGTCATCTCCGGGTTAGTTTCTAATGTTCAATTTCCGCATCAAGATCTAGTGATCATGTTTTAGGCTAAGGTTTATTGTCATCAGATCATTAGCTAGATCTAACATTTGGTATCAGAGCCACCCTAGCCTAACCATGTTCCTATTAGCCCCGGATTAGTCAAGGTTTAGCCGTGTTCTTATCGATTTAGATTTAATTTGGCACGGATTAGGGTTGTTTTTTTCTCGGTTTAGCATGAGGGAGGAGGGGATAAGAGCCATCGCGAGAGAAATCGGAGCTAAAACAAATCTGAACTCAAACAAAATCCTCATGCACGGAAAGCTTTGGCCATCATGAACTAGTTGCTATGTACTACGTACCTCCATGCATGACGATGATGTATGAGGCTGTTCATTTTTTCCGTCGAGGAGCCTTGAACATACGCGCCGCTGCGCACTCGCCATGCTCCTCAAGGCCATGCGATCGCCGCTGCGGCATCGCCGCTTCGCGCGCCGCGCCATCACGCGCTTCCATCCGCTTCCGCCGACGCCGCTTCCTGGTTTCACTGCTACACACTGGGCCGCTATTGCCGCGCGATTTCTTTAAGGAATGGGACTAGTGTTTTTAGGGTTAGGGTTTTCCAGTTCAGTCGCAGGTTTTGTTCAGCCTCGGGCGAATCTGAGCCATCCGTCCAGATCGACGGCTCTAATCTTGTGTCGCCTGGGCTGTGGGTTGGCTGGGCTGTACTGTTTCGGTTATCTTGTTTAAGGCCTTTTACTGTTTTGATGATTATTGTTTAGCTCCTTTTCAATATTTGTTTATTATGTCTAATTTAATTCGGCAAATGTTGTTCAAATGATTATTATTCCTGGGCATTATTTCATGATTGATGATTAATTTCTGGATAAATTATTTAATATTGCAATTAATGTCAAGATTATTTTTAAGTATTATCTCTGGTTAAATGGAACTAACGCGAAATTTAATTAGGGAATTAAACTTGACTTAAAATTATGTATAACCAACGTTATTAGTAATTTTAAGTCATTTCTTATACATTTAATTCCTAATTTGTTTTCTACCCAACGGTGATGCAATTTAGGACTTAATCTTGTCGTTAAAATTTCATTTCGTTTTCTGCCCAACGGTGATGCGAAATGAAATCTTATGATATTTATATGTATTTAATCAGACCAACGTAGGATTAATTACATATATGGCATTGTCTCAATTATTGATTAAATTTTCCTATTATTTTTCAGCAATTTCCAATGTTGTATCTCAGATTAATGGCATTGAACAACTCAATGGCACTAACTTTCTCTCGTGGAAAGATAAGATCCTCATTATGCTAGGGGTCTTGGACATTGATCTAGCATTACGAGAGGATGCTCTCATTGCATCCGCCCCTAATGTTTTTAGATGGAACGGAGAATCTTTTCGGGAAAGCATCAAACAACGTGAGCACTTCTTGGCTCTACAGCTTGGGTAGAAACCAGGAATGAAGATCAATTGTTCTTATTAAAACTTAATAACCTATTTCAGAATGGTTTTTGTTGCCCTTGCTACAGCGTAACATGGATATGAAACATTAGTAACTAGATATTGTTTGCTTCATTTATTGGGTGTGGGCTTTGGACGTGGGCTGTGGAATAGGCGGGCCATTAAGAGAAATTGCCCGAAATACTTGTGATGCATTCAGTTCAAGGGTTTCGTATGAATGACAAATGCATAGGAGTTTCTCAATCTTTATCACTTAAAATTGTTACCCGTCATTATTTGACTTTGGAAAGATTGTCCCACGAAGGCCTCATCTACTATTGCCCTTTCCAAGTTCTCCTATCATGTGCTTTTTTTTTCGGGAAGTAACATGTGCTTTTTCTTTGGAAAGAGAAAAACAAAGCTCACAATTTACTTGGAAAACTATTTTCGTTGTTCTTTATATCAACATTGAACCGTTCCATGCTAAAACACGTAGCGAATCATATAAGTATTAAAACTTTTATCTTTTTTCCTCCCGAAGGAATATGCTGTCACGGACGGAGGGAGATTGGTTTATCGGAAGAAAGGCTGAACTGAGAAAGAGTACAGGCGACGGCTAGCGACAATAGATGAATGAGAATAGTAGTTACCGAGTATTACAGAGAAGAGAGCAATTAACGTTTGATCTTAGTTAAATTGTCAGGTTGTGGCCCTGACTTAAACATACTATATATACATGTAATGGAAGTGAAAATGGACATGAAAAAAAATGAAATGAAAACTCATTCCTCTGTATTTCTCTGCTCTTCTCGTCTTTCTTCTTCCTCACGGCTACCTTTCCCCTCTCTCTGGTTCTGCAATCTTCCGATCGGATCGCCATCACCGGTGGTGGTCGTGACAACTGCATCGAGCAAGGTCGATCCGGCCTTGAGTCGTAAAATCCCGGAAAAAAGGTTTGGGAACCTGAGACCGATTCGGTGCGGTCTTGGAAGATCCCAGTAAAATCCCTAGTCACCGGTTGACTCGGCAGATCGAACACGACGGCTCGCGAAAACCTTCTACAGACGCGCTTCGTCCTGGAGGCGATGGATGCAGTGTCGGGGCGAGCAGAGGAACATCTGATGGGACTTCGAGAGAGCATCGATTTGATCCTCGCTAGGTTGGAGGGGATGGATGCCACTCAGCAACAATTAGTTACGAGGACCGATCTGACGGCGAAGGCAGTGGAGCAAACCACGAAGGATCGAGCTTTTGGCACAAAGTGTGGCGCGATTGACAATGGGAAGAACGGGAGAAACCAGTCGTATCAGTGAGGAAACTCCAACAGGAAAGGCGGCGATCACACCCGCGCCGCCTGGGGGCTGGAGGAGACCAGAGGAGGAACCTTCGTCTTCAACTGGAGGTATACGCACTAGGAGTTCATTGGGGATTCTGGGAGAAGTGCCAGGAGGAAACAATCCAAGTCAGAGAGAGATCGGGGGAGTTACCAGGAGCCCACTGCCAAAACTTTCATTTCCACGGTTTGATGGGAAAGACCAAGGATCTGGAGGGACAAGTGTGTTGATTATTTCCGGATCTACAACATTCCTGAAGCATTGTGGGTGTTGGATCGCCGCTTTGCACATGGAAGGAAGGGTCGCACAATGGATGCAAGTGTACAAATCTCGAAATGTGTTGGGTGGATGGGAACAATTCATACAGCAAGAGAGGAAAAATTTGGAGCTTATGACCATAGGAGACTTATGGGCGAACTAGTGGGAATTGACAGAGTGGCTCCGTGACAGAGTACTGAGAGAAAATTTGAAGCAATTATGTTTGAATTGGTAATGCACAATACTCATTATGGGGAAGAACTGCTTGTGTCTCGGTTTATAAGGGGTCTAAAACCGTAATTGAGAGGTGCAAGTGTTAGGAATGGTACTGACTCGGTGGATAGAGCAAGATATCTAGCTCAAGTGCGGCAAGAAGTGTGGGATGGCAACAAAGGTTGGAAAACAAAAGGGCAAGGAGGAAACAAAACAGAAGGGAATCAAGTTGCTCCAAAGGTGGTGTTGGAGAACTATGGAAGGCCGCATAATTGAGAGAATACCGCCGAATTAATGGACTATGTTATCAATGTGGGGAAAAATATGAACCAAACCATCATCTCGCAATGCCGAGAAAGGTTCAAGCTCAACTTCAATCCCTTAATGTAGAAGCACAGACGGAGATAATATCTGATGAAGTGTTGGACCTGCTAGAAAAGACTGAAAGGGAAGAAGAGGACCTTTGCACCTTATCCTTGAATGCATTGTCAGGAGCCGAAGAGAAAGAGACTTTGAAGGTTCTAGCACTGGTAAGAAATCAAGTGATGCTCATTTTGATCGATTCAGGGAGTTCTCACAACTTGGTTACTTCGGAGTTCTTGCATCGAATTGGTTGTTTGTCTCAGCCGAAAGAAGCAGTGGAGGTCAAGGTGGCCAATGGGGAAAAGTTAATGTGCAATCATTGGGCGCCAAATCTGGAGTGGTGGATCCAGGGCCACACCTTTAAAACAGATTTTCATGTGCTAAACCTAGGTGCATATGACGCCATCTTAGGAATGGAGTGGTTACAAAGCTATAGTCCCATGGTGTGTAATTGGAAGGATAAAGTCCTTGAGTTTGAATCGAATGGCCAGAAGATTCGACTTCAGGGCTTACACAGAAAGGAGAGTAAGGAGCTTCATTCTTTATCAGCAGAACAGTGGAACAAATGGAGGAGGGGAAATGATATCTGGGCCTTAGTAGTTGTGGAAACTGAGAATTTGGAAAAAAAAAGGAGAGTATACCGGAAGAGATTAAGGCCGTGTTACAGACTTATAAAGAACTATTTGCTGAACCAAAAGAACTGCCACCAAGGAGGGAGTATGATCATGCCTTATCACTAGTGCAAGGAGCCATACCAGTGAATTCTACCAGTATAGATACTCTCCGATGCACAAAGATGAGATTGAAAAACAGTGGCCGAGATGTCGAAAACTGAATTATCTCGCCAAGTGTGAGTCCATTCGCGTCCCCAGTCTTACTTGTGCAGAAGAAGGACGGGTCATAGAGATTCTGTGTGGACTATAGACGTCTGAATGATCTAACTATCAAAAACAAATTTCCGATGCCAGTGATTGATGAGTTACTAGATGAGTTGGCGGGCACACGGTATTTCACTAAGTTAGACTTGAGGTCGGGCTACCATCAGATTTGCATGAGAGAGGAAGATGAGCACAAAACAGCGTTCAAGACCCATCATGGCCATTATCAGTTCAAGGTAATGCCATTTGGACTCACTAACGCCTCCAAATACGTTCCAATGTGTGATGAACTCCGTGTTGGGACAATATCTCCTAAGTTCGTTTTGGTCTTTGTCGATGACATCTTGGTTTATAGTCCCGACCTTGTTACTCATGTTGAGCATTTGAGGAAGGTGTTGCAGACTTTGCAAGAACAACAATTCTTTATTAAAAAGTCGAAGTGTTCATTTGCTCAAAAGCAAATGAGTACCTCGGGCACATCATATCGGATCATGGAGTAGCTCGATCCTAAGAAAACACAAGTGATGCTTGAGTGGCCGAGACCAAGGAACGTCACCGAGTTAAGAGGATTTTTGGGTTTGACAGGCTATTATAGGAAGTTTGTGAGGAACTATGGAATTCTAGCTAAACCATTAACAAACCTGTTGAAGAAAAGGGCCTTTGGATGGGATGAACAGGCCGAGGAAGCCTTCTTGAAACTTAAAGAAGCTATGTCGGTTACCCCAGTACTCAAGTTACCAGATTCCAACCAAGGGTTTGAAATAGAGACGGATGCTAGTGACCAAGGAGTGGAGGCTGTTTTGGTTCAACAAGGACATCCGGTAGCATTTTTTAGCAAGGCATTGGGTCCAATTCACCAAAAACTATCAATATACGAAAAGGAATTTTTGGCACTGATTTTGGCAGTGGAAAGATGGAGGCAATACTTACAACGTCAGGAGTTTGTGATTCGTACGGATCATCGGAGTCTATGCTATTTGGAAGAACAAACCTTGCAATCCGATATGCAGAGGAAGGCAATGATGCGCCTCATGGGATTACAGTTCAGGATTCTGTACAAAAAGGGAAGCCGATGCATTGTCGAGAGTCAATCACCCAATGGAAGTCCATACCATCTCTAGTATAGAACCAGCTTGGTTGCAAGAAGTTGTTAATTCCTATATGACTGATGAGGAGGCCACCAAATACCAGAAGATCAAGCTATGCAGAGTCCCGATGAGCACGGTTATTCCTCGCACCAAGGATTTATTCGGCATAAGGGAAGAATTTGGATTGGCAAGAATTGCCACGCAAACCAGATCGATTTCGGTCTTCCACACAGGCGAGGGAGGTCATTCAGCATTACTTCAACCTATCGGCGCATTAACAAGCTGTTTCTTTGTCGACCGAATGAAGACACATATCGAGCAGTTCATCAAGCGAAGGTGAAGTCCGCCAAAAGGCAAAAAGTGAACGATCTCGACCTACTGGTTGCTACA
The DNA here is from genome assembly GCA_036346355.1 of Rhipidocladum racemiflorum. NCBI lineage: Eukaryota > Viridiplantae > Streptophyta > Magnoliopsida > Poales > Poaceae > Rhipidocladum > Rhipidocladum racemiflorum. Next base: position 6,896,603 of record CM070581.1, read on the forward strand.
ATAACGCCCATTCCTCGATCTTTGCTTGGTTAGAGGTGACAATGGACTTCATTGAGGGCTTACCAATGTCGGATGGTTTCAATACAATCATGGTGGTGGTCGATAGATTTTCCAAATACGCTCACTTCATTCCGTTGAAGCACCCTTATACAAGACACAAAAGTGGCCAAATTGTTTTTAGAACAAGTTGTCGTGCTCCATGGAATACCAAAGACGATTACTTGGATCGCGACAAGATTTTCACTAGCATCTTTTGGCGGGAATTATTTAATGCATTGGGAACTAAGCTTCAAGATAGCACGACTTACCACCCGCAAACCGACGGCAAAGCGAGAGGGTGAATCAATGCCTAGAGATGTACTTACGCCGCTACTGCTCATGAGACCCCGGGAAAATGGAAAAATTGGTTGCCTTTAGTCAATTGTGGTACAACACAACCTTCCACTCCTCCTTGAACTGCTCTCCCTTTAAAGCTCTTTATGGTATGGAGCCTGTTATGGTCTTGTGCCAATGCCTGTAGATGGATATTCGGAGAGGTGGTGATGTTCAAGGAGAGGGAAGATCATCGTGAACTTTTAAAACGGCACTGGAGAGAGCGCAAAATCGCATGAAACTTAAGGCGCATACAAAAGCAGACAGGAGCGAGTGTTCCAGGTTGGAGAGCAGTGTGCTTCAAATTGCAATATGCACAATCCTCACTTGTGAACCGGCCATACCCCAAGTGGCTTACAAATTCTTGGTCCGTATGCAGTGAAAAACAGAGTCGAGAGTACTGCTTATGAGCTGAGTTTGCCAGAAGGTACTTTGATTCATCCAGTGTTTCATGTCTCACAACTCAAAGCTTATACACCAGATTTCACACCAATTTTTGCTGATCTGCCGAAAATAGTGGATTTGGATGTTCAAATTTCACCGAACCCTGAAAGGATACTTGAAAGGCGATTGGTTAAAAAGGGCAATCTGCGGGTACAGGCCTGATTCAATGGAAGGGATTATCACCGAGGTCACTACATGGGAAGATTTGAACGTCTTGGCGCACAAATTTCCATCGACCATTGCTTGGGGACAAGCAATGAATTCAGGGAGTATCTTGTCACTGACGGAGGAGATTGGTTTATCTAAGAAAGGTCGAACTGAGAAAGAGTACAGGCGACGGCTAGCGACAATAGATGAATGAGAATAGTAGTTACCGAGTATTACAGAGAAGAGAGCAATTAACGTTTGATCTTAGTTAAATTGTCAGGTTGTGGCCCTGACTTAAACATACTATATATACATGTAATGGAAGTGAAAATGGACATGAAAAAAAATGAAATGAAAACTCATTCCTCTGTATTTCTCTGCTCTTCTCGTCTTTCTTCTTCCTCACGGCTACCTTTCCCCTCTCTCTGGTTCTGCAATCTTCCGATCGGATCGCCATCAGCTGGTGGTCGTGACATATGCATTACATAATGTTCTTGTTAGTTGGATAAGGGATGATTGATTCTGTGGTCTTTCATTATCATTATATTTACTTAAGCTAGACATAACTGGTGTGGCATTGGTTCACTGCAGCTCACTTCAGTTGCTAGATTGAACAACAACAAATAGCAGAAATCTAGGGGAAAGGTTATTTGACATCACACCCCCGGACCTGATTTGGTTAATTCTGCTGCTGATTTTCATTCATAACTTTAGTTAAATATGCAGCTTTTAACATTGTGGCCTTCCCATTTGGCATTCTAAATATCTAGGTTTGCACTAAACAAAAGTTACGCATATTTTATTACTTAGCACTACAAGCACGACTACTCATGTATGCAGTAGTTAGTAACCTAAATAAATAAATAAGTGCATACCTTCGTAGGAATGGATCTTGTGTATGTGCTGCCCAAGCCACATGGCTGGAATGAACCAGGTTATATGTTGTAAAAGATATATATTATTTTAGTTATAGAGAACTATGTACGACGAAACAACACAAAGAAGAAAAATCACCTACCGGCGTTGTCACTTGCTCCTGCCATCGTCGATCAAATATGAAATAAAAGGTAAATAATTTAGATTATAAGGTAACAATCAACGAGACAAAATCTTATGCACTTACTTTGCGGCTGAGTGTTTCTCCTTCTCTTCTTCTCACAGATACTGTTGCTCTTGCTCTTTATATAGTGAGGTTGGATGCCTTGTAAGCACTGGGCCGAGGTCCCCACGGCTCGCGCCCGCCCTCTGCTTGCTGCCTTTCCCAGGCTTTGAAGTCACTGGAAGGACTCTTGCTCCATGCCTCACAGATGGAATTGCTATCCTCACGCCATACGTTGATCACATGTTCCCTGTCGCACTATATATCACGGATTATTTATATATACTAGGGTGAAAAGCGCGCTACGCTGCGCCGTATGGTATGAGGCAGCCAACAGACCGTAAGGTGGTCATCGAGTATGTTTAGGGCTGAAGGGATCCTTCACATGAAGAAACAATGTACTAAGAGATTCACATTTTGTATCCAAATACAATATGAATGACAAAGGTTGAACAGATCAGCAGAACCATGAGACATAGGTATCACCTTAGCTCAATTATGTTAAGCAGAGTAAGTCGAAATATTTGCATTCATATGAAACCTGGATACAGTACCAAAATCTAGTGATATGACTAAATACCTTCCAATTTCGAATAAAACAACAGCTTTAGAGTGTTACCTGTAAAAGCAACGTAAAGAACCAAAACTAATTGTGATCAAGTGAGACAGTACATAAATACTTCGAGAAGTCAGAATATTACCTGCAAGAGCAATATAAACCAATCAGAATTTGCAAGATAGTGTTACTGGACAAGAAGAGACAACTAAGCAACCCATAGTACAGGTAGTCGTTACTGGACAGGAAGAATTTCTATAACTGAAGGCATCAATTTGTCATATGTTAGAATGCCTTGTGAAAAGGCGAAGTACCAAAGTGTTACAACCAACATAATAATAATGCAGACAAGAGCAGTTCAGAACAGAGCGGTCCATTTGCTATTCGAACTAATCTGTAGCATGGGCATATTTTCAAGTTTTGGCTGAAGCACCGATAAATAGGTCTGAAATGATTCACACTTTCTGTATAACTCTGCAACCTACAATTGAAGGCTGAGTGGTAAGATACGTCCAGTTAGCTGATTTGCCAACTCCTCTGTCTGAGCTTTGCTCTCATGTTAAAAAAACAGGTTCAAAGATTCACGGTGAGACATATAAAATAAGGTTGGCTATTGCACAGACAAATCATTGTTACCCATACCTTCTGAACAACATAATTTTCAAAGACATCAATCATCAATGTATTAGGCCATTCATGTTGCTAAATCAGATTCACGCATTGCAAACAACCACCCTTCCTCCTGACATTGAAAAGCTGGTGTGCCTGTCATGTAATAAAGGAAAAAGGGAATGTTAAACCATCAAGCTTCTTTGTGCGAATAAAAATTTGTTTACCTGTACATGGACCACAAAAGTAGAATGGCAATAAATAGCCATCTGACAGATTTCTATACCTAATGTGCTCTTGTCAAGAGACCTGCCAACATTAGTTAAGGACTTTAATGTAGTAGCAGATAGAATTTTTCAAGAAGACACGATTTGTTTCAAGCAGATAAAAGTTGGAGTTTGCTCAATTACAGACAACAGGATTAGAAGTGAGTAGGTGTACACGGGTGTGATATAAACAGTGGACTACCAAGTACCACTTACGGAGCAACCAATTTGTGCCACAAAAATAAGATAAGTTATTCTTTTAGGTGAGCTGTAATCAGCAAATTGCAATTATAGAAACTGGTATGCAAGCCAATATTACCATCCACCAAGTCCTTTACAGACATCCTTACTTGGTGTGCCATTAGGCAAAGAAAAAAAGGAAAAAAGAAAGAAAAGGAAAAGAAAGTAAAGAAGAAGAAAACTTGAGGCGGGCAGGAAAAAAGAAAGAAAAGGGAAAGAAAGTAAATCAGAACATAATTAGGCAACATGCATCAAAGTGGGAGAAGGCTTATAAACTTAGAAAACTTGAGCTCACCTACTAACAGCATTATCTAGTCAAAGTAATATAAGATAGCAAAAAACAATAAAGCAATCAAAACAGGGAGGTGGAACAAAAGATGACTACCACCAGTTAAGTCAAAAGTGCAATGCCTACAGTTTCTGGGAATGGCTGATGACATCCGTAGATCACAAATTATCAAATGCAATTGCAACACTATGAAAGGGACTTGAGGATTTGGTATAGCTGATCGGTAGTAAAACGGAATAACTATCATATATCTACTTTAGATTCATTTTGTGAACTCTTTCTCGATGTTTCTTGCAGCATATATGCTTTGTAAAGAAAATACATGCAGATCCAAACATTAAGAAGAATACACAACTGAATTCAGAGGGACACATACGGCACATGGAACCAACACTTCCTACCAAACAAAGCTACCAGAAAACGGCAAATCGTATCAAAGATGTACCTTTACGTAGATTCAATTCTGGTACGCAATATAGAAAGGCAGATTATACTCGGCCTTCAATATTATATTCGCACTTGGGGATAATTGATAAACAAAAGTTCATGTATAATATTTGTCTCTTTAAGCAATAGTGCCTCGAAAAAAGCATGAGAGCTACGTAGAAGAATCACATCAATTATAAAACCAATGGTTGTAAAAATAACTTTTAAGTTCTAAAACAATAAAAAATCTGAAACATATCACAAATAGCAGAAAAAGCGCAGAGCCACGCACATGGCTTACGGTAAACTTACAGATTGTAGTAGGCGAATTTTAAAATGTCTTTACTCTCAAAACATATTCAATTAATCAAGTATGAATAGTGTATAAATGAAGGAAACTACTTAAGTATCATGGCACCGTAAGTATGCAGTGGAGCCTACCATCTGGGAACCACTTGGTAGATGACAAGTGCAATCCTTATTATCTCCTGTTTTATCGTATTTATAATTTGTATGTTTAGGTGGCACTGAAGTTCTTTGATCCATTTTCTACATAATCAGTAAGCTCATTCAGAGAGAAGCAATCCGACACCACTAAAACTCCTACCACCATATCATCGCGAAAAGTCATATTTATTTTGCCATAATTATTTTGCTCAAATGACATTTTATAATCAACAAACATAAATTTTGATCAGATGTCAAATGAAAATTTTGAAGTAAAGATTGTTTACCTCTGTGTGTAATGCTTTTATCTTAGAATACTGCTTCCTCAGCTCTGGATTGTTAGGATAAATACAGACAACAAATGCAGCATCTATACTCACATAATTAATGTACACTCCTTGTCAATGTCCATTAAAACAACAATTAAGCTCAAACGAAAAGAAAGAAAAGTTAAAAGTAGGGTACCACACATTGCTTCCTTAAGCTCACAAAGTTCTTTTCTTGACTTGGTAGGAGAGACATTGATGGAAACTTCACCTGGACAGTTCTCTATAGTAACCTGCAAATGCATCAAGCAATGGGATATCAAGATGCTGAAGAACAGGCAAGCAGAATGCACAAAAAAAACTGGAAATTACCATAAACAGGGGTCCCTGCAGCCCAGCATCCAATATTTCAGATACGTAATACGCCATTTGCATTGGATCCACAATGCTGAAGTATTTTACTCTGCTCCTAAACCCTGCATTTACATGGAGATAGCATGCTAAGTAACAAAACATAGATCAAATTGCATAAGAAATCAAATGTATAGTAACTTTCTTGTTAATCCACTCATCCGAAACATTTATGAGTACAGGCAACAGGCATACAGATGGCAATAGCAAAACTCCTACAGAGTAGAACAAGTAAACAACCATATATCAAATACAACAATATTCAAGGATGTTAGCAGAGATTCTTCAGCGTGAACAAAAACTGGAATTGAGGTATTACCAGTTAGCCATTAAAAAACAAACCTTTGGGGAAGATCGCTTGGCTTGAAGACCACAACCTCCCTGATAGCACAACACCAATTTCCGAAGGTTCAACGGAGCATCTGATGATGGCGGAGCCCTCGAGAGGCGATGCCAACCACATCGCACCGTAAGCCTGCGACCTCGTCCCAGGCGTTCAGCGTGTGTACCAGAGCACGAACTTGCGCTGCGGACGCACAACAAAAGAACAAAGTGGTTACATCCAGCTCTTTGATGTCAACGACCATGCGCACTGCAGACGCAAAGCTTCCCCTTTTTTCTCGAATGGGGGTCAGGGAGAAGGGCTAGATCTATCAGCGGCGGGTCTTACCCGTAGTGGGTGGAGGCCAGCCTTGAGCTCTCGGCTGCGGCGCTCGTTATCCTCTGGCTCCGCTTCCGCCTCGTTCTCCTCCGCCTGCAACGGCTGCTGCCGCTCCTCCTGCTCGGCCTACTTCCTCTCCATCGCCGGCTCCATGGCGCGCCCTACTCTGAATCGAGGATGCGAGGGGGCGGCGTGGGAACGCCGGAAGGGCGGCGACGGCGCGCGGCGGGTCCAGAGGAGAAAAAGGAGGGCAAGCGGCGGGCGACGGCGATAGCGGGGAGAACGCGGTCGAATCGAGGACGCGAGGCCTCGAGGGCTCCGTGAGGGCCGATTTCACGACGCTTTATCAGCCGGCGGGCGCCAGGAGAATGGGCGGCGAGGACCCTGGCGCAAAATCGGGAAAACATCGAGCTCTCCACGCGTAGGACGCCAACGTGGAACTGCTGGGAGACCGCGATTTCCTTCCCTTTAAGATAGTAGTTATATATATGTATATCTATATGTATTATATATAGGAAGACTCTTTTCTACTATCGAGAGTAATTACTTCCTATGTTGTATCTCACAACGTATGGAGCATCTCGCGCAACGGAGGGTATGTACGTGTAGTATACAAGCAGTGGTGGACCCAGTAATTCTTTAGAGCCCGGGCACGCTTAAAGAAGCATAACAAGTTTAAAGCTATTTAAATTTTAGTTGCTAACTTTTTATACAATTTAGGATGTTTTTTACAAGATGCTAGTAAAGCTTGTAAATTCAGGCTCTATATGTTCGTTTCTGATTTGAAGATTGTACTTGTCAGGTTGCGTAAATATGAGATTTAGATGTTTGTTATATAGTGAGCCAGGGCAGAACCTGTGCTAGCCAGCCTTGGGTCCATACAGATAGGAGTATATAAGACCATCTAGGTTGTATTTATATTTTTTCGGATGTGATATGTACGCTTTTTAGAGATACTCCTTTTTATGTGCGTATATGAATGTATTTGCAAAATAAACTAAAATTTATGTACTTCCTTGCAATTTTTTTATGTAAGTCTTATTAGAATATTCTATAATTAGTATATAAGTATATCGAAAATGATAAAGGAGAGGAGGAGAGAGAGACAGGTAGAGTGAGGTGCCACATGTGCGGTGTAGGTTTCAGTGGCAGTAGAGAGAGGAGGAGAGGGAGACAGGTAGACTCTGACACCTCAGAGAGATAGCCTGCTACCACCTCTCTCCTCTGTCACTCACTTGGCTCAAAAATAATTTTTTTTGGTACACCAGAAATTTGTACTATACGGTTGCTCACTAGTTATAAGACTATCTTCAGCAATTTCCCAATTCATTCCATTTTCTTCCCCATATTCATTCCCTTTATTTCCTACCATCTCCAGCAGTATCCCCTCAAGGGATTTGTGAAGGGATTGGAGAGAGAATCCATTTCTAAAGGGATTCACTGTTTGAATCCCTTCTGAAGGGAATCGTGAAGGGAATCCGCTGAAGCACTAGGGATCTACTTGCGAAGGAATTTGAAGGGGAAGGGAAGCTGCTGGAGATAGTCTAAGACACCCATCGTATAAAAATCAGCCACCCTTTTTACTGTACTCTACTTGGGGAGAGACGGAGAGCATACCGCATACTCATGGTTAAACTAACACGCCAATAACCGTGCAAACATCCAGCTTTGTCTCTCTAGATGCCAAGATCACTTAGGCTATTTTCAGTGCAAAGTGTCATACTCCAATATACAAGAATGCCACATAGGATGAAAAATATGATACTGCATTGAAGAAACATTCTCTACAATGCATAGTATCATACTTACTCCCTCTGTCCCACAAAGAGTGCATTTTTAGGATTTTTAAGACAGATTAGTGTGCAAAGTAAATGACCAATGTGACCCTCATTACTCCATACACAAGCATGCTGATGCTTCAGTTTCCACAAGCACTTAAATGAGCATGCATACACTTACAGCTGGGCCATACGGACTAGAAATGCACTCTTTGTGGGACAAAATTTGAACACTAGAAATACACTCTTTGTGGGACAGAGGGAGTATATGTTTAAAATAATTAATTGGTGTGATGTTGTGTCTATGAAAGTGAACCCAGAGCATTAGATTATGTGCCATGGTCTAAGATATCACACAAAGTTCAGATTCTTGCTCAAGATACAGCTTTCTTCTCCCTCCTATTTATTGCTTTGCCACATCAGCAAAAAAATTTATATGACATCTAATTAATAAGTATGATACTATCCATTAAGAATAGCCTTAACATGATACCACTAGCAGTATCATGGCCTCATGGGAAATGTCAAGAAAATGAACGGTGTGTCTATACTGTTTGCTCATACCGCCCCATTGCATGCATTCATACCGTCCCCATTGCATGCATCAGGTACTAATCAATACAAGTACTCCGGCTTGCATCAAGTAGTAACGCAAAAGCGAAGCATACTTTAGCTGAATGGAACCAAGGTTCGAAATTTCGTATTGGATTCATCTTGGAGGTAGCTGAAATATAAAATTTTAATAAAATCTCGGTATTTTGGACAAAATTGAAAAAATAAAATTAAAATTTGGTATTTTTAGGACGGTAAAACTGAAATTTAGATTCTTTTTAACCCCCGTGAAATAAACTTCGGAGGCTAAAAAAATTCCCATACAGCATGAAGTCCCAGTTGGTTAAGGTCGGTCGGGTTTGGGGAATCGATACCAGCCTACCAGGACCACTAGAAAGCTATGTGAATGCTCTACCATCTAAACTACGCTCTAATGCTGTAACATCAAGTATAACAATTTTATAAGCTTATCCCTAGTATATAAATAAATCTATCTTTGTGAAATTAGATGAAATTTCGTTGAGATTACTGTAGCAATACGAATATTTTTTATTTTTTTATTCGTCGGGATTTTGAATTTTATCTCGACCGAATTATAAGATTTTAATGAAATTTTAAACTATAAATGGAGCAGCTTGTGGTAAGTGGTAACAATACTGAAAAAACACATCATCTCGAGGGAGGGAAAGCTACAGCAGTAGTTTCTCTCTCCAGGCGTCTTCAGTTTTGGTGTTAGTGTGGAGGGGCCGAGGGGGTGAGGGGACAGCATCCATCTTGAAGCCTGCAGCATGTCCATGTGCTCTTCAGCCTTTTGTTGCTGCTGTGTCTGACCGCTAGCGTTACGAAAACTCGTGAGTCGTGACCAAAGGCCTGCGAACGCAATACACTTCCTTTCTCTCTCTTCCTACCGTGGAGGGAGTCGGCATCTCTCTCTAAAACCTTACACCAATTCACGTCAAGTTTCTCCACTTATTCCTCTTTATTTTTTACTAAGCTTTTTTTCTTAAAAGTAATCCTAAAAAAAATATAGGCATTATTGATATTTTAAAGATTGTGAACTAACTATTTTTTTTTTGTTATTCAGTTGTTGCTTGTAGAATTGTGTCGAGTATTCACATGGTTTTTGTAAGGGATTTTTTATGTTAAATTTTTGGAAGTTCTACTTGATTCGACGATGACTCAAGAAAGATCTATTGGATTGGAAAGACTTAAGATAGCTCTTAAAATAGATGTTTACTTTGCAAAAAATTAATTATAAAGAAAATTAAAAGTTTTTTTTTCCAAAGAATACCAGATATATGTTGATTACAAAGTCATATAGTAATTTGAAGAGTGAAACATGATCCATTACTATGGTAATTAACCATTTCAAGATAATCTAATTTTTGAGACCGAGCATGCGCTCGGGTGGTTCGCTCGTCAGGTGAGCCTGCGGCTAAGCCTGCATTCGACTCTGTTCGGACATCGGTGCTCGATTTTTCATTTGGACTAAAGTCTTGAACAGAAAAAATAATAAGTGGATACACACATGTGCGTGTTTAGTAGGATAGTACGTTCACGCGCTCTACAGGATCGGAGATCTCCAAGAAAAAAAATCCAGTGTGTAGTAGATGCTGAGACATGTGCATATGGAGTGAGTGTGTTGTGAGCAAGGTTCACTTTACCGTTCAATACAAGAATTTTGCTACTGCGTCGGCACCGAAAATCGTTAAAAATCGTATAAACTTAAAATTCAAATTTTTTCGAAAAAAAAAATCAAAAATCGTGGAAAATCGACAAAATTGTTGAACTTTTTGTGATCGATTTTCTGGAGTGATTTTCATCGATTTTCTCCAACGATTTTCGACCGGTTTGTGACACGTAAAATTTTCGGATTTTTGAAAAAAATTTAAAAAATTGACCGGTTTATCGACCGGTATCAAAACCGCGACGGTATAGACGAAAATCGTGCAATTTTCATCGAAATTGTGAACGCTGATTGTGAGTGTTTGCATGCTTCCTTGTATTTAAAAAAAGATATTCTTATTTTTAATTTAGCTCAAAGCCTGTCGAACCTATGACCTACTCCTTCCATTTTGCAAACAGGACTCTTCCTTCTTGTTTATCTCTCCCCTCCTCTCTTCTTTCCCCCTCTCTGACTCTCTCTCCTCTCGTCTCCAGCGAAAATCCGACATGACAACGCAGCTTTAATGCGGTAACTTAGGACCTATTTGGTTTGATGCCTGAGGTTGCCATGCTTAACTTTAATTATACCATAGTTTCTTAAGTAATTATTTGATTCATTGTTATCATTATGGTTTGCTGTGATTTGTTGGTCTTATAGATTATGTCATAAATTCAAAAAGATACCTAACTTTGCCAAATTTAAAACTAAGGCCATGTTTGGATGGACTAAAACTAATTGTTAGCCGGCTAATGGCTAGAGCTAATTGTTAGCCAGCTAATAATTAGTCCATCTAAAATTAGTCGAGGGCTGTTTGGATACATGACTAATGGTTGGACTAATTTCTTAGAAAAGTCATGTTTGCCCCTCATAATGGGTGAGGAAATGAGGATAAGGCCAGCGCGAGGGTATTTCAGGTTTTTCCCAGCTTGTTACATGCTATTAGCCCAAATTAGCTCCTCCCCACCAACTAATGGACTAATTGTTAGCTAAGGGGTTGGCTAAAAATTAGCCCACCTATTAGTCTTCCTGTTTGGATAGACTAGGACTAATTTTTAGCCAGCTAACAATTAGTCCAGGGATCCAAACATGGCCTAACAATTTGTTGATCACACTTTTATAATATGACACACCTTATCTAAGTCTAATTATGGTAAAATTGGCCACTAACCAAGCAGACCTCAGTTTAGAATAGATGGAATCCTCGATAGCTCATAGCTGACCAGGGCAGCGTGGCGTGGTGGGCCCGGGAGAGAAGTTTAGTTCGACGTAACGTAAAAGATAGAAAGGACAGAGACACAGAGTCCCAACAGCCTCGGCTTTCTTTCAGAATTTGTGTCCTTACTGTGCTGTGTCGTGTAGACGTGCAGCCGACATATGATAGTGCTTGCTTTTCAATGAAGAGGCTTTACGGTGTACTGTAGAGTGCTGAGCGGCGGTAGATGGAAAAAATCGTATTTAGTACAAGTTTGAACTCATATTTACAAAATGATACAACAATTTTATGTATTTACAAAAAAATCAGTCATCTCCGGTTCTTGGTGTACCAGAGATGCATCTACCGTGCACCAGAAACCGGCGAAGCCTTCGTCGGTGCACCAGGAACCGGCCAAGCCATTCTACGGCAGACCAGAAACCGGCCAAGGCTTCTACGGCACACCAGAAACCGGCCAAGCTTCAGAACGGATAAACTATATAGGCGCATCGAATTGTACGTACGTACATACATACACTTGATTTGATTTTACTGCATCATCTACTGCAAATCTGTTTTACTGCACAACAGCAAGTAGTGCCTCCCCATTATGTTTTACTGGAGCTGGTCCATGGTTGATTTTGGACTATTTTGTTTACCGTTTTACTGTCCGCATCACTTCCGGGACGCGCTGCACTCGCTGATCCTGCGAAGGCTTGTATGGCACACCACGGCAGTACCATCCAGAGTCTTCCCCAGGGCTGGCGAGTGCTCAGAGCTTGGCCGGTGCGTGGTGTGCCGTAGAAAGCCTTGGCCGGTTCCTGGTGAGCCGGTCAAGGGCTTGGTTTGCCTTAGCGCCAGGCCAAGGCTTGGCTTGCCTCAGGCGCCGGAGATGCATCTCTGGTACACCAGGAACCGGAGATAACTGATTTTTTTGTAAATATATGAAACTGTTATATCATATTATAAATACTAGTTCAAACTTGTACTAAATACGATTTTTTCCGCGGTAGATAGATGTGCACATGTGATTATCTTTTTACGGTGTTGAGCTGGTATGGATGAGAATGATGTGTCTGATCCGATGGGTCTTCACAAACCAGACTGGAAATGTTAGCCAAAAAGGGCAGAGGTGCGGTCCGAAGTCCGAACTCCAAACAAACAATATCGAAGGCTTCCTACATCTATACTCGTTTCCATAGAAACAGCTCTCCTACTTAAATTGACAAAAATAACCTCTCTCTCTCTCTCTCTCTATATGGAACGTACAGGGGTGAGTCGGGCGACACCGACACGGTAGTGGCAAAGTGTCACGGGTGCACTGCTGCCTGCTGGTGGATGCTGCCATCGTGAATCCGAATCACCGTGAGATTTTGGATTGCGCACATCCAAAATCTTAAATCCCGATTGAAAAAATATTTTAAAAAATCAAAATACTACGGTATTTTTCTAAAATCTTGACAAGATCTCGGTAATTTCAACTGAAATCTCGATATATTTTTTTTATCAGATTTTCAACTTTGTGGGGAGGATTTGATAGAATTTATGGTCAAAATCACACATAAAAAATTTCAAAATTTGCTGACATATTTTTTTACCATTTTATGGTCGGTTCAACTTGACCAAAATCTCAGAAATTTCAGCCCAAATCTTAAAAATTCAGATTAAAAAATAATCAGATTTAAAATATTGTTTTTTAAATTTCGACCGAAATTTATTTAAAATTCAGACATCTCGCCGAGATTTGGACCACCACCGGAAAATCTTGGCTGCCATGGTGCCAGCGGGTGCAGTGCGTTGTTAATATTATTATTGACTGCAACAGTGCAGGTTCCAGATGCAGCAGAGGACCAGGGAGATAGGCACTCCAATACCCTACGCAGATAGCCTGCTACCATGGTACCGGCCACCCCACCTTTCTCTCTCCACAGTACTCACTTAGCTCAAAAATAATCCTTCTTGGTACACCAGAAATTTTTTAATACAACATAATATTTGATTTTTATTTACAAATCGATACAATACGATCGCGTATTTACTGAAAAGCCATCCATAAATAAAATTTTAAATTTCATTTAATCTTAACTGAAATTTAAAAATTTATTTTTGATGTATTTTAAACCTCGTAGGTATGGGGTGGACCCTCGTACCCGAAATTTGAAGTTTCCGCAAAGACATTCTAACTTGCGCATCCATGTAAAAGGCAAAGACAAGGCAAAGGATGGTAGGGAATCTCACGGGTGCATGCAGTTGAAGGCAAAAGGGCAGGGAATCTCATGGGTGATCATCGCGAGCCGAAAGCACCGACCGAACAAATCAATATTCCGTGTGCTGCGTGCATCCTTTCCTTCATGCTTTCTTTCCCTCTTATAAATCCTTCGTGATGGCGTTCTAACGTTCACGAGAGCAGAGAGTGCGAAAGCAAGACAAGGCAAACCGAGAGTGCGAAGACGAGAGATTAGTTTGTTGGTATTTATAGTTTGTTGAATTTTTCATAAAATTAAGAAAATTTCAATTATTTCACTTGGGATTCTTATTTTTGCAGGTATTCTTCAGGAAGATTTATTGATATATTGCTCGAGCTTTATTGATATTTGGTACAGCTTCGAGAAGGTTAGTTAGAAATCATCATGAGTGTATATTATTTTTGTGATATTACGGTAATTAGTAGAATATTAGTACAATGAGCGTTATATAAAAACATATCATTAGTACAACGAGCAGTACATGGATTGATAGTACGACAGTGTTAACTAAAATGAGTAGCATGGTATTAGCAAAATATAGTGCCACCATATTGGCAATAATTAATACGTTGGAATTTTGGAAATTGGATTAAAAATTATTAGAATGGTCAAATAGTATGTAATATAGTTGGAGAAATTGAATGAAAAATGTTAAAATGGTCAAATAGTATGTAATATAGTATGACGGGACTAATTAATTAGCACGATTTTTTAATTAGTATGACTGTATAAATTGATTAGAAAAATTTAGTAGCATCGTATTAGTACAAATTCGTAAAAATAATTAGTAGAAAAAATGAGCTGCAATATTTTTGTTTAGCGGCTCACTGTATATATATTTTGTAGTATAGGTGACGAGAAGACAGTAACCCGAGTAATACGTTGAGGAAACGACTTGCGCAGAGAAACATCTTTGTGTGTTGTGTTTGTACTACATAAAAGGTATGTTTCTTTTAAGAGTAGTAGCATGGAATATAAAATTAGTAGTAAACTTGTTAGGTTAGCAATAATTAGTACGTCGTTATCAGCAAAAAATAGTAGAAAAAAATGAGTAGCACCCTATTAAAAAGAAATAGTAGGACAGTGTTAGCGAAAATGAGTAGCATGGTATTAGCAAAATTTAGTGGCACCATATTAGCAATAGTTAGTACGATGATATTAACACAAAATAGTAGAAAAAACGAGTAGCGTCGTATTAGATAGAAATAGTAGCCCGGTGTTAGCTAAAATGAGTAGCACGGTGTTAGCAAATATAGTGCCACAATATAAGTAATAATTTGTACGTCGGAAATTTTGAAAATTGAATGAAAAATAGTAGAATAGTCAAATAGTACGTAATATAGTTGGAAAAATTGGATGAAAAATATTAGAATGGTCAAATAATATGTAATATAGTATGACGGTTCTAATTAATTAGCACGATATTATAATTAGAATAACAGTATGCTTTGTTCAAGAAGTACGAAATGTTAGAATGATATTTAATTAAATGTTGTCGAAAAAATATTTTTTTTGTGTAATGGCTTTAAAGATATGTGCAACAGATGGACATGTCTGTTAAAATTTATTTCGGAGAACAACCTGCAGTTTTGCACGGAAGATTCGTGAGCATTCACAATTGTCTGCACGTAGATAGCAGAATAGCCACAACGAATAAACTGTGGGAGCTGAAATCACATGTCGTCGCTCTATTGAGTGTGAACTTTGAGACACACAGAGTTCGTCTTGAAGGGGTTCGTCCACGATTTGTCCCGAACAGCTCGATGGTTGTATACACGCTCTTCCCGTTACGAAATGAAAGCGCGTGGGTTTTCTATGTCCGCAAAGCGGGTGAAGAGAATTTCGAGGTAGGAGTGTACGTAGAGATATTGCCACGGCACGAGCCCGGAGAGGTGACCTCTACCTACCAAGCAGTAGAACATGAGATATCACATGCACCACCTGAACCAGCAATTGTAGAGAAGGGGACATCAGGGGTAGGCGAAGAAGAAGCTGAGGTTGCGGAGGTGGATGGGGAATGCATGGATGATGAAGACGGCGGAAGCGGGGATGAAGAAGCGGCGGACAATGATGACCCAACACCGGCTATACAGTACTTCAGGGCCATGGGTCAGCTGGATTGTACCCTTGCGGATTACAATAACATATCCGCATGGGGGTACTCCCAGAAAGATGTCCAAACCGGACAACGGTTCCGTAACATGGTGGAGGCCATATACTTTCTTAACAACTATGCCGTCACGACAAGACGAGAGCACACTGCCTCTGGCTCGAGCCCTCCTCGCATTTGCGTTAGGTGCACGGCGCATCCTGATTGTCCATTTTTGTACGAAGTTCTGCACTCCAAGCACGAAGACTACTTTGTGATAAGTAGAAATAGACCTCATACGTGCACGGAGGAGTCTATAAGGAACATGAGCCGACTTGTGCACGTGAGGTTTGTAGCTCAGATCCTTATGACCATCGTTGGAAGCGACATAGGGATGACTCCCCGTAAAATTATAGAGGGGGTCCAGACTAAAACTGGGATGGTCATCACGTACCATACGGCTTGGAAAGCGAAGCAGAAGGCATTGAAGATATTGTTCGGTGGATTCGATGAGTCTTTCAACTATGCCCCTAGGTTGCTACGGAAGATCGTCATGACGAACCCAGGCACCCAGTTTGCAATGGCCGATGAGCGCGTCATGCTGGAAGACGGGTCTGTCAGCTCGACGGACCGGTACCTCATCAGAATATTCTGGTCATTCGGGCAATGCATCGAAGCTTTCAGGTATTGTAGACCAGTCATATGCGTGGACGGGACATTCGTGAGTGGGAAGTTCCACGGGACGCTGCTTACTGCACTCGCTGTTGATGCAAATAACCAAATCCTCCCGGTGGCGTTCGCTTCCGTCGAGAGCGAGCACAATGATAGTTGGTTGTGGTTCCTGACTCTACTCAAGAGCCGGGTAGTCGGTACCCGGGAGCGCGTATGCGTTGTCTCGGACCGAAACAAAGGCCTTCTCCACGCGTTGGATGTCATGCACGACAGCACGTCCTCCTCGACGAACTGGTCCGATGTTGAAAGAAGATGGTGCATACGCCACCTTGGCGCGAACCTGTATACAAGATACAAGAATAAGTCACTGGTGAAGAGATTTAAAGCTATGTGCCTGCAGAACCAACCACACAAGTTTAACGTGATATGGACGCAACTGAACGAGACCACATGGAAGATGATAGAGGACGACCAATCCCAGCTGCAACTCCTTTCGCAAATGGTGGGAGACCAGACCGTGGTTTCTCAGACTCGGCCCACCTTTAGCCAGTGGATTGCGGGGGAGCCGACAGAGCGGTGGGCGCTACTCCACGACACGAATGGAGCGAGGTATAGACTAAGTATAACTTAACGCAAATCATTTCACCTTCCTATATTTATTTCCATACAAACTGACATACACCATCATAGGTACAACGTGATGACAACGAACATAGCGGGGGTGTTCAACAACGTACTGAAGGGTGTGCGCGCTCTTCCGTTATGTTCAATCATTGAGCTCACATTCTACCGAACGGCTGATTACTTCCGAGATCGCGGTAACGCGGCCGAAGCATGTGTCACCACTTACGCACCCAGAGTGGAGAAGATGCTTGCGGAGAGAAAAAAGAAGGCGCACTTCCACCGTACAAGAATATATGACCTAGGGACGCATAAATTTGAGGTCATATGCAAGCGCAAACATGCATCCGAGTATCTCACGGGGGACACCGTGCATCAATGTCAGCTAGGGGGCGAGAAAGTGACGTGCACGTGCAATAAGCCGAAGCTTCAGCACATTCCGTGCTCCCATGTGTTGGCCGCATGTCGCGACATGGGTGGGAACGATGTATCACAGTTCATCTCGTCTTACTACACCGCGCATGCTTTGAAGAACACTTGGCGTCCGAAGATGAGTTCGTTCAAAATCGGAGCGAACTACAAGATTATGGAAGGCCCAACCTGGAAACCATATCCCGCGAGTAGACGCACACAACATGGGAGGCCAAGAGGCGCCAGATTGCAAGGTGACATGAACGCGGCTGATGCGGTGGACGGTTTGTGAAAGTGCAAATTATGTAAACAATCTGGACACGACCGTAGGAGGTGCCCCAATCCACCTAGTACGTAGTCATTTAGCTTTGATTATTTATGAAATGTTCCATGCTACTGTGATGTTATGTGAGAATAGAGGCTTCAGGATCGTGTGCTTGCTTAATTTAGGAATGAACTTGTATTTGTAATTTGCATATATCGAAATGAATCTGTATTTGTTGGCATTATATCTATGCTACTTCAAGTTTGTCTAAATACGGATCAAATGTTGTATTGTATTAAAAAATTACCCCGATTATAAGATACCCATCATATAAAAATCAGCCTCCCTTTTTTACCGTGCTCCACTGGGAGAGAGAGCATACTACAATCATACTCGATGGTTAAACTAACGTGCCATTGGCCGTGCAAATATCCAGCTTTCTCTATCTAGATACCAAGATCACTTAACATGATACTACTAGCAGTATCATGGGAAATGTCAAGAAAATGAACAGTGTGTGTACTGTTTACTCATACCGCCCCATTGCATGCATCAGGTACTAATCAATACAAGTACTCCGTCTTGCATCAAGTAGTAACGCAAAAGCGAAGCATACTTTTTAGCTGAATGGATTGGAACAGCCTGCGGTAATAATAATACTGAAAAAAATGAACCATCTTGAGAGGCAGGCAAAGCAACAGCAAGAGTCTCTCTCTCTAGCTAGGCGGCTTTAGTTTTGGTGGTACTGTGGACGGGGTGGGGACAGCACCCATCTATGAAGTCTGCAGCATAGCAGCCTTTTGTCGCTTCTGTCTCTGACCGCTACTTTACGGAAACTCATAAAGAAAAGCCTGCACAGCGACGCAATACACTGCCCCTCCCTCTGTCTCTCTCTCTGGCGTGGTCTGAGCCACCGTGCAGGCGTGCACACACGTGTCGTGTGTTCGTTCAATTCAAAGGCAAACCTGCCTCCCTCCGCAAAAGCAAATGGTAAAAGAAGACAGTGAGTGAGATTATGTGCGTCTCACACTCTCACTGAGCAAGAAACACAGCAGCCTACAGAAGAGCACAGGCCAACCAAGTGTGTGAGATATGGTGAGAACTACTGAGAAGAGAGGCGTAATGATGCCAAAAGATGAGAAGCTCAGAAGCGTCGGACGCAACTTGCACTGTACGCTCACACGCACAGGCTCTGCATCTCTGTTCATGCATGCCGACTGTCAGCCATCCACTTTACGTGTAGCTTCCCTTGCACCAACCCATCCTCGCATTATTGCTACTAGGGCTGGGCGTTCGGTTTAACCGAAATATTCGGTTTCGGTTTTCGGTTTATTTGAAAATTCGGTTATTCCAAAACAGAAACCGAACTGTATGTTAAAATTTCGGTAACCGATACTTCGGTTAACCGATATTTCGGTTTCGGTTTCGGTTTTAACCGAACTAACCAAACTTGGCTTACACAAACAGAAATTAGCAAGGTTCTAAAAACAGGTCTATCAGTAATCCAACTTCTTTCTTTTCTGTTATGTTGTACTCTTTATTCCTAATTTCCTACTGCATGGATCCCTCCTGTAAGGTTAGGCTTCGGTATAAAGAAATACCTTTGGCAAAGCAAGGATGTTTCTTCAAACTGGAAATGCCTAACCCTACCATGGAGGCAGGTTATATGCACTAAAGTCTTCCATTTAGGATCCAACCTACCCTTCCCATGGTGTAATTGCGTACATGAAACTAGGATTATTTACAGATACGCAACCAACGTTAAACCCAACTAAATAAAACCCGAGATTCTACACGTATACATAATCGTAAACAACGCTAGGAGAGAAAAAAAAACAGATCTAACGCCAGAGACATCAGTTAGACACCAGAGACCAAACCATTCGTGACGCCTTGGATCTAATAATGTTTTCTTTTCAGGCAACCAAGAGCTCGGATCTGAGCAGCTACTCCACTCCAAATCGCATCCAAACACCAACCGTGTTAGCGGAGGAGAGGCGTTTACCCAAGTCCGGTTAGTTCGGTTAACCGAGAGTTAAAACCGAATTAACCGAAAAAAGTTCGGTTATTTCATACAGCTAACCGAATCAACAACCGAATAATTCGGTGTCGGTTTTTTCGGTTTCGGTTCCGGTTTTAACGGTTTCGGTTTTCGGTTTCCGGTTTATTTGCCCAGCCCTAATTGCTACACATCTTCGACCCACCTATCCCCGCATATGTACTCTCTAGAACCCCCTACATTCAATGGCGGTACTAGGGGCCTAGGGGGTGCCGGGTATGCCCGGACACCCTCAAAAATTTTAGAAACTATATATATATTAAATAGGTTAAATATGTTGATGAATTTATTTTGATTTTGATAGTTTGAGATTTTTAAAACCTTAGAACTATTTATATTATTTTTAGCAAATTTTAAATATATATGTTGTATTTATGATATTACAAAATGATTATACAAGACTATAGATTTATACGTATGAAGTGTGCACATCAAGGGATTACAATACCATTTTGAACTCGAAAATCGCCTCTGCTCATCACCAATTTTTGTCGAAAATCGGTAGAAACTGAATAGTTTCGAAATCAAACTCTTTGAACTCGGCGGTAGAAAAAAAATTGAAAATGACTTATTTTGCCGATTTTTGACCGGTTTTCTTCGAAAATTTGGCAAACTAAGCGAAACAATTTGGAAACCGATTTTTGATTGATTTTCGAGCAATTTTCACCAATTTTCGAGTGGTTTACGTCATATAAATTTTTTTGAATTGAACCGGTTTATCAACCGGTATAGTTTATCGAGCCGTCTGGATACAATCGAAAATCATGATTTTTGTTAATATTTGAAACTATGTGCACACCCATCGAAATTTTTCTAGTTCCGCCACTGCCTACATTACACTTGACGGATTCCGACCGGGCCGGGGGTGGGGGAGTATGTGTTGGACGGTGAACACGATGCCCTCCCTGGGTACTAGCTCCCACTGACTGTTATTAGGGCATCTGCAATGGTGTAGTCAACTACTAGCTATAAAAAATATACATGTCATATATAGATAGCTAATAGACAATCTCTCCAATGGATTAGCTATAGTATTGTCTATAAAATTAAATATGGGCCCATATGTAAGAGGTGATAAATACTTTGGAATCAGCTATAGCCTGACTATAAGTTACAAATCAGTCTATATCTCTCTTCTTTTTCTCTCTTCCACCTAAGCAAAATGATGAGTTAGCAACTTATAGTAAGCTGAATTGCATTTTGTCGTAAGTCACGTAACGTAAAAAAAAGCTAGAAAGGACAGCAGCAATGCTGGGCCCCACGGCCTCTGCTTCCATCAGATCTGCGACTTTAATGTTCTAACATCTAGCCCCTCCATTTATTTTTATTAAGATTTATTTTTTAAATAGTCTGGTACACAAATATAAAATTTGTATGTAGATTTAACATTTGTATATAGGTTTAACGAGATCTTTCATATTTTCAGTCAATTAAGTGAGGATATCTAGATTATTTTCTCTTATATATTTCTTAACTTCAACATAAACTTAATTCTTATGTAAAGTCAAAATACATTTTATAAAAAATGAACCGCCGGAGTATGTCGTGTAGACGTGTAGTAGCCAATTGACTACAGTGTTTGCTTTTGAATGGAGAGGTAGATCTGGTGACTGGTCTGGTGCGCTGTAGACTGAAGAGCGGCAGTGGATGGGTGCGCTCATGTGACATGTGTAATGTGTCTGCCTTTTTCGCAGTGCTTGCTGGTATGGGTGGGAACGGTCCGCCTGATCCGATCGGTCTCCGAACCGGCCTGAATATGTCAGCCATAGTGACCAGAGGTGGGGTCCAAACAAACAATGTCGAGGCCTTCCTACATCTGTACTCGTCTCAATAGAAATAGCTCTTCCTACTTAAATTTACAAAAATAACCTCTCGTCTCACTATAGAAGATCCATAGGGTGACATGGTATGTGCGCATGAGATGGTGTCTTGATACATGATCTACCACGGTAAAAAATCATGCCAGTTAGTCTACTGCATATTTTCCATGCGCGTGAACTTAACTAGGCAATGAGGCGCGCTATGCCGCGCCGTTTTAAATAAGCTGACAGTAATAGCTGTTAATTGCTACTGGTCTATTGGGTAAGCGGTTTTAGTTAGTACAGGGAAACGTATAAAGAAATAGGAAACAGATTGAAATTAAGAAGTGCACAGGAGTTATTTCCGGCCATATGTAATCTAGGCGGCCACATGTAATCTAGGCGAGAAAAAGCATTGGTGTGTATAATGTTCTGGAATAGTATAACATACTTTGATACAATAGATGCATACAACAGTCTACTCATGTTCAATAAAAGTAACGTCTGAGACATGTAGATAATCATTGTAATCGATCACAGAGGAAGAGAGAACGATGTGAGGTGGTTGATAACATGATTATATATATATATATATATATATATATATATATATATATATATATATATATATAAAAGCCTTTTTCTCAGGCTCCCAAGGAGTATATACTCCAACAATATGACCTCCTTTTTTTGACAAAAACAGAGGAGGAGGTCCCCTACCGATCAGTATTACTCATCAAAGTAAAGAACATGCAACAATAGGTGAGGTGAGTAATAACCTGAGGTTCCAAATTTGATATGGCATGAACTTGGTGGTGGTGTCTGCTAAATATATTTCTTGATTTCTTTCCATCTTCATCATTTCTCCCTAGTGCAATGTTCTCTAGCTCATGGATATCTGCCTGAGGAGAATCAAGAAAATAGCATCCCCAGGATGAACTGCAAGTTTGGGTGTTATGCTTGGATAACAACTATGAATGAAGATACTCAATCAATAAAAAACTAATATCAACATGGCATTTAACTTGACTTTGTTTTGCTCTTTCCTAGAAGCTAGAAGAGCCAGGTATCACATCAATCATTCACACTTAAAGCTCCAACTAAGCCTCGCTTAATTAGCAGAGCATATATTGCACCAAGCAGAGCACAAATGCATGCATATGAAATGCCATGTAACATACAAATAACTTAAGTCGAACCTTGACCACCGCCGCTTGTGTCGTGGAGAACTTCGATTGTAAGGTCCGGACACTTCAGTGAGTTTGAAAACCCCTTCGGGATTTTTGAAAATTGTCGCTGCGCCTTCGCATTGGGTCGCCAGACTCTTCTCTGGATGAATACACCACGATGGCCGTGGTGGATCAGACGGTGGCAATGAAGCGGCGATAAATGCTCTCGCAACGCCTTCGCTTGTTTGGCGCAAGTGCGACGTATTGAATTTGAGCCCTTTAGATCCATCATTCTTGTCCACCATCCTAAATGCCTGGTAGTCATGCAAGCAAGGAGATTGTCATTTCAAGAGTGTGTACAAAGATCGTGAAGAACAATCTATATCATCAAGCACTAAGGCTAGCAAAAAGTGGCATTCTAGATTATCACGATCCAGTGGTAGCATCTACCCAACATGTCAATCATGTTTTCATCATTGAATCACCAAAATTGAATCAAGTAAACCTACGATGTATGATCTACGTAACCGGTTTTTCACTTCTAATAGCACCCAAATTAGTGGCATCAACCTTCTGTGGAAACAAACAGGCTTGTACCTCACTCTAATATCCAACCGTAAAGCCACCAAACAACTCACTCAAGAACATTGCACTTTTCCTGAGGAATCACTAAAGAGCAGATGGCGGAATCTAAAAAGTAACATCAAATCAAACAAAACAGATACGATTATTGATTTCTCTAATCTCTATCTATAAAGTAAGGAAGTATCACGGCGTCTCTTGTGGCGATGCATGCCCATAAACCATTCTGAGAATAGAAATCCGCACAAACCAGTCACTCGATCTCAGACTTTTACCTAAAACTGGACGATGTAGCCCATGAAAATTAGTGTTTGGCTATATTAAACTACATCGCTCAAACAAAAGAAATTCGTGAAGTGTCAAAAAGGAATAGGAAAATAGCACAGTCCAAACCGCCAGATGCTTTCAGAAATTAAAAGCAGAGGAACACGTTGCAGCTTGCCTGCCGAAGAGTGCAAAAAAGGAACACGGATCCGATAACAAGATGATGAACAATCTGGGGGAAACGCCAGCAAAACGGCAATCGCAGGCAAAACCGGCACCCAGGCAAAACTAACGAAGAGAAGAGGCCTACACCCAAAGGGGGGAAAAGCACACACACTGTAAATAGATAGGCCCCTAAACAAAGAAATTAGAAGGAGGATCGAATAGGAATGAGGGAAATGCGGAGAACAAACAGGAACGGGGGAAATGCGGAGAGCGAACAGGGATTAGAAAAGGAACCGAATAGGAATGGGGGTAAACGAAAACAAACCCAAAATCACGCAACAATCCAATCAGGGAGGAAGCCTAACCAAGAAAAGATGGCAAGAACGGAAGAAGAACGCAAGATTAGGACAACCCAAGGCTCCTACCACCGGAGACAACACACGATAGGAAGAGCGGACAAATCAAAAGAAAGCAAAAAACGAAGAAGAACAAGGAATACGCGGCGAACACCGGGACAATCGACGAAATCAACACGCCTAGAGCACGGAGAAAGAAGATCCACGGCGCGACATACTGCGGGCGGAGGAAAAAATGGGAAACACACAGGACAACGGCAACCACAATAGGTCGCGAAACGCGACTATGTACAACGGAGAGGCAGCCCTCGAGGAGCCCGAGCCAACCAGGGGCCTGCCGTACCACCGGCGGGCGACGCCCGAGGGGCGGAGGGCACGACGAAGACCGGCCACATCAGACGAAGAAACTAAACCGGGCCAACGGAATCGACGCCGAAGAAACACCCGAACGCATCCCACGCAGGCACACGTAGCGAAGCACGCTGCGGAGCCGCCCCGCATTAGGCCGCCTCTGAGGGGGGGAAACGCAAAAATAGAGACGTGGACACTGCGGGAAGCCGGCAATTCCTCCCCCCATAATAGAGTTAATATACGGTACTATACCGTACTCTTCCGCACTCCATTTCTTTTGTAAATATGGGTCGTGCTATAAAACTAGTAGTGTGTGGGTTAAAAGGGGAGTGGACTCACAATCGCGCAATAGATTCAGAACTTATATATACTAGGAAGATCAGCGCGGCGCACGTCGCGCTTGTGACCGTTCGACTGAGACGAAAATCCGTATTTTTTTAGGTTCCTTGAAAGAAAGGATTTAGATGTTTTTTTTTTAATTTTCGAGGTGTATAAAAAAATCGTTTCGTGAAGTTATTCTAGGTGTAGTTTGAGAGAAATTCTTGGGACAAGCTAGAATTTTCGCAAAAAATTAGAAATCAGCCCTATGAGAACTCCTAAAGAGGGTAATTTTAGAGGAGTATTGCATATCTATTTCACAATGCATACAACTACTTTTACTATTTCAATCCTACACCTATAAACTATCAGATGTTCAAAGTTCTGTGATCGTTGCCAAAAGTTTCTATTCACAATAGACCACTTTCTTTGGTCCGGAGTAAACGTAAAATTTACTGGTTTTTGCTGTTAAAACCAAGTCTCTTCTTGATTCATAACCAGTAAGTTTGCCTTCTACGACAGACCGAATTTTTCGGTCAGTCGTAAACGCGTCTTTCATTGTCTCACAACGGACCAGTTTTTGCTCAAAGCATGTGTACGACGGACCAACTTTTTTTGGTCCGACGCAAATGCATTTTTCGCTAATTTGGGTCCGGAGTGCATTGAACCTCTTGTATACTTTGTCAAACCTTATCAGATACCATCATTTTGAGTTGTCTTTTCAATCTGACATTGGCAAACGACTACTTTTTGCCAATAACGGCTATTTGCTTTCTGTAGCCTATATAAACAGTTCAGAGGCTCACCAAAACCAGAACTTTTACATCTCTTTGACATCTAGCATCCCAAAAGCTCAAAAGCCCTCAAAGAGACCAAGCTCAAACTCTGAAAACAAAATCTTACACTCTTACAGTTCCAAGTGAAGTCTAGTTTCAGAAGTGTCTAGTGAACCAAGAGACATGACTTGTGGATGGTCTATTACTATTGGAACTAGCTGTTCCTAGACGGTTCAGTGGTGGTTGTAGTGCGACCTGTCCAACTGTGTTTGTGGAAGGCCACTATCATTGTGAGAGGTTTGGACTCACCTCACCGGAGTGGTAAAAGAGTCACACTAGTGACAAAACCAGAACTATTGCAGTTAGTTACTGGTGGAGCAATACTTCTGAGGAAGTGCTCTAACGGGGACGTAGGAGATTTTACTCTGAACCTCGGTGAAAAATTCTCTTGTCTCTGTGTTTTGTCTGCTTATGCTTTTATCTCTGCTCCTTGATACTTGTTTACTGTCTTTTGGTGCACAATCTATTTTATCTGTTCTAAATCTGAAAATAAACTTCTTACTAAAGTTGATAAGTTTTTAATTTGCCTATTCACCCCCCCTCTAGGCCATACCGATCCTTTCAGTTGGACAAGATCTTAAAGTGCTAATCATTATTTCTGTTATGTAAAGTTGAGAACTGATCGGACATTATGAGTTTATACCGGAAGTTCCGAGATTATCGGAAGTTCCGATATTGGATCGGAAAGTCCGATACTTTTCCGCTGCAGACAAAATTTCTTTAGAAATTTTAAATAGCCTATTCACCCCACTCTAGGCAATTTTCATATCTTTCCACAACCATACTTGACCATATAGATTCTAGAACAATAGCATTCAGGTAGATGAATGTACTAAAATGCACATGGAAAGTGTATTTATGGGTTCAACATGTTCAAGGAGTGCGGCTTGCCTTGCGAGGCGAGGGGGAGTCCTAGGTCGTCGTTGATGCAGTTGAACTTGGTGCTGATCGCGTCCGGCTCCTACTCCGGCTCCTTGTACCGCTTCGGTATGGGTTCCAACAGTTGCTCAGATCTAGCGCACAACAATCGAGCGATAAATAAACGAACAAAGCAATAAAGAAAAGAAAAGAGAAAAACAAGAAAAGGAGAAATAAAAATAAATTGAGAGAGAAAGGGCCGGAGAGGGTTCGGGGCACTTTGGGTGTTTCGGAATTTTGTGGACTTCAAACGGCGAAACGGAGGTCGTATTTGGACTCAGTGGCTCGAAACGATTATGGATAGTGTATTTATGGGATTTTGGGGAATTTTTGGATCCTTTTGGAATTTTCGGATTAAAGGAAAATCTGAAAAAGGAAAACAATGAAAAACAAAAGGAAGAAAGGGGAAATCGGGCCGGCCGAATTCGGCCCAGACGGCCTACCTGTGGGACTCACAGTGGCACGTGGGCCACCACGAGGAAAGAAAAGTGGGGCGTCGCTAGGGTTTGCTTAGGGGTTAGAGGTTCGGGCGTGGGTGGCGGCGGGTGAGTCCGGCCGGCGAGGGGCGAGGCCGGAGGTGAGAACGGCGGCGGTTCGATAGGCGACGAGGTGGCCGTCGGTGTTGGGGGAGATGAAGAAGGGGGCGGGGATCTCGGTGGGGAGACAAAGGGGCGAGGGGCGAGGGGGTAGCTAGAGTTCGGGGGATTGGGGGGGGGAGTACGGAGTCTAGGCGGCATGGAGGCCTTTGGCGGGAGGGGAAAAAGATGAGGTAGGGGGGTGGTTCGGCTCGGCTTCGGCCGAGACGAGAGGTGAAGGGGATGGCGGCGGTGCTCTTGGCCGGAGGTGAAGAGGATGATGGGGAACAAGCGAGGTTGGAGAAGGAGACGGGGTTCGGGATCTCACCCCAAAGGAGAAGAAGGGTGAGCTCGAGGGCACGGGCGTGGCGAGGGCTTCTATAGCCGCGGGCGGTAGGGGTGCAGGCATGGGCACGGAGGGGGAGCAGGTGAGCGAGCGGCGTGGGTGACGACCGCGACGGAGGGGACGACGAGGTGACGAAGCGGCGGGGTCGGCGCGAAGCTGACGCACGCGGAGAAGACGGGTTGGCATGGCGCGCGCGCGGACCGACCACGAGGGGGACGATGCGACGGGAGCAGCTCCAATGGTGACGTGGGCGTGACGCGCGCGGCGACCGGGAGGGAGAGAGGAGCAGTTGAGCTCAGCTGGCGAGGCGAGGCTGAGGAGATGAGCGACAAGACGATGGTGATGCGCGACGGGATGTGACGATGATCTGGCGGTTCGAGGGAGCCAGGTAAGTGTTCCAACCACTCCCATCCAATCCCACCTCAGTTCCAAGAGCAAGAATCAAGAACTCAATACACACGATTAAAATGCAATTAGGGTTTGAATTAGGGTTTTGAATTTTTTGGGGCATTTCATGGGCGTAGGCGCCGGCGGTTAGGTTAAGGAAGCGGCATCGCACGCCGCCCAACAGATGGAGAGCGTGATCAAGCGGCGGGGGCAGAAGCGGTTATCCAAGACGTCGCCCCAGGTCATCCATGCACTCCCCTTCCAGGGCTTTCACACGATGCGGAGGTGGAGATAGGGTTTACAATACCGAATGAAATCGAAAATCACTAGTAGCTCGGCATTGATTTTCATCAAAAATCACTCGAAAATTGGTATCAATCGATGGAATGCAAAAGTTAAACTCTTTGAAAACAGGGTAAAAAGAATAAAAAAATTTCGAAAATCGATCGACTTTACCGATTTTCGAGCAATTTTTATCGATTTTCAACTGTTTTCTTAAAAAAAATCGGCAAACTAAGCAACGTCACCGATTTTTGACCGATTTTATTCGATTTTTGGCACACTTAACGAAAATTGAAAAAAATTTATGAAAAAACAAGAATAAATCCCAATTATTCTATAAAACACGCAAGATAAATATTTTAAATTTAGTTAGTACTTCTAAAAAAAAAATCAAAAATAGCAAGTAATGAAAAGAAACAGAGACACTATCAGATATTTATAAAAATTTACATGTTTGATCATTTTCTAAAATTTTAATGATATCATAAAGAGTGCCCGAGGATTTTGTAGTAAAATTTTTAGAAATATTATACTTCATTTAGTGCCCCTAGAAAACAAAAGAGCATATACAAAGACAGTAGCACTGTCATAATTTTTTTAAAAAATACACAAGTTTGATCATAGTTTGAAAATTTTACAGCATCATTATCATTGCCTCGGGGCCTCACAATTTTTTTCAGAAATATTATACTTCAACTAGTTCCCCTAGAAAATAAAAAACATAAAAGCATATACAAAGACAGTAGTACTATCAGAAATTTAAAAAAATACACAGTCTAATAATCATCTGTAAATTTTACATTAGCATTGCCTCAAGACTTCACACAAAAAAATTTATTTTTTTTTAACACTTTTAGAGAAATTTTTTCAAAAATTTCTGAATTATTTGAATTTGAATTGGATCGATTTCAGAAGCCGAACCAACTCGATAAGCTTGATTTTTATCGGTTTTTGAAACCCTCGGTGGAGGTACTCTGCAAGTCGTAGCGGAGCAACCCGGCTTCCGATCTGCTCAGCGATCTCCGGCGACAGGTTGGGCCAATCCCTCATGCAGTATGAATGTATGATTAAACGGAGATGGGAAAAGATGATCTGTAAGCATGGAAAAATTAGGATAGAGGACGAAGAAACTGACCATTCCTCGTGGCTGCATTTGCGCAATTGATTGGTTCACTCCGCTTGAGGATCCAAGGGATCGATCAGGGTACGCCGGTTTGGCTTGCTCATATGTTTTTCTCTGATATGGGAAGTGATCCATTTTCTAGCATCCAAAACTTCACTTTTGATAAATATGCCTCTTTCATTTGAAATTGCGAAAATAGCCCCATGATAATCTCAGAAAAAAACAGCAGACGATATATACCCCTCCTGCGCTAGGAGAGCTTGGAAGGTAGCCAGCTATGGCAGGTCAGATGAGCACAGAAGGAAGCGCAAGAACGTGGGAGGAGACAGGTTGCCGTGGAAGGGGCAGTGCGGTAGCACCGTAGCACTTGCCGAGCTACGTCAGTCTGACGAGCGATGTTCTGCCATCTTGCGAGCTCGGTACCTTCTTCTGAGCTACGAGAGCTCGGCAGCGACGTGAGCCCCACTACCTGCCGCGGTCGACCAGCTTGCCGCACCCTTGCCTACCTTCTAAGCAATCAGATCATGACAGGTGACACGTATCACTTGCCAAGTCTTTCGTGCTCTCCATGAGGCGAAAAATAACATTTCCCTGGGGTTGTTTTTACCGAAAAAAAAAGTTGAAGAGGGCAAGAGGCTACGGAAACAAATAATCCCGGAACTGGTTCTGATTTCTGAAATGATATTGGATGGAGAGGTGCTTCTATGCTCTTTCTTTTTAAAGTTGCACAAATATTAAAGCATGAATGAAGGGTGGATGGGGATTACTTACCCTTTCGTCATTTCAAGATTCAAGAACTCAGACAGGCTTAAAGATAAAAGACTCTCCCGGATGGATGACTGCGTGGCCGCGGCAGGCCCTGCGGGGTGGGTGGCCATGTACAGTATAAAATCAACTCTAGGATGAAATGGGCCACAGAGTGGAACGGGCTCACTATTGGGTAGTAACGTACTCAAACGTGTGTACCAGAGTTGTGATTGATTTTTTGCAGAGAAAATCCCAAGTTTTCTGTATACTCAAAACCTTGATATAAATAAAACTCCATTGCAATTCACTTGGTGAGAGGTAATCTATCACCAATTTATTTGACAACATGAGCTGTCACCATAAAATGAATTAACGACAGATATATATTTATATAATTTTTTGCTGTATTTTTTCTGTAATTTAATCTCTAAAATGTATTACTTAAAAAAATCCCCTACAGACTTATGTTTGCATGGGAGTTGGACCGATGGAACCATCGATCGAAGTATGTGATGGATGATTAGAGGCTTGAGAGTTTAGACAGACAATCTTGCACTGCTATTACCTTCTGTAGACAAACTTGGTTTCAACGCAATGTACTAATTTCAATGCGATTTGAGAAGCAACTTTAGGACACCAAGAAAAGAAAAGAAATCCGTACAGAGTCGACAGAATAAATATGACCTGCCTGACCTACAGAACGAAAGAACACAAGGGTCCTGCAAAAGGCTAGAATTAACGACCTCTAACTGGAAGATAGAGCTTTGAGCAGACAAACAAATGTATTATGATCTTATTCTGAAAGCCTAACATAAATCACGTGCTGTTTTGCCAACAAAAACATATCTTGGGATACTGAATGATAATTAGAAAATTTGATACAAAGAAGTATAATGTACAGACTACAGCCTCTGTACTCTTCAAGTACCATTAGACAGTATACATCGTGCCTATAGGATGGAAATAATACCGGCATCATCAAAATCAACTGGCAAACAAAAACAGAAAGCAGAGCATAATCAGCAGAATGAACTAGCTAATGTATAAAAATAGCAGGCACTGTTGGTATGAGATAAAATGCAATGGTTGGAATCAGAAAAGGTTGGCCCAGTACTTACTGCTTCAATACTCCGCATTGTATTCAATGTTATAGAGAAACTCCCTGCGACCCTCACCACCCATTCGGTAGTTTAACTGTTTAGATAGGGATTGCACTTTCTCATCAATGTCAAAATTTGATTCACGGGAGCAGCGTCTTCGGACCTTCTTAAGCATCTCCTTCGAAGGTGTAAAGCCTGCATCAACCTGAACCAAACATGATTTGAGAAACTATAGATTGACAAAGCAAAGGGTAAGTTCAACTGACCATGTCATCAATTACAGCAAGAGCAGCTTTTGGATCTCGATTGACAAGATGTGTATCGACAAGTATGGAGTATGTTATTGCATTTGGCTTTACACCAAGGCTTAGTAAATGCTGGAAGACGTTACAAGCTTCCTCTGTCTGTGCAACACATATTGTAGGGATTGTTATCTAAGTCGCAGACAGATAAACTCAAAGTCATAAAAAAATCAAGGAAATATATTAGACAATATTAATAATACCTTTTTCAGCTTTCCAAATGCATACAACAGGGCATTGAATGAATGTATGTTGGGTATAAGTTCAAACTTTTCCTTTATTGCCTCAAAAGTTTCATATGCTCGCTCAAGATCCCAAATGTTTGCGCAACCTAATATAACACAGTTAAGAGCAGCGACAGATTTGTATGGTGGATCTGCGCAACTCAGATTCTCCAATTGAACATACACCTGCGAATAGGAACCTACAGGGTTAGGATATTCCATCATACTTTGAGAAAGAAAAGCATAACAAGGCAATAAAATGCCCATCCAAGAATATCAAGTCAAATTGACAAGATCATGCAGTTGTAAACATAATCACACAAACAAATGAGGGCTTGTTGACCATGTTGTGGTTTTACAAGAATAACTTTCAAGTCTCAACAAGAAATTGGGTCACAAAGAAACAATAACGCTAACTTAAATGATATGCTAACAGGAAGGAATCAAAATACAAAAAGCTACTGTTGACCACAAGAGATTATCGTCATTGGAGAGCAAAAGGCTAATAGGGCTGTGCATGCAAAAAGTTTTCATTATTAGCATATAGTAGATAATTTTCTTTAAAAAAGGTGTCTGTCTAAGAATTTTGTGTCTCAATGCATTATGCATAGCTAGCGTAAGTGAATTTACCGAGTCCAGTGTAGTGAAGCCGTCCTTGCAGCAAGCAACAACAAGCGGTCGCAAGGAAGTAAATGGTGAGAAGAGCTCTATATCAATATTCTCAGCGTTTCCATAGGCATTTTCAAATTCACGCAGGGTCCCAAAAGCTCGTTGAAGTTGACCAATTGATGAATGAGCATAAATCTTGGCAAGATATGTCTCTGGAGTGGGTGCCCTTTTTTGGCGCAAGGATTTCCGTAATATCGACCAAGCAGCGTTCAAGAGGTCAGTGCTATAAGTTCTACCAGACACACTTAAAGCTGAGAGCACTAAACCTTCATCAACTGAAAGGTGAAGAGGAGGTGTAGCATGCTCACAACGAGCAATCCATCTTGCAAGAAATTCCAAAGCAAAAAGAGCTAGCTTGCTATTGTTAGCTTCAAAAGCAGCTTCTGCTATGTCAATGCACCAGGACCATTGTGGACACAACACTTTGTTCTTATCTGTTGCCTGGAATAAACCAATTGCACCATCATAAACAAAGCAGTCATATTATTATAAAGTTGGCAACTACATACATATGAAAGTTAAATTCGAAAAGTAATGTCAAAGGCCCATAATGACAAGAGTTCGAGACCAACTACAATATTAAAATCCTAAATAACATACGCACAGTAGAATAACCATTCTGATGAATAAGTACCTTGCATTTCTCTATGACTGATGCCAATGTATCCAATCTCCCAGATCTTACACATGCTCGGACATAATCAGCAAAAACAGTTGAAGATATCATGTAGCCCGATTTAAGCATCAAATCCAAATATTTCAAAGCTGAGTCAACATGGTTCAGTCTTATCAGCAGGCCTACAACCAAATTGTAGGATTCATCGTCTGGTAAAGTTCCTGTTTGCAGCATCCTGATTTCAACAGACAATCATTTTCAAAGTCAAATGTATTACACTGGAGTCGCACAAAACTATACTACCTTAAAAACGACATATATTGGTAGAAATAAGCGCATAAATTATTGACATACTAAACATATAGGCTAAAACAAAAGGATAACCACTTAAAGAATGATACAATATTCAAAAATTACAAATAAAAAAATAATAACATTAACCTGCCAACAAACTCGATAGTCTGCACGTTTGGTTTTAAAAAAGTACTTACAACTGCGTACAATATATAAGTTCCTAGATGTGGTACAACTTCACTATGTACATGTTCAAGTTTAGGATGCAAAGCTGATCGATCATCAGAGATGTCATGTTATAAATGTTGATTCAAACTCTCAGCGAAGCAAATTTCACACAATGTCATGGATCAACGGTCTCAACACATCCAGATCAAGCTACCACCCTACCATACCAATACCAGAGGTTCACTATGAGACATGCGGACAAATCATCAATTACACCCACTAAATGAGGGCAAATCATCAAATCTAACTCACCGTTCGATGAGCCTCTCGGCGCCTTCGGCCTCCTGGGCGGTGACCATGCTCTTGAGGACGAGGTTGTGCGAGGCCGTGTTAGGCGTGATCTCGAACTCACGCATCTGCTCGGCGAGATCGAGCATCTCGTGTGGCAGGGCCCCCGCCATGAGGTTTGCGCGGAGGTAGTGATTGAATAGGTCGACGTCGGGGCGGTTGGGCTTGCCCGTGGCGGCGTCGAGCGACCTGACCCAGAACTCGAAGAGCTGCTTCATGTCCTCCCACCGCTGCTCCGCCATCCATTCCGCGAAGGTCTCCTTGAGCTCGGCGGCCCCGAGGGTGGCGGAGAAGGCTGCCATGCGGTGGTGCGCCGTGAAGGTGCTGGTGGCGACGACGGCGGGGACGAGTGAGGAGGGCGGGTTGGATGCGGCAGGGTTACGCCAGTTCTCGCCGTAGAAGGGGCTGCCGGAGCTAGGGTTCGGGGGGAGCGGGGCGGGGTCGGAGGCGGGGAGAACTCGGGCTGCTGGGGGAGCTCGCGGGAGGAGGAGATCCCAGCGCGGAGGAGGAGGGGGAGACCAGCGGGGAGTTTGCGGTGGCGGCGGAGGAGGAGCGAGGTGGTGGCCGCCGCCGCCGCCGCCGCCATGGTGGCGACGCGAGGGGAGGTTTTGGTTAGGGTTTTAGGGGAGGTGGGGCGGGGGTACGAACAGGTTCAACTCTTATTTAAGAAAATAGCGTAGTTTTTATTTTCAATTATCACTTAAAAATCGTATAGTTTTGAAATCCAAAATTTTGCAGAAAAAAACTTTAATTTTTCTCGATTTTAACTGACCAATTGAATATTTCTCAAAGTCGATTTTTTATGCGATTTTCTCTCGATTTTCACCGATTATCACGGTATTTACATCCTATAATTATTTTTGAAATTTTGCATTTAACTGGTTTATCGTCCGATTTTAAATGTCGTATCCATTCGATACGACAAAAAATCACAATTTTCTCGTGATTTTTACTGATATTATGAACCTGGTACGAGCCTATGAGGAGTGGAGAAAACGACGGCTGAGATGACTAGTAACTTCAAATGAATTTTGCAGAGATTTCACATGAAGTAGTATAATTCCTTTGAAATTCCTCCATTAAAATGGAGTCTAAACTGCTTTTGATGCTAGATCAAAATGGGGGGATCGAGATGAAATCGTGATTCATGAAGTGTAGTAAATTTAGCTTGTTAAAAATAACTTTATGGATGAGACCTTATCAATTTCTTGACTGCACATGTCCAAATCAATAACTACTAGGAAATTGAGCGCGGCGGCACGCCGCGCACGTGAATGGGAAAAAAATATTTTTAGTACGAAAAAAACTGAAAAAATGTTTTCGTAGAAAAAACGGACCACGAGAACACTTTAAAATATTTTTTCCATGCTCTGAAGGAAAAACGGAGAAACGAAGACATTTTTTCCATGCTCCGGAGGAAAAACGGACCACCAAAACATTTTTCGGTTTTTTTTTTGGAAAAACGGAGAAACGAAAATATTTTTTTCCATGCTCCGGAGGAAAAACGGACCACAAAAACTTTTTTTCCGGGCAAAACAGAGAAACGAAAACATTTTTTCCATGCTTCGGAGGAAAAACGGACCACAAAAATATTTTTCGGTTTTTTTAGAAAAAACGGCTAACGAAAACATTTTTTTCATGCTCCGGAGGGAAAACGGACCACAAAAATATTTTTTCTGGGCAAAACGGAGAAACGAAAATATTTTTTCCATGCTCCGGAGGGAAAACGGACCACAAAAATATTTTTTTCGGGCAAAACGGAGAAAGGACCTGAACGAAAAGTGCACGGACCTATTTGTTATGATTTTGGACCTGTTCGCTATTTTGAAAAACTATAAAAGGGCTCATCTACGATTCGTATTTAACGGGAGGTTCTTTACGTAAAACGGCGAACGAGGGACTTAAACGCGAATCGGGAAAAAAATTTCCCTCTCACAAAAAATTGCAAAAGAACTTATCCGTAATTTCAAGAACCTGAGGGACTTTTTCGCAAAAAAGAGGAGAGAGGGGGTGGGACACGTGGGGCACCTCACCGGACGGCAATACTCCCGAACTTAATGGAGGGATAATTTGTGAAGAAAAGAGTAGCTCATTGCTCACTACGCTGCATTTTTTCCAATGTCTTTCGTTCAAGCAAACGGTTCCTCAAATCTCAGTGGAGAAAACATAGCTTCGGAGTTGCATTATTATCCTCGTTTAAACGACACACATACACACGTTAGTCATAATGTATTGATACAGACTATCCGCGACCCGCGTATGTCGACTAGTAAAACTAATCAACCCATTCACGGAAGCCCAACCAACAAGAAAAATATGTCCCGTAGTTTGTACATGAATCTTGTTACTTTCTATTTTGCTATATCTTTTTATTGGTAGCTCAGATTTACGATCAGTTTTCACCATTAGTTTGCTGGCAATGACATCCATATAATGATATAAGTCTCACCACTAAACTCCATACGAATTTATAGTAAAAACTATTACTATAGATTATAAAATCTATTGATACAGATAGTAAAGCCTGTTACGCAGTCTAATATCCGAGAAAAAACGGTAATAGAATCAAATACTGGCTTAATTATTGTTTCGTACATGTAACAATACTGTCTTAACGCATTTGACCTATAGTAAAATATAGTTTTCTGAAACGTATGTATACTGACCAATGTAAACCATGAACAACTAACAGCGAAAGTAGCATATGCATTCTAATAGCTGTCTAAATGTAAAGTGTTATATTGATGATAGTGAACATATGTATAATTGGTATTTACAATTCTGTTTGAGCGTTGTTCAGCAGACACAATGATTGACGTAGCAGGAGAAAGTTGATAGTAAAATGTAATATTATTAACTGAAAAAATCATTAGATATTTCATAAAAAAAATTGTTTGCACGATAGTAAAATGTAGTTTTCTGAAACGTAGTTGAAACCATTAATGGCTGAGAACGATAGTAACAGATGTATTCTGATAGCGGGCTAAAAGTAAAATATTACTATCTCAATTGTACAATAATATTGTCATAACAACTGGTTTATACTATGCTAGAATAAAGGAAACTTCCCAACCATTGCGGTTTTTTATTTTTTTTTAACCCAACACAATTAAGCAATTGTTCGGTTACAACATAAAAAACACAATCTATGATTTAATGTGCATAAACTTATTGTCTATTGAAGTTTGTTAGCTTCTGATTTTCTAATCTACTATCTCGGTCATACAAAAATATAATCATAACATCTGCATTTTACTACATCGTATAAATGAAATTATTGAATCAATAACTTGTTTAAACAATCTTCTATTGAATCCTATAAACACCGATGCTAAATAATTGCTCATACGTCCCACGATTGATATACTCAATGTGTCTTGAAATTTTCTTGTTTCATCTTATCATGCAAAACACACCGTATTGATTGCTATCAATTCGGTAATAAATCACGAATACAATTTACTATAGAACAACAGACGCAATTACTATCGATCAGCTACTAGTTTATGCGTTGGTTAACTCGACTAGTTAATGTGTATTGTAGCTTGTACATAAATTTGTTTATTCTTTATTTTAGTTATATCTTTTTATTTAATAGCTCGGATTTGCAAATGGTTTTCACTAGTAGCTCGGATTTGTAAATAGCTTACTGACGATGAGAGGAACAGAAGGATATAAATCTCGCTATTAAACAGTAATTTTTTTTAGTAGTAACAGACATTACTATATCTATAAAAGTGAAAGTATTACGTCTGCAACTAGTAATTACTATCATACAACATAATTGAAAAATCCTTCACAGATTATTAATTTGGCATTAAAAGTTCATGAAAAGTATATGTATAAATTCTAAAAAATTCTCAAAAAAAAATACCATACGTAGGGGATGTGAGCTTCTACAGTCCTATAAAATTTGAATACAAAACTCAGTTGCATTTGAAAGATATGAAAATAATAAATTTACTATTCATTAATGATTAG
Organism: Rhipidocladum racemiflorum; assembly: GCA_036346355.1. Taxonomy (NCBI): domain Eukaryota; kingdom Viridiplantae; phylum Streptophyta; class Magnoliopsida; order Poales; family Poaceae; genus Rhipidocladum; species Rhipidocladum racemiflorum. The sequence goes on from CM070581.1 coordinate 6,934,307, forward strand.
CGTTTGTCAATTTGAGAACTTTCAAATCAGATTTATTTTGATCTTCAAATTTTACAACCATGTTGAATCTCACATCCCCTACCTATTATAATTTTTAAAGAATTTTTAAAAACTTGTACATATGATTTTTTTTAATTTCATATGATAAATAGTGGTTTACACATGATATGTTACCTTTTACTGTCCAGAAAATAACATGTTACTAGCTATTACACAAAATGTTACAAAACTGAAATAAAGTGAACTATCAGAACAAGAATCAAACTCTGTTTGTTGGTCCTGTAATAAAATATTATATAGATGATCGTAAACGTTGTTGTAATAGATGATAAAACCAATCGAGAACATTAGTAAAAATGTTAAGCACCTTTTCAGTAGTATAATCCTGCACAAACCAGTCATTTGACAGTAACCAGTTAATGTGTTATTATCAGTGACTAGTTAACTAGTTACGATAATATAGTTACTATGATTACAAAAACTAGTTACTAAACTGAGAACTGTTAGCAAAAATATTAAACACATGTTCAATATTATAATCTTACATAAATCAATCATTTAGTAATAACTAGTTAATGTGTTACCATCAGTAACTAGTTAACTAGTTACGAGAATATAGTTATTGTGATTATAAAAACTAGTTATTAACGGTTTTAGTAACCAACGTGTCGGGGATTGACTATCTGGCAAAAGACCACGGTACCCCCGTGAAAAGCTAAACCCACCGACCAAGCAATACTAGAAGAAGATGCTCGGGAGAATGAAACGAGCATCCCTCCTTCTCCTCCGAGCATACGCGTCTGCACCTTTACTCGCAGAAGCACCAAACACGCCCCCCCCACGAGCAAGCGTGCTCGTAGAGGCCACGACCTACTCGGGTGTTTGGTCGGAGGGCCCGGCGAACGCTACGAGGAAGGAAGGAGCCAACCAATCACCAAGATCAAGGAGATCATACCCAAATTCAAAAGCATTGCGAATCAAGGACGGCGGGTCACGGATATGGATACATAGCGTGATCCCAGGAGGTAGTTGCCTTTTTTGGTACCTATAGTCGTATTATTTAAACCCCCCCGGAAGATTTGTAAGGAGGAGGAAAAAAAAAGAGATAGAACATAATACACTGGAGTATGGCTGTTATCCCGGCAGAGGGAGGCCCGAACCAGGATAAACACCGTGTCCCCCTTTTCTTCTTCTCCCGACCTCGCATCACTCGAACGACCTCTTCGATCCGTACGTCGGGGCTCTGTTGATCCCCCATTCAACAAGTAAGCTCGACGGGAGCCGTTCTCCAATCGTCGACAGCTGGCGCCGTCCGTGGGGACGACAGCTTGATTCCCGTGCAGATCAAGATCCTCGAGGATGCCAAACTCGGGAGACACTCGGGACCTTTGCGTTTTTGACCACGTTGAAGATGACGACGTGTACTACGCCGTCGACAACGTGGCCAGGGTGACCGATCCTATCGGTCACACTGAGTCTGGGAGCCCTTCCCCGGACACGGGAATGCGAGGACAGGGCCTCCATTCCCCAAACATTACCCTCGAGGACCCCGAGGATGACTACGACGGGCTCTACGATGGCCTGGACATACCAGACGACCTAGAGCTCGACCGAGAGACTGCATCTCAAGGGGATACAATGATGTCCCCATCGCTTTCATCCCGCTCGTCGAGTCAACGTGGTCGGGAGCCGTGCGGAGCCCGGAGAAGGATCCTCGGACGCTGCCAAGCACGACCACTACGAGGCGGCCAGACTCCACCTGGAGGCGTCCTTGGGAAAGACCCTCGCGAGCATTCGCCGCCAGGCAAAGGGGAGGTGCGCTTCCACGGAAAGGAACTCTCGCGGGTACCGAACTCCGATCGCGCTCGGGCGCCGTCAAAGCTCACCGCCGCATTCACCGGAAGCGAGAGCGATTCTGAGCCTTAGCGGCGGTCGTCGCGTGACTGCGATTTCCAGAGCAAGTAGACTTGGAGGCCGTGGGCGTGGTCGTAGCCAGAAGATTTGGAAAGGCTTGCCGCCGAGCTGAAAGTCTCGGATCCTCCCGTGGCCGGATGCCCGAGTGTTTCCGGGACCATCACAACGCTCCCCATGCGCTCGCCAGAGGTGAGTCTCGGGCCATGCTCGGAGATCGCCCTGCATCGCTAACCCGATCCGGGAAAAGCCGAGCGATCCGCGAGCAACCTCAGAGCGGTACCTCTATAATCGCCCAGATTACGAGCGCTCTGAACGCTCCATGACCAAGCGGTCGTCGGCACGACCGTCGCATGAGGTCTTCTCCCGACTCGGCCCGCGCACGGGGCGTTGGGTGGAAGACCCGCGTGGAGGCCGCTGCGACCGAGGATTTCACCGCGAAATCCCGAGCTTCGGTTGCCAGGCCTTCACGAGCTCCCTCCGGAACGTCGCATGGCCGAACAGATTCAAGCCCGGCCACGTCGAAAGATTCAACGGGACCCAGAACCCGGACGAATTTCTCTCCATATATACTACCGCCATCCTCACCGCCGGAGGCGATGAGGGGGTGATGGCAAATTACCTGCCGACGGTTACGGGCGGAGCCGCTCGTGCGTGGCTTTTCAATCGAAGGAAGGATCCATACGGTCCTGAGGCAGCTCGCCAGCGCTCAGAGCAAATTTCGGAGAGTCTGTTACATCCGCTTGGGAAAGGAGCGCGACCTGGGCGCTTGTCTGATGACGGACGGGAAACCTGCGACAATTCGTCCAGAGGTTCATCCAGGTCCGAACTCGATCCCGAACATATCGGACGGCCGCCGTCCGAGCTTTCAAGTTCGGGTGCAGGACGCGGCGCTTCACGCAGACCTGGAGATCCACCGGATCTAACGGCGAACGAGCTCTTCCGAATGGCCGATCGATACGCCAACGAAGATGAAGCCGCCCAATGGAAGAAAATCTTTGGATGAAGGGAAGTCGCCGCCTCGGCTGGCCTAGAGACCTCGGCTAGCAAAAGGGGTCGACTGCAGAGACAAGAAGATCAAAAGAAGAAGAAAAAGCAACCCTCGCTTGACCATGGTAGCCGCGGTGGAACAACAACAACCCCGAAAGCAACCCAGCGGCAGCCGGGGGTTTAACGCTCGAGAAGAGGACAACCACACAGGCCTCGAGAACGAGGCGACCAAGCGGACCGACGGGCTACCCTCATCGTCGCTTCACCAGCGACGGACACGACTCTACGGAATTGCCGAGCGTGGACCTACCGCTGGAAGCGATTTTACTGGCGAGGCCCCATGCCGACGCTTCCAGAGCGAGGTGAAAATGGCAAAGGTAAACAGCCCACCGAGGAAAGTGAGGATGACATGGAATACCAAGAACCAAAGAATCACATAGCGGTCATCTTCGGGGCTCCTCGCCTACAAGTCCCGCCGGACTTAAAGGACGCCAAGCAAGAGAAGTGCACCATGTTACCCAGGGTAAGCCTCCTGCAAAGAAATTGAAATGGTCTGAAATATCCTCACCTTCTCCAAGGACGATTGTCCCCTTGGGATGACCAAACCCAGAGGCTTTCCGATGGTCGTGAACCCCACCATCGGCAATACTGCTTGGTCGGGTCCTCATAGACTCCGGAGCTCTTTGGACCTTATTTCAGCCAAGGTTTTGGGCGAGATGCAGATTCCTCGTTCCAAAATCAAGAGTGTAGCCGTGCCCTTCTTCGGGATAGTCCGGGCACCTCGATCAAACCTCTGGGGCAGGTCGTCCCGCCAGTGAGTTTCAGCGGCCCAAGTAACTTCAGAGCGGAGCTAATCACCTTCGAGGTGGTAGACTTCGAGTCGGCCTACAACGCCATCCTCGGCAGTAGGCCTTGGCCAAGTTCATGGCCGCCTCGCATCACGCAGCGTGTCGATGCTGAAGATTCGGATCGAACGGAGTCATAACCATCAAAGGAAACCACAAGTCCGCACTCAATTGTGACGAAGAGCGCTGGATATGGTCGGTCGATTACCCACTCGCGGCCACGACCAAGAGCCGAAGCATTCCGGCCTAAACTTGCCCTCCACCTGGAGGAGAGACCAAGGTCGTTCCGCTCAACGAGTCGGAACCTGGCCAAGGTCGTTCATTTGGGATCTTCTCTAGATCCCAAATAGGAACTCGAGCTCGTCACCTTCCTCCGGCAAGGTCGGATGTGTTCGCTGGGAACCATCCGACATGCCCGGGTCCCAAGGGAGGTGGTCGAGCACAAAGGCTAGCGGTTCACGACAAAAACCAAGAAGATGTAAACTTAGACGCTTTTCCCGGAGAAACAGGCAATCATCCGGAGGAACTCGACAAACTCCTAAAAGTGGCTTCATCGGAGAGATCGAGCACTCCGAGTGGCTAGCCAATCCAGCCTCGTCGAAGAAAGGAGGCAAGTGGCGCGTAATGCGTCGATCACACGGGTTTGAACGCGGCATGCCCAAAAGACAACTATCCGTTGCCTCGCATAGACCAACCGGTGGACGCGACGGCAGTGGTCAGAACCATGAGCTTTCTAGACGCCTATTCAGCTATCATCGAATCGACCTATCGCGAAGACGAGGAAAAGACTTCCTTCATCACCCCATTCGGTACCTTACGCTATACGACCATGTCTTTCGGCCTGAGAAATGCGGGAGCAACCTTTGGCGCCTCATGCAGAAAACTTTCACAGACCAAGTAGGTCGAAATTTGGAGGTCTATGTCGACGACATAGTTGTCAAAAGCAAGAGTACTTCGGGTCACGTTGCTGACTTGGAAGAAACTTTCTGTAACCTCAATAAGCATCGAATAAAGCTAAATCCAGAAAAATGCATGTTCGGCGTGAAGGCGGGCAAGGTGCTCGGCTACATGGTCGGGCCACATGGCGTTGGGGCAAACCCGGAGAAAATCGAAGCCATTGAGAACATGAGGTCGCCCACGTGCGTAAAGGAAGTACAAGCTCTGACCGGAAGAATGGCCGCCTTAAGCCGGTTCATCTCCCGGCTGGGAGAGCGAGGGCTACCTTTCTTTAAAGCCCTCCGCAAGCATGATGGCTTCACGTGGACGGAGGAAGCTGATCGCTCGTTCAAAGAGCTAAAACAGTACATCTCCAAGCCGCCCGTCCTCGTCACACCCACAGCGGGGGAAGAATTACTACTATACCTGGCGGCAACCCCGCAAGCGGTAAGCTCGGTGTTAGCGGTAGAGAGAGATGGTACCCAGCGACCTATCTATTACGCCAGCGAAGTACTTCATGGACCAAAGGAACGTTACCCCGAAGTCCAGAAACTACTGTACTCGTTGCTGATGGCCTCCAGGAAGTTGCGCCACTACTTTCAAGCACACAAGATCGTGGTGCCGACCGGCTTCCCACTCAGGGAGATCCTGAAAAATCAAGACGCCAGTGGTCGCATAGCCAAGTGGGCAATGGAGCTCACCGAGTTCGAGCTGGTGTTCTCAGCCCGCACGGCAATAAAATCACAAGTCTTGGCTGATTTCGTGGCAGAATGGTCGGCTCCGGCACCACCACCAGTAGGACCAATGATTCAAGGAAAACTCCTGGACCTTGTATTTTGATGGATCCCGAGCATCTGGCGCTCGGGGTGGCGTCGTCTTGGTCTCCCGGATGGAGAGCAACTTGATCGCCATCCAACTACATTTCGCCGTGACTAACAACGCGGCCAGTACGAAGGCCTTTTGGCCGGGCTTGAGCATGTAAATCGCTAGGAGTCCAACGGCTCACTGTGAAGGGCGATTCACGGTTGGTCGTGAACCAGTCAACAAGGAGTATCGTTGTTCGATACCTCAATGGCGCTGCCTGGCGAAGTAAGGAAGATGGAGAAATACTTCAAGAATTTCAAGTAATCTACATCCCGGGAAGGATAATTCCCTGGTGACCAAATGTCTAAGGTCGGTTCCTCTCAAACCACCGCTCCGTGGTGCTTGTCGAGCACCTACATAAGCCCTCCATTCCCTCTCGAAGAGGAGGCACCAGAGACCGCGGTAGGGTCTCCTTTCGAGCAAAGCGCAAATTGGATGACGCCATTCATCCAATACCTTGCGCATGGGACATTGCCCGAGGAAGAAGCCGAGCGTTCGGCTAATAAGGCGATCTTCTCAAGATGATCGATCGAGGACGACCTATACCGGAAAGGCGCATTAGGAATCCTTTCCAGATGCGTCTCTCAGGAGGAAGGCCAGTACCTTCTTCGTGATATCCATGAAGGGATGTGCGGAGCTCACTCGTCTTCGTAACGCTTGTGAGCAAGGCCTTCCGACTAGGGTACTCTTGGCCCCACGGCCTTGGCGGGCCTTACGGTCGGTCGTAATGACTGCCGAGCATGCCGCTTCATGCTCGAAAAGCCCGTCAATCAAAGATATGCCCTGCAAACCATACCACTCTCGTGGCCGTTCGACAGGGGCTCGATGTCCTTGGACCCTTCCCGAGGTCGAAAGGCTGCAAGTACTTGCTCGTGGCCATCGACACTTTCACTAAGTGGATAGAGGCCGAGCCCGTCTCAACCATCTCGGCCCAGGCGGCCAAGAGGTTCCTCCGTAGCAATGTGGTAACTCGGTTCGGGATACCCAGCCGTCTCATCACAGATAATGGGACCCAATTCACCAGTGAACTATTCCAAAGTTACTACGAAGAGGTCGGGACCAAGGTCTGCTTCGCCTCTGTGGCGCATCCACAGAGCAACGGAGCAGCCGAACGAGCAAATGGGCAGCTAGTCCAGGGCATAAAAGAGGGTCTTCAAGACCCTCAACCAAAGACAAGCAAGATGGGTGGATGAGCTTCCCGCCGTTCTTTGGTCTGTCGCACCACGACGAAGTCGAGCCACAGGCGAACGCCTTTCCAACTCGTCTTCACGGTGCGGAGGCCATCCCGCTCGCCAAAATCGTGCTAGGTTCCCCAAGGGTGCAATCGATCGATTCTATCGATCAAAGGTTGAGCGCCTCGTCGACTGGACCTCGTCGAAGCAACACGCCGAGCAGGCGTTGCTCGGTCTGCGGTTTACCTACGGCTCTTCGTGAGGCACGCAGCCAAGACAGTCCGACCTAGGGTCCTACAAGTCGGCGACATGGTCTTACGAAGAGTTCAAGACACAGCCGAAGCTAACAAGTGACCCCAAGGTGGGAGGGACCCTACACGGTCGTGTCTACAAGACGCCCGGGCTGTTCGCCTCGCGATGCCGGATGGTCCGAGCTCACCAAAGACTGGAACATCGATCAATCACAGTAAATTCTACGTTTAGGCAGTACTCCTATCTCGCGCCCCTTGCGTTCTTTCCAATAAAACATTTCCCCTCTTTCTCGTGTTTCGTCCTCGCTTTGTCGAACGAGCATCGTCGTCTACCAAAGATCGCAGACGAGCTTATCCGACAAGTATGTGCGCACCATTTCCCTTGGCCCCCGTGGGATGCTCGCCTCAATCGTTCACTTTCCACAGTAGCTCTTCATCAGTATGCGTGGTCGGGCGTGAGCATCCACTCTAAGCCCGATTCGGTGACCACTCGGGTATGGCGGCTCACGTATTGTTGGTTTAAAGCTCGTCTACTCTGTGCTCACATTTTTCTCGACACAACCGACCTATTTAAATCATTCAAAAATCGTCACGACCAAAGCGACCCTTAAATTTTCCATGAACAAACTCGTGCTCGCAATAGCGGTGAGTACACAACCTTTGTCCATGGCGGGCTCAGATGATAGGAACGTTAGTCCCTTCTTCCAAGGATCCTTTGCTCGTATCTATGCTATATGCTCTTATGCAGAACTTGTTTTCTTTTTTCTCAGAACCGGATCATATAGGCATATGTTGAAGGCGAACTTGAGAAAAGCAGGCAAGAACCAAACACTGCGAGTTTGCTCATCTAACCCGAAAGGTTGTTTTCTTTTTACGGGATTTACGCGAGCTAAAAATAAAAGAAGAGCTAAGTCCTACGCTCGACTGAAGGGCGACAAGTTCCTCCTTAAGGGAGTCGACCTCTGCCTCCAGGTCCAAAACTTTCCGTCGGCGGCCACGACCTTCACCGCCTGTCCCGGAAGGCGCCGCACCTCCTTAAGCCGGGCCTCTTCACGCTCCCGAGCTCGTTGGAGTTCGGCGCAGGTCGGGACCTCTGCGCCGCAACTTCCAGCTCCTCTTCGAGGTCGGCACACTTCGTTCCGAAGTGTTCTTGGCCGTCTCGCTCTTAAAGAGCTGGTCCCAAGCCCGACGATGAGGCTCTTCGCCGACTCCAGCTCCTTCAGTCGGCCTCGCGCACCTCGGAGACCCGACGCTCGAGATCGGCGATCTTGGCGTCTTGCTCGCGATGGTACGCCCGAACTCCTCTCATTGAATGCGGAGGCATCGATGTCCTCCATAGCTTTCGCGGCAAACTTGGAGCAAAGGGAAGGAAAGTCAAGAAGAACCCCTTGAAGATTGCTCGACTCATGTAAAAAGTTGAGAGCAAAACACTTACGTAAGAGCCCGGCTAACTACCTTGTCTTGAAGCCGTGGCGGTCGGTGGCGCCGGCTTCGGAAAAGGGATTAACCCACGCAGGCCATCCTCGATCCCGAGCTAGCGCATCACGATCTTGCCCCTCACAGGCACCGGTGCTCCTGTGAGGGCAACGACGCTTTCCTCCTTCGACCAACCCCAGGGCGCCCGAGGTTGGTCTTCTGCGCCGACAGCGGCTAAGTAACCGCCTTCCTCTGCCCGGCCATGCGCTTGGGCCCACGCCGACCGCCGCTTCCGCCCCTTGCACCTCCGCGGCCGGAAGCAATGAGGGCTCCACGCTCGGAGGCGATTGGTCGAGGCGACCACCTCCGCCCGTGATCCACTACCGGGAGCAACCGGGTCATCAACGGCCACCTCCTCTTCGTGGTCCGCAGACGGAGGCAACCGTCGAGCTCGGCGATCACTTCCGCGGGCCGAAGTGGTGGGCGATCACGACCGCATCTTCCCTTGGTCCAGCTTGGAGGTAGCCGGCCGGGCAAGAATCGCTCCTCCTCTTGGCTCGCCAAGGGCGGTGGGTCGAAAGCCACCACCGCTTGACCACCGGAGCCGGCCGTCGCTCGCTTGCGCTTACCTCTTCGCAGGGACCAAGGCCAAGGCTTCTTGGTCCTCGGCCCCTGCGGCTCCTGCTCCTCCACGGCTGGAATAGGTTCCACGTCCGGCCGAAGGAAGCACGGTCCCGCGAGGGAAGCTCGGACTCATCGAGTCCGCGGTGGCCGGCTCCTCCCCGCCTCGGCCATCACTTGGTCGACGACGCGGTCGAGCTCGGCGTCAATCAGAGTCGATAATCTCCTCGACCATCGACGGAAGTCCAAAAGCAACATCCGAAGCTATCACGCCCACACCAAACGGGGTGGGGTTAGCCCAAGAAAATCGCAAGACAAGAAACGAACAAGAGAATGAAGTGGAAGCTTACCTTCGCGACGACGAAGCACCATCCTCCTCGGCCTCCTCGCTTAGGGCCATGGGCGACACCCGCGGCGGCCTCGTGAGGCCTCGGCCACGACCACGACGCTCCTCGCGGCGTCGGCCTGCACGTGCCATCGCCGGGTCGACGTCGTCCATGTCGACCTCTTCCAGCACCGAGGTTGCTTGAGAGGTCGACCTCCTGCTCCTTCTGACCAGAGCATAGGTGGCCTCCTCTTCTTCCTCCTCTTCGGGGGCATCGACCACCCGAATAAGCTGGTCCTGGAGGGCCTTTGTCGGCTTACTAACCAACAGGCACCCTAAGACTGGGTGCTTGAGAGATTCGGACTGGGGGCTTTTGTGGCAACCGCTCCAAAGACAGGAAGAACGGGATGTTGGAAGCAAGCAAGAAGACAGTCGAGTTTACCCAGGTTCGGGCCCTCCACAGGAGTAATGACCCTAGTCCTGCTTGGTGGTTTCCTCTGAGTTCAAGGTTCTTACAAGGCTGGGGAAGAAGACCCTCTGAGGTTCTGCCAACCAAGGATCAAAAAAACCCCCTTCTCCCATGCATCCTAGCTCCCTTTTATACTCGGGCTGGCTGAGGCGCATGGGGCTTACAAGCTTGCGTAAAGCAAGCGTCTGACAAGTTACTACAGTACATTTAATGCACCCGTCATATTCTCTTACATCACATTTAATGCCTGTCCTAGCCGACTTAGACTTCGCCTTGGGCCCCGCCTGTCTGTCACCCCTGCAGGCTCCGCCAGGAGAGAGGGGATGTCGCTTCGGGGCCACCCATCATTAATGCGCGCCTGGGGAAGACGCACCGCCACACCACAGCCTTCATACCCTGCAATTAATGCGCACGTCTCGCATTAAATACCCTTGACCCTTCGCCAGTAGCCTGATTACGGGGTTGATTCTCGGGAACTACGCCCGAGGAGTGGCTCGAACGCCACTGCCCTCTTGGCGAGCACCTTTCTTTGGTCGCCCAGGAGTGGCTCGAACGCCACTGCCCTTCCTGGCGAGCACCTTGGCCGATCGCCTCGAGGAGTGGCTCAACGCCACTGTCCCTGGCGAGCACCTTCGCTGTCGCCCAGGAGTGGCTCGAGCGCCACTCGCCTCCGGGCGAGCACCTTGGCTGACCGCCTCGAGGAGTAGCCTGAACGCCACATGCCCCCTGGGCGAGCACCTTGGCTGGTCGCCTCGAGGAGTGGCCTGAACGCCACCTGTCCTCTTGGCGACAAGATTTAATCGCGGCCGTGGGTACCCAGCGCTTAATCTGACAAGAGCCAGGGCCCACCCAGGAGTGTCTTTATTCTTTCTTTTTCTTCGTCGAACGGTTCAATCTCCCGGGTGGGGCCCATAAATGCCCACGCACGCCGCGGTCTTTAAAAACTTGCCTCTTTTTCCGGTCCCGAGGTGGATACTGCGGCCGTTTCCGTGGCTTCGTGGGACGTGCCCACTTCCTTGAAAAATGCTTTGGTTTTCCCGCATCCGAACCGCCGCGTCTCTTCGACTTTTTCCCGCCAGGCTCTCCCTTGAATTCTTATAAATAAGCAGGCGACGGGGGGGGCATGTTCCTGTTTTAAGCCGCCTCTGCTCCTTCCTGCCTTAGCTTCCTTTCTGCCTTAGCTGATTCTGATGGCCTCTCCGACTCCTGTCCTCCCTCCTTCAACTGTGGAAGAGAACACCGCTGCTAAGTGCTCCAAGGTGATCGCCCGCGGCGCTCTCAGCATGCGGGCCGGATCGCTCTGATGGCGGCCGGGAAGTCATCTTCTTTGTCTGGGCGATGATGGCGGGCTTGGTCCCGCCCATCTCGGACTTCTACATCGCCGTCCTCAACTTCTACGACATTCACAACATCCACCTTCCCCCTAACTCCATTGTGCTCCTCTCCGTCTTTGCCCACTTCTGTGAGATGTTCATAGGGGTAATGCCCAATCTTCTCCTTTTCCGCTACTTCTTCTCGCTCCGCGTCGGCCAGGGCTCCAACATCTCCGGTGCTGCCATCTGCGACTTAGAGACGGGGGCCGTTGCGCTACATTCCAATGGAGACTCGATCCACCGGAAAATGTGGCGCCACGAATGGTTGTACGTTGAAGACGATAAGCGGCATTGAAGCCACAGGGCTTCCACCGAGCGGTGGGCGAGAATCTGATCGAGGATCTCCGGTCGCCGACACGCCCGAGCTACTTGCAATGTTGGCTCGGGTTGATCGGCTAGATGACAGGGCCGACGGAGGCATGGTTCTCCTGACTTCGTGTCCGGAGGATTAGTCCTTTGCGCCGCCACCGCCCACTGGCACTATCTCGGGCGTGGATGACGGACTCGAGACGATTCCTGGAGGTAAGCTTTTATACCTTCCTTCTTCATCATCATCATTCTTTCATCATTTTTTTTTGTGTCGGTAGTGGGAGAGGCTGGGCCTTGTGAATCGCTTCCTGGATGGGGCGGCCCGGGCTGTTGAGCGACGTTCCACCCTTCCCCGAGGCTGCGCTTCCACTCTGCGACATGCGACCTCTGGATCGGCGGAGATCGTCAAGGCGATGCCCAAGATGGACGCCATGGGGACGCCCATCATCGTCGCCAAGGGCCTGGTAATCCGCGGCACTCCTACGGTGGCGACCAGGGAGGAACAAGCGTCTGCCGACGACCTTTGCCCCCCGAAGCGTCCGGTGACCACGGCTATCGGGGCCATCTTCGTCGGCCGGCCGGATCTTCACGCGGCCCGCCCTCACGGGACTTCCTCCTCGGTGCGGGGCTCTTCATCAACGGTTGCGGCGCTTCGCCTCGCCACCACCGCCACCGCCGGCCTGATCGCCGGCCCGCTGCGATGGCGGACCACCGCGCAGCGGCTCGCCGCCACCGCCACGCGGGCGGTGATCCGCCGGCGCTGCGATGGCGGACCACCGGCGACATCCTCGCCGCCACCGCAACGCCCGGCCCGACCCGCCCGGCTCTTGCCGATGGCGGACCCACCGGCGGTTGACCCGCCAGCTTCGGTGGACCCACCGAGGCGCCCGGTGCCTCGAGAAGTGGTTCTCACTCGGAGTGCCTCGGTTTCCGAGGCCTCACCAGTACTAATCCTTGAAACACAAAAAAGGCGGTAAAACTTTTTAACCTTCGAATGGAGCCTTACCTTTGCTTGCTTTTGCTTGTTCCAGGGCACCCGCCAGACTTCCCCAGCCGCTCTCGCGGTACCGGCGACGGGTGAGGTAGCGACGGCGAAATGATCCGCCGGGACGAAGAAGCCGGCGATCAAGATGCACCGGCCAATGGCCAGCCGGGCCAGGCCTCAGAGGCGCTGGGCCACACCACTCCGGATCCTCCGCGGACTCCGTTCCTTCGGCGACGCAGATGCACCGGCCGCCCTTGGACAGCTCTACTCCCACACCGCCCACCGCTGCCGAAAGGTGCAACTACCGCCGACGCCATCGAGATCGGCCAGCCTCGGCAGAGGTGGCGATTTACATGATCGAGTGGAAAGGAAGGAGCGGGAGGCTGGTGGGAAGCGGGGCGAGGCTACTCGCGCCGCCGAGCTCATGGAAGAGCTCGAGGCGCAGCGGACAAACCGCACCCAGTCCGAGGCGGATACTCTGCGGATCTTTGAGAGTGCGCCTTCGGCCGAGATGGAGGACGACCTCGCTCCTCTGGGGTTGGTGCGACAAGCGCCCATCGAGCGGCCGGCGCCTCATATACGCCGCTCGGTCGGATCGCGGACTTCACCGCCGGCTTCCCGCCGCTGGCCGGCCGGTCCACTCAGAAGGGCCGCGATGGCGGTGCTCTGCGACGTTAGATTCTGGCGTCTTCTTGGCGTCTAAGGACGCCAACTTTGATCCTCTGGCCGTCCGAGGGATTGAAGGAGGCTGCGAGGCGGAGGCGCGGAGTGCGGCGCCGCCGACCACGCCGCCGGTCGAGATAGTCAACCCCGCTACCGAAGCGGCAGAAGACGTGGCACCGGCGCCGGGCGTCGGACCCCTCGCGGAAGACCTGCGCAGAGCCGCGATGGCGGACGAGGAGGAAGAAGGATAGGATAGCCTAGACCCTTTTTCCCTTTCTCTTTTTAACTTGTCATTCTGCAACAACTTTTGTAAAGCACTTTCATGGAATAGACATGACATTTTTAGACTTATTCAAGAATGTTTAACTTGTCTTCTTAGCCTTCCACCTTCTTGATCGCCAAAGATTAACTCGAGTGCTACTTGCTTGGCTTAAGGCTTAGAAGGAAAAAAGAAGGGAGTAAAACACCCCTTGTGTCCGGCGATTCTTTTCGTTGCCTTACGATCCTGCAAACAACACGTACCCTTGTGGCCTCGCGGCGGTTCTGATGTAAGGCGTGACGGGATGTAGGCTTTTGGTAGCATGTTTAAATCGCCCGGCCCCACGGGACACCGGAGTGTCATGACCGTCTTGCGGAGCCGAGTTCAAACCACCGCCCAATTGCCCAATCCTCGCCGCCGCACTTACAGTGGTCCCGCCTTTGCCATCGGGCGCTCACAGTGAGCGGACTAGAGTGATCGCCGAACACTTTGCCATGAAACACGTAACTGTAAAGGCATGAAGTAACCGCTAAAAAACAACGGAACGTAATACTTAATTTACGAACAACGGTCGTTTCCCGGCTAGTCGGCAAAGACAGACATGATTCGGCCGTGCGAGGAACAAAACACTCAAACTTACAACCGTTCAAGGGTAGAACTTGCGCAGTTCTCTATATTCTCGCGAGTTCGCCGGTTCCTCCCCGCCTCGGTGGCCAACCTGACCGCCCCGGTCGAGACCGAAACCACCTTAAAGGGGCCCTCCCACTGGGAGACAGTTTGTGCAACCCACCTGCGATCGAATCTTTCGCAAGACCAGTCGCCCACGCCGATGTTCTCTCACCGACCGGCGGCGTGGTACCTCCCGAGGCTTTGCTGATACCGAAGCGGCGCAGGCCGCACGATCCGAGCTTCTTCCAGGAGATTGACATCGTCTTGGCGCATCTCTTCCTGATCTTCTTCCGCTAACGCAAAGAACGCGGCGACCCAAATGTCAATTACGAAGGAGGACAGCCTGCTCCGTAAACCGTAAAGAATGGAGTCTCTCCCGTGCTACTGGGAGTGGTCCGGAGTGACCACAAGATCAGCCGGAGTTCTTCAACCCACCGCGAGCCACGCTGGTGAAGTCGATCAAACGCCCGAGTCTTGAGGCCCTTCAAACGGTGCATTGGCTCGCTCAACTTGGCCGTTGCTTCTTGGATGGGCAACGGAGGCAAAGCAGACCTTCGTGCCCATTTCTTCGCAAAAGTCCGAAGCGGCTACGGTGAATCGGGCGCCATTGTCGGTGATGATACGGTTGGCGACCCGAAGCGGGCGAAGATCCTCGCATGAACTTGACAATGGCCGCTGCGGCGATAATGGTTCTCACGGCTTCAGCTTCCACCCACTTGGTGAACTTGTCAATGGCGGCGAATAGATGAGTGTAGCCTCCTGTGGCCAGCGAACGGACCAGATATCCGGCCCCAGACGCGAAGGGCCATGAGAGCGGGATGGTTTGCAGAGCTTGGCTGGTTGGTGGATTTGCTTGGCGTGGAATCGCACGCCTCGCATCTCCTCACCACCGCAAGCATCCTAGAGGGCGGTTGGCCAATAGAACCCGTGGCGAAAAGCTTTTCCCACCAGTGTTCGACTGGATACATGGCTCCCGCACACACCTCCATTGATATCAGAAAGCAGACTGCTTCCCTCTTCCCGAGTGATGCACTTGAAGAACTCCGTTTCCACCCCGTGATGCAGTCCCCATCTACCAGGGTGTAGCGCTTGGCCTTTCGCGCTATCTTCTCGGCTGACGCATCATCGTCGGGGCATACTTGATCCCGCAGGTAGGCCAGGATCGGGTCCATCCATGTGCCTTCCCGGTCAAGCACGGCGACCACAGAGTGATCGTCCGGGTACTCCGCTTGGCCAAGCGTTTCCACCGGTGCCACCTTTCCTCCTGCAACGTGGGCTGGGGCGGCGCCACCATCGTCCCCACCAGAAACGGGGGTTGCAATAGGCAGCGTCGCCTTCCCATCCGAGGTGAGGGCTGAAGCAGCATCACCATCCTCCCCACCAGAGACGGGGGCTGAGATGGACGGTCGCGGAAGCCTTTCTTCAAAGACTCCGACCGGAACAGGGGCTCTTGTCGAGGCGGTGAGCGAGCTCGTCAGCTAAATAATTGTCGCGCCGGGTATGTGTGTATACCCTAGCCCTTCAAGTGTCTCTCCATCTTTCTAACCTCCGCTGTAAGCCGCCATGACGGGATCGAGCGGTGAAGTCCTTCCTTGCCTGGTTGATGACCGACAAAGAATCGCCTTTAATCATGGCGCCAGTATGCCGATATGGCGCGCGGCACTCGAGCCCAGCCAGCAATCCTTCGTATTCGCAACATTGTTGGTAGCTTTAAAGTCCAGACGACTATATATTTGAGGGTCCCCGGTCGGGAGACCAGGAGGAACCCACCCCGCGCCAGCCGAGCTGAAGGATCCATCGAAGAGGAGCGCCCAAGGCGTGGGCACGGGACTTCCTTATCTTCCCCATCTCACGGAGTCCATTCAACAATGAAGTCCGCCGCCTTTGACTCTTGATAGCGATGCGGGGGCAAATTTGAAGCCAAATTCCCCGGCTCGACAGACCACTTAGCGTCGACCTTCGGCTTCACGATTGTGAAGGATCTCCCCTTGAGAGGATACGAGGAGACCACGGTGATCTCCCTTCCTTGGAAATAATGTCGCAGCCTTTCTTGATGCCACCAAAGACAAAGATACACCATTTTCTCGGGCTTGGGGATACCTAGTTTCGGCATCATGCAGCACCTTGCTCACATAATAGACCGGCCGCCACGCCTCTCTCGCTCTGCTACTAGTCTTTGCACTCACCGAGGGGCTTGCCGCTACATAAAGGAGAAGCGGCTCACCAGGCTCGGGCGACCAAAGACAGAGGCGAGGAGAGATACTTCTTGAGATCTTCAAATGCCTGGGCTTCCGGTCCACTCGAAGGAATTAGTCTTCTTCATCGGCTTGAACAATGGGAGACTTTTCTCCCAAATGGCTATGAACCTGCCGAGGGAGGCCAGCGACCCCTAAGCATCAAGCCGCTTGAGCCGGACAAGTGGCTTCATTCGTTCAATTGCTTCAATCTTGTCTGGATTGGCTTGATCCCGCTGGAGACCAGGAAGCCAAGCAACTTCCCGAGGCGACACCGAACACGCACTTCTCGAGATTCACTTTAAGCGGTAGTGCCGAGATGGGAGAAAGTTTCCTCCAGATCTTCAACCAACCCATCAGTGACCTTAGCTTTTATCACCAAGTCATCAACATATACCTCCGAGTTCTTCCCAATTTGTGACTTGAATACAATATGCATGGCTCATTTGGTAGGTAGATCCGGCATTCTTCAACCCAAAGGGCATTCGAACATAACAAGACACACCAAAAGAGGTCACAAAGGCCGTCTTTTCTTCGCCTTCCTGCGCCATTCTAATCGATGATATCCTGAGTAGGCGTCTAGGAAACATAGAGCTTCACATCCTGTAGTAGAATCGACAACGAGGTCAATCCTTGGCGGAGGGTAAGGGTCCTTAGGGCAGGCTTTATTGAGGCTCGGTAAAGTCTATACACATTCGCCACTTCCCATTGGACTTCTTCACGAGTGCAGGGTTAGCCACCATTCGAGGTAGGCGGCTTCCGCACAACTCCGGCTTGCAATAGCTTCTCCACTTCTTCCCGAATGGCTTCTTGTCGCTCTGGCGCCGCCTCGGATCTTACGCCGGTGGAGTGCGCTCCAGGTAGCGTTGCCAATCGGTGCTCGATCACCTCCTAGGAACCCGGTCATCTCGAGATGGTTCCCGAGCGAACACATCTAGATTAGACCAGGAGGAAGGTGACGAAGCGCGTCTTCCTATTTGGCGCCGAGATCGGCGCCAATTCTCTGACCTTGCCGAGCCTTCCTCACCCACGGGGACCACCTTCACCTCACCCAAGGGACTGGTGAAGCGCGAGCCTTGGCCGGAGGCGCTCGAGGATCTTACGTGCCACGCTACCGAACAGCGGCTCCAAATGAAGTCTTGTACTTGCTTGAGGCGCAAGGCTTCGAGCTTGTCCACCTTTACCACAATTGGGCCCTCGGCCGGGGATCTTCATCGACAAATAAGCATGATGCGTAATCGCCATGAATTTGACTAGCGCCGGCGGCCAAGCGGGCGTATGCTAAGGGAGGTCGAAGTCGGCGACCTCGGTTGATGAGCTCCGTCAGGAAGTTTTCAGCGCTTCCGAACGTGGCGGGCAGCTGGACTTGTCCCGAAGGCATTAGGCCCATCCCGGGCAATTCCATAAAAGCGGTCGCGTAGCGCGATTCTTCATAAGGTATTTGGAGTGCTTGATACGCCCGATCGACAAAGCAGTTGATGGCACTTCCTCCATCAACTAGTACTCGCCCAAGCTTCGCATTCCTGGCCGTAGGGGCGACCACGATCGGGAGATGGTTTGGGCCTGAAGTGTTCGCCGGGTGGTCGGCCCGATCGAAAGTGATCGATTGATCCGACCACTTCAGCCAGGCTCGTCCGGGCTCGCATGGTGGCACACACACTCGGCTCTCGCTTATGCTGCGAGTTGGAAGAGTAGGTGGCGAACCCCCATGAATGTATGCCACCGTGTGCTCGGCTTGCCGGAAAGCGGTGGGGTGTCATCTTCGTCGTCATCATCTTCGCGATCCTTTTCGCGGCGCTTCTTGAGCCGCTTTTCCACCAACTTGGACACAACCTGGCAATCTTCCAAGTCGTGCCCATTTGTGCGGTGGATGGGGCAGTATGGCTTGCCCCTGTCGTCTTCATGGCGGGGAGAACGGCGGTCCCTGCGATTGTCTCGCTGGTCCCGGCGATCTCTCCTTCGCTCCTGATCGTCGCGCCGCTGAGGCTTGGCTTCTGGATCGGCCACCAAAACCTCTCGGGCGACGGCCTTCTTGCGCTTCTTCTTTTTACGGTCGGAGGACTTCGACGCTCCGGCTTCGTCAGGGTTTGAGGGCCCTGCTGCACCTTTCCGAGCCTCCGCTGCCCGGGCACACTTGTGAGCCAGGGAGAAAAGCTCGGAAGTGGTAGCGACAGTGCGGGTAGCCATCTTCTCCCGCATCTTCTGATCCCTAACCCTCCGAACGCAATAATAACCGATCGCTCAGAGATCCGGGATCGTGTTGCGGCAATGGCTGAACCGCCGAATAAACCCCTCGTGGACTCCCCTCCCTCTGCTCCAAAGCGTGGAGGTCGTCCTCCACACCGGTTGAGCATAGGAGCCCTTAAAGTTGGCGACAAAAATGTCGCCTGATTCCTCCCACGAGTGTACCGAACCCAGGAAGGTTCGGCCCGGGAGCGGGCGAACTGTCGGCGACATCGGAAGTAGTTGGCCATAACTCTATCGACCCCGGCGGACGCACCACCGTCGTATAAATCTGCGAGAATTCTTCAGGGGTTGGTGGTGCCGTCATACTTCTCGATGGGCGCGGGACGAAATCTTTACAGCCACACCGATTGGCGTGAAGCGGAGGAAAAGCGCTGGCACCCAACATTATATGGGGAGTAGTGTCGCCCACCACCCCACGACCCTGAGATGGGGTCGAGGAGTGCGAGTCTACACTCTCCCCAGAGTCGGAAGGGGAAGCCCCCTTCTGACTGACCGGCAGCGGGGGTTCGGCGCGTTGTTGCGGACGACGCCTCCGAAGAACTTGACGCAGATCATCGCCCCGCTGGAGCCGCCCCTCGTTGAGGCGTGCCCTTAGATCCCCGCGGTTCTCCTCGGCATGGGAGTACCGCGGAAGATGCTGAAGCTTGTGCACGTCCCCCTGTTGCGAGAGAGTGCGGCCCGATACTCCTTCCCTTTATCACGGCTCTGCGGCCGGGAGAAGTCGCCAAAGAGCGATCGGAAGCTTGTGCATCCACCATACGAACTCCTTGGCGGAGGACGCCGGAAGCCCGGCTGAAATGCCACACGACAACTCTTCTTTGGCCGAGTCCACTAGACGGGCAATGTCCTGGAGCCAAGGGGTGGCTGAGGTGTCGCCGTCGCTTGGGCCGAGGATGATCGAAGCAAGCCGGGCGCATGAAGGCTTTGCATTGGGGTATCTTCCCCCAAGAAGCGCCAGCCGGGGCCGGTGAACTCAGGGCTTGGATGCGGCTCGCGCCCCTCCCGCCATGAAGGACCGGTGACCCGACTCCCTTACCGAGCCGAGGCCGGCGGCCGCTTTCCTCGAGGAGGCGCTCTGGCTGGCGATGAGATTCCGCCATACCGGATGATCTTCGGATTCTTGCAAACTCCTCAAAAAGGAATGGAAGAAAGGAACGATCTAACCACTCAGCCCCTACCTGGCGCGCCACTGTCGGCTTACTAACCAACAGGCACCCTAAGACTGGGTGCTTGAGAGATTCGGACTGGGGGCTTTTGTGGCAACCGCTCCAAAGACAGGAAGAACGGGATGTTGGAAGCAAGCAAGAAGACAGTCGAGTTTACCCAGGTTCGGGCCCTCCACAGGAGTAATGACCCTAGTCCTGCTTGGTGGTTTCCTCTGAGTTCAAGGTTCTTACAAGGCTGGGGAAGAAGACCCTCTGAGGTTCTGCCAACCAAGGATCAAAAAAAAACCCCTTTCTCCCATGCATCCTAGCTCCCTTTTATACTCGGGCTGGCTGAGGCGCATGGGGCTTACAAGCTTGCGTAAAGCAAGCGTCTGACAAGTTACTACAGTACATTTAATGCACCCGTCATATTCTCTTACATCACATTTAATGTCTGTCCTAGCTGACTTAGACTTCGCCTTGGGCCCCGCCTGTCTGTCACCCCTGCATGCTCCGCCAGGAGAGAGGGGATGTCGATTCGGCGCCACCCATCATTAATGCGCGCCTAGGGAAGACGCACCGCCACACCACAGCCTTCATACCCTGCAATTAATGCGCACGTCTCGCATTAAATACCCTTGACCCTTCGCCCTGTAGCACAGATTACGGGGTTGATTCTCGGGAACTACGCCCCGAGGAGTGGCTCGAACGCCACTGCCCTCTTGGCGAGCACCTTTCTTTGGTCGCCCAGGAGTGGCTCGAACGCCACTCGCCCTTCCTGGCGAGCACCTTGGCTGATCGCCTCGAGGAGTGGCTCGAACGCCACTGCCCCTGGCGAGCACCTTCGCTGTCGCCAGGAGTGGCTCGAACGCCACTCGCCCTCCGGCGAGCACCTTGGTGACCGCCTCGAGGAGTAGCTCGAGCGCCACATGCCCCCTGGCGAGCACCTTGGTGGTCGCCTCGAGGAGTGGCTCAACGCCACCTGTCCTCTTGGCGACAAGATGCCAATGCGCCGCGTGGGTACCCAGCTTATCTGTGTGACCTTGATCTGCCTCTCCGGTAGCTCCTTGGTCGGGAGGGACCTGGCCTCCTCCTCGGCCTTCCTCGCTTTGCTCGAGCTGTTCCCGATCGGCCCATCACTCCGGCCTCCTCTGTTTGAAGTCATCATACTGCATTCGGAGTTCGCCTCCTGGCGGTCGGCGTACTCAAGGTGCGGCGTGGTGGTCTGGTCGGCTTCGGCGCCGGCCGCTGGCGCGGAGGCGAGGCGGATGCCTGGCGACCTCGACCCGCCAACCTCTTGCGGGAACCCCTGGCCGGGGTGCTGGCTTGCGGCAGCGCTGCGGCGCTCGACACGGCAAGGTCAAGGGCGACCTTCTCCTGCAAACAGAGATCGGGAGAAATAAGCTCGGAAAACATGCCCTCGGGCGGAAGCAGGAAGATGTACTAACCGCGTCACCGCGGTCAAAGACGTTCTTGGGGATCTGACGATTGGGCGTCAGCTCCTTCTCCTTCGGGGCACCGAACATCTCGGCGACCCTCTCGTCAACCCAGTCCGTTCTCGGAGCTGCGTCACGACCGAAGATTAAAACAATATACATATATATATATATATATATATATAGCACCGATCACCAGAAAGCAGCGATGCTCGGGAAAGAGGTCCAGGAACATACCTGCGTTATCCTCACGGGTGAAGTCATGCCACCCGGTCGCCTCGAAGAAGGGGTGCTCGCGGCGCCTCAGGGGGGACACCCGGTTGAAGGTAAAGTCCCGGGCGATGTCTCGACCAGTGAGCCCCATCTGAGCGAGCTCACTGATCGTCCTGAGCACCCGCTCTTCCTCAGGTTGCACGGGCGGGCGCGCCGTCTCAGTAGGCGGAGCGTCCTCCCCAGTGTAGACCAAGCGGGACCCTCCGCCTTCTTCCGGTAGAATTAGAGGTCGGCCCAACCCGACACCGAGTCCTTCAAAGCAACAAGAGGGTACTCGTATGGTCGGTTGGGCCGAGGCGAAGATAAACGTAATCATGAGCCATCCCGGCCGGTGCGGAAGGGGGAGTAGAAGTGAAAGAAAAGGCTAGCCGTGGGCACTACACCCACGTACGCCTCACAAAGATGGGAGAAGATTGCGAGAGAAAGGATAGAGTTGGGGTGGAGATGAGAGATCTCGCACCCACGTATGCAAGCACGGAGGCGAGGAAGTCACTCTCGGCGAGGCGAAGCCCGTTGATGGCGTACAACTCGCGAGAGACGATCTCCGTCTCCGCGGTGCCGGCGCCGCTGTCGCCCCAGCACTCGACCGAGCCTGGGTCGACGTACCCTCATCCGTGAGCACTGAGCCTCCTTCGGTCATCTGGTGACCTTGAAGCAGCGCCATGGCCAAAGAAGGAAGGGGAGCGAAAAAAGGTTCTTGGGCGCTAGGGCTCTTGGAAGATTTTTTTGGCGGAGACGAGCAAAGAGACACGGTGTAACTCCGACCTCTCCGGTAGAAAGGGTTAAAAGACAGTGAAGGGACGGATAAAAATCGCCGCCTATCACGTAGCGACACTTGGCGAGAAAGCGCCGCTTTACGAGAAAGCTACCGCATCGTTGCGGGAAGGCTTCTCGAGAAGGAACCGCAGAACAACCAAGCAGCCGCTAGCGAGTAAGCCAGCGGGTAAAGAAGCTCGTCTCCCGATGTAAAATGGTCGTGAGCCACGGCCAAAAAAAATTCAATCCCCCCTCAAGTCTTCTTAGGCTCAAGGGGAAGCCCGAGGGTTCCCCGCTTGAACCTCGGGGGCTAGCTGTCGGGGATTGACTATCTGGCAAAAGACCACGGTACCCCCGTGAAAAGCTAAACCCGCCGACCAAGCAATACTAGAAGAAGATGCTCGGGAGAATGAAACGAGCATCCCTCCTTCTCCTCCGAGCATACGCGTCTGCACCTTTACTCGCAGAAGCACCAAACACGCCCCCCCCACGAGCAAGCGTGCTCGTAGAGGCCACGACCTACTCGGGTGTTTGGTCGGAGGGCCCGGCGAACGCTACGAGGAAGGAAGGAGCCAACCAATCAGCCGAAGATCAAGGGAGATCATACCCGAAATTCAAAAGCATTACGAATCAAGGACGGCGGGTCACGGATATGGATACATAGCGTGATCCCAGGAGGTAGTTGCCTTTTTTGGTACCTATAGTCGTATTATTTAAACCCCCCCGGAAGATTTGTAAGGAGGAGGAAAAAAAAAGAGATAGAACATAATACACTGGAGTAGGGCTGTTATCCCGGCAGAGGGAGGCCCGAACCAGGATAAACACCGTGTCCCCCTTTTCTTCTTCTCCCGACCTCGCATCACTCGAACGACCTCTTCGATCCGTACGACGGGGCTCTGTTGATCCCCCATTCAACAAGTAAGCTCGACGGGAGCCGTTCTCCAATCGTCGACACAACGATTTTACTATTCATGTAGATATATGTTACTATCCGTATGCTATAACTTTTTATTACTGCACAGTCAACACAATCTATTGCCCCTCTACATAATAGTAAAGTTCTACATATTAATAGGAAAATACATCTCTACGGCTAGTAAAATCTGTTTATAGCAAGATTTATATCATTTTGTTCCTCTCGTTATTGGTAAGCTACTGGTGGAAACCTTTTGCAAATCAGAGCTGCTAATAAAAAGTTGTGGCTAAACAAAGAAAAAATATATATTCATGTAGATACTATGGAACACATTAACTAGTTGGTTTAGTAACGTAATTAGGTAGTTTGTTGCGCTAATTAATGCATTGCATGGCTCGATCGGACCGAGTTAAATGACCGGAGCGTACAATATGCTATAAATCCTTCTTATAGAGCACATCTTATGATTGGATACATGTTTCTTCCGCAAAATTGAACTGTTATATTCTTAATTGAGCACATACAAAAACTCAGCAAAAAAACTTTTTCTTTACCAAGGTGTCATGGGTGTGAAAAATTGAACATGAGTAAGGGGATGGAGGAAGGCCGTTTAACGGACCGACATCCATAAGAGTACAAGTGACACGGGGGTTTATACAGGTTCAGGGGTTCGAGAGAACCACCCTACCCCTGTTGGTAGGACCGCAAGGGTGCCTCTGAGGAGTCGGTCCCAAGGGCTCACCAGTTTGCATGTATTATTGTAGTGCTCAAGAAAGCTCAAATTACAAATAAGAGATACATGAGGTATTTATATGCTCTAGGGCTTGTACATATGACTAAAATACCCCTCGTGTAAATAGCTAATCTATAAGTACAAGTACGGGTAATATTGTTTTTTCTGAGCATAACTGTAATTCTTTGATCTGCATGTTGTATAGTCGATCACCGGTTAGATATTCCCCAACCCTAGCCCTCTGAGCCTTGGCGATAGGGAAAGTGTCTATATGGATAGTATGGAGCCGCCACACGTGCTTGCTAAGATTGTGGAAGAAGTGTCAAGCTCGATCGAACATCAAAATCCAACTATGGTGTAATTAGAAATTTAGCCAGTATCCAAGTCATAATAAATTTTTGGTATCTAATTATGGTCATGTTAAATTACGACTTGACCAAAATTTTGGAGTCCGTGTTATGGCAGGGTTCGGCCCAAGTAGTTCCTGTACCCAGAAAATTCCATTTCCAGCTTCTCATATTTGACGGGCTCCTTCTTGGTGCTTCGAGAAACTTGGCCGAGCTGAAGCCACTGATGGGCTGGCTAGCCCATGTGCTACGCAGCCCAATTCAAGGGAATGGAGGGGGCATCCTAGCTTCCTTCCCTGGCCTTACAAGGCGCCACCACCCCTGCGGATCACCGGAGGCCCAAGCAGACTACTGTCGCTGCTTCAAGCATCGGTGGTGATTGAACCTTGTGGGGGAACCGAGCCCATGAATCAAGCCAGCCTCTAGGTGAGCTTCCTCTGCTTCCTGATCCGTCGGTCGGGTGCCGAGCACAGGGCGTTGAGGCGTCAGGCTACACACAGGGTTGGAAACACGATAAAAAGTTTTGGAATGTTTCGAAGAAAAACAGAAGCATTTTTTGAAAACAGAAACGAAAAATACCGATACGGAAACGAAAATAAGAGAGCTAGTTCCGATGAAAATAAAAATGAAAATTCCATATAAGTAAAATCGAAAATTAGAAAGGGAAACGGGTTTGGCCTAAAAAGGTGAAGAGAGAATTTACATTTGTTATTGAATTAAAATAGTTTTAAAAATACAAATGGCTTGATAGAAAATATCAACTAGAGTTCAAAAATTTTGAAAAAATTCTCAAAAATACTTTAGAATATTTTGAACCTAAGAAAAATTATTTTTAGCATAGTTTTTATTTTTATTTTTTATGAATAAATTACTTATATAAATCTAAAAAATAGCAAAGTGCATTTATAAACTTCAGAAAATTTAGGACAAATCTCAGAAAATCATAAATGAACATCAAACAATAATATGCAAATTTTACGCCATTACACCTTTGTAGTTGGTGGAGCAAGAGGATGTCGACGATAATGATATGGAGGAGGACATGATGGTTTGATATGGGGGACAAAAAACGAGCCTTCAGCTGACAAACTTCAGAAAAAACCTTCTAGTAATACCGGTGAACACAACATTGTTCTTGTGTCCGCTTTGGAGATGAAATGAGTTACATTGTTCTTGTGGTCATGTATATTGTGATCATGTAATATGTTCTTGTGGAATTTTCCTCTTTCATTCTGTATCTGTTCCGTTCCGTATCTGTTTTTGTCACTAGCTGTTTTCTGTATCTTATTTTGGGGTTTTTGATTTTGTTTCTGTTACTAGTAAAAACTATAGAAATGAAAATAGAATAATCATTTACTAACCTTTTTGTTTTCATCCCTAGGGAGCACGCAAGGACACGCCTGCAAGGCGCTTGGTGCCGATGTGCTGGCCACGGGCGTCCGCGGGGGACTTGGCTCGACCGTAGCGCGCCTACACGTGAATGCGTGGGCGGGAGCAGGGCGCGTGTGAGCGCCCGCAGGGCGCATGTGTGCGGCTGTAGGGTGCCAACGTGTGGGCGTAGCCACAAGCCGCCTAGCGCTTGGCTCAACCGTGGGCGCGTAGTTGCAGGACGTCTGCACGTGGGTGTGTGGGTGCGAGGGGTAGGGCACGGGTGCAGGGCGACAGGGCGCTTGGCTCAGCCACAAGGCAGTGCATGCGCGCTGGTGCAAGGGAGCGTAGGGTGCAGGGGCTGCCTGGGACTTGACCGTCAAAGGATGTGGGCGCGGCCACCACCTGGCGTAAGGTGTAGGCCGCCGTATGGCACGAGACGACGCCAGGTAAGGGCGCGGCCACAGCAGGGCTCAAGGCCTCATGGAGTAGGGCACCATAGGGCTTGGACAAAGACAAAGGTTGCTGCAGGGCCCAGTCGCTGCTTGGCGGGGGCGTGCCAGCGCTGGCTCATGGCACAGGAGCAAAACACATGGAGCGAGCACAAGGCGCCACTGCAGGGCATGTTGCAGAGTGTGGGGCACCGCCATGGCAGGGCTCGAGGCTGCTGGGCATCGTTGTAGGATGCCAGGGCACCCATGATTTAGCCAACTTTTGGCTCGATGGGCACGTGGGCGCCCAAAACTTAGCGAAATTTTGGCTTGATGCCACACGAGTGTTCCTCACGAGGCTGAGAGGCGATGGCTTCATGCAACGCACGAGCCTTGAGGGATTTGCGCGAGGACTCCCATGACTTGATCAAATTTTGGCTTGATGGGCACGCAGGCGCCCAAGATTTAACCAATTTTGTCTTGATGCTACACAAAAGCTCCTCGCGAGGGCT
This sequence comes from Rhipidocladum racemiflorum, assembly GCA_036346355.1. NCBI lineage: Eukaryota > Viridiplantae > Streptophyta > Magnoliopsida > Poales > Poaceae > Rhipidocladum > Rhipidocladum racemiflorum. The sequence continues at coordinate 6,960,763 of CM070581.1, forward strand.
AAGGGGCGAGGGCTTTGTGCGAGACATGAGCCTCAAGGGATCCATGCGAGGACATCAATGACTTGGCAAAATTTTGGCTTAATGCCATGCGAGTGCTCCTCGCGAGGGCTAAGGGGCAAGGGCTCAGTGTGAGGCACGAACATCGAGGGATCCGCGCAAGGACACCCATGATGTGGCCAAATTTTGGCTTGATGCCACGCAAGTGCTCCTCGCGAGGGCTCCGTGCGAAGCACGAGCCTCGAGGGATCAACACGAGGACATCCATAACTTGGCCAAATTTCAGCTCGATAGGCACACCAGCACCCAGGAGTTAACCAAAATTTTGAATTGATGTCACTCACATGCTCCACTTAGGGGTGAAGTCTTCCCACGAGGACAGGTGCCAAATTGGCACATAGTTTTGCTAGCTCGGTAATTGTTGTGCTCAAGCATGGCAAGTTGAACACGATGGACATGCCAAATTATTGAAGAAGGCCCAAGTGAGCGATGCATGGGTGCCCAAGGCCAGTTACCATGGCAAGGCTTTGGGTGTCATGGCATTTTGTTGGTTACGCCACTAGCCCCCTGTCCCTATATGTGACAATGGAAGCATCGAGGGGCAAGTGTCAAACAAAAACCCCTACACGCCCACGCTCCCTGATGGGTGAGGAAATGATTCTTGCTTGGTCATCTCCTTGGTGCACGCACACGTGAATTAATCAGGAGCTTGCTTGGTGCTGCACAATAGTTTCCTATTTAGGGGGCCAAAGCCGCCCACAACATGAACTTAGTGAGGACCAATACCTAAGCCCCCTGTAAGGGGTATGTTGTGGCCTTCATGAAATATGTGGGTATTAGAGCCCTTTTACCCCATAGATGGGGACATTCCTAAGGAAATCGGGAGTGCACAAGAGTGGTTAATCTTTGCAAGTAGCGGAGCAAGGTAAGGGGTGACCTGGAGGTCATCGGTTCGTGGTCGAGAGGCTAAAAGGGGGACTAATTCTTAGCACATCCATTAACTTGGGCACTAGGCCCAAGTTGTCACTAATGCTCTGGGTCTAGGACATTAGCTGTCGTGGTAGGGGTGACAGACGCCCAGCCGCCCATGCCACGTTGGACTTTTTTAGAGGAGACTAGGAGGGTCGTGCGCCCTACACAATGCAAGAGTGAAATCCTATACAAGAGAAATGTATAAGGACTTACATGTTGGAGGCAACGGACGCCCAAGCGACCATAGACTTTTGTTAGGGGAGACTGCAGGGGTCATGCGCCCTATGCATCGCAACGGTGAAATCCCATACAAAAGAAATGTATAGGGACTACCATGATGGAGGCGATGGATGCTTAAGCCACCATGGACTTTTGCTAGGGGAGACCACAAGGCTCATACACCCCATGCACTGCAAGGGTGAAATCTCATACAAGAGAAATGTATAAGAGGAGCCATGGTGGAGGTGACAGAAGCCTAAGTCACCTTGAACTTTTATTGGGAGAGACCATGGGGGTCTTTCGCCCTGTGCACCATGAGGGTGAGATCCCATACAAGGAAAATGTATAAGAGCCGCCATGGTGGAGGCGACAAACGCCCAAGCCACCTTGGACTTTTGTTATTGTTGCCCTTAGCGCGATATGGGAGCTGCAGAGGCCTTCATACACATTTACAAGGAGTGAGATGCCTCTTCTCTTGTGATGCACTTGAGTAAAGCTGATGCCCCATGCTTGTAGAGCCTTCCTTCAAGGATTACATATGACGTAGCCTTGGATAGCAGCCTACAGGCCATTACTGCATCTTGAGGTTCCTTCCCTTGAATGCATTTGATGATGGGAGTCATCCAAGAGGGAGGCGAAGTCGAGGATGCATTGTCCTCGAGAGGTAACTCGGGGGTCTGATGATTACTCCTTCACTGATGGTATAGTTAAAATTTCGAAGAAGACTTTTGTAGAGAGGGACTCTTGAGATCCTGTGGCTCGGGATAGACTATCTGCCCGATAATTGTCTACTCGAGGAATCCAACAAGCCTCAATCCCAGTAGAGTGGTGTTTCATCTTTCATACTTCTTTCAAGTACTTAGCCATTCTAGGGTCGAGACATTAGTATATCTTGCAAATGGTATATGAGGAACCTCCTAAACCCTGCAGTCAACGGCATAGCAGCCATAAGGGAGCCATATTTGACACTATGGCATGGACAGGCGGGGGGAGGTTGTATGGGTTCCCCCCTTGCTTGCCCCTATCGAGGAAGGATGGACCTCCATGCGCCTCAAGTCAGTGCTTACTTGGACCAAGGGTGGTGGTAGGAGTGGTGAGAAGTGTGAAGGGCCACCGTGAGGACGTTAAGAGGCCATCATATAGTCCACATTTTGCTTCGCATTTGCCTCCACCGCTTGGTTACATCCAGGGGTGTAGGGATGATGGTCAGCTCTTGAGCTCCCAACCCTGCGGTAGCAAGGGTATCTCAGACCTCCTGCCCTTGGCCCATGGTAGCTTAGTGCAAGGGAGGAGGACGTGTCTGGGGGCCCCATAGCTTGTAGGACATTGTCCACCCCGGGGTGGATGGCTCCGATCTTTGAGGAAGGCACACACCTGAGGTTCCACCGAGGAGGATGGTCATCCACATGCTCCTTGTGCGTCGGGTCAGAGGAGGCTTGGAGTGTTTCTTGGTAGGAGCCATAGCCTTGTATGAGTTAGTTACGGTCTCCATGGACGACACCAAATGTCGTAGGTGTGAAAACCGAACATGAGTGAGGGGGTGGACGTAGGCCGTTCAACGAGTTGACATCCACGAGAGTATGAGTGACATGGGGGTTTATATAGGTTTGGGGGTTCAAGAGAACTGCCCTACCCGTATTGGTGGGCCCGCAAGGGGTGACTCTGAGGGGTCGATCTCCGAGGGCTCACCAGTTTGCATGAACTATTGTATTGCTCAAGAGAGCTCAAGTTACAAATGAGAGTATGCTAGGAGAGGCGACGGCAGCTACACATCGGTGGAGGGGTGATGAGGACATCACCACTTCAGATACACGCACAACTACAAATGACGACCATTCTCCATCCTCGCTGGTTCAAGGACCATTGACTCGAGCTCGAGCCTGTAAACTAAATTATCTGGTAAAGTCATTCTAAAGCGTATCTAATGACACTTTGAGAATAGTCCACCACTTGATGTGTGTGATGTGCTTATACTTAGGAACCATGGTTTGGATCAGCAAGGATGCACATCTACATCAAGTGAAGTCGGAGATCAAGTGTGCCATGTTTTGAAGCCTAACTCAACCTTCAAATACTAGTCTAAAGTAAAATGAGCATAACTTTTGCATAAGGCATCCGATTGATGAGTTCTTGCACTTGATGAAAATCTTACTTAGAGACCTTTCTAACGAGTTTGACCCCACATAAAAATTCCTTCGGAGCACTCCACAATCACCAAGACAAGTCGGATCAACTTTTCAGTTCGAGTCAAACTTGGGCTTTGGCCTTGTATGAGTCCTATGCGGCCATCCCTTTGTGCTGGCCAAATCCCCCTTCTCTTTCACCTATATATAGCTAACGAGTCCCCCAAATTTACTTGATTTTGTTAAGTTGTAGTTTTCCCTGGTGAAACTATTTGGTATTCTCTTGTTCGGCTAGATCAATGGCAATACCGTACCTCGGAACCACACATCAATACTTCAATTATATTTGCAATTTCAGATTGCTTTTGCTTTGTTCTTGCTTGTTCTTGATTGCTTGTAGGAATTGATCTTTGTGATCAGATCAATTGGGTTTTGGCACGATTGAAAACAATTCGTAGTTTGGTTCAGCGATTGTTTTTTGTCGATCGTGTTTCGGTCGGTAGCCCAAATCGTGAAGGTTATCTTCAGTAATCGAGAGTTATCCATCTCACCGAAAGATCAGGCCTCCATTGCCCTCATCAAGGGGCGAGGTTGGGGAAGGTAGTTGCCACCAGCCGCGAGTGGTGGTCAGCGCGGGCGGGGACGGTGGTGGATGCTCGCAGAACTAGGGCGGTGGTGAATGGTAGTGGGTGACCATGCCTTGCCGGATCTGAACGGGTCTGACCAGATCCGATCGGTGGAAGCAATGGCAGGAGAGGGGGAGGCTACACGCGGATCTTGTGAGGGTATGAGAGGAGGGGTTACGTTAGCTGTGCGTGGGTGGAGGGGGAGGCAGATGCAAGATGAGTGCATGCTTCAAAACAGGTATTTCCCCTATGTATTGCACCATATCCAAAATGGATATTTCCCCTATGTATTTCATGCCATATTTTTTTTTGAAACTTTTAGGATGTTGAGTTTAAACTTCAAACAAATTTGAGCTAAAATTCAAACTAAAGTTTTCTTTTTTGGTAATAGTTTGACTGTAGGTATGTGATGATTTTATATATAAATCAACAAAGCGTGCAATCTAAATTCGTTCAAAATCTTTGAATACGAATATTTTTTTCAAAGGCATGGGCATGTGTTTCATTTGAATTGTCATAGATAAGTGTATAGCCTAAAACTGAAATTTTCAAAAAACAACAACAACAATAAATTTAACTTGAATTCGCTCATTTGCCACAAATACCCATTTAGAGCTCCTATCTTTAAGAGTCCTCCATTGTCTAACTTTAGCAACATTGTGTTGATCACTGAAGCAGGCAGGTAGATCTGGATCTGCGTTGGCTGGTAAAGAAAAGGTTGGTTAAGTGGTTACAACTTACAAGGCAACAGAGCAATGGCTTCTGCTGAAGTGGTGAGAGGTATTTGGCTGGCTAAGCCGCACAAATTTGTGGAACCACAAATAGAAGTTGCCTGCACAACTGATCTCATATTTTTTTAGTACACGAAAAAAATAATTATATATAAATAATGTACCAAAAAGAAAAATTACATAAATATACTTCTATCACAGTTCAAATTCAAAAGGCGATAAAGTTTTTGTCGCCATTCAAAATGGTGATAATGGATATGTCACCATTGAAAAGAGTGATTGACGATTTGTTGCCCTTTCAAACGGTCACTAGAACGCCACGAGGTCTTCCAGGTAAGCTGTCGCCAGCATTCGAAATGGCGACAGCTTACCTCGCAGACCTCGTGGTGATCTAGTGGCCGTTTGAAAGGGCGACAAAGCATCTGTTGCTCTTTCAAATGGCGACATAGCCATTATCGCTATTTTGAACGGCGACAAAAATTGTGTCACCCTTTTGAATTTGAACTGCGACAAAAATATATTTCTGTATTTTTTTTCGATATATTATTTCTGTAATTATTTTTTTCGCATATTACTAAAAAATTTCACTGAGCTCTCATGGTCATAGCTTCTTTCATGGAGTGTCTTTTTATTGTTTCCTAACCCAGATATCTTTGTTTCTTTACATGTATATCTTTCCCACAAGTTGAGTGTGACCTGAGCCTTTGGCTAGATGCAAAAACTCGTGACAGCTCTCTCTCTTTTTTTTTTCCTAGACTTTGGCTTATGGTGCCTGCTATTCCAAGGATGTGATGGACTGCTAGTTCTGAACTTAAAAACACAGTGACATTATTCCAGGGACATTGTCGCTGATCAACGATCGTGTTGTTTTGTTTGGAGTGAATTGGAACTGCAAACTAACTCATTAAGGGATGGAGGTTCAGAAAATATCTCTGTTGTTTCGGACCTTCAGTCTAAGAGCAACTGGAGGCTAAGAAGGGATTGGTACAGACAAGCTGCTGGCAATTACTGGAAAGTTAGGTAAGGAGGGTTTGTAACTCTGAATTTATGCTCTCTGAAACCCTACTATTCAGCAAGCTTGCAGACTAAGAACTTTACTCATGACTGACACCAGTAACTCTGTGGTGTCTCTTATATAACTAATGGTAAGACAAATGGAAGCTAATCACTTCAAATATCTTAAATAGGTAACTCGGTGAATTACACCTTCTTATGCTCTTTTCTCAATAATATTCCGAAAGAGTTCTTATAAGCAGCAACAAGACAGTATAACCAGTAATATAAACCTTGGATTGAAGAACATCAACAATCTCAACTTTAGTCTGCAGATTTGAGGTTCTTTATTCTCAGACCACAAACTGATTGGTTCTGCTAGATAATTGTGGTCAATTCAGGCCATCAACCAATCTTAGCACCCTAAAGAAACAAGAAACTTTGCCTGACTTGTGGGTTACCAACCAAACAGGATGGAGCAGAAGGCCAGCATGAGATTGTGGTCCCATCTGATTGGCATTGATAAAAGGAGGTGCTTGGAGATGGCCATCAACCATCACACCTATTTAATTTGCCGTCTCAAAATTCTTATCAAGCGTTGCAATTTCTGCTTGCCTTTTGGCAATCAACCTTCTCAACTTTGATAATAGCTATTACATGATAGCCAACACATACCATATGAACCTACAAATACATTGTTTTTCCAAGGCAGTTACTGGATCGAAGCAAGGAATATACTATTGCACACGATGTGACCTGAAGATAGATATGTGTCCAACTAATAACAACTCCGGCTCAAACAAGAGAAGAATCAAAGTAATCAATTTTGCAGGAGCTATAGCAAGTTCCCCCTTACAGAGAGACCACCTTATTGTCCTGTGTGCCTCCCAAGGCAAAGCAGTTCAACAAAGCTGGGCAAGAAAGAGACATGAACAACACAATGTTTGTGTGAGCTACTGAGCTGTCTGTGCCTCTCTCCCCCTCTAGAGAGAGAGAGAGGGAGGGAAAGATGGCATGATAATATTTATCTTTAGCGAGGAAAACATAAACTATCTAGCTGCAGGCTTGCAAAAGCAACAAAGAGGGGGTGAGAGAGAGAAAGGACACCGGAATGGTGAGTGAGAAGACTTGTCCTGTGTTCTGGTGAACAAGTGAACAACCCCTCCATTGATACCACGTCATCACACACACACATGCATGCTAAATCCTTTTTCTTTAGTACCTTATGCATAAAGATTTGGTTCATTCACTGTACTAACCCAATCATTTCATCACTAGGTTGCAGCTTCTGAGCTTCCATCAGTCTATTCGCCCCTTGCTTTGCTGCTGCTCTGCTCTTTTAGGGTGTATCTAGTTAATTGTACTAAGTGATACATATATGAGATAGTTCAAGAAAAATCATCCATGTGTTTGATTGTTTGAATAGAATCATTCCATTCAGGACCAAGTGATACAAATTTTAAAAAATATTCTATATAGATGCTGAACCATTTTATTTATAAAAAATAATAGAACTAAATGGTACATGACCATCCTATTCTATTCAACTCCATCCTATCAACCAAACACGCCCTTAGGGCCTGTTTGTTTCAGCTGGTAATTGTAGAAAACAACTTTTAAAGTCTAGAAGGTCAACAGGCAAATTTTTTTAGATCAAAAGGAGTTCCACTATTGAAACTGGTAGAGTATTAGGTACATCTATCCATTGTTTTTGGCTCACAACTAAAACTCAGCAACATAGAACAAACCTCCAACAGAAAAGGGATTGAGAACCTCAATACAATCACAGAACGGCCTTCATCTAGCCACTAAGAATAAGCTGAAAGTGAGATAGAACATCTAGCAACATCACTTTTTGGCATCCACCAGATCACTAAAATATGCAGCAAGGGAAATCAACTCTTCTGGAATTGTATCCTCTTCAATCTTCTCCATATCCAAGCTTTCTTTTCCGCTTAGGGTATTCCAGGACCCAAAGCTAGCGGAGCACGAAGACTGACCTCCAATCTGTTGCAGAGACTCAGCACCTTGGCCATCATCCCATCCTTGCACAGTAGACTCCAGTTCCTTAATGAAGAAAACATTTTTCTCCAGATTATTTTTACACTTGACCAATTCTGGGAATGAAAATCAAGTTATTTCTACTAATCCACAAACTTCATAAAACGGCAGCACAAATGGTATTAAGAGCAGCATTTTTGTTATTGCTTAACCAAAAACGAGCAACAGATTCGTAATTACTCCCAATATTTAAATCAAAGAAGTCATCAATCATTCCCAAATAGCTCTGGCTATCACACAATAAAAAAAGATGAGTCACATATTCATTCTCATTACAAAAACAACACGAGGAACCTTTGTCAATACCCCTTTTCAAGAGATTGTCTCTAGTCATAATCTTAATGTTTGACAGTAGCCAAAGAAAAAACTGAATTTTCGGAGGCACAATCAAGCTCCAAACAGCCGGGATGTAAACAGGGACCACACCTCTAAAACTGATAATTGCATAAAGAGACTTAACCGAGTAAACTCCATTGCTACTGTACTGCCAAATTAAAGCATCTTCATCATCCGTAAAATTTATACTTTTAACTACTTCTAACAGTTCAAACCATCTAATCATTAGTCTATCAGAGAATGTTCTTTTAAAAGTGCATTTACAATCTATACCGTCCCAAATTTTCGCAATAGTGCAACCTTTCTCATTAACTAGCATGTAAAGGTCCCAAAATTGAGTAGCCAAACAAGAAGAACCGAACCAAATATCTTCCCAAAAGAGAATCTTCTTACCATTGCCTATCTTCCTCTATACCCAAATTTAATGGCTTGCATAGCCCACAAAATACCTTTCTAGAACACCGAACTATGGTCACAATCATAGACAAAGATATTTGGATTATTAGCTTTGTACTTAAAATCAATCAAACCTTTCCAATGTTTGTAATCATTAGAATAAAATCTTTTGATCCACGAAGCTAGAAGACACATATTAAGATCTTTAAGATTGGGTAAACCAAGACCACCATAATTTTTATCCATACAAACAAGATGCCAATTTGTAGGTGAAGTTTACTATGACCCTCAAAGTCATTCCAAAGACAACTAGCCATATGAGAATTAATGAGGTCTAAAGCCCATTTTGGGAATTTAAAAAAGGAAAGAAGGTAAATGGGAATACTAGCAAGACAAGATTTGATAAGAATTAACTGACCACTGTACGAGAGAAGTTTGCCCCTCCAACCTGCAATTCTTTTTATGATTTTATCCACAAGCGGTTGAAAATCCTCTCTTTTTAACATATCATAATGAAGAGGGATACCCAAGTATTTAATAGGAAAGGAGCCAATTTTACAACAGAAAATTCTAGCAAAATATTCCGTTTCTTCTCTATCACAACCAATAGAAATCAATTCACTTTTATGGAAATTAATCCTCATGCCAGACATTTGTTCAAAACAAGTCAAATACCATTTGAGATGTAAAGCAAAATCTTTATTATTCTCAACAAACAGAAGAGTATCATCGGCATATTGTAAAGTGATAATCCCTCTAGGACAAAAATCATCACACAAACCTTTTATCAGGTCAGCATTGGCAGCTTTAAGCATGATTCTAGCAAAAACATCATCCACCAAGTTAAAAAGAATAAGAGATAAAGGATCCCCTTGTCTCAAACCTTTACCCGTTTGAAAAAAACTACTCTCCACATTATTGATTTTGACCCCTACAGAGCCTTTGTTTAGAATAGAATAAACCCAATGCTGCCATTTAATCCCAAAGCCCCTTTTAGAAAGAATATCCAATAAGAAACTCCAGTTCACCATGTCGTAAGCCTTTTCATAATCAAGTTTAATAACAAGGTCCTTTTTTTTATCTTTGTGGATCTTATGAATCACCTCATGAGCAGTGACAACACTTTCAAGGATAAACCTATTTTTAATGAACGCAGTTTGGTTACTAAGAATAATTCTATCACAGATGAGACCAATTCTATTAGTCAAAACTTTGGTAATGATTTTGTAACTACAATTTAACAAATTAATAGGTCTAAATTGCTTAATATTGCTGGCATTATTTCCTTGGGAATTAGAGAAATCATAGCAAAATTAAGCCTAAAAAGATCAAGTTCCCCTTTTTCCAAAGCTCTAAAAATATCCATCAAATCATCTTTTATAATACTCCAAAATCTTTGATAGAAAATAAAAGGTAACCTGTCAGGACCCGAAGCACCATCCGAGTAAGATTCAAAAACTGCTTTTTTAATCTCCTCTTCAGTAAAAGAGGCCTCCAGCAACCTATTTTCGCTATCCGAAATTGTATCATCCACACCGAAGAAATTGTCCCCCAAATTAATATTAGATTTAGCTTTAAATCCGAACAGAGATTTATAATAATCACAGGCAACATGAAACATACGATTAATACCACGTACAGGCCCATCAGGACCTTCAAGAACAGGAATATATTTTTTCTTCTTCTTTGATTAGCAACCGCATGAAAGTACTTAGTATTTCTATCCCCTTCTTTAATATCTCTTTCTCTAGCTTTCTGTCTAGCTTTAGTTTTGTGAAATCATGTGCTGAAAAATTGGCTTTGAACTGAAAAATTAACTTAGATTTGAATTTGCAAAATGTGTTTGTTCATGTGTTTTGACAATTGACAAGAAACAGTAAGTTTTGCCTTGGCGCCGGACCAATCCTAAAGAAAACAGTAAGTTTCCCATCTACGACGGACAAACTTTCTTGGTCCTTTGTAAACATGCTTTTTGACAACCTCTTTCTTCTATGTACAACGGATAAAGTTTTTGTGTCCGTCGTGAACATGATTTTGAGCGCATGAGCCAAACCCTATTTTCCAAGAATCCAGTAAGCTACGCATGTACGACGGACAAAGTTTTTGGAGTGCATCGTGAACGGCTTTTGAGGATTGATTTCGCATGTACAACGGACAAAGTTTTTGGGTCCGTTGTGAACGTGTTTTCACCAGAATGTTTTCTTCTTGGGCCCGAAAGTTTCACATGTCACAGCCAGACGAGATTTCTTGTCCGTCGTGAATGGACTTTTTCTAGGGTTTTTATTTCTTGTCCGTTGTGAACGTGTTTTGCTCAGTTTAGGATGTTTTGCAAGAATTGAAATGGTTTGACCTTGAGATTATGAAATTTGTGATGATTTCATGATGTGTGTTTTGAAGTGGACTTTATGCAATGCTCATGTGAGTAGTTGCATGGATTAACATTGAGTCAAGTCGTGGACTTGTGCTCGGATTTGTTTTGTGGTTTGTTCATGTGCAGGTATTGCTCGAAGACGAATGTGGTCGATGGCGGGACCGGAACTAGGTTCATGGAGGAACTGAGGTTCGGGACTAGGTTCAGGAGGAACTGAGGTCTTGGTGGTCAAGGATGTCATGCGGGACGTTCGGGCTAAGAGAATGGTGCACATGAAGAATGGTTAGTCACGTGAGAATGGCAGGAGGTCATTCGCGTGCAAAGTGTTAGTCACGTGAGTATGGCAGGTGGCCATACGCGTGCAAAGTGTTAGTCACGTGAGTATGGTAGGGTTGCCATACGCGTGCAAGAGTTGTACTCGGCCTGGTTGGGCCAAGTAGAGTTGAGTTGGATACGGATTCCTTCTAGGGAATAGGAATCGTATTCAGAACTCCTTGTGGGTTGGTGCTTTAAATAGGTGGGGGGTCTCCTGTTGAAAGGCACCAAGGAGAGCTGAGCGCATCAAGCTTTGAGCTTGGTTTTAGGGTTTGTACTCTTTTGATGAGATTACTTTAGACAAAAGAAATAAAGATCAATTCTTCTAGTTCCCGCATTGCTTCAACGTTCTCTTTTTAGTTCTTGTTTGCATGCTTGTTCTAGTTCTAGATTGGTTTTTGTTCTTTAAGTTTTATCTTGATTTGATCCATCAAAAACCTCTCTAGGGTATTGATCTAGTGTTTCTCAAAGTCTAGTTGATCAATCTTTTGTCGTTCTTGTTTAATCTTGAAGTTTTGTTTAGATTGATTCTCGTCAAGTTCTGGATCAGCAAGCTTGCGAAGCTCATAACTTTTGATCCGTAAGTCCGATCGAGCTGATTCTTTTTGGGTTCGATTCGTATTGGAATCTAGTTTCTTGTGTCCAAATTTCAGATCGTTTCGACGGTTGGATCTCCGGGAATTCTCGTTTTACCAAACCTCTGTCATTCTGTTTTTGTCGAAAACGAGGCAATTATTTGGTTCTGTTTTGGGGTGAACTTTTAATAGGTCAAGAATTTGGTTTTAGCTTCCGCACAATCATTCACCCCCCCCTCTGATTGCTATATTCGTATACTTGATCCTACAAGTGGTATCGAGCAAGGTTTTTCTAATCTATCTTAATCGGTGATTAGATCAATGGATCATTATTCGACAAAACCTTGTATGTTCAATGGTGTTGATTTTCAGTTTTGGAAGGCCAAGATGGAGGCGTTCATCCAAGCTCAGGGATTCGCAATTTGGGAGAAGGTCTACAAACCATATGAAGTCCCTACAAACGACAACGTCAACGACACCAATCGCGCACATGTTGAAGCAAATAGTAAGGCGCGCAACTTGATCATCCAAGGCTTGGGACGTAGCGACTTTGATCGTGTGATTCATCTTCGATCCGCATATGAGGTATGGAAATCTCTTTGTGATTACCATGAGGGTTCTAACACTATTAAAGAGGTTCGTCAAGATCTTTACAAAAAGGAATACATGCGATTTGAGATGAAACCCGGTGAGTCGCTAGATGACTTCTTTGCACGTTTCAATAAAATTCTTAGTAATCTTCGTGCTGTTGGAGTTAGCTTTGATGATGCTGCTAATGCTAGACAATTGCTTGGTGCTTTAGACATGTCTATTTGGGAGATGAAAGTTACATCCATTAGAGAATCCACTGTCATGAGTACACTTACTTTAGATGTTCTTTATTCTAAGTTGAAAACTCATGAATTAGATGTTTTTGCTAGAAAGAATGATCATAAATCAATTGCTTTGACATCTCAATCTAACATATCTCATAATGGTGCTGCTTCAAGTTTTGCTCTATCTTTCTTGTCTTCACTAACCGATGAACAGATTGAGCAATTCCCAGAAGAAGACTTGTCACTACTCTCTTCTCGCTTTAACAAAGCTTTGCAAAATGTGATAAAGAGAAAGAGAGGTGGTGGTGGCCCTCCAAGATGCTATGAGTGTGGTGATCTCGACCATATTCGTCCAAACTGTCCTAAACTTGCAGGTAAAGCATCAAGGGAGGAGAAGGACAACGGAAGAAAAGAGAAGAAGTTCTCTTCAAGTAATAGAAAGAAGAAGAGCTTCATCAACGACAAAGTTGTCCACCGAGTTCTTTCCGCTCTTGAACAAGTCAATTTGAGTGATGTGGATTCGAGGAGCGGTGAGGGCGATGCAACTCCAAGCAAGCATGAGTTGACGGGGTTGTGTCTCATGGTTAAAAGCAAAGCGACAGCTTCACCGAGGGCGATCATGACAAATGACTTCAATGAGGTAGATCCTTCTTACAATGAATTAGCTATTGCTGTTGCTCGACTTGGTAAATTGCTTGATAAACGTGACAAGAAAATTAAGAAACATGATTTTGTTGTTGAGTCATTGAATGCTGAAATTGCTAGACTTAAAACCTTGATTCCTGATGATGATGCTTGCAAATCATGTGACTTAATTTACAATGAGCTTACTTTGCTTAGGAAAGAACATGTTACCTTGTTAGAGCAAATCAATGCTGAAAATGAGAAAAATGAGAAACTTGTTAAACATGCTAGTTGTTCTACCATTGATTTACATGATACAACTCCATGTTCTATATGCTCCATACTAGAATTGAAGTTGCATGATGCAAATGCTAGGGTTTCTCAAATGACAGAAGATTTGCTTACACATGAGGTTCTTTCATGCTCAACTTGTCGCAAGCAAAAAGGAAAAGTGGACGTTCCCTGTAATAATTGTTTAACTCTTTCTCGAAAAATTGATTACTTGGAAAAGTCATTAGAACGTTTCACTAAAGGAAAGAAAAACCTAAACATGATCTTGGATCAATCAAAAGTCAGCACTCATAACAAAGGTTTAGGTTTTGATTCTTATGCTCATCATAAATCACATGCTCCCACTGTTGTCAAAACACTTGAAAGTGGAAAATTTGAAACTGTCAATGAGCCTAAGAAAATTGTCTTTAAGTCTGCTGGAGTGTTATCTTCTACTATGATGAATGCAAATATTGCTTCTACTTCTAAAGCCAAACATCCTGTTAAGTACACTTGCACTCATTGTGGTAGAGATGGACATTTAGTAGATTTTTGCTTTAGACTAGCCAAACAACAAAAGAAAGAAAGAGCTAAGGCTAGGTCTAATTTCAGAAAGGCACGCTTTGCTTCTCACTACGTGCCTAGGGTGATGCAAGCACCTTTTGTTGCTAGAAACACGGGAACAGGCAAATTTGATTTTGTGCATAAGACTGCTTGTGTTGTGCCTACTGTTGTCCGTCGTGTGTCTCGATCTTTGGATTCCTAAACATCTTATTTCTAACCACGCATCGAGACCTCGACACTTTCTCGCTTCTATGTAGGCTTCTCACGCGAGGAGGAGAACATGTGGCTAGTGAATTTCGGATGCTCACTTCATATGTTCGGTGATAAGATTTGGTTCTCCTTCACTCGTGCATCTCATGTAGAAAGTGTTGCCTTTGGAGATGCTTCTTCCACTTCTGTTTCGCAAAAGGCACTAGTTCAAATGATGCAGTACAAGTGCATATGTTCAGGGGAGAGTGTCTTTGTTCATAAAGATGATGATAATCTTTGTTGAGGACGAGATAATTAGAGGTTTACATGAGAGACTCTTCCCACGTGCTTGTGTGTGCTTGTTTTCAAGCTTCCCACGTCGTCACATCGACAAGCTATCAAAAGGATTTTCAGGTATCTTCATAGAACTCAAGATTTTGGCATTTGGCTTTCTGCTTCCTCATGGATTAGTTTAAGAGCTTTTTCGATGTTGACTTTGGAGGATGTTGATTTGATTTGGTTCGTGCCACCTCTTGAGTAATCCCTTTTCTTGAGCATATTGATATTGGATTTCACTTTCTTAAAGATCATGTTGAAAAAGAAAAAATTGTGCTTCACCATGTGGATACTGAACATCAATTGGCAGACATTTTCACAAAATATTTGTCTTCTTCTCGTTTTGCTTTTATTCGGGAGAACTTGGAATTGTTCATCCAATGGGATTGTTTTGAGGAGTTTCTTTGCCAAGTTCTTTCACTTAATGAGCTCACTTTATCATATTTCTTTATATGTTATGTAATTGAGCTAATATATGATAATCTAATTATCTCACTTGAACTAAAAATGACATTGCGGAATTCCCTAGACTGATTACCTATAGCTAAATACTCTGTGATATCTTACTCTTCTAGGCTTGATATTGAATCCTCTTGACAAATTTGGGCTATGAAGCAAGTGTGGTTTCAACTTTACTCTTTCATAAGACCTTTTAATCACTTTTGCATGTTTATAATCAAAGAAAAATGAAAAGAAAAGGGAATCAATAAAAAAAAGGTTGTTAAAAGCAAAAAACCTCAAGTTATGTGCTTCAGGCTTGCTTTCCCTAAAAAGATAAGATGTATGCTTCAAGCATGCCATTCCCTCAAAGATAAGATGTATGCTTCAAGCATGCCACTCCTAGAAAATAAAAGAAGTATGCTTCAAGCATGCCACATGCAACTTATTGTTTAAAGATTAAATTGGTCCACTAGATTGGAGTTGAAACTACTTGCTCGCCCTGATTTGTTATTTGCTTCAACTTTGAGCCTTTGTTTTTCTACTAAAGGTTTTGCTTAGTCTTGGCTATAGTTGACTGAATTGAGGTTGAGATGCATGTCATTCCCTAACCTGCTAAAATCACATCAAGATCATGTATTTTGCATATTATGTGATATATAAGGTTATATGATCGAATGAGCTCATCTTTTCCTATCTTGGCACTCCCTTGTTTCTCCTTGTGAAATCTTTGCTACAGGAAAATTTTTGAACCTGTTCTCTCTTTTACTCTTGATGAATCCATTGTCAAAGGGGGAGAAATTTGGAAATCGTTGAAAAGTTAGTTTAAGGAAAAAGAGGGAGAAGAATAAGGGGGAGTTGTTTTTGGAAATTTGAGAAGTTTGGAGAATTTTGAAATTTTGGCCACATTGCACATTCACACACATTTTACTTCTCAGGGGGAGATTTTGTTTTGCCATTTTAGTCAAAGGGGGATTTCTGTGTTTTCTTACTTTGGTCTTTGATCCTTTGGATTTCAAAATCTTTTGTAAAGTGAATGCCAAATGTTCAATTCTAAGTGGTGTTGCCAATGTTTTCATCAAGGGGGAGATTGTGAAATCATGTGCTGAAAAATTGGCTTTGAACTGAAAAATTAACTTAGATTTGAATTTGCAAAATGTGTTTGTTCATGTGTTTTGACAATTGACAAGAAAGCGATAAGTTTTGCCTTGGCGCGGACCAATCCTAAAGAAAACAGTAAGTTTCCCATCTACGACGGACAAACTTTCTTGGTCCTTTGTAAACATGCTTTTTGACAACCTCTTTCTTCTATGTACAACGGACAAAGTTTTTGTGTCCGTCGTGAACATGATTTTGAGCGCATGAGCCAAACCCTATTTTCCAAGAATCCAAGAGCTACGCATGTACGACGGACAAAGTTTTTGGGTGCATCGTGAACGGCTTTGAGGATTGATTTTCGCATGTACAACGGACAAAGTTTTTGGGTCCGTTGTGAGCGTGTTTTCACGAATGTTTTCTTCTTGGAACTGAAAGTTTCACATATGCACGGACAGAGATTTCTTGTCCGTCGTGAATGGACTTTTTCTAGGGTTTTTATTTCTTGTCCGTTGTGACCGTGTTTTGCTCAGTTTAGGATGTTTTGCAAGAATTGAAATGGTTTGACCTTGAGATTATGAAATTTGTGATGATTTCATGATGTGTGTTTTGAAGTGGACTTTATGCAATGCTCATGTGAGTAGTTGCATGGATTAACATTGAGTCAAGTCGTGGACTTGTGCTCGGATTTGTTTTGTGGTTTGTTCATGTGCAGGTATTGCTCGAAGACGAATGTGGTCGATGACGGGACCGGAACTAGGTTCATGGAGGAACTGAGGTTCGGGACTAGGTTCAGGAGGAACCGAGGTCTTGGTGGTCAAGGATGTCATGCGGGACGTTCGGGCTAAGAGAATGGTGCACATGAAGAATGGTTAGTCACGTGAGAATGGCAGGAGGTCATTCGCGTGCAAAGTGTTAGTCACGTGAGTATGGCAGGTGGCCATACGCGTGCAAAGTGTTAGTCACGTGAGTATGGTAGGGTTGCCATACGCGTGCAAGAGTTGTACTCGGCCTGGTTGGGCCAAGTAGAGTTGAGTTGGATACGGATTCCTTCTAGGGAATAGGAATCGTATTCAGAACTCCTTGTGGGTTGGTGCTTTAAATAGGTGGGGGGTCTCCTGTTGAAAGGCACCAAGGAGAGCTGAGCGCATCAAGCTTTGAGCTTGGTTTTAGGGTTTGTACTCTTTTGATGAGATTACTTTAGACAAAAGAAATAAAGATCAATTCTTCTAGTTCCCGCATTGCTTCAACGTTCTCTTTTTGGTTCTTGTTTGCATGCTTGTTCTAGTTCTAGATTGGTTTTTGTTCTTTAAGTTTTATCTTGATTTGATCCATCAAAAACCTCTCTAGGGTATTGATCTAGTGTTTCTCAAAGTCTAGTTGATCAATCTTTTGTCGTTCTTGTTTAATCTTGAAGTTTTGTTTAGATTGATTCTCGTCAAGTTCTGGATCAGCAAGCTTGCGAAGCTCATAACTTTTGATCCGTAAGTCCGATCGAGCTGATTCTTTTTGGGTTCGATTCGTATTGGAATCTAGTTTCTTGTGTCCAAATTTCAGATCGTTTCGACGGTTGGATCTCCGGGAATTCTCGTTTTACCAAACCTCTGTCATTCTGTTTTTGTCGAAAACGAGGCAATTATTTGGTTCTGTTTTGGGGTGAACTTTTAATAGGTCAAGATTTTGGTTTTAGCTTCCGCACAATCATTCACCCCCCCCTCTGATTGCTATATTCGTATACTTCGATCCTACAAGTTTCTTCCATAACCCAGATCTTCTCTAACTCCTGTTTAACCCACCAAAAGGGATCCATCTTCAGCTAAAACATCTAGAGCTTCAAACTCTTCAATAAGCAGCCTCTTTCTTTTTTTATAATCAGATTCTACATTAATACTCCAACCTTTGGTGGCCTTCCTAATCCTTCTAACTTTGATTTGCATTTATCTATAGCATTCTCCTTTCTAACCTTAGCATTCCAATTTTTGCTAATTATTTCTTTAAAATCATCATGAAGAAGCCACCAACTTTCAAATTTGTAGACAGGATTATTCTTATTCACACCAATGACAGAATCACAAAGAATTGGGGTATGATCACTCCCAATTCTAGGCAGAGAGGAAACTTAGGCTAAAGGAAATTTCTCCTCAAAGGAGGTGCTACAAAAAACTCTGTCAATAACCGACATAATCGGATTATCCTGGTTATTAGCCCAAGTAAAATGTCTTCCAGTTAGATGCATCTCCATAAGCCCCCACATATCAATCCATTCATTAAATTTATCACACCACTTGTGATCAACCTTACCATTGCTCTTATGAAGATGCGATCTAACCAAATTAAAATCTCCTCCCAACATTATTGGAGTGCACTCATCAGTAATAAGAATCTCATGAAGTTCAGAAATGAAAGATTGTTTCCCCTCCTCATAAGGGGACCCATACACTGTAACTAATCTCCAAATAAAATCATTATCTTTTATTTTAAGAACACACCAAACATGCAACTTTCAATCTGGGGAGCAGATTGTAGCAATCCCACAATCCACTCTAGAGGAGCTTTCCTCGGCTTTTTTTTTTTTTTTTTTTTTTTTTTTTTTGCAAAAGATCAAAATACCCACCGAACTTTAGTCGAAATTATCCACCATTGTCACCCCTCATTGTAGAAACAGCAATTCAAACACACTATAATCTGGATTGCCAAACAACCATTAGTTTTTCAACCTCCAGCTTTTAATAATCTAGTTTTTACGATTCAGATTTTAAAAACTACTTTATATAATTCTCAGATAAAACAAACAGGCCCTTAGTTGGCTCACATGCTTCTACCACAATGCATTATTTATTCACAATTGCACATTGCATTGTAGTGTTGTCTGAGAGAGAGAGAGAGAGAGATTGGGGTCCAATGATCGTGTTGTGCTTGCTTTCTCTCTTGACAATGTCGCTCACAGCCACCAACCAATAGCATGACAGTACCGCTGTACTATGCATGCAGCAACTGAAGCAATTGATTACTTTGAGGCTGCAACTAAGCTGCTCCTGCCTCCCACAAGGCAGATCTCAGATTAGTGCAGCAAAAGTAGGAGCAGAGCAAAGGTTGGCATTGACCCAGAAATTTACGGGGATCGGCTACTACTAAATGGATAGCAGCTAACATCAAGCAGATGGCAAAGTTAAAAATAACCCTATGACCAAGTAAAAACAACAGCTTTTGAGTTAATCTTATAAGCCATTAACTGAATCAGCTCACGTACTGTAAGCTCACATTATCATAGGATTATTAATTTAGTCCCTTCAATGAAGAGAAAATCTAAAGAAAATGTAAAAATAATGATGGAACCCGCGAAAAGTTCTATGAACTCTTCTTCATTTTCCTCAAAGATTTATCCCCTAAAGCATGGAGCTTGAAAAGAACGAAATGAATTGAATCTGTACACATCCCCATTGATCATTTCAATTTGCGGATCAAGCTTGGCACAGTACATCGCGGCCAAGCTTCAAGCCTCCTCTGATGAAGCCGGCGGGAAGTTGAGATCAAGAAACCCGGTGACAACCGCTGAGTGCTCCTGCTCCGCATTGCCACTAGCACTACCGTAGAGCTCGTCGTCGTCGGAGCACGCGGCGGTCATCACGTGAGACCGCTTGTGCCCACCCAGCGCCTGTCCCGATGCGAACACCCTGAAGCAGACCGGGCACTCGAACTTCTCCACCGGCGACGCCGCTGACTTCTTGGAACCAATGCCGGTGGCCACTGAGTCAGGCGAGGCCGATGGGGACAGCGTGCTGAATGAAGTGTACGTCTCGACGCTCGGCTCCGGTGCGGGGGCGGCTGCGGCGGCGGCGACCTTGGGGGCGCCGCAGCTGGTGTTGATGCGCTTGTGGCTCGCGCGGTGGCCGCCGAGCGCCTGGTAGGAGCTGAACACCTTGCTGCACCCGGGGCACTCGTAGCAGGTGCGCTTCGTCGGCACGACCTCGCATTGCTTCTTCGGCGAGCTGGAATTGGGAGTGTAATAGCTGGTCCTTCGCTTCTTGCTCTTGCCAACGTCGATGCCGCGGTCGTTCTTGATCTTGGCGTCGCCGTACTGGAGCAGAGCTGAATCGTCGTCGGAGTTGTAAGCATAGCCGTTTCTTGGGAGGTACACCTGCTTCGCTGTCGTCTTCTTGTGGTCCCCCTTCTCCAAAGGCTCCTCTTTGACCGGCGAGCTCCACAGGCCGGTGTCGCGCGAGAGCATGAGGAGGCAGAGCGCGACGTCCTCCAGCTCCTTCTCGAAACCGCTCAGCACCGGATGTGGCGCGGGGGCCGGCGCCGCCACGCGCATCGACCGACGCCTCCGTCTCGGCGGCGCGGCCATCACAGTCACGGCCGCTGGTGCCGGCGGCTCCATCGGCTCCACCAAGTCCTCCTCCTCTGCCTCCGCCTCCTCGGCGAAGCACTCCTCTTCCACGTCCTCGTCGTTGTGATCCCTCGCGGCGGATGCATGGCACCGCATGTGCTCGAACAGCGACCACCTCGACGAGAACAGCTTCCCGCATTCCCGGCACGCCTTGTGCTCGCCACCATCACCACCATCCTCCTCCTCCTCGTCGGCGAAATCGGAAAGCCGCCGCGTCTTCTTGGGGTTCTCCCTCAGCCCGTACCCGACCACGCCATTGGAGCTCCGCCCACCGTTCACCGAAACACGCTTCAGCTCGTCGTCGGCGTCGACCTCGGTCGCCACCTCCTCGCCAAGCGAGATGTGGGACCGCATGTGCCCGCCGAGCGAGCGGCCGCATTGGAACCCCTTCCCGCACACCTTACACCTATGCATCGCCGCAGCAGAATGCTCCCCCCCGGCATCCATGATCAAGAAGCTGGAATTCAGGATCCAGGGATCAAGAAACCGATCGGGGGGCGATTAAGAGGCGATCTGGAGGAGGACCTGAGGCGGCGGCCGCCAGCATTGGAGATCTGGGAGGGGAGAGAACAAGCTTGAGGCGAGCGAGAGCAGAGAGCTAAAGGAGTAGATGGGAGGAAAGGTAGGGTGGTGTGGTCAAGCAGATGGCGAAGCTAGCGGAGGTTGTGATCTGCTCTGCGCGGAGGTTTTGTTGGGGCGATGGGTGCGGTTGGGCGGAGAAATCCATGCATGGAAGCAAAGTTAAAAACTAATTCACATGGCCCGGATGGAGAGTGAGGGTGGGGGTTACTTTAGAAATAGGTGACGGTTTTTTTTTTTAAAAAAAGAACGACAACGACCATCATTGAATAAATACAATATACCGATCAGAAAACAAGAATAATCACAGGGGTATATATATATAATATGGAGAGGTAAAAACTTTTTTTTCCCGTTTATTAGAGATTGATTTTCTTGTACAATGGGGTGTTATATTTAGAGTAAAAAACCCATTAGAAATAGATTAGGATTTGTCCACAAAAATATAGTCTAAATCTCTACTATATAAAGTGAGAGTTTCTTCCCACGTCACATTAATTGCCCTACTTAATTGCCCTGCTTAATTGCCCTACGTAAGAAACGAAGCGTTGCTTTAATTAGCTAGCTTTTGCAAGAAACGAAGCGTTAAAGATAGATTTTTGATCTTTAATTAGCCAGCTTTTGCAAAAAACGAAGCGTTAAAGATAGATGTTTGATCTTATGAAATAGTATTTTTTTTTTATTTTTTTAATCTTTATTTTTCATTATCAATTTTGTTTTTCGTAGCAACGCACGGGCATATAACTAGTATATTTAAACATCCAGAACAAAGAGCCCTGCTATATCTCAACACTTTCCTTTGGACGAATACCGCGTAATGCATATGTCTCATTAAAAACTTCTAAAAAAGAAAAGATAGAGAAAATAGTATATTGCACTTGCATATTGTGTTACACTTGTTGTCTTATTAAAAACAATGGGGTGTTATATTTCTGAGTTTTATAATCTTGATCGCAACATAAACTTCAGGTTTTATACTTTGTTTTATCTTCAAGGATTGATTTAACAAACAAATAATTCTTATATCAAGAACATATTGCAAAATATAGAATATAGGAAACATATATTTATCTAACTTTAAATGGTAATCACTCAACAAGAGTGTAGACAAATATTCATTTAGGAATTAGAACTAAACTGATAAAGAGACTATTAAGGAGATTTATAAGGAATATATAACATCGACTGTCAAAGTGAAGGAATATTTAGGGGATTAATTCAGATCTCCCTATGAGTCGTGGGTGTTCTTCTAGGATTCTCTAATCATATTTAACCCAAGACGATTCAGTCGATCATGTCAAATTTCTAGGTTTTTAAGTATAGTTTTCAGCGCAACAAGAACTTTAGTTTATATATATATATATATATATATATATATATATATATAGAGAGAGAGAGAGAGAGAGAGAGAGAGAGAGTAATTTTCTAAGGACAAGGAAGGAAGCCTTTCAACCACATTTTTGTTGCATCGTTAAACTTAGTCATGGGTAGATATTTTGTACCATTCTTATTTTCTGTCTCCATACGAAAGCCATTCAGATGGATGTCTTTGAAACTTAATAGAGTACGACTGGACTCAGGGTATAATAGAACATTCTCTATTATTATACAAGTACCTACAGGGAGAACTATGATGCCTCTTCTAGTGCCAATAATGAGGGCATCATTTCCGGTGATTGCCATAATGTTAACAATTTTCTTAGTCAAAGTCTGAAAATATTTAGTTTCCCTAAAAATTGAATTCGTGGTGCAACTGTCTACCAGCCAGATTTCCTCCTTTGCCATTGGATTATACATTGTTCTATATTAAATGAATTATTTAACTATCAAGCAATTGTTGCATCGGGAACATATTAAAACATATAGAACAACCATAGCCAAATGAATAAATATCTGGAAAACAATAATTTATTCAACTTTAAATGATAATCACTTAATAGGAGCATAGAACAATGTTCATTTAGGAGCTAAAACTAAATTGATATAGAGACTCATAAGGAATATGTAACATTAGCTAGCAAAGTGATGAAATATTTATGAGACTAATTCAAGTCTCCATATGAGTCATTGGTGTTCTTCTAGGACTCCTTGAGCTCAGTTAGATCAAGAACTATATCATCCCATTTCTCTGCGCCCGTACCAACAATAGGTTGAACAGTGAAGTTTACATTAGCTTTGTTCCCTGGGTCTTTTTGACTTTTTTTTAGTAAACTACATGTAAAGATCCACCAAATGCTTTGGGGGTATGGCAAGTGTGCAATCAATGGTCAGTGCATCCACACCTAAAACATGGTTGTGCAGGGTTTGCAGCATAGTCTCTTATCTTTACTTTTTCACTGAGGTTTGCCTTTTTTTTCCATTTGTGTTCTGTCATTCTTCCATTTCCCCCCTTTATGACTTTGGCCTTTTTCCGCAACTGTAGTTATTACTAGTCTACTGAGCATTTGCATATGCTTCGGGAATTGCATGTGTCCTATTAGTGAGGACGTGATGATTCTTTATCAGGAGTATATCGTGCTTTTCTGCTTCTAGTAAAATGCAGATAAGCACAAAAAGCTTCTAGTACTTGGTATGATGGTATTGTTGCTGTAGTATCATCATATTGGGATGATAGGTGCACAATATGTTGTCTATTATGCCAGCATTAATAACTTTTTGCCTACAGAATCTCAGTTTGGTGAAAGGTTTGTGCATGTCAGAGTTGTATGCCATCATGGTTTTAAAATCTTGAAAATGTAGGAGGGTCCACTCATGTTGTCCTTCTGGCAGTAGGGTGGATCTTTGTAGGTTATATTGTTCCTTTTGGGAATTCTATAGTTCCAGCGGATCCTTCTGACAACGATTAATATATATCCTATTATGTTTTTTGGGCCTACGGTCTCAAAAGGAAGAAAACTCATAAATAAAGGCAAGGCCCAAGGCCCACTACCTGATTATGATTTCAACCATAGTTAAATTTAGCCGCATGAAAATACACCCGCCAAGTGTACAAGGCATTAGTTGAATATAAGGAATATCCTATTTACCCCGACTAGCTATGTGCACACTGGTCAGGATAGTTCATATAGTTACTCCGACTTGATATACCTTACTGGTCGGGGATAACTCTTTAAGTCACTCCAACCGGCATAAATGTCGGTTATGGAATAGCCTTCGCCCTAACCTGGTTGAAGCCAGGAAGGAAGTTACCTCCGCATAAGACAAATGTGCGGAAGATGTTTTCTTTGATAGGTACAAATAACTAATTGGAAGTTACTCCATACCAAAAGACGCCTCTTTATCAAAAGACATCATTTGACTAGAAGATGTCTTTTGGCGAGAAGACACCTTTTGGTGAGAAGACACCTTTTGATGAGAAGACACCTCTTAGAACGCGTGAAATACGCTTTCGATCTAGGGATCCCCTGGTCTAAAACATTGACAGTTGGCACTAGAAAAAGGGCCTTCGTCAGAAATCAAGATTGAAAAAAGGTAATGTGTTGTCACCGGAAGCAATGGATAAAGAGAATTCATTTGATCTCGTTGACTATGCTTACCTCACCACTGATGACTTTGTGGAGGAAGAAGAAGGTAAGCGTGACTTTTACTCCGAATACGTTACTGAGGTGGAACTATCAGAATTGCCAACTTCATCCAAACCAGATGAGGCTGCACCAGGAGCACCATTTCCTGAGGCAAAATCAGGAAGACAAAGTGACACCATACTTGCCCCTATCCCAAAGGCAGAGGATCAGAGTACATGCCCTATGGAAATCGACAATGTTCAAACTCACCAGAATGAGAAATGACATCCATGAGAGTTCATCTTCAGAAGATTTTCTCCGAAGTCTTGAAGTAGATTATACCCCATCATCGTCATTTGATGAGGGAGTACTCAACCCCTCCATCAATTCTGGATTTCGCATTTGTGTGGTTATGGAGGAGACAAATGCACAGCGAGTGGAATGTGAACAACGTGAAGATCAGAAAAAGGCCACCCAGGAGCAATGCGAGAGCCTCGCAGTTGCCAAAAAAGGCTATGGAAGAGGCGAGACACCTTTACCACAATAGCCAGCCAGGAACCTCGCGAAGGCCAGATCCTTCAGGGAGTCATATCCGGCCTACCTTTTCAACCACGCCATAGGTTCCAAGGTTGGCAGTAAGAGGCTTAAACATGATTCCTAATAGTTCATAAGAGGAAACTCATATGGATAAAATTCATATTATAACTAGTGCAATTTTAAATCAACACATAGATGGGGATAATGTACCACTTATAATACCTCTAGCTGCTGATCTACAAGAAGCTGGTGCAGAAGTACAAAGCGTATCCTCTTTCATGAAATCTTTGACTGGTTTCCGCATGCATCATTCCTCGTTTGGTCGGTGTCAACAGAGCTTTGACCACTAACAGAGGAGTAACCCACGAAGAGAAGTGCTTTTGACAGGCTTGGCCCAAGTGAAAATATTAACCGTGGTTGGCGATGACCTCGTTCTTCTGATTATACAAAACAAGTTCCTAATGTACGAGCACATTTGGGATTGTATACAGGACGCAAAGTCTTTTCTCCAGGGCTCAAGAACGTCACTTGGCCTAAAAAATTCAAGCCAGGTTCTTTGTAAAGCTACGATGGAACTCAAAATCCATCAGAATTCATTCAAATCTATACCACTGCCATCCAAAATGGTCGGATATCGCGATCACCTTCAGCAAGGATGATTGCTCAAAAGGTATGCCAACTTCTCGTAAACTTCCTTTGTTAGTGTCTCCTACTATTAGTAACTGTAAATTAGGAAGAGTTTTAATTTATGGAGGAAGTTCATTAGACTTATTTTTTATCTATACTCTTGATGAAATGCAAATCCCTCATTGTAAGATCTGACCAGTGATAAATCCCTTCTTTGGAATTATCCCCAGTCCATCAGTAACTCTAATAGGACATATTATGTTACCTGTTACTTTTGGAGATGCTCGTAATTTTAGAACTAAGTTAAGTTCATTTTAAGTTGTCAACTTTGAGTCTGTATACAATGCCGTCTGTATACAATGCCATTTTGGGTAGACCTTCACTCACCAAATTCATGGCAGTTACTTATCATGCCTACCAAAGCCTTAATATACTTGGCCCAAAAGGCGTGATTAGCGTGCAAGGTAATCCAATTACTGCACTAAATTGTGATTGAAAATTGCTTGAGATTGTCGATTAATTACCCTTAAGAAATTCTGATGATGCAGATAAACCTTTTTAAAGTTGATAAACTTGACAAAATAGAGAGGCTGAAAGCCAATCCTCAACCGAATGAGCAAGTAAAGCTTATTCCCATCGACCCTACCGACCAGTGAAAAATTGTTCGGATAAAGTCAGGAATGGATTCTAAATAGGAAGACACACTTATTGCCTTCCTCTGGGTAACGTAGATGTGTTTGTGTGGAAACCATTCGACATGCCTGGACTCCTAAGGAGGTGATTCAACACAGGTTAGCTATCCGACCTGAAATACGACCAGTAAAGCAGAAGCTATGGCAATTCACTCCTGATCGGCAAGAGGCTATCGGACAAGAGTTAGACAAACTCTTAGAAGCTAGCTTCATTCGCGAAGTTGATCATCCTGACTGGCTTGCAAATCTGGTTACGGTCAAGAAGGCAAACGGTAAGTGGCGAATGTGTGTCCATTTCACCAACCTAAATACCGCTTGTACGAAAGATGATTTTCCTTTCCCTCGAACAGACCATTTGGTCAACTCAACAGCGGGTTGCGAATTGATGATTTTCCTAGATGTATACTCAGGTTATCATCAAATAAGCATGGAAAGAGAAGGTGAAGAGAAGACTTCCTTCATAACCCCGTTTGTAATCTACTGCTACAAGAAGATGCCATTTGGGCTGAAAATGCTAGAGCCAAGTACCAGCGCCTCATGTAGAAGACTTTCATAAGTCAAATAGGACGAAATCTAGAAGCTTATGTAGATGATCTTGTTGTAAAGAGCAAGAAAAGCTCTAACCATTTGTCGGATTTGGTCTAAACATTCTGTAATTTGTCGGATTTTCTTCTGGAAAATTGCTAAATTCCTTGTTTATTCACGCAGAATTGAAACTAATCCTGAGAAGATTTGTGCCATTAAATACTTAAAACCTCCTTCTTCAGTGAAGAAGTACAAGGATTAACTGGTTAGATGGTTGTTCTCAATCATTTTATATCCAGATCAAGACGGTGGATTACCTTTCTTCAAGGTAATAAGAAAACACGTCAAATTTCACAGGTCGGATGAAGCAAAAAAGACCTTTAAAGACATTAAAAAAAGTATTTATCAAGCCTACCAACATTGGTATCACCTAATCCAGAGGAACCTTTGTTGCTTTATCTAGCGGCTACAAATAATGTCGTTACTGTTGTCCTGGTCGTCGAACGAGATAAGGTTCAAAAAACTGTATACTACGTAAATGAAGTTTTACAGGGACCTAAGGAGAGAAACCCTTAGGTTCAAAAACCACGTTATTCCCTATTGATAGCTTCAAGAAAATTATGACATTATTTGTAATCTCATCGGATTTATAGTACCATCATATTTTGCTTTAAGTAACATCCTCCATAACTAGGAAGCAACTGGTCGAATTGCTAAGTGGGCAGTTAAACTTGGATCATTCGATATCCAATTCATTTCTCTATCAGCAATTAAGTAATAAATTCTAGAAGATTTTACCACTGAATAAACTAATAGTGAGCCTTCTATAGAGTAAAATTCCACTGATACTGACCATTGGACTTTATGCTTTGATGGTTCTTTGGAACTAAGAGGTTCGAGGGTTGGAAGAGTGCTTGTCACACCACAGGGGTGATCAGTTCAATACGTAATCTATACGCAATTCCTTGCAACCAACAATTTAGCACAATATGAAAGTTTTCTATCCAAGCTCCGAGCAGCAAAATCCCTTAGAGTCCATCGGCTTTTAGCGAAAGGTGATTTGCAATTTGTCATAAATCATGTTAGCAAGGAATATATGACGTCCAATGAGGTAATGTCTCACTGCCTGGCTGAAGTGAGGAAATTGAAAAAAAAATACTTCATTGGCTTCGAAGCACAATGCATTCCGTGAAAAGATAATCTTTTAGCGGACCAATTATCCAAATTGTGCTCCTCACAATCACATATTCCAACATGTGTATTTCTTGAATATTTGTCTAAACCTTCTATAGATACTCCCATGGAAGAGTCCCCAACCAGTAATAAGGTTGGAGTCCTCGAGCAAGATTCGGACTAGGCTAAACCATTAAACCCTATCTAGAACATGGGACACTACCCGAGGATATACATGAAAAAGATAAATTAATTCGAAAGGCGCAAATGTACAAATTACTCGATAATACTCATTATACAAGGGGAACTTATGGAGTTTTAATGAAATGCATATCCTAAGAATAAGGGATAATATTACTCCATGAGATACATGGGAGCTTATGTGGATCACATGCTTCATATAGAACATTGATTAGGAAATCATTCTGACAAGGGTTCTATTGGCCTACTTCTCTACAAGATGCTATGCACCTTGTAAAGACTTGCGAACAATATCAATTTCATGCTCGGTAGGAGCATCAACTAGCTAATCAATTGCAAACCATACCATTTTCATGGCCATTTTTGATATAGGGTATTAATATAGTAGGTCCATTACTGAAAGTAATTAATGGGTTTAAATTCCTATTTGTTGCTATTGATATGTTCACAAAATGGATAAAAGCCGAGCTTGTAATTTCAATTACGACACAAGCAGCAGAGGAATTCTTTATGAAGAATACAATCACTAGATTTGGAGTTTCTAGCGAACTAATTACTGATAATGGATCACAATTCGTTAGTTGTCTATTTCAATATTACTATGATGAAATAGGCAGAAGATTTGTTGCGCTTCTATTGCTCATCCGCAAAGCAATGGATCAGAAGAATGTGCTAATGGCCAAAGCATGCAAGGTATGAAGAAACGAGTGTTTGATCGTCTCAGAACACGCTCGAGGTTTGGCTAGACGACCTCTAGTAAGTGCTTTGGGCCACACGCACAACGACTAGTAGAGCTACCGGTGAAACTCCTTTTTCACTGGTCTACAGAGCATAAGCTCTTATGCCTAGTAAAATTCATTTAAGTTCTACATGAACTACTTTTTATGAATAGGTTGATCAAGAAAACCGATGTGAAGATGATATTAATCTCCTTGAAGAAAATTGAGACCAAGCACTTATTAGGTCGATAGCCTACCTACAAGGCTTACGATGATACTATAATAAAAGAGTTCAACCACATACACTTAATGTGGGAGACTCGATTTTAAGGCTCATCCAAAACTAGTCTAACTTAAATAAGTTATCTTCCAAATGGGAATGTCCCTAGTAAATAGTATCAATCACACGACCTGGTTCAATTTGGCTTGCTATGGAAGATGGCCGAATCCTTTCCAATACATGGAACATTCAACATCTTCGCAGATTTTATGTGTAAATATTTTAAGTTATTTCATATAAGTTTACACTTTGCATTCATATTTCTATTTGTGTTAAATATAAACTATTTCTTGTCTTGCTATCATGCTGAGTACTCACGAAATTTTATCTGACCAATATTCCCTAAGCGAAGTACAAGGTTGCTGGTCGGGTTTGTGAGATAATTTCTAATAGCGTCCATCCATATAAGCCAGTACTCATTGCATTGGAACTCATTAAACTGACCTCATCTCCAACCTGCTGCTAGTTAATACTAAGTATAAATAAAGACAAAATTGGTCGTTATTTCGTACAAACTGTTTGTCTTTCAATCACGTTACTGATCAGTACATAAACAGTTGGGGGCTAGTGATATACTTAGACAAAAAAAGTAGACAAGTAAAACAGAAAAATATGACACAAAAGGAATTTTTTTCACATCATCTCATCAAAAGTCAGTACATTTTCTTAAAAGTGATCTTTACATTGTTCATGTACAAATCTATGGCAGATTTAACCTCTGCACGTTTTCTGTTTAGCTCTTCTTGAGATGAGATTGATAGGTTGGGAGCCTAAGCTTCCAATGCCACCGCATCCTTATAAAAGTGCCTTAACATCATGAAAAGAGCACCAATTTGGATAGCGATTGAAGAACAGAAGGCAACTCTCATTGTTTGCAATATGTTGGGGATATGATCAAGGATGCCCTTTAGTTGGTTATTAATTCCCCCGACCAGCTCTTCCACAGATAGGTCAGTACTTGGCAAATCAACTTCTTTTCCTTTCAGCTTTGTTACAATTTTCTTCATTTGATTGGAAATGCAAACCAACAAAGATTTAATGACCACATGGTGTTTACTTACTTCAAGCTTAAGGAGTTACTTGCTTTCTTTCATTTTTTCTATCTCCTTATGCATACAAGCCCTTAGCTCGTCACTTTCTCTTTTGAGGGCAATTTCTTCAGCAAGCTGGGTTTCTTTTGCTCCTAACTGATTTTGCAGTTCTAAAAAAAAAGAGATTTTTAGGATTTGCTTCATAATAAGAACTAAAAATCTTAAAAAGCAAATAACAGAATCATACTTGTTATGTGACCTCTTTTTCTTCAATTTTAACTTGGAACTCTTCACATAACTTCTGAGTGTTTGCTTGATTATCTTCTTGATAATTGGCAAATTTTTCATTAAGAGTCAGAAGTTTGTCCCGAGCTTCTACCAAGTCAAATTGACATACTTTGGTAGCATTTTATGCCACCAAAAAGCTGCTTTTCTAGCTCCATTATTCTTTCACTTGCTTTGTTCCCAAATAGGCATGTTAGAATAAGAGACTACAAGTAAATCATACACAAAAGAAGATTATGAGATGACTTACTTTTTTTGATTTTGTGACTTCATCTTCGGCTAAAGTCCCGACCTATTACTTTAACAGATCAGTGTCATCTTGCGTAAACTGTAAAAAAAATATGTGCAAATAAATCAAAAAAATATTCCTTTATTTTCTTCAAAAGAAAGAAAAGGAGAAAAGAATACCTTGGCTAACAAGTTGCTGAAAACTTGCTCGAATTTCCTCTGGTCAACGACAACAGGAGCACTTAAAGGTATCACCACCATATTTTCCTCTTCAGTGATCGCAGCTGACCTAGCTGCTTCCACTAAAATATTTGTGTTGGTTGGCCCGACCAGCATCTCCTCTACTACAACAGAAGTTCCTTCGGATATATTTTCCTTATCAATTAGGATCTCTCCTTTGGTGGTTGTCCTGAGCACCTCTCCTTCGATGGTCATCCCAAGCACCTCTTGTCTAGCCACATGAGGATCAGGTTCCTCCTCGGCTACAGGAGCTCCCCCAACCAATGGCTCATTGTCAGTAACTGAGGGGATGTCACCATCAGTACTAATTGGGACCAAACTAGTGTCTTGTACACTGCTTGGTTGTTCACTGGTACTTACCTCAAGAGGTACTAAGGCTAATTCCACACTGGTCATCGCAAGACCGACCACTGGATTAGTCTTAGGATCATCCTGAGGTGGTTCAGAAGGAGTAGCTTGGGGGGCTAAGATAAATAAAAAAACTTACTCAAATTCTGAATGTTAAAGTACTCAGAATTAAAAAATAGATGAAAATGGACTTACTAAGGTGTTTTCCATAACACATGTTGCTAAGGTGTTTTCTGACTAAAAGGCACACTCGTTGTCAACTAGGGGAGTTGGAGATGCTAATACCTCCACATCCAAGGAAGGAGCCATTTTTCTCTTCCTCGTGATAAGAGGGACGTTATCCTCCTCATCTTCCTTATCATGAACATATGGGAATAAAGAGTAAT
The DNA here is from genome assembly GCA_036346355.1 of Rhipidocladum racemiflorum. Taxonomy (NCBI): domain Eukaryota; kingdom Viridiplantae; phylum Streptophyta; class Magnoliopsida; order Poales; family Poaceae; genus Rhipidocladum; species Rhipidocladum racemiflorum. Next base: position 6,992,553 of record CM070581.1, read on the forward strand.
GCTTATAAGGAGCATCATAATTACCATATCTTTTCTTGTTATGCACCTGAGAAGAAGTCCTATTCTTCGTCTTTTTCTCTTGAACTTGAGGATGATCAAGCGTACTCTGACCAATGCTGGTCAAATCAGCACTGGTCTGGGTGGCACTGGTCAGGTCTGCCACCTTAGAGACACTCTTACTAGAGTTTTCCCCTAATTAGTCAAAGGAGCCGTAACTACAACCTCTGATTGGTCAGCAGCTCGCTTTGGACCACGCATCTAAAAATAAAATAAAAGCCAATGAGCAAAGAACAGCATAATTGTTCAAACTAAAGAATTATATAGTACATACCTCAATGCATTCATTTATAAACTCATTGGATTGCCCAATCAAGCTAGAAGGTTGACTATCCAATGCAGCCTGATCGGACTCGTCTAAGGGAACCCTCAAGGCCTCGACTACCCTAGAGCGGGTCACCTCGACAGACAAAACTGATAAAAAAATTAGAATAACCTTCTTTTTTAGAAAAGAAGAAGAAGAAAATATGATGTCGGAGAGTCCTTACCACCAGGCTCGTCCTTGCTGGTATCCTGGTCACTTTCAAGATGCCAGGCATACTTGAACCGCTTTCTCAAAGGGCTTAACTTATGATGCAAGAAATAAAAATCATCTTCTATATAGTTAAGCCCCTATATACCAGTTTGGCAATGGCCTTGATAATATTCTTCTCCTCATTGGTGATCTTCAAGGAATCTCTTTCCCTCTTGGCATCACTCCTTGACCACACCGGGGCATGTTCTTTGGTAAACCGAAGGTGACTTCCCTAGGAACCTCTGAGTAAAACCACTATTTTCTATAATCCCGCCAAGTATCCTTGGTCGGGAGGTGTGGGTACTTGAAAGATATTTTATCTTGAAGTTTAAAATAAACGCTACCACTAGTATCTTTGGTTTTACTATTTCTGGTATATTGTTAAAAGAAATAAAAAATTTGAAGAGGAGGAATGCCAAGAAAAGCTTCGCCGAGATACGAAAAGACACTTAAAATCAAAATGGAATTGGAGGGAAGATGATGAAGCTCAATCTTATAATGATCAAGTACATCTGCAAAGAACTCACTCTCTGGGAGACAAAACCCTAAGTTTACTATGGAGGCGAAGAGGACAATCCGCCCCTCTTTGGTTACCGGCTTTGAGTCTTCTCTGTTGGAATCCCATCACACCATCTCATGAGGAGGGATTCGACCTTGAATCTCAAGATTTTTGATCATACGTTCGGTGAGGATGGATTTTTTTCATTGCAAGAAAAATGAATGAGAAGAAGAAATCGAAATATGAAAAGCCTTAAAAGCCAAGAAGAAAGAAAATGAAAGAACTCGAAAGAAATTTTTCACGCTTCAAAGTTTGATGGCCCCAAGCATGGCTCCAAAAAGGAAAATCAACTCTAGAAAAGATAGGAGGCTTGGTGGAATACTTGTCTATCGACATGGCTCTTGAGACTGGTCAAGATCTATAAAGAGAGCAAAATTGGCCCTAATACCAATTGAAGGACCGGAATGACAATCATAGGGGGGGTGAATGATCTCAAATAATTTTTTTCCCAACTACTGGACAAGAAAAGCCTACTGAAAATCACAAAGAATCAATCAAGACAAAACTTGCTTTTGGAACTTGGTACACACCTTTGTATGGATGTCAGAAACCTATTCTAACCATCAATTGCGAAGATTGATGCCAAAGTTTTGACATTTTTCTGAATCGAAGAAGTGCACCAAGGGGAAGCAAAAACCAAAATATTGGCCTTGGACTTGCACGTGGGGTTTTGATGATCAAGATGATCTTGGATATCCTCCCACTTGTCACAGTAAGCAAGAACACAAGAAGCAAAAGCTACAAATGCGATCTACAAGAATGTCTTCGTTTCAAGAAAAAAGACCGATTTCTTGCGAAGTTAAAGAAGAGATGTGCCTAGATGATTGAAATATGATCTAAAGAACATTTATCCAACAATTATTCATCATCGGCATAAAATCCACAAGCATTTAGAAGAAGGGGAGACAAATCCAAATGTGCGGAATGTAAATTGCGAGAATATAAATTGCGAGAATATAAATTGCAAGAATTTAAATTGCAAAAATTAAATTGCTTGAATTTAAATTACAGAATGTAAGTTATGAATTTAAGATATAATGTAAATGCTGAAAGTAAATTCAAAATAGTAAGGAAATGAATTTTTTATTTATTTGGATGAAGGTTTACAAAGCGTCACAACAAGGTGGATAAAGCTCAAAGGATCACCAAAATCTTCAAGGGAGAGACACCCCTCTCCCTCTCTATTTATAGCCTTCACGAATCATCCTACATCCTTGGATGAGTTGCTTCAATCCTAAGCAACCCTCCAAGGGTTAGGATTGAGTCAAATACTAGGAGCAATCTCTACCTTTGAATTACTTTCTTGGCCCTCAAGAAACCTCATCAAGGGTTGAGATTCATTCACCATACATGGGCTAACCTGAAACCCACTAATAAATGGGTTTTATCCACTAAGCTAACTTGACCGCTACTCCATCCTCTAAACTGTGATCCAACGACTCTCCTTGATCCGAGTAGCTCCAAGTTAGCATCTCAGTTGTTCCCTTGTCTTCAGGACTCGCAGCGACTCCATCTCCAATCATTATCTGGCGATCCCCAACCAACTGGACCTACGGCTCACCTCGCCTAGTCTCGATAATCCTTCGCTTCACCATGACCTTGCACTATCGCCCTAGTTGGGAAGGAAGTTACATCCGCATAAGACAAACATGCGAAAGACGCTTCCTCTGACAGGTACAGATAACTGATTAGAAGTTACTTCCTACGAAGATATGCCTCTTTATCAAAAACACGCCTTTTGATGAGAAGACGTCTTTTAGCGCGAAAACACCTCTTAGAAGATGACAACTGCCATCCCTTCATCTGCTACAAATAGGAGGCTTCTGCAAGAATTCAAAGAAGGATAATGAACACATAAAAGAGATTATCTTTATTGTTTTTTAGTTCTCTATTCAAAAGTCTGTACTCTATAAAACACTCGTGATTAAATAAAAGAAACAATTCCATTTCTACTTTTCAATCTCTAATTTGTTAGATAAAGGCAACCCAAATTATATTCATAAGCTCGATTTAGAGACCCCCTGATCTTGAACATCGACACCACCTTCATCAAATATTCACACTTCAAGTCCGCATGGAGATAGTGATTTTGGAAGTGCATGGCTGCACACTTTGCGGCTTCAGGGAGTGCAGAGGCATCGGCTTCAGACTAAGTGATAGCAACTCCAAGAGATCAAGCTATCAAGTTGTATTAGCATTCATTACCCAGATGAGTTAATTGCTGCCATTCAAGGTGAGCTCAATAAATTCCCTTTTTGCGATATCTGACATATCCTATATGTAAGTAAGATTGAATTTTACTATTGGTAAAATATTATATTACATGCTTATCATTGAATGAGTAAAGTTTGGTCTATATTTATTCATTAGATTTTTATCTAATTTTTTTTTCAAAATTTTCTAGTATTTTTTCTCAATTTTCTGCTAATTATCAAGCAATTTTCAGAACTACCAAATAATAGAAAAATAAATCCAACATATAAAAACATGGAATTATACCAGAAAAAATAAACCCAGATATATGAAGCTTCCAATATGTGCTAAGTGTAAGGCTTAACAAATTTATTGAATTTAATTTCTAGGATTTAATATAAATTTTCAAAATTTATTAACAATTTTTTGGAATTTCAAGAAACATCAAGAGCCTTAATGTAAATGTTCTATGGCCAGCCATAAATAACAGTAACTTTAGGGGTTAAAAATAAAACTATAATTTTTATTTTCTTTTTTCTTTTTTATGTCCAATCTAAAAAAAAACCAGGCTGCACACCTCGTGGGCCGTGCTGACGGGTTGCTGTGGCTAACTAGTTGTGCAGCCCACGGCGGACTACAAGACTGGGCGGCTAGGGTTTTAACCCTAGCCGTCTCGCATCCACGCGGCAAAAAGGCGGCGGCGGCTGGTAGCAACGGGCGCGCGAGTGCACTGCCGAGGTAACTGTCAACACGGACGTGCGGGGGCATGGCATTTGGGTGCGCGAAGGGTGCGGTGCAAGTGGGCGTGGTGGTGCGTCTGGCCCAATGCGACGACGAATTGGACGTGGTCGGGACGGTGCCCAGTGGGAGCACGGCTGCGGGCTGGTGCTACAGGTGCGGTCGGCGTGATTATTTATTTTTTCTAAATGTTTTTGATGAATAGTAACAACAAAGGCCCTAGTTTTGCACTTAGATTAAATGAGTAATATAGGCAATTAGAGAAATTAATATGTAGAATTAAAAAATGTTTAGAAGCGATTAACTTACGTGATTCGAACTTATGTACGGATTGCAGTAGGTTTAATCGCTTAATGCCGGTCAAAATTCGATGCAGTACAAATTGTGCATGCAGATGATCTGGATCAGCCTCGGGGAGCTTCGTGTTGTAAAACGATAACGACCGTTGTAGATCAAACACAATACACCATTCGAATAACCAGAACAATCACGAAGAATACACATGATACAAGGAGACAACTTTCTTTTCTTTGTTAGATTGATTTTTTTTCTGTACAACGGAGTGCCATATATATAGTAAAAAAACTCATTGAGATAGATTTTGATCCGTCTACGAAAAGTGTCCAATCATATTTCGACAACAAAGACTAAGGGTTTTGTTATATCTCAATAATACCTTCGAACTTTTAATTCCTTCTGTTGTTCTTTTGTTAACCCAGCCTGTCAATTTTTAACCACTTACGGGCAGATTTGGCTTCTACCATCATTCATGAGCGACGAAATCCATCACACACGCAGATTTCTCTCTGCCTCTCGCTGCCCTGCTCTGCTCCACGGTCCAAGAGGTCGCCAACTTGCCGGTTTCCTACCGTACATGCGAGGTCTGTCAGAACGCCCAATGATGCGGCCGTGCAGTGCAGGTGTGCAACCGTCGTTATAGCATCGCCTGTCTCGTGTCAATGAAGCTTCGCCTATTTCGCCCAACTAGGTGGATATTTTATTTTTTTCGGTTTAATTGGTTTGGTTTTTTTGTATTTTAAAATAATTTGGTTTTTAAAAATTGGCTATTGAAATTCTCGGGCCAAAATAAAAAATCGAACCAAATTAACGGAAATATTTTGGTTCGGTTAATTCGGTTTTTCGGTTAACCAAAATATGAATAAACACTATATAAATTAGATTTTATTATTTTCATGTCGCAACATAGAGTGGAGATAAATTCACACAATATTCACATGTCACTACAGTATAAGTATAGTAGAATATATAACGTACCACACATATGCATAAATATGTTAGAACATGAGAATTGTTTTGTAGCTTTAGGAAGAACATTGTAAAAGCGGTATTGTACATAGGCTATTCGATTATTTTGATTTCTGGAATAAAAAACCAAAATTGAATACTGAAAACCGAATTATACCAAAATAAAAACTGAACCGAAAACCGTAAACCGAAAAAACTGAAATAATCAGTTAATTTGGTTTCGGTTTAAAAATGCCTACCCCTAAGCCCGTGCATATTTTTATTTTCCATTTTTTTTAATAAAATAGTAAATTTAGCATATTTCTCAACCACGGAATCACCGACGAACGACATGTACCACCTGTCGATGCTTCTGAGGTTTCGAAGAAAGCTATATTTGCAAATTCGTTTAGAAAGAGACAAAAATAAAGAAAAATGAGCAGGAGACGATTAGGGCTGGCAAAAAAGCACGTTAGGGTTCGAATAAAAATTCCGTCGATTACAATATTTAATATGTTCAAAATTCAAATGAGTCTATTTCGAGTGAAAAAAATTAACAAGGCTTAGCTCGATAGTGGTTCGTTAGCTCGAATTTAAATTAATAAATTAAATGGTAAATAAAATAATTTTACGTCAAAATATATCATCATTTTTTTAAAACACAATAATAACTGGTTAACCTCGGTAGCTAGACCTAGAATAGATACACAGTGGCTTCCATACCGAGCTCACTCGCACGCATCAGCAGGCTCGCCTCGGCACAATGGACGTCCTCGAGCGACCAACCCGTGATCGAGATGGACTACGCCGCACGTCGTGCGCTACCCGCCTTGTTCGGTTCAGCCCACTAACACAAACCGTCCGGCACGGCGCCTACCATAATTTTGGTCGAAATTATCGATATTTCGGTCCAACTGAACCAACAAAAAAATGGTTAAAAATACATCAATTTTTTTATAGATGGCCTTGACCATAAATCCAATCAAAATTTACCTATAAAAATAAAAATCCGATCAAAATCATTGAGATTCGGCTGAAATCACCGAGATCTCGCCGATATTTGGATGGTTACTGTAGTATTTTGAATTTCTTTTACCCAATCAAGATTTAGGATCTTGAATGATCCAAAATCTGAAATCTCGACCGAAATTTCCAAAATCTCACTGGGATTTGGATCCTTACGCCACGCACGCTACAATTTCCGCTGCGCTTATTGCTTCCTTCGGAAATTAGCTGTCGAATGCACAGGAATCGCACGTATGTACACTAGTATCTTGCGAGCAAGCGTGGAGCGCATCCACAGCCGAATCATGCAGGCTGGCTCTACCTCTACACGCTTGTGTTTGTTTGCCTGTACTAAGTAGTACATGTATAAGATGGTTTAAAAAAAAAAATCATATATATATATATATATATATATATATATATATATATGTGTGTGTGTGTGTGTGTGTGTGTGTGTGTGTGTGTGTGTGTGTTTGATTGCTTGAATGGAATCATTCTATTCTGGACCAGGTGATACAAATTTAAGAAATATTCCTTGTAGATGCTGAACCATTCCATTCATCCAAAATAATAATACAAAATCATCCTATCCCATTTAACTTCATCCCATCAACTAAGCACACTATAACACGCACAAAAGCACGGAACGCGAACGCTGCCTCTGCTGACCGGTGCGCATATGCAAGTGGGGATACACGCTGGTTTCTGTTCATGTAACCGAGGAACATTACAAGATACAAAGATGCGCGTGCAAGATCTTTGAAGGCATGAAAAAAAAAATGATGCAAATTTAATTAGTTTGATTAGTTGAAATTTCGGGATATCTGTATATACGTCTAGTACCCGGACATGCTCTGAATCATCTCAAAGAGGGGGGGGGGGGGGGGGGCAGGTTATGCATGGGCCAGCTCTATGTGGTGCCAAAGCTGATGAGTGAGGTGACGAGCAAGTGACTAGCTGAATTGAGTTGTTGGAGCATCCACCTTTGTGCAGGCGTTGCTCACGCGCCAATCTCTGGCTCTGCCCCATCTGGTGTGTCTGCGCCCTCATTTTCCATGTACTCTACCTCCCAGCACCTTTGCTTTGCTTGTCGGGATCTGCTTATCTCGCACAGCTTTGGCCGGGTTTTGCTTCGGCACACGCATGGCAATTAATCAAGGCAATTCTCCAACGCTTCAAGCCATCCGTCCCTTCATGTTTTCTTTTCCATAGTAATTCTTTTGAGAGCCTCATAAGAAATGCTATTATTGCTTCCCCCTTCATCAGGAGTCTCATAAGAGGAAGTTCCATTTTTTATGGACATACTGCAGTGATCTTTCTGATGCAGGCCTGTAAGGGAAGAAGCAAGCCACACAGCATGCACAGAGTCACAGTGAAGAAACAAGTGGACCAATGTGTCCTTCTGCCCACGTTTGTGAGGCACAGGACTAGTACTAGTAGCTATGCATTCATGAATGCAACTGCATTAGAATAGTAGCACAAGGGATACCGTAATCCATTATAATGTTTTTTGGGGCAGCCAATAAAAACAGTTTAGTATCCAGATTCTACCAGAAGGCGGTATTGCAGTCTTTTGCACTCATACATACATACTGCCTGGAATTGGCGAGCAGCGAGCGACCGTCGGTAGGCCCTCGACGCTTTCCGCCGTAATTCCTGTCGATGACACATTGCGCCGCATAGCTAGTAGTACTAGTCCTCCACTGGCAGCCTCTCCTCACAGACTTCTCGCTATGCCCTCTGCCGGTCTTGAAAATCAAGAGTGGTGGAGCTTACTGTGACGCCCGGATCCTCCCGCGCTGGCGTGCCCGCCGCCAACGGTCTCCCCGCCCTTCCTGCTCGCGTCGTCACTGCGGAGCCGCCGCGCCCCGCAACCGCCGCCGTGAATCCCGCGCGCGCCGTTGCCGTGCCGCGCCGCCTCTACCCTCTATAAAGCCCCCCAGCCCCCCCCCCCCTCTCTTCCCCGTGCTCTCCCCCTCTCCCTCCCGTCTCCCCTCTCCTCCTCGTGCGTCGCTGCCGCCACGTCGTCCCCAGCTCCGGTCGCCCGACCCGTGCCGCGCCGCTCCGCGCCTGGCCGCCCCGACGCCGGTGCGCTCGTCGCCCCGCCCTGGTGCCATCGCGCCGCTCCGGCCTCGCCCGCACCCGCTCTGGCTGCGCCCAGCATGTGCGCCCGGTGCACCCACGCGCGTGGACGCGGTCCACACCGGCTGGCTCACCTGTCAGTTTTATTTTTTTAAAAAAATTTTAAAAATCAAAAACCGGCTGCTGACGTCAGCATGACGCAGTAAACTGGATTTTCTTTTAAAAATAAATCCAAAAATGCCGCTGAAGTCAGCATTGCACATTAATTCGGATTTTTTTTATAAAAATAATTTCAAAAATCAAGAAAATCTTTTTTATTTGTTTTTGAACTTACGGGAGCCCGTTTTCGCTCCTTCGAACTCCGCTTGGCTTCGTTTTTCTTTCTAGATTCATCTAAAATTTCAAATTTCAATTTAGTGCTAGTTCGAATTTATTTGAATTTATTTGAATTTTATTTGAATTTGGGTGCTTTTCCCGCATAGATTACGGAGAGTCCGAGGAGTACCCGATTTCGAGCAGCAACTCGTCGAACTAGGCAAGTCACACCACCTTGACCATGTTGCTCCTCGTTTATAAACTTGTATGTTGAATTTTAAATTATTGCATGCTTATTTGTTATAAGAGAGGTGCTTCTATGCTCTTTCTTTTAAAAGTTGCACACCTATTAAAGCATGAATGAAAGGTAGATGGTGATTACTTACCCCTTCGTTTGCTTCAAGATTTGTGCAACTTGTACTAGAAGGAAAAGCATAGAAGCACTTCTCTTGTTATAAATGTTAGTTTCCGACCTAGTTTTAAATAATAATTAACATTGGAATTCCGATACCCTTGTAACCTTAAGAAAAATATGAACTAGGCTATGGTAATAATTAGATATGCTTAGAACTGAACTTAGGAATTTTGGAGGATTTATGCCAAAATAATGTTCCGTTAAAATGAAAATCATGTTGTTAGTGTTATTGCGGAGATAGTATGGTCAAAATGAAAATGTCTTAGATCGGTCGAGAAATGGTTGAAAAGTGGTGTGGTTATCATTCTGGGTTTGTGAAAAGTCTCGCCTAATCAATTAAGGACCGATCTGAGTTTCGCTATATGTAAAGCCTAACCGTGCTACCACGAGTCTGGAATGGGCCGGACCTGGTTAGCCATATTAAGTTATATCATGGACAATCATGCCATATGGGGGTAGTGGTGTGGTGAAAGCTACCACTCTGGCGCAAGAGGGATTCTTTCAGCGGTGAAACTTTAGCGGGCATGACTACATGTATGAATTTCTATAGGGGCCTTGTTGTGAATTTCTCTGTCGCTCACCAAAGGAAGTGTGATGACACAAGTGAAAATATCATGTCTTGTTGGTAAAGTTGTACAACCTCTACAGAGTGTCAAACTAATCGATTAGCCGCGCTCGCGGTTATGAGCATGCCGAGCAAGCCATTCTCAAATTAGACTTTGGTAATTTAAAATTTAGTTTACAAAAATGATGTTAGATGGAGAGAGTCCATCAGGAGTGAAAACTTAAAAAGTTCCAGGAGTGAATCCTGAGTCATAAAGAAAAATGTATAGATTTGAGTTTCCTTATAAATCATGCCATTTAAAATCATTTAAAATGTTTAGTAAAATGTTGCTTTACATTTAAATGAACCATAAAACCTTCCTTTGTTGCCTGGACATTTATATTGCATTTCCGGTGTGATTTGCTGAGTACGCTAGTACTCACCCTTGCTTAATTTACTGCTTCAGAGGAGAAGTACCACGATGGTGAGGATCAATTGGACTAGACCGTGCCCCCAATCAATTGCCTGGCAAATAAATTGGGCTCTATTTAATTGTTCTTTAGTTCCGCTGCTTTTATTTAATCGTTTATTTATTTGTTGGCTTGCGCGCCATTTCATTTGTAACTTTGGATACTTAATATTAATAAAGAGCGATGGATATGCTATGGTTTTATTTCTACTGTGTGTACTAGCATTTCCTGGACTAGTACAGAATACTTAGAGGATTTCGGAGGTGTTATTCTGGGTCCGACACTTACTGTATGAAACCATTACTGCTATTTTTTTAAGGTAACTGAGGTGTTTACGTTTGTAAATTTCCCACCGGATGAACACTTGAAAGTTTGTTTCTATTCGTATCTATATTAAGCCACTTACAAAGCTCGTCTCCCTGATGAGACCAAATGCTCAAGGCCCGCATGATGAGGGGTTTCTAGCATATCTTGAAGACATCATTGGGACGAACCAATTTGTTGAGAAACTTGAAGACGCTAACAAATAGTTAGTTTCTTAACTAATCTTTTAATATATGTTGTCATCATGAGTGCTTTCTGTCCATTGTGCTATGATTCAACCATTTCTCATGTTCTGATACTTTCAGGCTGGAAGTGCTCAATGAAAAACGAACCGCATTAGTGCGGATGCTGAAATTAGCTTAGAAGGAAAGAGACAGTTTAGAGGTGCTAATCTGAGTGCTACGAATTTATTCGTTTGGTCGGTTAACAGTTTAGCACTACTAATGGAGTAGTTTTCCTGTAGAGTTCGAAAAATGAGGCTGAAACATGCATACTGAAAGAACTCTCACTTTTCAAATGGCAAGAAAAGGCAACCATGCTGGCTTCTGATGATGCTACCTCGCATGTTGCTCAGCTCCAAGAGAATGTTGCAGACCTGGAAAAGAATCTGGCCTCTGAAAGGTCTTGGCTGTGCATGTTTTTTTCTTCTTCCGGTTTTGGGTTTTATAACTAAATGTTTCATTGTTTCGGTTATAATCGAGGGCCTGAAAGGTTCTGAGCCGATATTCTAGATTTACTGGTCAACTGTTAACTCAATCAGTAGGTTCTGTCCTGCTTGATTTTAATTTAAATGGCTATTGTAGTGTTGGTTATTGACTTAAGCATTTCACAGTTATACCAAATTAACAGTTTCGATCTGAGCCGATATTCTAGATTTACTGCTGGTCAACTGTCAATTCAATCAGTAGGTTCTGTCCTGCTTGATTTTAATTTAAATGGCTATTCTGATTTGTTAGTTCTACGCTTCTACCACTGACACAAACAGAATTGTTGGAGGCCAAAATAGGTTTTAAGATATTGTCCTTAAATCTTACCTTACATATTCAATTCGTCCTGCCATTGTCTATCCTGTGAAACCATTGTATCACACTATAACATAGCTTCACCTGTCCTTCTCTATAATGATATGCACTAATGTTTGCTGGAAATGTACGAATAATGCGATTCTGGTTGTATAAATATGGACATTTCTTTCTTTTCTGGGGTTCCTTTATACTTTAGACCTTGAGACCTGTTGAGCTTAATCTTTTCTGATGACTTTTGAGGAAACCAAATATTTGATGGCATAGTGTGAATGTATCTGTGTATCTGTGTATCTGTGGTCGGGTTTCTGTGGCAAGTAGAAAAAAAATTGCTTGAGAAGGAGGTTGAAACTAATATTGAGGTAATGCCATGTGATGTAATATACTTTGGATGAGATGTATATCAATTTTCAATCTAGGATGAAGTTTTTCTTTGGATCATCTTGGGTAATCTGCCCATGATGAGATGCACCTTTTTGGCTAGGATATTTGTTAGTTGGGAGATTTGAGCAATTACATGTTGCAGAACTAATTTCCCCATCCTTTTGGGTTATTCCTTCAGAAAGATCAGATTGTTTAGGGCCAATAGCGCAAAAGATAAATTGTGGGGACTAGTGGTGCTCCCACTCATGCTCAGGTTCTAAATATTGAGTGTCGGTACATATATTAAGAGGAATATAATCCTTTTCTTTAACATGGATGTTTTTTATAGATCGTTGGATGCTAGCTTGAAGATTATGCTAATTTTGCCACGAGAAATGTAGTTTTGTAGTTATGGTATAACTCTTTAGAGGTGGCCAAAATATGAGTTTCTCATATATGTAGCCTCTTCTGAGTTTTTTTAGCATTTTTTTATTGTATATGTGTTTAATGCCATATTGTACCAAGGTAGGGCATAATTTACCTTTCATGTCCTTCATGATGCTGTCTAAATCGATGGGTCGATGTCCCTATGCTCCTAAATTCATTTTCCCCTTTCTGATCCATTTATTTGCCACCCTTAGTCAATCTACTCTATAGTCTTTTTGTAAACATATTGTTATAGATTATTTGCATGTCTTAGATAGCTTTGTTCTGTAAGCTATATCGGTATATCCCTTTCAGAACTTTGGCCGGCTTCCCAAAAGTTTACATGTTCCATTGATTGTAATTGTTGTCTATCCATATCAGCAGTAATCTGGACTCTAAAAGAGTTGATGATTGTAAGCAATAATAGGATTTGAAGAATTTTTTATTATGTGTTGTTGTCTCATCTGATATGCTGAAGAAAAAAAGGTTAGGGATTTGGGTAAACAAAGAGGTGGAATTGTGAAACAAGGTAGGACAGAGTTAGCCATTGGGTCTTAATTTGACGCATTTATGCAATTAGAGCTGACGCATTTTGGGAAATTTAAATCCCAGTTTCGTATGATGTATTTGAATCCACTGTATCTCAATCCTCAAGAATGGCCATGACGCTCTCATAGAGTCATTATTATTGAGGGCCCCTTAATGTTGTTTGGTTTGTGCATTGAAATAGCTAAGTACATCTGAATATAATAATTTTAAAATGTATTTATATTGAACTTGTTGATGATCCCCCCCCCCCCCTCCAAGCTAGCTTTTGTTAGATGCTCTCATCAAACAAGTCGGTACCGGAGAGATAAATTGTATATGATGATATAGCTGACACTGATATTTCAATTAATGTTTTTCAGATCTTATTGAGTTTCAATTCCTAGATATTAAAGATGGGAAAGAATATGTTGGTTTCTTCCAACTAGACTAAGAGCATTTAATTTCATGTATGTTTGCTTTAAATTACTTATAGTTGCTATCAGTGACTTTTCCTTTTTTAAAAAAAGGAGAAAAACTAACCATGATTGTGTTTGACTATGTTTTTCTGAAAATTCTTCAGGGATCCTGTTTCTTCTGCAACTTGAAATGATCCTACGGTGCCGCTTGATGACTATTTTCCACTGACCCTGGTGTTGTACCTGAAAACTGGAGGCACACTGCCGAAGAAGATGGTATGGGTGTTAACGACTCGAGGACCATATCAGACACAATTTCTGCAGATAGTAGCCGTCCTGCATTATCCATTTTAGAGGAGCAATGAGGCGCTGCTAGATATTGCTCTCGCTGTCAAAATGGCAAACCTCCACATTGTCAACATTCTTCTGTGTATAAGTCAGCTTTTCTGATGATGATGTGTAATCTCTAAACTTTTGCTAATTGTTTTGGAAGTTCCAGTCCAACCTTTCCAATTTGTATATTAGGGAATCTCTTTATCTCTCCGAAGCCACATATTGATTGCTTGGTTGTGATTTAAATTGTGTAAATTTACTGATTGTTGTAGCACTGCGCTTATTATTGACCCCTGCTCTGGATCTTATTTTCTCTTGTTGCTGTTCCTTGAGATTATTTAAGAAAGGAAAGTCTATTAGGTTGTTGACAAAATCCCAAAGTCACAGTTGCAAAGAACAGTATCTGTTCTGGCATAGTTAAATCTAGAGAAATTTTACGGTAGATTATATTGGTAGTATATAATGTGCAGTAGAAATTACATCTAACCGTTGATTTGTTAAGAGTGTTTCTACTACTCTATTACCAGATGAAGTATAAGTAAATTCTAATTAATCTGATCCATTGAATCGAAAAGAATGAACGGTTTATATTTCATCTAGTGCACTGTAGAAGAGCTCTAAATCTAACAGACCACCGTGCATTGCCAAGAAGTTATTTGCATTTTTTTCATTTCGTATGAATAGCTCGACTGTTGATCTATCATCCTGTGTGCCTTTATCGATTTGTTTCTATTTTGTCCTTGGAATTTACTATGAATAAGTTTAAGTCACCTGTTCCTTATCCATTGTTTATTTTGTCCTTGGAATGACAGTGCTGGCTATTTTGCTCGTCTATTGCGTTCTGTCTGCTCTCCTCTAGACGATAGGACGAGATGACACAAGTAGATGCAACTTTGAGCTAGCGACAGCCTTGCCACCAGACGCGTGTTTGATTTTGCGTGCATGTTTGACTAGGAAAAAACTCATTAGATTGCTCCGCCTTCGAGTTCTGGCCGCCAGTATTCGTCGACTGCATTGCCTAGATTTTACAGTAAACATGAGCTCGTCGAACAACGCACGTAAAATTGACTAGAGGCTTTGTCTCCTGCTGGCTGTTGGGCGTTTAGATGCCTGACGATCTGTTGCTCGAAACCGTGCGAGGTGGACTTTGCTCGTTGTCGTACTTTAGGCACTGCTGTTCATTGGCTTAGTTTACTGGTGCTCTAAGCGTGTGTTCGAGTGACTTCGTGCAAAGAGTCGTGTGTTGTTTAGCGGAGTTTAACATGCAATTAATGTCTAGAATTCTTAGAAATGATACTAGTATTAACTAAGGGAGTAAAGATTTTTACCAGGTTACCTGTAGCCCCGACTCTCGACTCGATGACTGGATCGAGTGGAGAGTTGAACATAAGCGTCAAAAAATACTTTATTTAGCCTCCGACTTTTGACTCGATGACTAGATCGAGTGGGGAGTTGAGCTTAAACATCAAAAATATCTGATGTAGCCTCTGACTCTCGACTCGATGACTAAATCAAGTGGAGAGTTGAGCTGAAGCATCAAAAATACCTGATGTAGCCCTTGACTCTTGACTTGGTAACTGGATCGAGTTGTGAGTTGAGCGTAAGCATCGAAAATATCTGATGTAGCCCCCGACTCTAGACTCGATAACTGGATTGAGTGGAGAGTTGAGCTTAAGTATCAAAAATGTCTGATGTAGCCCCCAACTTTTGACTCGATGACTAGATCGAGTGGGGAGTTGAGCTTAAACATCAAAAATGTCTGATGTAGCCTCCGACTTTCGACTCGATGACTGGATCGAGTGGAGAGTTGAGTTGAAGCATCAAAAATACCTGATATAGCCCCCGACTCTTGACTCGATGACTGGATCAAGTGGGGAGTTGAACCTAAGCATCAAAAAAATACCTGATGTAGCCCCCGACTCTCGACTCGATCACTAGATCAAGTGGAGAGTTGAGCTTTTAGTATCAAAAATACCTGATGTAGCCCCCGACTCTCGAATCAATGACTGGATCGGGTGGAGAGTTGAGCTTTAAGCATCAGAAAATACCTGATGTAGCCCCCGACTCGATGACTGGATTGAGTGGAGAGTTGGGCATAAGCATCAGAAAATACCTGATGTAGCCCCCGACTCGATGACTGGATTGAGTGGAGAGTTGGGCGTAAGTATCAGAAAATACCTGATGTAGTCCTCGACTCGATAACTAGATCGAGTGGAGAGTTGAGCTTTTAGTATAAAAAATACCTGATGTAGCCCGACTCTCGACTCGATGACTAGATCGAGTGGAGAGTTAAGCTTTTAGTATCAAAAATACCTGATGTAGCCCCCGACTCTCGAATCAATGACTGGATCGGGTGGAGAGTTGAGCTTTAAGCATCAGAAAATACCTGATGTAGCCCCCGACTCTCGACTCGATGACTGGATCGAGTGGAGAGCTGGGCGTAAGCCTCAAAAATTCGTAGATATTTTGTCTCTTCAGTGATGCAACGTCTTGGTGGTCGGTGTGAGCGTCGCTTCATTTTCTGCGCCAGGCATGGTGCGCTAGTGCGCGTCTTGGGAATATGGAATGGCTTGGTGTGATTTTTTCCAGGGTTATTTAAGTGGACGGCACTTGTAACCACCCCGCTTTGCTCTGGTTTTGCCTGCGTCAGGCGACGCCTCGATTCTCGCGCCCTGAGTGGAGTTTTACTGCACGCCTTGGGCATTTGAAGCGTCGTGCTCCCGGGGCCTATAAATATGCGGGGTTTGGAGCTCTTCCAATGCCAGTTGCTTCTTCGTTCTTCTGAGTCTTTGTTTTCTAACACTCCAGCGTTCATGGCTGCTACTTCATCTCATTCTCCTTCCCTTGTCATCGTTGAGGACCCTTCTTTTCCAGCGCCTTCGCCCGTGAAGTCTCCCAGCTTGATCGTCATCTAGTCGGATGCTGATGACGGTGTTGACTGACAGACCATCGAGAGGAAGGGCGAAGAGGAGCAGGAGGCGATGCGGGCGACGGAGGAGGAACAGGACAACGAGATTGACTGGGATGCCCGGTGGCCGGAGGAGAAGGACGAGGAGGAGAAGGAGGGGGACGGGGTGGAGAAGGAGGATGGTAGGGAAGAGGAGGTGACCAGTGGGATACGGTTCTGCAGTGACTTGAGGACTTCCACGGAGGGGATGCCTTTGCTGCCGCTAGAGAAGAGGATGAGGTACTTGGCGACTTTTCGTCGGGCGTCTGTTTCCGTGACGGGGAGGAAGGTTGTTGCTGCCGCTGCCACCACCGCTATTGAACAAAGGGGAGAAGGTGGCAGGGCTCGAGGTGCCCTTAGTTCCCTTGCCGTCGGCTTCCGCTCCTTCCTCCTCCTCGCGACCAGGCCGAAAGAAGATTCCGGGATACTTCTTCTCCTTCCAGTCCCCATGGATGCGGGGGAAGCGAGGCGATGTAGAGTCCCTGCTTCCCCTGTAACTAACATTTTGCTAATGTAAATGAAAGCATGCTTACCTTATCCTTACCTGTTTGTGCATTTTTTGTCTGGATTTTATGTGTGGAATTGTCGCAATTGATCAATGTTCCACGAGTTGCTGAGTATTGCACCATATGGCGTAGATAGGCGTATCAAGCTGGGTCGAGTTACTTCGACTACCACGTAGGTTCCTTCCCATTTGGGGGATAGCTTGTTGCGATCTTCTTGCTTCTGTATTTTTCGTAGTACCAAATCTCTTGCGGCGAGTGTTCTTCCTTGGATTTTTTTGCCGTGGTATCTACGTAGCGCCTGTTGGTATTTGGCCGCTCGAATAGCTGCTCGATCCTGGCATTCCTCGAGTAGGTTTATATCGTCTTCCCGTGCCTGCTCTTGTCCTTCTTCCGAGTAGTTTTCCACTCGAGGCGATCCATATGTTAGTTCAGGTGTGAGCACCGCTTCTGCCCCGTAAACCAGAAAAAACGGTGTTTCACCGGTAGCCCGACTAGCCGATGTTCGAACAGCCCATAGCACCGAGGGTAATTCTCTTGCCCATCGAGTCGAATAAGCTTTGAGCCTATCAAACACGCGGGTTTTGATTCCCTATAGGACCAGACCATTGGCTCATTCGGCTTGGCCATTACTCTGAGAATGAGCTACGGAGGCGAAGCAGAGTCTGATTCCTAGTTCTTCGCAAAATGTTATGAAAGCGTTGCTCTTGAATTGGGTATTGTTGTCTGTTATCACCCGATTCGGGATGCCAAATCGAGTGATGATACTCCTCATGAATTTCTTGGCTGCTTCCAAGGTGATATTCCTGACGGGTTCGGCTTCAATCCACTTAGTGAACGTGTCGATGGCCACAAACCGGAACTTGTAACCTCCTTGTGCCCTTGAGAATGATCCCAAGATGTCCAAGCCCCAGACGGAGAAGGGCCAATAAAGAGGAATAGTTTGCAGCGCTTGTGCTAGTCTGGTGGTTTGCTTGCCAAAGAATTGGCCGCTTTCGCACTTTTTTACCAGCTCGCAAGCATCCTAGAGGGCAGTCGGCCAATAGAACCCTTGCTGGAAAACCTTCCCGACCAAAGTGCGATAGGACGCATGGTTGCCGCAGAAGCCTCCATGGATATCGAGCAACATTTTGTTGCCCTCTTCCTGAGTGATGTATTTCATCAAGATTTTGTTGCTCCCCTTTCAGTAGAGCTTGCCGTATACAGCCTAGACTTACGTGCAATTTTCTCGGCTGAAGCATCATCGTCACGGATTTCTCGACCTTTGAGATAGGCTTGGAATGGAGTCATCCAAGTCGGCTCGCGTTCGAGTAGTGCAGCTTTCGCGTCTGCATGTTCTGCCTTGCTAACTCGATTAGGCTGTTGGTCGAGTTGGGCAGCATCTATTTCTCGAGTAGAGGGAACAGATGGTTTGAGAAGTTTTTCCACGAACACTCCCATCGGGGCGGGTGAACGGGACGAGAGCCTAGCTAGCTCGTCAGCGATGGAGTTGTCGCATCGTCTGATGTGTCGTACTTCCAACCCTTCAAATTTGTGCTCCAGTTTGTGAACCTCATTCAGGTATGCTGCCATGTTGTCATCCGAGCACTGGTACTCTTTCTGCACTTGGTTCATGACTAGCTGAGAGTCTCCTTTCGTGAGTAGTCGTTTTATTCCAAGCGATGCGGCTATCCGAAGCCTGTTGACCAGTCTTTCATATTCTGCAACATTGTTTGAAGTTTGAAAATCAAGTTGGATGTTTTACTTAAGTTCCTCACCTGTGAGGGATTTAAGCAAGACGCCGAATCTTGATCCTTGCAGTGTGAGTGATCCATCGAAGAACATGGTCCAATGATCTTCGGCCGCTTCGTATTTCTTTTCTTCGACGTGTGTCCACTCCACCATGAAGTCCACTAGGATTCCTGACTTGACGCTGGTTCTTGGTGCGAAGTCGATCTTAAACTCGTTAAGTTCAACCACCCACTGTTCAACTCGTCCTGTTGCTTTTCGGTTGCGAACTACCTCCTTGAGTGGATAGGTTGTCATTACCGTGACCTTATGGGCTTGGAAGTAGTACCGCAGTTTTCTGGACGTCATCAGCACGGCGTACAACATCTTCTGGATTTGAGGATACTGTAGTTTTGCGTCGTGCAGAACTTCGCTCACGTAGTAGACTGGTTTTTGCACTTTGATCTTTTTGTCGGGGTCGTCCCGTTCAATCACCAGAACCATGCTTACTACCTGAGGAGTTGCTGCAACCTACAAGAAAAGATCTTCTCCTTCGTTAGGCGAAACTAAAATTGTCGACGATTGGAGAACGGGCTCCCGCCGAGCTTATTTGTTGAACGAGGGATCAACAGGGCCCCGTCGTATGAACCGGGGGAATCGTCCGAGCAATGCAAGATCGGGAGAAGGACGCGTGGTGTTTATCCTGGTTCGGGCCTCTCACTGCCGAGATAACAGCCCTACTCCAGTGTATTGTGTTTTATCAGGTCGTTCTTCCTTACAGATACCTGGGGGGTTTAAATACAGCGCCTGGAGATACACAGAAGGTAACTACCCCCTAGATTTACGCTACATACCCTTATCCGTGGTGCCCACGATCTGGCAGCCTTGATTCGTGCGTTGTTTTCAAATTTCTGGTGCGTCCTTGCTTGATTTCCGGCGGATTGATCGCTACCTTCCTTCTTTGTGGTATGACCGAGTCCACCAACCATGTACCCGGGTATGACGTGGTTTTTACGAGCATGCTTGCTCGTGATCGTCTGGAATGGTCGTAAGCGAAGGGGCGGACATGTATGCTCGGGAGGTATGCTGTTCGGATGGTCTCCCAAGCATCTTCTGCTGGTACTGCATGATCGGTGGCCTCAGGATCCTCCGGGGGTACCGTGGTCTTTTATCAGATAGCCAATCCCCGACAAAAATTGAGGGGGACGATAAATACCTTTTTAGGTCCTGGAAAGCTTCTTCGGCCTCCTTGGTCCACTCGAACCTCTCCTGTTCTTGAGAAGATTGAAGAGCGGTAGTCCTCGTTCGCCCATCCGAGAGATGAATCGACTCAGAGCCGCCAGCATCCCATGAGTTTCTGGACTTCTGTTAGCGTCCGCGGGGGGCGCATTTGCTCGATCGCCTCAATTTTTCGCAGGTTAGCCTCAATTCCTCGACTTGATACCAGGAAACCGAAAAGTTTTCCAGACAGGACGCCGAAAGTGCACTTCTCGGGATTGAGCATTATTCGATACTTCCTAAGACTGTCAAACGTTTCCTTGAGGTCGCTTATTAGAGAGCTTCTGGTTTTCGACGTAACTACAATATCATCGACGTATGCCTCTACATTACGTCCGATTTGGATTTTTAGGCAGTTTTGTATACATCGTTGATACGTAGTGCTAGCACATTTCAAACCAAAAGGCATCTTGACATAGCAAAAAACACCCAATGGGGTGATAAACGCCGTTTTCTCCTCATCTTTTGCAGACATGCTAATTTCGAGGGTCCAAAAACAGAACGAATGAAGAGAATCTCGTCCTATTCCGGCATGCGCGGCTTGTTTCTAGCTGGCCACAACACAATTCCATTTTCAGCTACAAGAAGGCTTCTGGTTGCTCTACTTGTTGCCTATCAGATTTCCTTCCTATGTCGAACTGGTCCCGGAAATAACAGAGGTCCAGGTCTGACTCAGTTTTACTTTACCTAGACAAAGCGTCTCTGACATGCTAATACACATGCGAAGATTTTGCAGCAACACCATGCCGAGCTACGTGAACAATATAGTACGTACTTGCTAGTTTGCTACCCTTTGGCTCACAGAGATGAACAGATGATTATGCCAGACCAAAGGTAGTTATTTCCCACCCTAAATTAACAGATATTCATGGCAAATTCTGTCATTATCACGAGGATTGATTTAGTCTACAACAGAATGTATAGCTTATGCCACCGAAGCAGTTGACAATCAACAATGGATCATTTCAATGACGGGTACATGGAAATCCACTTCTACGGCAGGCATCATTTTACTGCCTGGGTTTCTGACACTTGAAACGCCATCAACATTCAACAGCATCGATATTACTCGAGGTCTACGTAGCAGGGATCTGATCCGACATTACAATTACAGCTAACTAAAACTTGCCTCTCAGATTCTAGTCTCAGCAGACACTGGTGCCAGATCAAAATGCTCTTCCAGCACCGAGAATACCTCAGAAAGTGAAGACACCTTGAAGTCGGGCCTAAAATCCTCAGGCAAAGAATCGTGGGGACCATATCGCTCCGTTTCATCAAGCAAGCAAGTAAAAGCTCCTGCTCTCTTTCCACAGACGACCTGTGCAAGTTTTCAATGGCAAGTATTTGACAAATAAGGTTTTAGTGTACATAACCTACTGGAGAAGCTTTCAGATTCACAAAACTGTTAATTGTTAAGCTTAAAGGGCATGTCCAGCACTCCAGCTAAAGGTATTACTCCCTCAGTTCATTTTTATAAGGCGTATTTTGACTTTGCACAAGGATTAATGTTGTGTTGAAATTGAGAGAGATATGAGAGAAAATAACTTAGATGCCCTCACTTAATTGTCTTAGAAAATGAAAGGTATACTTTGTGTGGGCGGTAATGAATAAATGCATATGGTTAAGAGAGAACAAATAGGGGTATAGAAGGAAAGGTCTCATTAAATTTACATGCAAGCTTTATATTTGTGAACAAGATCATTAATAAATAAGCCTTATAAAAGTGAACGGAGGGAGTACTACATTAACTTACCACATCTTACAAGGGGCTTTTATCAAAGCAACGACATCACAATTTATATTGGATCATGACTATGTTGAAGGGATAATGTAACTTACAGTGCAGACTCATGGGTAATATCTTGGTTATTTAAAAACAAAGATAAAGCAATGATGCAATAACATGTATATAAAAATTATGGATGTTTTGTGTATCTTAACTGTTGAAACAATGGGACAGAGCATACTGTATAATTCTTTATATGCTTGACTTTATAAAGAGAAGAAGCGTGCTCACATCATCCTTTAGGCTGTCACCAACCATGATCACTTCGTTTGGTGGAATGTTCCAAGAGGAGCAAATATGAAGCAATGGAGCTGGATCTGGCTTATAGGGGCGGAATTCCCTACTTAATGCAGGAACAAAAATCATCTGCAGAAGTTCCGGAGATATCCAGTTAGAGACAAATAACCATACTAAAGTCAATGACACTACAAGTTTTTTTTACGATTATTTCCACTTCATTATAACAATACATTGACTAGCAATAAATCCGATTAAGTTACAGCATAGAATAGAGTGCGAAGATTAGTAGCCAATTATCATACAACTTTAATTTATAATACAACATAATGTCAGAATTTGGAAAACTTTATGCATCCTCCACACTATATAGGGACCATACCGGGGAGGTTCACAAGAAAGTATGTTCAGGACGGTGCAACAGGCTGGTTCCAGACTCAATAACTAATAAAGAATCATACATTGAGTTGAATGTGCCTAAGCACATTACATTATTACTCAGCAGATCAGAGGAACATGGAGCATCAAATGAAGAATTGATGATCAGAACGAAGGTAGTGCAACAACTTACACCAAATCTTTGGTGAAACAAATCAACTGCATCCTTCACATTGCGGGTGATTAAACCC
Source organism: Rhipidocladum racemiflorum (assembly GCA_036346355.1). Lineage (NCBI taxonomy): Eukaryota > Viridiplantae > Streptophyta > Magnoliopsida > Poales > Poaceae > Rhipidocladum > Rhipidocladum racemiflorum. Next base: position 7,015,189 of record CM070581.1, read on the forward strand.
CTTCTGCAAAAATTCCAAGGTAGGAATCAGTAGCTGTATAAATGTCCCAAACATAACAAAGTACTTACAGACAAATGCAAATAATGGTTGTTGTTATTTATGTGCAATTAGGCACAAAAAACTCAATTTCATTTTAGAATAATGACACCACCACATGCTAGACATGAACACATTGGCATATGTTAGGCACCACATGCTAGACATGAACACACATTGTCATATGTTAGGCAAAGCATCCCCTCTCTGGTATACACAAAAATACACACTAGTAGAGAAGTCCAAAGCAGTTCTCAGCGCACAGTCCCGATGCTAGGTGGTTTCTTTCTGATCATCCCTTGGTGGTATTAAGAAGACCTTTCGTGACTCGTGTGAACTAGATATTACTCCAGTCCAGAACAGAAAGGCATTAGGCAGAAGCTATTATATATTTCCCCTTTCTGCACCAAACCAATCTCAAAGAGCAATTTTTTTTTTGAAGACAATCTCAAAGAGCAATTGAGCTCATAGTGGATCGTATAATTGAGCATCCCAAATTCTCAAGGAAGCGAATTTAGCTACATTTTGGAACAACCAAACAGTCACCTGATCAGCTTTGCGTCCAAGAACGCGCAGAGTTCGGAGGCCCCTGCAAAACCCACACCAAATCGCGACCTGTAACACACCGATGAACAAACCAAGCTACCAGAGCACCGACGAAATCATAATCCAACGCGGGCCGAGACGCTCACCGGGCATGATCTGTAGGCGGTCGAGGCCTTCCCGCTCGAACCGCGCAATGACCTCGTAGGCGCGGCGCTGCTCGTCGGGCGCCCAGGACTCGATGCAGTGGAGGATGTCGACGGAGCCACCGCCGGCCGCGCGCGCCTCGGCGTACGCCGCGTCCCCGCCGAGCACCTCGCGGTACATGGCCGGGAAGTCGATGACGGGCACCGTGAGGGTCCCGTCCATGTCGAACACCACGCCGCGCAAAGGGCTCCGGTGCCCCCGCGACATGACGGCGGCCGTCCGGCAAGCGAGGCCGCGGGGGAGGGGGGCGGCGAGGAGGCGGTGGGCGGGGAGCAGGAGGGGGAGCATACGTGGCGCGATCTGAACCGCTGGATGGCTCGCTCCGGGAAGCGGAGGAGGGCTTACGGGCACTGTGGTGGGGGGAGACGACAGACGGGTCGGTTCGCAGGCTTCGGTGTCCGCCTCAGCTCGTGTGAGATACCGCCTTCAGTGCAGGATTACGCTTTCTACCAGGTTTCCGCATTCAGAGAAGGATTACGTACTACGCCATTGCTCACATGTAAATAGCTCCATGTAGTGGGTGTTTGAGATACCGAAGTATTCTCTTCACTGCTGACCAGTGCATGCTAGTAGGGGAATGCATAAACTGACAAACTTTGCTAACCGAATAAGCTATATCTGGTCTAGTAAGTGTTAGATACAGTAAACCTCCTACCATACTCTTGTATAAGGACGCCTCTTCTGCTGTTAAGGGTTCACCTTGTTCTTGAGAGAGCTTTTCTGTTACTGACATTGGTGCAAGGACAGGTCTGCAATTTTGCATCTTCCCCCGAGCAAGCAGCTCTGCAATGTACTTCCTCTGTGTTAAAATGAGTTCATCATCAGAATTCCTCCGAACTTCTATGCCCAAAAAGAAACTTAAATTTCCGAAGTCCTTGATAGCAAATCCTTATTTTAGCTTCTCCAACAAACTGCACACGGCCTGTTCAGATGAGCTCATTATAATGATGTCATCTACATAGATTAACATGTAGATTACAACACCTCCTTTATTAAATATGAACAGTGACATGTCGGTTTTGGACGGTACAAAGCACAACTCTTGAAGTTTGGAGCTGAGTCTTGAGTACCACGCCCGAGGAGACTGTTTCAGGCCATAGAGAGCCTTTTCAAACTTGCAAACATGGTCGGGATGTCTCACATCTTCATATCCAAGGGGATGTTCCATGTAGACCTCTTCTTCTAACACACCATGGAGGAAAGTATAATGGACATCTAGCTGTCTCAAGCAGCATTGCCCGTGACACCGCAATGCCAATAATCAATCTGATTGTGGCTGGTTTAACCACTGGACTAAATGTCTCCTCATAATCCAATCCGTAGCGCTGTTTGAAGCTTTTGGCTACCAATCTGGACTTGAAGCTGTCAACCGTTTCATCTGCTTTGGTTTTAACTTTAAATACCCACTTGCAGCCCACTAGATTTCTTGCTGCTGACGGTGGTACAAGCCTTCAGGTTTTGTTCTTCATCAACGCTCAGTATTTTTCATCTATTGCTGCCTTCCATCTAGAATCAGACAAGGCCTCTGTATGGCACGTCGAAGCCTCGGGGATTGAACTGCGCAAGGTACTGAGTTGAGTATGACGAGGTCCTCGGTGTGGATCATAGAACATGGTGCCATCTGTGAACTGCTTGGGCTTGTAAATTTGTGACCTGGATCGTGTAACTGGACCGAACTGGGCTAAAGCTGAAGGAGGATCACAAGCTGATGCCGTTGTCTTCGCTGTCAGCTGAAACTAAAACCTCCTCCTCTGAACCTGAAATCTCCTCATGATCAGTGTCATTTCTTGCCATGTTAGTGTCTCCCCTTGGTTGGGAAGGACCTGCAGAAGCCACATCAGTCTCGACACACGATGAGGCCACAATCACGTGGTTAGATGCAGAGGCTACAACTGGTAGAAAGAGAGAGTCGAAAGTAGGAGAAGTGTAGGGTTCAGACGATAAGGAGGCGAAGGGAAACTGTTGCTCATCAAAGACAACATCGCTTGAAATATAGACTCGATCAGATGGGATGTGAAGGCATTTTGTATCCCTTATGACGGGAACTATAGCCTAAGAAGACGCACAGTTTGGATTAAAAATCCAATTTATGAGAGTTATAAGCTCTAAGATGTGGCCAGCAAGCACAACCAAATGTTCTTAGAAAGGTATAATCGGGTTTAGATGAGAAGAGACGCTCAAGAGATGTTTGGTTGTTGATCACACGACTTGGGAGTCGATTTATGAGAAAGCAGGCTGTGGCAAAAGCATCATCTCAAAACCATAGAGGAACTGAGGCATGGGCTAGGAGAGCAAGGCCGATTTCTACAATATGACGATGCTTTCATTCGACAACGCCATTTTACTGATGGGTGTATGGACAGGATACTTGGTGCCCTATGCCTTGGCTAGTAAGGTAAGAATTGAGCTTTTGGTACTCTTCTCCCTAGTCGCTTTGTACGATGATGATTTTGCGGTTTAAAACACGTTCAACATGTTGCTGAAATTGGACAAAGGTTGGCAACACATCTGCCTTGCGCTTGAGGGAAAACATCCAGGAGAATCTACTGAATTGATCCACAAAGCTTACATAAAATTTATTGCCATTAATAGATGTGCGAGTAGGACCCCAGACATTGAGACATATGAAGAAACAAGCTGAAGTGGTGTTGTGACAGTGTTTGTAGAAACAGGAAAAGGAAGTTGGTGGCTCTTTCCCATTTGACAAGCATTACACACAGCGTTATTTTGGGAAGAAATACAATGTAAATGGTTATTTGGTAGGACATGTTGAATGGTTGCAGATGATGGATGGCCAAGGCGCTAGTGCCAGACTTCGGGAGATAGCTTGGAGCTGTGAAAAGCATGCTTGGGTGAAAAGTGTCGGTCTAAGGAGACGACATAGAGTCCACCCTTGCAGTAGCTCTTAAGCAGGATTTACTTCGTGTCCTAGTCCTTGACAAGGAAGAAGTTAGGGTGGAACTCTAAGAAAACATGATTGTCATAGGCTAAGCGTTGCACAGACAGAAGATTACAAGCAGAGGAAGGTACGTGTAGAACATTGTTTAGATGCAAGGACTGGCTACCAGTTGTAAGGTGGAATGACCAATATGCCTAATTGCCATACCTGAGCCACTGGCAGTGTGGATCTGATCCTTCCCTGCATATTTCTCCTTAGAGCATCTCCAAAAGACTTGCTATCCAACTCTCTATCTGTATATTTTAGCGATTGACTCCGAATCACCTCCTCCAATATACTCCCCAGCCTCCTCCCCAAATTTAGCAACAGGAGAGAGAATCGCCAAATATAGCGATTCTCTCTCCGCTCGCTATCCGGCCAAGGGCAACCATCCCTCATTCGCACGAGCACACGGACATTGTCCCCTTGTCTCCTCGCCCACCGGCCGTTACGGTGGCGCAGCCTCCGCCAAACACCTCCATCCGAAGCCGGAGTTCCCCATTTCTCCCCTCCCCCGATCCCATCCCAAGCCCAAGTTCGCCATTTCTCCCCTCCCCCAAGAAGCCCTCGGCGGATCCGGAGGGTTCGCCCCAAGCCCCCAAGAGCCATCGCCGGTTCCGCAAGCCCCCAAGAGCCATCGTCGGTTCCCCAAGCACCCAAGAGCCATCCGGCAGCAGATCTGGTACTGGTAATGCCGTGAAGTGGAGATTTCGTTGCTTCTTCTTGTTTTCTTGGTAACTATCTCCTGGTTGTCTCGTCTCCTACAGCCTCCGTCTCCCCATCCGGCGGTAGATCCCCCCAGGAGCACCGTCGTCCTCGGTGTGATTGAGACGTGGAGTCGCCAGCCATCTCATTTTCTTGGTAAGGATTCCCCGTAGAACCATTATCCTGTGTTGTTCTTTGAGTAGTTGTTGTGAAAATTGTATCACACTGGTTCCAAGGATCTGGTGATGTTTGATGTGTGTTGCAAAAGAATCTACTGCGTGGAATTGCTATGTCTATGTTTTATAAAATGCTTCCTAGAATCACATTGCGTTTTTAGATGGAGGTTTACATCATTAGGATGGAAATAGAGATAGAAAAATAGAGATAGAAATGCATCTCCTTGTTGTGTTCAATTTGTTTGTGCTCTCATATTTCAGTTAGCAATTGGTCTCGTTGTTGCCTTGAATTATCAAAATCCTTTCCTAAGCCCCTAGGAAGAATTCCAGGTGTGTCCATATGGATATATTTTGATGACAATTATTATGCAGCTGATCTGAATATTTCAGTGCTACTGCTATGATCAATTAACAGTTAGAATGAACTATTTTCTATAAATATTATACAATCATATTTCAGAAATTGAAGCAGCACCCTTCTGTCAGAAAACTCTTGGAAGTAGATGCATATGTAAGCTTTGTGTGTAATCGGCATGGAGAATTCGGTTAGTTTATTACATATCAATCATTATACGTGGACATCAGTGCATTTTTACATGGTGTCATTAGTTAACTACTACATAGTTTCTCTGACAGTATGAACTTTGTGAGCTGAAGCATGGTTCTGGTATTCCTTGTTTGTGATGCTATACATTTCAAAATTTGTTGTAGCTTTCCACTTCTGTTATGCAGTCAAGTAGCATGTATCATGTTTGCTTTTAGTTGATAGTAATCATTACTGATAAGATGTTGATGAAGGTCATATAGAATTAAAAGAACTCATACAGTTATGAAATCAGGTATCTCTTTACTGGATGTTTTTGGTTTGGCTGGAATTTAACTAGGTTTGTGGTTTACTTAACTGTCAGCTTACTCTTCTGTCATTCGTTTGACATACTCTTTCAGAGGTCATAATTTTTTTTAATTTCCTTCTTGTTTTAATTGGCACGTAAATTCTCACAAAAAAGGACACAGTAAGTGCATTCTGTTAGAGTAATGACAACTTTAGAGTATGTTGATGAGCCTTGCACTAAAGGAACATTAAGTGCTAAGGATGCTCATAGGTTTATTACTTTCATAAGTCCATAAGTCTACTCGATGCTAAGTCTACTGCATGTTTTGTGTTTGCTTGTGCACTGTAATTCATATAGATGGATAAAGATTCGAAGACAATCAGGGAAGTGCATGCCTGGACAATTAAAATCACATGTGACATTAAGAATATAGTGAATGATAATTTTCTCCTTGCTCATGCTCAAGCGCGACTGAACTGAATCGACTCTTACTTGAGATCGAACGAACTGCTCACCTCCTTGAAGAACTTGCCTTACAATCGGAAGACTTGGTGCAAAAAGATGGTGTTGATCCTCTTGAAGAAGAAGACGCTTCGTCGAGCGTAGATGAGCATTTGCTCCCATACGACTACGAGACTGATGATTCGGGCAAACGTGTTGATCATCAATTTAGAGAGGATGAAAGTGTCGACTCTAGTGACTAGTGTTGATTTCAAAGATCACTTGTAACCATCTTTTATTAGTTCTGTTTCGATGATACTTTGGCATTTTTGGTTGCTATGGATATGAACTGCTCGTCTAATATATGCAGCACTTTTGGTTGTTATAATGTTATTCAATTGATTGATTGCAACATTAGTTATTCAATTGTAGAATGGATGGCTTCTACGCTAGTCTGTTGAGTGAGGGGGGAAGTGAAATACCTTGGGATGAAAGCCCAATTAGGGAGCAACATTCTCCAATTGATCATTTTAGTCCCCAGCCGAAAACTCACAATAAAATATCAAAAAATTTCTCAGAGAAGGAAGACAATATGTTGGTGTGGCATGGCTTAATGTTAGTTTGGATCTAGTGCAAGGGACCCAACAAACTCGTGCCACTTATTGGAATAGGATACATGAGTACTTTCATGAGAACAAAAAATTCCTCTCAGATCGTACTCAGAATTCACTTATGCATCGTTGGTCATCTATTTAAGAACATATGAACAAGTTTTGTGGATGTCATGATCGGATTGAGCGTAGAAGGCAAAGCGAGATAACAGAGCAGGATAAGGTTGGTCCATATCCCTTTTTTATTACAATTTCATATGTTGTGTCCATATTAAATAAGGTACTTATTCTTTTCTATAGATAGTCCATGCTAAATCTTTGTACCAGGAAGAAGGGTGATTGTTTGCATACTTGCATTGCTAGAACGTATTACAACACCATCCAAAGTGGAACGATCATTTATCTCAGAAAAAGCAGAAAACATCATGTAATGCTTCTCCTGGTAGTTCTAGTCCTCTTAGATCTAATGCAATTCATCTTCATGAAGATGCTCCTACTACAGAAACTAATGTGTTGACAAGACCAAATGGTAGGAAGGCTGAGAAAGAACGGTTACGCCGAGGTAAAGGTTATGTTGATAGTGGTGGAGTAGGTTCACTCTACATGGAAGCATTAGAAAACTTTAGGAAGGAGATGAAAGAATTGGAGGTTATGAAAGAGCTTAAGAAGGACGAGCGGTATGAACGAGCATTTGCACAAGAACAAGAGAGGATTGCTCAAGAGAGAAAAGATTGATATAAGGAAAAATGAGTTTGAATTGAAGAGAATGGTCGAAGAGGAGAGAATTATGAGCATTGACACCAGTCGCTTGAGTGGGCCACAACAACAATACTACCTAGGATAGCAGAATGATATCATCGCTCGAAGATGTAATAGGTCGGGTTGAGCACTAGTTATGTTGTACGAACTAATTTGTTGGAACCTTTTATGTTATTGAACTACGCTATGGTACTAGTCTGTATGCACTATTCCGTTGAAACTTTTATAAGTAAGACATTTGAGTATTGCATAGTTGAAGTGCATAAACTAGTGCATCATAGTTGAAGTGCAAAAACTAGTACATCATAGTTGAAACAGTAAAGTAGCGCTCCACTAGATCCCTCCATAATGTTGACATAAGTGCTCGACTAAATCATCTTGGAGCTGAGAGTGAGCTTTTCTATTTCTGATGGATTGATGAGTTTGAATAAACTCAAAAAACTCATGTGTTATTTCATGGGAGACTGCAACATTTTCTCCCATTGCTTCGTAATTGTAGTCAACTGGACCTCCATCCCGCTCATCTTCAATTATCATGTTATGCATGATGATACATGCTTTCATGATATCTATAAGTGTTTCTTGATACCAAAAACGAGCTGGTCCACGAAGAATTGCAAAACGAGCTTGTAAAACTCCAAATGCTCGTTCCACATCCTTCCTAGCCGCTTCTTGAGCTTCAGCGAAATGTTTTTTCTTATTCCCTTGAGGAGCTGGTATTGTCTTGACAAATGTTGCCCATAAATGATATATTCCATCTGCAAGATAGTATCCCATTGTTATATTATGACCGTTCACAGTATAATTCACTTCAGGTCTTGCCCTTCGACCAGCTGTGCAAAGAGAGGGGACCGATGAAGAACATTAATATCATTATGAGACCCTGGTAAACCAAAAAAAAGCATGCCATATTCAAAGATCTTGCGAAGCAACGGCTTCTAGAATGATTGTTGGCTCGTGCACATGACCAATATACATGCCTTGCCATGCTGCAGGGCAATTTTTCCACTTCCAGTGCATGCAATCTATGCTCCCTAGCATTCCCGGAAAACCTCTTTCCTCACCAATTGCAAGTAATCTAGCAGTGTCATTCTCATTTGGAGATCTCAAATACTCATCTCCAAAGATTTCAATAATAGCTTGCACAAACCTTCTCAGGCTCTCTATAGCAGTACTTTCTCCAATCCGCACATAATCATCAATAGCATCTGCTGCTACTCCGTAAGCGAGCATCCGAAATGCAGCGGTTACCTTTTGTAAAGAAGATAACCCAAGAATTCCAGCACAATTTCTCTTCTAAATGAAATAGTTATCATGCGCTTCTACAACATGCAATATGCGAAGAAATAAAGAACAATTCATTCGAAACCTACGCCAAAAAGAATGTTGAGCCGCGGACAGGACGATCAGCATAATATGAGAAGACATAAAGAACGAATAATTCCAAACCTGCGCCGAAAGAAGGTTGGGCCATAGATAGGAGGATCAGCAAAATAGTCTTGGAACAGTCTAGCATGTCCTTATCTATTGCAATGAACAACTTGATGGCCAGGAGTAGAACCGCCATGGTGTGGAACATTAACAACCTGATCTTCCATGTGTGCTAGGTATCCTGTTGTCAGAAGAAATACGTACTCATTATTTCTCTCAGACTCCTCATCTTCTGAGAGACATTGTGAGACTAAATTTCGACGACTCATGGAGGTATTGTTGGTAGTGAACAACAAGAAACGTGCAAGACATTGAACTGCAAATGGGTATGGATATATAGACAAGAATAATATAGCCGTTAACATGAACATTTGAACAAGCCTCAATCAGTACAATATTTACAAAAATGACTGTTGCAATAAAATTTCTGCATTGAAATATAGCCGTTCGAATTTACCCGTTGAAAAATAACCGTTGCAGCGTGGTGGTTACAATAAATTTTAAATTTTAAATTCCCGCATTGAAATATAGCTGTTTGAATTTAACCGGTCAAAAAATTGAAGTTACTGTTATGGCGGTTATGTAATATGATGAAAATATAGGGGAGAAAAAATAGAGTGTGATATAGATAGTTCTGTTGGAGAGGATGGAGATATAGAGAGTCATATTTTTGGAGAGCTCTCCAAATATGACTTTTGGAGAGTGGGTTTTGGAGAGCTTTGTTGGAGATGCTCTTAGTGCTCAGCTTGTCGAGTTCGTTGGTGATGTGGTCTGTCGCGCCTATGTTGACAGTGGCAGCTACTTTGTGATCTTCTGCTTGATATGAATGATCAAAGTGGTGATAGCATCGCAGTGCAACGTGTCCCGCCTTTCCACAGACCTGACACACGGGTCTATTCCCAATTTTGGCTTCACCAAATACCTGATAATCTTCAGAAGCTTCTTATCCATTCATTCACCATTCATCAGGATCACAGGACGTGTTTTACCGTTTTTACTGTAGATGACAAATAATATGATGGAATTTTTTACCCTTTTACCCATTTCTGAATTTTACTACCAATACTACAGGTGGTACTATAACTAGATCTAAATTGATCTCAACCATTAGATTCAAAGAAATTGACGGCTTATATTGATTTTAATCCTTTGTAAAAGAGCTCTTTTTTCAAAGGTAACATGCTATTCTGAAATTTACTCCGACTATTTTGACATTTTCACACCTACTATTACGCAGTCTTGCTGTCGCAACAATTTTTTTCTTATGGTGTGGTGAGGTGTTCTTTTCGGAACAATCGATGATTTGTCCTCATTTACATGTACCATTAATCATTTGCTTCATAATATCTCACTGATGCGCGGGTTCTGGGATCACATGACAGTGAGACACATGAAGCAAATAATCAATTACACCGTAAAAACATAAAAAAAAGGGGTAAATCATCGAATCTCCCGTTCATCCAAGGTAGCGAAGCATGGCATGAGGGATGTTGGGCAAGACATAGGGGGAGGCAAACCGTTTCTTCCTCGACGTACTCTGTGGTGAACACAACAAAACATGTGGTGGCAAGAGATAGCAAAGGCGACTGGGCTGATCTACTAGGAGCAGGAGCTGCGCCTCCTAGGTTGCCACTGTCGAAGCCTCAGTCGCCTCCTTTGCATCGCTTCCTTGCTGCTTTTTGTTGTACCAGTTAGGCAAGAGAGGAAGGTTGAATTAATTTAGTTGGGTTAAATCAATTTGCTGCTTTAAAGGGACCGGTTCATCAGCTTCGCCACATTGGAAGATCATCTCGTCACTATGCTAGAAAACCACCTTGCCACGTCATCAGAAATCGTGCAGTGTGATAAGTCAACAAAAAAAAATGTTGTAAGGGAAAATCAAACTCCGATATACTTTCAAGTGGTTTTTACGATCTGGCTTATAATAAATTAATTGAATACCCGTGCATTGCTATAGATTAAAAAAATCATTTTACCCCAGCACATCTAGTTGATATCATCCAAATCAACCTACTCCACAATCCACATCTTCGACTCTGCCTTCATGCTCATTTGAGCTCTGACCAAGTTAACGTCGTGCTCATTTGAGCTCTGTTCAAGTTGGCATCGTGCGTTCGCCCACGCTTCATTGCAACCCATGTTGCAATTTGTATCGATTTTTAATTATTTTTGTAATGTTTTTATTATTAGAGTTTTTTTTTTTGGGGGGGGGCGGGGGGTTGAAATTTGTCCGTTGGGGATGTTGTAATTTTTTTTTTTTTTTTGAGATTTTTTAGTGTGGTGAAATGGGAGACAGAAGGGGATAATTACCGTCATCGCCACCCACCAACTTCTTTTCTAAGTAGTATAATATATATAAAAAGAAAAAATATAATAAACTAAGTGTATTTCCACGTGCTTGCTTTTTAAAGCGAGATAATCGTCAAGCGCAGGAAAAACACAGCTACGTAACATAATGACATCAACATATAAACTGACACGACAAATACTAAGGCCAATGACTTTCATTTTACTTCTTTTCAACATAGCAAACTAACGGATGCAACATAGTAACAAGATTTCAACCAGCATTTTCCAATAAATCCAAATTGCCTCAAAAAGCCACAGTTGACAACTAGCTGCACTTGGGTAAAAAAAGAAGTCGTTTCCATTCCATTTTTGTTTAAGAGTCATTCTGGCAATCTTCAGTTGACAACAAAGCCTGACAGAAGATGTTAGCAGATTGTAATCAAAAGATAATACGTACGGAACTACAACACATGACACTGGTCACTGGTTGAATTAAAACATATATGCAGAAAATATAGGGGTCCAATAAGGCAAAAAAAAAAAAAAGGCGCCCTTTTGAAGAAGTTGAAGAATGACTGTACAATGTACATGATCTAGTAGCAGAACCACCTATTCTCTGAGCGTATCAGGAGCCTCAAATCCTCAGGAGTAGGCACTGCCAGGGACAGTAACCAGCAAAGAATTGTCGTCAACCTCTGCTGCTTCACTTGCCTACAGTGAAAAGAAAATAATGGGAATTAACAGATAGTCAAGCAAATATGTCAGTATTGTATAGTAGCAGTGAAACAGAACCGGTTTGTTTGAAAAGGCTAAAAGAATTATACGACTGTCCAAATCAAACTATTTACTACACGATGGACTGAATTCTAGAGGTATCATCTCATTCTATCATGTTCAAGCACAGGGGGAACACTATCTTTTAGCATTTCAATAAGACAATCATATTGCGATTAAGAATTGATAGATGATTTTCCAGAAAAAAATAGTTAAATAATTTTTATTTCCTGTTTATTTTGCAAAAAAAGCTCAAAGATGCTTGGAATACAGAGAAACTACTAACTTCATCCTTCTGCTGATTGATGGCATTTTTCAGATACTCTTTAGCCTTCATTCTTAGTTCTTTTAGCTCCTTGTGCTGACCTCTGGTGACCTCATAATGACAAGCCACACATAGAGTCCTCATATTCTCAAGTGTACATTCCCCTGCCAGAAATCAGATAAATTAGGACATGTTGTTAACAGTTGAGTCAAGATAGCAAGAACTTGTGCATATACTGTACCTCCTCCTTTATATACAGGTATAATATGATCTGCATGCCAAGCATTTCCCTCGGTTGGTTCATGGACAAGCTTATCTAGCCTGTGGTACAGTACAGTATTAGAAAATGCCATCCACAATTCCACATTAAACCAACAAATTAACAATGCTAACTAGTAACTACTCCCATGTTCATTAGCTTTCAGTAAGTTCGAACCACAGTACTCTACCAACCCCCTAGATATGCAGAGAGAGCTAACAAAAACACAAAATATTGGAAAAGCATGGTATCAGAGTGCAGCACTTACAGTTTCTTTCTATTTGCAATATTTGGAGCAACATTCCTGATGTATTCTTCTCTCTTTCCCTTGTGTAAGGGTTTAATATATTTGACAAGCTTGAAACAGTCAAGCTTGCACTGGGAGCATATACCACGTTCTATTTGAAACAATGCCTATAAATTAATTAACAAGCAAAAGTTTCATTATCTAGTTCGCAATGTTTGTATGTATAGCTGGCAAATTAGCTTTATTTGTACAGCAGGGAAACTTCAATCTTTGTTTATCTATGCTAATAGCAGAAGGAAAAAAAATCACACACCTGCCGCAGGGCCCTGCCACTGGTTCTCAACCTATATTCCTGGAAGCAAGTCAGACCACAAAATAGATCTTCGAAATATTCAGGTGACTTTGCAAGCTTTCCACTGAAAACAAGTAAACATCATTGTTATGACAAAACACGATTGGCTCCTTGAAACAAGTACAGCAGTAAATCATCTTACTTGCAAAGTCCTTGACATAGTTTGCAGAGAGGCTCATTATCGACTGTCCAGCCTTGAGTGTACTCTCTCTCTTTAGTTGTGCCATTATGTAAAACCACCTTTCTCCATTCAGCATTTTCTGGCAAAGGATTACTAACATCATTCAATGGTGTTATACGCCTCTTACTTCCCCCTTTAAGCAATCCCTAAGAAAGAAGATCGCAACAGACAGAAAAAGAAACATGATCAAACCAACAAACACCAAGTACTTATTCTGTCATCCATTTCTTCAGTTCTTAATTTGGCACATAATGACTCGATGTCTGGCATAAGTATCAACTCCTCAGATAAAGCTGTACTACAAGCGAAATATTCAAACTTATACGCACTTTGGCAGGTACTAGGATAACTGAAATGTTACAATCACAATGGCACCCATATAAATCTTGCTTAACACTATATGCTAACGAGTACAAAAAAAATTATATCAGTTGACCCTTCCATTGAATGAAGTGGCTAGTATAAAAAATTATATCATTTGACCCTTCCATTGAATGAAGTGGCGAGTATAAAAAATTATATCATTTGACCCTTCCATTGAATGAAGTGGCATGATCTATCATAAGGATCTCCAATGGTAGCAGTAAACCATGATCCATATTCTAGTATGCTAAGGCACCAACGCATACTAGCAGGCTATACCTATACACCAGAATGGCATGGCAGCAGCAAGTAAGCAAATCCTAGCTACCATGAGATTCTCCGGAATAGTTTGGCATTGTGGTGGCTTATAAGTTGCAGTTTTTTTTTGCTTTTCAGATACATTAACTACTTAACAAGTTGCATTTTAGAGCGAAAAAATGTACTAGTATTGGTAAAGATTCTATCGACTAACTAGATTCTGCAGCTCAGCACAGCACTTCAACACTAAATTGCCCCTTATTAATTTACTATTAATTCTTTTTTAATCAACTTATAACTAATTTTGATTGTCTGAAGAATTCTTTACATTCACATCTGCAAGACAGTAGTTGAAAGTAGAATTTTGGCGGAGATCACATTGAGATGGTTTTGAAAACATATATCCTTGACTAAAAATCCTGATAGAAGTGGAGCATTTCCCTACCATCAATAACTTCTAGGACAAGAGAAATTTGCATAAAGAATCATAAGATATAGACAGATAGGCTTACTTTAATGGAAACCAGGAATTGTTTTTGCACATTATGTGCACTATTCATAACTAAAACCAAGTTGAGTCTGTAAAGAAAAGAAAAAAATTGTTTTTTGAAAAGAAAAGAAAGAATTATTGAAGACAAAAGGGGCATACTTTTGTGCTGTGGTTGATGCTATTTTTCAGATAGCATAACTCAAGGCTCAAGGGAAGTTGTAAAGGCTTTCCCAGCAGTTTTTTCTGATCAATTGGTCTTAGAGCCAACCATTCTTTTATAAATGCCTTGAACATATTACAAAATGCAGGATTTCTCTTCAAGAACTGATCACTTCCTTTCTTGACATTACTAGAACATAAAGGTGACTCTACTTCTTCTGGCAGAAAATTTTCAAAAAGTGATCTGGGTCTTGAATCATGCCCTGGAACACAAATATACAAGTGGATTCGGCCGGTGTGCTGGCTAACCTGTGAAAAATGATGACAAATTAGAGGAATTTACGGAATGAGATGACAAAAAAAGAATGTAATATGAAAATAACTTTAGAAGGTAACAAAAGTCGTAATAACAGCATATAAATAGAAGGTAAAAGAATAGAGCATAAAGTAGTAGGTAGAAGAGTGTTTTTACCTCAAAACGCAAAAACTCCCCTTGAATATGGCCATCTGAAATAGTTTCTGTAAAACCTAAAGTCTCAGAATTTGCAAGCCTCCGACGAGCCTGTTATATTTGAGGACATGCAGCATAAGATATCTTGTATAAAATGCCATATATACAAGCAAGCACTTTTTAGTTACCTTTATTGATTTGCAGCTTGAAATTGAAGAGCATGAGGTGGCACTTTGTGAAATAGAAAATCTATTCCAAGCTGCATCTTCATGTGCTGTTGGAGCTGGATTATTTTGCATGCCTGAATGAAGGCTTTCATCCTAAGAGGGTAAGGTGCACAAGCAGAATCAGTTAGCGAATGCTGAATGATAAGTAGCGAGTAGTAAACAATTGTCAAATTTTGAAAGAAGCATCTCTTTTGTACCTCAAATTGTAGAGGAATTGTCCTAATAGTGAAATCTGACTCAAATTCCATATCTTTGATGTCAGGCCAACATTCAATGGACATATCATGTCTTTCTAAAAGCTCTTTTGATCCATGAGAGTCTGTATTGAGGCTCAAATAACTCAGACTATATTTTCATTAATCAGCTAGTAATAATAAATTAATAATTGATATTTGTTCATATATTCTCCGTTACTGATTTTCCAAATGATTTACCTTCATTATGATTCTCCAAAGGAAGAAGCTCATGCTGTATTTTCTCAGTTTTACTTATTTCCTCAAGGTGGTAAACTTCATCAACCTTACAAAGAAGGAAGATATCAACGTTAGCTCACAAAATATGGAACTAAAATGATCAGGGGCAGATGCAAATGATTCCATAAGTGCATTCCACACACTTCTTCAAGATTACAGACAGTACAGCTCGCATTTCTGTAATTTATTAGCAGTATTGGATGTAGCATGTTGCAACTAGCACCTCGGTTCAAAAAATGCAGTTACTACATGCCTACACGTAGCACAGCCCCTCTCAACCTCCCAAAGAAATAGTATAACATAGACCATCCATGAATGGTGAAAATTCAAAACTTTATGATAAATAATTACTTCACCTTTGACCTTTACCTACCTCAATCTCTCTTATAGCATCTTTCTTTCCATTCATCAAAGATGAGACACGGAACAGGCTCTGGTTCAAGCTAAGCCAATGTGACTCATCCAATGTATTCTGTGAGACCAGAATAATTTAAGGTCATAATTTCCAAAATTACAAGATACAGTAACACTACATGACTACAGAGAGAAAAAGGAACTAACCTTTGCACAGAATATATATATGTTGACCGCATTTGTTTGACCACGTCTATGAGCTCTATCCTCAGCCTATTATCAACAATTAAATGTAGCATACAGTTCAAATCAGCATGTGAAAGCATGAACACACATATGGGCACAAATTGAAATGTTTTGGTTTTGCAGTAGTCTTGATTACACATGAATGAACACAACAGCCTGAATTGATTTGACATTTCAATTTTATTTCTTTTTACCAGCATAGCAAACAAAATGACAAAACATCTTCCTGGTTATTTTCCCCCTACTTTATGTAGGTTGAGAAGAAAATGTATGAGCAAGGGCAGAAAAGCTAAGGACCTGAAGCAACTCTGAAGCTGATTTTGGGAGCTCCAAGAAAACAACATTCTGAGCAGATGAGAAATCTAAACCAACACCACCAGCAGTAATTCCAATTATTGCAACCTTCACCTATTTAGCATAAAGTAAAAAACAAGTCAACAATGGATAAGCAGTTTAGGAGTTAAGAAACTTAGAGAGCATCATATTGAGTTATTGACTAGGCAAGTATGTATCCGGAGGAGTGAAAAGGACAACCTCTGCATTAAAACGGAAAGAATCAACAGCTTCTTTCCTTTCCCTAGGAAGCGTGCTGCCATCAATGCGAACAAACTTGATCTCATTCTCAGAGATAAACACCTATGTTCGGAAAACCACTTCAATCAAAAGTATGAATATGTTTTTTCCTAGAAGTAATAAAATTAGATAATATAGTTTAATATGATCTATGACATATATAAAGTTAAATAATGCACCCAATTAATCCCAATTGATGGTGCGAAACGATGTAACCATGGATCTTGTCCAAGTATTCAACTGATTACTAGACCATCTTGGTGGGGTGATGTTTTGTATGCATGTGAAGTGGGTTGCAGATCATGACTCTCGATACCAGCACAAGACATAACTGTTACCAGCTAGCATGGGAACCTTAACACTCTCACAGCAAGTATACTACGTAACAGTAAGTGCTGAATATAATGTTATCAGCTTGAATAAAATCTTGTCAAATCAAGCACATAATGGCTATATCATTTCTATAGAAAAAGGCAGTGTTACAGTTTACAACTCACATGAGTCCCCATAGGCCATAGATTTCCAAACACACATCATTTGATTTCTTGCAGTCACTTCTATAATGCCAACTTTTTATTTCATTAGGTGGTAGTGAAGCTTACTGATGTTCTTATTCTTAAAAAAGATATCGAGCTATGATTGGTCGAAATACCACTTACAAATTCAAAATTACATAAAGAACCATAATTGTTGTAATTGTAATTGTAAATCTTTATTCGCAGTTCAAGAAGCTATCATCAATTATGAGAACAATGGGGGTGCAAATAGCACTCATATATGGACACTCTGGAGGAGGGTAACAGTAATAAACTCCGAATATCATGATAACAGTTTAAATTGTGTAGTTGCAAGAAATATCAAAGAATTTACCTGCACTCCATCTAAAACTTTTAAATGATGGGCAAAAATTATCGTTTTCTGGCAACTAGACTGGGAGTCCAGGCTATCGTTAGCAGCCGATTCTTTCATGATGAAATGATCTGAGAACCACTCACTAAACCCAAGTATTTTCGCAATACCAATTTCTTGCGGAGTGAGATTCCTTGGAGATTTCTTGCAACCATCAGCTGAGCAAATAAAAAGATTAAAGGAAAGTAACAAATAGTTTATTCGGAGCAGACAAGCCAGTCTTTCTAGTCTTAAATGCTAAAGTGATGGACAAAATTTGCCTTATGTCAACAGCTAGAAGTTGTTTTACATTTAACGATGTAATAATAAGAATTATTTATGAGATGTGGAACATGATACATAAGATTAAAAAATGGTAGGTTATTAAAATAAGACATAACATTGTGATCATGACAATTCATGTTCAACACATTTGAACAAATGCAATAATTGGAAATAAACAAGTAATGTTCTACACCAGGAAAGTAGTTGATATTAGAGCAGAGAGTTGCACACTTCGACCAACTTTTTCTACTTGGTACACATGGAGTACACATCATCCTAATGCCAAAACTTGGCATTTCAAATCAGGAACATGCTGGTAATCTTTGTCTTGTCGGTTTTAATGTTTTGTGTTGGTATAGAAATCTATGGAGAAGGGCTCTTTTTGATGAATATTTTGTAATATATATCCCAATTCAGATAGTGCCAATTGCAGTATCATGCTATCCTATTGCATTGGCATCATGCCATGTGCAATAGACACGATGCAAACAGCCATACGCTCAGCTGTAAGTATGGCATGTTTGGTGTTGCGTATATGGCGCATGCTTCAATGAAATTACTGGATAATACTTCGAAGGTGTGGCATCTGTAGTATATTTTGATATCTACAGCCAGTCCCCTCAATATAGCCCAATAAAATTATACATTCAATATCACAACAGTTCGATGCAATAAGCTACGCATTACAAACTGCAGAACAGTAAAGGCACATAATATTACAATCGATACAAGGTGATCATGTTATTAAGATTGAAATATATGATTGACATGTGCTATTAGAACCACGAATGTTACCTTCTCCCTCTTTCGCTTCTTCATAACCGTTCCTTTTGTCAGGCAAGATACTTGCAGGAGTTTCATTACTATATGTCCTAGTGTTCATCCCTTTGATACAAGAAGATGTAGCTGTCCTGATATCTGATGACTTCAACTTCAACCTAATAATCTGTCGGCGCTTCGGAGGCAGTTCATTCAACAAATGCTCTTTCAAGCGCCTAATCTACAGCACAGAAGCAAACTCCAGGTGTTAGATCTGACATTGATAAACAATCAAATATCAGCCTAAAACATCATATGGTTACAAGGCTTGTGACAACAAAATGATCCAGCAGTCTTTACTATTAGCAAGCATATTACTACATCCATTCTCTTTTATTTGTTGTTTCAGCCATCGACGTAGTTTCCAATACACGCCTTTGCCCATTAATTTTACTAATTATATGTTACTAAAAATCATAAAAATAGAATCATATGAAAGTACTTAAGTTGAAAAATCTAGTAACATCATTTCCATGTGACAAACCCAATTTTTTTTGTGCATTCAGCAGTCAAACTTTTCAAAATTTGACTGCACGCATTCTAAAACGACATCTAAAAGAGAGTGGAGGAAGTATGAGACACTGAAGTGTACTCTCTATATTAAGCAGACTTATGAAAAGAAAACTATTTCCATTGGTTAGAGCAATATCGGCCAATTAAAGGACAGTAAAGGATTTTTATTTTCTAATGTGCTCCCATTGTACACATAAGTAATTTCATCATGCAGATTATGCTATTCCATAATATATAAATAAATCAAATGAACAAACTGTATACGTGTAAAAAAAAGGTGAAGTGACATGCAGTTCAAAATCCATGGACAAATATCATCAAACAGAACATAGCACAAATTAGCATAAATAAGTCTATGAATAGTCTGGATATCCTTAGAAGATACAATATCATGAAGAAAATTAGCACAAAAAGGCTATGCATACAAGCCTTTGAAAGAGAAAGAGCAGACCATGAGAGTCTGACTGAGCAAAATGTTCAATTCTGTCAACCGAGCACCCTTTGAAAAGTCCTGCACAGAAAATAATGATGACAACCTTAAATATCAAAATATTTACATACAAATACTTCTACTTGCAAAAATAATTTGCAAGCACTAGTTTTCTGTTCCGAGGTTTTCAAGCATTATTTCATGATTTACTGGAATTGATTTGTGTGTGCACAGTGTAAATGGTACCTAACATAACAAAAACAACCTAATAGAGCTTAGTAATAGCATTCTGGTGATCTGCCTTGACAAACTAAACAATCACAAGACACAAATACCTGATAAGTTTTTCCCTGACAACCTCGAACAGCATGTGGTAAACAATATCTGTTCGCAAAGTCAAATTTATCACTGCCAAGTAAATGGGGCCTGAAAAGCCAGGGAGGGGGTGATTAGACAAACTTGATAAGACCAGCACAATAAGATTCCATTCCTTTTCTTACCACAAAATATTTATCTGGTGATAGATGTCGAAAGGTCTATTGTCACCTAGGAGAAAACAAACTGTAAGTTACATTTGACAAGTAAAGAAATGTTTAAATCAACCAACATACTAGGGAATGATTTAACTAATTTTCTGGAATCCCAAGGCTATCATCATAAAATCACACACAAGTGTCAAACAATCAGATAAATCATATACAGAGTAGAAAGTATATAAGAATGACAAAATGCACTTGAGCACTTTAAAACATTCTCAAATCCTCAATAATACACATAAACACATACACTGAGCTTACACATGGAAAAATGAAGATATTACAACGTGCAATTATGCCTGTTCAACACAGATGGTAACAAAGGCCACAACAACCACTGCAATAATATAGTCACAACGATGAGTCAAAAAGGCACCTCTTCGATAGTTTATGCCCTATCATTTTTTTCCAAGAATTGAACCCATACATCCTTCATGATGGACATTGTGGTAAACTACCACTAGATCTCATATCCTAGAATTCTGAAAGATTTTCATGATTTTTTTTCCTGATGACCATCGCTTTCCTCTTAACTTTGTTCTCACGGTCTCCCCCAAATGTTTAATTTATTTTATCAATATATTGCTGCTAATGTAGAGCAAAGAATACAATAGAAACCAGTCAACAATCAATTTAACCTTCAGGCCCCTCATCAAAATAATTTGAACAGGAAATCCCTTGTACTGAAGAATGAAGATATTACAAAGAGTAGATTAAAGACCTTTTAATGATTTTTCAAAATATGGGAACAAAATGATAGTTAAAAGAACTTTCATTACCCCTAATTCTTAATTAAAAGGGAACATAGCTTCGAGATTGATTCCCATTTCTTGAATTTTCAAATCGTTTACATGACGTACGCAAAACATGTCAAATATCACAAAAGCTATTTGCCTGTTTGGAGATTCAGATATCAAAAAGTAAAATAGTACAACAGCACAAAGAGCCCTAAGTGGAATTCAATGGATATCTTTACAAGTTACAACCTTGACAAAGAGGGCGTCCCAGAGAGCAACACAATGTGATTGATATTTGGAGCTAGTTCTAGTACAGCTCTTGTCTGTCACAAATCACAAGACGGTACAAGTGATCATTAGTGGAAGCAAGCGGAATGTTGATATATCAGACCAGCAAGACTAGAAATTGTAAATAAGAATCACAGGTGTTAAATTAAATTTAAATAAGGTGTGCTTAAGTAATCAGAAATAAATTGTTCTACAGAATTTCTGCGTTCTTATAATATTTTAAATTAAGAAAGCAGGAAAAATTGATGAGAAAAACAATAAGATCAATAAATCAACTGGGAGCATTATTTTTCATAAAAGAAAGCAACTAAACAAGCCTCAACTATGTTATGATTTCCAGAACAATAAAATATGATCTGTCAAATACACAAAGAAATAAATCTCCCTCATGGGTTGGGGAGTTCAAGTGTTGAATACTTGTATCGATACATGATATTGTTGCCTGATAGTATCATGGGTTGGGGGGTTCAAGAGTTGAATACTTATCAATACATGAGATTGTTGCCTGATAGTATCAACACCTCATTTTTTTCTTGTTTCTTCTTTGTGCAGCGTATGTTGTGGGATTCATCAATAATCATGAGTGCCCATCTCCTATTAACCATACTTCTCCGAAGGCGACTTAGCATCTTGTATGAAATAACCACTACCTTCGGAGAAGCATCTAAATATTCAAGACTGTCTTGCCGACCAAAGACTGAAAATCAGAAAATAACAACATATATAATTTGAACAGTCAAAATTGTGCTCCTAATAGAAAATTAAATATGTGACAAAACTAGCCAAGGCAACAGGGTAGTATCAAGAATTGAAGAACCATTCATACATGGGACACGCAATAGGATGTTAGCCATATTTTGTAAAACAGTTGTCTTCACTAACAGAGCAGAACTAACACAAATACATGTCGTTTTGGACATCGACACGGTCTCTAAAATATAACTTTGACCACTAATTTCTATTGTAATATATTTATCAAACCCAATAAAATTACAATATTATGATAATACTTTTCAAGAAAAATGTACACGTATGATTTACTTGTATCCAATTTAAATATTCAAAAAGATATTGATAGTCAAATTTTCAAAAGTTTGACTACATCTATGTCCAAAACAACATGTATTTGTGACTGGATTTGAATTGACCAAAAAAATGAAGGAATGCATGAAATTTAAGGCCGATTGATAGCCTTATTTGCAACCACCCATTACTCCACTACTAACAATATTGCTTTAGGATTTTTGCAGTTCAGTCTTCGGGAGAGCATAGAAGCACCGCTCTTGGTTTACACCTAAGAAGCAAAGCATCCTAGTAAACTTGAATAATGACTAATGCTAGCTAAGGTCACATTTTCCAACTTAGGAGCCAAAACATATCAGATTTTGGTTAATGCTTGATAATTTATTTTCTACAGTTAATGCAACATTTAAATTGAACTAGTGCAACTTTGTTACAACATCATCAAAATATTAGCAAATCCTAGGAAGTTCTAAGTTCAACAAAAGCTCAAAATAAGTCAACTGAAAACTAGGCATAAATCATCTGGTCCAGAATGCTAGTTTATGTGGAATTTTGCCATGTGTCAATGCAATTTTGTCCTGCTACTGCTTGAACTTTCCAATGTCCGATGTTCAGAATTTTTGATAGATGAAATATAAATAAGCAATTCAGTTATAAAGAAGTGCAGGGTTGAAGGAAAATCAGGTATATGCTACTACATTTTAAAACTGGAAAATACATAATACAATGCAGAAAATGTAGTCAGAGATAAGATTGGCATTTCACGATTATTCAAAGTCAAATGAAATTTATACATTAGAACATAATTATTCAAAGTCAAATGAAATTTATATACTAGAACAATGCAATAATTGTAACACAAGATTTCACATCAACAAAAAACAACAAAGATATATTAACTCTTGAATAATGAACATATAAATTAGTACCAAGATGAATATCTTTTGGCAGAAATGAAGGATCCCAGCGTTCCAATTCCTCTGCCCAAGTATAACGCAAAACAGCTGGACACACTATTAATAAGGGGCCCTCATCCTTGAAGCAACAAGCTATTGCAATTGCCTGCATTTAAATGTATCAGAACGTAATGCCTCCACAAGGAAAAAAGACATTCAAAAGCAAACATGCTGATTTATTCCCATGATCTAAAAAAGAAGTGTTATTAACACTTACTTGATCATGGAACTAAAAACCGCAGTTTCAGTTCAATATTCATAAAGCTCCAAATTATTACTGTTCAAATAGTGCTGATGCAAGCTCAAAATATCATTGTGTTCCATATTACTATGCCAGATTATATAATTTTATATGCTGCGAAACCTTACTTGAAACAATAATACTGTGTGCAGATACACAAGTATACCCACAATAGCCATACACACAACAGCAACAATTGCATTATCCAAATCCTCACGCAATATGCTCACCTGGAGTGTCTTACCAAGCCCCATCTCATCTGCAATAAGACAACGCCCACGTCTTCGAAGCCCAAATCTCACACCTTCAAGTTGAAAGGGTAGGAGTGCATCTTGTAAGTGCCGCGGCATCTTCATGAGAAGCTCATCAACTTCTTTATCAGAAGCCCAGTTTTTACCAAGATTCTGAACAACATTTCTTGTTGTGTAAGGTATATCTTGCACAACAGTTCCAGGCAACTTCTTCAAGCATTTTAACACCAGCTCATAGTCCACGAGCTTAAAAACTGAAGAAAGATGGCCACTTTGACTTTGTGTTGTAGAGAATGGTACAGCCTAACAGTACCAACATTAATTTAAAAAAGATCAGTTTTGATTCTAGACCAAAAAGCTTACCATCTAAGAGGTGGGACTAAAAACAGGTTACATTAAATATTACGAGAGAGTGTGTTTTTATGCTTGACCTTCAAATATTATTCGACCCCTGGAACAAGGTTGGTCAAGATTGTATATCAAATGTTTTCCCCCAATTTTTTGCTTATAGCCATCATGTGTGTCAAACCACTCTAGCATGTAACATGATCACCATTTATATTGTGAACAAAAATTAGTGGCATGGTCATTATTATTGATTAAAATGGTGAAATAGAGATATAGGCGAAATATTAGTTGCAGCAATTCATACTAAATAAACACTTAGCGGTGATAACGGGCTTGGACCGATCTAGGCTTTTGGATTAGATTCGTCCAAAACTTGAAATAGATTGGACTCATTTTGGATCCATAGTTATTTGGACCAGATCTAGACCAGATTGAGCTAGGGTTGAACCTTACGTTTTTTTACTAAATCGTAGTATTGCACGTATTATGTGTTAATTCTGATCACATGTACATGAATATTGTACATGTAAAAGGTTTGGATCAAAGTTCAAGCCTTTATTTGGGCCCAGATTGGACTAGGCTTATTAGTTTTAGGCTTGGACTGGACTGGATAAAAAAACAAAAAATTGAACTTGGATCAGGTTTGTGCTAAGCTTTAGCCCATTATCAACAAGTCAGTAGGCACCAGCAATTGTCCATCAGCCTGATATTTGAAAGGCCAAGTTAAAAGTCAGTAACATGTAGATTCTTCGATGCTCAACAGTTAAGACAAAAAGGCAGAAGACTTTCAGGGTTCAACCTCCGATGCTGTGTTTAGGAGTATATTTCCTATACAGATAGAACATTGGTTAAGCATGTGGAGGGAGCAAGTCGTTCATGGGCGAATCTCCATGTGACAGTCTAAACTGAGTTAATTTGGCAATGGCATAAGGATTTAGAGTTTAGGGGACTTAGATTAATGATCTAGGATTCATCCACCAAACCTTGTGACAAAAATTCAAATCAAAGCTCTAGTGAAGCTCTTGCAGACATTACAAACCACTTAACGGCCTGGTTGGGTGTTGGAGACTAAATCCCACCTCAATTTAGCAAGGAAATGATCTAAATCCATATCAGCGAGTAACCGGCAAAGAACGTTCATTTATCAGACACTAAAAAGGACAAAGAACCGTCAATTCTTGGGCCGGTTCAGACACGTCGAACCAAAGAACAAGTATTTATCAAGAAACGCTCGCAAATATCAAATTTTTTACAAGAATCACGAAAAGAAACCAAAACCTTGTGAAGAAACGCTTAAAGGCATCCAAGAAATCACCGAATTCCTCGAACAGCTCACGAAGAAAGAACCGAACTCCAAATCAGAGGCCAAACGGGTAAAAGACCCATATATTGGACAAGAAATCAAGAATGGATGGACCGTACCGAAGCGACACAGTCCTGGACGGTGCGGAGGCACTCGGCCTCCCCGGGGAAGGTCGCGCCCTCCGCGGGCCCCACCGCCACCGAGAACTCGTCGGGGTTGTACACCTCCAGCACCACCTGGAACCCCACCGGATGCGGCGGCGGTGGAGGAAGGGCATGAGGCGGCAGCGGCGGTGCTGGACGAGGCGGGGGCGGAGCAATTATTGAGCACTTGGCAAGCCTCGCCTGAGGCGGCGGTGGTGGAGGAAGCGCAGGCGGAGCAATTCTTGGGCACTTGGCGAGCCTCCGCGCGGTGTCGGCGGCGGCCTCCGCGGCGCGCTTGCGCTTCTCGAGGGCGGCCAGGCGGTTGGCCTCGATGCGGCGGCGCTGCTCCTCCGTGAGCTCCATGGGCTACGCCTACACTAGGGTTGTGGGACCGGCATGGGGTTCTGTGAGTCGCGTGTGGTCGGGCGGGAGGAGAAGCGGCTCCGGAGAAGAGAGGAGCGAATATTGGGCCAGGCCTATTTCATGGATACGTTGGGCCGTGCCGGCTCTACGTGCTCATTCATATCTGGTTACAGCCGAAGATGAAGTCCTCTGTTCATAAATATATAAAGTATTTTATATTTTAATGTAAATTAGTATGATATTTTTATATCCCGAATAAATATATATTTACTTAGGCCCTGTTTGTTTCGGCTTTTTCATCGGCTTAAAAACCAAAAAGCCTAAGCCGAAACAAACGACTGGCTTTTAAACCGGGCTTTAAAAAGGTCAAAAGCCCCTGTATAACTATAAGCCAAAGGCCAGACAAGAGGAGCTTTTTGGGGCTTTTTTGAATGAAATAACCCTTTGCCACTAAAAGTCTCTAAAATTACCCACCAAATACCATCATATATAAATTGAGAATCCATCCACCATCTCATTTAGGGTATTTTAGACTTTTCATCTATAAGATGTACCATCTAACTCATTAATAGGCCAGGATACCAAACAACATGTCTTGGCTTAAAAGCAGACGGCTTAAAAACTCATTAAGACAAAAGGCTAGCTTTAAACCAAAAGCCAAAAAGCCTAAGCCGAAACAAACAGGGCCAATATTCTCTACATACATATATTGAATATTATGGTTAGAGATAATAATTAGAGGCAGTCCAGTCATTTTCGATACCTCGTTAGTAGGTCTGTCAAAAAAGCTCGAGACTCGCGAGCTACTAGAGCTTGGCTCGTGAAAGATTCAATGCAAGTTCGGCTCAAGCTCCAAACAGATCGAACTCGAGCTTGATCCCAAACTCGCGAGCCTCACCGAACCGAGTTTGAATAGCTCATGAGTCTACTCGAGTTTGGACCGAGCTTACTCAAACTTGTTACCAAGCTTACTGAGTTTACCATACTTATCGAGCTTACTCGAGCCGAACTAGAGCATACTCGAGCTTGGATCAAGCCTAGTTCCAGATTCGAATCTCAACTTGAGCTCAGCTCGAGCTTAAACCAAACTCAAGCCTAGAGAGTTAGACTAGCTCAAACTCGGTTCATTAACAGCTCTATTCTTTAGTCTATATATCGAGAGAAAGTACTTCTACAAACGTTAGACTATCTCCAGCGGCTTCCCGTCAGCTCCAAATCCTTTCGCGAACAGATCCCAAGTGCTCCAGCGGATTCCCTTCACGATTCCCTTCAGAAGGGATTTGAACAGTGAATCCCTATAGAAAGGGATTCTCTCTCCAATCCCAGAGAGAAATCCCTTCGAGGGGATGCTGCTGGAGATGGTAGGAAATAAAGGGAATGAAAGTGGGGAAGGGAATAGGGAAGGGAATGGAATGAAAGGAAATTGCTGGAGATAGTCTTATCAGGGAGTACGTGGGAAACACTGATGAGACCGAAGGAAGGAGGTTCGGAGTACCGAGAACCTTCATGCTTTTAATACGGCTATGCTAGCTAGACT
Organism: Rhipidocladum racemiflorum; assembly: GCA_036346355.1. Lineage (NCBI taxonomy): Eukaryota > Viridiplantae > Streptophyta > Magnoliopsida > Poales > Poaceae > Rhipidocladum > Rhipidocladum racemiflorum. Next base: position 7,042,491 of record CM070581.1, read on the forward strand.
AGGTTGGCGGCTGTTACAAGATACACAGCCCCCATGTGCAAAAACATTCTCAAGGCTTGATACTTTCCTGGGATTAATACATGAGAAATTTTACGATGGATTATACTTGTAGTATAAAATGTGTAGTAGAAATCACATCCAACCGTTGATTTGTTAAGGGTGTTTCTACTACTCTACTACCAGGTATAGTATAAGTAAATTCTAGTAATTTGATCCATTGGATCGAAATAAATAAACGGTTCATATTTAATTTAATCCATCGTAAAAGAGCTCTAATACGTAGAGTGGGAGATGGCATGTCCTCAAAGGCCTTGATCTGTTACAAAAGGGATTAATACGTAGAGTGGGAGATGGCCGCTCGATTAAGATCTGTGAAGATCCGTTGATCCCGAGGGGATTGACGAGGAAGCCTAGTTCACATCGTGGACATATCTTGCTTCAGTGCAGCACTGTTTCAGATCTGGCGATGGGAGCTGTGTTCAAATGGAATACTATTTGGTCTATGCACTACTACAAAACTGCACATAGGAGACGCCTATCAGTGGCGGTTTGTTTGGAACCGCCACTAATAGGAATATCAGTGGCGGTTTTTTAGCTCAAACCGGTGCCAAGATCATCAGTGGCGGTTTTTATTTTGAACCGCCACAGATAACCGAGTATCAGTGGCGGTTTTTGGTTAGAACCGCCACTGATACTTCGAGCACTATCAGTGGCGGTTCTAACCACAAACCGCCACTGATACTCGGTTATCTGTGGCGGTTCGGAATAAAAACCGCTACTGATACTTGGGAACTATTTGTGGCGGTTCAATGTAAAGCAAATCACCGATAATGGGCGTATTTGTGGCGGTTTTATGTTAGAACCGTCGCAGATACTGTTATCTGTGACGGTTTTTTGATAGAACCGCCACTGATAACTATAGTTACCTAATTTGAGTGCTCTAAATTTCAACTAAGTGCTTGATTTTATCATGATATGGGTACTTCAAATTTCAACTAAGTGCTTGATTTTACCATGACATGGAATGGTAAAATCAAGCACTTAGTTGAAATTTGAAGTACCCATATCATGGTAAAATCAAGCACTTAGTTGAAATTTGAAGTACCCATATCATGGTAAAATCAAGCACTTAGTTGAAATTTGAAGTATCCATGTCATGGTAAAATAGAGCACTTAGTTGAAATTGGGAGCACCCATGTCATGGTAAAATCAAGCACTTAGTTGAAATTTGAAGTACCCATGTCATGATAAAATCGAGCACTTAGTTGAAATTGGGAGTACCCATGTCATGGTAAAATAGAGCACTTAGTTAAAATAGAGCATGACAAATTCGAGAATATGAGAATACTAAAATTAGTGTTCGGGTCCTTTGTGGGGTTAAGGGGAGGGGACACGTTATATTTCAAATGTGATCATGCCAACACTACTGATTCTAGATCACATAAGAACTCAAGTTAAGCGTGCTTGGGCTGGAGTAATCTTAGGATGGGTGACCTCTCGGGAAGTGCTTGTATTTGCATTAAAATCGGTGGTAGAACTCATTAGTTAAGCGTGCTTAGGTGAGAGTATTACTAATTAGGATGGGTGAGGTGACCTCCTAAAAATATCTTCATTTTGTGTTAAAAGCTGCGAATATTAAATATAATTATTTGTGGCGGTTTTCTTCGTAATCGCCACAAATAATGCATTATCAGTGACGGTTTTTCTTTGGAACCGCCACTGATAATATTATCAGTGGCGGTTCAAAACTGCCACTGATAATCATCGATTATCAGTGGCACTATATCAGTGGCGGTTCAAAAAACCGCCACTGATGGCAGTTACGAACCGCCACTGATGTCTATTTTTCTAGCAGTGATACCCAATAAAGCTAAGATGCTTTTTTGTGGAGACTTTCACATAATAGCCTGCCCCATGCGTAGGACCATTGGCTGTCGCGGCATTGAACCATACGCAACATCTACGTGGCACCGACACATCGGTTTGATGTTGTATCGGTGTTCAATATGGATACAACACTGACATACGTGTATCGTCACGTATTGAGCAACAAAATAACCAAAATAGATAATTTTAATGTTCGATATGGCTTCAACATTTCATCGACACGTATCTGACACGTACGATGACACAATCCGGCTCAGCTCAGCAACCTAAAAGGTGAGTCTAGCCATCTGAGATGAGCAAACACCACCAACAACACTCTATTGTGGAACCATGTTGACACTCTAGATAAAGGTGATCCGTCTGAAGAAAATGTGAAATAGAGGTGCAAGTATTGTAAATATGTTGGTACTAGTAGCTACTCTAGATTCAAAGTGCATTTACTAAAAATTACTAATGATGATTGAAAGATATATCCCAAAGTGACGCTACCTATTTTTGCTCAGCTTATAAGTGAAATTGCAAAGGCTGGGTACATATTTCTAATTTAAATTTTATATTATTTTAGTTTAACAAACACGCAGAAAAAAAGCTGAGAAAGAGGCGCTAGCTCTTCCATACTACACCAGCCCCCACCACCATCCATGTGTGCCGGCAAACCATAAAGTAACCTCAGGTTTGTTAACCCACCGAACCCCTTGGGTACAACACTAACATTCGATCCTTGTAACCGAAGAGATCTTAGATGCACTAGTTTTACAATGCTAGCAGAAAGCCGGACAAGCTTTCTACAGTTGATAAACTGAATGTACTGCAGGAACTTCATCTTATTCTTATCCATGTCTTCGGGCAGGCGAGATATATCTGTCTCATGTAACAGAAGGTATCTTAGGTGCTTCAAGTGACACAGAGAGTCAACCAGCCTATCTGAATCTGCAAGACATATATGCAGTACTCGTAGACTAGAGAAACTGTCCAGTGAATCAGTGGGCTTAAAGTTGATTTTGCAATTTATCATCAATGTTCGTAGCGACCCTTGCTGCTGTAAAGCGGCCCACTTTGGCATTAATTCGGTCGACTCTATAGACAGGCGACGGGATTTTCTTGAAAGAAGACTACTGTAACTACCATTAATTTGCTCCTGCTGAACTGCTAATGATTCTTCTCTAGCCATAAATTGAGCAAAGGCTCTATAAGATTATTATTATTATTATTATTATTATTATTATTATTATTATTATTATTATTATTATTATTATTATTATTATTATTATTATTATTATTATTATTATTATTATTATTATTATTATTATTATTATTATTATTATTATTATTATTATTATTATTATTATTATTATTATTATTATTATTATTATTATTATTATTATTATTATTATTATTATTATTATTATTATTATTATTATTATTATTATTATTATTATTATTATGATTATGTAGCTGTGTCACCATGTTGGTAATTTTAGAAAAATGACGAATTTTAAGTCAGTATTATATTTATATCGTGTCCTATCCACGTATCCGTGTCCATACATGTAGCACCAGATGCCCATTATGCCATCGCTTTGGCGAAGACGGTGGCCATCTGTTCTTGAAATGCATGCTTGTCAAAGAGTACTGGCGGCGGCGGATGCTGCAGTGGGAAAGCATTAAACTGAATCTGCCGGAGCAAGGGACAGCGGAGGGGTTGGTCTGCAATCTGCTCCTTGCCTGAGGAGCAACAAATCAGAGTCGATCGTCACCTTCCTGCGGTCTGTTTGGAGTTTGGACAGAGCGAAACGCAGCAAATGCTGGAGATTACGGACGTTCCTGTACAGAAGTTTGCCGCAAAGCTCACTTGCACGCACAGGATTTCCTCGATCACCTGAGAATACAGACTTCACAGGTGTAGGGAGGCTAAATTCCTGCTGTCTTGTAATCTTTCCGAGGTTAAAATCGTGTACTGCCCACGCCGATGGCTAAATTCAGTTTCATGGAATCCGTCATATTCCATCTCCAAAAAACAAAAAAAGGACAACATCAACCACCACGTACCCTGATTCACTATCCGAATTCCTAGAGCAGCAAAACACATCAAAACTCAGCAAACGAAAACCATGCGACTTAGGAACAGCACATGAATATCTAATGTTCTAATGCTAGTTATGAGCACCAATGTTACCTCAGTCACTGATCAGGCTAAACGCCATGGCACATGCTGTGGACATGCTGGACAAGGCTTGGTGTCTCGATTACAATAACGATAACAAGTAGTAAGATAATCAATAAATAAGGGAGAGACCATGTTGAAATAGCCTTTTCATCTGATCCGATGCAAAGCGACAGGAAGAACGACGCTGTATTCTTGTCGCCCTTCAGTTTTCCTGCCATGCCCATCTCACTGTTAGTCACAACCAGAGATTCAGCAACGTACGGCCTGGGCTTCGATTTTGCAATCCTGTCAACAACAAAAAATGGCTATATTCAAAACATATTTCTACACTTTTGATAAACAGATTCTCATTCCGGATGGGCTGATCATGGTCCCTGGGGAAGACAGTTACTCTGGTGGAATTGCATTTTGCAACTCGCCTACTCATGCTCAAAAAAAGAAATACATCCTAGATGCATGTTCTGGTTATTGCTACATTGCATCACCGCTCTAGTAAATTGCATGTTGAGTTCTGTTGCCACATGTTTGTTCTATTAACTATGATGCAAGTGGATAGAGCAAGAAAACTAGCACGTCACACGTAAAACAAGACATCAGCAATGCAGTATTTCCTAGGAATTTTTACAAATAAGTAGAAGAAAAACAGGCTGGATAGCATGACTGCCCTAAAATAAATCAATGGCTCTATATTTATGATAAGGTACTTTGCTTGTCTTATGGCTGATCCAGATTAATAGCAGCACATTCGACCAAAAAATACAAAAGATCAGCATCATCAATATTTTGCCTTCTCTTCTGATATTCAAGGACCACAAATAAGAATTGGAATGCTGAGATTTGGAGATGTTCACAAGTGTTCTACCAGTCTACCTTCCTCTAAAAACTTATGTGCTGTCATTTCTGACATGGTCACATGAATAAAGTTATCACTCCTTGATGGATAACTACGAGTACCAAAGTAGTTTAAATTATGGTTGAACAAAATGTAGACAACAAAATAAAATCTGAAAGAAGTACAATTCGATATGCTGTACCAACAAGTGCTTGGTGATTCCTTTGGAGTTTCAGGCAGTAAAAACCACGTTTTGGATGAGCCACATGTGTACAACATCTAATACAGCGGCACTAAGCATGTAACACCTTGACAAACACAATAGGCATTGCACCAAAATCATTCTCTTTTTTTTTTGAGATAGCACACCAATCATTCTATGTACATTCAGACATGTGTGCCCATGAAAATTGATATTTGCGAACAGATTGAAGAACTAATCTGCCAACATGAACAAACGTGGAAAATGCCTAGCTGCCATCTTAAGGAATTCTATCTATTTTATCTTCACAAGTAATGAATAGAATATCAAATTTTAAAATTAAATTATCCAATGAAGACAACAGTAAGCTGTACTTTGCAATTTACTAAAGACAGCAATAAAGACTGTCATATGATCACCTGATTCAAGTTCCTGATTATTACTCTGTTGCCTCCTCAGAACTATTACTCCTCTGTTGCCTCTTCAGAATCCGAGAGTGGTAGCAGGGTACCAACTCCAATAACATGTCCATTCAGGCATACAAAATACTCCACAGAATCATCGTAAGCACCCAGCCTGGCAGAAGCACTGCTCGGCATCATATTTGCCTGCAGCATGCTCCATAGCTTAGCCTTACAGTAGGGGCAAACCTCACTTGGATGGAACTCCGCCTGCTTCTCAATCAACATCCTCTTGACCTTTGAAGTGCCGAATGACTTCAAGATGCCACGGAAAAAACCCAAGTCACCTTCTTCCCCCTGATCAAGATGTTCACATGGATCCGACACATACAGGACATCCGTCCTACACTGCAGAGGCAGGAAACTCTTGCCCGCGGTCCTCGAAAAACGTGTCTTGAACACAAAATGACCCGGGACATGGATGTTGCTGAACAGGCCCCCTTTTGTGCAGCCATTGCAATAGATGAGCAGCTTCCCGAGAGCCTTCCAGTTCCCATCAACGTTGTGGCTGCCTCCTGAATGCAAATCCAGCATCATCTTCGGTGCCCTGGCATGGCAGAACCCTTTCCACAGCACCCTCTTGGCAATCTCTTCGAACCACTTGCACACGCACGAGAAGACAGCGATCAGGTTGGGGTTCCAGTTCATGTGGCTGAAGACGAGGAACAATGCATCCTCGCTGAGGTGGCCTTTGACGCAAATGCAGCTCGCTGAGTGCATGCAGCGGTGCTGCTTCACCACCAACACCATTTCCACTTTTCCAGCAATCAAATCACTCCAGCAACAATGCCCAGCTCGACATACCCCCTTCAATCCTGTTTCACATTAGCAGTTCAGTTCCGTGCAGAGCAACTGATTACCACCACCACTATGACAAATCAACTAACACCCCGTTTGGCTCCCAAGAAATAAATTTGATTCATTGAAATGGATTCGAATTCATATTCTAGTACAAGTAGATTTTGGTTCATGTTTGGCCGTCTTTTGGGAATTGGAATCGGTAGGTTTTCTCCATCGCTCCCAAATCAGCACCAAAGATGCAAACCCCAGATAAAATTTAACGTCACTAATTAATCTGCAAAAAATCCTACAGAGTAATCCCCATTAAGAAACCCAGTCCAGGTATAGATGACCGCATCAAGCACCAAATTAACCCTTTGGGAGCTAAATTACACGGTGACCTTACAACTAATCGTTTTGACACACGACCGCTCTAATAGACCGACGCTGTAATTATGCTGCCAAAATGAGTAAACTTTACAGGGAAAAGTACAAACCAAATCACCACGAAAACCAACCAAACCTGTCGCTAAATTTCAACCGGGCACCGAGTACTTCGTGGCCTTTTTGTTCAGACATGCCATAAACCAACGCTAGTAATCTATCCCGTACACGAGACAGAAATTACTCCCAGAAATAAGCTCGAATCGACAGAGTGGCATGCTTCCTAGATCCTATCCCAAGGAGAAATCCATACAAAAAGAGCAGGAAACAAAGGAGGCGAATTTATCCCCCGAAGCTCCCCAATGCAGCAAAAGGAACCCAACCCGCAGCTCATCCAACAAATGCCAATCCGAAGAGCGCACAAGACCGAGAAAAAAATCCCCACCAAAAATCCACTTTTTCCGCACCAAATTCCAACCGCGCAACCGGACCAGCCGCTCAAGATCGAATCTTTACCTCACCCCACCCCCACCAAAACCCGCCCCGCCCGAGGCGGCGAGATCGAGCTACCGAGCCGGCACGGCAAGCAGAGGGCGAGGCGGAAGCGGAACGACGGGAGGGAGCGACCGGAAGAGGCGCGGAATGAATTTACGGGAGTGCCCCTCGGCCAGTCGGCGTCCGACCCGGTGATGAGGCCATTATTGGCGGCTTTCGACGGGGAACGGCATTTCGGGGAGGTTAATTCTGAGAGAGAGAGAGAGAGAGAGTCTAAACTCTAAAGCAAGCAAGGAAGAAAAACCACCCATCGCCACTAATAATTACTCCGCCTCGGGAAAGGATCAGGCGAGCTAGAGGCAAGGAATTTTTTTTTTTGGTATTATTAAATCGCGCAATAGATCGTACGGCCTGGTTCCTTGCTTGCATATGATAGCGACGTGTACTACGCACTTTTGGCATGTATTAAGGTAACAGGATACGAATTTTTTAAATGATACAGTTCTTAAATAATTTTACAAACATAATACACCATAGAACAATTATAAAAATGCACCTCTATCGCCGTTGTTCGCCAAATGAAACAAATCGATAGATTATTTTGTCGCAGATTCGTTTAGTCGACATGCTGATAATCGACGACGGAGGTGTATTTTTGTAAAAAAAAAAGTTGGCGTGTTATTTTTATAAAATTATTTTAAATGCGTTATTTAAAAAAAATCAACAATAACTCTCTTCTTTATTGATACTTATCACTTTTGATCATTTTATTTGTTCATATATACTTACACTTTACGGTTTTCAATACATAATTGCTCATTTTGCTAAATTATTTTCCCTCTTTCCCACCCCCTAGTTATCAGTCACCGGTTCACCACACATATGCTGGGGCCTGGGGCCATGATCTATTAGGTTATTTACTAAGGACATTTTAGTTATATTGGATAAAAAAAACCTTATTGTCTTGGTAATCATATCTTAGGGTGCGTTTGGTTGGAGGTACGTGGGTGAACGGAACGGGATGGTACAGGATAAGTTTTGGTACATCCGTTTGGTTGAGTGTACGGAACCATCTCATCCAGGATGAAGTGGTACAGATGCTAGGAATATTCCTCACAAATCCCGTACCATCCCGTTCGCTCCAATCGGCCGAACCATCCCATCCCGGACGCGTTCTTCTCGCGGCGCCCAAATCGGCCTCTCCGCGCGGTCTTCGTCTCGCGGCGCGAAAACTCTCCCGATCCCGCGCCAACTCTCCATCGCTCCCTCCGCCGCTCCCGCTCCCTCAATCGGCCGCTCCCGCGCGGTCTTCTTGACACGCCGCCGCTCGCGCGGTCTCGCTCCACCGCTCCCTCCCGGTCAACGTCTCGGGGCACCTCTCCCGCGACCTCACGCCGCCGCCGCTGGATCTGCACGCCGCGACCTCACGCCGCCGCCGCTGGACTTCCTCTACCACTCCACCTCCCCCGTACGGCCGGGATACTGGATCCACGCCGCGACCTCACGCCACCGGATCTGCACTTCCTCTACCGCTCCACCTCCCCCATTCGGCCTGGGTACTTTCTTCATCCCTTCTGGACTTTGGTTTGTGTGGAAGAACTTCAAATCTAGTTGATTTATGTTGATTAGTTCGGCCCGGGTACTGGATGCTTGGAATGTTCCACCGGTAGTGTATCTTGTTTAGGATGCTTGGAATGTTTAGGACCCTATAGATTGCTCCACAGATGAGCACATACTATTGGTAGTTCCACTGGTGTTGGTACTTGTTCTTTGCTGTAGAGATTGGATTGCCTTGTTGTTGACTGTTTTTTTGCATATATGAGTCTTAAGCTAGGCCACAAGTCGACAACCAAATGCATTTATTGGTAGTGTTTTTCAGTCTGAACCAGAGACTGATATGATCCCATTTATCATTTTAGTCATGAATAGCCAAAACTTCTTGTGCTCTTGATATGTGGGATTGTTATTGCCTACAAGAACCTCTAGACCATGGATCACACCCATATGTTCTGTTGACATCCAGTTTTGCAGTCAATCTTTTATGACTGTTACTTATCATATAGATTAGCATTGGCAGCTGTTGATTTTTCAGGGGTTTTTATTGCTGCAGATTAGATCAAATTATTATTATGCTGTGTTTGATGTCTATACCAAGTAGTTGAATTTCAGGGGTTTTCATTGCTGCCGAAGTATTCTACACCCAGTTCTGTTTGTTCTTTCAAAAACAACCATAATGTGTTTTTCTTATATAAACAAGAGTATGAAAAACGTGGCATAAATGATACTCTTTTCACGATGTTTCTTCTCCTTGATGTGTGATGCCATTTGATCTTGGATAGGTTATGATAATGGAAAATGATTTATTTGGTTGAAGTGTTTGCCTTTTTGAGTGATAGGAGGATACAGAACAAAGAATGGTTGATTGCAGTGATTAGCTCTTGCATCGTTTGCTTAAAATTGTCAATATTTCTGGATAAACTTGTCACTTGAAGCTATGTTTCATTTCTGCTGTCACTTAACATGTCCAAATTTTTTATGCCATATTTCTCCTCCTGTTGCTCTTGTATGATGTAGCTTTCATGCTAGCAATACAGGCATCTAGTTTCCCTTGCCATACTTGTTTGGACAGATGAAGCAGTAGTGATTATTAATTTAATTGTAGATGGACAAGAGGAAGCTTAGACGAAAGAAGATGTTGATTAGTGGTGCTGCTGCATATATGGCTGCTTGCATGATGATGTTGTATGTGCGATGTAAAATACGTAAAAGGAGACAACGTATTACGTATGGCCCAATCGAGCAAAGTGACAAGAATAGAATTGATTATCTGAATAATAAAATTTGGAAGAATGATACAACTTGTATTACGACGATAAGACTTCAGAGAGCTCCTTTCTTTAGGTTATGCCAAATATTGAGAGAACGCTCTTTGCTCCGCGATTCTATACATGTATGTATTGAGGAGCAAGTTGCTATGTTCTTGAACACAATTGGCCACAACCTAAGGAATAGGATAGTTAGTACCAACTTTAGTAGATCAGGTGAAACAGTTAGCCGATATTTTGGACATGTCCTACATGCTATAGGTGAGCTACGAAATGAATTTATTAGGCCACCTTCATTGGAGACACCAACCAAAATTGCAGGAAACCTAAGATGGGATCCATACTTGAAGGTATGATAGCTAACAAGTATGTCCTATAGATTTGTGGTTAAACTTTGTGGTTACTAAACTTTTTTTGTCAATTTATTTGAGCAATTAGGATTGTATTGGAGCCATTGATGGTACACATATAAGAGCTTCTGTCAATAAGTCTATGGAAGCAGCCTTTCGTGGTAGGAAATCATTTCCTACTCAAAATGTGCTGGTAGCTGTAGACTTTGATCTTCGATTCACATATGTCTTAGCTGGTTGGGAGGGGACAGCTCATGACGCTACAGTCTTAGCAGATGCGATAGAGCGTGAGAATGGCTTACGTGTCCCTGAAGGTAAATAGAATTAATGTGATATTACATCTTCATACCAAATTGTTAAAGACCAATAACATTAACGTGTTCATCTATTTTAGGGAAATTCTACCTAGTTGATGCTGGATATGGGGCCAAATCTGGGTTCATGCCACCTTTCCACGGAGTGTGGTACCATTTGAATGAGTGGGGGAACAATCCAGTTCAAAATGAAAAGGAATTGTTCAATCTGAGGCACTCCTCATTGCGAGTAGGAGTAGAGCGTGCCTTTGGATCACTCAAGAGGAGGTTCAAGGTCTTTGATGATGCCACTCCATTCTTCCCTTTCTCAACTCAAGTTGATGTTGTCATCGCTAGTTGCATCCTCCATAATTGGGTTCTTTCTGAAGGAACTGACCATTTCATTCTACCAGAGGATTCTTGGACCCCTAACCCCAGTAGGACATCAAGAGAGCAAGCAAATGACCATAGAGCTATGGTCAACAAGAGACAAAGTATTGCCGATCAAATGTGGGAGAACCGTCAAAACTACCTAGGCCATTAATCATTTTCGTTTTGTGTGAACCTTGTAATTTCATTTTCGTTATTCTTATGATATGTGTGACCCTTGTACTATCATTTTCGATATTCCGATGAAATGTGTGAACCTTGTATTATCATTTTTCATGACTTCCATTTGAACCAATATTTTTGTTTTCTGTCTATTATGTCGGCAATGGATTTTGATCAACATGGGGATAGTATGGGGGGTGCTGGGGTTGTTTGGACAAATGCAATGTCTACATTTGTGCTAACCTACTTGACTAATCTAGTAGCTAGTGGTACAAGAACATCTACAGGCTTTAAGCAAGCTCATCTCAACAGTTGTGCTAAGGACTTGGATGAGCATATGATGGTTCATGTGAGTGGCATTCAGGTTAGTAATCACCTCAGGAAGTGGAGAAAGATTTGGGCAAAGATAAACAAACTAAAGAACTTAAGTGGTGCTCTTTGGGATGAGGGTACTTGCACTATTAGGCTTGAGCATGAGCATTACACTGGTCATGTGAAGGTATTTTGCTTTCCAAGTTTCAACAAACATGTTTGTAGAAAATTTGATGATGTTTGAGACTGACTACAACTTTAATGATTACAGGACCACCCTAAAGATGCTACTTTCTTGAACACTCCACTTGAGCATTATCACGAGATGGCCACTATATTTGGGAATAGCATGGCTACAGGACAGTATGCTAAGGGAGCAAATGACCCTCTGGCTACAAATGTGATAGAATTAGAAGAAGATGCTCCGGTCAATGAACATGCGAGTGCAGAAGAGGTGACGATGTCGGGGTATGGTGGAGGTGACTCATCAGCAAGTAAACCAAGAGGGCCAAGACATCCAGTGATGATGACTTGCTAGCGTTTATGACCACTGGTATTGATAGACTCGCTCAAGCTATTGAGAAGACCGCTAGTTCAGATACTGATGTTCCAGATGATCTTTGGGACAATATGATGGATCTCCCAGGATTTGATGAAGCACAGTTAGCTCACTACTATGCTTATTTGTGTGAGAATGTTGCACTTGCCCGAGCATTCAACAAGCTTAGTATTTCAAACAAATTGGTGTGGGTAACTAGATACATCACGAGGGAGAACCTCTAAGGTAATCCAACCCTTTTTTACATTGCATGTCCAGGAGTCCAACAAGTTCTGTATAATCTGTTGTCCTGGTAGCTCTTAATTTAAGTCAAAATTATAAAGATGTGGCCATTTCACTGATATGCATATCTAAGACTATTTTGATTTCATATTTATGTCTGTAGATGCGTTTTACTTCAGACCGATATGCTCTATCCTTCTAAAATTTTAGACTAGTACCTTTCATCAAAGTCAATTGATTCTCAACAACTTGTGTTCTTTCTTTGCAGTACCGCTGAAAGCATTTTGCCTTCCTGTTTTGGCTGAGAACATCACCTACATTCAGAGAGATGGACCCTTTGAGAATGCTTAATTTATGTGTTTTAGATTTTTGTTCATTCAGAGTACTGTTCTAGTTGCACCTGTTGAAGTTTTCATGGGATCCATGTGGTCGTTGAACTAACTTTGCAATGAAAGATTGATGTATTTGCTATATGTGATACCATGTATTGATTCTACTTGTGTTGATGCCTTCAAAGTTATTGTATTGCAGCTTTAAAGAAAAAATCCTTGTATTGCTTGGTCTATAGTCTTGCTTCATGCTTTCAATTACGCATGATACTTTGGTCTGTTATTACGAATTGAGGATGAATGTTGCCTTCCTGATATTATGAATCGGCAAAGATTTCGTTTTTCAAAGATTCTATGATTTCCCAGGATCGTTTTGCTCTTATGCAGTCATGCACGATCCAACGCAGAACGCAGAATAAATAGAACTAGACTTGCTTGATTCACTGAAATTTTTACATCAATGTAAAAATAAAACCTTCTATGATTTCAAAGATTCACTGAAATTTTAACCTACCCGTAATCATTTGCTCTTATGCAGTCATGCACGATCCAATTTGCTTTAACGAACTGGGAAAGCAACACAACGCCCTTCTATGATTTCAAAGATTCTAGTGGTACAGTCATGCAGAACACAGTGTGATCAATATTAGTCCTTGCTAATCATACCTACCTCATCCTTCAAACCAAACAACATCTTGAACGATCCAGGATCATCCTATTCAGGCAACTAAACAAAACTTGTACCATCCCATTTAGACAACCAAACACCTTCCCTGAACCATATCATCCAGGATCATCCCATCCATCCTGTACCATCCCGTTCCATTTAACAATGACAATTATTAATCGTGAATAAAACGAGTACTAATCAAGGACAGTTTTTTCTAACAGCTATCTAGAGTCTAGACATCACATGCATTTTGACAAAAGAAAGTCACTCGGCTTTCATTTGCACAGGAGGAATTTCAATGTTTTTCTGGAGTTTGTACTTGTTCATGTAAAATTCCGTGAAATTTCTCAAAAATTTACACATTCCAAACAGTTATCAAGTCAGCGTTTTACACTGACATTAAAAATGACCCTCTCTCCCTTTTGGCCCTCCCTCCTTACCTTGATTTTTTTAAAATAACACATTTTAAAAAATAATTTTGCAAAAATAATAGACCGAAAGAAAAAAATTTTTATAGAAATACATCTTTGTCATCATTTGAATTGGTAGCAGATTCTATCACTAATTCAAATAGCGATAGAAGCCTCAACCTAATCACTAAATGAATCCACGACAAAATAAATATGTTGGCCAATTCTATTCGCGACAAAACAGTGACAGAGGCTTTGTCGCCATTTCAAATGGCAACAGAGGTTTATTTTTGTAATTTTTTTTCTTTCGATCTATTATTTTTGTAATTTTTTTCTTTTGATCTATTATTTTTGTAAAATTATTTTAAAAAACTTGTGTTATTTAAAAAAACTCTCCTTACACTGCCACAACACACCTAGTTGTGTCAGCAAGCTCATGTTGTTTCTACCCTCAAAATGGTTGCCCTCTGGTTGATTCGCAAACGTGTGTTTGGTAGTCTGTATTAGCCGGATGAGGTGTAACAGCATGAGATTCAAAAGAAATAAAATACAAAAATGCAATCTTAATTTTAGATTAATTTGAATTTCTAATATTTTATGATTTTTTCAAAATTTTGGCATTTGAAAAAATGCTTTCCATTGGTCAAATTGTGGTTTCTAAATTTTAAATTCCAAATTTGAATGAACATAAATTTTGGATAAAATTTATTTAAATCCTAAATAATCACCGAAACACCTTAGGAAAGTTTCAGGGATTTTTGAATTGATTTAATGCCTTTGGAAAACAAAAAATAGTAAATACCTAAAAAGACACTAGCACTATTAGATTTTTATATAAATTTACACAATTATTCATGCTTTAGAATTTTTATAAGATCTTAAGGATTACCTTAGGGCCTTACGCAAAAATTTTCAAAAATATGTGACTCCATTTACACAAAAAAGTTTCAAAAATGTTTGACTCCATTTGACAACTCAATTAAATTGGGCTAGGTTGACAGCCAAAAATCAAATTATTCACTCATGCCTTACCGTGGCACGAGTGAGCATGGAGGTTGTCGCTTCGAAGCCCACGCCCTGGCTGTCATACGCGCTGCCACTTCCTCCCCCTCTGTCTCGTCGAGCCACTAAGCGATGTCACTTCTTCCCCTACTCCGCTGACCACCGACCTTGCGTGCACGCACAAATTCCGACGAGAGCTGTGTCGTGCGCCCCTACCATCCTTCGCTCGTGAACACTTCATCGAATCTCCTCACTGCCTATAAAAGATGGCAAATTTAATAACAAGCTTCCGCTTACCTTCTTCCTCCCTCCCCTGTTGAACCAAGCTCCATTTGCGCCCAGGTGATCACCATTGCCGCAGAACACCCAAGGATCAGGACAACCTTATTAAAGTACCCAGTAAACCATTTTTTTATTACACTGGTCTAGAGCTCCATTATAGTCCTCTAAACTCGCACGGTACCTTGGTTGCAACTCTCATTGGACGAATTGCCACCGCACCGCCTCTCTCCTTCTCCAACTCCGGTAATGATCACCAGAACACTCCGAAGCTTCTCCAATCCTCCAAGGTATCAAAATGAGACCCTGCTAGCTCCTAGACCATTTCCCCTCTTCCTCCCGAGCTTGAGAATGCTCAATTTCCTCCTACGGCTAGCCGTCATCTTCCCCGCCACACCTCATTGCTGCCAGCCTCCTCCGACAATCGTCGGCCACCACCGAACCATCCCCTAGCTTCCCTAGAGTCCTCTCTAGCTAGTCAAGCCACCGCCCAAGCATGATCTCCAGCCAATCACCACTGGCGAAGCGGCGGCCCTTTACCCTATTTCCGTGAGACTAACCCATAGAAGAGAAATGATGAAATATGCTTTCATAAATGGGAAGTGTATTTTCCTATATCTGGGTATTTTCCAAAACATACAGTATTCAGGTGTTCATAACTTGTGCAAATTAACTCCAAATTTAGTCAAACAAGTTTCTAAATGCTTCTAAAATTATGAAATTTCCAATTCTACAAAAATATTTAAAGTTTAACCTCTGTTCAAAATTTTAATAAAACCTAGTATGTTCACTGTATACAAGTTTTTACAGAAGACTCCAAATTAGATGAAACCAACTTCTGAATTCTTCTAAGACCATAAGAACTTCATTTCTGTAGATATATTTGAATTTGGGTTTAGTTCAAATTAAACTCCTACTTAGGTTAGTTTTTAATGCATTTAAAATTCAAATGGCTGTAACTATAGTAAATAGATTCCAAATTTAGTGAAATCAATTTCTAAACTCTCCTAAAGTTATGAACCCTTTGTTTATGCAAAAATATTTGAGTTGAAAGCTATGTTACATTTGAGTTCTGTATGGGGTGATTCTTTTTCACAATTTAAGAATTTAAGTAAACATGGTTTATAGCAAATAAAATCCAAAATTTGTGAAATTAGTTTCTAAAATCTCATAAAATCATAAGCCTCTATCTATATAAAAAATATTTGAATTTGAACCATATTTGCACTTAATTTATATTAATGGTGATTCTATTCTCAATTAAAAAAATTAAATAATCATTACTTATGCAAACAAATCCCAAAAATTGTGAACCAATTTATAAATTCTCATAGAATACATATATTCCCATTTCTGTAAATATATTTGAATTTGATATTATTTACCTATTTTTTCTTCTAATTATTGCTTTGCGTTGAGTTGCATATAGACACTCACGTTCCAGAATCTACGACCATCGACCTCAACTTCATCCAAGAATTCAATGAGCAAGGCAAGCACCCCATTTTACCATATCGACCCCATTTTTTCACTTAAGTTATATTGTTTTCAAATCTATGCATGCATGTGTTATTTTTATTAAATGAGCTATATTGTGGTATTGGTAGATATATACCTTATTGCATGGTATTTCCTTAATAAATGTTGATATGACAACCTTGATAACCCTAAGGTAGGATTAGACATTATAGAAATGTCAATTGGGTACAATCGATTAATTATGCATTTGTTTAGCTATGCTTTAGTAATGGGGTAACAAATGGTCGGATATGCTGTTCATTATGAATATCAATTTTGGACATGTCGGGAAATGTGGATAATGGCATTTTGGTATAAAAATGAAAATAAAACTATGATTTTATGCGGGCAAGATATGGAAATAGCCAGATATGTGAGGGATGGACTTGCGCGTAGTGTAAGGGAGTGTTCTCGCCCAGGTTAGATTAAGGACCGAACATAGTGTTGTATAATTCAAGATAACTAGTGCCACCACAAGTGCTATTATAGGGTAACCTTAACCAATTAAGTTACTTGGGTTTAGCTTTGTGCATTGGAAGACCATGGTAGTATGGGCAATCCGGGTAGGTTTGCTCTAAGGGGTGCCCTCATCGAGATGTTGGGAATAACACATGTCGATACAACAATGTATGCCTTGCTATGGGGAAATGGTTATGGCATGGATGGACAACCATGGTTACTATGTGAATGATAGGGATGAACTGTCATGGTTACTATGTGTGAATTTTATTTCCACCGCCATAGCAAGGATTTGACATTACCGGGCTGGTGCAAAGTTAGGTCTAGGTGATGTAAGGTTTACATTATGACCTCTTGGTCACATGCTAAAGGAAGCGTGAAAACATTAGAAATAAGAGCTGGTCATATCTTGTGGGTAAAGATGTATGTCTCTACAGAGTGTAAAGCTTTTCGAAAAACCATGCTCGCGGTTATGAGAAATTTGGTGCACTAACACTAGTTAGAGTTTTGATATTTTCATGAAAAGGGTTGAATTGAAAATATTTCTTGGAAAAGTCTTTGTTTCATATTTTATGCCAGGGATTAGCAAAGGACGATTTGAGGCTCATAATCATGGAGGATTGTGAGTTATTATATATATTATGCTATTCATTCTTGCTATTTATATATCATTCAAAATTACTCTTACAAATTTTATTTACAAATCTATTACCTGCTATTCATGTCTCAAATTCGCTTTATGCAAATAAACTTAGTAGCCTTCTCCATTGACATAGCTTGCTATTCACGTCTCAAATTCTACGAAAGTACTCAAACTTGCTATTATTGATACAGGGTTTTCGCTAATGAGTTCTTGACGAGGATTAAGAACCATACTTTATTTTGGGCCTATGCCTTTATAAGGAAAAAGCCCATAAAGAAGAACAAAGCCCATGATCTATTATCTGATTACGATTCCAACCAGTTAGGCCCACGTTCAGTTACATGGTTACGACTTTGACCTCTTCACTGATGTGTACCCTATTAACTTACACTGGTCTACCCCAACCAGTGATTCGACCGCTCCGACCAAATCTAACTGTCGGGGCAGACAGTTACTTCCTCATAAGAATAACATGTGGATAGTTTCTATGACAGGTATAAATAACTGATCGAAAGTTACTTCTCATAAAAAGACACCTCTTAGCTAAAATACACCTCTTAATGAAAAGGCACCCTTTAGCCAGAAGACACCTTTTAAAGCATAATTGTCATCTCTTTATTCTGTATAAATAGGGAGGGCATTTCTATTATTAGAGAGATCTTGAACTAGTTAAATAATTTTGTAATACTTGTACTATATCAAAGATATTTGGCTAATAAAAGCAATCCTTTATCCCATCTCTCGCATTCTTGTGATCTTAGAGTCTTGCAACAATTTTCATTCATAAGCTCGATTTAGAGACCATGTGTCTTGAATATCGACAATTGACGCTAGAGAAAGGGCCTACTAGTGATCAAGATTGTGAAGGTGATGTCCCATCACCACAAGCAACAGATGAAGAAAATTTATTCAACCATGCCGACTACGCTGATATCGATGCCGATGACTTCATCACGAAAGAAGATTCTATATATGTGCGGTCGTGAGGCGAGATAGATGAGCAATAGGCATAACACGAACAGTGTGAAGCTCATGAGACGGCAGAAAAACTGCACAAGAGCAGCGCGAACACTTCGTTGCTGCAAAATAAAAAGCTGTGGATGAGGCGAGACGCTAATATTACAACAGTCAACCAGGGTCATCGCGAAGATCGGCTCACATGGTAGTTCGATACTATCCCTCTGGACGCCTTCCTGGCGCCAAGGGGCTAGGGGGCTACTGTTGGGGTAATACCTGAGACCCATACAAATCAAGGGCCCCGCAGGATGCATATCCAAAAAACTATTGTTATACTAAAAAAAGGTAATAATACCCCTCGCTTGTACTTGTGGACTAGCTATCTTCATGAGGGTATTTCGGTCATTGGTACATGCCCAAGAGCCTATAAATACCCCATGTATCTATCATGTCTCTCAATTGTAACTTAAGCTCTCTTGAGCAATAGAAGAGTACATTCAAACTGATGAACCCTCGGGGACCAGCTCCTCAGAGGCACCCCTGCCAGCCCACCGATAGAAGTAAGACGGTTCTCTCTAACCATCGGACCTGTATAAACCATGTGTCATTTTTACTCTCATGAACGCTGATCCGTTAAACGGCCTACGTCCACCCTCCCACATGTCCTGTTTCCTAACCCACGACATGTTTACTTATAATTATGCCATTTTGTTAGCCTGTTCCCGGTGTCTATTTTTCAAGCTTTTGGTAATTAGCTTATTTCTGTTAACTTCTCCGTCTCCTTGGCAAGCTCGTTAATTTATCTGTCTGATGGAGTGGGACTATGAACTTAAGCTAAACGGCGACTATGTACACAACTAATAGTTATGGTACTTCACTACGGGTAGAGTATGTTTAGTTGTTTGTACCAATCGGTACATATATGAAATAGTTAAAAAAAACCATCTATATGTAATATGTTTAGTTGTTTGAATAGAATCATCCTATCTTAGACAGAGGGATACAAATTTAAAAAATATTATATATAAATGTTGAACCATTTCATTTACCCAAAACAATGAAATCAAATGAGATAGGATCATCTCATCCCATTCAACCTCATTCCACCAACCAAACACACCCTAAGTTGCTTATGTGGAAGATGATCCATCATTAAAATTTAGGGGAAGCTGGGAACGGGGTGTTTGGATGTATCACTACTATTTGCCACATTGCTTGACCAAAGTGTGACAAGTCATTCTTTCCGGAGAGATTTGATTATTTACCACAAAGTTGTTATGCATTTAATGATTTGCTACGCTATATGTCACTGATATGTAGCACTTGGACCCAAATAGCAGTAAGAAATGACATGACAAATCATTAAATACAAGTTAACTTTGTGACAAATAATTAATTATTCCTTTTTTCTGTGGCTTCTGATTTTTTTTTTTTTTTGATGACAAATTAGATGCACACCGTACGCTACTGCATTGTACCGACCCAATCATGAGCCAAATTTATTTCCGAATTGTAATAAAACCAAAATCCCAAAATATATCCTCAATTTCAATTGAAACATTCACCACCAATCTACTCCAATTTATATACTGCATAACCTCAAACAGATGATGACAACCATTCCAACTTGGACCACGCGCCAAGGAGCTATTACAAATTCAAGGCTTTTACGATATATGCACAATACAAAGTTTGATAACAAATGTTTTCTACAATAAATGCATCTTATTCCCCATGTAAGGCACTGTAAATGTACTTTTCGCATTTTTTTTATGTGGAAATTAACATGAAATCTATGCGCTTTATAGATTTCATGAAGTGTATTCATGCTGCAAGGAAACTGAAAAGAAAAGATGCACAAGAGTGAACGACTACCGAATCAGTTTCCAAACAATATCGAGCCATTTCTCAGTCTCCACCTGCAATAGTCACGAGGCATCTTCATTTGATAATGCTACCTTTTTCTTGAAAAGAAAAGATGCACAAGAGTGAAACCCAGGCAGTTTCATACAGATGATGAATGCATGTAGCAGATAAATCGTCCGCACTCCCACCAACTTACCCTCCCAAAATTCCCAAAATTTTTCACCATTACACCGGCACAGGGGCTATACTCTGACATAGGGCCGTCACGCACGATTTCATGACTACTCCACGATGCCAACATTTGTACATCATGGACAGAGGCAGCTAGTCGTGTAGTCACTTTTAACCAGCTAGGTGAATTGTGCATATCTCTCCTTCGGCTGTCAACAAGATGTTCTCAAAGTTTGGCCATGAAGATATCTGCCTTCCTTTTTGCATATTCATGAACTATGCTAGCTGTGCTCTCTCTATGGCGCAAATAAAACTCTGCAAGCAATATTCTACTTTCTTCAGGTAAGAGATCACCATGCTGGCCCTGTAATTAAAACTGAAGATAAGATGCTGCCTGTTTACAAAGAACTTACAAGCAGTTCCTAGTCAGCATTTCCCTCATTTAAAGGTATACTTAGTAGCATTGACAGAGAAAATAAATGCATGGAAGCACAAATACAAGTTTCTGTATTTTCCAAAGAAGAAAGATAGTTCAGATGATCATTTCAAAATCCGTCAGTGAGTTCAAACTGAAAGTAATGCTGGTGACAATTCAAAGCATTCAGATCCGTTAACCGTCAGACGACCGGATTGACAATTTGGCCACATTCTGCACTGGTTGTTACAAGTTTGTAGGTGAGTTTGGAGATCAGGTGAAACCACAAGTACAAACTTAATTTGGTGGTTATGCTTCGTGCTAATAAATTTAGTAGCAATACTTGAGACTTGCTATGTTCTAGCTAGGGGTAAGTAGCTTATTAACAAGTCAGCTTATATTGAGTTGCATGCACCAGCCAGTTCACTCAAAAGCTTAAGCTGATGAGGAAAGACGGGTAATTCACTTATACTTCAACACTCTCCCTCACGTGTAGACTCCCTCAGGCCTAAGACGTGGAATAGAAGTGGGCTGCAATTATTATTTTTTTAATTGCATCAACCGGGTCTTGAACTCAAGACCACTTGGCTCTGATACCATATTGAGTTGCATGCACCAGCCAGTTCACTCAAAAGCTTAAGCTGATGAGGAAAGACGGGTAATTCACTTATACTTCAACAATTTATGATGTATTCGAACAAAAGCAGCCGAGCTTATTCAGTTTATAGTTTATAAGCCCATTAAGACGGTTTATGAGAAAAGATACATAATCTATCTGGTGGATCTGATAAACTCTAGATGCTGCTCTCTGCTGCCTTCAGTTTATCCTAAACGAGTGAATAAAATTTCAGGAATAGATCTCAAAAGTAACCAACTGTTTGGCCCTAGATTAAGTTTATGATGGTGATAAAAATAAACTTAAGATAAGTTAAACAGGCCCTTATTAATGGGCTAATAGCTCCGTGTGTTTTATGATCCATAAGCATCAATGGTGAAAGTTAAAAACCAAAATAATAAATGCTTTATCCTCAGAATGTGGCTGAAATTCTGAAGCAGCAGTACAATATGATGACAGATGGAATTTTAATATTTGGGGGTATCATGTCTTCTATTGAGATAAAAATGACATCAGGATGGGAAAAGGTGCACTTACAAGGCGGGAAACTCTATCACAAACAGCATGGTGCATAAGGATTCCAGCTGCAACAGATACATTAAAAGAATCCACCATACCTTTCATTGGAACACTACAGTGCAAGTCTGACAACTTCAGAGCGTTATCACTAATACCCCTGCCACAGAAGGATTAGTTAATATCCAACCATCATTGTAGAATGAAACATTATTAAAGTTCTGGGTAAAATGAAACAATTTTAATATTGTAGAATAAAATAATATTAAAATACAACAGAAAGCAAATAAAAAACAAGACTGGGTAACTGACTGCATCATTTAAATTGTTCTGAGGCTCATTATAGCATAACTGTAACAAAATAGGCATATCTGGAGAGGAGGAAGAGCCCCTACATATTCTCATTGCCCACAACAATAGCCGTCGGAAGAGACCAATCCATGTCATACACAGAAACCTAAAAATCCATTCAAAACACAATTATTTCTTTAGTCATATTACTTAGATAATAATAGAGCATCTTTTGATGCGAAATGCAATCCTGATGAATTATGAAAAACAATCAAAGAAATAAAGAAAAAGTTATTAAGAACATGCACAATGTAATATCACGTATTCTTATTTCACAAACCTACAAAAGGCAGAAGTTACTAATGTCTTCTAGAATGTTTAGTTGAGACAGTTAAATATATCCTCAATTTCAATTTAAACATTCACCAGCAATCTACTCCAATTTATATACTGCATAACCTCAAATAGATGATGATCACAACCATTCCACAATTGACTGTCAACAAAATTGGTTGCCATGGATGGTTGGACCACGCACCAAGGATCGCCTACAAATTCACGGCTATTACAATATATCTAAAACAAATGCATCTTGTCTATGTAAGTCACTGAAAATGTTCTTTTCTTAAAAAAATAATAAAAAACCTTCTTTTGACTGCAGACAACAAATGGCAATGCATTAAATGATATGGAAAACACGAATCAGTCCCAAGACAAATGTATTCATGTTCCACAAAAACTGAAAAAATAAGATGCACAAGAGTGAAAGACTACCGAATCAGTTCCCAAACAAGTAGTTGCAATGCGATAACCACGCTTTTTCAAAGCATGAAGACATTCTGCAGGCGAGTTCCATAGCTCAATATCGAGCCATTTCTCAGCACCCATGCTTACATGCCTGTTGTCTCTATACCTGTAATAGTCAAGAAGCATCTTTATTTGATTATGAACTAGTTTTTTGTTGAGTGATATCTACAATCTTCAAAGGATGTGAAACCTATGAAGTATCATACAAATAATGAATGCATAGCTTCTACAGAGTTACCAACACATATCGTAAAAAAATCTTATCGGGGCACAAAATCCTGTAACAATGCTAGAAACTAATAAGCAGCAACAAGATTCTTGAGCAATTTTCCTTACATTCATCTGAGTCAACAGCTAATTAGTGAAAGTACCAAACCAGTTGCCAATTTGAAAACCTTTAGCATGGTAATCATTCTCTTTATGATGGATTTTTTTCTTCCGCGATTCTAAAGTGCACTAGAAACACCATTTTCTTCCAACCAGTTTCCCAGGAATTTATGTGGCTCAAGCTAATAGAACGAATACAACAGAATGCACAGGGCCAAAGACTGTTTCTCAACTATTTGGCACCTCAAAGGAGAATAGCCGAATACCATTTTATATAAACTATTCATTTGGAGGGTAAAAGAGCAAATTAGGGGACAACAGATGCAAAATATATGCGGGAAATAAGATGATTGAGCCAAACCCATCCCGTAAAAAATAGTCTCTGAAGCCACATCAATTATCTTCATCCATTTACATTTCACAATTTGCCCAACTAGCTGATTCAACAACTACCGAGCTAACAATTTGGGTTCTCATTTTCACCTCAGCACCTTTTGTTGCCGTCGCAGGAGATGACGTGCACGGACTGCACGCCGAGAGCGTCCGCGGACCGGAACGCCGCGGAGACGTTGCCGAAGTCGGAGAGCCCCTCCACGACGAGGCACACGGCGTAGCTCCTGTTCTCGACGGCGCGGCGGATCCGCTCCCGCCGCGCCTCGAGGATGTGCGGCTCCAGCACCTCCAGCACCTCCCGGCTCGTCAGCTCCACGCCCTCCGACGCCCGGAACGCGTCCAGGTAAGGGAACCACCTCCCCCGCCCGGCGGCCGCGTCGTCGTCGGCGCGGCGCTGCAGCTTCATGAGACGGTCGATCCGGCCGCGGCCGGGGGAGGCGGGTTTCGGGACGAGGAGCCGCTCGACGGTGTCGACGCCGTCGTAGGGGTCGGCGTCCGCGTCCTCCGCATCAGGGGCGGCGGCGGCGGAGGAGGAGAGAGTGGAGGCGGGGAGCCCAGACCCGGAGCTCAGGTGGGGCCAGAGGAGGCGGAGGGGACGAGGCGGGGGCAACGGGGAGAATGCAGAGGCGAGGGAGGAGAAGGATAGCGTTCTGGAGGCCATTGCCGCGCGTACGTCAGGGTTTGGCTAGAGCCTAGGTGTCCTGCAACACGAACGGCAAGAAAGCACTGAACTCAACTCGCTGTCGGTGCAGGAGCAGGAGAGGATGCGCGGCCGTGTCGAGATTTTCAGAAGGCCTTGTGCGGTCTGGCCTGCTCTGGTAATCTCCCTCTTTACCAAGATTCAAAAAGGCGCTATTAAGCGCTTAGGCGGTCCGCGGCACGCTTCCGTCTCGTCTAGGCACTTAAGCGTGCTCTAGGCGGCGCTCGGCGGACGCCAGCGGAGGCGATGCTAGGTGGCGTCTGGGCGGAGGAGACGGCGCCTGGGCGGCGCTTAACGGAAGAAAAGAGGGGAAAAGAAACCGAAAAACGGAAGAAAGGGGGGAGCTAGGGTTACCTGAGAGGAGATTCAGGGGAAAAGAAACCGAGGCCTCCTCCGCGTCCCCGCGCCGCCGCCTGTGTCGCGCTGCTCCCAGCGCCTCCTCCCCACCGCCGAAGCTGCTCCCCGCGCAGGAGCCCGCCGCCGAGACGCACCTCCTCCCCGTGCTGCTCCCTCGCTCCTCCCTGCCGTGCTCTGGTCGCTGAGACACCCTCTGGTCGCCGCGCTCCTCCCCGCCGAGACGCTCCTCTCCAACTCTCTATCTCGCCTCTCTGGCTCGATCGACTCGGTTCGGTAAATGCAGTCGATTCTTTGATTTAGAAGTGAAGACTGTAGAGTGTTGATTGATTATTGGATTATTGATACAGTAAATTGTTTTACATTTCCTACACTAGTTGATTGATCATCGATTATTGATTATTGGATCTATTCTTTCTGTAGAAGTGTAGAGTGTTGAATCTATTGGTAATTGAATCCCACAGTAGTTGCATTTCCTATACTAGAATGTCGTCAATTGGATCAGCGTCGATAACTAATGAGATCACAATGACTCTTAAGAGGAAGTCAGATGACGTATGATGGGTTTATGGGGTTATAGTCGATCCGTCCAACTTGAATAGAGTGAAGTGCGTTTTTCTTGGCCATGTGAGCTCGGGAGGGATTTATCATCTTAAATAACACATTGGCAAAATTATAAATAGTGTTGCTAAATGCAAAATAACTTCAGAAGAAGCTCAAAACAAGTGTAAGAAATCTTTTGAAGAAGCAAAACGAAAGAAGAAACAAAAGCAAGACCGTGATGATGAAGTTAGAGAAGATGTGGATGTTTCGTTGGTTGGAGGAGAGGAGGATGATAGAAGCTCGGGACCTAATAATTTAGGCCCTATGGACAAGTTTGCACGTCCTATTGATCCTAAAGCAAGCCCAGCTGAAGCCAAGCGGCAACAAAATATTACCGAAGCACTTTGGAAAGAGAGAACACATCAAGTGCGGCAATATGTTGCTAGATGGGTGTATACACATGGTAAATCATTCTATCTTCTACCTTACATAGTTCCATTGCTTGCTACCTCACTAATCTCTTATTTGATAGGTATATCGTTCAATGCTCTTGACAACAATGAGTTTAAACAAATGTGTGAAGCTATCGGTAAATTTGGCCTCGGATTTCAGCCTCCTACCCAATATGACCTTCGGAAGAATTTGTTGAGTGAGGAATTCTTGAGAACCAAGAGTTTGCTAAAGGAACGTGAGGAGGAAAACTTAAAGCATGGTTGCTCCATTATGACCAATGCTTGGACGGATATGAAGAGGGGGAGCATAATGAATTTGTGCACACATTGTAGCATGGGAACAAGTTTTTTAAAATCAAATGAGATGTCGGATGTGTCACACACAAGTGAAGTCATATTCAACATAGTGGATGAAGTAATTGAGGAAATAGGTCCGAAACATGTGGTGCAAGTAGTGACGGACAATGCTTCTAACAACATGGGAGCTAAGGCATTGTTGCATGCTAAGAGGCCAAATATCTTTTGGGACTCTTGTGCAACTCACACTATCAACTTGATGCTCCAAGGAATTGGCAACCTGCCAAAGTTCAAGAAGACACTTGACCAAGCAAAGGCATTCACTATCTTCATTTATTCGCACCACAAGACATTGGCATTGATAAGGCAATTCACAAAGAAGAGAGATATCATAATGCCGGGGGTGACTAGATTTGCTTCCGCTTTTCTCACTTTGCAAAGCTTGATTGAGAAGAAGGAAGAACTAAAGAAGATGGTGGTTGATGGAGAGTGGAAAAACTTGAGTCATGTGAAAAACAAAAAGGGCAATGATGCAATGGCGACGGTTCTAAATAGGGCCTTTTGGAATGGAGTGGCTCTATGCTTGAGGGTTTTTGAGCCTTTGGTACAAGTTCTTCGTTTGGTTGATGGGATGTCAAGCCATCTATGGCTTTTCTATATGGAGAACTAATTAAGGCGAAGAAGGAGATCAAGGATGCTTTTGGAAATGTAGAGAAGAACTACAAAGATGATATGTCCATTGTTGAGAAGAAGATGAAAGGTAGACTTGATTCTCTATTGCACTTGAGTGCATACATGTTGAATCCATATTATAGTTATATTATTGATGCTATCTTCATGGATTCAAACATTACGGAATCATTCATGTCTTGTGCTGAGACTTTTTATCATGATGATGATGACAAGCAATATCGGGTTGTAAATCAAGAGTTGATCAAATTTCAAAGTAAAGAAGGTCCCTTTGGAAAGAAGCTTGCAAGGAGTTGTCAAAACTTGACTATAATCCGGGTAAACTTGTGCTTAATTTATGCCTTCATTTTGCAATGCATGCTAACATAATAACATATACTAAATCATTCTTGCTTTTCTTGTTGATAGCATCTTGGTGGAGGCTATATGGAGGCCAAACACCGGATTTACAAAAGATGGCCTTAAGACTCCTCTCATTAACCTCAAGCTCTTCTGGTTGTGAAAGAAATTGGAGCATTTTTTTTATCGGTTAGTCTCTACTCTTGAGTCCCAATATTCAATACTCTAAAGTCTCAATTCACAATATAACATAATGTCATAATGTCTAAATCTACTTTGCAATTCATATATACATACCAAAAGAAGAAATAAGCTAACCACTGCCCGTCTCAACAGTCTAGTCTACATACAATTCAATGCTAGAATGTTGGCCAAAAAAGAAAGGATCATGGCAAAGAAGAACATTGATGTCCTCCTATGTTGTGATGCTTCCGAAGCTCAAGGATTTCTATATGAGGGAGGGGATAATCATGCATTGGTTGTTTTTAAGGATGAGGATGAGGAAGCGGTAGTGCCCGGTATACCATGGGGAGTACTTGATGAAGCAATGGGTACTAGTGAACAACTTGAACTTCGTAGGAGTGCAAGAGTGAGAGAGCTTCATGATGATGATTTCCAATCTGAAGAAGAGGAGGACAATGAGGAGGAAGAGGCGACTGTTGAGTTCGAGGATGGCAAAGATGAATTGTTACCACGAAAGCTCTATCCTTTAACGGATTGATCATTTCATGATCATTGGCTCATATGTCATTTTCTATCTTTTATGTCTGTCATTCACTCTTTTGTGGAACATAGTTATATGTGGGACTATGTTTTGTCATTTGTGAGTTGTAATTATATTATGTGTGAAAATTGATATTTTGGGCTATGTTTTGCGATTTTCGCCTAGGCGCCGCCTAAGCGGGCTAGGCGCTAGGCAGTGAGTCTCCGCCCGCCTAGCGCTAGGCAGTGAGTCTCCGCCCGCCTAGCGCTTTTGTGAACCTTGCCCAATACAAGTTGCATAAATCTTGAAGCAAGCGAAGGGGTAAGTAATCCTTATCTACCCTTCATTAATGCTTTAATATTTGTACAACTTTAAAAAAGAAGAGCACAGAAGCACCTCTCTTGCCCTTTTCTTACAAATCGAGGAGTTCATGTGAAATCTTTTGCCTTTGTCTTACAAATGCGCTATGCTGCTTCGGCGATTTTTACTAGCGCGGGACCTTTTCATAAATTGTTCGAACCCCTAGGGTCTTCGTGTAAAATCACGTAGGATCTCTTCATAAATTTCTGGAACCCCAAGATCTTTTTTTGGAAAATTACAGGCACGGACCTCTTCGTACATTTTCAGAACCCCGAGGGCATTTGTGTGAAATTGCTGGCGCAAAATCTCTTCGTATATTTCTAGAACCATGAAAGCATGAGGTATTTTTGAAAAATTGCGGGCGCAGATCTCTTCATAAATTCCCAAAACCCTGAGGCCTTTTTGTAGAATCGTCAGCATATGACCTCTTTATAATTTTCTAAAATCATGAGTACTTTTTTTGAAAAAAAAAATCATGGGGGTTCAGAAAAAATCTGGCATGGAGGGCATGAGCATGCCAGCATCCCACACCTGTAAGGATAGACAGGGGTGGATACAGGCCCCGGGCTGCCCGTGCTGCAGCCCGGGGCCTAGTACCGAAAGCCCATTAAATTTTTTTAAAAAGTTATTGAAAAATGATTAAAAACAGAGGTTTAATTTAAGATCAGTTAGCCCAGCCCGAGGCTTGGGCTTGGACTAGCTCCGCCCTTGAGGATAGATATTATTATTCACACGGGCAACGGTGATCTAAGCGTGAGCTTCATAGAATCTAGCTTGCTCATGCTTGTAAGCTTCTGTGCAAACTGTAAAAATGCCTTTACATTCTGTATAATATATTTTTGTAAAAAAACAGGTTGAAACCGATCCTCGAACTCGAGATCTTGAAGGCAAACAAATAGTCTGACTACCTATGTCAACCTCACTTCACAACCTGCATATAATTGTATCGTAATTCTTATGTGCAATACACAACATGTCTTAAACATCTAAAAAAATATCATTAGATTATCAAAATTGCCTCAGATAACATCTTTACAATGTAACGTCGATTTAGTAAGTGTCTTAAAAAACATCTCTATATAAATTTTGTTTAGACAATTCAAAAACGCCTCTGCAGTTCATATTCTATGTCCTTTTATCCAAAATGTCTCGAACTAATATCTCTGTGTTCGAGGCATATTTTAAAATATCGTAAAAATATCTTTTCAGTATGTTATAGCAATTTTCAGAGACAAATAAAATATAAATACATAGAAAAGTGACTAGTGATATTTTTGCTGTAGTCATGCGCGTTCTTGGCCGTCCCTTGACCTCTGCCTTTGTCTCTTTAACGCTTCGTTTCTTGAGAAAGATTAAAAAATAAAAAAAATTTACAAGATTAAACATCTATCTTTAACGCTTCGTTTCTTGAGAAAGCTAGCTAATTAAAGCAATGCTTCGTTTCTTGCGTAGGGCAATTAAGCAGGGCAATTAAGTAGAACAATTAAGCGGCAATTAATGACATGGGAAGAACGGACCACTACCACCAAGTGCTGCTTTAGAATAGTAGAGATATATTGCCCAATGATCACGCACGTACGCGCGCCGGCCGGCCATTCATGCATGGCGTCTTTTACGTTTTAACACCGAGGCATATGCGTCAACCCAAGTGCCAAACGCATATGGCGTTGATCGCGACGACGACGAGGGGACAAAGAGAGACTAGGAGGTACTCTCTCCTTTGTGTCGATATAAAATTTACAGTTTGAATGATCTTATTTAAAAACATAAAACTTACATATAGATTTAATAAGTCTTTTTTACTATATCCAGGGGCGGATACAAGCCCCGTGCTGTAGCCCGGGGCCTAGTACCGAAAGCCCATTAAATTTTTTTTAAAAACTATTGAAAAATGATTAAAAACATAGATTTAATTTAAGATCAGTTGGTCAGCCCGGGGCTTGGGCCTGGGCTGGCTCCGCCCCTGACTATATCTTTTTTTTCTTAACTATGTGCATTTATTCATTACCACCTATACAAAGTATTAGCTCTCATCTTTTAAGACAATTAAGAGGGGTATGTAAATCATTTCCTTTCACGTCTTTCTCAATTTCACCGCAAACTTAATACTTGTGCAAAGTCAGAATACACATTTTATATTTATCAACGGAGGGAGTACTCTGTTCGTCCAAATTTATAATATTTTTTAATGGTCTTGCCTATAGATATAAAGCGTATTTCCCTCTATATCTTTAATAAATATCTATCTTTACTTTATTTTCTTTACGTGCATGTATTGAATATAGTACTTAGTGATAATAATTAAGGGCAATATAATCATTTTTAATGTATTCTTGGCACGTTGCTAGCTCCTGTCCGCCGCGCGGATAGGACGGATCTTCAAAAAAAGCCATGGAATCGTCGAGGCCATTATAAACTCGTAACACTAATATATAATAAGAAAATCGCATGTTCCTATACTAAAAAAATTACGTACCATAAATTTGAGAGCGTCAGTGTCACTTAATCCGGCCTCTATCGCACCCACGTGAGGTTGTAATTTCTCACCGAATTTTGTCCGTGCTTGATGCAGGGGGGCGGAGAATATTGCACACTGTTCATGGCGACAGTCAGCCTAATTTAATTTTGTGTCATGTCGTCTCACCTAACCCGAAAGAAGACCGACGGGTGGGAGGCTGGGAGCAAGTCAAAGCACGGAGTTGAATTAACCCCAAGCAATTGCTGGGATAAAAATATACTCTATACCATGTACTGATGTACATCATGTACGTATGCGTGCGTGCGTGCGTGCGTTGGCAGGCATTTCCCAAGTGATTTCCGTGCTTTTCATCTGGCGGATTTCTTAATTCGGCCGATGGGGATTGACAGCAACCGCAGCAGTACGTACGTGCGTGCGCACGTAGAATGCGCTGCACAGGTCAAACGAAAAAAACAGTGAAACCCATGTGAATCGATGTGGAAACTTTAGTGCTATGTTCTACGTATATGCTGCCGTATGGTTCGTATTTTGCGAGCGAATGGAGATTTGGAATCCCCTGATTAAGGAGATTACGGGCATGTTTGATTTTACTTTGATTATGGATTCTCACCCTAAAAGCTGAATAAAAAATAAACAGCTCGATTCTATAATCCGATTCTTACAATCGAGCCCATTCATATACACTAGAATCCACAAACCACTTCATATGTGCTTTTAAATTTTAACTTTTAGAGAATCAGCTTCGTAACCACAATCTAGAATTAGGTTTTAGAGAATCTAAAGAAAAATATAAAGAGACCCAAGAAGCACGGCCGTACGGCTCAGGTTGTGCAAGGGAAAATGCATGTTTGGACACGTCGAGATCAGCGGGGAAAAAAATCAATCCGTAGCAGGAGGCACGCACGCGATATTTTTCCCTGGATTAATTAATTTCTTATGCATGGACAATTGTAAATGTGGGATGCACTTGCTTGCACTTCAGCATCTGAGAAAAGATCTCCCGTGAGGACCCACCCCGGCCATAAGTTTGACGCTCTACCATACCAACAAACAAACTAACTAACTAAACAGTAAACACAGCTTGCTCTTAAGCCACAGCGCGGCAATTTCTCACATGACATAACCCCAGATCTTTGCCTTTTACCAGCACACAACGAGCCTGCGTACAATTCAGTGATCCGATACTTTATCACTAAATTTGTACAACTACGAGTACCCGATCGCCGAAATAAAACTGCTCGACAGGGGCACGCTCCGGACCAAAGAGAGAAAGCAGGCCGAGCTCTTCCATCTCTTCCACCAACACTTGGGTGTGACTCTCACGAGATCGCAAACGGTGGATTGGATTGCTCTCAGGGTGCAATCAGCAGACCTGAGACCCTTTGAAGAGCCTTTCCAGCTGGAAGAGATTAGGAATGTGGTGTTTTTCATGCCACATGAAAAGGCACCTGGCTTAGACGGTTACATCAGCTTGTTCTTCAGGGTTTGTTGGCAGATCATCCGGCCATATCTCTCAGCGGAGATTGACCAGCTCTATGACCTTGATGGCTGAAACCTGCACCCCCTCAACTCGACGCATATAGTGCTTTTGCCAAAGAAGCAAGACGCGACAAGTATCGCTGATTACAAGCCGATAAGCCTAATTCATAATGTGGGAAAATTTTTCTCCAAGCTACCAGCGAACAAGTTAGTGCCTCTTCTCAAGAACCTTGTATCTACTGGTCAGACGATATTCATAAAGCAATGATCAATACATGATAACTTCCTCTACATCCACAACCTTACTAGAGAGCTTCACCGGACGAGGATTCTGGCGCTCTTCATTAAACTCGACATCACCAAGGCATTTGATTCGGTCAGTTGGGAATATCTACTAGAGCTCCTACAAAGCATCAACTTTGGGCAGCGATGGAGAGAATGGATCTCAATGATCTTTGCTTCATCCTCCTTGAAGATTCTTCTCAATGGGGCTCTAGGTCGGTCACTTGCACATAGAAGGGGGCTGAGACAGGGTGACCCACTTTCGATGATGCTTTCCATTTTAGCCATCGACCCACTTCAGCACCTCATTGCGAAGGCTGCTAGGGACTCCTTAATCTCTCCTTTGTGCTACAATTAGTTAGGCTACCAATATCACTCTATGCTGATGATGTAGCCATCTTCGCAAACCCAACCGAGTGGGACATTCAAGCCATCCAAGCCACACTCCAAATTTTTAGGGGAGCCATAGGTCTTCAGACAAACATACAGAAGAGCGAGATTTACCCCATTAGTTGCGATGGCTTAGATTTGTCATCCATTCTGTAGGGTTTCTCGACTCAAAGGAGATATTTCCCATGCAAGTACTTAGGATTGCCATTGCGCCCAACCAGGATAAAGATGATCGATGTACAACACATCATTAACAAAGCCTGAGCTAGGTTGGCAGGTTGGAAAGGAAAATTTCTTTCGAGGGCTGCACAACCAGCTAGTGCTAGCAGATCCCATACTTATAGTGCTGGCCATCTATCATATCATTATCCTCCCTTTTACAGCATGGGCGACTAAGAAGCTTGACAAGCTACAGAGAAATTTCATCTGGATGGATGATGCTTCGTTTTTCGGTGGTCATTGTTTAGTCAGCTGGTCTAAGGTCCAGGCCAAAGACCTTTGGAGGATTGGGAATTAAGGATTTTAACAGGTTTGGTTGGGCATTGCGCTTACGCTACCTCTGGTATGAATGGAAAGATCAGCAAAGGCAATGGGTAGGCATGGACCTACCATGCGATGATACAAACAGAAGTTTTTTCAATGTAAGCACCGTGATCACGCTAAAAAATGGTCACATAGCAAATTCTGGACTTCGAATAGGATCAATGGAGTATCTCCTAAGGACCTTGCACTTATGTATTTCTGGCTTGCCTGGACCAATTGCAGAACAGTCCATGACATGCATACTCCAAATAGGTGGGTGGCTTAAGCCACTAAGGTTGGTCTCCTCTCAAGTGCAACTTTAGTATTTTTTAATTTGTGGGAGGCGATATGACATGTGGTCCTGCAACCAAGCATCTCGGATGACATTAGCTGGAAATGGACAACGACAACGATTTTCTCAGCGAAAGCTGCCTACAAGGCTCAGTTTATAGGGTCGGTACCTAATCACAACTGCAACTTAATCTGGAAAGCAAACACAGAAAACAGTGCAAGTTCTTTACTCAGTTTTTTTATCCAGAATAGACTACTCATTGCTGATAAATTGGCGATCAGGGGATAGCCTCATAGCGCCAACTGTCCCCTCTGTGGTTTGGAGCCAGAATCGACTACACACTTGTTGTTGTGGTGTCCTTCTGCGAAACGAGTATGGAAGAAAGTGTTGTTTCCCAAACATATTCATCCACCATTGCTGCAAGCAGACACTTTAGCCACAGGGTGGTGGAGAGCTATCCGAAAGTAGACCTCCTCACAACGACGCAGACATGTGGACGGAGTCAACATCTACACCTGCTAGAATCTGTCGAAGGTTAGAAATCGACAATAAACTAATATTTGGGTACCTTCGAGGATGCAGGGTCAACCAGGAAATCAACAGCACACGATATAGACAGATTCGAGCCTCTATAGAGAGTAGCACCCTACTCCTGTGTGGATATACTATGGAGTTGATGAGAACGGAGTACAAAACAGAGAGATCAAGCTTTCGTTACAATGGAGATTGTTTCTGAGGGGTGGCTAAGGCCTAACTTATCCACTACTCTTCGAAGGTTGCTCATCACTTATACTGCTCGGGTTGCGGATCACTTAACTCTCGACTGCTTGTCGCATCCCACTTCCTGAACGTCTACCCCTTATTTAGAGCATCTCCAAGAGAGAGCCCTAAAAATGAGCCTTAAATTTTAATTTAGGACCCCAACTAATTAGATTTAGGGTTCTAACGAAATATTCACTCCAGCAATTAGGCCCTAAAACACAACAAAGATAAGGCTCAATCACAGAGTTGCTAAATATAGCTACTCTCTTAGGGGCCCTAAAACAATTTGCTAAATTTTAACAATTTAGGGCCCTTGTTGGAGTTAATCTTTTCCCCAAAAGCCCTATAATTCAAGTTAGGACCATATTTAGGGCCCCTCTTGGAGATGCTCTTATATGGCTGAGGTAGCCTCTTCTTAGGTCGTAGTCAGTTTGGAACACTAGATCGTACCCGATGAGGAGTCCTCCGTTCCAATATCTTCATGGTGTATCCAAACTTCCCTTATTTTTCGGCGTACTCGGGTTGGTTTCCTTGTAACAAGAACACGATCGAATCCTTTCCAAATGTGGAGATACTCCCTCCGTGTATATCTTGTCCCGTAGAATTCGGGCCCGAGATATCCAGAGTTTCTAGATGTGTGTGTCACCATGTATGGTACGGTATTTGAGTTTCCTGTGTGTACACATATCCTATATTTAGATATTCGATAGAATCTTTAGAAGGAGAGGAATGGAAGAATTTTCAATAACCTTTACCACTCGTTGCAGGATGTTATTGGTCGAATCTCTCAAGACGTAAACTTATGCATACACATAAGAGCTCCTACCAATGTTTCAAAAAAAAAAATCCTTATGCATACACATAAGAGCTCTCATTTTGTAGCTTTGGAGCTAACGAATCACCGATAGCGTAAACGAACCATCCATGTACATCTCAGGGGAGCCGAATAATATAATCAGGTTGTGAGAAAGGAGTCAATAACAAAGCCAGCCTTTGTACTAAAACTTCACTTCAAGGACCGACTCTTGCTTGGTTGGCTGAAGAGTGTGAACTCTCTGCTGGTCGTGTATTCGATCCTCGGGATCAAACTCATAGACCTCACCCGAATAAAAATTAGGAACGGATACACACACGTACACATTCAGTAGAACAACGTGTTTCTACGCTACGTGAGGTCTTGAGTCTTCGATCACTTCTTGACGAGTACCCATGCCATGGGTACCCCCATCAGCCCGGAAGCACGAACGGGCTGACCTATCACGACGGAAGTCCGGCACCACCGAAAGGTACTTGGGCCGCAAAGAACGAGTCCCGACCTGTGCGGGGCCGACCCCGGACGGTCGGCGGACTCTGGTTCCAAGCGGTCGGCACACGCCGGCCGCCTAGTATCGGCTCAAGCTCCGCCACGCACAAGTCGGCCAGGCCCACGCCCGGTCGCGTACCGCCTTTGTGCAGCTGGCTCCCCGACATCCGTGCAGGTAGGCGGCTCCTTCCCAAGGTTGTCGGAAGAGCCACCGAAGAAGTCAAACCCCGCCCCGTCGCCTGGCACACCGCAGAGGAGTACGCCCACTCGAGGCCTAAGCAAAGTCAAGCGCCATTAAAGTCACCAAGGCCGACAAGAGCACCACGCAACACGCCACCCTCGACAAGATACGCAAGATCAGACGCCAGAGCCACCAACCCTACCTCGGGACAGCAGGGTTGGCCGGACAAGACAGAAACCAGACCTCAAGACATGCAAACCCCTCTCCTCGTAGTCTTCACAACTCCGTGTAAACCGCCTCCTCCGTCTATATAAGGAGAGGCAGGGCCCGAGGGAGGGGCGCGAGAAAAGGGAAAATCTCGAGGTAGCCTCGACTCCTAGCGAAAACCTCAAGGGGATCGGACACCGACCGTCCGCCTCGCCTGCACACCCCTGCCTGTCTCCAAAAGATCAATACATTCACACCGCACGAACTGGAGTAGGGACATTCGGCCCGAACCAGTATACATCTTCTGACTCCACGAGTCGACCATTCGGGGAGAGGGAGCGCGCGACCCCATCCGACCATAAAATCGTATTGCCGGTGCACGAAACACCGACACTTCTTTAGTGTGTATAATAGATACGTACATATGTGTGTGCGTAAGAGTGGTGTGATGTGCATACGTGCATTGTAAAAAAAAAAACTTCACTTCAATCCCTCCGGCTTTACGAAGAATCGTCAGTCGTAGTGGTCAACCCTAAAGCATTAAAAAGGAGGTTGGTTTTAGCGCTTGCTTTGACTCCTAATCGTGAAGGCTGCTTAGGACTTCCAAAATGCAGAACACGTGGTGCACGTTGAAGTAGAGCCCCACCAAAAAGGACGAGTCCAACAAATCATCATAGCCAAAATTTGCACACATTTTAAAGTAGCGTAAACTAAGGGTGCGTTTGGTTGCTTGTACCAAATGGTACATGTATGATATGTTCAAAAAAAAAAATCATCAATACGTTTGATTGTTTGAATAGAATCGTCCTATCTTGGATCAAGTGATACAAATATAAAAAATACTCTCTAGACACACAGTAAATATCCACACCGTGCCCGTTGGTTTCCTGTAGATAAGTCTCCATCTTCCCATTTTGCTTTACAATTATGTGCAGGTTTCTTTTCGAGAAAGCATGGAGGCACTTGCTCTTGATGTCGGAAGGGCGGACGCAATATTTCTGTGCAAACAACATCACTGGCTTGCAAGTTTGTGTTAGACAACCTCGCTATCGAATAGTCCGGGGTTGCCTAATGGATCTAAACTGGAGAACAGAGAGAGAGGGCGAGAGACACAATATGAGGAGGAACGGGTCTGCTTTATTATTCTGTATGCTTGTGTGTACAATGGGGTGACCCCCTGCCTCCTATATATAGCGGTTCTGCTTAGAGATAAGGAAGAGTCCATATCGGATACTTAACTGCTTCCTAACACTCCCTTGGACTCTTCACTGCGATATGCATATGGCTCATTAAAACTCCATAAAAATCAAGTGGGAAAAATAATTGGAGAAAGAGAACATAGCACACGCTGGCAGTGATGCACGGATTACCTCATCAAAAACCTTATGAAAGAAAACTTCAATGAAAATCTGACTTAAAGAAAAGAGAACAATCCACCCAAACTTCAATGTTAATATTTAATATTTTCGTTGGGTACTCAAACTTCATGATTGAGTTTTATGTAGGAGTATGTGAAAAATCTCCCCTGAAATCTGCACTTCTCTAAGCCTCATCATCCCGATTCCTCTAATACATCTTTCAAAGGAAGATGCCGAGTGACTTAGTGAATAAATCACGAGATTTTCACACGACTTAGTATGCAAGATCTTTATCTCGTTCATCTTATGCATTTCATGAGCATAAAAGAACTTGGGGTTGATATGCTTTGTAAGGTTACTCTTCACATATCCCATTTGTACTTGTGCAACACAAGCTGCATTATCTTCATAGATAATAGTGGGGTTTGTTCCATGTTCAGACCACATGACTTACGGATGTGGTGAACCATTCTTCAAGCCATGCACATTCCCGAGAGGCTTCATACAATGCAATGATTTGAGTGGTTAGTCGACGCCGAGACAAGAGTCCGCTAGACGACTTCCAAGAAATTGCCGCTCCACCGCAAAGGAAAACATACCCAGCTTGTGACTTGCCAAGATGCGGGTCCGATAGGTACCAAAGATCGGCGTAGCCAACTAAATTCAATTCATTGTTTCTTCGTAAAACAAGCCGAGGTCTTTGCTTCCTTGAAGGTAACGGAAGATGTCATTCACCCCTTTCCAATGCTTTTTGGTGGGTTCAGACTGCATCGCGCTAGCAAATTCACGCGAACGCAATGTCCGGCCTAGTGCTATTCGTGAAGGTACATGAGCGCTCCAATTGCACTCAAGTATGGGAATTCCGCTCCCAGGACTTCCTCCCCTCTTCTTTAGGCCTGTACGGGTCTAGGTCTGCTTGGAGTGACCTTCCGACCATTGGGGTCTTTGCGGGGTATGCCTTTTCAAAGCCAAATCTCTCCAACACTTTCTGCGTGTAGGATGCTTGGTGTACCAAGATTCCGCCTTGGACATGTTCAAGCTGCAAGCCTAAACATAACTTGGTTTTACCCAAGTCTTTCATTTCAAACTCAGATTTCAAGTATGTGCATGCTTCTTCAATTTCCTCATCCGTCCCAATGATGTTCAAGTCATCTACATAGACGGAGATTATACAAAATCCATTCATGGATCGTTGTATAAATACATATGGACAATCTTCGCTGTTCGTGTAGCCTTTCTTGCAAAGAAAGTCACTTAAGCGATTGTACCACATTCTTCCTGACTGCTTCAGCCCATACAGTGATTTCTCCAATTTCACACTGTATAGGTTTCTCGCTTGCTCTGTCTTGGTTCGGGATAGGATACCTTCCAGGTACTTTCATGTATATCTCCGAATCCAAGTTTCCATACAAATATCTTTGTGACAACATCCATTAGCTTCATTTTCAACTTCAAGTTGACTGCCATTGAGATCAAGTATCTAAAGGTAATTCCGCCCATGACCGGAGAATAGGTTTCTTCATAATCAACCCCAGGACGTTGAGTGAAACCTTGAGCGACAAGCCTTGCCTTATACCTTACAACTTCATTGTTTTCATTCCTCTTCCGAACAAAAACCCATTTATGACCCACGGGTTTATATGGGGAGGTGTGCACACAGCCCAAACACCTCTCTTTTGTTCAGAGAAACTAACTCTGCAGTTGATTGCCTTCTTCCAATCTTCCCAATCGAGCCTTTTCTTGCACTCATGAGAGATGCGGGCTCGGGATCATGATTAATGATCGTGGCAATCTTCTTTGCAAAGTATGCATCGACATTGGCTGTTGCTCTATTCATTGATTCTCCGTTATTACAAAGTTTATGGCCATTTCATCATGGGGTGCTTCGTGCACTTCTACTTGCTCTTCATTGCTATTTCCCATTCCAGAGCAAGTTCCTTTAGTTTTTCTCCGCCAATGTGTGCGCACACATTATTTCCGTGGCTTCTTCCAATGGAAGGTTCAGATCTGGAATTGCCTTTTCCATGTGCTTCTTTCCAAAGCCAGTCTCAACTGGCTCCTTCTTGCTTTGGGGCACTTTTGTGATTGGTCGTGGTAAGTCCTCTCGCCAGCTTTTCCCAGACGTCTCCGGTACTTTGGGTTTGAGAAGCCGGATCTCCTGTTCTTTTTCTTTGAGGCCTCTCGAACAGATGAGGGATACCTTCTGCTTTCTTTGGTATTTCCACCCTCTCTGGTGCATTTCTTGCTGGTACATGCGACTTAACCACGCTCTTCGATCACAAAAATGATCAGCAATTCATTTGCTAAATTACGCAAATCAATTATCTTCTGACTTCTTGATTTGCTTCATTAGTGCGAGGGTCATGCGCGGGATCCTGGAATGCCATACTATTTCCGGCATTTTTCATCCAATGGTTGATTCTCTCCCCTAATGACGGAAATGGTCCTCGAAAGATGCAATCGACCTGGGCCGTGTGTAAGTCTCAGTCATGGGTTCCAAATACCTGATTATGGATGCACTCTCGTAACCAACGTATATCCCAGACATGCGAAGAGGGCCCATTGTAGTCTGCTATAGGGGTGGTATAGGCACTATACCATACAACCAAATTTTCTAAGATGGGAAATCTTTGTGATAGCCCCTTGCACTAATTGGATAGGTGAATGGATGTTGTAGGCCGATGGTCTAAAATTGATGAGTGCTACTGCATGCAGGACTGCGTGTCCCCAACAAGTGTTGGGAAAGTTACAACTCTAGAAGAGCGGTCGGATTATGAATTTAATCCTCTTTATTAGTGCTTCACCTAGTCCATTTTGCGTATGGATGTGCGGTACAGAGTGCTCAACTGTAATTCCTGTTGCTGTGCAATAATCATCAAATGCCTTAGAAGTAAATTCGTCGGCATTGTCCATTCGAATGGACTTCACACGATAATCAGTAAATGCATTTTTAATTCTGATGATCTGCGAGATCAGCTTTGCGAATGCATGATTCCTTGTTGACAAAGAAACATGTATGCGACCATTTCGAGGAAGCATCAATGAGCACCATAAAGTATCGAACGGCCTCGACAAGGGCTGAATCGGCCGCAAATATCCCCTCGAATGCTCCAGAATGCAGGGATTTCATGTTGCACTTTCATAACAGAGGTCTAGTTATTAATTTCGGTGGCACATGCATGGCACACAAAATCTTCGTGATTCGGGAAATTCTTAACATTAATGCCATGACCTTGTGAGTTGTTAACTATATTTCTCATCAATCTAAGACCAGGATGACCTAATCTACAATGCCATAAAGCAAATAATTCAGAGCTTCTAAAGACAGTCTTCAAAGAAGTATACCTGCAACGTGTGCATTGATTTTCGTGGTAGTACAAACCTGCATTCATATGAGGGACATTTTTCTAGTACCATCTTTCCATATTCGCGTGCTTCACAATGCACAAGTGTTCTTTGCCATTTTCTTCATTGGTTTCTACGTGAAACCCATTGGCGCGATATCTTTGAAACTTAAGAGAGTGCGGGTTGATTCAGTGGTACAAGAGGGCTTCTTCAATTACCAAAGTTGTACCCATTGGCAATATAATTGTGGCTCTTCCCGAGCCTATTATATGCGTATCGCTTCTGCGATAGTCGTAATCCTTCCAGCGTTCTTCGTGATCGTGCGGAAGTATTTCACTCTCTTAAGATGGTATTTGTTGTGCCACTATCAACAATGCATATTTCTCCATTGGGCGCTACACGATTTCTAGATGAAAAGAAAAATAATTCTAATCATAAAGTGGCTAAGTAATTCAAAAGATTGCTTGTAAAGAAAGAATACTTTGGAATAAAGAATAAATTGTAATTCTATTCATGAGAAAAGTATGCTCTTCGAGAGCTTACTATTCATTATGCAATCTGATGTCTATGTGAGATAATTCGACAATTCATGTCGATTCTTCAAAACTCACGTTAGATAATGCCACACCTTTGCACATTCATAAGGTTCTTCCATTAGATTACTACGTGTAATCTAATAGGAAATGGTCGCTAGATTTAATAAAATGCATAATTGAATTCTCATGAGTTTCCGACAAACTAAAAGAAAGCAATAATATCAAGATTCATATATTCAAAGATGAATGCAAAATTCATAAGTACAAGATTCATAAGTACGAATTCATAAATGCAAAATTCATAAGTACAAGATTCATAAGTGCAGGATTCATCAATACGCTTTTCATAATCGCAAAAT
The DNA here is from genome assembly GCA_036346355.1 of Rhipidocladum racemiflorum. Lineage (NCBI taxonomy): Eukaryota > Viridiplantae > Streptophyta > Magnoliopsida > Poales > Poaceae > Rhipidocladum > Rhipidocladum racemiflorum. Next base: position 7,084,414 of record CM070581.1, read on the forward strand.
TCATATATACACAGATTCATAAATATTCGTAATAAACAATAATTGCACAATTCATAAAATCATAAATGCGAAATAAATTCTCGAAATTTCCGAATTTTTCTTAGTATTTGGCAATTTTCTGTTAATTATACAAAGAATTTTCCAAAGATCACTTGACAACAGAAAATAAATTGCAACATGAATTAAACATGGCATAAGTCTAATTACAACTTATATAATTCTTGTTGGTCGAGGAGCAACAGGTAATGAATATCTCTGTCAATTTGACTCTTGGCCAGTCAACTCGCCCCTAGGGCTCACATGAGGGAGGGAGCACTTCCGCTTCCGGTGCCAATTAAAGAACCAAGCATCATGTGTGTTTTCCTAGACACCAATTGTCTCATATCTGTTTATTCATTACCAAAATCAAATCCCAACCACTCATGTTCTCATAAACTGTTGTATGTGAAATTCTGGAATTTTCCTAACACTTTTCATAATTTCTGCTAATTTCCAAGCAATTTTCAGAATTACTTTACAACAGGAAATTGAATTTCAGCAAATATCAACATGACATAATTCATAAATTCATAAATACGAAAATAAATTCTCAGGAATTTCCGATATTCTAAACAAGGCAATTATTGCAAAATGCATGCAAATATTCATAAATACAGAAAATAAGGCTAAGTACAAATTAAAACAGAGCTATAAAATTTTCTGCAATTTTCTAGGAATTTTCATATTTTTCTAGCAATTTTCGGAATTTTGAAGAATTTTCTATCCAATTTCCCGAATTTCTAATGTATTTTCGGGAAAAGAATAAAAAGAATAGAAAAACGAATTAACGTGCCCATCACGTTTTCTCTGCCATAATTGATTGCATTGGACTTCAAGTCCAAATGGACTTCCAATCCAATCTGCACAGGATGGTCCACCACACTTGTGGCAAAGCCGGCGGCTCTGCGATGGCTTCTGAGTGGTTTCAGTCGCTGCGTGGTTTCATTGGCGGCGATGCGCAGGGGCCATGCTTGGCGGCGATTCGCGAGGCCGACGAGGCCAAGTTCGGTGCGAGCCGTGTCTTTGCGCTTCAGTAGCGGCGAAGGCGTCACCGGTGGCAATGGCGCTTCAAGCATTTTCGCCGCTCGGCGGCTCAAGAGCACGCGGCGGCCGTCTTGGCCTTGGCGCGCTTCTCGGTTGGTGCTGGTCGGCGACATCGGCGCGGTAGTGGTGGCAGACGCGACAGCTAACGTCTTGGCGTGCGGCAGCGGCGGCTTACAGTAAAGGCCAGATGCTGGGCAGTACGGCACGCCAGCGCTGCTCCGGCTTCGGCGACGACGGCAGCGCGGCTCCGGCGGTTCGCGACGCGCGGCAGCGCCGGCGACGCAGCGGCCGTCGGCAGACGCGCAAAGATAAAGATGGCGGCGGGAGCACGCAGTGCCATCGAGCGAGCGCGACGGACGGCAAGAGTGCGGCGCCGGACGCAGCGGTGGTCGCTCGGCGGTCACGCATTGGCGTCATGGGTTTGGGGCGCCGTGCGCGGGGTCACGGCCGTGCCGTATGGTCTGGATCAGGCGGCGTCGGCTCACGAGCATCGCGGCGGCATGGCTCGATTCTTCCGTAAGCTTCTTCTTTGTGCTTCCAGATTCGGCGTGGCGGCGGCTCAGCGACGCAGGCGTTATGTTCAAGCGGCCGGGCGATCGGTCGGTGGTTTCACTTGGCGTGAACGCTGCGTGACATCGCTCGACCGGTCCGGTTCCTTGCGCGTTGTCGGCGGTCGGAGGGACGAGCGTCGGGCGGCCGTGCGCCGGTGCCGTGCAAGTGCTTCATGCACATCCGAAGTGCTTCATGCACACCGCAAGTGCTTCATGCAAGTCAAATACAAGTACTTCATGTAATTAAATGCGGACCAAGTGCATCATATTTGTAGATGCCACGATCGCATCATGCTATCAAGTGCTTTATGCAGTCGGTTTCAATCCGAGGCTGACGTGCTTCATGCAAGTCGGGGCGGCTTCGTGCCGATGTAGATGCAAATATGCAATCTACTCTGAATTGAAAAACAAAAACATCGTGAATTCGTAGCTTCTTGCCACGTAGATGCGAGAGTAGAAATAAAACAAGCGATTAGTTTCAATCACCTGATTCTTACCGATTCTCACCTTTTTCAATCTGTTCACCGATAGAGCTTCGTGCTGATAACGTGTTAGACAACCTCGCTATCGAATAGTCCGGGGTTGCCTAATGGATCTAAACTGGAGAACAGAGAGAGAGGGCGAGAGACACAATATGAGGAGGAACGGGTCTGCTTTATTATTCTGTATGCTTGTGTGTACAATGGGGTGACCCCCTGCCTCCTATATATAGCGGTTCTGCTTAGAGATAAGGAAGAGTCCATATCGGATACGAATCCGTTTCCTAACAGTTTGGATTCCGATCCTAATTCTGACCCATCCGTTCTAGAAATGAAAAGGCACCCGTTTACCTTTTTCACAGCGCATGTATTGTACGGCTATAACTCGGACAGCTTAAACACCGTTCGAAGTGGAAGTTTTAATTCCTTTTATAAAAAATAGAGCGAGAGGTTATAATACTGTCTCACGAGAAATCCAAAGCATCACAATATATATTCACAGTTCGAGCGGCGCTTCTATACACCATTTTTCTAATATAAGTTACATGAATACTAACCACCATATTCCTCGAAGGATCCCCGGCTCCTCAGCCCCCCACGTCACCCCTCCACTCTCTCTCCCTTTCTTGCAAAAAACACCCCCGGTTCTTTGAAATTACGGATAGGTCCTTTGTAATTTTCTGTGAGTGTAGAATATTTTTCCCCGTTCGCGTTTAGGTCCTCCGTTCGCCGTTTTTCAGATAGAACCTGCCTTTAATACGAATTGCGAACTAGCTATTTCCTACTTATTCGTTTTAGCGAACAAGTCTATAATTATAACAATTTGGTCAATAGACTTTTCGCTCGTGTCCTTTCTCCGCTTTCCCCAAAAATGTTTTCGTGCTCGCTTACTCTCCGGAGCATAGGAAAAATGTTTCCGTGGTCTGTTTTTTCTCCGAAAAAAAACAAAAAATATTTTCCGTTCACGCGAACGTCGTTTTTCCCGAAAAAATATTTTCGTGCTCCGTTTGCTCTCCGGAGCATGGGAAAAATGTTTCCGTAGTCTGTTTTCTCCAAAAAACAAAATTTTTTTCCGCTCACGCGCGCAATGCTTTTCCCGAAAAATACTTTCGTGGTCCGTTTGCTCTCCGGAGCATGGGAAAAATGTTTTCGTGATCTTTTTTTCTCCGAAATTTTTTTTTCCCATTCACGCGCGCGACGAAATATTTTCGTGATCCGTTTGCTCTCCGGAGCATGGGAAAAATGTTTCCGTGGTCTGTTTTTTCTCCGAAAAAAAAAAAAAATTTCCCATTCACGTCTGCGCGTTTTCCCTAAAAATACTTTCGTGGTCCGTTTGCTCTCCGGAGCATGGGAAAAATGTTTTCGTGATCTGTTTTTTCTCCGAAAAAAAAAATATTTTCCATTCACGCGCGCGGCGTGCGCCGCGCTTGCGTTTCTAGTTGTGAAACAAGGGAAGAGATGAATAATAATCAGCATCCACCTTCTAGCATCCGCCTTCTATCCATACTTTAATATTTATGTGCTCCCTCTGTTTCTGAATATATGTCATTCTAGCTTTCATATTTTGTTCCTACATGCTATTCAACAGTTTTCGAGATGATATTTTACCATTTTTTTCTTGTATTTCCCTCATCTTTAGATATTTTCATTAATACCATTTACCACTATAGACTAGAGTAAAACACACAATCCAAAAAACGATAGGTGATCTACATGTGTTTAGTAGCCACTGAACGTTTTTTTCCCCAAAACTGGCCCACATGCGAAATTTTTTTGCAAACTGTTCACCTCCTCTATCATGAAGACCCATGATGATACATCACCTACAAGTGGTGCAGTAGTACCTCTGCTGACAAAACGACGCGCAGCGAAGGCCTTGCAGTAAGGCAACACGTAGTAGCCGCTGGCCGCGTCTTTGCAGATTTGCTAGGGAAGCTTGCCTCTGCGCTACCCGACTGAGGAAGCTTGGTGGGTCCGATCGGCTTCCGTGCTCGCCTGTGTTGCCACGGAACTAGCCACCTTCCGAGCTACTAGACCACGACAGGTGACACATATCACGTGCCGGGTCTTCCACGCTGGGAGGGGGCTATTTTTTGAATTTATTTTGCACGAGGACTAGTTTTGAAAAAAAAAACACCAAAACACCAGGGGTCTAGTATAGTAAAAACATCGATGATCTAATGAAGAGAGATAATCTATGCTTTTGTATATGTGATTTTAGTTATGTTCAATATCATTTGCTACAATATACTAGAGTAAAACATATTATCGAAAGAACGATAAGTGATCTAATAAAAATATATAATATAGTCTTATATATAATATAGTCTTATATATATATATATATATATATATATATATATATATATATATATATATATGAAAAGTCTCATCTACACACATGTATAGATACACATGCTATCTATATCATTTTTCTCTACTTTGGGATATGTGCTGTACAAGACATAAAGGAAAAGACGGAATGGCATAGATCTTGATAGAATAAATATATGGGGTAGATAGCATGTGTATCTACGTATCACGTATGTATAGAAAATGCATGCTATATATATATATATATATATATATATCCTTCGCGATTATCAACCTAGCTAGCTCACCAGAGCGAACGGATTGGGATCCTCTGCCTTTGCAGTTCAAAATGCACGGTGCATTTTGAACTGCATTTTGAGCTGCAAAGGCTAAAAATATTTGAAAAAAAAATCAAATTGCTACAGTATTTGAAAAAATCTAGTTTAAAAATATGAATTCAATCAAAAAATCCAAAATTTCAATAAAATTTAACAAAATCTTGAATATTGTAGCAATTTGATTTTTTTTCCTACATTTTTTTAGCGTTTGCAACTGCCTTTGCAGTTCAAAATGCACCGTGCAGAGGATCCCAATTCCAGAGCGAACACCACCTGCGGGTTGAGAGCCATGCATGCACCGGCAACCGCCTTTTTTTTTTTTTTTTGCTTTGCAGCCAGACATTCCCCGCCACTCAATCCTGTCGGGAGCACAGCGCGCGCGGCCCACTGGTAAGTGGTAACGCACGCGCACGCTCTCTCACGCAGATCCGTTCGTGCCGTTCTCCCCGTCTTAACCCTGACGGTACACTGGCCAGCGGCCAAAGCGAAGGGCTTTTGTTTGTCAACATGGCCGGCTCCCTTCGCTGACCCAACAAGCAAGAAGAAAGAACAAATTAAAAGACTTGCACGAGCACGCTACTTGTCATCGAAATCTAACCCACTTAGGCTTCGTTTGGCAACTCGGAACCGAACATTTCTACTAGATTCTGAAAGAAACCCAACCAAACGGACTAAACCTCGAAACGATTCTCTCTAGATCATTTTTTTCACTTCATGGTCGAATCGGTTTCAACCCCGTTCCATCCGATTCACAGAATCTTACCTGAAATATTTATACCAAGAATCTGAAATTGTTTCTGTTTTTACTACAATCTAGAACCGCACCAAACAGGACCGTAGTCACGAGGATTTTGCAGAGAAGGAAACAAGAGGTTTCCTACGGAATTTCTGCGAGAGATGATCCTAAGTTCCAAACGGGGCCATGGTAGTTTCTACCCGAGAAGATAGGCAGATCGGGGGTAAGCTAGCAATTTTGCGATTGAATACCCCAACTTGAGATTTAACAGGTGTTAGAATCGTCAAATTTATCCAGGCCTTAAATGGAAAGCAAGGAGGAAGATTCAAAGTAAGCCAGCCTCCCCTGCCCCCGTGCAGTCAGCAGGAGCAATTGACAATGTTTCAAACCCTAATTAGCGAACAGTAATAGCAGGCGCGGGAATTCAAAGGGCCGGACGGAAAACAGCGACGGCCATTAGTCGGTTCAATTCACCGCCCACATGTGGCTTAAATCTTAAATAACCTGTGGTTTTATTGTCGAAGCCTTCATCTTTTCTCTGGTTACTTCGTCGGTGAAGGTGAAGGTGAAGGGAGGCGGCGAGACAAGCGGAGAGGGTGGCCAAGAAACAGAGGCCAAAACGCAGCTCGCTCGCGCTCACATGAGGCGGCGGCACCCCTACACGTCGTCGTCGTCGTAGCTTCCCTTGTCGTCTAGGATTCTTAATTCCATGATTCGGGAAGGCAGGCCATGGCTCCCCTGCTCCTCGGATTCCTCTGTCTACTCCTCGTCGCAGGTGGGATTCGCTAGTCCGTGTCTTGTTCTTGCTCTGTTCTGTTCTTGATTTGCTGTGTTGTTTGGTATGTGAGTTGAATTGCGCATGGAGTTTGACGGGATCCTGTCGTACGTCTTGCAGGTGAGGTGGTGCTGATAGGCGCGCAGAGCGGCGGCTCCGGCGACAAGGAGGTGCTCATCGACCTCAAGCGGTTCCTGCAGGTGAACAACAGGTTCAACCGCGGCGACTACGACGCGTGGCCGGAGTCCCACCCGTCGCCGTGCGGGTGGCGCGGCGTGGTGTGCGACGGTGCAGGCCGCGTCACGTCGCTGAACTTGTCCAGCTCGAGCATCTCCGGCCCGGCGTTCGGCAACTTCTCGCGGCTCCCGGCGCTCGCCCATCTCGACCTATCCGACAACTCCATCACAGGCGAGCTCCCCGCCGGCGACCTCAACCAATGCCGCGGCCTCGTGTACCTCAACCTGTCCCACAACCTCATCTGCGGGTCGCTGGACCTCTCCGGCCTGACCAAGCTGCAGAAGCTCGACGTGTCGGGGAACCGGCTCGAGGGCAGCGTCGCGGCCAACTTCCCGGCCATATGCGCCGACCTCACCGTGTTCAACGCGTCAACCAACAAGCTTAACGGGAGCATCACCGGCCTGTTCGACGGCTGCGCCAAGCTCGAGTACGTCGACCTTAGCTCGAACAACTTCACCGGCGAGCTATGGCCGGGCGTCGCAAGGTTCAGGCAGTTCAGCGCCGCCGAGAACAACCTCACGGGGAGCGTCCCGTCGAGCACGTTTCTGGACGACGGCTGCAAGCTACAGTCTTTGGACCTCTCCGCAAACCGGCTGCATGGAAATTTCACGGATTCCGTCGCGAAGTGTGCGAATTTGACGTACTTGTCACTGTGGGGGAATAATTTCTCCGGGATGATACCAGCCGGAATCGGGGAGCTCGCCGTTCTCGAGACGCTAATTCTTGGGAAGAACGGGTTCGACCGGCAGATACCGCCGGAGCTGACGAACTGCACGAAGCTGCAGTTCTTGGACATCAGCAACAACTCATTTGGAGGGGATATGCAACAGATTTTTGGCAACTTTGTGAGCTTGAAGTACCTTGTGCTGCATCACAACAACTACACCGGCGGCATCGTCGCCTCCGGCGTGCTCCGGCTGCCGCAGATCGCCAGGCTCGACCTCAGCTTCAACGAGTTCTCCGGGGAGCTCCCTCCGGAGATAGCCGACATGAAGAGCCTCAAGTACCTGATGCTCGCCGAGAACAACTTCTCCGGCAGGATACCGCCGGCGTACGGCCAGCTCGCCGATCTCCAGGCGCTGGACCTGTCTAATAACAAGCTCTCAGGCGGGATCCCGGCGAGTATCGGGAACCTCACGTCGCTCCTCTGGCTGATGCTGGCCGGGAATCAGCTCTCGGGCGAGATACCACCGGAGATCGGCAACTGCACCAGCTTGCTCTGGCTGAACCTGGCCGACAACCTGTTGACCGGGAAGATCCCACCGGAGATGGCAGAGATAGGAAGCAACCCCGGTGCAACCTTCGCCAAGAACCGGGGCGATTCGAGCGTGCTCGCCGGCTCCGGCGAGTGCCTGGCTATGAAACGGTGGATACCGGCGAGCTATCCGCCGTTCAGCTTCGTTTACTCGGTGATGACTCGCGAGAACTGCCGCAGCATATGGGACCGCATCCTCAAGGGCTACGGAATAGTTCCGATTTGCACCAACTCGTCGTCGCCGGTGCGGTCCAACACGGTTTCCGGGTACGTGCAGCTGTCCGGGAACTTGCTGTCCGGAGAGATACCGTCGCAAATTGGCGCAATGCGGAACCTCAGCTTGCTCCACCTCGACGGCAACCGGCTCAGGGGCCGCCTGCCCCCAGAGATCGGCAAGCTCCCGCTCGTCGTGCTGAACGTATCAAGAAACGACATTTCGGGTCCGATTCCGTCGGAGATCGGCCACATTTTGTGCCTCGAGAGGATGGACCTGTCCTTCAACAACTTCTCCGGCGAGCTCCCACTGAGCCTGAGCAAGCTCACCGACCTCGCCGAGTTCAACGTGTCATACAACCCGCTTCTCTCCGGCGATGTCCCCACCACCGGCCAATTCGGCACCTTCGACGAGCAGTCCTTTCTCGGCGACCCGCACATAAAGTTGCATCAGAGTCGAGCCGCCGGTCAGCAGCCACCACCGGAAGCTGCAGGTGTTCCTCCGGTCAGAAGACGTGGGATGTCTCCAAGAACGATCGCAGTGTGGTTCTTGTTCTCTCTCATCATCGCCTTCATCTTCGGCACCGTCGTGTTCATCACAGCCAACCTTCGCGCCCGGTTCCCGGTGGACCAGGACCCGGACCCCGAGTCATTCTCGTGTGAGAACCCGAAGTGCAGTGGCGGCAGCAAGTGCGCATTCGAAATGTCGACGTCGTCGCCACCATCCTGCTCATCGTCGGCGACCGGGTGCTCCTCCTCGACGGAGGGGGTGAAGGTGTTCCGGCTTGACAAGACGGCATTCACCTACCGCGACATCTTGGCAGCCACCGGCAACTTCTCCGACGATCGGGTGGTCGGGCGGGGTGGCTACGGCGTCGTGTACCGCGGCGTGCTCCCCGATGGCCGCGCCGTGGCGGTCAAGAAGCTCGCCAGGCTGCGCGACGGCGGGGACGGCGACGCCGGCAGCGGCGGCGAGCGCGAGTTCCGCGCCGAGATGGAGGTGCTCGCCGACCGGATGGGGTTCACGTGGCCGCACCCGAACCTCGTCACGCTCTACGGGTGGTGCCTCTACGGCTCGGCCAAGATACTGGTGTACGAGTACCTCGAGGGCGGCAACCTGGAGGCGCTCATCGGCGACAGCACCGCGTTCGGGTGGGGGCAGCGGCTGGACACTGCCATTGACGTGGCGCTGGCGCTCGTGTTCCTGCACCACGAGTGCCGCCCCGCCATCGTGCACCGCGACGTGAAGGCCAGCAACGTGCTCCTCGACCGCGACGGCCGGGCCAAGGTGACGGACTTCGGGCTCGCCAGGGTGGTGTGCCCGGGAGACACCCACGTGAGCACGATGGTGGCCGGCACGGTGGGGTACGTGGCGCCGGAGTACGGGCAGACGTGGCGGGCGACGACCAAGGGCGACGTGTACAGCTACGGCGTGCTCCTGATGGAGCTCGCCACGGGCCGGCGCGCCGTGGACGGCGGCGAGGAGTGCCTGGTCGAGTGGGGCGGGAGGATGGCAAAGGAAGGCTGGAAGGTGAGGCAGCAACCGGAGCAGAGCACGGTGTTCTGGGAGCTGCTGATGCTCGGCATGCGGTGCACGGCCGACTCGCCGCAGGAGCGCCCGGACATGCCGGACGTGCTCGCCGCGCTGCTCGACATCTCCGCGAACGGCGACGCGAGCTGTAGATACCCGCAAGGGTAGCTCAGGGCACAGTGACGGTGGGTAGGTAGACCCAAATTAAACTCACATAGGTTTTAAGCTTCGTTCTTTACAAAATTTTGTTTGCTCAACTGGTTTAGCTAGTTTGCCATTGATTCTTGATGTGAATAGCACAAGTAGGAGGAATACAAGAAAGAAGACAGTTTCTGTTGCCCGCTGTACACTTGTTCTTGTACAGATCAAGCGATATCACTGTACGCTACACTCGTGCAAATGAAAAGCTTTTGCTCCGACAAATCTTATTACGATGTATTGTAATGTGCTGGTACTGGTACTGGTACTCTGCTCTTTCAATGCCTTGCAGTGCGAAGCAACCTAACGTCCTGACCTCGTGTGATCGTACGACGACTTGCAACTGGCAGCGGTAACATCGGGGAACAGTACGATCGTAGGCACGTAGAAGTGGTGGCATCGCTCCTTTCTGCGCTCGCTTCTTGGACCACGACGCCTCTGCTCAATATCGTGGATTGCACTCGAAGGGATTCCGATCAAGGATCAGAGCCATCAAACATCGAGCGGTCAAAGGGTCTAATCGAAATTGCTATGCACGCGACATCTCTTGTTTTTTAGGAAAAAGGAAACGAACACGATATCTCGGAGAAGGAAGGTACACAGCCAAGCTCAAAAGTGTTCAGCCTTTACATCTGCACAGGCCGTTGGGCAAAGCACACACCGACACACGCACGCACGCATACATACGTACATACATACATACATACATACATACATACATACATGCTCCATGGGCATATATAATAACACGTTACACGTACATGGGGGACCAAAAGAGTTGAAGAAAAAGCTCGCGAAATCGTGAACCACCGAGCGGCCGGAATCAAACCCGTAAGGAGCACTACTCCAACTGGAAGTCTGGACTCTGGAACCGGAGAAAGCGTGCACGGTAGACCCAATGCTCCGTCCTCCCGCGCTCGCTTTCAAACCCTCCTCGCCTTTCTCCGCCAACTCGCTTTCGATCCCTCTACCCCCTGTCCCCTCCATGATGTGCACTGTCCTCCCCACACGGTAACAACGCAGCATATGCTTATCCCCGCCTCGACAAGACCTCGGAGTTTTTACGGTCTTTCCGAATTTTTCCTTAAATTCTCCTACTTGTTCTTCCGAGTGTCTTCGCTTTTAAAATCTTTGATATTTTTTTGGTACCAGCGTGATATATATATATATATATATATATTTTGGTATATCCTAAGAGTGATTTTAAAAAAAAAATCGCCGAGAAGACCCGTGCAGAGCGCAGGTCTACGAAGTCTTATCTATCAAGCCAGGGCCGAAAGAGCAGGGAGCCAAGTGCGAACGGTTGAGCCCTTGGCTTGGCCCGGGCCCGTGCCGGCCGTTCCCTCCCGGAGACGCCCAAAACACAGAGGTTTGACGCGGTTTCGATGGCGTCGGGGGGCCCGTGCGCATTGGTTCGTCCGTTTCCCCGGTCCGCGAAAGCTGCCGCTAGCCGCTCGGTCGGTCCATGGCGCCGGGGCCCGCTGGCAAAAGGCGTGGTGTCTTGACGGACAACCTGTGGGACACGGAAAAGGAAAGCTGCGTTCGCACGTGCGCGCGCGCGCGTGTCTGGCTCACGTGTCGCAGAAACTTCTACGTCGGAGATCAGACAAACGAGGCAGAGAGGGACGGAGGCAGGCACAGGAAGGAGAGAATTTCGCACAAATATCAGACAAGCAAACAAACAAACAAAGAAGAGGTGACTAGGGATGCATACTTGTCACACAGTCCTAACGAAGTCTAAATCTTGGGAGCAAAGGGGGAAAAAAAATATGACACGGCACATTACTCCCGGGAATGAGATGCACAGCCTCTCTTTAGGAGGAAACAAATTCTATGCAACGGTGTTACATTGGTGCCAAGCGTCCTGCTATGTCAATCTCTAAGTACTTTAATGCAAATCTATCAATTTCTAAGCACTTTAATGCACTTTAATCCTTATCACTTAATTATTTTTTGCATGGATATTAACGCTACGGGACACGTGACGCCAATCCACACGGTGCTGCACAGGCCGCGGTATGCAACACCGTTGCATAGAAATTTTTTTCCGGCTAGGCAGCCTGGCCGGCGCATCAGTTTCATAGTTTCAACGATACCATAAGTGCGAAGAAACAGGAATGCATGGAAACTGTTATTTGGGAGTTCTTTTACAAACTTAGGCCAAGTCTGGCATCACACACTTACGGGACCCATAAGATTCACACTAGACGAGCACATCATTTTTTTTTTCCCTCTCGCCAGCGTTATACTGTTATTTCACATAGAGACGGCATACGTTTCTCCTACACACACGGGTAACAAATGGACGAGAAGCAGCAGGTAGCTGGTTTAACAATGGACAAGAAAGGCAGCAGATGAGTGGCCTAGGTAAACAAGAGAACACGGCCACGAACAGCAGGCTAATCTGAAGGAAGGGTCCTTGCTGAGATGAAATCGAACGACAGGCCATTCTCCTGGAGGCGCTTCTGGAGATCAGTGGGTCCGAAAACCATACCTGGCGTATACACCCCACCTTTCGGCAGGATGGCTCGCTGGCTCAGCAGGATGAGGGCGCACTGGATCAGGATGATAGGAGTTGAGATATACCCAATCTCCGGTCCTGAAACTCTTGTGATGACCTCCTTGTCAGGCTTGCTTCCACGCAAGGCGGCTGCATTGCTGTAGCCACGCCCAACGAACCACATCTTGAACGAAGCACTGCTGATCTCTTCCTCCGTTGGTCCACCCTTTCTAAACCACCCAAGGGAGAAGAACTCAGGGAATTTTAGCAAAAGGAACCTACCAAGGGAGAAAACTCCGAGCACTCTGAAGCATATTCCAGTATACAAGAGCTGCAAAATGCCGAGAAGGGTTTGGGAGGCGATGTTCACGCCGAAATGCGCAGGTTTAACGGAAGACCAGAAATTCTTCCTATGCTCAGCATAAACTGAGGTTTCTTCCACCCCAGGAAGGCCCTCAGGATGCTTTGTCATTGTTGATAGGGTTCTCTTCACAACCGCTGTGTCAGAAGAAGGCAACTTCATAACCCACAATGCCAGTGTCTTGTCATGCTCAATCAATCCTTCTTTGGGAGGTGGAGGGCCCGGAATCTGCAAAATGGAAGAAACCTTAGCATCAAATGTAATCTTTATCCAAAAAAATAATTTGATTTCTAATAATTCACCCAATAGATCATTGGATTCAGGAATTCATGACTTGAAAACTGACATAGTTTATTAGTTTCTGTTATGGACTCTGTTTGGAGTTCAGTTCATCACGGGGTACTACTTGTACTTAAAATAGTCTGCAGATAATATTACTATCTAGCCGAGTTCTATAAAGAACCGACGAGGAGTTTTGTCGCATATGCAGTGGAACTGGCAGACAATTGTGATCGGCATAGCTTTCCTGTCTTTCCTTCTGTTTGTCAAGTAATCCGGATTCTTGTAAGATCGACTGGGTCTTCATTTATAATTCAGATTGTGGCGTTGCAGAATTCATCTCATTTCTAACCTTGACACTTAAATCATTTGTAACATCGTAATGGCGTTCACTTAACAATACCATTTACTCCCTTCAATATTTAGGTTGGGGTTTGCTTAACAGCACTTGCAGCCAATAGTTTATTATGATATTTTCTGCCGGTTGATCATGGAACACAACAGCATGGGACATTGTCATACAGTTGAAGACAATGTGCCAAGGTCATGAGGCAATATCTTAGTAGGTTTCCGACATTGAAAGGATGCAGGTGCTACACGTGTCGCCTTCTGCGATCGATGAGGGGGCTATTTTTGCAAATTAGTTCGTGCAGGGGCCAGATTTGCCCAAAAAAAAAAAGTGTGAGAGGGCCAAAAAAGCCAAAGCTTCCAATTATTACTGGCATCAGGCACAAATAAGTTTATAACAGGCTGTTCTATAGCACAAATAGGGAGCCCTTCTCTGCCCTATAGCATGTTCAATTGGCAGTACCTGGAACAACTAATCCTTTTCACCAATAAATTTACCATTTAAGAAGGCTTTCGAAATTAAGTGGGATTTCCGAATCCTACTATACCACTCTGAAAAGAAATGTGGCACTTATGAATCTTGATCGAGGAAAAAAAGAAAAAGAAAATCTTAGGTATGCAGGTTAACGAGCAGGTCCTCAAACATGCATATTTATATTAAAGAACGCGATCTCCTTCACAAGGGTAACAGGCCCCAAGGACATAACTTTTGCAGCTTGAGACCATGAATCATTATTTAAGTACATCAAAGATGATCTCCTTCAAAAGGGTAACAGACCCAAAGGACATAATTATAGCAGCTTGAGATCATGAATCACTATTAAGTACATCAAAGGCAAGATATGGACTATTCATCTGCCACAAAAAATATGGCCAAAGGACAATAGGACTCATTGAGGAATACGATAGCCCATTTTTAATGAAGTAACACCACATTCACACAAAAGGCATGTTAGCCATCACTTACATGTGACTACTGTCACGTTGTGACAGTACCAAGGCTTTTCTGAAGAAGCTGAATGTTTATTTTGTAGTTAGCAGTTGGTTTACAATATGCATCAGCTTGATTGAAGAGTGGTTGACAGGTTAGAGTAGGCAGTTGGCACACAATATGCGAAAGTACCAAAGAATTATATCATCAAATCATGACATCTGGTGATGGTCAGGAGTAGGTAAACTATTTGCAGAAAAATAAAAAGGGAAAATAACTATGCCGAGTTAGTTGACACGAACCGTACGCCTTGTTTGCCTGGGCATCAACAGTGGTGTATGTCGTCTATGGCGGCAATAAAATTTAAATGCCCCATCTTCTCTGTGACTGTATCTACATTTTAACCTTCCGCCTTCTTAGTTAACATATAAAGAACCCAGGTCCTTGTTTCTCAATTAAAAAAAGGGTGCTTGTACACTATACCAGAACACATAAATATTTCAGCTTTGTTATTTTAAGTTGCATGATCTTTTTATTTACCCCAAGTCGATTTTCTGGCCTTTGGATTAGTTTCGAGATGTGAGTGTCTTGATTCTGTTTTTAAGTCCATGGTTCAAAAAGTTCAAAAATAGATATCCCCTAAATCTCTCTGTTTGGTGTCAAATTCACATCAATCAAGAAAATCCACATAATCCGAGAGATAATTATCTGAAATCCATAATAGAACTAGAAGGTTGATCTTCACCAATTTTATTAACTAACAACGCTCGCTAACAGTCTAAGTCGATTTTTATTATCTGATTTTTTTGTTAACTCTTAAGTCGATTTTTCTGGCATTTGGATTGGTTTTGAGATGTGTGTGCCTACTGTCTAATTCTGATTTATCCAATGGTTAAAAAAATGTGACTTAGGAAAACACAAGTTATCCTATAAATAGACGTCCCCTAAATCTTTCTTTTTGATGTAAAATTCACATCAATCGAGAAAATACACATAATCTGAGAGATAGATGATTATCTGGATTTTATCATAAGAACAAGAAGTTTGTTCTTCACCAATTTTTATTAATTAACAACACCGACTAACACACGGCACACTTGGGACTTTGGGTCTACTCTAACTCGAAGCTAAGATAATTTCATTCTGAGGAAGAGTAGCACACGCCAACAATGTGATCCAAATTCCAAAAGAAATTCACAGGAAAGGACAAGCATTTTAGGATAACTCTGATAGCAAAAAGAAATTTCATAATAGCCTAACAGGTACAGAGATACGGGTTACGGATCTGGCCTAATAAAAACCAACAACTATCAATATTACAGTTTATAGTATGTGTATGTACCATGAAAGTCAACATGTTCAAGTGGAGATAAACCATCCTTCTAATTCAATATAGAAGTTGTTCTAATAGAGTAATATTAATCTCATTAATCACTACCACAGCATTGCGCTAGCACTTGATAAAACATGCAAGTCAATTCAGAAACTGCAAGAAGTTAATAGTAACTCACATCGGGCTTCGGCGGCCTCTGCCGCGACCGGCGCAGCGCCTGCAGCTGGTCGGCGCTGCCCATGCCGAGCACGGCCGACTCAAACGTGGTGAAGTTCCCGGAGATCCTCTTGTCGGACAGCAGGTTGAGGTTCGCCACAACGCTCACCGGCGCGGACGGCGGCGCCCACTGCCTGGAGTTGAACAATAACCCGAGCTCCGCAGGGATGGAGTCAAACCCGCACGCGGAGACGATCAGCGACCCGTTCTTGGCGGCGAGCTCGTGGAGGTCGGCCTCGATGCGCTCCATGAACTCGGGCTCGCCGGCGATGTCGAGGCAGTGGGCCCCCGCGGCGGCGCAGGCCGCCGCCACCTGCCCGCCGTGGAGGCGGAAGGGCCCCGCGCAGGACAGCACGACGCGCGCCCGCGCCGCGACCGCGTCGAGGGAGGCCTGGTCGGAGGAGTCGGCGACGAGGATGGGGATGTCGGGGGGCGGGGCGGGCGCGGCGGCCCAGCGGAGCGCGTTGGCGAGGCGCTCCCGGCTGCGGCCGGCGAGCGCGAGCGAGCGGAGCGGGGATGCGTTGGGGGGAAGGAACTTGAGGGCCTCGCGGATGACGTACTTGCCGGTGAAGCCCGAGGCCCCGAAGATGACGACGTCGAACACCTCCGGCTCCGGCGCCGCCATTGGGGTTCGCTCGCCTTGCGCGGGCTTGGGTTCTCGGGACTAGAGCCTGGACCCAGTGTGGAGTGCTGTGCGGTTGTGGCATCCGCTGCTCGCCGCGGCCGTTTTTGACGTGCGGGACGGGTGCGGTCACGTCGATCACACCGTCCTTTTGCGCCTGTTTGCGGGTGAGTGTTGTTAGGCCTTGTTGTCAGGTCTGGTTGCCGTTGGCAGTGCCATAATGCGCTCCTATATTGTTTTATGGTTCATAATAATAGTAATATGTAGGTGGTTAGCAGGTGCGTTGTTGCTGCATCAAGAGCTGCGCTCCTGCTGGCGTACGTCCGGCATGAAGAAGAATGCGCGAGCATCATCTTGTTTAATTTTCAGCCTTAACGCCCTCACCAGTGTTGTTCATTCTCCGACCGGTGTGCCTGTGGAGAGGACCAGGGACGACCGTCGTCAAGGCCCGTGTATAGCAGCTGGTCTGGGTCCGAGAGCAAGCGGGCCACTACCATAAGAAGAGAGAGAGAGGCCACTACCATAAGAGAGAGAGAGAGAGTTGTTGCCTTCTTCTATGTGCCGTCAACCACCATCGTCAAGCGTAAGGGACGCTACTCCTTGCCCACCACGTTGAAGTTGTCCTTTCTGCGGTGCTTGACGTGGTTCTTCGTGCTTTTGCTTTTGGCTCACCGTGTTGGTGTTGCGCTTTAGTGGTGCATTGTTGTTGGTGCCAGTACAATCTAATGGTGTGATGTGGTGGGTTTAAGTTGGTGAACTACGCTGGGGTTGTTGCCATGGTGAGCATCATAGGTATCGATACACTTTTATGCCTTGCAAGGGTCGTGGTTCTTCATCCGTGCTGGAACTATGGTTTGCGTTGCCTTTGCTTTTATTCTTCTCTCTCAAGATTCAAGCAATGATGATCCTCTGCACAGCCGATAACCAGTTCGAAGGTTCAACATGATAGATGCAGTGTCAGAACCAGTGCCGATAACCAGCCTTAGGGTGCGGTAGTACCGGCCTGGCGGTACTACCAGCCTCATAACTGCGGTACTGCCAGCAATAGGAGAAAAACTAGATTTTCACCAAAATCTTTTTCTCCTAACTTCCAAAGAACAATTATTTGAGCCATATGGTGATCAACATATGATCACACTTATTTGCAAAGCACATTTGCAACTTCTCAACTCATGCTCAACGAATCTGCAATTAAACTCTTCAGCTTTATTTGTGAAAACACATTTCGCAAATAAACCAAGAACCTATGGGTTCAATCCTCTTAGCCATGAGGTGATCAACACATGATCACGGTACTTTGCAAACACATTGCAAATTACATCTTCGCATGCTCTCTAGGATCGACACCCATAACCTCTCGCTCATTTGCAAAACACATATTTTCAAATAGCAATTAAACCACGAGGCATGAGCTATCTCCCTTTTGCAACACATGTAAATCCATAGCCTCATGCAACAACCAAATCAAACTCAAATGCTTGGCTCTCTATTTGCAACATATGCAAATCTTTAAGTCCAAGCAACAAATAAAGCCAACTCAAATGCATGAGTTCTTTATTTGCAACACATGCAAATCTCTAGCTTCATGCAACCAATAAAACCAATTTGTATGAGTATTCTCGTTTTGTAACACATGCAAAACCTAGCTCTAAGTAATACTAAATAAGCACAAATGCATGAGCTCTCTATTTGTAACACATGCAAACTTTAGCTCCATGCATACCACTAAAACACAAGTTTGCTTGAGCTATCTCCTTTTGCAACACATGTAAAACATAGCTCCAAGCAATACCACCTCAAATAAAGATTTGTTTTAAGAACAAAACATGAACTTCAACATTTGCAACATATGCAAAATATGAACTCCGTGCAAAAGCCAACGCATAAGCTTGTCCCATTTGCAACACATGCAAATCAAAGCTCCATGCAAAAACCCAATGCATAAACTTTTCCTATTTGCAATACATGCAAATCAAAGCATTATGCAAAAACCAAAGCACGAGATTTATCCATTCACAACACATACCAAATGATTAGCTCTATGCAAAATCCAAATAAGAGAATTTGAGCTCGAGTGAATGTGGATTGAGTTCATCAACACATGATGAAGCTCAAGCAAATGACTTAGCCCCTTTTAATAGTACGATGCTAAAAACTAGACACAAAGACTATGAAACATCCTTAGCCTATCTAGTTGTACCTTAGCCGCCGCACGAGAGCGATCCCCTTTAGGGCTTTAAAGATCTTCAATCTTTCTTCTCCCGGGATCGCAATATAGCTCTCTTGAAGTCTTAATGATTTACAATCATCTTCTCTTCAAGGTAGCCATCTAGCTCTATCTTCTTATTTACCAACTCATGATGAACCTTGTGTAGGGTCGAGGATGCGCCTAGAGGGGGGGGTGAATAGGCGTTTTAAAAATTCTCCTTACTAATCGAGGATCGCCTCTAATTACCCCTATGTCAAAACTTGTAGGAGATGACATCCTTTTTGTTCTTATGGAGGTCAAGTGTCCAATCCATCTCGTACCACCTAAAAAATTTTTTTAGGCGGTTTTTGGTACCCAATCCTTGTTGGGTCCAACAATGTTAGTCACAATAGATTTAGGAACCCAAATGGCCCTAAAATTAGCATTTTTAACTTGACTAACACGACTAGAACTAGGTTTGCGAATATTATTCCTCCTAGGCAACATGTTTGGAGTGAAGTGAGATGGCTTTGGAGGATAAGCATGATTAGCAAACCTATTTCTAGTTTGATCCATTCTAAGCATATGATAAATGAAATTATGCATTGGCTTAGTGGATCTAGCAAATCTAGCAAATTGTTTGCTATTGTTATTTCTCCTAAGCAATTTATTGGAATTGCTTTGAGTGGGCTTAGGAGTCCTAACAATTTTAGCAAATTCATTTCTAGATTTATTCTTCCTATGCAAATGAATATTTTCATTTTTAGCGGGCATAGGGGGCAAAGTATATCTAGCAAATGGTTTGCGATACATATTTTTCCTAAACACATATTTTTCATTGTGTTGCATAGGTTTAGGAAAATTTGCATTTCTAGTAAAACCATTTCTAGATATATTTCTCCTAGGCATATGATTATCATTATTTTTGAAGCACTTAGGAGAATTGACAAACTTGGCAAATACATTGCCATTTTTGTCTTTCCTAAGCAAATAATGATTTTCATGAATAATAGGCTTGGGAGTCATACCTATGGGACAATCCTTACCAATGTGTCCCTTTTCCCGGCAATTGAAGCACGTTTGGCGGTATGGGCTTTTCTTCACCTTTTTGTTGTGCTCCTTGCCGGTCCTCCTCACGGTTGGTGGTGTGGCCTTGTTATCCACTTTGTTTGGGCACTTGGAGGCGAAGTGGCCCATCTTGTTGCATCCGAAGCACTTGACCTTATTGGAGTGTCTTCCATTGTGCCTCGTCTTGCTATTCTCCCTCTTGGAGTTGTAGCCGAGTCCTCTTCCATCTTGAGGGTGATCTTGTGTGCTCAAGATTTCGTCGAGGACGGCCTTTCCTTTGACGTACCTCCTCAAGTCATCTTCCAACTTGATGACTCTAGCCTTGAGCTTTTCATTTTCCTCTACAAGATTAACATCTAAACACATAGAGGAACTGGAAACAACATTATTAGCGCAACAAGGCAAATCTTCGCAAGATGTGGACATATCAATTTTAGATGAGATGAAAGAATTGATATTTAAACATGTCATTTCATCAATTGAGTTGCTAGGCATTTCTATGTCCACATTAGGCTTAGTGAATTTCTCGAGAAGGACTTCCTCATGATTTTCTTTAAGGAAATCATAATCTTTTTGAAGTGAGTCATGCTCTAACTTCAACAGTTTATATTTTTGTTTCTCCTTCCCAAGAAATTCATTGAGCTCCTCTAGCATATTGAATAGTTCATCGTAAGAGGGCTCACCTTCCTCATCGTCACTATCACTTACCTCCATTTTACCTTTTGCCATTAAGCAACAAATTCTTGATATAAGTGAGGATTCGTCGTCGCTTGAGGCGGAGGTTGAGGTGTCCTCATCATCACTTGAGGTAGAAGTTGAGGGTTCTTCTACTGGGATGCTTTCATCAATGCAATCTTCGATTGATGATGTGGATGAATCATATAATTCTTGAATTTTGATCCACATCTCATGAGCGCTCTTGAGATTGCAAATTTGATTGAAAACATCTACGCTCACAAAGCTAAATAAAGCGTTAGTTGCTTGAGCGTCGAGATGTAAGCATTTCTCTTCTCCTTTAGTTGGAGCAACTTCGTTTAGACGAAGAGAAAAGCCTACATCTACGATCCACCATATTTGGGGGCTCATGGATTTAAAATGCGAAATCATAAAGCATTTCCATGAGTCATAATTGTAACCAATAAGCATGGGTGAATCGTGAGAGTGCACTAGACCTCTAGCCTCCATCCTTTTTACTCTCTAGACGGTAAAGCCTAAAATGAGAGTGACCGTGGCTCTGATACCACTTGTAGGGTCGAGGATGCGCCTAGAGGGGGGGTGAATAGGCGTTTTAAAAATTCTTCTTACTAATCGAGGATCGCCTCTAATTACCCCTATGTCAAAACCTACACAAAGATTATGCGCAAGCGGAAGATTAAGGTTTTGACAATTAAAGCCTAAATCAACTAGGCTCACTAGTGCACTAACTAAATAAGTCTCTAACTAGAATTGCTAGGTTGATCAAGCAAGCTACACTAAGCAATTCTATTCACAATCAAGCAATTGATAATATTGCAATAAAGTAAATGCTTGAATGTAAAAGGGCAAGAGACACAAAACTTTTTACCGTGGTTCGGAGCAAACCCTCCTACTCCACGTTGAGGAAGTCCAACTCACTTTGGACCGGCCCACTCACTTGAGCCTTCACCTCGAATCCACTAAGGTTGCTTTTTACCCCGCCTGCAGGCTAAGCACCAACCTTCACAAACTTTCGCCGGGGCTTCTCACAAACCTCGAGAGCTCCCGCGCACGACGCACCGACGCCGTCTAGGAGGCACCGACCTCCAAGAGTAACGAGTTGAGCACCCCGCTCAAGCTTCACCGATCACACCTCCGTGATTCCGGTGATCACCTAGTGCAACCAATGCAACTAGGATCCTCTCACACTCCCTCTAATTGCCACTCATGCAATTAGGGTCACTCTTGAGCTCAAAACCAAATTGGAAGAGGCAAAACCATCAAAACCCTCCCACAAACTCAAACCTAGCTCAAGAACACTTTAGAGTGTAGCAACAACCAGCTAATGCCCCCCAAGGGGGTCTTATATAGCCCCACACACGAAAACTAGCCGTTGGGGGCAAAACCCACGAAAACTCAGCAAAGTCGGCACTACCGCCCTCATAGGGCCGGTAGTGCCGCCCCCAACCCAACGGTCGGCTAACGGCTAGATTCCCTGACTACTGCAGCAAACCGCCAGTAGTGCCGCTCGGCAGTGCATCTGCCCCTCTTGGGCAGATCGCCGACTCGGCAAATCGCAGAACACTCGGCTCAGTAAAGACTACCGGTTCAACCCCCTGCATCGCCGCACTTCCAGCGATCTGCCCCATCGGGCGGTAGTGCCGGCCAACACTTCAGAGCACACCGCTCTCTGGAAAACAGCTACCGACGATATATACCCGGTAGTGCCGCTTTGAGCGGCAGTACCGCTCCCATAAGCGGTACTGCCGGCCTTAGCGGTACTACCGCACCAATACCATCGGTAGTGCCGGCCACAGGAGAAAAACCAGTTTTTCGCTAAAAACTTTTCTCCAAGACTTCAAACCGACAATCCTTTGAGCCAAAAGGTGATCAAACCACGATCACACTTAGTTGCAAAACACTTTTGCAACACCACTAAACCATGCTCAAAGAATTCAACCAAACTCCAAACACTTTGCGAAAACTCCTTTAGCAACTAATCAAAGATTATATTTGCAAGAACGTATTAAGCAAATAAAACCCAGAATCTATAAGGTTTATCCTCTTAGCCATGTGATGGTCAAACCACGACCAAACAGACTTGCAAAAACCACGGTGCAAGTATCACATGCTTTCAGGACCTGAACCTATAGACCTCCCGTTTATTCGCACAACGAACTCGCAAATAAACAATCAAAACCACGATATGCTTGAGCATTCTCTGTTTGCAACAAATGCAAAAAGCCTGGCCCCAAGCAAATTCCAAACACTTTGTGAAAATATTTTTCGCAAACAACTCAAAGACGTATTTGCAAAAACCATTAAGAAAATAACCAACGAGTCTATGAGTTTGATCCTCCTAGCCATGTGATGGTCAAACCATGACCAAACGGACTTGCAAACACCACGGTGCAAGTATCACATGACCTCAGGATCGAAACCCATAAACAAACTAAATCAAATCAAATCAGAGTGCATGAGCTCTCTAATTGCAACTCCTGCAATTTTCTAGCCCCATGCACTAAACCAAACTAAATCAAATCAGAGTGCATGAGCTCTCTAATTGCAACTCCTGCAATTCTCTAGCTCCATGCAACTGATAAACCACAAAGCATTAGCTATCTCCCTTTTTGCAACTCAAGCAAATTGATAGCCTCATGCCAACACCAAACAAAGACAAATCAGAGTGCATGAGCTCTCTAATTGCAACTCCTGCAATTCTCTAGCACCATGCACTAAACACTTGCTTGAGCTTTCTCCGTTTGCAACCCGTGCAAATATAGCTCCAAGCAATACCAAATAAACGCAATAAGATTTTTGTTTAGAAAACAAAAACAAAGCATGAAGCTTCATCTATTGCAACACATGCAAATAAATGAACTTCACGCAAAAGCCAACGCATTAGCTTATCCTATTTGCAACGAATGCAAATCAAAGCTCAATGCGAAAACTCCAAGCACAAGCTTGACCTATTTGCAACAAATGCCAAATAGAACTTATGCAAAATCCAAGCACGAGCTTCACCCATTTGCAACACATGCCAAATGGTTAGCTCCATGCAAAAACCAAATTCAAATAAGATTTGAGCTCGAGTGACTACAGGATTGAGATCACCAACAACGATAAAGCTTAAAGCAGGAACTCAACCCCTCTTAATAGTACGGCGCTAATAACTAGACTCAAAGACTAGGAAGGTCCTTAGCCTAACTAGTTATACCTTAGCCGCCGCAAGCAATCCCCTTTTGGGGTCTTTATGATCTTTAATAGACTTGTACCCCTGGGATCATCACTCTGGCTGTCTCTTGAAGTCTTTTATGATCTTCAATCATCTTATCTTCAAGATCGTCACCCAGCTCTATAAGCTTGTTCATCTCTTCTTGATGAACCTTCTTCTTTTCAACCTTTGGAACTAACCTGGCTCAATCATCACTTATAGAAATGGTTAGTCCAAGATGCATGGTTGTCTCAATCGTCTAAGCACTCCATTAACACATAATGGATACCACTTACACCAATTGAGCACAACCTAAGTCAACTAAATGAATTTATATGTGTCTTGAGCACATGATGCAACTAATGCTTCATGCTACTCAAGAACTCTTTATTTGCCCTTAATCAATCATAAGAACACCATCAACACATGATGCAATGTTCTTTGATGATTAGGAGACAAATGAACTCAATTTAAACATTCATTTAAATTGATATGTTTCAATGTATTGATCCTTTATATATGGAGTGAAGAATAGATCAATACATCGATACATCAAGTTCAAGTGTGAACTCCCCCTAAATATGTGCATCCATGTAACATATGGATTGGGAAACATAATGCACATTTTGTGGTTAATGTCATGGAGAATTCATACTTTAACTTGATTCCAAAGTATGCAATTTATACTAGAATGGATATGCATACATACCTTGGTTTTTCATTTTCCATCCAAATATGAGACTATTAAATGTAACTCAATAAACATGTTAGTCTCAATAAGATTAGATTTGTCATTAAACAAAGATTAATCATTAATCTAAACCAATCACCAAAACCAAATGGAGCTTGAACTTACACCTTGTCTTCTTTTCTTCTTCTCTTCGTGGTCTTTTCTTGACGCCCATCAGCTCATGATATTGTCCTTGTTCCATTCTTCATCTCAACTATTTGAACTTAACTCTATTTTATCCACAACTCATAGAAAATGGTTAATCTAACAAACATGATTGTCACAATCGCCTTCGCACTCCATTAACACATAATGGATGCCACTAGGATCGATTGAGCACAACCCTAATCAATTTAATGAATTAATTGTGTATTAAGTACACCGATGCAACTAATACTTCGTTATACTCAAGAACTATCTATTTGTATGTAATTAATCAAGGAACACCATCAACATATGATGAAGTGTTCTTTAATGATTAATAAGATAAACGAACTCAATTTAGTTTTTTTTATTTAAATTGATGTGAGTATATACTAACTACACAAGTTTTCATATACTCATGTTGATGGTAAGTAATAACCCATAATATCTGGAATATATGAAAATAATAATTACTCTAAGCCATCAACTATAAAATAAACTCCACAAGTGTATGTGCATACATTAGTAAGTAATTGACTACTCCATATGGTAAGTAATTGAATTTGAATCAATATACACATATTCAATTGTGATTGCATTGGAGTTTATCCTATATTACCATGAGTATATTACAACCAGGCAATTAAAATAAATACTCACGGAGTTAGTTTCGAAGTATTGATCCTTTATATATGGAGTGAAGAATAGATCAATACTAATGAAACTTCAAGTTAAAGCTTGAACTCCCCCATAAATATGTGCATCCATGAAATATATGGATTAGAAAACATAATGCACATTTTGAGAATAAAACAATAGAGTAATTCATACTTTAACTTGACTCCAAAGTATGTAACAAAATAATAAATAAATGCACATACATACCTTGGGTTTTTCATTTTCCATACAAATGTGAGACTACTAAAAAATAAGCTCAATAAATATGTTAGTATCAAAAAATATTAGACTTATCATTAAACAATGATTAAGCATTAATCTAAAATCAATCACGAAAACCAATGGAGCTTGAACTTACAACGGAGTCCATCGCGAACACGACAAAGCCGACGTGGCGCAGTCATACTCGCACACGTGTCATGAGATCAACGGCTCTGAGCGCCAGGGTTTCACAATAGCGGATCAATCGTCCGATCGTGATCGAACGGTCACCGCGTTAGGGTTTCGGGCAAACGGGCTGCGTGGGCTGGGCCAGATCGGTTTGAGTTAGGTCCGGTGGGTTAGGACCGCTTGGGTTCTAACCCTAATTACTGATTTTTTTTCTATTTAAAACAATTGTAGAAAATAGATTAAGTCAAAATAAATAACAAAGTATCAGAGAAATCTTAAAGAAATTCTAAAAAATATTTTGAGACATTTTTAAGAATTTTAAAAGCACAATAAATGTAAGAGACATTTTCAAATAAAATATTTCTAATAAAACTTTATTCAAATTTTTTAAATTCTTTAATGTATTTAACAAAAGGCATAATTCAAATAAATTCTAGAAAATTCTCAAGAATTTAAAAAGCACAATAAATACAAGAAATGCAAAAATTAGAATGTTACATAGGTTAAAGCCAGTTTTTTAGCTTAAACAGCTTAAAAACAGTCCATTTTTAAACCAAGGCCATTTTGTAGTGTCTTTTTTTTTTTTTTTTTGCTTTTGAGCCATCGCTTATTATTGAAATGTCTAAAATACCCTTAGTTCTACTGTCAAACATGAATTCCATTACAATTTAATGGTAGTTTAATTCATGCCATGAACATGAAAATCAGTTCAATTCATGACCATGAACTTGACAATTTAATTATTTTAGCATTTCCCTTCCACGGCAATCAATCTGAAAATTTTGAAGTAGCGTATTGCACAAAATTTTCAGAACATACAAGTAAGTGGTGCCTGAACATGCGACGACTTAGCAACCTGAAGGAAAATTCAGGTAATACCCAAAAGGAGCTCGATCTGCACACATACATCATTTGATTTCAGAACTTCAGATCTAAAATAATATCTGTCCAATTTACTTTGAGCCTAGTTATGGATCTAAAATAATGAATTGAACTGATTTTCATGTTCATGGGCTCATGGCATGAATTAAACCACCATTAAATTGTAATGGAAAAGAAAAAAAAGGGGAATCACATAAATCGCAACAAATTCGCACCAAATCCCCAACCTGCACCACACACACATCAAGGATTAAAGTTGGGGACGGCATTGATTTGCGTTGAGAACAATGGGGCGGATGGGGACACTGAGGTTGACGCGACCGACGGTTGGGGGTTGCGGCTGCCGGTATCGCCCTCGCAGCCAGCCACTGCCCAGCGTCCAGATTTGGACCAAGAGCCAGCAGATCGTCAGGCCATGGATGGGATCACCGGCGAGGGAGGAAGGGGTAGCGGCCGTAAAATTAGGTGGTGCAAAGTGAAATTTACCCTAAAAAAAATCAATTTCCGTAGGTATAATTTTTACCCTTTTTTTTTTTGCTGATCAGTGATAAGAAAACTAGTCAGTTTCTGATTCCATCGGATTGGGATTCTCTAGGGAGACCTCACAGGCGTACTGCTCTTGTTCTTGGGGATTATCATGTAGGTTACCATGTAACTCCCTCGCAAAAAAAGAAGAGAAAATAACATGTAAATTGCATGTTAAATAAGGTTCAGGGTGAAACTTTTCGTCCAAAGTCTGCCTTAAAGAATGATTGAGTGAGTGTGTTGGCGAAGATGAACCGTAAAATCTGAATGTTTCGTCCCATCTTAAAGGATGGGAGGCAAGGATTCGCAAGTCACAAAGAAAAAGGCGTGTACAGAAATGAGCAGAATTGTCACACAAAACCTCTGGCGCATTGTTCTTCGGAGGATTACCATTCTGTGCTGCATGTAGCTAAAGGAGCGTGTAACTCACATGTTAAGGTTCATGGTGAAAATTTTCTTCAAAATTTGTCTTGACAAATGGCTGTTGGTGAAGGTGAACGGTAATATGATGTATATGCTAAGCCGTCCTCTGTGATGTGGTTTTTTCTTTGAACTCTTTTACGATACACTAAATTTAATATAAACCGTTCATTCTTTTTAATCCAATTGATCAGATGAGATAATATTTATTTATACTTTCTCCGATAATATAGTAGTAGAGAGATCTTTAACAAGTTAATAACTAAATTTCATGTCTACTTACATATTATATACTATAATAATATAATATAATGTAAAATTTCTAAGCCACAGGCAATGAGAAAGAGCGGGGAGAAAGATGCCTTTTGAGCCGCCCACGGCGTGGCTCGAACGCCAGAAAGATGCCCTGCCTCCGCAGCCGTACACGTGGCCCTATCCCCTGACCAAAACGACGGCTCCGATCCTCCTGAATCGTATTACTTAATCCGCCCACACCGACGTGTGGCCCCGGATACACTGCGGGCCCACTGTCATTACCAGAGGAAACATCCACGGTGGTACAGGCGGCAGGTGCACGCGCTGTTGGCAGTATAAAAATGTAATCAAACCCCAGGATTCACCAGCGAGCTTATCACTTATCAACAGCGACTCCCCCCCCCCCTCTCTTCCTCCTCGAGATTTATCCAAAGCAGGTAAATTTGGGGTGACTCCACTCAGATTTAGTTCAGAATTTGGCAGCTCGGTTTGGAATGTCCTGGTGCTAAAATCTGAGGGAACAAGTGGCCAATTTGTTGATTTTGTTGGTTCGACTTGCTTGGTTCAGGGAAGCTAAGATCGCCATGTCGGACTCCGAGGAGCACCACTTCGAGTCGAAGGCCGACGCGGGGGCGTCCAAGACCTACCCGCAGCAGGCCGGCACCATCCGCAAGAACGGCTACATCGTCATCAAGAACCGCCCCTGCAAGGTATACCTCGATCTCGGTTCGATGGTGACGCGCAACTTGCGATTTCGGTATGCCTGACTGCCTGAGTGAAGTTGTTTCTTGCCACACACACACACACACACACAACGATGGAATACTGTTAATTGTTGTCTGTGAATGGTTGACCGGATGCTGTTGTTGTTAATTTGGTATCTATAAATGGTTGGCCTGGTGTCTGGGGGTGGTTCTTGTGGATCGTGGGAGTAATGAAAGTTTGAGAGGTGCCATCACATCTAACCGTGATTTGTTAAAGGTTACGGTGGATTATACTTGTAGTATAAAATGTGCAGTATAAATCACATCTAACCGTTGATTTGTTAAGGGTGTTTTTACTACTCTACTACCAGGTGTAGTATAACTAAACTCTAGTTAATCTGATCCATTGGATCGAAAAAAATGAACGGTTCATATTCAATTTAGTGTACCGTAAAAGAACCTGCTTAGGTTCTGTAAATTCTGTCTGGACAGGGGGGGAGTACTTTAGCCCATTCCTTGTTCCAAATGCAAGATTGTAATTTAAGTGTAAAGAGACTGTATGAGCATATTTGAATTGAGTAGGATGGGGATGTTAAGCTCCTGTACGTAGATAAAACAAAGGATTGGACAAAACAATGTTCTTTGGCAAATCCCTTGCCAAAGAAAGAAATCCAAGTTTCTCAAGAAAAGCCATAGTTATAAATTTTGTTCTGTTTTGCTGAAAGAAGTTGAAATGACCAAACGAGTAACTGACCCAAAAGCCCAAATTTTACAAATCTATCCCTGTATAATTACCTTCTTGTGCACTATTTGAGAGAGGAATCGCACTAGCTTAAGGTGATGGCAGTGTTCACTTTACACGCACACACACACATTTCCTTTTCTTTTCTTGTGCTTTTTTAAAGCTCTGATGGCTTTGAGTGGTACCAGTAATACAATTATCAAGCTGAAGTCTGAAGCTATGTGGCGTTTATTCGCACTAAGTCTATCACATTCTTCTTATCTGATCTGGTTGAATTGAATAAATTTATGCTACAGGTGGTGGAGGTTTCTACCTCGAAGACTGGTAAGCATGGTCATGCCAAGTGTCACTTTGTTGCCATAGATGTATTCAATGGTAAAAAGCTTGAGGATATTGTTCCTTCATCCCATAACTGTGATGTAAGTTATGGTTTCTTGACTGTTTAGTTAAGAAAGACCTTCACTGATCCTGTTTGTAAATTAATTCACCAATTCATTTTTTTTCAGGTTCCACATGTGAATCGTACGGAGTACCAGTTGATTGACATATCAGAGGATGGATTTGTATGTTCTTGTAATAAAATATGTCTAATTTTGCGAATAAATGTTAAATTCGATATTTATGATGTTATTTGTTATAGGTGAGCCTTCTTACTGAGAATGGTAACACTAAGGATGATCTTAGACTCCCAACTGATGATAACCTCCTGGGCCAGGTTTGTTTGACAAATCTTTAAGCACCTTTGCTTCTTTTTTGCGTGTATATGCTTGCGAATTGTCTTCTCAAGTTCAGAGAACTGATGCATTCCTAACCATCTGTAAGGTTCTTAGGCCCTGTTTGGCAGAGCTCCAGATCTTAGCTTCACCTCGGAGCTGAAACTTGTAGACTGAAATAAAGTAACTTAAATTTATAATTTTATTCTAAAATTAAACAAGATGATCTACCTAAAGACTCTTAATATACCCATAGCTCCAGCTCCACAAATTTGGTGAAGCTAGGAATACCCAGCTCCACCAACTCCAAGAATTTGGTGGAGCTGGAGCTCTGCCAAACACCCCCTTAATGCCCTCAAGTATGGCAACTGGTGGTGATATTTGTGATTGTAATTATCTATTCTATGAGAGGTGCTTCTATGTTTTTGTTTTTGAAAGTTGCACAAATATTAAAGCATGAATGAAGGGTAGATGATGATTACTTACCCCTTACCTTTCTTTAAGATTTATGCAACTTGTATTATATTTTTCTACAAGATACTAAGCCATCTTTATGGTTGCTGCCTTAGGGCATGTTTGGATCCATTAGCACTAATAGTTAGCTGGCTAATTATTAACTGGGGGCTAACTATTAGCTAGAGCTGTTTGGATGTACTAACTAATAGGTGGTTGGAAATTTAGTTGTGAGTGGAAATGTCCATTGTATCCTTGCATTAATTAGCTAATGAGTGAAACCGAGCACAGTGAAAAAGTGCTTGCGATGGAGGGGCAAATTAGTCTTTTAACCATCTATTTGCTGGAATTAGCAGGGGAGAACCAACTAATGAGATAGCTATTAGCTGGGTTGTTGGCTAACTATTAGCTAGGCTTTAGCTGAGCTGTTTGGATCCACTTTAGCTAATTTTAGCAGCTAACTGTTAGCGCTAATGGATCTAAACATGCCCTTAATGCCCTGTATATTTTAGTTTATCTATTTTATGATTGATTTATATGGGAACTAGGAACTTGCGGTGCATGCTTTTTGAAATAACTGGCCTAAAAACTAGAGGTTGACTACATATTTAGGTATTGTTTCGTTCATAGCTAAAATTTACCATACTTTGGGACACATCGAGTTAGGCATCAATTTGGTTTATAGCCATACATGTGCCAATATTCTTTCCTGCTATCCAGGTCTCACGCGTCAGTGACTTAAAAAAGTGCGGCAAAATTCCTTTTACTAGCCAAAGTGTGGCTTCAATTTTGATGACTTAATCTTAGGTAAATTTGGCCAAAAAAAAAAAAAACTATGGCAAAGTGTGGCAATCTTAGGACCTGCTTGGTTCATAGTCAAACCTTGCCAAACTTTGCCACATATGAGTTAGTCAAGTTTGACCGACTTAGTTGGCCGTTTGGTTCATAGCGACACTTGTGACAATATTTCTTTCCTGCTATTCAGGTCCCAAGCGTCGGTCACTCAAAAAGTACGGCAAAATTTCTTTTACTAGGCAAATATGGCTTCAATTTTGATAACCTAATCTTAAACAAGTTTGGCAAGAAAGTACGACAAAGTATACCAATCTTAATATATGAATCAACAGACCCTAAGTCCTAAGTACACAAACCAAACAAACTCTTATTCTTCTTGCTTTTTTCTTATGTCCTACTATATGCTGCCATCAGTGTGCCTTTCTTTTTTTGGTTGTGGGAAGCATCAAACTTGGAATTACATCCATTCTTCACATTGATCCAACATGGTTACCATATTTATCGTATAAAAACATGGTTGCCGCACGCAATGTTTTGTTTTACCTTTTTTTGTGCATTCGCGGCACGCCAGTTTGTTTGTGTTTTGTGTTTCTTGTTGCATGTTTATCGGTGTCAACCAAACAGGTGGTCCACCGGCACCAACAGCAGCGACGCTGCACCAGCGCCGACCTCTTTGGCTTAGAGATAAGCCAGCGTATCTCTTGTTTCCTTTCATTCAGGATTGTTCCTTTAAATTAGGGATTTGATAACATTGGAGTCGTTAAGATTAGATTGCTTGCTTGTTAGTTAAGAATTGTTAGGGCCCTTCTTTATATAAGAGATTAGACACATTTAACAGATATGTGCTTTTATGTTTTTCTTTTTAAAAGCTGCATAAATATTAAAGCATGAATGAAGGGTATATGGTGATTTCTTACCCCAAGTTGCACAAATCTTAAGCAAACAAAGAGGTAAGTAATCACAATCTACCTTTCATTCATGCTTTAATATTCGTGCAGCTTTCAAAAAGAAAAGAAACACCCCTCCTCGAATATCTATAATTATTATCTCTAAACATCCTATTCAATGCATGCATGTAAAAAATATCAAGTAAATATGAATATTTATTATGGGTACAAAGGGAACATCACATTAATTTGAATTGAAACATAAAATACGCCTCGTACTCGTATTTATGGACAAGATCATTTAAAAGATATGCCCTATAAACTTAGACGAAAGGAATACTTAGGCCCTGTTTGTTTGCCCTATGGATTATATAATCCAGCTTATATAAGTTAATAGGGAAACAAACAGCCTAGATTATAATCTAGATTATACTATAATCTAAAGCATGAGATTATAATAATCTATAAGCAGCCATTAGGGTGCTTATATAATCTCAAACTAATAATCTAACACAGTAATAATCCAGGAAAACAAACAACCCATCGGCTTATTTAAAGGTAGCTTATATAATCCAGCTTATATAATCCAACACCAAAAAGCTGGATTATATAAGCTGGACAAGGAAACAAACAGGGCCTTCCCGTGGCAATCAGTGCGTCGATTTTGAAATGGGCACATGAAAATTTTTCTTGGTCTGAAATATTGGCCTAGTTTTCTTTTTCACGTCCGATGTGCTAGCTAGCTGCCATGTTTACTCTCGCTCCGTCGTTTGCGCGCATCATCGATCTGCCTGGCTTTTCACATACCTGCCTCCGGCCGCTGCCTTTCCGTGTGATGAGATCGTCTAAAATGTTCGCTCGATAACATCCACTTGGTAAATCCAGATCAAAGATGGATTCGCGGAAGGGAAGGACCTTGTGGTGACGGTCATGTCCGCCATGGGAGAGGAGCAGATCTGCGCGCTCAAGGACATTGGCCCCAAGTAGCTTCCTCGAGTGAAGGCCGCCGGATGCAGGGATCCCTCCATCCCGTTGTATATCGAAGTAAAACTTGAAGTGGCGTGTAATGAGGAGGAATTGCTTCCGAGACATTCTCACCTAGCTTGAGCTGGCTTCCGCCGAAGCAACACGAGTGCAGTGATCGCTGGGTGTGGCAGATGTGATTACCACTAATACCTACTGTGGCATCTGGGATCATGTGTTTTCTGTGGTTTTTATGCCCCCTTATCTGTTTGGTATCAATAAATTTGATCTGGAGCTGTATACTGGAGGGCATGCCTGAGCATTATTATTGAGGATTCCATGCCCTATCAGCCTATGGATGTTTGCTCTGATTTTTTTTTTTTTTTTAATGTGCGCCACTGTTTCCTATGGATTTTGATGTTTGTTTATATTCCACCGGTTGCAAAATGTAGGGCACTTTTTCGTAGCGTTGGTTGCATCATATATTCATATAGGGTGTGCACTAGGTTCAAAAAAATCGATGAAAATCGCTTGATTTTCGCGATGTTTGCACGTATCGACGCAATCCGGTTTTTAAAATCGTTCGATAAACGGTTCAATTTTTTTTAAAAATAAAAAAATCAAAAAAAAATTACGTGATGTAAACCGATCGAAAATCGGTGAAAATCGCTCGTTTTTCGTCAAAAGTTGACGAAAATCACTTCAAAAATCAACCGTAAAAAAAGTTCAACTAGTTTGTCGATTTTTCATGAAAATCATCGATTTTTCACGAAAATTGTAGATTTTTATTTTTTAATTTTTTGAAACTATACAATTTTCGACCGATTTTTGGTTTGATTTTATCGTGTGATTTTCATCCAAAGATATGTGAAACCTGGTATGCACTCGAAAATTATGAGTCTGTTATGGTTCGTACTTGTTTGCTTCCAATCTCTTTCTTCAAAGTTCTACGTGATATATATAAGCACACAACATTCACTCGACTCACCACCCCTTTTTCTGTGGTTAGAGCAGTTAGTATTTGGCAAAGATACGTCGAAATGCCCTGCATTTTGGCAACCGAGGGGTCGTGTGTTTGCACCAGAGCCGTTGAGCTGTCAGCGACACAGTGGCCAACCACGGCGTTCATCAAATGGAGGGCGGCTTTCGCTTCCTTACGAGCCGCCATCGACACGCCAAATCCACCGGCCATCAAACTTCTCACGGTGCTCCGAGAGCAAAGCACGGCGGCGGCTTCTTGCTACTCTCCAGCCAGCGAGCGTCGTGTTGGCCGTGTTCCGTGGAAACGGAAGCGAAGCGTAGATCTCGTACAGTAGCTGAAGAGAAATAGCAGAAATGGTCCTATGCAGCGGAGGGCGTCGCTGTAGGCGGTTTGCAGCGAGGTGGTGGCGTTGCAGGCCTGTGCAGCGAAGGGGCGCCTCTACAAGCGACCTACAGCGGGGTGGTGGCGCTGTAGGCCCGGTCTGCAAGCCCTTTTTTTTTTGTTTTTTTTTTTGTTTTCGGTTGTTTTTTCTTCTTCTTGCAGCTCCTCCATGGAGCTACAAGATAGAGAAAAGACAGCGAAATGATTGAAATGATAGTGATGTGATATATGGAAAGGAATAAAGTTGATTTTAACGTTAATTTCGCGTGGTCACGACTAACTTCAACGGTCATTAAAACAGTTATTTGTTGATTTTAGTGTTATGATCAGCCAACGTCTCTCCTGATGACCTGATGTCTATAAAATTCTCTCGGTCTCTCCTCTCCTGAGCTCAAGTGCTCAACGCAGAATACACATTCACATTCTCATTTGTTTTCTCTGTTTACTCTCTATTAGCTCTCTTTTTTTTGCCCAGAACATCCACGAAACAAAAATATTTCGCAAGAGTAAGAGTAAGAGAGCACGCCCTTGCTCTCCAAGTCCCGATCGTTGGGATCAAGATATCGATCCGCGTCAACTCTCCCCCAGCATGGGAAACTATGGCATAGATGACCGTCATCTAGATTGTTGGTCTATTAGATGCTAAATTCTATAAATCCAAGTTATCAAATCTAGATGTCAGTGTTTCGATCACCCAAGTCCTAGTGATTCAATGCATCAATATTGCATAAGCTACTTTGAACTTAAGCAGCTAGAGCGACAACGACTTAAGCTGCTTGTGCTAGAGCTCCAATTCCTAAGTATGGCGGGTGAACCAAGAGGGCAGAGATTCATACAGGGGCATGTCCACATATACAAATTTTGGACGCTCTGACCTGTCCTCCCTCGCTCTTAAACACCAGGTTTATGTGTTGAAACCCTTAAGTGAGTTACTAGATTCTACCAGTTCCTAATGAGGCAAGAAAGACGCCATGCCATCCATAAAAAGCACGAGTGAAGTCCGTTTCTCCCTACGGCCAATCCAGCAGCAATAACAGAAGCAGCAGCAATTAGTGGATTCATGGTGAGTTCCTCGTGTAAAAAAAAGAAATGGTTAAGGATACAATCAACCAAGAATTTCTTCTAAGCGGGAGAAGTAACTAAAAAGTACAAATTGAAATGATAATCTGAATTGTCCGAACTACTTTGAGATCCCATTTTTAGTTTCTAACCATTAGAGGTCTGTGTAAATCCATATGATTCTTATTATTCTATTTCTCTTTCTTTCCAACCAACAACTCTTTAATTCCATCCTTCTTTCTTTACTCTTTGATATCTTTGAGTTCCTTTTTTATCCCTATAATCTAATCCATAATAAAAGACGAAATAGAGGAAGAACCCTTATTGAAATCGACCTAATCCAAATCCAATAGAAATTAAATCAAGATATACAATTGATAACAATATGCTGCATAGAACTGGATATGGAATCCAATTCCATATTGAGGTAATTCGATATATCGGATTAGATAATGAACCTAATTAGGAATATATAATATCCCATATACACTCGTTTCTTCTATTTTTATTATTTTCTATTTTCTATTGAATCGGATTAAAAAATCATTCCTTAAAGTGGAAACTCGCACAAAAGATGATTGGACTTCTAGACATTAAGGATATAGATCTAGCCTGAATTCTCCCCACTTAATGCATATATATTTTGACAATTCCATAATATAGTCTATTCTCTCTCCTACAACTCTAGGTTGTATATTCATACGCATTTCTAACTATTTAGTTTTCCAACCAAGCTAATTATCTGGAACCATGCATGAATTGAGCTAAGCTAAAAAAAGACTATTTCAAAAACTAGTCAATTCAATGATGACCCTCCATGGATTCACCTATATAGGCAGCGGCTAACGTTAAAATAAGAGCTTGAATACCGCTTGTAAATAATCCAAGAAACATGACTGATATAGGGACTACTAAGGGGACTAAAGAAACAAGAACAATAATGACTAATTCATCCGCCAATATATTCCCGAAAAGTAGAAAACTAAGCGGTAATGGTTTTGTGAAATCTTCTAGGATGTTAATTGGTAAAAGGATTGGAGTTGGTTTAATATATTTATCAAAAGAACTCAATCCTTTTTTGCTAAGACCCGCATAAAAATATGCCGCTGATGTGAGTAAAGCTAAAGCAATAGTAGTATTTATATCATTCGTGGGCGCTGCTAATTCTCCATGGGGGTAGCTGAATAATTTTCCAAGGTAAAAGAGCACCCGACCAATTCGAAACAAAAATAAAAAGGAACATAGTTCCAATAAAGAGAATCTAGGGACCATATTCTTCTCCAATCTGAGTTTTGCTCAAGTCTCAAATAAACTCAAGCACATATTCAAAGAAATTCTGACCGTCGGTCGGGATGGTTTGTGGATTCCGAACAGCTATGATAACTGAACCTAGCAAGATAGTAATTACGACCCAAGAAGTGATGAGTACTTGGGCATAAATTTGGAAACTTCCTATTTGCCAATAGAAGTGTTGGCCTACTTCTACACCCGATATATCGTATAACCCCTTGAGTGTTTTAATGGAACATGGTATAATATTCATATTGTCATCTGATAAAAATTGAACTTAAAAAAGGAATTCTTTTGATTCAACCATCTCTTTATCAACTCAGCAACTTGAAGTATTAATCTTATATTTAGGATACCAAGAAATCACATCAGATCATAATATATGTCAATCCCCTTGTTTTACTTACATATAGTGTAGCGCACACAACTGTTTAGCATAGTAGGATCTGATAACTCCACTCCAAACAATTAATTGTATGTCCATACCTTAACAGCCAATCAAACATGTTTCAAACACAGTTCTAAAAAAAACATGTGTCAAACACATAAATGTTGTACCGTTCCCTAGTTTCAAGCATAATAAACACACATATCACTGCCGCGGTTTGGTACCGCGAAAGGTTCTCAACAAGCGCGGCTACACGGCCGAGCGTGGAAGCAAGCCGGATCCATGATTTTGCGCAAGGCGAGCGCGGCAGCCAGTGCGCAAGGGGTGGGCCAGTTTTGGA
Organism: Rhipidocladum racemiflorum; assembly: GCA_036346355.1. Lineage (NCBI taxonomy): Eukaryota > Viridiplantae > Streptophyta > Magnoliopsida > Poales > Poaceae > Rhipidocladum > Rhipidocladum racemiflorum. The sequence goes on from CM070581.1 coordinate 7,121,579, forward strand.
ATTTTGAACGCATAGGGGTTAGATTTGGAAGAAGAAGAAAAACTCTAAGGGCCTATTTCCTTGAACAATTGGTACTGTGTATACTGTATTTAGTTCAAAGTATATGTTTTCTCTGCAGGACAACTTTGAAATGTTCCGTGAACAGGACCTAGAACAGTTAACGGCACAAGTAGCTCATTCTACCGTATACTCAAACAAGCAGAGAATTCATCTTGTTTCTCATTGCCGACTTCAGCGCTGACATCCCAACATGTCAGTTCTTCTGTAATCGTGGCATCAATGCAGGAAATGCCGACTTTGCCATCACAGACAGATAATATCAACACTGAATCAACTGGGGTTTTACAAGTACTCCAGAGTGTTGGTTGATCTCGCGCCCTGATCGGGGGCGCAACCGACCTTTTATGGTTGTGGCCCCCTGTTGCACACGCGCTATAAATAGAAGGGACTAGACAGCCCTGAGAACCAACGTTCTCTGTGCACACATTCCCACACAAACCCTAAGCGATCCGATCTACTCGTGCGTGTGGAGCAACGGGAAGGCCAGGCCATTTCTTGTTCCTCCCGGCGACCTTACCGCTCGCCGTTCTCCTCACCCACGTGCGCCTTCGCTCCTTCCCCATCTACGGCAATGGCGTCCTCAAGCAACAACAATCCCGAAGGTAACTCAAAAGAACCGCATCATCTAGGTGTTTAATCTAGGCATCAAGATCCGTAGAGCTTAACAATGGTATCAGAGCGACGCTTACTTGCCTAGATCTAAACCCTAGTTGTAGTTTCTGCAAATCCATAGAAAGCATGGCAATTAGAAGGAAGATTCCTAAATCAGTAGATGCAATCAAACCAAACGGATCAAAAGAACAAAAAAAAGAGGGAGGGAAAGGGGAGGAATCCTCACCTGGCTCCCAGCCTTAGCGCCACGCCGTGTGTGTCATGCCCGAGCAGCCACCATTCGCGCAGCGTGTCACGCCGCCCTCCGCCGCGTGCACGCTGGCCCCACTCCGCCGACCTCCAGTCGCGCCTCCCGAGCTCGCTCGTGGCGCTGCAGTGCAAGCCGCCTCTGTAGCGCGCCTTACTGGTCGGGCCGAATCGCCACTGCCGCCCGAGAACCCCGCTCCAGATCCATTTTTTCGGGAGAATGGGTTAGGTTTCGCAGTGAGACCGATTTTTTTCGGTTTATATTTATTTCGTCCCAAAGCGATCTCGCCGCTCATTTCAATCGAACGCGAAGAATGATCATTTCCTTCGTGGGCTAGGCCTGGTGACGAAGGGGAAGCGCTTGGTTTTTTTGGGTCGTTTCGGCCCAAACAGATTAGCTCTAAAGTTTATATATATACATATATATATTAAGTGTTCAATTTTGCTATGCATGATGAGCTTAGTAACAATTAAAGTTATATTTCCGCTGCAAGTTTAAGTTTTCTTTTCTGATTAAATTGAAACCAACGTGGATATTTAATTAGAGAAAATAATAAATAAAAAAAAATAGTTTTATAGTATTTCACATAGTTATGGTAATTTTATTTTCCTAGAACGTTAAAAATAATTTTGCCATGACCATGTTAAGAATGAGAAAGTTTTTTGAATAAGTTTGCTCTATTCTAATACCTTGCCAACGGTGTTTTAGAAATAGATCAGTCTTTATTAAAGTTGAGAGCATGTTTAATTGACCAACGTTAATTTATTCATGCCAAAGTTTATAATCTTTTAGTTTACTGATTAAATTCTTGTTTTATTTAATGAAGCTTTTCCAACCAAGATTGCCAATTCCTTGAGTGTCTTTCAAGGGCTTGAAAGGTTGAACGGCAACAATTACTCCTCATGGAGAGAATTTGAGCTTGGCCATGGCTATGGCTGAGATAGATTATGCTTTGCTTCATCCAAGGCCTGTGGCACCGGTTCTGGCAGCAGCTGGGAGTCCGGAAGCCACAAATAATGCTGCGGCAGAATTGTCGTATAGTATTGAGAAGGCAAAGTGGGACAACTCAAATAGAAAGTGCCTCATGGTGATCAAAGGCACCATCATTGAGTCCATAAGGGGAGCAATCCCAGAATGTACAGATACTCACGAGTATACGAAGAAAATAGAAGAGCAGTTTACTGGATCCACAAAGGCCTATGCAGGCACATTAATCAAGAAACTTGTCAATGACAAGTATGATGGATCTGGGCTGCGTAATGGACCAGGCATTAGAGAACATATTCTCAAGATGTCTAACATGGCTCACTCTCTCACGTCTTTTGACATGCCTTTAAAGAATGATTTCATAGTCCACCTTATACTGGTTTCATTACCAAAAGAATTTGAGACTTTTGTTGTAAATTACAACATTAGTGAAGAAAAGTGGTCTATTGAAAAGTGCATTGCCATGTGTGTCCAAGAAGAAGAAAGATTAAAGGCACAAAAGGCTGATGAACTGAATCTGGTTAAACATCCTCAGAAGAAAAAGAATTATTTCCAGATTCAGAACAAGCCAAATTTCAAGAAAGGCAACTACCAAAAGGGCAATTATCAGCAGAAAAGGTTCACCAATTTTGAGAAGGGTGAACACTCAAATGGAGGACAGAACTCCAATGGAGGACATGGTTCCAAAGGATGGGCGGCCTCCTAGGCCTCGGCCGGATCACATAGACTCACTGGCAGACTGCCCAGCACGAGGAGGGCACGCATGAAGGATTGTGTTCTTTTCCTCAAGTGGCTGGAACAAAAGAGGTAAAGATCAAGTTACATTCATAGATGAATCCTTGTATATAGATTCACCAACTAGCACTTGGTGGATAGATTAGTGCAACTGCTCATGTTTGCTAATTCTATCTGAGGATTCCATACGAGGAGGATCCTACAAAGAGGAGAAAGAGGAATTAGAGTGGCGAATGGAGTTGAAGCTGATGTGGAAGCCATTGGAGATCTTCCATTAGAGTTGGATGGCGCTTCATACCCATTTGCGTGATGTTTTGTTAGTGCCTTCTTTAAGAAGGAATTTGATTCAGTGTCTTGCTTAGATGATGAGAACATTCAGTGTCATTTTGGGAATGGAAAGTGTGTAATAAAGTTTAATAATATGAGCGTTGGTCTTGCCATCCGACAAGACAAGCTTTATTTGCTATCCCATTATGATATTGTGAATGACATAAGTACCTCCTCGAATGCGAAAGTATGCAATGTTAATACAAAGCGAAAGAGAATAGAAAGTGAATCGTCATCGAAATTATGGCACTGCCGTTTAGGCCATATTTCGAGGGGGAGAATTGAACGATTAATCAAAGAAGAAATTGTTCCTCCCCTAGATTTTTCAAACACAGATCATTGCATAGATTGTATTAAAGGCAAGTATGTTAAACAAATAAAGAAAGGCGCCAAGCGTAGCACAGAATCTTGGAAATAATCCACAGGACATTTGTGGTCCTTTTCCTGTAAAGACAAAGTGATGGTTTTGATTCATTCATTACATTCACCGATGACTATTCTCGCTTATGGCTACATTTATCCTATCAAAGAAAGATCAAGCATTAGAAAAGTTTAAAATATTTAAAGCTGAAATAGAGAATCAACATGATCTAAAGATTAAAGTAGTAAGATCGACGTGCGGAGGTGAATACTACAGTAAACACACCCCTTATGGCCAAGTTCCAGGACCTTTGCAAGGTACCTGCAGGAAAATGGCATAGTAGCTCAAGTATTCTATGCGGGCGAACCTCAAGCAAAATGGAGTAATAAAGGCGTAACCGTACCTTAATGGATATGGTGAGAAGTATGATAAGTTACTCCACTTTACCGGTTAGTCTATGGATGGAGGCTTTAAAAACCGCTGCCATATTCTTAATCGGGTACCCAGTAAGTCAGTGCCTAAAACACCGTGATGAGTTATGGACGGAGGAAGCCTTCACTAAACTATCTACATGTGTGGGGCTGTCCTACTGAGGCAAAAGTATTCAACCCAAACATAGGAAAGTTAGATCCAAAGGCAGTTGAGTTGCCATTTCATTGGCTATCCTGAAAGATCAAAGGGTTATCGTTTCTCTTGTCAGACCGGACATACCAAGTTTGTAGAAACTAGACACTGGCTGTTTATAGAGGATGATATGATCGGGGAGCATGGTACCCGAGAAATTAGCCTTGATGAGAAGCGGGTTTGTGCCCCAACTCCTATGATTCAAGAGCCTTACTTCTCGACACTGTTGTTCTTTGCATCACCTGAAGTTACAGACTGCCGGTGTTTCTCCGAGTTCAGCGATACCAAGCAGTGTGCCGGAGGCACTGCTTGTGAGCCCGAGGCCCCTCTTGTTGCTAGTGAGGAACCCGAGCAGCCTCTGAGGGATAAGAACTCGCCAAGAACCACTTAGAAGATCACAGAAGCAGGAGATCAATATTCCAGCTGACATGAAGTTTATGTCGTTGAAGACATAGAGATAGAGGGTGATCCCACCTCTTATGAGGAAGCGATGAGAAGTCCCAATTCATCAAGTGGCTTTGTCTGCCATGCAAGATGAAATGAGATCCATGAGTATAAACAAAGTCTCGGGATTTAGAAGAAATTCCTAAAGGAGCCAAAACAAAGATTTGTAAATGGGTCTACAAACCAAACGTGACTCCAAAGGGAATGTTGAAAGATTTAAAAGCTAGACTTGTCGCAAAGGCTTCACTCGAGAGAAGAATAGATTATACGAAACCTTCTCACTTTGTTTCGACCAAAGGATTCTTTTAGAATCATTATGGCACTCGTTGCACATTATGATTTAGAATTACATCAGATGGATGTTAAGACGGCATTCCTAAATGGGGATTTATATGAAAATGTATACATGGCGCAACCCAAAGGTTTTGTCATGAAAGGAAAAGAAAATATGGGATGTCGATTAAAGAAAGTCCATTTATGGATTAAAACAAGCGTCTAGGACAGTGGTACATTAAGTTTGATGAAACCATAAGAAATTTTGGGTTCAAAGAGAGAATGAGGAGGACAAACTGCATTTATGCAAAGTTTAGTAGAGGAAAGTATATTTTCCTAGTTTTATATGTGGATGATATCCTATTAGCAAGCGTGATCGGGGATCTCGCTAGAGACAAAGAAGTTCTTGTCCTCAAAGTTTGATATGAAAGATCTTGGTGAAGCATCCTATGTATTAGGAATTGAGATACACCGAGATAGAAAAAGAGGGGTGCTAGGGCTATCACAGAAGGCATACATAGAAAGTGTTTTAAAAAGATATAGTATGCATATGTGTAATGCCACGCCTGCTCCAATAGTCAAGGGCTATAAGTTTGGTAATTTTCAGTGTCCAAAGAACAAGTATGAGATCGATCAAATGAAATCGCATACCATATGCTTCAGTATCGGAAGCATAATGTATGCTCAAATATGTACTCATACTCCGACTTAGCATTTACAACCTGGATGCTTGGAAGATATCAGATTAATCCAGGAGTTGATCACCTGAAAGTCAGAAGAAAGCCTTGCGGTATTTGCAAGGGACAAAGAGCCTCATGCTAACATATAGAAAGTCAAGTGCCCTAGAAATTATGGGCTATGCAGATGCAGATTGGGCAGGTGGTGTAAAGACCGAAAGTCCACATCGATATGTGTTCACCCTTGCCGGAGGAGCTATATCATGGAAAAGTATAAAACAATCAGTCGTTGCAACGTCGACAATGCACGCTGAGTTTGTGGCATGCTATGAGGCAACCGGGCAGGCAATGTGGTTTAAAAAGTTTGTACCCGGGTTGAGAGTGGTGGACAGCATAGAAAAACCACTCAAATTATCGCGACAATGAGCCGCAGTATTTTACTCCCACAACAACAAGTCAAGTGGTGCTGCCAAACACATAGAGATCAAGTTTTATGTTGTGAAGGAGAAAATCCAGGATCAAACAATAGAGCTTGAGCATATAAGCACAAAAGACATGTTAGCGGATCCGCTCACCAAAGGTCTTCCTCCCAACGTGTTTGAGAAGCATGTAGCCCATGGGTTTAAAGGAAAGACTATGATTCTGGATAATAGGGGTCATTGAAAGCAACCATCTCCCACAAAGACAAAGTTATTCTGCTTTGAAGTAGAGAGGTGTGCTATAGTCATTGAGTTCAAGATGCACGTGCGATCACATTTGTTGTGACGCCTCTTTTGGTCTTGGTACACTAATCTATGGAGGAGTGGAATGTTAAGTTAAAAGTGTGAGATATAAAAGGTTAATAGATCAAGATATAAAGTTTCAAAGTTGAATTCGAGATCAAGGGGAGAATGTTGGTTGATTCGCACTCGATCGGGGGCGCAACCGACCTTTATGGTTGTGGCCCCTGCCCACGCTTATAAATAGAAGGGACTAGACAGCCCGAGAACCAACGTTCTCTGTGCACACATTCCCACACAAACCCTAAGCGATCCGATCTGCCGTGCGTGTGGAGTAATCGGAAGGCCAGGCCGCTCTTGTTCCTCCCCGGCGACCTGCTGCCGCCGTTCTCCCTCACCTCCACGGGCGCCCATGCGCTCCTTCCCCATCTACGGCAATGGCGTCCTCAAGCAACAACAATCCCGAAGGTAACTCAAAAGAACCGCATCATCTAGGTGTTTAATCTAGGCATCAAGATCCGTAGAGCTTAACACAGAGTTCATCCATCACTCTGGACAGACCTGCTGATGATGGCTACAATTGGCGCAAGTACGGACAGAAGGCAGTGAAGGGTGGGGACTGGGAGTACCCAAGGAGCTACTACAGATGCACCCATAGGAGCTGTCTAGTCAGGAAAAATGTTGAGCACTCTGCAGATGGACGAATTATTCAAATAGTTTATAGAGGTCAGCACAGTCATGAACATCCCTCAAAAAGGAGGTTTAGAGATCATGGTGGTTTATCGAATGAGTTAGATTATTTCAATGGCATGGAGGATGCTTCAACTAGATCACAATCAGACTTTCTAGATTGCTATGGAGCTCCTGGTGAAGGTAATGCAAATGAAAGGTATTTCCTGCAACCAAACAAAACTTGATTATTTCTTTTTTTAGATGACGAGAACCTCCTTATTTCGAACTTTGTAAGTTATTCTAGACTTCATTACTAGCACGTTTCTAACTTGCTGTCGTTATTTTCTATCATACAGGAATGCACCATCTGCAGGTCAAAAGATTATCGTGAGTACAACCAGTGAGAGTGAGGTTGATCTGTTGGATGACGGCTATGGGTGGCGCAAGTATGGACAGAAAGTGGCGAAAGGAAATCCTCACCCAAGGTGCCCCAATAATCATTTGCCACCCCCATAAGCATTTTATCTTCGAAGAACATATCATATGCACAATTCTAGATGTGAAAAGTGCCTTAAACTACTAATTAGTTAATGTCGTAGCTAGTTTAGCTCTTTGGCATTAACTTGATGTTGTTGTCGACAACCACAAAGTGCCTTAAACTACTAATTAGAGCGGATGCAAAAGGTCATGATCGCTGACGAGGTGCGTCACTGGTGGTATGGCTAGCAAGAAAAAGATGAAACTCCTTGGAGAAGCGTTCATCGTCCTGTGTCGAATAAAAGTTAGGCAAATCGTAGTTGTGACCGATTGCTTCAAAAGGTTAGAGTAATTAGATGTTACAAGATTAGGGGGTGATTGATAGAAATAATCTTGTAATAGGAAAGTTTTAGTTTGAAAAGTTTGTATTAAGAAAGTTTAGGATGAGGAGTCTAAGTAGGATAAGGAACTGGAATCCTATTCCGTTCCTTAAGGCTGTAGTTTTGAGTATAAATAAGGAGTAGTCCTGAGTTTTGTAAGATAAGCAAGAAACAAGAAGCAAGCCAACAGGCGAGAAATAAAGAAGAGAAGATTGTCCCAAGATTTCTGGATGTCCTATTCCTACAATTGGTATGAAAGCTTAAGGTTTGGATTAATCTATTGCCCCCCGAGAGGAGGAGACTCATGAGGGGCGGCACCCAAGGAAGCAGGCGGCATCATGGTGGTGCACTGGTGCCGGTTGTGGCTGGGGGACGTTTGCGTGGCTCCGATGCAGCGTTGAGGCTTGGCTCGTGAGCCGCACGAAAAGATCAACGGTGCAGTAGAAGCTCCACTTGACAGGATTTTCCTATGGGTGGCAGTAGCGAAGTTCCAGGCGTGTGTGGAGGTGTGTGGTTGCAGGAGTTGCTATGTGACGTGAGCATCACAGCAGAGGCCGGTAGAAGCTATGTGCTACGCGAATTGATTAGCAACAGCAGTGCACTCCACATGCAACGCAAGAAATTAGAGAAGCTTTGTTCCTAGCGTGGCTGTGCATTGAAAGGGAAGCTATAGTGTTCTGTTGTTAAAATGGGGGGCAAAGCAACATTGCATGCAATAGAGGAAGAAAGAGGTGAAAAAAGAGTGGAGAAGACACGTCTTATTGATACCCGTGATTAGCGAGTGTCGTCGATAATTGACGTGACAAGATGGTATTGGTAACTATCTGCGTATCTCGTCGAAGGATATTGAGGAATTGGCGTCGTTGTTCTTGCTGTGTCGGGTGAGCTCTAATGCGAGTCTGCGTGTCATCGTCAAGTTGGGTTATCGGTAAAAAGACAATTGGAGCTAGGCTCTAATGTGTGTCTGTGTATCACCTTCAACTTGTGTTACCGGTGAAAAGACAAATTAGAGCGGAGGCAAAAGGTCATGATTGCCGGCGAGGTGCGTCACTGGTGGTATGACTAGCAAGAAGAAGGCGAAACTCCTTGGAGAAGCGTTCATCGTCCTGTGTCGAATAAAAGTTATGCAAATCGTAGCTGTGACCGATTGCTTCAAAAGGTTAGAGTAATTAGATGTTACAAGATTAGGGGGGTGATTGATAGAAATAATCTTGTAATAAGAAAGTTTTAGTTTGGAAAGTTTGTATTAAGAAAGTTTAGAATGTGGAGTCCAAGTAGGAAAAGGAACTGGAATCCTTTTTCGTTCCTTAAGGCTGTAGTTTTGAGTATAAATAAGAGGTAGTCCTGAGTTTTGTAAGATAAGCAAGAAGCAAGAAGCAAACCAACAGGCGAGAAATAAAGAAGAGAGATTGTCCCAAGATTTCTGGATGTCTTGTTCCAACATGCAATGTAAGGAAGCATATTGAGAGATCTACTGAAGAACCAAATGCTGTGATAACTACATACGAAGGGAAGCATATCCATGACGTGCCTGCTACTAGGAACAGAAGGCATGCTACAGCCAATACCTCTCCGTTGCGGAGCACAATGTCTAAGTCAACCCTACTGCACAGAGCAGGCTTACAGAACGATCACCTGCTAGCTTCTGCACTAGAACTAAAACAAGAAAATGCAGAAACATAAAATTTGAGCGTGTATCATTCTAAATCATTTTGCTTTCTAGACTAACCTGTCCTCGCCTGCTTCGTCTACTGCACTGGTGGTTAGCAAATGAAGCAAATGCAATTTTATTGGTTCATCAGTTCTGCTGCCGTTTTCGATCAGTATATCCAGTTATCATGGCCTGTATCCTCCAAGACCCCTGCATGCACTGTTGTGCCCCCATTGTTGCTCAAATGTGGTACTTCTGAAACTGTATTTCATCAGTTCTAGCCCCCAAGGAGGTAATTTTAGGCAACAAGTGTATATGCTCCAATTGAACTCTTATTTATTAGAAACACCTAATTGTTACTCTTACTGTTTGCTGCAGTGCTATTTCAATAGAAAATGCAGCAGAAGTGGTAATTTCTGAACATGATGATGGTTCATTGTTAGCTAAACCTTCCAATGAGTGATGCTGTTCTGAGTACCAACATGATAACCTTTAGATGCGCACATGTCGTGCCTGTTAAACTGACACCATTGTTTCCATCACAGAGCAGAAGTTAATCATGGCTTGTTTACACATAACTGTAACTGCCGGTGCTTGTCAAAATTAAAAACTGTAAAGAGTACTTTCAGACGCCAGTAAACAGGCCATCGCTATCTATCTTGTCGCTGTTTTCTGTCGTAACTCGCTTTGTTGCCTTAGATGACCGGCATGCGAAAGATGGTTGACAACGTCGTCAACCTGAGCTGCCGGCCCTCCTCGCCTCGTCTGACCCCGACAAGAATTGCTCGTTTTTACTTGGGGTTTCAGTCAGTATACCAACAGTGCTGTTCCACTCATACTTACTGGCATGTGCCGTGCCCGTGCTCCTAGGTGCATCTTGCCCTGTCAATATCTTTATATCCATGACAAGTCTTGTCATCTGCAGCTCATTGATCTTAACCTGTACTGAGTGATCCGGGAACCCTCTCTTATTATCTCGGCATCGAGGTAAAACAGGGGAGGCATGGGATCGAACTATGTCAAGCTGCCTACGCCAAGCAGCTGCTCGAGAAAGGGGGCATGGGCAGATGCAATTCATGCGCGACACCGATGGAGACTCGCCTCAAGCTGTCCAAGCAGTCTTCATCGCCGGCAGTCGACGCCACAGAGTATCGCAGTCTCATTGGTAGCCTGCGCTACTTGATGCACACTCGGCCTGATCTCACATACGCTGTGGGATACTTGAGCCGATTCATGGAGGACCCGAAGCAGGAGCACATGGCGGCAATGAAGCACTTGCTCCGGTATGTCGCGGACACGATCGACTACGGCTTGGTGTACACGCGAGGCGATGCCGAGCTTGATCTTGTGGGCTACAGCGACAGCAACATGGCAGGAGATGTAGATGACCGAAAGAGCACATCTGGCATCATCTTCTTCCTCGGCGGCAACCCGGTGACTTGGCAGTCACAGAAGCAGTGGGTAGTCGCTCTGTCATCATGCGAGGCAGAATACATTGCAGGTGCAGTAGCTGCTTGCCAAGGTGTTTGGCTCAGACAGCTACTCAGCGACATGATCGGCGTTGAGTCGTCCCCGCCGAAACTGAAGGTGGACAACATGTCCGCAAGCGCTCTTAGTAAGAACCCCATTCTACATGATCGGAGTAAGCATATGAGTGTCTTGACAGCGAGGCAATTGGCTTGGAGTTCACGGGTACTCAGGAGCAACTCGCGGACATTTTGACGAAACCCCTCGGAAGGGTCAAGTTCCAGGAACTCCGCGAATGGATCGGTGTCACCAAGCTAAGTTGAACGATGCCAGTATTAGGGGGAGATTGTTACATAATCCAGGCATCATTCAGTTTCTGATCATCAATTAGTTTTGGAGCGTTGCTTCTATGCTTTTCCTTCTAGTACAAGTTGCACAAATCTTGAAGCAAGCGAAGAGGTAAGTAATCACCATCTACCATTCATTCATGCTTTAATAGTTGTGCAACTTTTAAAAGGAAGAGCATAGAAGCACCTCTCTTAGTTTTGCTGTTTTTTTAGAGCAGTTTTCTCTTGGAGTTAAGTTGCAGTTACTGGTTGCATATTCAGTTTTCAGTTACTAGTTTCAATTGCATGTTCAGTTTTCAGTTACTAGTTTTTGCTGTTTTTCCTAGAGCAGTCAATAGCTAGTTTTACGAGGTTAATAGTCAGTTACTAGTTCACGTCATGGCCTAGTAGCCATTCCAGTCATTCCTTTGCTATTTAAATTGAATAGAAGAGCAGAAAAGTGGTGAGTTCAAGCCGCACAAATTCTCCTGTGTCTTCTGAGTGTGTGTGTTCAAGAACCGGTGTTTCTCCGGAACAGTCTCCATGCCAAACAAAGCAGCCACTACTATTGTAAGTCCAAGCATTACAGGAGCAATTGTTCAGACAAGCCACCTGACAGTCTTGAGAGCTCGTGGCCACTGCACTCTGTGCATTATCTGGTAGCCTCACACCTGCCATGGCATAGAATTTATCAGGCTTAGTCTGTGCAGAGCTCGAGTTGGTCTGGCACTGCAATGGTACGTTCCTCTTGCACCCACCACTGTAATCCTGGAGGTCCCAATCACTCTGAACCTTCTGGCTAAACCCCTTACTGTAGTTGCAGAACGGCAGGGCATTGAGGTTGCAGCTGCCATATGCCCCCATAGAGCGCATACACCTCACACTGCGTCCGCGGCTGGGACCAAAACAAGATCCATTGCTGTGAGGTTTCTACCCATGTCAGCTGCTTGATCTGTCCGTTCACGTCAACGATGAACCGCGATATGATTGAGTCATCCTTCATCGATTAGATGAAGTAGCTTTCCGTGGCGTTGTTGACGAAATGGAAGTCGTAGTTGTAACCGGCTGTCATCTCTGGCACAAGGCTAAAGATATTGCCGTTCCAAGGGCCACTGGTCCAGTAACTTATGGAATCATTCCATTGGATGAAGTACTGTGTTGTGCCGTTCGGGTCCAGCTCCAGTGAGAACAACCCGGGAGATGGGTTCGCGGTGTTCTTCCAGGGAACAAGCCTCTGGCTCACACCGGTGGTCATGACTCATGTTCAGCCTGAGCTTGCCCCCCGGAAGCCAGGTGTTCGTCGGATGATCTATGCTTCGCCAATAAACTATGGATGAATTGGAAGCGTCGGTGAGGTCGAGGCTACCTCCGTCCGTGATGATGGCGACGGTGGAGTTGGAGGCTATGCTTACGCTGGTCGACCATAGCTGCCAGTTCTTGGATTGCTCAAGGATGACGAGGTTACCATCGCTGCCGATGGCCAAGGAGGCCGTGGTCGGGTCAGACACTGGCACGTCGCTATTCGCCGTCCACACGGTCGTAAGCATATTTCTGGGTGTCCTGTTCCAACATTGCTGTACAATATGGCTATGTAGTAGTTGCAGTGGCGGTCCTGAGATTTCAGGGGCCTGGGATAAGATTTAAAATGGAGGCCCTTCTAATTATTATTATTATTATTAATAATAATAATAATAATAATAATAAGTGTTACCAACAAACACTCAAGGTGCATCAAAAAAAATTCATTCAAGGTGCATCCAAAAAAAATATTCATATCAAGTAACAAGTAAAGCAAGAAGTACATATTACAGTATTACCTTAAAAGTTTCTTCTGACATGTCTAGATGCGAAGTCATTGACGATGGTGTCAATATCAATCTCATCCAATAATATCTTCTCGATGCATAAAATAACCAAACCATTTAGCCTTTCTTGAGACATTTTGGACCTCAAATAATTCTTCAACAACTTCAACTTTGAAAAGCTTCTTTCAGCTGATGCCACAGTGACAGGCACAGTAAATAAGATCCGATAAGCAATAGAAATATTAGGATAACAATCCACTTCTCTGACATACTCAAAAATCTCCATGGCAGACATTGGTTCATCTGATAAAGTCAACTGCATAATACTAAGCTCTGAAATTAGATCATTTAAACCAACATCAGATGAGCCATCAAAAGAGAAAGTGTTTGTAAATTTGGTGCAACAGTCTCTTAGTTCAATAGTATCCAAAGACTTCAAGGTCGTCGAGCTCATCAAAAACCCAAATATACTTTTGAATGATTGGAGTTCTTCAAATCTACTTTTTAATGAACTAATTGCAATATCAACCATAACCAAAAAGTAATTAACTTCAAAAGCCTTCTCAACTTCAAGGTTTGCTTCCTCACAATCATTTTCATCATATTGTTTCTTCCTAAAAGCACGACGCTTTACTGGAAATGATGGCTCCACACCCAATTCTGATGCAATCTCTTTGGCAATGATCAAACTAGAAGCAAACCCTGCATTTCTATAGTTTTCAAAGAAACTGATTGTATCTTCTATGTTCTTTAAGGTTGCGTCAATGCACATGGATGGTGACTGCAACTTCTTGCTCACATTGTTTACAGTAAATAAAATATCATACCAAATAACCATGCTAAGTATAAACTCAAAGGTACCAAGCACTTCAAATAAATTTTTTGCATCACTCCTATCCTTGGGTTCAGTATCCTTATCTTTACTTAACTGAAGCAAAGCTGACCTTATCTTAGGAGCTTGAAATCTAATTGCTTTGACACTTTTGATCCGACTCTCCCAACGCGTATTGCTCCATGACTTCACAGTTAAGCTTTCAACATGGCCACGCAAAACATCCCATCTTTTGGTAGAAATAGAAAACAATACATATATCCGTTGCACAATTCCAAAAAATGAAATAGCTTTGCCACAAGATTTAGCCATATCACAAAGAGTAAGATTAAGACTATAACAAGCACATGGCATATACAAAGCTCTTGGATTTATATCAAGCAATCGTCTTTGCACCCCCTTGTTCTTTCCTTTCATGTTAAAGCCATTGTCATAACCTTGACCCCTAACATCTTCAATATTTAGACCAAAGGACTTAATGGAATCAAGCAATGAATTGAAAAGCCCCTCACCAGATGTGTCGTCTACCTTAATGAAACCCAGAAAATACTCCTCAATTTTGCCACTAGACATATTAACACATCGAACCAACAAACTCATCTGTTCTTGATGACTCACATCTGGGGTACAATCAAGGATAATAGAAAAATATTTGGCCTCTTTAACAGTCTTTATGATAGATTTGGTAATGTCAAAAGCCAAAAGAGAAACCAACTCATTCTGAATTTTATGACTAAAATAATGATAATGAATCTCAGTATTTCGAATGCGTCTAAGGTGATCTTGCATTACCAAATCAAATTCAGCAATCATCTCAACACAAGCTAGGAAATTACCATTTTGATCATTGTAAAGTTGCTCACTTGATCCTCTAAAAGCCAAATTGCGCTTACTAAGAAATTTGACAACAGCAATTTTTCTTAATAAGACTTGCCTAATACGCTCTTTCTCCTTTGTGATTTGGTGCTGAAATTCTTTGTCAATTGTTTCATGCTTACTGAGTCTAGCTCTCAGTTCATTCCAAGAGTTCATGTTGGTAATATGCTCTATACTAGCCTCATGTTCTTTCAGCCTCTCATTGATATGCCTCCAATCTCTAAACCCATCGTTCCCCAATGAGCTCTTGCATTTTTCTGAATTAAAAATTTTACAACAAAAGAAAAACACTCTATCAACATGTTTTGAATAAACCAACCATTTTCTATCACGAACTTCTCCATTGCTCATCTTTCTAGAGTAATGAGTATATGAAAAATGTCTCCCATTACCATCCAAAGGAAATACAATATTTTCTTCTCTTATAGGCCCCTTCTCCACTAATATGTCCCTTGACTTGTTATCAAGATTATCCCAATTTCTTGGATCATAGATATCCTCAGTAATAACCGGTTGTTCATCAACACTAGCATTATCTGTAGGAGATGAATTAAATATTGGCTCATGATTACTCACATTGTTACCATCCATGTTCAT
This sequence comes from Rhipidocladum racemiflorum, assembly GCA_036346355.1. NCBI lineage: Eukaryota > Viridiplantae > Streptophyta > Magnoliopsida > Poales > Poaceae > Rhipidocladum > Rhipidocladum racemiflorum. Next base: position 7,136,728 of record CM070581.1, read on the forward strand.
GTCAACATTTTTTTCCGGTGTAGGGCCCTGATCTTTTGGATTAATATTAGGTTGTTCCACCATAGGAACTATAGCCAACTCATCTGCATTTCTTAAAGTTCTTGAATTACTTGTAAAGAATTTGTCCATGGCTCCTCTCTGTGATTCTATAAACTCATCTACCTGTTTCTTCCTCTTCCTTTTCTCACTGCCGGATGGATACTTTCTAGACGACATGACTATATGTCAAAAATTAAAAATAAACAATTATTATTTGAAAGCTATCGCAAATCTACAAAGGTACTAGATCAACTCAAAAAAATTATTACCGATTATGTAGAACTGTCAAATCCCAATATCATATATGCATCAACACGATCCAATCAAATGATTACAAATGGCCTACTGCAAATTCATAAACCAAATATGAAATATCAAATTACTGATCCATCTAATTGATATGTTAAACATAATACATATAACATGTAACATGTAATCACGTTGGTTAGGGTAATTGGCAAAATCAATATGACAATACCTGCGAGGGCAGCAGCCGGCAGGCGCAGGGGCGCACCGGCGCAGGGACACTCCACTCGTCACGTCGGCGTGTCGCTGCAGCAGACGAAAGCAACCGGTCTCTGGAGCACCATCAGAAATTAGAAGTATTAACATGCCAGTAGTAGCACCGTCAGGACTTACAAGTTTTAACATGCATGGCTTGTGAGTTTATTCATACCAGATGTCCAGATTACCAGATCGATTGATGATGTACGCAGACGCAGTTATGTACGATGGCGGAGATCCCGTCGTGGGCTCGTGGCCAGCGCCGCTGCCGATGGTGGGAGTGGGACCGTGCGTCGTGCACCGCCAATGGTGGCCAACGTCGTGCGGCTGCTCGTGCAGTCATGCCCGTGTGGCTGCTGCGGCAGGTAAGGTGTCCGTCGACTACCGCCTCGCGCCCGAGCACCCGGTCCCCACCTGCTACGATGACGCGTGGTCCGTGCTGCAGTAGGCAGCGGCGGGCGCCGATCCGTGGCTCTGCGGCCACGGTGATCGGGAGAGGATGTTCGTGCTCGGGTTCAGCGCCGACAGCAACGTCGCCCACAAGTGCCAGCCCTTGTGCCCTGCGGCTGCTGCAATTAACGAGCGTGGAAAAAAAATCAGCGCTGGCCCTTAACGTGCCGTGCGTAGAAGCCAGGAAGTGCACGTACTCCAGCCCAGCCCATACAGCCATACTACTTAACATGCATAGGGGTGGGGCCCCATGGTTGGGGGGGGCCCAAGGTGAACTTGTTGCCCTTGGACAACGGTGTGGTGGAGTTGATGTTGTCGACGGCTGTGCAGACAAGGATTTGGCTGAAGAGGAGGAGGAAGAAGAAGGGAGCCATGGATGGGAGCTTGGAGGAATAGCCAGTGCTGGCCGAGAGGAAGGGAGCTTGGACAAAATTGTGGTGGTTGTGGCTTGATGGACAACGAGGCTCCACTTTATGGGCAAAATTACAAAAGGAGCCTTCTTTGACCTGGTATATTATTAGGCTTATTTGTAGCTACGACCGTTCAAAGGCACATGCCCACCGCCAACGCCCTTCTAGTGTTGAATGATACTACATCATAGATTAATTACTCCCTCCAGTTTGGTAATATCTGTCGTTTTGGACATCGACACGGTTTTCAAAACATAACTTTGACCACTAATTTTTATTATAATATATTTATAAAACCCAATAAAATTATAATATTATGAAAGTACTTCTCGAGACAAGTCTACACATATAATTTTCATGTATCCAATTTAAATATTTAAAAATATATCGATAGTCAAAGTTTCAGAAGTTTGACCATCACTATGTCCAAAACGACAGATATTACCATACTGGAGGGAGTAACATAAATGCAATCTTTTGTTGAAAATTAAGACACAAGATCCCTTCAAAAAAAAAAGACACAAGATGAAATAGTGTTTTTTTTGTCTTGCTGAACGAACGTAGGAAATAATAAAGGTTTTCTACATTTTTTTTAACGAAAAATAGTGCTGTTCATTTTGATTAATGGAACATGAGTGCATTTTATGATTTATTTATGTTAAACTTTCATATGTGCATTCATAATGGAAGAGGCGACCCATTCTGATGCGGGCCTCTGTGTTCACACGTAGTGAACACGAAAGTCCTACCTCGTAGTCCCATTCATCGAGGTGAATGGGGGCGAGACAGTAAGAGTAGGCACCTGTCAGCGTTCTAGCCGACAGGCACCTCCGAATCAGGTGTTTGTAAGGTTCAGACGGGGGGCTTTCGGGGCAATCGCCGGAGGAAGAAAGACCGGAGCGCCGGGGAAGCTTAGAAGAACGGAGACGCTAGGGTTTACCCAGGTTCGGGCCCTCCGAAGAGTAACAGCCCTAGTCCTGCCTTTTTCTTTATGATTGCTGGTGTTGCCTCGTATGAACTGGAATCCTAACTTGAGAGAATATAACCTAGCCTGAAAGTCCCGAACCCCCTCTCCCATGCACCCCGGCTCCCTTTTATACTCGGGCTGGCAGGGGCGCATGAGAGGCTTACACAGCAAGTTATACTCATTACACTGCCACGGGCACATTTAATGCGCCTATCACTGTCCTTACATCCCATTTATGCCTGCCGCAGCCGTCACACCCCTGCTTAGGGCCCCACGCCCACCAACGCCGCCCGTTCCGTTAGGGGGAGGAGTGCTGCCGTGATGTCATCCGTAATTAATACGCGCTTGGGGAAGGCGCGCCACCATACTGTAGCCTCCACGCTTGGCATTTAATGCGCACGATTCGCATTAAATGCCTTGATCCTGGCAACGCCGCCTCGGGGGTGGTGCGCCAGTGGCGTGGCCCGTACGCCACCTTTCCACCAGGCGACCACCTTACGGGCGCCCAGTGGCGTGGCCTGATCGCCACCTGCCCACTGGGCGACCACCTTACTGGGCGCCCAGCGGCGTGGCCTGTATGCCACCTGCCCACTGGGGCGACCACCTCGTGGCCCTACTGCCCACCGTGTTCCTTGCGGGGGAGTGGGTACCCTGGTGTAGAATACACCGACAGGGATCCGCCATCTTCTCTATCTATAGCACAAGTTTTAGCCATGTAGACTCATTTGTTGTAAGGCTAATGCAAAATGCAGAGAATTCTAACGCCGCAGCCTGTGGTGGTTCAGTGGAGGTGCAACTCCAACCTCGTCTGATTGAGTACCAGCAAACTCATTCGCTGAGCTTTTCGCCTATAGCCGATCCTTTTGATGTCGATGATTAGCTCCACGAAACTGAGTTCAAATTCGATCTCGCGAAGTGCTCAGACCACAAAAATTTTTGCAATATGCCTCATATTGTCTACATGGTGCTGCAGTAGTATGGTGGGATAGTTTTAAAGCTATTCGTCCACCTAGTCTAGTCACTACTTGGGAAGACTTTAAAGAAGCCTTCCGAGCAGCACATACTCCTCCCAGCTTGATGGAGATTAAGAAGCGAGAATTCTATAATCTCAAGCAAGGGTCCATGTCAGTTATGGACTATCTTCACAAGTTCAATCACCTGGCTCGCTTTGTCACAGAGGAGATTACGAGTGAAGCTCGAAAGGTTTTCCTTTTTCCAGAGTACCTTGATGAAGGGATCAAGCATTCACTCACATCTCACGATATTCCCGACATGCACGTGCTGGTTGATAAAGAGATTTGCATTGAAGATAGCGCGAAAGCTGTCCAAGAAAGCCGAAAACGTAAGTGGTTAGCCCAGAAGTTGGCAAGCGTTGGTCTTTCAAAGCCGTGCGCAAGTCAAACCACTAGCGCTCAATCTGTCGTTCTTTCACATACGAGGTCCCAAGGGAATGTTTCTCAACCTTCTCCATCCACGGACCAACCTCTCAGCCGCAGAAGGCAATCTCGTGGGAGACAAGACCGAATGGCTACACTAATCTGCTACACTTGTCACGAGAAAGGACATTTTGCAATGACTGCCCAACTATGCGATCAGTGGTGGATTGTTCTCCAGCCCCGAGTGTCCCGATTCGTCCTCAAGGTCCCAGTGGGCATGGAAGACGTCATGGTGGTCGCTCAGATTTCAAATTAGCCTAGAGCCTCTATTGAAGTCAGTCTACTCTTGAGACTGATGAGGATGCAAGCTACATGTCAAACGTGGTGTTCAATAGGTTCCTTGTGCCTTTAATCCTCCCAATAGTTTGGTTAACTCTGAAGCATTCCTTTCACCTTTATTCCCTAAGGTCTTTTGCAAGGCAGAAAAGTCAAACTTGTTATTAGGCGACGTGGCGTAATTTCGTCTGCTTGACACAACCCTTAGTGTGGACCGTTCACCTAGGAGAACCAGGGATGTGTTGTCTACACTAATCGTTCCATTTCGTGGGCTGATCCAGATGACATCTAAACTATTTATCTCTCCGGTGAGTTAGCTGGTGAAAGTCCTCTCTTGATTTCCTTTCTGGAATTAGAGATGGACCAAGTTCCAGAAACCTATAACGTCCCGACGTTCTTCCTTAAAGAGCCATTCGGATGTCCTTGGGAAAACTCCTGGAGTTAATATCAGTTTGCTATTCGGAATTGTGCCCGTCTATGAGAGTCATCGCGACGAAATGAGTTTTCGAGTGGACGACTTTGTCTACCCTGGGGGACTCATTCCATGTTCCGCTAGATGATTGATGGTTCATGGGATGCTAGCATCGTAATACATCGGTCCGTATTGTATCTTTCCTTCACGAAGCAAGGTGAAGTTGCCTCTGGCTAGAACTTCTACCCTAGTCTTCGATGGTACCCGATGTATTCCGTGTGCCGCAGTTGGAGCGATGTCTTTTAAGCTCTCAATACCATCGAACTTACTCCTCTGGACATCGTGGATCTTTAGTTGGATCTGCCTTTTACAAGCGTTAAGTTCGTGTCCTTGGCGACGTTAAGCGCTATATCCGCGATAATGTAGTCAAGTTGACCAAAGTTCGGTGGAGCAGCCACGCTCAGGATGAAACCACCTGAAAGCAGGAAGACTTTCTCAGGGTTAAGTTTCCTTCCTCCTTTGCCAAGCCCGGCAAATCTTAAGGACAATTGTAACACCCTAAATTTATAATTAAGTTAATTATGAGCCTAATCATGTTATGATTGTTATTGGATCTTAATTTGACTTAGTTGGGTGATGGTCGTGTTAGGGTTTAGTCATTCGAGCCGTTTTGACTGATTTTGTTTCGAAACCTTGTTCCGAACCCTGAGTACCGCGCCCCTTGGGCAGTACTGCCGGCCGAGCGATTGGGGCAGGGGTTAGAGGCGGTCGTCGCTGCTCTTGCCCGGCCACCTCATCCTCTCCAGAGCCTTCTCCCCCTCCTTTACCTCCTACAGTCGCTCTCTCTCTCCCTCACTCCCTCACTCACTCTCCCTCCTAATTCTCTCCCTCTCCTATTTACTCCCTCTCTCCCTCCGGTTCCTCCTCCTCCTTCGGTTCCACCTCTCCCTCTCCCTTTTCAGTGGATTTTGAGCACAAGGAAGCTAAGAGGAGGTATTGATACCTCCTCCTCAAGCCCCTAGCCAGCCTCAAGATCGGGGGAATCGACTGCTAGATTGATTCTTCAGGTTTTGAGCCAAACCCTAGATCCTCTCCCTTTTTATTCTTTTCTTCCTTAGATTTCTAGCTCTAGAAGTTGTGGCTTCGGGTATGTACCGTGTTTGTGAAACCCTAATCAAGCCCCTAGACCAGAGGATCGATCCATTAGGTGTTGATCTCAAAAACCCTAACTCTTTTTTTTTCTCTTCTCTTTCCTTTTTGTTCCAACCCTAGAAACCCTAACTCTAGTGGTAGATTGTCGTTCTTCGGGGTTGCTAGATCTAGGTTAAGCCTAGGAAAATTAGTTAGCGCGATCGACTCGATCTGAAAACCCTAATCAGTCTTCTATTGGATTTCCTTATCCCGAAGTCATTTTCTCGAGTTTCTGGAGTTTCCTTTGAGCCCTAGCTCCATAAAGTTGAGAAAACGACCTTCGAGTATATCTTACGCCGTTAAAGTTCAGTTCCCGCAAAAGATTCGAGTTTGAACTCGATTCGGGTCTGGAATTGAATTTGGTTCCAATTGAGGTTTTCAAGTTTGAAGAGTTCGATCTTCGTGAGTCAAGTTCTTAGTCATGAGTTAGGTCATGTAGGGCCTTAATGTGCAAAAAGAATTAACGGATAGTTGCAAATCCTTTCGTTCCAAATCGATTTGCAACAAGTGCATTTCTGTGCTTCTCGAAGTTACTTCAGGCTCCAAAGTTCCAAGATTCACGGGGATGACTCCCATTAGTTCTTAACGCCATGAAAGTTCCTCTCTTGTGGAATTAATTGGGCCGAGAACCTTGATTCAATTTTGTCCGGTTTGTTCGCTAAAAAGGTCAATTTCCTAAGTTTTGGAGTTTTCCTTGAAACCCTTGCTCCAAAAGCCAAGGAAATGACCCTAGAATATATCCGATGTCGTTAGGTTTGATTCTAGCAAAAAGACTCAAGTTTGAATTTGATTCAAGTTGAAAATCGAATTTTACCGGAAATTAGGCTTACCGAGTTCAAAAAGGGGGAAATTGGGTTAAACAAACCCGAAACTTGGTGAGACCTACGTGGATGGGTCCATGACATTGCTAGGAACCTAACCATGTGATCCACACAAAGTTTCGAATCCGTTTGCGCAAAATCCTAAGTTTGCAAACCCTAACTTCCCCATGAGGCCGGCACTACCGCCCTCTCTAGGCCGATACAGCCAGGGAGGTCGGCGCTACCACCCCAGTACACCGGCAGTTATTTTCCAGAGAGCACCCCTTTTGGTCCCCAGCGTTGGCACTACCGAACCTGAGGCCTGGTACTGCCGAAGGTCGGCAGTACCGCCGTTATTGGTCGGTACTACCGGTGAGGCCGGAAGTACCAGGGTTTGTACGTCGGTACTACCGAGTCCTCGAAGATTTTAGCCCTAATTTAGAGTATTTCGTTGTAGCTTCTCAAGTTTGATTGGTTAGGTGTAACACCCTAATTTTTGCATTTCATGAATTTAAAACAGATTTTGCACTTTTGAGAATTTTTGGAGTTTTCTGGAATTTATTTGGATTTAATCCCTTTTGAAATAATTAAAGAATTAAAAGTTTTAAATAAAATTTTGTTGGAAATATTTTATTTGAGTTCAAAATGTCTCAAAGTATTTTCTGATTATTTTGCTATTTTTCTTGAATTATTTGAATTTCTAGAAATTATTTTAATTATTTAATCGCTGGAAAATACCCGAACGGGTTTTACTGTTCAAGCGACCGAGTCTTAGTCAGACTCGAGTCCGAGTCCGACTCGAGTCCGAGTCCGACCCGAACCCATCCAAACCCTAATCGCTTGACCGTTGGATTAAGATCCAACGGCCAGCATCAAGCCACGTCGCCCACGTTGGGATCGGGCCGAACTCGTTTGCCCCCGTGCGATCTCGGCCATTGATCGTGCCACGTGGACGACTAGGATTGCGCCACGTAGCCTCTCCGTGTCGCCACCGGACTCCGCCGTCCTGCGCGGGTGGACCTCGGTCTCCGCGAGATTCACGAAAACTGAGGCCCCTATTTATTGCGCCGCCACCCGTGTCGTGACCTCCTCTTCCGTGCGCACCTGTAGCCCTAGCTAGCCGAGATCAAGTCAACACCATTCGCCTACGAGAGCTCGCCGAAGTTGGAGGAGAAGCCCGCCGCGGTTTTCCACCGTTTCCCGCCGTGGTGGTGCCCAGATCCGGAGTCCTCACGTCGAGCCGCACCCGCAGAGACCACTCACCTCGCCGGAGGGGCCCCGTAGCGCCGCGCCGTTGGTCGTCTTCCTCAGTGCCGGCAACCGAGCTCCGCCGCACGCCATCGCCGAGCTCGCGAAGCTTCTCAGCCGTTGGATCCGCATCGCACAGCCACGGTGAGTCCACGTCACCCCGAAAACCTAGAGAACCAGATTAGATCTAGACCGTTGGATCCAGATCCAACGATCCACGTTTGTCCACGTCACCCGTGCGAATTTCATGTTACGGTGATTAGATCTGTTATCAGCCGTTGGATCTAGATCCGACGCCCTAGATTGAGCCACGTAGCACCTAAACTGCACCGTGCTAGATCCAACCACAGCTGTTAGATCTAGATCGTAAGGTTAGCGTTAACCCGCGTTGTAGCATTAGATGTGTTCTCAACCGTTCGATCTAGATCGAACGGTGTAGATTGAGCCACGCGTTGCCGCCCAGGACATGCCACGTCGCCCCCTTGACGCGGTGAAACCCGATCGGATCTGGACCGTCCGATCTAAATCGTACGGCCCAGATTAACCACGTTGCCCACAACGTGCGAGATCCAGATCTGATCTGGACCGTTGATTTTCAAATCAACAGCCCAGATCGTGCCACGTGCACGGGAGCCGAACCGGCGCGGTCCATGCGGACGCGCTCGGTCGTCGCTAACGTCACGCGTGACGTCAGCGTGGGACCCACGTGTCAGCGGCTGGCCCAACGGCTCCATGACGTCACGGTGGGGCCCGCATGTCAGAGCCACTCGGCCGAAGCGCGATGACGTCAGCGCTGACGTCATCCAGTGGGTCCCACGTGTCAGTGACACGTGAACCCGTGGACCGAGTCCACGGTGGACCGAGCTCGAGCCGTGGACCAAGTCCATGGGCCGGCTGACGTCATGCTGACGCAATAATTCAATTTTTCAATACAAAAATAATTCGGTGGAAATTCAAATCCATGCTGACGTAATTAATCGGATTTTTCAATAGAAAAATAAATGAATTAATTCGGTTTATTGATTTATTTGAATTTTCAAACTTCAAACGCTTATAACTTTTGCAATTTAACTCCGATTTGGGTGATTCCAATTTATAAATTTGTATAAAATTGAGATCTACTTAATGATGAATTTTATTTAATTTTTGGACATAAGTTTTCTCTGTTTATATTTATTTAATAGATTCTTTAAACTTTAAACAGTTATAACTTTTTAACTCTGATTTGGGCGATTCGAATTTCTAAAAATTTGTAAAATTTTGCCCTTTCTGTTTATGGACTTTATTTGAAATTTTGAGCAATGTGCATGTACTGTTTTATTTATTTATTGCTATTTGCACGCGTTACGAGTAGACGTGGAAGTACCCGAAGGCTTCGAAGGTGAAGTGTTGACCCAGGAGCCAGCTCAAGACCAAGAACAAGTACTCTTTGAAGGCAAGGTATGCTTTGACCATATTGATCCCATTTTTGAAATCTATTTGATTTAAATTATTGCATGCTAATTTAATTAGAAAATGCTTTAAATAATTCTGGGAAATTAGATAAATGCCAAATTGCAGTATGACACCTTGATTAATTACTTATGTGCCATAAACCTTTGTCACCCTAGTTGTGGATTATTTAGTTGGATATTATTGATTTGCCAACATATGTAATTAGAGCGATGTAGTATTATGCTTAGCCCTGCCACATAGTCACGACATGATTTTGGATAATTACATGTTAACATTGACTTAATGAGATATGGAACATGTTTTTGAGAAGTGTCATGTGTTATTGATGTTGTTATTGATGGCACGTGGCGCATGGTAATCAACTGGGGTTTGATAAATAGATTTAGACCAGAGCATGTGGCAAGAATGATCGGGTGGGCCAGGTGTGGCACCGGGAAGGTTGATTTGGTTCTTCGGGTAGTCTTGCCCTGGTCACCCTAAGGACTTAACCTTGCAAGCCTTTGAACTGAGTCAAGCGTGCAACCACGTCTGTAATGGGATGGACCTAGTTGATTAAGTTGCTAATAACATACTTATGGGACCTCGGGGTGTCAACTATACCTTTTGTGTAGTTGTACGGGGGAGCGTACCGGGGCTGCGGCTAGGTACCCATCTAACGGTTGATTGGCCTAGACTTCGCCTTTGCTAAGGGAAGGGTTAGTGTGCAATAACCGGGGAGGCCCACTTGTACAGTTAGAGGTTTCTGAAAGACTTTGTTACGGACACTCACCTTTGTGGTGTTTGGCTGTATCTTATGGGTAAAGTGCATAACCTCTGCAGAGTGTAAAATCTATTCGAATAGCCGTGTCCGCGGCATTGGACATTGCTCGGGAATTACAGTCAAGGGTTAGACTTTCACAAAAATGACTTGACTTTGGAAGGATGGTTGGTTTGAAATGATGAATTAGACCTAGGATTGGGAAATGCTTTAATTGTTAGATCATTGTGAAAGTACTCTATTCATTATTGTTTTACCGCCTTGCAATCTACTATTGTAATTACTCATGCTACTTTACTGCAAATAAACCTGTTAGCCTATCCTTTGTATTAAGCCATGCATATAGAACATTAGCTTGCATTCTGTGTATGACTTGCTGAGTACCAAGTACTCACCCTTGCCACAATACAACATCAGTTGAAGAAGAGTCGACGCCAGCTTCGGAGGAAGAATACCAGGAGGAGCCGTCTAACTAGTGAGCGAGCCCAGTCAGTTGCCTATGGTATACTGGATGGTGCCACGAAGGCTATTTTATTCCGCTGCAGTTATTTGTCTTTTAATAAGTCTTCGCCCTGCGAGGCGTATCTTTGTAACTTGACCATAAGGTCGAGCAACCAGTTTGATTAATTAATTAAAGTACTTTACTATTTCATTAAGTATTATTGTGATATATACCGATGTTGAGACTATGTGCACTAGCGTGATCCTGGACTCGTGCTGAATACACAGAGGGTTCGGATTTGCAAATTCGGGTCCCGACATTAGGTGTTCCAGCTAGTGGACCTAGTCTTTAGGGGTCGTGTCATCGGGTATTTTGCTTGATCGCTTGATTCGTTGAGCGATTTCCTTTTTGCCTCTTTATTTGATTTTCCTGCTTGTTTTGATTCCTTTCGTTGTTCTTTTGTCATTTGTTCGTATAGACGTTGTCGCGTCGGAGATCGTCGACGAGGACATCGACTTCGTCCCTGAAGATATAATCAATTCAGAGCAAACAAGCAAGCATCCCCTTGATCATATTGATCCCATAAATGCAAATTTATTTTCTGATGTTCCAAAACTACTATGCATGCTTATATTCAGTAAAATACTATTTAATGGGAATGGTAGAATTGATTTGGTGGATTACCCCGATTGAACTCCACCCAAAAACCCTGATAGCCTGAGATCTAGTTTAACCATTCTAATGAAATGGGGAAAATGGGTATATTTACTTAATGCAATACATGTGCTTAGTCAAGTTGTAGCGTGATTACTGTTAGAAATAGGATTCAATCACAATGAACCTCATCTAAAATATTTTCCAGCGGGAAAAGATTGTTTAATTTAGTCAATAAGGAAAGTACGTGTCTAAGTCAGTTAGGGCTCAATATAAATGCTGTAACTGAGTCAAACTGTGCAACCACATGGGCTAGTTATTACAGCCTCAATCTAGTACAGTAGTTGGCAAATTAGACTACACTTGGGCAAGTCTAGGAGTACGAACGATATCGGGTTTTGGTGTCGCTCGAGGCAGACCCACCTCCGATCTCTCGGGCTGGGAATGAGCCGATACAACGGCGAATGCCTTGCTATGGAGTAAAAGACACGATGGATCGTAGGCCATCGTTGGTGCTGTGTGCCCACGGTTGAGAAAGCGTGTTAGGGTAAATCCTCGTGAATCCTGCGGGATGGGCTGTACTCTCAACTGGTCTGGAAGAGCACGATGGGGAGTAAACCCTCGCGAATCCTGCGGCATGGGGTGGGCAAGTCCAGGGTTAATTTCAACGAATGGAACGGTTGTGTCACAGTCTAGCAAAACGGGTATGGAATGTATCGCGTGGCATGGTTGATATGATTGCTAGTGTGTGTCGTGTGGTTAAAGTATGTAATCTCTGCAGAGAAACAATTTAATTAGTTGGTAATGCTTTCAGTCGAGGGCAATGTAAAGAATATTGTGAAATGTAAGTTTCCCAGTTTGGATTCCAGTTGTGCTTTGATTAAAGCATTTGGTAATGGAACTAGTCTGGTATTCCGGTTAGGATTGGATTATGACTTGGTCCATAATTTGTGAATCCAGAATTGGATTGATGATCAACTGGTATCGATATTGCAAGTATTTATCTGCTTATAAAATAACTGTTTTTAGTTCAATTATTTTCTTAAATGTCGCACTGTTTCTTAAACTACTATTCTATTGCAAATAAATTCAGCTTATTGCAAATTGAAACTAGCTTAGAAACCTATTCCATTGATTCGGCCTGCATTCATTAAAATATTAGCATACACTAAAGTCTTGCGAGTACATACGTGTACTCATTGTTCGCTCTAAAATTTGATTAATGTGCTCAGAAGGCGGCGCCAAAGGTAAAGAAGGCAAGCCTGGCAGCGGATTCTACAACTTGAAGCTTGGTGGGTTTTGAAGCAGACGTCTAGGTTTTCTCTCCAGTCGGAATGGATACCTTTGGGTATGGGAAGGCACGCCGCTACCATTATCGCAAACAGTTCTTTTATTTCGCTATTACAGCCAATCGGCCGAATTGTAACCTGTAGTTGTAAATGGTTGTAATTGAACCAGTATTAATGTAACCATTTCCCCACGCTTGTTAGATTATACATCCTTTGTGGAAACCTTATATGTGGTGCTAGGCTACTGATTTAGGGTACTAGCACAGGATCACATATTGCGGGAAGCCCGGATTGAAATCAACCAGTTGGCACATGACCGCCGATGTTGTGTGTCGTGCCGGCTGATTGGCCTCAACCCAGGTACAGTTTTGGGAGAGTGATTAGGAATCTTACAGGTTACGCTAATTCCTAGTCCAACGCAACAGTAATGACTCGAATCACTATTCCAGAACCGGAGCCCCCACACTGAGAACCTAAAATTTTGTAGTGATAGTTGCTATTAGGAAAGGAAAAAAATGAAAATAGTATGATATATGAAATGGATGACATATTTTTACCTCTTCTAGATGATATTGTCCAGTCCTTGGTACAAATTAGGGCTTCAACCACCTCGAGATCTAAGCGACTATGAAAAGGGTAAACAACACGGCCACCCGCACTGAATGCCGACTCCAAAGCAACAGTTGATACTTGAATGGCTAAAACATCATGAGCTAGTTGTGAAAGAGTGGGAAAAATCCCCTGTTTAGTCCTCCACCAAGACAATATATCAAATGGGCCATCTTCACTTTCAATCCATCTAAATTTTTGTTCTTTCATGTATATATCCAATTCAGATTTCTCATTATGTCTTGTCACACTTACAATAGTTTCATACAAAAACTCTTCAATTTCAAGAACATCCAAGTCATCACCAAATGGATGAGAAGCCAAACTAGATCCCACAATTGTAGGATCAGTAACTTGAGGTGTGATAGACATGTATGCTTGGAACAATTGGTTCACAACAGTCATGAATGTATGAAGTTCAAGAACAGCTCTTTCCTCACCATATATTTTTTCATAAAATACTCTATACCATTTTCTTATACCTTTGGATCAACAAAGCACGCCACAACAAGTGCTATGTTGGACTTCTCCCAATACTTATCATATTTAGATTGCATTGCTATTGCTAAGGCATGAATAGTTATATCAGAACTGTGACACCACTCTGAAATAGCTACCTTAATCTCACAAAATTTCCACCCAAATAAATTTGTTACGGGATATGTAGTACCAGAGAAAAGCAAGGTAGCCTCATAAAGTCTCCTCATACACTTACATAGAGCTATGGCATTATCCCATTCTTCATCTTATGGAGCACACTTCTTGCACATACTCTCATTCAACTCAAGTAGCCTTTCAAAAGCCTTCCTATAGTAAACAGCTTGCTTTAACATCAAAAAAGTGGAGTTCCACCTAATTGAAACATTCAAAGGAAGACCCTCATTGATATTCAAGTCACACTCCGATGCACACTTCTAAAAATGTTCCCATTCAATGGTGAATTCTTTGACAATTAAAATAGTAGCACTAATATTCTACATTGAGGATGCAACTGCTTTCAAACCATCTTGAGCAACAAGGTTTAAAATGTGACATAAGCATCTCACATGAAAAAAAAGCAGCATCACAGACTAAGGAAGCTTTCTTGTTTAGTGTTGCAACAACTTCTGCAGCACACTAGTTTATTTCACAGACAAAGCACCATCACAGACTAAGGGCGCGGCGGCAGGAGGCGCGGAGGGCGACGGGGGGAGGGGTGGCGTGATGCATCCCTCCCGGGTGCGCACCGTGCCCTTCGCGGCCCAGCCGTATGGCGCACGTGACTCGCCCGGTGAGCGGACTGCCCAACTGGCCCAGGGGCGTGGACCTTGGCCCAACGAGGGAAATACACACCTTGGCTACCATAGCCAGGCCATAAGAGTCCCATGTGGCCCCCAAAAGACTAGCCTGACGGGGGGAGGGTTGCTCTCCCTTTTAAGGTGGTATTCTCTCCCCTCCACAAGCAAGGTGGTACTATCATTCTCACCCTCTTGTTTCGGGACCTAGCTCTGATAACAACTGATGCATCCCTCCCGGGTGAGCACCGTGCCCTTCGCGGCCCAGCCGTATGGCGCACGTGCCTCGCCCCGTGAGCGGACTGCCCAACTGGGCCAGGGGCGTGGGCCTTGGCCCAACGAGGGAAATACACACCTTGGCTACCATAGCCAGGCCATAAGAGTCCCATGTGGGTTGCTCTCCCTTTTAAGGTGGTATTCTCTCCCCTCCACAAGCAAGGTGGTGCTATCATTCTCACCCTCTTGTTTTGGGACCTAGCTCTGATACCAACTGATGCATCCCTCCTGCACGCAGTGCCCTTCATGCCCACCGTGTATGGCGCCACGTGCCCGCCTTTGGTGGCCGGATCGCCCAACTGGCCCAGGGGCACGGGCCTTGGCCCAACGAGGGAAATACACACCTTGGCTACCATAGCCAGGCCATAAGAGTCCCATGTGGCCCCTAAAAGACTAGCCTGATGGGGGGAGGGTTGCTCTCTCTTTTAAGGTGGTATTCTCTCCCCTCCACAAGCAAGGTGGTACTATCATTCTTACCCTCTTGTTTCGGGACCTAGCTTTGATACCAATTGATGCATCCCTCCCGGGTGCGCACCGTTCTCTTTGCGGCCCAACCGTATGGCGCACGTGCCTCGCCCGGTGAGCGGACTACCCAATTGGCCCAGGGGCTGGGCCTTGGCCCAACGAGGGAAATACAAACATTGGCTACCATAGCCAGGCCATAAGAGTCCCATGTGGCCCCCAAAATACTAGCATGATGGGGGGGAGGGTTGCTCTCCCTTTTAAGGTGGTATTCTCTCCCCTCCACAAGCAAGGTGGTACTATCATGGCGGGACTCAAGAGCTGCGACGGGACTTGGGGGCGGCGGGAGGGGCGGAGGGCTCGGGGGCGACGGGAGGGGCGGTGGGAGGCTGCGGCAGTGGAGGGGAGCCGCTAGGACTAGGATCCTAGGACCGAAGGAGACTGCGGTAGAGGAGGGTAGCGAAGACGGGTTGAGGTGAGGCTAAGGGGAGCTGCTGCTTGCTAGGAACATTTGGCCATATGGGCCATCGCCCTAAACCCTAAGGCCCGCTCGTTTATCGGATAATCTGAAGAGACTGGTTCGGACATATCTGAATTTTTTTTGAAATATACTGATCCGACGAATAGTAGTCTACTGAATCCGAATCCGATACAAAATATCCGAATCCAAAGACTATCTGAAAAAATTATCTGAATCCGATCCGAAACTATCCGGTCGGTCGGTCGAAAATTATCCGATCCGATTGCACCCTTACCTGGATTAGAGGCTACGGAAGCTAAGTCTGCCTCATATACGAGTGCTAGTAGAATATTTATCAAATAAAAATCGAAAGCTCAGATCGTTCTAATAAAATCTAATTTTGAAAAATGATTTGAGAAAGAGTGGTAAGGTGATTCGAATTGGATCGAGCAAGGTTGAGTTGATTTTAGAGAAGAGACAATTTTCATTTATATTGTATTTTGTTATTAATGCTCGCTGAGTACAATTTTTGTACTCACCCTTATATAATTCCCTCTTTTCTTAGATTATGAGAATTATGGATTCATCGAGGAGGATAAGTTGGAGAGTCACCCGTAGGACCAAGGTGATGAGGTGGCGGAGTACTACCTAGAGGAGTGGGTGGAATAATAGCTTTTACGGTGGAGGTCACCAATCACTAGGGTATAATATAGTATAGATATTATATTTAAACTTTTGTTGTAAATACTATGGAAAACATATTAAATTTAAGATGGCATCCTGCATGGCAAGGAATGTAATAAAGTTTTTTTTGCTAGTCTTTAATTATTGTTCTGTTGTAACACTCTGAATTCAGTGTATTAACTAATAAAGCATTGGGTCCGCTCGATGATTTATTAGCTAATATGTCCATATTAGCGTAGTTACCTCAGAATTAATGACAAGTTCTGCCATTATTTTGGGTTAATTATACGAGTCACCGCAAAACCCCAGTTGCATCGCCCGTCAGGCATGAGTCGAGTAGGAAGTGACTCTGAGTTTGGGTGAGATGACACGTTAGGAGTTCTTGTTATAAACAGGTTTATGTTAGAATGCCATGCAAGTCACATTGATCCTTAAGTAGAAGTGGGCATTATGGCCGTGCCTATGTGGGCCGGCCCGAGGCACGGCACGGTCCAAAGCTCGGCCCGACACGTAGTGGGTCGTGCTGTGTGGGCCTGGCACTATAGTGTTAGTGTTATGCCCTTGAGGTAGTCATATAGATGATTGTAACATGACTATGTTTATGAATAATAATATGATTATTGGTCCAATGAATGTATATCATTATATTGATCAACAAGTATGTGACTTGCTTATGAAACTCTTTACTTATTGATATAGTTATGTAAATATCTATGATCGGATATCATCGTAGTGGACAACGATGAATAGATCAGCACATGTACCGATCGATGATCATATTTCATAGATCATGGGATATGGAGATATCATCAATACATTGTGAACACATCTTGAAGAACATGGGTTAGATAGACCCACAATGAGACACTGCGAGAATGTTACATTCTTAAGTGTCATCAGTGTATCTCATACATAGTAGATGTATGATCCTTAGACATGAGATTGTCACATTTCCTACATGTGCAATAGTTTACCTTGGGGTTACCAAACACTATTTCCTAACCGAATAGTTATAAAGGTAGCTTTCATGTTCACTATGAAACATGCAGAGGGAAGTGAGCGATCAAGGTGGGATTTGCCACTCCAGTGTAACGGAGATATATATATATATATATATATATATATATATATATATATATATAGGCCACTCGTATGATATGATTAAGGAAGTGCATGGCCATGCCATGATTGAGAAGTCAATCACAACTTATTAATATATCACAGAAACGAGATATGGATTGAACTGTTAAAGGATGGCATGCTTCTCGCCTTGAGTTCGATCTTCATATAATTTGGCAAATGGATTATTACATCAGTACTTTGATCATATGCGTTTGAGAGTTGGCATGCTCTGCAAGGAGCCGCTACCGACTATTGGATTGGAAAAGGGTTTTGCCGAATCTATGTCCAAATGCGCATGAACCTACAGGGTCACACACTTAACGGGTTGGGATGCATTGATTTGGATTGGATCCGTAATTAATAGACCTCGTGGGCTTAGCGCACAGATGGGCCCTAACTGTTTAGGGTTTCACCTCGTGGCTATATAAGGAGGGGAAGGGGTGGGCGCATAACACATCTCCTCCATGCGGTTTAGAAGTGTTTCGCCTGAAACCCTAGCCACCTTCTCTCGTTGCCCCTGCCAAGTGACCCGGTGCTTGCACACCGACGCACGGCGTCCCATCCCCGAACGTGTAGACTGCTGTGGTAACGTTGCTATGACTACAGCGAGACGAGCACGCTCCGCACCGAGGCGAGGACGATCCACGACGTGCGAAGAATTCCGCAACTACACATCTAGTGGTAATTGATCCATGATCCCCTTCTTGTGAGTAGCTTTTCTGGTTTTGCGGTAGAAAATTTAATTTGTGCCAGAGTAACATACCACGTTCCTCAAAATATAGCTCGAGCTGTACTGAGCCCGGTTCTTGGGCACGATGGGAGGCATGGCAGTAGCATGCCGGTGGGCTCGACGCCCCTACTGCTGCCCGTGGTAGGGCCCGGCGCCACTGCCGCGACCGGCGGCAGGGCCCGGTGCCACTGCTGCCTCGCCTAGTCCCTCCCCGCGTGCATCACTTCGGCCGCCGTGCTACGCCTCGCCATGCCACCCACGTCGCATCGCCCGCTGCCTCACGCGCCTCCCCGTTGAGGGGAGAGAGGGAAGGGAGGCGAGCTGGGCGGTGGAGCTGAGGGAAAAAGGGGGCGGGAGTAGGAGCCCAAGGGAAAAGGAGGTCAGGAGCGGGAGAAGTGGAAAGAGGGGCCAAGCATGGGAGCCGAGGGAAATGGGGCAAAGGAAAACAGAAGGAGGGAAAGGAATAAAAGGAAACGGGGAAATATGTGAAAAAAAGGAAAAACAGGAAAGAATAAAGGAAGAACAAAATAAAATTATGAAAATTAAAGTGATTAAGTAATTCAATGCATATGACAGAATATAGTCAGATTTAATAGGATCATTGAAAGCATGCACCTTATATTATTGGACAAAATTAAAAGTAAAGTGTGCCCTATAAAAGTGGATGGAGGGAGTAGTTCACAGGGAAGACTACTGGCTGACATTGTTTCAAGAGAAAAGAATCTAGGGGATGCAGTGCCACTACATCGATGTTAGTTCACTAGTCACCACTGTGAACTCCAAGCTACAGAAGATCATGAAAGGATAAATCGTCCAACCCTTTAGTTATGGGATCGAGAGAGAGCTGAGAGAGATTGAAAGAGATGGGCAAAAGGGGAGAGAGAGATGAGAGATAGAAATATATAAAAATTAATTATCAAAGTAAAACATCATTTCACTAATGCTGATGACTGCCAACATTAAGATAAGTTCATATATACCTTTAGAGAAAAGAAATGAAGAGATTCCCATCGAGTAATAGAGGTTGAGAGAGAGAGAGAGATCATGCGAGAAAGAGAGCGATAGAGATTGAGAGAGAGTGTGTGAGATCAGGGGGGAGAGAGAGAGGGCGACGGAGATTGAGATAGAGAGATTGAGAGGTTGAGAGAGAGAGACTAATCGTCGAGAGTGCGAGTGAGATTGAAAGAGAGTGTGTGATCGGGCGAGAGAGAGACAGCGAGCGAGAGAGATTGAGAGAGACTAATCGGATGAGAGAAACTGAAAGATTGAGACTAATTGGGCGAGAGAGATAGCGAGCAAGAAAGATTGAGAGAGAGGTGAGGGGGGAGAGAGAGCGTGCATTTTCGGCTCCTTTCCTCTCGTTGCAATAGTGCACATGGGCTGGTTCTGGGCCAGCACGGCATGAAGCAAGCACGAAATGCAAATGGCTGTACATGGGTTGACTGAAGGCGAGGCGGACCGGCATGACATGGCACGGCACGGCGGGCATGACGGGCCATCGCGCCCCAACATGGTTCAGGCACGAAGCACGATGGACCCGTGCCGGGCCAGCCCGGCATGACATGACGCCCACCCTGACCTTAAGTTACTCAAAAGGACATGGGGTGAGATTTTAAACCACATAAAACTTGTTGATGTGACCGATGAAATTGAAGATGTGATTGGGTTTTCGATAGACTCACTGACATTGAGGTCTTTAATGGTGTGTTTTGTTGCCTGTACCAAATGGTACATGTATAGGATGGTTCAAAAAAATCATTTATGTGTTTGGTTGTTTGAATGGAACCATCCCATTATGGATCAAGTGGTACAAATTTGAAAAATATTTCCTCTAGATGCTAAACCATTCTGTTCACCTAAAATAATGGAACTGAATGGTACAAAACCATTCCATCCCATTCTATATCATATAACGAACCAAACACACCTAAGATGATGCGGCGTTGTATTGAGCAAGGGATGCGTCTTGAGGACGACGTGTGCGTGTGTTGGTCCACGCGTCCGATCCATAGTCTCTACTATTCTAAAGCAGCACTTGGTGGCAATGGTCCGTTCTTTCCACGTCATTAATTGCCGCTTAATTGCCCTGCTTAATTGCCCTACGCAAGAAACGAAGCGTTGCTTTAATTAGCCAGCTTTTGTAAGAAACGAAGCGTTAAAGATATATATTTGATTTTATGAAATAATTTTTTTTATTTTTTAATCTTTATTTTTCGCTATCAATTTTGTTTTTCGTAGCAACGCACGGGCATGTAACTATGTCACGTATATGTAGGCCCATATGGGCAGAGAGAAACACAAGGCAGATGTTACGCTCTCGCGTGCCCTACATACGTGGCCTTCTATTTACCGTTTTACTGCCCCCCGAATCTTCCTCGCCTCCCACTTCCGCGGCGCGCCGCGCCCCCGCATTGCCCTTCTCCGACCTCCACCTCCCCCTCCCCCTCCCCCTCCCCGTCCCACCGCACCCCCGATCTGCTCGGCTTGCCGGAAACGGCACCGCCCCCCGACCGCCCGGGATGGCCTCCGGAAGCTCGGCCGGCCGCGACCGGTACGACGAGGAGGCCGCCGTCCGCCGCCCGCTCGAGCTCGACGGCCGCGACGCCGCCTCCGCGTCCTCATCCTCCGACCACCGGTCTGATGAGCTCGAGATTCTCTCGTATGGGGTCGCGGGACAGTATAATTGCGAGGGATCTGGTGTGAGTTGCGGTGAGGGGTGTTGGAATTGGGGAAAGCTCAACGGGTCGTATGGGGTCTCGTATGAGGTTTGTTTCTGGTGGTAGACGAGGGGATCGAGTTGAACTGTGAAGAGCAAGGATCAACTGAGAGCGTAATTGACTGTGGATAGCAAGTTCTGACCTCCGAGTGCTAGGATTGTGGGTGTGTGATTCTTGGTTGGTGCAATGCAGTTGCTGTGTGCAGCTGCACTAGGTAAATTGCAGCTAGGCGAGCCTTTCTCAATCATCGCTGTGAGTCTCTGGTCACTATTTACCAGTTGTGTCTGCTGTGTAGCAACGGGCAGTGCTAGAGAATATGTCAGAAAGGAGGTAGAGTAATTCCTATTTATACTAATATGTGGAGTGGAAATGTAGAGGCTAGGTGCAATTTTGGAGGTTTGCCCTGTATGTGCTCGTTTCCCTTTAATGATTACCAAATGGGTTGCTCTACTAGAGTGATAAGCAATGATCTCCTTGCCTTGCACGCCAAGTATCAAACTTGATTTGGTTTATCCGGGTTTCCATATCGCATGTAGATTTTATCTCTTTCTGATTGTATTGTGTATATCCTTCTTTGTATAACGTTAGGATTCCTACCATTCTTGTTGTATACTACTCTATATAAACACATCAATGAAACCTTGATCTATTGCGGTGGATTCAATCCAATTCTCCAAGTTTATATGGTATCAGAGCCGAAGGCTCTTTTCCTGCACATAAAGACTCCATCTTCTTGTGCCCACCCCTCTTCGTTCTTCTTCTGCATCTCTATTTTCGTGCCATGGGTGACAACTCCGAAGAAGAGAGAGGTACTGCCGAAAAGGCTGCCAATGCTGCAAAGGCTGCCGCCGCTGACCAGTCTGCTCAGAAGGCTGCCACATCTCCGGTTGTTATCCTGTCGCCCCTCCTCAAGTTGTCAATGTGGCAAGCATCAAAACTCACACGCCCTTTGCTTTGGATTTGCAAGCATCCAATTATGCGAAGTGGCATGAGCTTTTTTTGGTGACCCTTGGCAAGTACTTGCTTCAAGGCCACATCCTAGGGACTGACACCTCGTTAGACCTCGACTGTCAACGCGACGACTACACCATTCTCTCCAAGATCTATGGCTCCCTTTCCATGGAGATATTTGACATCGTCATCAAGCCTGGCGCTTCGGCCTTGTCCGTCTGGGAGGCTATTGAGAACCTCTTTCGCAACAATAAGGAGAGTCGCGCTCTTAACCTTGAAGCGGAGTTCCGCAACCTCTCTCAAGGCGATCTCTCGGTGACAGATTACTGTCATAAACTCAAGATGCTGGCCGACGCACGCTCTTCAGGACATGGAACACCCTGTGTCTGACAAGATGCTCGTGCTTACTACTCTGTGAGGCCTCAATGAGAATTCTCTCATTTCGTCTCTTTTGTTCCACTGCAGACTCCCTTTTCGTCTTTTCTCCAGGTCCGATCCATGCTTCTTCTTAAGGAGGCGAACAAGGCCGACACCGCCAAGCAGGCCGCTACATCTGCGCTCCTCCTGTACACAACCAATGGCGGCTCGCCTTCTAACTTCTCGAAGCCCCCGTAGTAACACTAGAAACAACAACCAGCAGTGGCACAACAATCGCGGTGACAATTGTGTCAACCGCGGCAATGGCAACGGCAGCAACGCCAACCCTGGTGGCAACTTCAATGGTAGCGGGAACAACCGTGCCCGTGGCAACCACGGCAATGGTGGTCGCCCTAACCAAAACTCATCTTGCCCCCAGTGGCCGATGCTTTTCAACCCATGGATTGGCGCACCTCTTTGGTCTGCCATGGGCCAAGGTCATCATGCACCCGGCCCCCACACCATCTTCTACCGCACCGGCGTCCTTCCTCCACAACCACCAGCCCAGTGTTTCTTGGCACACCACCTCCTGCTCCGGTCTGGGATCAAGCTTCGCTGATCAACGCCCTCAACGCCATGCCCACCTCTCAGTCCAATGGCGGCAATGATTGGTTCTTTGATTCTAGTTACTTATCGAACGATGATCCTTAGAGGCCCCCGAAAATTTTTGGGCGTTTTGGGAGGGAAAAGCTGGTGGAAGCGCGGACGAATTTTACTTTGGAATTTCGAACTAATAGTCTCTTGACTCTTCACAGCAGAGTCGCTCATTTTAGCTTTGGCCTAGGCGCCGCCGGTTCAGGCCACCACATAATTTTCCTTTGCTTATCTTCAGATGAGGACACGATCGCAGAGCCGGAGCCTCGCCGATCCCGCTCCGGGCTCCGGTGCCGGTGACCGCGGGCGTCTCCCCGGATCTAAGGGGATGATGACGAGAGCGCGGCACCGGGCTCAGCGCCTTGCAGATCTGGGGCCTTGCGTCGAATCTGATGAGACACAAGAGACGCGCCGGCGCCGGCGCCTTGCCGATCCATTGTTGGGCTGCTTCGCTGAATCCGGCCGCTCGGGGAAGCGAGCGCGGCAGAGCCTTGTTCCCCATCGGTTGCGCCCCTGTACCGATGCGCGTCTCTCCAGCGGGGCGCGGCGGAGCCTTGCATCCCATCCGTCGGGCCCCGCTACCGACACGCGTCTCTCCGGCTATTCGGAAGTGACCGAGTGGTAACGTCCGGCGCCCTCCTTCCTTCTGGTTTCCTTTTCTTTGCCTAACGGCTCACTCTGGCGAAGTAATCCTTTGGCAGGAGGGATTGGGCCAACCTCACGACCGAACTCGTCGAGGACATCGCCGGCCGGCTGCTCAACCTCGACTTGACCGAGTACCTCCGTTTCCGGGCAGCCTGCAAGCCCTGGCGCAACTGCACCGATGACCCCCGCTCGCGCGGCGGCCTCGACAGCCGCTTCCGCCCGCGGGGCTGGACGGCGCTCCCCTACTGCGCGTCCGCGTCGCGCCGCCGCCTCCTCAACCTCACCACCGGTGCCCGCGCCGAAGTCAACCTCCCGGATCTCTCAACCCACGACCACTTCGGCTCGGCCGACGGCCTAATCGTCCTGTGCCACAAGGACACGAAGACCGTCCGCCTCCTCAACCCGCTCACCGGCATGCTCGCCGAATTCCCCCCTATCACCGAGGTGCGGGCCATGGAGCCCCCAGTCTGCACGGACATTCACACCCTCACAGCCTTCTATAATTCGGAATTGGATAACCGGCTCGTCATGGACGCCTTGAAGGTCCACGTCCCTGACCCTTCAGCAATCAGTGGCGCTGGCATCGACGATTCGACCTCCCCACCGACCCTCCTGCTCTGCCTGAGAAAGGGGTTGCGGCGGATCGTCTGCGCCAAGCCCGGCGACCAGCACTGGGTGTCCGTGCACAACGGCGAGCAGAGGATCAGCTCACTCACCTGCCACCGCAAGATCTTATTCCAATCACTGTTATCCTTCGGAGGACGCTGCTACGTCACGACGCCGGAGGGCGACATCAT
Source organism: Rhipidocladum racemiflorum (assembly GCA_036346355.1). Taxonomy (NCBI): domain Eukaryota; kingdom Viridiplantae; phylum Streptophyta; class Magnoliopsida; order Poales; family Poaceae; genus Rhipidocladum; species Rhipidocladum racemiflorum. Next base: position 7,160,796 of record CM070581.1, read on the forward strand.
GGCAGTGGATCTGAGCCCGACAACTGGACCGCAGTGCCGGACTCCTCGGTTGGTGTACATCCACAGGGAGACGTCCCTTGCCAGAAGAAGCACACGCTCCTTCCTCGTCCAGTCCCAAGGACGGATGCTCATGCTACGCTATTTGTGTTACCTCCCTAATGGAGAATATCAGCCAACAGAAGTATTTACATCGCCCTGTGGTCTCTCCCGCATGGAGCTGTTCGAGGTGGACCTCGCCGGGAGGCGGCTGATCCCGCAGAGCGGCATTGGCGACCGCGCGGTGTTCGTGGGTGATACTTACACTGTCATGGTCTCCACAGAGAAATTCCCCAATATTGCTGCCAATGTGGTGTACCTGAACTATTATTTGCAGCGCATGTTTCATTTGGGCACCTACCATTTCAAGGATGTGAGGATTACACCCCCAAGAGTGCTTGGCCCGGATGGAAATGGGAGGTTCTTTCCCTGTGCCTGCCACTGGGAACTTGACGATTATCTGATCTGCGACGTCCATCAGGGTCTAGATCTCTCATATATTCTTAATTTTTGAGTACAAGTTTGGTGGCTTCTAGTGTCTTTTCTTTGGAGTCCTTGATCGATTATGGTAGTTCTGTGCTTACATTACGTAGTATTGGTCTTATCGCTGATTGCTGTGTCCAGGTTGTTTTCTCTCTTTAGCTGATGGGTCTGCCATCGTTAATTTATTGTTATGTGTTTTTGCTAGCTTGTTTTTGTTAATTAATCCTGGCGTTTTTCAGTTTCCGGTTTTTTTAATATGCTTTTAGGAGGTCATTAATGTGTTAATTAGCATGCAGTGAAAGTGCATGCATGCATCAGTTATTAGATAGTAGTGGGGTGCATGCTTGAGTTGTTGTGGCGTGCTGTTAGGAATGTAGAAGGGCAGCACACTTCTTCCATTGCATCAATATATAGAGCTTGCACATGAGATGCTCAAAGGTAGAGAATAGCTAGGAAACTAGAAGAAAGGCGCTAACTCAAGTCCGTTGTAATCTTGAGTCGGTAGGTGTCTCAAAGTGGGTGTTCCTTGTATTCTCGGAGAGCTAAGTGCAAGAATATATAAGTGTGTGTTTTTCGTGTATAGCTCTTGTGTTATCTATCCACGTTCACGTGTGTTTAATTTTAGGAGTTCTAACAGTTTTGTTAGTAGTTTGGGAACTGAAGTGTTTGTTGGGAAGTTTGCGAACTGAAGTGCCGCCTGTAGTTTCTTGTCAGTTTCATGAACGAAGGATGTGTCACTTGAAGTGTTCCCGTGTGTTGTATTAATTATGTCTGCTATGAATGGACCTGTTAGTTTTTGTGATGTATGAATTGGTCCAAATGTATCCGTTCAGGTATCAGTGCTTGCTGTCCAGTTCTTGCGGTATTATTCAGCAATAGTGCATGTTGTATCAGCATATGAGTCAGATTGATCTGTTCCATTGTTGTATGAACTTTTGTGTGTGTGAATGAAAGCGTGGACATGAATGGGTAAGCCTCTTTCTGAGATTGTCAAGTCAGTAGAGCATCTTTGTGAATTCGTTTTCTGAAGTTGTAACATTTCATAGCAGTGCGTGTGATGAATTCTTTACTGAAATTGTAAGTGAATACATGATAAATGGTATCAGGTTCATGAAATTCCGATGAAGACCAATGCTTCAGAACAGTACAATGACTGAAGAACACAAGCACACAGATATTTGTTTTCTTTGATAACCTGACGAATACCAATTGGATAGCATCAGCATGTCACAAAGATTGAGTTGTGAATAGGAGTGAATGGATCAGATACGGACGGATAATGGCTTGATATGGCCCATGCGCTGGATCGAGTATATGTGCGTAGAGGCAAGAAGCCAAGGCAAGAGGAAGCAGCAACCACGCGGTCGGAGGAAAGGTTGAAGGCTGCAACGGCCACGGTAAGCGGCGTGGAGGAGCACGGGCAGCGCGTCAACGAGATACGCAGTAGTACGTGACCGGGCCGGACGACACTTGCAACCACGCGAACAGTATCTAACTTAAGGGATAGCGTATTAGTTAAGGAGGTGTAATAAGTTTAGTAAGTTTGTTTCCGAGTCTGTTCGGGTGTCCGAGTCGGTTCATGAGTCCGATCGGGCGAGTGCGTGTAAAGGGGTAATAAAAGGAGAAATAAAGAACAGAAAAGGGCATGCTTTCTGTGCCGCAAAACAAACCTCAGGCGGTGGCTCCGACAACAGCCAAGTTATCCAAGGCGCAAGCCGCCGCGACGAGTTCGTCGTCGTCGTCGAACTTGCGACCCAGACTCCGTCCGGGAACCCGTGCTTACGAACTCGCTCAGCTTGAGCGGGCTCGTAACAATTTGGTATCAGAGCCAGTCGTAACCGGGATCATGGCATCTTCGTCAGAGGATCGCATCGCGACCCTCGAGGCGGAGGTCAAGGAGGTGAAGGGAATGTTGGCCGACATCACGTTGCTGCTCAAAAATAAGGGAACAACCAATGTTCGAGAAGGGGGAGTGGACAGCGCAGACGGAGAAGGGAGCCGAGCAATAGACAGCAATCCTGCCATGGCTCAACAGAGGAGGAACGAAGGACATGGAAGAGACTATCCACCACGGCGTCGGGAGGAGTCGGCGCCCGGAAGAAGGCGCGGAGCAGGGCGTGAAGATGGAGAGGACGACCGGCGATGGACACCCCGACCACCACGTTTCGACCTCCCCGACTACGATGGTCAAGGGGATCCATTGGGGTGGTTGAGGCGGTGCGAGCGTTTCTTCCGGGTTCACCGTATACCGGAAGAAGACTATGTGGAGATTGCTGGTCTCCATCTCGCAGGGGAGGCGCAGGAGGTCTTAGACAATTGGCAACAAGAGGAAAGGTGGATCGCATGGGAAGACTTTTCGGAGTCGTTCATACTACGCTTCACTCGACACTCAAGTGTGGGTCCATTGGGCGACCTCGTGAACCTGAAGCAGGGTAACAGTGGGGTAGATGAATATGCGAGAGAGTTTCAGCGGCTTTTAGCAAGAACCTCGAAAATGAGAAGGTCTGACCAGATCGAGACATTCATTGCTGGTTTATCTATGGCCCTCGGCGCAGACGTGCGGCGCGAGCGCCCTCGGGATCTCTCCGAGGCAATCGGATTCGCACGGGAGGCGAAGGCAAGGAAGGCTGCATGGATCGCGGAGGCAATCCAAGGAATGGCAGGTGCAAGTCGGGGGCGTGGATCGATCGGTCGCAACTGGGCTCCAACGGAGACTAACCAACACCACGCACTGACATCAGCACCAACGACAGCAGGCGTATCATCAGGACGTTCGTATGGGGGTACTACTGCGACCATGCTGAGTGGAGAACTCAAGGGCGGGGGCGTCACAAATGTTGCGGGCGGCCTGAACACTAGACAGCGAGCGGCTCCTACGACCAGTGCGCAGAGCAGTGTGGCGTCAGTTCCGGGGCGGCGTCGATTAACCGCCGATCAGCTCGCCGAGAGAAGGGCGAAGGGACTGTGCTACAATTGTGACGAGGTATATACAAGGGGCCACCGTTGCAAGCGGCTATTTCACCTGGAAGTGGAAGATGAGGAAGGAGACTTCGAGAGTAACGCAGAGCAAGAGGAGGAAGACGTATCGCTATCAATGATCGCCGCCTTGGGTCCAAAACAGGGGAGTACAATGCAAGTCATGGTGCATCTGGAGAACAAGAGTTGGCTCGGTCTGATTGATAGCGGAAGCACCCACAATTTCATGAGTGCATATGCCGCACGACAGGGGAGTTGGAGCGTGACTGACCAAACTGCGGAAACTGGAACTCCACAAAACGTCCGTGTAGCTGGAGGAACACACTTGCCTTGCTTGGGTCATTTGGTGACCGAATTCTCCATCCAGGGCCAGCAGTTCCATGCTCCTTTTATCATACTGCCCATTGATGGTTTTGATGTCATCCTTGGTGTACAATGGCTACGTACACTTGGGAACATTAACTGGAACTTCCAAGAACTAGAGATGGAGTTTGAACAGGACGGACGGAGGGTTAAATTGCAGGGGTCACGTCGCGCCCCGAAGCCGACCATGATGCAGATCGGGAATGGTGAGAATGATGCGATTCAGAACCTTTTGATTAAATTTAAAGACATCTTTACGGAACCTCAGGGCCTACCGCCACCAAGGCCATGCGACCATCGCATTAACTTGCTGGGAGGTACAGAGCCAGTAGTGGTGCGACCCTACAGGTATCCGTATCGCCAAAAGGATGAGATCGAGCTACAGTGTGAGGCCATGCTGAAACAAGGCATCATCCGTCCAAGCCGTTCTCCATTCTCTTCACCGGTTTTGTTGGTTAAAAAGGCCGATGGCACATGGCGCTTTTGCGTGGATTACCGTGAACTGAACGCAAGGACGATCAAAGACAAGTTTCCGATTCCCATCGTCGAGGAGTTACTAGATGAATTGGGTGGAGCTCGATGCTTCACCAAGCTTGACCTGCGGTCCGGATACCACCAAGTCCGAATGTGGCCCACCGACATCGAGAAGACAGCTTTCCGGACACATCATGGCCATTACGAGTTCCTCGTAATGCCCTTCGGGTTATCCAACGCTCCATCAACTTTCCAGGCACTAATGAATGAAGTGTTGCAGGATTTTTTAAGGAAGTTCGTCCTTGTCTTCTTTGATGACATACTGGTGTATAGCCGTTCCGAAGGGGAGCATCAGGAGCATCTACGGCAGGTTTTCAAGCGGCTACGCCAACATGGACTCTTCCTCAAACAGTCAAAGTGTGCCTTCGCCCGAGAACGTGTGGGGTACCTTGGCCACATTATATCCCACAATGGGGTAGCGGCGGATCCGGACAAACTCCAGGCGGTACTCACTTGGCCGCAACCCACATCCATCACAGCATTGCGGGGTTTCCTAGGCCTCACGGGCTACTATCGACGCTTCGTCCAGAATTATGCGCACATCGCGGAGCCTCTCACTGCCTTACTCCGTCGAAATTGTTTTAAGTGGATCGGCGAAGCTGAGAAGGCCTTCAATTGCCTCAAGGAAGTTCTGGTGTCCGCCCCGGTCCTGCAAATGCCGGATTTCACATCGCCGTTCATAATAGAGTGCGACGCCTCGGGAACGGGCATTGGGGCGGTGCTTCAACAACAAGGCCATCCTATAGCCTATTTCAGCCGCAAACTGGCAGATCAACACAAGAAGTTGGCAGCCTATGAGCGTGAGCTTATTGGACTGTCTAAGGCGGTGCGACATTGGAGACCCTATCTGTGGGGACATTCCTTCACCATGCGCACAGACCATAGTAGCCTCAAGTTTCTACTGGAGCAAGCTCTCATAACTCCACCTCAGCAGCATTGGCTCAGTAAACTAATGGGGTTTGATTTCACGGTAGAATACAAGCCAGGTCGTCACAACTTGGCAGCCGACGCCCTCTCCAGAGTACATATCGAGGAGCCACAGTGTGTTGCTATTTCAATGCCGCAGGACGTGACACGAGCTCAATGGAGTGACTTCTTGCGCCAAGACCCGGAGGTTGGTCGCCTGGTCGCCAAATGGCAAGGCGCCACGGACAGGGGGGAAACCACCGTCCCCGGGCGGTCGGGGGATCTTCCTAACACGCCAGACGTGCCGGCTGAAGGTAATAAACCCCAGTCGCGACCGCACGGGTCTAGTGCAAGCCACGTAAGGTGGGAAGTACGAGAAGGACTGGTGTACCGAGATAATCGCTTAGTGGTGCCCGCCTCCTCGCCATTAGTGGAAAGAATCATTGCTTCCATCCATGATCTCACTCATGAAGGGGTTCAGAAGACACTACACCGTCTTTAGGCAGCATACTATTGGGAAAAACAAAGGGCGTCGGTGGAACAATATGTCAGCCAGTGCGTAGTATGTCAGAAGAGCAAAACCAGCACCATGTCTCCTGCAGGGCTTCTACAGCCCCTTCCTGTACCACATCAAGTGTGGGCGGATATATCTATGGATTTTATAACTGACTTGCCAAAATCTCAGGGCAAGACCATTCTGTTGGTAGTGGTAGACCGCCTGTCTAAATATGCCCATTTTATTCCATTATCAAGACCGGTGTCCGCTCCAACAGTGGCAAGGGTGTTCTTTGAAAACGTGGTACGGTTACATGGTATTCCCGAGTCTGTTGTATCTGATCGGGACCCAGTGTTCCTTAGTGCCTTCTGGCAAGATTTGTTCAAAAGAAGTGGCACTACCTTGCTCATGTCCACAGCATACCACCCACAGACAGATGGACAGACAGAAGTGGTCAACCGCACCATAGAAATGTATCTCCGTTGCTTGGCGGGCGCTAAACCGTCCTCTTGGGTGCAATGGGTTCCATGGGCAGAGTTCTGCTACAACACTTCCTTCCACACCGCCCATAGGATGACTCCCTTCGAATTGGTGTATGGCCGACAACCGCCCCGGTTGGCACCATATCAGCAGGGCACCACAGTCATTGATTCCGTAGATTGTGCCCTGATGAGTCAGGATGACTTGCTGTTGCAAGCTAGGCAGCAGCTTCTTCAAGCCCAGAACCGGATGAAGCAACAATATGATAAGAGTCACCAGGAAGTGGAATTCATGGAAGGCACCTGGGTGTGGCTCAAATTGCAGAAACATCGTCAAGTCTCCGTACGAAACAGTAAACAGACCAAGTTGGCGCCCAAATTTTATGGTCCATTCCAAATTGCAGCTCGCGTGGGTACTGTGGCCTATCGCCTGAAGTTACCCGTATCAGCACGTATCCATAATGTATTTCATGTCTCATTGCTAAAGGAATTTAAGGGTGCAGTTCCAGAGCAGCCAGGTGACTTACCCCCCGACGTCAGCCACTCGGTGGAACCAGCGCAACCTGAACCTCATCTTATCCTGGCCCAACGCTTTCAGAATGGCAAACGCCAGCTCCTAGTACATTGGGCGGGTGAGTCCGCAAAAGAATCCACTTGGATGGATGCGGTGGTTTTTCGGCGGTCTTTTCCAGATTACAAGCTTGAGGACAAGCTTGTGGTTAAGGGAGGGAGTAATGATATGGCCCATGCGCTGGATCGAGTATATGTGCGTAGAGGCAAGAAGCCAAGGCAAGAGGAAGCAGCAACGACGCGGTCGGAGGAAAGGTTGAAGGCTGCAACGGCCACGGTAAGCGGCGTGGAGGAGCACGGCAATACACAACGAGATACGCAGTAGTACGTGACCGGGCCGGACGACACTTGCAACCACGCGAACAGTATCTAGCTTAAGGGATAGCGTATTAGTTAAGGAGGTGTAATAAGTTTAGTAAGTTTGTTTCCGAGTCTGTTCGGGTGTCCGAGTCGGTTCATGAGTCCGATCGGGCGAGTGCGTGTAAAGGGGTAATAAAAGGAGAAATAAAGAACAGAAAAGGGCATGCTTTCTGTGCCGCAAAACAAACCTCAGGCGGTGGCTCCGACAACAGCCAAGTTATCCAAGGCGCAAGCCGCCGCGACGAGTTCGTCGTCGTCGTCGAACTTGTGACCCGGACTCCGTCCGGGAACCCGTGCTTACGAACTCGCTCAGCTTGAGCGGGCTCGTAACATGGCTCTACCATATTTGTTTTCATATTTTTTTCTCGGATTCGGATACGAATACGGATAGTCTGGATACGAATACGAATACGGATAATGTCGAATACAGATACGGATCGAATACGAATCGAATCGGATACGGTTACGAATATTTATCGGAACATGATAATCCCTTAGATTGTACATAAAAAATCAACAAAAACACATAACTAGTTGATTTGATTAAAATATTATTGAAAATTGAATAAATATAAGCATTTTCATTCACGTGGACAATAGTTAGATACCATGTTGCAAATAAAATTATGTAAAATTTAGTTCATCACGTACATACGATTAGTTTATCATATATGTATATCAAAACACAAAATAAAGGTGATCGTTGCTCAGAGATATAAATGAAAACAAATATAGAACACACAAAAAGTTTGATAATACTTAATTACCATATCTCTAGAAAACATATATAACACTTACATTTAAGGACCCCAAGATTTGTATTATTTGGTAAATTATGTTTAAAATAATAAATTATGTATTTTATGAGTTTTTATGCATTTTAGCTACTTATTTAAAATATTTTCCTATTAAAGACAACAATTTTTGAATTTTTAGAAAATTTAAAATATGATAAAATTTTTAAAATAATTTTTTAAAAAAATTATAGACTATGTTAGGAATTTTATCAAAAAATTTCATAATTTTTGGAGCTAGTTTGCTAATTTTAATAATTAAAACTTGATTTATGGATTAATTAAATTAGAAAATAAGTTAAAATTTAGTAACCTTTTTGGGCCAAAAGAGTAGCTTGGCCTAGCCCACATGTATATCCGGATATCCGAACCATCACTATCCGGATTATCCGAATCCGTATCCGTATCCGACGGATAGGGAGCTACCGAATCCGTATCCGACAAAAAATATCCGTATCCGTATCCAATCCAATACTATCCGACAAATATCCGATCCGACAGAATCCGTATCCGAAAATTATCCGGATCGATCGGAAACTATCCGATCCGTTTTCATCCCTAGTTGTGAACAGTACCAGCAACTGGATACATTTCATTTACTGACAACAACAGACGTTTTAGCCATTAAAAGTGCTTATATCCCCCGATAATGTTTAAGGTTTTAAACCCTGATGCATGGTTAGAACATTAAGATGATGTAGACTGCTGATATTGTTAAAGAAACTTTATGGATTGTTAAAGATATTCTAATTTTACATGTTAATAGAGAGATTTAATCGTGTTGGTGACCTTAACTTGGAAGTTGATTAGAGTTGTTATTTATGATGTTGCAAACTATTAGTATATTTGGAAGTGCGGGTGTGTTCCTATAATGCTAGTATCGTGTTAATTGGAAAAACATAGGTTTTGCGGTTGTTATAAGAGCTTTGTGATGGTCCAACCCATTCAATTTGTTTCAAATAGTTGGAGCATGTTGAGTAGTGACAATTTGCTATAGCCTTTGGATAGGGTAACTAAAAGTAATGTTACAGTTTTTAAGATTATGCAAACAATTGATATTGATGACTTGGTAGTACTGTTGTTAAGCTGGGTAACAGGATAAGCATGCTTTTCATTACCAATCCAAAATCTGACAATATATTCATGATTATGACAAATATCCCAGTTCAACATAGCTTCAGTTTAGCCATTCGAGCCATAAAGCATAAATCCACACACAAAACTACATTACACAGACAGCTTCAGTTGAGCCATCAAGCATTACGAGAGTGTTTATACAACCAAAAACCTAATACTGTTGATGGCACCACCTGAACCGTCATGCAAAATGGTGCCTGGCAGTCAAGCAGTTACAAAATAGCGGGAAGCATTCACATGACAATTTCTCACATTTTCTGGATCAGAATTTCACTTGAGAATACAACCACACAGTTACAGAAAATGTAGATGATGATGTGCTGGCTTGGTTGCGACGGCCAACGACGAGGGTGCTCGGCTACAGCGGCCAGCGACAACGGCAGCTAGCAACTGCGCAATGAGGGAGCTCCGCTCAGGGTTAATATTTTCGTTTTAAACTTGAAAATCGAATTCCCACCGGTAGCGATATTTTGCGAAAATCGACTGAAATTCGTCCAAAACCAACTGGTTTGCGAAGTCAAACGTGTGGTCAAATTCAGCTCGAAAAAAATCGAAAACTTGTCGATAACCTCGAAATTTGACCGGTTTTGTCGAAATTCGACCGGTTTGATAGAAAATTGTGTACCAAATGAAAAAATGGAGAAAAAGGCAAGAAAAAACAGAAAAAATTGTGGAAAATTATAATATCACAACTATGGAAGAATATAAAAAATTTCGGCATGACCTTTGCTATATTTTAGACATTCTCAAGTTGCAACAGTATATCAACAATAATAACATTTCATTTCAATACCATTCGGTCGTTCACAACTCAATTCAACAAATCCACATTTCAATACCATGGCATATTACATTTCAAATCAATATTTCTCATCAAAAATGAATGTTCACACTTGGCATAGATTTGTCATCCTTCCATTATCGCACTTATGCCATGTTGGACCTACATGAACGCTATGTTAGTAAAAAATCAAGTTGCAATGAAATGAAATATACAAATAAAGCATTACCTTCAGGGCCATGGATAGTATTATTGGGTGTACACTTGGCTGACTATGTTGTAGTCCTCTGTGGACATGAGTGCTAATCCTCGGGTAGCTAGCAACTCCGCCTAGTAGCTAGTCGTTTTCCACTGTTGGTACAACATGGTATAAAATTCCGAATCTTGCCACTTGTAGAACCATTTGGTGGGAGGCTGTGTATGAGCATCCGGGATAGTGTAGTTGTATTGGCCATATGAGTCATAGCTCTCTTGCGTCTCGGTGACGCTGTATGAGCTAGAGCTATCCCGTTGTGCATCATGGCTATGTCGATGCTCCCTTCCCTTCCCTGAAGTAGTTGTCCTCTACGACTGTGGAGTGCCATTGTCTTTGTCCTGTGTGGCATGAGTGAACCGAGATTCCCCTGTAAATTCTATGAGACGTTGTTGTTCTGGGGCACCGTCACCAGACTCATGGCCATGGCTATCCGTCTTGGAGCTACTGTCATTGGACTCTTGGTACGGCGGGCTCCAACGTTTCGCAAGAGTGCTATCAGTCAAGTCATCACTCCCAACATAATGTGTCTCCTGTGTGGAAAGCCTTCCCTTTCCTTTGGAGGGAGCTCTCCTTTTTTTTCTTGCTCCCTCATTGTCATAGTTTAGTACTTCCTTTTCACTGTGTGACTGGTACCTACTGTCTTATTTTCCCATTCGGGGATGCTTGCCGCCCCAGTGTTATTTCGCAATGCAATAGGGTCGACTGGGTATGTCATAAGGTGTGATGGGAGGGGGATGTCACTCTCAGTTTTGTCCTCATCAAGTAAGAGGTCAGCATTGGACCTCCCTTTCTCCATCCACTGCCGGATTGGATTCTCATTGTCACACAATGTAAGCTCCATAAGACGCTGGAATGGATCATATGCATTTGTAGACCTTTGACTTTCTTCAGCTTGAATTCTGAGCTGCAGATTGTAACATACACTAAGTTATGGAGCTTCTTGTAGGACAAACGATTGCAAACTTTATTATGGATGAAGGCAAACGTGCTCTAGTTACGCTCGCATCCGCTAGAAGAAGCGCAATGCGAAACGAGACGCTGAGCAAACTTCTGGAGTGTGGGTGTGTCTGAACCGAACACACCCCACCAATGTGTTGCAAGTTAACAAAGAGAACATTAAGTACGAGGTGAAAAAACAAGAGTGACATTACATTTAAGACATAAGAAAAATACCAGGACTTGTTTTAGGATCATGTGCCATCCGCTCAGCTAGAGTAGTCGCGAACGGTCCAACCTTCCTTTAGTACAGATCGGCCTCGTGAAGAGCTTCCACGGCGCTATCAGTATTATCACGAAGTGCTTGAAAAGCATCTTAGAGATCTGGCAAAAATGTGTGGGTCGTGCCGTAAGCATAGTGTGTCCGAGGGTTCAACGCGGCAGCTGCACCAAGTCAATGAAACATGTTAGTACAAGTATGTAACATATGTGCAAGATCAAGATATTATGTGCAAGAGAAGTTTGTATTCTTGAGTTGGTAGTATAGCCCGTCAATAGTCAAGGTCGACAAATCAATCGTATCCTTGATGGTGGTCACCTTCATCTCCCAAACTCTCAAATTGAGTGCCGTCAAAAAATGCCTTGCGTTATTTGAATCAGAGTATGTGCAACCGACTGAGCGAAGATCGCTAATAATCTTCGTGAAATGCGCAAAGCACTCATAAAGACTCTCACCAGCGTGCTATTCAAACTTATTGTAGTCACGATTATACTGATCATGCTTCATCGTCTTGATCTGAGTAGTGCCCTCATGGTAAGAATCGAGGGTCACCTAGATCTGAGTAGTGCCCTCATGGTACGAATCGAGCGTGTCCTAGTGGCTAAACTCCAGAGCCTCTGCCAGTGCTAGCTGTCAACATAGAACTCGGGAGAAGCTCGTCGTGGCGGGGTGGAACGAATTGTAGGTGCTGCAATAGTACTTAATGGGGGTGGTAGTGAAACTCGAAGGTACTCAGCTACACTTCAGAGAGTCTCCCCATCGTCCGCACAGCCTCACGAGCTGCATCTTGCATGCCCATGAAGAAAGAGTCTCACAGCATCGATGCCTCGTAGATGCGTGAGATAGTCCTGTCCTGGTCCCAAGCGTAGTGGTGGACCTCTACCCTCCACTGCTCCTGTGAAAATGCTAGCATCCTGAAGCCCTGGTAGACGGGCCTCTAAGTGAACCGAAGATACTGCATCATGTCCCACAACTCCTTGTCTAGTTCTCTGAGTACATCCCGTATGAATCAGTAGTCAGAATGTCAGCCATCTACAATTTTTTAAAAAGACACGACTTGAAAACTAATTTTATAAATAGAAGGAGATTAGTAGAGAGAGCAAAGGAGTAAAATTTTTTGAACATATTTGTCTTTTCAAATTAAAGTCCCAGAGTTTAAACCAGACTATGGCCACGACCTACATTCGATATGGCTCTGATACCACCTCCGTCGGACCCCAAAAAACACTTTTGAAATACTCTATGTATCATGTACTAGTCCTAGAACAGCTAGTACACACAGTAGAAGTGAAATCACAGCATATTCAATCATATGTTATTAATAATAATTGTCCAGAGTTACAAAATGAATAGCATGTAGGCCAATAAATAAATAAACAAATAAATAAAGGCGGCGAAAATAAAGAACAATAGAAAATCACAATAGAGTTACCATAGGCAATCAACTAAAAAAGAGACCTAGTCCAACTGGTCCTCACCATGGCAGAACTCCTCTTCTGAAACAGTAGAGTAAGCAAGGGTGAGTACAAATATATTTCGCAAGTCATACAAGAATATGAAGTATTAATGTAAGGGTGACAAAAGAAGGTTGTATGGTTTATTTTAGCATAAAGCAGCAGTTTTCTAAATATTCTAAGTAATTTCAAACTGCATAATTTTAAGAAAAAATTATTTTTAAATATTTTTAACTCAGGAATCTCTCTTGGATCTAGCCAAATTTTCTCATGATGGACTCTCTCCATCCCATCATCATTTTTTTTCAAACTCAATTTTAAAATTACCAAATTCTAATATCTGAATGGCTTGCTCGGCATGCCCATGACTGCAAGCCCGACTAATCGATTAGTTTACACTCTGCAAAGGTTTTACAACTTTACCCACAAGACATGATCATCTTTTTATGCTGACACACTTTCTTTGGTGTGTGGCAGAGAAAATCATGATAATGCCCCTATAAAAACCAATCCATATAGCCATGCTCGCTAAGATTTCATCGCTGAAAGAATCCCTATAGTCAGAAGCCCCCTTTTGCATCCGAGTGGCAGCCTTACGCTTTCACCACACCACTTCCACCTAATGGCATGACTATCCCTGGTATGTTTTAATACGGCTAGTGTCACGCCTGGAATTGGAATTCCGAACACTCTGTGTGACACACCAGTCCAGGATCACGCGGGTGTTCACAGATACAACAGAGATGAATACCATTACACATACACAGAGGAAATAATAATAATAATAAAGTATTCAAATCATATAATAATTGTTAAGACCTTATGGTTAGCCTTATAATTATAAGCCACGCAGGGCTAAGTTCAAAGTAACATTATAATAGCAGCGGAATGAAAATTATTTGTGGCGCCTCAGTTTGCCACAGGCAACTGACTTGGCTTGCCCCTAGTTGTTCGCCTCTCCGTTCTGCTCCTCTTCATTGACTTGCAGATCCTCTTCTTCTGGTGTTGTGATTTTTGAAGGGGTGAGTACATTGGTACTCAACAAGCTATGCACAGAATGCAACCTAATATACTACAAGCCAGGCTTATTCCAATGGAATGGCTTAACAGGTTTATTTTGCAGTGAGCAGCATTTAACAAGTAACATAAATAGATTCGAAAGCGGTAAAAACAAATAATGTAACAGTAACTTTTCTAGAAATTAAGTAAAAGTACCGGAGTTCGGGTTCTTAAGGGGATCCTACGTCTTCGTTGAGGAAGCTCACAAAGAACCGGGTCTATTCCAACCCTTTCCTCCCAAACCTCGGTCATACTTGAGATTTGGTTTCACTCTTGATTTCTTCCCGAGGCGAAATCGGTCTTCACAAACTTCTCACGGCTACCCACAATCTTTTAGAGCTCGTGAGTGACGCCTAGCCATCTAGGAGTCCTTCAACCTCCAAGAGTAATGAATGCAACTTGAACCCAATCTTGGAGATGATCTCTTATGCTCAAGGATGTGTCTCCCGTGATCTAAACTCAAATCTTGTTCAACCCTCACTCTTTTGTTTGATCACTAAGATCAAAGAGGAGAGGAAGAAAAAGCAACTCAAGAAGTGTGTTTAATGCTCAAGAGAAACCACAGCCAAAAAGCTAGACACATTTAATGGGGTGGAGGGGTATATATAGGAATGGACAAAAGCTAGCCGTTATCCATCCACTCAGCCACATATCGAAACTTCCGATGTGTACATCGGAATATCCGATAAATCTAATTCTCCAGATATTCAACTGTTTTAAACGGTCCAAAACCACACATCGGAACTTCCGATATTGACGATCGGAATGTCCAATGTGTCTATAAAGCTACTTTTAAAAAGCATTTTCAAAACGACTCTAGTTAACATCGGAATGTCCGATTCCAGATCAGAACATCTGATCTGTCCAAAGAGTACCCTTTTTCAGAATATATATGGATCGGAACATCCGATCAACGGTATCGGAACTTCCGAAGAGTCCAGAGGATACCCTAAAGCTTTTCAACACATATCGAAACTTCCAATGAACACATCAGAATATCCGATGCATCTAGAGAGTGCACAAAACACTCACACCGGACAATCCGATACATCGGAACTTCCGATGTAATGTCGGAACTTCCGATATGGACAGGAATGAAAACTACTCGGTGTGCGTGTTACGACTCGTGTCTCTCGACAAAAATTAGTAGACGTTTATCTGAGCATAGAGACTTGTCCTAGATTGACTAATTTGCATCCCTCTTAATAGTACGGCATGTTTATAACCAAATAAAAATGCGAATTGCATCGATATGACATCATGTTTCTTTCCTTCACTTTTTGAGGGGCGTCAACTTCTGTAAATCCTTTTTGCTTCGGGACTTTCACCTGTTCATTAACTCATTGAACCCATTAGTCCCTTAATTGCTTGTCATTAATCATCCAAAACATTATTAAGGGCCTAGATGCACTTTCAATCTCCCCCTTTTTGGTGATTGATGACAACACGATTAAAGCTTATGAAAGATTATTAATATTAATAAAACTAGAATGCAACAAAATATAGTGAGCTCCCCCTAAATATGTGCATTAGGGAAATGAGTGAGAGATCAATGCACATTTTAGCAGGAAAATTGTGAGAGCTCCCCCTATATCTTTGCAATCGAGGAAATACACAAGAGCTATATAAAGATGCATGATATGGCATTTTGAGCACACATAGATGACAAAGTAAGCATTCTAGATATACTCAATCATCACTCATGCAATTGGAGGAGGAAGTGTCGAGGAGCTGAGGGTGCAACTGGAGCGACAGCTGATGAAGAGGCGCCGTGCCTAGTAGTAGGTCTACTGGCTTGCTGACCTGGGGCTTTGACTGCCATAATCTGCACTCCAGTGTGCTTGCCATCACATTCAAACTGTTGTTCAGTGACTTGCTCAATCATATGCATGATATACGGAGCATATCCACAGCTTCTCCTAGGCTCCATAGAGGTGAGTCTGATTTCATTCCATATGAAATCAAAGACATCGAAAAGCCTCTGACCTTCCTACATTCTGCACATCAGGTTCCTGGTATAAGCTAGCACATGAGATGCATCTTCCTCCTTATGTCGGGATCCGAATGTGCAAATCCGGACCCTCTGTGTATTCAACACCAGTCCAGGATCACGCTAGTGCAAACAGTCTCAACATCGGTAAATACCATAATCATACTCAACGAAATAGTAAAGTACTTTATTGAAAGGGAAATATAATCGGTTGCTCGACCTTATGGTCAAGTTACAAAAGTACGCCTCGCAGGGCTAAAGTCTTAAATAAATAAATTTGCAGCGGAAAATAAAGAAACGTGTGGCGCCAACCAATATGCCACAGGCAACTGACTGGGCTCGCCCCTAGTTTGTCGGCTCCTCCTGGATCTCCTTCTCCAGTGCTGGCGTTGATTCTTCTTCAACTGATGTTTGTATTGTGGCAAGGGTGAGTACTTTAAAGCACTCAGCAAGTCATACACAGAATGCAAATCTAATACTCTACATGTATGGCTTATTACAAAGGATAGGCTAAGATGATTCATTTGCAGTAAAGCACTTTCACAATATCAATATTAGATTGAAAGCAATAAAGCAGTAATAACAGTAATAACTTTCATAAACAATTTCACAAGTAAAGCATTTACCAACCTAAGCAAGTTCTTCAATTCCATCCCAAAATATCATTTTATGAAAGTCTAACCCTTGACTGTAATCCCCGAGCGGTGTCCAATATCGTGGACTCGGCTATTCGAATAGGTTGTACACTCTGCAGAGGTTATACATTTTACCCACAAGATACAATCAAACACCACCGAGGCGAGTGATCGTAACAAAGCCTTTCCAAAGCTACTTCTAGACCCGGTACTGCCCGCTATGGTTTCAACACTGGTGGGACTGGTTACCAATCTCAGGGCCCCCTCTTGCGCCATGTGAGCCTAAACATAAACTCGACCTCACACCACCACGACAGTACCAAAGACTAGACATCACAGTTTACTCGGCCAGGTCTGTTCCATTCCAGACTTGTGGCTCTATGTTGAACTCAGTTCAAATTCTTGCAAGGTTAAGTCCTTAGGTTAACCAGGGCAAGACTACCCAATTAGCAAAAACCAAAATGACTTTCCCGGTGCCACTCTTGGCCCACTAGAACAACCTTGCCACTTGCCTTGGTCTAAACCATTTTATGACCCCGGTTGATTACCATGCACCACGTACCATTAACATCATCAATAACACATGTAGCAATTTTTAAAAACATGTTCCATCTCTCATTAAGTCAAGATTCATTTTCGACATTCAAAATTACATCAATAACACGATCGCATGGCTAAGCAGGCTAATCACGATCTAGTTAACCCATGTTGACGAATTAATAATGTCCAACTAATATTCCACATCCTAGGGTGACAAATGATTGATGCCATACAATTATTATCGACAAGATGGCATAATCAAATAGGTCACTTAACTATTCCCCAATTAATCAAAAGCATTTTAAATAAACTAGCATGCAATAATTTAAATCAGCATAATTTTTAAAAGTGGGATCAATATGGTCAAAGCATAACTTGCCTTCAAAAAGTACTGGTTCTTGATCTTGAACCTGCTCCTTAGTCAAAACTTCTCCTTCGAAGCCTTCAGACAGTTCAACGTCTACGCATATCGGATAAATAACTAACAAATAAAAAAATAGAGAAAAAATCATGTCCAAAAATTAAATAAAATTCACCATTAAATAGAGCTTGATTTTAGAAAAATTTAGAAACTGGAATCGCCTCAATCAGAGTTAAAACGCAAAAGTTATAGCCGTTTGAAGTTTGAAAATACGTTAAAAAGAATAAACCGAATCAATTCATTTATTTTTCTATTGAAAAATCCGGAATATGACGTCAGTTGACGTCAGCGCGCATTTTGAATTTCCACCGGATTATTTTTCTAAAGGAAATTCGAATTATGACATCAGCATGACACGTGGACCAATCACGGCGCGACACGTGTCCCTTGCTGACGTCACCCACGGCGGGCTCCCCTGATGACGCCAGCCGACACGTGGCCCAATCACAGCATGACACATGTCCGACACTGTGCTATGGACTCGGTCCACCGAACCGGCTCGGTCTCCCGTGGACTCGGGCCACGGCTCCACGGTCACTGACACGCGGGCCCGACACCAACGTCACGCGTGACATCAGCGGCGATCGGGCGACGCCCGCGCTGACCGCGTCGCTTCGGCTCCTGGCCACGTGGCGCAATCTGGGCCGTTGGCTTGAAATCCAACGGTCCGGATTAGATCTAATCTCACGCGTTTTGGTTTTACGCGGTTGATCTAGACTGTACGATTTAGATTGGATGGTTGAGATCCGATCGAGTTTTCGCATCATTGTGGGGGTTACGTGGCGCGATCCGGTGCTCAACACGTGGCGTGATCTATACCGTTCGCTTTCGATCGGACGGCCACGATTGCACCTAACGCTACCACGTGCGCCTAACCTAACCCGCAAGAACGGGGGGCACCAAGCTCTCACCAGGGTGTACCACATCTCGCGCCTCATTGCGAATATCGTCAGCTTGGGACAGCTCGATGAGGACGGCTTCGACATCAAGATCAGCGGCGATGTGCTTCGTATTCGGGATGAACGCCGTCGTCTACTAGCGGAGGTGCACCGATCACCCAGTCACCTCTATGTGCTCAAGGTGGATATCGCTCAGTTGATATGCCTGGCGGCAAAGGGAACCAACGCGACGTGGCGGTGGCACGCGCGGTTTGGCCACCTCAACTTCCGCGGCCTCCATGAGCTGGCGCAGAAGGAGATGGTGCAAGGACTACCGCAGATTGATCACGTTGATCAAGTATGTGATAGCTACCTCGCTGGGAAGCAGCGAAGTCTAGCGTTTCCAAGCAAGGCAAAGTACCGGGCCACGCAATGACTTAAGCTCGTCCATGGTGACATATGTGGGCCCATGACACCGACAACACCAAGTGACAACCGGTATTTCCTCCTCCTCGTCGATGACCTGAGCCGCTACATGTGGGTAATCCTGCTGAGCTCCAAGGACCAAGCTGCGACGGCGATCGTGCGGTTCCAAGCGAGAGCAGAAGCGAAAGCAGGGAGGAAGATGGGCACGATGCGCACTGATCACGGTGGGGAGTTCGCGGCGCGTGCCTTCGCTGACTACTGTGCCGATCAGGGCATTCAACAGCATCTCACCGTGCCATACACACCCCAGCAAAACGGCGTGGTGGAGAGGCGCAACCAGACAGTGATGGGCATGGCAAGAAGCATGATGAAGGCGATGGCAATGCCAAGCTGGTTTTGGGGGAGGCGGTGACGATGGCAGTGTTCGTGTTGAATCACGCTCTGACTCAAAACATCGATGGGAAGACACCGTACGAGGTATGGCACCGCTCCCGGCCACCAGTGCATTTCCTTCGCACATTTGGGTGTGTTGCACATGAGAAGGCGGCCGGCAAGCACCTCTCCAAGCTCGACGACAGGAGTACGCCCATGGTGTTCGTGGGCTACGAACCAGGGACCAAGGTGTACCGGTTCTACAACCCGCTCTTGCGTCGTGTCCACGTTTCACGTGACGCGATGTTTGAAGAAGAGCGTAGTTGGGATTGGGGGGAGGACAAAGGAGCCGAACTAGGTGATGATGCTGAACCGTTCAGCATTGAGTTCTTCTCGGTTCCCGTGGAATGGAGCGACACTAACACGCCAGCAACTTCTACACCGCCAATGACTTCGGTCAGCGTTGCGATGCCCACGTGCGGGTCTGAGCCCCGCACACCATCGGCGCCACCGACATTTGAGTTCGTGTCGCCACCAAGCGGAGAACTCGATCTAGACGACGACCACGATGATGCGCCACTTCGGTTTCACACTCTGGACAATGTCCTTGGTGCGGCGATGCCTCCGGGGTACGCTAACCGTGAGCTTGCTGAAGAGTTCATGGTGGCAATCGGCGATTGAAAGTGCATCTAGGCCCCCAAATTGGTTTTGGTTGATTAATGACAAGCGATTAAAGAGACTAATGTCTTCAATGAGCTTATGAGCAGGTAAAAGGGTCAATGTGAGGTCGTCTACATGCGATGGATACCCTCAAACAAGATTACACGAGTAAAACGGCATTACGCTTGTATTTTCTATGTTTTGTGTCGTAAGGAATGCCGTACTATTAAGAGGGATGCATCTTGAATGATCTAGGATAGTCTCTATGCTCAGATGAATGTTACTTTAATGTTTGTTGAGACCCTAAGTCATCACAAGATGCACCGGAATGTGTTTCTTTCAAAGTTCAAGTCGGATATTCCGATATTACATCGGAAGTTCCGATGTGACCGAACATTCCGATGTGCATGCTTGCTTCAGTCCGGTGTGTGGTAGATGCATCGGAAGTTCCGATATTTTCGATCGGAAGTTCCGATACGTTGCTGATGCCTTCCAGGATGCTCTCTGTAAATATCGGAAATTCCGATATTTGACATCGGAAGTTCCGATGTGTTCAATCCTGAAAAAGGGGGCTCTCTGGAATTATCGGACATTCCGATATATTGGATCGGACATTCCGATGTTAAGTCGGAAGTTCCGATGGTTATATCGGACAGTCCGATATGGACTTAGAAGCATTTTGTTAAGGGCTTTTCTGGGAACATCGGAAGTTCCGATATTGACATCGGAAGTTCCGATGCATCTTTTTCGACAGTTGGAGTGCGCTTGAGTTCTGATTGTTTGCACATATCGGACATTCCGATGTTGATATCGGAAGTTCCGATATGCAGCTGAGTGGGTGTATAACGGCTAGTTTTTGCAAGAATCTATAAATACCCCACTCCTCTCTCATTTGAGGGTTACACACACTCTATTTGACAGAACTCTAGTGCACCTTGAGCCCTCTCTAGTCTACTTTTGAGCCCTCCCCTTTGATCTTAGGGATCATCCAAGGAGTGAGGACTAAAAGCGAGATTTGGAGCTAAGAGTGAAAAGCAAGTGTCATTCATCTCGAGCTTAAGAGTGTTCCTCCAAGATCGTTCAACGGTGTATTTGTTTCTCTTAGAGGTTGAAGGACTCCTAGACGGCTAGGTGTCGCTCACGAGCTCCCAAGGATTGTGGGACGCCGTGAGAAGTTTGTGAAGGCCGGCTCCGCCTCCGAAAGGAAAGGAACCAATAGTGGAACCAAGCCTCAAGTGTGACCGAGGTTTGGGAGGAAATGGTTGGAAAAGACCCGGCTCTTTGGAGCCTCCTCAACGGAGACGTAGGATTCCCTCAAGAATCCGAACTCCGGGAACAAATCCGCGTCTTTACCTTACTTTACTTAAGCTTGTTTCCTTATTTAGTTGATATAACGTTCTTAGATTGCATTCCAAGTTCTTTACTCCCAGTTATTAATTGTCCGTGTCCAAAGTCGATCGGACATTCCGAACTGGTATCGGAAGTTCCGATTATATCGGAAGTTCCGATCCAATACCGGAAGTTCCGATACTCTTTCCGCTGCGATAAATTTAGTTTAAATTTTAAACTGCCTATTCACCCCCCCTCTAGGCAACTTTCTCATCTTTTCAATTGGTATCAGAGCTTGACCTTCTCGAAGGCCTAACCGCTTGAAGAGAACATGATGGCCAACACCGGGTTGAAGGTTGTTGTGTCGGGGGAAGAAGGTAGTCCAAAGGCCGGACTTGGAACTCCCGCAAGGACCAAGGAAGGTGACACCTCCACGTCATCGCAGGGAGCTCAAATTCCTTTTAATTATGAAAAATTGAATACTTCTTCTTCGCATTCCTATATTATCAGATTCTCCAAGCGTGCACCATTTTTCGATGGCACGTACTATTCCGCTTGGAGGCACAAGATGAAAATGCATTTGATGTCTCTCCATCCTAGTATGTGGAAGATTGTGTGTACAGGTTTAGACATGCCGGAAGACGACATGGAGCTTACACCACAACAAGAACAAAACATCCATCGTAATGCTCAAGCCGCGAGTGTTTTGCTTGGAGCTTTGAGTCCCGAAGAATTCAACAAGGTTGATGGTCTAGAAGAAGCCAAAGAAATATGGGACACACTCCAAGTAGCTCACGAAGGAACATCAAGTATGAGGGAATCAAGGATTGAGTTGCTTGAAGGAAAGTTGGGGAGGTTCGTGATGAATGATGATGAAACTCCGCAACAAATGTATGATCGCTTGATGATCCTCGTGAACAAGATCAGAGGGCTTGGAAGCAAGGACATGACAGACCACGTCGTGGTGAAGAGGATGTTGAGAGCTTTTGCTCCAAGGAATTCGACTCTCGTAACACTTATACGAGAGCGAAAAGATTTCAAAAGGCTTACTCCAAATGATGTGCTAGGGAGAATTCTATCACATGAGCTTGTGGAGGAAGAAGCAAAAGAAGTGAAGAACCTTGCCAAGCAAAGCTCAAGCTCAAGACCGAAGCAAATAGTTTTGAAGACAAGCAAAAAGGAAGAATCAACATCAAGTGATGATGAGGAAGATGAGAGCGAAGACGAAGAAGACTTGGCTCTATTTGTGAGGAAATTCAAAAAGTTCCTCAAATATGACGGGTCAAGCAAATACAAGAAGAACTACAATGACAAATCAAGAGGAAGAAGAAACACCAAGAGGGCTTGCTATGAGTGTGGTGAAGTTGGACACTTCATCGCCGATTGTCCAAAGAAGAAGAACAACCCAAATGAGACCAAGAAGAATGAGCCGCTCAAGAAGAACAGGACGTACAAGAAGAAGTACTCGGGGCGAGCTCACATTGGAGAAGAATGGGATTCAAATGACTCCGACTCCGACACCGATGATGAAGGAGTCGCCACCCTCGCCATTGAAGCCGCTCCGCCAACAACGTCACTCTTCGGGGAATTGAGCGACGACGACTCCGACCACGACGCGCCTATTTGTCTTATGGCCAAAGGGCGCAAGGTAATGGCTAAAACAAAACCCCCTAGTAGTGATAGTGAATTAGAGAGCGATGATGATGATGATGATGATGCTTTATTTTGCAACTTGAACAAATCTACCATTGCAAAAATCAATAAACTATTGAAAAGAATAGATAGCCAAGAGGAGACTCTTGAAAAGCAAGAAGAATTGCTAATTTGTGAAAAGAAGAGAAATCTTGCTTTTGAAAAGCTCCTCGCAACGGAAAAGGAGAAAATTGAATTGCTAACCAAAGATCTTGACTTGGCTAACAATTCAATCACGATCCTTAAGAGTTCAAATGAATCGCTTCAAGAGAATGTTATTAGCTTGGAAAACAATCTTCAAGCTCTTGAAGTGCAAATTGAGTCTCTTAATGACCTCAACTCTCCAATCATTAATTCTTCAATGGCTTCTATTCCTTCCACTAGTAATGGTTGCTCTCGTTGCTATAATATTGATATTAATGCTTGCTCTACTAATTCCCAACTTGTGCAAGTATTAAAAGGAGAAAACGAGAGATTGAATGCTTTGGTAAAGTATGGTTGCATCAAGACTTATCAATCCAAGGATGCCCTCTACAAAACAATCAACACTCGTGGAAACAAAAATAAAGAAGGGCTAGGATATGACAAGTACGATTGCAAGGGAAATGACCGTGTGGTGGTAAAAGGTAATGAATGCATCAAGTTTGTCAAAGGAAATGACAAGCAACC
The DNA here is from genome assembly GCA_036346355.1 of Rhipidocladum racemiflorum. NCBI lineage: Eukaryota > Viridiplantae > Streptophyta > Magnoliopsida > Poales > Poaceae > Rhipidocladum > Rhipidocladum racemiflorum. The sequence goes on from CM070581.1 coordinate 7,184,308, forward strand.
ATTGACCACCACACAAGTCATTAATAACGGGCAAGAATCAAAGAAGTATCTTCAACATCATACAACTCATCCCATTCACTATGCATCATATATGTTGAAGAGAAATCACCGTGGTAAAGTGATTGCTCATTTTGTCGGTGCCCACAACTCCAGTGAAAAGAGTAAGAAGAAGGTGTGGGTACCGAAGGTTTTAATCACTAACATGCAAGGACCCAAAAGGATTTGGGTACCTAAAACCAAGGTCTAATGTGCTCTTGTAGGATTATACCTCCGGTGGATCAAGTTGGGTGCTTGATAGTGGTTGCACAAACCACATGACCGGAGAAAAGAAAATGTTTTCATCTTTTGATGAGAAAGGGTCACAATATGAAAATATTGTGTTTGGAGATAATGGTAAAGGTGAAGTAATGGGATTAGGTAAAATTGCTATTTCTAATGATCATTCAATATCAAATGTTCTTCTAGTTAAATCCTTAAATTACAATTTGCTATCCGTGTCGCAACTTTGCGAGATGGGTTATAATTGTCTTTTTACTAATGTGGATGTGACCGTCTTTAGAAGAGACGATTCCTCAATTGCTTTTAAAGGATATTTGAAGGGTAAGCTCTATTTGGTTGATTTCAACTCAAATAGCGCTAAACTTCAAACATGCTTAATGGCAAAGTCTAGCATGGGTTGGTTGTGTCATCGCCGGCTAGCTCATGTTGGCATGAGAAACCTCGACAAGCTTCTAAAAGGTGATCACATCATTGGACTAACGAATGTTGAGTTTGAGAAAAATAGGATTCGTAGCGTTTGTCAAGCCGGAAAGCAAGTTAGAGCGCGTCATCCCGCAAAGAATATCATGACGACGACAAAACCATTGGAGCTTCTACACATGGACCTCTTCGGACCCGTTGCTTACATAAGCATCGGAGGTAACAAATATGGTTTAGTCATTATCGATGATTTTTCACGCTTCACGTGGGTATTCTTTTTGCAAGAGAAAAGTGAAACGCAAAGGATAATCAAGAAGTTTGCAAGAAGAGCCCAAAATGAATTCGAGTTGAAGATCAAAAAGATTCGAAGCGATAATGGAAGCGAATTCAAGAATACTCAAGTCGAAGAATTCCTTGATGAAGAAGGGATCAAGCACGAGTTCTCCGCTCCATACTCACCTCAACAAAATGGAGTGGTAGAAAGGAAGAACCGGACATTAATCGAGATGGCAAGGACAATGCTTGATGAATACAAGGTTTCCGATCAATTTTGGGCTAAGTCATCAACACCGCTTGTCATGCCATCAACCGATTATATCGCCACAAGATATTGAAGAAAACGGCATACGAACTCCTCACCGGTAACAAACCAAATGTTTCATATTTTAGAGTTTTCGGTAGTAGATGTTTCATCCTTAACAAGAAGCCTAAGAACTCCAAATTTGCTCCAAAGATTGATGAAGGTTTCTTGTTAGGATATGGATCAAATGCTTACGCATATCGTGTTTTCAACAAAACCTCGGGTTGTGTTGAAATAGCGAGAGATGTGACATTTGATGAATCTAACGGCTCTCAAGTAGAGCAAGTTGATTTGAATGTGCTAGAAAATGAGGAAGAACCAAGCATTGCAATCAAGAAGATGGCAATAGGTGAAGTGAGGCCGCAAGAAAAGGTACACCAAGACAATTCATCTACACAAGTCGAGCCTCCTACTTCAAGCCAAAGTCAAGACATTCCTCTAGGGAGTACAAGCAAACTCGTGGAGGATGCTCAAGATGAAGACCTTGAACCAATCCAACATGTCTCTCAAATGCCACATCCGAGGGTGCATCAAAGTATTCAAAGAGACCACCCCGTCGATAACATTCTCGGTGACATTCAAAAGAGGGTAACTACACGCTCTAGAGTAGCTAATTTTTGTGAATTTTACTCCTTTGTGTCTACTTTGGAACCTTTGAAGGTTGAAGATGCACTAAGAGATCCGGATTGGATAATGGCTATGCATGAAGAGCTTAACAACTTCGTTAGAAACAAAGTATGGTCACTAGTGGAAAGGCATAATCAAAACGTGATTGGAACCAAATGGGTCTTCCGCAACAAACAAGACGAGAACGGAGTTGTCACAAGAAATAAAGCTCGGTTGGTAGCTCAAGGATTCAGTCAAATTGAAGGTTTGGATTTTGGTGAGACTTATGCTCCAGTTGCTAGATTAGAATCAATTCGTATATTAGTTGCATTTGCTACTCACCATGATTTCAAGCTTTATCAAATGGACGTCAAGAGTGCTTTCCTAAATGGTCCAATCGCCGAATTAGTCTATGTTGAGCAACCGCCGGGAATGGAGGACCATAAGAACCCTACTCATGTCTACAAACTCCATAAGGCGCTCTACGGGCTTAAGCAAGCACCTAGAGCATGGTATGAATGCCTTAAGGATTTTCTTATTAAAAAGGGTTTCGAAATTGGTAAAGTCGATCCTACTCTCTTCACAAAATATGTTGATAATGATTTATTTGTGTGCCAAATATATGTCGATGACATTATATTTGGGTCCACTAATAAAAACTTTTGTGAGGAATTTAGTAGGTTGATGACGAAGAGATTTGAGATGTCAATGATGGGTGAATTGAAATTCTTTCTCAGATTTCAAATCAAACAACTCAAGGAAGGGACGTTCCTATGTCAAACAAAGTACATCAAAGATATGCTCAAGAAGTTTGACATGGAGAACGCCAAGCCAATTCATACACCAATGACAACCAACGGTCATCTTGGTCTAAATAAAGAAGGTAACCCTGTGGATCAAAAGGTATATCGATCCATGATAGGTTCATTGCTTTACCTTTGTGCATCTAGGCCTGATATTATGCTTAGTGTGTGTATGTGTGCAAGATTTCAAGCCGCTCCGAGAGAGTACCACCTAGTAGCCGTGAAAAGAATTCTTAGATATTTAGTTCACACACCTAGTTTAGGGCTGTGGTATCCTAAAGGATCAAAATTCGATTTGATTGGTTATTCGGATGCTGATTATGCGGGTTGCAAAGTGGATAGAAAAAGCACTTCGGGGACTTGTCAATTTCTAGGTAGATCACTAGTGTCTTGGTCCTCAAAGAAACAAAATTCAGTGGCTCTATCCACCGCGGAAGCCGAATACATTACCGCAGGAAGTTGTTGTGCACAATTGTTATGGATGAGGCAAACCTTGAAGGATTTTGGATTTAATATGGAAAAGGTACCACTCTTATGTGACAATGAGAGTGCGATTAAAATAGCCTACAATCCCGTTCAACACTCTCGGACCAAGCACATAGATATCCGACACCACTTCCTTAGAGATCACTCTCTTAAGGGAGACATAGATACTACCTATGTGAGAACCGAAAAACAATTGGCCGATATCTTTACCAAACCTCTAGATGAGAAGCGCTTTTGCGAGCTTAGAAGTGAGCTAAATGTCCTAGACTTTCGGATTGTGTCTTGAAAGATTGCACTCATTGACTGCTGCTATTTAGCTCAATTTCGAAACAAAACGATTGAAAAACAAATTGAGTGAATTTCAAAAAAAATGTTTTTAGTTGGATCTTAATCTCGGATCAATTAACTTGTAATCATAGTTTTGATTGCTTGAATGCTTGCTGATGACAAGTGGAGTGATCCTCCTTAAGTTCACATGACTCAGAGTTTTCAGACTTCACTCAAATTCCTTGTTTCTTTCTCTCTGTTTCTTTGGAAAAATCAACACATCGGAACATCCGATCAAATCATTGGAATATCCGATGTCTGGCAGTTTTTCCACATCGAAACTTCCGATGTAATATCGGAACTTCCGATGTCTCCTCCGCACTTAAGAAAGTGACCGTACCCTTTCACTTTCTTTTGTCCTTTTCTTCGTGTCTCTTTGGTCTCTCCTTCCCTTTTTCTTCTTTGTGCCGTTATCGGAGATTCCGACCTCTCGGAACTTCCGATCTTCGCTTGGGAAGGACTCCATCTTGAAGAGAACCGATCTCTCCGCGTGATTTCTCCGTGTTCTTCGTGAGGTAAACCCTAGGGCTCAATCCTTTCCTTTTGGATCTAGGGCATCTTTTTGAGAAATCGTTTTGGTGAACTTGTTCATCTATTCCTTTGGTTCATTCCTGTCAAGTTTCATCTCTTTGTATCGGTTGGTTTGGGAGAAACGTTGTGTTGGTTTAGATCCGTAAACATCGGACATTCCGATCGAAATTATCGGAACTTCCGATCTCATGTCGGAACTTCCGATATTGAATCGGAACTTCCGATGTCTACTGAATGAAAACCAAACCAAGTTTGTTCCTCTCATAAGCTTAATCGATTCTCTCTGTCCTTAGATCAATGGATCCCAGTCAAGGTGGCCTCAGCCCCCAGCAGACCCAGCATGGTAGGCGCCAAAAGGCCAAGGCAGACTCCGACAGGAGCAAGAACTAAAAAGGTTGCGGGCAGAGGCAGAGGTAGAGGCAGTGGAGGACCAGGCATTCAAATCAGTGACCCTCCACCTGACCCTCCCGCTCAGACTGTGAACGTACCTCGAGGAGCACCATTGCCTTCTAGGAAGGGCAAAGCTGTGGCAGGGGCTTCTCAACCTCAACCTGTTCCAGACCCAGCAGTTCCAAGGCTCAGGCAGGCAGAAAGGAATCCTCGTCTAAAGAGGAAGCCCATGAGCTACAAAGGGAAAGCCGCCAAAGTGCGCGAAGCCAGAGAGCAGAACCCCAGGGCAATTGCACAGTTCTCGACTGACTATCGCTTCTGGAATTTCTTTCAGCAGGACTTCTATGAGTCTATCATTTTGACTAGGAAGAATCCAGTCATTCTGATGCAGTGGGTCGACTGGGATTACATGGCTGCAGCTGATGATGCAACCTTCACAGAGGTTGTTGCAGCTTGTGAGAGAACTGGGACAAAGAGGATAATGAGCTTTCAGCATGACTGGAACATTGAGATCATTGCTCAGTTCTACTCCACCCTGTACATCTCCAAGGACAGAGTCTCCACCTTGCATTGGATGACTGAAGGAGTTTGGTATGAGATCTCCTATGTCAACTTTGCTCGCTGTCTTAGATTCACCGAAGCTGACTGTCGTGACAAGGATCAAATTCACAATGAAGCTTCTTTGGGTGCCTCCAACCTAAACTTTCTCTATGATGAAGCTGCAGACTTTGAGGAAGGAAGCACAAAAGGCATGAAGCCTTTCTTTGCCTGTCTCAACAGGCTTTTCAGGAAGACGCTGGCTCCCAAGGAAGGTGACGCCTCTCATATTCTGTCCTATACAAGAAATCTGCTGAGTAGGATGAGAGATGGACAGCGTCCTTTTGATGTGTTTGATTTCATTTGGAATGAGATCCGTTTGATCGCCAGAGCTAAAGAGAAGCTGTGGTTATGCTCCATTCATCATGCATATGATTGAGCACATAACTCACCAAAGATTTTGAGTATGATGCTAGGCACGCTGGATTACAGATCGTGGCGATCAAGGCCCCACCACCTGCTAGGCGTGCTTCGACTAGAGGTGCCGCTTCCTCCTCCGCCATCAAGCTCCTCCTGCCGCAGCCGCCAGTGGATCATCCTCTCCAATCCTCCGCGCTTTGAAGTCAATCTTTGTCCTGTGCAAGGGCAATGCAGCAGCGCACAAAAAGAACACCAAGAGACTCAAGGATATTCAAAGGCATTTAAATCTAGAGTGTTCAGAGGATGAGAGCAGTGAAGAAGAAGTTGAGGATCCTTTTGCTCCAGCGCAGCCTTCGGGATGAGTCCGAGGACAATGATGAGTCTGGCTCTGATGCTGCTTCCGAGGAGTCGGACTAGTTTTCTCTCTCTCTCTCTCCTTTTCTCCTTTCTGGTGCTTGATGCCAAAGGGGGAGAAGAGAAAGCTTACCACCCTCCGTCTTATCATCCATCGATTAGTTTCGTTTCCAAACCTTGTTATCATGTGAACTCGGGACTTGTTACTTGTTGGTGCTTTTTGTCATTACTTAGCAATGTTGGATGATTGTTACTCGTACTTGTTTTATGGATGTTTTAATACTAATGTTTATTCAATTGTTAGCATTCATATTGTTCGTCTCTGTATATGCTCAGTTCTAGGGGGAGCTCCTGCAAAATTCATTTCAAAATTGTGCATTCGTGATCTTTTCCTATTCAATGCACATCTTTAGGGGGAGCTAAACCTAGACTAATCTCTCATTATATCTTTTTCATTGTAAGCTTTAATCGGGTTGTCATCAATCACCAAAAAGGGGGAGATTGAAAGTGCATCTAGGCCCCCAAATTGGTTTTGGTTGATTAATGACAAGCGATTAAAGAGACTAATGTCTTCAATGAGCTTATGAGCAGGTAAAAGGGTCAATGTGAGGTCGTCTACATGCGATGGATACCCTCAAACAAGATTACGCGAGTAAAACGGCATTACGCTTGTATTTTCTATGTTTTGTGTCGTAAGGAATGCCGTACTATTAAGAGGGATGCATCTTGAATGATCTAGGATAGTCTCTATGCTCAGATGAATGTTACTTTAATGTTTGTTGAGACCCTAAGTCACTGCGCATGCACCGGAATGTGTTTCTTTCAAAGTTCAAGTCGGACATTCCGATATTACATCGGAAGTTCCGATGTGACCGGACATTCCGATGTGCATGCTTGCTTCAGTCCGGTGTGTGGTAGATGCATCGGAAGTTTCGATATTTTCGATCGGAAGTTCCGATACGTTGCTGATGCCTTCCAGGATGCTCTGTGTAAATATCGGAAATTCCGATATTTGACATCGGAAGTTCCGATGTGTTCAATCCTGAAAAAGGGGGCTCTCTGGAATTATCGGACATTCCGATATATTGGATCGGACATTCCGATGTTAAGTCGGAAGTTCCGATGGTTATATCGGACAGTCCGATATGGACTTAGAAGCATTTTGTTAAGGGCTTTTCTGGGAACATCGGAAGTTCCGATATTGACATCGGAAGTTCCGATGTATCTTTTTCGACAGTTGGAGTGCGCTTGAGTTCTGATTGTTTGCACATATCGGACATTCCGATGTTGATATCGGAAGTTCCGATATGCAGCTGAGTGGGTGTATAACGGCTAGTTTTTGCAAGAATCTATAAATACCCCACTCCTCTCTCATTTGAGGGTTACACACACTCTATTTGACAGAACTCTAGTGCACCTTGAGCCCTCTCTAGTCTACTTTTGAGCCCTCCCCTTTGATCTTAGGGATCATCCAAGGAGTGAGGACTAAAAGCGAGATTTGGAGCTAAGAGTGAAAAGCAAGTGTCATTCATCTCAAGCTTAAGAGTGTTCCTCCAAGATCGTTCAACGGTGTATTTGTTTCTCTTAGAGGTTGAAGGACTCCTAGACGGCTAGGTGTCGCTCACGAGCTCCCAAGGATTGTGGGACGCCGTGAGAAGTTTGTGAAGGCCGGCTCCGCCTCCGAAAGGAAAGGAACCAATAGTGGAACCAAGCCTCAAGTGTGACCGAGGTTTGGGAGGAAAGGGTTGGAAAAGACCCGGCTCTTTGGAGCCTCCTCAACGGAGACGTAGGATTCCCTCAAGAATCCGAACTCCGGGAACAAATCCGCGTCTTTACCTTACTTTACTTAAGCTTGTTTCCTTATTTAGTTGATATAACGTTCTTAGATTGCATTCCAAGTTCTTTACTCCCAGTTATTAATTGTCCGTGTCCAAAGTCGATCGGACATTCCGAACTGGTATCGGAAGTTCCGATCCAATACCGGAAGTTCCGATACTCTTTCCGCTACGACAAATTTAGTTCAAATTTTAAACTGCCTATTCACCCCCCCTCTAGGCAACTTTCTCATCTTTTCAGTGATGAACCTGTATCCGTGGAGGATGCAAAGAAAAGTGATGAATGGCGCAAGCCAATGTTGGAGGAGATGGCGTCAATCGAGTAAAACAAGACGTGGTTGTTGGTAAGCTTGCCTCCTGGGCAACGTGCTATCGGCTTGAAATGGGTGTTCAAGCTCAAACGCAATGAACACGGCAAGGTGGTGAAGCACAAGGCGCTTCTCATCACCAAAGGGTACGTGCAGCGCCAGGGGATCGATTACGAGGAGGTATTCGCCCCTGTTGCGAGGATGGAGTCAGTGTGCGTGGTGCTCGCCGTGACTGCGATTCGCGGCTGGCTCGTGCACCACATGGACGTCAAGTCGGTGTTTCTTACCGGCGAGCTGGCGGAGGAGGTCTATGTCACGCAACCTCATGGCTTCATTGCAGCTGGACACGAGGAGAAGGTCCTAAAGCTGTACAAGGCTTTGTACAGGCTGCGACAAGCTCCACGGGCGTGGAACGCCAAATTGGATGCAAGCTTACACGCGCTCGGGTTCGCCAGAAGCGTGTGCATGCATGGGCTATACACACGTGGCGTCGAGCGGTTGTGACACTAAGGAAGGTCGTAATCTTATAAAATATGAAGTTTGAGGGCAAAACATTATAAGATGTGAATATGGAGGTTGAAAACTTTACGTCTTGCAGTTTTAACGCGTTTCCGAGTCGTTTTCGGGAGTTTGGGCCTTTCCGGGGGAGTTTGGGCCTAAGGGGGGATGAGCCGTGGGCTTTAGTGGAAGGGGTATGGCCCATAGGGGGGAAAACTTGGCTAAGGGGGGCTTGGTGCGCCCCTCCCTGCCCTAGCCGCCCCCCACATGCCCTCTCCTCCCCTTGTGCGCCTCCCCCACCTCTTCTCTACCCGCCACCCCTAGCCGCCCTCTCCCTTGCGCTCCACCCCTCCCCATCCCTCTCCACCACCCCTTTCTGCTCCTAGGAGAGTTCTCCACCTCACCACCCCTCAGATCCGTCCATTGGAGCGCTCCGCGACGAGGAGATCCAGTGGATTCGGAGCGAGGAAGGAGATCGCACGAACCGGGAGGAGATCCGTTGGTTCTTCGTTCGTCGGCGAAGGTATGGCCACGGGAATCCTTGGGGTTGGTCTAGGTACTATTATAAGGGTTGATATCATGCTTAGATCAATTGGTGGTGCTGTAATTGGGTAAATTAGATGAAACCTAGAGTTTGCCACGTTCTCTGTTTCGGGCAGATTGTGCAGTCGACCTAGGGTTTGATATTTTGCCAATTTATATTCAAAATTTGGTCGTCCACCTGTTGAGAAAGTTGTAGGTAACTTCAATACCTTTCAGTGGACATAAAGAACGTCCAATTCCGCCCAACCGTTTGAAAGTTATGCTCATTTTACCGAACGTGTTCAAAACTGTGATGAGATTAGAACAGATCACGGTATTCTGTAGATTAAACCACTTTAGAGGCCGAATCAGTTTTTCCATATACTTAGAAAAAGGTAGGAAATTTCCTAAGCTACGCGATGATGTACTCGTTTAATCGATTCGGAGTCTTAGAACTCAAGTTATGCTCGTTGGAAGTCTGCTGTCCCGACGGGACAAAACCTCTGTTTTTGGGTTTTGCGAGTAGTTTGCGAAGTCGGGGTAGAAGAGTGTTTGCGTATTGTTTTGTGGGCATGATTTTGAGTGTGTGGTACCTATGTGCAGGTGGTGTGACCCCGGGAGTGCCCTCTACTTCTCGTCAATCCGTCGCCCGTGGTTGAGGCAAGTGTATTGGAATGGGTATCGGGTTGTATGATGCTAATATTGACTAGATGCAAATGGTTTATATGTTATGATACCTTGCCATGTGCATTGGTTGCCCATGATATGATGAAATTGGTTATTATGATGCCATGTTATGCTTAATTCAGTTATGCGCAAGTTGTTTATGCTTATGGCATGTTTGCATTCATGGCATGAGAGATGGCCCGGTCGGTGAGAAAGTCATAACTAGTCCGGTAAGGTCGGTGAGAACGTTATGACTAATCCGGAGCGCCATTGAGTAAGACCTACATCGTGATTCCATCCACCGCGGTGAGTGGAAGCGATGCGTAGGCACCCTCCATCTACGGGATGGAAGGGGGAAGAGGGTGCACGCCAACGGGTGTGCACTCAGCAATACCGGTATATGCTTCCAGGAGACATGTGCATTGCATTATATGATGATATTATCTGATGATGATATATGATGATGTCAATGAGATGCATACACTGTGAATATGAGATGTTTATGATGTTGTATGTGAAAAGTGGTGATGAAGGTATTGGAATGTATTTTCTTGTTCCATTGCAATATACTTGCTGAGTGATGAACTCACGCTTGTGTTTATGTTGTTTTTCTTAGGTACCATGAAACCGACATGCGGGAAAGGGAGCTAATCACACGTCATCACTTAGCATCACACATTCAAACAATGACATGTTCCTTCCTTTAATTGTGATGGTTAATTCACTGAACTAAACTGTGGTTTTGATGCTTCATTGGTTGCCATGAGTAAATGCTTAGTCTATATTTGACATGAGACGGATAGGCTTATATCCTTAGTTGTATGATGGCTGAAATTCCTGTTTTGTCACGTTATTGCTATCGTTCTTTATGCTATCTTGATATGTTAAGATTGTTGTTGCTTCAATTCATAGAAAAACAAAGGAGATGCTGCCGAAATTCTCGGTTTTAACACTTACTCCTGTGCTGTAATTTATCTTAGTTTATGGTATTTAGATGTTGTTTAGCCTATGTTTAGTAGCATTCAGGCATGCTAGATGCCGGGGTGTTACAGTGGTCTCGGCTTGTTATGGGCATCTACGTCGATGATCTCATCATTGTGGGGGAGCTCGCCGACGAAATCAACCCCTTGAAGAGATTTTAGAGGATTTGTATCGTATCCTGCAGAATTCCAGCGTTTCAAACAGGTTCCACGTCCATAACCAACTTATCATAGTTGTAACCTAATGATCATTCATTCATACCACAAATCCTCCACTACAAAACCATGTATTTTTGCTTATCTTCAAAGCCAAGTATGACATATTGCTACCAGAAAAGAACAGTATACCTAAGAGGAACTAGGTATCTTCTATAAGAAGAAAATAGACACCCAAATTCAGGTCGAAGATTACTTGAACTTGGATGGTGGAAGTGTACACCCACATCACCCACCAACTTAGCTAGGCTTAGTTACCGTGTAGCATATTGCTATCATATTCACCTTACCTGATTTTTCAGTTAATCATCATGACTGAATGTTTTTGTGGATGGACCAATCTCTGCATAGCTTGCCTCTCTCTCCCTTCCTTATTTCTTTCGCTTTCATAACAACCGAAAGAACATACATTGCACAGTAGCTGCCTGTGCTTTTGGAGACATGTAGCATCGAGTTTAATTGATTCTGAACACTGCAGACAAATAACTCTGCGTTTGGAGAGACGTGATGCATGCCCACATGAACAGGAAGAAAGGCACCTGCACATTCTGTACCTTGCTCTGCCGTTTTGCTTCTGAAAAATAAAAAGAGAGGTGCTTCTATGCTTTTCCTTCTAGTACAAGTTGCACAAATCTTGAAGCAAGCGAAAGGGTAAGTAATCACCATCTACCCTTCATTCATGCTTTAATAGTTGTGCAACTTTTAAAAGGAAGAGCATAGAAGCACCCCTCAAATAAAAAATCAGTTTTAAGACGTAGTAGCCAGCATGCAGCCTTTATGTACGACATTCTAAAGCTCGATGACACATGAACTGAAGGAGCGCACGCTTTGTCCTTGCTCGATCGGAGAGGCTTTTGTTTGTGGGAGTGCATAGACATCATCCGTATGTTTTTGTCTTAAAAAACATCCAAGCTTTGAACAAACACACATCCGTAGGATGGATCAACCCATCTCGAATTCAGGGAGGCATGCATCGATCTAAAAGCAAATCCAATGACTAGAAATTTGGATAATGGCTACTAAAGAAAACATCCGGATAAAACTTATCAAAACCCTTTGTTTTTTTTGGCGTCACTACACTCTTGTCAGTTAAGGACCTAGGACATAAGGATATGTCCTGTCACCTGTGTCACCAGTAAACATGTGCAGGAGTTACATATCACATAGCTTCTTAACTATCTTGATTTTTTTTTTCATAAGCAAGTGGTTCTCTATTTTTCCTGTGCTTACTATTAATTTCAGCATTCTTCCATCTCGTTCCATTGTTGGCCTCTGATAGGACAGGAATGTCCGTCTATATGTAGTACCACCATGCATGCACATGCATGAAAGGAGCAATCTGAATCTGCAGTAAGGATCAGGCGGTAGTTGACGACCGGGATACGATTGCTGCTGTCATGAGTGAGGCTGTAGCGACACACAATGATGAGCGATGAGTGCAGTGGGCTACACTAGATCGAGGACGCCATTGCCAGTATAGCAGGCAGTACTAGCCCGTCGTACTGTGACTGTGAGCAGAGTTTCCTCTCTGGCCCTAACAGTTTCTTTCAAGATCTAGTAAAACGTTGGTGAATGCTACGATCGAGATTTTCAGCAGGGTGAACTTTTACGGCATTCTGCACTCCATCAGGTAATTAACTGGAGTCTGGAGAGTATAATTAGAGAGATCTAGGCCCTGTTTGATAGAGCTTTAGATCTTAATTCTATCTCAGATCTGAAATTTATAGGTTAAAATAAAGTGAATTAAGTTTATATTTTTATTCCAAAATGTAAACAAGATGGTCTATCTAAACATTCTTAATATACACACAGCTCCAGCTACGCGGATTTGATGGAGCTAGAAATATCCAGTTCCACTAGATCCACAAATCTAATAGAACTAGAGCTCTACCAAACAAGGCCCTAATTAGAAAGAGCTCTTAAAATATGACGGGGTAGCCTCATTTCTACCGTAAAGCGTAGAAGTATATATCCGTTGAGTTAGATCTAATCAGTAGATTGATCAGGACCAAGCGATCGTGCTAGAACGAAAGAAGCATTGCATGCAAGGCACCGGCCGGTGACTTCAGCGAGGACTCCGCAGTCCGCTCAACCTGCATGCCTCCTCAAAAGCCGCTTCCTGCTTCGGCCCCATCGCCACCAACCCCTGGTCCTATCGCCATAAAATTCTCGTACAAGCCAACGTTTTAAGTTAACCGGTTCTTTACCTAGCTAGATGTAGAAAAAAAAATTAAGCAAATCCTCACATAGTTACGTATTACTACGGGCACTGCAGACATGGAACATGGTTTCACATATACAGGAGAACCATTTTTGTGAGGTACTAAAATTTATATTGATCAATATCAGGTAACGATAATTAATCAATCATATCTTATTTTTATGTCTATATATACCCCTATAAAAGAAAGAAGCGCAAACCCATAAATAAGGGATAAAGGCTCAAGGCCTATTAAATGGTTACGATTTTAACTAGAATTATTTTAAGTCACATGATTATATCCCCGACCAGTATGCTAATGAATGCTTACAGTGGTTGAAGATAAGCTGTGACTCAAATTGTCCCGACCAGTTATACACACACTGGTCAGCTGTCCTGACCAATTAAGTATCGGGATAAATTAGTTACATTCATGACTAATTGGGATAAAGGAATTACTCATGCACATGACTAGCGTGCAGAAGATTCCTTTGACAGGTACAAATAACCTTATAGAAGTTACTCCCTACAAAGAGACGCATCTTAACCAAAAGCACCTTTATTTAACCCCTTCGCTTTATTTAAATAGGGAAAACATGCGCATTTGAGAATGCATGGTGTGATTAGAAGCAATATAGCTAGCATTCGCATTCCGTAGATAATCCATAAGTTTGTACTCTGTTAAGACATTTGGCTAATAAGGAAGCAATCTCCATTCTCATACTTTTACAATACCTGATCATTGGGACAAGACGTACCCATTTATATTCATAAACTCGACCTAGAAACTCCCTAATCTTGAACATTGACACCATGAGTTTAAATGGTGGAGGTACCAAGAGGTACAATAGTTAAATGATAATTTGATAGTACCTCATGATACAAAAGTTTAAAGGGAGGAAATACCAACTTTTTGTACCTCTTGATACTAATTTAATATAAATTTTAATACGCACTAAGGACAGTAAAAAGACTCCTGGTATAATTGGGCTCCACTCGAAATGTGGGAGCTATTGTTTCCTAATAAATCCATATGTTCTACGTACCCGACCCGAAATTAGGCAAGAACACATAGCTCGCCTCTTGGCTAGAGGTGTACAAATGACTCAAGAGGTTCTAGAACCAAATAATGTACTCAAACTATCCGTGCAATTAATATTGCCGTATTGTACTTGTAGGATTAATGGTAGTATGGAGATGGTAACCAAACGAGAACACAGGCCTTGATCCATACCGTTCTATGTTGATCAGGTGGTTGAAATTACAGTTCCCATTAACTCGTTGTATGCTTCTCCAGCCACGAGTCAGACTTTCGAAACTTTGTATTATCGATATATTTTTAAATTTTTATATTAGATACGTAAAAATCATATGTAGTTTTATTCTGAAAAGTACTTTTATAACAGTATAACCGTATTAGATTTCATAAATATATTACAATAAAAATTAGTATTGAAAGTGATATTTTGGGATCATGTTAATGTTCAAGATAATATTATTTTTTTTTACCAGAGGGAATATCATATTTTAGCTCCAGCTACTGCTACTACCATATTTGTTTTGAACTTTTCTGATACTACCAGATGATAATACGCCCTTGTTTGAACAGAACCGAAGAGATCGTGTAGGGCAATTCGCCCATCAGGAGGACAAGTGGGTTAGCTTTCATGTGCGGCTCGTTGCATGAGGACGAGTCGGTCGCGCACGTAGCCAGCCCCCCATGAAAAACATGGTCAACTATAGCTTATCCAACTCTTTATATCTTGTTTTTTTTTCTTCAAATATAGTCTCGCATGTATGTATTTGCAAATTTAACATACTCCTCACCATAAAAAACATAATAGATAATAATGTCTCCTATCACGTTCGGAGAGCACGAAAGGTCACTGAGCCCGAGAGCTCGGCCAATCGCGAGAGCAGCTTACAGTCCGCGCTCTTCAGGCACGGTAAAAGAGGTGTCATCTGCCGCAGGAGGAGAGGCGACAAATATACAAATGCATACGCTCGATGGGCTATGTATAAAAAAAAATGGTAAAAAGGTTAGGTAAGCGATCATTTCGCTTCCGCAGTACTGACTCCGACATCCTTTCGTTTCAAACGTGCAGTGCCATCCTTTGGTGCGTCTTTCTCGCCCCAGATTTTCCTTTTGAAAACTAACATTCCCCAAGAATCCATTCAAATGTGGATTTTTTTTTTATGTAAAAGGTGATTGTTGGTATTCTTGCCATGGTCAAAGGTAACGAGCATTCACAAATAAAGGGTGTTCGATCTTCTACTACTTTGTTAAAATGTTGACCATTTGAGTCAGTTGTCGGTAAACTGGTTCTTCTTTTTCATGCCAAAGAAATCTTAAAGCAAATAAACAGATAAATACTCGTTAGTATTTATTTATACTTTAATATCTATATAACTTTTTAAATAATGATGTTTAGAAGCACCTCCCCATATTGAATTAGTGCGACTGACATGTGGGCGGCTCATTGATCATGAGATTCTTTACTCCCTTCATTAGTACTAACTAGATGCGATCCGCGCGTTGCTGTGGGCGGAAAAAATTATCGAGATAGGCAGAGATTTTAACAGAGAGAGGAAATATTTTTCTGGAATACCTTCAAAAAAATAAACAAAAAACCTCTAAAAAGTTTTAAAATCTAAAAAATCTACATATTTTTCTAAAAATATTTTTTAATTTTTTCAAAAAAAATATTTTAAAAATACTATAGCTATCACTGTGTTCTATGTTCACTGTGGTGGGAAGGGGCAGCTGGCTACCATACCTCCCAAGAATAAAGAATCATATAGGTGTCAAGTATGAGTATTTAAAAAGGGACCATTGTTAACGAGCATTATCGGGAGCGGTGTTTTGGATCCCGGCTGATTCCACCAAAGTTTAATCAAACCATATTGTTCCTGTCATCCTTTTGGCATGTCTAATGATAGGCAAGAAAACGGAGAGATTGTTCCTTTGCTTTGATTTATCATGTACGCAATAGATTTAGCTGCCAAACTATTCACTGTCAACACCGAATCAACGTTGTGTCGGCCCATCACATGCCCACACCTACTTGATTAGATAGACAATTAGACCGGCCAAAACCCACCAACTTAGAAAATTTTTGCAAGGTTGCTCATCCTAATGTATACTCGGTCTCTAGATATTGTACACATATACGTTGTCAATAAATGAACTCCTAAACCCACACATGATGGGAGAGGAAGAAAAAAGAGAGAACGCAAAATGCCTGCCTGCGTGACCTAATTTTTACTTAATTCTCCCATTAGAATAAATCTAAAGAGCACAGAAAATTTATACTTCCCAAAAGTATGCATGAACTCTTGTCACACCAAAAAGTAATGCTCGTGTTTTCTCAATTGCTCATCTGTATAAATAAAAACAACCGGTGATATTCAAGGCATCTCCTTCGTCTTAAGGGAAGAAAATCCGACAATAATCCTAAAAAAAATACTATAAATTATCACATTAATCGAAAAAAAGGGAAGAATCTTCGTCACTTATTTTGACGAGACCAAATTATGACACAGTGCAAATGAGTCGTATATAGATATTAGAGTTACGTAACAAATATAATTATAGTTTAATTATAAAAGTAGAGTTATATATCAGAGATAAATATATTATTATATCTAGCGGTGCTGTTGCGCTGATAAATCTGCTTTCCAATGGCTAATGGCTATATATGGTTGTACGTTTGCATTCTCGCATAGGAACGGGTGTTCTAACCAGATGTGCATCCTGGAGTGAGAGCCAAACATGTTTTTTTAATTGGAGAAAATATACGAGAGCTATGTATATATCCTTGTGTAATTAACAGAAGCGGGAAAGTCACAACCTAGCATGCATATACTACTACCGATTAAGAGCGACTAGCTAGGTTTTGGCCTTTTGAGGGTGTCAAGTAGTGGGAGTCTCCAACCTAATCTTCGTTAGTTGGCAAAGTCCTTACCCCAATCAGCCTGTTAATTTCCCAAATCTTCTTGTGTTGACCAAATCTAATAGATACAGAGATATCAATGGGGGCAGTTCCAAATGCAATGCAACGCCAAGCCATGCCAGATCTGTTCATCGTTTGGACGGGGCAGCTGAGCTGGGGACACACAATACTAGGTTAAATTGCCATGCATATTCTGCTAGATGCATGTTAGCTAGCGGCGCATTATTGATATCTCTGTGCAGAAATAACTGGCCAGAAGAAGAGAAAGACTCCCACTGAACTCTCGTGTTTACCTCGGTCTACAGTGCATGGTCGTGGGAAGAGGATGGAAGATCAGAGCAGTTAATGGCAGGATCTTCGTGATTCAGGCCAAGCACAAGTTCTAAGGCTATCTCCAACAGCATTCCTCAAATTTCATTCCCTATATCCTTATATACAGAATTCCCTATAAAGATTCCTTCCCTATATCTCTTTCCTCTCCAACAGCATTCCTCAAATCTCATTCTCTATTTTGTCACTCCTATATTATAATGATATTTCATAACCGCCATATGAGCCATGTGTAATTTTTAGCGGAAAAAATTTGACCGGCTATTTTTAATTGTAGGAATTTAAAAAATTTCATTCCCTCGGTCATCGTAACGGCTATATTGTAACGGCTATATTGTAACGGCTATTTTGTAACGGCTATTTTGTAACGGCTATATTTTTAGGCTATATATACACAGCCATTTACACTTCCAATCCTTGCCCCATATCTTGTTGTTCATTATCTAGTATATCTCAATGAGTCGTCAGAACTTAGTTCAGCATTTCCTCTCCGAAGACTCATCGTCGGATGACGACGATGAATCTCTTCTTATAGTAGCATATCTAACACAGCAGCAAGATAATTGTGTGAGTGCTCGACGCCATGGGGGTTCTATTGTTGGCCATCAATACATACATCGCAATAGAGAGGAAGGGCATGCCAGGCTATACCAAGACTATTTTGCTGATCCTCCGGTCTACGGCCCAACTTTCTTTCGGCGGAGGTTTATGATGAGAAATATTTCAATTGTTTGTATTTTTTATTGATCATCTTTTCTATAGCTCATTCTTCTTTTAGCGAGTTTAGAATGAGTCGTTACCTATTTCTTCGCATATTGCATGTCAGAGAAACCCATGATGATTATTTTGTTCGAAAGGAATTGTGTGGAACTATCGGGTTATCTTCTTTACAGTAAGGTAATCGCGGCATTCCTGATGATAGCTTATGGAGTACCGGCAGATGCTATTGATGATTGTCTACGGATTGCGTAAAGTACGCCATAGAGAGTCTTAAAAGGTTTGTGCGAGCTATTATTGTCCTCTTTGGAGATGAGTATTTGAGATCTCCAAATGAAAATGATATCGCTAGATTACTTGCAATCGGTGAGGAAAGAGGTTTTCTGGAATGTCTTGGGAAGCATAGATTGCATGCATTGGAGGTGGAAAAATTGTTCTACAGCATGGCAAGGCTTGTATACTGGGCATGTACACAAGCCAACAATAATTCTAGAAGTCGTTGCTTCACAAGATCTATGGATTTGGCATGCCTTTTTTGGTTTACCAGGATCTCACAATGATATTAATGTTCTTCACCGTTCCCCTCTGTTCGCAAAGCTAGCTGAAGGACAAGCGCCGGAAGTGAATTACACTATCAACGGTCACAATTACACAATGGGGTACTATCTTGCACATGGGATATATCCTGAATGGGCAACATTTGTGAAGACAATACCAGCTCCTCACGGGAATAAGAAGAAATATTTCTCCCAAGCTCAAGAGGCAGCTAGGAAGGACGTGGAACGAGCCTTTGGAGTTCTGCAATCTTGGTTTGCAATTGTTCGAGGTCCAGCACGTTTCTGGGATCAACAAACACTAAGAGATATCATGACAACTTGTGTCATCATGCATAACATGATAGTTGAAGATGAGCGAGACGGAGGACCACTTGACTATAATTACGAAGGAATGGGAGAAACAGTTTCAGTGTCACACGAGCATACGCCTGAACTCTTTGAGTTTATTCAAACTCATCATTCCATTCGGAATAGGGAAACTCACCACCAGCTACAAAACGATCTAGTGGAGCACTTATGGCAACTTTATGGAGGGGTGTAATTCTATTTGTTGTAATGTATTCAGTCATTCATCTATGTATTCAGTCATTCATCTATTGCAAAACAAGAATGCTGTGATTTCGAAATCAACCATCAACCAAGAGTGCATTGCAATATGTAAGTCCGTAACCTAAGGAATGAGGACAAACTGAATCGTTCTTAAGCAAAACAAACAACCTTGGTTCAACCTGACCTATTACATCTTCTAGCTATTATGTCGCTCGCAAGCTCGTGTAATATTGTTTTTGTGTCTCGGCAAATGACTTAGATCAATGCCCATAATTCTCTCCTCCTCGACCATTTTCTTGAATTCAAGTTCATTTTCTTGAATTCAAGCCTCTTTTTCTTGCTCAATCTTCTCTTTTTCTTGCTCAATTTTGACTTTTTCTTGCTCAATCTTCGCTTGTTCTTGTGCATACAGTCGCTCATATCGCTCATCTTTCTTCCTCTCTTTTATAATCTCAAGTTCCCTCTTTTCCTTTCTTAAATTTTCTAATGCTTCCATGTAAAGATTAGTTGTTGGAGCAACTTCTTTACCTCGACGTAATCGTTCTTTCGCCGCCTTATGTCCAATTGGTCTACTTAAGTGATCATTTTCTGCATTAGGATGGTCCTCATCAAGATGAATTGCATTTGTGCTAACAGGACTGGAAGATCCCGGACTTCCGCTACTCGATGTCTTTTGCTTCTTCTGAGATAACCGAGCACACCACTTAGGATGGTATTGCAAAATATTCCAGCAATGTAAGAATACGAACGATCGCCTTTCTTCCTCATGATACAAAGTTTTAGCTTGCATAATCTGTACAACCACACAAACAATATCTATGAGCACACCATCCACAAATAGGAAAGGTAGATACATTATGGACTAACCTTGTCCTGCTCAGTTAACCCGCTTTGATTTCGACGCTCAATCCGATCATGACACCCACAAAACTTGTTCACTGCTTCTTGAATAACAAACCATCGATGTGTAAGTGAAGCCTGTGAGCGATCCGAGGTGAAAGTCTTGTACTCGTGGAAGTAGTCATGAATTCTTCTCCAATAAGTGGCACGGGATTGTTGGTTCCCTTGTATTGCATCAATACTAACATTAAGCCATGCGGAGACCAACAAATTGTCTTCTTTCTCAGAGAAATTTTTTGATCTTCCATTGTTTGCTTTTATTTGGGGACTATCCGTAAGCACTGGTGATGGTTGTGAACCAATTGGACTTTCCTGTGGAGAAGGTTCAGAACCATCCCAATCACGGAGTGCATCCCCTCCCTCACTCAACAGATTTATATAGAAGCCATCCATAATTTCTATTCTGACAACAACAAAATTTATCAAGTTAACAAACAACATTACAATATCTTAACAAGTTAACAAACATCATTACAATATCTTAACAAGTCTTAACCAGTCTTAGCAACATTACATCATAAATAACAAGTCTAAACCAGTCTTAGCAACATTACATCATAAATAACAAGTCTAAACCAGTCTTAGCAACATTACATCATAAATAACAAGTCTAAACCAGTCTTATCAACATTACATCATACATAACAAGTCTTAACATTAATACAAGACTAAAACCGTCCCGAATCATCACTATCAATTTCGATACCCTCATCTTCACAATACTGTCTGTCATCACGTTTATCCTCGTCATCACTCTGGTAGTCATAGGGAAGACACAACCCAGGGTCTACATCCTCTGCAAGCTCTACCTCATCTCTTTGCATCAGTTCATGTGATTCTATGGCAACTTGCTCTAAGCTGCGAGCTATAGTTTCGATGTCCATCAAAACGCTATTGAGTTCATTGGCACATTGAGATGTGCCAATACTAAAATTGTCTTCCACAATTTTGTTAAGGTCCAATGCGAAGCTCTCTATTTGTTTTACTGTCCATGACAAGCCTTTGCTGAGCTTCTCTGGATCCTTGTCCATCTACAAAATTGGCAGCAGCTTAAACTACACATTGGCAGCAACTATACCCCAAGCATACATAGAAAACACTAGACAACAATGTGCAATTTGGCAAATATGTACTAAATCAAGTAAAAACCAGGGGAATCAGCAGTTTTCTGCATTGTTGTTCCATTTTGCATATGTCAATTTTGTACTGGCTAAAGGAAGCTGCATTGCAATCTACTCTAGGAAATACTGCTATCTTATCTTTGACCACCAACATATGAATAATGTGTGATGCAGGAGTTCCTTTCACCCTCATGGCTGGTAAAGCACTAAACTCTAGGAAAGCAGAAATTCGTGTGCAGAAGATCGATATATCAGAAGGCCCGACATATCAGAAATGAAGTGAACAGATTCAGTTGCAAACATCGACTTCATTATACATTGATAAACTTTACTCAGACTAAAAAGAGGTAGAATTGATCGTCCAAGGGTGATCTAAAATATACCACATGAACATATTCAAGAGTTCAGTTAGGGACCATCTGGTCTGGGTAGCCTATACAAGAAGCCAAACAACAATCTGGATGCAACCTGGCACCTGCCAATTCTGTAAAATACTTGCTCTTCACTATGAAAATGATTGTTTTGGATGTCAACAGATGCACATTATGAACAAGGACAAGTAGAAATGAGTACAATTGCACAAGATGATTGCGAAACAGTCAATTATGAATCATGTATCCCTTACATCAAATGCATCCCAACAGATAACATGTAGGTAGTAAATTAACTCTCATGTAGTTATGTTACAATAAAACATAGTCTTGCATCACTATCCACAAAATACAAGTTAGCAACAATTGAGGGTAACATATTGCAGGCCACTTTCTTGTCTGTAACATGACCATATTCCAATTTCTTCTGGCAGATTTTATCTGAACCACGATCTGATTGTGCACACTAATATTTTACGTTTGTACATGGCAGTCATGTAAATTTATTCTTGTGTAATAACCACTTACTCAGGAGGAGATGTAGGCCAACCAGAGGGACTACATACTCAGTCTTGTCACATCCATGATTTAGGATACAAATACAAGAGCGGTAATTGTTGTTTACTATAATACTATCACCTAATCAACCAGATTTACAGCAGAAGGAGCGATAGAACAACTACTAGTTGTATAACCACTTGTCATCAAACTATCTTCAGTCAGTTTTCATTGTTAAGAATTAAAATGCGACGCCACTTTTAACATGAGAAATGCTAGTTTCTTGCAAGGGGAATGCACTAGTACACCTCAACCAGCATCTCATTAAAACTATCAATATCAGGCAAAACCCTCACACTAGAAAAGAGGAAGCTGTTTTCACTGGCTTTGCCCATAGGACGTTAACCAAAAGAGAATCAAATCAATGTTCTAAGTGATGGGCAAAGCAAATCTGGCTAGATTTAATGTCCAGATAACATGAAATCTCTAGTACAGCAGGCCCTAGCATCCACCATGTGGCCAAAATCTAAGTGATGGAACGGAGGAGCAAGAAGAGGGGATTTATTACCGGCTTGATGTTGATGTAGAGTCTGGTCAAGGATGGAGCGGCGGCGATGACGGAGCAGCCGGGACCGGGTCGAGGATGGAGCGGCGACGACGACGAAGCGGTGGCGACGACCGGGTCGACGACGGAGCGGTGGTGAGGACACAGCGGCGACGATGACCGGGTCGAGGATGGAGCAGCGATGAGCACGAAGCGGTGGCGAGGACTGGGTCGACGACGGAGCGGTGGCGAGGACGGAGGGCCAGAGCTATCGCCTCCTCACGGGCGCGGGAGAGAGGATCGTTGAGCACCGACCAGGCGACCAGAGATCGGGAAGGCGATGGGGAACGGAGAGAGAATCCCGAAATTTCGAGATTCTCTCTCCGTTCTGGAAAAATGAGGAAGCGGATCGGGAACCTGTTGGAGCAAGAAGAGTAACGTGAGTTTGTACGGATTACTCATTTTAAGGGTTGAGGAATGGGATCGGTAACCTATTGGAGATGGCCTAAGGCATGTCATTTCCTTAGAGAAGACGGCTTCTTGATCGAAGAAAAAAGTCTTCGCTCGAAGGGCTCACCGATATACTAGCACTGTCCAAGTTTATACATGGCGTATTTTTTAGTAGTACATAGATCAAGGAAACATTGAAAATATCTAGATTATTTCTGATTATTATTACTAAGCACTATGTTTAATATATGTACGTAGAATATAGAGTAAAGATAGATGCTTATTAGGGGTATAGATAGATGTTTAATAATACACTTTATATTTATGAACCATCTTAAAAAATGAACATTATAAACTTGATGGAGGGAGTAATATTGAAACAATAATAATACAAAATAAGGCCCCTAAAACCCGTGCATTCTTGCACCAAATTGGTTATTCTTCCTTTAAACACGCCAGAACAACCAGGATGTTACGAGTTAGACCTGACAAGACATTGAGCCTTTTTTTGTTTTCTTTTTTCAAGGAACGCGGATAAGAGCATCTCCAGCAAAGGCTCCTAAAACAGGGTCTCTATTTTGGATTTAGGGATTTCCCCTATTTTTTGAGGTCCTGTTTTCAGAGCACAAGTCCAGCAACAACCCTTAAATCTCAGCCCCTATTTTACTTTTTCTCCTATTTTGACATATCCGCTATGTATAATCTTCATTTGACACCACTAAAATTAAATCAAAAATATTTGTAATACATAAAACATAAGCATATTAACATTTACAATTTAAAAACATGATATTTCAAATTTAAATTTAAAATTTTCAAAACATAATAAAATTTTCGAAGCCTCTCATGTATTTCCCTATCTTCAATAATAGGGGTTGTACTCGTGTCCCTGGAAATTGGGGCTGAGAAGGCAAATTTAGGGGCATCCTAATTTTAGGGGCTTGAGTTGGGGCCCCCTGGGAATTGGGGCTGAGGAGGCAAATTTAGGGGCCCCTAATTTTAGGGGCTTGAGTTGGGGCCTTGCTGGATCTGTTTTTTTTTACTACACTCCCTATTTTAAGGTTTAGGGGCTGGTTTAGGGGCTCTGCTGGAGATGCTCTAACAATTCAGCCTAGACTACCAAACTCTTGGGAATGTCTTGTTTGGATTGCAAGAATTTTGGAAGCAAAGCAGAACAATCTCTTCGTTTCAAACAGGTCTAGACGTGTGACGACACCGACGACACTTGGGTAGAGGTGGGCGTCGTCTTGCGTCGCGTCTTGACCGGCGCCCATCGTCGTGCTTCGGGCGGCGTCGTGCCACGACGCCCATCGTGCCACCGTCTTGGCGTGCCCGACTCACTTTTGGCGAGCCCAAGCTCGCCCATTTGCGTGCACCTTCGTCTTGCACGCCAAGCCCGACCCATTTTTACTATTGTGACGAACAAAGAAATAAAACAAATCACTAATACTAAACTACCTATTTTAATTACATAAGAGATTAATCACATCAACAAAATGTCAAACATAAATGCAATGCTTGAAGATGCCATGAATCAACAATATCTGTCAACTTTTAAGCCTTAATTCGTGATTTCGTGCCGTTCGTCTTTGTCTTGCAGACGCCCAAAATCAAATCGTGCCGTCGCCGCCGTCGTGCCTAGTTCCCGGGCCAGGCACGGCCCGTGCTCTGATTACGTCTTGGCCCGGCCGGAATGCCGTCTTAGTGCTTTGCACCGTGCCATACCATCGTGCTTCGGGCCGGCCCAAGTGCCCACCTCTACACTTGGGTGACCATGAGCAACATATCCTTTCACAATGAGGGAAAAAAAAGAGCTATATACTCTCTACATGTCGTTGTGGACATTATATAAAATCTAATAAAACTATAATATTATGAAAGTAATTTTTGAGGAAAATTATACACATATGATTTTCATATATCTAATTTAAATATTTTAAAATATATTTTTCATAGCATCATGTATTTTTGTTATAGGGTTCCACCCCGGGAGAGATTTTCAGCATCAGCGATCATTGTGGGAATGCATCTATGAAAATTTTTGCTTGTGTCGCTAAAAAAATGCGGAATTTCGGTTTTGTCACTAGTCTTTTCGTCTTTTTATTTTTGCCACTAGTCTTTTCACTTTATCCTCATTTTGCCATTTCCGCTAGTCAAGACCCCGTTTGACCAAATGGGGGTTGGTTTCGGACATTTTTGTCCTCAGCTCACGGTATAGGAATGAGCCATCCGATTGATCTCAAATGAACCACATCATCATCCACGCATCGGGAGGCGACGCTTCCCTTCACGCATCCGGCGAATCCACCACCACTCCTTTCCCCAATTGAGCCGGTGCGCTGGAGCTGGCACAATAGAAGGCGGTCAAACTGTCCGCAACCTACGCCCACATCCACTATCACACGCCCCCGCCGACGACCTCACCATTGCCCCTTTGCAGCGAACGCCATCACGGCTACAGTGACGATTGCCAGGATGTGGTGTTACTCGGCCACCGACCATGACAACAGCAAGGGATGCTATGGCCGACCACGTCCACCGCTACCACGGGGTGCTAATGGTGGTGCTCACGTCGGTGCTCCTCATCTCATTCGTGCCCCTCCTCATGCCGTGCGCACCAACCTCCGCCACCATAGGGGGCTCCGGCGGTGGGCTTCTCGCCACTGGCGGCCAAAGGTGGGGCCCCCGGGCCGTGGGCGGAGTTGGGGACGGATTGAACAAGTTTGTGGTGATATTTGACGTCGGGAGATCCGGGAGCCGCGTGCACGTGTTCTGCTTCGACAAAACCTGGATCTCGTGCTTATAGGGAAGGAGATCGAACCGTTGAAACAGGTGAATTGGTTTGCTTTTGTCTATATATCTTTAATTATGAAATGTGTGTAGGGGATCCTAGATTGGCATTTGAAATGAGATGATTTCATATGTGCAAAACATGTACAGGCAAGGCAAACCAAAATACTGCATCGTGCTACCGTAAATAGAATAAGGCCAAGTTTGTTTCAGCTTCTAAATTATGGGAGAAAAAGAATGAAGTGAAAAGTCTAGTAGTAAAAATATAACGCCTAAAAGACTAATGGCAGAACCGAGATTGCGCACTTTTTCAGTGGCGCAAGCAAAATTTTCCCGAGAAGAAACTCTTCAGTTGAGCTTTAGTTTGTACTTTCCATCTATTCGGGTTACAGTTAAAGTTTAAAGCTCAACACATCTGTCTAAAATGATAGGTATTTGTGACATGAGTAATAGGAGTACTACTGAACTTCGGTTTATGTTGTAGAATAAAAGAAATGCAGAATCTGGAGTACAGCAAATGCATGCCGACACAGCGCAAAATTTTGCTTGCGAATAATTGTCCGTGGACCGAATCGTCAAAACTCGTCCGTGCGAGTACGCCGAGTTTGACTAGTTGGCTCAACATGGATCCGGTCTGGCGCGACGAGTGGCTGGCTCGCCGATCTCACATCCCTTTCACACAGATCGTCGCCAGACGCGCGCCTGAGGCTGAACGCACACGACACGAGAGGCGAATCGACTCGGTCGGAGTCGGACCGAGGAGGTGGAGCCCGCGTGTTACCCTCCACTCGCCAGTGTAAAAAGATGATGGGAACAGAGGAAAGAAAAGGGGAAACTAGAAAATGTGGAGGGGCAAAGTAGAAAATGGTAATGTAAACCACTAGCTGCTAGTCTTATATTTCTAAACAAGACCATTTAAACTCCATTAAACCCTGTTTGTTTAGGTTTAGGTTTTTTTGGTTTATAGCTTAAGCCAACTTTTGGGATTAAACAGCTTAAAATCTATCAACTTTCATATATGGTAGAGGTGAGTAATTTTTATCTTAACTTCAATAATATTAGCCTAAAACTAACACTCAATAAGTCAAACAAAAATATCTCTCTGGTGGGTCTTAGCTTTTAGTTACATGAATGCTTCTGATTCAAATAAAAAACTATCCATCTATTTAGTCATTGGTTTTTTAACTTTTAAGACGACTAAAAAGTCTAAACAAACCGGGTTAAACAAAATCACTAGAATCCATCTAGCTGAAGATCATCATCGGTGCCCAAGCTAGCGTACGTGCAGCGCGACCAGGGACCAGTCGGTCCTGCGCCCTCACCAAACGCAACGCACGGCATTACGACGGCGCGTACGGCCGCCGTGGGGACCGAAGGAATAACGCCGTAAACCCGAGGTTTAGACCGCAAAGCCGCGCGAAATTAAGAGGCTGCTGTCCCCCTGGGGCCCTGCTCCCCGCGCTAATCTCGCTACAGGTGGAGCAGCGAGCCTCGCCGCGGGGCAGACCGAAGGCAAAAGAAGAGAGAGAGAGAGAGAGAGAGAGGGAAGCGTGCGCGAGAATCTCATCACTGCTATACTATACATCGCGTGGACGTGGACCATTTAAAGCCCGGTTCTCCCACCTGCGAATCCGGTCCACCCCTCCGCGTCCGCTCCCCTGACCTGATCGAGCTCGCTCCCCACCTGCCCTGCTGCGGTGCTCTTGCCGTTTCCCCGGCAAAATTCGGTGGCTTTTCCTGATCTGCTCCGGCGAGCCGCGGTTTCTGGCTGTTGTGCTGTTTCTTGCTCCGATTTGGGGTTTAGACGCCTGATTCTGGCGCCGGGGGGATTGGTTGGTGTGTGTGTGTTTGGTGGGGGGTGTTCTTGGTCCGTCTATTTCTGAGTTTCCGCGAAAAGGCTGTGGCTTTCCTCTTTTCCCTTGCTGTAACGGCTGTCTCGTGCCGGCCAAAACCACACTCGCGATCGATCGATCACGGTTTCCGCGGCCACGTGCGCGCGCGGCGGGAAATATCCCTGTCTTGATCTGTCGATAGTGGTGGCGGCGGCGTCAAGGCCTCGTCTTTTTTTCGTGCCCGACGGTTCGCGTCTAAATTGCGCCATTTATTAGTCTCCGGGTCAATCCCGACTTGCTCTTGCTTGACCTGTGCCGTTTTTGGCCCGTGACGAATTTCTATTGATTCTCTGTGCCGCCCGCGATTCAGTCCAATGCGGGAGTGAGGAGTTTTGAGGAAGCGCGTAAAAGATTCGCGCGTTGGCGCAAACGGCGGCGTTCTTGATCCGCCTTCGAGCTCGGCGTATGGTTGGTGGTGCTTGGTTCTAGTGCGGTGCACCGCCGCGATGGGCTGCGTCGCGTCCAAGAACGCCATCTCGGTTACGCCGGCAGTCGACTCGTCCGGCGCGCTCCGGGACAGGACCCAGCCGCGCTCGCCGGAGCCTGCCGCGGCGGTCTCCTCCCTGCGCTGCTCGTCGGTGGCGGCGAGGAGGTCGGAGAGGAAGGACGAGGCGGAGGAGCCGGGGAAGGCCGCCGTCGTCGCCGTGGCGGCCGCGTCCCGGAGCTTCCGGCTACGGAGCCTCCGGAGGAGCCTGGAGGGGGAGCAGGTGGCGGCCGGGTGGCCCCCGTGGCTCAGCGCCGTCGCCGGGGAGGCCATCCAGGGGTGGATCCCGCTCAAGGCCGACTCATTTGAGAAGCTGGAGAAGGTACTCTGGAGCTTTCGCTTGTGGTTTCTTGGGTGATTCAATTCAATAGCTCGCGGTCGCGTGTCATTTTCCATTGCAAAATTTCTGCAACAAGGGCGATGAAGCTGTGGAAGACATGTTCAATTTTTCTGATGTGCCTTGTGTGATGCGCACTCTGTGAACCTGCACTTTTTTCTCCAGCTATACACTTGCAGTTGCTCTACATGCATGTTTGATGTATGCCTCTTAGGGTCTGACCCTGTTTCCTTGTTGCACTGTACGCGTAGGTTGGGCAAGGCACATATAGCAGTGTATTTAGGGCACGGGATCTTGATACAGGAAAGATTGTCGCACTGAAGAAGGTGCGATTCGACAATTTTGAGCCAGAGAGTGTTAGGTTCATGGCAAGGGAGATACAAATATTAAGGAGGCTCGATCATCCAAATGTCATGAAACTGGAAGGCTTGATTACTTCTCGGTTATCATGCAGCCTTTATCTGGTATT
Organism: Rhipidocladum racemiflorum; assembly: GCA_036346355.1. Lineage (NCBI taxonomy): Eukaryota > Viridiplantae > Streptophyta > Magnoliopsida > Poales > Poaceae > Rhipidocladum > Rhipidocladum racemiflorum. The sequence continues at coordinate 7,213,228 of CM070581.1, forward strand.
TGAATACATGGAGCATGATCTTGCTGGACTTTCTTCCTCCCCTGACATCAAGTTCAGTGAAGCACAGGTATGTTCATGTCAATTAAAGTGTATTTATTTCCTTCGGTACAACTTTGTCATTACGTTGTGTTGACCTGACTTTTTCTCTGATTGTTACCTATTGCAGGTTAAGTGCTACATGAACCAGTTACTGTCAGGACTGGAGCATTGCCATTCACACCGTGTTGTTCATCGTGACATCAAGAGCGCTAATCTCCTTGTGAATAATGAAGGGGTTCTAAAAATAGCTGATTTTGGTCTTGCTAATTACTTTGATCCAGGCAAAAACCACCCTCTGACCAGCCGTGTTGTTACACTGTGGTACCGACCACCTGAACTGCTACTAGGTTCAACTCACTATGATGCAGCTGTTGATTTGTGGAGCGTTGGGTGTGTATTTGCTGAGATGTTCCGTAGGAAACCTATCCTTCAAGGCAGAACTGAGGTAATTAATTGAGTTGCGCTAACCAGTAGAGTTTATTATATCTTCCTTAGTATATAACTCGAAAAGACCTACAGTCCTGAGTTTTTATAAAGTCAAAAGAAATATAGTATGTTGTAAGGATAGATTGAGATTCAAGGCTCCATTTTCTCCTATACTTTTATGTATGATTTGACCAGTTTACCAGGATCTCACCTGGCCTTTGTCGATGCTATGAAGCCTTATTTGAGCATCAGGTTATGCCATGTACTAAATTGTAAATACTGAGATAGCAACATAGTATTGTGTATTGGTCAAAATGGTGGTGGGAGGATACGAGGAAACGGATATGGATGTTGTCATCCTGCTGACAGTACTAATGCTATAAAACAAATTTTCTGAAGAACTGTGATTGTTATGTTAATGAGCTTTCACTGTTAGCACATCTAGTTTTATGGTCTCATTATGCAATCCTCTATAACCTAGTGATTCACACATATTATATGTTTCAACTTTCCCATTTTAGCTTTGCCGAGAGTTCTAAATTATTAAGGAATTACATGCTGTATGTCAATGCGGTGTAACATCTCTTTCATTTTCCAGGTGGAACAATTGCATAAGATTTTTAAGCTATGTGGCTCCCCTGCTGATGAGTATTGGAAGAAGTCAAAGTTGCCTCATGTGACAATATTCAAACCGCATTATCCTTATCCAAGTACCCTTCGAGATGTTTTTAAACAGGTACCAGAAAATGCATCGAGTTTACTAGAAACTCTTCTGTCGGTGGAGCCCTACAAGCGTGGTACTGCATCAGGTGCTCTTACATCCGAGGTAAGATTGCATCATGTAATATCCTGTATTCCTATTTTGTGTTAGATGATGAAGGATCGAAAAAACTAGTACATATGGAATTTATAATTGCAGTTGTTGTTTCATTGAAAATTTTCTTTTGCTATGCATCAGCATGGAATATAATCCTTTCACTCATTGTTAGGAAATAGTAGCAGAAGTGTATGACAGATTTCCAAGCTATTGCAGTATTACTAGGTCAATCTAATTGTAATCTCAGATGCCAAATCTTCATGATACAATGCTGACTATTATTGTCAGTGTGGCTTGGCTACAGATAACTTGTCTCATGAAGCATTGTCATTTCTAGCATCCCTGTTGCAAAATTAATCTTATGTGTCCCTATTTTAAATTTTTATAAGAGTGGCATGTTGAAACAAACTGCTACAGAAATGCCTGATTTATTTCCGTTTTTTGTAATGGAACAGTTTTTCAAGACAAAACCTTACGCATGTGAACCTTCAAGCTTGCCTAAATATGCACCCAACAAGGAGATGGATGCAAAGTTACGAGAAGATTCACACAGGTGGGCTCTGTTAAATGTGGAATCATTTTTTATTACATAAAAAGAAGTTCGAAAAGTAGAACATCTTAATTCAAGTGCTATTTGTTATTTTTTTAAAGGGGTATATGTTTAGCAAGTTGAAAAATCACCATATTTGGAGAGGAGCTCCCAACACCACTATGTGTTGAGTTGTTATCAGTACGAAATGATAACAGGAAGTGTGGTTTGTTTGAACAGTGCCACAGCAGGGTTTGAATTTTCGTTTCCGGGTTTCATCTTGGCACTCTCGGAAAGACGAAATTTTGTCAAAATCTCGATATTTCGGACTAAATCCAAACGAAAATCAAAAGGCAAAATTTGAATCCGGTATTTTTTTAAACGAAATTTCCGAGATTTCGGTTCATTTAGATGAAATTTCGGCCATAATTCCGAAATCTCGGCGAAATTTCCCGGTACTATATCACAGTTTGAATTTTTTAGGGTTTTTTCAATTTCGCGGAAATTATGATCTACTGACTGTCCCACACGGGAAATGTCGTGAACAATCCAATCCGGTCAATTACGGTGAAATCCGGTCAACTTTTATACAAATCTCGGTCAATTTTACCGAGATTTCGGTCAAATTCACCGAAATCTCGGCGAGATATTAATGCATTGTAGCACTTTAAATTTTTTTTAGGGTTTTTTAATTTCGCCAAGATTATGAAACTCGGAGGGCCCAAAATCCGAAATTTCGCCGAGATTTTGACCCCTGTGCCACAGTCAATAATAGTCTTATTTTTCTGATTATTTTGTTTTCCAGAAGAAAGGCTAATAGCAGAGGGCATGTGCCAGATGCATCAAGGAAGTCATCAAGGCTAAGCAGAGCATCAAGAGAACCAAGTGTAGTCCGTAAGCAAACTGGTAACACAGAGGTATTCATTTTTTCTATGATTGGATGCCTTCACTAAATGCTAACAGCAGACCAATTTGGCAAGCAGTTTGAAGATTTTTAAGTTAATGATAATAATATAATATTATTTTATAAAAAATCACTTCTGCTTTCCTATCTTGCTTCAGGAGTCCAAAACTAAACTAAATGGAACCAAGGATGGTGTAATACAGGATCATACAGAAGTAAATGGTGATACTAGGCTATCTGTGGACATACAACCTCTGTCAGTGGCCCAAAGTAAAGAAAGGGCTCGACATGTTAAGAATGATTCACGGGAGGAAATCCCTTTCTCTGGGCCCTTGCTTGTTTCTTCATCTAGTGGCTTTGCATGGGCCAAAAAACAAGAGGATCACACTTTTGCTAGATCACGAAAAAGATCTAGTTCAAGAGGCCAATTTACTGCTGAGGTTGATCAGGACAATAAGTTGCAGGCTAAAGAGAACATTGGGTTGAAGGAACAACCTAACAGAGATGTACACACAGCACATATCAACTCCAAAGTCCGAGAGCCTCATGATGTAGCAAAGCGTGCAGTTCTGAAGAAGTGGTCACAGTTAGAGCGTCCAGATTCATTTGATTCTTGCAATACTTACCACTCTCAGAATTTTTCGAATGCAGTATACTTTGGTGATACTCTCTCGTCAAAAAATGGCACCAAGGTGAGGCATTCATTTATTTGATAGTTTCTGCTTCCTTCATATTTTTTAGACAACGTTGTAAATAATGTGCTATTTGAGACTTCAGGGTGACCATGATCAAGGAGAGAGGGTTGAATATTCAGGCCCCTTATTGTCACATTCACACAAGGTTGATGAACTGTTAGAAAAGCATGAGCGCCATATCCGTCAAGTAGTTCGAAAATCATGGTTCAGGAGAGGTAATTTTGTTTCAGAATCCAATGGATTTTTTTTCCTCATTGATGCATGATTTCGGCGAACCTGAAAAAATACGCTACATTTTCATTCATTTCTTTCCTCTTTTTTCATGCTCTTTGTGGACATCTAGTCTTTGTGGATTTGGCATTTATTGGAATATCAATAAATTATACTAACAAGTTATAGGACTCTACAAAGTCATTTATCTATGCAATATAGCAACGAATGTCAGAATGGCTATCATAACAGATGCCTCTGGTGTTATTATTCTTGCTGGCATACAAATCACTGGCTGGCTGATCTGGAATACCCTAGCAATGTAGATGTGGGGAAATATTTTTGATAATTTGATGACAAAGGAATGCATGCAAATATTAAGCTATTATATGTTTCTATGTTCATATGACCAGTATTTGTAGCTGTATTATGTAAACTCCCAACATTATAGTTAGATGCATAAATTGGAGGAAAGGTACTAGTTCTAGGATGAATAACTAAGATATTCCATTGCTTCTGTTTCTTGCTCCGATAATCTTGTATGAATTAGATGTGATAATTGCCTGATTATATGGTAACAGGAAGCAAGCAAGTCAAGTGAGAGGAGAAGCTTGACCATTGTTCTCTCTTTGGATAAGCGACATGCAAGGTAGATAGCGAAGGGGACGTGGCATTTTCTGACGAATCTACTGTCGGAATCGGTAATTGACACGTTGGCCTCAACTGCTTTTGACGATAACATTGTTGATTTGAATAACCTACTGGAAACATTGTGATTCCCAGCTCACAGCAAAATTAAGAAACTGTAGTTCTACTAGATCGATCGCTACTGTAGATTTCCCGAAGACGACACGTCTATGTCATCTTTTCTTGATCTCCGCCCAACCGTGCCTAGGAATAACAGCTGACAAGTGTGGTTAATTCGAGCAATCGCTGAGTTGGACCGAGCAGCCATTTGTGTAGTTGATCTAAATAACCACCGCACCATGGTGAGACGATTCTTGTAAAGCTAGCCTCTGTAAAAATGTAAAGTCGAGGACTTATTATTTTCTTATATAACAGTATCTCTTACTCATCCATGGTGACTGGTCGTCTAATACATTCTGTACGTCAGGGATAGCTTCCTGGATCGGTTCACAGCACGAAATGTTCAGCCAGCATGAACCAGCTTGCTTTGATGTGCCATGCATTTTCCTGGACAAACCACTGCTAAAGCAGTGTGCAGGAAATGAAGCAGCTTGCTTTGCAGCGAGCAATTTGACGTGTGCTAGCTGTTGCACGTAATCCCAACACATGACAATACTGTTACCAGTGGTTAGTAACAGGGATGGGATCACCAACGGTGATCTGCAACTGATTTTGCTGCAGCTGGCATGTTGGCCTTCGGCTGCTTTGTGTCGACGATAACATTGTCGATTGCTAGAAGATCTAGCGCCCACTCTACAACTCCAACCCACAGCAAAATCAAGAAAAGAAACTAGGAGCGACGTTGGACGTGTACTCACAAATTAAGACAATTTTCGAAGGTGTGACCATGTTGGACGTCGCAGATTAGATCATCATCGAGCTCCCAATGGCAGGCACAGCACAGGGGAAGAACCTCCCATCTGCGTCTGGGTGGAGCTCTCTTGGCGGTGTAGTCCTCCCATCCTCGAGGGATAATTGCTGATTTGCCCCAAACTTGACGTGCAATTGATCATTTTGTTTATAATATCTTATTGGGAATTGCTACCCATCAGGCGTCCGATGCAAGCGCCAGACCGCGGACGCTTCATACGTACGCCGATCAAGTCCTTTAATACATATACATACGCTGATCAAATCCTTTATTGTGTTCACATCACGCCATCTCTCCTAGATTCTAGTAATATTTGCCTCTGTCACCTTCTTCCCGTACACCCAACAATCTCTTCCACTCTATTGTCTCCTATTCAGGGTCCAAAATATCGTCGAAAATCAGTCGAATTTCACGATAATTGTCCTTATTGAGCCGGCACGATATAAAATACCGGCCGATAAACCGATTAAATTTAAAAAATTTGAAAATTCAAAAAAAATTATACGACGCAAATATCACGATTATCGAGGCATATCAAGCGATTATCGAGGTATATCGAACAAAAATCGCTCAAAAAATCGACCGACGAGGAAGTTCGTGTGTTGGCTGATTTTCGAGGAAAATATCGCGATCATCGACCAAATATCGTGATTTTTGAATTTTTTTCAAAAAAAAATTGATTTTTCAAACCATTCGATTTTTGACGATTTTCGACCGGTTTTTGGCTCGATTTTACCGATTTTTGAAATTCGATTTTCGCACGATTATCCCAGAAAACGGTAATTGAAACCCTGCTACTAGTGCATGGTAGTAGCCTGCTTGACCTTTGTTGCTTGCACGAGACCGCCCGGCCTTATCCTCTGCATTCTTCCATGGATACCCGAGCTTCACCGCCACCAATTGCGGCCTCTGCAAGCAGTGTAGTCCTGTAGTAGCCATCCGAGCTCAGCGTCCTTCTCCGGGATCCATGGCCTCCACATTCTCTTTTGTATGGGAGAATTAAGGGCGCTACTAGGAGCCGGACGTCTGATCTGAACAAAAATTTTGGATGCTCATGAAACATTTTTTTCAACGTCCGCAACATTTTTTCCGTCTGCACATTTCTACTGTTTGTTGAAGGAAAATGTTTCATGCATAGAAAAAAAATGTTTGACACGTAGAAAAAAAATGTTGCGAGCGTCTGAAAAAAAATCAGACGTCTGAGCCGTATCATTATCGAAGAATTAATCATTTGCCCCCTTTTAGTTGGTGCAAGTAATCATTTATCCCGTATGTTTCACTGACATATGGCTCCAGGGCCCGCATGTCAGTGAAACATTACGGGGCAAATGATCAATGACACAAATAAATGAGGAAAAATCATTAATAATTGGGTGAAACTTCCATTTGGACGTTCGATTTTTGTTTTTTTTTCGGACGCCCGCAACATTTTTTTTGAACATATGGAACATTTTTTTGAACGTACGAAATGTTTTTTTTAACGTATGAAACATTTTTTTTACTGTTTGTCGAAGAAAAATATTTCACTACGTAGAAAAAAATGTTACACGCGTAGAAAAAAATGTTGAAAAAAAATAGACGTCCAATCCCTAGCAATTACCTTAATAATTCCCCTTTTCATTACTGAAAATATCCTATTTGCTCTTGTGAAACATTTCATCTGCTCTAGTGAAACATCTTGTTTACTCTTGTGAAACATTTTCATTTTTTCTTATGTTTCACTACTGAAACATCACATTTGCTCTTATGAAACATTGTGTTTATCTTCATGAAACATTTTGTTTGTTCTCGTGCAACATTGTCCTTTTTGCTTATGTTTCACTACTGAAACATCCCGTTGTTCTTATAAAACATTGTGTTTGTCTTCGTAAAACATCTTGTCTGCTCATTCAGAAACATCTCGTTTACTCTTGTGAAATATTTTTCATTTTTGTTTATGTTTCACTGCTGAAACATCCCATTTGCTCTTATGAAATATTGTGTTTGTCTTTCTGAAACATACGATCCGTACGAGCGTCTGACGGGAGCACTCGTGTCGGACGTCCGACACGTAGTCACTCCCATGATCGGAATTAATTGCTACCCAAATTTTTAGTTGGGCATCAATTTGTTTGCCAAATATTTGTTTTTGCAAACCAATATGCACATACTGGAACTCCGTAAGATGCCTTTTATTATTCAACATCATACCTAGTGCTTCTTTTGGAGTACTTTTTGCTACACTCATTAGGATATTGCTTCATTCTTCCTTTAAATTCTGAAATCAGTGAAAATCTAAGGCTGCACTCTCCAAACTGAAATTTTTATATAATATTTCTTAATTATGCTCTCTCCCTGTTTATCCAGGAAGAGTATATTGATGGGGACGATCTTGAGACACTTGACTGCGTGCATGACTTACGTGCTAGTTGCATCAGCCAATGGCTAGTGCTGAAGAATCTGTGTCCGATTTGCAAAAATACCGTTTTGAAGAGCTAAAACATACGGTCCATCCGAGTGTCCGACGAAGCACTCACATCGGACGTCCGATGCGTAGTCGCTCCCTATCTTATTGTTATTTGAGCTCTGAGACCATATATTAGTGAGATAGCAAATAATCAATTGCACATCAACTTCTGGGTAAATAATCAAATGGCCACGAGGTCAGCTCCGCGTCGAAAAGCGAAGCGAGCCACGCTAGCGCGCTACTCTTCCTTTATGAGCGAGACTCTATCCAGATCTACTGATCTAAGAACTCCGCGAACACTATCCATCCGGGATGGAGCACTGCTCGATGTGAATATTTCTTTTGGATTGTAGCCACCATGTGTGAGGTCCGGGTGGAATAAATAACGCACCATGAGCGTGCGTCCGGTCTTGGAACCGGACGAGGTAGAAGAAGGCGTTCGTTATTTCCTTGAGCGCCGTCACCCTGAGTTGGTACACCAGCCGTCGGGCCCAGATCCACCGCCATTAATGTCGCCTCGCGGCGCCGTGACGTATCAGCACCCTCCGAAGGATAGCATGGAGTGGAACAAGATCTTGCCGTAGCAGATGTATGAGGCGACCCTCCGCTTGCCGAAATGCACGGACACAAAATGCTGGTCGCCGGGCTTGGCGCAGCCGATGTGCTGCAACCCCTTTCTCAGGCAGAGCAGGAGGGTAGGTGTGAAGGTCGAGTCGTCGATGCCGGCGCCGTTGATCTCGGAGGGGTCGGGGACGTGGATCTTCAGGGCGTCCGTGGCGACGCGGGCATCCGGTTCCAAGCTGTAGAAGCCTGTGATGGATTGGAGGTTCGCGTTGGGCGAGGGCGCCAAGGCCCGTACGTCAGTGATGGCGGATCGCGCTGGTGTCCTTGTGGCACAGGACGAGGAGGCCGTCGGCCGAGGCGAGGTGGTGGTGGGTGGAGAGGTCCGAGAGGTCGACTTCGGCGCGGGCGCCGGGGGAGATGTTGAGGAGGCGGCAGCGCGACGCAGACGCGCAGTGGGAGACCGCGATCCAGTCCCGGGGCCCGATGCGGCGGTCCAGTCCGCCGCCGGCTCCTCCGTGCAGTCGCGCCAGGGCTTGCACGCGGCCCGGCAGCGGAGTTACTCGGCCACGTCGCAGGAGAGCAGCCGGCCGGCGATGTCCTCGGTGTTGCTCGGTCGTCAGGTTGGCCCAGTCCCTCCTGCCAAAAGGATCACCTTTACGAGCCGAGCTCGGCCGTCAGGTTGGCCCAGTCCCGCCGCGCTCGCTTCCTCGGGCGGACAGATTCGGCGCAGCAGCCCAACGGATCATCGGCAAGGCTCCGGCTCCGGCGCGCCGCTTGTACCTCGGATTCGGCACAAGGCACCAGCACACCTAATAAAACCGAGCTCGGCCGTCAGGTTGGTCGACGGATGAATGGCCGGTAGCCCACGAGGCCCATATTGGATTGTCCGGTTCCAACTTCCAGGGGCCCTGTCGCACGCACTCCGGCTTGCTGGGGGTGCCTGGGTGGTGAACTGGTGAATGGTGATTAGTAAAAGCCGTGAAGGCAACGGGGGCCTCCTCCCGGCCGTGGCTCCCTGGCGTACGGACGGACGACGCACGCATGCCTACCGCCCGCCGTAGAGAAACAGGAAGGGGTGGATGCATGGATGGCGCTTTTAGGTGAGAGGGACGGGAACCACTTACTACTACCTGCGAACCTGCTGTCCTCGCAACTAGACTCGGATGAAATGGTCTCCTCCCGATCACAAACCTAATAAAACCGATGCATTACTGGTAAAAGCCAGCCGATGGTAAAGGAGGCAGGATTCGGTATCACCTCCCCGAGTTGTACAAGAGAAAAAACGTCCTGCGTGCGCCGTAGCGAGGGGGGGAAATAATTGGGCGCCCACCGGCGTTTAATATCTCGGTGCTGACACCGGGCGAGTACATGGCATGTTCCCGGCTGGTTCGGCGGCACGATCCGGAGCGAGAGCGCCACCACAGTGGGCTAATATTCCTCCTGTCGCCTAGCAGCGCGGAAAAGCGGCGGACACCGGCATGTGCCCGGCTCGCGACGCTTGGTCCTCTCCTGCCGCGTCTGCGTGCGTGCTCCCTCCTAGCTCAACCACCGCCGGCAGCAGCAGCTCGGGAAAGCTGGACGCTGACGCTGACGCTCCCCGCCCCTCCCCACTCTATCATTGCATCTACGCAGCAGCCACCTGTAGGGGTGTAATGAAGCGTCCGAGGGTTTTTTTTGATATTGGATTCGGATTTGGATAATTTTTTTTGATATGAAAACGGATACGTAATGGAGGTATTCGTCGGATTTGGATATATCCAAAATCTTAATTGGAGCTATCCGGATACTATCCGTTAACTATCTGGTCCTGGCCATTCGGCGCCTCGACGGTTCGGCGACCCATTCCCTATCCCTTGCGCTGTCGACTGCAAGAGTTCTAGACCGAGAGGCCGGAGAGACCAGATCACCAGACTGAGTCACCCCTAACCGAGACCTCTCTCTCACCCGGGTCGCCCCCAATCCCCCATGGTAGTCTCCACTCTCCATGCCCTAGGCTCCTAGCCCGCTACCACCGCTTCAGGAGGCTAGCACCAGCGGCTGGGAGCTCTTCGCTGCCGATCCCATCCATCACCTTGTGCCTCCGAGCTCTGTGTCCTCTCTTGTGCCGGTGACCTCAGAGGTCTGCCGTCCTCCCCCGCCCCGGTGATCTCCGAGATTCGTCGTCCCCTCCGAATCTCCTAACTCCGAGCCCCTCTGTCCTCCCCTCCTTCGTCTTCTTCATCTGCGCGTTCGTCGTCCACGTCGGCTCCGCCTCCTCTCTTCATCCAAGCCAACATCAAGTAGGGATGGCAATCGGGTGGGTATCTCTGGGTGCCATCGCCTCAGACCCGAACCCGAACAGTATGGGACCCGCCCGAACCTATTAAGTTTCATGGGCATGGATATGTGCCCACACCCAAACCCGATAAGTACCCGAAACCCAATGGGTACCCATGGATATATTAGGTGGGCATCCACTAAGCTTATTGTGACAATAGTGACATATAGCTTTCCATTTCCCATCTACTTGTACTTCTCAAAGTCATTCCATACTACATATCTAAGTTTTCTCTTACTACTAGCTTGAACATGTGCATCCATCATCTGAGTATCGGTACCTTGTGATTGTGATACTTGAGCTTGAGTGTGAGGTTGACCTATGGCTAAGCTCTATGCTGCCTGTGAGGAACTATTACTCACAGACGCCATTCCAAGAATCTAGAAAAAAAAACAAAAAAAAAACAAATAGCCTCCTTAGTGATGGCTGGTTCTTGAGGTTGTAAACTTGCAATGCAAAGGGACATCTTCAAATCAACATGTGCAATACCGCAGATGCTGCAAAAAGGGTGCAACAGCAGTACAATAACAGCAAGTGATGGGGATCGTGACAAGATCATATCTATGCTTCATGAGACAGTAGGTGATGATCAACACTAATCCAACCATGCTCTGTCCTATTCTATAATTGGCATTAGGAACTGCAGTAAAGCTTCTTAGTTAAGTTCAAAGGAAAAACTCAAAAACAAAAGGCTAAAACTACTATTCGGTGACAAAGTTTCTTATATCTAATCTTTCTAATGTGAATTGAAGCCTATGAACAATAGGTTAGCAGGACAACAAATCCAACCACAATATATTCAGAATATTATACTGGGAACAATATATTCCCAATATACATTCAGGCACAATATAATGTGAATTGAAGCATATGAACAATATATTCAGGCACAGTAGTATCAAGCACAATAGTATACTGGGAACAACACAATATTATTAACGAATTTTCAGGATAGAGTGAAAAAGTTTCTTATAGCTAATCTTTATAATGTGAATTGAAGCCTATGAACAATAGATTAGCAGGACAACAAATCCAACCACAATATATTCAGAATATTATACTAGGAACAATATATTCCCAGTATACATTCAGGCACAATATAATGTGAATTGAAGCCAATGAACAATATATTCAGACACAATAGTATACTAGGAATATATTATTGCCGTGCTGTTCTGGAGGGGAGCGCCTAGTAGATCGCGTCGAGGACGACGAGAGGTGCAGCGGCCGCGCCTCCACGGTGGGGCGCGAGGAACCAGTTGCGAAATGACTTGGTCATGGCAGATGCTGCGATGGAGAGGGACGCGGTGGCGTCGGAAGGCGGGGGGGTAGCGGATACAACGGTGGCGCGTGGGGACAGGGAGGTGAGGGAGGCCGATGCCGAGGGAGCCGGTGGCGAAGCATTGTTGACATGATTGCAATTGGAAGCTATGCAATGTGTGACATCATTACAATTGTTGACAGGATTGCAATTGTCTTCTTGCATACTCATTCTAAATAGTTTTCAGTTGGAAGCTATGCAATGTGTGTGACATCATTACATTGATCATTGTTAACACACTTGAAAATATCTTCTGCTCAGATATCTGTAGTTGCAAAGAAGTACTCTAACCATGGTAACTTTTCTAATTTACAGCCTTCTATGGATGTATTCAAAGGCATGCTTCATGACCTGGAAGGCTGGAACTTTTGCATGTCTCTAGCTTGGTGTGCAGGCCCTTATTTTTTTTAGGATACCCTTTTGCCCTAGATACTGAACTAAGTATTTTAGGTTGTCATGTGGGTGACTAAATGTAAGATACGGATGCAACTACTGTTTTGAACTATTGGCTTAATATGAATGAGCAAGTTGTTCCAATGTCTACTTGCTAACGTACTAATGTAGTTGTATTTTGGACATATAGTATGGTTCATTGATCCTAATATATGTGACATATATGGTTTCTGTTTTCACACATTATCCGACTAACTATTTGTGACCGAAACTAACCGTATTCAGAATGACCTGTATTTGCTCCGTATTCGTGACCAAGATAATCCGCATTTATATTCGAATCCGGCACTATCCGTATATGACTCTGTATCTAAGAAAAAAAATTTAGAATAGGATACAAGATGAACAAAATCCGTCTGTATCCACTCCGTTTGCACCCCTAGCGATCGGGGCACGGCGTGCATACGAATATGGAGAAATCTTTTTAAATAATACATTTTTATTAATATTACATAAATATATCTATGTTGTTTAGAAATCATAGGATGTCAGTGGACAGAAAGTAACAAATGACAAAGTAAACTACAAAAACATAACACAACGTAAATCTACGGGTAGCAAAACACAAGTTATGCACACAAATAAAGAAAGGTAGTTCAGACTTAAATTACATGTAAGGCATAGAACATCAAACAACTATGTACATAATAACTACCCTACAAGTATCACGTAGTTTGTACATAACAGTTACCATAAGTAACCATAGGAAGCAACACCAACTTGATATATTTCTTACAAAACAATATTTCGAACATCATAAAATAAGTTAACAGGTGAGTCTCTACCGTCACATAGTTCAAATAATGGTGGCATTCCATGTCAACCACCATCGATGGTCTCAGCCACCCTGTCCCCACGACCTTCTTCTTCTTCTCCTTCCTTCTGGCCCCTCTGGCGAGGGCAATATTTGAATATATGTCCGTCTCCTTGAAAATCTCCTTTGTCCATGCAAAGCAATGGATGATAGTGCTTGAATGCATTGATGTATGCATCAAAAGCAAAGAATGCTCGCTTAAGTACCATCTTCCAAAAAAACCACCCCGAGACCTTTTCCAGAATATCAACATAAAGTCTTCGAACGTATTGAATCTTGCTTCCCGTGCCTTCTGTTTTTCCCTTCAAGTTTTAGCATAACTTATTGTGTACTGAAATCTCTTCTCTATTGCAAGAATAATGGAACGCGGCTCAAAATTCATGTTGCCCACAACCTCTCCGGACATGACATTTGCAACAAATTGTGAAGATAAGTTTATGTAGGATTACATGGACTCTATTACCATATATATGTGTGGAACGACTATAGAGAGCTTCCAACTGGTGTCCCACTTAGGCTGTTATGTATGGACTCACCAAGGGCATCCCTCTGTCTCACATTGCACATCATGCACACGTAGACTGGACTTTGCTACCTTGATTGTCTGCCCCAATGACATTGCTTAGAACTTGATTGCTTTATGCACCTTTTCCTTACTTTTGTACAATGCTCTTTGCTTGACCTCATTCTATTGGTACTCCTAGGCCACCCGCTCACCTTTACTCACTACTAGTTTGTCGAATTGGTATGTGTTCCACCTTACTTGTCATCAGAACCTTCATCATCTAACATTGCCTTGTAGTCACAGTTATCATGTTATATCCGTTCCACCAAGGCTTCAATCTGCTCATCTTCGTCTGTAATGCCACGGGTTCTTGGGCCTCTGCATAGAAAGGTCTATAGTCTCAACTTCAACTAAATCAATACCACTTCCCCTTTCTTGGCTCACAAAATATGGCTCAATTGCCTAATTTCTTCAGCATCGCCACTGATGTTATCTTTTCATATCACATGAGTTAGAGGGACTTTCTCAAAGGCTTAGGTTAGCAAGACTAGTGGCTATCCTTGCTTCTTCGCCAATCTCACCTATGAGCTCCACGAATTTGACCCCTTCAATTACACTAACTCATAGTATGTGAGTTGTCATCTTGAGTAGTAATACAATGCAACTTCATATTATACGGCATACGATACCGTGATAACAACTGGTACTACCACAACAATGCCCCATGGACACTGCTCTGTACGTGACAAACTAGCCGCCATATGAAAAATAGTGCAAATCACTCCTTCTGCACCATCTATGGTCATATCTGTCGATGATTTCGATAAATAATTTAATGCTAATGATAGCTGCTCATTCGATTACATAACATGAAATAGACTAAATAATAAATCTGCTGCTCATATTTAAACTTGTATGGGATTTCCCTAATGTGCAACACCATAAAAAACAAAACAAAATAAAAGTCATACATATTCTATACAAATCAAAATTGCTATGTATGCTTTGTGTGCATAGCACATATAGATAATAATAGAATCTACACAAACAGTGTATAACTATATACTAGAGAAATAAATGAAACTACTCTAAAGAATTTCACATCTATAAGACTATAACCACACTATTTGAACAACTACGATCTATCCAATACAACTATAGGTCTAATTATTTTATTTGCTAAACTATCATGATTTTAAAGTAAAATCTAGAAAGAAAGAAAAAACTCATCTTGAAAACGAACCCCTCCGTTCTCCTCTTGAGAGGTGCTTCTATGCTCTTCCTTCTAGTACAAGTTGCACAAATCTTGAAGCAAGCGAAGGGGTAAGTGTCGACGATTGGGGAACAGGCCCCCGCCGAGCTTACTTGTTGGTGGAGGGACCAACTGTGACCCCTTCTTGCGTGAGGGATTACTCAAGGAACGGCTCACCAGATTTCAACGAGCGTGGACACAGCAGTTTACCCTGGTTCGGGCCTCTCAGGAAAGAGATAATAGCCCTACTCCAGCTCTTGTATACTCTTGCAACGTATCTGAGTGTATGTCTCTTGTCTTACGATCAGGTCCTATCCCCTCATGATGGGGACGCTTTTATAGCTTACAAAGGATCGAACTCCATCGGCCCCACTATCCCACGTTTGGACCTCGTCCAAACGTGGCAACCGGTGGATCCTACAACTTCGCCACGCTCCCGCGGGGAACGTAACGGGCCAGCGGAAGTTACGCTCGGGCGGTTACTCCCACTCCCGCCGACCTCGAGATCACGTTAGGTCGGCCGATAGCCGGCACCGAGCTCGTACATCTTACCCGAACCCGAGCTCGGAACAAGCCGAAATACGTAGCCTTCCAGGTTCTAACTAACCCGTCCAGGGTAACGACCTCCTGGTGGCTCGGGCGGGAGCGAGCTTGGTCGTTGGTGGCACCCGAGGTAATTTATGGGAATTACCCGACCCCCCGACAGCTAGCCCCCGAGGTTCAAGTGGGAAAAAGGTCTAAGGAAGGCCTTCCTTGGGCCTACTGTTCTACGAGCATATCGGTTCTGCCGCGGCGAACAACTGCCGCGACCAACGAGCTATTAACCTTCTCCGGGAACGAGCTTGTTGCTCCAGCTCGTCGCGTTTCGAGCGAACAGAAGTGGGCCCCTCTCAACGGTTCCTTCCCCTGGAAGCCTCATTCGGGAAGTTCGAACCGTCTTCTCCGGGCAGACGGTTTCGATTTGCGTGCCCACGTGTCATTTCCGGATGGCGAACGCCTTAACTGCCCTCTGTGCCTCTAGGGTTTCCTCGATCATAACGGCGGGAAGTCCCTTTACTTTCCCATTTCCTGGAGGAGTTTTTAAAACACTCGAAGAGAATCTGTTAGACTCACTTGGCCATTTTGCGATTCTGCGCCCCATACTCTTCTCGCTTTGGCGCTCATCCTCCTCTTTGATCGTCTTCCTCATCCTCATGGCAAAGTTCTGCGTCGAGAAGCTCGACGGCGCAAGCCGAGATCCTTGAGCTGGCGAAGTACCTCGACGCCAAGCACATGGAGAGCCCGGGCGCCGAGGAGAGCTCCGCACGGAGGAGGAGATCGTCTCCACCGAGCTCTACGCCATGAACGGGCTCCGGACGCCCGAGTTCGTCGAGGCCGTACTCGCCTTCTGCGAGTGCGAGATCGTTCACCTCCACCCCAACTCTATTCTCATCATGGCCATCTTCTCCCATCTATGTGAAGGGTTCGTGGGCGTCGAGCCCACTCCCAGCCTCTTTTTCCACTTCTACACCCTCTCGCGTACCGGCACGCCTTCGCAGGCCGGCTGCCTCTACTTCCGCCTTCGACCCACCCGCCCGTACGAGTATCCGAGCTTCACGCTCAAGGACTCGGTGTCGGGGTGGGCCGAATCCTGGTTCTACGAGGAAGCAGAGGGCGGCTCGCTTTCCTACTCCGGTGCCAGAGGTCGCGCCGTCGAGACACCCCGACCGCCCGTGGAGCCCGAGGAGGAGAAGGTCCTCATGCTAATCAACGAGCTCACGTGCTTGGGGCTGACCGGCCGGGACGTTACCCGGGACTACGTCAGGAACCGGATATCACCCCTTAGGAGGAGGGAGCATCCCTTCTTCAAGGTCGAGGGGTGGCAGGACATCACCCGCGAGTCGCGTTCAGGTATGTCATCACCCCCGATCTCCTTTTCAGAGCAGAGGATGCCCGTTCTCACGACCTCTTCTTTGGCTGGTACGCAGCTCCGCCAGAGGACTGGGTGGACGTGAGGGTGTCCGAGATGTTCGGCACCCCTAAAGGCAAGGAAATCATTGAGGGCCGCCAGATCCCGAACAACGTCCTTAACCGGACCGAGGCGGTAAGTCTCTGATTCGGACTTCTTTCGGAGCTTTTGTCCGGACAGGTTTTGCCGGGGGCCTTCCGACCTCATTCGAGTTTTTTTTTTTATTTTTTTAACAGGAGAAGGTTGCCCTCGAAGTCGCCGTGTCCCAGCTGGGACCGCAGTTGGCGGGACGGGGTCGAAAGACCAAGGGACAGGCGGGTCGCAAGCGCCGCGCTCGATCTCCGTCGCCACGCGCCCTCGCCTTGCGCGACACGCAGCGTCCGGCCGGACAACCGCTCACCCCGCCAGCACTTGGAGTATGCAGACCGGCAGGAGGTGAGTGAACTAAAATTGTGGATGGATGAGTACACTAGGGACAACCCCGAGCTGATGGCTCGTTTGCGCCAGCTTGCCGCGCGGGCGAAGAAGGAGGCGTGCCGCGGTCCGGGTCGCGAAAAGGTTGAACTGGAGTGCGGATCGCAGCCCTTCAAAGTGAGCTCGCGGGTGAGCTCGAGCCGGCTCCGAGGACCGCGAGGAGGAGAAGGACGAGCCGACCCGCCCCCTTGGTCCCGAGGTCCCGCAGGTCGGCTGCTGCGCCTCAACCGCGCCCAGCGTTGACCATCTCCGAGGCCGGCTTGGAGGAGGTCGACCCCTCGGTCGCCAGGGCCGACAAGGCACGCGAGGACATGGCCGCCCTCCTTGTCCGCGCCCGAGCTCAGCAAGCAGACGCCGAGCGAGGTCAGTCTCCTATTCCCCTCTCGTCTCTCTTTCCCCAAGACCACACTAACCCCACATCGTCTATAGTGGGGGTGGCCGGTGCGGAGTTATGGGATTTGAAGCAATGGTGACGATGTTCTTAACCTCGTGCTAGAGAGGAGCTTGCCCGCCGCCGAGGCCGCCATGGGCGACGAGGCCGGCTGGGCCGAGGTCATGAGGCCCAATCCCCACTGCCACGGTGGCGACGACGTCGAGGTGGGGGAGTCTGCTGCCGCGGAGCCCCGGGACCCGGAGGTCGTGTCTCCCGAAGAGGAGGCACGGAGGAAGATCGCGGCTGCCGACGCCCGAGCCGCGACGGAGGGCATCCCCCACATCATAGTTGTGGAGGATGACGGCTCGGGGGAGTCTGATGGTGGTGAGCAGGTGTAACATCCCAAAATTTGGGTTTTCAAAAATTTTGGTTTAGTTTAGCTTCCCGAAAATTTTCGTTGAATTTCTCGCGTTTATAAAACTTGATTTGAATTTTCTAAAAAAAGCTAAAACAATTTAATTTGATTATTCTAAACCTCAAATAAAATTTATTTTATTTTATTTGGATTCCTTGTGCTTCAAGAAGTTTTCCTGTAATTTTTGAGATTTTCCGGAGCTCGTTTGCTATTTATTGGATTTATTCGGAATCGATTTGTATTAAGCCCTTTTATTGAAATTAATTAATTATTTGGAAAAATTTATATAAATTTTTGTTGAAAATATTTTATTTGAGTTGGAAATGTCTCAAAATATTTTCTGGAATTTTTCTAAAATTTTTCTGGTATTTTTATTGCCTCTAATGCATTATTCGAATTTCTGGATTTGTTTTAATTGGAGAAGGATTAAAAATCCGGATAATGCTTTTGGGCCACTTCTCCCGCTACCGCTCGACGCTACAAGATGCTACCGCCACACGATCGCCAGTTGGCCACCTTCCTTCGCTTCGCCGCGCCGCGTTGGTCAAGGCGCGTCATAGCGCTACAAGGCCAGACTCGCACTGCCAGCGCCTCGCTTCAGGCGTAGCAGCCGATCGCGCTGGCCGCGCTTTTCCGCTGGGCCGACTGCGACCGCGCCTGGGCCATCGCCGCCTCCACGCGCCAGTGACCGAACGGGCCACGCCGCTCGCTCGATCTGGGCCGCCCGGAGCTGATCCAACGCACCAGAACGCGCCACGTCACCCCGTGTCCGAGTCATGCACGGAAACTGCTCGATAAAATGCCCAAACCGACCCAAACACCTCCAAACGCGTCCAAACTTGATTTTTCTTGATCTAGCCTCTTCCCCAAACTTATATAAGTGCCCCTAGACCTCTCCCACGGATATACAACCTCCGGATCATCTCCAAAACTCCGAGATCCATCCAATGTCGCCCGAACGTCGCCCAACGACGGCCGAACTTTGGAGCCGCGTCCCGAGCAACTCGTCGACTCTTTTCGAGATCCGTCTTCTCCGTGGTGTGCCACAAGGTACCATCTACTTGCTGTCCAAAATTCAGCCAATTTGGTCCACGGGATCAAAAGTTACGGCCGTTTCAATCTCGAATCTTGCCGAGGTCATAACTCCCTCAATTTTTCGAGTTTGACGGTGAAATTTTTTGTGTAGACTCCTGGGGATGTCCTCTACAGGATGCACATCTTGCCCCAAGGTTTTGCCCTCTGGATTTGGCGCAGCAAATTAATTTCTCCGTTCAGATCATGCGTTCGGACAGCGGCAAACTTCCTCGCGCGTCCCCCGCTGTTCCAGAAGGTATTTCTTCGAGCCACCTGCGTCACGGTGTGCCTCTTGGTCCCATCTAGCTCTCGGTCAAATTTCGTTAAGTTCCGATCATTATTCTAGAAGTTATAGCCGTCCAAAGTTTTGATCCGAAACCCGTTAATCGCCGCTTGTGATTAATCCGGAAGGGCGCCGCAACATCCGCCTATACCGTTGAGATCGTCTCGCCGCGTTCTACGCAGTAGACATTCTCCCTTTGCCATCCTATCCTCCGGAATTTTTTTTATATATTTAGGCCACCGTTTGCCGTCGCCGCGCGTCGCCTTTTGACGCCGGTTATTTTGGTTCGCTTCGGCCGTGTTGTCGCGTCCGGAGGATCATATTGTACTGTTTTGGTCCATCATTAAGGTTCTTTTGGTCTCCGTTTGCGAGAAGCCCGATTCGGCCTAAACCCGTCGTCTTTCAACCTAGCCTGCGCCGGTTCGCGCACCGGTTAGCCGTCCTTGGTAGCGTTCTACCGCGGCCATGTCGTTGCACCGACGGTCGCTACTTCGCTTCATGAAGTCTCCTATCATTGTTGACCTCCACCGCAACGTTCGCGTTAACGTTCCACCGCGTTAACGTTACGGGTGCGTTACGCCGTTTCCCGTTAACGTTCTTCCGCGCGTTAACGTTCCTCCGCTAACGCTTTTGCCGTCAATGTTTCACCGTTAACACTGCATGCGTTAACGCTCGTCGGTAACGTCTTGCCGTTAACGTTTTGTCGTAACGCCCGTTAATGTTCCTCCATTAACGTTTAAATCGTTAACGCTTCGCCGTTAACGCTCCTCGTTAATGTTTCCCGTTAACGCTCCGCTGCGTTAACGTTTTCGTTAACGTTCCTTCGTTAACGTTTTGCCGTTAACGCTCTGTCGTTAACGTTCCACCGTTAACGTTTCGTCGTTAACGTTCCATCGTTAACGTTTCATCGTTAACAATTGGCTCTCTTCGCCTCGTTGTCATCGCATGCGTGTATTCTTGCACAAACCCTAGTGCGATGCCTTCACTTGTTCTATTATCATGACGTGAGCCTAGTCTCATCGTCATATCATCTTCAAGCCGAATCAAAACCTAACCTAAGACCGGTTCGATGAACTAAGTTTATCGTGAGCCGCGTTGTTATCTTTGCAATCTTTTCCCGTTATCTCAACCGTGGTAAGACACTTGTCTTGTCTTATCCTCAAGACCTAATCTGCCTTTAATCGAGAATTCCTTCGTGGACTTGGTCGATAGACCATTGGCCATCTGTCATACCCACTGCCCGATCTATCCGTCTCTCTTTTGTTTGACTGTGTCCGCTCGGTCAACAAAAGTCAACTTCAAGAATCGGTTTAGTTCATCGCGAACTAACATATCCTTATGGACCCGATCTATAGATTGAGAGCCCATATGTCGCTATCTGTCCAATCAAGATAATAACTTGGAAGAAATATTCTTCGAATATTATTCTTTCTTTCCCGATTATTAATCTTTCCCTTTTCTGTTTTCTTGAAAGCCCGTTCTCTTTGTTCGACTCTTCGATCTAATCCGTTTGAGTTCACAAATCTCTCCCAAGCCGTTGTGCCCAATGCTGTTCGTTCTTAATTTGGAGTTTACTTGATTTGTCTTTTGAATTGGTTTGTATTTGCTTCTTCTTTAATCGTTAGGCTGGCCGTCCGGAAATCGTTCGAGCAGTGAGGATCGAGAAAGTGGAAGTTGAAGATCGAGGACCAAGGATCAAGGATAAAGAGTAAAAGACAAGAAGTTTGCAAGGGCCAGGCAAGTTGTGCTTTGACCATGTTGATCCTATTTCGAAATCTATTTTGATTTAAACTATTGCATGCTAGATCAATTAGAAAGATACTTTGTTTAAACATGGGGGTTAGATAAATACCAATTTGCTATATGACACCTTGATTATCTAAGTATGTGCCATGATCCCTTGTCACCCTAGTTGTGGATTACTAGTTGGACATTATCAAATTGCCAACATGGGTTTAGATCGTTGTGGTATCTTTGCTTAGACACCTTTCGTGCTCATGACATGATTTTGGACAATCAAATGCTAATATGGACTTAATGATATATTGAACCTGTTTTGGAAAAGTATCATGTGATGTTGATGGCACGTGGTGCATGGTAATCAACTGGGTTTGATAAACAGATTTCGACTGGGGCATGTGGCAAGAGTAATCAGGTGGGCCAGTTGTGGCATTGGGGATGTTGATTTGGTTTTTCGGGTAGTCTTGCCCTGGTCACCCTAAGGACTTAACCTTGCAAGCCTTTGAACTGAGTCAATCGTACAACCACATGGCTGGAATGGGACGGCCCTAGTTGACTAAGTCGCTAAGGACTCACTTGTGGAGCCTCAGGGTGTCAGTTACACCGTTTGTGTGATTGTGCGGGGAGCGTATCGTGGTCGTGGGCCAGATACCCATCTAACGGTGTGTTGGTCCCATACTTCGCCTTGGCTAAGGGAAGGGATGGTGTAGAGCACGAACCTGAGAGGACCACTGTGTTGTTTGAGGCTTCCAAAGGCTTTGTTATGATCGCTCATTCGCATACTCTTGTATGGCGATTCACTACCGACGTGGTGAGTGGATTGTATCTTGTGGGTAAAGTGTATAACCTCTGCAGAGTGTAAAACCTATTCGAATAGCCGAGTCCACTGTGATCGACAATGCTCGGGATTACAACAAGGGTTAGATTTTCTCAAAATTGAACTTGGGTTTGGAGGCAGTTTGCCTATGGAAAAGTGATAATTGGTTAAGGATGTGGAATGATTTACTTTTGAAACAACTGTGAAATTATTACTATTATTATCTGTTTTTACCGCTTTACAATCTATTATGAATATTTGTGAAATGCTGTTTATTGCAAAATAACCCCTTCAGCCTGTCATTTGGAATAAGCCATGCATATTGTCGGCTTACTAACCAACAGGCACCCTAAGACTGGGTGCTTGAGAGATTCGGACTGGGGGCTTTTGTAGCTCCAAAGACAGAAGAATCGATGTTGAAGCAAGCAAGAAGACAATGAAGTTTACCAGGTTCGGGCCCTCCACAGAGTAATAACCTAGTCCTCGCTTGGTGGTTTCCTCTGAGTTCAAGGTTCTTACAAGGTACAGGAAGAAGACCTCTGAGGTTCTGTGACCAGGATCAACAACCTTCTCCCGTGCATCCTAGCTCCCTTTTATACTCGGGCACGAGGCGCATAGCTTACAAGCTTAAGTAAAGCAAGCGTCGACAACGTTACTACAGTACATTTAATGCACCGATCATATTCTCTTACATCACATTTAATGCTCCCATCTAGCCGACTTAGACTTCGCCTTGGGCCACTTTGTCACCCCTGCATGTGCTCCGCCAGAGAGAGGGGATGTCGATTCAGCGCCACCCATCATGTCTGCGCGCCTAGGGAAGACGCCGCCACACTACGCCTTTCATACTCGCAATTAATGCGCACGCCTCGCATTAAATACCCTTGACCCTTCGCTCAGCCTGATTACGGGGTTGATTCTCGGGAACTACGCCCAGGAGTGGCTCGAGCCACCTCCTCTTGGCGAGCACCTTTGCCGTCGCCCCAGGAGTGGCTCAACGCCACTCGCCCTCTGGCGAGCGACACCTGGGTGTCGCCTCGAGGAGTGGCTGACGCCACCGCCCTGGCGAGCACCTTGGTTGAGTCGCCCTCAGGAGTGGCTCAACGCCACGCCTCCGGCGGCACTTCGCTGTCGCCGAGGAGTGGCCTTAACGCCACACTGTCCCCTGGCGAGCACGCATTGGCTGGTCGCCGAGGAGTGGCTCAACGCCCACGCCCTCTTGGCGACAAGATGCTTAATGCGGCTGCAGGTACCCAGCTTAATATCTGGACAGAGCCCCGGCCCACCAGAGTGTCTTTATTCTTTCTTTTCTTAAATCGAACGGTTCAATCTCCCGGGTGGGGCCATAAATGCCCACGCACGCCGCGTCTTTAAAAATTGCCTCTTTTTCCGCCCCGGTGGATCTGCACTGCGTTTAGGCTTCGTGGGGCGTGCCTACTTCTTGAAAAATGCTTTGGTTTTCCAAGATCGAAGACGCGTCTCTTCGACTTTCCGCCGGCTCTCCCTTGAATTCTTATAAATAAGCAGCGAGCGGCAGGGGCATGTTCCCATTTCGCCGCCCGCCTCTGCTCGCTTTAGCTTCTTTCGCCTTAGCCGGTCGATGGCCTCTCCGACTCACTGTCCTCCCTCCTTCAAGCTGTGGAAGAGAACACCGCCGCTTAAGTGCTCCAAGGTGATCGCTCACGCGCTCAAGACATGCTGGGGCCATCGCGCTCCTCATGGCCCGGCCACCGGAAGTCATCTTCTTTCATGCAGGCGATGATGGCGGGCTTGGTCTCGCCCATCTCGACTTCTACATCGCCGTCCTCAACTTCTCGACATTCACAACATCCACCTTCCCCTAACTCCATTGTGCTCCTCTCGTCTTTGCCCACTTGCAGAGATGTTCATAGGGTAATGCCCAATCTTCTCCTTTTCCGCTACTTCTTCGCTCGCGTCGGCCAGGGCTCCAACATCTCCGGTCTTTGCCGCCATCTGCGACTTAGAGATTTGGCCGTTGCGCTACATTCCAATGGAGACTCGATCCACCTGGAAAATGTGGCGCCCATCGAATGGTTGTATGCGTTGAAGGCGATAAGCGGCATTGAAGCTCTAGGGCTTCCAGGAAGCGGTGGGCAAGACAATCGATCGAGGATCTCCCGGTCGCCGACACGCCCGAAGCTACTTGCAATGTTGGCTCGGGTTGATCGGTGCGACAGCGGGGCCGACGGAGGCATGGTTCTCCGGGACTTCGTGTCGGATTAGTCCTTTCTTGCGCCATGCCGTCGGCTCGCACTATCTCGGGCGTGGATGACGGGACTTCGGACGATTCTCGAGGTAAGCTTTATACCTTCCTTCTTCATCATCATCATTCTTTCATCATTTTTTTTTTTTTGTCGTGGGAAGGCCGGCCGCGCAGATACGCTTCCCTGGATGGGGCGACAGTTGATTGGCGGCGTTCCACTCCTTCCCCGAGGTGCGCTTCCACTGCGACATGCGGCCTCTCGATCGGCGGAGATCGTCAGGCGATGCCCAAGATGGACGCCATGGGACGCCATCATCGCCCATCAAGGGCCCTCGATAATCGCCCGGCACTCTCTACACGGCCGACCAGGGAGAACAAGCGTCTGCGACCGCGACACGGAAGCGTCCGGTGACCACGGCTTCTCCGGGGCCATCTTCCGTCGGCGGCTGGATCTTCCATGCCAGCTCCGCCTCACAGGGACTTCCTCGCCGCGGGGCTCTTCATCAACGTCGCGACGCTCGCCCGCCATCACCGCCAGATTACATTGGCGCGCGTGGCCGACCGCGCGCTTTCCTCCACCGCCACCGCCACCAGCCGTCGGCGCCGCCCGGCGCTACGATGGCGGACCGGCCGGCTGCAGCCTCGCCGCCGCCACCAGCGGTGATCCGCCCTGGCCTTTGCGATGGCGGACCGTATGACATCCTCACACCGCCCCGCCACAGCCGTCCGCTAAGCATGGCCGCTGGCGATTGCCGTTGACATGGCTTCGAGTGGGCGGTCCTGCCTCCGCCACCGAGGCCGCGGTGCCTCGAGGGCTGATTCTCAGGAGTACCTCGGTTTCCGAGGCCTCACTGTGCAGAATCCTAAAACACAAAAAAAAGGGACGAGTAAAACTTTTTAACCTTCGAATGGAGCCTTACCTTTGCTTGCTTTTGCTTGTTCAGGCACCCGCCAGACCCCAGCGCTCGCGCCGGTAGCGAGGTGAGCGGCGTGGTGATCCGCCAGGGCGAAGAAGCCGGCGATACGAAATCTGATGCCGCCAGCCAGGTGTATCGGCCGAGGGCGGGGCCACGGCCCACTCCGGATCCTCGCGGACTCGTTCCTTCTGGACGCATGCATGCTTCTTCGCGCCCCTTGGGCAGCCTCTACTCCCACACGCGCCCGCTTCCGTCGAAGCGAGCAACGGCGGCGACGCCGCCATCGAGATCGGCCGCCTCGGCAGAGTGGTCGATTACACGATCGAGTGGAAAGCGAAGAGCGGGAGCCGTGTGGGGAGCGGGCGGGCCTTCGCGCGCGAGCTCATGGAAGAGCTCGAGGCGGCCAGATGAACGCATCGGTCAGGCGTACACTCTGCGAGATCTTTGATGCGCCGTGGCCGGATGGAGGATGACCTGCGCTCCAGGGTTGGTGCGGCAAGCGCCATCGAGCGTGGCCGGCGCGCTACGCCCTCTCGGTCGGATCAGCGGACTTCACCGCCGGCTTCCTTCGCCGCCTGGCCGACGGTCCCACTGGAAGGGCGCGCATGGCGAGCGCTCTTCGGCTGGGCGTCACGGCGTCTTCTTGCGTCTAAGACGCCAACTTTGATCCTCCGCCGCCTCGAGTTTGAAGATCGGCCCAGGCGGAGGCGGAGCGAGTGCGGCGTGCCGCCGACCGCCGTCATTGCTGAGATGGTCAACCTTGGAAGCAGTGAAGTGGAAGACGTGCGTGGCAGCGGCGTCAGGATCGCGAAGACCTGCAGTAGCGTGCTCGCGATGGCGGGACGAGGAGGAAGAAGGATAGGATAGCCTAGACCTCTTTTCCTTTCTCCTTTTAACTTGTCGTCACCGCAACAACTTTTGTAAAGCACTTTCATGGAATAGACATGACATTTTAGACTTATTCAAGAATGTTTAACTTGTCTTCTTAGCCTTCCACCTTAATCGCCAAAGATTAACTCGAAAAGTGCTGGCAGCTTTAAGGCTTAGAAGGAAAAAGAAGGAGTAAAACACCACTTGTGTCCGGCGATTCTTTTCTCGTCGCTTTTACAAATCCTGAACAACACGCACTTACCCTGTGGCCTCCAGCGAAGCGGTTACGGTGTAAGGCGTGACAGATGTAGGCTTTTGCAGCGATGTTTAAATCGCCACTTCACGGACACCCGAGAGGGACACGTGTCATGGCCGTCTTGGGGTGAGTTCAAACCGGCCGCCCAATTGCCCAATCCTCGTTCGCCCGCACTTACAGAGTGGTCGCCTTTGCCACTGGCGCTCCGCCAAGTGGCGGACTAGAGTGATCGCTCAACACTTTGCCATGAAACACAGAACTAAAGGCATGAAGTAACCGCTAAAAAAACAACTGAACGTAATACTTAATTTCAACAACAAATGTTCCCTGGCCTAGTCGGCAAGCAAAGACATGATTCGGCCGTAGCGAGAACAAAAAACTTACAACCGCTCAAGGGTAGAACTTGCGCAGTTCTCTATATTAACGAGTTCGCCGGTTCCTCCCTCGCTGCTGGCCAACCCGACCGGGTCGAGATCGAAACCACCTTAAAGGGGCCCTCCCAAGGGAGACAGTTTAACCTACTGCGCGATCGACCTTTCGCAGACCAGGTCGCCCACGCTGTTCTCTCAGACCGGCGGCGTGGTACCTCGAGGCTTTGCTGATCTGGCGGCTGGCGCGCACGATCCCGGCTTCTTCCGGAGATTGACATCGCTCTTGGCGCATCTCTTCACGATCTTCTTCCGCTAACGCTTAGCGCTAGCGACTCCAAATGTCAATTTCTGAAGGAGGATACCTCCGCCTCCGTAAACTAAAGAATGGAGTCTCTCCGTGCTTGGTACCGAGTGGTCCGAGTGACCGCAGATCGCCGGAGTTCTTCAACTCCACCGTGAGCCACGCCGGTGAAGTCGATCAAAGCGCCCGAGTCTTGAGGCCCTTCGGCACTGGTGCATTGGCTCGCTCAACTCGCCGTTAGCTTGGATGGGCAACGGAGGCAAAGCAGACCGTGCCCATTTCTTCGCAAAGTCCGAGCGGCGCCGTGAATCGGGCGCCATTGCCGGTGATGATACTGGTTGGCGACCCGAGCGGCGAAGATCCCCGCATGAACTTGGCGTCAAATGCGGCAAGAATAGTTCTCATGGCTTCGCCTTCCACCACTTGGTGAACTTGTCAATGGCGACGAATAGATGAGTGTAGCCTCCTGGGCCCGCGAGAGCGGACTCCAGGATATCCAAATTCTGCAGGCGCGAAGGGCCATGAGGAGCGGGATGGTTTGCAGCTTGGGCTGGTTGGTGGATTTGCTTGGCGTGGAACCGCACGCCTCGCATCTCTCACGGCTTCGCAAGCATCACTGGAGGGCGGTTGGCCAATAGAACAGTGGCGAAAGCTTTTCCCACTGTGTCCGATGGAAAAATGGCTCCCACACGCCTCCATGGATATCGAGCAAAATGCTTCCTCTTCCCGAGTGATGCACTTGAAAGAACTCCATTTTCCACCTTGTACAGTCCCCATCTACCAGTGGTGTAGCGCTTGGCCTTTCGCGCTATCTTCTACCGGTGGCGCATCATCGTCGGGCATACTGATCCTTGCAGTAGGCCAGGATCGGGTCCATCCATGTGCCTTCCCGGTCCAAGCACAGCGACCACAGTGATCGCGTCAAGGTACTGGCTGCGTTTCCACCAGTGCCACCTTTCCTCTCAACGTCGGGGCGGCGCCACCATCGTCCCCCCACTGAAGCGGGGGTTGCAATAAGCGTCGCCTTCCCATCCGAGGTGAGGTGACGACAAGCATCACCATCCTCCCCACCAGGCAGATTGAGATGGGCCAGTGGCCGCGAAGCCTTTCTTCAAAGACTCCGGAGAACAGGGCTCTTGTCGATTTGGCCCGAGACTCGTCATGCTTAAATAATTGTCATAGGGTATGTGTGTATACTCCTAGCCCTTGAAGTGTCTCTCCATCTTTCTAACCTCCGCCTGGGTAAGTGCCATGACGGGATCGAGCAGGTGAAGTCCTTCCTTGCAGTTGACCAACAAAGAATCGCCTTTAATGCCCAGGCGTAGATCTTAGATGGGCGTGACCGGAGCCAAGCCACCAATCCTTCGCATTCGCAACATTGTTGGTAGCTTTAAAGTCCAAGGCGATTATATATTTGAGGGGGTCCCGGCCGGGAGACCAGAGGAACCCACTTCGCGCCGAGCCTGGCGATCCATCGAAGAGGAGCGTCAAGGCGTAGAGTCACGGACTTCCATATCTTCCCCATCTGCCGAGTCCATTCAACAATGAAGTCCGCTGGTCTTTGACTCTTGATAGTAGCACGGGGGCAAATTTGAAGCCAAATTCCCCGGCTCGACAGACCACTTGGCGTCGACCTTCACTTCACGATTGTGAAGGATCTCCATGAAGAGATACGAGAGACCAGTTGATCTCCTTCCTTGGAAATAATGTCGCAGCCTTTTCTTGATGCCACCAAAGACAGATACACCATTTTCTCGGGCCTCGGGATACCTAGTTTCAGCATCATGCACACCTTGCTCACATAATAGACCGGCCAGACGCCTCTCGCTCACATTAGTCTGCACTGACTATCACGAGGCTTGCCGCTACATAAGGGCGGCTCACCAGGCTCAGGGCGACAAAGACAGAGGCGCAGGAGAGATACTTCTTCAGATCTTCAAATGCCTGCTGAGCCGGAGTCCACTCAAGGAATTAGTCTTCTTCATCGGCTTGAACAATGGAGACTTTTCCTCACCGTAAGAGCTATGAACCCGCCGTAGGAAAGGCCAGCGACCCGGCTAAGCATCAAGCTGCTTGAGCCGGACAGTGGCTTCATTCGTTCAATTGCTTCAATCTTGTCCGATTGGCTTGATCCAGCGGTGGAGACCAGAAGCCAAGCAACTTCCAGGCGACACCCCGAACACGCACTTCTCGAGGATTCGGCTTTAGCGGTAGTGCCGAGATGGAGAAAGTTTCCTCGGATCTTCAACCAACCCATCGGCCTTAGCTTTTATCACCAAGTCATCAACATATACCTCCAGGTTCTTCCCAATTTGTGACTTGAATACAATATGCATGGCTCATTTGTAGGTAGATCCGCATTCTTCAACCCAAAGGGCATTCGAACATAACAGATACACACCAAAGGGTCACAAAGGCCGTCTTTTCTTCGTCTTCTGCGCCATTCTAATCTGATGATATCCTCGAGTAGGCGTCTAGGAAACATAGAGCTTACATCCTGCGTAGATCGATAACGAGGTCAATCCTTGGCGGAGGTAAAGGGTCCTTAGGGCGAGGCTTTATTGAGGTCGGTAAAGTCTATACACATTCGCCACTTCCCATTGGACTTCTTCACTTACGTGCACGGGTTAGCCGCCATTCAGGTAGGCGGCTTCCCGCCATTTCCGCTTGCAATAGCTTCTCCCGCTTCTTCCCGAATGGCTTCGTCGCTGGCGCCCTTTGCCTCGGATCTTCCGGTGGATGCAAGGCTCCAGGTAGCGTTAACGGTGCTCGATCACCTCTAGGAACCCCGGTCATCTCGGATGGTTCCCGGCTAACACATCTAGATTAGACCGAGGAAGGTGACGAAGGTCTTCTATTTGGCGAGATCAGCCACCTCACATGACCTTGCCCGAGCCTTCCTCACCCACGGGGACCACCTTCACCTCACCCCAAGGGTGAAGCCGAGCCTTGGCCGAGAGCGCTAGAGGGATCTTTCGTACACGCCGAACAGCGGCTCAGCTGAGAGTCTTGTACTTGCTTACCGAGGCGCAAGGCTTTGAGCTTGTCCACCTTTACCACAATTGGGCCCTCGCCGGGGATCTTCATCAAAGAAATAAGCATGATGCGAATCGCCATGAATTTGACTAGCGGCGTGGCCAAGCAGTATGTAAGGGAGGTCAAGTCGGCGACCTCGAGTTGATGAGCTCCGTCCGGAAGTTTTGGGCTTAGAGCGTGGCACCTGGACTTGTCCTGCAGGCATTAGGCCCATCCCGGGGCAATTCCATAAAAAAGCGGTCTGCGCGCAGCTTCTTCATAAGGTATTTGGAGTGGCTTGATACGCCTGCCAAGATGACGGAGTTGATGGCACTTCCTCCATCAACTAGTACTCAAGCCATTCTTCCCGATCCGTAAGCGACCAATGATCGGGAGATGGTTTGGGCTGAAGTGTCGCCGGAGTGGTCGGCCCGAAGTGATCGATTGATCCAGGACCACTTCACCGGACTCGTCCCGGCTCGCATGGTGGCACACACTGTCTCGGCTCTAAATCTTGCGAGTTGGAAGAGTAGGTGGCCGAACCCCATGAATGTATGCCACTGTGCTCGGCTTGTTGGAAAGCCGGTGTCATCTTCGTCGCCGTCATCATCTTCGCGATCCTTTCGGCGCTTCTTGAGCCGCTTTTCCACTAACTGACACAACCTGGCAATCTTCCAAGTCGCTGCCCATTTGTCACGGTGGATGGGCAAGATATGGCTTGCCCCTTGTCTTCATGGCGGGGAGAACGGCGTCCTGCGATTGTCTCGCTCCGGCGATCTCTCCTTCGCCTCCTGATCGTCCGCCGAGGCTTGGCTTACCGATCGCCACCAAAACCTCTCGAGCGGCGGCCTTCCTGCGCTTCTTCTTTTACGGCCGAGGACTTCACGCCCCTGCTTCGTCGGGGTTTGAGGGCTCGCGCACCTTTCCGAAACCCTCCGGCACACTTGTGAGCCAGGAGAAAAGCTCGGAAGTGGTAGCGATCGCGGGTAGCCATCTTCTCCCGCATCTTCGATCCCTAACCCCCTCAACGCAATAATAAGGCTGACCGGAGATCCGGATCGTGGTTGCAGGCAATGGCTAAACCGAATAAACCCCTCGAGGACTCCCCTCTCGCTCCAAAGCGTGGAGGTCGTCCTCCACCGTTTTGAGCCGTAGGAGCCTGAAAGTTGGCGACAAAAATGTCGCACGCTTCCTCCCACGAGTGTCACCGAACTCGAGGAAGGTTCAGACCGAGGCGGGCGAATGTCAGCGACATCGGGAAGTAGTTGGCCATAACTCTATCTCGACCCCGGCCAAAGACGCATCACCGTCGTATAAATCTGCGAAATTCTTCAGGGAGTTGGTGGTGCCGCCATACTTCTCGATGGGCGCGACGAATCTTTCGCCACGCCCGATTGGCGTAGACGGAGGGAAAACGCTCGCACCCAACATTATATGGGGAGTAGTGTCGCTTCACCAGCCCCTGACCCTGAGATGGGGTCGAGGAGTGCGAGCTCACACTCTCCCAGTCGAAGAAGCCCCTGACCGACCGGCGGCAGGGTTCGGCGCTGTTATTCTGCGGATGACGCCTCAGAAGAACTTGACGCAGATCGTCTACGTGGAGCCGCCCCTGGTTGAGGGCGTGCCCTTAGATCCTCGCGGTTCTCCTCAGGCATGGGAGCACGCGGAAGATCGCGAAGCTTGTGCACGTCCCCTCGTTGCGAGGGGGCGGCCAGTACTCCTTCCTTTATCACGGCTCTGCCGGCCGGGAGAAGTCGCCAAAGAGCGGCCCAGCTTGTGCATCCACACCATACGAACTCCTTGGCGAGGACGGCCGAAGCCCCCAATGAAATGCCACAAAGAACTGTTCTTTGGTGGAGTCCACTAGAGCGGGCAATGTCTCTGGAGCCAAGGGTGGCTGGGTGTCGCCCGTCAGTTGGACCAGGAGGATGATCCAGGAGCAACCGGCCGCATGAAGGCTTTGCATTGGGGTATCTTCCCCCAACGAAGCGCCCGACCGGTGAACTCCAGGCTTGATGCGGCTCGCGCCCCTCCCGCTTAGTAAGGACCGGCCGACTCCGACTTCACGGGAGCCAGATCGGCCGGCGCCGCTCGGGGAGGCGCTCTGGCGGCGATGAGATTCACGCCATACTTAGGATGATCTTGATTCTTGCAAACTCCTCAAAAGGAATGGAAGAAAGGAACGATCTAACCACTAAGCCCCTACGCGCGCCCGCTGTCGGCTTACTAACTGAGCACCCTAAGACCGGTGTCGAGATTCGGGTAGGGGCTTTGTGGCAGCTCCAAAGACAGGAAGAAGCTGGATGTTGGAAGCAAGCAAGAAAGATGAGTTTACCTGTGCTTGGCTCCTCCACAGGAGTAATAACCTAGTCCTACTTGGTGGTTTCCTCCCGAGTTCAAGGTTCTTACAAGGTCAGAAGAAAGACCTCCGAGGTTCTCGCAACCAAGGATCAACAACCTTCTCCCATGCATCCTAGCTCCCATACTACTGCCTACTGGCGCATGGGGCTTACAAGCTTGCGTAAAGCAAGCGTCACACGTTACTACGGTACATTTAATGCACCGTCATATTCTCTTACATCACATTTAATGCATCTGGTGACTTAGACTTCGCCGGGCCCCGCCTGTCATTACCCCTGCATGCTCCGGGCCAGAGAGGGATGTCGGATTCTGGCCACTCCATCACACGCGCTAGGAAGACGCAGCCACACCACACCTTCATACTGCAGTGTCTTGCGTCTCGCATTAAATACCCTTGACCCTTCGCCTGTGTACGCAGTTACGGGGTTGATTCTGGAACTACGCCGGGAGGGCTGACGCCACTGTCCTCTTGGCGAGCACCTTTGTCGTGGCCAGAGGAGTGGCGCTCGACGCTCCTCTCGGCGAGCACCTTGGCCGATCGCCTCGAGGAGTGGCTCAACGCCACTCGCCCTGGGCGAGCACCTTCGCTGTCGCCCAGTGAGTGGCTGAACGCCACTGCCCCTGGCGAGCACCTTCGCTGTCGCCTCGGCGAGTGGCCTGGCCACCGCCTGGCGAGCACCTTGGCTGTCGCCTCAGTGAACTTTGAGCTCAACGCCTTACTCCTGGCGAGCACTACGTCGCCCCAGGAGTGGCTGACAACGCCACATCCTGGCGCGAGCACTTGGTGAGTCGCTTTCGAGGAGTGGCTCAACGCCACCTTTCGTCCTCTTGGCCGATGCTTAATGCAATTTGCGCTGGGTACCCCAGCGCTTAATACGCTGACACATATAGCTATTAGACTTGCATTCTGTGCATGACTTGCTGAGTGCTTTATGTACTCACCCCTTGCAAACAAACAATCACCAGTGAGCAAAAGTCTACATCGTCGAAGACGACGACGTTCCGTGAGACGGCGAGTATCTAGGAGGCGAACTCGCCGATTGCCTGTGGCGTATTGATGGGATTCACCGATGTTCTTCGTTCATTTCTTTGCTTATTTGGAGTTGAAGCCGTCAGGTTTCACAAATGTAAGGTTGACCTTAAGGTCGCTCAATCGTGTATATTCTATTATTGAGTTATTTTTACTATTCAGCTGAGTATTATTGTGATATTCATCTATGTTGAGACTGTGTGCACTAGCGTGATCCTGGACTAGTGCTTTGAATACACAGAGGGTCCGGATTTGCAAATTTGGGGTCCCGGACAAAGAAGCCAAACTCCCCGCGAGGACTCTGCCGGCGCCCGGCGACATCATCACCGCGACTCTTCAGAGATCGCCGAGGTCTCTCCGGGCTCACGACGTCATGCCGGTCCAGTCCACGCCGGGCCGTCAGGACCCTAATCCGATCGGGAGCCCGTCCGGCGAGGAAGAGACGGCTAGCCTGCTGGTCGGGGAGACGAGCCCGGCCATCGCAGGCGGGCCGGGGGAGCTTCCAGACGAAGGGGATCTGCCGGGCACCGAGGCCACTCCAATCGAGGCCGACCTCCCAGCCGCCGACCCGGTGCCCCCAGTCGACCCCGCGTCCGGAGATGCTGCCGCAGTCCAGGGCCTGGATGTCGAGGAGGTGGAGCCCCCGGGCGCAACTTCTGCCCGGGAGGAAGAAGAGCGGGAGGTGATCCTCGCTCTTGAGGCCGTCCCTCTCCAGGAGGTGGAGGTTGTCCCCTAGGGCAAAGGTCCTTCGCCTTCGGGGGACGGGGGAGCTCGGGCTCAAGTCTCCGCCTCCGATCAAGGAGAAGGGACCAAGGCGGGGGATCCCTTGCTTGCCCAGAACGAGGCGGAGGACCCCGCCGAGTTGTTCCATCAGGGGCTGGAGGCTCGGCTTTGCTGGGTAAGTACTCCTGACTCTTATGTGCTTTTACCAAAAACTTCGATCACGACCTGAAAACGCCTGCTGGCAGTCTTTGGAGTCCACCATGAAGGACTTCCATGCCGCGACCGTCTGCCGAAGTTGTCGCTAAGCACCAAGCCGAGCAGACGCCAAGATCGCGGAGCTCGAGCGCCGGTTGCCGAGCCGACATCTTCTCGAGGCCGAGATCCGGTGGAAGGTGGAGGAGTCCGTGTGTGAGCTCGGGGCGCCTCGGCCGGGCGAGCAAGCAAGGTCGAACCTGGAAGCCACGCAGTGGCGACCTTACGCGGCCAGCTCGAAGCGCAGAAAGGATAATCGACCCGACAGCGGGAGGAGTCCAGCGGCCGGACAGCGGCAAGCGAAGGTCGTGAGGCTCGCCGGCCGGGTGCTCGACCTTGAGTCCGAGCTTGACTCGGTGCGGGACGAGCTCGTCGCTCTGCGGGGCGAAGCGTCTTGGCCTCCTGTAATTTTCTTCTTCTGTCTTTACACCAAAAAACTTAAGGAGAAACCGCCTAGTTGAATATAGAAAGAGCGTTATTTTTAATGGGCGTCTTTTGTTTTCTCTCGAGATGACAACGATTTGTTTCGTGCCGTGGTTCCTTACTCGGCGGAGTTCGGCCTTCTGCGACTTAGCGATCAATCGTCTGAGGAGTGACTACCTCGCGAAAGTTGCACGAGGTCGTGGCCACATGGTACCCCTATGGCCCCGCCGCCAACGGAGGTCGTGGGCGTAGGCTGCGAGCACGACCTCGTTGGCGGAGTAGAGTTCTGCGAGACCGTGTGGCCCTTAAGTGCAGTGCGTTGACGCCGTCCACCACCGACCTGAGCTCGGGCCGTTCGGAAGGGTGTCTGTGCGAATCTTTACTTGCGGCGGAGGTCTACCGCGAAAAAGATGGTCGTCTTCACGAGGAAGGAAGCCCTCGAGGTCGAGCTCTTGTCGTCACGGTGTTTTGCCCCAACGACCGACCTGCCCACGACACTTTGTGCAGGTCGAGCTTAATCGTAGAATTTTGCGGAGGTAAAGGGGAGAGAGAGAGAAAGAATGGGAGGGTAAGGTGACAAAGTTTATTAAAAAGGTAAAAGCGGGTGTGGTTAGACATGGAACTTACGCGGTTGGTCGATGTTCCAAGTACTAGCTAGTTCTCGACCATCTTCCATTGCGGCGGGACGGCCCGGGCGTCTTTGTTGAGACGACCGTGTAAGGACCTTCCCATCTTGGCGTTAGCTTGTTGGCTTTTGATGAGTCTTGGACCCGTCGCGAAGCGAGATCGCCGGCGTGCAAGGTCCTTGGTCGTACCGATTTAGCGGCGTGCCTGCGAAGAGCTTGCAGGTAAACCGCGGATCGCAACAGAACCCGTTCACGAGTCGCCTCCGCGAGGTCGAGGTCGAGAAGGCGCTCGCCTTCCGCATCGATGCTATCGGCCAGGTTCACCCTTGGGGATCCTAGGACAACCTCGGCGGGTAGGACGGCTTCCGTGCCATATCTGGTGAAAGGGTCTCCCCGTGGCTCGGCTTGTCGTGGTCTTGATCGACCAGGAAGGGCGGGGTAGCTCGTCCACCCAGGCCTGACCATGCCGACGAGGCTCTTGAAGACTCTCTTCTTGATTCCTTGGGCGATCTGCCTGCTCGCACGCTCGGCCGCCCCATTGCTCTGTGGGTGGGCCACGGATGCGAAGCATATCTTGGTCCCGACCCCCTCGCAATAAGCCTGAAACACCTCGCTTGTGAACTGAGTGCCGTTGTCGGTAATGAGGCGACTTTAACGCCAAAGCGGGTTACTACACTATTGCGGAAGAACCTTTTAGCCGCTTTGTCGAGATGGTTGATATAGGCTCGGCCTCGATCCATTTAGTGAAGGTGTCGATTGCGACGAGCAGTATTTACAACCCCTCCTTCCTGGAAATGGACCGAGTATGTCGATGCCCCAAACCGAAAACGGCCAGGTTAGCGGCATGGTCTCAGAGCGCGTATGCCGGTGATGGACCTTCCGAGCATGGAACCGGCAAGATCGGCAGGAGGTCACTATTGAGCGTCGTCGGCGAGCCGTCGGCCAATAGTAACCCAATCGGAAGGCTTTGCTCACCAAGGTCCTAAAGGGCGAGTGAGCTCCACACATCCGTCATGGATATCCTTGAGGAGATATTTGCCTTCCTCTTGGGTGATGCACTTGGAGAGGGCGCCAAAGCGCGCCTTTGCGGTATAAGAGGCCCTCGACCATTTTATAGGTCGAGGCGTCTCACTAGCCGGATTTCTCGGCTTCCTCCTCGGCGATGTCCGTGCACGAAGTATTGGATGAATGGCGTCATCCAGTCGCATCCTGCTCGAGGAAGGAGGCGGTACCACCGTCTCGGTTGCCTCCTCCGGGGTATGGAGGGCTTATAGAGGTGCTCGATGAGCACCCACGGAGCGGGAAAGCTGGCGGAATCGACCTTCGATAGATGGTCGGCCAGGGCATTGTCCTTCCTGAGGATGTATAGTACTTGAAGTTTACGAAGTACTTTTCCATCTTCCTTACTTCAGCCAGGTAAAGCGCCATTGAGTCATCGAGCACCGATACTCCTTGTTAACCTGGTTGACGACCCGGTGCGAGTCGCCCTTCAGCGATTAGTCGTTGGACTCGGCGCTTTGCATGCCCGGCGGCTAGCGCACCTTTCGTGATTCTGCCGCGTTGTTTGTTGCGCCGAAATGCGGTTGGAGGGCGATCGATCCGCTCCCCTGAGGGATTCGAGGACCACTCGGTCCAGCCCCAGCAATCGTAAGCTTCGGGATCCGTCGAAGTGCATGACCCAGCCCGGCCGTGCTCGGCTGGTTGGAGTTCGGGTTCGGACGAGGCGGGGTTTGTCCATTCGGCTAGGAAGTCCGCTAGGACCTGAGATTTGATCGCGCGGTTACGGCCGAGAATTCGATCTCGAATTGGCGAGCTCCATGGCCCATTTCGCGATCCGCCGCTTGCGTCTGATTCGAGAATTTCTCTCAGCGGGAAGTTGGTCGGGACTTGGATTTTGTGTGCCTGGAAGTAGTGTCTTAATTTCTTAGAGGCCACGAGGAGCGTATAAAGGAGCTTCTGGACCTCGGGGTAACGCTCCTTTGGTCCGTGCAGCACCTCGCTGATGTAGTAGATCGGGCGCCACCCGTCCGTTCTCTTGTGATGACTGCGCTTACCGCATGGGGTGTGGCGGCGGTAAAGCAAGAGGACCTCCCTACTCTTGGCGTGGTCAAGACAGGGGTCTCGACAAATATAGTTTAAGCTCTTTGAAAGAGCGATGCCTTCATCTGTCCAAGTGAAACCGTCGTGCTTAGGGCGCCTTGAAGAAAGGTAGGCCACGTTCCTCGAGCCGCGAGATGAAACGACTTAAGGCCGCCATTCTCCCGGCCAGGACTGGACCTCCGAGTGCAAGTCGGTGGTCGCATGTTCTCGATGGCTTCTATCTTCTCTGGGTTGGCCCCGATTCCTTGTGGGCCGATCATGTATCCGAGCACCTTGCGGCTTTGACCCGAACACACATTTTTCAGGGTTTAACTTTATTCGATGCTTATTGAGGTTATGAAAAGTCTCCTCTAGATCGGATACATGGTCCGAGGCCATCTTGCTCTTGACGACTATGTCGCCTACATACACTTCCAGGTTCCGACCTATTTGGTTCGAGAAGGTTTTCGCATGAGGCGCTGGAAGGTCGCTCGGCGTTCCTTAGACCGAAGGACATGGTCGTGTAGCGTAGCGTGCCAAGCGGGCGTGATGAAGGAAGTTTTCTCCTCGTCGTCGGGCGATATGCCGATCTGGTGATAGCCTGAGTAGGCGTCGAAAGCTCATCGCCTCGGGCGGCCGTCGCGTCGACCAACCGATCTATCCGAGGTAGCGGAAATTGTCTTTCGGGCATGCGGCATTCAGCCGTGTGATCGACACACATGCGCCACTTCCCCTTTCTTCATCACGATAAGCGGGTTGGCCAACCAATCGGAATGGTCGACCTCCCGAATGAAACCGGCTTTGAGGAGCTTGTCCGGTTCCTCTCGATGATAGCTTGCTTCTCAGGGAGAAGCACTGAGCTCTGCCCGCCTGAGGCTTTTGTCGAGCCGAATCGCTGCTTTGTGCTCGACGACCTCCCTTGGGACTCGGGCATGTCGGACGGTTCCCGAGCGAACGTGTCCGCTTCTCGGAGGAAGGTCACGAGCTCGAGTTCCTATTTAGGACCTAGGAAGCCCCCACGTGTCACGACCTTGTCCGGCTCTGCGTCGCTGCACAACGGATGGCCTTGGTTTCTCCTCGGCTTGGAGGCTAGCCTTGGGCGGGAACTCCTCGGCTCTTGCTCGGGCCGCGTTAGGCGATTGACCGATCATGTCTAATGCCCTCTCGTCGCGATTTAGAGCTGCCGGGCTTCCCTTGACCGTGATCACGCCGCGGGGCGGGGACCTTCAAGCATTGGTACCGTGATGAGTGGCGGCCATGAATTTGGCGAGCGCCGGTCGGCCCAGGATGGCGTTATGGCGGACTAAAATCGACCACTTGAGCGTGATTAGCTCCGTTCGGAAGTTGCTCGGATTGCCGAACGTTCTTGGCGGGGCGATCTGGCGAGTGGCCTGGCCGACGTTAGGGCACTATCCGTAGAACGGGACCACCATGCTTTTGATCTTGGAGCGAGGATGCATCTCGCCCAAGACCTTGGCGAATATCAGGTCTAGGAGCTCCCGCGATCCACAAGGACCCGAGCCTCATGCGGTGTTGCGGATCGTCGGGCTAACGACCATCGGAAGCCTTTGGGGTTTCGTCATCCCGCAGGGCGATCGTCCTTGGAGAAGGTGATCGGCGGCTCGGACCACTTGAGCCGAGCAGGAGGCTTCCCACGAGCGACACGGAGTACCTCGCGCGCGGCCTCCTTTAACTCCCGACGCGACCCATAGGCGGCGGGCCCGAATATCACGGCGATGTGGTTTCGGCTCTTGGTATTCCATGTCGGTATCTTGCTCCTCGGCGGGCTTCTTGCCCTTGACGTCTCCTTCCATCTCGGGAGCGTGGGCATGGGACCCTTACCATTGTAGAAGCTGCTCGGGCGGGAGGCCCACGTTACGCAATTCCGAAGGTCATGCCCATGCGCTGGTGGAAGCTCGAAATAGGCACTAGCCCGTCGCGTTGGTCGCCGCGTTCTTGGTCGTCCGGTTACGCTCGTTGTTCGCCGAACCTGGCCGACCCTTTCCTTCTGGCTCCCCCTATCGGCTGCGAGGTCGGTCGTTGTCTTTCGATAGCTGCCACCATGTCGGAGGCAGGATTTTTCTTCTTTTTGATTTTTTCTCGATCGAGCTCACGCTCTTTTCGGCTTGACGCCCCTTCGAGCCCGGCCGAGGGGCGCTTTCCTCGTCAGAAAGCCTTCTTCCATTGGGCGGCCTGCGTCGCGTTGGCATAATCGGTCGACCATGCGAGCGGCTCGTTGGCTGTGATGTCGGGTGAATTTCGAGGTCCTGAGTAAAGCGTCGTCTCGGACCCCGAACTTGAAAGCCCTGACGACCGCCTCATCCGAGATGCTTGGGATGGAATTGCGCACTTGCATGAAGCGCTGACGAGCTATCGCGCAGGTCTCGCCCTCGTGCAGACGACGCTCAAGGTCGCTCTTTCCCGGCGGGCGTAGCGACTCTGGAAGTTAGCTCGGAGAGTCTTTGCTCGGTGGGCCCAGGACGGATCGAAGTTTTCCTTACGGTTGAATAGCCATGTCCGAAGCCGCCCGTCCAGGGCGTAGGCGAAAGTTAGCCATCACCCTTTCATCACCCCGGCTAAAATGGCCGTGGTGTAGATCGAGAGAAACTTCGTCGGGGTTACGAGTCCCATCGAATCTCGATGTGACCCGGCTTGAACCTTGTCGGCCAGGTCACACGTCAGTAGCGACGCCGCTAACGCCTCGCACCAAAACGGATCACGGACGGTCACCACGAAGCGCCGCGGCGGCGATCCCCACCACCGAGCCCGAGGTCGGTGGGCCCAGCGGAGAATATCTCCTACGCTGTAGGATGGAGAGTGGCAGATGAGGAATGTTCGGCCGGTTACGCCTGTGGCTCGCATTCCGCTGGTCCCGAGGAGCCCCCGAATTGCTCGGGTGCCTCCCGAGCGATCGCCGGCCAAGGCCACCACTGGTGCGGCTGCGTGAGTTGTCGGGGCGGCGGCGCTCGAACGCCCGGCGGCGGCGTTCCCAGGAATTGCTCTGGGCGTCCCTTTCCCGGGAGGCCTCCGCCGCCCTTATGTCTGTGGCGATTTCCTCGAGGTCGTCGGCCACGGCCGCGCCCATGGCTTCAGTCGACTGCTCGGGAAACTCTCGAGGTTGCGTACCACCGTGGCCAGGGCTTGAAGGCGTTCCGCTCGAGAGGCAGCGGGGTAACGAGCTCGTTAAATGCGTCGCCGCGAACTCCGAGTCCGTCTGGCGTGGAAATTCTCACGAACCCGGCCCTGGTCTTATCGGTCAGGCCACCTCGGACTTCTTGGCGTAAGCCGGCGTCCGATTCGGGGATGCTGCGAGTGCTCCTTGGCGCCTCGTAGCGGTGAAGACGGCGCTTGGTAGGATTTGCTCCGGCATTTCCATCCTCCGCAACGAAGGCGTTACGGGATTGGCCGGATCGCGAGGGACATCACGGTGTCTCCCGTGAAGCGGTCCTGGTCGAGCTCGAAAGGTCGGGGATGTCCGGACCATCGTAGAGCCGTCATACTCGTCGTCCAGAGAGGCGTCGAGCCGAGCGAAAGAATTGCTCGGTCGCGGCGGCTTCCAGGAAAAGCTCCGGAACCGTCATGATCCTTAATCTGGCGGCGTCGCCGCCCCATTGTCGAAGAATCGCTTGTCCTCTTCCCGATCTCGGGCGTAGAAACCGGTGGTTACGGGATTACGACATTCTTCGGGATTCCTCACGAAAAGGAAAGTCGGTCCCCACGACGGCGCCCGGTATCGGCGATTGAAACAGGCCCGCCGAGCTTACTTGTTGGTGGAGGGACCAAGCGTGACCCCTTCTTGCGTGAGGGATTACTCAAGGAACGGCTCACTGATTTCAACGGCGTGGACACGGCTGATTTACCCTGGTTCGGGCCTCTCAGAAAGAGATAATAGCCCTACTCGGCTCTTGTATACTCTTGCAACGTATCGAGTGTATGTCTCTTGTCTTACGATGCGGTCCTATCCCCTCATGATGGGGCGCTTTTATAGCTTACAAAGGATCGAACTCCATCGGCCCCGCTATCCCACGTTTGGACCTCGTCCAAGCGTGTAACCGATGGATCCTACAACCGCCACGCCCCGCGGAACGTAGCAACGGCGGAAGTTACGCTCGGACGGTTACTCCCACTCCCGCCGACCTCGAGATCACGTTAGGTCGGCCGATAGCCGGCACCGAGCTCGTACATCTTACCCGAACCCGAGCTCGGAACAAGCCGAAATACGTAGCCTTCCAGGTTCTAACTAACCCGTCCAGGGTAACGACCTCCTGGTGGCTCGGGCGGGAGCGAGCTTGGTCGTTGGTGGCACCCGAGGTAATTTATGGGAATTACCCGACCCCCCGACAGTAAGTAATCAACATCTACCCTTCATTCATGCTTTAATAGTTGTGCAACTTTTAAAAGGAAGAGCATAGAAGCACCTCTCTCTCCTCTTTTGTTCCTCTCTCATCTACTCTCTTCTTTTCTTCTTCTACTACTTTTTTTTTTCTCCTTTTTTTCCCCAATTAGATCGGAGTTTCTTTCTTTGTGTTCAAATGGTTTGCGTTCAAATGACAATTCGTTGAAACAACAACAGAAGTGCGGAGCCAACGTGGCACTGCATTGTCCATTCATTAGACATATCATTTTAGCTTATGATAGATAGACATTGCCGTGATTCCAAACGATGACAATGCTATATTTCTATAATTTTTTATTTAAACATTTATTTATGTAATATTATTTAAAAAATGTGCAATTTTTTGTAAAAAAAAAGTTCCGCGCACTGAGCTCGTGCGGGCGTGATGGCCTCGGAACGCGTGTGACGCAACCTACCAACTTTCTGCAGGCCACTGTCTGCTACTGCTGCTCCGTCCCGCACGGAAACTAAACGAACTCCTTAACTCAGTTATAACGTCACTCCCTCGATTTATTTGGTCGCAAGTTAGCATTTCTGCTTCCTTGCTGCCTCTCTAATCTCGGATGAAATGGCCGTAATCTATCCACTTCGCGGCAGGAAAGGCTGCATGCCAACAGCAGCTTGGAGACTTGGAGTATTTGAATAGTGACTAGCTAGCCGGTGGTTCCAACAGCAATAATCGCTGTCTCCGACGCTCTAGAAAGGCAGTGTGGGCCTGTGGGGCTCCCCGGTCAATCGTTGCCACTGTTCCGTAGGCAGGCTGTCGCGGTAGTTTGTGCACCAAGCCACCAAGACTACGCGGTATTAGGCTATACCCAACAATTTCCCTTCGTTACTTTTCCTATTCTCTTCCCCATATTCATTCCCTTTATTTTCTACCATCTCCAGCAGCTTCCTCTCAAGAGAATTTGTGAAGGGATTGGAGAGAATCCCTTTCTATCCAGATTCTCTCTCCAAATCCCGTCCAAAGGGAATCGCGAAGAGAATCCGCTAGAGCACTTGGTATCTGTTCGTGAAGGGATTTGGAGGCTGAAGGAAAACCGCTGAAAATAGACTTACTCCGTCAGGCTGATTTGTATGCCACGAACCGACGCCCGGTAACCTTAGCCTCCTGGCTGGCTGGAGGTGTCCTGACAATGTGTTCGATTGATTGCGTTCTCTCTCACACGGGATGTAGCAGTAGTACTGTGCTTCATTGCGACTCATTTCATGGCTAAACAGAGTACACCCTCTTATAATGGAGAACTCAAAAGAACCTTGCAGGACAGATGAAAAATCTCTACTATATAAAGTGAGAGTTTCTTCCCACGTCACATTAATTGTCCTGTTTAATTGCCTTATTAATTGCCCTGCTTAATTGCCTCTGTAGTTAAACGAAGCGTTAACTTTAATTAGCCACTTTGCAAACGCGTTAAATATAGATGTTTGATCTTATGAAATAGTATTTTTTTATTTTTTATTTTTCGTTATCAATTTTGTTTTTTTTCATAGCAACGCACGGGCATATAACTAGTATATATATATATGGGTTTGGGGGCCATGCATTAAACTAGACGTGCTCGCTGCTCACCTTTCTCACAAGTCACGAGCAATTAGTGAGGGTACTGATTGTGTCAGATAGCGGCGTAGTTGTCGCACGCCCCAGGTGCTAATGAGCCAATAATTAACCCTTTCTCGCCACCGTTAACCGCACCGTTGAAACATGGCAGATCGACGCGCACTCCGTGTGCATTGACAATTAACATCAACTGTTGTTATGCCGTGTCGTCTACTGGCCGCCACCCGTCATGGCCACCGTAAGCCCGCCACCACGGGTCCACGGCTACCGCAAACTCGCCGCCGTCACCCACCATCGTGGCAGCCGCATGGTCCATCATCGCCATCGTGCCGCATCCACATGTAGCCTCTAGCCAGTGGCGGACCCAACAGGGGTCAAGGGGGGCTATGGTACACCCTA
Source organism: Rhipidocladum racemiflorum (assembly GCA_036346355.1). Taxonomy (NCBI): domain Eukaryota; kingdom Viridiplantae; phylum Streptophyta; class Magnoliopsida; order Poales; family Poaceae; genus Rhipidocladum; species Rhipidocladum racemiflorum. Next base: position 7,257,003 of record CM070581.1, read on the forward strand.
CCTTCGAAGAGACCATAGGTACTTCCTCTAGCATCCTCTGTCTACCATGGGGTGTTTTTCAAAATGATTGTATTTTGTTTGATTTGTTTGTCTTATTTTAGCATTGTATCACTACCAGTTTAGCACCCCTAAATTTATGTCCTGGGTCCGCCAATGCCTCTAGCATAGGCCATTACCTGCCGTCGTGAAGGTCTCTCTGCCCTGTCGTGTCGTCCCACGCCCACCTTGGCCAGATCTGGAAGAGGGTGGGCGAAGGAGGGGAAATTGAGGTGGCCATGCGAGGAAGATGAGGAAGTAGTCGACGACCGGTGCCAATGAGGATGGACTGAGTGGCCGACACCGATAAGGGTGGATGGGGCGGCCAGTCGATGAGATATATGAGAGAAGACTGAGAGAGAGTGTGGGAGGCGCTAGTGATGGTGATGTGAAGAATATGGGTGAGTGAGAAAATGTGGGAGGAGAAAGCGAACATGAGAAGATAGCCTTTAGGGAGGTTCTTATATGCATTTCTGTTTACAGTTCGTACGGATATTAAAGCTTGACTAAATAGTAGATGATGATTAATTATCTCTTTGCATACTTTAATATTTATATAGCCTGTATTGAGAGGATGATATATAGAAACCTTGCTTATGTATTTATTGTTTGGATCCACAAATAGATATACAATGCAATGAGGGAGTTATTTCTAATTTTTTTTTTTTTTTTGAAAAGATGGGAGTTATATATAATACTGTTTGCAAGTGCTACGGAGGGTATTATAAACGGATTTGCTCCATGTGCAGTGCGAATGCCCGTACGACCTAAGTTATGTTGGGATTATTTAAAGCATAAAGAGACTAAGCTCATCTAGGTCAGGCCAGAAAGTCTCGCGAAGTGGTGTGCTTCTGTTAATTGGAACGAAATGCACATTAATTTCGTCAGCTGGTATTTCGCAGTTGATTAGGGGCACTGGATTCATCATTCATTGCACAATGACGTGCGCGCGCGCCGCTGTTTTTATAGGATGCGACGCCATGGGATGGGATGTGATGGGATTACGTGATGAGATGGGCCCCGTGTGCAGTTGTTTCCATGGTTTTGCGATCCAGGCGTGAGCAGCAACATTGTAGGGGTGGAGTATCACGAGGGCACTCATAGTGTTCCCAGTCATCTTGTTTTTAACATGAGCTATATAAGATAAAAAAAATATGTGAAAAGGTAGTTAGTGAGGTAATAGAAGGAAATTGTATCTTACTCTAATATACAGTCTATTTGAGAGGATCAAGGAGCTAGAAAAGACTTTAAAACTGCACTATGCATTGAACTGTTTCAATTTTATAGGTTTTGCGGTCCTGCACGAATCATTTGTGCCATTTGAGAGGACCAAATTGCTAGCCACATAGGAAAGTGGGTTATAATTGATTTTTTTTCTCACATACAACAATAAATAATCTTCTTGGCCCTATGATACAACTTATACATACTATGCATCCGGCTAGTTGTATCTAAGCATATATTTTAATACGTTCTCTTACCTCCTAGAAATAGCTTTAGAAATAATGCATTAGGAGTGCCCTGATGGGCCTCGGCTAGGTTGCCACATGGCGGAGCTCGCCCGTGATGTGGAGATCCTCGGTGTCCAGGGAAAAGTAGTTATTGCTCTAACCAAGCAGATGTGCTGAGGCCAATATTTCAAATTTCGTTTTCGGACTATATCTCAAAGGAGATCGAAATCTGAAATTTCAGCGAGATTTGGAAATTTTGGATAAAATTCAAAAAGCAAAATTCAAATATGGATTTTTTAATCAAATTTACTGAGATCTTGGTTAAAATTAGCAAAATTTCAGCAAGATTTACCGAAATTTTGGTCTTTTTCTACCCGGTTAAATGGTATCTAGAAGCTACAAATTTTTTTTCCACAAATAGTACAAAGCATGAAGTGGGAGTTGGCAAATTGGTCTAAAGCGTTAGCTTAATACGTTCGCCACCGGAAGGTCATGGATTCAAATCCCGTTCTCAGTATCTTTTTTTTTTAAGTTTTTGCGCTTGGCTACAAATAACTCATTGGTAGCTCTCAATGATAAGTAGTAGACGTAGCTCAGTTTGTTAAGGCGCTAGAACCCTCTCGGTCGTGGGTTTGAATCACATACTCCACATCAGGTTTTTTTTTTTGAAATTTTGGATGCATAAAAAAGGTTGGCTTGACAAGGGATCGAATCCAGACCTCTTGCATGAGCAGTTAGCCTTCTACAATTTGAGCTACGGCCTTGTGTTGTCATATTATGTATGTACTACATTTTAGAGCATATCCCTGCTATTTTTTTAAAAAAATAATTTGGCGAGACTCGAACCTGGGTCTCATGGGTGAAAGCCAACGTTCCTTGCAAGATAGTTCGCATGCTACTCTAGTTCAAATCCGATCCTAAAAACATTGATTTTATAGCAATTTTGGTCCAGGGGGCCGAAATATCGGCAAAATTTGCAGAAATTTCGCTGGGATTTTTGAAATTACTGTAACAATTTGAATTTTTAATACAAAAAAATCATTTATCCAGAATTTGGTATGCGGTCAAAATCTAAAATTTCGCCGCCGAGATCTCACAAAATTTTGCCGAAATTTTATTCGATGGCTGAGGCTTCGTTTGATTTCTAAAAATATAAATAAGTATTGCACACATCGCTGTGAGCACATACTTTTGTGAGTTCGTAGCTTCTGCCTATAGTTAGATCTCGCTAAGAGCAAGTACAACAACGAAGTCAACTATTTACCCCATCTTCCATCCATGTTATCTAGAGTAAGCAAAAAGCCACCTTGTAAAATAAATGTCTCTAAAGGTTGTCTGTAGATACTGTGTAATAACTATATATTTTCTCTTGTACATAAATAATCTACATGTGCTCCCGTGCAAAGCTGGCTCTTTTTTAAGAGCCAGCTCTCTCCTCTTTTCTCACTCTTTCACATAGGCCAAAGTTGAAATGTACATGCTAAGAGCCAGCTAAGGTGTTCTTATTGTGCATTCCCTAAGTCGTACTCATCTGTAAAGTTAGATTATAGTCTTCATTTGTAACATATCAATTCTGTAATGTTAAATAAGTAATCCCACTAACGGTTTCTAATGCTAATTATCTTCTCTAGAAATAAACCACATCTTCAAAACTTACCCTGTCCCTTGGATGCAACTAATGTGTTCCTAATTTGCTATAATCGCTAATCCGCACCCTTTGATATAAGTTATCAAGGCTGAATATGCAAATTCGAACCCTCAGTGTATACTGCACTAGCTCAGTATCACGCTAGTGCACATAGTGTCAATATAAATGTAATATCAAAATCATATACAACATAAACATAATAAAATACTATATTTATTGAATAAAATGTAGTTGAATGACATTAAGGCATCACAGGCTTTAACATTAAGAAAACAACAGCAGAACCGAAAATTTCAGTGGATAACCTATCAACATGTCACGGGTATTTGACAATGTTTGACTCCTAGCAACTTGCCTCCTTGTAAAAATTGCTCCTCCAAAGCAGGTGTAGACTCCTCTTCAACTGGTATAATTGTTGTGGTAAGGGTGAGTACATAAAGCACTTAACAAGTTATGCACAGAATGCAAGCCTATTATAACTACATATAAGGCTTATTCCCAAGAATGGATGATTTGGCTCTTTTTCAATAAAGTGGCATTTTCAATTGAATACCGTAAATAGATTAAAACAACAATTAAAACAATAATAACAATTTTAGATATTTCTCAATATAAACTGGCACACAAACTAAACCAAAGTTACATTACTTTCATTGACACACAACCTTCCTTTCCAAGTTTTATTTTACAAAATCTAACTCTTGTGTGAAATTCCCGAGCATTGTTCATAACCAAGGACACGTTATTTGAATAGGTTGTACACTCTATAAAGGTTATAAAGTTTACTGTCGATGTTCAAGACTCAGTGGTCCCTAAATTGAGCTTAGGGATGTGATTTAAGGTTGCCTTTGGGTAGAAACAATCAAGACTATAAAGATAGGATGGATGTGAATGCTTTTTATTCAGTCACGTGTTTTTACAGAGTACATGCTTTTAAATGGAAAATTAAATCACTAATGCTAATCTTGCTCTTCTCTTGTGTATGATCCTTCTCCCCCTTGTCTTTGCACGAGCCTCCTATTTATACCGAATGAAGGGATGTCAATTGTCATATTCTAAAAAGTGTCTTCTCGTCAAAAAGTACCTTCCCGTCAAGAGGGGTTTCTTTGTGAAGAGGCGTATTTTCGTAAGGAGTAACTTCCAATCAGTTGTTTGTATCTGTTAGAGAGAGTGACCTTTGCATGCTAGTCTTATGCGAAGATAACTGCCTCTCCGACCAGTTTTAGGTCGGGGCAGAGACTATTCAATGCCGATCAGTTTGCTAGTTGGAACAACCGAATAAGCCATCTCCGACCTTATGTATAGCTGGTCAGGGTAACTAGGGTATATCATATCTCCGACTAGTGTTTTGTATACTGGTTGGGAATATTTTCACGTGACTAAATTTATCTCGGGTTGGAATCATAACCAAGTAATGGGCCTTGAGCCTTGTCTTTCTTATGGACCCATTTTTCTTTGTGAAATCGTAAGCCCAAAAAAAACAGAATAAGACATATTGATTGTTGTCAACAGTCATTTACCCATAAGATATAATCAATCTCTTATTGTCATGCAATTGACACGTTTTTGTACGCGTGCAATTAAAAAGATCATAACAAAACCTTTCAGAAACTCTATTCGAATATAAACACTCTGAGAAGCCAAATGTCACTATCCCTCCCTCCCACAGAGTAGAAGAATAAGATGGACTTATCGTTGGATTAGGAATAATAACCGTTCAAGATATGGAACCACTGCAACACACACATTCTCCAATCACGTGCATAGCTTAGAAATCCTCTTGAGATATTATATGTCAAGACTCAGTATTTTACTGAACTAGATCTGCCCTATTATTCATGTTAAATCCTTTTTGAATTAGATATATTTTCAATTAATCTTTATTTGGCAATAAAATTATGTAATTTTTTTTAAAAGACTAAAAATACACGAAACAAATCCAACGATGTTCACAGGGATATTTTCGTATGTGACAATGCAACCATGCTACCATAATGTATGTTGCTTCATTTTCCTTGCTGTGAATGTCACTTTATATTAATTAATTATAAATTTCTCTTAGTGATATATTCTCCTTATAGGCTATGTCTATTACCAAAATTGGACGGTCCAAAGTTCCAAACTGCCATGTATTTCATTTCAGTTAGCCTTATATGGTAGGCAACATATCCTGTGCAATTAAGTTTTCGGTGCAATCATCGTGCAACTGAACTACCAAATATCGTGAAAAATTCTGAAAAAATTTGTAGATATACTCTTGAACATACTCTACATCTGTATAAAATTGCAAGTTCAAATTCATTATATATTAAGAATTATAAAAAAAAGAAAAATTTGACAAATTTGAAGGGCTCAAAATTGATAGAATTTTGATAGAATTCGTAACTCTCAATATATAATGAATTTGAACTTGTGATTTTATACAGAGATAGTAGAGATAGAGTATGTTCAAGAGTAAATCTACAATTTTTTTTTAGAATTTTTCACGATATTTGGTAGTTCAGTTACACGGTGATTGCACCGAAAACTTAATTGCACATGATATGTTGCCTATATGGTATGCCCGTATCCACTATTAAATTTAATGGAAAAGTCATTCATCACTCTAATCGTACATGTATCCTTTAGTTTCCATGATTTTAAAGGCACTGAACTGCTTCTCATGACTTGCTAATACTAAAAGAACTAACAATGACAGCTAAAAAGATACTAAAATTGGCAATTAGATAATCTTGAGCTTCTCAATCCGCAAACTCGAAAGAAATGGCTTTTAACACACCAAAAAAAAAACAACCTTTTGTGAGCTACATATGCACACACACGCACGAACGCCCATACGCGCAGTACTCGTCTCTCACGCGTTGTGAGAGGAGCCGCCCAGATCGTCCTCGAGTTATTGGATGAACAGTCGTACCCGGCGGATTTGGATCCTAGCAACAGACCACCGGAGGTGATCCCGATGCTAATACCCAAGCCCAAACGAGACAACTCTACAAACATCCAAACGACTCGCCGACAACCCCGGTATTCCCCCGGTATGCGATCCGAAACTCGCCCAGGATCCCCACATACCGGTTTCCAATGCCATATCAATAATCAATTCGCACAAAGGGGCATCGAGCCCCCAAGCTCACTACTAGAGACGCAAGAACGCGGAAGCAAACAAACACCACACGGCACAAAGAGGCCCAACAAAGACAACCAACAAAACGACTGCTTAAAAGCGGCATAATTCCATTACGTAAATAAAAGTAGCAACCGATCACAAAAGTAAGACCACCCACTCTATACAAACAAAAGTAAAACACCTCCGAAGTGTCATGCCCTGAACACTTCCGGCGTCTAACGTCGACAGCCTCTACTCGGTGCCGCCTTGGCCACCGATAAGCGATGGGGCAAAACTCGCACCCCGCTGGATCCTCACCTGCAAAACTGCAAAGCAGAAGCCTGAGTACGAAAGGTACTCGCAAGTCTTACCCGTGGTCCATATATGACCGACTCCAAAGGAGATGCATTTGGCGGTAGCAAGGTAAACAGGCTTAGGTTAAAAGTGCGGAAATGCTTAACTTTGTTTCAATTTTTGCCATCTACTAAAGTTTTTCTCAATAAAGTTAGCAGTGGTAACAACACCTACTTCTAGCAGGATATTGTAATTAACAGAATGTAAAGCAAGTCATCACATATAAAAATTTAGCTCAAGCCCAACGGCGAACCACAAGTTCAAGTTATTTACTACGCAGAAGAAGTTCGAGATCAAGCATGCTCATATCCGAGAGCGGCAAATCGAATCGCTTAATTAAACCAGCATGGAAGCATTGATCGCACGACACTTACCACAAGGACCTAGTGTCAACCCCCTCCCAATCATACCCAATCGCTGAAGCGTCCTCCTGTGGCCCGAAAATCTAGCACCCCCTCGAGCAGCCCCAAGCCCGGCTTGGCGCTCGAGAGTCGGCCTAAGCCTCGCCCTCAACCACGTCCAACCACAGGAAGTTACGGTCCATCGATTCCATATGAGAGAAAGAGTGGCTTACCGTACCATAATCGGGCATGCGACCAACCGGGGTGTACTCAATCTGATTCTACTTACGGATCGGTCCTCAACTGACACAGACGGGGCTACACATTTGAGTCTCCATACCCAAATGAACCAACTCCCGCCTTGGTCCACAATTCATTTCTTTCCAAAACATTTCCCAATTCCAAGTCCAACATAATGTAGTATGTGTGTATTAATAACAACCGCAAGTGACAGAACCCTCCGTCACTTGGCCCAAACCCCGACATCTAAGCATTCTAAACACGGACTCATTAATACACATATATTAATTCCGAAGGAAGTATTCCAAAATTTTCAAGGAGTGTATGTGCAGCAAATAGGATCTATTCCTATCCCACATGGCAATTCCTAATGCAATACTTAACATTTCAATTAATCACATTATTCTCAAAAATAACGATACATAAGGATAAACATGCTTAGGTGCTTGCATGCTTCGCTATGATCGACAAAGAACGTGCCCTTCGGCAACTCCCTCAACCACGACCACGTCAGTTGCCGCAGGATCGTTCTCTACACGAGTACAATGCACAATGAGATGCATGCCATGCAAAGAAACAATTAGAACAAAACCCCGACGCATCAACGCAAAATCCCCAACCGAACAGATCAGGTGAACCCGGACAGTCCGGGTTTTTCATCCGGACAGTCCGGCTAACCCGGACACTCCGGCCACACACGACCGGATACTCCGGCCTAGGGCGGACACTCCGGACTGGGGTCCGGACACTCCGGCCCAGGCGCCTCTCGCCTAATTATCACGAGGGATCGAGGTACCACCAAGCCCTACGGCACCACGAGACCCCGATCTATGACTTTCCTACACGTGGCTAAGCGGAAGCTCCTAACTAGCTTACTCCACGAGAAAAGACACTAATCCATAGAACCTCTAACCAACCCTAATCAACCCTTGGATCGGCATTACTACTACCCGATCAACCATACTAGCACCCACATTCATCAATCCAAGCCCCACACTAACCCTAGGACCACTACAACCAAAAACCCTAAGGCTCAAGATCCAACTCCGAAACTTCAAATCTAAACCTAAGCTCTAACTCCCACCATTGATGACCCTAGCACCCAAGAATCCCACGGATCAACCCCCAAGAGAGAGACCTACCTCCAAGGAAGATGGAGGAGAAGCAATGCTTAGGGTGGAGGAAGGAGGATCTTGCGCGAGGGACGAGCTAGAGGACGCCGGGGAGGAGCCACGGAGGTCGTCGGCCGGTGGGCTCGCCGGAGTGGAGCTAGGGGGGTGGTGGTGGGGAGAAGCACCAAGAAGTGTGGAAGGCTAGGAGGTATGAGGAGGAGTGGTGGGGAGGCTAAGAAAACAAGTGTTTATAGCCCCACCCCGAACATACCGGACACTCCGGACATTAACCCGGAGACTCCGGGTTGGGGTCTTCGGTATAGTCAACCCGGACACTCCGGACATTTGGTCCGGACACTCCGGGTTGGGGCGCTCGGTCAGCCCAATCCGGATACTCCGGACTCTTATCCGGACATTCCGGGTTGGATCCGGACACTCCGGATGCTGATCCGGATACTCCGGATGCTCCAGAATTTTTGAAAGTTTGGGGCCTTGACACGCGTGCCCGCGTCAAACGGCGCTCGAACGCGAGCAGACTGATCGAGCGCTGCTCGCACTAGCCAGTCAAACCAAAGCTCGCCCAGCATTTAGATTTTAGAAAGCTACTTTTCCTATATAATACCGAACCAAAAATGAATCCACCAAAGCTACCTTTTTCATAATCCAGGAGCTGCAAACAACCCCTAAAACCCATTCATTTCTTTTCTAGGATAACTCAAAATCATCTTTGCGGTCACACATTTTGCTTTCCCAGCATTTGGGAGACGCAAACAGGGGAGAAATATCTCACATTCCCACTTATCACATTCCCACCCTGCTGCTCAACGCGCTCCTCGGCGTCCTCTCGCTATTCACAGCCCCGTTTGGAAAGCACAAACACTATCGACAAACGCGTCCCCATCCCCGACGTGTCCAAGACGTTTGGATCGGCCGTTGTCGTCTCGCAAGCTCCCGTCCAAAGCTTGCCGTCGCCGTCTTCTGCCCGCCCGCCCCGTCACGGCCGCCAATGTGGCATAACTAGCAACGACGTGTCACCTGTCGCGCTCTCGTCCGTGGAAGCAGCTATCGGACTCCTATAGCTCGGTAGCTACGGTGGCTTGCCAAGCTACGAGAGCTCGGTAGCTTCTTCCGTGGTGCCGAGTACAGTATATGACACGAGTCGCCTGTGGGTGCTCCCATAGAATCAGGATGCAACTTTTTTTGTAATTACGTTCGAAAAAATCCTAATTCGTAAAAAAAAAACAAAATTTCCATCTCGGCTAAAAAAGGGACGAGACCTAAAATATGAGAGTATTTCTCTTCATTGCTTACATATTCTACTGCCTTCACCAAAAAGCCCGATTCGTTGTTTACTAGAAAGCATAAGCGCGGCGCCAAAGCGTGAATGGAAAATATATTTTTTCGGAGAAAAAACAGATCACTAAAACATTTTTCCCATGCTCCGAGAGCAAACAAGCGGACCACGAAAGTATTTTTCCGAAAAGCGTCAAGCGCGTGAATGGGAAATTTTTTTTTTTTCTGAGAAAAAGCAGACCTAAACATTTTTCCCATGCTCCGAGAGCAAACGGATCACGAAAATATTTCACTGCCGTGAATAGAAAAAAAAATTTGAGAAAAAAGATCACGAAAACATTTTTCCCATGCTCCGAGAGCAAGCGGACCACGAAAGTATTTTTCCGAAAACGCGCACGTGAACGGAAAAAATTTTTGTTTTTTTTCGGAGAAAAAAAGCGACTGAAACATTTTTCCCATGCTCCGAGAGCAAACAAGCACTAAAATATTTTTTCGGGAAAAGCGGCGTTCGTGAGCGGAAATAATTTTTTTTTCGGAGAAAAATAGACCACGAAACATTTTTCCTATGCTCCGAGAGTAAACGAGCACTAAAACATTTTTTCGGGAAAAGCGGAGAAAGGACACGAGCGAAAAGTCTAGGGACCAATTTGTTATAATTTTGGACTTGTTCGCTATTTCGAATAAGTAGGAAAGGGCTAGCTCGCAATTCGTATTAATGGGAGGTTCTTTGTGTAAAACGGCGAACGGAGGACTTAAACGCGAACGGGGAAAAATATTCTACACTCACATAAAATTACAAAGGACCTATCCGTAATTTCAAAGAACCGGGGGTGTTTTTTGCAAGAAAGGGAGAGAGAGTGGGGGAGATGACGTGGGGGGCTGAGGAGCCGGGGATCCTTCCGCTAATATGTTAGGTAGTATTAACCACGCACTTTTTCCGTTTTGGCCGCTCGTAGACTCGTAGTCCCATCCCGTCCCGTCTGTTTTTTCCCCAACGCCCAGGCCCGGAAGTCTTTTTTTTTTCCCTAACCATTTCGCAACAATTTTTTTTTTCAAATCTAGTCCCTTCGCAAATAGATTTACTAAAATGAGCTCCTCTCTAACCGCAGAAGCCACGATATGTGATTTGTGTCACTCCGGAGAGCTTGATAATTTTTTAGGTAGCTGCCGAGCATGAAAGCTCAGTAAGATTGCTACCGAGCACCTTCTATCGAGCCGAACTGGTGGGACGCGACAGCAAGATGGGCCCAGTACCGCTGCCGTGGTCGGTTTGCCTGTCGCGGGCACAGAAAGATACCGAGATCCCGGACACGACATGTAGTCGGAGAGATGGCCATTTTTACAAATTTACTTAAAAAGTGGTTATATTTGAGGGGGGGAACAGTTGTGAGGTAGGGATGGAACTGGTACGGATATTTTTCGACCGACCGATCGACCGAATTGATTTGGATGATGATTTGGATAGTTTCACAGATATCCAGTTGATTTCTCGCATAAGGATATGGATACAGATAGTTTACATGGATACGGATACGGATATGGAACACTGATTATCCGATGGATACGGAATATCCGAGTTTTTGTTCGGATAATATCCGAATATGACATACAGATATTATCCGAATAACACGTTTCAGAATAACACATTAACAATTTAACATGTTTCACTGTTTCAGAGACTGGGGTCTGCATTGGATGACAAGATATAATGTGTTCATGTGTGCTAGATGCTAATTTGGAGATATTTGGGTAAAGGTGGTATAGAAATTGGCAAGTGGCGTTTCAGGAGGGCTACTTAGGATTCAGCAGCATATGCTAGTTACAAATCATTTGGTTCAATTATTGCAATGGGATACATTGTTACTCACAGTGTCACATGTATGACAAGCTAGGGATAAAAAGGCAAAAAAAACATACAAATATATTTCTTTTGGAATTTTGAATTTAAATTTGGACCGATTTTGAAAAAAAACTGAAATTGAATTTTAAAATATCCGACTAATATTATTCGTATCCATGTTGATTTCGATCCGTATTCGATCTGTATTCGTAACCGATATTATCCTGTATAATTCGTATTCGATTCTGTATTCGACACTATTCGTATTCGATTCTGTATTCGATAAAAAATACGAATACGGATATGAATAGGACGATATTCGACCGTATCCGATCCGATCACATCTCTATTGTGAGGGCTATAAAAACGAAATATTCCACGTCCGGCACAGGTTCCCTTTCCCATCGCCTCCACGTGTCCTCCCGGCACTCCACTACCTCTTGTCCCTTTGCGCTCCGCATGGCCTCCTCTATGCGCGCACGAGAGGAGAGCCGTCCGTTCTGGCGTTGTGGCCTTGTGGGTGATCCATCCAGGCCGTTTAGTTTTGGTTAGGCAGATCTTTGCGGGTTAGTCCTTGCTTTTGTGTGAAGTTCCCCCGAAAGCCCCTTCAATTGTTGGTAATCTTGTTTGTAGACGCATTTTCGCTTGGGAAGTGCAAATAAGACTATCTCCAGCAATTTCCCTTCATTTCATTTCCTTCCCTACTCCCTTCTCCATATTCATTCCGTTTATTTTTTACTATCTCCAACAGCCTCAAGGGATTTGTGAAGAGATTGGAGAAAGAATCCCTTTCTAAAGAGATTCACTGTTTGAATCCCTTGCGAAGGGAATCGTGAAGGGAATCCGCTGGAGCACTTAGGATCTGTTCGCGAAGGAATTTGAAGTGGAAGGAAAACTGCTGGAGATAGTCTAAAGAGTAGATTCGCAAATGCAATGTGGGGAGCTGTGAACCATTCCTTTTAATTGTGCGCTCTTCGGCCTGAAAATTCTTCATGCAAGCGATGGATTACCAACGGGTTAACGCATTTTGAGCAGTTGCGAGACTTTTAGCGCAATTTTACCTTTTTTTTTCACTAGCTAACCTCCTGTCCAACATAATTCTTACTCGATAAGGTAAGGCACTTGCAGTAATAACACACGCATGTTACCGTTTTCTATGAGCGGAAACGTCAGTTTTCACTGTTCTTTAACAGTCGTTGATACTTGACACCCATGAGTTCCCAAGGGAGGCGACAATGTTAGGGTCACTGGTTCCTGTGCTAATATTGCTGGCTGTTGGTGGTCACATCTTAATCACAGCAGTGTTATACCACAATGCTTTTTCAACACATCACAATTTTTAATTTTGTTAATGAAAATGCACCTTAGTATGCCTAATTTAATCAAATTGTTTTTATGTTTAGTCTCTTCTCTTTGTTTTGTTTTTTTTTTTGGCGAGGAGCATGTTTCATCTCTTCTTCCTCATGAATTTATGATTTTTTTTTGTTTTTCTATTAGGTAGCTTATAAAGATTCAAATAAATCTTGATATTGTCCAAGGAGAAAGCCACGGGCGAATCCACCTCCCGGGCTCTCTGACAATGCGTCGTGGAAGTATAGTGCAGTTCCGCTGTCGCAGGCGTCATGCAAACAGAGTTTTCCCTGGCAGGCCTTTGTCCTAAACCGTCAAGTAGTTAGGTTTATCCAGACTCCCAAAATTTTCTGGCTCCATCGCTGGAGAAAGCCATTCCTTATCTGAAATCAAATGTCATTATGTCCTGGCAAAAAAGTATAGAAAATATCATTATGTACCAAAATGGTACTCCAGTTCTTTTTATAAATGCATAACAACTAGGAACAGAAACGACCAAATCTAAATTGGCCCTGGAGACAGCTGTTACCATAATTTTCCCCACTCTGAAAATATATCCGTTAAAACCCTAACAAATTCCTCTGACCTCATCGCCATGGACCAACATGCACTGAGCCTAAATTCCCTCACGGTACAAATGGCAGCACTATAATCGCAAAAAACAGATGCGCAGTAGTAAAAAAAATAAAAATTTGACCAACACCACATGATCCTCCCAAAAACAGTAACCAACTCCAAGCTCTCAAGTCTCACCACACCAAACTATTTGCTCATGTCGCGCGAACCTAGGGGTGTCGCAGTTAAGAACAACTAAGCTCTCTCAGATGAGATCCCGTCGCCCGCAAGTAAAAAATGAAAAAGAAAAAAGGAATCCGGTGACGCCCGTACCGACACAGCCTCCGAGGTCTCACCTCCTCCTCGCCCCGCACGCCAACCCCTTCCATCCATCCCACCTAACGCCACTGACATCGTGACCCCACATTTGGTAGGCCCCAATGGAAGTGTTACGAAACGGGAGCCACCGGCGTCGCCGAGCAGGTGGCCTTCACCGCTGTCACGGCTCCCCGGAAACATTCAGCGCAGAAGCCAAAATACTACTGCTAAAAAGGGACACGCGAATTAAACAAAGCGGAAAAAGGAGTAAAAAAAAAAAACACCAGGTCGTACTCGTAGGCGTAGCAGTAAAAACTCGGGAAGCAGTAGGCAGTAGCGAAAGAGAAAAAGAAAAGCAGCAGGCAAGAAGAATTAAAGGAGAGTTTAAACAACGCGAGGAGAAAAGGTAGAAGAAGAGAAGTCCCAATCACACGGTGCCTCGACCGCCTGCCCAGCCCCACGCCCACCACCGCGCCTCGCTGCCGCGCGCGCGCGCCGGAACCCTAGGCGGCGTCGATCCCGACATCCCCGGGGAGCGCGGCGGCGCCTCCTTCCCCAGCTCGCCGGCGGCGGCGGGCGGCGCCCCACATGCCTTTGGCGCCCCGATCGGAGCCGATCGGTGGCCGCGTGAGGCGACAGAGCAGCTCGCCGGCCGCGGCGGGCGCCGGAGAGTCGGAGGTGGCCGCGGCGGAGGAAGAGGAGAAGGATGGCGCTCTTCCGCAAGTTCTTCCTGAAGAAGACGCCGGATCGGCTGCTCGAGATCTCCGAGCGCGTCTACGGTATAATGCCCTCGTCTCGCCGGGGTGGGATGCGAGATTTGCGGGGGAGTCTCTTGTGCCTAGTTTTTTTTTAGGTGTGCTTTGGTGCGGCTTGGGGTTCGGATTTGGGGGAAGTGCTGCTTCCCGGGGGTTGATTTGAGCTGGAATTCAGCGCATTTGGAAGCTTAAGCGGCTAGATTTAGTAAATTTTCAGTTGGATTTTGGGTCATGCATTTGGTGTGGTTCTGGGTTTGGAGGTGTGTAATAAGCCTTATATTTAGCTGCATTTGACTTAAATTGGGCTTTATTTGTTTCCTTCCTTGAATTTGGTGTTGTTATCGGAGGCCTGCTCTTTAGGAAGGTCCGGATTTAACTGCATTTGGCTTAAATCGGCAACTCTCATTTCCTGCCTGCATTATGCTCTCAGCGTCAGTTGTTGCTTACTTCTAGTTTAGTTAGTTATAATGGCATACTTATCTATTGAAATCACGTGAACCAAATAGTTAAATTGATCTAGAAATATGAATTATAGTACATTTGCTGTGTGGGAATTAGGATGCTGCTACCCTGCTAGCACTAGATGCGTTCTCCCTCTTTTTTTGTAGTAGATGAACGGTGGGAAGTGTTTTGAGTTTTGGCTAATTTCTATGAACATGCATTTTCAGTGTTCGACTGCTGCTTCTCGACCGATGCCATGGGTGAGGATGAGTACAGGGATTACTTGAGTGGCATTGTTGCACAGCTGCAGGACTACTTTCCGGATGCGTCATTCATGGTCTCCAATTTCTGGTCTGGGGACAAGAGGAGCCGGATTTCAGATATATTGTCTGAGTATGACATGACAGTCATGGACTACCCACAGCAATATGAAGGATGCCCGCTGCTTCAGCTCGAGATGATCCATCATTTCTTGAAATCATGTGAAAATTGGCTATCAGTGGAAGGGCAGCACAACATGCTTTTGATGCACTGTGAAAGAGGGGGGTGGCCAGTGCTTGCATTCATGTTGGCGGGACTGCTTCTATATAGGAAAACGTACACAGGCGAGCAGAAGACACTAGAGATGGTCTACAAGCAGGCGCGCAGAGACTTTATACAGCATTTCTTTCCGTTGAATCCCCAGCCTTCACATATGAGATATTTGCACTATATAGCAAGACAAGGAAGTGGTTCAGAATGGCCTCCTATCAGCCGACCCCTTATCTTGGATTCATTAGTTCTCCACATTCTTCCTAGGTTTGATTCCGCAGGGGGTTGTAGGCCATATTTGCGTGTACATGGGCAAGACTCAAGTCCCGGTAACAAGAGTGCAAAGGTCCTTTTCGAGATGCCAAAGACCAAGAAACATCTCTACCGTTATGGGCAGGTAATTATTACTCCTAAGTTGCGGAGAATATATTTACCATTATCCAAATTCTGCTCTGACAGATGGTTGCATTGCAGGCAGAAGTTCCGGTAAAAATTAGTGCCTTTTGCCGTGTTCAGGGAGATGTGGTTCTTGAGTGCATCCATATTGGCGATAACTTAGAGCATGAGGAAACAATGTTCCGGGTTATGTTCAACACTGCATTCATTCAATCAAACATCCTTGGACTGAATCGTGATGATATTGATTCTGCATGGAATGTGAATAATCAGTTCCCGAGGGACTTCCGAGCGGAGGTAGTAAATTCACCTGCCACTATGCCATTCTTCTACTTTTTTTTTCTGCCTGTCTCCTGTGCACAGTGAATTCTAAAATAAAGCCACATTTCTGAACCAGGTACTCTTTTCGGACCCTGATTCTTTCAAGCCTGCTGCAGCAGCAGAAGTGGTAGGTGATGATGGCGATGAAACTGACGTTGCTTCTGTAGATACGGGAGAGGAGTTTTATGAAGCAGAGGAGGATTGGCATGATGCTAGAAGAGATCCAGAAATTCAGTCAATTGATGGTAGAATTTCATTATATGATGGAAATGCAGAATTGGATGGTGGGGTGGCAAATGAAGAAAAGAGCAGCCTAGAGAAGCATCGGGCTGATGAGGATGTGAAGATTGTTATCTCCCAGAGTTCTGGTAGCATGAATGAAAAAGGGTCAAATGTGCCTGCCCCAAGTTTGGAAAATCCAGGAGGTTTGCAACAGGCATGCAAGGTTCTTGAGAAGTCTAAATTAAGCAACAGAAGTGACCAAGAGAGCAATGCTGTGCAGGACATACAGGTGGTTGCTTCATCTGTAGATTCAGAGGGGCACAAGTTTGGATCCATCTGTCAGAAGGAGGACACGAAAGGTGTAATTGCACAAACATTGGTTACCACAACAGATCCGAGTTGCAGTGATGAAGTTCAGTGCCAGGCAGATGAATCCACAAAAATATCGAAATACAGTGATTTGGACTATACTGCTTTCAGTTCTCCTCGAACATTGTCTGGTAGGGATGAGGATACCGACTTGAGAACCATGCCAAATGAGGAACTGCAAAATGGTGACATCAAGATTATTACTGAAAATACAGTAACCATGCACGATGAGATAGTGATATATGAAGAGAAAACTATAGTTGATAATGGCAACCTAATGCAAGAAGTAAAAAATGTTGTCAATGAAGAGAGCATTATTTCTAAAATAGATAGAACTGCTGTAGAGAATACGAACTCACAAGGTAACAATAATGACAAGATTGAAATGCTCAGGCCTTCTGATATGGCTGACAGGATATTGGAGCAAGGTAAATTGAAGCCTGGTCTTGGAGATAGCATACCTACAGAGAAAACTAGTCTGCAGGGCAGTATTGTTGTGTTACCAGCCACTGAAATAGCAACAGAAATGAAAACCAAGAGAGAAGAGCCTGGTGGCAGACCAGATATTGGCATCGCTCTCCCTCAAAGTAAAATAGAAGCTAGGGCTAAGAGCCCAAGGACAAGTGATGTGCAAAGGCAAACACGTGACAAAGCTGTGTCCTCAGTATTAAAGAAGATACCAGTAGGCAATGCACCTGAGCCAGTCTTACTGGAAACAAAGCTTGGGCATAACGAACAACTGGAAGAACAATCAAAGCTAGCCAGACCAAAAACAATACGAAGATGGATCTCACCCAAGAAGGAATCTGAAATTACCTCTGTGCATAGGCCATCTCATCCTCCATCCAGATATGACAGTTCTCCAGCCGCACTAGCTATTCATTCCATGTCTACAGACAACAAAGTCAATGTTGTGAAGGAGGCATCTCTAGTACCACCCAGAGTACCGTATGGCAGTCACTTACCACAAGAAGCAACGTCTCCACTGTCCTCTCCGCGACATCCGTTTTTTTCAGGTGCACAAGCTGCGTCAAGATTACAAGCTACAGCTCCTACTCCAGCTCCACCACCACCTCCACCACCACCACCTCCATCATATGGTTCTTCAAGTTCCCTATCTATGCAAAGGGGATCAGCTACCAAGCACCCACCAACTCCACCACCACCATCACCACCACCGCCACCTCCTCCGGCTCCAACAGGCCTGTCAAACATACCTCAACCTCCCCCTCCACCTATGTCTTTTGGAGCACAAACACGGGTATTTGCCCCTCCCCCTCCCCCACCTCCACCCCCAAGGTTAGGTGTTGGTGGAAATGCCCCACCTCCACCTCCACCACCTCCTCCAAGGTTATATGGTAGCGCCATCTCTACACCTCCACCTCCGCCTCCGCCTCCACCGAAACCAAGTTCAAGTGCTCCACCCCCACCCCCACCTCCTCCAGCCCCATATTCCATAACATGTTCAAGTGCTCCCCCACCGCCACCTCCACCACCAATGCCACGTTCTATTGCTCCTCCTCCACCACCACCGCCACCTCCACCACCAATGCCACATTCTACTGCTCCTCCACCACCACCGCCGCCGCTTCCATCGATACGTTTTGGTGCTCCACCTCCGCCACCGCCAACTCCAACATGTTCTACTTCTCCTCCACCGCTGCCACCACCAATGATGCGTCCAGGGGCACCACCTCCGCCACCCCCTCCTCCAGGTGCACATCTAGGAGCACCGCCGCCCCCACCTCCCCCCCCTCGTGCACGTCCTAGCCCTCCACCTCCCCCACCCCCTCCAGGTCCCCCACCTCCCCCGCCTCCTCCAGGTGTCCATCCAAGTGCTCCACCTCCCCGACCTCCTCGTTCAGGAGCACCACCTCCCCCACCTCCTCCAGGTCCACGTCCAGGAGCGCCACCTCCCCCACCTCCATCTGGAGTTGGTGGGAGAGCACCACCACCACCACCTGCCCCTGGAGGAAAGCTTGGTGGCCCTCCTCCACCTCCTCCACCAGGTGGACGTGCACCAGCTCCTAGAGCACCAGGCGTGCCACCACCACCAGGAGGAAACCCTAGTAGTTTATTATCAAACTCCTTAAGTAGAGGGCGTGGGGCTGTACGTTCTCCAGGATCAGGTTTTGGTGCTGCAGCCGCACGCAAATCAACATTAAAGCCATTGCATTGGGTCAAAGTGACAAGAGCTGTGCAAGGTAGTCTCTGGGAAGAATTGCAGCGAAATGATGACTCACAGTGGTAATTTTTTTCTGTCCTTTCGCTTAAAATTCTTTTTCCATTTTGAATATGCTTATTGATGTATGTGTGTCATTTTTAGGCCTTGTTTGGCAGAGGTTTAAATCCCAGCTCCACCTCAGATCTGAAACTTGTAGGCTAAAAATAAAGTGAATTAAATTTATATTTTTATTCTAAAATGTAAACAAGATGACCCATCTGAACATAATATACTCACAGCTCCAACTCCACGGATTTGATGGTGCTAGGAATACCTAGCTCCACCAGATCTATGGATCTATGGATCTGGTGGAGCTGGAGCTCTGCCAAACAGAGCCTTAATGATGTGATTCTTGTAACGTTGAATCCAGGATTTGTAGATGTAATATTGTTAAGTTCATGACTGTTGCATCAAATTTTGAACAGAACAATTGTTAAAAATCTGTACAGCACTACGCCATGATGATAACCTAAATATTAGGGATGTTTTTAAATTATTTTATCCTTCTTAATGATGTGAAGCTGTTTTCTGGTTCTGCAGTGTTTCGGAGTTTGATTTGTCAGAACTGGAGAGCCTTTTTCCAGTAGCCGTTCCAAAGTCAGATGATAGCTCCAAATCTGATCGTAGAAAATCTCTTGGTTCAAAGCCGGAAAAAGTTCACCTAGTAAGTAAATGCTGACATTATTTTTCCTTTTCAATTTGTATCAATGACTGAGGTCAGTCACAACTTTTGAATGATATTAAAAGCACAGCAAATTGGTAAACACCTTTCCATCATCTCACGAGTGACCTTTGCCATCACACAAAACTATGTGAACATTCTTGTGGCATAAAATATAACTTCTTGTATCATAAACCATGTGAACCGTCTACTGTGATTTGGAATGCTGACTTAAGTTACAATATTTGCTTATTGCTAATATTACTAAACAAAATGAAGATGCAATATTATTGCTGCCATTGAATTGGATGCCTTGTAAATTGCAATTTTAACTCTTTAAAGTAACTAGATATTCCAGTGCAAAGTTTCAATAAAGTACTATCTGTTTCCTTTGTGTCCTTCTTTGATCACATATGATTGCTACCCGTTGGTTAGGTATGTTGTAATTTTAACCCTTTAAGAATAATCAAATATTATAGTGCAGAATTTTGAGAAAGTATTAGTTTTCCCCCATCTTTCTTTGATCTCTCTGTAGATGGCCATGTTTCATCTAATCTGATAATTTATGTGAATAGATTGAGTTAAGGAGGGCAAACAACACAGAGATCATGCTGACAAAAGTAAAGATGCCACTGTCTGAACTGGTGGTAAGAATTTGAGCAATACAAACAAAGATAATGGTATATATGCCATGATATGATTTTTGATATGGTCTTAATGACTAAATTTTTCTCCAGAGTGCGGCGCTGGCACTGGATCAATCTACTTTGGATGTTGATCAAGTGGAGAATCTCATAAAGTTCTGTCCTACGAAAGAAGAAATGGAACTTCTTAAGGTGCACATACGCACAATTTTGCTTTGCCTCCTTTGTGATCTCATTTTAAAAGTGTTGCCATCTTTTTTTTGGGTCAGAATTACACCGGAGACAAGGAAAATCTGGGAAAATGTGAACAGGTAATGATCATCTATGGTCTATGATTATCTCTATATTCTTTTTGTAGTACTAGAATACCAGTATGAGAATGTTTATTTATATTGTATTTTCTAAATTTTAATCGCTCCAGACTTCTTGAAAAGTGAAAACACAATAACAGCGTATTTTGTTTGTCTTAATTGGTGATTGTGATAATTTGTGCACCTAAGCACGACAACAGGAGTCAAAGTTCAAACACCCACAAGACAACCTATCCATTCATTTGTTTGATCACCATCATATCGGGTCATTAAAATAGCCAGGTTCGATATGTATGTGAGCCTTTTAGATGCGAGCATTAGACCCAATTTTGCACAAAATGGTCTTGGGAGTTATACACGACATTTATGCCTGCCTGTTTGAGTAGATCTGTATGCATTAAAAACTTACAGTTAAACAATTGTTTTCCTGATGCAGTTCTTCCTAGAATTGATGAAAGTGCCACGAATGGAGTCAAAACTGCGAGTGTTCTCCTTCAAGATCCAGTTTGGTTCACAAGTTGCAGATCTTAGAAAAAGTTTGAAAACCATAGACTCTTCATGTAATGAGGTATGTTGAGAATTGGGAATAGTAATTTGCAATTGATCTTTGCTTGTTGTCTACAAAGTCAAAATTTACTTTATCAGATCCGAAGTTCTCTCAAGTTGAAAGAAGTAATGAAGAAAATCCTCCTCCTTGGAAATACGCTGAACCAGGGGACTGCTAGAGGTAACAAGAACTGACCTTCCTCTGTATGGATGGGTATAAGATTTTTAGAAGGCTGTTTTATATAGCTTGTTCGACAACATTCTATCCTATTTAACTTTTACTCTCTTTTTTTTTAACTTTCTTTAGAGTACAAATTAGCATATTTTAGTGCAGGATGTAGCACAAAGATGGTGCGGAGTTACACTGGAAAATTTTTTGTATGCAAGCTAGAAAGAGCAAGGCTAAACCATTAAGTTGATTTCTATATCGCGGTTGTTCTTCATCAAGAATCATTACATTGGCATACTCAAGAATGGGCAGTTTAGATTGGAAATGGATTAGACATAAAACTCTATGTGGGACCTGTGAAATGATTTGCAGTGATCTGTTTCATGAAGGCCTTGTTGCCGATTACTGAAGTCATGCATAGGAGATTGAAATGCATGTGATGGAGGAAAAGTATCCTCTGAGGTTTTTGGATAGAAATCACTATAGTACTGCTTTCACCAAAAGTGAGAAATACAAAGCAAACTTGAGCAGGCCTATTTTATTGTTAAAAAAGACTGCATTACTGATTTTTCCTTAAGTAAAAAGTTAATTGTAAATTTGGTTTATCCCCAACTTTGCTGAGATGTGCTGGTTGTTAAGGGTATAGATATTGTCTTATATAGATTCTCCATATATAGATTTTTCTTATATAAGTTTTCCTTGTATAGGTACTGCCTTATATAGACTTTCCTTTTGTACCCGCTTGTACAACTGTATGTTTTGGCCTATTGGCCTTATATTGAATACAAATGCTATTTATAACATGGTATCAGAGCAAGAGTAAGGTTAGGCTTAGGGTTTTACCGGCATTGCACTTGCACCATCCCTAGCCATCACCCCGTTCTTCCGCTATCGTTGCCCTTGGGAGAAGAAATCTCCACTCCCAGGGGCAGCCACCTTGGATGCTGTCGGCCATCTTCGCGTCTCCGGCCTCGATCCACAGCGCCTTGCCGTCCGCCCGCATGTCGTCGGCGACAACTCCTTCCCAGTTATCTTCTTCACCGCCTTCTATACAAGGTGCAATGTTGTCTTCTTTGCCCGTGCGCCAGGGAGGAGAGGCCGCTGCCGCCTCTGCTCTGCCGGCCGGTTGTCCGCCTGCCGCTTCGGCCGCGACATCGCTCGCCGCCGCCTCCGGCCCAAGCTCCGGCTGTGACGCCACCACCGCTCGGCCAACCAAAGAAGGCAAAGCCTCTGCTTCCCTGCGACCCTGCGATGCCGCATGAGCTTTCGGCTCAACTCCAGCTCGGCTCTTCAGCTCCAACTCTTCAGCTTTCGGCTCTGGCTCTGGCTCAAGCTTCTACCATCTCCAACTTCAGCTTCTTGGCCTAGTTTAGCATATTCACCTGGCTTTGGCTTCACGGGCGAGCTGTGCTTCTGCGGCTTCATCTTCTACTACTTCGGCTTCTCCATTTTCTACAGTTTTGACTTCTTCAGCTTCTTTGATTGGTGATATTTTTGAGCTTTTGCCGATGGCTACCGCTAGCAATTTGGAGTTGATCTCACTCCTTTAGCCGCTGCCATCGGGCTTCTCCTTGCCTTGGCCGCTACCGATGAGTTTTGGTTTGACATCGACATGATCGTTGGGCGCCGCCGCTGTGTCTGGCTGTTGCTGCTACTAGTATCTACTAGTATTCCTATTATTTTCTTGAGTCTTCCGCTGTGTCCATACAAATTCTTAGCATCTTGGCTCTTTCGTCGGTTCGGCTCTATTCCATCAACTCCGATTTCCGGTTGATTTCAGCTCGACTCGGCTCCTTGGTCGGCTTGATTTTTCAAGAGTTGTATACTACGACGACTACTTCAAGACCAGAATTTTGGATTTGCCCTATTTAAGTGTCAACCCTTCCAAATGCAATGCTATTGCATACGCCTTGCATTGATGTTGGCTGGGGAGGTTAAGGGTATAGATATTGTCTTACATAGATTCCATATATAGGTTTTTCTTATATCTTATATAGGCTTTCCTTTTGTACCCGCTTGTACATCTATATTCTAGCCTATTGGCCTCATATTGGATACAAGTGATATTCATAACACTGGTGATGAACGGAGTAACAATATTGTTACAGCGCCCCTCCCCACTTCTATCTAGCATTGCACCAAAAACATGCATATCCCAGTGTCTGGTGCATTACTATTGGACAGTCCTGTGCTCCAAACTTCCGATGAATATTAATATAATAATCCCTTCATTCTTTCGTAAATCATAAGTGACGTTTTTTTGTGATCTCCAAGACAACCCTTTGACCGTTAATTTCTATAACTATATGTTTGAATAAATATGTAAATTTATAATATTTGCAATTGTATTCAGTGACAAATCCAATGATATGGTTTTCATATGTCCGATCTAGATACTTTTACATATTTTGGTGGTCAAAATTCAAAATGTTTGACCGCGCAGTTTCTATAACACCATTTATCAAAAGATGGAGTATAAGCTTTCATACTGCATGTTGCATCATTTACTAGGTGCTATTATGTCAACTCTTTTAACTAGGGGAGCGAATCAATTTCGTGAAGATGCCTTTAGTGTGAACCAAACTCAGTAATGATAAAATAAAGAAAAATGTAATTTGCTGTGAGTAGTTCCTTTTATATATGTTTTGTAAGATATTTCACCTTTTTTTAATTCTCTCATCATGAATTGAGTTCTGCCTTGAAATTTTATAAGCTGACAGATATTATTTAGAACTACCTAGTACTTTCACAATTTTTTTACTTGATTTGATGTCCAAATAAAAAAGATTAGCATGGTAACACCTATGGGTGATCTGCACTAGATATGCCACCTTTGGTGTACTGGCTTGTTCATGATTGCCTTTCTTGTGTCACTACTGGTACTGGCTCTTGTACGGCAGATCCGTCTTTTGCACAAAGATCAGAGATTCATTAAGCACATTGTATTTCACTAGTGGATTATATTCCAATTCACACTTAATTGAATTCCATTAAGTGTTTGGGCAAATCTTTAATGTAAGTAAGCATGAATATGGAGTAATTGTATCAAATACAACATGGTCTATCTTTCGTACAAAGATTGACAGAGGTTCTATAATCACATGGCATTTCACTAGTGGAGTTGGACATCATTCCACTGCAAGCTTAATGGAATGTGTTAGTCTTCCTCTAGTCTTAGCAAATCATGACGAATTTACAAGTAAGCATGAAAAAGGATGAGAAGATTGAGCGAGTATGCCTTTGATAGTAGATCCATCAAGTTGTATTCAGTGTAGTATGAACTGTGAAGTGCAGTACGCATTTATTTCTGCAGAGTCTAGGATATAGTGAGTACTTCTTAGGTAGAAATGAAGAGGTTTGACATAGCATATCTGATTGAAGTTTTCCTGTGATATATCTCCATTTCTAGAATCAGTGAATCACCCTTGAGAAACAGTCATGTAGTGCTAGCACTGTATAGGGAACATATAGTTCCTACATGCGAGGAAGAACAACTGATAGACTCTTCGTTCTTGTTTGTGGATGGTAAAATTGGGTATTCTATTAATCCTGTGTTAGCTACGTTACATACGTAACATTTCAGCTTGCCTAGCTATGCTGCTAATGATAGTTTTCCATTTGGTTGAAGTTCAAATAGTTTGTTAGTTTATGTTGTTAGTTCTTTTAGCTGTATTTGGCACCAAAGCAGTGCATACTTTCAACTTTCTAGGGATATATAGTAATAATATAGTGTTGTTGGGCAAGTTCACATCTATAGATTCGCTTGCAGGTGCTGCAGTTGGCTTCCGGTTGGATAGTCTTCTAAAACTTACAGATACCCGGGCAACAAATAATAAGATGACATTAATGCACTACCTCTGCAAGGTATGCCTTTCACCTTTCCTGTAGTGTTGAGTCCTCATATTTGTTAGTACCCTTTCACCAATAGGTTACTTGTGTAATTGTAAACTACAATCTATGATCTGCATCGGATTATTCAGTCAGGACCATGAAGTGTCAAATTTGATTTTGTGGTGGAATCTAATGTTTGCATATTGTGTTGTACCCAACAAAATAACACATGGCAGGTGCCTCTAGCAACCAGCACACGTTCGTAGTAGTTTCTGGCTTTCCGTGACATCTTTGCTTCAGACTGGATATGCAGATTGGAGAAATAAGGTTTCGTGGTCATCCGAATCCTAGATATAAGCAAGCCAAAGCTAAACATGGAAATCTCGATAATGAGCTCCACTCTCTAATAAAAAAATTGTAGTACACAAAAATTGTGTAATTTTGTTGTCCGTAATCAGTTTAGGTTAATCTATTAGCTGAAAAATGTCAGAAATTGAATAACTTTGACTACTGCGGTCTGCCTTGGAATACTAAACCAGTAACAGATTATAGTTGCCACTAGACGCCTGCCCCTTGGTGAAGATATCGGCATATTGGTGGGATGTGGGGATGTGGAGAACACGAACATCGCCAAGAGCGACGCGCTCGCGGACGAAGTGGAGATCGATCTCCACGTGCTTTGTGCAGCATGCGCTGATGCTGCACGGGGTTGGTGGAGAGGTACATGGCACTGACGTTGTCACAGTAGACAACGGTGGCGCGACGAAGGGGCTGGCGAAGTTCAAGAAGGAGTTGACGAAGCCAGCAAGCCTCGGCCACGCCGTTGGCGACCCCTCGGTACTCAGCCTCAGCGCTCGAGCGGGACACTGTGTGTTGCCGCTTGGAGGACCAGGCGAGGAGGTTAGGGCCGAGGAAAACACAGTAACCGGATGTTGAGCGCCGAGTGTCGGGACGGTAAGCCCGATCGGCTTATCCGTGTAGACGGTGAGATCATGGGACTCGCCGCGGGAGATCTGAAGGCCGTAGTGGAGGGTGCCCTTGATGTAGCGAAGAATCCGCTTGATCAGCTGAAGATGCTGTTCACGCGGATCATGCATGTGAAGGCACGCCTGCTGGACTGCGTGAGTGATGTCCGACCTGGTGAAGGTGAGATACTGGAGTGCGCCGGCGAGACTTCTGTAGAGGGTGGGATTGGCAACGGCCGGCCCTCCATTGGTCGAAAGCCCGTCAGACGCCTCGAGGGTGGTGCGGGAGTGACACTCAGAGCATGCCGACATCTTTGCGAGAATCTCTGCGGCGTGCCTCTGCGACAGAAGAAGACCGTGCTCGGAGCGGGAGACGGCAATCCCGAGGAAGTGGTGCAGGTCGCCGAGGTCGCTCATGGTGAACTCTTGCTTGAGTAGGTCGATGAAGCGGTGAAGCAGGCCTGGGGAGGATGCGGTGAGCACGATATCGTCGACGTACAACAACAAGTAGGCGATGTCCGAGCCGCGGTGGTAGATGAACAAGGAAGAGTTGGAGTTGAGGAATCCGGCGGTGGTGATGAAGGCGTGGAAGCGGCTGTACCAAGCCCGAGGGGCTTGCTTGAGGCCGTAAAGGGACTTGTGGAGGCGGCAAACATGCTGTGGACGATCCGGGTCGACGAAACCGGAGGGCTGCTGAGCGTAGACCGTCTCAGATTGGATGCCGTTGAGGAAGGCGTTCTTGACGTCGAGTTGATGGATGGGCCAGGTGTTGACGACGGCGATGGAGAGGATAGTTCGGATGGTGGCCGGCTTCACCACCGGACTGAAGGTCTCGTTGTAGTCGATACCGGGCTGCTGGGAGAAGCCGCGAAGAACCCAGCGAGCCTTGTACCGGGCGAGGGAGCCGTCGGAGTGGAACTTGTGCTTGAAAATCCATTTGCTGGTGACGATGTTGGCGCGTGGGGGAGGAGGCACAAGATCCCAGGTGTTGTTGCTCATTAGTGCGGTGTACTCATCGATCATGGACGCCCGCCAGTTGGGATCGTTGAGAGCACCGCGGTACGTCTTCGGCTCGGGGGAGAGAGGTCCTAAAGAAGTCACATGCAGCTGGTACAGGCGAGGCGCTAGCGTACCGTCCTTGCTGCGTGTGGTCATGGGGTGTGATGAAGTCGTGGAGGGAGGTGTCGGGGACGGCGAAGGAGCACTGGGCTGCGGGCGCCTGGCGTACACCTGTGTCATAGGATGAGGAGGAAAGAGCCTGGGCTCAGCGTTCCCCTGGGCAGATGAGGCGGGGACCAGGGGGGCACCGGTGCTGATGAGGAGGGGTCGGCCCTTCTTGCCAAAGGAGGCGCAGCCAAATGAGGTAGGGGTTCCCCATCGTCGATGCCTGTAGATGGCGGTGCCACCTTAGTAATCTTGCCTCTGCCGGAGGAGGCACGAGCGAGAAGCGGCGGCTCCCTCTTTCCAAAAGAGGGAGGGGCGGATGAGGTGTAGCAGGGCCACCAACCCTAGGCGCCTCCTCAGCCCTGGGCGCCACCTCAGCGGGTAGGAGCGCTCCTGGCGTGTCGTCTGCATCTGCATCTAAAAACATGTAATCGGAAGGGGTGATGGGGGTGTGGTTGGCGAAGGGGAATGTGTTTTCATCGAAGATGACATGGCGAGAGGTGAGGATGCGGTTTGTGGTGAGGTCGAGGCACCGATACCCTTTATGGTGGTTAGGGTAGCCGAGGAAAACACATTCGGTGGATCTAGGGGCTAGTTTGTGGGAGGTTGTGGCGGAAAGTTTGGGATAACAGCGACAACCGAAGACACGGAGGTGATCGTAGGTGGCGGGACTGTGGTATAGTGCCTGGAACTGCAGTGTCTTTGAATTTGAGGAGTTTGGTGGGTTGTCGATTTAGGAGGTAGGTGGCCGTGGCGAGAGCTTCTGCCCAATAGGGCGGAGGCATGGATGCCTGGAGGAGGATTGTGCGAATAGTGTTGTTGACGGAACGTATGATGCGTTC
This sequence comes from Rhipidocladum racemiflorum, assembly GCA_036346355.1. Classification (NCBI taxonomy): domain Eukaryota; kingdom Viridiplantae; phylum Streptophyta; class Magnoliopsida; order Poales; family Poaceae; genus Rhipidocladum; species Rhipidocladum racemiflorum. The sequence continues at coordinate 7,285,039 of CM070581.1, forward strand.
GGCCTTTCCATTTTGCTGGGATGTGTATGGGCAGGAGAGGCGGAGGTGGATACCGTGTTCTAGAAAGGAGCGAGCTGTGGTGTTGTCGAATTCACGACCATTATCGCACTGAATATTTTTGATTTTGGTGGAAAAAGGGTTGAAACGAAGGTGTGAAAATGGCGTAGTGTGGAGAAAGTGTGCGACTTAAGTCGGAGAGGAAATGCCCATAGGAAATGTGTGTAGTCATCGAGACAGACAAGGTAATACTTAAAACCCGAGAGACTAGAAACAGGTGATGTCCACAAATCGCAATGAATTATTTCAAACGGTGCGGAAGTCTTAGATGAAGACGGGTGAAAAGGTAGACGAATGTGTTTGCCCAACTGGAAGGCATGACAAACATGGGGGGAAACTTTGCTAAAGGGTACAGCAACAGTTTTATTGAGGTGGGGGATGATCTGGTCGCCGGGGTGCCCCAATCGGCGATGCCACAAGGTCTGGTCGGAGGTAGCGACGGCGAGGACGTGTGGCTTGGACGGGAGATGGAGAGGATAGAGGTCCCCGCGACTATTGCACCTCCGAATCACCGCCTTGGTACGGAGATCCTTCACAGAAAAACCATACGGGTCAAATTCAATAGAGCAGTTATTATCTCGAGTAAATTTACGGACGGAGATGAGGTTGGCGATGATGTTGGGGCCTGGGGGACACTAGAACATTGGAAAGGGTGAGTGGGCGGGTGGTGGTGGGAAGGTGCTGGTCGTCGGAGGCAACAACGGGAAGGGATGAGCCGTTGCCAACGATGATACTAGCGGTGGACGGGGAATGGGAGTGGACAGTAGAGAGATTACCAGAGTAGGACGTGAGGTGTCGGGAGGCACCCGAGTCCATGTACCAGGAGGACGGGTCTGGCTGTTGTAAAGACATGGCGTTCATGGCCTGGATGAGAGAGGCCTGATCCCAGCTGGGACCGGAGAGACCCCCCATGCTCGATGTAGAGGGAGGAGGGGGTGTCCCTGGAGTTGGCGCCTGAGGAGGTGCCATGCTTGGCGGAGCGAAGGAGGGTGCGAAGAACGCCTGGGGTCGAGGTCCGAGGATCCCGGGTGCAGAGGAGGTCGGCCATATCTGGAACGTGCCGGTCCAGGGGTTGTACATAGGGCGACCCCTGAACGGTGGTGGAGGAGGGCGGCTGCCGTGGCCGCCGTTGCCACCTTGGCCGCCATTACCAGAGGTGCGACCCTTGTTCTTTCCCTTTCCCTTGCTGTTCCCGTAAGAAGGGCGGGAGGAGGTGCTGGTGAAGCGACCGGTGGTGTTGCTAGAGTAGAGGGCAGCAGCACCGGAAGTCTGGGCCGGCTTGAGTTCAGCTTCCTCGAGAAGGAGCATGGAGCGAACCTTCAGGAAGGAGGGTAGCGGGTCCTGCAGTTTGATGAGGGCAGCGATGTGGCGATAGGTCTCGCTGAGCCCTCGCAGAAGGGTGAGGACGAGCGTCGGGTCGCTGACGGGGTGACCCATGTCGGCGAGAGAGTCAGTGAGGGTCTTCAGGCGCTGGGAGTAAGTCAGAACGGAGAGGTCTCCCTGCGCCAGGTTGCGGAACTCGACTTCCAGAGCCAGAGCCCGCGAGGTGCGGTTGTCATGGAAGAGCGCCTCCACACTCTCCCAGATAACGCGAGCGGAGACGCCCCGCTGCAGGACAATGCCGAGGATCTCCTCGGACACCGAGGCGTAGAGGAGGGATTTGACGGCGAAGTTCGTCATCTCCCAGGAGGGGTCTGGAACGGCGGGTGCTTCTACGAGAAGATGGGCAGTGGCACCAAATTTTCCGACGAGAATCTCGAAGAGCTCTCGCCTGCGGTGGAGAGTGCGGAAGCAAGGTGAGCTGGAGGGGCGCCACCGGGTGGGACAGGGCCTTGCTGGACGCCGGTAAGGAGGAAAGCAGCGGCGATGCGAGGCGCCATTAGCGGCGAGGGAAGATCGACCATGGGGAGAAGAAATTTGGGGTGGCGCAGGAACAGACCTAGGCGTCTGATACCATGAAGGAGAAGTAGTTTTGGGAGAATTGAGTGTATCTCATTGATAGAGCAGGTTCAAATATATAGTACAGAGCTTTGATCTATCTATAGCAGGTTATCTCTAGATATAGACATCTATCTCTATACAAGGTACAATCCAATCAGGAGATATATATCCTAAATATAGATATCTCTATATAAGGAAGGCTAAACCTATACAAGGCAAATAGCTATCTTAGGAAAGTATCTTCTGAATATGGTATTGAGGATATATACAATCAATGCTGATTGAGGTGCTAGATATGGCAGTCTAGAGGCGCCATTTATGGTAGAGGAATATACTCTAACAGTTGCCAAGACTAAGGGAGACACCAGCAGACCCGCGCCATGAAGACGAGTCTCCTCAGTACGAATAGCACAAGTCTCCTCAGACGAGTCTCCATCGAAGATAACTGGGCATCGAGGAACAAGAACAGTCCCCAAAGAAGAGCCTGAAGATGATGACATTTTTTTTACCGGAACTCAAATTTCCTAATCAACTTGGATTGGAATCTCAGCTGAGTTCCGATCGGGCACACGCCTCCAACCAAAGAGACGAAGGCCCGAAGACCAGGCAGAGCCGACGCAGAATAGCGGGCGGCGGAAACAGCGACCGGTCTGGGGCTTCGGCGGCTTGGTCAGTAGGCAGGCGTCGCGAAGGAGGGAGGACCGGCGCCAGCTAGTCTCCGGCTTGCCGGCAAGTGGCGCTGGGTGGGTGGTGAGCTGCAGCCAAGGCGCAGGACGACTGGGAGCAGTCGGGCCGCGCAAAGATGGAGTCAGCCGGCGAAGAGCGCACGAAGATCCAGATGGCGGCGGGAGACGCAGAGAGGCGCCGCGTCGGGACTGAAGGTCGGGCTTGCGGTGGCGCGGTCGGCGACTTGGCAGGTGGAAGAGCAAGACGACCGGCGTCGGATCCGACGGCTCGGTCGGCGACTTGGCAGGCGGAAGAGCAAGGCGACCGGCGTCGGATCTGAAGGCGGCTTGGTTGGCGTCGGATCTGATCGAAGAGAAGCAGCACGATCGGCGGCGGCGGCCCACGTGCACCAGATCGAAGCAGCCATGTCGGCGACACAAAGCAGAGCCGACCGGACGTCAGACGCGTCGGGCACAGCCGCAAAAGACGAGCCGGCCGCAGAAGACAAAGCGGTGGCTGTGCGTACGAAGCAGGAGGCGACGGCGCAAGTGCAACGCCAGGAAGAGAAGAAACCCTAGATTGGGCTCTGATACCATGTTATGAATAGCACTTGTATTCATCATGAGGCCAATGAGTCAGTATATATACATGTACATGAGGGTATAAAAGGAAAGTCTATATTAGGCAATAACTATACAAGGTATAATAGGATACTGTCTAACAATAGTAAACACCAACTTAATTAATTATGCACGATATGTTATTTCTGTGCCCTAAAACAGCCTACAATTTGAGTATTTGACCATACTCACTTTACAGTCCTGAGTCTAATTAACTATAATCTGAGTTAAATGATTTGCACATTGCCATATTAGTATCCATCGGTTCCATCCCATATATACATGCTAACCACAAATTCTTAATACCAGGTACTTGCTGCAAAATCACCACAGCTTATGAACTTCTATGTGGATCTTGTTAGCTTGGAAGCTACATCAAAGGTTTGGGTTTTCTAGTGATATTCTGTCAATTATGTACTCCCTCTGTTCCTGAATAGATATTGTTCTAGTTTTCAAATTTTGTTCCTAAATACATGATGTTCTACAATTTCGTACAGAGATGTACATGCTTTCTTCTCATTCCTGCTTTTCTACAGATACAACTAAAAATGTTGGCAGAAGAAATGCAAGCAGTTAGTAAAGGGCTGGAAAAAGTTCAGCTTGAGTATAAAGCTTCAGAAAGTGATGGTCCAGTATCACAAATTTTTCGTCAGGTCAAAGCACTGTTTCATTTCAATTTCAATTGATTTTTGAATTGTTCACATATAATTTAGCTAGTAAGTTTTAGTGTTAAATGCAACCTGGCATTTCTGGACTAAATTGATAACCATATTTTGGAGAATATTCTATGAGAATGCAACCCAGGCCTTAGTTTATAGCTCTGGATAAAATATGATAAAACTTCTATCTTTTTTGTTCCATCTGCTTGTTTGATGCCTGCCCTCTGGATGGACTGCTCAAACAGCCAGATAGCCTTGCATTTATTTTAACAGGATAAGTCCAAATCAGAATGAAAAAGATAAAAATGCAATTGTACAGGCTCTTCTGTTGGTGACTTGCTTTGCAAATACTTCTGTTTCTGTATTCTAGATAAATTATCTAGTCATACATGCACACTTCATATATTAACAGGGTGTTGATACCCAGTTATCCTGAAGGTCCTCTAAATATTAAGTATATTCACCAGCCGTCTGTGTGCATGCGTTTCCATTGCTGATATACCGATCATTTAATCCATCTTATATGATGAATTCATTGGTATCTGATTTAAATACGAGAAAGTTACTTTCTATTCATGTAAAGTTGTGAAGGGTGTGTCCCTGTGTGAATCTCATTTGTTCTAAAGCTTGTATTACATGCATTGTGTAGAAACTGAAAGAGTTCACTGACAATGCTGGAGCAGATGTGCAGTCATTGTCTTCATTGTTTTCTGAAGTGGTATGCTTCTGTTATTCTGTTCTATAAAGGCATATATTTCTCCTACATTCCTTCTGTCTTTGATTTTTTTTTTGTATTCTTTTGCCAGGGAAAAAAGGCTGATGCCCTGATTAAATATTTTGGTGAGGACCCTGTTCGTTGCCCTTTTGAACAAGGTAAGCATATCAGTTTTATTCATCAATTTTGATGAGCAAGATGACATACTGCTGAGGTTGTGCGTTTATCATATTTCTTCAAATGCCTGTCAAGATAGATCTCTTATGGAATATTTAAACTAATCGTATAATTCTTGGACATGCTTAAGACATCGTAGGATATGACTTATTTCCTGTAGGATGCAGCTGGTTGAAAGCATATTTGGTCCATGCATTTTGAATCATTAACATGTTCTGTGTTTGCTTGTTATCATACCTCACCTTTACTCTATGGGATCATCTTGCAGTTATGTATACCCTCTTAACATTTGTAACAATGTTTCGAAAAGCACACGAGGAGAATCTGAAGCAAGCTGAGCTTGATAAGAAAAAGGCTGAGAAAGAGGCAGAAGCAGAGAAGTCTAAAAACACACAGTTGGCTAGTAAAAATGTATTTGATCCTCGATCGTATATGTTTTACACCTTTCCTTTAGTCAACCTCACGAGTTCGATATATTTATGTTTTTCTAATCTGCTCATAGGACTCTAAACCATCAAATCCAAGCCGACAAGCAAAACAAATGCTTGAGAAAACAAGGGCTACAAGTAGACGAGGAAAAGATATTGGATGATATTAGATGACCAACTCTGGTGTTGTGCTTCTGATCTGCCTGTGGGGCAAATATACACCCTGCTCGATGTATTGGAGAGACCGAAGTTTTATGCAGTGTTTTTTAGGGCAAGAAACGTTGTGCGAACGGATGCAATCATCAGTGGTAATAGCACGGTTGTATCGAAGGAACTGTACAGGTCTCCCTCTACGGTATTGCACACAACAGATCTCTGCCTCTAAAACAATGTATTGAACCATGCTTCTTCTAGCTTGCTGACTAGTTTCTTGGTAGCAGGTCTCACTGCACTGGCGATGGCCGACTATTTTTTCCCTCCGGCCAGCAGCGCTCCAGTGCCAACTTCTGACTTCTGTAAAGAGCTAACCTCATTCTTTTTTCAGCGGTTTTATGTTACTTTTCCATTCTTTCTAACACCGGTGGCCAAGTACAGCCGTGGCTTAAAAAAAGTACGACCGGGTAAGAAGGTGGGAAATTGTACAAATAGGGATAGAAAACAATGTGGGGGCAAAGAATGTGTGCCTGGGGTAATATGAGATGTAATCACGCGTGTAGTGCAGTCGTATTTTTTTGTAGTTAATGTATCATATTTTCCATGACGGTTGTATGGTTACTTTGTGAGCCTCACCCTCGTTGGAGGAGGTGCTGCTTTTGCTTCCCTACTTCCTTTGTACAGCAGGTTAAATTCTGCGCGTTACCACGGACGGGTTGTTCATTCTAACGGAGAGAAATGTTTTTAAAAATTCTGGAATCAAAAGAAAATTTATCTCCTTCCCAAATTTTGAAAATTTTAATAATAATAAATAATGCAGCAAAAACATAAAAATAAAAAATATTGTAGCAGAAATAAAAAATTATTGTAGCTAAACACGAGTCTATATAGATAGATATCATTCCCCGGGAAAGAGTGCTAAGAAATAGGGGACAATTTCCTCTTGGTTTTATACGAGTGATAACTAGGGATTGGCATTCAGTTTAAAAATAACTTGATTTTTGAAAGCGGGCTAACGAAATTCTCAGATAAAAACAAAGAATTGAACTGATTTAGTCGAAAAAATCCGGTTCGGTTAATTTTTTTTCCGATTAACCAAAAAATGAGCGTTCATCTTTGAAGTTGAAGACCTGGGTCCCTAGATCGAGTTTACGAATATAATTTAGGTTATCTTTGTCTAGAAAACAAGATTGAAAGGAATAGAAAATAAAATAGAGATCGTATTATATAACGAGTGTTTTTACATAGTACAAACTATTCTTAATCTTCGACTCTCTATTTATTCAACCACCCTTTGAATTCTTGTGGGAGTCATATTTGTAGTGTCGAATGGATGACGGTTGTCATCTTAAAAGAGCTGTCTTCTCATTAAAAAGATGTCTTTTGGTCAAAAGGCGTTTTCTCACCGAAGATGTGTCTTTTTGTCATAAAGACATCTCTTCATAGGGAGTAACTTCCAAGTGATCGTTTGTACCTGTTAGAGAAAGCGTCTTCTACATATTGTCCTTGCCGACTTGAATTAGGTCTGTGCGAGGGTTATCCTTTACCTGGTATTGTCTAGGACGGTGTGATAAAGGGGGTTATATCCGACCTACAAATGTTCATAGGTGGGACCGTTCTTGACCTAGTAGAGGCTCAGATCAGAAACACAAAATAAGTTGTCGTCCAACCTATATTGCAAGTTGGGGAGTTATTTACGTGGTCAACTATAACTTTGACCGAATAATCGTGAGACATTTAATGTGTCTCTTCGTTTAATGTGCCACATTTATGAGGATGTGACTGACTTCTAAAAAGATGTAACCATTTATGGGCCTTAGATAAATTAATCATTGTCAGCTCACCACAGGGCTTGAGAGAACACGTGTATTCTCTTAAGGCTTTTCAACTTCCAAGACGCTTGTGATGTTGTGCTAATCTTCCTGCTGGTTGTGTCTCGAGAAAATCTTTTTGATTTCATCGGTAACCGAAGCAACAACAAAAGAATAAAAATATAGGGGAGCGGCTTCCTTTGAAACCGCATGTTAAGTTCCCGATAAAGGAATTTTTGCAATTCTTCTCGATAACTGAATCGACGCTTTAACTGCTTGAAAGTCTATATAAGGGGAAAAGTTTCCTTTGTATCTTCAGACTTTCAAGCATAAGTTTTCACATCACAAATGATGATAAAAGATTTCAATCTCGATCTTCCTCCTCTAGCCCATAATCCTTGGTTGGAACCACTTCTTCTCGCTCCGATTCAAACTCCACTTCATCGTCATCTCCCTCTTCCTCTTCATCTTCCTCTTCTACCCCTTCAGACTCCCAATCATCTTCGTGGAGTTCTCTAACTCTTGGGCTCCTACAAGGTTGCATGGCTTCACCCGCTCCACTTTCTTCATCAATGATCCTCCAAGAAAGCCCCATTTCGGAATTCACATCATCATCCTCACCTTCAATCATCTAACCTTGTGCGTTGCTAGCATTGCTAGATAGAAGCACATCAATATTCTTGGTCTTGCTTTCCTCTTTTCTTCTCAATAATTTTGCATCAAATTGAACAAAGATTAGATCTCTAAGACGGCGAGTATCTAGCCTATTTCTTTTCTTAGTATGAACCTACATTACAAGTTGCAAAAGAATGAGATGACAATGACAGTTGAGGATCACGATCTACCATAATTGAGAGTTGAGAGTTAGTGAGTTACCATGTCAAAGGCACTCTAATTCCTTTCGCAACCCGATGAACTTGAGGTCAAAGAGAGCAACCTTATTGCCATTTTTTTGCAAATGTGGAACATGGCATCCATATTTGGTCGTATCAATGAAAATGTCAAAATGAACAAATGAACAATGGATTACCGGGAATAATAGTGGATTTTTGGCATCCAAATAGAGCAATAGCCTTCCCAAATAATCCTTCCTTATATCTAAATTTATCAAAATTCTCATTCATCACTTTATCCATTGCATCAAGGTCTCCATGATAAAAACGATCAACACATTCATATATTCTTTCATTTATATCTTGACCCAAAAAAATAGTTGGATCACGATAGCTATAATATGGATTCAACACATAGCATGCCAAGTGCAATGGAGAATTGAAAGTGCATCTAGGCCCCTCATTTTATTTTGGTGATTAATGATGACACAATTAAAGTGATCTAATGCTTCAACTCAGAGTAATGCAGTTATCGAGATCACATCAAGCTTGGAATGAGATTGGACGGTCCTAAGCGCGTCAAATTTCGATAAAACGTCATCAAGACGATGAAGTGTAATTTTCTTTTTATTTGAGTCTTAAGGATAGCCGTACTATTAAGAGGATACGATGAGAAATCGCCTATTAGGATGTGCATGTGCTCAACATCAAGTATTTCATCTCTCATTAGCACTCCTACTTTTGGTTTTGAAAAGTTTCAAATTGAAACCGTACTGGGTAACCCGGAGTCTCCGGATTCCAGTCCGGAGTATCCGGATTCAATCCGGAGTATCCGGACTTTTTGTCCGGAGTCTCCGGGTTGGACCCCTCGGTTACTTTTGGTTCCAGCTTGTCCGGAGTATCCGGACATTTGGTCCGGAGTCTCCGGATAACCCGGAGTCTCCGGATAACCCGGAGTCTCCGGGTTGTTTGTCCGGACACTCCGGCCTGTACAAAAACGGGACTAACAGCTAGTTTTCAAAAGGGTATTTAAAGCCTCCACTCCACTCCAACGGCTAGAATCTCTATTGAGCTCATTCATAGCAGCATTCAAGCCATTCCTAACCATCTCTAAGCATTCAATAGAGCCCCCTCTTCCTCCCACCAATTGATTTGGTTGTTGATTCATTTTGGTGAGGAGAGGAAGAAGCAAAGTGCTAAGTGCATTCATTTCATCTTGTTGAGCACTAGTTCATCCTCCAAGCGATTCCTCGTGGTGTTATTACTCTTGGAGGTTGAAGGTCTCCTAGACGGCTAGGAGTCACCGGGAGCTACCGACGCGTGTGGTGAGCCCCGGTCGTTTGTGAAGGCGAGTCTCGCCTCCGAAAGGGAAGAGACAAGAAGTGAAGCCGGCGAGTGCATTTGTGCAACACCGGGAGGAAAGCGGGTTGAAAGAGACCCCGGCTCAAGTGTGACCGAGCCACCTCAACGGAGACGTAAGATTCCCTTCAAGAATCCGAACTTCGGTGAAAAATCGTTTCTCTCGTTCTCTCTTTATTTGCTTGTGTTGCTTGTGTGGATTTGTCTCCGTAAACCCTAGATCTAGCTCTTTGTCTAGCTTTAATTCAAATCCATACTAGCACTTGCTCTAGGTTGCTTTTGTTATTTACTTTTAGTAGTATCTTGTGCAAGTTTGAGAAACTTGTGTTGCATCCTGAGCCACTCAACTCGGAGACTCCGGTATTCAATACCGGACACTCTGGACAAGCCGGAGTATCCGGACCAAAACCCGGAGACTCCGGGTTGACCTGCTCGGCCAGTTTAATTCCGCTGCGTATTTTTAAATCCGCCTATTCACCCCCCTCTAGGCGACATCGTTGGTCCTTTCAATTGGTATCAGAGCCAAATCTCCTTTATTTTGGCTTAACCGCTTGGAGAATCAAAGATGTCGGAAATAGAAAGTTACGAAACCCATGCCCAAGACAAGGCCACGGGTTCGGTATAGGGGTTGCAATTCCTTTAGATTATTCCTCTTTTGGAGTCTCAAACTCCTCATCCTATGTCTCCGTCTCGTCCGGTTGAGCGCCTCACTTCGATGGCACTCGATATGCGGCATGGAAACATAAGATGAAGATGCATTTGAGATCACTTCATCCTTGTATTTGGAAGATTGTTGAAACAGGTTTCAAGCCCGCAAACCCCAACAATCTCACCTCCGAAGAAGACAAAGCTCAACACTTCAACGACTTGGCCGTCAATGCCTTGTTCAACGCTTTGAGCGACTCCGAGTTCAACCGGGTCGATGGCCTTGACAATGCCAAGGACATTTGGGAAAGATTGATGGTGTCTCATGAAGGTGTGTCAAGTGTCCGTGAGTCCAAGATCGAACTCATCATTGGAGAGCTAAGCCGATTCACTTTGGAAGAAGGTGAATCGTACACAAATATGTTTGATCGCTTGATGGTGCTAGTGAATCAAGCAAAGGGACTTGGAAGCACCGAGCTCACCGACAAGGCCGTGGTGAAGATCATCCTTCGAGTGATCACCCCCACCAACCGCAACCTTGTGCAACTCATCCGCGACCGGCCAAACTTCGACACCCTCACTCCTCATGATGTGATTGGCCGGTTGATGACGGATGAGATGATGGTGAAGGAAGCGGAAGTGGTGGAGGAGCTCAAGTCCAGCAAGAAGAAGGGCATCGCCTTGAAGGCCGTCAAGGTGGTGCAAGAAGCCGAAGATAGCTCAAGCGATGAAGAAGAATCAAATGGGCCACTCACAAATGAAGACATGGCCCTTCTTGTTAGAAGATTCAACAAGTTCTTGAAGAAGAAGGGCTACAAGCCGGGAAGTCACTCCAAGGGCTTTGGCAACAAATCAAGAGGGCGGCACTCTTCAAAAAAGTGCTATGAGTGTGGGAAACCCGGTCATTTTATTGCCAAGTGCCCCCACAAAGAAAAGAAGGAAGACAAGCCCTTCAAGAAGGACAAGTTCAAGAAGAAAGACAAGGACAAGAGCAAGAAGTACAAGGGCAAGGGTCATGCATACATTGGCAAGGAGTGGAACTCCGACTCCGACTCTGAGTCCGAGTCCGAGTCCAACTCCGACAATGAAGGAGGACTTGCCACCGTCGCCATCGCTACTCCACCGACAAAGTCGAAGAGCCTCTTCGACAACTTGAGCGACGGAGATGAAGATACTCCAATGTGCCTTATGGCAAAGGGGCACAAGGTATCATCTAAGAGCACTATTCACTCCATTGTTGATTATAGCTTGGATGATTGTGATGATGCTAGTGATGAGGAAGAAGTAGCATTTAAGTCTATGGATGATTTTGATGTTAAAAAATTAGACTTGCTACTTAAGGATATTGAAAGATTGGAGGAGGTTGTTGAGCAAAAGGAAGCTATTCTCGAAGCTCAAGAAGATCTCCTTATTTTTGAGAAGGAGAAGAACCTTGAACTAGAGAAGAGCTTGGCCCTTGAAAAGAAGAAAAATGAGGATTTGGTCAAAAGCTCAAATTTGACCAAAAATGAAGCACTTAGTCTTGAGATCACCAATGCTTCACTCATAGAGCAACTTGCAAAAGCAAAGGATGCTTGCAAGGCTCTTGAAGTGAAGCTTGTTGATCTCTCGAATAAAGCTTCTACCTCAATCAACAACTCCAATATTTCATTACCCTCAACGAGCAACGGTTGCGCTAGATGCTTTAATGTTGATGTTGCTACTTGTGCTACTAACCGTGAGACTTTGAAAGTCTTAGCTCATGAAAATGAGAAGCTTAAGGTGATGCTTGAAGATGGACTTCAAAAGTCCTACAAGGCAAGCAAGGGTTTAGAGGAGTATCTCGGTAAGCGCCAAGGTAATCCTAAGAGGCAAGGGCTTGGGTATGTTCCGCCAAAGGGCAAAAAGAGCAACATTGTTGTTGCTCCTTTAAGCAAGCCCATACACTTCGTAAAAGGCGAAGGAACATCGAAGCACAAAGCTCACTCTGAGTTTTTTGCTTCTTATGTGCTTAAAAAGACTAACCTCGGTCGTGTAGTTGCTTATCATGTTGGGCGTAAGCCGAAAAATGCTCCTTGTGTTCGTTCTATTTGGGTCCCTAAATCGCTTGTTACTAACGTGCGTGGACCTAACCAAGTTTGGGTACCAAAGAGCAAAAACTAAATATGTTTTTGTAGGCCTATATCTCCGGTGGAACAAGTTGGATTTTGGATAGCGGATGCACGCATCACATGACCGGAGAAAAGGCAATGTTCGCACACCTGGATGTGAATGGATCAAATAGCGAAAGTATTATATTTGGAGATAATGGAAAAGGAGAGGTAATTGGTTTGGGTAAAATCTCTATCTCAAATGATTTCCATTTAAGTATTGTCTTACTTGTTGAATCATTAAGCTACAATTTGTTGTCCGTTGCACAATTGTGTGAAGCGGGTTACAATTGTTTGTTTAATGAAAAGGGTGTGGAAGTCATTAAGAGGCTTGATGGTTCAATAGCCTTTAAAGGACGTTTGAAGGGTAAGCTCTATCTCGTAGACTTCAATACGGATAGACTTAATCTTGAAACGTGCTTAATAGCTAAATCTAGCATGGGTTGGCTATGGCATCGCCGACTAGCCCATGTCGGTATGAGGAATCTTCACAAACTCATTAAAGGCAACCACATTCTTGGACTAACCAATGTTGTCTTTGAGAAAGATAGGATTTGTAGCGCTTGTCAAGCGGGCAAGCAAGTTGGCTCCTCCCATCCCGCCAAGAATGTGATGACGACCTCAAGACCGTTGGAAATGCTCTACATGGATCTATTCGGTCCCGTAGCTTACATAAGCATCGGGGGAAGTAAGTATGGTTTAGTCATTGTTGATGATTTTTCTCGATTCACTTGGGTGTTCTTTTTGCATGACAAAGGTGAAGTCCAAGTGACATTGAAGAAATTCATGAGAAGAGCTCAAAACGAATTTGAAGTGAAGATTAAGAGAATTCGAAGCGACAACGGTACTGAGTTCAAAAACATTGGTGTGGAGGAGTTTCTTGATGAGGAAGGAATCAAGCATGAATTCTCGGCTCCCTATTCTCCTCAACAAAATGGGGTGGCCGAGAGGAAGAATCGAACCCTCATCGAGATGGCGCGGATGATGCTTGACGAGTACAAGGTTTCCGATAACTTTTGGGCGGAAGCCATCAATACCGCATGCCACAGCTCCAACCGCCTCTACCTTCACAAGATCTTGAAGAAAACGGCATACGAGTTGCTCACCGGGAAGAAACCAAATGTCTCCTACTTTCGAGTCTTTGGGAGTAAATGCTATATCCTTAACAAAAAGGCTAAGTCTTCTAAATTCGCTCCTAAAGTAGATGAAGGTTTCTTACTTGGTTATGGAACTAATGCTTACGCGTACCGAGTTTTCAACAATACCACCGGTGTCGTTGAAATCTCGTGTGATGTGACTTTTGATGAGACTAACGGTTCTCAAGTAGAACAAGTTGATCGTGCCGTGATTGACAGGGAAGAACCACCTTGTGAAGCTATCAAGAAAATGGCAATTAGGGAGGTAAGACCTCAAAATCTGGAATCTCACCCGAGCACCCCAACCCGGAGTCTCCTACTGAAACCCGGAATGTCGGATTGGTCCGAGTCTCCGGTCAAATCTGAGTCTCCGGATGGGTCAGGCTCAAGTGATATTCCCTCCTCGTCCAAGCAAGCCCAAGATGGTTCGAACGCATCCCAAGACCAAGAACCTATCCAAGCTCCAAATTCAATCGTTCCTCACCCAAGAGTTCATCAAAGTATTCAACGAGATCATCCGGTCGACAATATACTCGGAGACATTCACAAGGGAGTATCTACTAGATCTCGAGTTGCAAATTTTTGTGAATTTTACTCGTTTGTGTCGTCTCTTGAGCCTCTTAAGGTAGAAGAAGCGTTTGATGATCCGGATTGGGTGATGGCCATGCAAGAGGAGCTCAACAATTTCAAGAGAAATCAAGTTTGGGAGCTTGTTCAAAGACCAAATCAAAACGTGATCGGCACAAAATGGGTCTTCCGGAACAAGCAAGATGAGAATTGAATCGTGACAAGGAACAAAGCTCATTTGGTTGCTCAAGGGTACACTCAAATCGAAGGTTTGGATTTCGATGAAACATATGCTCCAGTAGCTAGGCTTGAATCTATTAGAATATTACTTGCCTTTGCTACTCACCATGATTTCAAGCTGTATCAAATGGACGTGAAGAGCGCCTTCTTAAATGGACCACTCTCCGAGATGGTCTACGTCGAGCAACCACCCGGTTTTGAAGATCCAAAACACCCGGACCACGTCTACTATCTACACAAAGCCCTGTATGGACTTAAGCAAGCACCGAGGGCTTGGTTCGAGTGTTTACGAGATTTCATGCAGGACAAGGTTTTGTAGTCGGAAAGGCCGACCCTACTCTCTTTACTAAACACATTGATAATGATTTATTTGTGTGCCAAATATATGTCGATGACATTATATTTGGATCTACTAATGAACATTTGTGTAAAGAGTTTAGCAAGATAATGACCAAAAGATTTGAGATGTCCATGATGGGAGAGTTGAAGTTCTTCCTCGGATTTCAAGTCAAACAACTCAAGGAAGGAACTTTCATTTGTCAAACCAAGTACATCAAGGACATGCTCAAGAAGTTCGGAATGGAGGACGCCAAGCCTATAAAGACGCCTATGCAGGCCAACGGGCATCTAGACCTTGACAAAGAAGGTAAACCGGTCATCCAAAAGGTATATCATTCGATGATCGGTTCTTTCCTTTATCTTTGTGCATCTAGGCCCGATATCATGCTTAGTGTTTGTATGTGTGCACGTTTTCAAGCTGCTCCAAAAGAGTGCCACATGGTGGCCGTTAAGAGAATCTTGAGATACTTAGTGCACACTCCTCATTTCGGACTTTGGTATCCAAAAGGATCTTCCTTTGAACTTGTTGGCTATTCCGATGCGGATTATGCCGGTTGTAAAGTGGATAGGAAGAGTACCTCGGGGACTTGCCAATTCTTGGGTAGGTCCCTAGTCTCGTGGTCTTCCAAGAAACAGAATTCCGTAGCCCTATCCACTTCGAAGCCGAATACATAGCAGCCGGGAGTTGTTGTGCCCAACTACTTTGGATGAGACAAACCTTGAGTGATTATGGCCTAAACTACAAAAGTGTTCCACTACTGTGTGACAATGAAAGTGCCATAAAAATTACCAACAATCCCGTCCAACACTCCCGTACAAAACACATAGACATTCGCCATCATTTCCTAAGAGATCACGCAACCAAAGGCGAAATTGATATCCAACATGTGAGTACAAATGATCAATTAGCCGATATTTTCACCAAGCCCCTTGACGAGAAAAGGTTCTGTGAATTGAGAAGTGGTCTAAATATTCTAGATTCTCGTAACGTGGCTTGATAAGTGCTCATATATTGGTTGGTGAATGAAAAATGAATTTCAAAAATTATTCATCTTTTTCTCTGAATTTACTCTGTGTTTTTGGCCTCTTGATCTTTTGATCTCGTCATTTGCTATGTGACCATAGTTTGTTTGATTGATTGTTCGCTGGTCATATATCAAGTTGACACCTTAGGGTCTCGTTCCCTCTCTCGTTCCGCAAATTTCCTAGGGTCTTCGTGCGGTCTCCCTTTCTCCTAACCGAGCTGGGGAACCCGGAGTATCCGGCTTTCTATCCGGACTCTCCGGGTTGGGGCGGACGGTTTAAGTTCCCCAATCCCGCGCGGTTTCTTTTTTCCTATTCCTCCGTGCGACTCTCTTCCTCCCGTGCTCTCCTCTCTCTCCTAGGGCGTGGCTCTCCTTCTCCAAGGTCCTTGGATCCATTCCTTTCCTCGGATTTGGGATTTTGGTAAGATCTCTTGCCCTAACCTCTTTTCCTTCGGGTTTGTTTCAATTCTCGTGATTCTTAGGGCCTCTCCCCGTGCTTAAATCTCTTCTAGGGTGCGGCTTGCCTCGTCGTTCCCCGCAAGATTGGAGATCCTTGGCCCTAACTCACCCGTTCTTCTCGTTTCAAATCCGTTTGAGGTGAGTTCTCTCGGTTGTGCCCTAATTCCGCGAAATTTCCTTGCTAGATTGTGTCCTAGTCGTTTATTGCTTATCCTTAAGGCAATCTAGTTTCATTTCATGCCAATTTGGGGGTTGTTTTCCCCAAATTTCTTGCGCCCGTGCGCATTTTCTGGCGCATCCGGAGTATCCGGACTTTTAGTCCGGAGTCTCCGGGTTGGTCCGGAGTGTCCGGACTTTTGGTCCGGAGTCTCTGGGTTAATCCGGAGTATCCGGACAATTTGTCCGGACTCTCCGGGTTGGGTGCTTCGGCCAGACTTCAGTTTTGTCTCAATTTCAAGCCGCCTCGAGGCTAATCTTTTTCCTCGCTTTGTCTGGTCAGATGGATCCTTCTCAGGGGTCTTCAGCTGGTGGTGGTGGTGATCTTCCTAGGGACTCTCCATCTCCGGACAGTCCCTCCAGTTCTCTGTCTGCTCGTCCGGCGCCCAAGAGGTCGCGTGTGACACTACGGTATGGTGTGACATTATAGAATGTGAAATTAGAGAATAAAACCTTTCGGCTTGAGGTTTACTCGCGTTTTTGGGCCGTTTGAAGTGTTGTGACACCACGGAGTGTCGTAACCTTATTTAACGTGCATGATAAGGTTAATAACATTATGAGATGTGGAATTAAGGTTAAAACTATAGGATATGGAGGTTAATAGCTTTTAAAGGCGTTTAGGCGTTTCGGGGTTTTGGGCCTTCCCGGGGGAGTTTGGGCCTTGGTGGGCTTTGGTGGGATGGAGTAGGTCTCCGTAACGGACTAGGATTGGGTGTGGGGGCTGGTAAAAGGGCTCCCCACCAGCCTTTTGGGCGTGCTCCCCCTGCCCTTGGGCGCCCCCCCCGCTCCCACCAAGCCCAAGCCGCCACCCCCGCCCTTCCTCTCCCTTCCTTGCGCCTCCACCTCCCCCATTGCTCCCCACCTCTCCACCACCTCTCCACCCCCTTACTGCCCTAGGGTGGTCTCCACACCTCTGCACCTTGTGGATCCATCCGTTGGAGCGAGGAGCGAGGAGCGTGGAGCGAGGAGCGTGGAGCGAGGAGCGATCCGCGAGGAGATCTATTGGAGATTCGTTCGTTGGGCAAAGGTATGATCATGGGGATCCTTGGGTTTGATCTAGGTACTGTTCTTAGGGTGTTTATGAAGTTTTTAGATCAATTGGTGGTGCTGGGTTGGAGTTCTTTGGGTTAGATCTAGACGTTGCCACGTTTCTATTTTCGGGCAGATTGAGCAGTCGGGCTAGGGTTCGAGTTTTCGTCGATTTAGAATCTGAATCTGTCCGTACGGACTTAAAAGAAGTTGTAGATAATTTAATTATATTTCCGTGGACATAAAGCACGTTAAAATCCGATCAGCCGTTTGAAAGTTATGGCCGTTTTACCGAGCGTGTTAAAATCTGTGACGCGATTGGAACAGATCGTAGTAATCTGTAGATTAAACAATTTTAGTGTCCGAATCAGTCTTTCCGTATAACTAGAAAAAGGTAGGAAATTTCCTAAGCTTCGCGATGGTGTACTCGTTTAATCGATTTGGAGTCCCAGAACTCAAGTTATGCTTTTTGCAAGGCTGCTGTCCCGTCGGGACAGAACCTCTGTTTTTAGGTTTTGCGAGTAGTGGGCAATGTCGGGTTAGATGGGGTTTTGCGTACTGTTTTGTGGGTATGATTGTGAGTGTGTGATGCCTATGTGCAGGTGGTGTAACACCGGGAGTGCCCTCGACTTCCCACAAATCCGTCGCCCGCGGTTGAGGCAAATGTGTTGTGATGGATAGCGATTTGTAGGTTGCTTGTTGAGAATAGATGGAATTGACTACATGATATACGATCACTTGCCATGCTTTTATGATTGCCAATGATATGATGAGCATGTTTAATATGTTATGATGCTATGTGTTAATATGTGAGTTAAATATGATGTTGGCATAAATGCATACATGGCATGTTACATGGCTCGGGCGGTGAGAAAGTCATAACTAGTCCGGGAAGGTCGGTGAGAAAGTTATGACTAATCCGGAAAGCCATTGAGTAAGTCCTACATCGTGATTCCATCCATGTGGTGTTTGGAAGCGAGGAGTAGGCACCCTCCATCTTCGGGATGGAAGGGGGGAGAGGGTGCACACCGACGGGTGTGTACTCAACCGTACCGGTATGAGTTTCCAAGGTGATATGAGCATAGCATAGCATTGCATTGCATTACAATACATATTAAATGATGAGGATGTTGTTATGTTTTTAAGTATGAGATGTTATATGTGACGTGAGGTATTATTGTCTTGTAAATGATCTTGTTGTCCATTGCAATATGCTTGCTGAGTTTTCGAACTCACGCTTGTGTTTTATATTGTTTTTTTTAGGTACTTGAGATCGGCATGCGGGAAAAAGGGGTTTAGCTACACTTCTACACGTAGCTCCACCATCATAATCCATAAATACACACTTGGAGACATGATATTAAGAGTTGTGCCTTAAACTTAATGTATGGTTTAATTTAGCATGCTTGTGATTCCTTATTTGCTTCGTTATAGATTATGAAGTGGTTGAGCGTGGTATTAATGGCGTAATTCGATGATATGTCCATTTATGTTGATGTTCTAGATGTCGTGTGCTATGATATATCTTGCCATGATTTCGATATTGTGTTAATTCATGGAAAAACAAAGGAGATGCTGCTGAAATATCGGTTTTTAGCATATATCCCTTTGCTGGAATTTATGTTTAAATGTGGCATTTAGATGTTGTTTAGCTTATGTTTGGTAGCATTCGGGCATATTAAATGCCGGGGTGTTACAGTTGGTATCAGAGCCAGGTTGTAGGTCCTTGGAATGCGTATTTTTAGTGTCATGCCATAGGGTACAACTAAAATATGATGTGGAATAACTTAGAAACATGGCTTAGGTTTCAACTAAAACTTTGTCATAGGATAGCAACATTAAAACTTGCAAAAAGGTATAACTAATCTAAAATTTGACACACCTTTGGATGCACAGTAGGAAAGGGTATGGGTATCGTTTCTTTACGCTTAAATATTGTATTTAAGCTTTGATGTTGAATGCTTCTTTTGGCAATGCATGTTGCTATGTCAATGATATATGTTGTGGTGATAAGAGTGGGGTTGTGGTGCAGAAGGGTTTCGGTCACCTCTTGTTGTTTATAGTTAGGGTGAGGTTTGACGATGTGGCGGTTAGCGCCATCACCGAAGAAGCTGTTAACCCTGTAGGAGAAAAGCGCTTACCCTTTACATGCGTAAATCGGGTAGTTGATTGGAGACGAAAAGGAAGAGTTAATGGTGGTTTCCTTCGGATGTTCTTTGTCATTCTGACGGTCGGTGTTTGTTGCTTTTCTTGGCTTTAGCTGTTTTGAACCAAATGAAAAGGTGATGGGCTTTCGCGGATCGTTCCGTATGCGGTGTGTGGTTTTGTCTTCCTTGGGTGAAGACGAAGAAGAGGAGTCTAGTGTTGCGCTTCTTTTGGGCGCCTTTCCAGTTTTTGATGCCTGTTAATTGCTTCATGAAGAACAAGCATTCGATTTATTCATGTGGTTGTCTGTCTCCAAGGCTAAAGGAGTTTTGTTCAGAGTTGTGCCGGACACAGGTATCGGGCTGAAGTTACGTGGCCGTAGTAGTAAGTGGTGTTTGATTTCATCATTTTCTTGGTTTGAGAAATCATCTTTGAAAGCCCTCTTGAGTCGTGAAAGTTAGGGGTTTGGTGTTAAGGTTTTATTTGAAAAGGTTAATGGAGCACTTGGTTCCCTTTCGAGAAAAGTTGTCTTCCAACCAGTTTCCTCTATGGAAGTCTTTGAGATTGAAAAGTGTATTGGAGAATTCCTTTGCATAACCAAGTTTGGGTTTGTCTCATTGCAATTTTGAGAGTCAAGTTTCCTTATGAATTTGGGATGAGTTTTAAAACTAAAATACTGTAAACAAAGTAAGTAGTCTTTTGACCTAAATCGTTTGTCCCTAGTAAGAATTGATGTTTAGCGAGGTTATGTAGTAGGTAACAATGTGGTTTATGGATTGATGTGTTGCTAAGTTAAATTTTGAGTTGAATCAATTCAATGTGAGTAAAATCTCTAAGTTTGAGAATAAATAGACTACTAGTGTTGTAGTTCACTCTTAGCGAGAATGATTGAAAGTGTTAATGTTCATGCTTAGAATCTGTTGCCTTGCTTTAAAAGTGCTTATGATCCTCGTTAATGTTAAAAGTTTAAACCTTGATGCATAGTTAAAACATTAAGATGATGTAAAGCTGATATTGTTAAGAAGCTTTGCTTGGTGTTTAAAGATGTGCTAATCTAACGGATTAGTAGAGACTAGTGACTTTAATTTGGAAGTTGATTGGAGTGGTTATTTATGTTGTTGCAAACTACTAGTATATTTGGAAGTATGCGATTTGTGACCCTTCAATGCTAGTTTTCAATCTATTTTAAATAGTTGGAGCATGTTGTAATTTTGTTATCACCTATGTATAGGGTAGCTAAAAGTAATGTTGATCGGTTGATGATTATGCCCATTTGTTTTTATTGATGACTTAGTAGTGGTGGTAGTTGTGTAGAATACTTGTTGGAAACCATTGACTAAATGGAGGGTGTTGTAACCTGTGGTGATGGAGTGAACCATGGATAATTAACCTGATATAGAGTTTTATCCTTAATGAATGTATGCCTTGGAATCCTAGCTATGAACTTTGTCTTGTAGAGATAATATTTACATGTTGAAGTCGTTGTTTAAGCTGAATAAGGTTCGGATATCGAGGCGTGAATAGATAGGAGGTATGAAATTTATATGTTGATCTTCTTTGAAAGATTTGTGGAAGTACTATGTTTCAAATTTAGAATAAGAAGTATTATGATTCGGTGATCCGTGGGGATCATATCATTATAGTCTTGGTTGGGTGCTTTCTTGATAAGCATCATAAACCCTTATTAAAAGTTTTGGGAATGGTAACTAGAGGAAGAATTTGTTGTGAAGCTTTTGGTTGAATTGTGTTGGGGCTCCTCAGGGAGTAAAAAGTGATTATTAAAGTCTTTTAATGGAAAGCGTAGTGGAATTCTAGAGATGGTTCTTTTTATGCTGAGCTGTTGTCTAAAAACCTTTGAAACTGGTTTGGTTGTTTGCCATCTCAGTTGAATGCTTTCGGTTGAGGTGTTCCTTATGTTGAGTTTCAGAGTTTCCCCAAAACTCGTAGTGGTTGGTGTCGACCTTTGGTTTTGGCGAATTTGTTTAGTTCGTGTTGTGAGTTTGAGTTTACATCCAAAAGTTTTTGAGTGGATCGCGCCCTTTCGCGTTAGACCGATTTATATTTGGAATTTATTTTAAAATTAATCAGATGGTCATAAAGTGTTGTGTTGGAAACTTTTGAGTTAAGCCCTTGATGTGTAACTCTATTTGACTAGAGTTGGAGTCATTTAGAAAATGTGTCTGGTGTGCGGGTGTTTTACAAGTCTGGATTTTTATGAATGTTTCATAAGTGAATTTGGTTAGTGAAGAGTTTTCTTTTTGGATTGAGTTTCCCTCTCTTTTGATAAAAATTTATGGCGCTTGTGTCTGCAGATGTTTGATTTTGGAGTCGATGTTCTGTTCCAAAGGGTTGAGTTTGATTTTGCGAGGTGTTGCAAAGCTAGTGTTAAATCGAAGATGGGTTTTCACCACGATGTGGTGTTTTGTTGATTAACGATGTTGCCGTCATAGTTTATATGAATTAGCGCAACTCTCGATGTTATTCGAGATTTATTCATATGATACAGAGGCGTAAGTCATCATGTGAATGACTATTTGGTAGTGTGGTTACATGATGAGGGAATGGTGAAAACTAAACATGACATCGTTTTACATGTTAAATGATAAAAGAGTCGTTGAGCCAGTCGGTGAGAAAGTCATATATGGAGATATGACTAATCCGGAGTGCTCTGAAGAGTGTGCATTTATGTCATGAAACGAGATTTCCCTTGCTTTCTAGTATGAAAAGAAGCAATGAACAATTTACGGTATGTTGGTTGTGATGTAGGGGATTTATGCTTCCTTTGTGTTTTGGCTTGGATGTTGCCGAATTCTTTCCAAAATGGTTGTTAACGCTTTGGGTTTAAGTTGTTGTGTGTACACTTGGGCTTGATAGCTAAGTGTTTTTGTGTGAGGGCGAGACCCTCTTAAGAAAGGAACCAATTGTGGTTTGGTAAGGTTTTCGATCCTAGCTTGGGCAAGGTGTCGAACCTTAGTGGTATAAGGGTGGTTTGTGATGGAGGTTGATGATGTATGGGTTTAACCTTTACTAAGAGTAGCGATGGGTGGAAGTGAAGTTGATGGTAGATCGGTGATAATTGCCCTGCCGTGAGCAGTTGTCTTCACTAGTTGTTTTTGGGTTTGAGTCTTGCACAGGAAAGGATGGAATAAAATGTTAGTATGATCGTGTATCGGAAGGGCTAGTGTGCCTTAATGAGTTATTCCCCTCGATGGAAATTTTCGGGAATGTAGAAAGGTCGTTAAAGGAATTGTGACTTCCTTTGATTATGTCATGTTGAGTTTAAGGGAGTATGGTAGTCAGGTTGGTTGTGATAGAAGTATGAAGTGTTTGCCGTGAGGATTCGAGCGTTTTGGGTTGATGGAGCCCTTTGTGGTTGAAACGCAGATTCTGTTGGGGAATTGAAGTGAAGGTCGATTTGTGAGGGGTTGCCCTTAGTTGAGCTAGATCAACACTTTTTCTCTATGTGTTGGTTTTGGGAACTCGTTTGTTGTTTGTTCCGGTTTTAGTCGTTGTGTGAATGTTTTGTGCTGCAGAGAAGCCGTTTGTCCCTTGGGGATTTTGTCATTGATTTTGGCGTCCTTTGGATTCGAGGTCGAATCCTGTTGAAGGGGGGGAGAATGTGACACTACGGTATGGTGTGACATTATAGAATGTGAAATTAGAGAATAAAACCTTTCGCTTGAGGTTTACTCGCGTTTTGGGCCGTTTGAAGTGTTGTGACACCACGGAGTGTCGTAACCTTATTTAACGTGCATGATAAGGTTAATAACATTATGAGATGTGGAATTAAGGTTAAAACTATAGGATATGGAGGTTAATAGCTTTTAAGGCGTTTAGGGCCGTTTAGGGTTTGGGCCTTCCCGGAGTTTGGGCCTTGGTGGGCTTTGGTGGGATGGAGTAGGTCTCCGTAATGGACTAGGATTGGGTGTGGGGGCTGGTCAAAGGGCTCCCCACCAGCCTTTGGGCGTGCTCCCCTGCCCTTGGGCGCCCCCACCTCTCCCTCCAAGCCCTAGCCGCCACCCCCACCTTCCCCTCTCCCTTCCTTGCGCCTCCACCTCCCCCATTGCTCCCCACCTCTCCACCACCTCTCCTCCACCCCCTTGCTGCCCTAGGGTGGTCTCCACACCTCTGCACCTTGTGGATCCATCCGTTGGAGCGAGGAGCGTGGAGCGAGGAGCGTGGAGCAAGGAGCGATCCGCGAGGAGATCTATTGGAGATTCGTTCGTTGGGCAAAGGTATGATCATGGGGATCCTTGGGTTTGATCTAGGTACTGTTCTTAGGGTGTTTATGAAGTTTTTAGATCAATTGGTGGTGCTGGGTTGGAGTTCTTTGGGTTAGATCTAGACGTTGCCACGTTTCTGTTTTCGGGCAGATTGAGCAGTCGGGCTAGGGTTCAAGTTTTCGTCGATTTAGAATCCGAATCTGTCCGTACGGACTTAAAATAAGTTGTAGATAATTTAATTATCTTTCCGTGGACATAAAGCACGTTAAAATCCAATCAGCCGTTTGAAAGTTATAGCCGTTTTACCGAGCGTGTTAAAATCTGTGACGCGATTGGAACAGATCGTAGTAATCTGTAGATTAAACAATTTTAGTGTCCGAATCAGTCTTTCCGTATAACTAGAAAAAGGTAGGAAATTTCCTAAGCTTCGTGATGGTGTACTCGTTTAATCGATTTGGAGTCCCAGAACTCAAGTTATGCTTTTTGCAAGGCTGCTGTCCCGTCGGGACAGAACCTCTGTTTTTAGGTTTTGCGAGTAGTGGGCAATGTCGGGTTAGATGGGGTTTTGCGTACTGTTTTGTGGGTATGATTGTGAGTGTGTGATGCCTATGTGCAGGTGGTGTGACACCGGGAGTGCCTTCGACTTCCCACAAATCCGTCGCCCGCGGTTGAGGCAAGTGTGTTGTGATGGATAGCGATTTGTAGGTTGCTTGTTGAGAATAGATGGAATTGACTACATGATATACGATCACTTGCCATGCTTTTATGATTGCCAATGATATGATGAGCATGTTTAATATGTTATGATGCCATGTGTTAATATGTGAGTTAAATATGATGTTGGCATAAATGCATACATGGCATGTTACATGGCTCGGGCGGTGAGAAAGTCATAACTAGTCCGGGAAGGTCGGTGAGAAAGTTATGACTAATCCGGAAAGCCATTGAGTAAGTCCTACATCGTGATTCCATCCATGTGGTGTTTGGAAGCGAGGAGTAGGCACCCTCCATCTTCGGGATGGAAGGGGAGAGTGCACACCGGGTGTGTACTCAACCATACCGGTATGAGTTTCCAAGGAGATATGAGCATAGCATTGCATTGCATTGCATTACAATACATATTAAATGATGAGGATGTTGTTATGTGTTTAAGTGTGAGATGTTATATGTGACGTGAGGTATTATTGTCTTGTAAATGATCTTGTTGTCCATTGCAATATGCTTGCTGAGTTTTCGAACTCACGCTTGTGTTTTATGTTGTTTTTTTAGGTACTTGAGATCGGCATGCGGGAAAAAGGGGTTTAGCTACACTTCTACACGTAGCTCCACCATCATAATCCATAAATACACACTTGGAGACATGATATTAAGAGTTGTGCCTTAAACTTAATGTATGGTTTAATTTAGCATGCTTGTGATTCCTTATTTGCTTCGTTATAGATTATGAAGTGGTTGAGCGTGGTATTAATGGCGTAATTCGATGATATGTCCATTTATGTTGATGTTCTAGATGTCGTGTGCTATGATATATCTTGCCATGATTTCGATATTGTGTTAATTCATGGAAAAACAAAGGAGATGCTGCTGAAATATCAGTTTTTAGCATATATCCCATTGCTGGAATTTATGTTTAAATGTGGCATTTAGATGTTGTTTAGCTTATGTTTGGTAGCATTCGGGCATATTAAATGCCGGGGTGTTACATCGCGTCATGCCGTGACAAAGCAGCCCACCTCCAGGGGAAGAGGTGCGCTAAAGATTGGGACCTCATCTGGTCCACAGGCTTCTGTTCAGCCATCTTCCCGACCTCGGCTCGGCCGCCTCGGCGGCCACGGCCTCACGCTCGATCCTCGCTCGGCCTCGGCCTAATCCAGATGAGCATCCTGCAGCACTCATGCGGTGAGAGATCGAGAAGAGGAGGGAGTTCCGTGCCTCGAGTCATTTCATTGGCCCCTTGGCCAAAGCCAAGCTTTGTATGGAGGTACCCCATGTCGGTGAATCCCATGAGAGTGATTGACTACGGGGCGGGTTACGGCAAGGGTAAGGCAATAGTAGAGCAAAGAAAGAAAGATCCACTCGATTTCCATCAAGATGAGTATGTGGACCGCCGGTTTTGGAACCGGTTTGATCTGACTTCTATGAGACGGTCCTCTACCCTCTTGAGCATCCAAAGTGGTCGATGAAGACCATAGGCCCGGGAGTACATGGCAGCCGCAGAGCTTCCAAAGTGTTCTCTCGCATTCTTGAGATTTGTGAGCTGCATGAGGTCAAGGACATCATGTCTTTCAAGTGCGATTGGAACAATGAGATTGTCATGCGATTCTTTGCCACCTGTACTTTGACAAGTCGAGAGGATGCTATTTGGTGGATGACAGAGGGTATGGTACAAGGCCAACAAGAAGAGATTTGCTAGAGTCCTCAACCTTCGGTACAATGACGGTCAGAAGCTTCATGAGAAGAAGGTTCGACTCTGAGTAGATTGAGTCCTTGTATGACACTTCGAGGAGTTTCACGGTAGGGACCATCAAAGTGCGAAGGATGTTCTGCTGTACTCAACAGATCTTGAGGTCACTCTTTGGCCCAAGGAGGGAGATGCCTCTACCATCGGCTCCTATGGTAGGAACTCTTTGTACCACCTCGTTGAACACTCATCCTTTTGATATCGTTGACTTCATCTGGGAGGCGAAGAGGCGAATCTGTGAGCAACATGGCGGTGCGATTCGCACCTTTTGTGATGACATTGATCACGTCTGTCGGTGGTCTGAAGTTTATCGAGGAGGAGGAGCACCTTTCTTACAAGGTTCGTCCTCCGACCGCTCCTCTTGTTCCGCTACCCCTGGTCATTGCTCCCAGGACTCGGCGCGGTCACGCCTCCAGTTCTGCTCCTGCTCCTGCTGTGCCTCCAGTCACCCCTTCTGAGCAGTCTGAGGTTTCGAGTAGCGTGCTTCAGAGGATGCTGAAGCATGTCTTCCTTCTTTGCCGCGACATCTCCACCAGGCAGAAGGTGATGAGTCAGCAGATCAAGAAGAATGGTCAGGATATTCGCAGCATCCGCCGCCACAATGGCGAAGCAGTCTCTCCCAACGACTCCTCTGGGTCTTCCGAGGAGAGTAGCGATGCCACCTCTGCAGATCAGCTCTTCGGCATCACCTCCTCTGCTCACTTTGCCCACAGAGATGACCGGCGGCCAGTACTCCGCGTCAAGCAGCCGAAAGCGGCAGCGAAGTGATCCTTCGTGTTTCTCCCTCTTTTGGTGTCTTGATGCCAAAGGGGGAGTGATATCTTTAGTCGCGTTGTCCTTAGTAGCGTCGCGTTTGCGTTTTTTCCTTGTGCTGTCGCTTGTGGACTTGTGTTGCTTTATATCTCTGTTATTCCTTGTAATGACTTTATTGCTTATTTTATGCATGGATTGCTTTCAGTTACTTGTGTTGTATTCTCTGGTGCAAATGTTTGAGGGGGAGCTCTCGGTTATTTCTCGTTAAATATGTGCATTTGATTCCACTCATTTCTTCTAATGCACACATTTAGGGGGAGCTCCACCTTTTATTCGAATTGCTAAAGTCAATTTCATTTCATTTCATCTACCTTTAATTGTGTTGTCATCAATTCACCAAAAAGGGGGAGATTGAAAGTGCATCTAGGCCCCTCATTTTATTTTGGTGATTAATGATGACACAATTAAAGTGATCTAATGTTTCAACTCAGAGTAATGCAGTTATCGAGATCACATCAAGCTTGGAATGAGATTGGACAGTCCTAAGCGCGTCAAATTTCGATAAAACGGCATCAAGACGATGAAGTGTAATTTTCTTTTTATTTGAGTCTTAAGGATAGCCGTACTATTAAGAGGATACGATGAGAAATCGCCTATTAGGATGTGCATGTGCTCAACATCAAGTATTTCATCTCTCATTAGCACTCCTACTTTTGGTTTTGAAAAGTTTCAAATTGAAACCGTACTGGGTAACCCGGAGTCTCCGGATTCCAGTCCGGAGTATCCGGACTTTTTGTCCGGAGTCTCCGGGTTGGACCCCTCGGTTACTTTTGGTTCCAGCTTGTCTGGAGTATCCGGACATTTGGTCCGGAGTCTCCGGGTTGTTTGTCCGGACACTCCGGCCTGTACAAAAACAGGAGTAACGGCTAGTTTTCAAAAAGGGTATTTAAAGCCTCCACTCCACTCCAACGGCTAGAATCTCTATTGAGCTCATTCATAGCAGCATTCAAGCCATTCCTAACCATCTCTAAGCATTCAATAGAGCCCCCTCTTCCTCCCACCAATTGATTTGGTTGTTGATTCATTTTGGTGAGGAAAGGAAGAAGCAAAGTGCTAAGTGCATTCATTTCATCTTGTTGAGCACTAGTTCATCCTCCAAGTGATTCCTCGTGGTGTTATTACTCTTGGAGGTTGAAGGTCTCCTAGACGGCTAGGAGTCACCGGGAGCTACCGACGCGTGTGGTGAGCCCCGGTTGTTTGTGAAGGCGAGTCTCGCCTCCGAAAGGGAAGAGACAAGAAGTGAAGCCGGCGAGTGCATTTGTGCAACACCGGGAGGAAAGCGGGTTGAAAGAGACCCCGGCTCAAGTGTGACCGAGCCACCTCAATGGAGACGTAGGATTCCCTTCAAGAATCCGAACTTCGGTGAAAAATCGTTTCTCTCGTTCTCTCTTTATTTGCTTGTGTTGCTTGTGTGGATTTGTCTCCGTAAACCCTAGATCTAGCTCTTTGTCTAGCTTTAATTCAAATCCATACTAGCACTTGCTCTAGGTTGCTTTTGTTATTTACTTTTAGTAGTATCTTGTGCAAGTTTGAGAAACTTGTGTTGCATCCCGAGCCACTCAACTCGGAGACTCCGGTATTCAATACTGGACACTCCGGACAAGCCGGAGTATCCGGACCAAAACAGGAGACTCGGGTTGACTCTTTCGGCTTGATTTAATTTCGCTGCGTATTTTTAAATCCGCCTATTCACCCCCCTCTAGGCGACATCGTTGGTCCTTTCAAGAATCAAGCCTTCCCTTCATCTTTTTATCAATTGCTTCCATCAACAACTTATAGTTGGGCTCATAGTTGCTTCCATAAGTCCTACTGTCCGAGGTGTCGATGATCCAATCACCTCAATCCCTTCTCCTTTCTCATCATAATGATTGTCCTTTATGACCACTTCATTTCTCACCTCCTCTTCTTTTGTTTTCTTTGCCCTCTTCCTTTCCCTTACATCATCTATTGATTTCTTGCACTTCTCTTGATCTTCCTTGCTAGACTTTGGACATTTAGAGACATTGCCTTTAACATGACCAATATGTTGTTTGAGTCTATAGATTCCTCCATGTACTACCTTTCCATACAATTTGCACTTGACTTTGTCCAAATTATTTGCATCCACAATAGTCCCATTGTCCCATCCTATATCGTTGGAATTTCTCTTGAGTAGGCTAGATGACGTTTCTTTTGCAACCGATGCTTGGGACGACATTCTAGTTAACTTGCAAATTAAAATTTAAGTGATCAAATGAACATAAGTACATATACACACACACACACACATATATATATATATATACACACAGACACACACACACACACACATATATATATATCCTAATGCCAACGCAGAGGAGAGGAGAGGGGGAGGCAGGGAGCAATCGGCGCGCGGGGAAGGTGAGCAGAGGGGAGGGGGAGCAGTAGACGGCGGGGAAGGCGGCACAGGAGAGGAGCAGCGGCCGGTGGGGAGGGGAGCAGAGGGAAGGAGGAGCCGCGGTTCACGGGGAGGGGAGCAGAGGGGAGGAGTGCGGCGGCTACCGAAGAACGAAAGAAGTGTACCTGAGTAGCGGCTGCGGCTGCGGATTCGACGAGGCTAGAGTCGCTCCTCAACCCGCGCCCGACTGCTCCTCAACCCGCGCATCAACCCTAACCCGAGAGGCCGAGACCACGCAGGTAAACCCCTTTGTCCCGCTGCCTCTTCTCAAAATCGGACGCCTAGTCGCCGATTTCCCTTTGCCGCACCGCCGAATTACACCACGCCTAGTCGCCGCCGAGCCGCCTTGGACCGCCTAGGCGAGGTCCCCGCCTAATCAGCTGATTAACTCGAAGTCCGGGAGGGTGGCCGGCGCCCAGCGCCTAGGCGCCGATTTTTAGAACACTAGTATCAGTAGAATTCTGTTGTACATAAGGCTAACTATTGGTCTATTCAACGATAAAATCTGCTAGAATTTAAGACTTAATTGCTGATCGGGAGACAAACTGGATATCAAAAGATCCAATTTCAACTGTCCACTTAGCAATCCGATCAGTTACTTCCTGGTTATGGTGAACATTGCCCAAAGCGAATGATGAGGGCGCTGTAATTCGATGAGATTGAAAATAATGTCTTAATTTCCTAGAAGCCATTAATAAAGAATAACATAGTTTTTGAACCTGATGGTATCTCTCATTTGGTTCGTGTAAAACTTCAATTACGTAGTATACAGGTTTTTGAAACTTATCTCGTTCAACAACTACGACAACACTAACCATATTATTTGTAGCCGCTAAATAGAGCAACCAAAGCTCCTTTGGATTAGGTGATACCAATATTGGTGAGCTTGACAAATAACTTTTAATATCTTGGAAGGCTTTTTCTACTTCATCCGACCAGTGAAATTTGTCGTGTTTTTTATTACCTTAAAGAAAGGTAAACCGCGTTCTCTAGATCTGAATATAAAGCAACCGAGAGTAGCCATCCGACCAGTTAGTCCTTGTACTTACTTCACCGAAGAAGGAGATTTTAAGGATTCAATGGCTCGGATCTTCTCAGGATTAGCTTCAATTCCGCATGAACAAAGAAGGAATCCTAGCAACTTGCCAGAAGAAACTTTGAAAGTGCACTTTTTGGGATTTTATTTTATTATACGTTTTTTCAAATTACAGAATGTTTTAGCCAAATCCTATAAATGGTTAGAACTTTTCTTGCTCTTTAGAACGAGATCATCAACACAAGCTTCTAAATTTCTTCCTATCTAACTTATGAAAGTCTTCTGCATGTGGCGCTAGTACGCGGCTCTATCATTTTTGAGCCCAAATGGTATCTTCTGATAGCAGTAGATTCTAAAAGGGATTATGAAGGAAGTTTTCTCTTCATCTTCTCTTGCTATGCTTATTTGATGATAAACTGAGTATGCATCCAGAAAACTCATCAATTCGCAACCCGTGGTAGAGTCGATCAACTGGTCTATTCGGGGCAAAGAAAAATCATCTTTTCGACATTGTGGCGGTGAAGGTTGCAGAATGTGAGCCATGTGAGGTTGCTATCGATATGAACTGATCTCCTTAAGGTTGTGAGGATGACATGAAGGCAGGGTATCTTTCACCAGATGTTGTGCATGATGATGGTAACGACCTTTCGTATGTGGATGTCGTGCATGACAACTCACCAGAGCCTTGGCACTGGATAGTCCTGAGCCATTGACACCCTCATCGATGGATGGTTTTGATGGGGCACGAGCCTTTGACAAGTTGGATGCTCGGAAGTTTAGTGAGAGGTCCATTAGTGACAAGCCATAAAAGGAGTACGCATCTGACTCGCATGAGGACCACCCAGAGGCGGTGTTGACAGGAGAGGATGCTGATGTGTTCTAGAAGGTGATTGGGTGTGATCCCTGTATCTTAGAATTCAAGGATCTAACTCTAGCCTGTGGGGATGTACTTGATGGCAGTGCAAAAATTGAGTTCACCCACATGCCTCCGCAGGGAATATCCAAAAGGGCATTTGGTTTCCTAACATGCTGTCCATGAAGCTCTGACTGAAATAGTACTCGATTCGGTACCATCGACCGTACCATGTGGCATACTCAAGCTTGTAGAAGTGGTAAATGGTGAGATGCCAGGATATAAATTACTCATGGAAAGTCCATGTCCGGAGAACACCTCATGATAAATGGAACGTGACAAGTATGGTCAAACCACACACATGTGGCAAAGCACAACTGTCGGGCAAGCATCGACAGGTCACATCGAACTTCATTGTGAATCGTCTGTGCAATACCGTGAAGTAGCATATGGCCATTTCACCTCTAGCTCTCGTAGAGTTTATATTGCAGATTTTAAGGTATCGTGTTAAGTATGGGAAGGTTTGGGGGGCTAAGCAAGCAGATGTTGTGTGGTGATTGTACTCGACAACAGTGTACATCATAGAGCCCCATGAGACAAGGGTTGAGATCATGGGAGGTGTGCCAGAAAGGGTATTTGCCTATTTGGCCATGCATTTTGGACATTTCTGCCTTATGTTTAGGCGTTCCAACATTGTAGACTAGTTCTAAGTGTGGATGGCACATTCCATAAATGATCTATGAGTCCTTCAAGAAAAGTTTTCCCTCTCAGTTTGAGATGTCAGCATCAAAGCTCTTGGCACGGTATCCTAATGGTCTGCGCCAAAACTAAAGGCACTAAATCTACGCTGACATGTCACCAACCTAGCTATGTGGAGCTCGGCAGGAACAAGACTACACGCAATAAGTCATGGCGCAGAGATGTTAAACGGCCGTGTCATTTGTGCTGGCGTGTTAAGAAGGGTTATTTTTTGAATTAGTTTTCTAGGGGGTTATTTTTTTGGGAATAGAATAAAAAAGTGCCAAAATAAGGGGGGAAAAGTACTAGTAGGAATATGGTTGTACACATAAGTGTGAGTACTGAGTAGTACTTTGTGGATAGAATGTGAGGCACTTCCCACTTCATATTTCTCCTCCTCCACGAATGATTGAGAAGAGTAGGTTGATATATTAGATAAATGCCACATGCCACTAGATTCCCAATTGATAAACAAGGCCCTTTGCAATAGTATCTATGACAATTAGCTCACTTTTTTTTTCACAATTACCGTCTCCATCCTCAGTTTTTTTTTTCCGGAAAATATAAGCTCAGTATCCATGCCTCCTGTATTTTTCTAAGTACTATTTTGGATCTGCACCATTTTTGCATGGTTGGTGTATTGCTTCAAGCAAAATCTGTACACCGATTCGTTGATGCAAAGCAAGTAACTTACGTTTCCTGCTCGTGCAGTCCGTGGTCCACAGCTCCACATGCATGAAATGCTTGTACGCATGCACGCACAGAGCTGGTCGAGGAGGCACGGTTCACGAAGCACAACGGATGGACGAATTCCCTCGTCGCATGGAATGAGCAATCTTTTAAGCGATTCCTTGCTTAAGCAAGGATCCAACTGTTGATGGCGACGGCATCATGAAACCAATTCGATCCTGTCTAAAGGGCAGGCGAAATGAGTAGGCGAAATGAGGCGATCCAGAATTCCATACGCATGGTCACCACAGCTTTCCCAAAGTTGATTACTGCTTTGCCCCTTTCCTTATGATGATCTTAATCATAGAATTTTGACATCTTGCATTCCTTATGATGCAATTTATAAGGTTAGGTTAGCTTAACTGACTGGGGTAAGACTATCTCTAGCAATTTCCCTTCATTCCATTCCCTTTTCTATTCCCTTCCCCATATTCATTCCCTTTATTTCCTACCATCTCCAGCAGCATCCCCTCAAGGGATTTGTGAAGGGCTTGAAGAGATTTGGAGGGAAAAGAAAGCTGCTGGAGATAGTCTAATGTTTTGTTATCACAACCCACATAATGATACATGCACGGTTTTCTCGAGTTTTTCTTTGGATGAAATTTTTTTCCAG
Source organism: Rhipidocladum racemiflorum (assembly GCA_036346355.1). Classification (NCBI taxonomy): domain Eukaryota; kingdom Viridiplantae; phylum Streptophyta; class Magnoliopsida; order Poales; family Poaceae; genus Rhipidocladum; species Rhipidocladum racemiflorum. The sequence continues at coordinate 7,318,273 of CM070581.1, forward strand.
GGTAGGTAGCACGATCTATCACATTTGTATCCTCATAGATTGTATATATTCTTCGCTCATTTGCAATCTGCTTGTATTTGTAGGTGTTTTATAGAGCCCGTGGAAGAGAGGTTGCTAGTGGCTACGGGTGCAAACGGAGCGGATATAGACATATTTCGTTTATCTCGTATCTTATTCTATATTTTTTCCTCGGAATCGGAGTTGGATACGGACAATGCCGGATTCGAATACAAATATGGACTATCTCGGTCACGAATACGGAGTGAATACAGATCATTCCGAATACTGTTAGTTTCGGTCACGAATATTTAGTCAGATAATGCGTGAAAGCATAAACCATATAGATCGCACGTATTATGATCAATCAACCATATTATATGTCTAAAATGCAATTGCATCAGTAGATTGACAAATAGATTTAAGTACACACCAGTCGATAATAACAGTGGCTAATTAAGCAAACATATAACCAGGACAAGTTAGGCGAATAGTAACTAGCAAGTAGCATTATAGTAAGTCATAATTCACAACTCTCACACCTTAAATTGTTACATGGTCAACAAACATATGGCGAGCATCACAAACCTGTAGTGTCCTAGGCTCTCGGCCTCGCGGATGGCCTGCACAAGTCCGGCGGTAGCCAATGCCTCGAGCCCTCGATGCTGTGGTTCCTGACTCCTGACATCCTAAGAGCATCTCCAGCAGAGCCCCTAAACCAGCCCTTAAACCTTAAAATAGGGAGTGTAGTAAAAAAAACAGATCCAGCAGGGCCCCAACTCAAGCCCCTAAAATTAGGGGGCCCCTAAATTTGCCTCCTCAGCCCCAATTCCCAGGGGGCCCCAACTCAAGCCCCTAAAATTAGGAGACCCCTAAATTTGCCTCCTCAGCCCCAATTCGAGGACACGAGTACAACCCCTATTATTGAAGATAGGGAAATACATGAGAGGCTTCGAAAATTTTATCATGTTTTGAAAATTTTAAATTTAAATTTGAAATATCATGTTTTTAAATTGTAAATGTTAATATGCTTATGTTTTATGTATTACAAATATTTTTGATTGAATTTTAGTGGTGTCAAATAAAGATTATACATAGCGGATATGTCAAAATAGGAGAAAAAGTAAAATAGGAAATTTGAGATTTAGGAAATTTATTCTTTGGACTTGTGTTAAAGCAGGCGCCAAAAATAGGGAGCTCCTAAATCCAAAATAGAGACTCTATTTTAGAGGCCCTTGCTGGAGATGCTCAGGCACGTCGCGGAGGAGCAATCCTTGAAGATACTCTACAGATGACTAATTCAGTAATTTGGAATCAACTAAGTACTCACAAGATGACTAATTTGTATCTGATATACCCCTACCTGGAGCCTCAACGATCTTGGCGAGGGAGGCAACCGGCCCGAGTCCAGCTTCCAGGAGATCTTGGCGGCGAGGGAGGCAACCGGCAGCGGCCGACCGTGTGACGCCGTAGAACACGAGGGCTAGGCGGGGCCGCGGCCAGGATCCGGACCGAGAGATCTTCGTGGTGGTCGACGGCATCTGAGAGATCATTTCGAATCCGTTTCCGTATCCGAAAAATCTATCCGAATCCGCATTCGATATCCAAAAAAAAAAAATCATATATCCAAAATTATGTTCCGAATAAGATCTGAATTTATCCATTTACACCCCTACTAGGGGCTGCCCAGAGGACAGCAGCAGCAAAAGAACAAACAAGCACACCAACCATGTACGAACTAGCCTTATTTTTCTAGCCCAAGAAAGCATTAGCTCCAGTCTACTAGTCTAGTTTAGTAGTACAGACATCAGACCTCCGGGTTCAAGGTTCGTGGGCATATAGATCGTATAAATCTAGGTTGATGGAATCGTCAACAACATGATCATATCAGCTTAGTTTTTTTAATTGAGGCAGCTAACTGCTGACAGAGTATGGTGTACGGGTGCCGCTGCATTAAATTTGAAATTCGCCATCACGACAAAGCAAGTACGCTTACACACTGCCGGCGTAGTAGCTTAGAATAGTTTGGCTGATCTTAATTGAGATATCGAGTGATGTGAACTGGGAAGTTGGGATGAGATGTTATTTTAGCCTTGTTCGTTTGAGATGCCACTCTTTACTGCATTTTGTAAGGTACAGAAGATTGCAAATTGCTGGGGATTGCTATTCAACGGTTAACTTCTACTTATGCTAGTCAAAGCAGACACCCTGCCTTCCCCATCTCGCCTGCATGTCGACGCCATTGCAGCAGCAGCCAATCAGCAAGCAAAAACTGGCGGGATTTTATGAACATTCAGCCAGAGAATTGATACTTTCAAGCAATAAATTTGGACTTGCAATTGCAAGATTCGAAACTTTTCGACCATAATTTTGAACTATTCGTCTAGAAAATTCAGCGGCATTCAACTGAAAAATTGAACTTTCAGTCCAGGATAAGAGTTCAGCCGTGGCGCCCGTAGATTAGAAAAATTCTAAATGGTTTGCGTCTTCACTTGCACATCTTGGTTTGAACATTTGCTTTCTTTCCTACCTTGCATGTTTAAAATTGGTTTATGTCTTCAATACACATCTTGTTTTGAGGATTTGCCTGTTTTGCTACATCTTCACGTGTTACAATGAGATTAAATGGTTTAAGTCTCCACCTGCATATCTTGATTTGAAGATTTGCCTTCTTTACTACATTACGCATGCTACAAAGTGATTAAATGGTTTATGTCTTGGCTTGCATATCTTGGTTTGAAAGATTTGCCTTCTTTACTACATTACGCATGCTACAAAGGGATTAAATGGATTATGTCTAGGTTTGAAGATTCGTCTTATTTAATAAATTTTGCATATTACAAAATAGATTAAACGGTCTATGCCTTGTCTTGCATATCTTGATTTGAGAATTTGCTTCTTACAATGCAGCATCGATAGAGCTATGACCCTTGTAAAACTGCCGATGGAGTTGTTGCCTTGTTGCCGTCTCTGTTTGCTCAGATGACTCGTTGCAATGAATTGTTTCCACAATTCCATACGTAAGCAAATTTAACACCATATCTTAAGTAAAACATTTTCACGGTAAATGCTCTACGCCGACGGCGGCTGGCCGTTCGCGAGTCCATTTCTGTTTACCTTGGTCGGGTTATTTCCACATCTTTCTTCAGTGATTTTTTTTTTGGGAAATCTAACATTGTAACTTGTAAGATGCGATCTACGTACTGTATTTTATACCGGCGGAAATCTTTACGACGAAACAATCATACGGTGACGACAAAATCGAAATATTCAGCCCATCATAGAAACATTGGCCATGTGAAAACAAAGATCCAGTGAGAGAAAAAAATCGAGGTAGCTTGTACAATGAGCTGTGTCTATATAAGAGATGCCATATAAATTTTTTGATGAGGTGGAAGAGAGAGAAGGAGGAGAGAGAGTGAGTAATCGTCCTTTCGTGAATAGACGGTCTTATAGACAGTTTTAGATTGTTTGTGCCATTATATAGACAGTCTATTTAGTTATATAAGAAATCATTACAAACGACTATATAGACGATATATTGTATGAGTTATCTTTAGTGCTGTCTGTAGATAATATGAAGATGCATTATAGACAGGTGTCGTCTGTACCACTGTGCATACGCCGGGAGCATGGATGACGAGAGGTTAAAAACGGCAGTGGCAGTGGGCCCCACAGTGACAGGCAGGCACCCCGGTCCAGCTGAGCGGAGTCCTGCGCCTGCCACAGTCACAGTCCTACGCTTGGAGCGAGCAGAGCAGAGGAGCTTCACGTGAGCGACCAAGCGAAACCAGCCAAAGCCCAAACGAAGAAGCTCCCAGGTCCCAGACGGCCCCCCTCCCTCTCTCCGTCCGTCGTCGCTCGCCGCCTGCTCTGCCCGCCTCGTAAATCTGAGGAGCAGCGCTGCGTTTGACGCCCCCCGCTCCTTCTGGTCTCCTTCCTTCCCCTCTGGCGGCCCGCAGACGCGGTTGCGGTGGCAGGAAAGATCGAAATCCCTCGTGCCGCCGTGCCTGCGCTTGAGTTCTTGGAAGTGCCGCTCCGTTCATCTTGCGCTGGTCGGTCGCGTCCTTTGATGCGAGGAGGAGAGAGGGTTCCTTTTCGCGTTTCTTCTCTCCTTCCCCTGGGGTGCTGCTGATTCTCGGGGGTGGCAATGAGGAGGCACGGATGGCAGCTCCCCTACCACCCTCTCCAGGTTCGTCCTTGGTGTTGGAACGTCGTGCCTCTCTCTCTCTCTCTCTCTCTCTCTCTCTCTCTCTCTCTCTCTCTCCTGGCTGGGATTCTCTGTTGTTCGTGGTTGCTGAAGAATTTGGTGCTTGTTGCAGGTGGTGGCCGTGGCTGTGTTCTTGGCGCTGGCTTTTGCGTTCTACGTGTTCTTTGCGCCCTTTGTTGGGAGGAAGGTGTTCCAGGATGTCGCCATGGGGATCTACACTCCTCTGGTAAGGCTCTTGCTTGCCTCCGTCCTTGTTGTCCTGCTGAACGAGTGCCTTGTGGTTTGGATCTCCATCTTGATCTTGGTGCTGCCTGCCCTGATGGATGGGCTCGCTCATGAGTGGTTGCTGGAACTTGGGAAGGTTCCAAATTGAGTAGGTCTTATCTTGAAATGGACTATTTAGCACTCTTGCATTTGTGGTAGGATTTATGTACTTTTTTTTTGTTGGAGGGTGATGCAAGCTACCAAGGCTTGAGGCTAATCTGGCCAATTCTGGTGCTATCATTTGACGTACCGAACTCTGCAAATCATTGTCTAATTTGTTCAACAGCTTTGCCTCAGCCTTCATGGTTGGTAGAGTTTTGATTTGTCCAAAAGGATAAGAACATCATAGCCTGCATAGGGCTATTTTGTGTATGTAACAGCGATGTGAAAAATATAGTATCAGGGCAAGCAGGAATTGTACATGTTAGACTCTCAGTGCTCCTTCCAAGTCAATTCAGTTCAGAACTAGTGCCTTTGGGTTGTACAGCATTAGTACATGTTTGGTAGGATTTTTTTTAACTCTATTTACTGGAGAGTGACATTACATAAGTTGTATTTATTACACTAATATTGGTCGTTTCATACTGGTCCTATCTTTCTGATACCATGGTATCGTTTTGGTGCTGTCTTGTTGCTGTAATCATGCCAAGTTGAGAAAGTCGTTTCCAAGAGTTGGGTTATACTTATACTACACCTGGTAGTAGAGTAGTAGAAACACCCATAACAAATCAACGGTTAGATGTGATTTCTACTACACATTTTATACTACAAATATAATCCACCGTAAAATTTCCCTTTAAGAAAACTGTTGTGTTTATGCTGTAATGACTAGGTAATGTAGTGCAGTGTGCCTTTTTGGTCTTCTGGCTGATTTTCTTAGCATTTTTATACATGTATTACAGAGTAGCATGCATCATCATGGCAGCACACTTTTCACTGTTTCATGAGTAACCATGTGTAGTTACAGTCAGAATCTGGAAATTATGGTTTACTTTCCCAAATGTGAAGCTGTGAACTCCATAGTTATAAATGGCATTAAAATTCACAAATGCAGCACATTATGATATGTTGGAGATAGAGTCCGAGTCTTGTGCGACTCGAGCGTACTAGGATAGGATTCAGAGTTATAGATAAATTAGAGATAGAGTTTGGTGCTACTGTGCTACTGCAAGGAGAGAAGAGGAGGTTCGGAGAAGAAGAATGTGATGTTGACTTTGGAGTTGGTTGATGATGAGCGTGTGTTGATGGTAATATTGGTTGTGGGAGTAGGAGCTGGTGGTAGCTCCGGTGGAGGCTATTGGTATGGTTATGGTGTCAGTTGTAGCTATCAAGGTGTTGATGTTGGTGCAAGGAGCGAAGAGGACAGGTTCGGAGAAGAAGAATGTAAGGGTTGAGGAGGCATTGTTCAGTTTTGGCGCAAGATAGAGAGGTTCTAAAACAGGGGGAGAAGGTCGATCAAGATATGGCTTTGGTGATGTTGACTTTGGAGTTGGTTGATGTTGTACGTGTGTTGATGGTGATATTGGTTGTGGGAGTAGGAGTTGGTCGTAGCTCCAGTGGAGGCTATGGCTATGGTTATGGTGTCGGTGGTAGCTATAGAGGTGTTTGTGCTGGTGCAAGAGGCAGCGTTGGTAGAGAGGTGTGGGTGCTGGTGCAAGAGGCAACGTTGGTGGAGAGGTGTGGTGATCGATAAGATAGAAGTCAAAGGTCAAGTTGGTCGGAGGTATGTTAGGAGAGAGGTAGTAAAAGCTGAGGTGGTCAGGGGCATGTTGGGAGAGGTGGTGGAGCCCGAGGTGGCCGGGGGTTAGAGGAGGAGGAGGCAAGTGGGTAGAGATAGAGGAGATCAAGACTGCGTGTGTGATGAAGAAGGCGGATGACTTGATGTTGGTTGAGGTGATGATCGTGGTGTTTACTATGGTCAATGGTGGTGCGGGTGGATGCACATGGAGGTTGTGAATGGCAATGATGATAGTTTTGGAGGTGGTATCGATCATGGCATCAGAGGTAGCTTTGGACGTCAGAGGTGGACATCATGGTGGTGGTATTCGTCATTGTGTTGACGGTTCGGTATAACGAGATTGCCATGATTGTATTTCATGCCCATCTTGAGAGGGGGGGGGGGGGGTTGGAGATAAAATCCGAGTTGTGTGACTTGGACCGTATTAGGATATGATTTAGAGTTAGAGATAAATTAGAGATAGAGTTTGGTTGTAATACGGTTGAGATTGACACTAAAAATAAAAAGTGTAAGGATCCTATGAGACACACACGAACGGAATATTCCCCAAAATTTCTACATGATATTTCTAATTGAAATATGATTATCTTTAAAACATCACACGATTGAGTTCACAAAACTGGAAATTTATTGTGACAGTGGGTAACTGGTAATTGTACAGCTAAATTTCTTTGGTACATGTCATCCCACATGCACATTTTTACCACACTGAATACAAGTCTATGATAAGGCAATTTATTACACCTTTATGATGAAAGTGTGTCGTTTGACTTCTTAGGTTTCATGTGTCTTCTTTCTGTACATCTGGTGTGCTGCAACGGACCCAGCAGACCCAGGGGTTTTCAAATCAAAGAAGTACCTAAGATTGTATGGAAGTGGCAAACACAAGCATCCGAAGGAATCAAGACAAGGTGTTTCAGATGTTGGGTTACAACTAGAGGGAATTGGAGAAAAGCAAGAAAATGAGGTTGCAGCTGCCAGTGTGAAGTCAATGACCCAACACAAGAACAAGAACTCACCTTGCTTCAGTGCAACTTTCTCTGCATTTCTCCTTATATTCTACCCTCTCTCTTTTGTTTTTTCCTGCTGCCAATCACGTGAATGGTCCTCCGAGCAGCAAGCCAGTGAGGACGGGATGTTTTTCTGCAGCCTCTGTGAAGCCGAGGTATGTTTCTTGCATTTGTTGGTGTTCATGTATGTTTTTCTGCAGGTACTTATTTACCAGTTTGCAATTATTTTTTCTAGGTGTTGAAGTATAGTAAGCATTGCAGAGTTTGTGACAAATGTGTTGACGGTTTTGATCATCACTGCAGGGTAACACACTCCTGAACAATTCTCTTCTTATTTGCATTAGCGAGTATATGATAACTCTCTTGGTTTTCTCAATCTCAACAGTGGCTCAACAATTGTATTGGAAAAAGAAACTATAGGAGGTTTTTTATTCTAATGACAACTGCCTTTTTCTTGGTAAGCTCATGTTTCCTATCATGCTCTGATAGATGTATCGGTAGAAATGCTGCAGGTTACTCTGATCTTAATGTGTTAAACATGTTCCGAGCATCAACTGCATTCTAGAAACACTCATTCATGTGCATTTGAATTTGGTCATCATTATTGCAGAGAGCATTTTATTCCTGGTCCTTTTCATCCTAGTTGACCATTGACAGGTCTGCATGATTTGTGCACTTTGGGCCAGCTTATCCTACAGTCAGCAATTGGAGTATTGGTGCTAGTGCTCTGCTTTGTTGAGCGAAAGGAATTCTCTGTGCAAGTTGTGTCAAAGCTAGGAAGCAGCTTCTCTGTAGTGCCTTTCGTCATTGTGGTGGTACGTTCTATTATCCTACATTCCATTACTGATTACTTCACACCTTATCGAATTGGTTTACTCTTTTAGTCAATCTTTCTTGAGCCAGTGCTCAAAATGTTGATCTTTGTTCACACAGGCATCCTGTACCATCCTAGCCATGGTTGCTTCACTGCCAATTGCCCAACTTCTCCTTTTCCACATTCTTCTCATCAAGAAGGCAAGTTCTGACACTATTCCAATTTATGTAATGACATTGTTATACCAACCGCTACATTACTATGCCTGATGTTATTGTCAAGTAGCTTGTATTTCAAATTCCGAGACCCCTCATTGAAATATTTCTTGGAAACGTAAACTTGTGACGCTATGCTTGGTATGCATTGCGAATATTGATAGCATACATTTACTTATTGAGCAAACAACTGTTATATCACTAGCTGGATAATTATCATCATGAATTCTTATAATATCATTGTGAGTTTGTATTAGAAAAAGAGATTAAAAACGTAAACCGCAGAAGGCACAGTGAAAATGGAATACTGGGTTTTCCACTGAATTAGTAAATGTGGACAGATACCATGGATGGTATGTGAAGGTTGCATTGTTGCCTTTGAAGGTGATGTGAAATTGAAAAATCTACGCACAATCTTGTCAACCTCATGCAGGGAATCACTACATATGACTACATCATTGCCCTGAGAGAGCAAGAACAAGAAGAGGTTGGTGGGCAGCAGAGTCCGCAGATGTCTCGCGTAAGCTCCTATACTGGTGGGCTTAGCAGTGCTAGTTCCTTTGGTGCACTGCGCCGTGGTTCATGGTGCACTCCTCCAAGACTGTTTCTTGAAGATCAGGTGAGAATCCTACATCGTCAAACTTCATGAATCATGGAACAGATAATTACTCTCAAAGTGAAGGCACTTGTCTGTGGATCACATCTTAAGAATGCAAGCCTCAGTAGTTACGCTTGTCAATTTAAGTCGTGCTAGTCAATACCTCCCCGAACCATTATAATTTTATAATTTTGCACATCTAAATGACAACAAATGCATCCTTAGGCCTCATCATGATTTTGCATACATGATTATAAAAGATAGATATGTATGCCCTTTTCCCATTCAGCATTTGCTCATTAGCTCATGGCTTATTTTAAGCTACTCAACCTCCTTCCAGTTCGATGTTATTCCATCAGAGGCTGGGTCGTCGCATAATTCAGCTACCAAGAGAAAAGAAGAAGTCCGGAGGAAGAAGGGTTCAGGGTCTGTGAAAATTAGTCCATGGGCACTGGCTCGTCTTAATGCAGAAGAAGTTTCCAGAGTTGCTGCAGAGGCACGGAAGAAGTCCAAAGTTTTAGTGCCCATCAGAAAAGATGAGTATTCACTTGGCCATGAAACCGACAGTAGCTACGGTGGCATGAGCAGTAGGGTTGATCTAGCCCCTGATAACAAGAGGAGAACAAACAGAAGAGGAAGGACCCACAATGATCTCTCCCTTAAACCTATTGCAAAGGTATCAGCAGATGCTATTGATGGTAATGGCAGTGACATGGCCCCTGAAGCATTGTCCAATTTAGCACCATTGCAACTTGAGGCACTGAGTGCTTTTCACCCAAGTAGAGCCACATCCTCTGCAAACGGTGGCGGATCATCTCCAGATAGCAGCTTGGACTCGCCTGAACTGCACCTGTATCGAGTCTCGGCTCTCTCCTTATCTGCAGCTGAAGACTTGCAGCTGACAGCTCTCACTGCCCCAGGAAGCACTCCACAGCAAGTGATTCAACTGTCAAGATCAACCAGTGACGGCTATGAAGCATCAGGAGGTGAAGACAGTGACCGTATCCCATCAAGGATAGTGCACCGCTCCTCGAACTGGGCAAGCATCATCCTCAACTCTGATCAGAGTGCGTCCTCATCGGGCATCCTTGTGCTGAAGGACAGATTGTCCTGACTTCAGAGTTCAGACCAAAATTCATGTTCAGCTTCCTTCAGATGAATCAAGATTGTAGATGATCGATGGAGATCGCAGTATCCTACCTCGTTTGTCATCGCTTTCTGGTATGTGGCTTCAGATCTTGTCACAGCGATGGATGGCTGTATATTGTGTAAAGCGTTATTTCTGGTGGTTTCCGAATTGGTAGGTAGGGAAGGAAAGCTGTTTCATTCGCGCAGGGCTAAGTGCTTGTAATTTTTGCTGTCATATGACAATAAATCGATTTACCAGAGGTCGATATCTTCACTATCTTGGATTAATACCTCATTTTCTTGAGGTTGACCTGTCAGCTCCTACCATGTGCTATGTGAAGAAAACAATGGCATGTGTACCACATTAGGCAACTAGGCATTCAAGAAGTAATTCTCTTTTGACTAGAAATACTATGGGTCTGCAAATCCGGCCGTCTGGAACACACTTAGCAACGCATTGTTGTAGATTAAGTATCCGATGGTCGTCCTAAGTGCTTAGATTAAGCCTTACGTAGACAACCTGGTCAAACATGTCCCAAATACTAGATCTGAGACAAAATAACATATACTACTGTGGGACGGCACATGATAAAGCTCAATCGATTGATTCAGTTTTGCTTTGGTTAGTGAAAAGTGTACACATCTTACTACCTAACACATTGTCGGTGTCGCGATTGGTTAGATCCAGTACCCAAATTCTCAAAAGAAGAGAACATGAAAGGTTTGAGTAATCTATATCACTGCATGTCAGGGGCTCAGTCCCAGGCGCCATGTGAGAAATATGTCCTTTTTACATGACAGGCAAGAGATTTGTTCAGTTCAGTGAAATAGCACAATCAAGGTTTGATTTGTTTCTATTGATTAGTTTGTTTGCACAGGAAAACAAATTCAAAAAGAAGTGATTTTTCAAATATTTTACCGCCAATCTGAAGCAAAATGCAGGGTAGCTACTCTTTTTGTTGTTTTATCTTTGAAAGCAAAAAATGTAGTGTCACTGTCGGTGCCAAGAAACAACTGACAGACGACACACACACACACACACAACAGTGAATCATGTTTCATTTGGCTCTCAGCTAAACACTTGACAAAGTTAAATGCTTGTATGATTCATCGAATACCACAAGTTATATCTTGGGGATAATGCATGGCCAGTACTAAATGAAAGTCAATGTAATGTGTTCATGATCTAAGGTAGGAAAAAGAATTCATCTGTCATATAAATAACATGGGTTAGCAGTCCTGGTCCTGCCTCGAGAAAGCATCCTGCTTAAAAGAAGATCGAAAAAAAAAAAGATGTGCTTCTGTGCAAAATTCTAAGCTTCAGGGTTGAGCAAGATTTAAAAGAAGATAAAAAAAAAGATGTGCTTCTGTGCAAAATTCTAAGCTTCAGAGTTGAGCAAGATTTTACCAGCCACGCTAATTCCGTGTAACCAAAAAGCAGTTAAGATGACAAAATTCCACAACAATTGGATTGATATACTAGTTACCTCGTTTCAAAAGAATGCTACACACATTGTCAGTTCTCCAATCCCTGTCTTCTCTTTTGCATCCACCACTGCATGAGTTTGACGATCTCAAATGACCGCAAAAGGCTTCTTTCACCATGAAACTCAACCAATCAATCATACACATAAAACGTATAGTCATGGCACCACCACCACCACCGCCACCGGTCAATCTTCGCAAAACGACCATTGCCCACCTCACTTGTTTCCCGTGAGAATATGAACAGATACACCTTTGAGAAACAAACCTATCTTCTTCATCACCTGACCCTATCTGACATCTAAAGCTCCTCAACTGAGCCACCCTCCTCATCCAAAATTTCCATGCTCGATGACCGGCAAGTGAAGTAGAACACCGTGCTCATCATCAAATCGATCAGCATCACAGAAGAGTACATGAGGACAAGCAATGGCCCCTCCCAGAGCCGCGATGAGCCATCCCCATAGCTCAACGTCTTCACCCTGTGCTCAAACAGACCCTCGACGAAGGCCAGACCAATGGTGGATCCAAGAAAGATGAGCAGGCCGACATGGGTTTGCCCCTGCATCAGCTGCACCGACCGGCGCAGTGCATTGACCCCGGCCACGTCCTCAAGAACGGCAATGACGCCGGCGAGGTTGCACACTATGATGGTGTGCGCGTATGCCACGGAGAAGGCAAGAACAGTGAAGAGGCCGGCGCAGACGACAATGTCGGGCGGGTAGAGCATGGACTTGAGCGTGGAGCAGGCGGTCACGAGGAGGGCCAAAAAGGCGGCGAGGCAGGCAATGACGACAGCGCACGAGAGTGCGTACGTGGCGGCGAGGCGCGGCCATGCGCGGCGCGCGAAGAGGGAGAGGTCGGCGGCGGCGAGGGGCTTGCTCGCGTAGACGGCGGCGACGGCGTAGGCTACGGCCGCTCGTGCGGCGAGGAGGAGTGTGAAGAGCGCCGGGAACGACACGACGGCCGCGACGACGGTGGCGGCGAGGTGGTGCGCGAGCTGCCTGACGAAATGCGTGAGCGGGAGCCCCGAGGACGCCGCGGCGACGAGGAGCTTTCTCGCGAGCGGCAGCACGACCGCGCCGTTTAGCGCGGCAGCGGACAGGAGGAGGCACCCCGACGCCGGGCAGAGCAGGAGGAAGACGATGGACGTGAACGCGTGAGGGTCCGCGCGCAGCAAGCGAATCGTCTCCCGCAGGATCTCCAGCGCGTTCATCGGTGGCAGACGCACCCCGCCGCCCGCGCCCCCGCTCCGCGTCCGCGCCATCCTCCCCGCCGCCTTTCCTTGCGCTTCTTGGATTCGCGGCTTCGTCGCGCGCGCGCCGCCGGTCAGATCAGACGCAAGATGCGAGCGGCACCAATGCGCGCTTCTGCGATGCGAGTTGGGGCTTATAAGTGGCGCGCGGTGGGATCTTGGGGACGGGAATGGCGTGGGAGGTGAGGAAAGAGATGGAGCAGGAGAAGTTTCTTTGGAGCAGAGATCGAGGGAAGGTTGAGACGCCGATCAGTCAGAGGGTGGACACGAGCGAGGGAAGGTTGAGACTGCCGACAGTGTATTGATGAGGATGACATGTGGGGCCCTTCAAGATGAGGTGGTTTCCATTTGTCCTTATGCCATGTGGGGCCTGGAAGCTAAAAGTTCGATGAAGTTTCCTTGTCTATGGTTTTTTTGGGTTTCTCATTTGGATAATTTCGAAATTTTCAAAAGCGTCAGGGGATATATATATATATATATATATATATATATATATATAGACACACACTATATGTCTAGTAAATTACTGCCTTATGAAAATCTTAGCCCACTAGAAGCCTAATTATGTTCAAGCCCACCGCTTACATTCTAGCCCAACAACAACGCTCCTCAATTCTCAAGTCTTAGGGCCATTTTATTTTTGCTTTTGCTTTGGATTTTGACCCAAAAAAACTTAATAAAAAATAAACAGCTTGGAATTTGATTCACAATCCAGCCTATACATATACACTAAAATTCACAATCCATTTCATATGTGCTTTTGGATTTCAGCTTTTAAAAAATTATCTTCTTAATAACCACAATCCAGAATCAGCTTTTAGAGAATCCAAAACAAAAACAAACAAGCCCTTAATCACATAATTCCCCACTCTCCACTCGATTCGGCTACGGCTTGGTGGCTAGTAGGCACCCATGTGGCAAGCGGTACGATGAGATAGAGAGCGTGCAACGCACAGGCATAGGAGCGATCGTGACACGCTGCCACAAGACATATACATATATATATATATATATATATATATATATATATATATATATATATATATATATATATATATATATGAATATGATTTTTTTTTCTTTTTTTGCGGTGAATGTAGAGTGGGAGTAATATGAGATGAATAGAGGTGTTCTTTCCATTTTTTTTTTTTTGCGGGATCGAGAAGCGAAGTCAATTGAGATTTCATCTTTTCCATCATGGTTCGAAGGGCAAACTGAAGAACAAGGAGGGAGAGGAGCAACAGAAGGAAATGGGAATCTAGTGGCTTTTTCTCCATCCTCATCTCAGACAAAGATATAAGTGTGTATCTTTATTAAAAAAAATTAGTTCTATCACTGGCCGGTGGTGCTAGAGAATATGGAGCTTCTTTTTTTTAACCCACGTTAGACTACTTTTAAGAATCCCATATATTTTACTAAAAACGATAACTAGATCACGTGTTACAAACTCTAATGCCTCGGAACCTTGGCTCATTGCGACGCATGAACTTCACGGACAACACGCGATTTCCTCTAGAATTCCTATCAAAGCAGTTTAAATAGAGCAGATAAGAGATCAAATTACGCATCATCACTCGGTACAATGAGAAATTTTCTGTCGAATTTTCATTTTAAGAAGAGCCGATTGTTACGTTAGGCAAAGTTCAGAACAATTGCCTTGTTCTACGGAAAAAAAAAAAAAAAAGTCATTCTAATCAACGATAGGATGGAGCTGCAGCACAACAACAGTACAGAAAAAACAAGCCAGACAACCCCCGAGGGGAAGGAACAAAAGCTTCGAGAACACAAGCAAAGTGACAATTAAGCCTTGCAACAAAAAAACTTCCTTGTAGTAGGGCGCTAAAGGTCTTACAGGTCGTTACTTTTCTCTCGGTGTACCTCTTTGCGATTTGCCCCCGGAGCAATCGCTTCTTGTTCATTCTCCCTCTCTTGAAATAGATTGGCAGAGCTCCTGACTTGCTTTAAAAAAAAAAAAAAAAACTTCCTTGTTTATTTTCGTCATCGATTCCTTGTTTCTTTTCGTCGTTGAGGGAAGGCCCCCAACAAGTTTCTCGTGCTGAGTATCCCTGTGGACTGTGGTCTAGGTGGGCCATCCGACCGTTCGGCCAACTATCCTTTCCAATCTTTCGTATTTTAAACCGATTCCAATCATCCGGACTACCGGACTAGTAATATACCACACCGGAACCTGGAGTAGGAATTCCGGCCCATGTATAGCTCGGATCGGACCATCCTTCCGTATACTTTCCCCGGTTGTCTTTTTTGGTTATAGTTTTAGCCAAAATTTTGAAACTTTAACTGTTAATATTTTTTAAAATATTTAAATTAGATACATGAAAATCATATGTATAGATTTGTTTCGAAAAACACTTTTATAATATTATAATTTTATTAGGTTTTATAAATATATTATAATAGAAATTAGTACTTAAAATTATGTTTCAAAAACCGTATCAATATCTAAAAACAACAACTATTTATTACCAGAGGTAGTATTAAAAAGCAACACAGTGGTTGTGCCACGCATGGCGGCTGTGCTCCGCGGAGTCGCGGACCCGATACGCATGGCATCTTGGACTGCCGCTAATACTCGAATAGAGGCCGGTACAGGGTCTTTATTTGTCCATGAGTATAAAAAATGAGACTAATTCTTTGTCCATCGGGTAAACAGGTACGGTAAGCTATACCCTTACCATTTTTACCTATTTACCCGTGAAATACACTGACATGTCGAATATGTGAGCATGCGTTAGAAAAAACCCTAGGTGTCCCTAGCTCCCAGCTGAGTGCCCCCAAAATCCCAACTCCGAGCTCCCAGCCAAGTAGCCAACTGTATCGGCTTAAGCTATCTTCACCATCATATTCTTCATGGTCGATTCTCAATCCGTCCGTATCGGCTTAAGCTATCTTCACAATGTTTTCCTTTAAGATCAATATCGGTTATAATCGGCTTACAACTCTCAAATCCGATATACATTTCTTAACAAACTAATCATACTAAATCGGCTTAAGCTATCTTCACAATGTTTTCCTTTAAGATCAATATCGGTTATAATCGGCTTACAACTCTCAAATCCGATATACATTTCTTAACAAACTAATCATACTAAATCGGCTACATACCAAATTCTAGTGTCAACACCAGCCCACAAAGGCACAGCCAAAGTGCCCACCTCTACTCCTACCCGGTGATGTGAACTAACACCGTCAAAAATGCAAGTATTTCTGCTCCCTGCACATGCGGGTGATGTGTGCAAGTCTATGAAGTGCAGGCGTCAGCTTGGAGAGCTGGCTGAAATAAACAGGAGGGCAACAAGAATGTTGTGGTCTGTCAATATAATGGAATCTTCAAATTAAAATAAGCTGTGCATGTTGTTATCAATGAGAATGATCTTTGAAGTTCAAACTATAGCACTACAAAACATGCTTATATGACGCGCCAATTCGGGCCACGTCAGTATGTCGTTTGAAATCCTCTGATTCAACTACAGAGAGTGGTCCCTGTGATTACAGATTTCAAGTGAGGTATGTCACTAGAGTAGACTACTATCATGTGAAAGGAAACCACCTTTGCAGAATTGCAGTACATCTTACACGTTCGATGGCACTATGACATGCCGAGAGAAGCAAACGCAGACGTCCTTCTACCAAGCATTCCCCCGCCCCTGCGGGCTCCGTACTTGACTCTCGGTCTCTCACTCTGCGTGTAGCTGGAGGAGTTCACGGATACCTTCACATACCTGCTTGTGGAATTGCAAATTGCTAAGCAAGAGGGCAGAGAAACATCTGAATTAAGCAGATAATGTCATAGCCTCATAGATACCACCTATCATATGTAATGCATAAATGAAACACCTAGCTCGGTCTACGTACCAACTTGATCTGTGCTTTTATACTTGCGATGAGGTGCGTGTACTCATCTATTTGTCTGCAAATATGCAAAATTTGCAGCATTAAAATGTGAACGAATGTTAGCACAGGGAGTCAGGAGCGTCAAAAGAACAAAAGGAGCATGTTCGAGCATATAAGGGAAAATTACAACATCAACCTATGAATGAATGCAGCCACAGGGAACCCAACATATCAAAAGGAGAGAATTCAAGCATAAAACGGAACAAGGGCCAGATCAGACACAAAAGGAACCTCAACTAATACACTGTACTATTATAGTGACACTAGAGCAATCAAACAGAAACAAAGCATCCTATTCATCTACGTAAATATGTTGCAAAAAAGAAATCTTAGAAGTTCACACCTCAAAACACAAAATTCTATGATTGAACACTACAGAAGGTTTGCTTAACTTCAGCTGTCATTGTATTCATCTAAGTAAATATGTCATTCAGTAAATAACAAGATAGAGGTAACCAGACAAATTTGCAACTATACTTTTTGAGGAAGTCTGGTCACCAGTCAAAGCAACAATAACAAGACCATACACAACCGGTGATGCTAAAGTGGAAACTTCAAAGTGCACTAGATTATCTCCAGTCAGGTTACAAGAGCTGAGGCAACACATAGGATATAGCAAGTCAAGCATTCAGCCTACATTTTAACTTCAATTACAGAACTAGATGTTGATGCATTTACTCTATTAGATCCAGGCATCACAGAGAAAATCAGCCTATTATCCTCCTAAGTTCCCAACATCAACAATGACTGTCACTGTACTACCAAGCCGGCTAGCCTACCTACCCCACGCACAGGGTGCACAGAAATTCCTACGGACTACGGTCAAATACAATACGATGCAAATTCATCAGTGGACTAAGTTGGCTATGCTTTCAGAATATATAACAACAGAATTGGGCCTGTGTTATAATCATGCTGTCATAGCAATACGCACAAAAAGATTTAAGACATCTTAGAAAATACAAAAACATCAACCACCGCAAGTGGGGATCATCACTGTAACGTCCGAAGCATGAATAATAGCAGTTTAGGATGCTAAGAAATGCTAGAGTGAAAAGGATGATCTTAACAAAATTTCTGAGGGTGTTTATGGAATATAATATCAGATGTATACCAGTAGCACCAAAATCAGCTCTGTACTACGTTGCATACTAGCTATGTCAAATAGGTGAGCTCCTATTCAGCATTTGATGCCTGAGTGTTGAGTGAGCATCAAACTCCGACTAAAACAAATGGATACATATAGGTATCCTGAATATCAAATTCTCTAAAAAGCCCAAGAGCCATCACAAGGCTGAAGAACATCACTGTTTCCAAAAAAATTGTTCTTGCTCAATAGGAAATAGGTAAACTAAAACCTAAATTTCCTACTAAATAAAATAACAGCGTGGGAACAACAAAATATATGCTATCTATGCAAACTGTATTGAACAGCAAGCATAACACATGCACAAGAACTTCCCTAGACCATCAACATCCCTTTTGCGTAACTCTTTTTCACAAAACAATAATGCTGCACAAAATCAAGGTCTCATAATCAAACATCAGAAATTAGGAATTGAGCTACCTGGCCAACCTTGCTTCTCTTACAGATATAAACTGCAAAGCTTCTTGCCAAGTGAATTCCACATGAAAACCTAGACCAATATCCACAAAAATGTGCCTTGTATCTGGCCTGCGGAAATCACCACACATCAAGGAAAACAATTAGACCTCAACAGTTCAAGAAATCTGTCTGTAGGAGTCATAAATACATAATATATCACCTATGTTCCAAACAAGCAATTTTTGCTAGCGCTTTATAATAATGTTCAGCAACTATTCCGACTTTGTGATGCTAAGGTAACAGCTTGTTAATGAATGGTAGTTAAGAATGAGGTTTAAATAATGAAGCAGCATCATGACATATTACAGAAAGTTCCATGTTTGCTTGTTATATTGTGCCTAATAACCAAGGACCTTCTTCCCAATTTATGTAGTGCAAACCAAACTAATTCACTTGTTATACTTCCTTCCATATGCAAACATCCTTTCTTTTTGACAAGGGCAACCAACACTGTTTCCATTTTCCAGATGGAAACAAAACAAAGTCATACACATACACCTTCATGTTTATACTACTGCAAAAGTTCCATCAAGCACAAAGCTACTTCAATTGAAATGCTCACCCCACGTAATTTGATTGAGTAATGTAATACCTACTGGTCCCTAAACAGTGCATACCGCGAAACCCCAATGATATGAGAGATGCCAAAGCAATATCAAAAACTCATTAGCAGATGTCTACCCTTAACCCAGAAGGTAAAAGACAAACATAACAACCTCAGTTTTTGGTTTTCTTAGGTTGGGGAGAGGAGGGAGGGGGCGGGGTTTACACTTCTGCCTTCATGTACACCTCTGAGCCTAGATTGACCATGGATCGCATGCTGGTAACGCCATTCTTCTCCAAATTCTCAATGTTCCTCTTCAAATCCAAGCTGTCACCATCCAAAAAATAAGTTGAATCATCAGATCAATCAGCAATAGATCGATTTAAGACGCCGAAAAAATCGGCAAGAAAGCTCACAATCTCACCAATTCTAAGTTAAAAATAAAACGTCCCCCGCTGGAAGACGAGCCTCAAAAAGTCTCAGTACAGTTACAACAACAACGGGGAAGACGAGGAGAGAAGAAGAGCAGTAGCTTACAAGGTCTTCTGATGCTGGAACACCTTGTCGCGCTGGGCGATGGCGTTCACGAGGTCGGGCTTGAGCCGCCGGTCGACGAAGTCCTCGAACTTCTTCAACTTCTCCTGCCGCAGCCGCGCCTCCGCCGCGGTCATGGCCATGGCCCCCACCGGGTTCCCTTCGGGACGATCCGCCAATCCCAAGCTATTAGCTCGCCGTTCTGGACCGCAGCTGCGGCCGCCTCGGGACGGGAGCGTAAAGACCAGAGAGAGCGGAGTCGAAACGAGGGGGAGTTAGAGGAGTGAGTCGCCGCCGCCGAGTAGGTGTTTGGCCCAGGAAACCGAGCGACGACGCCACGGGGAGGAGCTGGGCGACGCGGCGCTAACGATGGACGGGCAGGTTTCGGTGAGAACGGGTGAAGAAGGGGGGAAACATGAGATAAGAAGAGGCACCTGCGAGTGAACCCGGTCGCCGGCGACGACGAGGGAGGCGGCGGAAACCTCTCTTGGACGGACGGGTGCTTTTTCTTCGTACGACCGGCGCCGCCAGTGAGCGTTGCTGCCTCGCCCTCAGCCCCTCACCGTCGCGTTCTCGTGCGGCGTTCCTGAACAAGCCCAAGTGGGCTGAAACTTGTAAAGCCCACATGTCAAAATATTCCTATGAAGTAGTAGCTCAGAATGGGGCCGGCACAAGGGTCCTACCAGGCCAGGAGTGTTGGGCAGGGCTGGGTCGTCGAATAGTTAGTGGGCTAGATTGGGGATGAGACCATCCCCCAAATAATTGGGTACGGTGGGGTTCGGTGTGGGCCAGGGCCTATTAGGCCTAACTCGGGCCGGGAAATATGGCAAATTTCATTTGCGGTGTTTGTTTTGAGATTTGATGAAGACATGTCCCTTGGATGCAATACAACCACGAAAAGCTTAAGTTTGTTGTCAAGCGTAGTTGTTCACTCACACCAATCAACAATACGCTAATGCAATCATACAAATAGAAGTAGGAGTGCACACAATGTAAAGTGAAAAAACTCTCTATTTATTATATTGATTTTTCTGTATAAGGTAAAATGCCCAATATATAAGGAAGGAAAACCTCTAAAGATCAATTCGAATTCGCCGACCAATGGATAGAGTTCTTCCATACAAGGACATGGATTCTATCCATATCATAACAATCCCTCTTGGGCGAATACCGCGTAATGCACATGTCTCATTAAAAACTTTTTCCAAAACCTCGTGGGAAAAAAGGATGAAGAAAAGAGTACAAAAAAGGATGAAGAAAAGAGTACATTACACTCACACTACGTGTTGCACTAGTTTCCCCATTAAAAACCTTTATGTGAGAAACTTCAGAAAAACTAACTTAGGGAAAAGGATCACAGCTTATAACCTTCAAGATATAAAATATAATCTTCAAGATCATACAAAGGGGGGGTTATAGTTCAGGGACTTACTCCCCCTAAACTCTGTCAATCTCTAAGTCACTTCATTCCAATACTATTAACGCACATTTGGAAAGTAGACTTTATCAAATATTTTGTGAATAAATCTGCTAGATTTTCACATGACTTAGTTTGAATTATTTTTACGATCACCATTCTTTTAGAGTTCTTGAGAATAAAAAAACTTAGGGGCAATATGATTTGTGATATTTCTTTTTACATAACTCATTTACATTTGTGCAACAGAAGCAGCATTATCTTCATATATAACAGTGGAGAAATCGATGGTATTAAGACCACATGACTTTTGGATATGGTTAATTACACGTGTTAGCCAAACACACTCACGTGTGGTTTCATATATAGATATAATCTCTGAGCGGTTGGTAGATATAACTACCAATATCTGTTTAAAAGATCGCCAAGAAATGGTTGTACCACACGCCCATGTTGAGATATCATGTATAACAATTTTTTGAGCCTATAATATGAGCTAGGCGCAAGCGGCGCTGCGCGCGTAACCCGTGCCAGATGTCACGCGAGGGGGAGTTGAAGTGACGTGGCCGTGCACCTGGTCAGGAATCCTATAAAATGTAATATAGGGACTATACTATTTGAATTGTAGCACACGGTCCTATAATTGCATGGGCAAATTGACTAATTTATCAAACCATCCCAGAGAAAAAAAAACTGAACAGCAACGGCTTTAAACACAGCAAGTAAAAGATGGCCACATGCAAAAACACAACAGTCAGCGAGCCACCTGTTTTTTTCGATACAGTCGTTAATTTTTTATTTTAAATGAACTCATTTCAATTTTCAACTTATTAAAAATTATAATCGAAGAAATTTTGATTCAAACCTACCGATAGTAAATAGCATGGCTGATGCTCTGAGGACAGTGGACACTCGGCACCGCAACAGAGTGAGTAACACGCACCGAAATTATCAAGCCACTGTGCGACCGTAAATGGCCTTTCGGCTCAAACTAACAGAAAAGCACTTGACGGGAACATGGATTCGGCTGGCTTTTGGACGCCGGATGAATCAAGAACAAGTGAGGTGACCTCAATGGATCTCTCACGCTGCTGAGACCAGCTCGGACAGCCATCTCATCTCGTTTCAACCATTTCTGTCTGCACCTTGCCCGACTAGTAGGCAGGGTGTTAAACCGTTTTCGCGATTTTTGAATGAACAGTGATTTCCGATAATCGCAAAAAATCAAGCCAAAAATCGGTTGAAAATCATCAAAAATTGTATAGTTTTAAAAATCAAATTTTTTGAAAAAAACTTCAAAAATTATCATTTTTGCTCTATTTTTTGTGATAATCACGATATTTGCATCGAAAATTAGCTGACCAAACGAATTTCCTTGTGGGTCGATGATTTTCGCTCGATATTTTGGCGATCGCTCGATATGTGTCGGTAATCGCGATATATGCATCATATAAATTTTTTTGAATTTTTGAATTTTCTCAATTTACCGATTGATAATTAATTTCGTGCCATGTCGATAACCTCGATTATCGTGATAATTGGAACCCTGCAAGTAGCAGCTGCGAGGTACAGCGTGTAGCTGGTGTGATGGTTTCTTTGCTCCCTTCTTTGATTTATCGATTGGATTCTCGAGGTCATTGAATCGCACCTCTGGTTGGTGTTCCATTTGGCTAATTTCGTGAGCTAAGTATTTGTCGGAAAAGCGGAAATAAATTCTATGCAACGGTGTTGTATATCAGGACCTGTGCAGTAATGTGCGGATTGACACCATGTGTCCCGCTTCCTCAATCCTCAAGCAGTCAGCTCGGGAGACAAAACGTTAGGCTCCATAGATTGAGGAAACAGGACACATGGCGTCAATCCGCACGGTGTTGCACAGGTCCTGATATACAACACCGTTGCATATAATTTATTTCCCGGAAAAGCAGGGAGATGCCGGTGACAGAAGGGAGCGGAAGCGGTGCCCTGCGGCGGTTGTTGACTATGATTCTCCCGCGAATAGAATCAGGAAGAGGGCGTCTCGCTCTTGGAAGAGGTCTCTCAATTTTCGTAACAATCAAGTAGGGTATCTAAATTATCTTCTTCTCATAACATTCTCAATTTCACTGTAATCTTAATTTTTATGGAAAGTGAAAATATATATTATATTTCTAAACGGATAAAGTACTATTTATCATACGGTCTTATAGACGGGTTTACGTTGTGCGTACCATTATATAGACAATACATTAAATAATTCATTATACGAATTATCTTTAATTCTATCTATAGATATATAATAATATATTAAAGACAACCACTGTATAACATTGTATATATTCTTCCTTACTAATCTTCCCAGATGGCCATTTTATCGCCTTTTGCTTGCCCCTGAAGTTAAAACATGCCTTGGGCTTGAGGTTTAGGGTGATAAGGCAACCAACCAATGGTATTCGTACACGTGGAGCTCGTTGCGTCATTCTAGGTGTCCCAGCGACATCATCTTGGTTTTTTTAAGGCCATTCCCAGTGGGAGTTTCATTTTCATTAAATGACATGACACATCATCATGTTTGATGACATGACAAGATAATTATGAAGAGAGAGATAGAAAGAGTTTCATGGGAGATGAGGCCATCTGCAATGGTGCTACTTCAGCTTACTATAAGGGTGTCAATTCAGCATTTTGCTTAGGTGGATGAGAGAAAAAGAAGAGAGAGATATAGACTGACTACTAACTTATAGTCAAGCTATAGCTGATTCCAAAGCATTTATCACCTCTTACATATGGGTCCATATTTAATTTTATAGGCAATGCTATAGCTAGTCCATTGAAGAGGTTGTCTATTAGCTATCTATAAATGACATGTACATTTTTTATAGCTAGTAGTTGACTACACCATTGCAGATGCCCGGTTACCTAGACAAAAGCTAATGTGTTACTCTTGGAAACTGAGAAATGAAACTGTGCACTAGGAATGGCCTAATGCCAATTCTCAGGCAGGAATGACATGTGCTAGCTGAAATCAACAATGCAATTTGGCAGTATAGATTTTCTACAACAGGAAGCCACGCTGGCAATCTGAGTGTAGCATCACATGAATCAACATTTTAATCCTTCAGCACTGTAATCACTTGTACCCGGGGCATGAAACAAAACCATTTAGTTTCTTACTCCCTCCGTTCATTTTTATAGAGCTTATTTTTTGAATGAACTTGTTCTCAAATATAAGATTTGTATACAAGTTTAATGAGACATTTCCTCCTATACCTCTATTTATTCTCTTTTAACTATATGCATTTATTCGTTGCCACCCACACGAAGTATATATTTCATCTTACAAGACAATTAAGTGATGGTATCTAAATTATTTTTTCTAATACCTTTCTTATTTTCAATGCAACCTTAATTTTTATGCAAAATCAAAATACACCTTATAAAAATGAAGAAAGGAGTATCTGACAAGGCCATGACACGATGTATGTCAGCACTGCAGGAAAAAAAACGTATCAACCCCTCTCGAACTGCATGGGTGGTCCAATAAGGCATTAAAAGCACATAATCTTAACTGACAGACGCAAATTTGCACGATGGTACCATTTACAACCATTCTGGTCAACGAGAGCCGAGAAATGGAAAGAACTTGGTTAGAGCCCAACATTCAGCCGACACTCAAAACATAACTTTAAGCAAGCAGGATATAAACAACATCAAAAATATACTATTAAGACCTATCTGCTCAGTCTCAGTGCAATGCAACTGTAGAACCTTCATGAGGCACACAGAGTACCAGGCAAACACCTAAAAATAATCACAGATGGGATCGAACCTATGTTTCACAAAGAAGTGGTGGTGGTATTACATAAATCTGGGATGGTCAAACTACCATGATACATAGAACTAGAAGGCAGTCTAGTTTACATCCATTTGCGCCATCAAACACATACTTGGAAAACCGGAACAACCTCCCTAGATGATAGACCATAGGGCTATTTGTTTTGTTTTGTTTCCAGCTGCCTACTGTATCATTCAACCATTATGCATGAATAGACAGTACCAGATAGGCAAGTACCAGAAAATAATCCACCATCAACGAGCTATAGTCTACTAGGGAGTGTATTGAAAACAAAGTAAGCAACATCAATATCCATAGAGGATAGCTAGCTTTAATGTCATGGCAACAAGCCAACAAACAACATCAATATCCATGTAGGGTAGCTCCATCTTAGATGTCAAGGCAACAAACATCTCTAAAAATTTCAACCAATGCGTTGCTCCAAACGATGTCAGAATTTTTTTTTAAAAAAAAAAAAATTGTCTATCCTACGTAGGATAGATATTGGTGAGTTTGAATGTTGTCACAAGTAATTATTGATCCACCAAGGCCTGCTAAATTAGTACCCTTTTCAATATAATCAACTCAACTATACGATGCTCATACAACTTTTAAGGACAGCTAGCCCATCATTCATGTGAATGAACTCCACACTATTTTTTCAATGCATCCTTGACCATTTTGAAATGAGAGTTCATGTTGAAATTTCAGCCTTGACAACTAGCATAAAGCAATAGATGGAAGAAAATGGAAGTTCATACTTTTCAACTAGCCACACATGAATTGACATTTTAATTCAAACCCTGCATGCAGATGTAAGTGTACAATGCACACTCGGCATTGCAATTTGTTTTTTCAATTCAAATGCCAAGTAGGTTATTTTCTTGGATCCTACGCTATCAACTCCATTAGGTCATCCAATAGTTAACCACTATCCCACAAATACCTATTATAAATTGTAATATACAACAAACCTGTAGTTTATTAGCTAAATAGGCACGCAAAATGCCCTTATAAAGTGTTCCTGTTTGAAAACAATCGCCATGTTTAACTAAAAATACATAGTGTTTCATTCAATCCAACAAACCCTACCTAAGAACTAGCGATAGTCCAACTGCACTGTGTTGAAATAGGCCATAGCACACACACCAGCCATATGAGAACAAAGTAGATACACAAAGAAAAGAATACTCTTAGCACTAATGGTCTAATACTATAAAAATTCAACGGTGCAATCACCATGCAACCTAATAACCAGAACAGATGACCTATAGGACAAAAGATGCACCATCGATATAACTTAAATACTGTAGCAAGGTGCTAGGTGTCCAGGTTCATGAAAGAAACATCAATTCCTCATCTCAAGCGCATCTCTAATAGTCATATAGGTACCACGAATCATCAGCAGAGGAAATCATAAATAATTTCCAACGAAGTGCTAAAACAGCAGCAATTCGTGGTGGACCTTAAGCGCCGGGCCAACACCTTACTCCTCCGCCGGGGTAGCAGAAATCGCCGACGAGGCTTCCGACTCCGACGCGCTCGCCTCCGCGAGCGCCGCTGGAGCGGCGGCGGCGGTGGCAGCGCGGGACTTGGCGAGTTCGAGGAGGCGGCGGCTGACCTCCTTGGAGTACGCCTGGAGGACCTCGATCCCTTCCTCGACGGAGGCCGAGGAGGCGCCGGGGGATTCGGAGGCGGCAGCGAAGGCCTCGGCCTCGACCGCGGCGGCGGCGCGCTCGGCCTCCGGCTCCGGGACGGCGCCGTAGCGCTGGGAGAGGACGCTGGGCGCGGCCAGCGTCTGCACGAGGCGCCGCACAACGGCGTCGCGCGTGCGCTGCGACGGCGGCCAGATGCTGAGCGACGGCAGCAGCGCCTCCGCGGCCTTCGCCGCAGACGCTGGAGGGGCGTCGGTGGCGCCCTCCAGAGGTGCGGGCTGGCTTCCCTCGGCGCCGGCGTTGGGGGCGTCCTCCGCCATGGTGGAGAGACACAGAGACAAAGAGAGATCTGTGGCGTGGAGAGAGAGAGGAGAGGGGACGAGAGGGTGTAAGACTTTAGGACTAGGAGTGGTCTAGGAGAGGATGCTTGGAGGGGCAAAAATAAGACGGGTGGTCACTCAGGTTCTTTTCTTGTTTTTTAAGAATGAGGAAGTTTATTGATCATCCTTAAGAGTTGAGCATATACTACTTTTATTAAGGGGTAAGAGTTTTATTGATCATCTTTTATATATATATATATATATATATATATATATATATATATATATATAACCTATATTACAATCCGGAGTTTTCCGGCTCCACCGGCCCATCAACGTGTCCTTCCGCCGGTTTTGCAAATTACAAAAACTCTTGCAAATTACGGATAGATTCTTGCAAATTACAAAAAAAGTCCTTTACGATTTTTTGTGAGGGTCAAAAAAACTTTTTCGAATAGAGTTTAGGTCCCTCGCTCTACTTTACGGGAAAAAACTTTCATTAAATACAAATCTCGAATGAGCCTTTTTCTAATTTTTCGGGGTAGCGTTCAGGTCCAAAAAAAAATACAGACAGATCCCCGTTCCTTACGTCCAGGTCCTTCCTCTAAAAAAACGCAAATTCGTTTTCCGTTCACGGACACGACCGCGCTTATTGACCAAGTATATCAATACATTTATGAGGATTGAGCACTAAGCAGCCATATGTACCGTCCTTCTTTGAACGAGCATATCAATACACATTAGTTTTACCCTATATAAAAAAATAAGAAAAAGAGGGAGAAGAGAGTTTGCTCTTATTTAATAGCCAGTTTTACACGAAATATATGTAGATTAGTTATGTACAAGAGAGAAAATATAGTTATTACACAGCATCTAGAGCCAAACTTTAGATATAGCTATTGTAGAAGCTGGTTTTAGTGTTTATTTTAGATGAAATAAATTAGAGATAGAGTAAGTAATGAAATTTGCTATTTTACTTGTTCTAATCATCATGGTTTGACTCTCTACCATCGTGCCAGAAACATCTTCCTAGAAATACAACTACGAATCTCAATTTTATTATGCACAACCATGTAGTGACATTTATAGCGTGTTTAGTTTAAACCCGACTTTACTATAACTCATCTTAAATAAGTGTTGTTTGTCACAAATGTAAAAAAGTTTGTCAAAAAAATTCGAGTCTATTAAGTGTGCGGCATGGGGTAAAATAATGTGACAAATCATAGTTGTGACAACGAACCAAATACCTATCTAAAAATCTATAACACGTTTAAATTTAAACATAACAAAGTTAGCTTCAAACTTATCAGGGATTAAAATATCACCGAAATTTAGACGTCTTATAGATTTTTAGATGGGTATTTGGTTCGTTGTCACAACTATGATTTGTCACATTATTTTACCCTCATGCCGCACACTTCATAAACTCGATTTTTTTTGACAAATTTTTTTACATTTGCGACAAACAACACTTATTTAAGATGAGTTATAGTAAAGTCGGCTTTAAACTAAACACGTTATAAATGTCACTACATGGTTGTGCATAATAAAATTGAGATCCGTAGTTGTATTTCTAGGAAGATGTTGATCTGGCACAATGGTAGAGAGCCAAACCATGATGCTTAGAACAAGTATAATAACAAATCTCACTACTTACTCTATCTTTCATTTATTTTATCCCACAATCCACGTCATTTTCTATCCAGGTTTTAAAAGCTGCTTTCTATAATCTCCAGCTAAAACAAATAGCCCCTAAAGTGGATTGTGGGATTGCTATAGTCTGACCTCCAGATTGTTACAATCCAGATTGAAAGTTGCATATTTGTTGACCTTTTAGATTTTAAAAGCTGCTTTATACAATTCCTAGCTGAAACAATCAGGCCCTAAATCTTCCCACACCCTTGCGCTCGCGGCAATTAATTTCCCTATTTCATCTTTGCAGATGGCTCCAACGGTACCCTTTTTCCCTAAGCGAGAAATAGCTACGTCAACATTGATTTTAACATAACTCAATAGCTGGAGGAAACCATTTCTGGTTTTTTTTTCCCCTTTAGCTTTCAGCCTATGAACTTCCCCATTTAAGCCTTTAGCTGCCACTGTCCCCAAATCTGACCCCAAAAAAAAATCTTAATGAAACCATATACATTTCGCCAATGCACAATTTAGCCGTGCATGCATGATCCTCCTATGTATCGTTATCTCCACAAAATATGCATTTTGACGAAGTTGCCATATAACCGATGTAACCGATCGAATTCAATCCAGTACGTGAATCAAATCCACGTAATGGATTCGGTTGGGTCGAGCAAATCGACGAGGCCGTACGGCTCCCTCTCTCTTCCTTATATTCACAGCGATTCTATTGCAAAGATTGGACACCAAATTAATAAGCTATATATTTTACATCAACCAGTGTTCTTCGTTTGTTCTTTGTCATTGTATACGCATAGAGAGAGAATTGGACAACTTCTTACAAAGGCTGATCTGCCTTTTCACTGGGAATTAGGAGATCATATACTTCACTCGGTGTCCGTAAAGTTCAACATGCGTACGATCTTAATGAATCAAAAAGTTACAAGCTTGTTGCATCGACATGTGAATATTCAAATTCTACGATATAAAGATCGGACAACCCCTATATCACAGTCCCTTGACAGCAAGTCGTGGTCTCAAATTAACACTATTATTTTCGCCATTGCCAATGTTTCTACTGAGGCCATGCTTCAAGCTCTCCCGGCCTTCAGTAATAGCTAGCGATGTGGTCACTCAGGTGAGTCACGCAGTCACAGACGTCCAGTTCCAGCTTGTGGTCTTGCATTGGGCCGCTTATGGGATGCAACAATGTCCAATTCCAGCTTACTTTTAGGCTTAAAATGGCAGGGTTAGCACACCGGGCTGGATTTGCTTTTCGTTTTCCTGGCCTGCCTGTTACTTCAGCACTTCCTTTGCTTTTTCTCTCCATATTTTCTACTGAGAAAGTAATACTGGTAGATTCTACCGTATGATGTTAAGGGGCAGATCTATAGTGTAATCACTGGGCCATGTAATTCTTAAAGAAATCACTCGCTCGTTCTATTTACATTGGTTTTACCTGTCTCGTGCTTCTTATCCTTCTCCAAAGAGAGCTACAAGGTGCGAATTGCGAAAGGTGGTGAAGAGAAAGGCCTCGATGTTAAAAAAAAAACCTACAACCCCTTGGAGTTATCATGCACTTGAGTCTTGAAAGAACTAGTAATATTCAACACAATCCATTAGAAGAACTGGCGACATTCAACACAATCCGTAAGTACACTCTATATTTGAGAGATGACGCATGGCTGTTTGGTTTGAAGCCAAAATTGCCAAGTTCAACCTTGCCAAGAATTGGCTAGCCAAAAATTTGGTGCTCAAATTGGTGGCCAAAGTTTGGCCAACTATTGGCAAGAAAATGAACTAGAAAAATTTGGCATGGCAATGGAGAAAAGAATCTAGCCAAAGTTTGGTTGCAAACCAAATGCTTGCCAAATTTAGTCAACACTACCAATATTTGGCATGGCAAGTATTGGCAAGCATTGGTAACAAACCAAACAGACTAAAGCGTGGTGACCCCATCCCATCTGTAACATCCTGATTCAAAACTTGTTCAATACCTAATTCACCTATAGAATTAGGTATTCAACTTGGGCAAAACAACCTTATAATAACTACACAGCAGATCTAAACCATCGATCTAATCCTCGAGGGCAATCAGATTCGAAGCAGTTTTTTCTGGCCCTCGCTCAATTTTTTTTTGAAAAAAAATCTATACACTGTCCGAATAAATTTGTAAAAATAATTCTTTTTTTACTACGAAAGACATAGTAAATAACGCGTACTCCTCCATTTCAAAATATAGGGCGTATTAGAGCTTGGCTCATGGATTAAGGAGCATTAAGTACAGTGAAAAGTAGGGATAAAAAGACCAAAGTATCCTCAGTCTTGCATATCTCTTTGGCGCTATTTAGTGTTAGTATTTAATGTGCATTCCGGGAAATAGTAAAGGACCATGCATGCATGCTGCAATTAATAGGGGTGAAATGGAAAGCTAAGTACTTCCCTCCATAAGACACCCTAAAAAAAGAAAAAAAATCTTCTCAAAGCTAATACACCTTATATTTTGAAATGGAGGGAGTATCCTTTTTCATATCCGTGTACAGCAATAAGTTGATAAGCCCGTGGTAGATCAGACAATCATAGTAACAGGCAACTACCGAGCGAGCACCCTCCCGAGTTCGAAATGAGATCCTCTGACTTCACCCCTCTGACTTTGTGTCACTGACGTGTGGGCCCTCCTAGCGCATGGGCCCACACGTCAGTGATCCAACGTCAGAGGACGTGACGTCAGAGGATATCCTCCCCCCGAGTTCAGGGTGCGCAATAGATCTGCTGCCGCCATGGGCCCATCCAATCTTTGCCGCATCGATCGGTCGATCGATCGGCCGCGGGTGGCAGCGTCTTGCGTGGTACACGGAAGCTAAGGATTCATCGGACTCAGCAGAGCAAAAATTGCCACTGGACTAGACAATCCAATCAAGATTCCTCTGCTCCCGTCTCCTGCCCAACTCTGGACAATCAGCCAGCCCCTGTAGCAGCTGGAGAAACAAAAAGAATCCCCGAAGCTTTGTCCAACTCACGCCGATGGGAAGCTGAGCCCACGAGGGAGAGAAAAGGAAGCTGGGACGCATAGGCTTTAATTGTATTGAGTTGCATGCACCAGCCAATTCACCCAAAAACTTAAGCCGATGAGGAAAGACGGGCAATTCACTTCTACTTTAACACTCCCCTCACGTGATAGGCCTAAGACGTGGAATAGAAGTGGGCTGCAATTATTATTTTTTAATTGCACCAACCGGGTCTTGAACTCGAGACCTCTTGGCTCTGATACCATATTGAGTTGCATGCACCAGCCAATTCACCCAAAAACTTAAGCTGATGAGGAAAGACGGGCAATTCACTTCTACTTTAACAAATTGGAGCTCAAAGCCTTTCCCTCGAGGTCTCTTGTGGAAAGCCGTGTCCCCAGTTTCCCGGGCCATTCACCTGCCCCCATTACCCCTGCTAATCGCACCATCCGCCGCTAACCTCCGACGCTTCGCTAACTAACCTCCTCCTAGAAGCAGCATGGAGAAAAGAAGAACCATTTGGGTGGGGCCCAGATGTGCCAAGTTTGGGGGCTTCAATAGCTCAATTTATGAAGATTAAAACGTAGTACTGTTATTGCTCCTTAGATATCGATGAGTTCTTTTTTGTCTATTGCAGAATGTGACAGAAAGACGAGCAAGAGGGAAGCCTTATGCTGCTATATTTTTTTTCCCCTTCTGTATGTTGCTGTTGCAAAGTATAGTAAGCGTTTTGACCTTTTGTGGTGTCGAGGGTGCTTCTACGTATTATTTTTTAAAAATTGTATAAATATAATTTGCAATGTAAGCCTGTGTGTACTGTATGCAGTCCACCCTGTCGCCTTTTTTGCTCTATTAGTCCTCTCTAAGACTATCTCCAGCAATTTCCCTTCATTCCATTCTCTTTCCTATTCCCTTCCCCACTTTCATTCCCTTTATTTTCTATCATCTCCAACAGCATCCTCTCGAAGGGATTTCTCTCTGGGATTGGAGAGAGAATCCCTTTTTATAGAGATTCACTGTCTGAATCATCCGGGAATCGTGAAGGAATCCATTTGGAAGACTTAGGATCTGTTCGCGAAGGGATTTTGAGGGGACGGGGAGCCACTGAAGATAGTCTAAGACTCTAACCCATGCACGAGACGAGATGGCCAGCCAAAGGTTCCTGCTCCTCCTCGCTCTCCTCCTCCTGGCGTTGCTCGCGTCGGCGGTCATCGGAGAGGACGACGTCGCCGCCGCCGGTGCAGACGGAGCAGATGCCGACGCGAAGCCGCCCGACGGGACGCTCGACGTGCGGGCGAGGAAGTGGTCGCGGTTCCCGGCGACGGAAGGCCTGGTTCGAGGCAGCGAGCGGAGGGTGCCCAACTCGTCGGACCCTCTCCACAACCGCTGATGTAATTGTATAATATAGCACCTTGTTGTCGATTGCCATTCGATTTCTCGGTGTTCTTGCATCGCGTCCGTTTTGATGCTCATGGCTGCAGAATGCGGCACAACGTGTTCAGGGAACGAAGATGCATACGAGTAACTGGTTTTGGTTTACCGTTTTCGAGTGATTGTAATCAGAAACCGACCGGCATTTTGCACGTCGTGTATACACATTTCATCTGCGCACTCCTGCCGTTATACCATGTCAGTTATAAAGTTGTTCGATCAGAATCAAATGGCACCGTTCAAAGATTATTATGTGATTAGACTATGTGTACCAGAAATTGTTGAATTGATTACCATAAATGGTGCAGAGGATGAAATAGCCGAATAGAAGAAAGCACAGGCCCAAATATTGGGGCCACGGACCCACTTGTCAGCCTCCCCAGAAGCCACCCAGGGTCCCCAACCATCCTCCCCTCCGTAATAACATCAAACACCTTGCGCGCGCCACCGCCGCCTAATGTCCGCCGCCACCGGCATCGCCCTCGCCCTCGCCGACTCCGTCTGGGCGCAGATCAGTCCGCGGGCCACGCCTCGTCGAGCACCTATCCATGTAAGCAAGACCAAACCGCCGCACGGCGCCACCCGCCTCGCTCTTTCGAGTATCTGACCGGCTGTCGCGTGCAGACTCGAGACCCTGTTCGGGAAGAACATGCTGCGCGCCTGCAAGATCCTCGACGAGGGAGGCGTCCGCAGGGTCACCGGCGCGCCCAGCGGCCGCTCGCTCTTCCTGGTCGGCTCCCGTACCTTTCGATCCCCCCAGATGTTCGTGTTGTTGCGACCAAACCAGCGAGCGATTACTTGACCACGGCCTGCGTGTTTTTGGCGCTGCAGGTGATGGGGGATTCGAAGAGGAAGGAGGAGTGCATCTGCTTCCCGGAGCACGTCTGCACCCGCTCCTTCTACGGCATCGTGGGCCGCAACGAGCAGCTATGCGTGGGTGCCCTTGCTGTTACTGCGTCTGATTACGTTGCTCAGTGAGGCACAGTGAAATTCTCAAACAAGAAAAGGATATCTCTGAAGTGGAAACCAAGAGAAGCATTGCACTGTGACAGTTGCAATTGTTAGCTTCTGGCTGCTGAAATCCTAGTTGAATTTTGGGTTATCATTTTTGTTTTTGCAGTGTAAGCACCAGTTAACGGCCCGGCTTGCTGATGCTGTCGGAGAGCACCAGTTGATTTCATGTAGCCTTTGAGGAGCCATTGCCTGCAATGGCCTTTCACATTGACTAATGTGTATATATAGGAAAAGGGCGTGCATGCAGTCATGGTAGAATCTGCAGCACTGGGATATTATCACCTTCTTTTTTGTTGTATTAAACTGTTTACTTACAAGAGTGATGGGAGATGTGTGAATTCCTTGATTCCTGTGAACTGATCAATGAACTGAGATGAATAGTTGGTCCTTCATTATTGAGTTAGCTTTGTATTCTCATCTTATTTTGACAAGATATTGTTCTTTCTCTATGATGCTCTTCTGTAGTGATGTTTGAGTAACAGGGAAAGAGTACACAATATTACACGATGACATATGTTTACGAAATTCCAGATCTTTCAACCTGAGGATTCTGGCCATATGCCTCTTCACGAAAAGATATATTCCAAAGTAAAGCACACGTCATTCTACAAGTGAGCATCATGATAATTACATCGGAGATATGGATGCTAATATATCAGGAGATCCTAATTGGCAAATTCCTAGACCACAGGTTTAGCTGTATCTTACCTTTGGTTTATTATGAGATAATTGAAGCCCTTAGCTTAATATATTGAAGTTAGTTACAGTTTTGGTGAACTCTGCATTTACAAAAATCTGTAGAATTAATATTGATGATAATTACAAAGTTTTTTTAGGTTTATATATGATGTATGAATATTGAATCCTGAATACCATAATACTGCAATCTGCAAACTTTTTATGTTTGGCTAACTAAATGGCCTTTAATACAGTTTGAAAATCATGTAACATCAAAGCATCTTAGTGGGATGGCTTTCCGGAAGAGTATGTGACATATTTCTGAGAAATTATTTAAAAATGACTGTGTTACACACAGACGACATCTAAGCCAACAAGTTTCTGCATATACAGTAATCTTTGGGTTTGGGTGTGTTCCGGTGAAAGTTTTACAGTTTACTCCTTTGTGTCACATTGTTCTTGTTTGCAAAGTTTGTTCAACCATGATATGACCTGCTAAATATTTCTCATGACATCTCACTTCTCACTTATTCCCTGTCCCTCTGCTTGCTCTTATTCTTTCACAGGGGATTCTAATGCTATGCACTTGCCCATCAGCAGTACAAGAATGTATTCTTGTTCTTTTCCATGTATACTTTTCCATTGATATTTCAATGGATTATCATTCCTTTTCTGATTCTTTCACATTACTTTGCATGGATTCATTTATATGCTAAAAATTTGTAGCTGAATTCTTTTCTTAAATAAGTACCATCTCACTGATGGACCAATTAAGATAACATTTTTCTGACAAGAATCCATGCATTTACAAGTACCAGTTGCGCTATGAAGTATATGCAAGAGTAGGGTGGTCAGCCGTTTTATGATCAATACAACTGGTGTTGCTTGATAGGCTCCAAAGTCTAGAACATTCATTGTTGCCAAATTTTTCGACACATATAAATGTTAGTTATTTGTGAAAAGGCTAATGTCTTGCATGTAGTTTATCTTATGAAACAACGCTTACTGATGAAATTAGACATATAAATGTGATTTGGAGTCATTAGATGCTAATCACCACATAGGTGCAGAGTGCAAACTAAAAAAGCATGCCTTATTTCCCCTCCTTTTCAGATTCAGAAGCACCACTTGTTCTATAGAGCGTTCTACTTATTATTTCCTGCAAGATGGCAGAGTTTGCATTTCTTTATCTTTTTGACCATATTCTTAATATTGATCGGTATGTTGTAATTATGGTTCCCAACTATTAGGTTGAAGATTAACTCTAGTTCAAATTTGTGCCTCTTTAGTCTTTAAAATTTACTAATTACCATGTATGAATTATTATTATTGTTGTTGTTTTTTAAATTGTTCACCTGACAAAAATAATGAAAAAGACTAGATTTCTCAGATAATGTTTATATATAATGAACTATCTGCGGATTACAATTTTACAAACGCAGGCTCAAATCAAGATTTTGCTCTGGTTTCTCCTTGGGCTCCTGAGAACTTGCTTTGAAGCTCCCAGGCCACACTAACCCTCCAGCTTCTTCAACTGCAAAAGGCATCCAGCTACTCATTTGGCCTTCATGAAATCTTGCCACGACAACAGCGGCTCTTTCACCATGTCCTGTCAGAATTGTGGAGTGGGGGCTAACCCTCATGGGGTGGATAAAGGAAGCAGTAGGAGAAAGGCCCGTCATCAATTGCTGAAAGCCGCGTGACTTCCTCGCTGCACACCTCTCCCTCTTGTGTGCATTCTGGTGCCCACCAAGGGCTTGCGAGCTGAAGAACTTCCTCATGCAGTAGTTGCAGGAGAAAGTCCTATGTGGTGTGGCCGCAGGTTTGGTCTCTGGAGGCTTAGCTTCTTCACTTCTCAGTGCATCAAGGCCCAACTTCAGCCATGGAATTGAGGTATGATCATCAGCACGACCATCTTCAGCAGCTCGGTTTGCTGACCTCTGTTCTTCCTCTTCAGATGCTCTCTCCATTTTTTTTCTTTGTTGGAAGTAGCAGAAGAGGGGGTTGCTCAAGGTTTGTGCTGTTGTGGTAGTCCTATGCTTTGCTATAAAAAGAGGCGGGGGTCTGCAAGTGGCAATAATTTAAGGGAAAAGGCACGTTCAGGAGTTTGAAGTGAACCAGGATATGCTAGTTTGCAGCATACCTATCTGCTTTCCTTGTTTGCTACTTTGCTTGCCTGTCAATTTTCCTATAGTGGTGACCAGCATTTTGGCTCTTGCTATTCCATAAGGCCTGCCTTTCATGTATACTGTCCCGCTACAAGAAACTTCAGTTTATTGTCCAGCTCGTTCCTGATCAGGTCTGCGCCTGCTTTAGATAGCAGTGTTACACATTTCTGTCAGGTATAGTTCAGTAACCTCATACAATGCCATTATTGGCTATTTTCCCATTCTGCGCTCATAGCATCTAGGTCGGTACTGTTCATATTTGTAATGTCCTTGTCGTGATAAGTTTAGGAATATATGTGGAAAAGGAAGTATTCTAACTAGTCAAAAGAAACCATGACTTCGAAACCTCTCTACCTTGAAACGGCAAAGTTTTCTTCTTCTTTTGCTTTTAGACTTTGTTCGGTATCAATATCGAAGTTTGTGTGGATGAACCCTATTAGACATGAAACCTTTCCAGTCGATTTGTTTAATCGAAAATACAGAACGCTCACTAAAAAGTGCTATGGACTACTGTTGCTTTTTCAGTCATCTTTGAACTTATCTCAAGCATTCTCTCCTTTTGTCTCTTCAGGCTCAGGTGTAGACGCCTAACATTTTCTAATGCTAATAAAGCTTAGCCTACTAACTCAGGCTACCTCAAGTGGCTTCCAAGTGACCTCAGGCGAGTGCAGCTGCCACTTCTTGTTAGCCATGCCATGAGCATTGGGCAATTCCTGAGCTAGAAAACAGAAGCTTTTTTCTGCTCAGGAACAAGTGGATGATGCACTCACGGCACAATGGTTGTGTTTATTTTTAGGGACGTGTTCCTATGTTTTTCTTTTAGAAAATTGCACGAGTATTAAAATATAAATGATTGGTAGATAGTGATTATTTATCCTTTTGTTTGCTTCAAGATTCATGTAATCTATACTATATTAGGAGAAAAAAAAGAGTATAAAATCACTTATTTTATTTTTATACAGTGATATGGGATCCTTTATGACTGTTGGTACATGCGGCTCCCTTCAGAGAGAGACAGCTGGAACTATATATATTCCACTGGAGAACCCTGCAAGAAATAGACTGCTGCTTTCTTTTGGGCTAGTGATAGAAAAAAAAATTTGACGCTGATTGCGCCTAGTGGATTGGTGACTCGTGCTCTGGCAGCCTGATCCGGAGGAGGATGCAATGACGCAACAAAGCGCTGATTTACCGTCGCTGAGCGCTCTTCCAAGTTCCAACCCCAGGTAGGCAGGTGAGGTGACGACTGTCAAGTCGCTTTGTTATACGTAGCTTTCGTCTCTGTTCACTCTTCCTCATCTTGTTGTACAGTGTTGCAGCAGTCTTGATCCGCAGTGTGATTCATGCCACTAGGCGCAGATTCCTTGTCTCCTGCTACTTCGTCATCTTGGTGGATGTCATCTTTTCAAAGGAACTTAATTCTCTCACAGAAATGAAATACTATTTGGATTCGTGTATTAAAGATAAGGGGAACTTATTCCGTGCAATCACTGTGTTGTGCGCAATCGTGCACTCACCGTCGGATGAAGCAACCAATGGTCCAGATCAAGCGGTGGGACAGCAGCCCACTTAATGCTTAATGATACATCTTGCGAAAAGCCCCCCGCTCGCAAGGAACATTTTGCACCGAGGCCACTGGTTCCCTCCCCAACCCATCGCCCCCATTCAAAGTAGGAGCAGCTAGCCAACCAAGTAACAAAATTTCATAAAATTTCATGAAGTTTCATTGTATGATATATATTCCATATGTTTGAACAGGTAAGTTTTAGAGTCGAAACTTGAGGTTTCAAGAGTGAGTTTTGAGTTTAAGCTTCAAGTTTCACAAATGAATTTTAAGATCTCAGGGAGTTTAGAAGTTCAGGAAACTAGAGCACAAGTTTATAATCTGAAACTTCAAGTTTTAGAAGAGTTTCAACGCAAACTTTGATTTTTGGAGAGTTGTTGTACAGAAAGTTCCAAAAATTAAATCGGGTCTCAAGAGTAAAGGCAAACAAATTTCAATCAAATTCACACACACAAAAAAATAAAAAATAGAGCCATTGAAAAATATGGCCAATAACAAAAACACTCACGGGCCTAACGCTCACCTAGGGCTTCGTGCTCGCTGGGCCGTCACGACCACTCCTCGTGCTCCGCCGTGGCCAAGCGGACTGTAAGCCTCGTAGATGGGAGGAGCACAACTGTCGTCGCTGCGCCCACCTGCTGTCACACCTACTTTTTTGGATGTGTAGTCACCGTGTCTCTTTGTAGGGTGCTTGTCGTTAGCGGTGAATCAGTCACTACTCACTAGTATTGTGTAGACATAGATAAGAACTTCAAGGTTTACCGCGTCAAGGTGATTTACTGGAATCTGGATCGAGGAAGAGATAAGGATAGGCACATGTCGGGTTGGTATCTCATGTCCAGCTCGGATCAACGGTGACATGTTATACCGTCGGAACGCTGCAGCTCCTGCGTCCTAATCTCCATCGCCCTTGTCGCTCACCTCGGCCTGCACCGGCGACGGCGGCCATGGAGCGGCGTCCTCCTCGCCCGCCTCGTCGAGCGCATCCGTGAGGCCCCCGGCCTCAGCCTCTCCATAGCCCGTGCCCCCTCCCAATCCCCGACCCTAATCCCCTTTCTCCCCCTCTCGCGCGTGCGTCCGGGCGAAGGCGACCAGCTCCTCTCGCGGCGCGCTTCCGTGGAGTTCCCCGAGCTGCATTCACCGGTTACGGCCACGGCGACACCCCCAAAACGCTCCGGCGACGTCGCAAGCCCCCAGTACGTCAGGTATGAACCGCTACTCGATTGTATTTTTGCTGGAATCTTGTGGACATTGCAGATGTGGAGTTTTCTCCCATGTGAAAGGATTGCTCAAATTGTGTGTATAGCACAATGGAATCCGTCAATAGCAGGCCAATGCAAGATTATGCCGATGACCAAGCTGATTCTGAGATTACCTCCCCGATGTTTCAATCATCGATGAACACAATCATCAACTTGTGCCTCCTAGTAAGTCTCGGACCCTGAAAAATATTTCCAAAATTCTGTGTATCCTGCACTAGTCTATAAAAGCTAGTATACACGATGATACCATAACGTATCAAGCAAAATTTTATTTATTAATTATCAGAGTTTAAAGTATAAATGGTATGCAAGACAACATAAAAATAACACAATAGAACCAAAATAAAACCGTGGTAGAACCCAGCAAATCTGTCACATGCAATCGACTGGGGTAACGGTCTAATCACCGAGATCCTCACTGGCGTAGAATTTTTTCTTTGAATCAACACAGTAAGCAAGGGTGAGTACAAAAATACTCCGCAAGTTATACATGAGATACATTTTGAATGTAAAGGCAATAAAGGATGGCATAATATGATTAGTTTGAGAATAAACAACATTTCAAATATAATAAATAATTTCAAAGGCATAGTTGAATAATAAAAGTGAGTTTAAACCAATTTTCAAAACAGGTTGAGACCAGAGTTTATTCCAAAATTTTCTTCTAGATGGAATACCTTTATATCTATAAATCATCTTTCTTTCTGAAATCATTTTTGAAAAATCAAAGTCTAATCTACGAAAGGCCAGATCGGCATGCCCATGACCGCGGGCGCGACTAATCGATTAGATTACACTCTGCAAATGTTGTGTATCTTTTATCCACAAAACATAATTATCCCCTTGCATTGACACACTCCCTTTGGCGTGTGGCAGAGAAAATCACGATAAAGCCCTTATAAGGTTTTATTCCAAGTAATTATGTCCGCTAAGGTTTCACCGCTGGTAAGGTTAAAACAGCCCGATTCCAGAAGTCCCCTCTTGCGCCGTGTGGCAGACTAATCATCTCCACATTCAACCCAACGACATAATTCACATTGAAATGATACAAAATAAACAGCAATGTCTGTTCTATACCAGACTTGTGGTAGCATTGTTGTGCTTTACGTTCAGCAACTCACACACTAAATTAAAATAAAATACTAAATTAGCATACAACAGAAATTTAGGATTTTAGATGAATTTAGAAGAAAAAATGGAGCCAATCGGAGTTCGAACAGGTGAAAACGGGCTCTCGGAAGTTCAAAAACACATAAAAAGGAGAAAATATAATTTTTTTGATTTTTTGAATGAATTTTTCACAGGAAAATCTGGATTATTGCGCATGCTGATGTCAGCAACCGAATTTTTGGTTTTTGAATTATTTTAAAAAGAAACCGATTTACGACGCAATGATGATGTCATAAATGAATTCTCGCAAAAAAAAAATTTAATGGAAAAATGGAGGGATGATGACGTCATAAATGAATTTTTGCAGAATTATTTTTAAAAGGGAAAAAGGGAACAGCGTCTGTTACACCAGATCGGGTATATTTTAGGCGCAGGCTCAAGCAGGATGTACCTGCCTCTGGGCTACCGTAATTGGCGCCAGGACTAGCCAAGCGCTTTAGCTTCTATCTATAGTTGTTAGTTTTGATTCTATCTATAGATGTTAGTTAGTTCTATCTATAGCCTTGCGGTTGTTCGATTGTATCGGCACTTGGGACTCTTGATAAAAAAGGAAGGAGAAGGGAGAAAAAGGTACGCTTTTGTACCGCAATTCCAGTCCTATGCGCTGCCATCGATAACCGATCGGTGGCTCATAGCCAGCTATCA
Source organism: Rhipidocladum racemiflorum (assembly GCA_036346355.1). Classification (NCBI taxonomy): domain Eukaryota; kingdom Viridiplantae; phylum Streptophyta; class Magnoliopsida; order Poales; family Poaceae; genus Rhipidocladum; species Rhipidocladum racemiflorum. The sequence continues at coordinate 7,359,361 of CM070581.1, forward strand.
TAGGCCGCCGGCGACTTTCGCCCACGCCCTCCACCTCCAGGTCTGGCCAGTGACCCGACACTCAGGCGTTTGAGCGAGACCATCCATATCAACGGCTGACGGGTGGGCCCGAGGGTGGTGGACCGGATCCATCATACGCCCGGGTGCACTGTGAACCCAGCGCATGCGATCAAGGAGCGGCGCAGTGAGGCCGGTCGGCGGCCGAGGGTGAGGGGAGGCGGAGCCGGTGGTGGGGTTGGCGGGGCCGGCGGTGGGGTTGGCGGCGACGGGTGCATGGAGTCGAAGGAGAGAGGCGCTCGGGTGCGGGGAAGGAGAGGAGAGGCGCAGGAAGGATGAGAGCGAGGGAGTGAGGGAGAAGGGGAGTCGGGAGGGGGGGTTATAGGGGGGTGGGGGTGGGGTGGCGATCGGGTGGGCGCGTCCAGCGCGAAAAAGAGGGGCGGTCGGCGCGGCTTCGGCCGGGATGGGAGGGGATAAGGGCGGCGGGGTTGGGTGTTATTCGCGCAAAAAAAAGGGGGGACTAGCGCAACGGAACAAGGAGGTGGAGCTCAGGCGCAGGAGCCATGTAGGGAGGAGAAAAAGGGAGAGGGAGGGAGGAGGAAGAAGGGGCCAGGCGGGCTGGGCCAGGGAAAAAGGAAATGGGCAAAGACTCGGGTGTTACAGTATGCTACATTTAATTCATCCAACCATCGAGTGGCTGAGAAGGCAAAGACTCGGACTAAGGCATTGAATTCCTCACAACGAGTTTGCCCAACTTTGAGGCACGTTTGTCCGAGTTGGTTCCTGTTGTATCGTGTACTAGGCAAGAAGATCATGAGTATTTCATTGGTCGTAGCGTCCCACCTCAAGTTAAATATCTACCCACCCACTGACATTCATAGTAAGGGTAGATGCACAAGAATAACAGATTTTTTGGTCAAATAAATCATATTAAATAGGAAATTTATGAAATAACCTGTAGTAATTCGAAATACCGTGAATGCTGCCCCATTCCGCCACGCCATTTGGCTTCCGCCGTGTGGTATGGTGAAAACCTGGTTTCCGCCACACCGTATGGTTAAAGCCATGTGGGACGACGGAAGCCAAGGGAATCCATCACACCACCTGGTTTCCGCCACACCGTATGGCTAAAGCCATGTGGCACTGCGCCCGTCGCCGCAACCTCGGTGTCAGCGTCAGTTTCTCGCCCGATGCCATCCAGTAGGGGTTCGATGGAGATACAATTTGTTATTTTTGTACAGCTCATATAAATTATCACTTTGTAATAATTTTTTCGAGACTTCGTGTAGTTATTCTCAAAGATGTGAAATATATGTACGCCACACTCTACCGATAGATGGGCAGAAATAAGAATCTACTGAATTACATACGGCTTACAAATGCTAAACAACAATGACATGTAAGGCACACTCTACCGAGTATACCGGACTAGACCTAACATGCCTTAGGGAAAGGGAACAACAACAATGACCCTTCTCGTACACTTTACTGAGTGCACCGAGGATATTTTCCGTTACGCAACACTTGACTCCGCTCACCAGCCCTAGCGCCTCTCTCACGCTCACTCTACTTTCGGCCTCCTCTCCGCGGCTTGGCGCTACCGTTCGGCCTCACTGCGTACGCGCCTTGCTTTGAGATCTTTGCTTGCGCTTCTCCTCATCCTTTCGCTGCTTCTTTGCTCCACGATAGCCCTCCGTCTGAATACTCCCAATTCCGCATCCTTTCCATCTCGGGGTTTGCTCGTGTCGTAGAATCGGATGAACTCGCCTGATGGAAGGCCGCAATTGGTCACATCACATGGTGTTAGAACATGCGGGTTCGATGCAACACCAAATTCAGTCTGAACATCTGGGACTTCTCCGCCGCATCCGCATCCCCAGCATTGGCTCAGAGTCGTGGTTGCGGCAGCTCCAGTACCTCATACCGTATGTGTATGAGTTGTCTACAGACTGCCGGAAGCGGCAAGGATCCTCGCATAGGCACATGCGGACCCCCGTGCCTTCGGGGATGGTTTCGGCAACGTTGTGCCTTGGGGGCGAGGGAAACTCCATTGGTGCTGCTTGTTTGGGTCGACGGGGATGGTTCTCTTTGTTGTGTTGGACCAGTGGTTTGGTTGATGCGATGCTGGGAAGGCAGGAAGGGGGTTAAATAGCCAGCATTGATAGAGCGATAGACTTGAAGCAAGAAGGAATCCGCGAGCATCAGATTCCTTTGCAGCACTGCTTGTGCTTGATAGCGACATAGGCATGCCGCTTTGTAGCTGGGAGGGAGGTGCCAGGCAGACTTTGGCAGCTATGCTTTAACAGGATGACTCGGGCAGTCTCTGCCACGCATGCATTTGACAACACATTTCGGAAAGGCTCTCACAACCATGCTTATGACATGATATGTTCTGCAGGTTTTGCCAGCGATGCTTTGACATGACTTCCCAGGCAGGCAAAAATGTTATCGTTGCTTGGATTACAAGAATATCACCATTGCATAATTTATTGCAAAAATTTGGAATATTTATCAGCACGTAGCAAATATTTATTAATTGCACTATTAGTGTTACAAGAAGGTACATACAACCCTACGACAATCACTGTCCCCCAGCTCCCCGTTTACTATCATATGCACTAGGGGTGTAATTTTGGGGTGGACGTGTTTGTCGTGTTCCCGCTGCTAGCGATGGTCCAAATCATGTTGTCGGACGCGCCATCTGGTCATCCTCTGTCGGTGCTGACGGGCGAACAACATATCCTGATCCACTATAAATATTCCATCCTGCAAATGGGCCAGGCTGCGGTGCAGGTGGTAGTGGTGTCTAGTCCAACTGTGAACCACCTGTCGGAGCTAACCAGTTAGACCCTCCAGCCTAGCCAGGATGCGTAACCGGGGGTATGGCGTAAAAGGCGTTTGCAGCAAGCTAGGTACACCAAATGCCTCAGTGAACGCACTGTCAAAGGCCTGCCAGTTTCCTTCATTTTGGGGGGAGCGTTCTGCCCGTATCCAAATGTCTGCTGGGAGCTGAACATGTCATCGTCCATCCCGATCGGTGGGATCACTGGACGATTAATATCCAGGCCCTGTGACGTCTCCCCCGTTGGATGGGGCCCGGTGACCGGCGTGAACGTTGAGCGCCGTTGGCTATCAGCACCATGTGCTGATGTCGATGCCCGTCTTAGGATGTGGAGGGCCGCTGGGAAAGCGGTGGAGGATGCCTCCCATGGACATTGTCCTCAAGGTGGGGGCGAATCTTTGGGGGTTGGATCGGCCGGCTCATCATAGCTTCTTCGTGTGCCGATCGGTGACCTCCAATCGCGTATGGCGGATCATAGCGATCCCCAGCCTGCGAAAGAAACTACGCGTAGGATTTCCCTGTCGCGGACCACGATGCTCGGTTTGCGTTAACATTTCGTCGCCTCGTCTGTATGTTTCTGAGCTCACGAGTGCGTATGCGAAGACATCGTTCTGTTAATACATATCGATGTCCAAGCTGTACATGATATCGAAAGTATTTAAGCACATATGGGAGTCTGTACACGTACCAGCCTGTGAACTCTCTCGGCATAATCCTCCACGTTTTTTTGTGCTTGTTGGCGGGCTTGCCGTGCAAGAAGAACACACCTTGTTCGAGGTCTGTACCAGTCGAGGTAGGCCCAGTATTCAGTGGCGTCGTAAGGCCCAGTTGGCTCGTACACATTGTCCGTAGCTGACTCCCGCCATCGCGTGATGTGTGCTTGATGTACGGCTCTCCAGTCGTAGTTGTGGCCTTGTGCGCTCCTCCTGAAAATTTAGCGTACATACCGTTAGTCTAGAATGCTGATCACTATAGTGAGACTTCAGAAATGTAATGTTGATTTTAGCTTACCCATGCGACGGACCGGCGGATCGGGGGGGGGGGGTGGAGGAATCAACTGTCGACGACCAAACTGTTGTTGCACATGCTTTGGTGAGTACACCTCGACAGCATTTATGCACACTATGTGGCATTGCGTGAGCCAGTACGCTTCGCCTTGGTTGCACGCAAATGATATGCGTCCTCCTTCTGCTACTACGTGCATACGATTGTAGGAGAACGGATCCCAATCGACGTGATCCTGGGTCAGAAAGTCCAGGTCGGCGACGACGTGCATGTACGACCCGCGATCAACTTGTTGCGCCCAGCGCAACCTAGCGTGCATGTATATGTAACCAAATGTTGGACGCAGCGGCTGGGGTACGTCATCATCTACAGACACTTGGTAGTAAGGTCTTTCAACTCTTGGACGAGACATAGGAAGGTAAAACCATGACCATAGCTGCAGAAGATACGAACAACCTGTCAAGATGGAGTTTTGTGCTGTCCGCCTGCACACGTCACACAAAGCACGATAGGTGTCCGCAAGAACCGCGGATCCCCAGCTGAAACCCTGTGGTGCGTCCCCTTTTGCCGCATACATGGCTAGCTGGCGGGCAACCCACACAAGATGTGGACCGACGTTGTCTCCATTTGTGTGCGTGAACATTACACCCCCTAGGAGTCCGAGTAGATACTCTTCGTAATGTCTGTTCACGGTTGCCAGGTCTGCGTCTACTGGGCAAGCTTGGAACTCTTCCAACTGTTGCAACCATGAGAATGACACCCCTTGGTCGCTCCCATGGTACACCACCCCGAATCTACAGTTTCGTTTAATCATGTAAGGCCTTTAAAATTTTGATTGTGTGGTGCTGATTAATTGCAATATGTATATATTACCTGTTCTCTAGGTAGTGCTGCCATGCCACTCGCTCTGGCTTTCCAACAATAAATGGTTGGCCGGCAATGGGAAGCCCTGTAATCAACGCCACGTCTTGTAGGGTGATAGTCATCTCCCCAAGCGGGAGGTGCCGCCAACGATCAGCCTACGAGACATGGCGCCAACGATCAGCGCCATGTCTCGTAGGCTGATCGTTGGCGGCACCTCCCGCTTGGGGAGATGACTATCACCCTACGAGACGTGGCGTTGATTACAGGGCTTCCCATTGCCGGCCAACCATTTATTGTTGGAAAGCCAGAGCGAGTGGCATGGCAGCACTACCTAGAGAACAGGTAACATATACATATTGCATTTAATCAGCACCACACAATCAAAATTTTAAAGGCCTTACATGGTTAAACGAAACTGTAGATTCGGGGTGGAGTACCATGGGAGCGACCAGGGGGTGTCATTCTCATGGTTGCGATAGTTGGAATAGTTCTAAGCTTGCCCAGTAGACGCGGACCTGGCAACCGTGAACAGACACTACGAAGTGTACCTACTCGGACTCCTAGGGGGTGTGATGTTCACGCACACAAATGGAGACAACAACGTCGGTCCACATCTTGTGTGGGTTGCCCGCTGCTAGCCATGGATGCGGCAAACGGGGACGCACCATAGGGTTTCAGCTGGGAATTCGCAATTCTTGCGGACACCTATCATGCCTTGTGTGACGCGTGCAGGCGGACAACACAAAACTCCATCTTGACGGGTTGTCCGTATCTTCTGCAGCTATGGTCATGGTTTTACCTCCCTATGTCTCGTCCAAGAGTTGAAATGCCTTACTACCCAGTGCCTGTAGATGATGACGTACCCCAGCTGTTGCGTCCAACATTTGGTTACATATACATGCACACTAGGTTGCGCTGGGCGCAAGAAGTTGATCGCGGGTCGTACATGCGCGTCGTCGTCGACTTGGACTTTCTGACCCAAGATCACGTCGATTGGGACCCGTTCTCCTACAATCGCATGCACGTAGTAGCAGAAGGAGGACGCATATCATTTGCGTGCAACCATGACGAAGCGTACTGGCTCACGCAATGTCACATAATGTGCATGAATGTTGTCGAGGTGTACTCACCAGAGCGTGTGCAACGATAGTTTGGTCGTCGACAGTTGATTCCTCCCCCCTCCCCCCACGATCTGCCGGTCCGTCGCATGAGTAAGCTAAAATCAACATTACATTTCTGAAGTCCCACTATAATTATCATCATCTTGGACTAACGGCATGTACGCTAAATTTTCAAGAGGAGCGCACAAGGCCATAACTACGACTGAAGAGCCGTACATCAAGCACACATCACGCGATGGCTGGAGTCAGCTACGGACGATGTGTACGAGCCAACTGGGCCTTACGACGCCACTGAATACTGGGCCTACCTCGACTGGTACAGGCCTCGAACAAGGTGAGTTCTTCTTGCACGGTAAGCCCGCCAACAAGCACAAAACTACGTGGAGGATTATGCCGAGAGAGTTCATAGGCTGGTACGTGTACAGACTCCCATATGTGCTTAAATACTTTCGATATCATGTACAGCTTGGACATCGATATGTACTAACAGAACGATGTCTTCGTACACAGACTCAGGAGTCGGCAAACATACAGGACGAGGCGGACGAAATGTTAACGCAAACCAAGCATCAGGGTCCGTACAGGGGAAATCCTACGCGTAGTTTCTTTCGAAGGGCGGGGGATCGCTTGCGATCTGCCATACGGGCAGTTGGAGGCCACCTGTCGAGCACACGAAGAAGCTATGATGAGCCGACCGATCCAACCCCTAGCATTCGTCCCCACCCTTGAGGACAATGTCAATGGGGAGGCATCCTCCACCAGTTTCCCAGGCGGCCCCTCCACATCCGGCACGGGTATCGACATAGCACATGGTGATGATAGCCAACGGTGCTCAACATTCACGCCGGTCAGGGGCCCATCCAACGGGGGTGACGTCACAGGGCCTGTATATTAATCGTCCAGTGACTCCACCGATCGGGATGGACGACGACATGTTCAGCTCCCAGCAGACATTTGGATACGGGCAGAACGCTCCCCTCCAAAATGTAGGAAACTGGCAGGCCTTTAATAGTGCATTCACTGAGGCATTCGGTGCCGAATATGGATTATCTAGCTTGTTGCAAACGCCTTTTACACCATACCCCCCGGTTACGCATCCTGACCAGGTTGAAAGGTCTAACTAATTAGCTCCGACAAGTGATTCACAGTTGGACCGGACACCACTACCACCTGCTCCGCAGCCTGGCCCATTTGCAGGATGGAATTTTTATAGTGGATCAGGATATGTTGTTCGCCCGTCAGCATCGACAGAGGATGACCAAATGGCGCAGCCGACAACACGATTTGGACCGTCACTAGCAGCGGGGACACATCAAACACGTCCACCCCAAAATTACACCCCTAGTGCATATGATAGTAGATGGGGAGCTGGGGGGCAGTGATTGTCGTAGGGTTGTATGTACCTTCTTGTAATACTAATAGTGTAATCAAGAAATATTTGCTATGTGCTGATAAATATTCCAATTTTTTGCAATAAATTATGCAATGGTGATATTCTTGTAATCCAAGCAACGGTAACATTTTTGCCTGCCTGAGAAGTCATGTCAAAGCATTGCTGGCAAAGCCTGCGGGACATATCATGTCAGAAGCATGACTGTCAGAGCCTGTCCGAAATGTCCTGTCAAATGCATTCGTGGCAGAGACTGCCCGAGTCGTCCTGTCAAAGCATAGCTGCCAAAGCCTGTCTGGCACCTCCCTTCCAGCTACAAAGTGGCATGCCTATGTCGCTATCAAGCACAAGCAGAGTTACAAAGGAATCTGATGCTCGCGGACTCCTTGCTTTAAGTCTGTCGCTCTATCAATACTGGCTATTTAACCCCCTTCCCAGCATCGCATCAACCAAACCACTGCTCCAACACAACAAAGAGAACCATCCCCGTCGACCCAAACGAGCAGCACCAATGGAGTTTCCCTCGCCCCCAAGGCACAGCGTTGCCGAAACCATCCCCGAAGGCACGGAGGTCCCCATGTGCCTATGCGGGGATCCTTGCCGCTTCCGGCAGTCTGTAGACAACTCATACACATACGGTATGAGGTACTGGAGCTGCTACAACCACGACTCTGAGCCAACGCTGGGGATGCAGATGCGGCGGAGAAGTCCGGTATGTTCGTACTCGAATTTGGTGTTGCATCGAACCTGCATGTTCTAACACCATGTGATGTGACCAATTGCAGCCTCCATTGTGCGAGTTCATCCGATTCTACGACGCGGAACAAACTCCCGAGATGGAGAGGATGCGGAATTGGGAGTACTCGCATCGGAGGGCTATCGTGGAGCAACAGTGGTGTGAGCAGGATGAGGAGGAGAAGCGCAAGCAGCATCTGGAACAGATGCGTGCACAGAGGGAGGCCGAACGGCAGCGCCAGGCCGCGGAAAGGGAGGCTGAGCGCGAGAGGAAGCGTGAGAGGGCAGCTAGGGCCAGGGCGGCAGGAGCTGAAGGGTTGCGTAACGGAAAATATCCTCGGTGCACTCAGTAAAGTGTACGAGAAGGACCATTGTTGTTGTTCCCTTTCCCTAAGGCATGTTAGGTTTAGTCCGGTATACTCGGTAGTGTGCGCCGTACATGTCATTGTTGTCTAGCATTTGTAAGCCGTATGTAATTCAGTAGATTCTTATTTCTGCCCATCTATCGGTAGAGTGTGGCGTACATACATTTCACATCTTTGAGAATAACTACATGAAGTCTCGAAAAAATAATAAAGTGATAATTTATATGAGCTGTACAAAAATAACAAATTGTATCTCCACCAAACCCCTACTGGATGGCATCGGGCGGGAAACTGGCGCTGACACCGAGGTTGCAGCGACGGGCGCAGTGCCACATGACTTTAGCCATACGGTGTGGCGGAAACCAGGTGGTGTGGTGGATTCCCTTGGCTTCCGCCGTCCTACATGGCTTTAGCCATACGGTGTGGCGGAAGCCAGGTTTTCACCATACCACACGGCGGAAGCCAAATGGCATGGCGGAATGGGGCAGCATTCACGGTATTTCGAATTACCACAGGTTATTTCATAAATTTCCAATTTAATATGATTTATTTGACCAAAAAAATCCCAAGAATAACCGGGTGGTCTGACAAGAGACAGGAATGGTAGGGGGCAGGGGAAAAAGAATCACGGTGGGAAGAAAAAGAAAAGGTGCGCAATCAAAAGGTGCCACTCAAGTGCAAGATGTGCAAGCAGGTTGTGTTTCATGGTAGTCGCAATTGTCCATTGAAAGGATGGCCACTACATGCATTCGCTTCCAGTTTAATCTATGTAGAATTATTATGTCTGAGCTATGTTTGCACTTTGCACCAAGTCATGATGAACCATCCTGCTTTTGTCGTATATGTTGCAATCAGGTAGTTTGTTTCATAATATTGTGACATGGATGTTGTAATTCAATTGTGAGATGCATGTGCTTTTGCTTGTGTGAGCAGAACTGAAACTGCATAAGCACAAGTACTTCACCATATTGTGCAAAACCGGTTTGAAATCTGCTTGCTATGTTGTTTACCATTTTGCAATCTGCTTGTTCACTTTACATTTTTCTGATGTGATGTGAAGATTGTGATTTCTTGCTTGTTCACTTGCACTGCAATGGTCAGACGAGTAGATTTCGTGCATTTTCAGAGGAACTATGATCTGCTACTCTGAATTTTGAGTCGTTCTCTGCGAAAATTTGTTTACGAATTGTGTGGTTACTCCAGCCATCCAAAAATGTTGGTACTGATCGTCGTACCTGAGCATATAATCGTGTCAATATTTTTTGAACGAAAAAGGTTCCAGACGTGTTTGTTCATGTACATGTATTGAATCAGCTAGGGCCTGCTCTATTCGGCCAGTTTATCAGCAAATCAGGAGAGTGTATTTTGAACATGAATACTATCAGAATTCAGAAATCATTGCAGTATCTTTTGTATATGAATAGTGTCAGGAAATCAGCTCCATTCTTATGAACTAAATATTGCATGCATTTTCAGATTGTACAGTATCAGGTTTCAATCCTTTTCTCTCTCCCACCTCTCAATAGGCTGCTGGTACATGAGAGAGAGAGAGAGAGAGAGAGAGAGAGCGAGAGCGAGAGAATGCTTCTCTCTACTAGTGCTACTGATATATTCCCTCCGCTGCACATTTGGAATGGAAATTTGTGAAATGCAGCTCCTTTCACATGGAAAAACACTGCCAGAGTAATCGGATCATGGCACAGTAATAGAAACTCAGCCACCCGAGGCTTAGCCGAAATCCCTGTTCTGTCCTGCCTGATTCTGGATGAGAGAGCGAGATACTCCAGTCCTGCCATAGCATTGTTGGTGTAAGTAGAGTTCAATAAAGAGGTGACGAACTGACGAGTGACCATTAGTGAATCTACGACCCGCCCATCTCCTAGGCCGCATGGGGCGGGCCGCCGGCCGCGTCAGGTGGTAGGCCGCCGGCCTCTCCGAACAAACCCTGGGCTATTTGCCGAACGGGGCTTCCGCTGGTACTGAAAAGTGGCTTTGGATCGCTAATCGGGGTTCGGGCCTGCGCTGCCTAAGTGGGCTGCCACTCTCGGCCCCCCAGCCCGACCGCGCCACGGCCGAGAGCCCGCCGCGGAGCAGGTGGAAATCCTTGTAGTTTCCTTCCCGGCACTACTGCAACCTCGTGGGTTCTGACCAAACAACTGAGATCATCTGCCATTACTGCACACCCACCATGCAATAATCCCGATCGCCTGACCCAAATCCCCAAATTTGTACACAAACCACGGAGTGAGGTTTCCACAACAGGGAATGAAATCTCGTCGAGATTTCACGAAATAATCTCGGCGAAATTTTGGATATCGGACCCCCCGAATTTCATAATTTCGGTAAGACTAGGAAAACCATAGAAAAATTTAAAGTTGTCGGGGGGTTGGGTAATTTCCATAAATTACCTCGGATGCCACCAACGACCAAGCTCGCTCCCGCCCGAGCCACCAGGAGGTCGTTACCCTGGACGGTCTAATCAGAACCTGGAAGGCTACGCATTCCGGCCAGTTCCGAGCTCGGGCTCGGGTGGGACCTAGAATGCCACGTATTCCAGTCGATTCCGAGCTCGAGCTCGGTGCCGGCCATCGGCCGACCTTACGTGGTCTCGGGGTCGGTGGGAATAACCACCCGAGCGTAACTTCCGTTAGCCCGTTACGTTTCCCGTGGGAGCGTGGCAGAAAGATAGGATCCACCAGTTGCCACGTTTGGAAGCTGCCCCGGCTCACCTACGGTGGCCGGGCTCGTCTCCCCAACCAGCGGGGTAGCCGGCTCTTCCTCGTCGGACGAGCTCCCGCCAGGATTGGGGTCCTCGACGGCCGGCGTGGCCAGGACGGCGTGGCGTCATGAGCCGGGGAGACCTCGGCGATCTCTGGAGAGTCGCGGTGATGATGTCATTGGCCGGAAGAATCCTCGCGGAGTTTTCGGGCTTTGCTCATCACCGTCGGACTCCACGACTATGATGTGGGGATGCCCTCCATCGCGGCTCGGGCATCGGCGCGATCTTCCTCCGTGTCTCCTCTTCTAGACACGACCTCTGGGTCCCGGAGCTCACGGCGATGGGCTCCCCCACTCGACATCGTCGCCACCCGGCAGTGGGGATCGGGCCTCCGCGACCTCGGCTCCAGCCGGCCTCGTCGCCCATGACGGCCTCGGCGGCCGGGCAAGCTCCTCTCTAGCACGAGGTCAAGAATATAAATCGACCATCGCTCAAAGAGCAAAACTCGCGCTACCGCCACACCCACTATAGGCGATGTGGGGTTAGTGTGGTCTTGGGAGGAAAGAGACAAACAAGAGGGAGTAGGAGGCCCGGCCTCGCTCGTCCGCTTCAGGCGAGCTCGGGCGCGGGCCAGGAGAAGCGGCCATGTCCTCGCGCGCCTTGTCGGCCACAGCGGCCGAAAGGTCGGCCTCACCAAGCCGACCTCGGAGGCGATCGGCGTTAGGCGCGGTTGAGGCGTAGCAGACGACTGCGGGACCTCGGGACCAAGGGCGAGTCGGCTCGTCCTTCTCCTCCTCGCGGTCCGGGAGCCGAGCTCGAGCTCACCGCGAGCTCACTTTGAAGGGCCGCGATCAGCCCTCGATTCGACCTTCCGTATTTGGGCCAGGCGCGTGCGGCCTCCTTCTTCGCCCGTATGACAATTTGGCGCAAGCGAGCCATCGGCTCGGGATTGTCTCAGTGTACTCATCCATCCACAATTTTAGTTCACTCACCTCCTGCGGTCCGCATACTCCAAGTCTTTGGCGGGGTGGCGATCGTCGGCGGGGCGCTGCGTGTCTTTGGCGAGGCAGCGTGGCCGACGGAGATCGAGCGCGGCGCTTGCGACCGCTTTGTCCCTTGGTCTTTCGACCCGTTCCGCCAAGCTGCGATCCCGGTGGGACACGCGACCGAGGCAACCTTCTCTGTTAAAAAAGAAAAAGCTTCGAATGAGGTCGGAAGGCCCCCGTGAAACTGTCAGGACAAAAGCTCAAAGAAGTCCGAATCGAGACTTACCGCCTCGGTCAGTTAAGGGCGTTGTTCGGGATCTGGCGGCCCTCGATGATTTCCTTGCCTTTAGGGTGCCGAACATCTCGGACACCCTCACATCCACCTGATCCTCTGGCGGAGCCGCATACCGACCAAAGGAGAGGTCGTGAGAAGGGGCATCCTCTGCTCGGAAAAGAAGATCGAGGGCGATGACATACCTGGCGTGACTCCGGGTGATGTCCTGCCACCTCGACCTTGAAGAAGGGATGCTCCCTCCTCCTAAGGGTGATATCCGGTTCCTGGCGTAGTCGGGTAACGTCCCCACGGCCACCCAGGCACGTGAGCTCGTTGATCGTCATGAGGATCTTCTCCTCCTCGGGCTCCACGAGCGGTCGGGCGTCTCGGCGCGACCTCTGGCGGAGTAGGAAAGCGTGCCGCCCTCTGCTTTCCTCAAGTAGAACCAAGAGTCGGCCCAACGACACCGAGTCCTTGAGCGTGAAGCTCGGGTACTCGTATGGTCGAGTAGGTCGCGACGGAAATAGAGGCGGCCACTGCGGCGTCTTGCCGGTGCGAGAAAAGTGTAGAAGTGGAAGAAGAGGCGGGAGTGGGCTCGACGCCCACGAACCCTTCGCAGAGATGGGTGAAGATGGCCATGATGAGAATGGAGTTGGGGTGGAGGTGAGCGATCTCGCACTCGCGAGGCGAGTGCGGCCTCGGCGAACTCACTTTCGGGCGTCCGAGCCCGTTCATGGCGTAGAGCTCGGTGGAGACGATCTCCCTCCTCCTCGGTGTGGGCTCTCCTCGGCGCCGGGGACTCTCCATGTGCCGGCATCGGCGTACCTACTTTCTTTGGAGGATCTCGGCTTGCGCTGTCGAGCTTGCGTGCCGAACCTCGCCATGAGGGTGGAAAAGATGATCAAGGAGAAGGATGAGCGCCGAGCGGAGGAGTATGAGACGCAGCGATCGCAAAGCGGCCAAGTGAGTCTAAGGGTTTCTCTTCGAGTGTTTAAAAACTCCTCCGAGGAAATGGGAAAGCAAAAGGACTTCCGCCCGTTATGGTCGAGGAAGCCCTAGAGGCACAGAGGGCGATTGAGGCGTTCGCCATCCAGGAAGCGACACGTGGCACGCAAATCGAAACCGTCCCGAGAAAAGACGGTTCCCAGGAAGAACGATTCGAGGCTTAGGAGAAGGAACCGTTGAGAGGGCCCACTGCTCGCTCGCCGCGACGAAGCCGGGGCAACAAGCTCGTTCGGAGAAGGTTAGTAGCTCGTTGGTCGCGGCAGCTTGTCACGCCGGCAGAACCGACATGCTCGTAGAGCAGTAGGCCCAAGGAAGGCCTTCCTTAGACCTTTTCCCACTTGAACCTCGGGAGCTAGGCTTCGGGTCGGGTAATTTCCATAAATTACCTCGGATGCCACCAACGACCAAGCTCGCTCCCGCCCGAGCCACCAGAGGTCGTTACCCTGGGCGGTCTAATCGAACACGGAAGGCTACGCATTCGGCGATTCGAGCTCGGGCTCGGTGGGACCTAGAATGCCACGTATTCCAGTCGATTCCGAGCTCGAGCTCGGGTAAGATGTCCGAGCTCGGTGCCGGCCATCGGCCGACCTTACGTGGTCTCGGGGTCGGTGGGAATAACCACCCGAGCGTAACTTCCGTTAGCCCGTTACGTTTCCCGTGGGAGCGTGGCGGAAAGATAGGATCCACCAGTTGCCACGTTTGGACGAGGTCCAAACGTGCGGGTAGTGGGGTCGTGGAGTTCGATCCTTTGTAAGCTATAAAAGCGTCCCCATCATGAGGGGGACACACACACAGACAGACAGACAGACTGTAAGACAAGAGACATACACTCAGATACGTTGCGAGAGTATACAAGAGCTGGAGTAGGGCTATTATCTCTTCCCTGAGAGGCCCGAACCAGGGTAAACTGCTGTGTCCACGCTCGTTGAAATCTGGTGAGCCGTTCTTTGAGTAATCCCTCACGCAAGAAGGGGTCATAGTTGGTCCCTCCACCAACAAGTAAGCTCGGCGGGGGCCTGTTCCCCGATCGTCGACAAAAGTGTTTCAGTAAACTAAAATCTCGGCGAGATCTCGGTGTATTTGACCGAAATCTCGGAAACTTCGGTTAAAAAATTACCGGATTCAAATTTTCTTTTTGTATTTCATTCGGATTTCACCGAAAGTTCGGATTTTAGAGGGTACCAAGATGAAATCCTAAAATAAAATTTAAAACTTTGCCCACAACTCGTTTACTGTGCTCTGCGATTCTTGCGCCTCTTCTCTTTTTCTCATTCCATTCTCTCCGTCTTCTCTGGTCGGAGTCGTGTCACTGTCGCTGTTCGTTCGCGCCACCTCCTCCTCTATCCATAGCGACGCGACCAACGGTAGCGTGGGTTTGGGGTGGCGCACGGAGGAAGGTGGTGGGGACGGTTTGCCCACTGGAGTCGAGAGAGTGGGGGAGAGAAGCTAGCACGAATCTCAGAGCAAAACAGATGGTCGTTGTAGTGTCTATAGCCACATGGAGGAGTAATATGACATTTTCGCGAATGACAACATGGTCTTCCTATAGTTTCTTTCATCGAAAGTGCATAGCCTTACTGACCTCTATCTAAACAAATCTCGCCAACATCTTTTCAAGTGGTTTTATGATCGTTGACTCGAATTAACTACAAATGTATAAACGTCACCCAAATCTCAGGCATCAGACAGAGAATCCATCGGCTATATGTATTAGGAGTATGATGAAAGAAATTATCTCTTATCTAGTCTTCTATACGCTTTTTTCTATTGCAAATCTAGCTCTATGCATGTATTTTAAATTTAGACCTCTTTCCTACCACGCCCATGGAGCGCAGAAGGTGGCCGATGCCCCAGAAGCTCGTCCGATCACGAAAGCAGTATGGCCCATCGTGGCAGGATGTCTTTCGCGCTTGTCGGGTGCGGCAGCGTCTTCTCCCACACTCGCTCATCCTGCTGCGGCACGGTTACCTTCTGCGCTCTCCAGATGTGTTAGGGGATAAGTACCATCTCTCGTGCCTTTCGCGGGTAGAGAGGAGGCTAAATTTGTAAATGTATAAATTGAGATGACTACATTTGTAAAAAACAAGATAAAATGGGTTTGATAAGCAATACTTTCATGATGTAAGGGCTCACCGCCACAGGAATTCCCGGTGCACATAACTATGCTCTGAATGCATATGGTTGTTGCTCATCACACGTACCTCACCTCATCTATCTTCCGTTGAGCGGACAACTTGACATCGGTGCTCAACGAGCCTAGACGCCATGATGAGTCGTTCGTTTGGTAACTCTCTCTGCATCGGACCAGTGTATATGGGCATGGCACAAAGAGCGTTGTGGGCTTGTGGCTTGTGGCCTGTGCCGTGTCTGGTTTACTCTTGTATCCTTGTCGAGTCATTCTTTTTATGCGTGTATGCACACTGTTAATTAGGGCTGTAAATGAGTCAAACTCGAGCAAGTTTGGACTCTTAGGCTCAAGTTCAGTAAAGCATTGGAATGCAGTTAAATGGATCCTTCATTATTTGAAAGACACTTCTAATTTTGATTTGAAGTTTGATAAAAATAAAGTGAAGACAAATGATGTTCTTGGGTTTGTTGATTCTGATTATATTGGTGATCTTGATAAAAAGAAGGTTAACTTCTGGTTGTATCTTCTTTTTACGTGGTTTACAGTCAATTGTAAGGCATCCTTGCAACCTATTGCCGCTCTTTATACTCCTAAAGCGGAATATGTTTCAGCTACAGAAGACATTAAGGAAGCTATTTGGTTGTGAGATATGGTTTTTGAACTTGGCATTAAACAGGATACTCTTACTGTTTATTGTGATAGTCAAATTAAGTGCTATTTGTTTGGCTAAGAATGATATGTATCATGCCAAGACCAAGCACATTGATATCAAGTAACACTTTATTCGTGACATTGTTGTTGAATGACAGATTGTTGTGAGAAAGATACATACCGATGATAATCTTGTAGACACATGCTCCGAGACACTTTCCAATACTAAGTTATAAACTAAACACCAGTATAAAAAACTGTGACACATGTACGCTTAGACGTGGCAAACTTAGATTGCAAACCAAAAAGACACAGCGCGCGCGTCCAATTGAACCAATCAATCAAAAAAGGGCATCTATCGCTCACCACCAAATCCTGGCCGGCCGGCCTGTCGTGGATCGCACAGATGCCACAGAAAAAAGCTTGTGTCGACTAATTCAGTGGCAAGCAGAACCTTCCAGGTAGGTTTTTGCCGCGTGCGTTTACTATTTCGGTGTGAGACTTCAGACTTGTATTAAGGTGATTTAACGACTGCCCATTCCGCCCATGGTGCATGCATATTATTACAGGAGCACTTGCAATATTCTTTTGGTCTTTCATTCTTTCAACTTCGGTACGTAGGTTCACATTACAGTAAAGTTACTAGCCAACGTAGTTTCCAGGTACGTACGTATAACCGCTTGCTGCTTTACAGCAAGTACATAGATTATCCAGTAGAACAGGATATGCTTGAGATCGATTGTGCTTAGCATGCACCAATGAATACAGTTCTTCACAAGAATCGGATGTCTCTACACCATACTTTGGCTGCACACAGTCCCAATCACGCACAAAACTCTCGGATCGACGTGCGTAGTATGCACCATGTAGCTAGTGACGAACGAGGTAATTTTCTTTCAGTCTTTCGCTATTTGATAACGATGTGTTCCACCGATAAACTAGCAGGACACATGTCGCGTGTGTGTAGCTACGTTGAACGACGGCGTCGATGGTCAAATTCAACTAAGCGGAGGGAGCGTACGTATGGTTACGTTTACGTCTATTTTGCATGGCCTTGGTGTTCTGATCATGGTGGTAGTTGTGCTGTCTCTGCCCACCAATCCTAGACTTGTTAACAAGTCAAGTGCACCTCTATGCATGGTCGGTCGTTAATCACGTACTTTGAGTGTTACCACACGCGATTTCTAACGTAATAAGACTGCCGGCCGATCGAGTGCAAATGTGCAATGTTTGTAGCAAGCGTACGTGTGTTTGGCTGCCTATGAAATATATACCTCTCTCCCGCATTAGCATTTTGTCATCTGCATACTGTTGCATCAGTTACGTGCTCGATCGATCTTCAGAAAGGATCGACCAAGTTAAACAAATCGCTGATAAGCTTATCCCTTTGAAATTCCAATTAGCTAGCCGATTCCGTTTGAGCTCGATCGAATGAACTATGTGTCTTCTCTGCGGACCTTCTAAAGAAAAAGAAACTGGACGTGATTTTTCTATCCTATTTATTCGTCATCAAAGATTACATAGAATGCGAAAGATAGGAGAGACATTTTAGAAATGGAAGAAAAATCGCGGTGGAAATCGATTTGCTTGCATGCCAGTTTGCCAAGAGCAACTTTCGCCTTTCGGTGCGGACTTTTATCCATCTAAGATGCTAGCTAGATGACAAACATCGATCTACTAGCAAATATATTCCTTGGAAAATTGGAAGTAGCGTAAAACTACTAGCTAGAAAGCTATATAAGACGACACTGTAGAGTCCATATTCCTTGTTCCCTCTTTAACCTTTTTCCGATCGTGTTCCAAATATTTTCCACATGCAAAATAAGAAAGCAGCCGGTACTGATCAAAAGTTCAAAACGTGTAAACCGAATCGTTTCCACGAGACCACAACCGAGGCTTCGTTGCTGATTCGTGGATAGCATTTTTTTTTTACACCGATCCCACTTGTAACAACAACAACAAAAAAACAACTACTCTACAACAAGACCAAACTCCAAAGTGGCAGCAATAGCTAACACCATGCGAAACACAAGTCATGGTCTTCACGGTTCACACTTTACAGAGCCCGACCAAAATTACTGTCGTGGTCACGAGAGTCTCCCCCGAGAAATTCTAGCGCGGCCGTGCGTGGACAAAAAGTCTCTACAAATGTTTTTTTTTTCTTCTGGTCCACGTGATATGACAGAAGCCCAACTTTTCGCCCGTCTGCCTGTCGAGCAAATTGCAGCTTGGCTGTATTTGCCGGCACAGACTCTGCCACGCACACGTAGGGCTGTAAAAAAAAAAAAACGCTCGGTCTAAAGCTCCATTCAAACTCGGTTCAAGTTTCAAACATGCCGAATTTGTGCTCATCTCGAGCTTTCGAGCTTCATCGAACCGAACTCGAATAGCTTGCGAGCTTACTCGAGCTTGAATCGAGCCTCCGTGAACCGAGCTTACTCGGGCTTGTTACTGAGCTTACCAGGTTTACTGAACTTACATGAGCCTAAATAAATATCCATCGTTACTTTATGTTCTCTGCATAAATATATCTATCTAAGTTTATGCGATATATTTTTTAAATAGTATTATTCATAAATATATAGTGTATTTAATATTCTAATGTAAATATCCATATTTACTTTATGTTCTCTACCCGTATACATTGAATATAGTATTTAGTGATAATAATTGTAGATAATCTAATTATTTTAATATCTTTTTCATCTATATATTAAAAAGAAATACGATTTATGAATTTGAAACGCGGAAGTAGTACATTAGAACCAGGCTGGTCCGCTAGCTCTTCTTCTTTTTTTTTTCTTTCGGCGGCGCGGTCAAAAACAGGCGCGGATTTTCACGCCCGGCGCGTCGCCTGGCTACTCTCCTTGGCCGTCCGTGCGGTGGTGTCCTCGGCTGCACGCGCACACGCGGCCGGCGCGGCCGCGCAACCAACTTACACGGCCGCGCGTCTCGCCTTGCCACCGTGCTAACGCCGTGCGTGCGGTGGTGTATTATTCACGAACGAAGTCGCCGCTCGCTAAGGGCATGTACAATGGTATAGACGACAGTTGTCTATAATGCATCTTCACATCATCTACATACAGCACTAAAAATAACTCATATAATGGATTGTCTATATAGCTGTCTGTAATGATCTCTCATTCAATTAACAGACCGTCTATACAATGGTACACAACATGTGAAGCTGTCTATAAGACTGTCTATTAAATAATAGACAGTAGCTTTCTCTCTTCTTCTTCTCACTCATTCGCATCACTTAAAATCCTATATGGCATCTCTTTTAAACAACTGACTGTGATCATGGTACATACCCTAATGCCGCGCCCGCCTAATCGTGCAGCCGGCAAGCCGCGCGCACGTCAGAAACACCTGCGTGCACGAGCCGCCGGCATCAGGAAAACAAACGGCATGTCGGTGATTCGAAGCTTCCTCCAACACGAGCCGAATCTCGGCCGGATCGATCCTGAACGCCTAGCAGGCTCGTGATTTTCTTTTTGTTCGTGCCACTTACGGCGCGGTTGAATTGAGTGATTGCCAGGAAGAATACCTGCTGTGCCATCCACGCAGGTATCCAATTCCGTCGACCGATTCCCTCTCGGGTTGATGTTGAGCATGTTTCGGAAATAAATTTCATGGAGCTGGAATGCAAACTTCGTCTCGTACATACCTGACGCTGATTGATGTCACGTGGATAATCCTGTAACCAACACCACGATTTAATTCAAATGAAAATAAATACATGACGCTTATTTCGATACAAATTTGATTGTTTAATTCATATTTAATATCGTGACGTTGAATTATAGGTTTGTATACCAGCTTCACGGACGGCTTCACGTGGCCGCCAGCCGTAACCTGAGGTGAACTCTGGTCTAACGCTAGTCCCTGCCGCTAGCTAACCTCCCCAACCACAACGATCCAATGCACCTCGCCACCCAAAAAGGAGGTTAGTAGTCGCATAACCGTTGCTGTGCCATAGACGGCTAATGAGTTGAGACTTGAGATATGACGCGCGCGGCCGTCGCGACCTATGCGTGTGCGCAAGGGGAAGTTTGGAGAACGACTACGCTACAGGGCTCCCTGCATATATTATAGTAAGTTTAATCAGACTATTGCAACGTGGTCTATTAGGACATCTTTAATAGTACTACTTCAACTGTCTCTTAAATATGTTATAAGTGAAATTCTACGTGAAGAAGAGAGGCCGTGAGGAAAGAGAATGTGCCGTCTTTTATGCAGGAGAACCTGATCGCGCAAACCAATACAAAAAATAATGAAGTGCGAGAGATAAAATATAATGAAGACAAAATCGAGAGAAAAAAGTTATCTTTTGGGCAAACAAATTTGGAAGGAAGAATTTTCTTTTTTTCTTTTTATTAAAAACTACTTGAATTTTTTTCAGTCATGTTGTCTTTAGTGTTGTCTCTAGGTGAGTTAAAAATTTTAGAGACAGACTATTGTACATGCTCTTAATTGAGTCATAAATTACGGGATTAACGACAAGTTTGATTAAGCACAGATTGTATCCTTTCGCTCTCTCCTCAGGATCCTGTCTCTCGCCCATTGCTCATTTTCTCGCTCCTGCTTAATTTCATCGAGCAAATCAACTCTTCACCCCTCCACCAAAGATAAGTCCTTTTTCCGACAATATATAGACCTCAGATCAACAATCCAAAAATTCTTGCTACAGTGATGGCTTTTTCTCTCAAGAAATCAAAACTTGTTCTTAAAGAATTGACCAAGTGGACCCCAGCAACGTCAAATGAAGCTGGATAGCTGGCAACTGGCACTGCAATTAGATGCCTGAGAATCTGTCGTCGGCACACGCACGCGCCCGCCATCATGCCTCCTTGGTTCGGGACGAAGCCAAGCGAGACATATGATAGACGAAAGAAGCGTCCACCCAGCAGGAGGGCTAAAACCTGTAGTTTTAAAGTTGCGCACTCCAGCTTCGAAGTTGGAGTGCTTTAGTCCTTTAGTCCTTTAGTTTTGAAGCAAGAATCACCGTTGTGCGCTCAAGAACAAGCAAAGGATGAGCGCTTTGTTGCTAAAGCGGATACGTTTTCTTGCTGGGAAAGGCTAGTTTGATCGAGGATTGGAGAGGAGAGGTGGAATAAAAAGCTCGGGAATACCTGTCTATTACAGTTCGAGAGGAGGTAGCAGGATCTACTCAAACACTACAGTGGAAGTGTGTTGAATCAAGAGTAGATCTACCAAGAAACCACTTTCTCCTCCACTCTCTTTATATCTTTCTCGCACAAGAAACCAAAACAAAACTATAGAAAGAGAACGTGCCATGCCGCTATGATTTATGGATCTGTAATTCCAATGCTTGATGAGACCTATGGTTGTAAAAGAAAGCCCAAGGTTCGCAAGATACTCGAGCTCGGTTCACTCTAGACTCGATTCGAACTTCAAGAGAGCCAAGCTGTAGCTCAAGCTTGATCCCGAGCTTGAATGACTCGTAAGCCTTGATAAATTTACATATCATTCGTTAAATATTATTGTATATTAACTCTTATCGAACTTACTCGATCCGAGTTCAAGCTTAAGCTTGCTCGAGCTTAGCTTGTTTACAGTAGAAGTTCTACTGAGACTTCGCCGGAGTCCTGCGTCGAACCAAGAAGGTCCTTCTCGTATAACATTGAATCAAGGGATCACAAGTCTAGTCGGCATTTCAACATACTACTCTCTCTTTTCATGAATAGATTTCATTCTAGATTCTTGCACTTCTGTCAAGTTATATATACAAAAGACTGCACTATCTCTTTTTATTATATATTTTGATGGCGTGTCTTAATCTAGCACATGGTAGTAAATGACATTGGAAACAGTTAAAGAGGAAAGGTATAAAAGGAAAAAATGAAAAAAAGTCACATTGAAATTGTAGAATGAATTGTATTTAGGAATAAAATTTGAAATCTAAAATAGTATATATTCAGAAACGGAGTAACAGGGAGGAGTATATGGCAGTTAATTAAGCCTTTTCTATTAACCAATACTCCTGCATGTTAGGCTTAATTTAGCAGGGCACTGGAGCCGGACTCGGAGGTTTGGTACCGCCTTTCCCAATCCAACCGTGCTCGGAGGGGAGGGAAGCTATCCCAAATTTAGCTAGCATTTCTACCGTGCTCGCTTCCTCTCTCTCTCTGATTTCTTTGCTGACAACAACGCATAACAAAAATTTTAATCAAGCGAGTATACATGGCTTAGTCTTACACCAACTCAATGGCCACGTTGTAGAAAATTTGCACCGTCCACGCAACCGCGCGTCAAGCTACCGCGTGGTAAGTGCTCAACACTCGGCCGGGGTCCAGCGGGCAGCGGCCACGTCTCCAGTGGCTGACCTGTCCAGTCCGACGTGCCTGTCCGGCCGCCGCACAGTGCCGGGCAGTTGTCCACCTCCGGACGGCAGCCCCGCCGCCGCTGCACCGTGGACCGACAAACGCTGACGTCACCCCGTGTCCTTCCCGTCTCACTCTTCTCCTCCTCGCCTGCGACCAGCTCGATCGCCCCTCCCCTATAAATACCTCGCCGTTCGAAGCCATTCCGACCCAGGCATACACCATCAACACAAAACAATTATTGTCCGTCGGTCCCTCACACGCCTTCTTTTAGCTACTAGCGCGAGCTAAGCTATAGCATTCGCTGTTAGTGCTTGGGTTGAAGCAATGGTGGTGATGACTGATGTGTCAACAACCATTGGCTCGGCTCGCCGGAGCCCGGCCTCGTCCCCGGCGGCGGCGGTGAAAGAGAAGGACGCCGAGAGGCTCCGGTTCATTGAGAAGATGACCTCCAATGTAGATTCCGTGCAGGAGCGCGTCCTGGCCGAGATCCTCGACCGGAATGCCGACACGGAGTACCTTAAGAATTGCGGCCTCGTCGGCGCCACCGACCGCGCCACCTTCCGGGCCAAGGTGCCGGTGGTGTCGTACGACGATCTGCAGCCGTACATCCAGCGCATTGCCAATGGAGATCGCTCGCCCATCCTGTCGGCGCACCCGGTCTCCGAGTTCCTCACCAGCTCCGGCACGTCGGCCGGCGAGCGCAAGCTGATGCCCACCATCAAGGATGAGCTCGACCGCCGCCAGCTGCTCTACAGCCTCCTCATGCCAGTCATGAACCGGTATGTTTACTACTACTGATTGGCACTCGATAATTTCGACAACACACACATAAAAGTACAGCTAGTGATTAATGGCCACGGTGCGTCCAATGCTTTGGATAGGTATGTATCTGGGCTTGACAAGGGGAAGGGGCTCTACTTCCTCTTCGTGAAGTCGGAGACGAAGACGCCTGGCGGCCTGACGGCGCGGCCCGTCCTGACGAGCTACTACAAGAGCGATCACTTCAAGAACCGGCCGTACGACCCCTACCATAACTACACGAGCCCGACGGCGGCCATCCTCTGCGCGGACGCGTTCCAGAGCATGTACGCGCAGATGGTGTGCGGCCTGTGCCAGCGCCACGACGTGATGCGCCTCGGCGCCGTGTTCGCCTCCGGCCTCCTCCGGGCCATCCGCTTCCTCCAGCTCAACTGGGAGCAGCTCGCCGCCGACATCGAGGCCGGCGAGCTCACCCCACGAGTGACGGATCCGTCGGTGCGAGAGGCGATCGCCGACATCCTCCGGCCGGACCCGGAGCTCGCCCGGTTCGTCCGCGCCGAATGCTCCAAGGGCGACTGGGCCGGCATCATCACGCGCATATGGCCGAACTGCAAGTACCTGGACGTGATAGTCACCGGCGCGATGGCGCAGTACATCCCGACCCTCCAGCACTACAGCGGCGGCCTGCCGATGGCGTGCACCATGTACGCGTCCTCCGAGTGCTACTTCGGCCTCAACCTCCGCCCGATGTGCGACCCATCCGAGGTGTCCTACACCATCATGCCCAACATGGGCTACTTCGAGTTCCTCCCCGTGGACGAGACCGGCGCGGCGTCCGGCGACACGAGCCAGCTCGTGGACCTCGCGCTCGTGGAGGTCGGGCGCGAGTACGAGCTGGTGATCACCACCTACGCCGGGCTGAACCGGTACCGCGTCGGCGACGTCCTCCGCGTGACCGGTTTCCACAACGCCGCGCCGCAGTTCCGGTTCGTGCGCCGCAAGAACGTGCTGCTGTCCATCGAGTCCGACAAGACCGACGAGGCCGAGCTGCAGCGCGCGGTGGAGCGCGCCTCCGCGCTGCTCCGGCCGCACGGCGCGTCCGTGGTGGAGTACACCAGCCACGCGTGCACCAAGCGCATCCCGGGGCACTACGTCGTCTACTGGGAGCTACTGACCAAGGGGCCCGGCGCCGGCGCCGGCGCGGCGGTGGACAAGGAGACGCTCGACATGTGCAGCCTCGAGATGGAGGAGGCCCTGAACACGGTGTACAGGCAGAGCCGGGTCGCGGACGGCTCGATCGGGCCGCTCGAGATCCGGGTCGTCCGGTCCGGCACCTTCGAGGAGCTCATGGACTACGCCATCTCCCGCGGCGCGTCCATCAACCAGTACAAGGTGCCCCGGTGCGTGACCTTCCCGCCCATCACCGAGCTGCTCGACTCGCGCGTCGTGTCGAGCCACTTCAGCCCCGCCCTGCCGCACTGGACCCCGGCCCGGCGGTCCGACTAGACCGCAGAGGAATGTTCACCCAAGACCGGCGATTGCTGCACCCTGGTCCTTGGACCATACATGCTCGTTGAATGGCTTCGTTAGAGTTTGTTCTCGATGCTACGTTGGAAATTGGAGCGAGAGGGGTAAAAATTTCCGCACTATCAGTCATCGTACAAGGACGAGTGAAATGAGGTGCTTTCAGCTTCTCGCCATCGCTCTACTACTATACTTCTTCAGGGGCGTCTGATTACCGTATTTTAAATTGTTGATGCAAGTGTCTAGTAGGAGTACGTACATGAAATTCTTCGGTCTGTGATGTACTGATGTTTACACTTGATTAGACTAATCAGACTAAGGCCCTGTTTGGGAGGGCTGCGCTTCAACTGTGCTTCAGCTTTGGGCCTAAAGCCTCCCCAAACAACCCAACAAGTGGCCAAGACAAGTTTAAGCCAAGCACCCCTAAAAGCCACAATGGTAGGGAGGTGCTTTTCACCGTGGCTTCGCTCGACTGCCTCCGCCGCTCTGTGTCCCTCCTCATCCCGTTGTATCCCCTCGCCGCTTCCTTGACTCCCTCGCTGCACCACCTCTCCAACTCCCTCCTCACTCGGGCCCACTCGGTTGCCTCCCAAAAGCTACAGCATAGTTTGCCAAATGACATATCAAGAAAAGCCACAACCACAATACATGCGACTTTTGAAAGAAGTCAAAAGCTTTTTACAGCCTCCCCAAACAGGCCCTAACTTTATAAGTGAAATCTAAATCAGGCCAGACCGATCCCGCACAATGCTAGGTCCCAAGGCCGTTCCTGTATTTTTGGGGCTGGGGCGAGTCAAAAATAAAGAGCCTTATATTTAGGGGTGACTCTAGCCCATTATCACCCCTACTCAGTGGCGAAGCCAGGACTAAATTAGAGGGGGGGGCTAAGCTAAACATTTCAACTACTAGTAAAAGCCAAATTCATACATAAATAGCCATTTAACAAGTGAAACAAAGTAGAAGTTTATAAGATACTTACATAAATGAAGTTGCTAGGCACACTAGCTACGAGTTGAATTTGGAGGCAACAGGCAAGCACATTCTACGGGTTTTCATCCTTTGAAAGCAGTCCATAATTGCTTCATCATCAATAGATTTGAATATTGTTTTCTCGGTGTAGCACACCATTAAATCATTGAGCCAATCATCGGAGACTTTGTTGCGCAAATTAGTCTTGATAACCTTCTGTTTGCACCGAAAATCACACGCATGGAAAATATCAGCCCAAATATGGAAAAGGGTAACGGTTGGGATCCGGGGACTAGATCGTGATTGGATTCGATCGTGGACGGATTTGGAAACTAAAGATCGAATCGCGGGCAGATATGGACTCACCGGCCGTGTTGGCGATGCACTCGAGAATCGACTGCAGGTTATAAAAGGAGAAGGCTGCGAGGAGCAGAAGACATCTCTCAACACAATCACACATTTACATTTACAGTTCTTTTCGTTATTCTCTAGTTTTGTAAGCATTCCTCACGTTTTTAGCGCGAACACCTTCATTGCCGAAAAAATCCTTTCAACAGAAGTAGTTGACATAGGAAGTATCAGTGTTAGTTCAATAAGACGATAGACCAATGTAAATGTTTTATGCTTTCCAAGTTGAACCATCTTTTCTGCTAGCATGGCAACATCATTGCATTCATGAAATTCCACACTTCTCCTAACATTGAGAATATAGATTTGCAATTCGGTTCTCAATAATATGCGATCACCAAAAGAGAAATCATCAGCATAAATCTCTACAAGTCGCATTAGCTTGTCCACATCGAACTTGGAGAATGACTTTGTTGGATCAAGGGAACACATGTATAGCAATAACTCAGTAGAAACTTTATTAAAGCGATGATTAAGTTCTAACTTAATGGCATTCATGGCTACATAAAAGATTAGAGTTGGAGACCGACCGAGACTCGCACCGAGTTGTTTGACGCAGGCTGCAGGAGGTAATGAGCTTCGGGCTGCATTGGAGCAGGGGCGCACGCCCCAGTGCGCCCCACTCTTGGCTTCGCCTCTGCCCCTACTTATATTTCAAACATAGCAATATTTGTTATTGTAACTGCAAAGCTAATGTCTGATACATTGTAAAAGGGAGAATTGATAATTTGCTCTGTTTTAGTTGGTGCAATTGATTATTTACTCCGTATATTTCACTGATATGATTAATAACACAAGTAAATAAGGATAAATCATCAATTATTCCATCACAAAAACTTATGCCCTCCTCTACTCTCTATAAACTAACGCTAGTAAGGATAAAATTCTATTAAAGACCCATAAGCCTAACAAAATACTAAACTCCGTTCATAGACGATCCGTTAAAATACCCCTTGCTGATTGCTTCGGCCGATGTACTAGACTGCCTCATGATTCCATGGTCGTATGTTTATACTATACGGGTCAGGGCTCCTATGTCTCGGAGGCCTTGGGCGGTCGCCCTGGGTGCACAGGCCCATGAGCGGACTTGGCTAGGTGAACAGATCATAGCTACAAACAGACCAACATGCTTTCCTGTCTGTACTTATCCTACTTATCCTTTTGTGTTTCCTCTGCTCGCTTTCCACTCGTCTTTTCTTGCCCCTGAGGCAGGTAAAAGAAAAACTAAAGAACCATATTTTTTTTAATCAAACCAACGGTACAGGGATCTACTGTTTATCATATCCAATACACTGCTCCGTCGTTCCTCCCTCCTCCCTCTCTCACCACCCTACCCAATGTCAACCCCCCTCTCTCCCCCCTGCTGGCCACAGAGCAAGACTAGGCAGCCTTCGACCCGACCGCCCTGGCAATTCGCGCTTCCGGGTATCCCTCCGAGGGATTCAAGGCGACCGCCACCGATTCTGGGGCCGCCCTGCTGGCGCGTCTCCGAGCAACGGGGGCAGGGCCCCCTCCGGCAGCCGAATGGCCCCGACTGGCGGACCCCTTGGGTCGGAGTGCTTGACAGGCCCTGACCCCGCTTGGTCAGAGCACCTCTCGGCTCCGACCCACCGGGTCGCTGCCACCGGCCGGGCACTGAAGTCCTCGTGATCGGGCGTTTGGCCGATCGCTCTACCGGACGTGACGCCTCAAAACGTCTGTACCAGGGTAGGCGGTACCTTCCCGAGATGTCAGAAGAGTCACCAAAGTCAAGTACCGCCCCATCATCCTGGCACACGGCCGGAGCGGGCGCCCTCCCGAGGCAAAGACCGAGTCAAACGCCATGATGCAGGCGTCAGACAGACGTACGGAGCAATGCGTCACTCCTCCAACTGGGTCAGCTACCGCCTCCCGCAGCGAGTCTACCAACCCGGCGCACGGGGAAACGAAGGCCTGACAGACGACAAGACCGAAGGCCAGACATCGAGGCGTAGGGTACCCCTCCCTTTTCTTTCCTAACTCCCTTGTAACCTGCCGCCTCCACATATATATGGGAGGGCAGGACCCCAGGGGAGGGGGACCGAACAACGGACGAAAAAAGAACGACACTCTTGCTTGTAACACCTCATAGCTATTTGCTTCCGAAGGCAATACACACCCACCACACGGACTGGAGTAGGGATATTCAGCCCGAACCAGTATACATCTTGGGCTCCTTGAGTTAGGCCATTCGAGGAGAGGGAACGCGTGGCCCCACTGACCAAAAATTCGTATTGCCGGTGCACGAAACACCGACAAAAGGGTTATTTCATTCAAAAAAAACCCAAAAAAGCTCCTCTTGTCTGGCTTTTGGCTTATAGTTATACAGGGGCTTTTGGCTTTTTTAAGCCCGACTTAAAAATCAGTCGTTTGTTTCGGCTTATGCTTTTTAGTTTTTAAGTCGATAAAAAAGCCGAAACAAACAGGGCCTAAACTCCGTTCATAGACGATCCATTAAAATGCCCCTTGCTGCTTGCTTCGGCCGATGTACTAGACTGCCTCATGATTTCATGGCCGTATGTTTATACTATACGGGTCAGGGCTCCTATGTCTCGGAGGCCTTGGGCGGTCGCCCTGGGTGCACGGGCCCATGAGCGGACTTGGCTAGGTGAACAGATCATAGCTACAAACAGACCAACATGCTTTCCTGTCTGTACTTATCCTACTTAGGGGGTGCTTGGATTAGGGGTATTTCATTGGAATGTTTTAGGATTTTGTTCAAATTTGAACTAAATCCCAAAACCTTACAAGAAATTACCACTCATCCAAGCAGGGCCTTATCCTTTTGTGTTTCCTTTGCTCGCTTTCCACTCGTCTTTTCTTACCCCCGAGGCAGGTAAAAGAAAAACTAAAGAACTATATTTTTTTTTATCAAACCAACGGTACAGGGATCTACTGTTTATCATATCCAATACACTGCTCCATCGTTCCTCCCTCCTCCCTCTCTCACCACCCTACCCAATGTCAACCCCCCTCTCTCCCCCCTGCTGGCCACAGAGCAAGACTAGGCGACTTCGGGGTTCAGGGGCGGCCAAATCTGATAGGACGACGCTGGGCGGCATTGAAGGGCGGTATGATCCGATACACAACAGGGCTAGGAGGCGAACAGATCCCGACGCGATGAGGTTTGGCGGCGTTGGGGATAGCTAGATAGAGCGTGGCAGCGTTGGGAGGTGGGCGGATCCGACGTGGCTTTGCTAGAAGGCATCCGACCCTAGCTCTAGCTCCGGGGGCGTTATGATCTTCTGTGCCACACGGCCTATATAGCAAGGGGTAAGTGAGATCCACAACCCTGCCCGCCGCCTCCCCTCATGCCGAGCACCGACGTCACCTTGCCGTTGCGCAGCTGCCCCGACCGTCGCTACTTGTAGTTGCGCTGCGCGCCGAGGCTAAGCGCCATCGCTGTCAGCCCATGCTCCACGCGTTGTCATCGCAAATTGGGCCACCATCGCCGTTGCTGCCTCCCTAGGTGGGCCATCAAGCACTAGGCGTGCACTAGCCGTGCCCTAGACATACCCTAGCAACGTCTTCCCTATCTTTTTGTGTCCGATCTAAAATCTATTCATGTCATCATGTGTAGGAGGTGACAAGGATCTTAGAGGACATGGTGCGGGTGTTTCGAGAAGCGCAAAGGAGCGAGGACTGCACGGAAACTGAGGAGGATCACCAACACCTTGTTGCGATGAATCTCTGGAACGTAGGTATAAACCGTAAATTGGTCTTGGTTATGTTAGCGATGTATTGGAGCGATGCTATTGTCGTTTCATTAGTAGTTGTGGCTTTTAGATGTCATCGATTTGGTTTTTAGGTGAGTTCGATATTTAGTCAATAGTGGATTTTATCTTCGGGTGAAGTTTTGGGATACCTACGACTATTTTCAATGGCCATGAAAGTTGTGAAAAATGTATGTTTCTATCTAAAGTTTTATTAGAGCACAAGAACATAAAATTTGGTAAAGCGGTTTAAAAGTTATAGCTTGTAGAAGTTTGCTATCCAGAAACTAATCACTGCTGAGAGCAGTGATGGTAATAGGTTGATTAGGTATGTCCATAACTAGAGAAAACTATATAATTTTTTGTAGATTCCAGAGATACTATGGTTTTTTATGTTTGGGGTTGTATAAAAAATAATTATAAAATTATGAAGTCTATTGTCCAGTAAGACAACAGATATGTCTTTAGGGCTAGAAACACAGAGTTAAATGAATTAATTGAAAAATATAGATAACTATAAAATTGTAGGTAATGTTATGTAGTTTTCATAAAATATATGCTTTTCTATGTTTGGGATCATGAGCTAGAATTTATGGTCTTTTGACCATTGAGACGGCAAGGACGAAGGTTGTCCGACGAGGGAGAAAGTTAAATACGGGGTTGTGTATAGGTGTGATGTTGTTATGTTTGATGCTTCTACTGTTATTGCATGATTTTGATATGTATTTACATATTGTAGGAGGTGGGACTTGGGTTTGGTAGAATAATGATTTGGTTAAGTTGAATGGTTGCTCAAACTGATATTTATTACCTCGCTATTTTATATAATTATTATCAATTATTATTTATGATAAGATCTTGTTAATGATGATGAAAGATAGAAATAAATATCATAACTTGCATTGACAATTTTATGCATCATGTGGATATGAGGTGACCTATGTGGCCCTCTAAGACCTATTTTGTGTGGGCATGAAAGATCTACTACGGTAGGCCCCTTCACGGGATGAAAGGGAATGAGAGAGTGCGACATCGGTGGGTGTGCATTTAACTATATCGGTATAAGCTATGTGATGTGCATATAAGCATGTAGACATAATGCATCGCATGAATAAACGAAAAGAAAATTAATTTAATGAATTTATGTATATGTGATGTTATCATTATATGATGTGCTTTGCTGAGTCTCGGGCTCACACTCGTGTATTTAATATTTTAGGTACAATGAGGCCGACATATAGGGATAGGGAGTAGCACAGTCACATCATGTGTCTCTATACCATCCTCTTATATGATATTTAGCATTTGTTCATTCTTGGATCAATAAATAATTTAAATGGTCTCGGTCATGAAATATTTTTTGTGGAATAAGTCTTATGTGAACTTAGTTGGATTTGTTAAATAATGATTATGGTATTTATTTATATCTTGGTGTCATTCTCCGTTCAGTGGCTTCGTCAAAGGTAAGAAAATGGTAAGTTTGTTTCCCAGACGCATGTGTTATGAGCATTCCCAAGCACGGTGTACTTGGCATTATTGGGTGCGTGGTTCTAAATTATTATTGTTCTTCTTTTAGTCATTGTCATTAGTTGCATCGATATTTCATGTAATTATTGCTTAGTTGGTGTTTAGTGGTTAAAAGATAGGAACTGTTGTTACTAAAATTTATGTTTAAAAGGATTAAAATTTAACAAAAAAAAAACATGATGAAGTTACATTCAGGGCACGTGTACATTCAGGGCACGTGTGCATAGGCGGTTTAACAAATTCTTACGTGAAAATAAATTCTCGCCTAAGTACCCCTAAGTTAAAACCTTAAACAATTAATTTGCGAAAACGATAAACTAAGGTTTTAACAATTAAAGTCTAAATCTTCTAAGCTCACTAAGTGCACTAAGAAGCTATATCTCTACACAAGAATAGCAATTCTATACTAGTAAGAAATTTAATTCTATGAATATAAATTGCAACAATATAAATAATAATTGCAACAAAGTAAAAGAGCACAAGAAATACATCAACTTTTTTCCGTGGTCTCAGAGACTTGCCGGTCTCCTCTAATCCACATTAAGGCAAACCCAAACCTTTTTGGATTGGCTCCACGAATTGAGCACTTGCCTCGATTCCACTAGTAGTAGTTCTTCACCCCTCTGGGTAGGCGAACTCCAATCTTTACAAATTTTGTCAGGCTTCTCACAACCTCCATCGAGAAGCTCCGCGCACGATGCTCCTACGTTGTCTTCCTCCAAGAGTAAAAGATCAAACCTCCACTTAAACTTCACCGAGTGCAATACATGCACTTCGGTGATCTCCTAAGCGCGACATATACGATCTTCCTCATATCCAACGCATGCATAATGAGGCCTCAATCCATTAAAAGCTTATCCTTTCCTTCAATTTCTTGGATACTAGCCGATGGAAAAACTCAAGCGGCGCAATTAAGCAAATTTAGAGACCCGCTCGACAAATATTGGAGTTTAAGGACCTAACAGGACCGGATAAGTTTGAGACCTCTATTACAATTTTTTTTAAGAAAAACTATGATAGCTAGGTAACGCCTTCAGTCATTCACCAAACGGAGATCTCATTATCTGCTTCTTAAGAACAAGAAATTTTCGAACAAATCAAAAGTCTTATTCTCCTGTAAGTATGAGGAACGCACTCCAAAATTACTCTGGTGAAACCGTGAAAGTAATGCAGACAAATCGAAAGTTAGTACTTGGTACGGCCTTAGTAGAAATGCAAACAACTTCGAAGGATTTGAGAAGTACATCAGCAAGAAATTTACTTCTGAATAAGTTTCACTACCCTTGGTTCTGAAAATTTTAACATAGAACGAAGAAATTTCAACATTTCATAGTGTTGGTTCCCATCATTTTCCTTGTTATTCCCTTCTTTATACTCAGATTTTGACTGATCTCCTGGATGACTACCTAGCATAAGAAACAGACAAAGCTACCTCAAAATCAAATAACTAGTTTTTCTCTTTTGGATCACTGGTAGGACTCTCCAGTTTGTTGTTCTTCTCAGCAGGTGTATTCACAACATCTTCATTACTGAATCCAAGCTCTGACGTATCTTGCTTTGCCATCAGGTTTCTGGAAGGAATGAGTTCACAAAGATTGAATGTACAAGAATGATATGATTTGTAATCCTGATGGAAAGAGCAGCATTATACCAAAATTTAAAAAGAAAATGCATCTTGTTATGAACCTAAATAGTGAATTTCAGATAACAAAGCTGGTAAGAGCTCTTACCAGTGCAAGGAAGAATTATAGATATCAAAACAACCGTATATTCTACGATCTTAAAATCTACTAGTGCAAGTGCCAACACGTCCTAAAAGGCTAAAACTAGTAGCTGCCTAATTGTGCTTGGCAACATTGGTTGCTTCACTCAACCACCAAATACACAGACCTTGATACAGCACATTGCACATGTGTTGCACCAGAGGATGAAAACAAACGAACATGCCCTGATGCCAAGCTTGGTTTGCTATAGGCTAATGCAGCAAACAACGATTACTTCACTCAACAACTTAAAAAGGTTCAGAACATGATGTAACATGCTGAGCATGTGAACCACAACTCAAACAATCAAGCACCAAAAGAGAATTACATAACATTTTCATGAAAAAGTAAAACAAACATCAACCTTTCTAAAAGAGATTTGTCAACAAAGAATAATTACTGAAAGCATAATAGGTACAGAAAAGCTATTTAATAAATATATTTCAAGCAAAAGCCCAACAAGCCAGAACGAAAGTTACCGATATTTTGAATGATTTCGATTGGTAAAGACTATAGAGTATTGTTGGAGATAAACGGACCGGCTCCCGGAGGCAAGGTTTCGTACACCACGTGAAGTCCACGCCAGGAGGAAAACTGACCGCCCCCCAGGGGGAGGCTTCATGCTCCAGGGTGGGTGGTCCCCGCCCACCGGGATTCATCACTGGAATGCTACAGGAGATCGTCTCGTACTCCGTGAGACTGCTGCGAGAGATCCCATACCCCGCGGGGGTTTCTCACGTCCCGCGGGGGGTCTACGCCTCCCCGGGGGCCTACCTCGCGGGCATACCCCGCGGGAGTTCTACCTATGTCCCGCGGGAGGTCTACATCCTCCCCGGGGGCATACCTCGTGGCACTTCGGGAGGTCTCACGCTCTCCGGAAGACCTACAACCTCCCCGGGATATTACCCCGTGGCACACCCCGCGGGGAGTTCTCCTCATGTCCCGCGGGAGGCCTACGTCTCCCCGGGGGCATACCCGCGGGGTGTTCTCCTCATGTCCCGCGGGAGGTCTACGTCTCCCCGGAGGCATACCCTGCGGGGGGTTCTCATCATGTCCCGCGGGAGGTCGACGTCTCTCCGGGGGCATACCCCGCGGGTCTGCATCTCCCCGGGGGCATACCCCGCGGAAAGTCTCCTTACGGGAGACTTGGGTGATGTCACCAAATCCCCTGTGGGGCCCGGATGTCAGGGGTCCACTCCCTCTTGACGATCCCGTGGGACCCACTACCTCCCCGCCAGAATGACTAAGATGCCCCTACTTAGGCTAGTTAGTAGGGGTATAATGGTACTTTTATGTAACAGGCTGGGTGCCTATAAATACCCAATGTAACCCCCTCATGTGAGGAGGGCTCTCATTGAATGCAAAACCAAAAACTGGAGTGTCCCTCGGGGAGTCTGGACAAGGGCACATCCCTCTACTCCCCCCGGGGAACACACCGACAGGAGTAGGGTGTCTTTCTTAAGCGTCCGAACCTGTATAAATCCTCGTGTCACATTTACTCTCGTGGACGACGGCCCGTGAAACGGCCGGCGTTTGCCCTCATTTTCTGTGTCCTATTTCCGAACCTACGACACTTGGCGCCGTTCGTGGGGAACGTAGCTAACTCGAACAAGGCTATGGTTCCTCCCAAGAAAACTCAACACAAGCCTCCGGCTCCGAAGCGCAAGGAGCACGAAGTGATCATCCTCCCCGACGGAACCCCCGGCACACACCGTCCTCTGGGGTCGGTGCCATCCACCACGGAGAGAACGTCCTACAAGTCTCAGGGCCTGAAGGCTCCTCATCTTCCCGGGCGCTGGCAGCTATGGTCCAAGGACTGGAAGCTCGGGGCACCCTTGCAGCCGCGGGGTCGGGAGCTCCAGAGCCAACCCTCGTTCCAGAGGCGTTGGACATCAGGCAGTGGCAAGCCTTGGTGGAGGCCACCGCGAGGCAGACGGTGGATTACATGATGTCCTCTTACCGTCCTCTCGGGGGGCCACTGCTTCCATCTCCGCTTCCGCCACCTCCCTCGGTCCAAGTGGCCACTGACCCGAGGGCACGTGGAGGTGCACCCTTCGCTTACGGAAGCGAGCATATGGGGAACCCTTTCAACCTCCCCCCTCTCGCCCACGCGGCGGTCTCAAGTGGGGCCCCTTTCTGGCCGCTTCGCCCGCCGAGTACGGAGTTTGGGGGGATTCCTCCCTTTCCATTGCAGCTCGCGCCACCGTCGCACCCTTCAAGGCCTGATCTCGCGCCCCTACGTGCGAAGGCCCCGGGACCTCCCTCGCGGCCTCCCCTTCAAGATCCTCCTCCCGGGCAGGTGCGCCTGCACTCGGAGATGGTGAATCGGCTCCCATCGGCCAGGGCGGACTCGCAGCCTCGGGAGGCAACGTGGCCCATGGCGGAAGGAGACCTTACCAGGCCGAAGGTAACTGCACCCCAAGTGGCATGCCCGGGCGAGCAGAGAGGCCTACCCACAGCTGCTCCTGGGCGACCACAAGTCCCGAGGGACCCTCGCCCGGCCAAATGGGCTGTGCTCGGAGGAAGGAGTATTCACTCTGCTACACTGGCACGCCTCTCCTCTCATGGCCACCGTAGTCATGCGGCCAGGGTCGGCGGAGTCCCGGATTCCGACTGCCCGGACCGCGTATCGACGAGGATACTCCCCTTCTCCTGAACGCAGACGCCGTCAACGCCCTCGGGACTCCGGCTCCTCCAGTTCTGAAACTTCCTATCGTCACCACCACCGCCATGCAAGAACGCCTTCCCCTCGTGGGCGTGGTCGTGGAAGTGACCTCGGGACCGGAAACCCTCTCGCTCAAGGCATATCCGAAACGCCGTTCCGACACAAGTTTCGTCAGCCCAACATTGGCCCATACGACGGGGATTCCGATCCCATGCAATTCATCGAGGTCTACACCACGGCTATCCGCGCCGGGGGGGGGGCGGGGAGGCGGAGATGTGCAATTGCCTCCCGCTCTTCCTCTCGGGGACTGCCCGATCATGGTTCTTCAACCAAAAAAGGGGCTCTATCCACTCTTGGGCTCAACTACGCGAAGAGTTCAATGCAAACTTTCAAGGAAGTTACAAACGTCCCTTGCTTCCCAACCAACTCTTCACCGTCAAGCAGCGGAAAGACGAGTCCACTCGGGACTTTCTCAAGCACTTCTCCCGAGTGCGGAGCCAGGTGGCAGGCGCCCCAGACTCCACGGTCATCAATGCGTGCAAAGAAGGGCTACTCCCGGGAGAGCTGAATCGGGCGCTTGGGAGAGATCCCCCAAGAACGACCCAACAACTCTTTGAGATCGTGGAGAAGTATGCCCGAGGGGAGGAGGATGACCTAGCCAAAAAAGGTCTCTTTCCACAAGCTGGAGGCAACTCCCCTGTTAGGGGACCGAAAGGGTCTTCCAGGAGGAGCGAAGACCGGAGGGATCGCTCCAACGGAGGCTCGCGACAGGGGTCCCGGTGAGAAGAAGGGCCACCAAGACCAAGGGGAAGGTCGTTGGTGTGCCTACCACAAAATGGGCAGGCACGATACAAACGAGTGCCGTCAATACGCCGCCGAGGTGGCGAAACTCCTTGAAAGGGGGCCTGAGCCACACCGCAGATCACCGCCCCCGCCTGCCGCCGCGGATGCCATGCCTCTTCAAACAAATCATCCCGCGCCCGCGTTGCCCCCTAATGGACCTCCCCCGGGAGGGCCCCTGCAGGGTGGCGAACGGGAGCTTCCCTTCCAAGCGCCACAACGACAGGTGAATGTCATAATGGGGAGATCGTCTCGTACTCCGTGAGACCGCTGTGAGAGATCCCATACCCCGCGGGGGTTTCTCACGTCCCGCGGGGGGTCTACGCCTCCCCGGGGGCCTACCTCGCGGGCATACCCCGCGGGAGTTCTACCTATGTCCCGCGGGAGGTCTACATCCTCCCCGGGGGCATACCTCGTGGCACTTCGGGAGGTCTCACGCTCTCCGGAAGACCTACAACCTCCCCGGGAGATTACCCCGTGGCACACCCCGCGGGGAGTTCTCCTCATGTCCCGCGGGAGGCCTACGTCTCCCCGGGGGCATACCCCGCGGGGTGTTCTCCTCATGTCCCGCGGGAGGTCTACGTCTCCCCGGAGGCATACCCCGCGGGGGGTTCTCATCATGTCCCGCGGGAGGTCGACGTCTCCCCGGGGGCATACCCCGCGGGTCTGCATCTCCCCGGGGGCATACCCCACGGAAAGTCTCCTTACGGGAGACTTGGGTGATATCACCAAATCCCCTGTGGGGCCTGGATGTCAGGGGTCCACTTCCTCGAGACGATCCCGTGGGACCCACTACCTCCCCGCCAGAATGACTAAGATGCCCCTACTTAGGCTAGTCTAGTAGGGGTATAATGGTACTTTTATGTAACAGGCTGGGTGCCTATAAATACCCAATGTAACCCCCTCATGTGAGGAGGGCTCTCATTGAATGCAAAACCAAAAACTGGAGTGTCCCTCGGGGAGTCTGGACAAGGGCACATCCCTCTACTCCCCCCGGGGAACACACCGACAGGAGTAGGGTGTCTTTCTTAAGCGCCCGAACCTGTATAAATCCTCGTGTCACATTTACTCTCGTGGACGACGGCCCGTGAAACGGCCGGCGTTTGCCCTCATTTTCTGTGTCCTGTTTCCGAACCTATGACAAGTATATACTATTAATTTTGCATGGTATTGTCGGGGTGTCAATTTTGTAACTAAGACAACTAGTACAACTTACAAAGATTGGTTATCTCAGTTGACTGTTACTGGATAGAATTAGCAGTTTGAGCATATGGACCAAATCTTAATCAGTAATGGTCTTGTACTGCTACCAGGTGCCACAATAATTTTGAATGACCAATGTTCAAGTAAATTTATTCACACCCCCTTCTATATTTGCACAAAGATAGTCGGAGCTGTCTTGTTAGGCCCAAACCATCAAACATGTGGTCCCTGGATACAAGCTACAATGCAAAGATCAACCGCTTCACTCTTACCACGGAATGAACTGAAGTTGTAGTCCGTGGCATGCTA
This sequence comes from Rhipidocladum racemiflorum, assembly GCA_036346355.1. Classification (NCBI taxonomy): domain Eukaryota; kingdom Viridiplantae; phylum Streptophyta; class Magnoliopsida; order Poales; family Poaceae; genus Rhipidocladum; species Rhipidocladum racemiflorum. The sequence goes on from CM070581.1 coordinate 7,397,491, forward strand.
AACATACAGACTAAATCGTTAATAGTCAATAGTCACTGGTTTAGCTAAGTATTGATATGCCAAAAAAGACATTGAGCTAATTACGACATGATAACTTAAGTTGTAGTCCTGAAAGTAGTACACAGATAGTAAGCATACTAACCTCAACATCCTACATTCCTGGTATTTCTTTGAGAACCGCCGACATTTTTCAGACCGAAATCCTGTTGATTTCAGGAAGGCAAGATAGTCTTTCTTCTCCTATCTGAACAAGCAGCTCTCATATAGCAAGTAAATAATGAAACCAGTGTCAGATGAAAAGGGCGTACAATATTACAGTCACATTCATTCAGGTGATCTAGTGGGGAAACTCCTTTTTCAGGAGGTACAGGTATCACTCCCCTATTTCCACCAAATGCGCCACCTGTGAAAACTCACAAAGTAATCCGAAACTTCATATTAGTGTCATTTTGCAAAATTGGCATTTGTGATTTGTGTAAAAAAAACAGCAACATATGAACTAGAATCCAAGGTTCTTGACAATTGTATCGGATGTCTCCCTGCTCCAAAACAGACCATATGTTTCCCTTCACGGACGGAGCAATCATCGTTGTTCTCCCTGCTGCAAAATAGACCAAAAATCCAACAAATGACATAAAGCAAAAATAATTGCAGATGGATGTTGAAGTGGCAAGTGTTGGAAGCATGATGTATTCCCTGCTTTCTGGAGCTCCACAACACAGCCGTAACCCCAATCATCATGAAACCTCTAATTCATTTGATAAAGCCATCCAGTCAACCCCCAAACCTCTAATTCTGAACACCCAAGAAATTAAGATACATCATAATTCACTTGCTCAACAAAGGAGATGAGGCCATCACTATTTGTGCCGAACAGCATGAAGAACTTGGATGGAGCACAGTGGGGCCCACCTATCAGTCTAATAGTGACTTTTGGATTTAGCTTTTATTCGGTAAATTAAAGTTATGATGTTAGCATGATGTCATAAATAGGTGTTCCTTTAGAAAATAATTCGACCAAAAAGAAATTCAAGGATGACATCATCAGTGACGTCATAATCATAATCTGATTTTTTTTTTTCGAAACTGGTGGCAGGAGCTCTGCCTATTCAATTAAGGAGGAAGTAAGCGAATAAGTGCTGTTACAACTTTTAGAGACACACGACGAAGAGAGATCCCGGGAAACAGACCCCTATCCTACTATCTTAGTAACAGAATTATACTCCACCACATTTTCCTTTGCTCTACTGACTACTAGCTGGACATTGCTCGCCGTCTCCTGGAAGATGCGCGCGTTTCTTTCCTTCCAGAGGTTCCAAAAGCCAAAACACAAAATTCCATCAAATCTGCATCTCGAATGGTGCGGCAGTAAAGAGCGGAGATGAAGCCACCAGTCTAGAATTGAAGCTTGCCGGCTGGGAGGGAAGAGGGATGGGAAGTCATGACCTTGTGAAGAGAGGAACAAGGGCTAGAAGTTCCTTGCAAAGTGGCAGGTGAGCATGATGTGTGCCGCCGTTTCTTCGGCAGCGTTGCAAAGGAGACAAGCCTGCTCGTGGGGCCACCCTCTTCGTGCCAAATTGTCTGCCGTGAGGATGCTGTTACGGAGCAGGAGCCAGGCGAAAAACTTGCATTTGTTTTCCGATTTGGCCTTCCAGATCAGCAGCCCGGTATTATCTGTAATGGCGCCCAAGAATTGCACCTTGTAGGCCGAACTAGTGGTGAAAAGCCCATCTTTTGTCCAACGCCAAACAATTTCATCCTGGGAGGAGGGATGAAGCTGAACCTGCTGGATCATCTGCCAAAGGATGAGGAATTGAGTAAGCTGGGTGTTTGAATGCATGTTCCGTAACGGAATCATCCAAGAGTTATTGGTGAGCTCATGTAGAACCGAATTGTTTCTTCGTTTCACCAATCGATAGCAGAGGGGCGCTATTTCCATCGGGGCTCTCCCTTGTAACCAATGTGAAGTCCAGAATCTGGCTGTCCGACCGTCCTTTACGATTATGCGAGTGCTAGCGTTGAAGAGATCGAGCTCTCTGTTGTTGGTTATATTGCTTGTACCTGTCCCAATCCTGAAATTGTTTTTCCATCGAATCCAGAACCATCTCTGCCGTAAGGCTGTGCCGAAAATCTGTAGGTTAGGGATTCCGAGACCACCTAAAGTCTTTGGTCGGCACACCTTTTTCCAGCTGACAAGACAATGTCCCGAAGAACAGTTCGCTTGTCCCTTCCAGAGGAAGTTACGTCTTAGCCTGTCAATCCGTTTGAGGGCCCAAGCTGGTAAAGGAAAGACGGTTAGGAAGTAAGTTGGGAGAGCAGAGAGTACAGAGAGGACCAAAGTTAGTCTTCCTGCCCTAGAGAGCAAAGATCCTTTCCAACCTGCCAACCTAGCTTCGATTCTGTCTAAGAGAGGTTGGAAGTCCACCCTTCGCAAGGCTCTTGGTCTGAGAGGGAGGCCCAAATATTTTGCCGGGAAGCTGTTGACAACCCCTGGGAACTCTGCCAGGCAGGCATCTAACTCTTCTTGCTCGCAAGCAATCGCAAAGAGCTCCGTTTTTTCCCAGTTGACCTTGAGTCCCAAAGCACCACTGTAAATTTGGAGGATGGCGCTTAAATTTTTTAGCTCCTGACTAGAAGGGTTTAGGAACAACGCCACATCATCGGCGTATAGGGACCGGCATTGATCCGGTGGCCTGTGCATGATCGGATTGAACAAGTTCTTGTGCGACGCTGTCGACAACAGAAGCTGCAGGGGTTCTAGCGCTAGGATGAATAGCATTGGAGAGAGGGGGTCACCTTGTCGGAGGCCACGCTTGTGTACAATCCGTTTGCCAAGCGCATTGTTGACCAACACCCTCGAGGAGGAGCTAGCAAGCAGGGTTGCAACCCAATCTCTCCACCTCTGGCTGAACCCAAAATGATGCAAAACTTCTAGAAGGTATTCCCAGCTGACAGAATCAAAAGCCTTGGCTAGGTCTAATTTGATGAACAAAGCAGGATTTTTCTTTCGGTGGAGCTCTGTCAGTAAATTCTTGACAAGCAGGAACCCGTCGTGGATTGCTCTATCCTTGATGAAAGCATTTTGATTAGGTGACACAAGCTCACTAAGTTTGGGGGCTAATCTGTTGGCAAGAATTTTGGAGATTATTTTGCCAAAGCTATGCACCAAGCTTATCGGTCTATAGTCTGTTATTCTCTCTGCATCTTGTTTCTTTGGGAGAAGGATCACAGTAGCCGAGTTCAAGAGATGAAGGTTGGCTGTCGCTCCTCCAGCAAAGGCTAGTATGGCCGCTGTGAGGTCATCCTTGAGAATGTTCCAACATACTTTGAAGAAGGAAGCGATGAAACCGTCCGGGCCCGGCGCTTTGTCTGTTGGCAAGTCAAGAATGGCCTGCTTTATTTCGGTTGCATTCAAAGGGAGATCGAGGCTGGATAAGTCTACTTGCGGCATTTGCAGCAACGACCAATTTAGCGAGTGAAGTCTCTGGAACCTGGTGCCCAGTAACCCACTAAAGAATTGATGCACCACTTCCTGCTTGTGCGTTTCCTCAGTGGCCATTCCTTGGTTCGTGATGAGACTGCGGATTATCCGCTTGCGCTTACGTCCATTTATCCTTAGGTGGAAGAACTTTGTATTTGCGTCTCCCTCTTTGATGTTAGCCAAACGCGCTCTTTGCTTTAGACGAAAGTTGTTTATAGCTGCCAGACCCAGGATTCTATGTTTAATGTCTTTTAGCAACTTCAGCTCTTCCGGGCAAAGGACCATTTCTTCTTGCGCCTTATCCAGCAGGCGGATGATTTCTTGTGTCACCCCTAGTTGCATTTTCACGTCCCCTACTAGGCTTCTGCTCCACTTCCTCAAAGCTTTAGCTGTTCTAGCGAGTTTTACAACCAGGCGTTTGAGAGGGTCCGCTGATGCCACTGTAGAATCCCAAGCCTCTTGCACCACGTCATTGAAGTCTGGCATTCTGAGCCAGAAAGTCTCAAATCGGAAATTGCCTGACCGGCGGTTGATCGTATTCTGAAGGAGCAAGGGGCAGTGATTTGACGTCGAAGAAGAGAGGGCCTGTAGCGAGACATCTGGGAAGGAGCAGTCCCAGTCTTCGGAGGCAAAGAACCTGTCTATTCTTGTTAGGGTTGGGTTGGAGGTTCCTGAGGACCAAGTGAACTTTCTCCCAAGGAGCCGCAGCTCTTTCAGGTTGGCAGCGTTGATTGTGTTTCTAAAGCATTGCATTAACCGTCTATTAAGACCTCCTCTATTTTTATCTGCTGCCTGATAGATCATGTTGAAATCTCCCAGGCAAAGCCAACTGGACTCGACCTCTCCCTGTATCTGCAGGAGTTCCTGCAGAAACAGCCGCTTTTCAGAGTCGAGCTGTGGTCCGTAAACGCCTGTGCATGACCAGGGTAGAAGTTCCCCGCCCGTAGAAGTGAGTTTGGCAGAGACTGTATTGGCCGTGCACCTGGCCTGCGAGAGCAGGTAATCTTGGTCATTTGCCGCTAGAAGGATCCCACCTCTAGTTCCTGACGCTGGGAGGGCAGTATAATTGTTTCTGAATGCAGCTCCCAGGATCTCCGAGACCAGCGCCGGCGTGACCTGTTGTAATTTAGTTTCCTGAATACATACTATGTTGGCCCTGGTATCCTGCACCATCTGTCTCACTACAGCTCTCTTAGCTGGCAAGTTTAGACCCCTAACATTCCAGCTTAAAATTTTACAGCTTGTAGCCATAAGGGATAGCAAAAAGCACAGAAAGATCAAACGGGTGGGAATGAGGTCTAACATAGATAACAAAGGTTGTTGACTGACAAGGGGGATACCACTTTCCTCCCGGTAGGATACCGACTACAGTGACAAGGGAAGACGAGAGACACAGGGGGCAACACTTTCCCCCCGGCAAAGTACCGAAAACAGTTGGTAAAGAAACGACAACAACCACAGGCAAGCACCAACTAGGCCAGGGGGGCTTGTACAGCATAAAAGCCCAACTCGGCCAAACCAAAAGACTCTAGAGGAACAAGACGACATTGCTTGGGGACCTTGGTCAGGGAGAGACTTGGACTTGACAACGACCAAGGATTGCAAAAGGGATCCCCAACATGCAAGTCTTTCGGAGAGCTTCATTCAGACCGGCACCGACTCCCAAGTGGCGACCCCAGAGGCCGCCGCAAGGTCAGTAGTGGTACTAAGTCCTACCAGCTGTGCAAGCGCCGCAATCACTTCTGGTGAGAGGGGTTTGCCAAACAGATCAACTAGCTTTTGGAGAGCTGCCTCGTCAGGGGAAGGACTACGCGAAGTGATTCCAAGCTTCTTCAAGAGGTGCAGTTGAGCTTTTTCTGTCGCCGTCAGCTTGGGGATCATCTTGTTGGCTAGACGGTTGCTTCTGCGTTGATAGGTTACCCTTGTTGGGCGTTCCTTTTGGACAGCGACTGGCTCCTTTGTGATGAGAGGCTGAGGCAGATCCACTACCGCCGATTTGAGGAAGTCTTCCTCTGGTCGGGGCCCAGTCGGCAGTGAAGCCTGAGGTTGCGAGTCCAAATGTTCGGCACTCCTAGCTTCGTCCAGCATGGGATCCTGTCGAAGAAACAACGAGGGAGAGTCCTGAAGAACAGGGGTAAGCTGAGATCCCTCCAAAAGAATGGGATCTGTGGCCGGAGGAACTGGCGTAACTGTAGCAGCGAGGGTGTTATCATCGATACGCAGCCTAGCTATTGAGGACTCCACCTGTGAGAAGAACCTGGTGCGGGGGGATCTGGTTCTTTCCCGGCTGGGGGGACCGGAGCGCGAACTGGATCGTCCTCTTTGGAGAGGGGAAGGGCTCCTCTGGAGCCGAGGCGCAGCAGAGGCGCCTTCTTTACTTGGGGCGCCTGACCTTTGCCTGCCACCGTCACGGCGCCCACCTGTTTCGTGCCTGTTGGGTCTGCTTGACGAAGGTCTCAGCCGACCTTCCAGTCGACTTCCCCGAGGTGGAACATCCCAGCCCGAGTTCCTCCTGCGCTCAGGTCCCTCTGGAGGGGACCTGTCTCTCTCACGAATAACCAACCGGTCGTGCACCGAGATTCTTCTCTGCCTCGTTCCGTCTACCACCCCCAGGCGCCAGGAGAAGGAGTACCTCCTAGGGAGCTCATCGGTGGAGGAAGTCTCCGAGGGCTCCCCACTGACATCGCTGTGGCCTGGGCTGAGCCTAGTCCACACTGGTGATCTAGACTCCTTGGGGGGTTCGTAGTCATGGATCTGAGCCAGGTGAACAATGACTCTGTAAGTAAGGAAGGTAGGGGGTTCGGTCACCTGGTGCACTTGTCCAAGGATGCCCAGTTCTGGGAAGAACGAGGGCGGGGAGTCTGAGGAAGAAAGCTCCTGAACACAGAAACGAGCTTCTTTAGGGATGAGCTTGACATCTTCTACCCAGACCCAGACACACAAGCAAGCTGTTTCGAACTCATTATCAGGCTCGTCAGGGAAGGGAACAACAATGCTAACATCACTGAGAATCGAGGAGGCCGATTGCGAAGTCCAGGCATGTCGGGGCAGGCCTTCCAAGCAAAGCTTGACCTTAAATCTCGGCTGCGCTGCTTCAGCCTGCACGAACCTCGTCCAGTTGACAACCTTGATGTCGACATTCTCCTGCTTGAATCTGGAATCAGCTAGCATGGTTGACTTGAGGGTCGCTGTGCTACAGCGCACAAAGTAGGACCTGTCTGAGATCACTGAGACATTGAAGTCCGGCAGGTTCATGAAGTAGTGGTCCGCAAGCAGCCGCTGCACCTGCCGGACATTAACCGCCCGATCTCCAAGGATGAGCACCTGTACTGCACGCCTATCATGTTCTCTCTCCGTAGAGAGTAGCTCTGCTGCCCTCACCGCAAATCGCCGGACCGGGCCCGGCCTGGAGGCGGGGTCCCCCAAAGTCACTTGCGCCATCGACGGGGCGGGGGGCTTGGAAGTTGCTGGCAGATTAGCGGGGGGGGGGGGGGGCTGTTGCGACGAGAGGGACACCAGCGGGCTTTGTGTCCCGAGGCCCTACAGAGCAGGCAACGAGGGGGATCTCTACAGCTTGAGACAAAGTGGTCTGCGGCCAGGCACCGGAAGCACTTCCCTTTTGTTTTAGCTTTGAAGAGGGCTGCAAAAGGTTCCTTGCCTAACTCGACCGGTGAGGACTTAATGCGATTTAACGCATTTTGCTTTCTCCAGTAGGATTTGCTTCTGACCTGCGTCCAATCGGACTTGAAGACATTCAGATCTGAACGGGGATCCGAAATTACTCCTGGAGGGGGAGCTAAAGGCTGGACCTCTGCAGGTGGCTTCGCCATTACTGCTACCGACCTACCGCTAGGAGGGTCCAAGCTGCTAGCTCCCAGAGCAGCCCGGTCCGTTAGCATCGCAGGAAGGGGGAGGGCTACGGGGGTTTGGGAACCCACGGCAAGCGGGCAAACCTGGGCAACAGCAACTGGGGGCTCTGCTGGCCCCCGGACGATTGGGGAGAGAGGACTGTCGGCGTCGATCTCATCTTCCGAGGACCACGAGAGGCGCTCACCTGTGCAGGAACGGTCGGCGGAGAGGATGGAAGGCGAAGGGGATCGGGGATCTAGGGCAAATCCGCAGGCGAGGTGGGAAGGGGAGGTGGGATCGCCTGGGGGGGGCTTCGGCGGAGGGCTTGGCGTCATTCTGATTTTAAACCTTAATCTGATTTTTCTGTAGAAATTTAATTCGGCCGAAATCTTATTCGGTGCTGACATCACAGTGACATCATAGACCAACTTGATTAGCTCTTTTTGCTTTACCATGTTGCCTGAAATTTAAAGTATATACATCGATCTTTTCAGGTGCATCCTCTTGGAGATTTGATACTAACGAAGCTTGACGAAGTTGAAATCTCAGTGAAGGTGACAGTTACAGCAGTGCTTTGCATTGCTTTAAGCTTTCTTTTCTACATTCTCTGTGTTAATACACTGCAGAAACTACAGAGCAATTCAATTGCCCTTCTCAACTATGGAATATAGTTTTTTGCTTTGTGATTTTTCATTACTTTCTGAAATATGGTATATCGTTTTTTGTTGTGTGATTTATCAACACTTTCAGCCACCTTTGCTTTCTCTCACTCCATTTACCTCTTACTCTAGAACTGCAGGAAGAAATACACCAAAAATGTCTCGTCAATCAATTCCCAATGACAAGCTAACTGAAATTACTACTTTGCTCAAAGAACATGGTGGCAGAAAGATCACCTTAAATTTTCTGGAGGTATTTGTTTGCAATCACATTATCAGTTTCTCATTAAATTAAAATATGACTAACAACTACTATGTTGATCGAACGCAGAAAAAAGTGAACTTATGGAGTTCAGATCTACGCTACAGGGCAAGAAAAATCAGGAGGCAACATTCCATGATTGGTTTCAAATAATGGGAGGTCGAGACGTCTTGGATTGTCTCCAGCCAGCTTCACAACACAGCAAGCTTTCACTCTATGCAATGGCCGAGATCCCTGCGATCGTCAACATAATTCGTGACAATGGAGTTGGTGTTGATGTTTCTGGTGAACACTTGCCTTGTAATCTACTACTTTGACAAATTTTTATTGCTGACTACTAAATGGTACCTATGACATTTGGTAACATTCCACAATTTCTAATCAAGCAACTTGCATTCATTGAGTTGCAAAGCAAGCTGTGAGCACTAGCCCTGTAATGTCCTTTATAAATAAAAAAATCAATTTCGCTGGTGAAAATTAAAGGGCAGCCAGATGATGTACATTAGAGATAGAAGCACCCTTCTGTTTAAACTGCTAACTGTCGAACTTTTTCACAACACACTTCAGCAGATGATAGTACTCTTGCTAATGACACCTTTAGAAGTCCTGACAAGACTTCAGGAACAATTAAAACTGGTAATTTCCTACTTAGTGTTTACTACTATCTTGAATGTATTTTTATGTTTAAACTGTTAATTGTTGAGAAGGTTCTAAACTCTTTCATGATGCATATGAAGATGCCAAGAAAGTTGCTGATATAGACAAATGATAATTCTGTCGAAAGTGCTGCAGTTAATACCACTTGTAAATTGGAGTACAAAAGCACCCTTCTATTTAAACTGTTAATTGTCGAAAAGGTTTTGAACCCTTTTGTAATGCATTTCGATGTTGCTAATACTTCTGCTAATGACAACATTGGAGGTCCTAAGATGGATTCTAGAACAAATACAACTAATAATTTTGCTACTTTCTGGAATGTACTCTTCTGTTTAAAATTTTAGCTATTGATTGTCAAAAACGTTCTGGATTCTTTTTAATGCATGTGCAGTTTCTAAAGCTCATAAAGACATGCTAATCCTGTCGAAGGTTCTGTAGTTAATACCACTGATAAATTGAAAACACACTTCTGTTTAAACCGTTAATTGTCGAAAAAGTTTTGAAATATTTCGTAATGCATTTTCGGTGTTGCTAATACTTCTGCTAATGACAACATTGAAGGTCCTGAGCTAGATTCTAGAACAAATACAACTGGTAATTTTACTGATTCTGGAACAAATATGAAGTGCCCCAGGTCATTAGAGGGAGTAAGCAATAGGATTAACTAGTAATCAAGCTGCTAATTAATATTAACACTAATCAACCTGCTAATTAGTGTAACCGAATTGCAAAAGAATTTAAAAATGCGAATAGAGATAGAAAGAGGTTGCCGTCAGACCCGCGCGAAGGTATTGATCACCGAGATACCAGACCCGTAGGGGTTGAATCGGTACCTCTTGCTAGATCGGTTCATCATTCGGCAACCTGTAACTTACCTGTTCGGATTGCGGGCATCCGTAGCAGCGTTTTACCTAGCAGGCAACTAGTAAACCAGTGCATTACCCTCTAGGCAACCAGAGGCAGTGTTTTACCCCTTGAACAACCAGGAAGCCTTGCTTTGCCCAATGGACAACTCGGTGTGTTTGACCATTCTTCCAGCCAGCTCAAAGCCAGCAACCATCGCAGCCTCCCAGCCAAGCACGACTCCCAAGGCAGCCAGGGTGTGAGCATGGCTACAGGCTGGTCTCACCTCTTCCCTCCTTCATATAGCCAAGCAAGCAAGCAGTCATCCCTTCCTCAGTTCCCAGCCAACAGAGCACACACGCCCAACACACTTAGCCCAGACAGAGAAAGAGCCCGAGAGACCAAGGAGCAAGAAGGAGCCGAAGCCGAAGGTCCCCAAGAGCCGGTGGAACCAGGAGAAGGTCCAGAAGCCGGCGGAGGAGACAAGCCACAAGAAGCACTGAACCAGGAGACTCCGAGATGAACCGAACCCGGTGATCCCCAAGAACCGATCGTCACCGACACCTCCTTCTTCCTTCAGCCGAACCCTACCAAGCCTCAGGTGCACCACCTTCACAGTAGCAAGCTACTCCTTTAGTGCATTGAGTAGATCGAACAACTGGTAGCCTCAGTAGTAAGTTCTAGGGTTGCTAGACCTTGATCTGCCATCCCGCTAGAACCTCTCCATCATCGACCGTAGAAACTTGCAAGCAAAACCGAAAGCAACGAATAGAACACCAAAACCAGTAGTATCTATTCTCATCAGTAACTCGTATGCCAATCGGAAGTAAAACAACCAGCAAAAGAAGTAAGCAATTAAATCAAGTGGCATCTGTTCTTAGCATTAACCCTAGATGCAAAATCTTGAGTAAAGAATGAAGACCCAATAGATCAGTAATGTCTGTTCTTACCATCAACCCAGAAATGCGAAAAATCAAAAGGTAAAGCATTCGGTAAAAGAGGCAACCAATAGATCAAGTAATACATGTTCTTATCTTCATTAGAAAAGAGAATAAGGGGGGATGACAGTAGAGAAGTAGAAGGAGAGTAGCAGTAGAGAGAAGAGAGGGGAGAGGGGAGTAGGGTGAGATTAGAAGGGGATTTGGGAAGAGGAGAGGAACCGGGAGTAGGTCATGCAAGGCCACACAAGCCAGAGGAAGGCAGTAGGGAGAGTAGGGAGGAGAGGAGCAGAGAGTAGGGGCATCAGTGCAAGCGCCAGCTGCACAAGCAGATAGGGAGCCGAGAGGAGGCGGAGAGGAGTGCAGCGAGGGGGAACCGCAGGGGAGAGCGGCGACGGCAGGAGATCGAGCCAGGGGAGCTCGGTCCCAGAAGCACTCGGGCGGAGGAAGCAAACAGAGAGGAGGCGATGAGACCCAGAGAGGAGAAGCCGAAAGGCTTCGGCCAGGAGGAGAGAAAAGAAGAACAGAGAGAAAAGAAGAAAAGAAGGAGAGAAGAAAAAGAAAAGGAAAGAAGAGAAAAGAAAAGAAGAAAAGAAAAAGAAAAGGAAAGAAGAGAAAAGAAAAGAAGAGAAGAAAAATAGGAAAAATAAAGAAATCTAATTCTCTCGCGCATCTGCGTAGGCTAAAATGATCGTATCTGAATCGTAGGAAAAATGGTATTTCAATTTCTAAAAGCCGCGAGTTAATAACTAAAATATGTATAATGGTGAAATCTGGAATAATTGAATTGTTGTAATACTTGTTGCTAAAATATTAATACTACGGGTAAATTAGTGGGTTTAGATTAGAAAGGGAGTTTGGGCAGTGTCATAGAATTAATGCTTTGGTAATCTGTTAGGACCCGACCAGAATCAGTCAGACCATCATCTCCCATATTAGTGCGAGGACGCATCGATCAAGATTACTCTGTGCAAGCATCCTTTGGGAATTCTTTCCTTAAAATGCTTTTAATGAATTTCAATATCAATACAGTACCATTCATGCATTGCAAAAACTTATATATACATTGGAATTATAAACTCTGAATTTGAGGATGAAAATGGTTATGGATTTTGGTGTGGAGAAGAAAGGAAAGTTGGGAATGAATTCGTTTATTATGGAAAAAGGTGTTAGTACGGTGATGGAGCAAATTGGCCTGCGGCTTATTTTAATTACTGTGTTGAGTTAATATGGTGGGTAGAGGATGCCGATGAGAAGGTGACATAGGCCGGGGGGTCCTCTACATAAGTAGCATATAAGATTAACCAACTAATACTTGGAAAATGAGCCGTATCTCAGTATCAACCATAGTGTGTGCAAACAGCCAGAAAAGGTTGTCCTATGAGAGTATTGTGATCTTTGCAATGGAGGTTATGTAGTTACTAGGGCACCAAATCCGGGTTACCAGAAGACCCTGGGACCGAGCTCCCCAGCTCGATCTCCTGCGGTTCCCCCCTCTCTCCACTCCTCTACTCCACTCCTCCTCTCTTGTCTTCCTCCCAGCCGGCTACTACCCCCGGTTGCTAGCTCTGGACGACGCCTCCCTGGTGACGCCACCGCTCGCTTCCAGCGCGCCGCCTCCATTTCTCGTTCCCCCCTGCCGCTGCGCCGGCTAGCGCGAGCGCCGCCGCGACTCTCCCCTCTACATCTCTACTGCCATCCCCCCTCTAATCTCTCCTCTACTCCCCATTCTCCCTAACTTGTCCTAATGGCTGAGGAAAGAACAGATGCTATTTGATCTCATTGTTTACTTCTTTTGCTAGTTGTTTTACTTCCGATTGGCATACGAGTTACTGATGAGAATAGATACTACTGGTTTTGGTGTTCTATTCGTTGCTTTCGGTTTTGCTTGCAAGTTTCTACGGTCGATGATGGAGAGGTTCTAGCGGGACGGCAGATCAAGTCTAGCAACCCTAGAACACTACTGAGACTACCACTACTCGATCTACTCAATGGTGCACTAAAAAGAGTAGCTTGCTACTGTGATGGCTGTGCACCTGAAAAGGTTGGGGTTCGGTTCAAGGGAAGAAGAAGGTGGTGATGTTCGGTTCTTGGGGATGCGCCTACTTGAGCACTTGGGGATGCTCCTGGTTCTTGCTTCTTGAGGATCCTCCTGCTCCTTGCTCGGTTCAGTGGCCTTGGGGATCCTCCGGCTCGGATCGTCTTGTGGTTTGCCTCCTGGTTCAGTGCTTCTTGTGGCTCTCTCCTTCCTCCGGCTTCTGGACCTTCTTGCTTCTTGCTCTCTTGCGCTTTCTCTCTGGACTATGTGTCTTGGGCGTGTGCTCTGTTGGTTGGAAACTGAGGGAGTGATGGCTGCTTGCTTGCTTACTTAAGAAGGAGAAGAGGGAGGGTGAGACCGGCCTGTAGCCATGCTCACACCCTGGCTGTCTTGGGAGTAGTGCTTGGCTGAGAAGGGCTGCACGGGTTGGCTGGGAGCTTGCTGTGAGCTGGCTGGAAGAATTGTCAAACACATAGAGTTGTCCACTGGGCAAAGCAAGGCTTCTAAGGTTTTCTCAAGGGGTAAAACACTGCCTCTGGTTGTCTAGAGGGTAATGCACTGGTTCACTAGCTGCCTGCTGGGTAAAACGCTGCTACGGATGCCCGCAATCCGAACAGGTAAGTTACGGGCTGCCGAATGATGAACCGATCTAGCGAGAGGTACCGATTCGGCCCCTACGGGTCTGGTATCTCGGTGATCAATACCTTCGCCTGCGGGTCTGACGGCAACCTCATTCTATTTCTATTCGCTCTATTCGCATTTTTAAATTATTTTGCAATTCGATTACTCTAATTAGCAGATTAATTAGTTGCTAACACTATTGTCTACTCCCTCTAATTACCCGGGGCACTTCATCCTATCCCCCTTAAAAGGGATTTCGCCCCCGAAATCCGCCTTACCTAAAGAGGCGGGGATAGGACTCGCGAAGCTCATCTTCTTTTTCCCACGTGGCTTCTTTCTCAGTGTGGTGCTTCCACTGGACCTTGCAAAATCTGACAGAGGCTCTTCTGAAATGCCTTTCTTCTGTGGCTAGGATTTTGAGTGGTTGTTCCTCATAAGTTAGGTCAGGTTGAAGGGGTATGTCAAGGTTTTGAACTAATTGAGAAGGTTCACTAAGGCAGGCTCGGAGTTGGGAAATGTGGAAGACGTTGTGGATTCTGGAAAGCTGAGAAGGCAACTCCAATTGGTAGGCCGCAGTTCCTTTTTGAGCTAACACTTTGAACGGTCCCACATAACGAGGACTTAACTTTCCTTTAACTCCGAATCGGTGGACTCCTTTCATGGGTGACACCTTCAAGTAAACCAAATCTTCAGGATGAAACTTCAAATCTCTTCTATGCTTATCAGCGTAGTTCTTTTGTCTACTTTGAGCAGTTTTCAACCTCTCTTGAATTAGTTTAATCTTCTCATCATTTTGGCGAATCAAGTCTGGACCCATCAATGATTTTTCTCCTACTTCATACCAACAGATTGGAGATCTACACCTTCTACCATATAAAGCTTCGAATGGGGCCATCTGTAAGCTTGATTGATAACTATTGTTGTATGCAAACTCGGCGAGGTGTAGATATTTATCCCAACTCTCCTTAAAATTCAGCACACATGCTCTCAACATATCTTCCAAGATTCGATTTGTTCTCTCAGTTTGTCCATCTGTTTGAGGGTGATATGCAGTGCTGAAGTTTAGTTTTGTCCCCAAAGCAGTTTGTAAGCTTCCCCAGAAGTTAGAGGTGAAGATTGAGCCTCTATCTGAGGTGATTGTTTTGGGAACTCCATGGAGTGTAACCACTCTTTCAAGGTATATCTCAGCTAATCTGTGAGCAGAGTATTTTTGATTAGTGGCAATGAAGTGGGCTGATTTAGTGAGTCTGTCCACTATCACCCATATGGCATCTTTCTTGGTTATGGTTCTGGGCAATCCCGTTATAAAATCCATAGACATCCTCCCATTTCCATTCAGGAATTTGCAGAGGTTGGAGTAAGCCTGCAGGACGTTGGTGTTCTGCTTTTGCCCTTTGACAGGTATCACACTTGCTAATATATTATGCTATCTCCTTTTTCATTCCATTCCACCAGAAGGTTTCTTTTAAATCTCTGTACATTTTGGTACCACCAGGATGGATTGTGTATGGTGTCATGGGCTTCTTTTAGGATGAGTGTTTTGATATTCGAATCATTTGGTACACAAATCCTTTCACGAAGTCTGAGGGTTCCTTCCTCATCCAAATTAAACTCTGAAGGTTGACCTAACTTGATTCTCTTGATTTCCTCCACAATATAAGTGTCAATGCTTTGCTTCTCTTTAATTTGTTCTAGAAGGGTTGATTCAATTGACATGACAGCTAGTAAGGCATTGGAAGGTGATGAACTGAAATTGATTTCCATTTTAGCCAACTCTTGGACTAACTTTGGTGTGAAACTCTGAAGGGATACTTGACTGCACTGGGCTTTTCGGCTTAAAGCATCAGCTACTACGTTAGCTTTCCCTGGATGGTAGTTAATGGTGATATCATAATCCTTTATGAGCTCCAACCATCTCCTCTGTCTCATATTTAGCTCCTTTTGGGTGAAGATGTACTTGAGACTCTTATGGTCACTATAAAGTGTACACTTCGACCCATACAAATATGTCTCCACTTTTGTAATGCAAAGACGACTGCTCCAAGTTCTAGGTCATGTGTGGGATAATTAACCTCATGCGGTCGTAATTGCCTAGAGGCATAAGCAATTACTTTCTCATTTTGCATAAGCACACACCCTAGTCCTGACTTTGAGGCATCACAATATACCACATACTCTATGCCATTCTCAGGTAGGGCTAATACTGGAGCAGAGGTTAATGATTGCTTGAGTTTCTGAAAACTCTCCTCACTTTTCTGTCCACTTAAATTGGATGTCTTTTCTCAGAAGCTTAGTGATGGGAGATGTTGTCTGGGAGAATCCTTTGATGAATCTACGATAATACCCAGCTAGTCCAGGGAAGCTTCTCACTTCTTTTTGGTTTGTAGGTTGTTTCCAAGATTTTATGGCTTCAATTTTGTTTGGGTCTACTTCTATTCCTTTCCCAGATATGTTATGCCCTAGAAAGGATACTTGATCCAGCCAAAATTCGCATTTACTGAATTTGGCATACAACTGATTATCCCTGAGGATTTGGAGGGCAATTCTCAGGTGATTGGTGTGCTCTTCCTTATTTTTAGAGTACACCAAAATGTCATCTATGAATACCACAATGAATTTATCCAGCACTTCATGTATATCTTGTTCATTAGATTCATGAACACGGCAGGTGCATTGGTTAATCCAAAGGGTACCACTGTGTATTCATAGTGTCCATATCTGGATACAAATGCAGTATTCTCCATATCTTCTGATTTTATCTTTATTTGGTGGTGGTATCCAGACCTTAAGTCTATCTTGGAAAACACACAAGCACCTCTCAACTGGTCAAATAGATCATCAATCCTAGGAAGAGGGTACTTATTTTTGATAGTGACTCGGTTAAGATCTCTATAATCTGTATACAGTCTTAATCCACCATCTTTGTTATTCACGAAAAGAATAGGGGCTCCCCACGGTGATACACTTTCTCGAATGAACCCTTTGTCTTCTAATTCTTTCAACTGCTTCTTTAGTTCCACCAATTCTTGCGGGTTCATACGATAAGGTCTTTTACATATTGGGGTTGTGCCTGGAACAAGTTCTATGGGGAACTCCAACTCCCTGTCAGGTGGCATGCCTGGCAGTTCTTCAGGAAAGACATCAGGAAATTCCTAGACCACAGGAATAAGAGACAACTCTTTTGAAGATAAAAGAGTTAACTTGAGGCTGTTTTGAGGTGTCCCACTTCTAAGTCCCTGATACACGATTCGACTCCCATCAAAGGTTCTTATGGACGCAGTCTTCAACTCACAGTCCATCTTAACCCCGTTAGCAGCTAGCCAATCCATTCCTAGAATTACATCTAGGGCAGTTAGACTGATCACATGTAGGTTGGCTAAGAAGGGAACATCTAATATTCTGATCATTTGATTTCTTCTGACTGAGGTTACCCTGATTAACCCCGCTAGTGTATTGACTTCTAATGGTGATAGTAACGATACACATTCTAACTTATTTTTATTCACATACTCCTTTGAAATGAAAGAATGTGTAGCACCTGAATCAGAGAAAACAGTACCCACAGATGGGGGAATGGGAAGCTTACCCGTAACCACATCTGTGGCTCCTTCTACCTGCTCCATTGAAATGTTGTTCAGGCGGGCTGACCCAGTACTGGAGGCTCCACGAACAGGTCCTCTAGTTGCTAGGGTTGCATGGTTTCCTGGGGCACGTCCAGGAGCTGAGAAATAACTCTGAGGTCTCCCGGGATTGTTCTGACTCATTTGTTTGGGTGGATGAGGGCAATTGGGCCTCTTGTGACCTTCCTGGCCACAATTGAAGCAGTTGACAGGTTTAGGACAGCTGGAGAGAAGGTGAGGTCCTCCGCACCTATATCATCTGAGTGGGGATCTGGGTGGGAGAACACTGAAATGCTGGGCTGGTGGAGCTGTATGTGGACGAGTAACTGGATTTCGGTAAGGTGGTGGTGGTGGAGGCCTGAAAGGTCGAGACTAGCTAGGAAAACTCGGCTTGATATCAAATCTGGCTTTCTTTCTCCTCACTTCATTCATTTGAGCCTGTACACTCTCCACTCGGATAGCTCGGTTGGCTAGGTCCTGGAATTCTGTGATGGTGTGGGTGGCCATATGTAGCTTCAAATAGGTGCTCAACCCCTTTGTAAACTTACAAATCTTCTTTGCCTCAGTGTCTACTTCATCCGGGGCATAGCGAGATAGGTCATTAAATTTCTGCAAGTATTCGGTAACACTCCTACTCCCCTGAGTCAGATCCCAAAACTCCTGTTTCTTTAGGTCCATCTCCCCCTGAGGCACATGGGTATTGCAAAACTGTGTAGTGAACTCTTCCCATGATATGGGCTGAGCTCCTGCACGGGTGCGGCAATAGTTCTTCCACCAAGTGGCCGCAGGACCAATCAACTGATAAGCTGCAAATTGCACTCTCTCTTCCTCAGGACTACCTTCTTATCAATCTCCTCAAGCCAATCGTCAGCTTCCAGAGGTGCGGTGGCTCTAGCAAAAGTAGGTGGGCGGGTTTGGAGAAAATCTCCCAAAGTGGTTCGGTGTCGGTTAGAGTGTGGAGTTGCAGGGGCAAGGTTGGTGACGAGAGCTTCTAGAAATTGATTTTGGTTTTCCTGGGCTGTGGCCATACACAAGAGGACTCTTTCTAGTGGATCTAAATTTTCTGGGGCTCTTGCGACTCTGGCTACACCTACAGGAGGTACTGGTTGCCCAGGTGGTGCAGGGAATGGCTGGTTAAGATCAGGTGGTGGCATTTGGGGTGGTTCTACTGCATTTGGTGGGTTTTGGGGTGCTCCTAATCTCACCAACACATCTTGCTCTGCCACCTCACGGTCAGACATCCTGCAAAAGACCACAACCGAAGACACAACTTAATTAACCACTTACTCTTGACACAACAGTGGTTCTTTAGAAGGTCACTCCTATGTTTAACTAAAGATATAACTAAGGAAAGAAGAATGTCCTTAAGAATAGCAGTTCATTCACAAGGTAAGAGGTATGATTATTGATGACACGGTGAGTTAGGACTTTTACAAGCAATCTGATTAAAAGAGAAGAGGTATTGTAGTATTTAGAAGGTCTTATGGTCAAGTTCTTAAGCAATGAGGTAAGAATTGAAGGAACTCGCTCTCAACGCCACTCCATTTCAGAATTACAACTACCATCTATCTATCATTTCAGAATAAGAACCATAAATCGCAATTTAAGAAAACGACAAAAACTTGGTGTCTGAGTACCAAGAACTCCTCGAGGTCGCGCCTCAAGTCGCATCTATAGCTACTGAAGAACATAAACACCATCAAGATGCAAATAAGGGAACGATAAAAAACCCTAGTGTCCGAGCACTAGGAACTCCTCGAAGTCTACGCGCCTCGAGTCGCACCTATCTATTGAAGAAAAACGATAAACAACCCTCGGTGTCTGAGCGCCGAGAACTCCGCGAGGTCTACACGCCTCGAGTCGCGTTATGGACCACGTGTCCAAAACCGCCACGGACTACGGGTCCAGGTCCGTTTCCTAGTCCTTAGCTCCTAGTTCTATGCGCTGTATTCAGCTATTTAGATACTTTATACATATAACAAGCACATCACAATGCAAACTGGTTTTCTACGGTTGGCAATGCAAGACAGAAATAACATGCTCATGTAGTACTTCCTATGCATACTAGTGGGAATTTAAACATGCTTGCAGCAAGAATTAAATGCAATTACAACAACCTATCATACTAGTCATGCACAGAATAAGCTGACATGGCATGGAAGATGAATAATAATGCTGCATTTCATAGATAATTAAGGTTACATCGATACAGAGTTCTAGTACGCTGATACACCAATACACCCCCTAATACAAACAGTACTACTGCCTACTCTCCACCCTGAACAGGCTCAACCTCCTCAGGATCCTCCTCCTCAGAGCCTCCTCCTCCTGACCCCTGAGAACCCGGGCCGCGACGTGGGTCTAGCTGGTCTAGGAAGGCATTGAGGTGGAATGCCTCAATCCTGGGACCGGGATGAACATCAATACGGGCACTGGAGGAACCAGGTGCCCTGGGTGGCCAAGGAAAGGCTGAAGTGGGTGTACTGAACACAGTGGCAGCAGGAATACCCCACTCTGGAGCAGTAGGGTATGGATGGGCGGTGTAGGCACCAAACCCAGGGAGAAAGGTATACTCGAAGGTGGGTGGTGCGGGAGCTGGTGCTCTAGCACCTGATCCCGAGGCATAGTGGTGAGTGGGAGGTGTTGAAGCTGTATGTGGAGGGTAAGTGGTGGTAGGTGGAACAGTGGAAGGGGGAGCAGCTCCTGAAGACCTAAACTGCTGGAGCTCCTCCTCGACAGACATCCTATCGGACTCTGAATCTAGAAACCGGCGCCTCCACAAGGAAGCGCGACTCTTCGCCTCTAGAATGGCGGCACTGGCCCCCTCATAGAACATGGTATCTGAGTGAATCATGTTCCTACTCGTGAGCCGACGTGCAGAAGATCCTGAGACATCATCAGGACCGACACGAAGAGGTGAGGGTGGTGGGGTGCGACGCTGGACATTATGGGAAGGAGCAGGGAAATCTTTGAAAGGAAGACCTCTCGATCGTCTACGAATCGAGCTCTAAGGGCTATGATTGCCTTTCGGGCAGCATCCTGGAGAGGCGTGAAATACTTTGAATGGAGCCAAAAAGAAAAAAACTCCTGATGATAGCTAGGCTGGATATCCAGCCCCGACACAACTATAACCAGGCGCGGCTGGGACAAATCCTCGTAGGTCTCCTGGTAGTAGTCTACCCAGCCCCCTCCTAGCTCCTCCACTAGCTGCTCTAGCAGCATCACATGCTGCCCCTGAACTGTATTTGGTGGGACCCTAGTCTTGTGACATCCTGCAAGGAAAGGTTTTAAATAGTACGTTAGCGAAGTTAGTAAATTAACTAGAATACTTAGTACTTATTATTTGATGGAGAGAATGTTACCATATAACTAGTGCCATATAGCTAGAGTGATTAATTTTCTTACTTGAACTTCTACTCAGTCTCTATTTATTTGTGGCGTGGTTCTCGTAACCATTGCTCTAATACCACCTATGGCGACCGGCATGATTAACAAAGGGTAATTAACAACCAATGTGTCATCACCCTAAGCTAATTATGCGGAGTCTCAGCATAGTGGCCAACAAAATAGCGGGAGTATCATTGTTTTGTCGACTACTACGTTGTGTTCAGAATGTTGCAGCAGAACAATAATTAGAGACTGAATGATCATAATATATTACAATCCAGAAGCCACACCGGGCTATGAGTTCAATAATTTACATAGAAGTCCATACACCACCAAAATCAGATTACAACTCCAAAATACCCTGCGAACCGCCAACTATCAGACGACGGCCTCCTAGGGACTCTACTACTCCTGGTAGTAGTCGTAGACACTCGGGTAGTCGTCGTCCGCCAGTAGATCCTGGTCCAGCGGATCACCCTCGCTCCAGGCCTCGGCGGCCGATCCATATTGTAATATATTATGCTCATCCAGTCTCTAATTATTGTTTTGCTGCAACATTCTGAACACAGCGTAGTAGTCGACAAAACAACGGTACTCCCGCTATTTTGTTGGCCACTATGCTGAGACTCCGCGTAATTAGCTTAGGGTGATGACACAATGGTTGTTAATTACCCTTTGTTAATCATGCGGGTTGCCACAGGTGGTATCAGTCTATCAGAGCAATGGTTACGAGAACCACGCCATAAATAAATAGAGACTGAGTAGAAGTTCAAGTAAGAAAATTAATCACTCTAGCTATATGGCACTAGTTATATGGCAACCTTCTCTTCATCAAATAATAAGTGCTAAGTATTCTAATTAATTTACTAACTTCGCTAACGTACTAATTAAAACCTTTCCTTGCAGGATGTCGCGCACTAGGGTCCCACCAAATAGCAGTTCGAAGCGGCAAGATGTGATGTCGCTAGAGCAAAGTGGAGGAGCTAGGAGGGGGCTGGGTAGACTACTACCAGGAGACCTACGAGGATTTGTCCACCGCTACCGGGTTATAGTTGTGTCGGCTACCGATATCCAAATTTAGCTATCATCAGGAGTTCTTTTCTTTTTGGTTCCATTCAGAGTATTTCACGCCTCTCCAGGATGCTGCCCGGAAGGCAATCATAGCCCTTAGAGCTCAGTTCCGTAGACGACTGAGAGGGTCTTCCTTTCAGCATTTCCCTGCTCCTTCCCATACTGTCCAGCGTCGCACCCCACCACCCTCACCTCTTCGTGTCGGTCCTGATGATGCCTCAGGATCTTCCGCACGTCGGCTCACGAGTAGGAACATGATTCACTCAGATACCATGTTCTATGAGGGGGCCAGTGCCGCCATTCTAGAGGCGGAGAGTCGCGCTTCCTTGTGGAGGCGCCGGTTTCTAGATTCAGAGTCCGAGAGGATGTCTGTCGAGGAGGAGCTTCAAGAGTTTAGGTCTTCAGGAGCTGCTCCCCCTTCCACTGTTCCACCTACCACCGCTTACCCTCCACATACAGCTTCAGCACCTCCCACTCACCACTTTGCCTCGGGATCAGGTGCTAGGGAAACAGCTCCCGCACCACCCACCTTCGAGTACACCTTTCTCCCTGGGTTTGGTGCCTACACCGCCCATCCATACCCTACTGCTCCAGAGTGGGGTATTCTCGCCGCCATCAGTTCAGTACACCCACTTCAGCCTTTCCTTGGCCACCCAGGGCACCTGGTTCCTCCAGTGCCCGTATTGATGTTCATCCCGGTCCCAGGATTGAGGCATTCCACCTCAATGCCTTCTTAGACTAGCTAGACCCACGTCGCGGCCCGGGTTCTCAGGGGTCAGGAGGAGGAGGCTCTGAGGAGGAGGATCCTGAGGAGGTTGAGCCTGATCAGGATGGAGAGTAGGCAGTAGTAGTGTTTGTATTAGGGGGTGTATTGGGTGAGTTGTATCAGCGTACTAGAACTCTGTATCGATGTAACCTTAATTATCTATGAAATGCAGCATTATTGTTCATCTTCCATGCCATGTCAGCTTAATATTATGTGCATGACTAGTATGATAGGTTATTGTAATTGCATTTAATTCTTGCTGCAAGCATGTTTAAATTCCCACTAGTATGCATAGGAAGTACTGCATGAGCATGTTATTTCTGTCTTGCATTGCCAACCGTAGAAAACCAGTTTGCATTGTGTTGTGCTTCTTATAAGTATAAAGTATCTAAATAGCTGAATACAACGCATAGAACTAGGAGCTAAGGACTAGGAAACGGACCCGGACCCGTAGTCCGTGGCGGTTTTGGACACGTGGTCCATAACGCGACTCGAGGCGTGTAGACCTCGCGGAGTTCTCAGTGCTCAGACACCGAGGGTTGTTTACCGTTTTTCTTCAATAGATAGGTGCGACTCGAGGCGCGTAGACTTCGAGGAGTTCCTAGTGCTCGGACACTAGGGTTTTTATCGTTTTCTTATTTGCATCTTAATGGTGTTTATGTTCTTCAGTAGCTATAGGTGCGACTTGAGGCGCGACCTCAAGGAGTTCTTGGTACTTAGACACCAAGTTTTTGTCGTTTTCTTAAATTGCGATTTATGGTTCTTACTCTGAAATGATAGATAGATGGTAGTTGTAATTCTGAAATGGAGTGGCGTTGAGAGCGAGTTCCTTCAATTCTTATCTCATTGCTTAAGAACTTGACCATAAGACCTTCTAAATACTACAATACCTCCTCTTTTAATCAGATTGCTTGTAAAAGTCCTAACTCACCGTGTCATCAATAATCATACCTCTTACCTTGTGAATGAACTGCTATTCTTAAGGACATTCTTCTTTCCTTAGTTATATCTTTAGTTAAGCATAGGAGTGACCTTCTAAATAACCACCGTTGTGTCAAGAGTAAGTGGTTAATTAAGTTGTGTCTTCGGTTGTGGTCTTTTGCAGGATGTCTGACCGTGAGGTGGCAGAGCAAGATCTGTTGTTGAGATTAGGAGCACCCCAGAACCCACCGAATGCAGTAGAACCACCCCAAATGCCACCACCTGATCTTAACCAGCCATTCCCTGCACCACCTGGGCAACCAGTGTCTCCTGTAGGTGTAGCCGGAGTTGCAAGAGCCCCAGAAAATTTAGATCCACTAGAAAGAGTCCTATTTTGTATGGCCACAGCCCAGAAAAACCAAAATCAATTTCTAGAAGCTCTCGTCACCAACCTTGCCCCTGCAACTCCACACTCTAACCGACACCGAACCACTTTGGGAGATTTTCTCCAAACCCGCCCACCTACTTTTGCTAGAGCCACCGCACCTCTGGAAGCTGACGATTGGCTTGAGGAGATTGACAAGAAGTTGACTACCTTAGGCTGTCCTGAGGAAGAGAGAGTGCAATTTGCAGCTTATCAGTTGATTGGTCCCGCGGCCACTTGGTGGAAGAACTATTGCCGCACCCGTGCAGGAGCTCAGCCCATATCATGGGAAGAGTTCACTACACAGTTCCGCAATACCCATGTGCCTCAGGGGGAGATGGACCTAAAGAAACAGGAGTTTTGGGATCTGACTCAGGGGAGTAGGAGCGTTACCGAATACTTGCAGAAATTTAATGACCTATCTCGCTATGCCCCGGATGAAGTAGACACTGAGGCAAAGAAGATTTATAAGTTTACAAAGGGGTTGAGCACCTATTTGAAGCTACATATGGCCACCCACACTATCACAGAATTCCAGGACCTAGCCAACCGAGCTATCCGAGTGGAGAGTGTACAGGCTCAAATGAATGAAGAGAGGAGAAAGAAAGCCAGATTTGATATCAAGCCGAGTTTTCGTAGCCAGTCTCGACCTTTCAGGCCTCCACCACCACCACCTTACCGAAATCCAGTTACTCGTCCACATACAGCTCCACCAGCCCAGCATTCCAGTGTTCTCCCACCCAGATCCCCACTCAGATGCTATTGGTGCGGAGGACCTGACCTTCTCTCCAGCTGTCCTAAACCTGTCAAGTGCTTCAATTGTGGCCAGGAAGGTCACAAGAAACCCAATTGCCCTCATCCACCCAAACCAATGAGTCAGAACAATCCCTGGAGACCTCAGAGTTATTTCTCAGCTCCTGGACGTGCCCCAGGAAACCCTGCAGCCTCAGCAACTAGAGGACTGTTCAGGAGCCTCGATGCAGTCGACCCACCGAACAACATTTCATGGAGCGGTAGAAGGAGCCACAGATGTGGTTACGTAAGCTTCCCGTTCCCCATCCAGGTACTGTTTTGTTTGATCCAAGTGCTACACATTCTTTCATTTCAAAGGAGTATGTGAATAAAAATAAGTTAGAATGCGTACCGTTACAATCACCATTAGAAGTCAATACACCAGCGGGGTTAATCAGGGTAACCTCAATCAGAAGAAATCAAATGATCAGAATATTAGATGTTCCCTTCTTAGCCAACCTACATGTGATCAGTCTAACTGCCCTAGATGTAATTCTAAGAATGGATTTGGCTAGCTGCTAACGGGGTTAAGATGGACTGCGAGTTGAAGACTACGTCCATAAGAACCTTTGATGGGAGTCGAATCGTGTATCAGGGACTTAGAAGTGGGACACCTCAAAACAGCCCCAAGTTAACTCTTTAATCTTCAAGAGAGTTGTCTCTTATTCCTGTGGTTCAGGAATTTCCTGATGTCTTCCCTGAAGAACTGCCAGGCATGCCACCTGACAGGGAGTTGGAGTTTCCCATAGAACTTGTTCCAGGCACAACCCCGATATGTAAAAGACCTTATCGTATGAACCCGCAAGAATTGGTGGAACTAAAGAAGCAGTTGAAAGAATTAGAAGACAAAGGGTTCATTCGAGAAAGTGTATCACCGTGGGGAGCCCCTATTCTTTTTGTGAATAAGAAAGATGGTGGATTAAGACTGTGTACAGATTATAGAGATCTTAACCGAGTCATTATCAAAAATAAGTACCCTCTTCCTAGGATTGATGATCTATTTGACCAGTTGAGAGGTGCTTGTGTGTTTTTCAAGATAGACTTAAGGTCTGGATACCACCAAATAAAGATAAAATCAGAAGATATGGAGAAGACTGCATTTGTATCCAGATATGGACACTATGAATACACCGTTGTGCCCTTTGGATTAACCAATGCACCTGCTGTGTTCATGAATCTAATGAACAAGATATACATGAAGTGCTTGGGTAAATTCATTGTGGTATTCATAGATGACATTTTGGTGTACTCTAAAAATAAGAAAGAGCACACCAATCACCTGAGAATTGCCCTCCAAATCCTCAGGGATAATCAGTTGTATGCCAAATTCAGTAAATGCGAATTTTGGCTGGATCAAGTATCCTTTCTAGGGCATAACATATCTGGGAAAGGAATAGAAGTAGACCCAAACAAAATTGAAGCCATAAAATCCTGGAAACAACCTACAAACCAAAAAGAAGTGAGAAGCTTCCTTGGACTAGCTGGGTATTATCGCAGATTCATCAAAGGATTCTCCCAGACAACATCTCCCATCACTAAACTTCTGAGAAAAGACATCCAATTTAAGTGGACAGAAAAGTGTGAGGAGAGTTTTCAGAAACTCAAGCAATCATTAACCTCTCACTTGATTAGCCCTACCTGAGAATGGCATAGAGTATGTGGTATATTGTGATGCCTCAAAGTCAGGACTAGGGTGTGTGCTTATGCAAAATGAGAAAGTAATTGCTTATGCCTCTAAGCAATTACGACCGCATGAGGTTAATTATCCCACACATGACCTAGAACTTGGAGCAGTCGTTTTTGCATTAAAAATGTGGAGACATTATTTGTATGGGTCGAAGTGTACACTTTATAGTGACCATAAGAGTCTCAAGTACATCTTCACCCAAAAGGAGCTAAATATGAGACAGAGGAGATGGTTGGAGCTCATAAAGGATTATGATATCACCATTAACTACCACCTAGGGAAAGCTAACGTAGTAGCTGATGCTTTAAGCCGAAAAGCCCAGTGCAATCAAGTATCCCTTCAGAGTTTCACACCAAAGTTAGTCCAAGAGTTGGCTAAAATGGAAATCAATTTCAGTTCATCACCTTCCAATGCCTTACTAGCTGTCATGTCAATTGAATCAACCCTTCTAGAACAAATTAAAGAGAAGCAAAGCACTGACACTTATATTGTGGAAGAAATCAAGAGAATCAAGTTAGGTCAACCTTCAGAGTTTAATTTGGATGAGGAAGGAACCCTCAGACTTCGTGAAAGAATTTGTGTACCAAATGATCCGTATATCAAAACACTAGTCCTAAAAGAAGTCCATGACACACCATACACCATCCATCCTGGTGGTACCAAAATGTACAGAGATTTAAAAGAAACCTTCTGGTGGAATGGAATGAAAAAGGAGATAGTAGAATATATTAGCAAGTGTGATACCTGTCAAAGGGTAAAAGCAGAACACCAACGTCCTGCAGGCTTACTCCAACCTCTGCAAATTCCTGAATGGAAATGGGAGGATGTCTGTATGGATTTTATAACGGGATTGCCCAAAACCATAACCAAGAAAGATGCCATATGGGTGATAGTGGACAGACTCACTAAATCAGCCCACTTCATTGCCACTAATCAAAAATACTCTGCTCACAGATTAGCTGAGATATACCTTGAAAGAGTGGTTACACTCCATGGAGTTCCCAAAACAATCACCTCAGATAGAGGCTCAATCTTCACCTCTAACTTCTGGGGAAGCTTACAAACTGCTTTGGGGACAAAACTAAACTTCAGCACTGCATATCACCCTCAAACAGATGGACAAACTGAGAGAACAAATCGAATCTTGGAAGATATGTTGAGAGCATGTGTGCTGAATTTTAAGGAGAGTTGGGATAAATATCTACACCTCGCTGAGTTTGCATACAACAATAGTTATCAATCAAGCATACATATGGCCCCATTCGAAGCTTTATATGGTAGAAGGTGTAGATCTCCAATTTGTTGGTATGAAGTAGGAGAAAAATCATTGATGGGTCCAGACTTGATTCGCCAAAATGATGAGAAGATCAAACTAATTCAAGAGAGGTTGAAAACTGCTCAGAGTAGACAAAAGAACTACGCTGATAAGCGTAGGAGAGATTTGAAGTTTCATCCTGAAGATTTGGTTTACTTGAAAGTGTCACCCATGAAAGGAGTCCACCGATTCGGAGTTAAAGGAAAGTTAAGTCCTCGTTATGTTGGACCGTTCAAAGTGTTAGCTCAAAAAGGAACTGCGGCCTACCAATTGGAGTTGCCTTCTCAGCTTTCCAGAATCCACAACGTCTTCCACATTTTCCAACTCCGAGCCTGCCTTAGAGAACCTTCGCAATTACTTCAAAACTTTGACATTCCACTTCAGCCTGACCTAACCTATGAGGAACAACCACTCAAAATCCTAGCCACAGAAGAAAGGCATTTCCGAAGAGCCACTGTCCTATTTTGCAAGGTCCAGTGGAAGCACCACACCGAGAAAGTAGCCACATGGGAAAAAGAAGATGAGCTTCGCGAGTTCTATCCCCGCCTCTTTAGGTAAGGCGGATTTCGGGGGCGAAATCCCTTTTAAGGGGGATAGGATGAAGTGCCCCAGGTCATTAGAGGGAGTAAGCAATAGGATTAACTAGTAATCAAGCTGCTAATTAATATTAACACTAATCAACCTGCTAATTAGTGTAACCGAATTGCAAAAGAATTTAAAAATGCGAATAGAGCGAATAGAGATAGAAAGAGGTTGCCGTCAGACCCGCAGGCGAAGGTATTGATCACCGAGATACCAGACCCGTAGGGGTTGAATCGGTACCTCTCGCTAGATCGGTTCATCATTCGGCAACCTGTAACTTACCTTTTTCGGATTGCGGGCATCCGTAGCAGCGTTTTACCCAGCAGGCAACTAGTAAACCAGTGCATTACCCTCTAGGCAACCAGAGGCAGTGTTTTACCCCTTGAACAACCAAGAAGCCTTGTTTTGCCCAGTGGACAACTCGGTGTGTTTGACCATTCTTCCAGCTAGCTCAAAGCCAGCAACCATCGCAGCCTCCCAGCCAAGCACGACTCCCAAGGCAGCCAGGGTGTGAGCATGGCTACAGGCCGGTCTCACCCCTTCCCTCCTTCATATAGCCAAGCAAGCAAGCAGTCATCCCTTCCTCAGTTCCCAGCCAATAGAGCACACATGCCCAACACACTTAGCCCAGACAGAGAAAGAGCCTGAGAGACCAAGGAGCAAGGAGCCGAAGCCGAAGGTCCCCAAGAGCCGGTGGAACTAGGAGAAGGTCCAGAAGCCGGAGGAGGAGACAAGCCACAAGAAGCACTGAACCAGGAGACCCCGAGACGAACCGAACCCAGTGATCCCCAAGAACCGATCGTCACCGACACCTCCTTCCTTCAGCCGAACCCTACCAAGCCTCAGGTGCACCACCTTCACAGTAGCAAGCTACTCCTTTAGTGCACTGAGTAGATCGAATAACTGGTAGCCTCAGTAGTAAGTTCTAGGGTTGCTAGACCTTGATCTGCCGTCCCGCTAGAACCTCTCCATCATCGACCGTAGAAACTTGCAAGCAAAACCGAAAGCAAGGAATAGAACACCAAAACCAGTAGTATCTATTCTCATCAGTAACTCGTATGCCAATCGGAAGTAAAACAACCAGCAAAAGAAGTAAGCAATTAAATCAAGTGGCATCTGTTCTTAGCATTAACCCTAGATGCAAAATCTTGAGTAAAGAATGAAGACACAATAGATCAGTAATGTCTGTTCTTACCATCAACCCAGAAATGCGAAAAATCAAAAGGTAAAGCATTCGGTAAAAGAGGCAACCAATAGATCAAGTAATACATGTTCTTATCTTCATTAGAAAAGAGAATAAGGGGGGATGACAGTAGAGAAGTAGAGGGAGAGTAGCAGTAGAGAGAAGAGAGGGGAGTAGGGTGAGATAAGAAGGGGATTTGGGAAGAGGAGAGGAACCGGGAGTAGGTCGCGGCGGCGCTCGCGCCAGCCGGCGCAGAGGAAGGCAGTAGGGAGAGTAGGGAGGAGAGGAGCAGAGAGTAGGGGCATCAGTGCGTTGCGCCAATTCACAAGATAGAGGGGAGCCGAGAGGAGGCGGAGAGGAGTGCAGCGAGGGGGAACCGCAGGGGAGAGCGGCGACGGCAGGAGATCGAGCCAGGGAAGCTCGGTCCCAGAAGCACTCGGGCGGAGGAAGCAAACAGAGAGGAGGCGATGAGACCCAGAGAGGAGAAGCCGAAAGGCTTCGGCCAGGAGGAGAGAAAAGAAGAACAGAGAGAAAAGAAGAAAAGAAGGAGAGAAGAAAAAGAAAAGGAAAGAAGAGAAAAGAAAAGAAGAAAAGAAAAAGAAAAGGAAAGAAGAGAAAAGAAAAGAAGAGAAGAAAAATAGGAAAAATAAAGAAATCTAATTCTCTCGCGCATCTGCGTAGGCTAAAATGACCGTATCTGAATCGTAGGAAAAATGGTATTTCAATTTCTAAAAGCCGCGAGTTAATAACTAAAATCTGTATAATGGTGAAATCTGGAATAATTGAATTGTTGTAATACTTGTTGCTAAAACATTAATACTACGGGTAAATTAGTGGGTTTAGATTAGAAAGGGGGTTTGGGCAGTGTCATAGAATTAATGCTTTGGTAATCTGTCAGGACCCGACCAGAATCAGTCAGACCATCATCTCCCATATTAGTGCGAGGACGTACTGATCAGTACTACTCCAGGCAAGCATCCTTTGGGAATTCTTTCCTTAAAATGCTTTTAATGAATTTCAATATCAATACAGTACCATTCATGCATTGCAAAAACTTATATATACATTGGAATTATAAACTCTGAATTTGAGGATGAAAATGGTTATGGATTTTGGTGTGGAGAAGAAAGGAAAGTTGGGAATGAATTCGTTTATTATGGAAAAAGGTGTTGGCCGGGACAGCTGATGGAGCAGCTGGCCTGTGCTTATTTTAATTACTGTGTTGAGTTAATATGGTGGGTAGAGGATGCCGATGAGAAGGTGACATAGGCCGGGGGGTCCTCTACATAAGTAGCATATAAGATTAACCAACTAATACTTGGAAAATGAGCCGTATCTCAGTATCAACCATAGTGTGTGCAAACAGCCAGAAAAGGTTGTCCTATGAGAGTATTGTGATCTTTGCAATGGAGGTTATGTAGTTACTATGGCACCAAATCCGTGTTACCGGAAGACCCGGAGAGACCGTGCAGATGGGACTAAGTGGCGACTTAGTTGCCCATAATGGCGCTATATTTGAAGCCAGGAAAGTACTGCCACATATGTTGGGGTACAACTGTTAGCTGCGAGTGTAGTGGGATGGCCTTGAGAGGATCCCCCACTTGAGTAACAGAGTGAATATCACAATTACTGGATTAGTGATAAACGTTCTGGAGCCTCTCCTTGGAAGTCGCTATGGTAAAGTGGTACAAACCTGCGCAGGGTCTAAAATCATGAATTCATGCCTGTCTCCTGGATTGGAGGCTACGGAAGCTAAGTCTATCTCATAACAGGTGTTAGTAGTTCTTCTAATTAAAATTGCCAACTCTTAAAGAAAACCAAAAACCTATTTCTAATTAAAAATCAGATTTCGGGAGGAGGTAAGTTGGATTTGGAAAAGAAAGGAAAAACTCATGTATTGCATTCTATTATGACTTGCTGAGTACTCTGTACTCACTCTTGCTTAAATATCCCCTTGATTAGAAGGTGAACTATATGGATCGGCCGCCGAGGCCTGGAGCGAGGGTGATCCGCCGGACCAGGATCTATCGGCGGACGACGACTACCCGAGTGTCTACGACTACTACCAGGAGTAGTAGAGTCCCTAGGAGGCCGTCGTCTGATAGTTGGCGGTTCGCAGGGTATTTTGGAGTTGTAATCTAATTTTGGTGGTGTATGGACTTCTATGTAAATTATTGAACTCATAGCCCGGTGTGGCTTCTGGATTGTAATATATTATGCTCATCCAGTCTCTAATTATTGTTCTGCTGCAACATTCTGAACACAGCGTAGTAGTCGACAAAACAACGGTACTCCCGCTATTTTGTTGGCCACTATGCTGAGACTCCGCGTAATTAGCTTAGGGTGATGACACAGTGGTTGTTAATTACCCTTTGTTAATCATGCGGGTCGCCACAAAATACAACTGGTAATTTTGTTACTTTCTGGAATTTACTCTTCTGTTTAAGATTTTAACCATCGATTGTCAAAAAGGTTCTGAATTCTTTTTAATGCATGTGAAAATTATGCTAATATTGCTATTGAATACATTGAAAATCCTTTTTTTGCAATTAACATAGCTGTTATTTTACCTTGTGTTTGGTGTTTTATGGAATGCAATTTTTTTAAGCATTTTATGCAAGTCCTAATTGCAACGCAAATATATAACAGTACAATGGTTTTACTGAAAATGGTGGCTATTGTAACATCTTGTCATTCCATCTAATCTGGCTCAGTATCTCAATCTGTACCTGAATGTTCATCCCTTAAGTATTAATAATCATGGTCAAATTATCGTAGCATACTGCACCTAAAAAATAATGTGTTTGTTTCACCATTATTTCTGCAATGCACTAAATATTCTAACTCAAAGATGATGCATGTGCAGATGATGCTAATGATGCTACCAATGATATCGTTGAGAATGCTGAAAGTAGCGATCGTAATTCAAGACATGTACAACAAACACGAAAGTAGCGTCTTGGTATTGACTCCAGGAATATAATTTCTGAACACACTTCTGGTAAGCAGCTTACATGCTGATGTTAATATCATTTGCTATGGTGCTTATAACAACACTAAATCTATATTTAATATGCTATAACGAACTATCAATGTTTGATATGTTCATTCTAGAGTCTTAAATGTAGTGCAATCAACTTTTTAAATGCAAATTAATAGGCAATGCTGCATGAACGCGCTACAACTTTCTATTCTGGAGGCAGGTAAACCGTGAGGATTAAGGGCTTTCCCAATCTGGTGAGTGGTATAGTAATGAAAAATATTATCTATATGGAGTTGTATTCTTTGCTACATCTACCCAATCTTTCTGCACAAAATTACCTAGATTTGTCACATGAAATTGATATTAGGAGATTTGTCAACAAAAACACTTCGATATCATTATATGTAAACAAAATATAAAAAGGGAGTTGCATTATTTTGTTGCTCACTTATGATTCAAGAATCATAAAACATGGTACACGATGCTCTGATGGTCAACACCATTTTTCTTACATTCTGTTTCAGGTTGAGACTAGATGGCTTCTGTCTTTACAAGTGGTGCAGCCTCAGTTTGATTTGTTTGCTTCAATTTTCACGATCGTCGAGCTGCACCGTAACCATTTCGGTGAAAATAGTATCATTACGCTATATTTAATGACTAGCATAAATGTCAAGTGTGAAAAAACACTATCACGAGTAGAGAAAAACAAAGAACTACACATACAATAAAATTAATTTCAAATATAGCACTCACTAGAATGCGCTGCACCTCCATCATGATAGTTTGGTTTCTCCTGTGATCGAAGGCCGTAACGCTTTGTGATAACTCTGCTTATTAATTTACATTTAAAAATATTGAATTCACTGCATTTAAGACTCTGGTATAGAATATTTAAACATGGCATAATGCAATGCGGCGTACTACTTACAAAATGAAATAGAATTGTTATAGCCAGTATAGATAAGGTAGCATTACTCATAGATTAGCTAATAACATTAACATCAGCGTGTAATTAGCTGCTCACAAGAAGTATTTTCAGGAATTACATTCCGAACGTCAATGCCATTTCCCAGATTCACTCTTTGTTGTACACGTATTGCTCTATAAACACAATTTTCAGTGAATATTTGCTAGTCCTAATTGTAATGTAATAAACACAATTTTCAGTGAATGGCGTGATGGCCATCTCTTAGCTAAGAACAAAAGAGCGGCAGCAGACAATGAATTGGCAAACACATTCAGGACCAAACTTCAATCACCTCCACACCGCAACAATCTGAAAAATATAATTGAACCTGGAGCGATTTACCTGGAACCGGAGTGGTGGATTTGGCGCCGATGAAGACCTAAAGCCGCGAGGCCGAACTGGCAGAGTTGGGGAAATTCGGGGAAAACCCTAACATGAGGACGAGGTGTGGATACGGAAACAATAGTCTTGGTATGAATACAGATAATATAAATCAACGAAAACTTATAACTAGTTAATTTGATCCAAATATTCATGAAGAGCGTGTAAGGACCTCAAGATTTGTATTCTTGGTTGAATTATGTATTTATGAGTTTTTATTTATTTTTAGCTACTTACTTAAAATATTTTTCTATTAAGAATATTAGTGTTTGAATTTTTGATAAATTTAAAATCTGGTAAAATCTTGAAAATTATTTTTTTAATAATAGATTGCATTAGAAATTTTATCAAAAAATTTCATAATTTTTTGAGCTAGTTTGCCAATTTTAATAATTAAAACTTTATTTGTTGATTAATTAAATTAGAAGATTCAGAAACCTTTTTGGGCCAAAAGAGTAGCTTTGGCCCAACCCACATGCATATCCAGATATCCGATATCCGAATCCGTATCCGATATGACACTATCCGTCATAATCTGTATCCGAAAATTGTCTGGATCGGTCGGAAACTATCGATCCGTTTTCATTCCTAGGTGGAAGGCCGCTCTACCTCAAACACACTACACCCTGTTGTTTCCTGATTCTGCTCCAGATTCTTATTAGGCGGAGTTGAGGGTGTTTGGTGCAGCTCTAGCTCCTTCGGATGAGAATTCAGGAGCTATACCTTGTTCTTGATAAAATAACATATAAAGGTTCATGTAGCTATACCTTGTTCTTGATAAAATGGGGAACGAGAATAAATGCTGTTGAAGCCACTGAAACATTGGTCCATCACCATGCAGCACAAGCTCCTTCAACCCTCAATAGCTTCTGCTCCAACCCCGATACTGAGAAGGATACTCTTCAACCGCTTCAGTCCAAAATGGCAGTGACATTTTGTTTGCTTAAAGGCTGGGAAAGTTCAATTTCGATTGTGTCGAAGATCCAAAGACTAAGAAAGCCATGCCACATCGACACCAACAAACCTTGAGCAATTAGCAAACTTCAGTACATTGATCTGGTAAGCGACCTATATATTGATTAGTAAGCATCTAACGGAACACAAGTTAGTATTTAATAAGATAAGCATAACATAAACCTAAAATCCTACATGATTCTAAACTAAGCTACTCTGTTCTTTTGGTGGTAATACACCTATTCACTTTGAGCAATACATGGTAAAAAAAGGAGAGACATGCAGACCTTGATTCAAATTTCTTTAATACGACCTCCTCCACATTGCTGCAAATGATGGGGGCGGTGGCGATGCCCTTGCCGCGGTGGAGCCTACAGAAAGCTGATGGTCCATGTCATAGTATGAGAAATCATCTATACTACGAGAACGAATCAAAAGCTCTTAACATAGTAAACGATCATCCGAAGGGAAAATAAGCACACATTTGGTCCAGATATGCAATTGCTAGCAGGATCCAAGTTTAAGGTAGAGTGGCATTATATCTGCAAAAAGAAAGTTTATGATCATCTTTCAGCTCAGGTCGTAAGCCGAACTCCTCCACATTGTTGCTGATTTTGGGCGTGATAGCAACAGCGTCCCTGCGGTGGAGCCTGCAAAGCGTTGCTGGTCGTTCTCACCGCCACCGTGCTCTCTGCCGGTGACTCCGTGGCCACAGCCTGCTCCTAGACCGGTGATGGCGGCGTGGATAAAGAAATGGCAGTGCGAGGAAGGTGGATAAGGCGGCGCAAGGTGGTCGGAGGGCATGTCGGCGACGGGGATCGGGGAGGGGAAGCGTGACGCAGAAGGTGAGGGCGACGAGGAGGCGTCGTCGTCCATGGAGGCGTGGTGGGGGAGGGAGCCAAATGCGCCCATCCTGATACATGGCTCTGCCAGCCGCGACGTCTCCCTCCTCTCTCTCTTCGTCGCGTCGCTATTGCCAATTCCAATCGGATTCGCGCCGCCGGAGTCTAGATTTGGGCTGATCTGGACCATGCCGCACAATCCCCTCCTTCCCTCTTCTCTGGTGCGCACGACCCTCGGCGTCGGGCGACACGAACAAGCTGAGGGGCAAGGAAGCGGTGAGCACGAGTAGCGGCGTCTCGTGTTGGATAGGAGAAGCCGCAAGGAAGCCTACACAGGGGAGGGGTTGTCGGGCTTCCACTGAGCAACGGGCAGATGGGAGAAGGAGCTCTCGAGGATTTCGGGAGGAATTGGGGCAGCAGGCGTAGGGTAGGGAGGGAGAGTGGAAGGGGATGAGACGCCAGCGATACAGCAGAAATGACTTCTCAGAAGTATGACATGCAGGCTCTAGTATAAAGGGGTCCATCCGTCGGTCACGATTGACAGGAAGCGGGTACACAATCAATCTGGCCGTAAGCGCAAATGTGTGGTCAGATCTGGCCGCACGCGTGCGTGAGGAGCTCTCGCCGTCGCGGCCCATCGACATTTGTTGATCAACCAGTGCCTCCACGCCACGTCAAAACCCGTGGAGTGCGGGGAGGGCAGCAAACCGCAGCTCCTTTTAATATGCTAGGCCAAAAAGCGCGGCGCACGTCGCGCGCGTGAACAAAAAATGATACAAACTAGATGTATTTTCAAAAATTTTGGAGGCTCGAGAAATATTAGAGATCGAGTTGAAAAAAAGTACACATATTTCTGTTGACGAAAATATTTTTTTCGAGAAAAACAGAGAAAGGACCTGGATGTAAAAACTGGGGACCTATTTGTTATATTTTTGGACCTCACCGCTATCCTGAAAAAGTAGAAAAAGACTCGTTCGCGATTTGTATTTAACGGAAGGCTTTTTCCGTAAAGTAACGAACAAGGGACCTAAACGCGATTCAGGAGCGATTTTCTTTCCCTCACAAAAAATCGCAAAGGACCTTTTTGTAAATTCGTAGGGACCTATCCATAATTCGGAGAAACGGAGGGGCTTTTTCGCAAAACGGCGCGACGCCACGTGGGCGCTGCCTCCGGCCAGGAAGTCTCCCATCTTTAATAAAGGTTATATACAGGGACCTATCCGTAATTCAGAGAAATGGAGGGCCTTTTTCGCAAAACGTGCGGCAACACGTGGGCGCTGCCTCCGGCCGGGAAGTCTCCCATCTTTACTAAAGGTTATATATATATATATATATATATATATATACAGAGAGAGAGAGAGAGAGGATAGCTAGTGTACTATCGATAGCACAGATCCTCCGTACTATAGGGTTGTATTTGCAAAATTCGAAGACGAAAATATTGATTCGAACCGTGCATTCTATTCATCTCATTGAAATCTCACTACCCACAAAATTTTATATTTTTTGAACTTTTTCTCCTATTTATTTTGTATTTTTCAAAATCCACAATCTAATTAGTTGTGGGACGTCCAATGAAGCTGGTTTTTGAAAATACAAAATAAATAGGAGAAAAAATTCAAAAAATATAAAATTTGGTGGGTAGTGAGATTTCAATGAGATGAATAGAATGCACGGTTCGGATCAATAGTTTCGTCTTCGAATTTTGCAAACACAACCCTATAGCACGAAGGATCTGTGCTATCGATAGTACACTAGCTATCCTCTCTCTCTATATATATATTCCTAGCTTCATCACTGTTGTTTGTATCTTTCATCAGCTGCTTGGAGGGACTGAGATTAATATTAAATTCTTAGTAGCTAATTGGTTTATTACGAGGAGTGTTGGAAGGTGAAGAATGCCCGGTTATTTAGAGTACAATGTGATACGACTAGGTCAATAAGCAACAGTGATGGGAGACTTATTTTTAGAGGAAAAACTTTTTTTGGGGGAAAAATGGACCGGGACGAAAAGAATGAAGAAAGACATACTTTCAAAAATTTCGAAGGGCCGTTTTCAACGGCGGAAGGACCTAAACGTAATTACGCATTTTTAAGGGGCTTTCACGGAGGACACACATGGGCAGGCTCCCTAGGCAGTAAATCTCCCAATCTTAACATATTATTATTATTAATTAGTAATAATAATATAATATATATATATATATATTAATATTTAGAATGTGCACAATCAAAGTTGCCAAATACTAACCACTAATATATATGGAAGAATTTAGTTTGGTTACTTGAGAATAACAGTAGCAGATATGTCATTAGAAGTCTTCATATTACCATCTAGTTTTGCTTAACAAACATCATAGCATCATTATTTCAGCAATAAAGACATTATGCAGTATTTATACACTGAGATGCAAAATATTTTTAGAAAGCTAATCTATACATGTTTGGCAACATTGAACAGCTCAGAACAAATAGCACGGACAATGCAAGCTCGCCATTCTTGTAACAGAAATGCATGTCATCATAAGTACATACCAACTAAAGTAAAAACTAATTAAATGGGGAAAATGTGAAGGTGTAAGTTGTAACGGAATATGATTGCTAATTAAATCTAAGCATATCCTTCAAGAACTAAATTAAATCTAAGCATATCCTTCAAGAACTAATGTGGACTTTACCAGATTCACAGAAAAATCACAAAACCATCCTGTAATAAAACTCATATAATGTTTACATAGATTATTGGTTATCCCAACGCAATACTTGTTACTTGGTATACATACCTTTTCAGAAGCATACAATTGATAAAAGCAATGAAAATCCATTTCAGGATCAGTAATTCGCACAACACGAGACCTTTCCAAAAGATAGGTCCTAACAGCAGCTCCAGATATTGTACCACTTG
Organism: Rhipidocladum racemiflorum; assembly: GCA_036346355.1. NCBI lineage: Eukaryota > Viridiplantae > Streptophyta > Magnoliopsida > Poales > Poaceae > Rhipidocladum > Rhipidocladum racemiflorum. The sequence goes on from CM070581.1 coordinate 7,435,619, forward strand.
CATTAAATTGTATCTCAACAGATTTACCAAACCGGCTGCAACCAAAAAAGTGTTGTAAGCTAAGGCAACACAAAGAAAGATTGAAAATGTTAAATTCTACAATTAGAAAAGCCGCTGTATATTCTGTAAAAATAGTACTGTTAACATGGTTAATGACGATCAACAGGCAATATCTAATTGAAGAACACATTTGAACCGTTGAATAAAACTGGCCCCACATTAAGCATTGTAAGAGTGAAACCTCAACTTGAGTTGTCATTTCTAACTGTTTTTGCATTGCCAAATGTCTCCAAAAGAGGGTCCGACTGGTGGGGAACAAAATAAAGATCTTATAAGACAGGAGCTTCAACAGTACCACCCAGGAAACAAATATTTCAAAAAAATCAAAAGTGGAAGGACTTCTGTTTCCACATATAAAAGTGAGAACCTGCTGCTCAACTGTTCGATCATCAAGAGCAGATCTATCACCAACATACGTAAGATACTGCATGATAAGCTTTGTTGTTTCGGTCTTGCCAACACCACTTTCAACACTAACTAATATTGACTGGCTCCGAGATGCATTCACCATAGCCCTACATTAACCTGGCAATTGTTAACGAAACAAACTGTAAAAATAAACAGGGGCACACCTTGCAATTGAATCAAAATGTAACCCCCACGACCCACCTGTATGATGCGGACTGCAAAAACATGTGGACTCAACTCCATTCGATGTTTGTCCACAGTTTCGCAGGGTGATCCAAAGTAACAGCGAAAAAAAGCAAGGAACTGCTCAAGTAAAAGTTCAACAGCTAGCAAGTTATTCTGGAGGGAGAATCACCATCGTAGAAGCTAGCAGTTTGCGCTCGTCCTCCAGCATCTTCCCTTGGAGTGAACCACAAAGGCAATAAATGATTAGAATCACATAAGAAGTCCTTGCTAAAGAAAGTACTCCATGATCTACAAAACAAGCACGGGGAACAAAAATTAAATTCAGAGAGCGTATATTCCTCTTGTGCATCCTCTAGTGGTTCATCTGCAACGCCAAGAAAACAAAATCGACATCAGAAAAAGAAACGCTAAAAAAATGCAGCACTTGCAAGATGCAGGTAGCAAAGCTCTCAAGCCAGTAATTGCCTGCTTGTCCTGTAGGTTGGTCTGGCCATTCTGGAGGGCCTCTTCGATCGCGATCAACTCCTTGGGCTGTAGGGAGTTCGGGATCCTCGACTTTCAGACAGTGGCGGATTCAACGGGGGGGGGCTCCATCAGGCTGGAGCCTACCCTCCACGCCGGTGGAACCACCCCCCCCCCCCCCCGGGGGCACTGCCGGTCTCCCCTTCGCCTAAGTTCGCCGTAGCCTCTGGTGCTCCACCCTCCAGGAAGCAGTGGCTAGAGCCGAACAAAAGTGGGCCTTTGTTGTCCTTCGCTGCCAAAGCCCACAAGCCCAACAACTGCTAAGAGTCCCACAGATGCAATCCACCTCTCCTTCCCCAAATCGGCAAATCCCTTAGGGTCTGTTTGGTTCGTAACCAAATATTGCCACAATTTGCCACACATTGAGTTAGGTAAATTTGATCAAATTAGACATGTGTTTAGTTCATAGTCACACTTGTGGTAAGATTCTTTCTTGCCATTTAGGTCCCACATGCCATTGGCTCAAAAAAGTGTGGCAAATTTCTTTTTTCTAGCCAAAGTGTGGTTTCAATTTTGATGACCTAACTTTAGGCAAGTTTGGCAAAAAAAACTATGGCAAAATATGGTAAAATTAGTATATGAACCAAACGGGCCAATTAGAACAGATCTACAGAGAGAGGAGAGGATTGTACCTGGTGGGCGGCGGCGACAATTTGCACGAGGTTGTGAGGAGGCGCGACACCGACTCCGAGGGCCAAGCCGCCGACGCGGCGACGCCCATTGCCAGCCAGCCATCTGGACCTCATCGTAGGAGATTAGGAGCCCGGCGATTGCAGGTGCTCGGCGCCTTCCTCGGCATCGGAGAGAGACGGAAGAATCAGGCTCGCGGCTCGCCGGCTGGGACTTGGTCGCCTACTCGCGTGGATATTGAAGAGATTGGAGAACCAGTTGCGCTGCGCGCCTGCGCGGCTGTGCACTTTGTGGAGAAAAGAAGTACTACTGCACTAGTAGAGAGTCTCGACTCTAAACTAGAGAACAGCCTAACAGGAGAAGTACTACTACTAGTACTAGAAGTACTCGCTTGAGACTTGAGACCGAGCACTCAGCACTGAGACTCAAGAGAAAAGTTGAGGTAGGTGTACTGATGTCTGATGCCCGTGCGTGAGTGAGTTGAATTCAACCGGCAGCTGTGATGATGCCAACAGGCAGCTGCCGGTTGCTCTGCTAAAGTGCTAAGAGTTGCCAGTAATCTATTGAATTATACCTATATTATTTCCGGAGGTTTGCTGCGTCCTCAGAGCATCCACGTGCCGTTCTTCGTTGAGAGGTCCCTCGTGAAATCCCGCTTGCTCGCGTGCCACGCCGCATCTCTCGATCCTTCCTTCGCTTTACGTTCTTTACCCTCACCGAGCTCGTGAAATCCCGCTTGCTCGCGTGCCACGCCGCATCTCTCGATCCTTCCTTCGCTTTACGTTCTTTACCCTCACCGAGCTCACCAACCAGCACTCGACGTTCTCCCTCCTTTTCCTCCTCTCGACCCGCGGCGCGCCGCCGCCGCCTTTCCGACGTCCTCCACGTCGTGCGCCGTCCTCCCTCAGCCCTCGCCTTCCCGATCCGAGCCAGCCCAGCCCGCGCCCTCTTCGTCTCCATCGAGGGGAGAGGCGCCGTTCGCCCTCTTCGTCTCCGTCGACAGGAGCCCTTCCGACATCCTCCACGCCGCGCGCCATCCTCCCTCCGCCCTCGCCTTCACGATCCAAGCCAGCCCAGCCCACACCCTCTTCGTCTCCATCGAGGGGAGAGGCGCGCCGTCCGCCCTCTTCATCTCCGTCAATAGGAGAGGCGTCGAACCTCTTGCCTCGCGCGTCGCTGCTGGTTGCCGCGAAAACGAAGGGGCAGCATGGCCGCTCGTGGACGGCCTTTATGAGCCCTCTTCCATCCCCTCCTCGTCGCCGGTTCCTACAGAGGGAGAAAGCGGGTGAAGAGAAACCGAGAGCCAGGAGCTTTGGGTGGATACTGACATGTGGGAGAGGCCGAAGACGACAACCTGTAGCGTGACCTCCTGCAAGTCCAGCAATGACGTAGCCTCCCTCCGCAACGACAACCTCTGCGCCTTCTCCCGGTGAGTATAACCACTCGAAGAAATTGTCGCCCTTCTCGTGCAAATGAATCGGAATCAGAAGACGGGTGATTGGTTATTTCGGTTTGCCGTTTTGATTAGGTCGGCCGGCGTGTAGCTGCACTTGGTGAACATCCAATCCAATCCAATTCCAATTCCAAATGCAACTACTTTTGGCCGGCAAGACGTATCAATTATAGCATTTTTAGCTGGTCATATCAGTGTGCTTCAAGAAGAAACTCATCCATTGAAAAAGTTTTCCTCTATTATATAGGTGAAAAGTTTGCGTATTTAAGGTATATGTGTTCTGATTGTGCTAATCAGCAAATTTCATACGAATTTAGTTGTACTATTTAGTGATTCGACGCATTGGTCTTTGGTAATATCTTTTTTTCCCGTTTCCATTACTAAAGGAAAATTAATTGTTATTAAATTGACTTATTTTTCGTATATGAGATGCTTCATCGTTGCTTGGATCCTTCAGTACAGTCAGAATGAAGTTAATATTCTTTTCTCCTAAATCTTCGGCAGAAAGTTTGTCATGAGGCTTAGCAGGGCTTTCGCTTACAACATGGATCTACAGGCTACATTAATTTAACTGTTAATGAGATCTCTCACATTCGCAGGTCTCAATGCGCTGATGCTTTACATGGTCGGCATTTGAATGTGCGTCTTTGATCTAATTTAATTCTGTGCAGTGGTATGAGCAGAAGTAATCTTGGAGGCGGTGACATGCCTTACAATCTTTATGCAGAGAAGTAGCCTGGGGTTCAAAAATCGTGTGTTCAGTATGCCTCTTAGCTTTACCCATTATCTGAATTTAGATAATGATTTCATGTTATGTGCTCCTGAGTTCAGAAATTGTAATTTATGCAGATTGCGTTGGTGTGTCGTATTCTTTTGTTTGTAGATTTTCGAGTTATCTTTTCTCGTTGTGTTTGAGGAAGTCCATCTATTTTATTTCCTGCTTGAGTTAATTACTTTTTGTGCTTGCAAATTACTTGTGATGTTCTGCGTCATTAACATACTAAACTATGTTGACCGGGGAGTGATAGCAAGCAATGGTGTCAATGGTGGCCGGAAAAGTTGCTCTGGTTGCACATGCACCTCAGGTTCTGGAATTTAGTAAGTTCCACGGTTCCACCAGAAACTTTTGTACCAAATTGATATTCTTTTAATCTTAAGATACTTGCAACATATGTTTTTATTTGTGCTAGAGATTAGATCTTATGTTGCGTGGTGCGTCTTTAGCGATTGATGCCTGCATTCCTGTTGGCATACAAGGCAGCCAGTACGTTGATCCAGCAAATACAGATATATTCCTCCACTTCATCCCTTAAGTGATCATTCTAAAGGGACATATCTACGCCTACCATATCAGAAATTTTCTTGTATGTGGTTATCATGGTTTTGCAATCATAATGAAGATGGATATGTCTATATTAAGCTCTTTACATTTAATATGTCTGCCAGGAGAGGCTGTGTCAACCAGCTTGTGAGTTACGGGCTAAATTTTTTCCTTACAACACTTATATCAATATGTTAAAACTAAGTGCATCCAAAATAGTCTCCTTATATGCATTGCTTTAGTTGAATAAACATCTAGCTGTAGCTCTGTATTGGTAATAGTAATTTAGATATCATTTTCCTACCCAAAATTGCATGGCCTTGCCTTGCAGTTAACAGTCGAGTGTTTTTTAAGCCTTATCCATTCTTTTTGTCCTTTCTACCACCATAAGGTATGGACTTGCAATTTCATTTTCCCTATTCGAAAAGATTTAAGATAGCATGTTGAGTTGTTGAATTTAATTTCCTCTTTCAGTTGTATATTTCCATTATTGTTTGGGCAATGATCGTCATGGAAGAGTTTGTTTGTGGGGGCTCCGGTCTTAGATTAGCGATAAAGACTCTTACTGTTGCATCGGTCTGGGTAATGATGCAACCCGAAAGAAATCCAATCGCTTATCTGAAACCGTACTCGGATTGAGATCAACCAATCGGCGCAACACTCATGCTCTTGCCAACCGGTTGGAATCAATCCAAGCTTCCTGCATATGTGTTCAGTGCTAGTTCCCAAGATCAACGCCTAGCACACACATACTTTGCACATCGAGCTGATACATCACACATACAAATATGTAAACGACATAAAGGTAATCTAGCAACTATTACATCTACTCAATAATACACAAAGAGTAAAGAGCAGCGAAAATGACCTTAAGTCCAAAAGAGGGACAACGGTGTGCCAACCATAACCCATAGGCAACCGACTGGGGAAAACCCAGTTCATCCAACCAAGAAATCGCTTGACCCCGGTTCGAAGTAAGCGCCGTCAGGAGCGTCATCATTACCTTCCTCTAAGCATTTTTAAGTAGAGCAAACGGTGAGTACACGTATGTACTCGCAAGACTTTAGTGTATGGAAGAAATATTATACATGCAAGGCTATTCAATGAATGAAAGCTTCTACTCTAGGTTTGAATTTCAGCATAAAGCAACTTTTATTTGTAAGCATGCAATTGTTAAACAACGATAACATTTGAAATTAGCATTTGATAAAAGCTATAAGTAGCATATAAGTATTTGAACAATCATTCATGACCCTCCATGGCCACAAACAATATCCGCAACATAACCAGCCCACCATAACTTACACCAACACAATAACACCATTTTCCAAGTCATTTTGCAAAACCAAAACCAAAACACTATACTTGACATTATGTTTCCAAGCCGCTCATGACCGTGAGCACGGCTAATCGATTAGATTTAAATCTCTGCAGAGAGTGTACACTTTACCCACATGACATATTCTAGCAATCATGTCAACCATGCCACGCGATACCCAAGTATCCGTTTTGCTAGACTATGACAAAACTTTTCAACTAGAAAAAGCCTAACCTTGCACTAGCCCGAGTATGACCTGTCCTTGCTATGGCGGCAGAATTTCAACAGTTACGATGGTCCCGCTGGCCATCGCCCTCGTTCTCCCCGTAGCAAGGCATACTCGTTGTATCGGGTCACTCACTCCCAACACCTCGGTGAAGGGAGCGCCCTCGAACGACACCACACACTTGGTTCGTCCTACTCTTCTGCCTACCGACGTGCAAGATTAAAACTTCATCTAGCTTACTAAGTTAAGGCTATCCCATACTAGCACATGTGGTTGCACCAATTAACTCAGTTAATAGTATCAAGTTCGGTCCTTAGGGTGACCCAGGCGAGTACTTCCCCCTATCTACGTGCAATTGCCAGTTTCCATACAATACCAATCCATTTCCTTGTACCGTACAAGTGGCGCTTATGCGGTGCAAGACATCCCATTGCACTTTCAGATATACATAACTCGCCCGTGTCTAAAACATACTTTTCATTTCCATTTTTAACCACATACCAGTATCCTTTACTGCCATTTTCAACATTTGCAAAGTTTCATAAAGATTCAAGCCTAACATTCTACCCAACTAAAGCATGGCTAAGCATAGTATTAGGTATCGAGTATAACCAACTTTCATTTCATAACATGAATAATCCCTAGCCTAGGTTTTAGCAAGTTTTCATGGCAATGTAATTAAGGTAAACCCACAAGTTAGGAATATAACTACCATGACCCACAATATAGCAACTTTACAGAAATTAAACGCATGCATAATAGTTTGATTAAAACAAATTAGACTTGTAAAGTATGGGATCAACATGTTCAAAGGATGGTGCTTGCCTGTTTGCTCTTTTCCAGGATCATTTTCGGGAAGGTAGTCGGGGTCGCTAAATCGACCAGATTCGACACGCCGTCGCCACGCTGCATCTGACGATAAAACCCACAACAAAAGCAAAAACCACGAATCAAAGTGGGGCAAAAAGGAAATCAGAAGCAAATAACAACTTAAAACTCAACAAAAGAACAAGCAGTTACAGGAATGATTCAATCAAATGCTAGCATACTAGTTTCCCATGCAACAGGTTACATTTATGTATCTTAGCGGTTATAACATCGAATTCAGGAAGCTAAGATTGTTTGGATTAAAAGAAATTCAAGACTAGCTACTTAAGCAATGTACTCCCTAAACATAAAACTTAGCCCTTTTACTCTAATAGGATTCAGATGCAAAGCAAGTTATTAATTAAATGTTTTTCTATAACATGGTAGCACACCTGATGCAGAGTGATTTGGAGCTATTCTCCCTAATCTTTGCATTTAGACGAGTACTTTAACGGAGGGCTAAAAAGGCCTAAAAGAGCACATTTGCACAAGCATAAGGTTATGACCTACATGATAATATTGTGATGGCAACATAATAAACTTATCTAACTAACCCTGAGGGTTATTAAGAAGTGCATAAGGAGGTGACTTAAGGTTGGGTTTAACATGTCATGGAGTCTATTGCAAGGTTAAAAGTATAATAGAGCAAGTAAGCTTTATTGCCATTTTCATTATTCCCTAATGAGCATGTTCATGGAGTCAAGTTTATGAGCATGTAAAAGCAGTAATGCGATCCTAAGTAAAGTCTTACAACAGCATGAGCATACTAATTTAAGGACATAGGAACAAGCTCTAATGTAATTGCATCTTTATTGAATTAATTGATAACATCCTAACCTATTCAAGCATTGAAACAAAGCAATCATCACAACATTACAAAGTAAGTCTAAATTCAAATATGATCACAAATTCAGCAAGTTTACAGACCAAGGATTACAATGGAATTGATTTCATTCATTTTGGAGTTGAAAAGAGCAATTAGTACATTAAGCAATTTATTGACCCTAAGCATTTAATCGAGCTCCTAATCTGCACAATAGTTCTAACTGAAATATTTTTGCATAATCCTAAAGTTCATGATTTTACAAAATTTTTGGAAGTGGTTTCATCTCATTTGGAGTCTCCTAGCAATAGATATGAATTTTTGAAGTTAAATCGGTTGATTAAATCAAATGGGAAAAAGGGAGAATACGTTTCTCAAGAGAAAGCGTATTATCAACTTCAGCGCCGAGCCAAAAGGCTCCTAGTCGCCTGACAGCGTGACCCCAGTCGATGGCTCACACGCGAGCGCCATCGACCGGCCAGGCCCACGCTGGCCGCTGGCTCAGAGCAGAGCCAAGACGGGGCGGCCTCTCCGGCGAGGTCCCGGCGACGAGGAGGGCGGCGGCGTCGCACGGTGAGGGGAGGAGGTCAAGGTGCACCTGTTGGTGATGTCGACTCAGCCGAGAGACGGCGAGGAAGGCCCGCGGAGTAGGGCGGAGCTTCACTGCGGTATCGGCATTGGAGAAGAAGACAGGTTAGACCCCGGGTGAAGAGGGAAAAGGACCAGGAGGCGAGAGGGACCTTGCGGGCGGTTGATTCTGACGGCGGCTTGGAAGCGGTGACATCGAGCGGCCGGAGGCGGAGACGAAGAAGCGGCTTGCGGCGGTCGGTAGCGGGACCTGCAATGAAGCGTTCTACGGTGATCGGCGACCAAGTAGGAGCTTAATCCTTGGCGACGGCGGAAGCTCACCGAGGAAAAGGATTGCTCGAAGAGGGCTCGCCGACCTTACGGCCGCTTCACGGCAATGCCGAGGCAATACCAAGAAGCAAGGCACAGGCGAGCAAAGGCGAGAGGAAGGCAGTCACGGCTTTAAAGGTGGCGCGACGGGCGGCGAGGCTACAGCGTGCGGCATGGCGTCGACACGCGAGGCTCGAGCCGCAGCGGCCGCGTGGCATGAGCATCCGTCGTGGCACTTCCGGAGGAGAGAGGAAAGAGGCGAGCGACGCCGTGAGCGAGGGAAAGCGGCGCGCAAGCGGCGTAAGGGCGGAGGAAGGGAGAGGTGAGCAACGGCGCTAAGCGGCGGCATCGCCCAATGCTCAACCCGGTCAAGCGCCGTGCCTCCTTCAGACAACCAAATGTGCGCACTGTTCACTGGGTTCAGACAATGCAGCATTTGATTGGGTTGGTTCAGTGACTTATAAGCACTTGAACTGTCAAGTCCTTGCATTGATTTGGCCCAATAAAATACGGGGGCATTTGAGCTAGATGGTTTGGGAGTAAAGTTCTGGAGACAATCTCTGCTCCAACCATACTGAATTGCTCAAATGGAAAGGATTTCGTGGAGCTGGCAAGGTTACAAAAGTTGGAAACAACTGCACTGCTCATTCGATTAGCTGCTCACTGCACTGTGCCGAGATTCAGAATGTGCAGCACTAGCTTGACGCATTGGGTTGTCAAGCTTCTACGTTTGATCGGCCAACAAGATATGATCTTTGAGCAGGAGAGTTTTGAGTTGGAAGGTCTCCAAATGAGCGCACTAGTCTCAGCTCAAAAACAAATTGATGAAGCAAAGATCAATTCGGAATGGCAGGGAATGAGAACTTTATTTGGTTAATAAATTTTTTTTTTTAGACATGGCAATACTTATTCGCTACAGTGCGAGTTCAGTCAAAAGCCGATTTGCAGCTGCTGCTTTGAGTTGTCTGATTCCATCTTGGGATTGGCCAGCAATGATATGAAAATATTTGAGCCAAAGGCATGGGGAAGAAATTTAGAAGCTCTCATTCCTTTGATCAAAGCGAGAAATGAGGTGCTAGCTTGGAAGGACTTGAAATGGGACTTCATTATATCAACAAAGTTCGATTAAATGCACGTTACCTCATTGCCCACAGAGTTGTCGGCTCAAGTACTCTCAAGTACAGGATTGGCCAAGTTCGATAAAGGAATCTTGGAGCTAGGAGGTCTGGAAGTGATGTACAAGGTTCACTCCTTTACGGCTCCAAATGGTAGATCGATCGAAATTGATCGAGGACTTTTGAGCTAGATGATTTAGGAGTGAAGCCTGGAATTAATCATTCGATGCTCAACTGAAATCGCAAAGCTCCGTTTAGAACAACTGAACTAGAAAAGCATGGAATGATGTTTTACATCAGCTAGCAAAGTTTCGGACAATGCATCACTTGATGTTCTGCTTGCACTCACTTTTGTCCAACATGCTAAGACAAACTTTGAGTGAAAAGGCTTCGAAAAGGAAATTTCAGAAGTACTCAATCCTCGCCCAAAACAGTAATGATATGCTTAGCTTAAGCAAAGCATGAAATGAAACTTTACTGGGCTGACCAAGTTTACGGGTGTTACAAACCTACCCCCCTTACAATAATCTCGTCCTCGAGATTAGTTAGCCTCGTCAAAGAAGTAGGGGAATTCGGTTTTAAGGCGGTCTTCACGTTCCCACGTGGCTTCAGCTTCAGTATAATTGCTCCACTGGACTTTGAGCATTTTGACTGAGTGATTGCGAGTGTGACGCATAGCTTCATCGAGAATGCAATTTGGATGCTCGCGAAAAGAAAGATCCGGCCGAAGATCAACATTGTCCAAAGGAATCGCTTCGGTGGGAGCCCGAAGACACTTCTTCAGCTGGGACACGCGGAAAACATCGTGTACATCCGAGAGTTGAGGTGGTAATTTGAGTTGATATGCCACTTCACCTCTTCTTGCCAGGATTCGGTAGGGACCGATATATCGCGGGGCCAACTTCCCACGAACTCGAAATCGCCTAGCGCCGCGCAACGGTGAGACTTTGAGATAAACAAAGTCACCCACTTCAAAGCTCAGTTCACGGCGACGGTTGTCAGCATAGCTCTTCTGACGCGATTGAGCTTCTTTCAGCCGACTACGAATCAGATTGACATGATCCTCGGCTTCTTGTATTATTGATGGTCCAAAGAATTGCTTTTCGCCTGTTTCTGACCAAAACAGAGGTGTTCTGCACTTTCTCCCATAAAGTGCTTCAAAGGGTGACATTTGGAGACTTGCCTGGTAGCTGTTGTTGTAGGAGAACTCAGCAAACGCTAAGCATTTCCCCCATTTTGCATTGTAGGACAGCACTCAAGCTCGCAACTTGTCTTCCAAGATTTGATTTGTCCGCTCTGTTTGCCCGCTTGTTTGGGGAGGATAAGCGGTACTGAAGAATAGCTTGGTTCCGAGGAGCTCGTGCAAGCTCTCCCAAAACCGAGAAGTGAACTACGGACCACGATTAGAGACAATGACCTTCGGAACTCCATGAAGTCGAACAATGTGGTTCAAGTAGAGCTCAGCCAATTTGGCTCCATTATAGGTGATGTGCACTGGAATACAGTGAGCCACATTAGTCAAACGGTCGACGATAACCCAAATGGGGTCATGACCGTTAGACTACTTCGGTAGACCAGTAATAAGGTCCATGCCAACCTCTTCCCACTTCCACTCAGGAATCTTCAGGGGATTGGAGCATTTCTGCAGGCCGCTGATGTTCGGCTTTAACGCACTGACACACGTCACAGATCGCAACATGCGCAGCGACGTCCCTTTTCATGCCAGGCCACCAGAACTTCTCACGGAGGTCCCGGTACATTTTGGTACTTCCCGGGTGGATTGAGAGTGGAGACCCATGGGCTTCTTTCAAAATCACATCTTTGATTTCTTGATCATCTGGAATATATATCTGCTGTCCAAACATGATCAAACCATCAGCATTCTCTGAAAATTTCCGATGGTGCGCCTTCATGCATCTTGCGCTTAATCTCAACCATCCTTTCATTCTTGAGTTGGGCGGCTTTGATTTGGGACTCCAAGGTTGGTTGTAGGGTCAAGGCTGCGATACAACCCTCTTCAACCACTTCCAAGTTGAGTCTTCGAAATTCGTCAAGTAGCTGTGGCTGACTGACGACATTAAGAGCGTTGACAGGATGTAGCTTTCAACTAAGGGCATCAGCTACAACATTTGCCTTGCCTGGATGATAATGAATGCCAAGATCATAATCCTTGATTAATTCCAGCCACCTCCGCTGTCTCAAGATCAGATCCGGCTGAGTGAAGAAATATTTCCGCATCTTGTGGTCAGTATATATTTCACAACGGTTGCCGATGAGATAATGCCGCCATAATTTGAGAGCATGAATGACGGCTGCCAAATCCAAATCATGAGTTAGATAATTAACTTCATGAGGCTTCAATTGGCGCGAAGCATAAGCCACTACTCTGCCTTCTTGCATTAACACACACCCAAGGCCTTGACGAGAAGCATCACAGAAAACGTCACAGCTCTTGTGTATGTCGGGCAAAACAAGTATGGGAGCAGTAGTGAGTCTTTTCTTTAACTCTTGGAAGCTTGCTTCACACGCTGACGACCACTCAAACTTCTTCTCCTTCTTGAGTAATTCAGTCATCGGCTTTGCAATCTTTGAGAAGTTCTCGATGAACCAGCGGTGATATCCCGCCAGACCGAGAAAACTCCTTATCTCGGGGACGGTTCGGGGCTGTTCCCATGCGAGCACATCTTCCAATTTGCTCGGGTCAACAGCGACACCTCCATTAGAGAGAACATGACCAAGAAAACCCACTTCCTTGAGCCAGAACTCACATTTGCTAAACTTCGCATAGAGTTGATGCTCACGGAGCTTGTCAAGTGCCATGCGCAGATGAAGTTCATGTTCTTCCTTAGACTTGGAGTAAATGAGAATGTCATCAATGAATACCACCACGAATTTATCCAAGTATTCCATAAATACTTGTTCATAAGATCATGAATGTGGCAGGTGCATTTGTAAGCCCAAAGGATACTACGGTATATTCATATAAACCGTAGCGAGTGGTGAAAGCAGTTTTTGGAATATCCTCAGGTCAGATCTTGAGTTGGAAGTAACCTGACCTCAAGTCAATTTTGGAAAAGACTTGTGCGCCGCTCAATTGATTGAACAGATCGTCAATTCGCGGAAGAGGATGTTTGTTCTTGATGGTGACTTCGTTCAAAGATCGGTAGTCAATACACCTTCGGAGACTGCCATCTTTCTTTTTGACGAAAACACCGGATTTCCCCACGGGGACGAGTTAGGACGGATGAAACCTTTATCTAGCTGTTCCCGGGGTTGCTTCTTTAATTCAATTAACTCATCTGGGGGCATGCGGTAAGGACGCTTGGAAATTGGGGCAGACCCGGGTAGCAAATCTATGATGAACTCCAGGTCGCGGTCTGGTGATAACCCTGACAGTTCTTCAGGAAAAACATCGGGATACCCACAGACAACTAGCACTTGGTGAATCTCCGGGATTGAAAGAGTGTTGAGGGTGGACTGACACAGGTTGGAGGTTTGCTACTAACTCCATGAGATCACTTCCACAAATTTTTGTTGCAAGTTTTATGTTTTTATTATATTAATCACACCAACTCCTAACTTCCTTAATCAAACAACTATTCAATACGCATCTAGTATTGGAATTTGAGCAGCTTTTAAAAGGTTTTGGTTTTATGAAGAGATGATTTGGAGTAGGATAGAAGTTGAGAGCTCTCTCTAAGTTCCTTACACATTTTAGGTTTTTAAACTTTTCCAAAACACTTTTACTTTCAAAACTATTACTTTGAATGAGATGAAGAATAGAATAAACTCGTTTTTCAGATTTTATCACTTGAAAGAAGATAATTATTTGAAGTTCGAGATAAGTATAAAACCATTTGAAATGTAAACAAGGGAAGGTGCTATAGAAGGGTAAGAGTAGCAACCTACATTTTTGAAATTAAGATTTTATAGTCAAAATAGCTTTTTGAGAGAAAGAGTGTCCTTAAATCTGTCGACCATACTAGCTAGGGCTTCCCTACAGTCGTATGGCTCTGATACCACCTCTTGTGGGGGCTCCGGTCTTAGATTAGCGATAAAGACTCTTACTGTTGCATCGGTCTGGGTAATGATGCAACCCGAAAGAAATCCAATCGCTTATCTGAAACCGTACTCGGATTGAGATCAACCAATCGGCGCAACACTCATGCTCTTGCCAACCGGTTGGAATCAATCCAAGCTTCCCGCATATGTGTTCAGTGCTAGTTCCCAAGATCAACGCCTAGCACACACATACTTTGCACATCGAGCTGATACATCACACATACAAATATGTAAATGACATAAAGGTAATCTAGCAACTATTACATCTACTCAATAATACACAAAGAGTAAAGAGCAGCGAAAATGACCTTAAGTCCAAAAGAGGGACAACGGTGTGCCAACCATAACCCATAGGCAACCGACTGGGGAAAACCCAGTTCATCCAACCAAGAAATCGCTTGACCCCGGTTCGAAGTAAGCGCCGTCAGGAGCGTCATCATTACCTTCCTCTAAGCATTTTTAAGTAGAGCAAACGGTGAGTACACGTATGTACTCGCAAGACTTTAGTGTATGGAAGAAATATTATACATGCAAGGCTATTCAATGAATGAAAGCTTCTACTCTAGGTTTGAATTTCAGCATAAAGCAACTTTTATTTGTAAGCATGCAATTGTTAAACAACGATAACATTTGAAATGAGCATTTGATAAAAGCTATAAGTAGCATATAAGTATTTGAACAATCATTCATGACCCTCCATGGCCACAAACAATATCCGCAACATAACCAAATTTCACCATAACTTACACCAACACAATAACACCATTTTCCAAGTCATTTTGCAAAACCAAAACCAAAACACTATACTTGACATTATGTTTCCAAGCCGCTCATGACCGTGAGCACGGCTAATCGATTAGATTTAAATCTCTGCAGAGAGTGTACACTTTACCCACATGACATATTCTAGCAATCATGTCAACCATGCCACGCGATACCCAAGTATCCGCTTTGCTGAACTATGACAAAACTTTTCAACTAGAAAAAGCCTAACCTTGCACTAGCCCGAGTATGACCTGTCCTTGCTATGGCGGCAGAATTTCAACGATTACTGATGGTCCCGCCGCCATCGCCCTCGTTCTCCCGTAGCAAGGCATACTCGTTGTATCGGGTCACACACGCCCAACACCCCGGGGACGGGAGCGCCCTCGAACGACACCCCACACTTGGTTCGTCCTACTCTTACGCCTCTTAGGCGTGCAAGATTAAAACTTCATCTAGCTTACTAAGTTAAGGCTATCCCATACTAGCACATGTGGTTGCACCAATTAACTCAGTTAATAGTATCAAGTTCGGTCCTTAGGGTGACCCAGGCGAGTACTTCCCCCTATCTACGTGCAATTGCCGGTTTCCATACAACACCAATCCATTTCCTTGTACCGTACAAGTGGCGCTTATGCGGTGCAAGACATCCCATTGCACTTTCAGATATACATAACTCGCCCGTGTCTAAAACATACTTTTCATTTCCATTTTTAACCACATACCAGTATCCTTTACTGCCATTTTCAACATTTGCAAAGTTTCATAAAGATTCAAGCCTAACATTCTACCCAACTAAAGCATGGCTAAGCATAGTATTAGGTATCGAGTATAACCAACTTTCATTTCATAACATGAATAATCCCTAGCCTAGGTTTTAGCAAGTTTTCATGGCAATGTAATTAAGGTAAACCCACAAGTTAGGAATATAACTACCATGACCCACAATATAGCAACTTTACAGAAATTAAGCATGCATAATAGTTTGATTAAAACAAATTAGACTTGTAAAGTATGGGATCAACATGTTCAAAGGATGGTGCTTGCCTGTTTGCTCTTTTCGGGATCATTTTCGAAGGTAGTCGGGTCGCCGACCTTGATTCCGACACGCCGTCCGCTACGCCATCTGAGCGATAAAACCCACAACAAAAGCAAAAACCACGAATCAAAGTGGGGCAAAAAGGAAATCAGAAGCAAATAACAACTTAAAACTCAACAAAAGAACAAGCAGTTACAGGAATGATTCAATCAAATGCTAGCATACTAGTTTCCCATGCAACAGGTTACATTTATGTATCTTAGCGGTTATAACATCGAATTCAGGAAGCTAAGATTGTTTGGATTAAAAGAAATTCAAGACTAGCTACTTAAGCAATGTACTCCCTAAACATAAAACTTAGCCCTTTTACTCTAATAGGATTCAGATGCAAAGCAAGTTATTAATTAAATGTTTTTCTATAACATGGTAGCACACCTGATGCAGAGTGATTTGGAGCTATTCTCCCTAATCTTTGCATTTAGACGAGTACTTTAACGGAGGGCTAAAAAGGCCTAAAAGAGCACATTTGCACAAGCATAAGGTTATGACCTACATGATAATATTGTGATGGCAACATAATAAACTTATCTAACTAACCCTGAGGGTTATTAAGAAGTGCATAAGGAGGTGACTTAAGGTTGGGTTTAACATGTCATGGAGTCTATTGCAAGGTTAAAAGTATAATAGAGCAAGTAAGCTTTATTGCCATTTTCATTATTCCCTAATGAGCATGTTCATGGAGTCAAGTTTATGAGCATGTAAAAACAGTGTGCGATCCTAAGTAAAGTCTTACAACAGCATGAGCATACTAATTTAAGGACATAGGAACAAGCTCTAATGTAATTGCATCTTTATTGAATTAATTGATAACATCCTAACCTATTCAAGCATTGAAACAAAGCAATCATCACAACATTACAAAGTAAGTCTAAATTCAAATATGATCACAAATTCAGCAAGTTTACAGACCAAGGATTACAATGGAATTGATTTCATTCATTTTGGAGTTGAAAAGAGCAATTAGTACATTAAGCAATTTATTGACCCTAAGCATTTAATCGAGCTCCTAATCTGCACAATAGTTCTAACTGAAATATTTTTGCATAATCCTAAAGTTCATGATTTTACAAAATTTTTGGAAGTGGTTTCATCTCATTTGGAGTCTCCTAGCAATAGATATGAATTTTTGAAGTTAAATCGGTTGATTAAATCAAATGGGAAAAAGGGAGAATACGTTTCTCTGAAGAGTAAGCGTATTATCAACTCGCGCACGAGCCAAAAGGCTCCTAGCTGCCTGACAGCGTGACCCCACTGGTCAGTGGCTCACACGCGAGCGCCACTGACCGGCCAGGCCCACGCCGGTGGCCAGAGCGAGCCAAGCGGGGCGGCCTCTCCGGCGAGGTCCCGGCGACGAGGAGGGTGCGGCGTTCGCACGGTGAGGGGGAGGAGGTCAAGGTGCACCTGTTGGTGATGTCGACTCAGGCCGAGAGACGGCGAGGAAGGCCCGCGGCGGAGTAGGGCGGAGCTCAGCGGGGCGGCTGTCGGCATTGGAGAAGAAGACGGGTTAGACCCGGGTGAAGAGGGAAAAAGGACCAGGGAGGCGAGAGGGACCTTGCGGGGCGGTTGATTCTGACGAAGGCGGCTTGGAGCGGGCTGACACCGAGCGACCGGAGGCGGAGACGAAGGGCGAAGCCGCGGCGGCGATTCGGCCGACGGGACCTGCAATGAAGCGTTCTACGGTGATCAGCGACCAAGTAGGGAGCTTAATCCTTGGCGAATTCGGGCGGAAGCTCACCGAGGAAAAGGATTGCTCGAAGAGGGGCTCGCCGACCTTACAGCCGCTTCACGGCAATGCCGAGGCAATACCAAGAAGCAAGGCACGGGGCGAGCAAAGGGCAGAGGGGGAAGGCCAGTGCGGCTTTAAAGGTGGCCGCGACGGAGCGAGCGAGGCTACAGCGTGCGGCATGGCGTCGACACAGCCGAGGCTCGGGCACGGCAGCCGCGTGGCATGAGCATCCCGTGCGTGGCACTGCCGGAGGAGAGAGGAAAGGGAGCGGGCGACGCCGTGAGCCAGGGGGAAACGGCGCGCAAGCCAGCGTAAGGGCGGAGGAAGGGAGAGGTGAGCAACGGCGCTAAACGGCGGCATCGCCCAATGCTCAACCCGGTCAAGCGCCGTGCCTCCTTCAGACAACCAAATGTGCGCACTGTTCACTGGGTTCAGACAATGCAGCATTTGATTGGGTTGGTTCAGTGACTTATAAGCACTTGAACTGTCAAGTCCTTGCATTGATTTGGCCCAATAAAATACAGGGGCATTTGAGCTAGATGGTTTGGGAGTAAAGTTCTGGAGACAATCTCTGCTCCAACCATACTGAATTGCTCAAATGGAAAGGATTTCGTGGAGCTGGCAAGGTTACAAAAGTTGGAAACAACTGCACTGCTCATTCGATTAGCTGCTCACTGCACTGTGCCGAGATTCAGAATGTGCAGCACTAGCCTGACGCATTGGGTTGTCAAGCTTCTACGTTTGATCGGCCAACAAGATATGATCTTTGAGCAGGAGAGTTTTGAGTTGGAAGGTCTCCAAATGAGCGCACTAGTCTCAGCTCAAAAACAAATTGATGAAGCAAAGATCAATTCGGAATGGCAGGGAATGAGAACTTTATTTGGTTAATAAATTTTTTTTTTTAGACATGGCAATACTTATTCGCTACAGTGCGAGTTCAGTCAAAAGCCGATTTGCAGCTGCTGCTTTGAGTTGTCTGATTCCATCTTGGGATTGGCCAGCAATGATATGAAAATATTTGAGCCAAAGGCATGGGGGAAGAAATTTAGAAGCTCTCATTCCTTTGATCAAAGCAGAAATGAGGTGCTAGCTTGGAAGGACTTGAAATGGGACTTCATTATATCAACAAAGTTCAGTTAAATGCAGTACCTCATTGCCACAGAGAGTTGTCAGCTCAAGTACTCTCAAGTACAGGATTGGCCAAGTTCAGTAAAGGAATCTTGGAGCTAGGAGGTCTGGAAGTGATGTACAAGGTTCACTCCTTTACGGCTCCAAATGGTAGATCGATCGAAATTGATCTGAGGACTTTTGAGCTAGATGATTTAGGAGTGAAGCCCTGGAATTAATCATTCGATGCTCAACTGAAATCGCAAAGCTCCGTTTAGAACAGCTGAACTAGAAAAGCATGGAATGATGTTTTACATCAGCTAGCAAAGTTTCGGACAATGCATCACTTGATGTTCTGCTTGCACTCACTTTTGTCCAACATGCTAAGACAAACTTTGAGTGAAAAGGCTTCGAAAAGGAAATTTCAGAAGTACTCAATCCTCGCCCAAAACAGTAATGATATGCTTAGCTTAAGCAAAGCATGAAATGAAACTTTACTGGGCTGACCAAGTTTACGGGTGTTACATTGTTGCGCACTAATGGAAGGATTGGTGTGCAGGTCTCTTTATCACAATTTGGATTGCTGCTGTAATGTTCAGGTCAAATGATATACTGCGTAAGCAAACTACTTTGAAGGTTTGATCTCTCCATGTATTAAGCTTATCTTAATGAGTTCCTTTAGGTATAAAAGATATGGACACCTACTGAGCCATCCTTTTCATTTATGTTATCCTTCTCAATTTGAATGACCACATAATGATCTTTCTGCAGCAAAGAAATGTGTCATCAGCGATTTGCATTATTAACAGTAATCAACATAAAATCATTGTAAAGTGGTGGATTTCCCAAGGCAAGCATCTTTTTATAATCTTTAGAAAACTTTTAGTCATAGTGACCTTGTTTCTATCCCCTGTCCAATTTGGAAATCTTTTAGTCATAACGGTCTTCTCTCTCTCTCTCTCCCTCTTGTGTGTGTGTGTGTGTGATAAAACGCCCATTCAAGAAGGATGATGCGCAGCGAGTGGAGGCGCTTGTATTTTCCATAATTAATGTGAGATTATCCCTTGCAAACAAAAAAATATGTTCATCCTTAGATAATTATCGTGAGATTATTTTAACCACCTCTCAATAGTATTTTCCATACTCTACTACTCCATTAGTGCTATAATCATTCATATAAGCGTATTGAGTTCTTGAAGTGAAGTTGTATTCACTACGATTTGCCATGGTTCAACCAAACTAGGTTAAGAGATCAGAGAAAGATTAAACCATTATGCAGTTAGCGAGGTTTAGATGCAAACAGGTATGCTCTGGTGTTTTACTTTTGGGTAATCTCATTGACCTAGCCGTAGGTCTTAAGTACAATGTTGTAGAATCGCTTAGATTTTTATGCTTACTGCTGTAGTTCTATAGTATTGTTTCCCATTGAATGAGTTGTGTATTATTGATCCCCCATTTGCCCTGTTGTAAGCAGTAGTAGACTTATGCCTTCTGCATTCCCTCTTACAAATGGCTTTTTTAGCTAACATCAAAGAGTTATGCCTTTTCATCAAAACCGGGAATGCTTTTCTCATGTTTCAGTATCACGTGTATTACACTATTTTCCCTCACTTCTACAACCCAACAATTAGTCTCTGGTTTATCTTATGATTTGTTTGCTGTATTGCTATGAGATTATCATCTTATTGGATCGGTACATAGATTTGGTTGGCATAATTAAGTACCTATGATATTATTGCCTTATACTTAACATTGAAAAAAATTGCTTCAGATGCTAAGCTATAGGTTGTATAATTTCCTATAGTTTTACCATTTACATCCTCACATCCTTCTTGTTAGTTCTTTACTAATTCATCTTTTCCTATTAATTTGCAGTTTGTGTGGTAGGCCTTCTATCACATATGATCAATAGTCTTGTTTTTGCCGTGCCCGTGAAAGAAGGTGCTATTAGGCTGTTTGCTTCTCAATCATATGACAAAGTTTTTGCTCAACTACGCTCTTGAAGTCATATTTATAAACGGCATGCGATGTGCTTCTTACGAAACCAATCAAATATCAGTGTCCATTTAACGCTTTCTTGGTCAATACAAACGCAATTGAAGTTTGTAACATCAAATTTAGCAACACTGTCAAGCCTATACTTTTGACAACAGTTACCAACCACACGTATGTTCTGGATGCATATGGACGAGATAAGGTCAGTTAACGCTGCCATCGCACAATTTAGCTTCAGACACTAAACTACCGAATGCATAATTTCTTACGGTTTTACCATTGACATCCTCACACCCTTTTTTTTTAGTTTTTTACTAATTCCTATTTCCTATTAACTTGCAGAGGTGCGGCTTTAATTCAAAACTATCTCCCATCATAACAACTGAAGCCGCTTTCACTCCAGATGGTCGCTACGTAATTTCAGGTAATACCGCATAGTACTGTCGTTTCTCCATTCCTCTACCATCTATATTACGATAGTCTCTTCCTGTTTCCTATTAATTTGAAGAGGTGCAACTTTAATTCAAAACTATCTCCCATCGTAATAGCTGAAGCCGCTTTCACTCCAGATGGTCGCTACGTAATTTCAGGTAATACCGCATAGTACTGTCGTTTCTCCATTCCCCTACCATCTATATTACGATAGGCTCTAATATGTACCAACCTGCCCTTTACCATTTAGAGCCTAGGTTTGCAATGTTTATTTTGTTAGATTTCGAAGATCTAATTTGTGCCATGCGGTTTCTCGTTTTTACCATGAAACCTTGTATTTTACATAGTGTTTACAGTTGCAAGGTTGGTAAATTGCCACCCTTGATGCTGTTCCACACAATGTGCATGTTCCTATGGTTGTGATATTAATTCCAAGTTTCCATAGAACAATGATGTGTGCGTTCCTGATGTTCTGCAGACAAGAAACTAAAATAATTGATCTTAGCTTTGCTTGTTGCTAGAATAAACTTTAAAAGTGGTTCGACAGGTTGCTTATATTATAGACGATTCATGTAGTTCTATGGAGATACTTACAAAACAGGTTATGTCATGTCCTCTTATTTTGCTCGGTGTGGTTGTGCCCATTACCTTTGCAAAGCTTCTATCTCAAGCTTTGTTTCTGATTTGTATGCTCTTTTGGCTTGTGGAATTGTAGGAAGGGAAATGTGCCTTCTTTATTGGACACACCGTGAAGGAATTGAGAGCAAGAAGCTATCATGTTAACTCCACAGGAGAAGAGGTAGAGTGTACCCTTCCCTTAATAAAAACATATCAAAATTACTATACATATTGTCTTGCCCTAAAAATACATTCTAAAAAAGAGAAAGGTATCACTGAATTTCAGCATCAGCATACCACAATACCAAAAAAAAAATCCTAATTTATTATCCCATTTCATACATTACTATATAACTCACAAACACTAACTTACGCGGCGTGCCGCCGCGTATACTTTCCTAGTACTTTTTTTAAATCTACGTATTAGACGATCAGTGAATAATTGAATAGTGATTAATCTTGATTAGGGCCTGTTTGGATCCATTAGCAGCTAATAGTTAGCTGGCTAATAGTAGTTAGCTAATATTAGCTAGCTAATTATTAGCTGGCTAACTATTAGCTAGAGGCTGTTTGGATCCACTAGCTAATATGTGGCTAATAGATGTTAAAATTGATAAATTGTCTAAATTACCCCTGTTTTATTGCAGTCATGTCTACTACTCCAGACTATGGCCGCGTCCGTAATGCAGTGATCGCTACGGTTCTGGATCTATCAATCAATACGATAGCACAGGCAATTAAGGGAAAGCAAGCAGCCGAACTCACTGCTCACTTCGTAATTGATTTCGGTGGGAGGGTAATTTCGTCCAATGTAATGTATTAGCTGCTATTAGCTGGGTTTAGCCAGCTAATGAGATAATCATTAGCTGGGTGCCCAGCTAATAATTAGCTGGACATGTTTGGATCCTTAGCAGCTAATAATTAGCAGCTAACTATTAGCTAGGTGGATCCAAACAGGCCCTTAGTGAATAGTACTGATTACTAAGGCCCGTTTGGTATCTTAGAACCAGACCGATTCTACTCAGATCCAGAAAAATCACAGCCAAACGGAAAAATATCGAAACGTTCCAAGTCGGAACGATTCTCCTTTTTGTGCATGGTCTTCGAATCCAGCTTTGAGCCGTTCCAAGCCCATTCGCGGAATACATTACCAAATAGTGATTAATCTTGATTAGTGAATAGTACTGATTATTAAGGCCCGTTTGGCATCCAGCTCAAAGACGACGCCGATGCCGCACCCCCCCCCCCCCCCCCTCTAACGATGACTCAAGGTACTAGCACTTGGATTGTAAAGTTGCTCCAGCACTTGGACTCTGTGATTTGATTAGTAGGAAAGAGATAATGTGGAGTTGCTCCAGCATTCTTCTCACAAAAAGGAATAACGATAATGTGGAGTTGCTTTCAATTGATGTTGGCATGTTTGGTGGCTACTCTTGTTAATTGCTTTTGAAAATTGATGTTCAGATATGAGAAAAACAAACTCAAATTACTATTCTGGCCAATGCCCCCGGTAGCTCAGCATGCTCAATTCCTAAATTCAGACCAATGTGGTCAAGACTCAGCATTTTCGTTATTGTTATTGTTGCATCTCAAGTTACAGTGCCCTTGCAGTAGCATAATCACATATATGGAGAACTCTTGTGTTCATCATCCCTGTTCTTGTTCCAGTCCTTGTACAATTCAGAAACATTGAGCCTCCATCACCTTCTTTTTGCCAATTTTTGGAAGTGGTTTTTAAAAGAGGGGTTGATGTGTCATTAATAAAATCTGAACAACCAATGAAGGGCTCAAATCAAACACCAATAGCGAATGCTGATTATTGATCCAATGCTCCAGTCAAGTATCAGTGAGCAAGTGATATAAGCAGTCTCTTTGATTGCTCCTATGACAAGGGATGCCTTCCTGTACTTGGAAGTATGAGACGCAAGCTAGGAAACTAGAGATTATGATTAGCAGACCACTAATTTTATGTTTACTGTCATTTTTTTTTATGAAGTTGTCTTGTGAGAATTTTTTGATCAAGTTTAGGTGCTGAAATGTGAACCTGCTTTGGTTTGTCCGCTTCAATCAACTACGGCTACATCCGATGCAAATGACATAAATATAGATAGATTTCGTGATGATCTTGCAAAGGCAATTATGTAATTTAAATCGTAGTTCACTTTATCATTTTTGTAATATTAGTACAACGATGTATTTTGCTAGCTCTTGCATTTGAATGGCCGAACATTGTTACAAAAATTCTGTAATAAGATTATTATGGATGCATGTATTTCATCGTCATTTCTTACATTAAAATGTACTACAAATCCATCACAAATACAAAGGGCACTTCGGTCATTTTCACCAATTCACCTTCTTTCCAGAATCTGAATCCAGATAGCTAGCCAAACGGTTTCCAGTCAGTGATTCTGATTTTACCTGAAACGTTTCTACCAAGAATCTAGAACCGTTTCCGTTTCTACTAGAATCTGGAACCGTACCAAACGGGGGCTAAATAGTCAATTTATAATATACTCAAATACTATTTTATGTTATATATAGTTGTATATTTGTAACCCACATTTACACTTGTGTAATGTATTTGTTCATACATTTACAGCAATGGAGAAATGAACTTTGCGTAACTATTTTACAAGTAATACTCCCCCAATTGATGAGAATACTACTCAACCAAAGAGGCTTCAGCTATAATTTAATCCAAATGAAATTATCATCGATCCAGCACGTCGTGTGCCAATAGAAGATTATGCCAATGAAATTAGAGATGAAGTGAGGAGGGCATATTTGTCGAATGGTCCAACTCGACCAATTGGGCATGCCTTTCCAAAGACATTGGATGGAAAAATCTGGAGATCCTTTCAAGCACAATGGTTTAATAAGTTTGATTGGTTAGAATATAGCATGGAAAAGGATGCTGTATTTTGTTTTTATTGTTTTCTTTTCAAGAAATCGTCACAAACCTACACATTTGGGAATGATGTATTTACAAAAGTTTGGTTTTCTCATTGGAAGACGGTTTTAGATGCTTTCAATAAACATGTTGGTGGTCCACGCGGGGTTTGGGGATGAGAAGCCGCACGAGCGCGGGGGCGAGGAAGGGGACGCGCGGTGCCGGAGGGTAGCAGGAGCTAGGCGAGGGCCGCACCGAGCGAGGGACAGAGACGCACCTAAGCGTGGGGAAACGGCCTCCGGGGAAAGGCGCGATGGGGAGGCGGCGACCTGCGTGATGGCGTGGAGCATCGATCCGCGCTGACCGTGCCGGCGAAGCATTCGAGCGGCTGTACATAGAGCGGGGAAGTCGACGCAGGAGGCGAAGACGACCGATGGGCAGAGCGATGGTGGCAGCGGCGAGGGCGAAGGGAATGTACGAGAGGGGATCGGGCGAGACCACTGTCCAATGGAAGTTTCTCGAGCGCCTCCCCTTTTTTTGCGAGGTACCGATGGGGTTCGGGGGCGCGCGTACGGGCGGATCTGCATTGATACGGAAACGAACGGCCATCACCAATCTGGAGCCGCACGTTGTTACGGAGAAACCGAATGACTTTTTTGCGAACACGGCGACGTGGACACCTTCCGGAGGCACGAAACCTCCGGATTGTAATATAGGCATAATTCCAAAGAAACTAAACAGAGACCAAGAAACATGAGAGAGAGAGAGAGAGCGCGCGCACGAATGTGGTCCTGGACGAGCAGTAGTCATAGAGGTTGTTCGCGCTAGAGAAAATGACGGCGCCAACCTCGGCGCCGCAGGGCACAGCGATCTCGTGGGCCTTCTTCAGTATCCCTACCTGCCTCTTCGAGACAGCTATCGAGGGACTAATTGCAGGTTCGGCGTGGGTGGGAGGGCTGGCATCGCCGAACGATGTCGCCGAGGAAGCGGAGGAGCCGGCCGTACTGCGCGTGCGAGGGTGGATGGAGGGAGTGTCGGAGGAAAGGTGACGGAGGATCCATGCCTCACAGAGAATCATGGAGAATAAAAGAGGACAGCGAAGGAAGAAAGGAGAGCACGTCCGCACGGCTGAAGTCCGGAGGCGTCACGAGGAGGCTCTAGAAACCGGGTAGCGTGGAGATCTCTGGTTAGCGCCGTGACGATCACGCGTACGGAGCAGCGAAATGCAAAACGAGCAGTAGGTAGGGTGTTTTTCGCATAAAACGTGACGTCGATATACGGGAAATGTTATATAGAAGATAAGTAGAAGAGTTGCTTCTATGCTCTTTTTTTTTTAAGTTACATGTCTCCGTGTCCCAGGTACCAACGCTGGTTCCCCTTTTTCCTTTGCTGCATCTGGCTATTTTGTTTGGCTCTGTTGAGTGGCCTCACGTTCCATGCTGTTTATTTACCTCTTGTTTTTCTGGGTTATTCGTTTTGCGCCCCGGATTTCTGCGCCGGATTTCTGCGGCTGGCGAAATGGGGATCGTTCGGTCGGTCATTATGGATCGTGCTCTCCGTCCATCGCTCTTCGATGCATCTTCGTTGTTGTCGTCCTCTTGGTTTCGTGCTGCCGTGTTACAGGTGTCGGTGCTGGCTCTTCTTCTTCCTTTGCTGTGTCCGGCTATCTTGTTTGGCGTTGTTGCCATCGTATTACTGCCGTTTATTGATTTGTTTTCCGTGCTTGCCTCCAGGTTTTCTGTTTCGTCGTTGCTCGGTATCAATTACGGATCGAGGTGGCTGCGTGCGCTATCTCATTGCGCTCTACGGTTCCTGTTTTCAGGTTAGTTGGTTTCCTGCTGTATTGCTCTTTCATTTCATTATTATTGTTTTGTGTGTTTTTCTTTTTTGGTTGCTATTTATGCAGCCATGGTTCTCCGTGTATGTATTTATGTGCGGTTGCTATGCTTAGTATAGTGCTTCGGCTTGTTCTAGGTTATGCTTTTGCCCATGAACAATGTGGCCTTGTTTTTGTAAAAGTTTATTATCTTGTCGCCGTACGCTTGGTTTAGCTGTTATTTATATAGGATTACCTCTTCGTATGTCTATTGATGTATGCTTGGTAGGGTAAAAACGATTTTTCCACCCTTGTTCATCAGTGTGCCCCGGTCGTGTGGGCGTCTATATTTTCTTTATTTGTGTGTTGTGCGTAGCGTTGGTTCATATATGTATCGAGGTGTTGGCATTCGGGTTGTTCTTCTTTTTCGTTGCCCTGCCTTTATAACGCTTACCGTTCGCCGTTGAATTGCTTTAAATTATTAGGTGTGTTGCTATGTTGATCTGTATATGGTGAGCAGGCTTCCTGTAACAATGCTAGCGACAGTGGCCGCAGAAAAAACAGGAATGGTTTTCTGTGTATGATTACGAGGATTTGTATGGTCGTAATATATGGAAGTGCGGTTGCTTCGCGATGGCGTCATTTTGCTGGTAGTAGTGGTATGTCTTGTTCATTCCGATTGCCAATTGTTTAGCGTTCTGTATTTGAGATATTACGGTTACCGATTCCCGAAGTTTTCGGTGTTTGTTATTTGATAGGATATTATTCGTTTTGTTCTTCCTTGTTTTTTTGGCTGTTCTTCTATATTCCAGCGTTGCTTATTGTATGTTAGAATTGATCAGCGCTTTGGATTCTTTATCGCCGTTGTCTCACTGTTTATTCCTTGCTGTGCGTCAGATCTTATCCATAGCTGTTTGCCCAACAGATCTTGCCTATCGATATCTACCTGAGCAATCTGATTTTGCCTATGGTTATCCTGTTGTTACATTGAATTGATCGGCGCTTTGGATTCTTTATTACCGTTGTCTCACTATTTATTCCTTGCTGCACGTCAGGCCCTATCCATAGCTGTTTGCGCAATAGAATTTGCCTCTCGATATCTACCTAAGCAGTCTGATTTTGCCTATGGTTATCCTGTTGTTACATTTTTATTCCTTTTTCCCGATGCTTATTACTTTCTTTGTTTTGTTCTATTATCGTTGTCCTGCCATTTCTCATGATTTTTTTTCCTCGCATGCTCCGTCCATACGCCTCCGTTTCTTTGACTGCCTTCTGAAGCCTCGCCGCAGATACTGCCATGCCAATACAGAGTCCCCTTCAGCTCAGCTGATTTCCTACCGTATCTGCGCATGATTTCACCCTTCTCTTCACATGGTTAGTATTCTATTTACTTTAAGCAATTTTGCGTATGCTCCACTGCCCCAGCGTCCTTTCCGTATGCACCATTCTTATCCATTGAGACGCTTTACCTGTACAATATTTCGTTTGCTAATCAGGTTTGAACGACGACAGGAAGCGGCGTCAGGAATTTACGCAGGCATCGACTAATGTATCGTTTTCTACGAATCAGCCATTCCAAGTTAACTCACTCTCTATAATTTGCTTTCCTCTCTGTTTGCATATATGCGGCCCTTATATCCACACCTGAGCACATATAGGCATGACATCCCCTCCGTTTTATCTGTAGGATCTGCCATTACCAACACAAACAGCTAATCGTCAAGAGCAAACGATGCAGCCTGCGTTTCCTACGAGCGAGCGCACGCTCATTGATGAACAGAATGTCCGGCCAGAGCAGAACCAACGATTTCAGCGCAATACATCTGAGATGATCGGCCCACTGAAATCCTGTACAGGCTAAAAGCGATACCAAAATATGTGCTCTTGGTCAATCTTTACCATGCTTTGCGAAACTCCTTCAGCTTCTATATGCATACCAATACCAAAGAGGTTCCATAGCATATTTCTGAGATAGCTATGGCAAATTTATCCTCTTACCATTATATATCTCCTTTATTGTGACCGCCTAATCAAACATTATTAAGATCATTGACTAGACCATTATTAACACTAGCCAACTACAGATGATTAGCTCTTTAATTAATCAATAAAACTCTAAAACAGAATAAATCAATTAAATTTGTCCCTAGATAATTAATTAGTATTTTCCATATCATCCTTCCATTGGATTACATGCTTGATAGATATCAGATCCCATCTTCCCTCCGATTTTAGCCTTCAGTTAAAAAGAATTAAACATGCCTTTACAATTCTAAATTATTTTGTATCTCATCTCTATCGAGTCAACGATATCACCAACGCGCAGCGTAGCGCGCAAATACTAGCTAGTCTACTATTATGCATCCTGATATCGACCGCACTATCGACCGCACTACTACTACAAATTCTTGGGATCAACGAATCCACAATGTCACTCATGACCTCCTTTTCTGGCTCGATAAGGAGATCATGCAACGATCCATCGTAAAGTTTAATGGACTTGTCCAAGGATGAAGATTTTTTGTATAGCTTCTGCGAACCCTCAGGATCGGTCACCAGATCGTCGGCGCTGTAGAACCAGCATCGGGACGGTGATTCTGTGCAAGTGCTGCTATACAAGGTATAATACATAAATTTTGTGGATAGTAAAAAGTAATTTTATGTGTTATAATATCATAACAAGAATTTAGTTTCGTTTGTCGGTCTGTAGTAAAATATTACATCAACGATAGCAAATATTACTCTAATAGACGGTAAAATCAAACAAAAGGCAATATTTCGAAATTCACTTTATTTTAGCATAGTAAATTATTATGTAATAGCTACAAAATGTTATTTTGTGGATAGTAAAATATATTTTTATGTATTATAATATCAGAACAAAAATTCAGTTCGATTTGTCAGCTTGTAGTAAAATGTCATATAGACAACAATAAATGTTGTTGTAATAGATGGTAAAATCAAATGAAAATGTAATATTACCAAATTAGCTTCGTTTCAATATAGTAAAATATTATGTAATAGTTAGTAAAATGTTATTTTGTGGATAGTAAAATCTATATGTATGGAGAGTTCAGCAACCTGTGGAGCCAGTGCAGTAGTAAAATATTACACGTCGGTAATTTTGTGTTTATTTGATGGTAAAATCTTATTCATACAGTGTTTAGTATCGAGACATATCATTATGTTGCTCTCGTCGTCAGTAATGTACTATTGAAAACCGTCCGTGAATCGGGTCTACTAATAAAAAATTATGGTTAAATCAAAGAAAAAATATTAATATACAAATAAGAAAACATATTTACTAATGGTACGGCCACACGAAGTGAGCATACATGGATGATTTTGACATGCTCGTATGGTTGATGCGGGTTACGACAGGCCCGTAGAATAGCGCTACCGTATATATAGATATACTATTCTACAACTGTGTGTAGAATAGGCTATTCTACAACTGTGTGTAGAATAGGCTATTCTACTTGCCAATCAATTAACGTAGACCAACCGAGTCACATATTCCAGTACTCAGCATAACAGAACTATCCCAGATTACTATCAGTTACGTGACAAACCCGCTAGTAAATGTGTTTCCTTATTTGTACAATAATATTATTTTCTTTGTTTTAGCTATAACTTTTTATTGGTAGCTTTGATTCATGAACATTTTTTACTAGTAGCTTATTAACGACGAGAGGAACAGAATGATATAAGTCTCGCAAATAAATGCCGCATCAATAAGATTTTACTAACAAGTGAACATCAATTTATAGATTTTATTGTCCACAAAATAAAATTCTACTGGCCATTATATGAGATTTTATTATATTGAAACGAATTGAATTTCGAAATAGTACCATTTCATTTGGTTTTATCATCTATTAAAGTAACATTTACTATCGTTCACATAACATTTTACTACAAACCGACAAACGAAACTAAAATTTTGTTCTGATATTATATTACATAAAACTTCTTTTTATTATCTACAAAATAATATTTTACTATCTACTACACAAGATGTTACTATATTGAAATGTAAAATGTTATTTTTATTCCTATAGAAATAACGAGCAACATTTGCCACCGTTTATCTGGATGCTGACTCGCATGTCCTGATATCTAAGTACTACTTTAAGAGAGGTGCTTCTATGCTCTTCCTTTTAAAAGTTGCACAACTATTAAAGCATGAATGAAGGGTAGATGAGGATTACTTACCCCTTCGTTTGCTTCAAGATTTGTGCAACTTGTATTAGGAGGGAAAGCACAGAAGCACCTCTCCTACTTTAAATGTACTTAACACGCCTTTTGTAATTTGCCTAAAATAGTTTGATTGTATTGATAAGAACCTTTTGTTGGCGCTAAAAAACGTGATGATGGGTTTATCAGCACCAGCACACGCAAACACCGGGTTTAATTTTGGATGCAGGTGTGCCAGCTGATTTGATTCTGCAATCGGCAAGAGGATAGTATATTATTCAATCGACCGTTAAGCAATCTTTATTTCAATAATGATTGAGCCTAGTCAGCTATTCAAGCCGATTTAGACGAAAAGTAATCGATAGATTTAATCAACCTGATTGAGTCGATTAGATAGGGGTAAAGGCCATTTTATCCTGAAGAAGGTGATACGCAACAAAATCAGAGAAAAGGCGAATTTGAGTTAGTGTAAGTTGACGAAATCAATAATCGGTGATGCACAATTTTATTGATCAAGTGAATTATAGAGGAAAGATTACAAATCTAAAATTCTACTCCTAGCTGACAAAAAATTAAAAACGAAAGGTAGATTGGTTGTTTTGTTGATTGTGTCTTCGATGTCGCCCATCATCTTCTTTTATAGCGTCTGACTCGATCGTGTTCTCCTTAGACTCTCCATGAAACTGTCCGTATCGGTCTCAACTTTCCCCACGATACTTTCCCTCTAAAACCAGAATTGGTTATAATCCGATAAATCTGTATCAGCTTATGACTTTTCAAACTCGAAACTATTCTCAATCTAATCATACCAAACCAACTCACCAAATCGGCTACGCGCCTTATTCTGGTATCAACATATGCCCTCTCAGTTTTTGGGAGATCATTATCTTCCAAAAAATCTCGTTCATCATCTTTCACCTATGTTAGCTTAATGCATTATTTTCACCAATAATTGCTCCCTTTACTACACCGTAAAGTTCTGACACGCATATCTTTCCCACAATCCATTTGCATCCCACCAAAAAACTTCCTGCCTTTTCACCTTTTGTTATCTGGCTATAAATATGGGGCCCATTCTACCGCCATTTTCACACGCCCCTGCACACGTTTCCCCTACAATCGGCTTCAAGTGCTCTTCTTCATCATCTGTCAGTTTCTCTCCTAATCGGCTTGTCAGCAATGGATCCCAGCAAGGTACTTATTCATGAACCTGATAGGGAAAACCAACATTGCTTAGGTCCAATAGGTGGCCTAGAGCTGATCGTTAGCATAAACGAAGAAGTTCCTAGGATCCCTTTGTACGCTCCATAGTACAATATAGAGGGATGAAGCAAAAGTTTTTGATCTTGGCCAACAGCACTCAAGGGCTGGAGAGATTGGTATAGGAGAGTAGCAACAGAAAAAATGCCCTTGTGGGAATATATTGGAATATCGAAATGTATTCCCCTTTCCCTAGCCGATCCCCAAGCCAATTAATCGTTGATAGCCACAGTATGCTATGCTAAGGACAAACCCGATCGCCCCAACACTCTTGGATATGTCCATGTTGTGCTGTTTCCATCCTAATGGGGCTCAACTATCGGCTTTCAGCAAGAAACCCCAATACAAGCTTATTTCCACCAAGGGTGAAGGTTGGAGTTAGTATATGGGGGAAAACAAAGGGACAGACTGAGTATCAGACAAAGAACACATAGCTTTCCTGACTATGTGGTTAGATCGATATCTCTTTTGCGGAGCTTCTCTGGGGCCGTCACAAGTGTACCAATCATTGGCAGAGCAGTTGGTAAAGGATCATCGGCTAGCCTTAGATAAGATGTTCCTAGGAGCCGTTTATCAAATGACGTATATTATTATAAGTCGGTTGTTCACAGGTCAAGGTCAGTATTCGATCGGCAATGTCAGTGGCCCCCTCTGGTTTATTCAAAGCTGGCTATATTGTATCTTCAGTCGACCATTCAAAATTGATACCACAACAATAACAACCTTTCCTTGTGAAGAAGTCCCAGAAGATCAAGACCTTGAATTCATAAGCAGCTGATATTTCGGGGGGGAAATACATCTCATGCAGCAACAAAGAACATACAAAGTTAAATCCCCATCAGAGTGAAGAGATTTATTGCCTTTTTCTTTCAATTAAATAAAAAAGAGATTTATTGCCTTCTTCTTCAGTTACATAGAAGCCGGCAATTTTCCTCACCCGTCCTTCATTCACTTGGTGTCAGACAGCAGTGTCTTGTCCGATGAAACCATTGAATTGTTAAAATCATTCCTCTCTCCAAGCATATTGTCAGTCGGCCTTCACTCAAAAAATCAGACATTTCATCCATCTTAATAGTTCTATTACCCCTTAGTTTATGCCCGACAACTCGAATTTGGCCAAGTGATTCAAAGTATGAGCTTGCTTACTCGGCTTAGTACCAAAGAACGCTTGCGGAAGGCTACTACCGTCAATATGGTTCTAAGTATAGCCGATGAATTCCAAGTTCAGAATTTACCCCGCTTCGTTCTTCATAGCCAGTGTTCTTTGGTTTTGAAAAGATGAGAAAGTTGCCTAGAGGGGGGGGTGAATAGGCAATTTAAAATTTAAACTAAATTTGTCGCAGCGGAAAGAGTATCGGAACTTCCGGTATTGGATCGGAACTTCCGATTCCAGATCGGAATGTCCGATCGACTTTTGACACGGACGATTAATAACTGAAAGTAATAAACTTGAGAACAATCTAAGAACGATAAAACGACTAAATAAAGAGACAAGCTTAAGTAAAGAAGACAAAGACGCGGATTTGATCCCGGAGTTCGAATTCTTGAGGGAATCCTACGTCTCCGTTGAGGAAGCTCCAAAGAGCCGGGTCTTTTCCAACCCTTTCCTCCCAAACCTCGGTCACACTTGAGGCTTGGTTCCACTATTTGGTTCCTTTCCTTTCGGAGGCGGAGCCGGCCTTCACAAACTTTTCACGGCAACCCACAATCCTTGGGAGCT
Source organism: Rhipidocladum racemiflorum (assembly GCA_036346355.1). Taxonomy (NCBI): domain Eukaryota; kingdom Viridiplantae; phylum Streptophyta; class Magnoliopsida; order Poales; family Poaceae; genus Rhipidocladum; species Rhipidocladum racemiflorum. The sequence goes on from CM070581.1 coordinate 7,469,132, forward strand.
CGTGAACGACGCCTAGCCGTCTAGGAGTCCTTCAACCTCCAAGAGTAACAAATGCACGTTGATCGATCTTGGAGGAACACTCTAATGCTCAAGATGGAAGACACTTGCTTGTCACTCTAGCTCTAAATCTCACTTCTAGTCCTCACTCCTTGGATGATCCCTAAGATCAAAGAGGAAGGCTCAAAAGTAGACTAGAGAGGGCTCAAGGTGCACTAGAGTTCTGCCAAATAGAGTGTGTAACCCTCAAATGAGAGAGGGTGGGGTATTTATAGTTTCTTGCAAAAACTAGCCGTTATACTCCCACTCAATTTGCATATCGGAACTTCCGATATCAACATCGGAATGTCCGATATGTACAAATAATCAGAACTCGAGCGCACTTTGGCTGTTACACAAGATGCATCGGAACTTCCGATGTCAACATCGGAACTTCCGATGTTCCCAGAAATGCCCTTGACAAAATGCTTCTAAGTCCACATCGGACTATCCGATATCAACATCGGAACTTCCGACTTAATCATCGGAATGTCCGATCAATATATCGGAATGTCCGATCAATCCAGAGAGCTCCCTTTTTCAGGTTAGAACACATCGGAACTTCCGATGTTAAATATCGGAACTTCCGATCTTTACAGAGCACCTAGAAAGCTTTACAACGTATCGGAACTTCCGATCGTAAATATCGGAACTTCCGATACATCTTCTACGCATCGGACTGAAGCAAACATGCACATCGGAATGTCCGGTCACATCGGAACTTCCGATGTAATATCGGAATGTCCGACTTGAACTTAGATAAAAACACATTCCGGTGCATGCACGATGACTTAGGATCTCAATAAGATTTGAAGTAACATTCATCTGAGCATAGAGACTACTCTAGATCATCTACGATGCATCCCTCTTAATAGTACGGCATTCCTACGACACAAAGTATAGAAAAAATTAAATTACGAAGCCGTTTTACTCGCTTGAATTCGTTTGAGGGTTTCCTTCGCATGTAGAGAATCTCACATTTACTCTTTTACCTGTTCACAAACTCATTGAAGACATTAGTCCTTTTAATCGTTTGTCATTAATCAACCAAAACCAATTTAGGGGCCTAGATGCACTTTCAATCTCCCCCTTTTTGGTGATTGATGACAACCCGATTAAAGCTTACAGATAAAAGAATATTAATAGAATTTCGTATTGGTTGAGCTCCCCCTAAAGATGTGCAATGGATAGGAAAACATCGCAAAAGCACAATTTTGAAAGGAAATTTTGCAGGAGCTCCCCCAAAAACGGAGTATATAATGAAATAAGCACTTATGGAAGCTAAATATTGAATAACCATTAATATTAAATCATTCATAGAGACAATCATCCAACGGAGCATAAGTAAAGCATACTATCAAGCGTAACAAGTCCCAAGTTCATATGATAACAAAGTTTGGAAATGAAACTAATCGAAGGATGATAAAACTGATAAAACGAGGTAAGCTTTCTTTCTCATCTCCCCCTTTGGCATCAAGCACCAGAAAGGAGAACAAGGAGAGAGAGAGAGAAGACTAGTCCGACTCCTCGGAAGCATCATCAGAGCCGGACTCCTCATCGTCCTCGGACTCATCTGAGGCTGCAGGCGCTGGAGCAAAAGGATCTTCAACCTCCTCATCGCTCTCCTCATCCTCTGAACACTCCAGATTCAGATGCCTCTGAATGTCTTTTAGTCTTTTGGTGTTCTTCTTGTGCGCTGCTGCATTGCCCTTGACAGACAAAGATGGACTTTAAGGCGCGGAGAATGGAGAGGATGATCCATGGCGGCTGCAGCAGGAGGAGCTGTGGAGGAGGAGGTAGCAGCACCTCTAGTCGAAGCACGCCTAGCAGCCGAGCCGGGCCTTGATCGCCTCTGACCGCACTCCTGTGTGCTTGGTATCATACTCAAAATCTTTGGTGAGTAATGTGCTCAATCATATGCATGATGAATGGAGCATACCCACGGCTTCTCTTCGGCTCTGAGCCATCAAGCGGATCTCATTCCATATGAAATCAAACACATCAAAAGGACGCTGTCCAACTCGCATTCTACTCGGCGAGTTCCTTGTATAAGACAGAATGTGAGAGGCGTCACCTTCCTTGGGAGCCAGCGTCTTCCTGAAAAGCCTGTTGAGACAGGCAAAGAACGGCTTCATGCCTTTTGTGCTTCCTTCCTCAAAGTCTGCATCCTCATCATACAAAAAGTTCAGGTTGGAGGCACCGAGCGAGGCTTCATTGTGAATCTGATCTTTGTCACGGCAGTCAGCTTCGGTGAATCCAAGACAGCGAGCAAAATTGACATAGGAGATCTCATACCAAACTCCTTCTGTCATCCAATGCAAGGTGGAGACTCTGTCCCTGGAGATATACAAAGTGGAGTAGAACTGAGCGATGATCTCAATATTCCAATCATGCTGAAAACTCATTATTCTCTTAGTCCCAGTTCTCTCACAAGCTGCAATGACCTCTGTGAAAGTGGCATCATCAGCTGCGGCCATGTAATCCCAGTCAACCCACTGCATCAGAATGACTGGATTCTTCCTTGTCAGAATGATAGATTCATAGAAATCTCTTTGAAAGAAAGTCCGTAAGCGATAGTCGCCGAGAATCGTGCTTCGCCTCGGGTTCTGCTCTCTGGCTTCGCGCACTTTGGCGGCTTTTCCTTTATAGTTCATGGGTTTCCTCTTGAGACGAGGATTCCTCTCTGCTTGCCTGAGCCTTGGAATTGCTGGAGTGCAGGCTGGTTGAGGTTGAGAAGCTCTCGCCACGCCTTTGCCCTTCCTAGAAGGCAATGGCGCTCCTCGAGGTACATTCACTGTCTGAGCAGGAGGGTCAGATGGAGGGTCACGAATCTGGATGCCTGGTCCTCCACTGCCTCCACCTCTTCCTCTACCCGCAGCCCTTTTGGTTCTTGTTCCTGTTGGAGTCTGCCTTGGCCTTTTGGAGCCCACCACTGCTGGGTCTGGTGGGGGCTGAGAGCCACCTTGACTGGGATCCATTGTTCTAAGGACAAGAGCGGAATCGATTAAGCTAATGAGAGAAACAGCATTGGATTGATTTTCATTCTGTTGACATCGGAAGTTCCGATTTCACATCGGAAGTTCCGACATGTGGTCGGAAGTTCCGATATTCTCGATCGGAATGTCCGATGTCTACGATCTAGATCAACACAACGTTTTCTCAAAAACCAACCGATAGAAAGGAATGATATTTGACAGAATTGAACCAAAGGAATAGATGAACAAGTTCACCGAAACGATTTCTCGAAAAGACGCCCTAGATCCAAAAGGAAAGGATTGAGCCCTAGGGTTTACCTCGCGAAGAACACGGAGAAATCGCGCGGAGATGAGGGTCCTCTTCAAGATGCAATCCTTCCCAAGCGAAGATCGGAAGTTCCGAGAGGTCGGAAACTCCGATAATGGCACAAAGATGAAAAGGGGAAGGAGAGGCTAAAGAGACACGAGGAAAAGGACAAAAGAAAGTGAAAGGGAACGGGCACTTATAAGTGCGGAGCCCACATCGGATGTTCCGATAAAATATCGGAAGTTAGATGTGGAACAATACCGGACATCGGATAGTCCGATGAATGGATCGGATGTTCCGATGTCCGAGTTTTCGACCAATGGAGAAAGATACAAGGATTTTGAGTGAAGTCCGAAAACTCGAGTCATGTGAACTTAGGAGGATCATTCCACTTGTCATCAGTAAGCATCCAAGCAATCAAAACTATGATTACAAGTGAATTGATCCGAGATTAAGATCCAACTAAAAGCTTTTGAAATTCACTCAATAACTTTTTTCAATCATTTTATTTTGAAATTGAGCTAGTTAGCAGTAATCAATGAGTGCAATCTTTCAAGACACATTCCGATAGTCTAGGATGTTTAGCTCACTTCTAAGCTCGCAAAGCGCTTCTCATCTAGAGGTTTGGTAAAGATATCGGCCAATTGTTTTTCGGTTCTCACATAGGTAATATCTATGACTACCTTCAGAGAGTGATCTCTAAGGAAGTGGTGTCGGATATCTATGTGATTGGTCCGAGAGTGTATAACGTCATTGTTGGCTATGTAGATCGCACTCTCATTGTCACATAAGAGTGGTACCTTTTCCATACAAAAACCAAAATCCTTCAAGGTTTGCCTCATCCATAACAATTGTGCACAACAACTTCCTGCGGCAATGTATTCGGCTTCCGCGGTAGATAAAGCAACTGAATTTTGTTTCTTTGAGGACCAAGACACTAGTGATCTACCTAGAAATTGACAAGTCCCCGAAGTGCTTTTTCTATCCACTTTGCAACCCGCATAATCGACATCCGAATAACCAATCAAATCGAATTTTGATCCTTTAGGATACCAAAGCCCTAAACTAGGTGTGTGAACTAAATATCTAAGAATTCTTTTCACGGCTACTAGGTGGCACTCTCTCGAGCGGCTTGAAATCTTGCACACATACAAACACTAAGCATAATATCAGGCCTAGATGCACAAAGGTAAAGCAATGAACCTATCATGGATCGATATACCTTTTGATCCACAGGGTTACCTTCTTCATTTAGACCAAGATGACCGTTGGTTGTCATTGGTGTATGAATTTGCTTGGCATTCTCCATGTCAAATTTCTTGAGCATATCTTTGATGTACTTTGTTTGACATAGGAACGTCCCTTCCTTGAGTTGTTTGATTTGAAATCCAAGAAAGAATTTCAATTCACCCATCATTGACATCTCAAATCTCTTCGTCATCAACCTACTAAATTCTTCACAAAAGCTTTTATTAGTAGAACCAAATATAATGTCATCGACATATATTTGGCACACAAATAAGTCATTATCAACATATTTTGTGAAGAGAGTAGGATCGACTTTACCAATTTCGAAACCCTTTTAATAAGAAAATCCTTAAGACATTCATACCATGCTCTAGGTGCTTGCTTAAGCCCGTAGAGCGCCTTATGGAGTTTGTATACATGAGTGGGGTTCTTGTGGTCCTCCATTCCCGGCGGTTGCTCAACATAGACTAATTCGGCGATTGGACCATTTAGGAAAGCACTCTTGACATCCATTTGATAAAGCTTGAAATCATGGTGAGTAGCAAATGCAACCAATATACGAATTGATTCTAATCTAGCAACGGGAGCATAAGTCCCACCAAAATCCAAACCTTCAATTTGAGTGAATCCTTGAGCTACCAACCGAGCTTTATTTCTTGTAACAACTCCGTTCTCGTCTTGTTTGTTGCGGAAGACCCATTTGGTTCCAATCACGTTTTGATTAGGCCTTTCCACTAGTGACCATACTTTGTTTCTAACAAAGTTGTTAAGCTCTTCATGCATAGCCATTATCCAATCCGGATCTCTTAGTGCATCTTCAACCTTCAAAGGTTCCAAAGTAGACACAAAGGAGTAAAATTCACAAAAATTAGCTACTCTAGAGCGTGTAGTTACCCCCTTTTGGATATCACCGAGGATGTTATCGACGGGGTGATCTCTTTGGATACTTTGATGCACCCTTGGATGTGGCATTTGAGAGACATATTGGATTGGTTCTAGGTCTTCATCTTGAGCATCCTCCACGAGTTTGCTTGTACTCCCTTGAGGTATGCCTTGACTTTGAGTTGAAGTGGGAGGCTCCACTTGTGTAGATGAATTGTCTTGATCCACCTTTTCTTGCGGTCTCACTTCACCTATTGCCATCTTCTTGATTGCGATGCTTGGTTCTTCCTCATTTTCTAGCATATTTAAATCAACTTGCTCTACTTGAGAGCCGTTAGATTCATCAAATGTCACGTCTCTCGCTATTTCAACACAACCGGAAGTTTTGTTGAAAACACGATAAGCGTAGGCATTTGATCCATATCCTAGCAAGAAACCTTCATCGATCTTAGGAGCGAATTTGGAGTTCTTAGGCTTCTTGTTTAGGATAAAGCATTTACTACCAAAAACTCTGAAATATGAAATGTTTGGTTTGTTACCGGTGAGGAGTTCGTATGCCGTTTTCTTTAATATTTTGTGGAGATATAATCGGTTGATGGCATGACAAGCGGTGTTGACGGCTTCCGCCCAAAATTGATCAGAAACCTTGTATTCATCAAGCATTGTCCTTGCCATCTCGATTAAAGTCCGGTTCTTCCTTTCTACTACTCCATTTTGTTGAGGGGAGTATGGAGCGGAGAACTCATGCTTGATCCCTTCTTCATCAAGGAATTCTTCGACTTGAGTATTCTTGAATTCGCTTCCATTATCGCTTCGAATCTTCTTGATCTTCAACTCGAATTCATTTTGGGCTCTTCTCGTAAACTTCTTGATTATCCCTTGCGTCTCACTTTTCTCTTGCAAAAAGAATGCCCACGTGAAGCGTGAAAAGTCATCAACAATAACTAAACCATACTTGTTACCTCCGATGCTTATATAAGCAACGGGTCCGAAGAGGTCCATGTGTAGAAGCTCCAATGGTTTTGTCGTTGTCATGATATTCTTCGCGGGATGACGCGCTCCAACTTGCTTTCCGGCTTGACAGCGCTACAAATCCTATTTTTCTCAAACTCAACATTCGTTAGTCCAATGATATGATCACCTTTTAGAAGCTTGTCGAGGTTCCTCATGCCAACATGGGCTGGCCAGCGATGCCACAACCAACCCATGCTAGACTTTGCCATTAAGCATGTTTGAAGTTTAGCGCTATTTGAGTTGAAATCAACCAAATAGAGCTTACCCTTCAAATATCCTTTAAAAGCAATTGAGGAATCGTCTCTTCTAAAGACTGGTCACATCAAGATTAGTAAATAGACAGTTGTATCCCATCTCGCAAAGTTGCGACACGGATAGCAAATTGTAATTTAAGGATTTAACTAGAAGAACATTTGAAATGGAATGATCATTAGAAATAGCAATTTTACCTAATCCCATTACCTCACCTTTACCATTATCTCCAAACACAATATTTTCATATTGTGACCCTTTTCATCAAAAGATGAAAACATTTTCTTTTCTCCTGGTCATGTGGTTTGTGCAACCACTATCAAGCACCCAACTTGATCCACCTGAGGTATAATCCTACAAGATCACATTAGACTTTGCTTTTAGGTACCCAAATCCTTTTGGGTCCTTGCATGTTAGAGATCAAAACTTTTGGTACCCACACCTTCTTCTTGCTCTTTTCACTAGAGTTGTGGGCACCGACAAAATGAGCAATCACTTTACCACGGTGATTTCTCTTCAACATATAAGAAGCAAAGTGAATAGAATAAGATGCATGATGTTGAGGATGCTTCTTAGATTCTTGCCGGTCTTGATGACATGTGTGGTGGTCAATGGTTGTTTGTCATTTCCTTTGACAAACTGGATGCATTCCTTACCTCTTACCACCACACGGTCATTTCTTTTGCATTCATTCTTATCATATCCAAGCCCTTCTTTATTTTTGTTTCCTCGACCATTTATGGTCTTATATAAGGCATCCTTGGATTGATAAGTTTTCATGCAACCGTACCTTACCAAGGCACTTAGTCTCTCGTTTTCGCTTTTTAATACTTGCATGAATTGGGAGTTAGTAGAGCAAGCATTAACATCAACATTGTAGCAACGAGAGCAACCATTGCTAGTGGAAGGAATAGATGTTAATTGTGAATCAACAATTGGAGAGCTAATATCATTAAGAGATTCAATTTGCACTTCAAGAGCTTGGAGATTGTTTTCCAGACTTATTACATTCTCTTGAAGCGACTCATTTGAACCCTTAAGCATTTCAATTGAATTATTAGCCAAATCAAGCTTTTTGGTTAACAATTCAATAGTCTCCTTTTCTTTAGTGAGGACCTTCTCGAGAGCAAGAGTTTTCTTCTTTTCACAAATTAGCAACTCTTCTTGCTTCTCAAGAGTTTCCTCTTGACTATCTATTCTTTTCAATAGCTTATGAATCTTAGCAATAGCCGATTTGCTCAAATCACAAAATAGAGCATCATCATCATCATCACTCTCTAATTCACTATCACTACTAGGGGTTTTGGTTTTAGCCATTACCTTGCGCCTTTGGCCATAAGACAAATAGGCGCGTCATGGTCGGAGTCGTTGTCGCTCAATTCCCGAATAGCGACTTTGTCGGTGGAGTGGCTTCTATGGCGAGGGTGGCGACTCCTTCATCATCGATGTCGAGTCTGAGTCGTTTGAATCCCATTCTTCTCCAATGTGAGCTCGCCCAGTACTTCTTCTTGTACGCCTTGTTCTTCTTGAGCGGCTCATTCTTCTTGGTCTCATTTGGGTTGTTCTTCTTCTTTGGATGATCGGCGATGAAGTGTCCAACTTCACCGCACTCATAGCAAGCCCTCTTCTCGCTTTCTTCTTCTCCTTGACTTGTCATTGAAGTTCTTCTTGTATTTGCTTGACCGTCATATTTGAGGAACTTTTGAATTTCCTTACAAATAGAGCCAAGTCTTCTTCGTCTTCGCTCTCATCTTCCTCATCATCACTTGATGTTGATTCTTCCTTCTTACTTGCCTTCAAAGCTATTTGCTTCGGTCTTGAGCTCGAGCTTTGCTTGGCAAGGTTCTTCACTTCTTTTGCTTCTTCTTCCATGAGCTCATGTGAAAGAATCCTTCCGAGCACATCATTTGGAGTGAGCCTCTTGAAGTCTTTTCGCTCTCGTATAAGAGTTACGAGAGTCGAATTCCTTGGAGCAAAGGCTCTTAGCATCCTCTTCACCACGACATGCTCCGTCATATCCTTGCTTCCAAGCCCTCTAATCTTGTTCACAAGGATCATCAAACGATCATACATTTGTTGAGGCGTCTCATCATCATTCATGACAAATCTCCCCAACTTGCCTTCTAGCAATTCAATCTTTGACTCCCTTACACTCGATGTACCCTCATGTGCAACTTGGAGTGTGTCCCATATCTCTTTGGCTTCTTCCAAGCCATCCACTTTGTTGAATTCCTCGGGACTCAACGCTCCAAGTAACACGCTTGCGGCTTGAGCATTGCGGTGGATGTTTTGCTCTTGTTCTGGCGTGAGCTCCATATCGTCTTCTGGCATATCTAAACCTGTGCAAACAATCTTCCAAACACTAGGATGGAGTGACATCAAATGCATTTTCATCTTGTGCCTCCAAGCGGAATAGTACGTGCCATCGAAAAATGGTGCACGCCTTGAGGGCACAAAGAATATAGGAATGCGAAGAAGAAGTATTTAATTTTTCGTAATTAAAAGGAATTTGAGCTCCCTGCGATGACGTTGAGGTGTCACCTTCCTTGGTCTTCGCAGGAGTTCCATGTCCGGCCTTTGGACTATCTTCTTCCCCCGACACGACAACCTTCAATCCGGTGTTGGCCATCACGTTCCTTCAAGCGGTTAGGCCTTCGAGAAGGTTCGGCTCTGATACCAATTGAAAAGATGAGAAAGTTGCCTAGAGGGGGGGTGAATAGGCAATTTAAAATTTAAACTAAATTTGTCGCAATGAAAGAGTATCTAACTTCGGTATTGGATCTAACTTCCGATATAATCGAACTTCCGATTCCAGATCGAATGTCCGATCGACTTTTGACACGGACGATTAATAACTGAAAGTAATAAACTTGAGAACAATCTAAGAACGATAAAACGACTAAATAAAGAGACAAGCTTAAGTAAAGAAGACAAAGACGCGGATTTGATCCTGAGTTCTGATTCTTGAGGGAATCCTACGTCTCCGCTGAGGAAGCTCCAAAGAGCCGGGTCTTTTCCAACCCTTTCCTCCCAAACCTCGGTCACACTTGAGGCTTGGTTCCACTATTTGGTTCCTTTCCTTTCTGAGGCGGGCCGGCCTTCACAAACTTTTCACGGCAACCCACAATCCTTGGGAGCTCGTGAACGACGCCTAGCCGTCTAGGAGTCCTTCAACCTCCAAGAGTAACAAATGCACGTTGATCGATCTTGGAGGAACACTCTAATGCTCAAGATGGAAGACACTTGCTTGTCACTCTAGCTCCAAATCTCACTTCTAGTCCTCACTCCTTGGATGATCCCTAAGATCAAAGAGGAAGGCTCAAAAGTAGACTAGAGAGGGCTCAAGGTGCACTAGAGTTCTGCCAAATAGAGTGTTTAACCCTCAAATGAGAGAGGGGTGGGGTATTTATAGTTTCTTGCAAAAACTAGCCGTTATACTCCCACTCAGCTGCATATCGGAACTTCCGATATCAACATCGGAATGTCCGATATGTACAAATAATCGTAACTCGAGCGCACTTTGGTCGTTACACAAGATGCATCGGAACTTCCGATGTCAACATCTAACTTCCGATGTTCCCGAAATGCCCTTGACAAAATGCTTCTAAGTCCACATCGGACTATCCGATATCAACATCGGAACTTCCGACTTAATCATCGGAATGTCCGATCAATATATCGAATGTCCGATCAATCCAGAGCTCCTTTTCAGGTTAGAACACATCGGAACTTCCGATGTTAAATATCGGAACTTCCGATCTTTACGAGCACCCTAGAAAGCTTTACAACGTATCGGAACTTCCGATCGTAAATATCGGAACTTCCGATACATCTTCTACGCATCGGATCAAGCAAACATGCACATCGGAATGTCAGGTCACATCGGAACTTCCGATGTAATATCGGAATGTCCGACTTGAACTTAGATAAAAACACATTCCGGTGCATGCACGATGACTTAGGATCTCAATAAGATTTGAAGTAACATTCATCTGAGCATAGAGACTACTCTAGATCATCTACGATGCATCCCTCTTAATAGTACGGCATTCCTACGACACAAAGTATAGAAAAAATTAAATTACGAAGCCGTTTTACTCGCTTGAATTCGTTTGAGGGTTTCCTTCGCATGTAGAGAATCTCACATTTACTCTTTTACCTGTTCACAAACTCATTGAAGACATTAGTCCTTTTAATCGTTTGTCATTAATCAACCAAAACCAATTTAGGGGCCTAGATGCACTTTCAGGTTTATATTGCCTGGTGGTCAAAAATATCATCAGAAATATTCCCGAAAGAACTTACATTCTTCGCCCTAATAGCCGATTTCTACCTAGGTTTGGCTGACAGTTCAGAGACTAGCGACTCCGACAATGGTACTTCAAGTACTATTAGTGATGCTAGTTCTTGCGATCGTACTAACACAAGCGTAGTCAATATTACGTGTGAGGTTTTAGCCGATGTATATTCCTTCTTGTACTAACCATCGAGTATTCTTAAATTTAAACTGACCAATTATCTTTTTCCTCTTGCAGATTAAGGCATCCAGCAAGGGACCCATTGACGGTTCCTCTTACATAGGCCAAGCCAGCAAGAAGCCATGCCCATCGGCTAAAGTGGCTTTGTCCAGGTACACTTCTAGCTCTTTGGGCATCCAGGCCCCATCTCTCTTTGACTTGGAGTGTCACCAGTCAAGTAAGTTCATATTTCATTGGTCAAATTGATAATCCCCTTATCTCCATCATGCCGTAATCACTCAAAGCCAATTCTGTTTACAGAACCAAAACGTGGTTGCCCATACAAAAAGTTGTGAAATGGGGCACAAAACCAGGTCAATCGGCCCAAGAGGAATCAACCGAAAGCTCGCCCTATACTTCTGCCATAGCCAAGGTAATAAATCACTTCTCATTCTTTAAACTTCCTTGCGAAATCGGTCGGCTAACAACTTTTATAAATCCACTGCGCATGTCTTCTCCTATGTTTTCTCCACTGGCCAATGAGGCATCTAAGCCCCCTATTTCATTTTGGTTTTGGTAATTAATGACAATAAATATTTGTGGACTAATATTTTGCTTTAAGTGTGTAAAAAGTGATTAGTCCTCATTAACATAATACGAAAAGAAATGTGATGAGTTCCATTTGAAGTCAAGATCAAGATCAAGGTATCAAAATTAAGGATCTTTAGAGCATTTTTGCCGAACTCGATGTTTCGAGAGAGATCGGATTGCTAGGTTAGATTCCGTACTATTAAGGGGGGCTTGATGAGTAGCTTGAAATTAAGTGCATCTAATTGGCTTAATTAAAGTGATAACTTATTTGCATCAAAATCCCTTTTCAAAATCATGTCTTAAGCTTTTAGCGGCACTACCGGTCCTTAGGCCCACAAAACCCACAAAACGGCGGAATGAAAAAAGAAGAAAAAGAAGAGAAAAGCAACATGAAACAAACCAAAAGGAAGCCGGTCCACTCGTGACGTGCATCATGACAAGACACACTGAAAAAGGGACGGTGTCCATGTTGGCAGCGTGAGCGTATGAAAAACTTGCTGACAGCGATCGTAAACTAGGATTTTTGTAACACGAATGCTTTACCAGTCGGACAGTTGTCTTAGAGCAAGTACAATAAGACCATCTCAACTTAATATTAATCTATACACGTTAGCTTTGTCATATATGGAAGAGTGAGAAAAGAGGAGAGAGAAGAGAGCTAGCTCTTATTTAGTAGCTAGCTTTGCATGGGAGCATAGGTAGATTATTTATGTATAAGAGAGAAGAGATAGTTATTGCACAATATCTAGAGACAACCTTAGAGATAGTTATTGTACAAGCTAACATTTAGCCTACTATTAATCTGTAGTGGGCTTTGTTATTTTACTTGCTCTTCTAACGACATGTAGGATCCATCTATAATAGCTAGCACTGGTAGAAACGAATCGGTGCAAGCAAACATAATTATATTGTTCATGCGGAATTCCACACACGATGCATGGGTTTTGTGTGCCCACGAGGCTGGGAATTCGTCATCAGACGTTCGATGCGAACACGGAGATAGAGCTGTTAAAAGATAATATTATAATACAGAATAATATTTTACTATTTTAGTATAGTAAAATCTTATGTAATAACTAATAAAATGTTTTTTTGTGGATAGTAAAAACTATTTTTATGTATTATAATACCAAAACAAGAATTTAGTTCAGCTTTGTCAGCCTATAGTAAAATATTATGTAAACGATAGTAAACGTTACTATAAATAGATGGTAAAACCAAATGAAAAGGTAATATTTTAAAATTTACTTCGTTTCAATATAATAAAAATGTTATTTTGTGGAAAGTAAAATCTTGTAAGATTTTACTACTGCACAGACTCCACAGGCTGTTGAACCATCTGGCATGATAGTAAAATATATACTATCATGCCAGAGGGTTCAGTAGTATACGTAGTAGTCAAATCTTACACACATAAGTAATTTGGTGTTTACTTGACAGTAAAATCTTATTCATATGACGTTTAGAGGTGAGACTTGTATCATTGTATTACTTTCATCGTTAGTAATCTACTAATAAAAAATGTTCATGAATCAGAGCTGCCAATAAAATATTATTGCTAAATCAAAGAAAGAAATATTCACGCACAAATAAGAAAAAACATTTATTAGTTGGTTGGCCATGTTATTGATTTGCATACGTGGATGGTTTGAACGCGCTTCTCTGACATTATGGTCAACGCATAGAATAGCATTACCATGTGGGTATATATATATATATATGATATTCTACAACTACATGTGGAATAGACTATACTACTCCCTAGCTATTTAACACAGGCTGACCGAGCCACTTCGCGCAATGGAACAATCTGTGACAAGTCAACTAGTAAATTACTAATAAATGCTACTTTTAGTTTCTAGATGAATCTTTTTTTTTATTTAGCCATAACTTTCAAATGAGGATGATTTTATCTTCAAGTTTTGTATGGTTGTAGAATATCACGTCCCCTATTTATGGTATTTTTTTGAGAATTTTTGAAAATATGTACATCTAATTTTTATAGATTTTATGGTTCACACAGGATATGTTGCCTTTTACTATCCAGAAAATAATATATTACTGCCTATTACACAAGATGTTACTATATCCTATGTAAACTAGTCTTATTGTATAAAATAAATAAAAATTATATGTACAGGTTTTGAAAAATTCTAAAAAAATTATCATATACATCCCTGTAAAATTTAAAGACCAAACTCAACCACATTTGAAAGATATGAAATTGACAAATCACTAAACAGTGCAAAATCACTATTGAGCTAAATTTGTATTTTTCATATCTTTCAGCTGAGTTTGATTTGAGCCTTCAAATTCTATAGGGTTGTAGAATATCAACTCCTCTAAGTACAGTAATTTTTGAGAATTTTTTAATCATTTTACTAAAGGGCCGACAAATAAAACTAAATTCTTTTTCATGAAAACCACATGTAGATGTCTTTAAAAATTCTCAAAAAATTATCATAAGTAGGGATGGTGAGATTCTATAACCTTGCAAAATTTGAAGATTAAAATCAATTTCAACTAAAATATATAAAAAATATATAAATTCTGCTAAATAATGATTTTTCATTGTTTAGCACTTTGTAAATTTCATATCTTTCAAATGCGATTGAGTTTGGTAACATCTTGCATAATAGTAAAATTCAATTATACTGTATGATAGTAATTTCTAGTTGTAGATGTAGTAAGTTCATTTTGTAGATATAGTAATTTCTGTTACTAGTCAGAAAAAATTATTGTTTAATAGCGAGACTTATATCATTCTGTTCCTTTTATCATTACTAAGCTACTGGTGAAAAGCATTTGCAAATCAGAGCAACCAGTCAAAAGATATGGCTAAACCAAAATAAAAACAGATTCATATACAAACTAGAAAACGTGTTCTCTTTATGTTGACTAACTAGTAATTGCGTTTAATTATTTGTACAGGAATATATTGTTTATTTGTTTTAGCTATAACTTTTTCATTGAAAGCTCTGATTTACAAATAGTTTTCACCATTAGCTTACTGACGACAAGAGAAACATAATGATGTAAGTCTCGCTAATAGACCATAATTTTGCCAGTCGATAAAATAGATTACTATATCTATAACTAGAAATTACTACATCTATAACATAAAATTACCATTATACAGTAGTAAATTTATTATCGAGGCTTATATCATGTTATTCCTCTCGTCGTCGATAATCTAATGGTGAATTTTGTTTTGTGAATAAGAGCTATCAATAAAAAGATATGGCTAAAATAAAATAAAAATATATTCATGTGCAAACTAGAAAATATATTCTCAGCACGGTGACCAACTAGTAAACGCGTATATTTCTTTGTACATGAATCTGTTGATTCTTTGTTTTAGCCATAATTTTTTATTGGAAGCTCCGATTTGCAAATGGTTTTCACTAGTAGCTTACCGATGACGAGAAGAATAGACTGATATAAGTCTTTGCAAATGGTTTTCACTAGTAGCTTACCGATGACGAGAAGAATAGACTGATATAAGTCTCGCTAATAAACAATAATTTTGCCGACTAGTAACAAAAATTACTATATCTATAACTAGAAAGTATTACATCTATAATATGAAATTACTATAATACAGTAGTAAATTTATTAGCGAGGCTTATATCATGCTGTTTCTCTCCTCGCCAGTAATCTAATAGCGAATTTCGTTCGTGAATCGGAGCTGCGAATAAAAAGTTATAGCTGAAACAAATAAGAAACATATTCATGCACAAACTACAACACGCATTAACTAGTTGGTTTGACTACGTAAATGATTTAGTGGTAATTGTATATGTTTTTTATAGTAAAATGTATTCGTGATTTACTACCAAATTACTAGCAATTAGTACAGTGTGCTTCTCCGGTCGGAGTGTAGAATATTCTATTCTACGGTTAGGAGTAGGATAGCGCTACTCTCTCTCTCCCTCTGTGTGTGTGTGTAGTAGACTAGTAGTAGTAGATCCTATCTGCCATACAAGAGGGTTCAACAGCATGTGGAGTCTGTGCAATAGTAAACTCTTACAACGTATTAAGTAATTCAATATTCATTTAGTAGTAAAAATCTGATTCATGTGGCGTTTATTGGCGATACTTATATTATTATGTTCATCTCGTTGTCAGTAATCTACTAATAAAAACCGTTATAAATCGGAGCTACCAATAAAAAGTTGTGGCTAAAATAAAGAAAAAATATCTATATACAAACTAGGAAATGCATTTACGGTTGAGAACGTAACGAACACACAGGCGTACACACGTAATTGAATGTTTTGGACGCGCTTCTCCGAAGTAACGATTAGTGCGTAGCTGCGTGCACACGTAGAATAGCGCTACCGTGTATATTCATGATGGTTTGACTGTGATAATTACACTTTGATTAAATTATTTTTGATGGTTTAGTATTGTCATCGATTAATTGGCCGACTAATCAATCGAATCGGTCATTTTTCATAACAATCCTCCTTAAGCAACTGTTCCATGACATTCCAACCGTGACAATCCCTCGTGAACCTTTACCTCCGTGAGGATGGGCATCGAGAGCATGTCCTTGCCCTAATCGAAGTGATCACTGTAGTGACTTCCTCTATATGTGTGTGTATGTATATATTTATAAAATTAGCTCACGCAAAATTTTTACAAAAGTATCCTCTTTCTCTATCGCCGTAGGCCGGAAAGGTAATGTATATCATCTCCTGCAGTGTATTAGCGCTGGAGCACGTTTCACGCATGTGGAGCGTGGAAGGAAACATGCCACGACCGTGAAGTGCCGAAAATGTACAGTCATATATTTGTTACCAACGTCACGACCATGAAACGCTGAAAATATGCCATTCATATACTATTTGTTACCAACAATTAACAAACAACACGTTATTTACTCAAGATCTATCGCAGCGAAGCGAAGAAGGGAGCTATTTTTGAAAAAAAAAATGGCGACAGAGCTATTTTCATATAAAAAAAATGCGCGGAGGAGCCACTACGGCCATCACTTCGCCCTAATCCCCCACCTCTCTGATCTCTCCGCTGCCACCGCCTTGCCTCGACGCGCCCCGGTCGCCGCCACCCGCCGGCGAGAATTTCTCTCCGTCCTAGCCTCCACACGGTAATCTCTTGTGCTCTACTCACTCAACCGCCTTTAGCAATTAACATTATAACCGGATTCGCTGCTGTTCCTTCTATTACGTTCTGGATTAACTCGTGGTATGTTGGGAGTGCATCCTCGTAATTTTATATTGTTAGTTTTGGTGCCGTTGAGTGGTTGAGAATATGAGGTTTTGTGTATAAAGATAGAAGGATGGCATCACAGATTCGCAGGCGGCGTATGGTATGCTTGTTTGACTCCAGTGGGATTTATCTTCGTGGGTATATCAGTATAGGATTAATTTTGGGATCCACAGAGGTGGCGCTTGTAGGATTTAACCGATTGTGTCTGGAGGAGGGGGGTGAATCTTGCTGGCGTTTAGAACAATCGGCTTGCTCGCGATGGAAGAAATTTTGTATACCTAGTTTGTTCCCTGCACTCGTACTGTGTCTGGATTAAAATTAATCAATTTTGCAAACTTTTTGGAGCATCAACTTCTTCCTCGTTGTTCTTAGCAGCAGATGCTGAATTAATAAAATGTCACCACAATTCAGTAAAAGGGAGAGTATGTTATTTTCCTCCACTGCCGAAACCAGAAATTATGAATAGTGAAAATATATCGGTTCGAATAAGGGGAGATGGTGTGATTGTTGATTGTCACCATTTATTATTGTGATTACCATCGCTTAGGATTTGTCGAGTGATTTTTCCAATGGATTCTCAGTAGGAGTACATCTCGCAGAACCCCAGGGTCTAAGTGTTTCTTTTGGGTAGCATATTTGTTCTGAACTTTTCCCTTTTTTTCCCTTCACTTGACCTTGTTTACTTTTTAGTGTGGAATTTGTGACTTCTTTATTTGTTATTGGTTTCTATTTTTGAACCGACAATACATTCTGCAGATAGCATATTACTTATGCATGTTTAATACCTTTGTCATAACTCGTAAAACTTAGTGCATTTTAGATGTTTGATCTAACCCTGTATCTCTTACAGGTTGTCGGTGTTTTGATTGCAAAATGGCAACGAAAGCTACTTCTCTCATTTCCGGTGGTTCTGAGTCGATAACAATGCCATTGCTAGAACAGCTTGCTGAAGTATTTGGCAAGCTAAAAGCCCACACAGAAGCATCTCTACAATTGCAAAGTGGCATGCAGTGGGAAGACATCAAAGCACATTTCCTGAACCTTGATAAGTTGTACAGAAGCAATTTTGATGAACTGGAAGAGAAGCTGAAGGCATTAGAAGAAAAGAAAGCTGAAGATCATAGGCTGATTGCAGAGAAAGAGGCTAGTGTTTGCGCAAAAGAGCGTGCTTCTGTGAACCAGCTTCAGGAGCTAAGGGATGCTGCTGTCTCTGCCCTAGCAGAGGTGCGCCAAAAATATAAGGTGGAGCTTGCTGAGATACTTGATGCCAATGGAAGCAAAGGCGAAAAGGTAAGAACCTCAGTCAATGACACCAAGGCATCTCATGCTTCAGAGGAGAATACCCCTGCTAATGAGTTGGGCGAGCCATCTGAATCTTCACCTGTTGAGGTTAAGCCACGTCCTGTATTGAAGCAACTATGTGAACAGATGGACACAATGGGCCTTCTGAAATTTCTTTCAGAAAATTGGAAAAAGCTTGCTAGCCTTCGTGATGAACTTTCTGTTGCACTAAGATGTGCAACTGACCCTGCCCGCTTTGTGCTTGATTCCTTGGAGGGTTTTTTCCCATCAGACCAAACTAATCCACCTGGGAATAAACATAACACCCTTCAAGGCCAGCGCAGAAGCTGTATGGTTGTGATGGAAGCTATAGCACACTCACTAGGAATTAAGGAGCCGGGTGGCAACAACCCTTGGAGCTCTGAAATTAAGGAGCAAGCCAAGGCAATTGCCGAAGAATGGAAGAGTAAGTTAGCTGAGGTTGACCTAGATGCTTCTAATGGCTACTCATTGGAAGCACAGGCATTCCTGCAGCTTCTTACAACTTTTAATATTGATTCGGTGCTTGACAAAGATGAACTATGCAAGATCGTGGTTGCTGTCTCCCGTCGCAAGCAGACTGCTGAGCTTTGTCACTCTCTTGGTCTGAATGAGAGAATACCAGGTTGGTATCCACCCAGAATGCCACAAAGGTGTTCTCTAGGAAATGAAAACCTTATTTACTGATTTGTGAAAAACATCGGAGTTCTGTATAAAGTGATATTTTATGATCCTAGTGTTGACGTTTTGTTTCTGCAGGTATTATCAAGGAGTTGGTTAAAAGACACAGGCAAATTGACGCAGTTCAATTCATACAATCTTTTGGGCTTTCCGAGAGCTTTCCTCCTGCACCTCTGTTGAAGGCATACGTAGATGAGCTAAAAGATTCACTTGACAATAATGGGGATGCCAATGCGACTTCTTTAAAGGTCTGCTCTTTCTACTATCTTTTGAGATGTTGATGACTACCTAAAGCTTCATTAATAGGCCACAATTCATCAACACACACTTGTTGCTTTGGGAGTTTATTGATTCACTGTAAAGATACTCCTCTTTCTTGCTTGCTTTAAGGATTGTTCACATCGATGTATCATGTTGCAATGTTGTACTTATTATGCATTAGCTATATATGAGTAATGTTGCACGCATTTAAATTGAGAAGTTTGTCACATTGAGAGCCTGTAGTCTTTGAAGGCAGATGGAAAATTACTTTCAAAATATGCTGCTTGGTGCTACTGTCTGTGAATGATATGTAACATGAATTGTTAGGCTGTAGCACTCAACTGCCTCATGGCATTCCAGAGTACTGAACATGGTGGACCATTGTATATTGCTTTCCATACTTGAATAGTTCATGTTTGGTTTTTCAATAATCTTTGCTGGTTTTACATTTATGTTTGTAAGTTGACATGCTAATTTTGTTATAATTCCTTGAATCCATTTTCAGGATGACCTGAAGACTCGAGAGTTACTTGCGTTGAGGGCTGTAATAAAGTGCATCGAAGAATATAAACTCCAGAAGGACTGTCCACTTGGACCTCTCCAAAAGCGTGTCGCTGAGCTAAAATCAAAGGGTGAGAAAAGGCCATCAGTTGATGCTGGGCGTGCTAATGCAAAAAAGCCTCGAGCCGTTGGCTTTTCAGCCCCTCGCATGCCTACTAGTTCTGTTGGTTCAGCTCCTCGCAGACCTGCAGTTTTGGTTGGTACCTGGCAGCGTGCTCCTGCACCAACGCCCTCCTATCCTGATAGATATGGAGTTGCTGCCGACCGATTCCATTACACCGCACCTGCCACAACATATGATGCAGCTCCGTATGCTTCTTACAGCGAACAATACAGTGCCCCAAAACCATACCAGTACAACCCGGGATCAGTAGCTCCTGCATCATACAATTCGACTGAATATAAAGTCGCGTATGGTGGTCCTGGTGCCCAGCCAACTGCAGGCGGCTATGCAGCTTACACCGGAGTAGCAGGGCAGCCTACTTCGAGCATCTATGCGAGTTACGCAGGATCTGGTTATCATCACCCTTCCCAACAACCACATATGTAACTTGAACTGCCACGCCGGCTACACTAATGCATAATCGGGCTACAGGTCTTCACCTCAAACCCAGTTGTAACTTCAGATATTTTCTGCTCATCCTCTAGTGGATTTTGTAGCTGTAACTGGTGTAGTTTTCGACGCTGTGTGTGAGGCGACAGTCAGATTATGAAGAGATTATCGTCGTGCTACATATCCCCAAGTGCCTACATTACTTGGCTGTGAAACCTAACTTGTTTGAATGTTCGGTATCCAAGTATCTACTGTTGTTTGCTTCAAGATATTAGTATCTATTTTTCGGTGTTCCTAACCAAGGAAAAGCACAGTTCTAAGAAAAAAACTAAGGATAGGCTCGTCTGCCTTGTTCAACAACTTCATCAAATAGCATAACCATACAAGATCGACAACTTATACCTGTCGTCTTTGAACTACTGCTTCCGATCACAAATAGTTATCATTTTGGATATCAATACGGTCTCTAAAACACAAATTTGATTACTAATTTATATTATAATATATCTATAAAATTATAATATTATGAAATTAATTTTTAAGTTAAATCTACATATGATTTTTCATGTATCCAATTTAAATATTAAAAAGATATTGACAACCAAAATTTCAAAAATTTGACAGTACATATATTCAAAAGGATAATTATTTGTGATGGAGTAACAGAGTAACACCATCTCTGCTGCTACAAGTACCGTCTCTGCTCAACCTTGTCAGGTTGTACTTGGGAGAAAATAGGGATAGGCTGGGACGCTGGGTGCGTTTGGTAGCAGTAATCTTGCTAAGATTCCCAGTAATCACAGGGTAATCTGATATAATTACCGTGCTTGGCACAATCACTTCGGAATCTAAGGTAGGAATAGAAGATTACGGATGTAACTAGATTCCGAAAGTTTGTGGTATTACAATTACCGCTAATATAGGATTACATTCCTATGCATGTTCCACCCATCTAATATTCTTCATAATCCTCTACCAAAGGAACAAACTCTACCAAACAAGGTAATTCTATATTAGCGGTAATATATTTTCTAAGGATAAGATTACTAGTAATGCTAAGATTCCCACTAATATTCAATTCTGTAAAACAAACGCAACCAAGTGGTATAACCTGATTTTCACCTATTTTCTGCCCTGCGCAGCTCAATGTATATTAATTACACATCTAGTAATATAAAGCTAAACACCATCTCTGCAAATACCAGGCTTGATGCCGATTTTTTTAAATGAATAATACATTTAAATATGTCTTTTCCAAAATATACATCGTTCATAATTATTTGAAAGAAATAAATTATCCTATGGCTAAATAAAACGACGATAGTAGTACCATGTGAATGGATCGCTGGAGGAAGTGGCAAGCACGAGGCTATCACCAATTAATTTGGCGACATGATCCAATCACCATGTGCTAATGCCTCTGGTCCATCCAAAACAATAACTTTCCATCTATTGCTCCTATTGACAATCGGATGAACTATTGGATTCCATTCAATTAAATCGATACCCTTCAGTTTACATAATCCCTCCAAGTGTATCATGATTAAATCTGCTGCATCAAGTGGTAATAGCAAATGTCCATGCAAGATTCAGGGTGTTGATCTATTCACATGGACGCAAAGGGATCCAATAGTTCATTGGGATCATCAATGGAGCTAAATATGAAAATTATTAATTCAGAAATATTAGAGATGTATTAGTTCAGCAGAGGAATTAGCACAACAAAGACATGTACAACATGGCCCCTTGTCGCCAAGGCATTTGGCAAATGGATCAACCATATGGTGGCAGGCCACACTACCATCACGATTTCATTTGGCGACTCGGTGGTGACAGGGTAATATTTTTGAAAATAATTGCAGTATGTATATATTGTTTTGCAAAATGAATATCTAAGTGTATAGCAGCTGAGCAACGTCCAGCGTTGTAAATTACAACAAGCCAAGCTCAAGCGAGTCAAGGTAAGCTTGGCGCTAGTTGGATACAAGCTCGAGCCCTGAATGTTCTGCGTGTTCAGTCTCCTATTTTTTTTTTTCAAAACTAAGAGCAGGAGCTTTGCCTTTCATTTCAAAAGAAGAGAATACAACGGTAGCCTCCGCAGAGGAGATTACACCAATTATAGTAACTAGACCTACTAAAAAACACCTTGTGGAGCGAGGACAACAGCTCAACCCTCGACCGCCACCACCGTGCTCACCCGCTGTCACGGCTTCCAAGCCCTCCACATTGCTGCGCCGTCCACGGTCTCAGCACTGCCACAATGACCAACACTCCGACCCGCTACTGAGAGGTTTGATGCCGATCAAACCACTGGCATCCTACAACGAAAACACCACCATTGCCATTGCCAGAGCTGAACAACGCGGCCAAGAGTTGCCCCTGTAGACGCCATGGCTCGGGCTCCCTACGCAGCCTTGTGCACCGCGTGCCGCAACTCTGTGGCATGCCGTCGCCACCGTGGGACCATCTTGCTAAGGAACCCGTTGGTCTCCTCCAGCTTCCTCGCCTTTCCCCAGGCCGAGCGCCCTTTCCAGATCCTGCCAGACTCTCCAGAACTCTCCTCCACCCCCTACGACGCCTTCTCCTCCTCCTCCTCCTCAGGCTCGTCCCTCTTTCACCTCCACCCTCGGTGGAGCCGGAAAGAAGCACGCCTCAAGCGCATCGGACGTGTGAGGCCGGTGTTGAGCACCATCCCCAATGCCGTCGACCTACTCCCGTCCTTTGTCGCCGCTCTGCCTCAAACATATCTTGAGGGGAAACCTATATATGGAGCTGCATCGCCTTGATCTGCAACTGCTCGGTGCTCAGCAAGTTTGCTAGCACACACGATGGTCCTCGCGGATCTTCATCACAAGTTGTGCCATCTCCGCCGCTCGTCGCCTCTGAGCTCACCAACGGAGACGATGGCCGCCTCCTCGGCAGGAACCGCGTAGCAACTAGAGAGGGGACGGAAGAGGAGGGGGGAGGATGCTATGGAATGGCCCGCTGTTGCCGCCGACCACTAGCGGCGGCGGCGAGGGGAGGAGCGCAGTGGTTGAGGGCTCTGGAAGGTAGTGGAGTTGCCTCCCCAGTTGCCTTGTGGGAGCGGCTCAGGAGGCCTAGGAGTGCTTGTTTTGTTCATTCTCCTGTAAGTCTGTGACTAACAACTCAATTGTCGCTAGTTCATAAATAACTCACTTGGTGTGCAAACTACGGAGCTTTTGCAGCGATAGGCGCCTTCAGTGCAAAGCTTTGAAAACACTTTACAGAGCTCATAATCTTCCATGAAAAAAGAACACTCAATTTGAAGAAGCAGGCATTGCCATACGCATTTCGGCGGAATATAATCCAAGATGACTGACTAGATGAGCGTCGAACACACATGAAACAGTTGTTTCACGACGATGTGTTGTGCTGAACAGTGTGGTGGATTGGCCCCAAGCATATAAGAGTTTGGTGGCCTCCATGTGGGCCCGCCCACCAGTGCACCCCTATTGGCCCACTTGCATACTTTTTATCGCTTTCGGGATTTCTCAAATAAAATTACAAATCTAACTCCTTTTTAATCATGGAAGCATCGGTAGGTGACATATGTCACCTATCGCGCTCCTCTACCGCAATAGATCGTTGTTACCAAAGCTCCCCTTCGAACCGAGCTCAGCTAATGCGGTACCCATCCGATTGAGCTTAGCTACTACAGTACCTATCCCGCCACACGGCCCTAGCTCGGCACCAAGCTCCTGCCGTGGTCGCCCAGGCTGCCGCACAGGGATAGTAATCTTGCCCGATTACCCGTGAACCCGTGGATAAAAACCCTAATAGAGGTGAGTATGCTCTTACATTATTGCCCGTGAGCATGTTCGTGAGGGCAAATCTTTGCCTGACAGGCAAACGGGCTGTTGACACCAAGATTTGGCGATTTCAGCCGATTGGGCATATATGACCGATTTGATAGTTATAGCCGATTTGGAGTAGATATAGATGAAAAATCAAATCTAACAATCGGTTTAGGCAAAAGTTTATTTTTGAAGATTGAGACAAGTACGTATTTCTACAAGAGTTAGAGAATGATACGATCAGCCTGAACGCTATAAAAAAAGGATCAACAGGTAAGATGGAAAAGGCATAGACAATCAATCAAACAACTCACTCTACATTTTTGCTTTACTTTTCATCGACTAGGAGTAGAATTTTAGCTTTGTAATATTTCCTCTGTAATTCGCTTGATCAATAAAGTTGTGCATCGTCGATTATTGATTTCGTTGATTTACACCAATCTAGGTTCGATTTTCTCCGATCTTGTTGCACATCGCTTTTTTTAGGAAAAGGCGGCCTTTACCCTCATCTAATCAACTCAATCGGGTTGATTAGATCTATCGATTACTTTTGTTTAATCGGCTTAAACAGTCCATTAGATTAGATCGTTATTGAAAGAATAGATCGGCTTAATAGCTGATTGAATCATATATCATTCTCTTGCCGATTGCAGGGTCAAATTAGCTGGCACGCTTGCACCCAAATTAAACTCAGTGTTTGCATGTGTTGATTATTGATCAACCCTTCGTCACGTTTTTTGGTGCCAACACACTTTTGGCATGCCCAGTGAGACACAAATCAAATGACAATGTTTTCTGCTGAAAAGTCAATCCCTCCGTCCGATGTCAATCCTGAGACATAATCATCCCCACATTAGACGATTTGACGCTCAATCAGCGAAAAGAAATCGAAGATCAGAAGGTTGCATTTGAGTAGATGATGTTCGATTGTTATCAGAAGACCCGACGTTGTGTCACGCAAAAGACCCCATTGCCGACGATCAGCTTCGGTGATAAGGAGACTTTAGGGATTGCCAAGAATAGACAGGTTAGCCAATATATGCCCGTTCAGGAGGAATTATCGGATATGATTAATCAATCTATACACTGTGCTCTCATCAACTAGTTGTCGGCTTTAGTAATCACACTTAAGACGATGATAGCCAACAACGTCAAGGAGGTCGCACAAGAACTGGTGTCGGCTGGGACTTTGCTCAATCCCGTGCAATCTCTACTAACGTATCCAGTCTACTCCATAGCCCAACGCTCAAAACATAAAGCCAGCGGTTGATCCAAAGCCGTCAGCTACTACTCCCACTATGGCACCAGTGCAATTGGTCGTGGTCTTACCGCGGGATCTCGATGCGAGTGGGATTACTCATTACCAGGTCTATACAGATTGTTCCAAGTTGGACACCCAACCTACTTTACCTCCATCGGCTCCATTCTATGTCTACCCTAAATCGGTTGTTCAGTCGATGAAAGCCCAGGTGCATCCATATTACGGCCAGCCGATCAGGTAGATATGACCGATTTGGTAGTTATAGCCGATTTGGAGTAGATATAGATGCGAAATCAAAGCTAACAATCGGTTTAGGCAAAAATTTATTTTTGGATATTGAGGCTGATATGTATTTATACAAGAGTTGGAGAAGGATACGATCGGCCTGAACACTATAAAAAGGATCGACGGGCAAGACGGAAAAGACACAGACAATCAATCAAACAATTCGCTTTACTTTTTACTTTACTTTTCGTCAACTAGGAGTAGAATTTTAGCTTTGTAATCTTTTCTCTGTAATTCGCTTGATCAATAAAGTTGCGCATCGTCAATTATTGATTTCATCGATTTACACCAATCCAGGTTCGCTTTTCTTCGATCTTGTTGTTCATCGCCTTTTTCGGGAAAAGAAGACCTTTACCCTCATCTAATTAACTCAGTCGGGTTGATTAGATATATCGGTTACTTTTCGTTTAGTCGGCTTAAACAGTCGATTAGATTAGATCGTTATTGAAAGAATATATTGGCTTAACGACTGATTGAATAATATATCATTCTCTTACCAATTGCATGATCAAAACGGCTGGCACGTCACCACCCAAATTAAACTCTGTGTTTGCGTGTGCTGATTGCCGATCAACCCTTCGTCATGTTTTTTGGCGTCAACAAGGGCACATGCATGCGGGAGCTTCATCCGTATCCGTTCTACCCGTTTACCCGACAATAAGCACTGACAAGTAAGCAATTTTTGAAAAGCCCTATAGGCATCCCCTAGCCCCACCCCTTGGCCCATGATTTCCCACCACTAAATTTATTTTTCTTTCATTTTCTATCATAAATCCCTACTGCCGTTTGCAATTTGTGTTGTGTTACTTGTGATTTGTGTTAAGCTCTCATATCTTTGAGTTATATTATATGTTTCTCAGACGTCGACTTTGGAAAGTAGTAGTCAACTAGGTTGAACCTTGTCTTGTTCATTGTTTTTATGATGAGATGTTGGTTGCATGAAGTGACGGTGGGCAAACGGGTATGTCTGTGATATCCAATACTTGCTGAGATTTTACCCGATAGGTATGATATAGGTGAGCACTATTTGTGCCTATAGCGCATGATTGCTATCCCTATTGTCGTAGGCTTGATCATCTACCATATGCACGGGTATATATCAACTATGGTCGCTTTTACTGTTAGAAAGAGCACTATTTTATGAATCTATTACGAAAGCTAAATTTGCGAGGAAAAAAACGTCTCATGATTCGTGAACGCCTTCTCCCCACACTCCAAGCTCTCACTCTCACTAGAAAAATAAGACCTGACCTAAGGCACACAAAATTCAGTTACGCACTTACGCAACCTATCCAGTCGCACGACTAAACCTCCGACGGCTGGGCCCCCGGTTATCGTACCCCACCTATCAGCTAGATCCTCGAAGCAACTCCCACCCACTGACATGCGGGATCTACGAGGCCATCCCCCCGGGTAACTGATATAACCCGACCTACGGGAACGGCCCCGCGAGGACGCCGTAAATTACGGTACTACCCCTCCACCCTCCCATTCCCCGCGCGGCCCGACCATGGCGAGTCGCCGCTGTAGTCGTCGCCTCGGCTCGTTCCCGGCCCTCGCCGCCGCCGTCTTCCTCCTCCTCGCCGCCGCCGCAACGGCCGCCGGATCCCCCGATCGATCCGCCCCCGCGCGGCCGCCGCTGGTGCTCCCACTCACGCTCTCCTACCCCAACTCCAGCCGGCTCGCCTCGGCCCGGCGCTGGCTGGGCGACGCCGCCCGCCCCAACGCCCGCATGCGCCTCCACGACGATCTGCTCACCAACGGGTCGGTACAGCTCGATTACCACCCCCCCCCCCCCCCGGTCTATCGTTGTTCCCCCCAAATTTTTTTGGATGCTCCATTGGATCTGAGGCGGGGATTGTTTGTGCTTGTTTTCGTGTTGGTTAGGTATTACACAACGAGGCTGTACATCGGGACGCCGCCGCAGAAGTTCGCGCTGATCGTGGACTCTGGGAGCACCGTCACCTACGTGCCCTGCGCCACCTGCGACCAGTGCGGCAACCACCAGGTGGGGCTTTATTCCTGTGCTTCCCTGTTCAGCTACCAGTTTGAAACTCTGTGTGATGATTAGATTAATTAGGACGGTCGCACGCATAGATATGTGATGCCCACAGATTAAACTGTAGCCGGACCATTCAAGTTAGTTAATTAACCTCTATGATTATGCAGCTTGATACGGGTTTTTGGCGCTACATGGAGCAAATCGATATGTACTCATGTAGGGAGGCTAATTATCATAAAATCCGAATTTCCATTTTCAGATTGATTAGGGAGTTCCAGTTTAGCTATGTGATGCAGATAAAGTGTAAGGTGGTCTGAGGGCATTTAGTCAACCCACAGGGAATATTAAAATGGAGGCAGCGTCATCGTTTACATGATTGGTCTAAATAGCAAAAGACTCTAATTTAATAGTCCATGGTCATTGATCGAAGTCCCCACTTTTCTAGCCCCCTTGACAAACCATGTTATTTCAAATTTACTCCCTTCCGAACACAATTACAAAAATAGCCCCCTCCCTGACCGCGGAAATGCCGGGCGACACGTGTCACCTGCCGCGCTCCCGTACTGCAGCAGGAGGTACCGCGATGCAGTCATGCAGGTGCTCCTTCCGCTGAGTACCTACGGAGCTATGGGACCTTGGTAGCAGGGTGGCTTGCCGAGCTATGGTAGCTTGGTACATCCTTCCGCAGCCCAACAGCGCAGCAGGTGATATGTGTCACCTGCCAACGCTTTTGCGGTCGGAGGGGGCTATTTTTGCAATTACGTTCGGAATGGAGCCAGATTTGTAAAAAAAATGTTTGTTAGGGGGCTAGAAAAGTGATGATTTCTCATTGGTCAACACTGTTCAATGAATACCATGCCAACCTTGGTCACAGCCAACAAAATTTGGCATTTGTTTGGCAGGCATCATTTTAGCAAAATTTGCTCCATTTTATTCCAAACCGTTGGGCTTGGTTTTGGTCATCAACAAGTGTTAGCCAACTCTCGTAATTTTTCTCCCTATGTCAAGTGAGTCCCATGTCTCTTGCCAACAATTGACAGGTTTGCCTGGTACCAGTTTGGACGCTAACCAAACCCATCCTCAGTTCCACATATAGTATTGCTCTGCCATTTTGAGTTTAATACATGCTATCATTATCTGAATGTAGAAGCTTAAAATTCACGTAGAAAATACATCTCTACGCAAAGAAAAAAATGATTTCCGTCCTTTTCACGTCTCTAGTACATGCTCTTATTTCTTTTGTTCCACTGTTTCCATGGCTGGCCATAAGATTGTTGTCTTTTACAGCCCGAGTCGGTTGGAAATCTTCCATTGGTAATGTGATGTCAGCCAACGTATAGTGGCGTAAGTGAAATGTGAATAAACACTGAATACGACAGATGCCTGGCCTTTGAAGCCTTGTCACTAGTTGTATGGATGTCCACCAGCGTTTTATGTATAGAAACACTGAAGACAAACAGACTTGGCCTTTGTGAGTACTGTTGGTAAATAGTATAGTTTCAAGTGAACTAAATGCCCTAATCAGATTCATAAAAAAAATAGATTATTCTTTTTTTGGCTTGCTGAAGTTTTCTTGATGCTTGATGCATCAATCTAATGATGGCTTGCGATTTATCCAAATGTCATCGTTGTTCTAACATCACCTTTACTTATTTAATCTTGTGTTGCTGGGTGAATCACCTATCGTCCTTGATGACACATGTAAATTACTAGTGTTAAGATTATTTTATTTCTTTTAATGTATGTACAGAAAGTGGAACAACCTTACTGATACGGATGTTCCTTCTCGAACAATCGCGTACCGGGTTTCAGACCTGAACGAGAATTAGTGGAGGACGATGTCGGAAAACGACGACGACCTATGATAATAGTAGGGGCGGTACGGAGCCACCGGCCAGTTGTCGATGGCAGCGCCTGTTACTGGATTTAGTTGGCAATCAAGCATGCCGATCCCCCTGGCCACGCACCTCTATTTATACTGATAACCATGAAGGTATTACAACTGACTCCACATCCCAAAAGATAGAAAGTCTAAAGATAGAAACTCTAAGGATAGAAAGATTCTGAAAATAGGTAATAAGATTAGGAATTTCCTACTCCTGCCCTCCCTTATGCGCCTCGCATGTGGCGCCTAGTATATACCCTATCTCAGATCCCTATCAATACTCCCCCCCTCGACAACAAGCTTGTCCTCAAGCTTGAAATCAGGATAGGTACGCCGGAGAATAATAGCATCCATCCATGTAGCCTCCTCTTCCGGTTGTCCCATCCAGTGAACCAAAAACTGACGAAACCCCTTAATAAAACGCTGCTGCAACACCCGGTAAGGTAGAATTGTGGACTCCTCACCCGCAGAAGACAAGTCTTCTGGCAGTGGAGGCGGAGCTTCCGGCGGGCTGCCCTGGAATGGTTTTAACAGAGAAACATGAAACACATCATGGAGGCGTGCGGTCGCAGGAAGCTCCAGGCGATAGGCCACCGCACCAACACGACCAACCACCTTGTAAGGACCAAAAAAATCTGGGAGAAAGCTTGTGGGGAGGTGTTGGTCGAAGCGATAATTGGCGGTGACGTTGAAGACGGCCGCACTCCAAGACCCGATAGCAAATTCAAGCTCCCGATGACGCGCATCATAATATTGCTTCATGCGGTTTTGAGCATTAAGAAGATGGTGCCTAGCTTGAGCCAATAAGGCGTCCCGATCCACCAATTGACAATCCACCGCATCGATGGAAGTCGCGCCCTCTGAATATGGAATTAAACATGGAGGAAGTCTGCCATAGACCAACTCAAAAGGAGTGAGTCGAAGAGCCGAGTGATAAGAGGAATTGTAACAAAATTCCGCCAGGCAACCATCGAACCTGTGAAGATGGGTTATCTACCGCCAAACAACGCAAATACATCTCAATCGTGCGGTTAACCACCTCGATGCAGCCATCCGTCTGAGGGTGATATGCCGAAGAAGTGAGAAGTCGAGTACCACAACGCTTAAAAAGACTCGCCAAAATGCACCGTGAATACGGATCCTGTCGGACACAATGGATTCGGGCATGCCATGCAATCGAACGACCGTCAAAGAAAATATCGGCAATGATCGGGCGCCAAGTAGGGCGGCGAAGAGCAATAAAATGACCAT